>OY728129.1:282651936-287451936 GCA_963277665.1 Viscum album
TCATATCTTGAGCTACGGACGTCCGATTGACGTGCCGTCAGCTGTGTTGTGTCCCTCTTAGTGAGACGAATCTTTTGGAATACTCCGCCAGAGGTTTGGACGCAGGTGGAGTAAGGTCGGGTTGGTTTTGCCTTAAAAACCAACCGGGCCCCGGAGAAGAAAATGCCAATAACTCTCAGACCGGGTGTCCGATCGACGCGCCGTCTGTTGCGTTGAGTTCCTGTTGACGATACGGAACTTTTGGATACATCAACTCTGGTCTTCGTGACAGTTGATGTATCAGCCTCTCGGCTCGTGGAGCGGACCCTCCGAACGAGTTTGCTATGTGCGAGAACCCTAGTGCTGGCTGCGACTGTTCTACTGCTACGACTACTACTGCTACTGTGACTGCGACGACGACAGTACAGAGATCCTGTGTGGATTCGACGACGACGACTTCAGCACTCAGCGATCCTACGTGGATCAGTGCTACAGGTCCTGTGTGGGCCCGATCCTGTGTGGGTCCTTGCGCTCAGCGGTTCTGTGTGAGCCAGTGCCTACAGGTCCTGTGTGGGCCCGATCCTGTGTGGGTCATTGCGGGGGTTAGTTACCTATCGATCCTTCGTGGGTCCGACGACTTAGATGGATCAGTGATCATCTTTATCGTCCTCTGAAGAAGTATACCTGTGTGAGCTGAATCCTATTGCTTTCCTGTGTGGATTGTGTTGTGAAATCCTGTGTGGATTACCTTTTGCTTTCCTGTGTGGAATACGTTTACTTTCCTGTGTGGACTGAGTTGTACTTGGGCTCGGAGGTTAGAGCGTATTTGAATTGGTGACTTAGGTATATGTATGGGCATATATCTAAGCAGTGTCGGTTATTACTTCGTGATTGTTACTTTTCTTCGTGGTTTATCCTTTGTGGATTTGAGAGACCTTCAGGGGTCTCGGGGTCCCTACTGAGTAGCTTATACTCACCCCTGCACCGGCTTTGCCCGCACTACGTTGTGTTGGTTGCAGACGACGGACAGCGTTGACCTTAGCTGAGGCTTGCAGAGCGGGACGGTACCCGGAGGTGGACCACTGGGCGGGACGTGCACGGAGCGGACGGCGGGACCCGTGGAGCAGAGGAGCTATCTGTACCCACCCTTCAGGTGGGATTTCCAGTGGACAGCTCGGTGTAGCGGCTTTTACTTTTCAGTTGCTGTTTTCCCTTTCGAGTTGTACTTTACTTTTAGTTTGGGTTTGTATTCTGGCCCATTTACTTTTCCGCACTTTCAGTTGTACTCTGCTTTGTTTAGTTTTTACTTTCCGCTTGCTTACTCTGTGGTGTTTGTTACTTTTCAAAGGCAATGCCTTCCCTTTTTACCGAGATTTACGCCTTGGTGCTAGTCGCCAGCCCCTGGCCTATGGAAGGCGGGCTTGGGGTAGTCACGACACGGACCCCGAGGGCGGGTCGTGACAAATTGGTATCAGAGGAGTTCGGTTCTACCGCGAACTCTGATCTTTTCTATGTGAAGCAATAATGTTTAGCGTATTGAGTGTGGTTATCAGTCCAGGGAGTCCAGTGTTGGTGCGGCGGCCGACGTATCCGTACACCAGGACCCTGACTTCTGATTTCCGACTTAATGCACGAAAACATTGATTGCGTGTGTGTTTTAAAGTTTTCTTTGTGATTACTTATATCAGCTCACCAGGTATACTGTTCTAACCGTGGCACACTTGTTTCCTTTTCAGGATGGCCCCACGACGGCAGCCAGCTAGGGTTCCGAGAGTCGAGCGAGACGACAGCCCACCGAGCGACGAGGCCTCGGTGCAGGGCCCTTTTCCAGTAGTGGCACCGGCGGTAGATTTACCCGCCGATCCCCCGATGCTTCCAGCAGCAGCCACTGACGATGCACGTCGCCTCAGCGCACTGCATGAGTTTCAGCGCCAGCGACCGCCCAGGTTTCGCGGGGAGACGGATCCTCAGGCAGCAGAGGACTGGCTGGAGGCAGTGGTTCGAGTGTTTAGGCTAGTGAGGACACCAGCAGACCTCATGGTGATCCTCGCTGCGAGCCTACTACACGCAGCAGCGGGACGATGGTGGAGCCTGATGCTCTAGGTGCACGATGAGGCATCTCTACTTTGGACGGACTTTGAGAGCCTCTTCCGCTCGGAGTTCGTCCCAGCCACCCTTCGTGCGGTGCGTATCCAGGAGCTTCTTCAGCTGCGGCAGGGCAGCATGACGGTCGCTCAGTACTCGGCGAGATTTACCGATCTCTCACGTTACTCGACCGACATGGTACGGGACCCATTCTTCCGGGCCCGGACCTTCGAGCAGGGTTTGAGACACGAGATCAGGGCATCGCTGATCTCCCTCAGCATACCGACTCAGACAGGAGTACTGGAGCGGGCCCTTCTGATCGAGAGCTTCCTTGCTAAGTCTACACCAGCACAGAGACCCACCGCGGGGCGGCACGTGGCAGAGTCATCTGCAGTAGGCAGTCGACGGATGACTCAGGGGTCCAGACAGCCCAGACCTTCAGGCAGACGATCTCAGGGCACTGGCTCAGCAGTGCGGGGCACACAGCGCGGAGCTAGTCTTACGAGAGGCAGACAGTGCTACTCGTGCGGCGGGCAGGGCCACATGGCTCGCGACTGCCCGACCCGCCGTGCCGAGGAGCAGTAGTCAGTTGATGGACCACCGAGGCAGAGGTAGAGGGTCGACTGTGGCGGTCCGCAGGGAGGAGGCGGACGAGGCAAAGGAGCTGGACGAGTAGCCGGTGGAGGGCGACGCTTTGAGGCTCTTCCACCACCACCACCAGGAGGTCCACCCCGACCACAGGGAGCTGGCGGGCAGCGACAGGCACAGCTCCAGGCAGTAGAGGCCTACGACCATGGCGCACCCGAGATGATTCGAGGTACTATCTGTGTCTATTCCACCCTTGCTGCAGTTCTTATAGACACAGGAGCGAGTCACTCTTTCATAGCCGCTGCCCTTGTTCGGAGCTCGGAGATTCCGACAGAGCCGTTGGCTCGATCCTTACGGCTAGAGACTCCTACGGGAGCAGACTCGACGATTACGCACTGGTGCCGGCAGTGTGAGCTTACTCTAGGAGGCGAGAGCTTCGGCTGGGATCTTCTTGTAGCAGCGTCGAGGCCTTACGACGTCATCTTGGGCATGGATTGGCTATCTACGGTCCATGCACAGATTGACTGTTTTAGGCGCAAGGTGCGATGTGTACGCACCGACGGGAGCAGGTTCACCTTCACCGGCGAGAAGGGAGCCTTAGCAGCACAGGATGGACTTCCGCGGAGGAGAGGACAGCCCATCACTCATCAGTTGGCTAGCCTCATCCTTGGAGCAGTTGACGTGCGGAGTCCTGGTTTTCCTGCAGTGGTGGATCAGTTTGCGGACGTTTTTCCCGATGACGTTCCAGGGCTACCTCCTCGCAGAGAGGTAGACTTTTATATTGACTTGTACCCCGGGATAGCCCCGATATCCACTCCAGCATATCGGATGGACCCCGCCGAGCTTCGAGAGCTACGGGTACAGTTGGAGGACTTGCAGGACAAGGGGTTCATCCGACCCAGTGTTTCACCCTGGGCTTCCCCGATATTGTTCGCCAAGAAGGCGGACGGGAGCTTGCGACTTTGTGTTGACTATCGTCGCCTGAACCAGGTGACAGTGAGGAACAAGTATCCTATACCGAGGATTGATGACCTCTTTGATCAGCTCAAGGGAGCACGGTGGTTTTCGAAGATAGACCTCAGGTCAGGCTATCATCAGCTCAGAGTCAGAGACGAGGATGTGCAGAAGACGACCTTCAGATGTCGGTATGGCCATTATGAGTTCTTGGTTATGCCTTTCGGTGTAACCAATGCTCCAGCAGTGTTCATGGCTCTCATGAACAGGATCTTTCAGCCATACCTCGATCGGTTTGTCGTGGTCTTCATCGACGACATTCTGATTTACTCTACGACTGAGGAGGAGCACGCCTATCACTTGCGAGTTGTTCTTGACACACTCCGAGAGAACCAGCTTTATGGTAAGCTCTCGAAGTGCCAGTTCTGGATACGTGAGGTCCACTTTTTGGGACACGTTATCTCTGAGGCGGGAGTTGCAGTGGATCCCGCGAAGATTGAGGTTGTGTTAGCATGGGAGCCACCCAGGAGCGTGACTGAGGTTCGGAGTTTCTTGGGACTAGCTGGATACTATCGGAGATTCGTGCCAGACTTCTCTAGAGTCGCGGCATCACTCACAGCTTTGACTAAGAAGGGGAAACCCTTCGTATGGTCAGACAGATGTCAGCAGAGCTTCCAGGAGCTGAGACAGAGATTGACTAGTGCACCTATCTTGAGGTTTCCTGAAGAGGGAGTAGGGTACGTAGTCTACTGCGATGCATCAGGGACCGGACTCGGATGTGTTCTGATGCAGGAGCGGGCTGTGATCGCCTATGGATCACGTCAGTTGAGGCCGCATGAGCAGAACTACGCTACCCATGACCTGGAGTTAGCAGCAGTGGTCTTCGCTCTGAAGACATGGCGACACTATCTGATGGGCGAGCGCTTTACAGTCTTTTCCGATCATCAGAGTCTCAGGTATATCTTCTCGCAGAAGGACCTAAACCTGAGACATCGACGATGGCTCGAGTTCCTCCAGGACTATGACTTTGAGATAGTCTATACTCCTGGGAAGGGGAACGTAGTAGCCGATGCCCTCAGCAGGAGGACGGGCATTCAGCTACTTGAGGAGGCGACGGAGCAGCTAGCCTCTTTGCAGATATCCTTCGTGGATAGAGATGGAGCAGCCTTTCTTCAGTCTCTCACAGTCACTCCTCCACTACTACAGCGGGTGAAGGAGGCACAGCGTGAGGACGCTGACTGTGAGACACGGCGTGCACAGATATCCTCGGGACAGGCACCTGATGGTTTCTCCCTTGGAGCAGAGCACGACATCCTTTTCAGAGGACGTATCATGGTACCAGTCGCTTTGCGAGAGGAAGTTCTGAGGGAGTTTCACACTTCTCCTTTGGCGGTACATCCTGGAGTGGCGAAGATGTACCAGGACCTCAGACGACAGCACTGGTGGCCGGGAATGAAGAAGGCAGTAGCAGAGTTCGTTTCTCGATGCCTCACCTGCCAGCAGGTGAAGGCAAAGCATCAGGTACCAGTGGGCTTGGTACAGCCCTTGGAGGTTCCGGAGTGGAAGTGGGACGGAATATCTATGGACTTCGTGACTGGACTTCCACGCACTTCCATAGGTCACGACTCCATCTGGGTAATTGTTGACCGACTCACCAAGTCGGCACACTTCTTACCCATCAGAGAGCAGGGCTCAGTAGAGAGCTTGGGACGTCTCTACGTTCAGGAGATTGTGCGGCTCCACGGCGTGCCATCATCTATCGTCTCCGATCGAGATGCCCGCTTTACTTCCCGGCTTTGGAAGGGGTTACAGGAGGCGTTCGGGACGCAGCTACGTCTTAGCACCGCTTTTCACCCTCAGACGGATGGTCAGACGGAGAGGACCATTCAGACACTCGAGGACATGCTCCGCGCATGTGTCCTCGACTTTGGTCGTAGCTGGGAGGACCACCTACCCTTGGTGGAGTTTGCGTACAACAACAGCTACCACTCCACCATCGGGATGGCACCGTATGAGGCGTTGTACGGCCGACCTTGTAGATATCCTTTGTGCTGGACAGACCCTGGAGAGTCAGCACTGGTGGGACCGGAGATGGTCCAGGCCACGACAGAGAAGGTCAAGGTCATCCAGGAGCGGATGAGAACAGCTCAGAGCCGGCAGAAGTCTTATGCTGACAGGAGGCGGAGGCCACTAGAGTTCGAGGATGGCGACCACGTCTTCTTGCGGGTCTCACCTCGACGTGGTATTCGGAGATTTGGCCGAGGCGGCAAGTTATCTCCGCGCTTCATCGGACCCTTCCAGGTCCTCAGCAGGGTTGGCGAGGTGGCTTATCGCCTGGCTCTACCACCTCAGTTGCACCGGGTGCACGACGTCTTCCACGTATCCCAGCTGAGGAGATACGTGCACGACCCGACGCACATCATTGATCATGGGGAGCTTGACGTTGACGATGGGGCGACTTTTACGGAGGTCCCGGTGGAGATAGAGGATCGACAGGAGCGGGTCCTGCGTGGGCGATCGATTCCTCTTGTGCGCATCAGATGGCAGCACGGGAATCTCCAGGAGAGCACATGGGAGCGGGAGGCTCAGATGCGTGCTCAGTACCCTCATTTGTTTCCCTAGTTTTTGATGTAACTTTACGGGGACGTAAAGCCCTGAGGTGGGAGTAATGTAAAGACCCGTAAAATTCAAGGGAAATTTTTTTTCTTAATTTTCTTTAGAATTTTACAAGAGCGCGGTTTCAGACGGCACCTGATTCCGAGGCCCGGAGTGCCCGGAATCAATTTCTGAAGTTTGGCTCGGGTACGTTCAGTGAACGAACGAGCGGGTTTTCCTAACTTTTGATTCGGTGCTCGGAATTGAAATCTGAGGGCACCGATGAACTCGCAGCACCGATATTCGCTTAAAGAGACCTTTTCGAAAGTTGCGTTTGTTGCGGGTTGAAAGTTAGTTTTGAGGATTAAAAGATAAGTAAAATAAAATTGTGTGTGAATTTTATTTTATTCGTGGTGGTTAGACTCTCTCATGGGAAGTTGTTGGTGGGGCCCACAACCACCCAACTTCCCATGTGTGGTTATGAGGGAGGTGGGGCCCACACGATCCCCCACCTTTTCAAATTCCCTAACCCCTCTAAACCCCCTCTTAAATTTTGTGACTCTCCCCTACTTTAATTCTTGCCAACTTATCTCTTCATTTAATTAATGTAATGAATTAAAATTTTGAATTTTGAAAGGTTGGCAAAGTGAAAATAAAATAAGGTGTAGCTTATTTTATTTTGGGGGTTGCTGTGTTGTGTGGAGATTTGAGAGAAGAAGAGTTCTACGCTTTGAAGAACTTCGTCTTCCTCCTTGAAGAACGCGAAGAACACTGACACGCCGTTCTATCTTCTCTCCACGTCAAAGAAAGGGAAACACCGCTTCCTCCTCGGTTTTCCTTCGTCGACTTGAGAAGTTTCGCCAACGACGTATCGCATCGGACGCATCCCTTCGTCAACGGATTTGACGAACGACGACCGCGACGCCCGACCTCCGCGACGTCGTCTTCCGCGGAACATAGACAAATCTTCTAACCTTATACCAAGGTAGGGGTTGTTGATTTCTTTTTGGTTTAATTATTTTATTCTTGATCGTGAATTTAGCAAGTCTAACGTGTGGCTTTGAATTATTTAAGTTGCGTTATTATTTTAACGTGAGGGGGCCGGACCGCACGAACACGGCCGAACCCCCTCCATCGTTCTTGTTTATTCTTGCGGGTGGAAGCAAGTGGCGTGGTGCCGTCGCACCACGTGGATAATCGTGCAAAGCAAGTGGCGTGGTGCCGTCGCACCACGTGTATAATCGTGCAAATATTTTACGCGGCGCCGTCGCGCCACGCCGAGGAAGAATCTTCAAGAACGCGACGCCGTCGCGCCGCGTTGAAAGGAATCAAGGCACGGCGAAGGGGCGCGGTGCCGTCGCACCGCGCCGGACGACGAACACCGCGGCCGGTTCCGGGCCACGGCGGGACGAGGAGACCGCGGCCGGTTCCGGGCCGTGGTGGGAAGAGAAGACCGGCGGTCGGGCCGCCGGCGTCGGAAGCCGAAGGGGGGACCGGAATTTCCGGTCCCGTTGGAGAAAACCGGCCGGCCAGCTGGCCGGCCGGAAGGCATTAAAACCGGGGGAATTAATCCCCCGTCCATCATATAAAACCCCCTCTTTAAGAGGGGGGGCGGTTCCATGAAGGGGGGGCAGCAGCCCCCCGGTTTGTTTCTCCAAAACCGGCCCCCACGTGGGGGCCGTTTTGTTGCAAAGGCGCGGCACAAAGGCCGCGCCGCCTCCAATTAGCGGGGGAATTAATTCCTCCGCGCAGCCTCCTCGCGGCGCCAAGCCGCCGCGGCTCCCCGCGCTGCCGCGCCGCCGCGCCGCCACCGGCCACCGCCGCCGCCGGCCGCCGCGCCGCCCCAGGGGGGGTTCGGGTCGGCCCGGACCCGGACCCCCCCGTTTCGAACCAGTTCCGGTCTTTTGGCCATATCTTGAGCCCCGGACCTCCGAATGACGAACCGTCTGCGGAAACGCGATCCTTGTATCGAGACGGTCGTTTCGGTATATCTCACTCAAGGTTTCGGTTTACTTTGAGTTCGGCCGGGTTGGTTCGTTCACGAAACCAACCAGGTCTTCGGAGCGGAAACGCTCATATCTTGAGCTACGGACGTCCGATTGACGTGCCGTCAGCTGTGTTGTGTCCCTCTTAGTGAGACGAATCTTTTGGAATACTCCGCCCGAGGTTTGGACGCAGGTGGAGTACGGTCGGGTTGGTTTTGCCTTAAAAACCAACCGGGCCCCGGAGACGAAAATGCCAATAACTCTCAGACCGGGTGTCCGATCGACGCGCCGTCTGTTGCGTTGAGTTCCTGTTGACGATACGGAACTTTTGGATACATCAACTCTGGTCTTCGTGACAGTTGATGTATCAGCCTCTCGGCTCGTGGAGCGGACCCTCCGAACGAGTTAGCTATGTGCGGGAACCCTAGTGCTGGCTGCGACTGTTCTACTGCTACGACTACTACTGCTACTGTGACTGCGACGACGACAGTACAGAGATCCTGTGTGGATTCGACGACGACGACTTCAGCACTCAGCGATCCTACGTGGATCAGTGCTACAGGTCCTGTGTGGGCCCGATCCTGTGTGGGTCCTTGCGCTCAGCGGTTCTGTGTGAGCCAGCGCCTACATGTCCTGTGTGGGCCCGATCCTGTGTGGGTCATTGCGGGGGTTAGTTACCTATCGATCCTTCGTGGGTCCGACGACTTAGATGGATCAGTGATCATCTTTATCGTCCTCTGAAGAAGTATACCTGTGTGAGCTGAATCCTATTGCTTTCCTGTGTGGATTGTGTTGTGCAATCCTGTGTGGATTACGTTTTGCTTTCCTGTGTGGAATACGTTTACTTTTCTGTGTGGACTGAGTTGTACTTGGGCTCGGAGGTTAGAGCGTATTTGAATTGGTGACTTAGGTATATGTATGGGCATATACCTAAGCAGTTTCGGTTATTACTTCGTGATTGTTACTTTTCTTCGTGGTTTATCCTTTGTGGATTTGAGAGACCTTCAGGGGTCTCGGGGTCCCTACTGAGTAGCTTATACTCACCCCTGCACGGGCTTTGCCCACACTACGTTGTGTTGGTTGCAGACGACGGACAGCGTTGACCTTAGCTGAGGCTTGCAGAGCGGGACGGTACCCGGAGGTGGACCACTGGGCGGGACGTGCACGGAGCGGACGGCGGGACCCGTGGAGCAGAGGAGCTATCTGTACCCACCCTTCAGGTGGGATTTCCAGTGGACAGCTCGGTGTAGCGGCTTTTACTTTTCAGTTGTTGTTTTCCCTTTCGAGTTGTACTTTACTTTTAGTTTGGGTTTGTATTCTGGCCCATTTACTTTTCCGCACTTTCAGTTGTACTCTGCTTTGTTTAGTTTTTACTTTCCGCTTGCTTACTCTGTGGTGTTTGTTACTTTTCAAAGGCAATGCCTTCCCTTTTTACCGGGATTTACGCCTTGGTGCTAGTCGCCAGCCCCTGGCCTATGGAAGGCGGGCTTGGGGTAGTCACGACACGGACCCCGAGGGCGGGTCGTGACAATGATTCCCTCTCAGGTGAGGGTGTCAAAGACTGCTGTAGTTTATTTTCGTACAGGACAAAAGTGAGAATAGTTTAAGGTCATATGCATGGAATGATGCTGCATAGTTTAATGTCATGTAGCTAGGATGTATTGCTATGCAGTTTAACATCTTGCAGCGAGGACAATGGGGGACTGTATAGTTTAACATCATATACCAAGGATGATGATGAACCAATGTGAATATATTGGTTTCGGTGGGGCTTCACAGATCAACATCATATGATATGGAGGTGAACCGATGTAAAGATGTTGGTTTTGGGTTTGAACCTCGGGAGGTTGCCTACGTACCCAGCCTAGAAGGAAGGGATCAAAGTCTACGTGTTTTGATTAAGAATGAATTGGTGATCAAGTTGTACTTGAGTACAACCTGAAGATATTGTTGGGACTTACGCATGGTTAGCAGCCCAGAGAGGGTGTTATGGTTTAAGCTTACTCTAAGCTCACGTGAGTCATGCTCAGTGTGAGAAACAAGATGTAAAAACAACCCTAATGATTCACAGTTTAACGTCATGTAGGAAAAAAGGGTGTTGTATAGTTTAGCATCATGTAGCTAGGACGTATTGTAGTTTAACATCTTGCAGGACATAGACACATTTTAACGTCATGTTTTATGAAAGGGACATAGTTTAACGTCATGTTGGATGATAAAGGGACCATACAGTTTAAAGTCTTGCAGTGAGGACAAAAAGGAACCATGCAGTTTAAAGTCTTGCAGTGAGGACTAAAAAGGGACAATGCAGTTTAAAGTCTTGCAATGAGGACTAAAAAGGGAGCATGCAATTTAAAGTCTTGCAGTGATGACTAAAAATGGACCATGTAGTTTAAAGTCTTGCAGTGAGGGCTAAAAAGGGACCATGCAGTTTAAAGTCTTGTAGTGAGGACTAAAAAGGTACCATGTAGTTTAAAGTCTTGTAGTGAGGACTATGGGGTGTATTTGTATTACACAAAATACTTCTTCAAGAATATTTCATTGGTTGGATTTGTAATGAGTTCTCCATCAATTAAGATTAAAGAATAATCTCCATTGGAGTAGACCTTATGTATTGAATAAGGTCCTTCCCACTTTGGCTCAATCTTGGGAGGTTTATTTTCTGGTATCATTGGAGTTCTGAGGACCAATACCAGTTCTCCTTGAATGAATGAACGAAGACAAACTTTTTTATTGAAATCTCGTGTTATTCGATTCTGATAGACTTCCAAGTGGTGCAGGGTGCACAATATTGTTTCATCCAATCATTCCAATTCATAAAATCGCTTCTAATATTGTTCATATGTGGATGACTAATAACAAATGGATACTCTGAGTGAAGGTAATTGAACCTCAATGGGAAAAATTGCTTCTATTCTATATACCAATGGGTATGGAGTTGACCGCGTAGCAGTGCGGGTGGTGGTCCAATAAGCCCATAAAGCATGAAAATGTTTATCAGGTCATGATTTCTTATCTTTATCCACCATCTTTTGCAGTATGTTTGAAAGAGTCTTATTGAAGGCTTCTATTTGACCATTGGTCGCTGCATGATACAAAGATGAATGGTTGGATTTGATGTTGTATTCTTGATACAACTTCCTTACCTCAGATGAACAGAATTTGGTGACATTGTCCGTCAATATGGTATGATGGACACCAAATCTGGTAATGATGTTAGATGTGATGAAGCTAACAATGCTTTTAGAACTAACTTCTTTGAGAGGTATTGCCTCTGCCCCTTTGGAAAATAAATCAGTAGTAGTAAGAATATACTTAAACTGTTTGGATGTAGCCGAAGGGTATGGTCCTACTACATCCATTCCCCATGTGGAAAATGGCATGAGTATTTAGCTATATGAAGAAAATCGGGGGTTGATGAATGAATTTGGCACATACTTCGCAAGAATGAAGCTTCTTGGTGAAAAAAACACAATCTTGCATCATTGAAGGCTAGAAGTATCCAAGCCTTCGGATTTGACCAGAAAGCCTATGTCCAGACTGGTGGGAACCACAAACTCTTGCATATACTTCATTCATGATAGCCATTGTCTCTTCACCATCAATACATCTGAAGATAATTATATCAAAACCTCGCTTTTAGAGAATTTCTTGGTGATCTGGGCTATTATAAAGAGTAAAATTGACCACATGTCGCCGGACTTGTTCTTTCTCGGCTCTATCAAGTGGGAGTGTTCAATTTTGAAGGTATTCCCTGATAGGTGTCATACATCCTGTAGTATGACCATATGGTTTAGAAATGGGACTGATTTCATTGATTTCCTATATTCTGATTTGAACAAAAGTTGAAACTACACGACGGTGGGAAATACTGATGATTGTTTCATCCCGATTTGAATCTTCCATGGCTATGGCTACATTATCCAGTGCATCAGCTTGGGCATTTTGTGATCGCAGGACATAATAAAATGTCAGTTTCGAGGGAAATTCCACCATTAACTGTCTAACGTAATCACACAAAGGGATTAACTCTTATTTTTTGATTTCATAATCCCCATTGATTTGTTTGATTACCAAATCTGAATCACCTTTTACCTTCAAGTGATTTACCTGCGCCTGAAGTGCCAATTCCAAGCTTGCGATGAGAGCTTGATATTTTTCTTCATTATTTGTATTGCCTTCCATCAATAAGAAGTAATAGGGTAGCACTACCTTTTCTGGGGAAATAAGCACAATTCCTAACCCAACTTTGTTGAATTTAGCATCTTCCATTTTCTTCCCTTTTGGACTTCTAAAGGCACCATCAAAGTACATTTCCCATGTTTGAGGATTATCTTGAATAGAGAAGACTTACTCATCAGGAAATTCAATATTTAAATATGTATCTTCTACAGATGGGTGTTCAGCAAGGAAATCGGCCAAATCTTGGCCCTTTATTGCTTTTTGAGACACGTACTGGATATCAAACTACTGCAAAATAACTGCCCACCTTGCTAGACGTCCTGTAAGCATCAGATGACTAAGGATAAATTTGAGTGGGTTATTGCGAGATACAAATTGGACCTCATGATGTTGCAAGTAGTGTCTCATTTTCTGAACTTCAAAGATTAATGATAGGCAGCACTTTTCAATACTTGAATATCGATTTTCTGCCTCAAGCATAGTTCGAATGAAATAGTAAAGGCTGTTTTCATTCCCGACATCATTCTTTTGGGCAAGTAAAGCACCCAATGATCGCTCTAAATCTCTCACATAGAGGATAAGTTGTCTTCCTTCAACAGGTGGCATTAATACTGGTGGACTCAAGAGATATTTCTTGAGGATATCAAATGTCTCTTGGAAATCTTCAGTCCATTGGTAGGTGACTCCCTTCTTCATTAATTTAGTGAAGGGAAAACACTTTCCTACCAAATTGGCAATGAAACGTCGAATATAAGCCAAGTGTCCTTGAATTCCTCTTAATTCTTTCAAATTTTGAGGAGGTGACATACCAAGGATTGATTTTTTTTCTCAAGATCAACTTCGATACCACGATGTCATACAACAAAGCCAAGAAATTTTCCTGAGGTTACCCAGAAAGCACATTTCAAGGGGTTCATCTTCAAATTGTGTTGTCGAAGCTTGTTGAATATGATTTCCAGATCAGCCTGGTGATTAGAACATTATTTGGATTTAACCACCAAATCATCTACATAACATTAAACAAATTTCCCTAAAAAGGGTTTGAATATGTGGTGCATGGCACGTTGATACGTTGCACCTGCATTCTTTAGGCCAAAGGGCATTACCCGATAGCAAAACACACCTTGAGGGGCTCTGAAGACTGTAGATTCTTCATCTTCTGGAGCCATTCAGATTTGATTATACCCAGAATATCCATCCATGAAGGAAAGTGCTTTATAACTAGATGTTGCGTCAATTAAGAGTTCTGTGATTGGAACCGAAAAATCATCCTTGGGACAATGTTGATTAAGATCTCTAAAGTCAATGCAATCTCTAATTTGTTCATTCTTCTTTTTCATATGGACAATGTTAGCCATCCATTTGGGATACTGAACTTCTCTGATGAAGTTATCTTTGATAATCTTATCAACTTCATCTTCAATTTTGGAGGCATAAGTTGGGTGTGTTCTTCTTGCTGCTTTCTTGAATCCTTGATGTTCTTCTAGAAAACCCAGATGATGAGTGGAAACATCGGGATCAATACCTGGAATTTTTGTATAATTCCAAGAAAATACATCTCTATTTTGCTTTAAAAAATAAGTATACATTTCTTGATCTTCAAGAGTCATAGACGCACTAATTAAAGTGGGGAGTGGATCTTCTTTTGTACCCAGATTTATTTCTCTGAGTTCATCCACAGTGGTAGAGATAACCTCTTTAAATGCTGGAGGAGCATCTCTGAGATCTTCCTCTTATTCTTCAATATGTGTTACTTCCTCTATTTCTACTTGCATATTAGATGAAGAAGTAGAAATTATATGGTCAAGGGAGAAATTAAAACTTGAATGAATTGAAAAAGAGGCTTCCATTTCTGACCCTATTGATGATGAAGGGTCTTTCTAAGGTGATAGAGAGGAGATGATGGATT
Source organism: Viscum album (assembly GCA_963277665.1). Taxonomy (NCBI): domain Eukaryota; kingdom Viridiplantae; phylum Streptophyta; class Magnoliopsida; order Santalales; family Viscaceae; genus Viscum; species Viscum album. Next base: position 282,666,214 of record OY728129.1, read on the forward strand.
GAGAATCGACATCATTATTTTCCTTGGGTATTACTATAAATTCTTCTGTACTAGTTGATGAAGTATAGAATTGATGGATTTCAGTGGATGAAATGAAGACATCTCTATGTAATCTTTCAATATTGCTTGGCCAATCAACAATTTCTCCCATGCTGTCTGGATTGATTTTTGTAATTGAAATTATGGAAGTTTCCATAAGAGTGTTTGAATTTGGGTATATCCCATCAATTTGACTGATAGCCAACACATAATCTATACTCACATGTGTGAATGGGTTTACTGGAATCTTTTCCAAGCCATATGGAGCATTAACTTTGGTGAACTTCTTCACTATAGATTTTTTCTTTCCCTCCATGTGATAAAACTCTACCTCAGTGTATTGATATTCACATGTTTTGAATGGGGCTTTGTTACCATACAATGTTCCAATTTGACCATTGAAACAATATTTGAGACATTGATGGTATGAAGAAGGTACGGCCGCATGTTGATGTAGCCAAGGTCTTCCAAGAAAAATGTTGAAGGTAGTGTCCTGATGAAAAACCATGAAATATGAATTAGATACAAGGTCTCCAAACTGAATTCTGAGTTTAATTTCACCCAGAGGTTCTTGTTCATTCTTATCGTATCCTTGAAACATCAAAGTAGAATGAGATAAATTAGATTCAGTGAGGCCCAATCGATGGAGTGTACAAATAGGAATGAGATTGACTCCTGAGCCATTATCAATGAAAGATCGTCGGATGTCTACATCATTGACTTTTCCTGATAGATACAAAGGTATAATATGTCCACGTACAACATCATCTTCATCTTCATCTGTAAAAGATATCACTGCATGGAATTCTATAGGATCATTCTCTATATGGTAGACTTCATCCACAACAATTTCATTTTTGAATTCTTGAGGACTTGACAAAGCCTCAATAAGCGCCTCCAGAAGATCTTTTGATAGATTCAAGGCATCCAGAATTGATAACTTGGCCATTACTTGGGCCAAATGTTTCAAGAAATCATAATTTTGGTCCAAAGTTCTATGTTTCCCATCATGAAAATGTGGTTTTGCAGGTACCTTGGACATTGATGCTTTGGCAGTAGATGCATCTCGTATCAAGGTAGGAGTTGGAAATACTCATGGATTCTGTAGATTAGACCGACTAGGTCTATCTATTTGCTGAGAGGAAGAAGGTGTGACCTCTAACCAGTCTTCCAAAATAAATGTGTCAAGACTGAATCTTCTATGTGTGGAAGAACTTTCTTGTTTCTATTGAGCCCACTGAAGGGCTTTGCCGTGAGTTTTTACCGAATATACAGTTCTAGCAGGGGTAGGATTCAAATAGTGGATTATAGAATATCCACATCTTCCCTTGTATCCTAGACCTCTGTATCTTCCTTTAATTCCTCTGTTTGATATAGGGAAATTAGGCTCATCATTATTGAAATTGTTATTGGTATAAGGATCTATTAAATGAAACATGTTAATAGAACCAAAGATAAATTCTTCATCTGATGAAGATTCTGCCTGATTAGCTAGTTCAGATTGTGTCATTTGGTGGGACAGTGATCGTTCTTTTGAAGCAGATGGCATAAAATCTGCCATAGTCAAAGATAGTTTAGGCTTTGACACAAACTCATCTTCTTCTAACTGCTCTTCTTTCTTCAAATTACACTTCTTATTTGAAGATTTTCCTTCTGATGAAGGGGTTTTTTCTGTGGCATTCATATAAGAAGACATAATTGATTGATTCAATTGTGTTTGTAAAATGGAATGAGTTCGGTTGATCGTTTTCCTGACCATCCAATCATCATATTTCTGCGCATTTTTACTTTTGACTTCATGTCACTCGCCTTCTTCTTCTGGATCAGTAGCAGTAACACATGCTACCTGGGCTGAAGAACCTTTTAGTTTTACCTATCCAGAGTCCACCATCTTTTGTAGGAGTTCTTTGAAGACAAAACACTCTTGAATGGGATTTCCCAACATCTGATGAAATGGGAAATAGTTGGGGAGGTCTTTATCTCCTTCCTTGTTTGGCCTCTTGGGCCTTGGAAACTGAACCAGGATGTTTTCCAGAGTCGAGATGAAGTAACCCAGAACTTGTTCATTCCGGAAAGAATAAACTTTGTTATTCAAATATTTAAACTATTTCTTCCTTTTATATTTTTGATCATCTTGACGAGGTGGCCATTTTTGTTGACGTTCAGGAGGTGGAGCCCTTCGATATCATGAAGGTCTTGAAGTGGAAGCAGGTACAGGTGCTTGTTTAAGTGTAACTGTAGTAGTCTCTGCTTTCCCTATTATTCTTCCTAGAACTGATGGAATTACATGAGTTTTATCCTTAGTATTCATAAGAGAGTCTTCGATCTGCTGAGAAATTGAAGTAAGGTCTCGAAACCCTCTTGTGTATTTTACAGGGATCAACGGTGTGCATAATTCATCACACAAATTTTCCACACAGATTGGCAACAATTCTTCTTAAGGGAGTGCTAAGCTTAAGGAATATATTAATCCCTTCCATCAAGTAATGAAATATGAAACTCTTTAATTTTCCCTTTTCTTACAATTGGAAAGATCTAAAATTGTTGTATTTAGAAATGTTGAGCTAAATTGAAGGAGAAATATTTGACGGAGATCTTCCCACCCAGTAATTGACCGGGATTACAAGATTGTATACCAAACAAAAGCAGGCCCTTGTAATGACTATACAAAACACCTGAGATTAACTACTTCTTGTTATTTAGTAGTTCCCATAATAGGATCACAATGAGAAACAAAATGTGTTAAGTGTTGCTTTGGATCTCCCGAACCATTAAAAATTGGGAATGTGGTACTTGCAAAATTTGATGGGGGAGGAATTGCATCCACCCATTCAGGGTAAGCTCTCTTTTCTGGTTGAATTTGTGCACGCTTTCCTTAAATAGCTTCCAAATGAGCTGTTAATGACTTAATGGTAGTCATTAATTTTTGAGAAACATCTGGTTGAGCTTGGACCTGAGCAGGTGCAATAACTAGAGTTTGTAAGGGCATTACCCAAGGAAATGCCTTGCCCCTGGGCAGCCCTCTGGCTTCTGGTACGCACACCTTCTTCATTTGTTTCTGTATATATAGCATCTTGAACAGGAAATTCCTCATCTGATTCCTCTTAGTGAGCCTCATGTTCTTGGGGATCAGTTACAATGGCATTGATGACATTTATCGATGCATAACACATTATAGTCCTTTTGTTGGTATTTCTAAAATACTGTCTTCTTCCATGTCATTTATGAGACATTGCCCTTGGTTTAGTTGACCCTGCAGAAACTTCTTGATAAGCCATAATTTGGAGGGAATCTCCTGATAATTCGGCTCTGCGTTCCTCTTGTGGATTCTTCCCTAATTGAGAGAAGACTGGCTTTCACTGAGGAAGAGATTGAGAACTTGAAAAAGTCCCCAGTCCGGTGGACTGGGGCAGTTCCTATTTTTCCTGCTCAACTCCTCGAATCCTATCTATTGATCCCGAGGGTTGGATTAAAATATTCCCCAGTCTAGAAAGCTGAGGTGTCTCTTAAGCTGCTACATCTGAAACTTTCTTAAAAACTCTCCCGATTTTGCAGACATTAGTCCTGAAATTGGCCGGATGCATCAACCTACATCCACTCAAATCACCTAGATTAGATGACCGTTGGATTATTTCTAACACTTCTGTCACCTGATGATGTGCATGCTCTAAATGAGAATCCTGTTCGATATTCTCATTTTCTTGATGCAAGAGTAATTCGAAAACTTGTTCTTTATATTCTTGATTTTGGGAAGAACTAGTTGAGGTCTGTTCTTAGGCAAGCCTTTGATTACACACAAAACCAGGTGTTTGTGGCCAGCCATGGGCAATAACTTTTCATGAGACCACTTTTTCCAGGCTTTGTTGACTGGAGAGTACAGTGAAATGTAGTGCTCCATGAACACCCCATCCCCTGATATGAATACGAGATGGGGCATTGGTAATTAACTAGTGTAACCTTTTTAATGCACCAAGGCATGAATGCTGAAGGGCTCTCAGCTACTTTTCAACCTTTGGATGTTGAGAAACTAAGAGAGATTCCAAGTCAATTTGGCGTTGCAACCCTTATATTATCTTTACATGATTTTGATATTCATCATAAGATAATATTTTCTCTTTTAAGTGACAAAGATTTTTCCATATGTTGAGATGAATATCGTGAATATAGTCTTGTGTCAACGTTTCTGGAATATCATATTGAGAGTCAGCCAAAGTCCAAAACATAACTGGTATTTCACCTTTCGCCAGTTGTTTTCTCATATTCAGTAATTCCTCTTTGTCATTCGATGAAGATTCTTCTACCTGATTGGACCAAATTTGGCGCTTCTTTGTTGCTTCATCAGATTCAACAAGATTGGTAGAGAATTCATTTTTCAAATTAGAAGATGAATGACCCAGGGGTGGTTCGGAGAATGACCTACACCTCGGGCTATCTTCTGATTGAGAAAGTATTTCACCTGCTAGCGGTAAGGCATCAGACATGACTGGCTTCGCATTTGCAAGTGCCTCAAGATAAGAGGGCTTTCTCATTACTGCATTGTCCATTGAAGAATTTTCTAGGAAATAAAAATTAATATTTTGGAGAGGACTTTCGTATCTAAATTCATCATTATCATGGGGAGGACCACCATGGTGGGTTACAGCAAAAGATGAAACCTCTTTCTCCTTGGTCTTCTTGCCACGTTGAGGGTTATCGTGGCTTTCATCTGAAGATAATACTTAGAGATTGACCGAATTGTCATGAAGCAAGATTTTATGAGGAAGTGTCTAATGAAGACCTTCGGAATTATTGTTGTCACTTATAGAATCTATAAATGAGAGTATAATCTTGAGTTGCAAAAGAAAATTATCTGAGCGCATCAAGAACTCCAGCATTGAGAAAGGCCTTATTGCAAATTGGCTCTTGATTTCTCGACTGTGTTGGATGGGTCTTTTTCTTATATGCCTTCTTACTGACTTTGGAAACCACTTATTGATGAAAGTGGTTATTATGGGTAGGTGTATGTGCCTGATCAGGAGAAATGGCCAGGTTAGGTTGATTATCTCCATTCAAATCGGGTGTATGTGCCCGATTTGATTGTCCGTATGACATGGGGGAGTATGCCCCATGACCCTCCTGGACTAGAACAAAGGTGTGTATCTGCTCTAGGGTGACATGTTGATGATTCACTCCACTGATAGGGATATATTTTTATTTCTTTCCATGTGATGTCACTGAAGTTGTTATAATATTCTGAAAAATATCCAGAATATGGGTAGGGATTTGTTTTTGCTCTTTCACCATTGTCAGAATGTTATTGGTGACTTCAGCTAACGAAACGGGAATATACGTCCATTATGTGTCTGGAGTATGTGTATGTGCCTGCTCCTATACTCCTTTTCCTATCAAAAAATTCTAATAGTACTTATGCATAGAGGCAGAGAGTTGAGTCTGGTTCAAATTTTTCGTTGGAGCTTTCTGACTGACTTCTCCAGGTGCTAACAAACGAGACTTTTGGTAGGATTGATGAACATTGGAAGGTGTATGTTCCTGCTATCTATTCTTAGTCAAGTATGGTTGATGAATTTCCTTCAATACTGGCAAACGAGACTGCTGATAGAATTGGTGATTGTAAATAGGTGTATGTTCCTGCTTATCAATTGCCACCATATTAGATTGACGAGCTTCTTTAGATGCAGTCAGACGAGCCTGCTGACTGGCTGATGAATTATAAACAGGTGTATATGCCTGCCTATAGTACTCTGCTGGAATTTCCTGGTGGGATTGATGTGTTACTGCCAGATGAGTCTACTGGGCAGTGAAATCAGGACGAATGGGTGTATATGCCCGCTCATTGATTGTCATCAAGTTAGGTTGATGGAATTCTTCGGAGGGGGTAGAGGTAAGAACCTGCTCCCTGTTGGCCCAATTTCGCCTCTGAAGATTTGTTTTGTGTTCTCAGGTCTGAGGGACCTAAGCTGAACATCTAGAGGTGATACCCTTATCATATTGATAGTTCACTACCGCACGATTCTGGCGGCAATTGTTGGTAGGAGTCCTCAGGAAGGACTCCTACCTTCTTGAACCGAGGTCTTGAGTGACCTCTTCATTCACCTCCCTATAGTATGAGAGGGACTGGTTGTTGCATTCTAGGGATAACAACCCAAAACGGTTGGAAACGGTGGTTAGAACCACCTGCTTCTTGAACACTAGTCATCGTTGTCCGGACAACCATGGTGAATTGTTAACTTGGAGGGCTTATCAAGCGGCCTCCAGAGTTGGGATAGTACCATGTTGATGGTATTCCCTCACCAATTCATTTAAAACCCAGCATTGTAGATGCTGAGTAGGTGATGTCGTCCTCAGAGTGGACGAGGATCTAGTAGGAGTAGCGGCTGAGGCATTCACATGTGTGAATTTTAAAGTAGACATTTCGTATTGAAAAGAGATATTGAAAAAGAGTGCCTATTTGATATATCATACATAATCCAGAAAAATTTGGCCCAAACTACATCTTTTGGATGAGAATATATGTTATTAATTGTTTTTTTCCTCATATTGAATTTAATATGGGCCTAACAAGTAATAAAAACATCATTTTAACTTGGTTAAGGATTCACGTCGGGTTCACCATTTTTTGTTTCTTCTGGAAATGGGTATGACCTTGTTTGTTTAAGGTTCAAACATTCCAATCAGTTTCTAACAGGTTTATTTGCAGAACTGGAAACATCCAATGATTCTATATCCATTTGGACCCACTTTCTAATGGTAGGTGCTCATTAGTTGTGGACCGATGAGGCTTAAGAATTTTCATTGGTCGAGAGGATGGGAGGTCAAGCTCATCACACCTTTTTGAGGGGAATTATTACCTACTCTAGGAATATCTTATATATTTAATTTATGTTCAATAATCCTTATTAATTTACAAAGCATGAAAATGAGTTTTCATTTAGATTTGGAAATCAATGATTGATATGTATGAGATTTAGAGAATCTTTTATATGTATTTGAGGTTCTTCATCGATAGATAATAATCCGTATTTATTAGATATTCTTAGTCAATGGTATCCTTAAACACATTATATAGAAATATCTTGGTCATTATGATAACCATACTAGTTTTAAAGCCACTCAGTGGGGCATTTGAATTTTATTGTCGTTCAGAAAGGTAGGTATTATTTCAGATTTAGGATCATAACCGCAGATGGGCTACCTATGTATATTTGTTAAAGAGGAATCAGAACCCACATATTTTGGGAATTAAGATATAGTTTAACGTCATATGGGATGGATGAGAATTAATGGGTGATGGGCTTGAACCTTAGAAAGGATTCCTACGTACTCTAATTTTAAGGAAGAGATCAAATTCCATGTAGCTCGATTAAGAAGTGTGAGGATTACGTATGATTAATGGCCCAAAGAGATGTGTCATGGTTACTTTTACACTCTAAGCTCACGTGAGTCATGCTCTGTGTGAGAAACAAGAGGTATCAGTAAACCTGATGATTTGTGCCATGAAAGATGTAGTCATAAGGAATGATATGGGGCTTATGTATGTGTGACTGCCCAAGTAGGTGAAGACTAGGATTTACTTCCTGAAAGAATCCCATTAACAGGTTCCATCAAGGTATTTGTGCTTTATGGAAATTTAGATTCTTAATTTGGGGTTTACTCTTAAGGAGGATGCCCAGATTAAGGGGGACTTTAACTTATGATTAGGGCTTACTCCTGAGAAGTATGCCTAAGGTTAAGGGGACTTATGATTGGGACTTACTCCTAATAAGGAGGCCTAAATGAAATATTCTCTCATCTTAAGGGATAAGTTTGAATGAAGGTAACCTCTAACCGTAGTGATATAAAGTTATATAAATCACAAGGTTTTGGGAGATATTCCACAGAACTCCTTTCAGATAAGGAATCCAACAAAGAAACCATTCCATAAGTGGCTTTGAAGATGGTTTTGAAGGCTAGATCTTGAATAAGAAAGGTGGATTTGAATAAAAGAGGTGAATAGGAAGGAGGGGCACCCAAAAAGAGGCAGGCGCGCAAGTCCTGTTTGGGCACGCAAGTCCTGTTCTGGCATGCAAGTCCTGGTTGCGCAAGTATACTTGCACGACATGAGTTCACTTGGGTGACGAAGAACCTGTAGGGTAATACTTGGGCGAGACTTGGCTCAAGCCCTTAGTATTATTTTTATATTCTTCCAGAAGGGCAGCACGCAAGTTCCCTTGAGAGGGCAAGGCGGTGCACAAGTGTTTCCATTTCCCTTAAGGTCTGGACACTTAGGCGCGTAAGTGTTGATGAGTTCTAACACTTATGCCTTATTCTTCCTCTTTAGAGCTTCCATTCTAGGCAAAGGATTACCTTAGAAGTGTTCGGAAGACTTTAGACAGAGACTTGGGTGACCAGAGCTTGAATCTGAGTTTTTTATTTTTTTTTCATTTTCAAATGGGGGGCCCACAAGGGGTATTTATAGGCCACCTGAGGTTTGGGTGAAATTTCACTTACGGCACGCAAGTGACTTGCGCACCTCATATCTGGCGCACAAGTGACTTACGCGCCCAAAGCTGGCGCGCAGGTATACTTGTGTGCCTTAATGCCTTTACAATATTTGATGAATCTTCCCTCTTCTTTACTCTAGGTATTCCCCTTAGTCAATCTTTGGACTCTGTGACGTAACGGAGCTTCAACATCCACAAGTCACATGAGTAAATAATATACGATTATAATACATGTTGGTTAGATTTGGATGAGTATTCATTGTGTTTCCTCTAAGGTACATTTATAAACATAGTTAATTTTAAATAAATTTATTTAATTTTTTTAAAATTATTATAGATGATAATCTCAAGGAAATTAGAATGATAATTAAAATAAAATAGTTGATTAATTAAATATAAGGATTAATTTATTCGAGCGAAATTTATCATAAATAAGAATAATAAGAATTGAATAATAATTTTGTTAAAATGTGTAATTTTTTCATGCATGTGGATGGTCATGAGAATAGACCAGACCTTTGTATGTGATTGGTTTCATTTAATTTATTATTAAATTAAATTTTTGGAATGTGTTTCATCTTTCCTCTTATTATGTAAGGGTATGCATTCCCATGGTTTTTTTAAGTAACCCCTTACCCTCACTTGTGTGTGGGTACAAGTATATGTAATGGATGGAGCTCCTAATCTAGTGGAGGCAGTTCAAGTTTGGAGCTGAGGTGAAACCAATCCAAGAGAGATACAGAGATGAACATGTGGAAAGTTGTAACATGAACCTGAAATGATTCAAGGTATTTTTCCCCTAGGTTGATGGTTAGTTTATCATCTGCTTGATAAACAACCCATTAGTATAAATCGTGATCATACCACTTTATTATTTTATTTTTTTCAAGTTTCATGGTTATTTTATTCTGGATGTTTTATCACGGTCACGTGAATTAATAAATTAATAATCATGAAAAATAGAACTAAAATAAATTATATTATGCATAAATATTATCTAATACATGGTTAATCACTTAATTAAATCCAATTAATATTAAAAAACGTGTAATAAAGATAATAACTAGAAAATTATGCATAAAAGACAAAATCCCTCAATTATATATATTAATTTGGTATAGTATTTCACTACTTTAGTTAAAATCAAACCATAGTTAAAAGTTCTTGACTATTCAAAGTTGGGATGCTTTCAATTATCGAAGAATTATAACATGAAGTTTTGGGTTGAATTAAATTATTTCACATCAAGGGTTGAATTCCAAATTAGGAATTGGTGTAACTAAGAGGAAAGGGTTGAGGAAATCCAATTTAAGGATTTTAGGATTGGGAATTCCACTCAAAAGATCGGGGAACTATGAGTTAATACAGTGGGAATTTATAATGCCTATCTATATAAGAACCCAATTCTTATTTTTTAGGTACGAGTTTCTTCTTTTCCCTTTTCCTTAAGTGTTTTTGAGAAAATAAAGAAAATGGGGGGAAATCCCAAATTTTGTGGCCATGTACTTTTCCACACACCGTGTACTTTGGCCGTGTGGGATGAGTACACAAGGCGTGTAGGCTTGTCGGCAATGAAGCGTCTAAAAACTGACTACACGCCGTGTATTTTGTATTTACACACCATGTAATCAGTCGGCAAGTGAATAGTAAGGCGGTGGAGGCAGCTGCCAGCGGAGCAACAGTACACACCGTGTAATCATGAAAACACGTCGTGTACTCATGTCGGTAGATTAACAGTGTCGTGGTGGAAAGTAACCGCCAAAGGAACAGTTTAAAAAATTGAAAAGTACACACCATGTACTTGAGAGTACACGTCGTGTAGTTTGTTTTTTTTTTGCTTAAAATGGGCAGTATCCTCCTCTATTCATAGAGGAATATTAGAACACCGGAGGATCTTGGAAGGATGACCGGAGCTTTGGAGATCTCCCGACCGTGCACCGGGAATCTGTTTCTGCTTCCGCCGATCACATTGGGACCGTACGGGTAATCTCTTCTTTCTCCTTGAGTTGTTATTACCAATTATTTCCTGAGGGAAAGTTATTTCAGTTTGAACGAGTTTATGTTCTCCTCAGATCTGCGCCATTCTCGTTTGTTTCAAGAGGCTTCATTCACGTATACCGATCAGGGGCGATCGAGATAGGTGGTCTGGTGTTTAATTTCCAACTATTGTGCATTTTTGTGTATCATTGTGCTACGAACCCATGTTTGGGGTGTTGTATGGCTGATCCCTTTGCTGAATGATATCTATAATTTTATAGATAATCTAATGACAAGTTTAAACTGTTGTTTGGGATCACTGCTTGGATCCAGGACCACCCCTGGGGTGTGTTCCTCTATTTATTCGTTTGTCCAGGTTACTTGAGGGTATACCATAAATTTCAGCATGTTTTAAATTTCCTTGAGAGGAATTTTATATAAATTGCTTGCTTATATGTTGGGCATGGCCCAGTTACTTGTTTAGCCTGAGGGAAGTATTGTGATTAGCCTGTGGGCAGTGCTCTGTTTAGCCTAAGGCCAACTCCTTTCGTACCTGTAGGCAGTAGATTCTATACCTGTGGGAAACACCTCGTACGCCTATGGGAAACACCTCGTACGCCTATGGGAATTATTTGTTATGCCTGTGGGCAGAATCCTGTGGGTTTGGATTCTCTTCACCTAAGGTTAAGGGTTTTCATGTCTGAAGACACTAACTGTTTACTTAGAATATTCACTATGGTGATTTTCTTAAATTGCATGATTAAATGAATATCAAAATAGCAGTATATCTGGTAGTTAGTTACTTTTGAGTACTGCTTAGTTATTGCATTTACCTTTGCTCACTACTGTTGCGCATTTTCCCAGACAGTTGGGCATGGGCCTTTGGTGGGTGCCTACTGGGATTTATTTCTCACACCCTGTTTGTGTCATGTATTTGGACTAAACAGACTATATTTTTTCTGGTGTAGATAGGGGCATGGGTTCTCATACTGGTACATGATTGTGGCGGAGGAGTAGGAGAGCATGGGACCAATCCTAGGCTTGTGATTTTGCTGCGTGTTGTGTACTCTACTTTGGTTTTATTTGGTTGTAACTTGTACTAGACATGTATTTTATTGTATTTCAGTATATCCTATTCTGGTTGTTTTCATCGAATAGTGACATGCTGCATCTCATACATGTGACTGCTGGTTCTCTTCTATTCAGTTGTTCTTTTCAGTTTCATATTCTTTACTGCTTCTGTTGTTGTATGTTATTTATCTTTTCCACTACGCTATACTTTGAAAAATGAGGTAATAGTTTCCCCACTATCAGACCTGGGCCCTCACTGCTAATCGGCAGCCTCTGGCATTTGGGGAAATGCGCTTGAGGTCATGTGACCAACCGGGTTCGAGGCACCCGTTGAGTGGAACCCGGATCCGGGCCGTTACAAAGTGGTATTAGAGGAGTTATTTTCTTTGACTTAATATTTGGCACCTTATTCAGGGATAGGATGGAAATGGTGGTTGGTAATAAGTTTTTCCCGGGAGTAGCTAACCCGTGTACAGGGAAAATCTAGTCTACCTCAGTTATTGCAATTATTACTGGTTTTGCAATTTTACAATTGATTGAATTTTCACCATTGGGTGACGCACTTGTGATTGTGCTGTTAATATGTTATACATGGGTTCTATTTAGTTGCAACCCAATGAGATGAGGGTATTCTATCTCATGAATCATTTAGGCACATGCTAGAAATCACATGTCATGCATAGTTTCCATGCCATGTAGGTGCATTTGAAATTACATGTTGTTTTAATAGTTGTTGTGCTAGAAAAGCATGTTGTTGTGATAGCTACTTTGATAAATACCTGGTATTTTATAGGGTATTGTTGCGTGAGGTTATTAATAGAATGAATACCAAACTTTGGTTTTTGGGTAGTATGGGCCCTCAATAACCGGAATTTGGTGGATCATTAACGTGTTTTCTAGGTTATAACATGTATAAGATGCCAATATTTTATTCATGGGGAGTATGGGCCCTCACGGATCGGAGTTTGTCACTTAGGCATTTTTTTAGTGTTTTTCTGGGTTCCAGGGTAGTTTCTGAGGCTTACATTCCGGAAAAACCCAGTATACATGTCATGTAGTTCTATGGACACATGCCATGTGTTCTTCTGTTCAGGAAGAAATGAAAAAAAAATTAAGTACACATCGTGTACCCTCAGTACATGTCGTGTAGTCTCTTCCAGTGTTGTAGACCATGTGGATGGGGACACGGGGTAGGGAATGACCTGGGGGAAACACGTCGTGTACCATTTGTACACGTCATGTAGTGTAGACCCAGTGTCCACCCGTGTAACTTACAACACGGATGGTGAAACCTTAAGACATGCATGTTGTTTCCACCTTGAACACTCTGTGTAGTCTGAACCAGGTACTCGGTCGTGTCACTAACAACATGGGTCGGTGTTACCCTACCTGGTACACGCCGTGTTCCCGTGGGACACTCCTTGTAGTCTTGACCATTGGGAGACCGTGTGGACTTAGTCGTGTGGCTGGGAAAGACGGAGTGGTGGTGTACACATCGTGTGCGGTTGTAAAACGTCGTGTAGTGTTAGTCGAGTAGTCGGTCGTGTCACGAACGACACGGGCAGTTGGAAATTAAACCATACATGTCGTGTAGATTTTATACACACCGTGTAGTATTGTTCAGAAGAGATATGTGTGTCTAAGCCGTGTATAAGGACCCAGGAAGGGGAAGAAAAGTCAGGTACACGTCGTGTAATTAATATACACGCTGTGTAGTCTTGTTTGAAAATCTTGAATTCCTTCTTCCTCCTGTTCCCTTTTTGGTCCCCTAGTTTTCAGTCTTTGATAAACTTAAATTTAAGGTGTGTTTTTGACCTTGTAGAGTCATGCCACTGAGATAACCACTGGTTGTTCGCCAGGAGATCGGTAATGATTATACTCCGGAAACGGTAGGCCATGGGCTACTGATGGATCCTCCAGTAGAGCCAAATGTAGTGCCATCCGTTATACAGGACACAGGTGCGGATGCGTAGATCCATGAAGGATTTATGCGGTTCATGCAGACCTTTCAGGGAGCCCTGCCGGCTGCCACATCTATGGAAGATCTGACTCGTATATTCCAGCAGCAGCATCCGCCTACGTTTTCAGGGGATGGTGGACCACAGGCTGTGGAGTCTTGGTTGGGGTCTATGCAGACTATTTTCGAGAATTTGGAGACGCCTCCAAGGTATAGGGTCAAGCTCTCTACATACATGTTGCGTGATTCTTCCAAGAGGTGGTGGGATGTTACCACCCAATCTGAGTGTCACAGATACATGGCATGGGAATATTTTTAGATATCCTTCTATGAATTATTCTTCCTGGAGATACTAAGGGCCGATAGAGCTTGAGAGTTCATTAATTTTCATTAGGACGCCATGTCAGTGATGGATTATTCTGCTCTCTTCACCGAGCTTCATCATTTTTCACCCATTCTGGTGAGTGATGAGACGTTGAGGGCTAGACGCTTTGAGTATGGTCTTCGATATGACATCGGAGCATTAGTGAATGTTTTCAGGTTTCCTACTGTACATGCTATTATGAACCAGGCACTGATTACCAAGCGGAACCTGCGGGAAGCTAGTGGTGTGGGCCAGGGCAGTTTGACACCAGCTTCTGGTACTATTTCTACTGGTGAGAGGAAGAGACAGATGGATTTATCTCACGGTGGAAGTACCAACCAGAAGAATGCTTTAGGTGGCCAGGTCATGTGCTACTAGTGTGGTAAGAAGGGTCACAAGAGACCACAGTGTCCACGTAACCTGGTGGAATGCCGAGCTTGCGGCGGGATGGGTCATCTACAGCGCTTTTGTCGGGCGTTTCCACCAGTGGCTAGTGAGAGGGGTTCTGTGTAGACTCCGCATGCGGGAGTAGTACCAGAAGCTTCTTACCAGTTGGGAAACTGGAATACGTTAGGGAATGCAGGAAGAGATGGTGGTCGTGGCCATGGTATCCAGACACCAGGATCTCAGAGGCAGCAAGGCGGGACAGCTCAGGGTATCCAGGATGTGTTGTAGGGCCGCGGCACTGGGCAGGCATATGCAGTGCAATAGACCCAACAGGAGTAGGATCCCGAACCTTCTACTGTTAGAGGTACTATTCTAGTAGCTTCAGTTTTATCTTCAGTACTTTTCGATATGGGTTCTACACATATCTTTATATCTATGACCGTTGTGGATAGCCTTGGGCTCTGTGTTTCTTTTTCTTCTGATGTTATGACGCTAGACACTCCATTGGTAACTAGAATGGATGGTGTGTCTCAGTGCATGTAGTTCCCCCTTGAGGTTGGTGGGTGTCACTTTCTATGGGACTTCTATGTCTTGGATATGACGAGCTATGATGTCATTCTCGAGATGGACTGGTTGGTACCTTTTCAAGTCTTTATGGATTTCTATTGTTGCAGGGTGAGTTTTACATCACTAGAGGGCGGAGAGTTTCTATACAAGGGTGAATGGGATGTCCAGGAATGTCGAGCTGGACTCAAGCATCGTGGGTGAGGTGGAGTGACATACCAGATTGTGAGTTTATATCTGGATGATCAGGGGACGTGTTAGAAGGAATTCCCACAAGTAGTTGATCGTTTTAGGGATGTCTTCCGAGACAACTTTTCATGTCTAACTTCGGAGCAAGAGGTGTATTTCTCTATCAATCTTGTTCCAGGAGCAGCATCGGTATCCATTCCTCTTTATAGGATGGCTACACCTGAGTTACAGGAGCTCAAGAGATAGTTAGAGGATTTGTAATCAAAGGGTTTCATCTGACCCAGTACTTCTCCTTGGGATTCGTCGTTCCTTTTTGTGAATAAGACGGACGGTACCCTCAGACTCTGTGTGGATTATCGGAAGATGAACCAACTGACGGTTAAGAACCGATATCCCTTACCTAGTATTGATGATCTTTTTTATCAACTTCGAGGAGCACGAGTGTTCTCAAAGATTGACTTGAGATCTGGATATCATCAGTTATGCTTTAGACCATCGGACATACCGCTTACAGATTTTTGGAGCAGATATGGTCTATACGAATACTTGGTTATGTCGTTCGGATTCACGAACGCGCCAGCAGTTTTCATGGATCTGATGAATCGTGTCTTCCACCCTTATCTAGGCACTTTTTTGGTAGTCTTCATGGACGATATCTTGGTGTACTCTCACACTCGACATGACCATGATACCCATCTTGAGATCTTATTTAGTACACTGAGGGAGCATAGGCTATGTGTTAAGCTCTCAAAGTTCCATTTTTGGATGGACCAGATACACTTCTTGGGCCATATTATCTCTAAGGTAGGAGTTGTGGTGGACCCAGAGAAAGTGAGAGCAGTAGCTTCCTAGGAGTATCCTAAGAACGTGTTTGAGATACGGAGTTTCTTGGGGTTGGATGGTTACTACAGGTGCTTTATACAGAACTTCTCCTGCTTAGAAGTGTCGTTGATGAGTTTTACTAAGAAGGGTGTTAAGTTAGTTTGGTCAGAAGCTTGCGAGACAGCCTTTCAGGAGCTGAAGGGAAGGTTGACATTAGCACCAGTCCTGATACTTCCAGAGCAAGGGAAGAGATATACAGTTTATTGTGATGCATCAGGAATTGGTCTAGGAGCGGTGTTGATGCAGGGCGATTGAGTAGTTGCATACGGGTCTCAGCAGTTGAGGCCACATGAGAGGAATTACCCGACGCATGATCTCGAGTTGGATGCAGTTGTTCATGTGTTGCACTTTTGGAGACATTATCTCTTGGGAGATCATTCTATGGTTTTCACCAACCACAAAAGTCTCAAGTATATCTTTGCTCAGCATGACTTGAATTTGATACATTGAAGGTGGGTTGAATACCTTCAGTCCTTCAACTTTGAGTTTTCCTAGACACCTGGTAAGGGGAATGCAGTAGCTGATGCACTAAGTAGGAAGACTCAGACATAGGTAGTGCCAGAGGCTAGTGGTGAGTGGCAGTTTATAGATTTGTTCTCTGAGATGCATTTGGAGGTGCATGATAGTCAGGGACAAACCTATCTTTTTTAATTAGCTATGACTTCTACCCTCCTGGATTGAGTGAGGATGAGACAGATATCGGATTCAGAAGGCCTAGTTCTATGGGATTCGGTGGAAAGTGAGGACCCTCCTCCTGGATGGACGATAGGCGATGATGAGTTACTATGTTTCCATGGATGAGTGTGGGTTCTAAGGGATATACGTGAGGAGCTAATGCTGTAATTCCATGCTTCAGCTTGGGTAGTGCATCCCAGAGTTACCAAGATGTAATGTGACTTGAGATGTCAGTACTGGTGGCTGGGTATGAAGAAAGAAGTAGCTGGTTTTATTACAAGATGTTCCACCTGTCAGTAGGTGAAGGCGGAGCATCAGAGGCCAGCTGGACTATTATAGTAGTTACCCATTTCGGAATGGAAATGAGATGATGTCACGATGGATTTCGTGACTGGGTTGCTGAGGTCACCTCGAGGCAATGATTTTGTGTGGGTCGTTGTGGACAGACTTACGATGGTAGCTCACTTTTTTCCGATCAAGGAGACCTTCGGTGTTGATGAGCTCGGAATTCTGTATATCCAAGAGATCGTACACCTTAATGGGTTCCCTCATTCTATCGTTTCAGATTGGGATTCCCATTTTACGTTTCATTTATGGCATAGTTTTCAGAGGGCACTGGGTACACAGGTGCTTCTGAGCACAACTTACCACCCTCAGACTGATGGTCAGTCAGAGCGTACGATACAGGTGCTTGAGGACATGCTATGAGCATGCGTCCTAGACTTTGGGGGCTCTTGGGAGAAGCATATAACCCTAGTTTAGTTTGCCTATAATAATAGTTTTTAGGAAACTATTGAGATGTAACTATACAAGGCTTTATATGGTAGGCCATGTTGATCACTTTTGTGCTGGATGGAGGTAGGTGAGGCAGCTTTACTAGGACCACGTCTCGTGCAGGAGACTTCAGAGAAGGTCTAGTTGATACAGAAGTGGATGGATACTGCGCAGTCTCATCGGAAATCTTATGCTGATCGCTGCAGACAGCCCTTGGAGTTCATGGTCGGGGATCAAGTTTTCTTGCATGTTTCATTGAGGTTGGGACATAGGTGAATCAGGAGACAGGTTAAAATTTCACTGAGATATGTGGGTCCGTTTGAGATTCTGGAGAGAGTCGGGTCAGTTTCCTATCGGTTTCAGTTACCACAGAGGTACCAGACCATGCACGAAGTCTTCCATGTATCTCAGTTGCACCACTATCATTCAGACTTGTCTCACGTTTTTCATCCAGAGGAGGTTGAGCTACAGGTCGATGCATCTTTTGAGGAGCATCTGATTCGTATTGTTGATAGGAGCACAAAGGTTCTCTGAGGACGGTTAGTTCCTCTTGTTCGGGTGATATGGCAGCATGGTCGAGTGCAGGACAAAACCTGGGAGCGGGAGACTGACATACATGCTCAGTGGCCATAGTTGTTCTGAGCTTTATCTTCACCACCCTTGGAAGGGCAATTCGGGGATGAATTTCTTTAAGGGGGGGAGTTTGTAAGAACTCGATTCCTATTTTTGAGGTACGGGTTTTTTCTTTTCCCTTTTCCTTAAGTGTTTTTGAGAAAATAAGGAAAATGGGGAAAATCCAAAATTTTGTGGGTACACGCCGTGTACTTTTCCACATGTCGTGTACTTTGGCCATGTGGGATTAGTACACAGGGCGTGTAGTCCTGTCGGCAATGAAGGGTGTAAAAACTGACTACAAGCCGTGTATTTTGTATTTACACATCGTGTAATCAGTCGGCAGGTGAACAGTAAGTTGATGGAGGTAGTCGCCAGTAGAGTGACAGTACACGCCGTGTAGTCATGAAAACATGTCGTGTACTCATGTCGATGGATGAACAGTGTCGCGGTGGAAAGTAGCTGCCATAGGAACAGTTTAAAAAAATTAAAAGTACATTCCATGTACTTGAGATTACACGCCGTGTAGTTTTTTTTTTTTTTTGCTTAAAATGGGCAGTAGCCTCCTCTATTCACAGAGGAAGCTTAGAACATCGGAGGAGCTTGGGAGGACGGCCAGAGCTTCAGAGATCTCCCGACCGCGCATCGAGAATCCGTTTTTGCTTCCGCTGATCACGTTGGGACCGTACGGGTAATCTCTTCCTTCTCTTTGCATTTTTATTACCAATTCTTTCCCAAGGGAAAGTTATTTGAGTTTGAATTATTTTATGTTCACCTTAGATCTGCGTCGTTCTCATTTGTTTTGGGAGGCGTCGTTCTCATTTGTTTTGGGAGGCGTCATTCACGTATACCGATCAGGGGTGAGCGAGGTAGGTGGTCTGGTGTTTAAATTCCAACTGTTGTGCGTTTTTGTGTACTGTTGTGCGTTTTTGTGTACTGTTGTGCTATGAAACCATGTTTGGGGTGTCGTATGGCTGAGGTCTTTGCTGGAAGATATCTATAATTATATAGATAATCTAATGAGAAGTTTAAACTACTGTTTGGTATCGCTGCTTGGATTCAAGACCACCCCTGGGGTGTGTTTTTCTATTTAGCCTTTTGGACAGGTTACCCGAGGGTATACCGTAAATTTTAGCTTGTTTTAAATCCCCTTGAGAGGAATTGTATACAAATTGCTTGCTTATATGTTGGGCATGGACCGGTTACTTGTTTAGCCTGAGGGCATTGTTGTGATTAGCATGTGGGCAGTTCTCTGTTTAGCCTGAGGGTAACTCCTTTTATGCCTGTGGGAAATAGATTTTGTGCCTGTGGGTGAAACCTCATACGTCTGTGGACATTATTCGATATGCCTATGGGTAGACTCCTGTGGGTTTGGATTCTCTTCACCTGAGGGTAAGGGTTTTCATGTCTGAAGACACTGACTGTTTACTTAGAATATTCACTATGGTGATTTTCTTAAATTTCATGATTAAATGAATATTAAAATGGCAGTATATCTGGTAGTTAGTTACTTTTGTGTACTTCTTAGTTATTGCATTTACCTTTGCGCACTGCTTTTACACATTTTCACAGATAGTTGGGCACGGGCCTTTGGTGGGTGCCTACTGGGATTTATTTCTCACACCCTATTTGGGTCATGTCTTCAGCCCAAACAGACTATATTGTTGCAGGTGTAGATAGGGGCATGGGTTCCCATATAGGTACATGATTGTGTAGGAGGAGTAGGAGAGCATGGGACTGAGCCTAGGCTTGTGATGTTGTTGCGTGTTGTGTACTCTACTTTGGTTTTATTTGGTTGTACCTTGTACTAGACATGTATTGTTTTGTATTGCAGTATATCCTGTTATGGCTCTTTTCATCGAATAGTGACATGTTGCAACTCATACATGTGAATGCTGGTTCTCTTCTATTCAGTTGTTCTTTTTAGTTTCATATTCTTTACTGCTTCCACTTTTGTATGTTATTTATCTTTTCTGCTTCGCTACACTTTGACAAATGAGGCCATAGTTTCCCTACTATCAAACCTAGGCCCTCGCTGCTAGTCGGCAGCCTCTGGCGTTTGGGGAAATTCACTTGAGGTCATGTGACCAACCGAGTTCAGGGCACCCGTTGAGTGGCACCTGGATCCAGGCCATTACAATCTAAAACCATTCAAGTTTCTTGACCAACCAAAGTTGGTGTAACTAGAAGGGGAATATAAATCCTTGCCACTAGAATGTCTAAGAAATAGGATATTCTGACGCCAATGGTGTGGACTATTGGATTTTGATAAAATAGTGGTAGATTAATAAATATAATATTTATTTATTCGTCTAAATTTTATCAAATAAAGTATTAAAATTATTATCATATTAATTGTAGAAACAAAAATAAAAATGACTTCAAACATATCATTGTGATCCATACTTTATAAGGATAATCGTCTCACTGGCACAAATTTTTAAGAGTGGCAAAGGCGCTTACTCATTATCATATGCCATGAAAGGAAATTATATGTGTTGGAAGAACCTATTCTTGATATGCTTGGAAATGAGTATAGTGATGAAGAGTTAACTCTATATGAGAAACATTTGAATGATTCCACATTTGTTCAGTGTTTCATGTTATCATTAATGACCGGTGAGATTTTAAAGCAACATGAGGACATGGATGTGTATAGTATGATGTCTCACCTTCAAGATCCCTATCAAGATAAGGAGAGACAAGGGATATATAATATATCTAATGATATGTTTAAAATTAATCTTGGAGAGTCTATGCCAGTTGGGCCTCATATAGTAAATCTTATTAACTACATTGAGTGATTAGACATCCTAGGGATTAAATTCTCAGATGATCTGTACATAGATCTCATACTTTCATCACTACCCAAGAAATTCACAAGTTTTATTATTAATTATAATATGATAAATAATTATAAGAGTCTTTCATAACTTCTTACTCTAGTCTTTCAAGTGGATAAGGACATGGGGCGTGACAAACCCACAATCCTTATGGTGAATAAGAAAAGGATGAACAAGGAAAAGGGACCCAAGACTCATAATAAGTATAAAGATCCCAAGCACCATCATTACAAGAAGAGGAATATTCAGAGGTAGGGTAAGGAAAAATAGGTAGTGTATTCTGCATGTGGCAAGAAAGTCCGCTAGAAGAAGAACTTCACCCAAAAGCAAGGGGAAGATATAAAGGTGTGTTTGTTATTGAGTGTAATATTTCAATATCTACACATTGAGTATTAGATACAGCTTGTGGAGATCACATCTATATCCAAATGCAGAAACCAAGTAGATTTCTAAATATTTCTAGAGGATAGTTGGATCTATGAGATTCCAATGGTGTGAGGCTAGCTACTCTATCCATTGGTGACCACTACATTTCATTTCCAACATGAATGATTTTGGTTTTAAAAGTGTGTTATTATGTACCAATTGTTACCAAGAACATAATTTGTGTATCATTCCTATATGAATATGGTTTTATTTTCAAGTTTGGAAATAAAAGGTGTTTATTTTATAAAGACAACATATGTTGTGGTATATCATATTTAAATAACAGTCTTCATGCATTAAATTAAAAAAAAACAAGTATTGGAAATAGATAACGAATCGTGTTCACACGACTCATATAATACCCAGTTATGGCATCACTATATTGGTCATTTAAATGAGAATAGTTTGACAAATATCTTTCAATATGGTCATTTATACTCTTCTGAGCTAAAACCACTTGAAATATATCATGCTTTTTTACAAAGAAAAATGACCAAACCACTATTCAGTGGACAGGATGAATAGGCCATAGAGATTCTAGGATTGGTACACACTAATGTATGTGGACCATTTTTGGTATAATATAGAGGTGGGTATTCTTACTTCATAACTTTTATTGATGAATTGAGTAGATATGTTTATGTCTACTTGATGAGGTATAAGTCTGAGTCCTTTTAGAAATTTAAAGAATTCAAGAATGAAGTATAGAATAAACTTGGAAAGAATTTAAAGAATCTTTGATCATGTTAAAGTGGTGAATATCTTAACCAATATTTCATCAAGTTTCTATGGGATTTTTGGATTTTCTCTCAACTCACTCCACATTTCACACTATAGTGGAATGGTGTTACTGAAATAAGGAAGTGTACCTTGTTATACATGGTAAGGTCGATGATGAGTCATACAGATCTTCTATTATCCTTTTGGGGATATTCATTATAAACTTCATCATATACATTAAACTGAGTACCAAAAAAAGTGGAAAATTGAATTCCCTTTGAGTTATGAAGTGGAAAGAAACACATTTTTTCACATACACGTTTATGGGGTTGTGAGGAATTTTTTAAGGCCATCTCAGGAAACAAACTAGCACCCTGGGAAAAAATGTATCTATATAGGGTATCCTAAGAAAATAAATGGATAATACTTATACAACCCCTCATATAAGAAAGTGGATACTGCCATAAAATCCGTATTTATTGAGAGGGAGCACATCCTCAAAAAGGATAGTGATATCAAGATTGAATTCGATGAATTTGATGCTCAAGATACACAAGAGTTGTTACAGGAACAGATTTCATAGGTCCCCATGGAATAAATAGTTCCTGAAACACAAGTACTATATAGGATCACAAGATAGGTAAGAGAACCAAATAGATATGATTTTTTATTCACTGAAGATGGTGAACCATTATTGATTTACAATGATGAACCTCTATCATACAAAGAGAAATTAGAGAGCTCAGAAGATGCAATATGGAAAGAATACATGAATTATGAAATTTATTCCATGTATCAGAACCAAGTTTGGGTTCTAGTCGATTCACTAGTTGATGTAAATCCCATAGGGTAAAAATGGGTATTGAGAAAACTAGACATGGAATTTAAATTAAATAACTATAAAGAAATTCTAGTGGATAAAGGTTTTAAACAACATCAAGGAATTGATTATGATGAAACCTTTTCACCAGTTTCCATGTTTGAAACCATTATAATTTTACCTGCTATAGCAGCTTACCATGACTATGAAATTTTGTAGATGGGTGTAAAAATAAATTTTCTTAATGGGAACCTTCATAAAGATTCATACATGACACAACCAGAAGGGTTTTTAACTCCAAGTGATTCCAAAATTATTTTCAAGTTTCATAGTTCCATTTATGGCTTGAAGCAAGCATCTAGGTCATGGAATTTTCAATTCGATGAAGTTGTAAAAGAATTGTGTTTCATTAATAATGAATGTGATCCATATATTTATAATAGGTTTAGTGGGAATGAGGTTTTTATCCTAGTAGTACATGTTCATGAAATATTACTTATTAAAAATGACATACTAGTCTTACAGTCTGTTAAGGACTGGTTAAATAAATGTTTCTCAATGAAGAATTTAGTTGAAGCAACCTATATTATAGGGATCAGGATCATTGATGATAAATCTAATAGGATTCTTAGACTAATTCAAATTACATACATTGACCAGATACTAAAGAGATTTAGTATGGAACAATCCAAGAGGGGATTGGTTCTAGTGTCACATGGTATACATCATTCTAAGAAAATGTATCCTCACACACAACATGAGAAAGATATAATTGGTAAGGTCCCATATGCTTTAGTGATAGGATCAATCATGTATGTCATGTTATATTCTAGACTTGATGTTGCCTATGCATTGAGCATGGTAGGAAGATATCAAGTAGATCCAAGAGAAAAGCATTGGTCTACTATTAAGGTCATCCTCAAGTATCTGAGAAGAACCAAGGATATGTTCTTAGTGTATGGATGTGGGTATAGAGTTAATCATATCACTAAAAATATTATTTATAAATCTACACTAGTATAGTAGTGAAGGTTTGAACCCACGATGAAGGTAGAACTACCTAAATTCTTTAAAAATTTCCCCCTATTTTCAAAAGTGGGTAAAAATATTCTATATTTTTTTAATTATTCTGATGAAATATATAATGATGAAATAGAGTTATGATGAATTAATTATGATTAAAGTGTTGAGATTTTGTGAAATTTAAAAGGACAAAGGTGAAATAGTAATAGAGAACAGACAGTGAGAACATGAGTATTGAGAGATGATAAAATAACATGAATGCTTGGGAAGAACAATTCTAATAGTTTTAAAGGATGAATTTTTCATTTAAAAAGTAAATTGAATTAACTCCTTGAAAAATTATTAGTTAAACCTTCCTCACCGAAAGATTTAACACACTGTATTTAAGTTCTTGAGGTTCGCCACTTTAAGAACCAAAATATTATTAAAGTATTTGTAAAAAGGACAATAGAAACAACCTCACAAAAAGTTTCAAGAGTTTTGAATTTAAGGATTAATGAATTATATCCATGATCGATCTTGCCTAAAAATCATGGAGTTTTACATTTAAATAAGAAAGGTGAAAAAACAATTTAAGTTTCAAGAATCAGAACCAACCTCTCCGGTTGCATCTGATTCTTGTTGAAAGAAATCAAATAAAGAATAAAAATATTAAACCAGCTGGAATTGATTCCTTGATCACTTAGGGATTTAGCTTATGAACATTATAAAGACAGAAATTAACAATTCAATTACAAACAACAAAGAAGTACAAAAATGAGAGAGATAGAGAAATCTCCCTTTGATCGGTCAAAAACTGCCTTCTTTCTCTGCTAATAGTCTTTGTATAGATCTCCTATGGAATCTGTCTTCTGATCCCCTCTTCAAAATTCAGAATGTATCCCTGAATAAACCTCCCCCTTTTTAAAAACTCCACCATCGTTCTCCAGTTGGTCACCGTCGGCAACCACCGACCTTGTGGTGTGAGTGCTCGAGATGTAACTCCAGCGAAACCCCTATAACAACTGTCACTTCGGTGTTCGTCATGAACCTAGATGTAAAACTATATCATGCTTGTATCTACAAACAAAAAACAGAGAACGAAAAATTAAAACATATTTTCGTTGTTAATAAAAATATTACTCAAATAAATATAAGTAATTAATTATTAATAAGTCTAAATCAATATTAAGATTTTAAATTATTGTTTTAGATAATGATAAATGATTAAGTTTAATTATTTATATTTATTTATAAAATTTTGTTATTATTAAATTATTAATATTTATTTTGATTGATTATTTTAATTGTTTTATTATAAATAATTTTATTAACTAAATTATTTAATTATTATTATTGTTAATATTTAAATATCATTATAAAAGATAATCAATTTAATTATTTTTTAAGGATGTTTAAATGTTATTATTTTATTAATTTATAAATTATTTTATTTTATTTAATAATATTACTTAATGTTATTAAAATTAATTTATTTATAATTTTTTATTATAATAATTATTATTAAATCTAAATTAAATTATTAAGGTTTATAATTTTATATTTATTTAAATTAATTAATTATTTTATTTATTAAATTAATTTTTAATTATTATTTTATTTTTATTTTTATTTTTATTTTTTTGTTAATTTTTTATTATAATTAAATTACTTTAATTATTTAATTCAATATTTAGTTTTGTTTTTATTATGTTTAATTTATTTATTGTTTATTTATTTTTATTTTGTTTCTTTTTTTTGTGGTTTTTTCTTATTCGCCGCATAAAGGGGGGTCTTCTCTAGGAGCTTTGGCCTGGCCTGGATCTCCTCCACAACAACACCTTCTCCTGCGAACCTCCCTAGCAGCACGGTAGTGACCTTCAAGCGATTGTGATGGTTCCAACAGGTGACTCCTGTGTCGGAACTAGCTCAGCGGTACCTTTAGATCTATGGGTGATATAGTTTTTAGCATCACATCCTACCTCCGCTACGGCCCAGCGTTTCATATCTACATCCCCCGGTGCAACCTTAGTGGTGGTTTATGGTTGGCCTTGATGTCTTCAACTTCAACCATCTTTTACAGTTGTAGATCCAAACCCAAGCGGCTTCGGTTCTTCAAATTTGGTGATGGGTGGAGATGAAAGTGGTGAGAAATTGATGAAGGTGGTGACTTAGATCTTTTTTATACTGGTGGTGTGTCATGGTGGAAGAAGAAGGGTTGTAGAGGTGAAGCTGACGGTGTATCACGATGGAGGCCTTGGTGATGTGTAAAATTGAAGTAGGGGTGGGGTTGTGGCGGTGTGTAAGTAAGGTGACGGTGGCTCGACTCTGGAAGAATATCATGAATTATCGTTAGGTTAAAGGCAGTGACACTGATGGGTGGATTTGGTTTTGAGGTTGGGTGGTGTCAACGGAGTCATCAGTGTCTACAGTGGTGACTATGGTGCTCAGTGGTGAGAATGAGATCTGCAACGGTGAGTCGGGTGATGTTTTGTTGGCGGTGGCTAGTTTTCCTGGTGATGTGAAGGTTCAACAGTGACTCGGGAAAGATTATAATTTGGAAAAATAAATATTGAGACACTATTGGAAAATATTTCAATGGTGGGTGATGGAAATATGGGAAAGGAAAGTGGGAGTCACCATTGGGTTCCCAATGGTGAGTCAACTGTTTGGCGGTGGGTAAATCGATTGCAGCAAAATTGAAAAATATCAATTAACAAATAATAAAATTAGATCTTTTAAGATATAATGAAATTTGAATTTAAAAACCTAATCAATTAATTAAAAATATGAAAATCAAATAAAATATTGAATTAAAAAATAAAACAATTGAATTAACAAAAAAACAATAATCTTAAAAGTTAAACTTAAATTTAAATACTATAATTAAAAAGAAAAATAAGGTTAATAAAATAATTTGACATTAAATTTATAAATTAAATTAAATAATTAAATTTAAAGAATTAAATTAATTGTTAAAATCATATTAAATACTTAAATTGATAATTATAGTTAAATTAAATTAAGAATACAAAAAAACAAAAATTAAAACCTTAAATAAATATTAATTCAATTTAATGAATAAATAATGAATGATTTCTTAATTAATAAAAAAAGAATAAAATTAAAAAGTCGAGTAGAATTTAAATTTTAAAAGTATATAGAAAAATAAAGAACCAGAAAAATAATTAAGACTAAATTAATAACTTTAAAGACTAAAAATACAAAATTAATTATAAAATTTATTAATTGATAAATTAAACTCTAAAATTTTTAAAGTGTAATTAATTAAAAAAGGTAAAATTAATTAAATAAATTATCAAAAACTTAATAAAAATATGTGGAAAAAATGAATTTTAAGGCCACATCAAATTCCCCCACACTTAGTCATTTATTATCCTCAATCAATACCATGATTTATTATCATTTTGAAAAACAGAAACTTGTTTTTTTTATAAAAAACTCAAAATAAAGCATGTCAATCATTTTAAAGCAGAGGACCAAAAAATTTGAAATAGGATTTTCAAAAGGAATGTTCAAAATAAGTCATTCTCTAGGTTCAAATACTCATTATGTGATCAAGGAAGTAAAGAATCATTTATTTCTAAGGATTTCATGCTTCATATATGAGTTTACTTATTGAATTACCTCAATTCAAGTTCAATTACTAATACTAAGATTGATAATAGTTTACATAAAAGTGGAAATAATATCCTAACAAAAGGCACCATATACTTAGACTTTCTCCTAGGTTACAAAGAAAAAATAAATATTTTTTTGAAATCACTATATTGATACAACTTAAATGATTTTCATGTAACTAAGTTTTCCACTTCTTCATCTGGTGTTCAAAATTCCTCTCACCTTAATGAACTCATTTTTGAAAACTAGGAACTTTATTGTTTTTTATTAGTTTTACCCAACCATGTAACTTGTGCTTATAATTATGCAGATGCACTTATTTAATTTGTACAGAGGTCTTACTCGCACACACTTGGTGTCTAGTGTCTCAGAGGTTCACTGTGGGTTTCCATTTTCCCATTTTACTCCAGATTCAAAAGACTTATATGACTGCCATTTAAGTTGGCACAGTAAGGTGATTAATTTTTAAATTAAATAAAAATTGGGTACCCTAAGTTGAAATTCAAGCTTCCAATTTCCTAAAGTTATTATCATGATTCCAAAAAAATCTATCCTATATCACTCTCATTCTCAATCCCTAAACTGAAAATTCATAAGTAAAATAAGCAACTTTACTCAGCAATCATTCATCCTCAAAAATTTCAGTATCAAAATATCCCTCAACAACCAGTAAGTAATATTCATTAGGCAAGACTGAATTTAAGTACGGAATGAAGCCTAAAGAATTTGAAAAGTATCACCATTTTTTATAAAAAAAATTAAAAGGGATGAGGAATTTGATGGGCTTGCATTAAAGCACAAATTAGTTTAGAATAAGAATATCCTATCCCCCACACTTAAAACCCAAATTTGTCATCGAAGTTGAATTCTAAGGTGGAGAAAAACAATTTTACTACTAAAGCTCAAATCAAATTTTCATTAAAGCATATTGATGACATGTACAAGGTTCACAGTGAAGTTCAAAAGTTTGTTATTTTCCATAATAAATATATTACAACAGAATCACATGCATTTTCATTAAGCCATATAATATAAATTTTTTAATTATTTTCCATGTAGTATCATGTAAAACTTTTTAGTGAAAAGTGTGAAAATTGGGTCTAATCAATTTAGAAAATTAGATTCAATTAGATACATAGTAGAGAATAAAAAACATGCTTAAACACCTAGAAAAAAACAATAAAACCCACTCAAAAGTAGACAACAAGGGGTATACCCCCCCCCCATACACACACTTAAATTCACAAAGTTAAGATATTTAAAAGAAATGAAACTAAATTTCCAGCAACAATCAAATTATATTATAACAACCCAACTTTTATTAAAAACTTAAACATGAATTATTACATAAACATCACTTGATACAACATATAATATCGATAGTTCTAGTGTCTTTGGGGATTAGGATCATTACATAACAACTTAAAACATGAAATAAAACATCATTATTGAAAACTTTCTTTACATGACCACTATATTCCCTCGTAATTAGCATTGCATGGGATAACCTGAGGACATGCATAAGAAAAAGGTGAGATATAAAGCCCCGTAAGGGAATAAACATGGAATAACATGAGGAATAAAATACATGTTAGAAAATAGTCATATAAATGGAGCACGAGAGAAACATGAACATAAAGGCTTTATAAAGCATGATAATCATAACATGGAAATGTGGCAACAATGAGCCAAGGCTCATTGCACATGGAGCATGAGTAAACTCTCATTGCACATGAAGCACAAGTAAACTCTTTTTTCACTTTAATTAGAATGAGTCAACACCCATTGCACATGATGTATCGTGATACTATACTTTACCCAATGCATTAGAGCACTATCAAGACGCACCCTTCTTAAACATTTCATTTCATGAATAAGTGTGCCACATGGATCATAAAACATGGATTCATTAAACATCATCATTTATTCCACGATAAAGGAGTGTTTAATTTATACATAAAACTCTTTAAACAATAAGTAAATGTTCATAAAGGTGAATACCCTTGATAGATAAATGAGCATGGTATTTACTATACAATGAATTTGGCTTGGAAAATCACGGTGCAATTTTTGCAGCATAACGGCGTGACATAAGAATTCATAAAATGGTTGATGAGAGAGAAAGGGGTGTCTCATAATATTTAAATGAAATGTATAGTAAGGGGTTCATATAGATACATTTCCCAATAATTTTAATGTAATTTAGATTCATGATACAAAATAATTACTTGAATGTAAATAAGGAGAGGCAAATTCCTTACATAATTTCGACATGGTAACGGGTGTACATGGGAGGCATTTAATGAGAGATAAAGGGATATATCATCACTAAAACATAAGGAGGGAAGTATGGGAGAGGTTATAAATAATACACCAACATTTTTAATTGAAAACAAAAGGGCATAACAACTTAAAGAAAATTGGACAAAAATGAGAAATGAAGAAATCTCTTACTTGGAAGTATGATCCCAAAGGCTTGGGAGAGGCTTGAGAGATGCTTCTTGGGATATTTATCACCTTGGGAGGATTATAGAGAGGGGTGGAAGGATTTTTTTCGAAATCCAAAGGCTTTTAGTGAAGAGGAAGTGAGAGCATGGGTGGGTTTATATAGGAAAGGAGAGGGAATTCTTTATTATTTAGGTTTGGGACACCTCACATTAAACTAATCAAAACCACAAACCAGTCCATGGTTTTTGCCCATGGTTTTTTCAAAAGGGGAGTGAAAAAAAATATTTTATAAGTCCAATGGCCGAACTTCTTAAAATAATAGGGTTGCTTATGTGGAGGTGAGTCACACTCTCAAGGAAAACAATTTAAAAAGACAAAATATTTTATAAGCCTTGAAGGGTCCACTAACGCTTTGTAAAATAAATCAAACAAACCCAAAATCGCATTATTTTAATGGTAAAACATATATTGGCCGAAAATAATGTTTAAATTATTTTATTACATCACTATTGGGTCATTATGATGTCATAAAATACATTATATATTTAAACGGTATTTAATTTTTACCCAAAAATTCGACTGTCTCAGAAAATTATGAGAAATTCACCGTTGGATAATTTAGACATCCTGATTCCAAAAATAATATTCATTTTATCTAAATAATTTTATAAATATGTGAATTTTTACTTTTAAAATAAAAACTACATTTATCGAAAATTCATGGGTTTTGACAAAAACAGCTTTCAAACCTTAATAAAAATTACAATTGCATTCATAAAATTATACAATAATTTATATTTAATAAAAATTAATTTAATAATAATATTTTATTAAAATGTTATTTAATTTAGAAATCCATTAATTCATCAAAATAGATTTCTTAGTTAAATTTTAACTAAAATTACTATTTGTGCTTTAAAAACTATTTACAAAGTAACAATAATAAAATGAATGCACATTCTTTATACAAAAATAATGTAGATAGTCATAGTGATGGGGTCTTTTTACATAACCCCTTATAACACCCACATAATACCGAAGGGTAGGGTGTGCGTTGGTGACAGACTCTTCGGTGGCTCGGATAACATCGCTCGGGTGGTAATCTCTATTAACTTCCACTTCTCTCGTAGTCGATTCCGATCAAACTTAACATGTTCAAGATCTACTTGGGCTTGGTCAAGAGCGAAGCCCAATGACTCACCTCCTTTTCGAGCTCCAATAAATGGGATTCGTATGGGGCAAGTCTACTAGATGAGGCCATCATTTCCTTTTTCTGAGTAAATTGGATTTGTTAAAGCCCTATATTTATACAAATCATGTGATCACTGTTCAACGTCTATATTAGAAATGATCACAATTATTAATGGTATTTTAAAAATCCAAAACATAAAACCAAATAAGTGCATATGTTTTACATAACCATAAGAATACATTTAAATAGACCAAGAGTAATTTTCATTAATAAATTTTTTGGTCGTTACAATCTTCCCCCCTTAAGAAATTTCTCCCTTGAAATTTCTTTTTCCCACTCTAAAACAAATGTGTGTAAGTTTGCTTCATCACTTCCTCTAATTCCCACGTCACTTTTTCAAACTTGTGGTTTTTCCACAACACCTTGATGAGGGGCGTTGTCTTATTTCGTAGAACTTTTTCTCTACGATCTATGATCTTCACTGGTTACTAATTGTAAGAAAGATCATCCTATAGTTGTACTAACTTTGAAGATAGTACATGTGAAGTGTCTGTTATGTACTTCCTTAAGAGGGATACATGAAAGACATCATGTACTTTGGCCATGGTAAGTGGAAGTGCTAGTCGATAGACCACAACCCAGACACGATCAAGAATCTCTAAGGGGCCGATGTACCTAGGACATAACTTCCCTTTATTTAAAAACCTCATAACCTTCTTCCATAGAGATATGTGTAGAAATAACATGTCTCAAACTTTAAACTCAAGGTCTCATTAATGGTTATCTGCATAAATTTTCTGTCGACTATGGGCTGCCTTGATATGTTGTAGAATGGTTTTCACCTTCTCCACCATTTCGTTGACCATTTCTGGTCCTAGAAGCTTATTCTCACCAACTTTGTCCCAACATGCTAGTGTTATGCACCTCTTCCCATACAAGGATTCATAGGGTTCCATTCGGATGCTCGAGTGGAAACTGTTATTATAGGAGAATTCAACTAGAGAAAGATGTTGATCCCATGCTCTTTTAAATTCCATTTAACATGATCTTAACATATCCTCCAGTGTCTGAATAGTTCGCTCATATTGGCCATCAGTTTGAGGATGATAGGAAGTACTGAAGTTCAGTTCAGTATCCAGAGCATGTTGAAGACTCTTCCAAAACTTAGAGGTTAATCTTGTATCTCGATCAGATATAATAGATATTGGTACTCCATGCAGCCTTACCACTTCCCTGATGTATATCTGTACTGGTTGATCAATGAGAAATCCTCCCAAATTGTAATGAAGTGTGCTGACTTTGTAAGATGATCCACAACAACCCAGATTGCATTATTTCCTTTGGATGTCTTCGGAAGTCTAGTGACAATGTCCATGGTGATGTTCTCCCATTTCCATGTTGGTATGCACAATGTTTGCAACATCCACTTAGAATTCTACCTTCATGCCTTCACTTGTTGACACACCAGGCACTTTGATGTATACTCAGCAATCTCCTTCTTCATATTATCCCACCAATAATGCTCTTAGAAATCTCGATACATCTTTGTGTTTCCTAGGTGAATAGAGAAATTTGAACTATGTGCATCATCCAAAAGTTCCTTCTTCAGCTTTGTACTTGATGAAACACATAGTCTTTTCCCAAATATCACAATTCCTTCTTCATTAACATTGAATTATGAGGATTTCCCTCTTCTGATAGCTTCCAATTTATTCTGAATTCTCACATCATCCTTTTGAGCATCCATTAACCTTTCCAAAAGAGATGTTTGAACAATCATTTGTGAAAGGATTTATGATGTTCCCTTCTTTATGATTCCCATGTCCATCTTCATAAAATATAAGAAGATTGGATCCTTCTCGATTCTCATTAGTGATATAATTGTTGGGTCCTTTCTACTTAGAGCATCTTCCACCCTGTTCTCTTTCCCAGGGTGGTAATGGATTGAGTATTCATAGTCTTTGATCATCTCTAATCATATTCATTGGCACATGTTCAACTCTTTCTGGGTGAATATATACTTAAGGATTTTGTGGTCCGTATATATTTCACACTTCTCCCCAAAGAGATAATGCCGCAAATTTTTTAAAGCGAAGATCACCACAGCCAACTCCAAATAATATATTAGATAATTCTGCTCATGGAATTTCAATTACCTTGAAGCATAGGCAATTACTTTGTCATTTTGCATCAAAACATAGCCCATGCGCTTCTTCGATGCATCGCTGAATACCACAAAAAGTTATCCACTTGTGGGTAAAGTGAGAACGGGCGTAGTGATAAGCCTCCTTTTTAACTCATTGAACCTTTCTTCACATTCACCACTCCAAGAAAACTTTACTCCCTTCTGAGTTAGCTTGGTAATAGGGTTGGACAATCATGAGAAATTTCTCACATATCATCAATAATATCCAGCTAACCCCAAGAAGCTACGGATATCTGTTACTGATGTTGGCCTCGGTCATCCCTCAATTGTATCTTTTTTATAGGGATCCACAGATATCCCATTTCTTGTGATGATATAGCCCAAGAATGAGAACTCCTTCAACTAGAACTCACACTTGTTGTGCTTTTCATAGAGCTTCTCCTTCTGGAAGGTCTCTAGTATAGTTCTTATATGTTCCTCATGATCCTCCTTGGTTTTGGAGTATATCATAATATCATCTATAAATATTACTACAAATTTGTCTAGGTGATCCCTAAAGACTCTATTCATCATGTCCATGAAGAATGCTGAAGCATTAGTGAGTCTTAAAGGAATTACTATGAATTCATAGTGCCCATATATTGTATGAAAAGCAGTCTTGGGGATATCTTCCTTCTTCACCCTTACTTGATAATATCCCAACCGTAAATCCACCTTGGAGAAGTATTGTGCTTCATGCAGCTGATCAAACAAGTCATCGATTCGTGACATAGGATACTTGTTCTTTATCATGATTTTATTAAGCTCATGATAATCGATTCAAAGGCGCATTAACCCATCTTTCTTCTTGATGAAGAGGACTGGTTCACCCCATAGTGAAGCACTTGGGCATATAAACCCTTTATCTAGATTCTCTTGTAGTTATTTCTTTATCTCCTCAATCTCTATAACAGCTATTCTATATGGAGTCTTGGATATTGGCAATGCCCCAGGTATAAGATCAATTGAGAATTTAGCATCTCTTCTTGGAGGAAGACCAGGAAATTCCTCAGGAAACACTTCAGGGAATTCCCTCACAATAGGCATGTCTTCAAGGATGGTTGCCTCCTTATACTCAATCATCTGATCTAGATACACATGCTTATAAGGCAGTAATATCCACGCTTGAGATGATGGAGCTAAAGAAGATCCATCTTCCTCCTTGCACTTGTATAAAATCGAGGGTTGATTCTCCACATGGATATTGATTTCCCTCTCACAGTAATTTATGTTGGCTATATATAAAGAAAGCCAATACATGCCAAGAATTTCATCAAATTCCACTAAAGGGAGTATGATGAGGTTTTCCGGTAAATTCAATCCACAGATTATGATAGGGGAGGAGTTATATTCATGGGATGCAATGATTTCCCCATTTTCTATACTCACTAACATCTTTACTTCCATGATTTTTAGTGGTGCTGGGATTGTTCTACTAAACTTTCAGGATATAAAATAATGCATAGAACCATAATCAAAAATTACGTTCTCTATTTCTGAATGAATAACTAGTGTACCTTTCACCACTTTATTTTCAGGGTTCACTTCGGTAGTAGTGATGGAAAAAGCTCTCCCTTGCTACCTTGGAGGTTGTTGGTTGCCTCCAAAAACCCTTAGCTTAGGGAAATGATCCAAAAGATGCCCCGGTTCTTTGCAATTTTAACAATGAACAATGCGTTGAGGTTCGAACGGAGCGTTCCTCTCCTCTGTTGCAGCTTAGGGTTTTTCTTATCGGTAGTTAACAGCTAGGTTCCCTTATCTTCCACACCTAAAACATTTCCTCATCCCCTTCAGAAAATTTCCGGGGTACTTCTTTCGAACCTTTGGCAAGTGGGGTGCTGGATCTTCTTAGAACCATTGGATTTATCCATCGGACTGCCAGCATTGAAGTCCACCTTATGCTTCTTATCCCCATGCTACCCCTGAGATTCTTTGATCTCTATTTCGACCTTGAGGGAACATTGGAAAATTTCCTCATAGCTGTCGAAGTCATGGATCACCAACACTTTCCATAGGCTAGGTTTCATCCCACCAAAGAAGTGGTCAACCTTGCATTCAGGGGTAACGACAAAGCCAGAGGCATATCGTTCAAGCCTTGTGAAGTTTGTCTTGTACGCTCTGACAGATTCATCATCTTTTTTCTTGAGGGAAAGTAAGTCCCTTTACATCTTAATTCGGAGGTTGTACGGAAAATATTTATCGAAAAACATCTTCTAGAAATCCTTCCATTGCAATGCCTCGATCTCCTCCTCAGGCTTTGTATTTTTGATCAACATCCACCATTGATCAGCTTCACCCTCCATACGATAAGCAGTTGGGAGAAACTTCTCTTGTTCAGAACACAAAAGTATGGAGAAGATCTTTTCAATGGAGTTGATCCATTTTTTAGTGATTGAGGGATAAGATGATCCATTAAAAGTAGGAGGCATTTGTCTCATAAAGCTCTCGATAGCGACTTGTTCTTTCTTAAGGGGGGTTGAACATTCCTCTTGACCCATGTTTCTATTCAAATCTTGAGTTAATTGAGAGATAAGCGTGACAAATTTCACGATTCCCACTCCCATCGGATTGGGCATCTCGTTAGCACAGTCATCACATTGATCTTCACATCGGTTGTTATTCTGAGTCCTCCTATTACCGGCCATTGGCTGGAATAAAACAAAAGTTAGGGGTAACACATAAAGGGTAATCCAAGGAAAAAACTGATGACTTGTAAATAACTTTTATTTCCTTAACTTATGAATCCATAGGCTTCAATATATGTTATTCATGATCAAATTTATAACATATATTCATAGGGGAATTTTTTTAATTCCCTTAATAAGGGTTCATACTAAGCTTGTGAATTTACCAAAGCATATCCCTTGGGAGTGTCGTAACCAAGAGTGCAGCAAGGCCCATTGTAGTGTACCAGGATACCCCAGGTCAAGCCCAAAACATTTTGTCAGAGTTTTCACCCCAAGGTACATTTATGCCAGAGCTACCTCTACCTACTCGTATCCAGACAGGGATGTATTTGCTTGATAAACTACTTACTCAATACCCACAAAAACTTAGGGATATTTTTATTATACTTAGTCTTGTCTCTAAGGCTTTACTAGGGGTTTCTAATCCTAATCCCAAAAATAACTAAACCTGCCCTTTGATACCAACTATAACAACCCTTCTTTTATTACAAACTTAAACATGATTTATTACATAAACATCAATTGATACAACATAGAAGATCAAGAGGTATAGTTTATTTGGGGCTTAGGATCATTACATAACAACTTAAAAACATGAAATACAATATCATTATTGAAAACATCCTTTACATGACCACTACATTCCCTCGTACTTAGCATTGCATGGGATAACTTGAGGACGTGCATAAAAAAGGGTGAGCTATAAAGCTTAGTAAGGGAATAAACATGGAATAACATGAGGAATAAAATACGTGTTAGATAATAGGAATATCAATGGATCACAAGAGAAACATGAACATAAAGGCTTGATAAATCATGATAATCATAACATAGAAATGTGGCAACAACACTTAACATGGAATTAGCATGAGCCAAGGATCATTGCACATGGAGCATGAGTAAACCCTCATTGCACATGAAGCATTAGTAAACCCTCATTGCACTTGAATTATCATGATTCAACACCCATTGCACATGACGTATCATGATACTATACTTTACCCAATGCATTGGAGCACTATCAAGGTGCACCCTTCTTAAACATTTCATTTCATGAATAAGTGTGTCACATGGATCATAAAACATGGATTCATTAAACATCATCATTTATTCCATGATAAAGGATTGTGGAATTCATACATGAAACTATTTAAACAATAATTAAATGTTTATAAAGGTGAATACCCTTGATAGAGAAATGGGCATGGTATTCACTACATAATGACTTTGGCTTGGAAAATCGTGGTGTAATTTTGGCAGCATAACGATGTGACATAAAAATTCATAAAAATGGTTGATGAGAGAGAAAGGGGTGTCTCATCATATTTACATGAAATGGACAGTAATGGGGTCATATAGATACATGTCTCAACAATTGTAATGGAATTTAGATTCATGATACAAAAAATTACTTGAATGTAAATGAGGAGAAATAAATTTATTACGAAATTTTGGCATGGTAACGGGTGTACATGGGAGGCATTTAATGAGAGAGAAATGGCTATATAATCACTAAAACATAAATAGGTCAGTATGTGGGAGGTGAGAAATCATACCCCAACATTTTTAATTGAAAAAAAGGTTATAACAACTTAAAGAAAATTGGAAAAAAATGAGAAAGGAAGAAATCTCTTACTTGGAAGTGTGATCCCAAAGGCTTGGGAGAGGCTTGAGAGAGGATTCTTGAGAGCATGGGGCACCTTGGGATGATTCTAGAGAGATGAGGGTAGGGGTTTGTCAAACTACAAAGGCTTTGAGTGAAGAGGAAGTGAGAGTTTGGGTGTGTTTATATAGGAAAGGAGAGGGAAATCTTTATTATTTAGGTTTGGGACACCACACATTAAACTAATCAAAACCAAAAACCAGACCATGGTTTTTGCCCATGGTTTTTTCAAAAGGGGAGTTGAAAAAAATATTTTATAAGGCCAATGGCTGAACTTCTTAAAATAATAGGTTTGCTTATGTGGAGGTGAGTCACACTCTTAAGAAAAACAATTTAAAAAGACAAAATGTTTTATAAACCTTGAAGGGTCCTCTAAAGCATTGTAAAATAAATAAAACAAACCCAAAATCACATTATTTTAATGGTAAAACATGTATTTTCCGAACATAATGTTTATATTATTTTATTACATCACTATCGGGTCATTATGATGTCATAAAACACATTATATATTTAAACGGTATTTAATTTTTACCCAAAAATTAGACTGTCTCGGAAAATTATGAAAAACTCATCGTTGGATAATTTCGACGTCCTGATTAAAAAAATAATATTAATTTTATCAAAATAATTTTCTAAATATGTGAATTTTTACTTTTAAAATAAAAAATGACATTTATCGAAAATTCATGGGTTTTGACAAAAACAGCTTTCAAACCTTAATAAAAATTACAATTCCATTCATAAAATTATATGATAATTTATATTTAATAAAAATTAATTTAATAATAGTATTTTATTAAAATATTTTTTAATTAAAAAATCCATTAATTCATCAAAATAGATTTCTTAGTTGAATATTAACTAAAATACTATTTGTGCTTTAAAAACTATTTACAAAGTAACAATAATAAAATTAATGCACATTATTTATAAAAAAATAATGTATATAGACCAAATGGTAAGGTGTGCGATGGTGATAGACTCTTGGGGTGGCTCGGATAACATTGCTCGGGTGGTAATCTCTATTAACTTCCACTTCTCCCACAGTCGGTTTCGCTCAAGCTTAACATGTTCAAGCTCGACTTGGGCTTGGTCAAGGGTAAAGCCCAATGATTCCACCTCCTTTCTGAGCTCTGACAAATGGGATTCGTATGGGGAAAGTCTACTGGATGATGTCATCTCTTCCTTTTTCTAAGTAAATTGGATTTGTTAAAGCCCTATATTTATACTAATCATGCGATCACTATTCGACAGTTATATTAGCAACGGTCACAATTCTTAACGGTATCTTAAAAATCCAAAACATAAAACCAAATAAGTTCATACATTTTACATAACTATAAGATGACATTTAAATAGACCAAGAGGAAGTTTCATTAATTAATTTTTGGGTCGTTACATATAAAGTAAAATTTCTAGCAGCAAAAAAACATCAATGACTCGCTGCCATTGCATTACCAGTGAGTCACCATTATGGTGAATATAAGAAAAAAGGTTTAGATAAAAAAATAATTAAATTCCATGATTAATGAATCATTCCTTTCCAGTGAGTTTTCAGTGTGAAACTTCTCGTGAGTTGAGAAATGAAAGAAATTATTATCCTCTATTGACTCCAAAATCATCCTTCTTAAAGAACATAGAATGGGTTGACCAAGAACATAAAATCATCAGAAGGTGAACAGAAGGCAGAGCAAGCAACAATTTATTTAGAACAAATCAATAATAAAAGTAAAGATAAAGAAAAACTATGGGTTAACTCCCATGAAATACTGAATTTTAAGTATTTGTTTATACTTTATTGAGAATCAGTTTTCAAGCACGGTGATGGAATCCAATCCCTTTGTCTTCCCTTCAAAGTAATGTTTAGCTCTTTTCCCATTCACAATCATTGGCTTGTTGTTCTCTCCTACAATATCAATAGCTCTATTTTTTAACACTCTAACAATAGTAAATGGTCCGGAACACTTAGATTTCAGTTTATCGCGAAAGAGATTAAGTATGGAATTAAAGATAAGGACCTTATGTCTAGGTTTAAACTCTCTATTTTGAATTATATAATCATGAAAAAATTTGGACCACTCTTTGTAAATCCTAGAATTATCATAAGGCTCTCTCTTAATATCATCTAGCTCACTCAACTCAAATAGTTTCCTTCCTCCAACACTCTTAAAATCAATATTCAAATCCTTAATTACCCAATATAACTTTTTCTGCAACTCTATAGGAAAATGAAAACATATACCAAATAACATCATATGTGAAGACATACCAATGGGGGTTTTGAAAGTTTTTATATATGCCCACAAAGCCTCATCTAACTTTAGGGACCAATCCTCCCTAGAGTTTGAGACAATTTTCTCTCAGATCTATTTCATCTCCCTATTTGAAACATCTACCTATACATTAGAATATGGATGGTAGCCAGTACCATGCCTCAGGGTGTATTCATATTTATCCATTAAAGCCTTAAATTTTTAATTTTTAAAATGGGTACCATTATCAGTTAGGAAGGCTCTTGGCACCCCAAATCTAGAAAATATGTTCTTTTAGAAAAAAATTATGACACTATTTTCTTGATTATTGGATAGAGATACTGCCTCAACCCACTTAGATACATAATTAATAGCCATTAAAATATACTCATTTCCATGAGATGATGGAAATGGTCTCATAAAATATAATCCCCAAACATCAAATATTTCTACTTCCAAAATAACTTTCTGAGGTAACTCATTCTTCCTCCCAACATTCCCCATCCATTGAAATATATCACATCCTACAACATAACTCCTAGAATCCTTGAATAAATTGGGATAATAAAAACTAAATTGAAGGAATTTTGAGATATCCTTTCTCCACCATAATGTCCTCCCCAAGGTGAGGAGTGAAAACTCTCTAGTATTTGTAGAATTTCTTCTTTTGGCACACACCTTCTCAAAATATCATCAAAAAATCTTCTAAAAAGAAAAGGTTCATCCCAAAGATAGTACTTAAGTTCCAAAATGAATTTTTTCCTTTGGTTATTAGACAATTCCTCTAGAAGGACACTTTCTTATAGAAAATTGGAAAAGCCTGCAAACCAAGAAAACTGCCTGATAGAGATAATGAGAAGCTTCTCATTGGGAAATGGAGAATTTATCTCCCTTGGATATTTATAATTTGTATTAGGAATCCTAGAAATGTGATCTGTAACTACATTTTCATCACCTTTCTTATCTTTAATTTTCAATTCAAACTCTTGCAATAATAGAATCTACCTAATAAGCATGGGTTTAGCCTCCTTCTTAGATAGAATATACTTTAAGGAAAAATGATCAGTGAAGATAATGACTTTGGAACCTAAGAGGTATTATCTGAATTTCTCTAAAGTAAAGACAATAGCTAACAACTCCTTCTTAGTAGTGGTGTAATTCCTTTGTGCCTAGTATATAAGTTTTCTAGTATAATAGACCACATGAAACTTATTATCTCTCCTATGTCCTAATACAACACCTAAATCCATGTCACTAGCATCACACATTAGTTCAAAGGGTAATTTCCAATCATGTGTAGTTATTATAGGTGATGAGGTGAGTTTTTATTTTAACATATTAAATAATTCAATACATTTTTTATCAAACATAAAGAGTCCATATTTAACCAATAAAGAACAAAAATTATTTGTTCTTTTTGAAAAGTATTTTATAAACCTTCGGTAAAAATTGGCATGCCCTAAGAAACTCCTATAACCCTTAACATTTTCAGGAGGTGTAATTTTTTTAATAACTTTTATCTTGGTAGTGTCAAACTCTAGACCCCTCTTGGACACCTTATGTTCCAACACCATCCCTTCAGTGTCCATTAACTATAATTTTTTCCGATTAAGAACTGGGTTGGTCTCTAAACATCTTTATAACACCAATTATAAATTTTCTAAACAAGTATTAAATGTACTACCAAATATATAGAAATCATCCATGAAAACCTCTATGATCCACTAAATAATGTCAAAAAATATAGCCATCATACACTTTTTAAAGGTTGTTAGAGCACCACATAAACCAAAGGGCATTCGTTGGTAGGAAAATGTTCTAAAGGGGCATGTGAAGGTATTTTTCTCCTAGTCCTCTGGAGCTATTGGAATCTAGTTGTAACCAGAATAGCCATCAAGAAAATAGAAGAATTCATTCCCAGCAAACCTCTAAATAATTTGATCAAGGAAGGTAATTGGAAAATGGTTCTTCCTAGTGGATTCATTAATCTTCCTATGATCGATACAGATTCTCCATTTGGTGGCATTCCTCACTTGAATTTATTTATTTTTCTCATTGGTTAAAATAGTAAAATCGCCTTTTTGTGACTACTTATACCAGACATACCCAAGTACTGTCAGAGATAGGATGCATAATTCTAGTGTCTGGCAGTTTGATGACTTCCTCTCTCACAACTTCTTTCATATTAGGATTAAATCTTCTTTGACACTCTACTCCAGGTTTTTGATCTAGTTCCATAGGAATCTTATACATATAGAAAGAATGAATAATCCCTTTGATATCAGCTACAAACCATCCAATGGCAGATTTTAATTTTTTCAACACACCCAACATTTTTTCTTCTTGGTTATATTTCAAATCAATAGAAATTATAATATGAAGTGTGTAATTATCTCATAAAAAAGAGTATTTTAGGTGTTTTGGGAGTGTTTTTAGCTCTAGTTTGGGTGCCTTTTCACTAGAAGGAATACTATTGGGCCTGAGAGGACCAAGGTCTTCAACATGTCTCATATAAGGAGTTTGAAATGTAGAAATATTTTCAATTACATAACCATATTCATAATTTCTATCACTACTATCTAAAGTGGACAGGTCACTCTCATAACTCTCCAGATCAGAATTTAAAATATTTATCAAAGCAAAGTCATCCAACAATTTTATCAGATCTCTATCTACTTTATCAATTTTTTTAGAAGAGTTGGTTATAGTAGAATCACCCTCAATTTCCCTCAAAAAGTATTTAAGTTCAGAAATAGATGAAAAATATCTAGTAATAGCAAAAACTAGATTGTTGTCCAGTTCTAAAAGATTTTCTAGATTTTCACTAAAATAATATTCTACAATATGTGTATTTTTATTTTAAACTTCCAGATTAATTTCTTTATAAAAGGTTTGATTTTCAGATTCTTCAAAATTTTCAAGTTGATTTCCAGCTTCTAAGGACTCTATCTTAGAACAATTTTCAGAAAATGTTGGTCCCTTAACATTTTTAAAGACATTGAATTCATCTTATTTCTCTCTAATTTTAAAAATCGATTGAACCTTAGAAACATCTATAACTACTCCACCAGTGGTCAAGAAGGGCCTACCCAAGATGATGAGAACCTCTTAGTCACACTCCATGTCTAGGACTAAGAAATCAACTGGTAGAAAAAATTTTCCTACTCCAACTAAAAGTTCATCTATCCT
This sequence comes from Viscum album, assembly GCA_963277665.1. Taxonomy (NCBI): domain Eukaryota; kingdom Viridiplantae; phylum Streptophyta; class Magnoliopsida; order Santalales; family Viscaceae; genus Viscum; species Viscum album. The sequence goes on from OY728129.1 coordinate 282,709,257, forward strand.
CCCTACAAGATGTGTGAATGAACAGTCAGCTAAATGTAGGATGATTGTGGTGGGTTGAAGATCACCCAATCTCAACTATTGGAATAGTGAGTATGAGATTAGGTTGATACTGGAACCTAAGTCACACAAATAGTTAAGTTGACCACTATTACCTAGAGTACAGATAATGACAAAGCTTCTAGGATCTTTTAACTTTGGAGGGATTTTATTTTGAAGCACAACACTGCACTCTTCATTGATTCCGTATGTGAAAAATTATTCAAGTTTATTTTTGTTGTAAATATATTTTTTTGATAGATTTTAGATAATAATTAATTTGAATTAAGGCTTGGATAAAAGGGATATTCACTTGAAGCTTGGTCAAAATCCCAAGGATGTGAGTCCCCTATCAGAAGCCTCTCAGAGAAGGGTGAGGATGTTGTGGACCGGCATTGTATTAGGGAGTATCAGGGGATCACTGATCCTCCGGCTTCCATAAAACATAAGGGAAGGAGGTTGACTGAAAATCCAAAGGTGGTTGATGTGTTTGATTGGCTAAAACAAAACATGGGCATACCGTTGAAGGAGCTGGGAGCTAATGAGGAATAGCAAGCCTGCACTGGTTATGAGCAGATAGTTGATACCAGGACTATACTAGAGATGAATAAACTCACTAATGGTGATCATGAATGTGCTGCAATAGGGGATGGAATCCACGAGGAGGCTGAACTTCCTGGGAATTCAATGTAGGTGGTGCATCTATTATATACTACAGTTCCTCCTCCTGCCAAAGGGAGGCCTGGGGAGGGGAGGGTGGTCAAGCCCCCTAGAATACATGAGGTTCCTCAGTTTGCTGATGTAGTGACATGTCCTAGTATAGGGAGTTGGGAGGAGGGGAGTGTGTTGGTTCCCTTGGACCCAAACATTCTTCAACCCCCATCCTATCTAAAGGCTACATCTGCAGGGGAGAACAAGTAGTTCCCCAGTGATCTGAGCAAGCGGTTTGGGCTGAATCCCCCCACTGAAGGCCCAAGGGTTGAGCTAAGGAATCATTTCGATATTCTGGTGGATCAAGATCAAGTAATGTCGCATGAGGAGAAGGATTCAGGTGCTGATAGCTATAGCCAAATCTCAGTGGACAGCTGGGGTCGTTTCTAAGGGAAAGTTCCTCAGAGCCCTAGAAGGAAGAAGGGGCTAAAAGGAAAGCATGACTTCGGGAAATGCATTGTGGTATAGGGGGAAAACCAAAGGGACGTAAGGACTATTGTAACTTTCCAAAACCAATAGAAACCAGGTCAGCCAAGAAAGGTGGAAGTAAGGAAATCAAAGCCCTGTAAGAAAGGGATAATGGTGATCCAAGCAGAAAACCAAAGGTAATTGAAGAGGAGGTAGGAGAGTGTCTGAAGCTCATATTTCACTCCAAGGAAGAAATGATTGAGAAATACATGTGGCCCAATGCCTCAACTAAGGAAATTGCAAGAATTTATGAAAGAAGGTTGCAAGTTGAGGCCACCGAGGAGTAGAAAGTGTGGATTGACAAGCAAGATCGAATAATTGTTCAGGGTTTCAATCAAGGAAAAATATCTTTGGAATAATTCATTTAGACAATGGACAGGATGATCTCTCATCTCAAATAACTTCTCAGGGAGGATCCAAACACATAAGTTAGCACTTTGTACTAGGAATTATATAGAGTGGATGATTCAAATAACCTTAGTCTGGTTTTTAATAACTTCGTGATCTCCTTTATCATGTAGTGGTTTTTGTTTTGCGAACGATGGTTTCCTACTTGTCCTTAAAGTGGCTTTTTAATAAAAATTTATATTTGGTGGTTACTTTTGGGATTTAATTTTTCTAGGAAAAGGATAGGTGGGGAGACATTCCTCATAATAGTAGGTATGCCCCTCGTTTCTTCAATAGTTTTATCCTTTCATTTTTTATTCTTACTTTCAGAAAAAAATCAACTTGACTTTCAATTGAAAAATTTATATTTTCTTGATTTTCATTTCTGTTATCATCATTTCTAGAATTTGTGTGCAGTTGATTTTTATTTCAAAAATTATAAAAAAAAATTATTTTTGGGAATTTCTTAAGTCTTTTTTTAGGTTCAGTTTGAGTTTTAATCCCACTTGTAGTGACAACTTCCATGAAATTTTCCATAGGGTTGATTTCTGTTATGCTAGGCAGTTTTCCCCAATCCCTAGAAGTCAAGTCTCTAGATAGTTAACCCAGTTGAGTTTCCATTTTTTTTATTCTAGAATCAGTTTTAATTTTATAAAAATTATATTGGTATTTTTGTTTATTTAGTTGATTCTTAAATTTTTATTCTTGAGAATCCATTCTATTTAAGATTTTATCAATCTTAGAGAAAATTTATCCCTCATATTTCCCTTGTGAATTGGAAGGTTCCGCCCTCTCTTAGTTTTGAAAGTTTTGTCTAGGATGGTTTTGGTAGGTAGGGGTAGAAATTTGTCTTAATATTCCTTGTTTTTTCCATGAGAGGTTGAGATATATCCTATTGCCTTGGTTATATTTATTTGAAAAGGTATCATCTTTGTTAGGAAACCTAGGACCACGGTTTACAAAGTTGGAATTTTCTTATTGTTGGGATGTCTTGTCAAAGTTTGGGAAAATAAAATCAGTGTGAATGAACATCCCACATTGAGATAATTGTTCCCTAAGTGATTGGTTTGTATTTTGAAATCCCACTTGATTAACATTTTTTTTTTAATTTTGGTTCATTAAGGTTTAGATTTGGTTTGTTATTTCAGCAAGTTGAGAGTTCATTTATATTCCATGACCAATTTTGTTATCATTTCTGTTCACTCTCTTCCTTCTTGAATTTTTATGTTGAGAATTTAAGGAAAGGTTGTTAAAAATTTGTCTTAACTATTCTTCTATTTTGACATCATAATTCCCCTCAGCAGATTGGTCAACTAGATTTTGACTAGAAGAGGAAAAACCTTCAAACAAGGTGTCCATGAGAACATGGGATGAGAGATAATGATGGGGAAACTGACTAAGAAGGTCCCTAAATCTATATCAAGCCTCATTAAAGGCTTATCTTTCCACTTCATAGAAACTAGTGATTTTGGTTCTTAATTATCCTTTTCATTTTTGGGGATAAAATTTCATGATAAAAGAATTATAAACTTTCTCTCAATTTTCAAAAATGTTTTCATCTAGAATCAGAAACCAATTCCTAGCATTCCCTTTAAGTCAAAAGGGAAATACTCTCATTCTTGGCTCATTTTATGTGATTCCTAGAAGTAAAAGTTGTTGCATAATGTTATAGAAGTATCTAATGAAGGCTAGTGATTCCTCATTGGAGAGCCCATTAAAGATAGGCAATAGAGATAAGTGAGACTATTTGAGTTCATAATTTATGGATCCAGGAGATGACCTAATTGAAGATGGGTTTCTTGAAACCTGGTGGAGTTGGAAATCCTTCATCCTAGGCCTCTCGTTTTCTTCTAAGAGCTCAGGGTGAAATTTTGTTTGATTATTAATAGGAACTCTTTCTCCTATGTTTTTCATTTCTAATTTGTTTTTTTAGAGCACTTAAGTGTTTTTCAATTTTAGGGTATATGGGATCTAATATATCAATAGAGGTTCTTATACTCACACAGTAGGTAGTAAAAGATATGATTTAGTAGAAAATAGTTCAAAGTAACACACTATAGTAATAGTAGAAAACAAAATAATATTTAAAGAAATTGAAATAATAAAAAATAATAGTTTGAAAGAGCGGTTTTTTAGTAGTTTTCAATTTTCATTTTTGTGAGAAAAAAATTATGATTTTTTTAAAGGTTTTGAAAAATATTTGGTCACTCGAATACCTCCCCGATAACAACACCAAATTTTGATGGGTTTTTAGGTTATCGTGTCCCTCAAAATATTATTTAGAAACTTACACTAGTATAGTAGTGAAGGGATGAATCCATAGGGAAGGTTGAGCTACCTAAAATTTTCAAAATAGGTCCCACTATTGTCAACAGTGGATAAAAATATTCTATATTTTTTAAATTATTTTGATGAAAGATATAATGATGAAACATGGTGATGATGAATTAATGGTGGTGAAAGTTTTTAGACATTGTGAAATTTAAAATAACGAAGGTGAATTAGTAATGGAGAATAGACAATGAGAACAGGAGTGCTGAGAGATAATCAAATAAGATGAATGCTCAGGAAGAAAAAATCTACTAGTTTTAAAGGGTGAATTATTAATTTAAAAAGTAAATTGAATTAACTCCTCAAAAAATTATTGGTTAAACCTTCCTCATCAGAAGATTTAACACATTGTATTTAAGTTCTTGAGGTTTTCCACATCAAGAACCAAAATACATCTAAAGTATTTGTAAAAATGACCACAAAAACAACCTCACTGAAAGTTTTTGAAGTTTTAAATTTAAGTCTTGATGAATTGGTTTCATGATTGATCTTTCCAAAAAATCATGTAGTTTTATATTTAAGTGTGAAAGGTGAAAAAACAATTTAAGTTTCAATAATCATAACCAACCTTGCCGGTCACATCTGATTCTTGTTCAAAGAAATAAAATGAAGAAGAAAAATATTAAACTAATAGAAATTTATTCCCTATGAACTTAGATATTTATCCTATAATCATTATAAAAAAATAACTTAACAATTCAATTACAAACACTATATAAGTACAAAAACAAGAGAGAGAGAAAGAGAGAGAAATATCCCTCAGATCGCTCAAAAACTACCTTCTTACTTTGCCGCTAGTCTTTGTATGTCTCCCCTCTAGAATCTGTATTTTGCTCCCATATTCAAAATCTAGAATGTCTCCCTGAATAAACCTTCCCCTTTTTAAAAAATCCACCATCGTTTTCCAGTTGGTCACCGTCAGCAACAATCGACCTCGTGGTGTGAGTGCTCGGGATGTAACTTCAGTAAAACCCCTATAACAACCTTCTCTTCGGTTTTCTTCATGAACCTGGATATAAAATTGGCTCCTCCTTGTATCTGAAAATGAAAAACAGAGAAAAAAAATTAAAATTTATTTTTATTGTTAATAAAAATATTACTAAAATAAATATAAGTAATTAATTATTAATAAGTCTAAATTAAAATTAAAATTTTAAATTATTATTTTAGATAATAATAAATAATTAAGTTTAATTATTTATATTTATTTATAAAAAAATTGTTATTATTAAACTATTTATTATTATTTTGATTGATTATTTTAATTATTTTATTATAAAAATTTTTATTAATTAAATTTATTAATTGAATTATTTAATTATTATTATTGTTAATATTTAAATATATTTACAATAGATAATCAATATAATTAATTTTTAAGGATTTTAAATGTTATTATTTTATTATTTTATAAATTATTTTATTTTATTTAATAATATTTCTTAATGTTATTAAAATTAATTTATTTATAATGTTTTATTATAATTATTATTATTAAATTTAAATTAAATTATTAAGGTTTATAATTTTATATTTATTTAAATGATTTAAAATATTTTATTTAACTTATCAATTTAATTTTTAATTATTATTATACTTTTATTTATTATTGTTGTTGTTGTTGTTAATGTTTTATTATAATTAAATTAGTTTAATTATTTAATTCAATATTTAGTTTTGTTTTTATTATGTTTTATTTATTTATTGTTTATTTTATTTCTTTTTTTGTGGTTTCTTCTTATCCGCTGCACAAAGGGGGTCTTCTCTAGAAGATTTGGCCTGACCTAGATCTCCTCCATAGCAGCACCTCCTCCTTCGGTACCTCTACGGTGGCACGACAACGGCCTTCAAGTGACGGTAATGGCTCCGGCAGGTGATTCCAGCGTCGGAACTGGCTTGGCAGTACCTTTAGATGTAGCGGTGACATGGGTCTCGGCATCGTATCTTGCCTCCATGGCGGCTTGTAATTTCATATCTGCAGCCCTTGGTGGAAACCTCGATAGTTGTTCGTGGTTGGCCTTGATAGCTTCGACTTCAATCGACTCCGGTAGTTGCATATCCAAACCCAAGTGGCTTCGGCTCTTCAGATCTGGTGATGGGTAGAGATGAAAGCAGTGAGAAATTGATGAAGGTGGTGACTTAGATCTATTTGATACCGGCGGTGTGTCATGGTGGTGGAAGAAGGGTTGCAGTGGTGGAAGGTTTGACGGTGTATTGTGGAGATAGAGGGCTAGTGGTGTGTGAAGCCGATGGTGTGTCGCGATGGAGGCCCTAGCGGTGTGTAAAACTAAAGCAGGGTTGGGGCTGTGACAGTGTTTGGGTAAGGTGATGGTGGATTGACTCTGAAGAAGATCATGAAATATCATTCGGTTAAAGGAAGTGGCATAGGTGGGTGGATTTGGTGTTGAGGTTGGGCGGTATCTACAGAGTCACCAGTGTCTACAGTAGTGGTCGCAGTGCTCGGTGGTGAGAATGAGATCTCCAAAGGTGAGTCAAGTGACGTTTTATTGGCGGTGGCTAGTTTTCCTGGTGGTGTGAAGGTTCGATGGTGACTCGGGAAAGATGAGAATTTGGAAAAGGAATGATTGAGTTATCGTTGGAAAATATTCCAACAGTGGGTGATGGAAATATGGCAAAGGACGGTGGGAGTCACCATTGGGTTCCCAACGATGAGTCAACTGTCTAGCGATGGGTAAATTGATTGCAGAAAAATTGAAAAATATCAATTAACAAATAATAAAATTAGATTGTTTAAGAATTAAAGAAATTAAAATTTAAAAACTTAATCAATTAATTAAAAATATGAATCTCAAATAAAATATTGAATTAAAAAATAAAACAATTAAATTAACAAAAAAGAAATCAATAATCTTAAAAACTTAACTTAAAATTAAAAACTATAATTAAAAAGAAAAAGTATATCAATAAAATAATTTGACATTAAATTTTTAAATTAAATTAAAGTATTAAATTTAAAGAATTAAATTAATTGTTAAAATCATATTAAATGCTTAAATTGATAATTATAGTTAAATTAAATTAAGAATACAAAAAAAATTAAAACTTAAACTAGAGATTAAGTTAAATAAATGAATAAATAATTAATGATTGCTTAATTAATAAAAAAAGAATAAAATTAAAAGGTCTAGGAGAATTAAAATTTGAAAAGTAAATAGAAAAATAAAGAACCAGAAAAATAAGTACGACTAAATTAATAACTTTAGAGGCTAAAAATACCAAATTAATTATAAAAATTGATTAATTGATAAATTAAACTCTGAAATTATTAAAGCGTAATTAATTAACAAAAAGGGTAAAATTAATTAAATAAATGATTAAAAAATTAATAAAAAAATGTGGAAAATATTCATTTTAAGGCCGCATCAATGGAGGAGATGAGGATCTGGTCATCAGAGGTTATACTGATGCTAATTTTCAAAAAGATGAGAATGATATGAAGTTGGAGTCAGGATATGTTTCCAGTCTCAACGGATAGGTTGTGGACTAGAAAAGTTCAAATCAGTTGTTGTTGATTTTATAGTGGAGTCTGAGTATATAGTGGCTTCTGATGGAGCCAAGGAAGTTGTTTGGATGCGGAATTTTGTCCAAGAGCTTGATGTGGTACCTAGTAGTAAAGACCCTATCATATTGTATTGTGATAACACTGTATCGGTGGCTCTTGAAAAAGATTCAAGGTCACACCAATGGACAAAGAACATACTCTATAAGTATCACCTCTTGAGTGATTTTTATCAAAGGGGTGAAGTTGTAGTAAGAAGAGTTCTCAGGGAAGAAAACATGGCAGACCACTTGATTAAAGGTCTATCTCAATAGAAGCATAAGTATCTTGTGAGAGCTAGTGTACTGAAGGTTGTTAGTAGTTAGCTCTACTTCAAGTGGGTGTCTATTGGAGTTGGTTCCCTTGAACCAATTTTTGTATACTTCATGATTACTTGTATTCATAGTTTTGAATATTAGTAAACACCTTATCACATCCTGATTATTCTTCTACATGACATAGTATGTGATAATATCCTAAAAGTAGTTGTCTCACAAAAAGGTCATAGCAGTTCCCTGCTATAATGAGAACCCATAAGTATAATGATAGTATTCTTAAATATATGTTCTTGATGTACATGGATTTAACTAACATTTTTATAAATTTTTAAATTAGTTTTAATTAATTTTCAAACTGCTTCTTGTGTTTTTAGGTTCTTTTTTGTAGTTTTTAATTATTTCAGTTATTTTTATATTGTTTAGTTAATTTTATATTAATATTAGTTATTTATTTTCATTTTTAGTTTTTATTAATTTTTTACTTTATTAAGGTTTAATATTTTATTTTATTTTATTTTATTTTAACTAATATCAGTTTTTTTTATTAGTTTATTAATTAATTATATTAATTTAACTTGTAAATATAATATATATATATAATTTTTATTATTATTATTTTTATTATTAATAGTTTTATTATTTTATTATTGTTATTATTATTATTTTATTTAACTTTTAGATAATTACATTTTGAATTTTGAATTTTGAATTTGGTTTTTGAATTTTAAAGTTTAGTTTTAGTTTTAGTTTTTTTTTCTTTACCCACTCTCCCTGCCTATTTCCCCTTGACCTGTTCCCCACACCTACTGGCCCCTCCCCTATCTGCCTGTCGCATTCCCCTCCCCCGTTACCTGCTTGTCGCCCTTTTCCCTTAACCCTGCCTGCCAACCCCTATTCCCCCTACTACCCGCTCCCCTCCCCCTCCCCTCTCACGCTCGCTCCCCACTCCACTCTCCCTTTCCTTCTCTCTCTAATCCCACAACCCCCTTTTCCCTTAACCTAGTCAGCCACCCCCTATTCCCCCTGCTACTCGCTCCCCTCCCCCTCCCCTCTCACACCTGCTCCCCTCTCCACTCTCCATTTCCTTCTCTCTCTAATCCCACGACCCCCTTACTACTCGTCCTGACTCCCCTCCCCACCCTGCCGCTCTCCCTCTCCCCCTCATCACCCAACCGACCCAGTCCCTTCCACCACCGCCCCTTGTCATCCCCTACCCAGCCACCCCTACTACTCGCCCCCACTCCCCTCCCCACCCCACCGCTCTCCTTTTTCCCCTCATCACCCGACCACCCCAGCCCCTGCCACCCCCATCCCCTACCCAGCCACCCCTCCCTTATGCAATGCACCAGCCCACTACCAGGATCAGCCACACCGCCATCCACATCACCATACTAAAGCACGCCTCCCCCGCTCAACCTGCCTCCTCCTCATGCCACACCAGGAGAGCACCAGCCTCCAGTACATCACCAACCTCCTCCATTCTGACAGGTATGCAGTTGGTGTGCAACATCATCACGTGTAGAGGGTGCATTTTTTCATTCAAAGTTTGATGGAAAGAGACTTCAGTGTGCATTGAGAGTGCAGACCGGCGCGATTATTTTTTTGGTAACACGGTTCCATTTTACATGACATATCATCTTATTACTGCGTTCATTTTTTTAGTCATGATGTAGGGGTAAATTTATTTTTGTCGAGATAATGATCGAGAAATTAAAGTTATTATGCATGTCATGTGATGTTTTCATTTTGTGATTAATTATCAGTTGAATTTATTTTAATTGAATTTTTACCTGTTTAAATTATTTTTTCACTGAATTAACTTTTGAAATTGAAACTGGGCATTTTAATAATAAGTTGATTCGACGGTCCAAGAAGGTAAGCTGTGTTGACCAATTGTAGTGTAAATTGGTGGCACAACCTTGTGAGAAATAGGATGTGTCATTTCACTATTTAGTTCGGTACTTGAATGGGTCTCCTAATTTATTTAAAACACCAAAGAACGGGACCTTAAATAAATTAGGGGATATAAAATGAGCATCTAAAAAATGATTATATTTTCAGAACTGGCTATAATTAGGTAGAATAAATATTTAATCACATAAAAAAATTTCATGGTTGTTTAGTAGTTTAATTGTGACGTCAGCATCCCTGACACATTTTGTTGATTCAGAGTTCATCAACATTTTTAATTGCACTTTACTTTATTTCTTCCACTTTCCCAATTTTTAGTTTAATTAAAATAATAAAAAAATGAATTCTCTAAATTGATTCACCATCTGAACATCGTCACACAAAATATTTTTAGTGAATTGGATTTCTTTCTCTTTGTGGTTCAACCCTGCTCGCCACTTTTACAGTAGCTAGCTGGTTATACAAATTTTTAAATTGGACACGCTGTGACACACGTACCAGTTCTATAGCTGGATGATATCATTTGAGGTACAAAGATGATACAAGCTATCAGAGGTGGAGACTCATAGGACTTTGGGGAACCTTATCATGGTTTACGCCCTTGGTAATATCCCATGTATGATATTATGAGAACAAGACACACCAGTAGAAAATCCACATTTATATGTGTGATTGGATGTTCCTATTTGCAGACATGTATATTGATCATTAGGCTTTATGATTATTATTAATGAGTATTATAAGCCACGTAATTTTATGAATTGATGAAAATTGTGATGACATATATTCGTAGTGAGGTAGGATATGTTGGTTGTGTCATGAGTAATATTGCATTAATGAATAATGCGAGAAAAGATTTGTCTCTTCTATTCTTTAACAAAAGTTCATATCTCAGACCTGTTGATAGAAATGATATAGCCTAAAAAATTCATGGTCATAGTGTTCCATAGGCAAGTTTAATTTCTGTAAATTCAAAGAAAGAGACGTTTAGTACATTGGTTAATGGCACCAGTGTGCAACCTGCTTGATTAGAGATATCACGATAAAGAGATTATATTACACCGTAAACATCTGTATGAGGAATTAACTTCAAAGAGTCCTAGAGAGTCACATACTAAGTTTATCTAGAATCTTAGTTAAATAATATATTATTATTTATTATTTAAAAAATTGAATAAATATTATTCTCACATGTGGTTTAATAATTAATCATGTTTGCTTGATCGCATATATTATATCATTAGTTAATTGAGAGAATATTATGTGAGCGTAATATTTGATAAATATTTATTTTCTATTTAGTGAATATAATATTTATTTATTTATTGGAAAATAATGTAGTGATGTTTATTTAATAAATAAATAGATATTATTCAAGACTCGATAAATATTTTGGAGGAATGAGACGGAGTTTAATGGTCCGGTGAGAAATTATATATATTGAATATTTTTTGAATAAATAATATTTAATTTTAATTTTTAAGTTAAGCATGTGTCAAGAATTAATATTATTATTATTATTATAGACATGAGGTTCCACAAGAGATTAAATAAATAATAAAGGTCACTCATGCAATTATTTATTTCTAACCCTAGTGATATTTAAACCCAATTATATTATTTTTCAAAGTGTGCTAATTCATTTGTTTTATTGTGCACAATGAATATGATGAATCCTATTGAATCCCTAGAGATCTCTCTTCTCCAAGAATGCTCCCAAGAATAGAGAATGATCTTCCTCCACCTCCCACTGTCGAGTATAGAGAGATTAAGGAGAATGATTTGGAAGCAATTCTCATCGAGATCAAAGGTGAACGATGCAAGCGATAGGATCTATCATGCTAGCACCTAGAGATTCCTACGGCGATGTTCGAAGATTTGTGGAACATGTATGGATAACCTCTAGAGGGAATCTGCTCTTGATTACTTCAATGTAACAATGTTACAATGTAGATCTGTTGTCAGATCCATCAATAAATAAATAATTCTCACAAGGTGATTCTTAATTAATTAAATTAATTATAAATAATATGGGATGATCTTTTTAGGTACCAAGACGGCGCAGCAGAAGCCATGGGCTAGGAATTTAAAATTTTCTGCATCACCAGGGTGGCATAACCCTATCAACTTTGAGGATCTGGTCCTGGTACGATCCGAGGATCACACAAGGTTTAAACAGAGCACAAATAAATTGAACATGTACCTAGTTCAGTTCTATTGTGTGAAAATCCACCGCAGGTCACTGGCAATTGTTGCTCAAAGAATCTGACTTCTAAGCCCTCTAGATCATCCACACATGCCTCTCGAATCTGCTCGTGTGTCGTTCGTCGAGATTCGGGTGCTAGCGTGGATCTTCAATGCTCACTTCAGCACATCGACGATCACCGCAAGGCAAGATCCTTCAATCCAAGATGGATGAACTTAAAGATATTCCTTCACTTGAGAGACTCTCTCTCTAGATTCTAGGAGGAGAGAGAATATCTCAATCCCAACACATGAATAGTTACATGGGAGAGCCTCTCTCTAACTTATATAGGCAATGTTTAAAACATGCGGTATGGATTCCTGGCCCCTGTATAATAAACGTCTACTATATAAGTGTTATAAATAATTATTTATGACAAATAAAGATATTCCATAAATAATATTTATAATTTATCACTTACTCGTAATATATATAAATATATTACATGATAAACTTGAGTCTTTAACTCGACTCACACCTCCTGCTAATATTAAACGAACCTAGGATATTAAAATCTATTTGAATAATATTAATACTTGTATTTACTATATAACTTGTAAATACATGTTATAAATAAATTCAATGAATTATTATAAACTTAAATAATTAATGAATTTATTTATTCTTTGGTGATCCATATAACTTAGATAGTACTTAGACCCTTTGGTGGGGCCCACCAAGTTCTATATTCATATTCCCAGAATAGGGCAGATACTCAAAGCGCTATTGTGTATAACCCTCTAGGCCCTTACCTCAATAGCAGTGAATAATATCCACTGACCAAGTGCGGGGTCTAGCAACCCATCGAGGCCCCTATAGAGATAAGTCAAAGTCAAAGTCAAAGCAATGACTGCCTTCCTACGAACACGGTCCGTGTAATATAATCTCTTCGTCATCGATATCTCAATAAATCAAAATGCACACTAGTGTCATCATCCTTTATCTTGCTTTATTTTATTTGTTGATTTGTTCAGACGGTCTTACCTTCCACTACCATGGACATGGATTTAATGAAGGTGCAACCATCCTAATCAACCAGACCTGAGATATCTCTTCCTAAACACGGAAGCGACAAAGCTTTTCTCAATCATTCAATCAATGTCATGCCATTAATGATATACCTGATACAAACTACCTCACCACGAATTTGTCGCTATGGTTTTCACCTTGCATCAAATGTACGTAATTAAATGACATTCATTGATAATGATCTCAAGTCTAGAGACCATTACACATGTCCGTAGATAGGAACTACCAATGACACCTAAAACATGTGATGTTCCTATTATGTGGGTCTATCCTCATGATCTCAGATACTAGAGATCATCAAGTGCGAACTTCATGAGATAAAGTCTTAATTATTATGATCCCCCAGCACCTGATGGTCACACATCATCTATGTCCTATCAGAATGATGTAACTATACCATATGACGTTACTTTAAGATTACTGTCATGGCATCTCAGGGTTCTCATTATAGCCTGGGATCTACTATAACCCTTTGATGAAACAGGTAATCTGAGGACATTGCCATAAACAAAGTGGATCTAGAAGTATCTATACTATTATGGCAAGATAAACACACATGTATTTTAATAAACTGCATACATGTAGTGGTAATCAAAGTACAATACAAGTTGGGTCTAGGGAACCCACTTTCAACACTCTCACGTGCACTAGAGCCAGATGCTAACAGGTTTCAATCCACTAGCTCCCACACACTATAGGAAAACTGAATATTTGCGACGGGCTATTTGCGAGGGGATCCCGTTGCCGAAAACGGCGTCGCAAATAGGTGTTTTTGCGGCGGTCCCGTCGCAAAAAGTTTATTTGTGACGGTATTTTCCCCTCATCGCAAATGAGTTTTCATTTATATATAAAAAGGTATTTGTGACGGTCCATCACAGATATATTAGTTGCGACGGGTCAGAATCCCGTCGCAAATGTGAAATTTCAAAAAATACTTGCGACGAAGGTATTTGCGACGGACCGTCGCATAAAGTTTTTCCCGACGGGTATTCATCCCGTCGCAAATGGTACAGTAAAAAAACATTTACGACGGGTACTCCCGTCGCAAATATTTAAAAAATAAATAAATAAATAAATAAAATAATTATTACAAATTGTATAATATTATATAAAAATAATAATAATATTAATAATATAAAAAATTATATTATTATAATATAAATAAAAAAATATATAAAATATAATTATGAAATATTTATATAAAATAATAATAATAATATGAATATAAATAATATAATATAATATAATATAATATAATAATACTAATATTAATAATATAAAAAATTAATATAATATTATTATTATTAAACTATCTATATAATAATAATAATAATATTAATAATATAAATAAATTATATTATTATAATATTAATAATAAAAATATATATATAATATAATTATGAAATATTAATATCAAAAAATAATAATAATATGAATATAAATAATATAATATTATATATTATGAAATATTAATATCAAAAAATAATAATAATAGTACTAATATTATTAATATAAAAAATTAATATAATAATATTATTATTAAAATAAACATACATATTTATAAAAAAATAATATTAATATTATTAATATTAATAAAATTATAAAATTATAAACTTCTCAATATTAAAAATAAATATAAAATATTAAAAGTAGTATTACTAAAATAAGCAGACATTAAAAATAATACTAATAAGTAATAACATATTAAAAAAATAAAAACAAATTAAATCACATACTATTCGCACCAATATGAAAGAGGAATTGTAAATAGTTAATATGACAATAAACTACGAACTCAAATGTTTATTACATCTAAAAAAATCACTGGGGGGTGGATAATCTGGAGGACCTGGAGGACCTGGAGGAGGTGGTGGAGGAAACTCCATCCCTAAACTATGAGTCAGATGACGCATATACTCCATATACTCCTGATATTGCTCCTCATATCGACGTCTCTCCTCATCCTGCTATTGACGCATCTGCTTCTGCCATCGACGCATCTCCTCATCGTGCTGCTGACGCATCTGCTCCTGCCCCTGACGCAAATCCTCTATAAGCTGACTCTGAGCACGCAGTTGCTCCTGATACTGTGAGGCAGAAGATGATGTCTCTCCACGAGCTCATCTCGAGCTGGACGCCGACATCGCAGCAGTACCATAATAAGCTGTAGGAGTCAAATGAGAGCCGATACCAACTACTTGGCCCTTTTCGAAGCCATATTGGGTCGCCTGCATCCATGTCGTCTCATCAAAATGGTGGGCACTAGTCTGATCACCCGTCTCGTCTTGACTCTCAGCCTGTTTCTGAGAGGCCACAACCTCATATGAATCCTTAAATTTCAATTAGAAATTAAAATAATGAAAAGATTATATGCATTTAATTTGCAAACTGAAAAGAAAATAATACTGACCACAATCTGACGCTGGCGGTCACCTCTAATCTCTCCAGTAGCTGGGTCAGTGTACATCCTCCGATAAACGTCGTACGCTGAAATACTGGGCTGCTCGGATTCCTATATGAATATAAAATAAACTGTTTATATTTAAAGTTGTATAAAATATTAAAAAAAAAGTACTTATCAGACGCTCTCTATGCGCACTAAATGTACGACTACCGGCTCGATGTGTCACCTCTTGCCTCCCCCGATTTTGTCGACCCAATGCAGATCTCCTCTGAAACCCACCACCCAACCAGTGTGTACATAATCCATCTCAAAAGTGAGATTAAATGTACTCTGGTCGGTGGACTCTACAGGACTCATCAAATTCTGTCACTCCGGCTTTCTTCACAGCCGTCTTTCTCAAATTATGCAAAAACTGACGGAAACGGTCACGCATAGACACCACCCATGCCGCGTGGATAGTGGCACACATGCTCTCGTCGATGGGATACCATAAACCCTAATATAAAGTTATTAATGAATTAAATTTCAAAATAAATAATATTTAATTACGTACTAGCCAATGATCGAACACGACGGCCTGCACATCAGCGGGAATCTGATCCCATGTGAGCCAGGGCTGAGAAAAATAATTGTGCAATATAGCACTCCCATGTCCAATAGCTATATGCATAAAACTGTGGAAAAAGAACAAATAATCAAACAATTAGAATATTAATAAATTATAATGAAAGATAACGAAAATACACAGGTTACCATACCACCGCGTGTGCGCATCGAATCTAAGAGGTGGACGTCGCTCTGGGATAGGATCTAGAATCATCAGTCTGGAAGACCACGCCCCCTCCGAGTGCTCCCTATAGTGCCAACTGCCTGAGGGTCAGATGACTCAAGAACCTCATCATCCATAGGTAGATCAGCCTCCAGCAACTGACGAAACGTTTCCGAGTCCATCTGAAACATGAAATGATCGTTATTAGCAAACATTTGAAAATAACTATTATGTATAGATATATATTTGTTGTGATTCAAACCAGCATTTTATTGTGTCAATGTTCATCTTCATCATCATCTTCATAGTTTTCAATGTTAATGTCTTCATCTTCCTCATCAACATCATCAATTTCCGTATTAGTTTCACTGTCATCATCTCTTGTCATTTCAAATTCAGTTGTAACATCATTGACAACATCGTCATCATCGACCCTTAACTGTGGGGTGTCATCCTCAATATTCATGTCTCTTTGTAAAAAAGATGTGTTTTGAGGAGTGTCCTGAAAATTTTCATTTCCTTGCACTTCTGTGGAACCACATTCAGTTTGAATAAACTGATTTTCTTGAGATTTAACTTTTATTATACTCCACCAATCATCCAACTCTTTTGCAGTAGCACAGTATTTTGCATAATAAATTTGATGTGCCTGATGAGCCAATAAAAATGGTTCATTTACTGTAAGAAGACTTTTATGTTTAATATTAACAATTCCATGAGTCGGATGAATACGCAAGCCTCTCTCAGTATCCAGCCATCGACATTTAAACATTGATACATAATTCTGTCCCAAATAACACAGTTCAATAATTTCTTCAAGCATGCTGTAAAGGTCAACTTCAATATCTCTATGATGTGATCCCTTCAAACAAACACCACTATTCATTGTTTTCTTTGATTCCCCATATGCACGTGTATGAAAGCGATAACCATTCACCACATATGCATTATAATATTTAACCATTTTGGATGGTGGGCTACTCAAAATACGCAATCGACTATCAATCTTATCAGCATGTACAGATACCTGAAAATTTTTAAAACATTTATCACTATTACAAGTAATAAATTGATTTTATATGTAAAACCAAAAAAGAATGTATGTTACCAGTTTTTGAAACCAGTAGGCAAAAAAAATTTGCCGACGTTCTTCTAAGCCAGCTGCTGTAATTTGTGGAAATTTTTTCTTGATATGATCATCATATAACCTAAAAATACAATATGATTAATTTACTATAACAGAATCTATAGAATAAGGGATAAGAGAACTCATTGTACAATTGGTGAAATTTCTTCACAGTTGAGTAGAACATATGTATGAGCTCTATGATGTTCATCATCTGAAATTCATCTATCATGAACTCCACCAAAGCCAAGTTTGGGATGATTGAAAACTAATAATTGATTGTTCATATCATCATCAACATTCCCCTTGTTTCGGCCCATGCGGTTAAATTTTGAGGGATATTCAGATTCAAAATAATGAGAGCAAAATAAAGCAATTTCTTCTTGAAAATAATCTTCAGCAATTGAGTCTTCAACTGATGCTTTGTTGCGGACTTTTTTCTTCAATTTCTGCATGCATCTCTCAAATGGGTACATCCATCGAAACTGAACCAAACCTCCACATTTTTCTTCATTTGGAAAATGTAATATCAAATGTTCTATCGAGTCAAAGAAAGCCGGTGAAAAGATTTTTTCCAATTTGCATATAATTACAACAACAGCTTCTTCCAGTTTTCTTAGTGTATCGTAGTCTGTTGTCGCCGCACACATGTCTCGGAAAAAATATTATATATCTGTTATCGAATCCCAAATCTTAGAATTCAAAAAACCTCTTAATCCAATAGGCATAAGTATTTCCATTATAACATGACAGTCATGACTTTTTAATCCAGTAATATGACCATTTTTAACACATCTGCCCAAGTTGGAAGCATAGCCATCTGGAAGTCTCAAATCTGCAATCCACTGACAAAATAATAAGAGACTCTCTTTGGTCAGTGTATAAGCTGCTTTTGGCTTCATTAATATCTGCGATCTGACATTTTCAAACAATTCAAGTTCTGGTCGCCTGCAAATTTGGGCAAGATCTAATCGTGCCTTTACATTATCTTTGGTTTTACCCGATGTATCCAAAACTGTATGAAATAAATTATCAAAATAGTTCTTCTCAATATGCATGACATCCAACATGTGTCGGACCAACAAATTAGACCAATATGGTAGATTCCAAAAAATGCTCCATTTTTTCCAATTGTGTTCTTTCCCAAAACCATGAATTTTCTGTTGGTTTATTGTCGGTCCAAAAGTGATGGAAGGTAATGAAAATACAACTGATTGTAACTATGTACCTGAGATCATTTTTGGAGGTTCATCACTTTCAATTATGCCTTTTCGGAAATGAGATTTATTCCTCCGAAAAGGATGATCGATTGGAAGAAATCTGCGATGACAGTTAAAATAGGAAGGTTTTTCTCCATTCACGAGCATAAATGCTTTGTTGTCTCCCATACAGTAAGGATGTGATTTTGGACCATGTGTACTCTAGCCAAATAATATACCATATGTCGAGAAGTCACTAATTGTCCACATCAAAGCAGTTTTCATTACAAAATTCTGTTTTGCAGCAGCATCATATGTACCAACACCATGACTCCACAATAAATTTAACTCATCAATCATTGGTTTCAAATAAACATCAATATTCTTTTTCGGATATCCTGGGATTAATAATGTTAAAAAGATATAAGGCTCTTTCATCAACATCCATGGAGGAAAATTGTACAGAGTTATAAAGACAGGCCAACAGGAATACTGACTACCAAAAGATCCAAATGGATAAAAACCGTCAGTAGAAAGACCCAATCGCACGTTCCAGGATTCTAAAGCAAAAGACGGATGAACTTGATCAAAATGTTTCCATGAATTTCCATCAGATGGATAAATCAATCTTTTACCATTTTAAATATTGGTTTTATGCCATGACATCATTGTCGCTGTGTTCTGAGACATAAATAAACGCTGCAACCTGGGTGTAAGCGGGAAATATCTTAACTGTTTTATAGGAATCAATCCAGAATTCCCTAATTGAGCTTCTTTATACCTCGATTGTCCACATGTGGGACAACTATCCAACGACTCATTTTCACCAGAATATAAGATGCAATCGTTTGAACATGCATGGATCTTCTGATAACTAAGGCCTAGATTACGAACGAGTCTTTTGCTCTCATAATAATTAGCAGGCAGCACATTTCCTTCAGGTAACAGTGCTTTAACCAAAGAAAATATCTGATCAAAACAGTTATTTGACATTCCATTATCTGATTTAATAGCCATAAATTTTGCAACTACTTCTAATTTGCTTATCTTGCAACCAGGATATAATGCATCCTCAGCAGACCTGAACAACTCAGCAAATTCAGATGGTGCCAACTCGGGAGGTAAATCAACATCATCCTCAATTTCTGTTTGTTGAACGGATGACCCTACAACATCATGTACTAAATTCTGAAACCGTGATGGATCCGAAATCAAATTATTAGTATCTTCTCTGGAACTACGTTCACCGTGGTGATACCAAAAAATATAATCTGATTGAAAACCATAACACAAGAGATGTTGCCCAATGATGTCAAATGTCTCAAACGTTCTCAGAGCACATTTTTTACAAGGAAACTTAATTGTCCCTTCTAAAAAAAATTCCGGGTTTGATGATGCAAATGATAAGAAAGCTTCAACACTATCAACATATAAAGGATTTAAACTAGAACCGTTTGGATTTCTGCGCTGATTTATCCAAGCATGATCATCTAATAATGATTGATATCGATTTCCTTGTTCCATATTCATATATATGTTTCTAAAAAATTTAAAACCATTACTCTTGTTAAATAATTTGATATAAGAAACAATATCCTAAAAAAAGAAGATACATAATTATAGTTATTTATTAGTAATTACCAATAATTATAGGTGACACAGTTAGTTTGTAATCATCCCCACTAATTATTATTAATTTAGAAATACTTAGAAATACTTGGCAAAATGAAATATGCTTGAATAATGAAATTAAATTTTTTAATCATCGTTGTGAAGATTATATTACTAATTATTCTGATTTGTCCGCTGGCTCATCTCTTTTTAACTTTCTCCCGACTGAAATCAGTATGAAAAACTTGCTCTGACATACGTTAGAGCACATTTTTCATACTGATTTCAGTGGGAGAAAGTAGCAAAGATATGAGACGTTGAACAAAAGGTGGTCGTCAATCCGCTGGAAATTATGCCAATTTATAACCATGTACTTGAATTTATTTGATTTTTGATTAATTTTATTAGTAATTATTACTAATTATTACAAATCTCAATATTTCCAACAGATTTTGCTTTATTCTTAACATGTTCAAATCTTAAAGGGTCGTCAATTTTCAGGTCATGCCCAATAAAAAGTTTGGGTCACCCTTGACCAATTTAAACTCTATAATTGTCCTTAAATTGTTGATCATCTCGCAAGTAGTGTTGCAATAGGATGACACAAGTAATGAGAAAGACATGACTTGGGTTGTCCTATTGCAACGCTACTTGCGAGGTGATCAACCAAGCAAGAACAATTATAGAGTTTACATTGGACACGGTTGACGCAAAATTTTTATTGGGCATGACCTGAAAATTGGCGACCCTTTAAGATTTGAACTATTAAGAATAAAGCAAAACTTGTTGAAAATATTGATAATTGTAATATTTTATAAATTTTTTATAATTTTAATAATATTAATATTTTTTTATAAATATTAAACATATAATAATAAAATAATTATATTATAAGTATTATTTAACAATTAATATTAGAGTAATATAATATTTTATATTATGTTACTATTTATGTTACTAATTATGTTACTAATTATGTTACTAATTATGTTACTAATTATGTTATTAATTAGAAATGCGAAGATATGCATATACATCGGGTGGTTAATCAATCAATGAATAGAAAAACAAACGTAATTGACTGCTCATCTACCTCAATTTTCTTTTCATGTGTGTGTTGAGGTTGACAAGAAACTTCTGCCTCCACGTATAATATGTGCTTTTACTGTCAAAATTATAAACCTCCTCACCTCTATATTGGCGAGGAGGTTGATAATTTTGACAGTAAAAGCAGATATTACATGTGGAGGCAGAAGTTTCTTGTCAAGCCTCAACACACAAAAGAAAAGAAAATTGAGGTAGATGAGTGGTCAATCACGTTTCCTAATTATACTAATTTCTTCCTAATTATACTAATTGTTTCCTAATTATACTAATTGTTTCCTAATGATACTAATTGTTTCCTAATGATACTAATTGTTTCCTAATGATACTAATTGTTTTCTAATTATACTAATTGTTTCCTAATTATACTAATTGTTTCCTAATTATACTAATTGTTTCCTAATTATACTAATTGTTTCCTAATTATACTAATTGTTTCCTAATTATTTCTAATCAATTAAATCTAATTATTTCCTAATTATTTGATAATTATTTTAATTAAATCTAATTATTTCTTATTAATTTTTTCCTAATTATTTTAATTGTTTCCTAATTATTTTAATTGTTTCCTAATTATTTTAGTTGTTTCCTAATTATTTTAATTGTTTCCTAATTATTTTAATTGTTTCCTAATTATTTCTAATCAATTAAATCTAATTATTTTCTAATTATTTGATAATTATTTTAATTAAATCTAATTATTTCTTAATTATTTGATAATTATATATTTATTTCTAATTATTACCAAAACATCCCCCGGGAGTGTCGAACCAAGAGTGCAGCAAGTCCCGTTGTCGTATACCAGGTTACCCCGAGTCAAGCTCAAAACACCTTGTCAGAGTTTTCACTCCTAGGTACATCTGTGCCAGAGCCGCCTCTACTTGTTCGTACCCAGACAAGGAATATTTGGTACAAGCACATAAACTAATTATACTATATAGCTAAACATTTTATTAAAAAAATAAAATTAACAATTAAAAATAAAATTAACAATTAAAAATAATTTAACAATTAAAAAAATATAAATACCTTTACTAATATGCACCTTCTAACTCCTTCCTTCCTCTTCTCGAAAGAAAAAATTAAAACAAAAAAAATTCTGCTCAGAACTGAAAATGAGAGAAAGAAAAGAATGGAGATCTGAATGTTATGGAAAAAACGGATGGGGTGTTTATATAGGTTAGATTATTTACGACGGTCGTATTTGCAATGGGAGACCGTCGCAAATACTAGCTATTGCGATGGGATACCATCACAAATGCATTCGCCCGCATTAAATACGAGCGGCGGGTAAAAGGACTTTTGCGACGGGCCCGTCACAAATATCCACCATTAGCAACGGGCGGCTATCCCCATCGCAAATTTCTATTTACCACCGTGGGTATTCGCGATGGGGCCCGTCGCAAATACCTACGCCCGCATTAATTACGGGCGGCGGGTAAAAGGGTTGTTGCGACGGGCCCGTCGCAAATGTCACAGCATTAGCGACGAGCGAATATCCCCGTCGCAAATTACTAGTTACCATCGCCGGTATTTGCGACGGGTGGATATCCCCGTCGCAACTTCGTATTTACCGCTGCCGGTATTTGCGACGGGTCCCGTCGCAAATAGGCTTTACAGCGGCCGGTATTGGCGATGGGCCCCGTCGCCAATAATACCGGCTGAATATTTGTTTGCGATTGGGAAATTTCCCCGTCGCAAATACTATTTACCATCGTCGGGTATTTGTGATGGGTAGCCTTCTACCCGTCGCAAATAGCCTTCCCGCGTTTTGGCGTGCAAACTACGCCCTTGCAATTGCGACGGGCCCTGTATTTCCGTCGCAAATAACTGACCATTTGTGACGGGAATATATTCCTATCGCAAAAAACCTTTTAATCAGATTTTTTGCGACGGGAATAAGACCCGTCGCAAATACCCCGTCGCAATAATTGTTTTTTCCCGTAGTGACATGAGAATCATGCTTCTGCTGAGAAATGGCTTTAGTCAGGGGGTCTGTCACATTGTCCTCTATGGATACTATGCTAACTGTCACTTCACCTCTTTGAGTAAAATCCCTCAAGAGATGAAACTTTTGAAGAATATGCTTTGTCCTCTGGTGAGACCTAGGCTCCTTGGAAAGCACCACTACAGCAGTATTATCACAATATACTGGAACAGGGTCTGCACTGCTAGGTACAACACCAATTTCTGAGATAAATTTGTGTATCCAGACTGCTTCCTTTACTGCATTGGAAGCTGAAATATATTCAGACTCTGCTATAGAATCAGTAACAACATCTTTCTTCGAGCTTCTCCAGCTCACTGCACCACCATTCAGGCAAAAGATGTAGTCTGACTATGATTTCATATCATCATGATCTATCTGGAAACTAGTATCAGTGTATCCCCTGACAACTAGTTCCTCATCTCCTCTATACACCAGGAACATATCCTTAGTAGGCCTCAAGTACTTTAGGATAGTTTTAATAGTTGTCCAATGTAGCTCTCCCGGATTGGCTTGATATCTACCCAACATTCTTAAAGAAAAGGCGACATCAAACCTAGTACATAGCATGGATTATAGGATAGAACCCAATGTCGAAGCATAAGGGACTCTATTTATTCTTTCAATATCCTCCTGTGTTTGTGGACACATTTTCTTGGAGAGATTTACACCATGTGACACAGGTATCAATCCTCTATTGGATTGTTCCATACTGTACCTTTTGAGTACCTTGTCAATATATGTACTTTGACTTATCCTAAGCAGCCTTTGAGATCTATCTTGATAGATCTTGATCTCTAGAATGTAGGTTGTTTCACCTAATTCTTTCATAGAGAAGCATTCTTTTAACCAAGTCTTAACTGACTATAATACTTGCACCTCATTTCCCATAATTAATATGTCATCAACATATAATACTAGGAAAACGATGGAATTCCCTTCAACCTTTTTATAGACACAAGGCTCGCTTTCATTTTTGATAAAACCGAAATCTCTTATGGCCTCATCAAAATGAACATTCCATGATCTTGATGCCTGCTTCAATCCATAAATGGATATCTGCATCTTGCATACTTTATTGGCATTCTTTGACTTAACAAACCCTTTGGGTTGAGTCATATAGATATCTACAACCAACTTCCCATTTAGAAAAGAAGTTTTGACATCCATTTTCTAAATTTCATAATCATGAATGGCTGCTATTGCAAGCAATATTCTGATAGATTTCAGCATTGCTACAGGTGATAAGGTTTCATCATAGTCAATACCTTGACATTTTCTGAAACTCTTCGCAACCAGTCTTGCTTTAAAGGTATTAACCTCACCATCCATGTACAGCTTCTTCTTGAATACCCATTTTCATCCAATGGGCTTTACATCAGTTGGAGGGTCTACCAAAATCCAAACTTGATTTTGGTACATGGACTCCATCTCAGAATTCATGGCTTCTTTCCATTTAGCAGCTTCTTTGCCTTCTACTGCTTCCTTGTAGGTTAGAGGTTCATCATCCTCAAGGACTAATGTGTCACCTGACTCGGTGACAATAAAATCATAACGCTCTGGTTCTCTAACATCTCGCATAGAACTACGCAGTATCTGTGTCTCAAGAACAACTTCTTCTTCCACTTTTTCTTGTGGAGATTGTTCCTCTACCAACTCTTGTGCATATGGAGCATTAACTTCATCAAAGTCAATCTTTCTCCCACTATTTCCAATAGAATTGTGTTCCCTTTCTAGAAACGTGGCGTATCTTTCCACAATGACTTTTCTATCTAAAGGGTTATATAGGTAGTATCCTCTAGTTTCCTTAGGATAACCTATAAAGATGCACTTAGTGCTTCTAGATGCTAATTTTTCACTTGATAAAGTCTTGAAAAATGCCTCACACCCCCTTACACGTATGTGTGTTATGTTGGGTTTCTTTCCATACCATAACTGATATGGAATCCCATCTATAGCTTTAGTTGGTACTCGGTTAAGGGTATATGTTGTTATTTGCAAGGCGTATCCCCAAAAGGATAATGGAAGGGTTGCATGACTCATCATTGATCTAACCATGTCAAGCAAGATCTTATTCCTCATTTCACTAACACTATTTCATTGTGGTGTATAAGGAGGAGTGAGTTGGGATACTATCTCACACTCCTTCAAGTGATCAATGAAAGCTTGGTTAAGATATTCTCCACCTCGGTCTGAGCGATGTGCTTTTATCTTCTTACCAAGTTGGTAATCTACTTCATTTTGGTATTCCTTAAAAAAATGAAAGGAATCTGACTTATACCGCATTAAGTAGATATAGCCATACCTACTATAGTCATCGGTAAAAGTAATGAAGTATAAAAAACCACCCCTTGCCTCTATTAGAAATGGACCACATACATCAGTATGTATTAATTCCAGTACTACATTGGATATTTCTCCCTTTCCTGAGAAAGGTGATTTGGTCATCTTTCCTTGTAAACAATCTTGACATACATCTAAGGGTTCTAATTGTACCGAGTCTAGATACCCTTCTTGATGTAATCTTTGTAATCGCTTCTCGTTTACATGACCAAGCCTAAAGTGCCATAGGTGGGTGATATTTGAGTCATGTTGGATGTTTTTTTCATTTATTTCCATTACTGAGTTTTCTAGTTCCAGCATATATAAACCATTGTTAAGGTGTTCCATCCATAACATATGTTATCCCTATAAAAGAGACAACATTTATTTCCAAACTTTAAATAAAAACCCATAGTGTCTAGACTTGACACAGAGATAATGTTTCTGGTAACATAAGGTACATAATAGCAATTGTTTAAAACTAGAACCAAACCAGTTGGCAAGATTAAGTGATAGTCTCCCACTGCCAAGGATGCCATACTTGCACCATTTGTAGCTCAAAGATCCACTTGACCTTTTGCAATCTTCTTGAACCTACTTGGTTCTTGTATATGAATACAAATGTGTGAGCCACATGCCGTATCCAATACACAACTTGTAGATAAAGATAGATTGCATTCAATGACAAAAATACCTGAAGTAGAAGCATCAGTTTGCTTCTTCTTCCCAGCTCTTTAATTCTTCTTCTAATGGACTTTCTTTACACATCCAAAGTAGATAAAGATAGATTTCATTCAATGACAAAAATACTTGAAGTAGAAGCATCAGTTTTCTTCTTCTTCCCAACTCTGCAATTATTCTTCCAATGGCCTTTCTTTCCACATCCAAAGTAGATAGCTTCCTGGTCATTACTTTGCCTCTGAATCTTTGGCTTCTTTGCAGGATGATGCATTGGTGTCTTAGGCCTTGACTTGGCCTTAGACCCATTTTCCTTGCCTTTGTTTTTCTTTTTCACCATAAGGACAGATGAATTGGTATTTTTCATATCTTTATCAGCTTGGCGAACTAAATCCAAAAGGTCCAGGAGTGACTTTGTCATATCATTCATATTATAATTAACAATAAAAGTCAAGAATCTTGATGGTAAAGAGGCAAGAATGAGATCCACTACTAGTTATTGGTTTAGTTTGAACCCAAGGGCTTCAAGCCACTCAATATACCCAATCATATTGAGTACATGAGGACCATCTTAGTGCCTTTTTTCTAGCCTGCACTTATAAAGCGCACTTGAGATCTCATACCTTTCTTGTCTGGCCCTCTCCTGATATAGTTCTTGGAGATGTGAAAGCATCTTGTAGGTGTCCTCATCCTCATGCATTTTTTGCAATTGGTTGGACATGGATGACAACATGATGCATTGTATATCAAGTGCATCGTCTACATGCTTTCTCCGTTTATCTTTTTTCGTCTTGCTTTCTCCCTGAGGAGGCTCAGTAAGAATTGGGGATTCCAACACATATAGCTTCCTTTCTTGGCATAGTACTATGTGAAAGCACCTATACCACTCCTAGAAGTTATTTTCGGTCAGGATATTTTCTTTATCCAAAATCGATCACAGTGATAAAGTACTTGTGGTGTTGGTGATTTCCATTTTGAATCTACATCAGATAAACATTTAGCAGTTAGTACTTTGTCTTGGTTACCTTTTGACATTTATGATTAATAAATTATTATATCATTTAATGTCTCCCACTACTTTAGTGAACCTTAATAGCCCTCACTATTAGATTTGTAATACTCTGTTGCTTGAGTTTTATAGTGGCAAGGATCCTCGAAACCTCCCTCGTAGTCTATAAGCTATGTCTACGCCACTACTTGGAGGGTTTCAAGGTAGGCTCTAGGTTGGCCAACCACCTGGCTTGCGGTTCCTTGTGTTTTTGAATAAATTCCCAGCTTTTGGAATCCGAACTTGATTCCATCAACCTCTTGCCTCTAAAGTAATAGCAAGTTAGCTAAGGCTAATCCTTGACTACTCACTTTAGTTAAGTCGACCCAGTTCTCTCATGAAAACGTCTTGGTAGTAAGAGGCACTCTCAACTATGGATGACGAGCACCCCAAACAGTCGGTTTTATTTAGATGTGAGAAATGGAAGGCATTTATTGGACTTAATATATCTTTGAGGGATTTTTAATATTTGTTGAAGAATATAATCCTTTTCTATTTATTATGTTCAAACTGGGTTGTCACGCTCACAACTAAACATGCAATAAAATATAATTTGTCACATCTTTATGTATTTTATCTTTTTTACTATTCTATGTGATCACATAATAATCATGTAGACACATAAAATAATAAACTATGCATAAAGTAAATCATGCAATCTGACTGGTCTTGAGCATTCTATAATGATTGATCCATAACTGATCAATCATCACCTAGGGGCATCCATACCTGAGTTGAAACGTGACTCACGTTGCTGCTGGCCCCAGTGCAAAGCGCTCAACTTCTATCTAGACTACCGCCTCGACATAGCGGGGTCTGCATCTCAGATCATCACCATATAATTACAAATATACTCGCACACAGGCGAGGGGTCTGGGGTACAAAATACAACTAGTGAAATAGACACGCAGACCCTTATACATATTTTAATTAAAAAACGATTCGCAGACCATCATTTATCTAATTACATATTACAATCATCGCACGTAATGAATAAATAATTAAATAAATAAATCCAGACATGCAAGGGTCAGTCGCTAGCACAAGACCAGTCGGGGTAAAATATGCGCAATAAAATTAAATTGAAATAAATTTAAATAGTGCGAGGGTGTTCTAATAAATTAAATGAATTTGATTAAATTCAAATAATTTATTTATCGGTTCCATTTATTTAATTTAATTTCAATTCTAAAATTAAATTAAACCATTAATTTAATTTTAATATTAAATTAAATTAAAATTTCAGATTAAAATAAATTTAAACCCCCAAATTAATTCTAATTAATTTAGTTTTAAAACTAAATTAATTAAAATTGATTTAAGACGGAGTTACCTTAAGCCGGGGAGGAGTCTGACTGGACTGCGAACAGTCACGGGGTGTCGTCCTAGAGCAGGGCCAAATCACGGCATTACCGCGGCATGACCGGGGAGCGGCGTGACCGCGGCGTGACCGCAGCGTGACCGCGGCGTGACCGCGGCATGACCACAGCATGATCGCCCGGTCCAGCGACATCTACGGGGCAGCATCTTCTGGCCAGGAGCGAAGGGAGTGGAAGGAGGCGGGGCAACATTTCGGATAGCCGCATGGCCGGCAGCCCACTGCTCCGGCTAGCCGGCGGGGCGGCGGCCCGGTCTGGCACGACCTGGTCTGGCGCGGCCGGGGCCGATGGCGGCCGGTGCGGGATTGGACCTGCGCGAGAAGGAGGGATGGCCGGGGTGGGAGCGGCGCGGCGCGACGGGGCTCGATCCGAGGCGGCACGACCAGGCCGGTTCGGCGAGAGGGCGGCGAGCAGCTCGGGTGCTGCGCGAGGTGGCGGTCCAGCAGAAGAGGGGAGGCGGACCGGAATTGGGCGGTCGGGGTTCGGGTACCGGGCGACGCGGGGCGGTGGTCCGGCAGCTAGGGATGTCGTCGTTAGGGTTTCTCCCTCAAGGGGAGGCGCACCCCGTGTGAAGAAGAAGACTCTCCTTGGGCCTTCTAATTTTTTTTTTAAATTTGTCCTTAGACAAATATGCCACCTCCATGTCCCTTTTTTTTAAATAAAAGGAAAAAACCCCAAAATGGGGTCTTGGTCTCCCCTTTTTTTTATAAACTTTGTGGAAAATATTTTTCCACACCCCTTTACTTTGTGGATAAATATTTTTCCGCACCTCTTTACTTTGGAAAATATTTTATAATAAAATATTATATTATATTTTATAATAATAAAATATTATATTTAATTTTATCTCAATAATGATTTAGATTAACATCAGATAAACGAAAAAACTACAACGTTGGTCCGATTAAATTTTTTAAATGATCATAGCTTGATCATTTGAAAATGAAACGACATGCGGTCAGATCCAAATGAACCGTTTTAACACCCCGCACTTAAATTTAATGCATCTTAATTTTTTTGACTCATAAAAACCTTGTGATCCCTCTGATACCACTGTTAGGTACCGGGACGGCACAACGGAAGCCGATAGGCCAGGAATTTAAAATTTTTTGTATCACTGAAGTGGCATAACCCTGTCAACTCCAGTGATCTTGTCCCGATTCAGTCCAAGGATCACGCAAGGTTTAAACAGAGCACAAATAAATTGAACATGTACCTAGTTCAGTTATGTCATGTGCAATTCCACTACAGGTCGATGGCGATCGTTGCTCGAAGACTCTGACGTCGAAGCCCTCTAGATCATCCACACACACCTCTCGAATCTGCTCACGCGCCATTCGTCGAGATCCGGGTACTAGCGCAGATCTTCAACACTCACTTCAGCGCAGCGACGATCACCGCAAGGCAAGATCCTTCGATCTGAGATGGATGAACTTGAAGATCTTCCTTCGCTTGAGAGAATCTCTCTCTAGATTTCAGGAGGAGAGAGAAGCTCTCAATCCCAACACATTAATAGTTACATGGGAGAGCCTCTCTCTAACTTATATAGGGAATGTTTAAAACATGTCGTATGGATTCCCAACCCCCGTGTAATAAACGTCTACTATATAAGTGTTATAAATAATTATTTATAACAAATAAAATTATGCCATAAATAATATTTATAATTTATCACTTACTCATAATATATATAAATATATTACGTGATAAACTTGAGTCTTTAACTCAACTCACACCTCCAGCTAATATTAAACGAACCTAGGATCTTAAAATCCCTTCAAATAATATTAATACTTGTATTTACTATATAACTTGTAAATACATGTTATAAATAAATTCAACGAATTATTATAAACTTGAATAATTAATGAATTTATTTATTCTTTGGTGATCCATAGAACTTGGATAGTACTCAGACCCTTTGGTGGGGCCCACTAAGTTCTATATTCCTATTCCCAGAATAGGGCAGATTCTCAAAGCGCTATTGTGTGTGACCCTCTAGGCCCTTACCTCAATAGCAATGAATAATACCCACTGACCAAGAGTGGGGTCTAGCAACCCATCGAGGCCCCTGTAGAGATAAAGCAAAGTCAAAGGAACGACTGCCTTCCTACGAACACAGTCTGTGTAATATAATCTCTTCGTCATCGATATCTTAATAAAGAAGAATGCACACTAGTGTCATTATCTTTTATCTTACTTTATTTATATTTGTTTATTTGTTCAGACGGTCTTACCTTCCATTACCCTGGTCATGGATTTAATGAAGGTGCAACCATCCTAATCAACTAGGCCTGAGATATCTCTTCCTGAACACAGAAGCGAAAAATCCTTTCTCGGTCATTCAATCAATACCATGCCATTAATGACGTACCTGATACAAACTACCTTGCCACGACTTTTTCGCCATGGTTTTTTCCTTGCATCAAATGTATGTAATTAAATGACATTCATTGATAATGATATCAAGTCTGGAGACCATTACACATGTTCGTAGATAGGAATGACCAATGACACCTGAAACATGTGGTGTTCCTATTATGTGGGTCTGTCCTCATGATCTTAACTACTACAGATCATCAAGTGCAAACTTCATGAGATGAAGTCTCAATGATTATGAGCCCCCAGCACCTGATGGTCACACATCATCTGTGTCCTATCAGAATGATGTAACTGGACCATAGGATGTTACTTTAAGATTACTGTCATGGCATCTCAGGGTTCTCATTATATCCTGGGATCTACTATAACCCTTTGATGCGACAGGTAATCTAAGGACATTGTCATAAACAAAGTGGATGTAGAAGTATCTACACTATTATGGCAAGATAAACACACATGTATTATAACAAACTGCATACATGTAGTGGTAATCAAAGTACAATACAAGTTGGGTCTAGGGCACCCACTTTCAACAGATCTTGTGCTCAGTTCTAGAATTATATCCCTTGTCTATTTTTCTTTGATTTAATTCTTTTCATCATGATGTTTATCATTGTGTACATCTCAGATTGATCATTGATCATGAAAAAAAGAAAAGTTGGGCACGATCCATCGCACGCTTCTGTTATGCCCGAAACCTACAAATATGACATGACAAATGTAGTTCGTTTCTATTAAATATGTTCATATTAAGTTTTCATGATCAAAATTGAACATTCATTAATAGAAAAACATTTATCGTGTCTTTATGCATCTTTATGATTCTTATTTTATGTGTTTCCTTCAGACATGCAAATGCATAAAATAATAAACAATTCTTAAATGAAATAAATTACCTGACTAGTCTTGAGCATTTAATATTGGTCGATCTATTTAAACTTAATGGATCAACTATGATTTAGGGGTATCATACCTGAGTCGAGTCCTAACTCGTATCACAGCTCACCCCTGGTTTAATGTTTCCACATATCGTATGGTATACCGCCTCATCTAGGCGTGTCCTGTATCTTGCATCGCCATCATCATATAATACAAGTATACTCATGCACAGGAAAGGGGGTTTTGGGAGCACAAAATGCATTAAGTCAATGCTGATGGATGCCCATGCCCTTTTACATATTAAATTATGAAAGATGATGCACAAACCATCAATAAATTAATAATTATTATAGTCATCATATGCATTTGCGATAATTATTTAAATAAATAAACCCATACATGAAAGGATTGATCATTGCTCAAGACCAGTTGGCAGATAAAATAAATGCATGGTAAAAATTAAATTGTAATAAATTTAAGTTTGAGGGTAAATTATTAAATTAAATGGATTATTTTAATTAAAATAATTTTAATTTTGTTCGGTCCCACAATAAATTTAATATTTATTCCAAAAATTAAGTTGCTAAATTAATTTAATTTTATATAAAAATTGAATTGATTTTTTAAATAATAAAATTTTTATTATTTTTAGTCCAAAAATCAATAAATTTATTTTTGGTTATATTAAAAAAAATTATGGGCCCAGAAACCCCGCCTAGACCCATTACGGGTCAGGCTGAACCTGTTTAGGGCTATTCTAGGTCAGAAAGACCCACCCTAACTCATTCCAAGTCAGGCAGACCTATCCAAGACTGTTGCAGTTTGGGTTGGGCCAAACAGGACTCGCGGGATGGCTGATCGTGATAAGGGGTCGTCGATCACAAAGGAGTGCGCACAGGGGGGATCTCAGATGCCAATTTGGGCAGTCATCCCTTCTTGCTACAACCACTAATGTGGCATGATGGGGCGTCCAACTTCGGTGAGGGGTGGATTGTTGTGCAATGGTTGGGATGATGATGGGTGTCAGGGAGTAGTGACAACGACAGGGTTGACTAGGACTAGTGAGTGACTTGACCGGGCGGTGACGGTGTGACCTGGCGACAATGGCGTGACCTAGCTGTGGCAGTAGGGTAGTCACCGGGAGGAGGTGATCGCGGGTTAGGGATGAAGGAGGCACCAGGGAGAATTATTCTATGGGAAGACTTAATTTTGGGTAAATAATATATGTTTTTTCTTTAAAAAGTTAAAGATTCCCTAACAATATTTTAATAGGTCAAGTCCGCCCCCCGGAATGCCACTTTGTGGATTTTTCCACACCCAGTGGTTATTTTTTTTAGAAAAATTGTTTTTTATTTCTATTTAAAAATAAATCAGTCCCACCATTGGTGGAATATTCACCTCTAGCTGAAACTGTTCCAGCCTCCAGATTCTAACCAGAACCTGGTCAAAAAATGGAATAATCGTCTGAACTATCATCTACCACCGAAAACGGGCAAAAATATATATATAAAAACATATTCTTCCTCTAATGGCCCTAAGGCCTTCATTTTTTATTGATTTTTGATAATACACTTGTCAAGGGGTGAGGTAGAACCCTTACAAGGCCCGTAGGCGTAAGTATTACATGGCCCGTAGGCCTTAGAGGAATTCATTGTCCGTAGGCTTCAAACATTACATACAACCTAGACTAACTACTTGGAACTGCTCCTCCCCAGCATCTTCATCGTGATATCATCTCTCCACCTTTTGCATGGTTGTTCGGCTAGGCTTTCCCATGCTTGCACAGGCTTTTCTCGATGGCAGGTTCCATACCCTATCATTCTTGCAATCTATTTAGCTTCTGTTATGGTGAAAGCTCCTTGCTCATCCTCCTTCTAGAGATTGTTGCTTGTAAAATCATATTCTTCAATTTTAATACCCAAAACGACATGAACGATCCATATAAAATTTTTCATATGACCATAACTTCTTCATCCAAGATAAAATCGATACGTTGTTGGAATTTTTGAGACCGAACCAAAGGCCTCTACTTCATTTAAAGAAAATTTAGTTTTTTGGTTTAAAAAATCATGCAATCATTCTTATACTAATTTCCAGTACTGAGGGGTGCATTGGAAGTTGTTGGGCTGGGTATTTAAAATTTTCCATCGCGAAAGTGACGAAACCCCGTCATCTCTCGCGATCCAATCCTCGGTAAGGTTCAAGTATCTCTCATGAATTTTTCAAAGCACAAAAATTAAACAAATGAGTACCTCGTTCAAATCAAAGACGTGTTTGCCTGTCGCATGTCATCGATGACTGTTTCTTGAAGTATCCGAGCTCAAACCCCTCTAGATCATCCAAATACACTTCAAAAATCCACAAGAACATCAATTATCAAATTTCAGGGGCTAACGCAGAGCTCCGACGATTCCTTTGATGTCACGACGATCACCATGATCTTATCCCTTCAATCTATGAAGGAGATCGAAGATAGAAAGCTTGGATGAGAGATTTCTCTCTCTTGGATAAGGGAAGTATGAGAGAGAATCTCTCAAATTAATGGGTATGAATAATACCTCATAAATGAACTCCATTTTTTGTTTTACTGATGTCACGACAATCACCATGATCTTATCCCCTAGTTTTTTCTCTTTTTTGTTTCTTTTTTAAAATCACAAAGTTGAAATATTTTGAGAAGATATGGTTTGTTTTACTAATGTGTTTATTGAAAATTTTGTTCAAGGGGTGGGGGGACTTTGGAATGTTTGGAATGATTAAATCTTATGGATGTTAAACTCAAAAAGAGTTTCATCTAAAGTTACAGAGAGTTAAATTTTAAAATTTTATTCAAACTTATATTATTTCATTCATGTTTTATAATTGTAAAAAAGGGAGAGATTGTTTAGAAGATTGTTTAATCAATAAACTAATTTAATATCATTTGTTTTGAAAATCATAATACACTTATGTTAAGTTTTATTTAAATTAATGTTTGATTTTTTTGAGTTTTTGTAGGTGCAGATTACATCTTTTGATGGTATATTTCAATTAGTAAAGCTAGATTGTCTAACATCCAGAATATATTGGAATTTTGTGATAGTGTGTTGAATGTTCCATTAGAAGATATAACTACATTCAACAGTAAATGATGAAGCTTATGATGTCATTGCAACTGAACCTGAAGAACTCAGAATATGATCATTGATGTTTGTTAAAATGAAGGATATAAATCGAACCGAGGCTTTATCAAATATAAGACATTGAGATGCCTGATACACTTGAAATTGTGTTTATGTCTGCATCATCTCATCATCTAAAGCACTTTTGATTGTATTTTTTCAGTGTGTTTTACAAGAGAAATCACTTGGTGAGGTTTCATTAGAAAGTTATTTGTTTTTTCTATTGTAATTCCATTTTCTGATATTTGTGATTGATATGATTCTGGTGAGGAATTTGTTACTACCAATTATTTTGTTTGATGAGACATTGAAGCTAGACGCCTGTAATTTTTGAAGTGTAGAGTTTTAAAAGGTTTAGGGTGCTTGGACTCACTGCAAATCCAAGATAGATTGAATAGGTGCTTAGGGATAGAGCTACTTGATGTCCCTGCTTTGGGATAGTTCTTTCAGGAAATTTCCTATTTTTGAATTATTGTCTTCGACTACCTTGGTTAAGGAAGTTTGGTATTTGGAACTTAGATACCATGGATCAATTTATTGATCCTCTTTATAGTCTAGATTAAAAGCATGGAATTGTTTTGGTAATACAATATCTTTAATATAAGTTTTCAAATTGTTATTCGGATCTCCCTGTTTTGTTTTTATTTGATTTGTTGATTATAATTTTTGATTAGATTACTTGTTTTTACTTACTTGTTTGTGTTTATAACATTCTAGAGTTTATTATTTTTATTGCGTTTTTTAATTTTTTTAATTTGATGCTCTAATTTGATCAGAACTTATAACACCTAATTAACTGAATATTTGAGTGGGTAAAAATTATTAATTTCATTTATATCGGCCTTTGACTACAAATCACCCCCTTTTAACTACAATATAGTGTATCTATTTGGAAAGTAATAATTAATTTCTTTATTAGTTCAGCCTCATATTATTGATTGGAATTCATATCCTCATACATTATTAACATTCAAACCAATACCCTTACTATGATTTTATAAAAATCTTGACATTCTCTTATTTTTAGGGCAATACATCTCAACTTGTCATATAAACTTTTGAGCAATCTTAGAATCTACTACTTTTGTGTCTTGATTTTTAAAAGAGTTATAAAACTTTTATAATATCATTGAACATGAAATAAATTTTAAAAATTAATTCTATATCTTTTATACTAAAAGTAACATATCAGGTTATATATGTATTTTAATGCATCTCCATGACGTTGTGTGTTCCCTCGTGGGAAACAAATAAGGCATCCCACATCTCACATGCAGTGGAATGAGATAATATATGGTTAAATTCATCCTCACCCCATAAACGAACTTCTGAATTCATTGATTTAGAATTATAATCACAAGAAGCTTGGTAGTATCCATCCAATATCTATATGAAGCCTCACCCTTCTCAAAACTATATTCAATGATATTGTATAAATCAATGATGAGTATTTCTAAATGGATTTCAATTTTTACTTTTCAATGAGATTAGTTAGTTGCATTGATTTTTGGTTGCCAATTAACAATATGTCCTCCTTTTATATAGGTCTCTATAATTACCGGAAATAGATATTTCTATTTTTAGATATGAACAGGATCTAAAAATATATAGCAATCAATAATATGTAAATATCTTGAAGCTCTAAAACCAATTTTTGTTCTTGATATGCCTAACAAGAGGGTGAATTAATCTTTACAATTTCCCTTATATAAAGATGCATTTTCTCACTAAAAAGTCAGATAAAACGAATTTTAATTTCTTCAAAGTATATATAAAGAATTAAACAATAGTCAATTAAATATTTTAAAGAAAATATATAACTTTTGAAATATTTTTACTCACATGAAAAAAAAACACACTCGAATGAAGAAGTAAGAAGTGTAAAAAACTTATTATAAAATAAAATTTCATTCTAAAATATATTTATATGCAATTTACAATAAATTAGTAAGAGAGAGAGGTTTGGTCTCTCATTAAACCAAGCATTTAGTAGATATAAAGATAAACATTAAAGTAGTTATATAATATAACATTATAGAATATTAACGAGGGATTCAAATCCACAGGAGATCCTAATCCTCTTCAAATGACTGAACTGCAGCTAAGAACACTCTTATACCCACTTTGATGGATGATTCCACAACCTTTGAATGGTTTTGAACAAATACAGTAGATTCACTACATAGATTTTAATATATAAATCTCTTTTACTATTAAAATTGGAATAAATATAGTAAATAAAGAATGAAAAATGATTTAATGAATCTTTTAATACATAGCATTGAGATCATTTAGTGTAATGAAGAAGGTGTAAGAAAATATAATAAAATCAAGAGAATATAATAAAAATTACAAGTGTCCTCTAATGACACGAACGATGGAATCATTTTATCACGTCTTCTTCTGAATTGTAAAGCTTTAATTTCACACAAAGGAACTCGGTCAAGATTTTTTTATCAAGGGTGTTCGGGCGAAGCCCTACCAGTGATCGTGGATACAGAGGCCCTCTGCCTTCATGGGATAAGGGACCTTAAACCATCGATGTTGTTCATTGGAGGGTGAATGGAAAAGATTCCTCTTCACTGGTCGAGCATCTCTCGGACTTCCCCAGCATCTTTATTTCGCCGAAGGTCTCAGGTATCTTTTAGGGCTAACTCGTGGTGTCGATCTCTACTCCGGGGTTCTAAAAAGCTTATTCGCTGCTCTCCTTGGCTCAGGTAGTTAGGTTTGTTTCTTGAAGGCCTTTGGTCGAGCATTTTGATAGAATCATGGATGAAGAATGGGATTTATGTCAACGTGTGATCGTCAGGCTTCTAGGGCCGCGTCTATTCTTCATTTACTGTGCCGAATAGGATTACCTGGTGTGGCCCTTTTCTAGATCTAGTAGATATTCTTGTGGTTTACATTTCCTGATCTACCTTTACCATTTCAAGCCTCGGCTCTCCTTCGGTAGATAGGTAACTCCGTTGGTTATTTTTGTGTGCTGATAGGAGGACTTCTACTTTGAAACAACCAAAAGTGGCATGTATTTCTGCTGAGATGCAGCTATCGCGGCCAACACCTTAAGTTGTATGAATAGTGGTAGAGGACGAATACTAGTATTTCCAACCAATCCAATTTGAATCTCACACAACCCTCTATTCCAGTTTGCATAGGCAAGGACATAATTTTGAAGAATGCCATTAGTGAGTCTCAAGAGTTCCATTATATGAGAAATCTGGGTGTCCCAATATCAAGGAAGTGTAGATCACTTCTACTCAATCTGCGCCAGGTAGAGGATCCCATGAGCTACAGGAAGAAGGCTTGATACAGGTGGATGGAAATCAGAATCGTTGAACTAACTCTGTGGGCAATTTAGGTCTTCTTTGAGGAGGGATGTTCCAATCTAACGGGTCTGCTTGGGCATATGGGTCAAAGGTCAACCCCCTTCCTACCCCTGCGGTCATTTCAAACACTGCTTACTTGGACGTGGATGAGGCTGGAAAAGATGGAGATACCGATAGGTTAATCTTGACAAAGATGATTAAAGAATATTGTCCTCGGGCAGTTGGTGGATCACATGATGGGTCTGTTCCAGCTCCATCTGTGAATCACAATTTCGATCCTTGCTCATATGCCTATGCAGTCTTGACATCTTTAGGAGTAGGAGCTGTAGACAAGAAAGACAAATCATCTGGGTTATAAGAGGAAAAAGGCAATCTGAAAGTGCACACTCTTCCCACTGGAGGCAAGACATCACCAAGTTCAACTGCGTCTATTCCAGTTGAAGAGGCTCGAGGTGCTCACGAGACTCCCAACTGCTAGGAGAATGATTCATCCTCCTATGAAAGGTCTGGTCATCGTTCAAGGGCCTGACCAACAAGCATTGCAAGATCCTGTAAGGATTCTTAAGTGTGTCCCCCCTCCGCTGGCCTTGAGATTCAAAATCATTTTGAAAAGATGAGGGATGAACCCTTAGATGAAGACGATGAGGATCCGGATGAGTTAGACGAAGACACCGAGGTTTCCTCTCAGGTCTCGTTGGGCTTCTATGATGTGGTTCAGGTTGAAGAATACTTTCATTATGAATAAGGAGTTAAAAGGCGGAAGAAGGGTGGCTATGATTCCTAGAATTATGCAGTGTGCCCAGGGAAGAAGACTAGGCGGCGCAAAGATTATTCATTCCTTCCCAAACCCACGAGGACTCGATCTGCAGGTAAGCTTCCGGGCCCCAAGCAGCTGGAGGAGGTCGTTGCCCAGGAAAATGTTGAAGGACATGACACAGCTCCTAAGCAGTTTTAGGATGGAGATCCTGGTCTCAAGCAGCCTGAGGTAGGAGAACATCAGGAGCCTGCTGAAGACCATGATCTTATTATACCTGGGCCACCAGACTCAATAGTTCAGGAGTACGAGATTGAAAGCCAGTATGCTACTCCTGCTCCTCTCATTTCACCCATTCAACTATAGTCAAATATGTTGAATCGATTAGTCAGCTCAACTTTTATAAAAATCAGGTAAAGTGATTCATAGTCACCTTTGTTGCTCTATACATAAATTGTGATTCAGTCACCTTTGTTGCTCTATACATAAATTGTGATTCTAAAACCTCTAAAATTTGTCTGCATAAGAAACATCTTAAAAGCATATTTTTATTACAAATACACCATTTGTAACACCTCCAAATGATAAAGGGTTAAATGGCTAAATGATATGACTCTTGTCAACAAGGTGCATCTTCCTTTTCGGGAGTCTACCTGATTAGAACTCCAAAGTAAAGCGTGCTTGACTTGGGGTAGTGATTAGAATGAGTGACTTTCTGGGAAGTTTTCCAAGGTGTGTGTGAGTGAGGACAAAACATACTGGAAATGACATGTGTTGGCCTGTGTGGACTGTCATTAGTCAGATGACTTGTTCAAGCATGTGGGTGGGCCCCAGGGTGGGGACCATGTGTCTGTTGGGCAATTGGTGGTACCTGGTGGGCCAAGACCCAACAACCATGTTAAGGCGGGGTGGTTGTGCTGTCACCGGGACCTAGTTGTTACATTTGGTATCAGAGGTGGTACCCAACCTTAAGTGCGGTGCACTGCCTGGGTTGAGATGTAGGGCCCACAACGCGGACGTTGTGCTCTAAAAGAGGGGTGATTGTAACACCTCCAAATGATAAAGGGTTAAATGACTAAATGATATGACTCATGTCAACAAGGTGCACCTTCTTTTTCAGGACCTTACTTGATTAGAACTCCATAGTTAAGCGTGCTTGGTCTGGAGTAGTGATTAGGATGTGTGACCTTCTGGGAAGTT
This sequence comes from Viscum album, assembly GCA_963277665.1. NCBI lineage: Eukaryota > Viridiplantae > Streptophyta > Magnoliopsida > Santalales > Viscaceae > Viscum > Viscum album. The sequence continues at coordinate 282,749,541 of OY728129.1, forward strand.
TCTCAGGGTGTGTGTGAGTGAGGACAAAATACACTGGAAAAGACATGTGTTGGAAAAGTTAAGGCGGGGTGGTTGTGTTGTCATCGAGACTCAGTTGTTTTACACCCTTCACAGAGGATAAACACATCAAAACCTGAATAAACATGATTTTTGAGTATTAAGAAAATGAATTATTGATTTTGGTCTAACAAAGTGGTTTGTTTCTAAATTTACCTTGAGAAGTGAGTAATGATTTCAACAAATCCAATGAGGTTGAAGATGAATTCTTTGAGGCTGCTGAGAAAATTGTTCTAGCATGAAGTAAATTTTTGGAATGCATCAATTATCAAATACCTAATTTTTAATGCAATAATGGTATTGGATTTATTATAGAAATTGCTACTCTAAAATCTAAAAGAATGTTAATAAAATTTTCTTAAAAAATCTCGAAACTTTAAAATAGTTTTATGTGATAGTGCTGGTTGAGAAAATAATTTTTGAAAAAATATAGATAAAATAGATAGGTGAATCACATAGAAATAAATCAAAGGAGAATTCAAATACTAATAGAAAGGTTCTCTCTTTAAAACGTGTGTAATGAATAAATAAAACATTTCCAAAAAGGTTTGTGGAAGATATGATTAAGATTGAAATTGTGATGGAGTTTTTTAAAACATTCTCAAGAAAATTATAGAAAGTTATTGAAGTTATACATCCACAAAGAAGAATAAGAGTTGAATATTCTTATGGTTTGGATGTTTTTTAAAGGGAAGTAAAAATAAAAACCTCTAAATATTAAACAATGGTTTCTCACCACATCTGAATGGTGATATAAATAGCATGAAAAATATTAAATTTCACAGTGTTCTATCAAATACTTTTGGTAATGATTGTGCCCAGATAATTATATGAGTTTTTTATAGTAGAAATAGGTCTTAAATTAAAATCGAAAGATGTTTTCATTATTGATGTATTAAAACATAATTTGATACGTGAATGACAATTATATATTGGTGGTGATGAATTGATTTTAAATAGAATTATTGTGTAATAAAGAACATGAAAAAAGTAAGAGTCGTCACTAAATGTGATAGATCTACATAAAATTTATTTCAATATATTAATTCTAAAAATTTATACAATCTCAGTGAGAAGAAAGAGAATAAGTTATGGAATATAGTATATTGTCACCATGGAAACAGGAACATGAATAAAATTAAAAGGTATGAATCTTTGAGATATCTACAAATATTGATAAGATAATGCGACAATGTCTTTAAAATTTATCAAAAGGGGAAGATAGTTCAAAAATCCATAAAAGTATGAAGATTTTATCCAAAAAAATCAATGGGAAAACATTATTTGAATCTATAGGGACCATATATACACATTGTTTAGAGTTTTTGGAATTCTTCTAATTCAATTATTGAGTTTTATGGGTATTAGAGAATAAGGGAGAGGATAAAAATCTTGATTTCTAAGAGAAATTCAACCAAACATGAAAACTGTTCCAAGTTGATTAGATGAAACACTTTAGTTAGTCCCATGAGACATTTGTCAAAAGAAATTTAATGTTGTTTGGGGAGATGGAGATTGATTTATCTACTGGTTGATATGGTTTTTGAAACAAATCTTGGTATTACTAAACATGTCATGGCGAATTTGTAAATGTCGAGGTTATGAGACCTAGTTTGAAGATGGTTTTGGTGGAGCTATTAAAATTATAGAGAGTAAAACATGATTTTATTGATTTAAAACATGTTATGGTGAGTTATTTTCATGAATCAACATGGGTTACACCTGATCAAGGTACTCGAGCCAACTCATGAAACGGTCTGAAGGGTATTCTTGATCACCACCTGATTGAAACTAGTGTTTGAGCATCAAGATATACACAAGTGGGAATGATTTCACCTAACAAAATAAGAATAAAACAAGGATCTCCCACCTGAAAGCCCAATATGATCACTCTGTAAGTCGGAGAGCCATACATATAAAATAAGCAGTTTCATAACTAGTGAAAATGATGCATAAACATATAACAAAAATCATAAATCATAAATAAAACCCAAAAAGCATAACCAAAGCATTTGAATATAACCAATATAAAATTCCAATACAAAGAAAAATATAAACCACGAGAGACCGAAATGAGAATGGTGATATGGAATAATACATATGATGAATAAAATTTCAATATAAAACAAGGACCAAAGCCATACCCAAGATCCACCACCAGGTTTCAGGAGAACATCTTCACCTGCTACCTCATATAGACTAGAACTAGAAAATGTCCTGAACCGCTCACCACATCTAAGAGGAACTTATACTGAATCGGTAATATGATATGCAAGAGAAAATAATGCCCATTAGGTATCCTCCCCACACCCCATGCATATACGTTAAAAGTAAATCCATTTCATGCTAGTTTGAAATACAATAGAAAGGTAAGATTTTTTTAATTTGGATAAAATAAGTAATGAGGGGAAATAACACAAAACCAATCCTTTCATGATGTTTAAATTCTATCCTTCACAAATAAAACATACATTAAAGTTTTTTTCATGGAAATTTTTATATTTAATATAAGGAAAATATCTCTAAATCTTTCTTTTGAAATGCCCGGGTAATGGATGTAAAAGAAAGATCCCGAGCTTTATAAATCTTTCAAAACCAAATAAAATGAACTAAAATAAGTTTCATTTATATCTTTAGAAGGGAAACATCAATGTAAACCAACACGACTATTATAATGACAATAACAGAGGTAAGAAACTATCATGAAATTTCCACAATTCAACTATTACAGAAATAGCCAAAATCACAATCATCATGAAATAACCATCAATAAACTACTGAGTAATGAAATCACAATCACTATGGAAACACCTAGGACCTCTGGAGACAATCTAGAAAATAAAATACAAAATCCATCTAATTAGTTCCTGATATGATTCAAATTCCCAAACACTTGATTTTACCCTAGCTCGCCTGAATGGGGGAAACAATTTCCTAAGTAGGGGATGATCCTATCTTGGGGACACTAGTCAGAGTGTTGGAACCGGGCGTGCAGCGGAAGCCCCAAACATGTGAGTTTTTAGAAATTTTCCACCGACGGTCGACGTCGGTGAAGAGCAGCCTGATCAAAGCTGAGGATCTCACGTGAAGGGTTTTAAACACAAAATTAAACCGTAAAATACCTGGTTTAAATCTGAAGTCGCGCACGATGTCTACTCGTCGTTGGCGATCGCTGCTCGAAGAATCCGAAGTTGAATTCCTCTAGATTTTCCACACACGCTTCAAGGAATTTGCGGGAGCGTCATTCGTCGTAATCCGGGTGCTAGCGCGGAATTGCGACGACGTCTTCGACGCTCCAAAGATCTCTGCATCGCTTCGCTAGCGATGCCTGAGAGAGTGCTTGATCCGAAGTCCTTAGATCCAGAGCCTATCTCTCTAGAACATGGGAGAGGGGAGAGGAGAGAGAAGCACCATGAATAGTATTTGGCAAAACCCCCTCCTCTTCTATTTATAGTGGTTAATTAAAATACCCGGTATCGTCTCACCGGGCCCAAATACTTAACGCACTATCAACGACATTTTATGACTACTAAACTGAGTCATAAATATTATTATCATTTACTTGTAACATATTAAAATATATTAAGTGATAATAATTGATTCATTAACTCGACCCGCCGCTCCCATAAATATTAATTGAACCTTGAATAATTTAATATTCGTCAATTAATATTTTTCATGTATTAACTTAAAACTCATAAATACATTTAATAAATAAATTCAATGCTCATTATTCTAAACTTGAATAATATGAATTTATTTATTGTATTGGTGATCGTTTAACTTTGGACAAATCCCAGACCCCTGTGGCGGGACCCACTATGTCCAAAACTCTTATTCCACTGAATATGACATATTCTTGAATACGCTATTGTGTGTGACCCTCTAGGCCCTTATCTCAACAGTAGTGAATAATATTCATAGACCAAGAGCGGGATCTAGCAACCCATCATGGCCCCTAAAGAGATAAGGATTGTCACAGCAGCGACAACCAACCTACGAACACACACTGTGTAATATAATCTCTTTGTCTTTAATATCTCATAAAGCAGGATGCACTCATGTGTCATCGCCCTTTTCTTGCTTTGTTGTTTGTTGATTTAACTGGACGAATTTACCCTTGACTGCCATAACCATGGTCTTATAAAGGTACTTCCATCCATATAAACATGGCCTGAGATATATTACTTCCATAACCCGGAAGCGACAAATCCTTTCTTGATCATTCAAGCAATGTCATGCCACCAATGACGCACCCAACACAAACTACCTCGCCATGACTTCATTGTCATGGTTTTCGTCTTGCATCAAAGTACGCAATCAAATGACATTATTTGGTAATGATTTCAAGTCAAGAGACCATTACACATGATCGTAGATAGGAACGTCCAATGACACCCGAAACATGTGGAGTTCCTATTGGCGGGTCATTCCTCATGATCTCACTACTAGAGATCACCAAGTGTGAACTTCATGAGAAGATGTCGCAATGCTTATGAGCCCCCATCATCTGATAGTCAAACATCTACTGTGTGCAATCAGTAAGATGTATCTAGCTTATAGAACATATCTTTAAGATTAATGTCATAGTATCTCAAGGTTCTCATTATAGCCTGGGAACTGCTACAACCTTTTGATACGAGAACTAATCTGTGGACATTACCATTTTAATAGTGGACGCAGAAAAGTCTACACTATAATGGTAAGATGAAATCATGTATAGCTAAATGTACACATGATATGGTAATCAAAAGCACTGAATAGTTGGGTCTAGGGCACCCACTATTTCAACACAGAGTGACATCCTAACTAGTGCTATGCATGTACATAGATTTCCCATTTATCTACCCTTGGTTTTCCATGATATATAAAATGGAGTTGAGAAATCCATAAGTGACATATAGAAACATATAATAAACATGATTCATAACACACTATCACCTCCAAACACTTAAAAAATACTACATCGTTTTATTAAGAACATCAATATAGTAAACACATCCCCAAACCGGGATAATTCCATCAACTTTATATAACATCAATATCACTTTAACTCTTTCATAATAGCATGAAGGGACTCACTTCATGGGTATACTTCCATCAAGAAATTTCTTTTTTATCAAGTTCTAACTAGCCCAGTGGGTCATTTTTCGGGAAACCAAGTTATAGAATCATATTTGAAAACCAAATCAATGAAACATAATCAATGCATCTCAAATAATTAAGAGTCACCATGACCAATCTTAGAAGAAGAAAAGCCCGCTAGTTATTATATAAAAAATTCTAAAAAAATGAGTTTCATTCCTTACAAATCATTTTAGAACCAAATCACCCCCATTTTAACATCAAGTCCCTTTGGAAAGATCTTTTAAGGAATTTTAACAAACATATGGATTGCATTGTGAAATAATTTAGAATTCAAACCCCTAGCCCCCTGCCACCACAACCACCTGTGTGAGGAAATAACTAGGAAAGTATGAATAACCTTATATGTGAAGTGAAATTTTATGAGAAAATAAGATGCCTTCCCATAAAAATCGATAAATACACACACTACAACCTTTAAAATATCCAAGGAAATGGTTTAAAATAAGAAATAACTCATGTCTTTAAGTTTAAATAACTATTCATAGAGAAACATATCTCAATTCATTTAATATGTAATATGGAGTTTTATTCCACCACTAAGAGGCAGGGAAATAACTTGAAGAATGATTAGGAACCAAAAAATTAGAGAACCCCAAAAGTTAAATTAAGAATAACCAAACCCTAGGCTATCATGACAATGTTAGGGGAAGAAACAAAGAGGAAAAGGAATAAGAAGGGTGTAGGAGGTTCAAGACACTTTTCTTAGAAGAACCATCACCAAAGCATGATTGAAATATATATAAAATCCCAAGAGTGAAATGAGGACAATCCTAGTGGTTTGTAATTTGAATGGGAGGAAAAAGTGACCCCAAGGATTTTAATTAAAATATGAGAAATATGGGAATTTTATAAGCTAAAAATCTGGACATAAAATGTTAGGATGTAACCACCTAACTCATAGCATGATCCCCTCTCCAATACTTTTACAAATTCAAAATTTTATAAAATACCTTTAATTATAATTTATAAACAATTTTTAAATCATATGTTTCAAATCATCATCATATTTTAAGAAAAACCATTCTAATGTTTGAATCATTTTTAATGACATAGCTGGAATCATAAAATAGATAGGCCAATGTGCTTGAACCACTTTAGCGTTATCAATCATATTTTATGATTGATAATACCCCTATCAATCATAAAATATGATTCAGACGAGAGATGAGAATTTTCACTGATACAACTAAGGAATGAATCCTACATATCACCATAATGAACCTTACGTACCACCCTTTGTCATGGAAGTGAACCTCGTGTATGAGAGAAATGACCCTTATGTATCACCCCTTTATCATAGGATTGTTCCTTATGTGTGAGAGAAATGACCCTCACATATCACCCTTTATCATAGGAGTGACATTTATATATATGTTTTTTACTCTTACATATTATTGGGTTCCCAATACTTAGTCAATTTTGGAAGAGGAGGACCCTTATGCATCCAAGACTTTGCCACTTTTCAAATAAGGGGAGGGTTGTTACGTACAAGGGTACCCATATGTAAGAGTACCCTTGGATTCTGAAGACCTTTATGTATGGGGACATAACCACTTTTTCAAAACACTGACATCACACAAATTATCAAAGTGAACTCATGCATATAAATATATTTATAGTTTAGAATAAAAAATTACACCAATTTCAAACTCTTTAAATTCAAAAACACCGCCATCACACAAATTAAAATCTTGATTCTTACTATATTTTAGTCTTCCCACTAATTTGTTCCATTAATACCTTTCTAAAAATTCCAAAATGACTTAGAAGCACCTCTCACTAGTTAAAACCAATGAAAATCATCTTTGGATGTCATTGATACAAAAGGGAACTTTTTTTAGAAATTTAAGGAAATTTTATAAAACTTCTTATGATTGAGAAATTCAACCTCTGATATAGTGAACATCAAAAGTCAAAAACATATGGGATGAGACCAAACATTATTAAATAATAAAAATACTGTAATGGAGATATCTCAATTCATCTCCAATTTTAAACAAACTAGGGTAAAAGTAATCTGAGATTGTATAAGAACCATTAATATAAATTATAATCAATCCATATGATTAATAGAAAATAGTAAGAATCATTGAGAAAGGACAGACAAAATAACCACACCATTCCATCATGCATGGCTTGTGTGCATAGTCTGCAGCTCAGGAAGCCCGCCCATGCAGCACATTAGTTCACCTTCCAACTTCCTTCAAATAAAGAATTGCACCCATAGAGGAAAGATAAATCAATACTGAAACAAATATTACACCTTCCTGATATCCATCGTATAACAACCCTCACTTAACATGAATATACATTACATCACTTTTTCAGAATACTTAATACATTACACAAAGAGACGCCCAAAGACCGTATTAGTTTAGTGTCTTTGGAAACATGGAAACATAAACCCTAGAACATAAGTGAGCTACATTATCTCCCACTAGGTTCTTCATGACTAAAACCCTTCTTAGACACATCATACATAATACATATCTTCATAATCTGGGGAAAGGAAACCTAAAAGGGGTGATCTCGGATGCTCAATAAGGGTAAACAAGGGAGATATGTAAGCATAATCATGAGTATACGAGGCACATGAGCCTCAACCCAGTTGGTGAGGACTCCTTAAGTGCATCCAGGAGACCTGGGATCAAATCCAGGCGGATGCTAATCTCTGGGGTTACTGTAGCAGGTGCTGTAGCAGGGACTGTGCAGAACTGTAGCAGGTACTATAGCGGGAATTATAACAGGCACTATTTGACACTGTAGCAGTCGAGAATATTCCCCCATTTGGGCCTTCAGGCCACCCAGACCTTTGGGTCAGTAAGGCCTTCGGGCCACCTCAAGGCCTTTGGGCCACCTTAAGTGTAGATGCAAACTAGAAAACCTAAAAGGAACAAGCTTCAGAAGGAGGAGGAGCAAGAAGATTTCACCATAGCAGAAGCTAAATGGATTACAAGAATGAGAGGGTATAACACCTGCCATCGGGACAAGCCTGTGCATGCACGAGAAAGCCTAGCCGAACAGCCATGCGAAGGTGGAGAGCTGATTTCACGATGAAGATGCTGGGGAGGAGCGGTTCCAAGTTGTTAGTCTGGGTTGTATGTAATGTTTGAAGCCTACGGGAAATGAATTCCTCTAAGGCCTACAAGCCATGTAATACTTACGCCTACGAGCCTTGTAAGGGTTCCACCTCACCCCTTGAAAGGTGGATTATCAAAAAATCAATAAAAAATGAAGGCCTTCGGGCCATTGGAGAATGAGTATAAGGGTATTAGAACATGGTCATAATATTAGAAGATCATACCCTACATATCAAAGATCATAAACATAAATCATGTCATAAATATTGGCAGTTCATAAGACATGAATCACAAGGGAATCAATAGCATAAGCCATGAAACCATAATATATGAACAAGACATGGAATTATGGAAGAGTCATAAGCATATAAAATGATTTCCATAGTAGTCAAAGCTTATTTCCAAGGTCATCTTTGTAGTATGGGTTCACTCCCCATACCTTCTTGATAGTCATGGTTCACTCTCATGACCATCTTAGTAGTCAAGGTTTACTCTCAAGACCATCCTAGCAGACAAATTCCTTTACTGAACTGAGTTCACTCCCTATTCCATCCATGTCTATCTCATGAGATATAAATCTTTACCCAATGCATTGGAGGGAGATATACGTCCCACCCATCTCATAATGAAATCATACATTTTTGTGCCACTATATCATAAAAATTCATCATATCATAACCCATGAAGTGAAATGGGTATCATAAACATGTAATCATATCACAACCTATGGAAAAGATATAGGTTTGATAATCATTTCATCAAATCATAGCCCATAAAAATAAGTGGGTTTCATAATCATATAACCTGTGAAAGATAAAAGGGTTTCATAAACATCATGCCATCAAAACATAAACCTTTCAGAGAAATAATATTAATGGAACCTTTGGATCATTTCCCAGAAAGGCATGAGTAAGACCAATGGATGTCATCTTAGATGGAAAATAATTTGGAAAGATCTTTTAAAAACATTTCTTGAGAAAAATATACTTTCTTATTTGAAAAATAATTTTTTAAAACGTAAAACATTTTGGAAAAACTTTTTCTTTGAAAATTTCTTTGAAAACTTATAAAGGAATATTTTCAAATCATAAAACATTTTTAAAATATTTTTTCCTTAAAATTGAGTTTAATATTTCACTTTAAAAACATTTTTGAAAACATAAATTTATGAATAAAACAGGTTTCCGACCCAAGATAGAAATAATATAAGATTTTAAAAAAAACATTTTCTTAATTATCTTAAGTACCAAAGAGTAGAAGAATGGTACTAATACATGAAGATATCTTGAATAACCCGAGGATAATAAAATTCATGATTGTTCTTGAGAGATGAATTATAAGATTTTGTCAATGAAAGGATAATCATAAACAATCCCGATAATCAATGAGATTGTTGCAATAAACTTTTACCCCTTGGTAACTTTGAATCATACACCCCATGTAAGAAAATGAAATTACATGAAGCTTAAAATATAATTAAAGGAAAGATATTCATGATATAACATGTCAAAGGGAAGTGTATACACCTCCTAGAAGAATATAGGTTCATAACATGACATGTGTCTCAAATAAGGTAAATTGAGACAAAATTACTTTACCAATTTGGTAACTTTTGAAACATAAACCCTATGAAAGATAGATAAGAAAATGGATATATAAATACCATAAATTTAAGGATAATAATCATATAATATATTCATGGATAGTATATACACCACACAAAATAAACGAGTGGTGAATAAGCCATAAATCTCACAAAAATAAAAGTGAGATAAGAAAACTCTTAACTTATGCCTTGACTCTCATTGTACTCATTCAAACATCTTTTATAATAAATATAGTTTTATTATAAATCTATCACAGAACCATATTAATTTATATAATACCACATATTATTTACTTATGACTTTATATTACCCGTTTATTAACAATTTCATGTTAAAGTCACGTTTTGGATAATAACCGCTTTGTTTTTCGCATGTGTTTTGATTTGTTATATTTTTGGTCCTCATAATTATATCATGATCTCAAATAATTAAACCATGATATAAATATATTATATATTCATTATATATTTATTTATAATAATCTATAAAGGATATAAATATTAAATGGAATACACCGTTCATGAAGACGGTAGGTTGTACGTACACATGAACAATGTTTCTCTTTTCTTATTATATTGAAAAAAAGAAAGTAAATGAAATATATTTATATATATAATATCTTTACATTAGAATTATTATGTCATAAATATCACATATTTTTATTAAATTCATCCTTAATACATTCCATATAAAGTGTAAATAAATCACATCGCTTTGAGGAGGCGTTAGTCCACACATCTACAAACGAAGTTATTGTGTTTACACAAAATGGAAAGCATGAAGGCATGTGTTGCATAATAATTACAGAAGAATAAATACATCATAAATATTATATATATAATATAAAAATATAAGTTCCATCATTATTTCCAACCTTTAAAGGTGGCAATAGAAGAATGAACGACATCAGTTCGTGAGGCGGTAGTCCACTGTACACACGAACGATGATTGTGTATCCCATTTGATGGAAGTGTGTGTGAGTGTAGGTCAAAACCTTAACATAATAATGTATTAGTATATTTAGGATACTGAGGTTATTATATAATCATGTAATAATAATAATTTAGGGGTGTATAATGAAAATAAAACAAAATAACTTGTGGAAAGATTTTACCTCTTCTTTGGGTAACTCCTTTTGGTTTGCACCAAAGGGCTTCCTTGGTTGACTTTCTGTCTAAAGGGAGGATTCTAGTATGAATTTAGGGAAGTTTAGAGGATCTTTGGGTAGGGTTTGTCCAATCCAAAGGGATTGATAGGTGTGAAGTGACGGGGAGGAGAGGAGTCCTTTTATAAGTGGGGAAAATGACACATTGGGTATTCTTGAAAAGATTTGAGTGCTCCTCACGTTTTACTTGTCCCACAATGGTCTAAATATGGTCATAAAATAATTTTTAGCCAAGTTTAGGGTTATTTTTACACCTTATATTCTAATTTTAGTCATTAATTAAGCTCATTTTTACCTTAATCACTGTAATTAATTTTAATTACTTTCACTAATATTTTTGGTCAAAAACTAATTTGACCTTATTAGACATTTTAAATTATGATGATTCTAAATATGGAATTTATATTTCAAAATTATAATTACATAAGTGGCAGAAGTTAATTTAAAATCAATCTCGCAGATATATCGCGACAACGGGGTTTTTTAAGCAAAAATGTTTAAAAGTTTGAAATGCTTTTATATCAAATGTCAATGTGAAATTAGTTCAAAAAATCTAAATTGGATTAATTTATGTAAAATTGATCTAATTACAATTTAAAACTAAATTAAATTATAATTTAACTATATAAATAAATTAGATGAAAAAGTAGTTTTGAATTAAAATTCAGTTTTTTTCACTATTCATCAAAAAATGTTGTTTTTTAGAAAAATCCATAAAATCCATCCTAATCTAATTTTGACATTTTGAATTCAAAAATTAAGTTTATTTTATCAAATTTGATTCCTAAAAGTATCTAAAATTATTTTTATTATTGTTCATAGAAGGACATAAAAAGCAGTTCATTTGAGAAAATAGTATTTTCAAACATATAAAGACTTTACCAAAATTTATATGTTTTATTATCAGTATGTTTTATTTTTATAAAACTATTATAAATCATATTTAAAAATTATTTATTACTATTCATATTACTAAGCTTATCGGCTATGTTATAACTATCTCGTTTAAATAAATATAATAATAAAATATTGTTTCGTAGAAACTTGGTGTTGTGTATAATGCAAGCCAAGTCAGTGTTGCATGTACCGAAAACTTATATTGGTATAGTGTATAATGAAATCTTATCTTGGTGTAGTGTGAAACACAATACATCAAAGAAAATTAATTTATTCGAAAAAAGGTTCATAAAAACTCGGGGTGTTACATTCTACCCACTTAAAATGAATTTCGCCCTCGAAATTCATCATTTTGATACAAACAAATGTGGATACTTCTATCTCATAATATTCTCAATTTCCCTCATATCTTCCTCTAACTAGTGATTTTTCCACAAAATTCTGACCTGGTGAGTGGTCTTGTTTTGTAGAACTTTCTCTATACAATCCAAAATTTCAACCGGTTGTTCCTCATAAGAAAGATCCTTATCCTACGATATGATCTCTGAGTTCAATACATGTGAAGGGTAGGGTATGTACATACTTGACATAGATACATGGAAAACATCATAGACTTGAGATAGATTTGAAGGAAGTGATAAGCGATAAGTTACTGTCCCAATATGATTAAAAATCTCACATGGACCGATATACCTAGGGATTAGTTTTCCTTTCTTCATGAATCTCATAACCCTCTTCTATGGAGAGATTCATAGAAAAAACTTCTCCCTAACTTCAAATTATATATCACGTCAAAGGTTATCAACATAACGTTTTTTTTTTCTGATTTTGAGCTACCTTGATATGTTGCTGAATAGTTCTAACCTTCTCGACCATTTCTTCTGCGATCTCAGGTCCAAATAGATTTCTTTCTCCAAATTCATCTCAACACATTAGAGATCTATATTTCTTCCCATATAGGGATTCATAAGGATCCATATGAATTCTTGAGTGAAATATATTGTTGTAAGAAAACTCAACTAGAGGAAGGTGTTGATCCCAACCACCTTTGAAATCCAAAGAATAAGATATCAACATATCCTCTAGGGTTTGAATTGTTATTTCATACTAGACATCTGTTTGAGGATGATAAGAAGTTATGAAAATCAATTATATATCAAGGTCTTACTGAAGACTTCTTTATAACTTTGAGGTAAACTTAGAATCCTGATTAGATACAATAGAATGTGGTACTCCATGCAACCTTACCACTTCCTTAATGTATATCCTAGAAATCTGATCCAGAGAGAAGTCTTTTCTCATAGAAAATAAGTGTGATGAATTAGTAAGGTGATCAATTATCACCCATATAGAATTAAACCCTTTAGATGTTTTTGGGAGTCCAATGAAAAAATCCATAGTGATGTTCTCCCATTTCCATTCTGGTATGGGTAATTGATGAAACATCCCCTTATAATTTTGTCTTTCAGCCTTAACTTACTGGAATACCAAGCATCAAGAGACAAACTCTATGATATCCCTCTTCATTTTATCCCACCAAAAGTATTCTTTCAAGTCTCTATACATATTTGTACTTATAGGATGAATGGATAATGATCAACTATGAGATTGTTCTAATAACTCCTTCTTTAGATCTAGTATGGATGAAACACATAAACAATTCCTAAACCTTATCATTCCATCCTGATCAATGTTAAACTCTGGAAAATTTCTAACCTTCTTTTGCAGCTCTATATCTTCCTTCTACGCATCTTTAATCTTCACTTTGATAGAGGGTTGAACATTCAATTGAGCAAGATAATATTTTCCCCTTTCCTTCAAGATTTTTGTTAGGTTTCTAGGGCCCGCAGCGGAAGCCAGTGGGCTGGGGATTTTAAAATTTTCATCGTCGGGATGGCGAAACTTGTCGTCGTCGACGATCCGAGCCCCGGAGAGGTCCGAGGATCCCTCATAGATTGTAAAGAGTACAAAATTAAAATGAAAACATACTTGATGCAGATCTGAAGCTGTTGTCGACCACAACTTGTTGATGGCGATCTTTGCACGAAGGATCCATAGCAGGATCCCTTTAGATCATCCACACGCGCCTCAAAAATCTACAGGAATGCTGATCGTCGAACTCCAGGTGCTAGCGGGACGATTCAACGATATCTTCAACGTCCTGACGATCACCACATCGTCGATCTTGTGATGCATGAGGAGAAACTCGATCCAAGCATAGATCAACTGATTCTCTCTCTAGAGAGTGGGAGGAGAGAGGATATCTGGCCAAAATGGCATGAATAGTTATTGCACTTGAGCCCCTCTCCTCTATTTATTGCGGATTGTGGAAATTACCCGGATGGGTTCCCCGACCCCCGTTAATTCCACATCCACTAAATAAATAACTATGACGACTTAAAACTGCTTCAATATTATTTATTTATTTTATCACATACTTGTAATATATATATATAATATATTACGTGATAAAACTCGAGTCATTTAACTCGACTCGCTATCCTGCTTAATATTAAACGAACTTGGAATATTAAAATAATATTCCTTCGATTAATATTTTCTCGTATATACTAAACTTGTAAATACATTAAATAATCACAAATATTCATAACTTGAATATTAATGAATTTATTTAATTATTTAGGTGATCGGTACTTTGGACAACACTCGGATCCCAGTGGTGGGGCCCACCATTGTCCAATATTCCTATTCCACTGAATAGGTGCGGATTCTTGAATACGTTGTTGTGTGTGACCCTCTAGGCCCTTATCTCAATAGTAGTGAATAAAATCCACAGACCAAGAGCGGTGTCTAGCAACCCGTCATGGCCCCTAAGGAGATAAGGATAGTCATTGCAACGACTACCATCCTATGAACACTGATTGTGTACTATAATATCTTTGTCATTAAATATCTCATAAAGCAGGACGCACTCTCGTGTCATAGTCCTTATTTTTCTTTATTATTTATTGATCTATCCGGATGGATTTTCTTTTCTACTGCTTTGGCCAAAGACTTATGAAGGTAGAACCATCCTGATCAACCAGGCCTGAGATATACAACTTCCTAAACTTGGAAGCGACAAATCCTTTCTTTACCATTCAACCAACGCCATACCACCAATAACGCACCCAACACAAACTACCTCGCCATGACATTACTTCCATGGTTTTCACCTTGTATCAAAGTATGTAATCAAATGATATACATTGGTAATAGTCTCAAGTCAGGAGACCAATACACATGTCCATAGATAGGAACAACCAATGACACCCAAAACATGTGGTGTTCCTATTGGCGGGTCTGTCCTCATGATCTCACTACTAGAGATCACCAAGTGTGAACTTCATGAGAAGAAGTCTCAATGTTTATGAGCCCCCATCACCTAATAGTCAGACATCTACTGTGTCCAGTCAGTAAGATGTATCTAGACTATAGAACATATATTTAAGATCAATGTCATTGTATCTCGAGGTTCTCATTATAGCCTGGGATTTGCTATAACCTCTCGACACGACAATTAACCTTTGGACATTACCATTATTATAGTGGACACAAAAAAGTCTGCACTATAATGGTAAGATAACATCATGCATAACTAACTGTACACATGATATGGTAATCAAAAAGTAATCCATAGTTGGGTCTAGGGAACCCAATATTTAAAAAATTTCTAGATCCATCCTTTGAAAATCCAAAAATATTAGATCTTTTACAATCCTCATCATGGATAAGCTAGCATGATCCTTTCGACTCAAACCATCATCCACCTTGTTCGCTTTCCCAAGGTGGTAATGCATTGAGAAGTCATAATCCTTTATTATCTTTAACCATCTTCTTTAGTGCATGTTCAACTCCTTTTGTTTGAATATATATTTCAGTATTTTATGATCGGTATATATATCACACTTTTCTCCATAAAGATAATGCCTCCATATATTTAATGAAAAAATTACCATTCTAACTCCAAATCATGAGTTGGGTAATTTTTCTCATGAATCTTCAACTATCGTGAGGCATAGGCTATAACCATGTTATTCTGCATAAGAACACATCTCAATCCCTTCTTGGATGCATCACTATAGATTACAAACCCTTCTCCACTACAGGTTAATGATAGCATAGGTGTGCTGACTAACCTTCTCTTTAGTTCCTTGAATTTTTTCTCACATTCATCTGTCTAGAGGAACTTGGAACCCTTACAAGTTAACTTGGTCAGAGGATTAGATAGTCATGATAAATTCTCCAAAAAAATTCGATAATATCTAACTAAACTAAGAAAACTATGGATCTCAGTCACCATGGTTGGTCTAGTCTAATATTCAATAGCTTCTGTCTTTAATGGATCTAGTTCTATGTCCTCTATTGAGATTATATGACCCAAAA
This sequence comes from Viscum album, assembly GCA_963277665.1. Taxonomy (NCBI): domain Eukaryota; kingdom Viridiplantae; phylum Streptophyta; class Magnoliopsida; order Santalales; family Viscaceae; genus Viscum; species Viscum album. The sequence goes on from OY728129.1 coordinate 282,765,881, forward strand.
ATGAAACCTTTTTCAGCCAAAGTTCACACTTTGTAAATTTTTTATACAGTTTCTCCTTCCTTAGGGTCTCTAGTACAATTCTTAATTGTTCTTCATGCTTTTCATTGATCTTTGAATAAATACGAATATCATCTATAAAGACTACCACAAACTAATCAAGGTAATCTCTAAAGACTCTATTCATCAAATCTATGAAGATAGAAGGGGAATTAGTAAGACCAAAAGTCATAACTATATATTCATAGTTTACATACCTTGTATGGAATGCCGTCTTGGGTATATCCTCCATCTTGACCCTCAATTGATGATATCTGAAATGAAGTTAAATCTTGGAAAATTATTGAGCTCTGCATAGTTGATCAAACAAGTCATCAATACGAGAAATATGATACTTATTCTTGCTTGTGGTCTTTTTCAAATCCCGATAATCAATACAGAGATGCATTGATCCATCTTTCTTTTTCACAAAAAGAATAGGTTCACCCCAAGGTGAAACAATTTGCTGAATGAATACCTTATCAAGGATTTCTTAGAGTTTCTTCTTCAATTCCTACAACTCAATTGGGACCATTCTATAGGGAGTCTTTGAAAATGGTGTGGAACTAGGTATGGGATCAATCGAGAACTCAAATTCACGTTTTAGTGGAAGGCTAGGAAACTCTTCCAGAAAGACATCCACAAATTCCTAAACAATAGGCATATCATTGATGTTGATTTTATCCCCAACCATTTGAGATAAACATCCCTTCTAAATGGGAATTAAGACCCATACATTGGATGTAATCTCCATAGGAATTTCATACTTATCGTCACATTGATAGACAATCATACGTTGGTTTTAAATATCAAAGGTAAATTTACTTCCTTGAAGATTGATGTCAGATTTATGAATGGAAATTCAATCCATGCCTAAGATGACATCTAATTCAACCAGAGGAAGAATGATAAAATTTTTAGGAAGTACATTCCCACAAACATTAACCAGAGAGGAATCATAGACTTGAGATGAAATCATCATACCATTAGGGGTTTTCACTGCCAATTCCACATCTAATCATTTTGGTGGAATCTTAATAAACTTAGAAAATTATTTAGATATGAAAAAGTGGGTATATCTAGAATCAGATAAGGCATTACCAGTTCTAAGTTTAATGGTAAGTGTACCTTTCACCATGTCATTATCACAACCCTCTTCAGAAACAATGACAACATGAGATTTTCCCTTGTCCCTCGGCTTAAGAGGTTACTGATGTTGATCATCATCATTAACCTTTTGGTTTGGGAACTAGTTATCATAATTCCCATTCTCCTTACACTTGCATCACTGAAGCGGGGGAGGTGCATTCTATGCAGCTTTAACTCCATTCGCATTGTTAACTAACTTCTTCCCATCACTTTGATAATAAAATTCCTGATGAACTCCCCTTTCTCACTTAAAAAATTTATTAGACCCCTTAATACAATTTCCTTCATGATTCTTCCCACACTTGGAGCATAAATGAAATCTCATCTTTTTCTCTCCATGGTTTTTAGATTTTCCTTTCAACTACATCATCCTTTTCTTTTCAAGACCATGAGATTGATATGTAACTACATCTTCCATTTCAACCTTGATTGCACAACACAAAATATCTTCATAGCTACTAAATTATATTATGGGTAACGCTCTTTTGAGACTTGGATTTAAGCCACTGAAGAACATATCAACTTTACTTTCGGGTTGGATGATAATACTAGAAGTGTACCTTGCAAGTCTTGTGAAATTATCCTTGTAGGTACCAACAGATTCATCATCCATTTGCTTTAATTCAAGAAACTCTTTCTCCATATTTTTATAAATAATATGAGGAAAGAACCTATTGAAAAATAAGTTATTGAACTCATCCCAATCCATGGATTCAATTTTATCTTGTTGCCTCATATTCTTGATTAGATTCCACCACTGGTCTACTTTTCCTTCTAATCGATAAACAACCAAAATGAATTTCTCATATTCCGAATACTGGAGAATGTATAATATATTTTCAGTGGTACTAATCCATTTTCATGCAAAAAGTGGATCATAAGACCCGCTTAAAGAAGGTGGACATTGTCTCATAAAGGACTCAATAGAATGTTGTTACCTCTTTTGTTCATTTGGAAGTCCAGTATGATTCATAGCTTGAGAAAGTTGGGTGAGCATAACAATGAGATTTCACATCTAGACCCCATAGCATTTGGATGATCAAGAGAACAATCATTTAATTTCCCACCACACTCATCATTTATGCGGTTCCTTTAAGTTCCATCAATTGACTAAAACCAAAAAGCATAGAGTAAGAAACAATAATCATAGCAGGGAACCACATAATCTTGAAAAACCACTTATAGGTTGTCTAAATTTTGACACCTTATTTAATATATGACACCTTAGGTTTATCCTAGGTTGTTAATTTAAAAATTCTATTTAAATCCTTCATCATGGTTTGTGTAATTCTCTGAAAATTCTAAAAGAGTAACTTTTATTCGATATCGTGTATGACACACAACACCAAGCGCGTAACAGAATATAATATCTCAAGACTTTACAGTATATTTACTATTTCCAATCTATTCTATATAGTTAAATGCATGAAAAAACATACTATATTTCCTAACAAGCAAGAATGACCTTGTTTGATATCTTGAATTACACACAAGACCGAGTTTTACCGAACAATGATATATTATTAAAATATTATTATTTAATATAATAAGGCGTAACTTATCTATTAAATTAGCGGTTATGAATATTATTAACTAACTTATGAAAATCTATGGTTTACAAAAATATAAAATGAATTAATTGGTTACAAATTAATTATAAATGAATATAAAAACCAATTGTATATAAAGGGAATATTTTTATAGAAAACTATTTTTAGGCTCAGAAAGTTATTTTCTCCTAATAAATTAAAGTAATCACAATTACTAAGTGATATTAATATAATATATATATTATAAATTAAATCAAATGTTTTTTAAATTCATCTAATAGATTTGATAAGCATAATATAAGAACAAACCAAATATTTCTCATAAAAATCAATATTTTTATAAAGGCACTTTTACTGCCTTTTAATGGAAAACCTATTTTAAATCCAATTTTTGGAATTTTTTTAAATTTCATATGTCAAAATAAACTTTTTTTTAAATAAAAACATAAAAATTAGGTTAGGTTTAATTTTAGGTATTTTTCTGTTTAGTTTTATTTTTTGATGAATAGTAAAAAATACTGAATTTTAATTCAAAACTACTTTTTCATCTAATTTATTTATAAGGTTAAATTATATTTTTGATTGGTTTTAAAGTAAAATTATATCAATTATACATCTATTAATCCAATTTATGTCATTTTAATCACTTTTACTTTGAAATTGGATATAAAAACTTTGCAAACTTTTGAACATTTTTACTTTAAAAACCCGAATTACCATCCTGTCTGCAGGATTAATTTTAAATTAATTTATACTATTTATATGATTATAATTGGGAAAAATGGATTCATTGTTTGGAATAAGAATAATTTATAATTTATAATAAGATAAAATTAGTTTTTGACCAAAAATATTGGTAAAAGTAATTAAAATTAATTACAATGATTAAGATAAAAATTAGCCTAACAAGGGACTAAATTTTAAACTTAAGGGAAACAATTACCTATAAACTTGTCCAAAATATATTGAATGTTCTTATTTAGACCCTATTATCCCTTGGATTGAATTTGGTCCATTATTGGAGCCACTTTCCATGGAAAAAACATGGGTGGAATTCCCTTTTCAAAGATTTACAAGAATATCACTCCTCCTCCACTATAAAAAGACACTCATATCTCCCACTTATTTACACATATAAAGACCTTTGGCTCACCCAAAATCATCTAAAATAATCTCCCAAAATCCCTACCCTAAACCTATAATTATCCCTTTGGGAATAAATCTATCCAAGGAATCCCTTTGGTGAAAACCAAAAGGAGTTACCCAAAGAAGAGGTAACATCATTCCTCAAGCTCTTCTGTTTTATTTTCATTCTCCACCCCCTCAAATATTCTTATTACATGATTACGTAATAACCTAAGTATCATAAATATACTGATATGATTTTATATTAAGTTTTCAACCTACACTCTCACACACTTCCATCTAATGGGTAACAAACTTACCGTTTGTGTGTACGACATACTACTGCCTCACGAAACAATGATTGCTCGTTCTTTTTTTACCATATCTCATGGTGGAAATTATGATGGACACACAGTTTATATATGATATATATGATATTTAAAATTTATTTATGTTTTTTAATTTTTATATAACACATACCTTTATGCTTTCCATTTTGTGGGAATATGATAACATCGTTTGTGGAAGTGTGGACTACCGCTTCCTCAAAGCGATGCGATTCATTCACGCTATACATGGAATGTATAAAGAATGGTTTTAATAAATATATGTGACATATATGATATTAATATGATATTGTAATTATAATATACTTATACATATATATCATTTACTTTTCATTCTTTTAAATATAATGAAGAAGTGGAAGTAGTGTTCATGCGTACATACGACATACCATCTCCATGAACGATGCATCTCATTTCCTATCTCCAAATATTATGGATTATTATAAATACATATATAATGAATATATATGATATTTTTATCATGTTTTTAATTATATATATGATGAAACCATGATCCAATTAATAGGAAAAACAAGTAACAAGTCAAAACATACTTGAAAAACTAGACAATTAACACTTGAAATAGTGAAAATAATGAAAGATTATAAATAAATGGGTAATAAGATAATATATGAAATTATAAATATGAGTATGGTTCTATTATAAGTTATTGAAATGTTTAAAACCATTATAAAGGAAGTTAAAGTACGTTCACCCAAAAGGAAACACAAGGTAAGGGATTTTGATCTCACCTTTTTACATCTGTGAGATAAATGTCATATTCACCACTTACTTATTTTGTGTAGTGTATATACTATCAATTTTGATATATTATATCATGAATTATTTTATATTCATGTTTTTTTTATTTTCAATTTGAATTATTTCTTTTAAGGGGATTTTAATTAAGCTTTACCATGTGGAAAAGAATTTCATAACCCAATTTCTTTTCTTTGGGTTATATTACTTCCTCATTGTCGTTAATATTATAATATTATGTGTGTATTCAATTTTTTCTATCTATTTTTATAATTACACTTTTTTATGTGGGTTTACATTTGACACACATAATCTATTCATTGATTGATTCTCACATCAACATTTTGGTCTTTTCAAGGTTACAATCTCATTTTGTTTGAGATTGTTTACACTTGAATTTACATCAGAGTAAATTATTTGATCATTTTATACCAAACCCTTTAATTTTATTATCCTATATTTATTCATGAACTTTTCAATTAATAGTACTATTTTCTCACTCTTTGGTACTCAATATGTTTTATAAAATGTTTTTACAAAAACCCAACTTCATTTCTCTCTTTAGTCGGAGAACCTATTTTCTTCTAAAAACCATGTTTTCTAAAAAGGTTTTTAAAAATGATTCACTAAAGAAATTTTTACCCTTTTTTCTTTTTAAATTTTTTACAAAGGAATCTTCTTATCACTTTATGAACAATTCATTTTTTATCCTTTTTTACTGTCTAAAAGGAATATTCTTTTTACCTTGTATGACATGTATGAATTTACCCTCTCTTATTTCTTCAAAGATTCATTTGCAAGTTTCAAAGGTTAACTTTTTAACATAATGTTTTTGAAAATATATTTTCAAAGAAAAAAATATTTTTAAATTTATTTTCAACATAAAAAGAATATTTTCTTCAAGAATGTTTTTAAAATATCTTTTTATAATATTTCCATTCATCAATAAAAACAACCCTTTATTTTTACTCCACTTGGGATATGTTGTATTAATACCATCCTTATTATTCCTCTAGATGGTTTATGATTTATTTGGCCAAGGATAGTATTGAAATTCACTTCCTTGATTAATTTGTTAGTCCCCTTGAAATATTCAATTTACTATGATCATTGGACATTGAATTTCCACTAATTATCCATATCATATATCATGGATATATTTATTGCCTAAAATGTATATCATTTTTACATACGGTATATACTTTGAAAATTATTTGATTTTTTGGGAAAATATTGATAAATTTATATCGTTATTCAATACAGATATTTGATAAGGCATATTGTTTATTCGATATGGGGAATGTTTTGGATAGGTAGTGATGGGTGGGGCCCAAACTTTATATATCCCCTTGATGAGCTAAATTATCTCCCACTAGGTTCTTCATGACTAGCACCCTTTTTAAACACTTCATATATAATACATATCTTCATAACCTTGGGAAAGGAAACATAAAAAAAGGGGTGAGATAAAATGATCAGTAAGGGTAAACAAGGGAGATATGTAAGCATAATCATGAGAATAAGGGTATGATAACATGATCATAAAATTAAAAGATTATACCTTATATATCAAAGATCATAAACACGTATCATTCCATAAATATTGGAAATTTATAATACATGAATGATAATGGAATCAATAACATAATCCATGAAATCATAACATATGAATAATACATGGAATTTTGGTAGAAACATAAGAATATAAAATGATTTCCAAATTAGTCAAGGATTATATCCAAGGCCATATTAATAGTATGGGTTTTCTCTCTATACCATCTTGGTAGTCATGGTTCACTTCTATGAACATATTAGTAGTTAAGGTTCACTCCCAAGACCATCTTAGCTAACAAAGTCCTTTACTAAACTAAATTCACTCCTCATTCCAGCCATGTCTATCTCATGTGATATAAATTTTTACCCAATGCATTTGAGGGAGATATAGGTCCCACCCATCTCATAATGAAATCATACATATGTATGCCACTAGATTATAAACATTCATTATATCATAACCCATGAAGTGAAATGAGTATCATAAAAATGTAATAATATCATAACCTATGGAAAATAGATGGGTTTCATAATCATTTAATCAAATCATAACTCGTGAAAAGAATCAGGTTTCATAAGCATATAACCTGTGAAAAGAGAAAAGGGTTTCATAAACATCATGCCATCAAAACATAAACTATTCAGAGAAATAATATGAATGAAACATTTAGATAATTTCCCAGAAATTAATTAATAACACAAATAGATGTCATCTTAGATGGAAAATAATTTGGAAATATCTTTTAAAAAAATTCATGAGGAAAATATCCTTTCTTCTTTGAAAAACACTTTTTAAAACATAAAACATTTTTGAAAACCTTTTTCTTTGAAAATAGATTTGAAAACTTATAAAGGAAGCTTTGAAAACCATAAAACATTTTTAAAATATTTTTTCCTTGAAAATTATTTTGATATATATTTTTAAAAACATTTTTGGAAACATTTTTGAAAACATGATTTTTTGAATAAAACAGATTTCTAACCGAAGAGAGAAATAAGGCTAGATTTTCTTTAAAATGTTTTCTTAATTATCTAAAGTAACAAAGAGTTTAAAATGGTATTAATACAAGAAAATATATTGAATAAATAGTGAAGAATAAAATTCATGATTTTTCTTGATATATGAATCATAATATTTCATCAGTGAAAGCATAATCATAAACAATCCTGATAATCGATGAGATTGTTGCAATAAACTCTTACCACTTGGTAACTTTGAATCATACTCTCCATGTAATAAAATAACATTACATGAAGCCTAAAATATAATTAAATTAAACCTATTCATGATATAACATGTCAAAGGGAAGTGTATACACCTCTTAGAATAATATAGGTGCATAACATGACGTGTCTCAAAGAATGAAAATTGAGACAAAATTACTTTACCGATTTGGTAACTTTTGAAACATAAAACCTATGAAATATAGATCATAAAATGGATATATAAATACCAATAATTTTAAGGATAATAATCATATAATATATTCATGTTAAGTATATACATCTCACAAAATAAACGAGTGATGAATATGGCATAAATCCCAGAGAAATAAAAGTGAGATGAGAAAACCCTTACCTTATGTATTTACTCTCACCGTACTCATTAAAACATACTATATAATAAATATAGGTTTATAATACATCTATCATAAAACCATATTTATTTATATAATACCATATATTATTTACTTATGACTTTATATTACCCGTCTATTAACAATTCCAGGTTAAAGTTACTTTTCGGGTAATAACAGCTTTGTTTTTCGCATGTGTTTTTATTTGTTAAATTTTTGGTCCTCATACTTATATAAAGATCTAAAAAATATAAACCATGATATAAGTATAATATATATTCATTATATATTTATTTATAATAATCTATAAAATATATATATATTAAATGGAATACATCGTTCATGGAGATGGTAGGTCATGCGTACGCAAAAACGTTGTTTCCATTTTCTTAACGTATTGAAAGAAAGAAAGTAAATGAAATAGATTTGTGTATATATATATATAATATCATTATAGTAGAATTATTATGTAATTAATATCATATATTTTTATTAAACCCATCCTTAATACATTCCATGTAAAGTGTGAATGAATTACATCGCTTTGAGGAGGCGGTAGTCCACACATCCACAAACGAAGTTGTCGTGTTTACACAAAATGGAAAGCATAAAGGGATGTGCTTAATAATAATTATAAAATAATAAATTCATCATAAATATTATATAAATAATATAAAAATATAATTTGTATCATTATTTCCAACCTTGAAAGGTGGCAATGGAAGGACGAATGACATCGGTTCGCGAGGCAGTAGTCTGATGTACCCACGAACAATGATTGTGTATCCCATTTGATGGAAGTGTGTGTGGGTGTAGGTATAAAACTTAACATAATAACATATAATTATATTTATTATACTTATTTTATTATATAATCATGTAATAATATGAATTTTTGGGTGGATAATGAAAATAATACAAAAGAACTTGTGGAAGGATGTCACCTCTTCTTTGGGTGAATCCTTTTGGTTTTCCCCAAAGGGATTCCTTGGTTAGATTTCTATCTAAGGGTGGATTCTAGGATGAAGTTATGAAATTTATAAGGATATTTTTTAGGGTTTTTTCTATCCAAAGGTCTTGAGATGTGTGGAGTGAGGGGTAAGAGAGGAGGCCTTTTATAAGTGGGGAAAAGGACACATTGGTTATTCTTGAAAAGATTTGAGTGCTCCCCATGATTTACTTGTCCCCAAAGCATTAAAATCGACCATTATAGATACTTAGAAGTATAATGTTTGAAATATGGCCATAAAATAATTTTTAGATAAGTTTAGGTTCATTTTTACACCTTATATTTTAAGTTTAGTCATTAATTAAGCTTGTTTTTACCTTAATCACTGTAATTAATTTTAATTAATTTCACTAATATTTTTGGTCAAAAACTAAGTTGACCATATTAGAAATTATGAATTATTATTATTACAAATATTAAATCCATTTTTAAAGATTATAATTATAGAAGTGGCATAAATTAATTTAAAATTAATCCCATAGATGCGTCATGACAATGGGTTTTTTAAGCGAGAATGTTTAAAAGTTTGAAATGTTTTTATATCCAATTTCAATGTGAAATTGGTTCTAATAACCTAAATTGGACTAATTTATGTAAAATTGATAAAATTAAACTTTAAACCAAATTAAAATATAATTTAATAATATAAATAAATTAAATGAAAAATCAGTTTTGAATTAAAATTCGGTATTTTTCAGAATTCATCCAAAAAATGAAGTTTTTCATAAAAATCCCTAAAATAAATCCTAAGATAAATTTGAAATTATGAATTCAAATTTTTTTTTTATCAAATTAAATTTTTAAAATTATATAAAATTAATTTTATTATCTTTCATAGAGGGACATAAAAGCAGATCATTTAAGAAAATAGTATTTTCAAACATATAAAGACTTTACAAAAAATAATATGTTTTTATTATCAATATGTTTTATTTAAATAAAAAATTTATAAATCATATTTAAAAATTATTTATTACTATTCATATTAATAATTTTAATGGCTAGGTTATAACTATCTCATTTAAATAAATATAATAATAAAATGTTGTTTCATAGAAACTCAGTGTTGCTTGTAATGAAAGCCAAGTCAGTGTTGCGTGTAGAATAATATTATCTTGATATAGTGTATAAAAAATATTGACTTTGTGTATCATGCAATTGAAGACATTATAGAAAATTAATTTATTTGAAAAGAGTTTCATAAAAACTCAGGGTGTTACACACTGGAAACTCAAGGTTCACTACACAAAGTGTTATCCAAACACTTCTTTATTCCTACTATTAGAGTTATGATGATACAGTATCCTTTATAACCAAAACCACAAATAAAAAATGTGATCTAATACCATTTTTTCCTGAATCAACCTAGGATATCCCTAATCTAGGTACCTGATATGGCCCATAACAAGTCTTGAAAGGAATTTCTAATCCCCATGGGTTGGCAACTAGTGCTTGGTCACCAAGATATAAATAATTGGGAATTATTTCACCTAATAAAACAATAATAAAAAATTATATCATACTAAAAAGTTTGAAATGAACACTTAGTATTTTAGGGAGCCACACATATAAAATAAGAAGTTTCATAACTAACAAAACTAAATGATGCATAAAAATATAAAAAAAATTAAACAACTGTAAATAAAAACCAATAAGAATAACCAAAGCATTAAAATATAACCAATTTCAAATTTTATTACAAATACAAAAATAAATTATGAGATAAAATAATAATAATTTTTGTGTGGAATAAAACATAAGATGGATAAAATGACAAAATAAAACAAGGATTGTGGCCACCCCCAAGATCCACCACCATGTGTCTAGTGGATAGCTTAACTTTCCACCTCCTTTACACCTGAACCATAAAAATCCATGAACCATTAACCACATACAATATGAACTTGTAATATTATAGGCATAAGAAAATAATTCCCAATAGGTATCCTAGCCACGCCCCATGAAAAAACTCTAAAAGAAAATCCGTTTCATGGTAGTTTGAAAAACAATAAAAAGTTTTGGTTTTCCTTATTGATGAAACAAGTAATGAGAGGCCATAAAATAAAACCAATCCTTTCATGATGTTTAAATTTTATCCCTACTAAATAATATATTCTTTAATTTTTTTCCATGTAAAAACTGATATTAAAATAAGGAAAATAATTATAAAGATTACTTTGGACATTCCCAAGTATAGAATGTAAATTAAATTTCACAATTGTTATAATCCTTTAAGAAATAAATAAAGCGAACTCAAATAAGTTTTATTTATGTATTAAAATGTAAACATCAATATTAGAAACTAGAGATCTACTTTTGGATTTGAGTTGGAATTAGGTATGATATAATTTCAATAAATTTTTTACCTTACTGATAGTTCAATATATTAATGGATTTATCTACACTTTAGAAACAAAGAGTTTTATTCAAGGTATATTTACCATAAGAAATTTTATCTAGGTCCTTTCTCAAATATTCATTCTTATCTTTGAGAATTTCTTTATTCTTTCCTAAAGTTGTGTTATTTTAAATTTTATCTATGAGAACTTATTTTTCCTTAGCTAACAAAACATGTTTATTTTCAAAAAAAAATATTTTCCCTTTATCTCATTCAGGATATCCTAAATTATAGAATTATATTATACTAATTAATTAATATAATTAATAAAATCATAAATATTATCATGGTTAAATGAAATAAAGATATTGTGTATGTCATTGTGGGATATCATAAAGTAGATATTTTATTTATCTTTTGGGTTATTAATGCCAATTTTTTTTAACCACAATAGATTTCATCATATAAAATATATGTTTCTTATCTCATAGTTTTGTTTTGGTACTTTCCCATTTCATACTTCTTATTTAATTTTTTATTTTGGAATTTTTCTTTCACATGTCCATTTTTTATATATATAAAATCATCTCGCTATAGATATTCTATCTTTTCATTAAACTATTCCATAATATTTTCCTTTAACAATCTAGGATCATTGTAATAAATATTATTTCTTCAAAAACATCTAGAATCTTCTAGAATGGTGAGATATCTCATCATCGCTCTTATCATATTCACTTTCACAACTACTAGACTCCATTTTATCTTCCCTTCCATTCATAGAGTACTTATTGGATATTATAGGGGTGATTTATAAGTCAATCAAATAATTTCATAACCTTTGTTTTGAAAATCACAATACAATCATGTTGTGATTTATTTAACTTGAGTTTTGTTTGTTTTAGATTTTCTATTTTCAGATTACATCATCTGTTTATATGTTCCGATTAACTATGTTTGATTTTCTAACTTCTTGAACATATTAGAATGTTGTTATAGAATTTAAAATGTTTTATTGATAGATGGATCTACATTCATCTATAGATGGTGAAGATTTTTATGTTGTTTCAATTGAACCCAAAGAAATTATAATATTATTGTTGAAGTTTATTATAATGGATTATATAAGTTATACTAAGTATTCATGGAATGAAAGATATTAAGATATCTAATGCAATAGAAATCATGTAGAAGTATAAATCATCTCATTACATGGGGTGATTCTGATTATATATTTTTTAGTTTATTTTCTAAGAGTTATCACTTTGTAAGTTTTTATTTCAAAACTCTTATTTTTTCAACTGTAATTACATTTTATTATCTTTATAATCAAAAAGATTCAGGTGTGGAATCTATTTTTTCGATCGTTCTAATCAATGAGACTTTAAGGATTGAAGTTTTTAATTTATAAACTATAGATTTTGATTATTTTTTAGGTGATTGGACTTACTATCGATTGGGGATAGATCGAAGAGGTGCTTGGGGCTAGAGCTACTCGTTGTTGATAGTTCAATAAATAGTGTTCCTATTGTAAAACTTATTGTTGTCAAATACCTTATTCAAGGATGTTCTCGTGTTTGGAACATAGATACCTCGAATTAGGATACAAACACTCCTTGCACTCTACATCAATAACATAGTTTTTTTTAATTTAATATCATTAATTGAAGTTTTATAATTATTAAAAACTCCCCATTTTTTATTTGTTTTTTTTATTTTCATTTTGGATTGTACAACTTGTTTTTACTTATTCAGTTGTGTTTATTTCTGGTATCGGGGTGTGAGGTAGAATCTGATGGGATGGAGATTTAAAAAATTTCATTACTAGAGCAATGAAACTTCATTGTCTCCAAGGATTTTATCCTCATTAAGGTTCTAGGATCTCATGTGAATATTTCAAAAAAAAAATAAACAAATGAGTACCTCATTTGCATTAAATATGCATTCGTCAGTCACGCATTGTCGACAACCATTGCTTAAAATATTTGAGATCAAAACACTTTAGATCATCCACACACATTTCAAGAATTTTCATGAAAATTGATTATATATTTCTAGGTTCTAGCACGAAGCTCTGACGATTCCTTCGATGACATGACGATCATCATGATCTCATCCTTTTGATTTGTGAAGGAGATCGAAGGCCAAAATCTTGGATGGGATATTTCTCTCTCTTGAATGTGGGAAAGATAAGAGAGAATCTCTGAAATTAGTGGGTATAAATAATACCATGGAAATGACCTCCACTCTTCCTATATAGTGGGATTTAGTTACCTGAAAAGGGTTCCTTAGCCCCCCGTATAAGCAACACCCACTAAATAAGTGATAAATAACACATTATGATGAACTAACTATGTCATAATGTCATTTATATTTTTATCACATTATTGTAATATATAATAAATATATTATGTGACAAAATTGAGTTATTAACTCAACTTGTAATTTCCATAAATATTAAACAAACCTTAAATATTAAAATAATATTTGTTAGTATAATATTTTTCTATGTATTAACTTAATACCTTGTGAATAATTTTAATAAATAAATTCAACCGAGTTATTCTATTTTCAAATAATAATGAATTTATTTATTCATTGGTGATCATTGATAATTGGACAACACTTGGACCCTGTGGTGGGGCCCACCATGTCCTATACACCAATTCATTGGAATAGGGAAGACTCGTGAATACTCTATTAGTGTGAACCTCTAGGACCTTATCTCGATAACATTGAATACTATTTATAGACTATGAGCAGAGTCTAGAAACTCATCGAGGACCCTAAGGAGATAAGGAAAATTCATATCAATGACAACCTTTCCTACGAACACATATTGTGTAATATAATATCTTTTTCTTATGATATCTCATAAAGTGGGTTGCACAACTCATGTCATCGTCCAAACATGATTTATTATTCATTGATCTTACTGGAAAGAATTATCTTCGACTGCCATGGTCATAGATTTATGAAGGTGATACCATCCTGATCAACTAATCCCAATATAGCTCTTCCTCAACTCGGAAGTGAAAAAATCTATCTTGACTATTCAACCAATGTCATACCACCAAATACGCACCCAGTACAAGCTACCTCGTTATGACTTCAATGTCATGGTTTTTTCCTTTCCATCAAAGTACATAATAAAATAGACTACATTGATAATGATCTCAAGTTGAGATACTAATAAACATGTTTGTAGATAGGAACATCTGATAACACCTAAAACACGTTGTGTTCCAATTGGAGGGTCAGTCCTCATGATCTCACCTACTAGAGGTCACCAAGTGAAAACTTCATCAAAAGAAATTTCAGTGCTTATGAGACCCCAAAACCTGATGGACACACGTCATCTGTGTCTTATCATCATGATGAATCTAGAACATAGGACATAATTTTAAGATTACCATCATGGTATCACTAGGTTCTCATTATAGATTAGGAACTTCTATAACCTTTTGATACGACATGTAATCTAAGAACATTACTATAAATATAGTGGATGCAAAAGTATCAAAACTATTACAATAAGATAAAAACATGTATATATAAAATTATATACATGTAATGGTAATAAATTTATATACATAATTTGGGTCTAGGACACCCATTTACAACACTGCCACTTGCACTAGATCCAACTACTAACAAGTCTCAAACTATTATCTCTCACACGAGAATCATGTTTCTGCTGAGATATAGCTTTAGTCAGGGGGTATTCCACATTATCCTCTATGCCTACTCTACTAAATGTAACTTCACCTATCTGAGTAAAATCCCTCATGAGATGAAACTTTCAAATTATATGATTTTTCCTTTGGTGTGACCTGGTCTCCTTGGCAAGTACCACTACTACAATATTATCAAAATAAACTAGAGCATTGTCAGCACTACTAGACACAAAACTAATATATGATAAAAATCTATATATTGAGAATAATTCCTTTGATGCATCAAAATCCATGATATAATTGGATTCTTCTATAGAATCGGAAACCACAAGTTACTTTGATATTCTTCATCTCACTATACCACCATTCGGGCAAAATACATAGCCTGGCTATGATTTAATATCATCATGATCTGTCTAGAAACTAGCATTAGTGTATCATCTCACTACTAGTTTCTCATATCTTCTATATACTGTGAATATATCCTTTATACAACTTGAGTACTTCAGGATAATTTTTACAGCCACCCAATGCAACTCTCCTAGATTAGATTGATAACTACCCACCATAATTAAAGCAAAGTCAACATCAAACCTAGTACGTATCATGACATATATGATAAATCCCACTAATGAAGCATAATATATTCCTCTCATTCTTTTAATATCCTCCTATTTTTGTGGAAACATTTTATTGGAGAGATTGATACCCTATGACATTGGCAATAACCTCCTCTTAGATTATTTCATATTGTACATTTTAAGTACCTTGTCAATATATGTAATTTGACTTTGACTAAGAAGCCTATGATATCTATATAAATAGATCTTAATCCCAATAATTTAGGTTTCTTCACCTATGTATTTCATAGAGAAGAAATCATTTAACTAAGCCTTAACTAACTGTAAGAATTGCACTTAATTTCCCATAATATTCCAATAACATATAATATAAGAAAAATGATGGCATTTCCATTAACCTTCTTATATACACACAACTCACTTTCATTCTTGAAAAAAACCAAATTGTATTATGGCCTCATCAAAAAAAATTCCTTTATTGTGATGCATGCTTCAACCCATAAATGGATCTTTGAAGTTTTCATAATTAAATCATATTATTTGAATTAATAAACCCTTCAGGTTGAGTCATATATACATATTCAAGAAACATCCCATTTAGAAAATTAGTTTTGACATTCATTTTCAAAATTTCATAATCATGGAATGTTGTTATTGAAAGTAATATTATGATGGACTTAAACATCACAACTGGTGATAAGGCTTCATCATAGTTTATTCCTTGAAATTATCTCAAACTCTTTGCTACAAGCCATGCATTATAGGTATTGAATTTACCATCCATGTCCATATTTTTTTTAAATTCCCATTTACATGAAATGGGTTTTACATATACTAGAAGATCTACCAAAATCCAAAATTGATTTTGGTACATGGACTCCTTCTTAGAATGAATGAAATCTTGAAATTTAGTAGCATCCTTGCCTTCTTTAGCTTCCTTGTAGGTTAGAGGTTCATCATTCTCTAAGAGTAATATTCTACCTAACTCAGTGAAAATAAAACCATAATTATCTGGTTCTCTAACCTCTCAAGGTGACCTACGTAGTTCTTATGTCTTTGGAACTTCTTCATCTCCCACTATCTATTGTGGAGATTGTTCCCGCACCAACTCTTGTGTATATGGAGCATCAACTTCATCGAACTCAATCTTGCTCCCACTATTTCCATTGGAAATGTGTTCCCTTTATAGAAATATGGAATTTCTTGACACAATAACATTATTAAATGAAAGTTTATATAGGTAATATCATTTAGTTTCATTAGGATAACCTATAAAGAGGCACTTTATTCTTTGAGATTCCAAATTATCACTAGGTATATTATTAACAAAATCCTCACATCCCCCCATACACATATGGTGATAGACTATGTTTCATTCCATACAAAAAATCATATGGAATCTCATCTATAGATTTATTTGGAACTCAGTTAAGGGTATATATCATTTTCTGCAATGCATATCCCCAAAAAGATAATAGAAGAGTTGTCTGAATCATCATTGACCTAATAATGTCAAGCAAGGTCTGATTCCCCCTTTCACTAACACCATTCCACTAAGGTGTATAAGGATGAGTGAGTTGGTATATTATCCTACACTCCTTTAAGTGGTCAATTAAATCTCATTTAAGATACTCTTTGCCTCAATCTGAGCATAGTGCCTTAATCTTCTTGTCAAGACAGTTTTCTACTTTATAATGGTATTCCTTAAACATCTAAAAGAAATTTGACTTATACCTCATTAAGTAGATATATTCATACGTACTATAGTCATATGTAAAAGTAATTAAGTGAAAAACCTAACCCTTACCTCTACTGGAAACGGACCTCATATGTCAGTATAAACCAATTATAGTAATTCAGTGTCTCTTTCTTCTTTCCCATAGAAGGGTGCTTTGGATATTTTCCCTTATAAACAAGTATGAAATATATCTAAGGGGTTTAACTTAGTTGATTCTAAATACCCTAATTGATGTAATTTCTATATATTCTTCTCATTTATATGATCAATCCTGAAGTGCCATAGGTAGGTGTTATATATTAATTTTTTGTTGGTTTTGTCATTGA
The DNA here is from genome assembly GCA_963277665.1 of Viscum album. Lineage (NCBI taxonomy): Eukaryota > Viridiplantae > Streptophyta > Magnoliopsida > Santalales > Viscaceae > Viscum > Viscum album. The sequence goes on from OY728129.1 coordinate 282,783,647, forward strand.
TTTCCATTACAAGGGTTTTGAGTTCTAGTATATACAATCAATTTTTAAGATGTACCATACCATACCATATTTTATCCTTATAAAAGATACAACATTTATTTCCAAACTTGAAATAAAATCCCATGGTTTCCAGACTTAAATCTAAGATTATCTTTCTAGTAACTAAAGGAACATAATAATTATTATTTAATATAAAAACCAAACCACTAGGAAAAGTAAGGTGATAATCTCCCACTGCCAAGGCTACTAGTCTCACACCATTCATGGATTTGAGATCCACCTTTACCTTTGAAATATTCTATAATCTACTTGGTTCTTGTATATAAATAAAAATCTATGAGCCGTATGTTGTATTAAATACCAATTTTGTGGATCAAGACAGATTGTATTCAATGAAAAAAATACCTAAAGTAAAAGCATAATCTTGCTTCTTTTTCAAATATATATAATTATTCTTACAATGGCCTTTCTTTCCATGTGAAAATTAGATATCCTTCTTCCCATTTCCCTCCCTCTATATCTTTGGTTTTTTTGGAAGGACGTTGTATAGGTGTCTTTGGATTGGGCTTAGCCTTAGACCCCTTACCTTTTTAATTCCTTCTCTTGTTCACCATAAGGATAGAGGAATTGGTATTCTTCAAATCCTTATCTACTTGGAAAACAAAATCCAATAGATCTGGGAGTGACTTTTTCATGTTATTTCTATTTTAGTTAACAATAAAAGTTGAGAATATTAGCTGTAAAGAGGAAAAAATGAGATTGGTTGCTTGTTCTTAGTTAAACTTGAACCCAAGGGCTTCATGTCTCTCAATTTACCCAATCATCTTGAGTAAATGATGTCCTTATTGATTCCCTTATGCTATCCCACACCTATATAGTGCACTCTATATCTCATACCTATCATGCCTAGCTCTCACCTGAAATAACTATTGGAGATGAGTATGCATCTTGTTGGAATCTTTGTCCTCATGAATTTTTAGTAGTTTAATAGAAATAGATGACAACATGATAAATTGTACATATAGTGCATCATCTAAATAATTTTTCCATTTTTCTTTATCCTCCTTGCTCTCTCCCTGAGGAGGATTAACAGGAAGTGAGGACTCCAGCATATAAAGCTTAATCTCTTGTCTTAGTAATGTGTACAAGCATCTCTACCACTCTTATAAGTTATGGTCAATCATGATATTTAATTTATCTAGTATAGTTCAAGGTGATAATGATCTGGTGGTATTAGTGATATCCATTTTTATCTATAAAAAAAATTATCAGTTATTATATTATCTTCATTACCTTTTAGATGTTATTGATTAATTAATTAAATCATTAAATTTCTCCCACTATTTTATCAAACTCTAGTAACCCTCACTACTAGATTTAGAATAAATAGTTACTTTAGTATTATAGTAGAAAATATCTAGGAAACCTCTCCTCATAGTATAAAATATATGGTTATGCCACTTCTTGGAGAGTTCCAAGGTAGGCATTAGACTGGCTAACCACATTGACTCGCAATTCCTTGAATTGTTGAGTAAAGTCCCAGCTTCGAAGAATCAAAACCTTGATTCCCTCAGTGATTTTACTATAAAGTGATAGCAAGCTAGATATATCTAATTATTTACTACCATATTTATTTAAGTCAATCCATCACTCTCTTAATAGCTCTATGGTAGTAGGAGGCACCCTCAACTAAGAGTGAGAGTCACCCCATATACCTAATTTTGTTCAAATTTGAGTGACGGAAGGCACTCATGACTTAATATTACTTTGAGGGTTTTATAATATTGTTGGATTTGGTTCCCTAGAACCAACTTCCATGTACTTTATGATTTCCCGTATTCATATATTTTAATATTAATAAACACCTTATCACATCATAATTGTTCCTCTCCATATATTAATATGTGATAATGTCCTAAGAGTATCTATTGCACTAAAAGGTCATAGAAGTTCCCTTATATGATGAGAACCCAGAAGTTCCATGATATTATTCTTAAATATATGTTCTATATCTTAATGGTATCATTTTAGGGATACATATTATATAGGATATCAAGGGTGGAGACTCATAATAATTTGAGGAACCTTCTCATGGTGTACTCCCTTGGAAATATCCAGTGTCCGATATTATGAGAACAGGACTTGCCAGTAGGAAATCCAAATTTATATGTGTCATTGTATGTTCATATCTGCGGATGTGTGTATTGATCCTTAGACTTTAATATTATTATTAATGAGTATTATGAGTCGCATACTTTGACGTGTTGACAAAAACTGTGATGAAAAGTGTTAGAAGCGAGGTAAGATACATTGGGTGTGTCATGAGTAATATTGCATTAATTAATAATATGATAAAGTATTTTTACCTTATTTTCTTTAATGGAAGTTGATATCTTAGGTAATTTTATGGAAACTATATAGCCTAAATAAATCCATGGCCATAGTGTTCTATAGGAAATTTCGATTTCCAGAAAGTCAACGAAAAATACATTGAGCACATAGGTTGATGGCACTAGTGTGTAACCTACATGATTAAAGATATCATGATAAAGGTATTATATTACACAATAAACATCCACACAAAGTATTATGTCATTTTACCATTAACTTCTTTCCTTATGGGTGCCTTGGTGTTTTTCTAGATTTTAACCTTGTATTTTAGGCTGCTTCACCTAATTCCACTGATAAAGAGGCTAGAGGGTCACACATTAAGTGTATCCATAATCTCAGTTAAATAATATATTATTATTTATTATTTAAAAAGTTTAATATATCTTATTGCTGCATGTGGTTTAATAATTATTCATGTTTTCTTGATCACATATATTCTTTCACCATTTATTCTAGAGAATATTATGTGAGTGGAATATTTAATAAATATTTATTTTCTATTTAGTGAATATAATATTTATTTATTTATTGGAAAATAATGTAGTGATATTTATTTAATAAATAAATAGGCATTATTCAAGGACCGATAAATATTTTGGAGGAATGGTGGATCTAGTTTAATAGTCCGATGATAAATAATATATATTGAATAAATAATATTTAATTTTAATTAGCAAGTTAAGCGCATGTAGAGAAATAATAATAATATTATTATTATATATATGGAGTTACATAAGGGATTAAATAAATAATAAAGGGTGATTTTTCAATTATTTATTTCTAACACTAGAGATATTTAAACCCAATTATATTAATTTTCAAATAGATCTAATTCATTTATTTTATTGTGCACAAAGAATTTGGAGAATCCACTTGAAGCCCTAGAAAACTCCCTTATCTAAGAACACTCCTAAGAATGGAGAGTGATCTTCCTCCACCTCCCACTCTCGAGTCTATAAAGATCAAGTAGAATGATTTAGAAGCGATTATCATGGCGATCAAAGTCTAATGATGCAAGAGATAGGATCTATCATGCTGGAAACCAGAGATTCCTATAGTGATGTTTAAAGATTTGTGGAACATGTGTGGATTGACACTAGAGGGAATATGCTTTTGATCCCTTCAATGAAATGATGGTACAATGTAGTTTTTTTGTCAGATCTATCAATTAAGAAAGAATTATCACAAGGTAATTATTAATTAATTAAATTAATTATAAATAATATGTGATGATCCTACGCTTGGTTCTGATGTTCTATACATTGTATATTTTTATTTGATTCAATTCTATTGATCATGATGTTTATCATTGTGTACATATCAGATTGATCATTGATCATGAAAAAAATCCAAGTTGGGAATGACACATCGCACGATTCCATTGTGCCTGTAACTTACAAGCGATAACAGAGTAGTCACATGATTATTTATAATTATTTAAAAGATAATTGATTGATTTATTAATTTTTCATTTAGTTTTCAATTCAAGTTTAATCATTCTTTAAATCTAATTTCAAGATCTGATTCTTCTAATTTCATTTCTCATAGATATAATCAAATCAATTAATTTTATGAATGAAATAAAATCGAAGATATCATCCGGATGTGTTGAGGATTCTGGCCAGATAACACAAGGATACACACTATGTACCCAATGGTACATGTCATGTACTAATTTTCAATGAACTAAGAATTAATTTGTAATTAATCCAAGGCATGTTCATTTATTACATGTGGTGCATTTAATTATACACCACTTGTTTATTGGGCCAGCCTGGTGCGCGGTTAGCTTGAGAACACACTGTGTATCCCACGTACACGGTGTGTAGTCCTTTAGTCATAGATGAGCCATGTATCTTTTTACACATCCCACTTGACTAGTGACCATGTAACTCAAAGAACACATCCTGCATAGACCATGTACACATTGTGTACTCCAATATTTTCCATCGAACAGTTTACACACTAAGTCCCTAAGTGTGTGGATAGATAGTAAGAAACATACACGATGTGTAGCAGGATTGTACACACCATGTACTTATACCAAACCATGTAGAATTAAAATTAATTTATTTTACTGAGTATACCTTATCAACATATTCTTGTGTGTGGTCATTAAGTTGGTAAAAAAATGTCATGTGATGGGTTTTAATATATATATGTGTGTGTGTTTAATTAATTTTTGCATAATGTTTGGATCTTCATATCATGTATGATTCATATTACAGTTATTACTCTATGTGTGTTGAATAATTACACATGATAGAAAAATCATCTAATCCATGCAATCATTATGTTTATAGTACAAGTCATGAAAGTATGTGATAAGTCGTGGATGCCACATGTGACATGAGTAAATAGTATATGAGTATAATACATGTTGTTTAGATTCAAACGAGTATTCGTAATGTTTCCTCTAAGGTATATTTATGTACATAGTTAATTTTAAGTAAATTTATTTAATTTGTTTAAAATTATTATGGATGAGAATCTAAAGTAAATTCATATGAGAATTAAGATAAAATAATTTATTAATTTAAGATGATAATTAATTTATTCATCCATGATTTATCATAAATAATAATGATTAGAATTGAATAATAATTTTGTTAAAATGTGTAATTTTTTTCATGCATGTGGATGGTCATGAGAATATACCACACATTTGTATGTGATTGGTTTCATTTAATTTTTATTAAATTAAATTGTTGTCCTGAGTTCCATCTCTCCTATTATTATGTAAGGGCCTACATGCCCATGGTTTCTTTTATTTAAACCCCTTCCCCTTACCTGTGTGTGAGTAAAAACATATGTAATGTATGGAGATCCCAATCTAGATGAGGTGGTTCAAGTTTGGAGTTTTAGTAAAACCAATCCAAGAGAGATACACATACGGACAAGTGAAAAGGTGTAACATGAACCTGAAATGGTTCAAGGTGTTTTTCCCCTAGGCTGATGGTTAATTTATCATCCTCTTGATAAACTAACCATTAGTAAATTTCATGATCATACCAATTTATTATTTTATTTTTTTCAAGATGTATGGTTTTTTCATTCTGGATGTTTTTTCATAATCACATGAATTAATGAATTAATAAACATTCAATATAGAACTAAAATAAATTATCTCATGAGTAAATATTATCTAAGACATGGTTAATCACTTAAGTAAATCCACTTAATATTAATAAGAATGTAATAAATATAATAATTGTAAAATTATGCATTAAAGATAAAATCCATCAATTATATATATTAAGTTGGTATAGTCTTCCACTACTTCAGTTAAATCGAACCATAGTTCAAAGTGATTGACCATCCAAAGTTGGGGTGATTTTAATTATTGAGGAATTATAACTTGAAGTTTTGGGTTAAATTAAATTAATTCACATCAAGGATTGACTACTAAATCGATACTTAGTGTAACTGAGAGGCAAGGGTTGAGGAAATATAATTTAAAGATTTCAGGATTGGGAAGTCTACTCAACAGATCAAGGAACTATGAGTTAATGTAGTTGGAAATTGGAATTCCTATCTTAAACTATTCAAGTTGCTTGACCAACCAAAGTTGGAGTAACAAGAAGGGGAATATCGATCCTTTCCACTAGAATGTCCAAGAAATGGGGTATTCCTAAGCCAATGGTGTGGACTATTGTGTTTCGATAAAATATTGGGAGATTAATAAATATAATATTTATTTATTTGTATAAATTTTATCAAATAAAGTGCAAAATTCTGCTCATATTATTTGTAGAAATAATAATAAAAATGACTTCAAACATATCATTGTGATCCATACTTGATAAGGACAACATTCTCACTAGAGATTTTTTTTTCAAGAGTGGAAAAGGTGCTTATGCATTATCCAATGCCATGAAAGGAAATTATATGTGTTGGGAGAAACTATTCTTGATATTCCTGGAAATGAGGCTAGTGATGAAGAGTTAACTCTCTATGAGAAACATTTGAATGATTCCAAATATTTTCAATGTTTCATGCTATCATATATAACCAATGATCTTTTAAAGAAACATAAGGATATGGATGTGTATAGCATGATGTCTCACCTTCAGGATCTCTATTAAGAGAAGGCAATACAAGAGAGATATGAGATCTACAATGCTTTGTTTAAAACTAAGCTTGGAGAGTCTGTGCTAGTTGGGCCTCATGTAGTCAATCTTATTGGATACATTAAGTGCTTAGACACCTTAAGGATTAAATTCCCAGATGAGTTGTGCACATATCTCATACTTTAATCACTACCCAAGACCTTCACCAGTTTTATTGTTAATTATAATATGAGCAATAATGATAGGAGTATTTCAGAACTTCTTACTCTAATTTGTCAATTGGATAAGGATATAGGGTGTGACAAACCCACGGTCATTATAGTGAATAAGAAAAGGAAGAACAGGGTGAAGGGACCCAAGACTTATAATAAGTATAAATATTCCTAGCACCATCCTTCTAATAAGAGAAAGATCCAAAGGTAGGGTAAGGAAAAGGAGGTAGTATGTTTTTCATGTGAAAAGCAAGGCCACTGGAACAAGAAATTCACCTAGAAGCAAGGGGAAGCTAAAGGTGAATTTGTTATCAAGTGTAATATTTAAATATCTACACATTGGGTATTAGATATAGCTTTTGGTGATCACATCTATAACCAAATGTAAAAACTAAGTATATTTTGAAATATTTCTAGTGGATAGGTGAATCTACGAGCTACCAATGGTGTGAGGCTGGCTACTCTAGACATTGGTGACTACCACCTTTCATTACCAACAGGAATGATTTTGGTTTTAAAATAGTGTTATTATATACCAACTATTACCAAGAACATAATTTATGTATCATTCTAAGATGCGGATGGGTTTATTTTCAAGTTTATAAATAAAAGTTATTTATTTTATAAATACAATATATGTTATGGTACAACACATTTAAATAATTTTCTTTATGTATTAAATTACGAAAACCAAGTATTGGTAATAGATAATGAATCATGTTCACATGACTCTTATAAAACCCAATTATGACATCACTGTCTTGGTTATGTAAATGATAAGTGTTTGACAAAGATCTTTAAAGATGGTTATTTAAACTCTTCTAAGCTAAAACCACTTAAAATATATCATGCTTGTTTACAAGGAAAAAAACAACTAAACCACCATTCGGTGGATAGGGTGAATGGTCCATAGATATTCTAGGATTGGTACAAACTGATGTATGTAGACCATTTCTAGTAGAATCTAGAGGTGGATATTCTTATTCCATAAATTTTATTGATGAATTGAGTATATATGGTTATTTCTACTTAATGAGGTGTGAGTATGAGTTCTTGAGAAATTTAAAGAATTCAATAATGGAGTATAGAATCAATATGGAAAGAATATAAAGAAGCTTTTATCGGATTGAGGTGGTGAATATCTTAACCAAGAGTTCATAGAATTTCTATGGGAGTTTTGGATTCCATATCAAATCACTCCACATTACATGCCATAGTGGAATGGTGTTAGTGAAAGAAGGAATTGTACCTTGTTATACATGGTATGGTCGACGATGTGTCATGCAGATCTTATATTATCCTTTTGATAATATGTGTTATAAACTGCAACATATACATTAAACTGGGTACCAAATAAAGTGGAAAATTGAATTCCCTTTGAGTCATGGAATGGAAAGAAACACATTTTGTCACATACATGTGTATGGGGTTATGAGTAATTTTTTTAAGGCCTTCTCAGGAAACAAACTAGAACCCTAGGGAACAATATGTATCTATATAGGTTATCCCAAGGAAACAAATGGATACTACCTATAAAACCCCTTAGAAAAGAAAGTGATTGTCACCAGAAAAGCTGTCTTTCTTTAGAGGGATAACATTCTCAAAGAGGATAGTGGGATCAATATTGACTTTGATGAAGTTTATGTTCAAGATACTTAAGTGTTGGTATAGGAAAAAATTCCATAGGTATCCATGGAAGAAGTATTTCTTGAAACATAATTACTATGTAGGAGCACAAGATAGGTAAGAGAACCAAAGAGATATGGTTTTATAGTCATTGAAGATGGTGACTTGTTATTGGTTAAAAATGATCAACCTTTCTCATACAAATAGGAATTAGAGATCTTAAAAGATGTAAGATGGAAAGAAGCCATGAATTTTGAAATTGATTCCATGTATCAGAACCACATTCAGGTTCTGGTCGATGCACCAGTTGATGTAAATCCCATAGGGTAAAATAGGTAATTAAAAGAAAACTAGATGTGGAATTTGAAGTAAATACCTATAAAGAAAGTCTAATGGATAAAGGGTTTTTACAGAATCAAGGAATTGAATATGATGAAACCTTTTCACCAGTTTCCATGTTTAAATCCACCAAAATTTTACTTGCTATAACGACTTACCATGACTATGAAATTTGGAAGATGGATGTAAAAACAAATTTCTATATTGGGAACCTTCAGGAAGATGTTTAAAAGACACAACCAGAAGGGTTTGTGACTCCAGTTGATTCCAAAAGGATTTTTAAGTTGTAGAGATCCATTTATGGATTAAAACAAGCATTTAAGTCATGGAAAATTTAATTCTATGAATCTATAAAATAATTTTGTTTCATTAAGAATAAATGTGAGCCATTTGTTTATAATAGGTTTAGTGGGAATAAAATCATTGTCCTAGTAGTATATGTAGATGAAATATTACTTTTGGAAATGACATACCAATCTTACAGCCTGTTAAGGACTAGTTAAATAAATGTTTCTCCATGAAGGACTTAGGTGAAACAACCTATATTCTAGGGATCAAGATCATTCGTGATTGATCCAAGAGGCTTCTTGGACTAAATCAAAGTGCATACGTTGACCAGATACTAAATATATTTAGTATGGAATAATCCAAGATGGTATTGGTTCCAGTGTCACATGATATACTGTAGGTTCCAGGTGTAGTAGAAGTGCGGGAGGGACAGTGCCCAACTTTGATTTTTTCCATATTAAATGAAAAATATAAGATCTATACGATGATGAATTCCATGATCCACAAAACTAAATCAAATAAATAAGACAAAGGAATAGAAACCTAGAACCAACAGAGAGGATCAACATATATTGTTTGTAATTAATTAAATTAAATAATAATTACCTCCAAGGTTTATTCTTTCATTATTGATGGGTTTAGACAAAGATCTGTACTGCACCTTCACTAAGTTATAGAGATCAAGGGTAGATATCTTCTAGTGATGATCCATGTAACGACCCAAACTTTCATTAATGGAAATACCTCTTGATCTAATTAAATGTCTCTTTATATAAAATGTTTATATAAAATGTCAACTACTTTGGTTTTATGTTTTTGGATTTTAAAATACAATTAAGAATTGTGACCGTTGTTAATATAGCCGTTGAACAGTGATCACATGATTAGTATAAATATAGAGCCTTAACGAATCCAATTTAATCAGACAAAGGAAGCGATGGCCTCATCCAGTAGATGTACCCCATATAAAGCCCATTTGTCAGAACTCAGAAAATAGGTGGTGTCATTGGGATTTTCTCTTGACCAATCCCAAGACTAGCTTCAACATGTTAAGCTCGAACGGAACCTCCTACGGGAGAAGTGGAATTTTATAGAGATCACCACACGAGCAATGTTATCTGAGCCACCCCAAGAGTCTGCCACCATTGCACACCTCACCCTTCGGTCTTATGCGGGTGTTTTAAGGGGTTATTTAATAAGAACCTAGTACTATGTCTATGTACATTATTTTTTGTATATAATAATGAATATACTTTCATTTTATTATTGTTACCTTGTAAATATTTTTTAAAGCACAAATAGTATTTTTAGTTAATATTCAACTAAGAAATCAATTTTAATGAATTAATGGATTTTTGTATTAAATAATATTTTAATAAATTATTATTATTATTATTATTACTATTAAATTAATTTTTATTAAATATAAATGATCGTATAATTTTATGAATGCAATTGTAATTTTTATTAAGGTTCGAAAGCCATTTTTGTCAAAACCCGCGAATTTTCGATAAATATCGATTTTTATTTTAAAAGTAAAAATTAACATATTTAGAAATTTATTTAGATAAAATAAATATTATTTCTAGAATTAGGATGTCGAAATTATCCAATGGTGAATTTTTCATAATTTTCTGAGACAGTCAAATTTGTGGGTAAAAATTAAATATCGTTTAAATATATAATGTGTTTTATGACATCATAATGACACAATAGTGATGTAATAAAATACTACAAGCCTTATGTTATGCCAATGTATGTTTTACCATTAAAATAATGTAATTTTGGTTTTTTTTAACTTATTTTACAAAGTATTAATGGACCCTTCAAGGCTTATTAAACATCTTGTCTTTTTAAATTTTTTTCCATGGGAGTGTGACTCACCTACACATAAGCAACCCCATTATTTTAAGAAGTTCAGACTTTGTCCTTATAAAATATTTTTTCCACTCTCCTTTGGAAAAAACCATGGGCTGGTTTGTGGTTTGAATTAGTTTAATGTGAGGTGTCCCAACCCTAAATAATAAATAATTCTCTCACATTTCCTATATAATCCCACCCAAGCTCCCACTTTCTCCTCACTCAAATACTTTGAAGTTCGTCCAAAATCTTCCCTAATCTCCCTGGAATCATCCCAAGGGTCCTCAAGCTCCCAATAAGCCTCTCTCAAGCCTCTCTCAAGCCTTTGGAAGCACACTTCCAAGTAAGGGTTTTTCTTCCTTTCTAATTTTTTGTCCAATTTTCTTTATGTTGTTATTCCCTTTTAATTTCAATTATAAATGTTAGAGTATGGTTTTGAACCTCTGCCATACTGCACTATTTATGTTTTAATGATGGGATACCCCCTTTCTCTCTATTTAAATTCTTCCCATGTACACACATTACTATTCTGAAATTCCAAAAGGAATTTCCCTCTCCTCATTTACATTCAAGCAATTATTTTGTATCATGAATCTAAATTCCATTACATTTGTTGGTACATATATCTATATGAACCCTTACTATACATTTCATGTAAATATGATGAGACACCCCTTTCTCTTAGATCAACCATTTTTATGATTTCTTATGTCATGCCGTTATGCTGCCGAAATTGCACCACGTTTTTCCAAGCCAAAGTCATTGTGTAGTGAATACCATGCCCATTTCTCTATCAAGGGTATTAACCTTTATGCACATTTAACTTATTGTTTAAAGAGTTTCATGTATGTATTAAACATTCATTTATCATGGAATAAATGATTATGTTGAATGATTCAATGCTTTATGATTCATGTGGCACACTTATGCATGAAATGAAATGTTTAAGAAGGGTGTGCCCTAATAGCAATCCAATGCATTGGGTAAAGTATAGTATCATGATACGTTATGTGCAATGGGTATCGACTCATGCTAATTCAAGTGGAATGAGGGTTTACTTGTGCTTCATGTGCAATGAGGGTTTACTCATGCTCTATGTGCAATGAGCCTTGGCTCATGCTAATTCCATGTTAAGAGTTGTTGCCATATTTCCATGTTATGATTATCGTGCTTTATCATGCCTTTATGTTTATGCTTCTCTTGTGCTCTATTGATATGCCTATTTTCTAACATGTATTGTATTCCTCATGTTATTCCATGTTTATTCCCTTACTGGGCTTTGTAGCTCACCCTTTTCTTATGCATGTCCTTAGGTTTTCCCATGAAATGCTAAGTACGAGGGAATGTAGTGGACATGTAAAGGAAGTTTTCAATAAATATGTTGCATGTTTCATGTTTTAAGTTGTTATTTAATGATCCCAAACCCCAAAGACACTATACCTCTCGATCTTCTATGTTTTATCAAGTGAAGTTCATGTAATAAATTATGCTTAATTTTGTAATAAAAGATCAGGGTTGTCATAATTCACATGTGTTCCATGAATCTCTGGATGTTGATGAAGGAGTCTCCGGGTGCTAGCACGGAATATCCTTACACCTGCATCACCCACCTTTGATCTCCTTGAGAACCAATTCTAAAGCATTCTCCTTGATCTGGGGTAGGAGGATCGATCTTGTCATTGAGAGCATTATTGGAGAAGAAATAACTCTCTATGATTGATCATTTTTCTCCAAAATATTATGCACAACTAAATTGGTATCGCTAAGCTTTACCTTGGATAATGAGGGAATAATATAAATAGACATTTATTTCACTAGGGTAATAATAAAATATTTTTCACAAGTTCCTTTAATTATTTAATTAATCCTAGAAAACCCCCCATGTTAAATAATAAAAACAATATTATTATTTCCTAACATGTGCTTAATTTTCAAGTTATAATTAAATATTATTTAATTAAATAATATTCTATATTATTATTTCTCACTGTACTATTAAACTAAGTCCACCAATTCTTCTCAATACTTATTAATTATTCTGCCCATAATATATTATCTCAAATAACTAGTGACAAAATAAATACGATTAGGCATACATGAATAATTATTAAATCATGACCAAGAATAATATTTATTCAACTTGTTAAATAATAAATTATTTAACTAAGATTCTGGATACACTTAGTGTGTGACCCTCTAGGCCTCTTTCTGAGTGGCATTAGGTGGAGAAGCATAAAGTCCAAGGTTAGCATCTAGAAACATGCCAAGGAATCCATAGAGAAAGAAGTTAATGTTGTAATGACACGTCACCTCATATGAATGTTTACCATGTAATATAATCCCTTTATCACAATATCTCTATTCAATAATGTTTCATGCTAGTTCCATCAACCTATATGTTCGATATGTCTTTATTTAACTTTTCAGAAATATAACTTACCTATAGAATACCATGGATTTGGATTTATTTAGGTTGTATCATTTCCATCAAAGGGCATAAGATATTAACTTACATTAATGAATATAAGGGATAAATCCTTTCTCACATTATTCATTAATTCAATATTACTCATGACGCACCCAATGTATCCTACCTCTCCTTGAACATATACCATCATGGTTTTCATCAATAAATAAAAGTATGAGACTCATAACATCCATTAATAATAATCTTAAAGTCTGAGGACTAATACAAATTTTCGTAGATAGGAACATTGATTCTCACTCAAATTTACCCAAAAGAAGAAGGTAGGACAGTCCTTGTAGTCTAGTTTGGGTTGTCAAATCCTGAGAGACCTAAGAAGTACCTACAGACACGTACATTATATGGATTTTTTTTGGCTATGAAGTGGCCAAATTTGGGTTGATTTTAGATGGGTTTAAGTTAACACTAAAAGCCTTAATTGAATTCAAATTATGGGAGGGGTTGATCCTAGTTTATTACAAGGGGTGGATTCGATGTATTTCCTTTTCAATGATTTCAATTTCTTATATTTGAGATGGGTTCATTTAAGAAGATAAAACAACATCATCACTTACTGGTTTAATTCCTAAACTCTTTAATACTAATCACCTATACACTTGAAGGATCAAATTTTTGAGCACTTCAAGGTAAAGGTTCGTATTAGCACTTGAAGTGTGTGGCCTTGAATTCAACAAGGACGATGAAGTTTAAAAATCATCAAATAAAAATCTCAATTAAAGAAGTGATTATACATTAATAGGGTGATAAATAACATCCAATACAGCCCCTTGATACTCCTTTGGATCAACCCATAAGTGGGTTATCCCTCCATTGATGCTATGGTTTCAATGGAAGCAGGAAGTAGACTAATGAGGGAGGAAATGGAGAAGTAAAAAAACAATGAAAAGAAAATGATCACTCCACCGTTGTGTGAATAATTTCACAAGGTTTGGTGTGAATAAATTAACACCTTGAAACAACGGTATCAAAGTGATATGAATAAAAATAGAATAAGAGTAAAAGAAGAGTTTTTATTAAGAAACTAATGTGAATTGAACAACTTACATGTGAAAGACAAACTTGAGACAACAAAATCACAGCATAACATTACAATTGAACAAAGCACCAAAGATAATCAACTCATCCACCACCAATGCCTTAAATAGGAATTTTGGAAGCCTTGGGTCCAGCCTTCAATAGTCCAAGTCTCCTAAATTAATTTGGTAGGCCATAGGTGGGTGGAAAGTTGAGGGAGAGTTTATTTTTCCACCCTTGACCCGAGGTGGCATCCAGATTTCATCCACCGAACAGATGAACTTTTAAGACCTTATATATGGCCGAATCGGAGTAGACCATAGAGGAAGAAAATGTATCCCCGGATGTATCCTAACCGAATGTAAAATTTGGGCCCATTTGGAGTTGTATATTTGGAGATATGATTAGATTAGTGGGATATTTGTTTGGGCCGCAGAATCTGGCCCAGAATTTTATCTCTAACTTGGGCCGCTTATATGACCACAATGGAGGCAGAATTAGCATTGGATCATGAAGAGTGATTTATTCCTATAAATTTATTATAGAATCCCACGAAATTTGGGATTCACTGGGCCTGTATTTTGGGCCCCACATTCTAATCAGTGGGCTGGTGTCCAATCTGACTTCTCCAGAATTGTTTCCTTTCATCACAAAATATCTCTATCATCCTTTATGAATCATCCATTGATCCCTGAATAAAAAATGTTCATATTTAAGTGTAGGTATAGTTTCCTAAATATAAAATTAAAATATGGATAATTACATTCCTTAAAATCAGATGAATCATTAGGTACTTTAAATGATGTTAAAAAATGTACCACATAATAGTGCATTTTAAGAAAGAATTAAAATCATAATGTGAAATGATGTTCAAAGTGTAAAATGAACTAAAATGGTGTTTATGACTAATAAAACACATGAATATTATATATATTAAAAATTAATATTAGCCTCATTTAGTGGCTAATCACACACCCCAACTTGAGTTTTGCTAGTCCCGAGCAAAATATATCTCAACAATATGAAATTCGAATTCCCTTTTCCAAAAACATTTTAATACACAATTATCACCAAAACCCTTATACCAAACAATCATGAAACCCATAAAAATATTTTAATAAAAGATTGTTTCATAAGCAGACCTGAATCCCAAGCTTATTCATTTGCTCAAATTCATTGCCATATTTCATCCAATATCAATTAAGTATAAGGATGTGTTGTGCATCACAATAGACATGGGGGTTCATCTTTATTCAATGGGGAAATGAAGAAAGCGCTAGGTGGAATCACATTTCAATATTAATATGAGTATTCAAAAAAATTATTGTATTATTTCTTTTTCTTCTTTTTTTTCAATTTTTCCATGGTAATTGAAATTGCACTCAAAAGAGTCAACCCCTATAGCGAGACTTTGCCGATGAATCCCAGGCTCAAAGACCTTAGGGAACCAAGTGAAGCCCACATACTCGGGCATCATATTGAGTTAACTCATTCAAAAACAAATTCAAATTACCAAAAATAGAGATAAAATTACTAACTCTGGGTCAGACAACCATAGAGTCACGATCCCCAAGTGCTGAAAGCCACGCATTAGGTCATTTCATTGCTCTACGCATAAATTTATTATTATTTTTATTTTTTTTGAATACTCATATTAAACTAAAATGATCACCAAACCTATTCTATTTATTTGGGGGACCCCATGAACTCAAACTAATACCCCACTATCCAAAGGACGTGCATTGTGATTATTTTTTTATTTGGATGAAAATATAAACAATGAAATATCACATTGGACAACCACACTTTCAAAAATCTATGCTCATGAAATTATACAAGGATTAAAATCAGAATTGGGGCATGCTAAATTATTTGATATTCAGTTTCAAGTTGTGCAATGTGTTTTACCATGTTCAAAGTTAAATGAATTTTTCCTTCCATTTACACACTTTTTTTTCAAATCATTTTTTTCACAAAAGAATTTTTTTTCATCTCCCCTCACCCCCCAACTTAAAACAACACTGTCCCCGGTGTTTAAAGAAAATAAAATTTAGAAGGGGGTAGAGGTAGATAATGAAAGTTCAAAAAGGAAATTCAAAATGAGGATCATGGAATGAAGTCACCTGGTGGTTGAAGTTGAAATTCTTGCAGCTCCCTTTTAATCCTTTGATATCAATGTCACTTGCGGAGTTCCCTAGTAGAAAAAGGAAAAATAAAATAAACAAAACAAAACAAAACAATATATATATATATTTATATTTATATTTATATAATAATGAAAGTAAAATATAATTATATATATAAAAATTATAGAATAAGGAAGCAAAAAAATCCATAGGTTAGTGGTAAGCGCGCGCCCCTGTCTCCCTTTGGTCCTGGGTTCGAATCCCCGTGGCTTCACTGGTTGTGACGGGGTTTTCCCCACGACCTAGGATGTGGACTTTTTTTTATTATTATATTTTTATTTATTTTTTTGTATTTTTATTTTAACCTACAAACACATTAAAATAAAACGAACTGATGATACATTGTCTTCTTTTTAAATTTCTGGGTAAGGTATTTCTCAAGGATCACACCATGTGACACAGATGAATATGGTGCTCCCCTTTCATACCCATCCATACTCATAATAGAATAACAGGTCAACAGTCTATTTTTTTTAAATATCAAAATTATTAATTAATCCTATTTAAAAAATAAAAATGATTCAAAAAAAAGATTAGAAACATGAAAACCACGGGTTGCCTCCCGTGCAGTGCTTTGTTTAACGTCATTATCCCGACATGAACCCCCAAACTTACCCAATACCAACTTTCAACATTTTAAGGACCACATGTTTCACCACTTCCACTAGGTTGAGATTCATTCTATTTTTAGAATTTGTTTCATGCACAAACCTATATTCTAAAATGAGTGGTAAAATCCAAGGAATATCAGAAATTGTTGATCCAATTTCCTCTGTAATTTTTCCTAATACATAAATAATCATTTCAACTTTTTTGGTTTCAAGAGAAGAATTAATTCCAATTTAAAGGTCATGATTATACCTTATGAAGGGATTATTTATCGGGGAAGGAAAGGCAATAATTTTGAGCTTGGGTTGGATAGTACATTTAGACACAAGTTAATATTTTGAATCCAACTCAGTTTCATTTTCCAAATTTCTCAACAAAATTGGTTCCCTTTGAATATAATATTAAACCACCAAATTGTAAAGATCAATTTTAGGAATGGTTATGGACTCAATGTTTGTGATTTCTCTCAATGGTTCAATAGTTGGTGTTTTTAAAAATTCATCAAGGGAGTTATACTTAGGAGACTCAATCCATGATGTCAAATTCTCCTCTTTTGAATCCAAAAAGTCAATTTCCTCCTGATTTAAAGACCCTTCAACAATTCCTTAACCCTCTTCATATATCCCAAATCCAAAGGTTGGTTCTTCAATAAATTCATGTGGGGTTTGTGGGAAATAAGAAATGTCACATAAGGTTATGGAAGGGACAGTTGGTGTAGGGATGTGTTACTCATAAGTTTTAATGCTTTGTAGTTCTAACCTCAAATATAAAACCTCAAAATTCATTTTCTCCATTTTTTGACACAATTTTTCGAGTAATGGTTGTGTATCATGATGGTCAAGGGGTTGAGAAATATGGTCTATTCCAGGTGGATAATTATGTTGTTGGAATTCCATAAGAGGATGTTCAGATTGGCCTTGTTGGGATGGTAACTCATAATAGGTTGGAATGTTTTGTGGAGAATAGTATTTAAAACATTGTGTCTCAATATTTTGTTGGTTATCCCACCAGTAGAAACTAGGATGATCATTCTACATCACACTTGGTGTGGGGTGATCAATGTAGGGAGAGGTTCCCCATGTTTGGGTTTGTTTAAAAGGAATTTCCATTGGAGTGAAATAGGGGATAAGAATAGAAAATTGGGGTGAGAAAAGGATTCTAGTGTCTAAGATAACTTACTTAAGTCCCCGAAAACGGCGCCAAAATTTGATTCTCACTCAAATTTACCCAAATAAAGAAGTTAGGACAGTCCTTGTAGTCTAGTTTGGGTTGTCAAATCCTCAGAGACCTAAGAAGTACCTACAGACACGTACATTCTATGGATTGTTTTTGGATATGAAGTGGCCAACTTTGTGTTGATTTTAGATGGGTTTAAGTTAACACTAAAAGTCTTAAGTGAATTCAAATTATGAGAAGGGTTGATCCTAGGTTATTACAAGGGGTGGATTAGATGTATTTCCTTTTCAATGATTTCAATTTCTTATATTTGAGATGGGTTCATTTAAGAAGATAAAACAACATAATAACTTACTAGTTTAATGCCTACACCCTTTAATACTAATCACCTATACACTTGAAGGATCAAAGTTTTGAGCACTTCAAGGTAAAGGTTCGTATTAGCACTTGAAGTGTGTGGCCTTAAATTCAACAAGGACGGTGGAGTTTAAAAATAATCAAATAAAAATATCAATTAAAGAAGTGATTATACATTAATGGGGTGATAAATAACATCCAATACATTCCCTTTATAATCACTTGGATCAACCCATAAGTGGGTTATCCCTCCATTTATGTTATGGTTTCAATGGAAGCGGGAAGTAGACTCATGAGGGAGGAAATGGAGAAGTAAAAAAACAATGAAAAGATAATAATCACTCCACCGTTGTGTGAATAATTTCACAAGGTTTGGTGTGAATAAATTCACACCTTGAACCAACGAAATCAAAGTGATATGAATAACAACAGAATTAGAGGAAAATAAGAGCTTTTATTAAGAAACTAATGTGAATTGAATAACTTACAGGTGAAAGACAAACTTGAGACAACAAAATCACAGCATAACATTACAATTGAACAAAGCACCAAAGATGATCAACTCATCCACAAACATTGCCTTAAATAAGAATTTTTGAATCCTTGGGTCAATACTTAAATAGTACGAGTCTCCTCAATTAATTTTTGTAGTCCATAGGTGGGTGGAAAGTTGAGGGAGAGTTGATTTTTCCACCCTTGACCCGAGGTGGCATCCAGATTTCATTTACCTAACAGAAGCTCTTGTAAGACCTTCTATATGGCTGAATCAGAGTGGTCCATATAATAAGAAAATGGATACCCAGATTTCTTATAACCTCCTGTAAAATTTGGGCCTATTTGGAGTTTTATATTAGGATATATGATTAGATTAGTGGGATGTTTTTATGGGACACAGAATCTGGCCCAGAATTTTATCTCTAACTTGGGCCACCTAAATGACCACAATGGAGGCCGAATTAGCGTTGGATACTGAAGACTTATTTCTTAATATACATGTATTATAGCATCCCACAAAATTTGGGATTCATTGGGCCTGTATGTTGGGCCCCAAATTCTCATCAGTGGGCTGGTGTCCAATCTGACTTCTCCAGAATTGTTTCCTTTCATCACAAAATATCTCCATCATCCTTTATGAATCCTCTATTGACCCCTGAATGAAAAATGTTCATATTTAAGTGTAGATATAATTTCTGAAATATTAAATTAAAATATGGATAATTACATTCCTTAAAATCAGATGAATCATTAGGTACTTTAAATGATGTTAAAAAATGTACCACATAATAGTTCATTTTAAGAAGGAATTACAATCATAATGTGAAATGATGTTCAAAGTGTAAAATGCACTAAAATGGTGTTTATTACTAATAAAACACATGAATATTATATATATTAACAATGAATATTATCCTCATTTAGTGTCTAATAAAACATCCAACGACAGTTATAAATTTGGATTTCCTATTTTCAGGTCTCGTTCTCATAATATACTACTGGATATCACCAAGGGAATACAACATGAGAAGGTGCATCAAAGTCCTATGAGTCTCCACCCCTGATATCCTATATCATTTGTGTCACTCAAATGATATAATCCATCCATATAACATATATCTAATAATAGTTACATAGAACCTCTGAGTTCTCATCATAGTGGGGAACTACTATGACCTTTTATTGAAATAGATACTCTTGGGACATTATCAAATTCAATTTCATGTAGAAGAAACTATCATGATGTGATAAGGAATTTATTGATATTCAAAAACCAGGAATATAAGTTATCATAAAGTACATAGAAGTTGGTTCTAGGGTACCAACTCTAACAGACTCTCACTTGCACTAGAGCCAAATGCTAATAACCTTCAGTTTTCTACCACTCACATGATACTCATGCTTCTGCTAAGATAGGCCTTTAGTCAAGGGGTCTTTCACATTCTATTCCTTTGATAATCTACTCACAATAACTTCACCCATCTAATGAAATTCTCTCAAGAGGTGATACTTTCATAGTATGTGCTTTGTCTATTGATATGACCTTGGCTCTTTTGTAAGATCCACCGCTGTAGTATTACCACAATACAATGTGATAGGGTATTTACTTCTAGGTACGACATCAATATCCTAGAAAAAGTTCCGAATTCAAAAAGCTTCCTTGGATGCATAAGAATCCACTATATACTAAGACTCCGTTATGGAATCAACAACAACTAGCTTCTTTAAACTATTTTAGCTCACAAAACCTCCTTTGATATAGAAAACATATCCTGATTATGAATTTAGATCATTCAAATCTATCTAAAAACCAACATCAGCATACCCTCTAATGACAAGCTCCCTGTCTCCTCCATATACCAGGAACATATCCTTCGTTCTTAGATTCTTAAGAATAGTCTTAACAGTAGTCCAATGTTATTCTACTAAATATTCTTAATATCTACCTACTATGCTCAATGCATAGGTAACATCAAGTCTAGTACATAACGTGGAATACATTATTGATTATATCGCTGAAGCATATGCGATATTACTCATTCAATATTTCTCCTATTGTGTCTGGGGACACATTTTCTTAGAAAGATGTAAGCCATGTGACATTAGAACCAATCCCCTCTTGAATTATTCCATACTAAATATCTTTAGTATTTGGTCAATATATGTACTTTGACTTAGTCCAAGTAGCCTCTTGGATCTATCACGAATGATCTTGATCCCTAGAATGTAGGCTGTTTCGCCTAAATCTTTCATGGAGAAGCACCTATTCAACTAGTCCCTGGATGACTGTAAGACTAATATGTCATTTCCAATAATTAATATGTCATCAACATATACTACTAGGATAATTACCACATTCCCACTAAAAATTTTGTAAACACATGTATCACATTCATTTTTAATGAAACCAAATTCTCTTATGGCTTCATTAAATCAAAATTTCCATGACCTGTATGCTTGATTCAATCCATAAATGGATCAATGTAAATTTAAAACCATTTTGGCATCACCTGGTGTCACAAAACCTTCTGTTTGTGTCATATAGACATATTCCAAAAGGTTTCCATTAAGGAATACAGTTTTGACATCCATCTTCCAAATATCATAGTCATGGTAAGCTATTATGGAAAGTATGATTCTAATGGATTTAAACATGGAAACTGGTGAAAATTTTTCATTGTAGTCAATTTCTTGATCTTGTTTTAACCCTTTAGCCACTAACTTTACTTTATAGGTACTAACTTTACCTTCCATGTCTAGTTTCCTCTTGAATAACCATTTACATCCAATGGGCTTTACATCAACTGGTGCATCAACCAAAACCCAAACTTGGTTATGATACATGTAATCCATCTCAGAATTCATAGATTCTAGACATCTTGCAGCTTCTGAGATCTCTACTACCTCCTTGTAGAAGATAGATTCATCATTTTCCAACAATAATGAGTCACCATCCTTGATGACTAGAAAACCATATATATCTAGTTCCCTTACCTCTCTTACACTCTTACGCAGTAAATGTGTTTCATGAACTACTTATTTTCTGGGGACTTGTGGAACTTTTTCCTGTACCAACTCCTATATATCTTGAGCATCAAATTCATCAAATTCAATATTCATCCCACTATCCTTTTTGAGGATTTTCTCCCTCTCAAGAAAGATGACTTTTCTGGTGAAAATAACTTTGTTTTATGAGGGGTTGTATAGGCAGTATCCCTTTGTTTCCTTGGGATACCCTATAAAGATACGCTCTGTGCCATAGGGTGCTAGTTTGTTTCCTAAGAAAGCCTCAAAAATGCCTCACATCCCCATACATGTGTATGTGGAAAAATGGGTTTCTTTCCAATCCATAGATCGAAGGGAAATCTATTTTGTGCTTTAGTTGGTACTCCGTTTAATGTGTACACTGCAGTTTATAATGCATATCCCCAAAAGGATAATGTAAGATCTGCATGACTCATCATTGACCTTACCTTGACCAACAAGGTACGGTTCCTCCTTTCACTAACACCATTCCACTATGGTGTATAAGGTATAGTGAGTTGAGATAGAATCCCAAACTCCCATAGAAAGTCGATGAACTCTTGGTTAAGATATTCTCTGCCTCAATCTGATTAAAGATTTTTTATCTTCTTACCAAGATGATTCTCTAATTCATTCTTGAATTCCTTGAGTTTCTCAAAGGACTCAGACTTATACCTCATCAAGTAAATATATCCATATCTACTCAAGTCATCAGTGAAATTTATGAAGTAAGAATATCCACCTCTAGCTTCTACTGGAAATGGTCCACAAACATCAGTGTGTACCAATCCTAGAATCTATGTGTCTCTTTCACCCTATCCACTAAATGGTGGTTTGGTCATTTTACCTTATAAACAACAATGGAATCTATCAAGTGGTTTTAGCTCAGAAGAGTCTAAATAATCATCTTGATAGATCTTTGTTAGGCGCTTCTCATTTATATGACCAAGATGGTGATGCCACAACTGGGTGTTATATGAGTCGTGTGAACCTAATTCATTATTGATTACCAACACTTGGTTTTTTTAATTTAATACATACAGACCATTATTTAAATGTCCCATACTATAACATATGTTTTCCTTATAAAAGAAACAACTTTTATTTTTGAACTTGAAAATAAACCCATCTGTATCTAAACTTAATACATAAATTATGTTTTTGGTAATAGTAGGCACGTAATAAAAATATTTAAAAACCAAAATCATTCTCGCTGGAAACAAAAGGTGGTAGTCACCAATGGAAAGAGCATCTTGCCTCACAACATCAGAATCTCACAGAACCACTTCTCCTTTGGAAATTTTCTGAAATATATTTGGTTCTTGAATTTGAATACAGATGTGAGCACCAAAAGCTGTATCTAATACCCAATGTGTAGAAATGGAAATATTGCTCTCAATAATGAACACACCTTTGGATTCCTCTTGCCTCTGGTTGTAGTTCCTCTTCCAGTGGCTTGACTTGACATATGAAAAACATATTGTCTCCTTTTCCTTTACCTACCTTTGGATCTTCTTTTTCTTGGCTGGATGGTGGTCAGGGGCTTTAGACTATTTATAAATCTCAGGCTCCTTTTTCTTGTCCTTCCTCTTCCTATTCACTATAAGGATTGTGGGTTTATCATTCCCCATGTCTTTATCCACTTAGTGAGTCAAGGTCAGAAGTTATGATAGACTCTTCTCATTATTACTCATATTATAATTCACAATAAAATAAGAGAAGGTCTTGGGAAGTGATGAAAGTATGAGATCTATATGAAACTCATCCACTAATTTAATCCATAAGATGTCTAGATGCTCAATGTAGCCGATAAGCTTGACTACATGAGGCCCATTTGGCGTAACTGGTAAAGGTTATTCTAGCACATATAGTTTCCTTTCATGGAAAAGGATTACCCATAGGTTCCTTTTTCACTCATATAAATTAGTTTCATTGAGAAGGTTCTCCTTCTTGAGTATGGATTATAAGGCTGGCAGTGTGCACAAACCTTTGGAAACACCATTAGTTTTTTTGGAAGAGTTTTAGTGGTGAACTTTGAAAGAATGAAAATTCCTTGGGTGGTTTAGGAATCGAGTTTTTGTTGGTGACACATCATCAAGTGAAGTCGGTCTTCTTGTAAGGAGTTGATCGGTGATAGTCCAACTGATCTTTTGGTGTCCTGGGTTTACTCTTAGTGTGCTCTTTTGAATAAGATGAGCATGTACCCTATCTTGACCTCCTTCTGGAGGCACTAAGATAGCATCGGTCTTACATCATTCTAAAGTTTTAAAACTCGTGGGCTTCGTATGTGGTTGTTATTTGGGTTGTATGTGGGATGCGTGGTTCTGTGGGTTACACCTTTTTCTTTTTGGGGAACGACAATTTTGAAATATCCAAGCAATGTATTGGCTTGGGAAGGTCACTAGAATATGGGTAGGGACTTTGGTATATGTGTGGTTGGTGATGAAATCATTTTAAATGCATGTCGCCGGTTTAAGGGTGAGTGTGGGTTTATGGGTCGACAATGTCTTTCAAGGAAAGAGTTGTGGTTTGGGAGTTTGATCGTAAAATGATAATACAATTAGTAGAAATCACCAATGAGTGGGTGGTTGAGGAGACTATGATGGGATCATGTCTCCAGTTGCGTGGGCTCAATTATGTTCTGTTTCGATGTTTTGGGGTTAGATTTTGAGCATTGGCTTGGGTTTTTAAAGGCTTAAGCCATTGGGCTTGTGAAATTTTTATAGATGTGTTGGAATTTGGGAATGAAATGTGATCGTTCAGATGAGACTTCTTGACCTTGGTGGGTTAGTTAATGTTGTTGTGGTTTCTGATGGCTTCTTGGGGATGAGAAGTTTTTAGGGTGGGTAGATTGTAAAGTCCCATGTTTTTTAACCGGGTTAAAAATACGAAAGTTTTTGAACTTTTTCATTTACTGCATTAGTCGGTTTTAAAACCAAGCTTTGGGGTGAAGTTTTGCTAGTTGGGATCATTTAACTTTAATATATCAGGCATGATTGAAGGCTTGAGGAGTTTCTCGGGTGGCTGGATGGGTTTCGGGAGCATCAGACATGGTAGAGACATTCACATGGGCTTCACAAGGTTAGTCAAACCATGCGGGTCAGTCATGCATGATAAATCAGGTGTCCAGTAGTAGACACACGGTCTGCGCACGGTCAGTCAGACCGTGCGAGTAAAATTGTGCGGCTTACCCAGTTTTGAGTTTTGGGTTATTTTATTTAATTAAATTCTAGGTTAAAAATAGATTTAATTAATAGTTGTGAAATGGGGGGTCATTGATTAAATTCAAGGATAAGAGTAACTTAATTATTTGATGTGAAGTGGGGGGTTTTATTTAATTGATTTTCAGTTGAGAAAATTTAAATTAAATAAAGACAGGTTGGGGTTTTTATTTAATTAAATTCATTGAAGGAAATTTAATTAAATGATGTGTTAAATGAGTTAAGATAGATAATTTAATTAATTAAATTCAGTTGAAAAGAATTTAATTAAATAGTGGTTAATGGGGTATCAAAGAGTTAGTTTAATTAATTGATAATAATAATATATTGGTGGTTATTATTATTATTATATTAATTATTGTAGTTAATTTTAGTGTTTTATTTTATTTTTGGGGTAGATAAAAACAAAGTAGTTGCACCCCCTCTCTTCTCCAATGTGAGGCATGACCTCCCCCCTTCCTCCCATGGTGAGGCACACCACCCCTCAACCCATAACTCTCTCCTTGCGCCAGTTCCTCTCATAGACTTCACATAAATCATTCATCTTAGTGAGGTGAGTCTGTCTCCATGTGTTTCATTATTCTCAATGGCCATTTGGATTCTCCTTCACTCTGATTCGGTTTGGCCAAAACCCTAACTGAGGGATTGATTTGTTTCTTCCTTTCTTCCAGTTCTAGGTGGTGTGGAGGATGTCTCGGACCCATTGATCTACATTCTGACAGCCGCCACCAAAGGTGTGGCAGTTTGGATATATTTGGTCACCACCATCAAACCTAGGTAAGGATTTATACTCGGTAATTAGTTTCACACCCCTTGAATTAGTTTCTTATGTTTTTTTGAGTTGTGGTTAATTTTTGGGTGTGCATTGGTCCTCACCACACTAATTGTTGGTGTTAGTTGTTGTTATAATGTGTGATGATAAATTCCAAGTGCGTGTGCACTTTTTTTGAGGTGTGTGCACACGAGCGGCCTGGGGTATGTGTCAGAAAGCATTGGCTCAGACAATTCTTTGTAGTAGGGTCCTCAACTTTTCTTAATTAATAAAACATAGTAGTTTTTTAATTACTATTGTTGATAAATTTGATTTCAAATGCTGAATGGATTGTTTATTGGCATAAAATGTTTTTTTAGATTACAAAATCACATTTTTGTAATAAAAACCCTCCAACGGAGGTGCGCTAACTTCAAGCTAAAAACATAACGATTAGACTGATATGTTCATTTAGCTTACTGATATGTGTTTTACTATTGCCACCCTTACATGTTGACGCACTTGGGTTAAGTGGTAATTATGAGTTTTGGGTAGGATAAGTTGAGATAATTAATTATGAATTAATGAGTGGAATATATTGAGACAATTAATTGTGAATTAATTGTGATCTTTGAAATTTTAATTTAGATAATTAATTGGGGAATTAATTATGTGATATTGAAATGGTTTCATTTGAGATAATTAATTTTTGAATTAATTATGTGATATTGAAACGGTTTCTTTGAGATAATTAATTTGTGAATTAATTATGAGATATTGAAACTGTTACCTTGAGATAATTAATTTGTGAATTAATTATGTGATATTGAAACAGTTTCCTAGAGATAATTAATTTGTAAATTAATTATGTGATATTGAAACAATTGCCCTGAGATAATTAATTTGTGAATTAATTATGAGATATTGAAATGGTGGCCTTGAGATAATTAATTTGTGAATTAATTATGTGATATTGAAATGGTTTCATTAGAGATAATTAATTTGTGAATTAATTATGTGATATTGAAAAAGTTGCCTTGAGTGAATTAATTGTGAATTAATTTTGTGCTTTGAGTTTTGTAATTGAGATAATTAATCAGGGGATTAATTATGATATATATTAAATTAGTTAAGTTGAGATAATTGATTTTGAATTAATTATATGCTTTGATATTGTAATATAGATAATTACTCGAGGGATTAATAATGATATATTTAATTGGATAAGTTGAGATAATTAATTGTAAATTAATTACATGCCTTTGATATTATGATCCAAATATTTAATTGTGGAATTGATTATGGAGAGTTGCGATTTATAATGAGATAATTAATTCTAAGTTAATTATGACATATGATTTGTGTTGTTGATTAATTAATTGATGAATTAATTAATGGGATTTGTGTACCTAGTTAATTGTTGAGTTAACTGATGGATTTGAGTATGTCCAATGAAATGAGTGAGAGGCCATTGCCTCATGTTTTTTAGTAGAATTTGAATCCCATATTAATGTTTTAATTAAAATACTTAAGATGGTTTTCCTTAAGCATAAATGTGAATATGCTTGCTTATATGTAATTGAAATGGGTTAATGAAATGCATGAGAGGTTAAATGCTTCATGCATTATATGTTGTGAATGGTTACAACTTGTATAGACACGGGAGACAAGGGACCGTGAGAGCCCTTTGAGAGAAATAATATGTTAGTTTTTATGTTGGTCCTCCAGAGACCATGAGAGCTTGTGGAGTTAAGCCAGGGGATATACCGTGTGTGCTACTCTTGGTGATGGATGTCTGTGTGTTACGTCCTGATCCATCCAACATCGTTTTCCAAAGGACCGTGAGAGTCTAGGGTAGGAAGACAATGTGATATTTCATGTTTATTTCCATGAGACCATGAGAGATCTTGGAGTTTGGACTAGGGGCAAGACCGTGAGGGCTTCCCCTGGTAATGAATGTATGTGCATTATATCTTGGTCTAGCTAAAAATAGTATCTGGGGTATATGTCTATTTGGCATTGGTACGTGCTTTGTTTATATAGGAGTATTCTAAGCATATATATATATATATATAATGTTACTATATGTATATACATAATTGACATGATTATACAAACCAGTCATGGGATGAAGTAGGTATTGTCGTCAGGTGTCCCTTAGGAACCTGGACGTGTTGTTGGTTATTTATTCAATTCTGTTATTGATTCGATATACTTGCATACTGTTTAATTTTATTACATTGTCTAGATTGATATGGACGTCGGTGGTCCTGACCTACTGAAATTTATATCTCACACCCTATTCAGGATACCATTGCATTGGGGTACCTGAGTAAACTCTACTTGTTTACAGGACCTTGGACATTGCTTGTTGTTGTTTGCTTGTACCTGGGAGTTAAGAGCAAAGAACTGAGTGGGATCTCGGGATGCTCATGGAGATCAACCTTGGGGCTTTGTTCCTTTTCATTTTTTTCTTTATTGTGATGTAAAGCATGTTGTTTTGTTTACTGATTTCAGATATGTACCACCATAACATGCATACATTGTATAAAATGGTGTTTTACCATTTTCTTTATTGAGTTGATATTACAATTGACTTATTTTGCATTAGTTATTATTTTATACTTCTTATGCTATTGTAATCTACTTATATATTGTTATACTATTGTGAAAACCCTGATATGATGGTATATTCTCCCCACTGACAATCCTTACACCCTCGTTGCTATTCGGAAGCCTCTAGCATTTGGGGAGGTACGCTTGAGGTCATGTGGTGACCGGTCTGGCTACCGGTTTGATGGTAACCTGGGTCGGGACGTTATATGTTGGATCAATAATGCACGGATGCTCATTTTTAGATCATGATAGTGTATGTTGGTTGATTTTCAATTAGAATAATGGATCATGTAGTGTGTCAACTATGGATGTTGGTGTTGGTGCATAGACAATATTGTTATACCATATAGAGGAAAGGCATCGAGATCAAAGAATGAATAGTGCATCAGATTCTGAATCCATGTGTTTTTAGAATGGTCAGAAAGAGGATAGGGGGAATCTATTGTCACCTTTAGCAGAATAGAAAAAGTCATGGTCTACATTGGGAATGTATTATAGGATATGATGTATTTTTTTGGATCAGTCAGGTATTTTCATTGAAAATCTTTCTTGACTGGACTTGGGGAACAATTATTTGGGATTCAATGAGTTAAAATATATAGAGTATTAGTTTATTATATTATCAAGCATGGTGATTTAAGAACCACACCATGTGTGGACACTTGCGATGTCACCAACCAACCTAGGCTTCCATCCAACCTGACTCTTGGCCTGGCCCATGACATAGACCGAAGGGCATTACCGATCCTCACAGACTAGTAACTAGTGCCTCAGTATCATGGAACTCTGTTGGGAATTTTTTGTCCCTTAAAAATATTAACCAACATCTACATATATTACATACAATATAACTATCAGTCATAGTATACAACAAAGGTAATTTCACAAGCATGGGGTGGAAATTTAGAAATTAAAAACAAAATAACCAAAAGGGGAAGGGATTAACTGGATGAACAAAAAGTCTATATCGAATGTGTGTTAACACACCCAGTCCTCCACCACCAACACCTTCCCAAGGATAATCCATTGGCATGACAAACCATCATTTCCTCCACAAAAGGCCTTTCCATTATTTGTTTTGTTACTATTTTAGTATAAGCTTTCCAGATATCTCGGTTCATTTCCCACCTGACACGTATGGTGTACTAGTCCATAGAACCCCACCTCGATACCCAAGATTCCAAAGTGATATATTCTATTTTAAAATAAAACAAACCCCCTCTATAAAACAAAAATTTTATTAACTATAACCCACCCATGAAAACCAACCATTTATCAAGGGAAAAACACATTTAAACAATAAATACACATGTAAGTCATTAGGGAACATCATTATCACATACAAAAACATTTAAAAATCATATTTTAAATCCAATTAATAAATACAAAAATCATCAAATAATTTAATGGCATGGAACCAACTACCTTTTACATGAAACCACCCATGTCTAGTTGGAAACCAAAAGTCACACCATGAGAAGACCCTAATGATTTGGTGTGATCCAATGATCATTGGGCTAAACCACCCATGTCTAGTTGGTGGTCATTTTTTGCGCACTAAAATGTGTGAATTAGTAGTTGGGTTCATTCTTATAGATTTTCTTAGGTGTATTTATAAAGGAAGGAACTAATATTACTTCATGCAAGAGACATATACATTGTTCTTGGGGTGTACAACCAATTGATTTGGTGTGACCCAATGATCATTGGGATAATGCAGTGTTTGTATTAAACTGGAACATGAGTGTTTCATGGTTGTGAGTGTGGCCAATGACTATGGAACATATCCGTTGGGACTATGGTGTTGTGGTAAAGGATAATTGATATAACCGGACAATGGAAGCATGGATAAGGGATATCCAATGGTGGGGAGCACAATATAAAATTCGTATGGAAATTATTATTATTACACCAACCTTTGGAATAATGTGATGGAATCATACAACATTGATTGATTTGCGATGAATCAAGGTGTTTTCTATGTATATTTTATAAAGTGACTCTCTTGGGATCTATGTCTTCATTAAAATGCCTAAGTGGATCGTTTAAAATGATTCAAGTATTTTGAAATTTTTCTTAGAGGGTTGTCGCTCGTTTTAAATGATTAAGATTTTTGGTTCATGAAGTTTCCTTGAATGTTTAAAAAAAGGAATTGTGGTTTTGTGAAAGAGTGTTTGGAACTGATTGATTTATTTTAAAAAGGGTGTGTTATTTTAAAGAGGAATTTGTGTAAATGTTTGGTTCTTTTAATGAGATTTCAAGTGTGATTTTTTAAATAGTTTTCAAAGGACATTTGAATTGTAGTTTCTCCATAATCTTTTAAGTTTAGATTTTTATAGAATTAGGAAAACCATTACATTATATCAATATTTTGTGTATTTATTTTTTTGAATACTACTATCACCAAATCAAATAGGATGGATATGAATAAATAATGGATGGATGTCAATCGTTTGAAAAAAGAGTATGGAGATGGAATGAAAGAATTCATCAAGTTTGCAAAATATCATGCATATGACCCTTCTCAAATACTTTATCAGTGTTTATGTTGTTGTTATTCAAGAAAAGTTAGTCAGAGGAGTTAGAAGAATACTTGATCTGTTACAAAATAGATCGAAGTTATAAATTTTGGAATAAACATGGGGGAAAAGTGAATGTAGCTAGTGGTTAGGATAACAGTGCATTTTATGGATCATTTGATATGATTATAGGTGTGGAAAATGAATAAGACCGTATCGAGGATGTGATTACAGATTTGAATGATGATGAAGATCATATTGACTAAATGACAAGGACAATTGAAGATTAACTTCATGATTTCCCAAAAAAAATTGAGTAGTTAAAGAGTTGTGCAAAGATGACTTTTTATGGTGGTTTTGCTAAATATATAGCATTATCAGTCGTACTGAGGCTGTATGATTTGAAAGCAGGCAACTGATGTAGTGATGTCAGTTTTATAGAATTAATTGATCTCTTGAATGATATGCTCCCAAAAGATGATGATCTCCCAAGACAAACATATGACTCCAAATGAATGCTACACTCGATGGGTATGATCTATGAAAGAATACACACCTTCCCAAATGACTATATACTATTTTGAAAGGACCAAAAATTACTTAGATAATTCCCAAAGTGTGGTGCTTCTCGATACAATAAATATGAATCCAGTCCTACGAAAGTTGAATGGTACTTTCCAATCATTCCAAGGTTTAGGTTCCTATATGGAAGTGAGGAGACTGTAAGGAAATTGACGTGGCACACAGACAGAAGAAATAGGGATGGGAAACTATGTCACCCAAAAGACTCTCCTCAGTAGATGAGAATCGATCATGAGTATCCTGGTTTTGGAAACGAGCCAAGAAACCTTCATCTTGCGTTATCTACAGATGGAGTGAATACTTTTGGTTTTGAAAGCAGCACTCACAGTACATGGCTAATTATGTTGGTAAATTATAACTTTCCACCATGGTTATGCATGAAAAGAAAACACATCATGCTATCTATGGTTATATCAGGACCGAAACAACCGGGTAATGATATTGATGTTTATTTGGATCCATTGATCGAGAATTTGAAATTATTGTGGGATTCAGGTGTTATGTTGTATAATTCTTATTGAAATAAAGATTTCATGTTGAGATCCATGTTGTATTGAATGATAAATGACTTTCCTACTTATAGAAATTTTTCAAGATATAGCATTAAAGGAACTCATGGGTGTCCCATCTACGAATATGGTACACAATCAATTAGGTTGAAGCATTCATTAAAACCTGTGTTTCTAGGACATTATAGATTTATACCCCAACAACATAAGTACCAATCTTGGATGTAATTATTCGATGGAAGTTCAGAAGAATGTACAACACCATCTCTACTAACAGGTCATCAACTGTTTGAGAAATTAAAAGATATG
Source organism: Viscum album (assembly GCA_963277665.1). Classification (NCBI taxonomy): domain Eukaryota; kingdom Viridiplantae; phylum Streptophyta; class Magnoliopsida; order Santalales; family Viscaceae; genus Viscum; species Viscum album. The sequence continues at coordinate 282,816,286 of OY728129.1, forward strand.
GACACTAATTTTGGTAAACTTTTTTCAAAAAACCTTACAAAAACCAATTGGAAGAAGAGATCAATTTTTTTTTAATTATGATATTAGAATTTTCTATACGCCAGACACTTTCTTGATGTTATGCATGTTGAAAAAATGTACATGATATTTTCATCAGCACATTGCTAAATGCACCCGAAAAAATAAAGGATGGAATTAAGGCTAGGTTGGAAATGGTTGACATGGGAATACGAGAAGATTTGGCACCAGTGAAGGGTAAAAAATGAACTTTTCTTCCTCCAGCTGCTTACACTCTTTCCAGGAAGGTGAGATATTAGTTTTTAAACTTCTTGAATGATGTAAAGGTTCCATAGGGGTATTCATAAAATATCAAGAACACCGTTTTAGTGACTAATTTAAAGTTAAAGGGTCTGAAATCACATGACTGCCACGTTTTAATGCAAGATATAATTCTTATAGCTTTACATTGTATTTTTACCAAGAATGTCTGTTATACATTAACAAAGCTCTGTTTCTTCTTCAAATATATATACAGCAAAGTTATAGACCCAGCGAAATTTCCGAGTATGGAAAGAGAAATTGACATCATATTATGTGAATAAAAAATGTTCTTCCTGTCGAAATTCGTTGATATGATGGTTCATTTGATGGTTCACTTGGTGAGAGAGATTCGACTATATGGTCATGTACATTATAGATGGATGTACCCCATTGAATGGTATATGAAGATTTTGAAAGGTATGTCAAAAATCGAAGTCATCCAGAGGGTTTTATTGTGGATAAATATATTGTTGAGGAAGCCATTGAATTTTGTACCGAATACCTATCTGGTGTGAAAAACATTAGTCTACCGAAATCTCATCACACCGGGTGGCTTGTGGGTGAAGGAATTTCTGGAAGAGAGGTTGTCACAATCAATATTAAAGATCAAGAGTAGTCCCACCTTTATGTTTTTTATAACAGTTTGGAGGTTGACCCATATTTTGAAACCCACAAATAAATTCTTAGGCATTTGAATCCATTAAGGGATGAAAATGGATATCAAATACAAATAATCGGCAGTTTATAGGATGGTTTTGGGACCATATATTGAAGAATTTATATGAAAATACAGACTCAATTTCAGAACGACTTCAATGGATAGCCATATGGTTAAGTGTGTATGTATTATCTTATAATACATATGTAATTAATGATTATACATTCTATACTGATGAACATGATGAAGACAGTACCGTGAAAAATAGTGGAGTTACACTTGTGGCCAAAGAGATGCATGTTTCCGATGCTAAGGACATAAATCCAATTTATGAAAATATGTCATACTTTGGAAACATCAAAAAAATATGGGAGTTGGATTATAAAAAATTCCAAATACCGATTTTTCAATGTAAGTGGGTTAATAACAGGAGCGTTGTTAAAATAGATGAGTTGGGATTCATGAAAGTTGATTTTAGTAAGGAAGGGTACAAAGAAAAATTGTTTATAATGGAATCACAGGCAATAAAAGTATTTTATGTTCCAGATCTCACAAACTGAAACTGGTCAATTGTTATGTTATCGACCAAAACCACTGAAGGGTCAGATAAAAATTCAACGGAGGATGACAGTTTCATTAGGACGTTGCAATCATTTCACAGTGGTCCCAATGTAGATGGTGTTTTGTATGTCATAGGAGACCATAATGAAGGGATTTGGATAGTCGATAGAGGGGTCAAATCCCTTCAACCTTTTAAAAAATAGATTTCAATAATCAGGTTTTTTTGTAATATACATCACGTTACCTTATGTTATTTTATGTTCATTGCTGCTTTTATGTAATATAAATTAAACGTTAAACCACTTCTGTGGATAATGAATTCTACATGTGATTATGCTACCAACCCTGAGGCACAACGGGTCTCTCAACCTGCTATTGCTTGCAGTACAAAGAAACAGTAGGTCTCTCAACCTGTTATTGCTCACAGTATAGAGGACCAACAGGTTTCTCAACGTGTTGTTGCTACTCCTAGTGCAATGGTACAACAACCATCTACACATGTTGATGCTAGCACTTTGTAGGAACATACTTATGATGTTGAAACTGAGGAAATGGTAGGCAACGAAACACTGGTGGTGTATAAAAAATAGTAGCGTCGTAGTTTGACGGTGTTGGCAAAAATCCTTAAGGAAAAAGTGAAAGGTATCAAATATGAGGTCGGATAGAATAAGTGGGGCTAGCATGTTAACCCCAATAAGGTTGTGTTCATTAGTTATATTGGAATTGTCACTCAACAATGCATTTCGATTGATGTATTTTCATGGAACCATGTTGTCATCGGGATTAAGACACTGATGTGGGGAGATATTATGATAACATTATGATATCATTTATTTAATTTACTTAAAAATAAAATAATGAAACATTGATTTACTCTTCATCATCCCTTGTAGAGTGCATTTACAATAGATGACTCTCACAAGGACAATGTGTTAAGGGTTGCTGGAAGGATTCACAGAGGCTTTCGCACAATTTTAACAAGAGATTATCTTAAAGAAGTTGAATGGAAAATAAACCCACACCCACCTCCTCTTTGTGCACACCTAATAACCCAAGGAGCGTGGGATGCATTTACTAGTCGTCATACGAAGAAGTCTTTTCAGGTACATTGTGTTTGGTAATATGTTGTTTGACGATACATGTATTTATCACTTTGATTGATGATTTTTTATTTATGAAACAACAACTAAGAGCTGAAAATAAGGAACGAGCAGCAAAACCAGCATACTCCTACCGTAAAGCAAGGATGTGGTACGTTTCACTTGGAAAAATGGTACATATTTTAAATCTACCGTAATACTTTTATGTGACATAAAACAACACCATAATTGTGTTCCTCTATTTATATGTAGATTGATGAATCCAAATCCAAATTCACTTCCATCCCACACCATGTTCTATGGAAGGGGGAACATGTAAATAAAGATGGGATACTAATAGATTAAAACACATAAAAAGTGTGGGAAACATGTGTAAGTATGGAATAATAAATATATTTTTTATTTAAATCGATATTACATAACAATGATTACTTATTTTCCTATATTTTCTATCTGACATAGTCACAGGAATCATAAATATCTAAACCAGATGCAAACATACTTTCGGTGGCCTTGAAGTAGCCAAAAATGTATGGTCGTGTCAGAGGTTTAGGTTTTGAGGTGACACCCCGAACATTTTTTGAGAAAAAAACAAGAGGATCAAAGTGAAGAAATGAAAATGATGAGAGAAAGAGTAGCTATCCTTGAAGAACAAATGAAATGGTAGAGAGAGATCATAAAAAATTTTATGATGGGGCGAAGAGAAGAAGTAACTCAAGAACAACCAGCACGTGAAGATCCTGCCCCACCCCCCACCAGCTTTGTGGTGAGCCATTCCCCTCAAAAACCTATCTTAGCTGAGGTAATCAATGTTCTAATAATTTTTTATGTGAATTATGAATTAGATAGAGAATGACACTTTTCCTGTTCTGATATTGTACAGGGTGAAAATGACCGTGATTTATATCTATCAACACCCACCCATCACCTTGTAGTAAGGGCTACAGTGTTCAATATCCAGAATGTCATGCTACGCAACAGACCACTTCCAACAGGTCATGTCAAAGTGTTGATTAATGTAGCTCATGAGCCGAGCATCGAGCTACCAATTCCAATTGATGATGAATATATTCATAAGGTTGAACAAGCTCTTGGAACATTTATTGCATGGTCATCACAGCTTGTAAAAAACATGTTGATAATGAGGTATTCATTTCCAATTTATTTTTTAATATAAACCTTTAAAATTTAATGAAAAAGGTCTGAACCGATGAATGTTATTATAGTTAGACACAGGGAAGGGGGTGAAAAGAAAGAACAACTCAAACCCATATAAGGATCAACCAACCGATCAAAACGATCTACTGAAAGCACCTTAAACCAACTTGTTCTATATCCATATTTATTATCATTGTAGACTCATGTGAATACAAATTTGAAAGACGGTGGTACTCACACAATTGTTTTTTATGAAAATATATACGAAGGGGAAGATCTAGATTTCATTAGGGTTGACAATGTAAGTGAAATCATGGAGTATGATTGTCTAAGAAGCTCAGTTGTAAATGTATACATGAGGTATGTTTTCATGATTTGATTTTTTAAAATCTGATATACTATGATAATTATGACTAAATACATTTCATATTTTTCACAGGTGAATATATGAAAAAAAACTTGAAGGGATTTCCCCATGAACAAAAATTTGGACTCGTTAGTCCTCATGTCACCTCTACAGAACAAAAAAAAAATATAATCCAATAAAGAGGGTGAAATAGTGGCGGGTCTGCTCAAAACATTTAACAACAAAAATAAAGATGACAGACTCCTCTTAATACCAATGATGCAGGGGTAAAACTCTAAAATTTAATCATATCAAGTATATTTTAATTTCTTTCATTACTTATTCTTTTTTGTGTTCTTAGGCAACATTGGATGCTCATTGCGGTCAATTTGGATACTCCAAAGATTTATTTCCTGGATTCAATGCATGGATATCCAACAAACCGACCACACATGATGGAGTTTGTAAATTTTTAATACACTACATCCAACATTTTAGAACTAAACATCTAGTTATATAATTTATATTATCTTTTAATGGGGGTTCTATTATAATAGGGCGGTGCGTGGATATCGTCTACATCATGGAATGAATCTAGGGGAAAAGGACAAGAAACATCATATTAAAATTCCCAACCAAACTGGAGAAGCTCTGAGGGAGTGATGCCATAATGAGATCGGTGTCGAGTTCTTCGGGGAGTTTAAACCCTAGAACCTCTAGGTGCTCAATGTAGCCAATGAGCTTGACTATGTGAGGCTCGGCTGGGGAACCCTCTCTAAGATTACTCTGAAAGAGCGCCTTGGAAATCTCAAACTGTTCCTGTCTAGCTCTCTCCTGGTGAAGATCATGAAGGTGCTTAAGCATGCTATACATATCCATCTTTTCGTGAGACTTTATGAGTTCACTAGACAAGATGAAAACATAAAACATTGAACGTTGACCACGCCGTTCATATGTTTTTCGTAGACTAGGAACTCTTCATCACTCGCCTCTTGAGTAGGCGGATCAGACATTGAAGATTCTAGAACGTAAGATTTCCATTCATGGTGTAGAACAACTTGAAGGCATGTAAACCACTCATGGAAGTTACTGCAAGTGAGGAGATTGTCTTTATTCAATATTGATCGTAGGGATAGTGAGCTTTTCATTTTATTCTACAATTAAAAGAGCATATTTTTAGTAATTTTCTTGATTACAGATTTTGTGAGAAATGATTGATTGATTTTATTAAATCTCCCACTATTTTATCAAGTCCCAATAGCCCTCACCGTTGAACTTGGAATGTCTAGTTGCTAGGATATTCTAGTGGTGAGGATCCATATTTCCCTTCACATAACCCCAATAAGGGTTGGTCAAGCTATTTTGAAGGTATTTAGGTAGGCAAGTCTTTGCCAACTGCAGGCTTGCAGCTCCTTGATCTATTGAGTAGACTCCCCAATCCAGAAATCCTGACTTGGATTTTCTCAACACTTGCCTCCAAATTACACCAAGTCTAGAAAGGGCTACTCCTCTTGATGTAAAATGATTTAGTCAACCCGAAACCTTCATAAGAACTCCCTTTATAAAAGTAAGTGTCCCAACAAGGGTTGGTCAAACACATAGTTCTATTGAGTTTTGTTCTTAATTAAGTAACGAAAGGCTTAGTCTGACTTAATATTAGATTGAGGGATTTTATTTTATTATGCATAAATTTTTATCTTGTTTTATCATTTACATGTCTTGTTAATATTTAAGTGGATGTTTACTTAATTAATTAACCATGTTTGGATAAAACATTTACACATAATCAATTTTATTTAAATTTCGTCTTTGCATATTAATTCATTCATTTATATGATCGCGGTCTTGCATCAATAAAAATAATTTTAATGCATTAGATAGAAAATAATTAATTAATTAAATGACCTGATCATGAGATTATCTAATGGTTGATTTAATGAGAGGACATTAAATCAACCTATGACCTAGGAGAAATATCTCCTTATGTCGGACTTGGCATGAGCTATAGCATTCCATGTGTCCACCTATGTATCATCGAGTTGTCGTCATTATGGTTTCATCTTGAATCGTCCCCACACGCCTTGGGATGCTCCATTAATTACAAATATTTATTACTCACACACAGGTGAGGGGAACCAAAGAATTGATTAAAGGGAATTACATAAATATCATTGGACACGCAGGTTCTACATAATAATGGAGGGATGGATGACTCATAGACCATCTTTTAATTTAATATTAAATAATTGAAAAATCATGCAATAAATTTAATTAAATAAATGTCAACACATACATAGATTTTGGTCAAGCTCATGAATGGTCACACATGAAACGAATACGCAAAATTAAGCAGCTAACATTCATTTATTTGTTCTTTTATTATTTAAGATATATGTGCTTGCATTAATTATTAATTAATTAATTAATTAATTAATTTTCTTTCATCTTAATGATAATCTGATCTTATTTGGAGATACCCATCATTAATGGAATTCATGACAAATAAACGAAAGAACCAATAATGGCATATTAATTACAATAAATTAATTGAGCATTTTAAAATTCTTTAAAACCATTATTGACTGAAAATTCTATTTTTTTTCAAGAAAGCACTTTAAGGATAAGCGGTAACCACATACATCACGCGGGAATCCAAATATAAGATGCTTAAACAAAATTTGAAATTCAAAACCAACACCAAACCCAAGGAGGCTTTGATCCAAGAGTCACCGCGTCAGTCGGAGTCAGGTTGCTACCATCCACCATCATCAACATGGAATGCCATCATCGTCTCAACATCCACATCGCCCAAACTGCCAGAGCCGATGACCGGAGCAAAAAAAACAACCAGAAATCATCACAACCAGAACATGAACTTTTGCATACAAACCACAACAAACCTTCACGGATGACTTTGAGGAAGAAACACCCAAAAAACAACTCGTCATCATTGCCCATAACACCACTTCAGGAAGAAAACTGAACAATCAAGAGATCCAAAAATAGAAACAACTCCCTTGGTGTTGTTAAAGCAAACACCAAACATCACCATCGTCGAAGAGCCCGCATACCAGAACCGTCCCGACTCTATTTGCACCCAGAATCCCGACAGCCGACAACCCACTCATCCCAAAACTTCTTAGCACCACCGCTCTAGCTCCGACTGGGAGAGGCGTAGAGGAACATGATGTCAGGGCAGAGGAATGAGCAGCCAACCAGCAGCATCAGAGTCGTTATCGATCCAAAGAAGAAGCACATAACCCACATCTCATCGCACACAACAAGCATCAATCGAGGACCATCGCATCTTGGAAGAAATCCAGCTTAGACACGCCTCCTCGGCTGGGTCGTCAAACCCAGTGCGACGAAGCCATCGCCTTGCGAAAAAACACCAAGTTGGCCCGGTCAACACGCGGTGTGCAATAAAAGAACAATGTGTGATTAATTACTCAGCGCATCTAGATACATTGCGCATGGGTATAGAACGTGTGCTCCGGCCGCACACCGTGTAACCCAGTTTTATCGGCCAATGATTTGGCACTTCCCGATAGCATCTTCGGTTGTTCTTTATTTGTTTTTAAACCTTTAAAAAAATGAAACACTGAACGAACATGATTAATATATCGATAACATGTTAATTCAAATCAGATTAAAGAATGAATAACATGAAATAAAATCTAACCACAATTGTGCATAGATCAACAATCAAATAAATAATTATAAATTTAAACGTGACCGCTCTGATACCACTTGATGGTTCTGGGCGCAGCGAAATCGTGCGGTGGTGGGTGATATATTAAAATTTCTTTTAATAATTGTTTCCCGAAACCAAGAGCGAAGATCTTGCGCGTCAAAATTATAATTAATTTATTTAATGTCTCAAGAAATAAATATTTGGGCTTAGAAACTTTCTTCATTGATGATTGTTGATCATCCGAAAAGACCCTTCTAGATTGTCTTTATTGCGCTTATGAGGATCCAAGGGTAGAATCCCTCTAGCGGTGATCCATACGTGTTTCAATGGTCTCTGGGCAATGTCACTCGTTCTCCTGGTGCTAGTGCGGCGAATCAAATGTCTTGCGTTGTTCGTTCTTGATCGTTTGTTCTTCAGTCTTCAAGAAATTCTCTCTTAGGTTTCTCATTCTTGAGAGGGAGAGAGGAGGAGTCGATAGAGAATTCGTTGTGCACAACAATTCTCTATTCCCAAACTTGGAATTGGTTTTGTATGAATTACACAATAAACATAGCCATCTATTTATAGAGTTGGGATTTTGGTTACAAATTTTAATTGTATAACAACCATTAAATATAATTATAACCATTAATTAAATCTCATGCCACATGATAATAACAATATTATTATTTTGTGGTGCGTCAACTTATGCAAAATGGATAAATAATATTTACCGACTCGTAAATAATTATTTTATCACTGGACACGGTCTTGGTCTGTTCGAACTCCTCTTGTATTTATTGAACACCCGAATAAATATTTTATTCTCTTAAATAAATATATTATTCACAAACTAGTAAATAAATATTTATTAAATATTCAATAAAATAAATAAATAAATTTTATTCACAATCCGGTGAATAAATATTTATTTAATTTGTGCAATCAATATAACTTAAATAAAAATATTCATCAGTCTTGAGAATAATATTTATTCCATTAATTAAATTCAAATGGAATTTAATCGAGACCACCAGAAACACTTAGTGTGTGACCCTCTAGGATTATTTCTCGTTGGCATTAGGCTGGCTTGCCTAAAGTTAAGATTACTATCTAGCAACGGGTCAAAACACTCAAGAGAAAGAACTTAAAGTCGCAATAACGACAACCACATACGAACATTCACTGTGTAATATAATCCCTTTGTCACATAATCTCATCAAGCAGGTTGCATGACGATGGCATCAACCTATATGCTTGATACATCATTCTTTGACTATTTGAAATAAACTCGTTGTTACATCATGATCATGGAATTTAGGGCGATGGTTCTATTTCAATCAAAGGGTCGAGATATCAACTTCCATAAATATGAAAGGGACAAATCATTTCTTGACTTATCCATTAATAACATGTTATTCATGACACACCCAACGTACCCTACTTCCCGCCAACATATGGCGTGGCAATTTTCATCAATAAATATAAGTGTGTGAGTCATGACATGCATTAATGATAATCTTAAAGTCTAATGACTATTACACACGCTCATAGATAGAAATATCCGATGACACCAAAACATGCGGAATTCCTACTGCCGGGTCTGTTCTCATAATCTCTCATCTTGTAGATTACCATGTGCGAACTTCATGAGAAGAATTTTTGTTTGCTTACGAGTCCTCGCACATGACGATCTATATACTATGTGTCTCATCATAGTATGTTATCCAATCGTAGAACTATATTAAGAATATTGTTATAACACTTCAAGGTTCTCATTATAGCGAGGAACTAATATTACCTTATCAATGCGACAAATACTCTAGGACATTATTACATTATGATCATGCATAACAATGAACAATATGTAATAATAAGTTTAATTTAATTTTTAATACATCAAATATTCATGCAATCAGAGTACAAACAGTTTGTTCTAGGACGTCAACTCTAACAGGGTGTGTGCGTACATGTACATTAGGCAAATGCCTCTCATGTTAGTTATGTTTTTTAGCGCTTGTTGCCAGCCTCTGGCCTATGAAGGTGGGCTTGGAGTAGTTATGGCTCGAGCCCCATTGGGTTGGGTTGTGACAATTCCATACCAGCATCCTCGTTTTGGTCTCTCCTAGTTTATATTTTTCTTTGTATTGAAATTTTATATTGGTTATATTCAAATGCTTTGGTTACATGTGTTGGGTTTTATTTATGATTTTTGAGTTTTGATATATGTTTATGCATCTTTTGGTTTCACTAGTTATGAAACTGCTTATTTTATATGTATGGCTCTCCGACTTATGAAGTGATCATACCGAGCTTTCGGGTGGGAGATCCTTGTTTTATTATTATTTTGTTGGGTGAAATCATTCACACTTGTGTATATCTTGATGTTCGGAAACTAGTTTCAATCATATGGTGATCAAGAATACTCTAAAGACCTCGGGTACCTAGATCAGGTGTAGGTCGGTTCATGAAAATAACTCACCATGACCTGTTTTAAATCAATAAAATCATGTTTTTCTATCTATAATTCCAATAGCTACACCAAAACCATCTTCAAACCATGACTCATAACCTTAACATTTTCAAATTCACCATGACATGTTTACTAATGCCAAGATTTGTTTCAAAAACTATATCAACCAGTAGATAAATCAATCTTCATCTCACTAAAACAACATTAAATTTCTTTTGACAAATGTCTCCTTGGACTAACTATAGTGTTTCATCTAATCAAGTTGGAATGGTTTTCATGTATGGTTGAATTTCTCTTCGAACTCAAGTTTTTTTATCGTCTTCCTTATTTTCTAATTCCCATAAAACTCAATAATTGAATTAGAAGAATTCCAAAAAACTCTAAACATTGTGTATATAAGGTCCCCATAGATTCAAATGATGTTTTCCCATGGATTTTTTTGATAAAATCTTAATACTTTTATGGATTTTTGAACCATCACCCCCTTTTGATAAATTTTAAAGACATTAACCTATTATGTCATCAATATTTGTAGATATCTCAAAGATTCATACCTTTTAATTTTATTCATGCTCATGTTTCCATGTGACATTATATTATATTCAAAAACTTATTCTATTTCTTTTCCCTGAGATAGTATAAATTTTTAGAATTGATATTTTGAAATAAATTTTATGCAGATCTATCACATTTAGTGATGACTCTTATTTCATGTTCTTTATTACACAATAACTCTATTTAAAATTAATTCATTGCCACCAATATATAATTGTCTTACACTTGGCAAATTATGTTTTAATACATCAATAATGAAAACATCTTTAGATTTTAATTTAAGACCTATTTCAGCTGTAAAAAACTCATTTAATTATCTTGGCACTATCACTACCAAAAATATTTGATAGAACACTGAAATTTAATATTCTTCATGATATTTGAGAAATCATTGTTTAAGACTTGAGGGCTTTTATTTTTACTTCCCTTTAAAAAACATCCAAACCATAAGAATATTCAACTCTTATTCCTCTGGATGTATGACTTCAATAACTTCCTATAATTTTCTTGAGAATGTTTTAAAAAACTCTCCAGCACAATTTCGATCCTATTCATATCTTCCACGTACCTTTTTAAGTGAATTAATTCTATTTTGTGTAAGAATATAAGATTTTTCTTTTACGAGTTTCATCTCTAAGATGGCTAACCACCAATTCCAACTACCTATTTACATTTTGAATGAAATATTATACCCGGACAGGCATGCATGAATTTTTTTCCATATGTAACACAACACAAAAAAAATGTCCTAAAATATGGATTTTCTTAAATAGAATATTTGATATCTTGAAATGTTTTGAGTTTTATTTTGAAACTTCTATGCTTGCTTTGGAAATGTTTTATTTATTCATTACACACATTTTAAAGAGAGAACCTTTCTATTAGTATTTGAATTCTCCTTCGATTTATTTCAATGCGATTCACCAATCTATTTTATCTATATTTTTTCAAAAAATATTTTCTCAACCAGCACTATCACATAAAACTATTTTAAAGTTTTGAGATTTTTTAAGAAAATTTTATTAACATTCTTTTAGATTTTAGAGTAGCAATTTCTATAATAAATCCAATACCATTATTGCATTAAAAATTAGGTATTTGATAATTGATGCATTCCAAAACTTTACTTCATGCCAGAACAATTTTCTCAGCAGCCTCAAAGGATTCATCTTCAACCTCATTGGATTTGTTGAAATCATTACTTCTCCAGGGTAAATTTAGAAACAAACCACTTTGTTAGACCAGAATCAATAATTCATTTTCTTAATACTCAAAAATCATGTTTATTCAGGTTTTGATGTGTTTATCCTTTGTGAATGGTGTATTTGTAATAAAAATGTGTTTTTAAGATGTTTCTTATGCTTAGAGAAATTTTAGAGTTTTTAGAGTCACAATTTATGTATAGAGCAGCAAAGGTGACTATGAATCACTTTACCTGATTTTTATAAAAGTTGAGCTGACTAATCGATTCAACAGATTTGATGATAGTTGAATGGGTGAAATGAGAGGAGCAGGAGTAGCATACTGGCCTTCAATCTCGTACACCTAAACTATTGAGTCTGGTGGCCCAGGTATAATAAGATCATGGTCTTCAGCAGGCTCCTGATGTTCTCCTACCTCAGGCTGCATGAGACCAGGATCACCATCCTAAAGCTGCTTAGGAGCTGTGTCATGTCCTTCAACATTTTCCTGAGCAACGACCTCCTCGAGCTGCTTGGGGCCCGGAAGCTTACCTGCAAATCGAGTCCTCGTGGGTTTGGAAAGGAATGAATAATCTTTGCGCCGCCTAGTCTTCTTCCCGGGGCACACTGCATAATTCTAGGAATCATAGCCACCCTTCCGCTTTTTTAACTCGTTATTCGTAATGAAAGTATTCTTCAACCTGAACCACATCATAGAAGCCCAACGAGACCTGAGAGGAACCCTCGGTGTCTTCGTCTAACTCATCGGGATCCTCATCGTCTTCATCTAAGGGTTCATCCCTCATCTTTTCAAAATGATTTCAAATCTCAAGGCCAGTGGCGGGGGGACACGCTTAGAGGTGTGCTGGATGTCCGGCCTTACAGGATCTTGCAATGCTTGTTGGTCAGGCTCTTGAACGACGGCCAGACCTTTCATAGGAGGATGAATCATTCTCTTAGCAGTTGGAGTCTCGTGAGCACCTCCAGCCTCTTCAACTGGAATAGACGCAGTTGAACTTGGTGATGTCTTGCCTCCAGTGGGAAGAGTGCGCACTTCCAGATAGCCTGTTTCCTCTTATAACCCAGATGATTTGTCTTTCTTGTCTACAGCTCCTACTCCTAAGGATGTCGAGACTGCATAAGCATATGATCAAGGATCGAAACTGTGATTCACAGATGGAGCTGGAACAAACCCATCATGTGATCCACCAACTGCCTGAGGGCAATATTCTTTAATCATCTTTGTCAAGATTAACCTATCGATATCTCCATTTTTTCCAGCCTCATCCACGTCCAAGTAATGTTTGAAATGACCGCAAGGGTAGGAAGGGGGTTGACCTTTGACCCATATGCCCAAGCAAACCCGTTAGATTGGAACATCCCTCCTCAAAGAAGACCTGAATTGCCCTCAAGAGTTAGTTCAGCGACTCTGATTTCCATCCACCTGTATCAAGCCTTCTTCCGGTAGCTCATGGGATCCTCGACCTGGCGCAGATTGAGTAGAAGTGATCTACACTTCCTTGATATCGGGACACCCAGATTTCTCATATAATGGAACTCTTGAGACTCACTGATGGCATTCTTCAAAATTATGTCCTTGCCTATGCAAACTGGAATAGAGGGTTGTCTGAGATTCGAATTGGATTGGTTGGAAATACTAGTATTCGTCCTCTACCACTATTCATACAACTTACGGTGTTGGCCGCGATAGCTCCATCTCAGCACAAATACATGCCACTTTTGGTTGTTTCGAAGTAGAAGTCCTCCTATCAGCACACAAAAATAACCAACGGAGTTACCTATCTACCGAAGGAGAGCTGAGGTTTGAAATGGTAAAGGTAGATCTGGAAGCTGGACCCAAATATCCATGGTGGAAAGGTCCCGATTCATGTATAGATCAAAAGACTAGCGAAGAAGATGGAAATGTAAACCACAAGAATATCTACTAGATCTAGAAAAGGGCCTCACCAGGTAATCCTATTCGGCACAGTAAATGAAGAATAGACGCGGCCCTAGAAGCCTGACGATCCCACGTTGACATAAATCCCATTCTTCATCCATGATTCTATCAAAATGCTCGACCAAAGGCCTTCAAGAAACAAACCTAACTACCGGACCCAAGGGGAGCAGCGAATAAGCCTTTTAGAACCCCAGAGTAGAGTTCGACACCACTGGTTAGCCCTAAAAGATACCTGAGACCTTCGGCGAAATAAAGATGCAGGGTAAGTCCGAGAGATGCTCGACCGGTGAAGAGGAATCTTTTCGATCCACCCTGCAATGAACAACGTCGATGGTTGAAGGACCCTTCTCCCATGAAGGCGGAGGGCCTCTGTATCCACGATCACTGGTAGGGCTTCGCGCGAACGCCCTTGATAAAAAAATCTTGACCCAGTACCTTGACGCTATTATATTATCTTGCTTTTATTATATTCTATTACACCTACTTGGTTACACCTCTCAATGGTATGTATTAAAAGATTCATTAAATCCTTTCTCGTTCTTTATTTACTATATTTCTTCCAATTTTAATAGTAGAAGAGATTCATATATTAGAATCTAAATAGTGTATCTATTGTATTTTTTTCAAAACCATTCAAAGGTTGTGGAATCATCCATCAGAGTGGGTATAAGAGTGTTCTTAGTTGTGGTTCAGTCATTTGAAGAGGATTGAGATCTCTTATGGATTTGAATCCCTCGTTAATATTCTATAATGTTATATTATATAACTACTTTATTGTTTGTCTTTATATCTACTAGTGTTTAATTTAACGAGAGACCAAACCTTTCTCTCTTACTTATTTCTAGTAATTTGCATATAAATATAAATATATTTTAGAATGAAATTTTATTATATAATAAGTTTTTCACACTTCTTTATTTGAGTGTGTTTTTTTCATGAGTAAAAGTATTTCAAAAGTTATATATTTTCTTTAAAATATTTAATTGAATATTGTTTAATTCTTTATATATACTTTTAAGAAATTAAAAATCCTTTATCTTACTTTTTTAGTAAGCAAATGCATCTTTATAAAGGGAAATTTGTAAAGATTAATTCACCCTTTTCTTAAGCATATCAAGGACAAGAATTGGTTTTAGAGTTTCCATGATCTTTACATATTATTGATTGTTGTATCTTTTCAGACCCTGTTCATATCTAAAAATAGAAATATCTATTTCCAGTAAATATAGAGACTTATACACAAGGACATGTTGTTGATTGGTAGCCAAAAATCAATGCAACTTACTAATCTCGTTGAAAAGTAAAAATTGTAATCCATTTAGAAATCTTTATCATTGATTTATACAGTATCATTGATTATAATTCTGAGAAGGCTGAGGCTTCATATAGAGATTGGATGGATACTACTAGGGATTATTACGATTATAATTCCAAAGCAATGAATTAAAAAAATTGTGTATAGGGTGAGGATGAATTTAACCATATATTCTCTCATTCCACTGCATGCGAGACGTGTGATGCCTTATTTGTTTCCCATGCGGGAACACACAATGTCATGGAGATGCATTAAAATACATATATAACCTGATACGATACTTTTAGTATAAAAGATATAGAATTTGTTTTTAAAGTTTATTAAACGTTCAATGATATTATTAAACTTTTATAACTCTTTTATAGATCAAGACACAAAGGTAGTAGATTCTAAGACTGCTCAAAATTTTATATTACAAGTTGAGATGTACTACCTTAAACATGAGAGAATATCAAGTTTTTGATAAAATCAATTATGTATGGGGATATGAAGTCCAATCAGTAATATGAGGTTGAACCAATAAAGAATTAATTATTGTTGTCCAAATAGGTACACTATATGACAGTTAAAAGAGGGGGGTGATTTGTAGTCAAAGGTCGCCACAAAGGAAACTAACAGTTTTTACCCACTCAAGTATTCAGTTGATCAGATGTTATAAGTTGTGATCAAATCAGAGTATCAAATTATAAAATGTAAAAATGAAATATAAATAATAAACTCTCAAATTTTATAAACACAAACAAGTAAGTAAAAGCAAGTAATCTACTTGAAAATTAAATTCCACAAATTAAATAAAAACAAAATGGGGAGATCCAAATAACAATTTGAAAATTTATATTAAAGATATTATGTTACCAAAACAATTCCATTCATTTAATCTAGACCATAAGGAGAATCAATAACTTGATCCATGGTATCTAAGTTCCAAATACCAAACTTCCTTAACCAAGGTAGTGGAAGACAATAATTCCAAAACAGGGACTTCCTTGAAAGAAATATCCCTAAGCAGGGACATCAAGTAGATTTATCCCTAAGCACCTCTTCAATCTATCCCAGATCAGCAGTAAGTCCAAGCAACCTAGACTTTTTCAAACTCTACAGTTCGTAAATTTCAGACATCTAGCTTTAATGTCTCATCAAACAAAATAATTGGTAGTAGCATATTCCTCACCAGAATCATATCAATCACAAATATCGGAAAAATAAATTACAATAGAAAAAGCAGATAACTTTCTAATGAAACTTCACCAAGTGATTGCTCTTGTAAAACACACTAAAAAAATACAATCAAAAGCACTCTAGATGACGAGATGATACAAACTTAACACACGATTTCAAGTGTATCAGACATCTCTTAGTCTTCTGTTTGATAAAGCCTCAGCTTGATTTATAGCCTTCATTTTAACAAACACCAATGATCATATTCTGAGTTCTTCAGGTTCAGTTTCAATGACACCATAAGCTTCATCATTTTCTGATGAATATAGCTTTATCTTCCAATGGAACATTCAATACATTATCACAAAATTCCAATATATTATGGATGTTAGAAAATATAGCTTTGTTAATTAGAACATACCATCAAAAGATGTAATCTACACCTACAAAAACTCAAAAAAACAAACTTTAATTTAAATCAAACTTAACATAAGTGTATTGTGGTTTTCAAAACAAAGGATGAAAAATTAGTTTATTGACTCAACAACCACCTCAACAATCTCTCATTTTTTTACAATTAATTAATGGAATAAATAGTATTTTTAAGACTAAGGAATAATTTTATTTAAGTTATATTGATCCCATAATTTAAATAAATATTTATTCACCGGATTGTGAATAAAATATATTTATTTATTTTATTGAATATTTAATAAATATTTGTTTACCAGTTTATGAATAAAATATTTATTTAAGATAATAAAATATTTATTCGGGTGTTCAATAAATACAAGAGGACTTCAAATGGACTAAAACCATATCCGGTGATAAAATAATTATTTATGAGTCAGTAAATATTATTTATCCATTTTGCACAAGTTGACACACCACAAAATAATAATACTGTTATTATTATTATGTGTCATGAGATTTCATTAATGGTTATAATTGTATTTAATGGTTGTTATGAAATTAAATTTTGTAACTGAAATCTCAGCTTTATAAATAGATGGCTACATCTATTGTGTAATACATTCACAACCAATTCAAAGTTTGGGAATAGAGAATTATTGTGCATAAAAAATTCTCTCTCGACTCCTCCTCCTCTCTCCCTCTCAATAATAAGAAACCCAAGAGATAATTTATTCAAGACCAAAGAACAAGCAATCAAGAACGAACAATGCAAGACATTTGATTCGCCGTGCTAGCACCCAGAAAATGAGTGGTGTTTCTTGAAGACCATTGAAGCATGTGTGGATCACCACTAGAGGGATTCTACCCTTGGATCATTACAAGTGCAACGAAGGCAATCCGGAAGGGCCTTTTTCGGATGATCAACAATCATTAATGAAGAAACTTCCTAAGCCCATGTATTTATTTCTTCAGATATTAAATAAATTAATTATAAATTTGACATGCAAGATCATCGCTCTTGGTTTTGGGCAATGGTTATTAAAAGATATTTTAATATATCACCCACCACCGCACGCTTCCGCTGCGCCCAAAACCAACAAGTGGTATCAGAGCGGTCACGTTTAAATTTATATTTAATTATTTAATTGTCGATCAATGTGAAATTGTGGTTAGATTTTATTTCATGTTATTCATTATTTAATCTGATTTTAATTAACATGTTATCGACATATTAATCATGTTCGTTCAGTGTTTCATTTTCTTAAAGGTTTAAGAACAAATGAAGAACATCCGGAGATACCATCGGGAAGTGCCAAATCGTTAGCTGATAAAATTGGGTTACATGACGTGCAACCGGAGCACACACTGTATACCCATGCACAATGTATTTAGATGCGTTGAGTAATTAATTACATGCGGTGCTTTTATTGCACACCGCATGTTGACTGGGCCAACCTGGCACACGATAAGCAGATACAGGGTGTGTAATTGGCATGTACACACCATGTAGTCAAGCAGAGTTAACACACTGAAGTCTCAGGTGTGTGACTTGGATATATGACAACTGAGGTAAATGATGTGTAGCTACATGTACATGTTGTGTAGTCTCCCATTAACAGAAAAAATTAAAATTACATTAAATTTGAAATTGCAATATTAAAACCTCATTTTATTTATTAGCACACCATTGTGTGTTTGATAATTTAATAATGTTTTAAAGGATTTTAAAATGCTCAATTAATTTATTGTAATTAATATGTCATTATTGGTTTTGCTGTTTATTTTCCATGAATGTCATTAATGATGCTATCTCCAAATAATATCGTATTATCATTAAGATAAAAGATAATTAATTAATACAAGCATGTTTATCTTAAATAATAAAAGAACGAATAATGAAATGAATGTTAGCCATTTACTTTTGCATATTCGTTGCATGTATGACCATTCGTGAGCTTGACCAAGACCTATGTATGTGTTTACATTTATTTAATTAAATTTATTGCAGGGTTTTGAAATTATTTAATGTTAAATTAAAAAACGGCATGCAAGTCATCCCTCCCTCCATTATTATGTAGGACATGCATGCCCAAGGATATTTATTTAATTTCCTTTAATCAATCCTTTGGTTCCCCTCACATGTATGTGAGTAATAAATATTTGTAATTAATGGAGCATCCCAAGGTGCATAGCGATGGTTCAAGATGGAACCATAATTATGCCAACTCGGTGATACATAGGTGGACACGTGGAATGTTGTAGTTCATGCCAAGTCCAACATAAGCAGTTATTTCCCCTAGGCCATAGGTTGATTTAATGTACAATTATTAAATCAACCATTAGATAATCTCATGACTAGGTTAATTAATTAATTAATTATTTTCTTTCTAATGCATTAAAATAATATTTATTGATGTAAGACCGTGATCACATAAATTAATTAATTAATATTCAAAGATGAAATTTAAATAAAATGGATTATGCGTAAATGTTTTATCCAAACATGGTTAATCAATTAAGTAAACATACACTTAAATATTAATAAGACATGTAAAGGATAAAACATGATAAAAATTTATGCACAATAAAATAAAATCCCTCAATCTAATATTAAGTCAGACTAAGCCTTCTGTTACTTGATTAGGAACAAAACTCAATAGAATTATGTGTTTGACCAACCCTTGTTGGGACACTTACTTTTAGAAGGGAAGTTATTATGAAATTTTCGAGTTGAATTAACCATTTTATATCAAGAGGAGTATCCCTTGATAGACTTGGTGTAATTTAGAGGAAAGTTTTGAGAAAATCTAAGTCATGATTTCTGGATTGGGGATTCCACTCAATAGATCAAGGAGCTACAAGCCCGTAGTTGGCAAAGACTTGTCTACCTAAATACCTTCAAAAATAGCTTGACCAACCTGATTAGCCACTAAATTAGGTTAATATTAATTGTTAATATATATAATATTCATGTGATTTATTATTCATAAATACCATTTTAGTGCATTTTACACTTTGAACATCATTTCACATTATGATTGTAATTCTTTCTTAAAATGCACTATTATGTGGTACATTTTTGAACATCATTTAAAATACCCAATGATCTTGATTTTATTTTCATATTTTATTTTCAGGTTTTTAATTATATTGTGAATAATTCATACTTGTGAAGTGTTGGAAGATTCACATTGAAAGACCACCAAAATGGGATTTCATGCAAACAATTCTGGAGAAGGCAGATTGGACATCAACCCACCGATGAGAATGTGGGGCCCAACATACATGCCCAATGAAGCCCAAATCTCATGATATGCTATATGACATATATAGGAACAAATAATTATTCATGAGGTAATGCTAATTCGTCCTCCATGGTGGTTATTAAGGCGTCCCAATTTGGAGATAAAATTCTGGTCCAGAATCTGAAGCCCAGAAAAACATCCCACCATTTTACACATATCTCGTAAACCATAAACTATTTTGGGCTAAAACTTTACTGAAAGCTAGGGGATATACGAAGATTAATTTTATTATTATATGTCCCACTCCAATTCTGCCATATATAAGGTATTCTAGGCGCCTCTGTTCGGTGAAAGGAAGATGGCTGCCACCTCGGGTCAAGGGTGGAACCAACTCTCTCTTAACTTTCCACCCACCTAGGCCCACCACTATTAATTGAGGTGACTTAAACTATTTTAGGATCAACCCAAGTATTCAAAATTGACTATTTAAGGTAGTTTTGGTAGAGGATTTGATCATATTTTGATCTTTCTTTCATTGTAATGTTATGCTGCGATTTTGTTGTCTCAAGTTTGTCTTCCACATGTAAGTTGTTTTAATTCATCATTGTTTATTAATAAAAGTTCTTATTCTCTTATTATTATGTTCTTATCCATATAAATTTGATATTTTGTCCTCATGGTGTGAATTTATTCACACCAAACCTTGTGAAATTATTCACACAATGGTGGAGTGATCATTTTCTTTTTATTGTTTTCTTTACTTATTCAATTCCTTTCTCATGAGTCTACTTTCCGCTTCCATTGAAACCATAGAATCAATGGAGGGATAACCCACTTATGGGTTGATACAAGGGAATAGAAAGAGTATGTATTGTATGTTATTTATCACCCCATTAATGTCTAATCACTTCTTTAATTGAGATTTTCATTTGATGGTTTTTAAACTCCATCGTCCTTGTTGAATTTAAGGCCACACACTTCAAGTGATAATACGAACCTTTACCTTGAAGTGCTCGAAACTTTGATCCTTCAAGTGTATAGGTGATTAGTATTAAAGGGTGTAGGTATTTAAACAGTAAGTGATGATGTTGTTTGATCTTCTTAAATGAACCCATCTCAAATATAATAAATTGAAATCATTAAAAAAGGAATTCATACAATCCACCCCAAGAGATAACCTAGGATAAACTCATTATCTTAATTTGAATTAACTTAAATATGTCAATGATACCTTAAACCCATCTAAAATCAACCCAAGTTGTCCAATTCATAGCCAAAAAAAATCCATAGAACGTACGTGTCTGTAGGTTACTTATTAGGTCTTTGAGGATTCGATAACCCAAAATAAACTACAAGGACCATTCTACCTTCATCTCTTGGGTAAATTTGAGCATGAATCAAATTTTGGAACCATTTACGGGGACCTAAGTAAGTTATATTAGACATTATCATCATTTTTTTCATCTCTCTTCTCTGTTCTCACCCCCTCACTCCTATGGAATTCAATTTTGAACAAGTCCAAACATTGGAAACTTATCCCTACTTTGATCACCCAACCCCATGTGTGATGTACAATGACCATCCTAATTTATACTTGTGGGATCATAAACAAACTAATGAACCACAATGTTTTTAATCCTATGATCCATAAAACATCCCAACATATAATGAGTTTCAATCCCCACAAAGCCAATCTGAACACCCTCATGTGTAATTAGAATAACTTAATTATCCACCTGGAATAGACCATCATTCTCAACCCCTTGCCCATCATGATCCACAACCATTACTTGAAAAATTGTGTCAAAAAATGGAGAAAATGAATTTTGAGGTTTCATATTGGAGATTATAATTAAAAAACTTTGAGATGGTTAAGGAACCCATTCCCACTCATGCTATCCCTTCCTCATCATTGATAGAAGAATCTTTTCTCCCACAAACCTCTCATAAATTTATTGAAGAACCGACCTTTGGATTTGGGATAGATGAAGAGGATCAAGGAATTGTTTAAGGGTATTTAAATCAGGAGTAAATTGATTTTTTGGATTCAAAAGATAAGAATTTGACACCATGGATTGACTCTCCTAAGTATAACTCCATTGATGAATTTTCAAAAACACCAACCATTGAACCATTGAGAGAAATCAAAAACATTGAGTCCATAACCATTACTAAAATTGATCTTTACAATTTTGTGGTTGAATATTCTATTCAAAAGGAACCAATTCTGTTGAGCAATTTTGAAAATGAAATTGAGTTTGATTCAAAGTCCCAACCTATGTCTAAAAGTGTTAGCCTACCCAAACTTGAATGAAAGGACTTTACATCCACCCTCAAGTTTCCATTCATTGTGGATAGCCAAAAACTTACAATTTTCAAAATTTCTTATCTTGAAACCAATAAATAGGTAATGATTCTTAATGTCTTTGGAAAGACTAAAAATGAAACTGGATCAACCATTTCTGATATTCCTTGGATTTTACCACTCATTATAGAACATAGGTTTGTACACGACAAAAATTATAAACAAAGAATCAATCTCAATCTAGTGGACATGGAGAAATATGGGGTCCTTAAAATGTTGAAAATTGGTATTGGGTAAGTTAGGGGGTTCATGTAGAGCTAGCGACGTTAAACAAAGCGCTGCATGGGAGGCAATCCATGGTTGTCAAGTTTCCAATCATTTTGTTGTTTTAATCAAATTTTTATTTTAAATAGGATTAATAAATCATTTTGATATTTAAAAATAAAAAATTAGACAGTTGAACTATTTTTATATTATGAGTATGGATAGGTATAAAAGAGGAGCACCATATTTATCCGTGTCACATGGTGTGATCCTTGAGTAATACCTTATCCAGAAATTTAAAAAGAAGACAATGTATCATAAGTTAATTTTTAATTTTATGTGTTTGTAGGTTAAAAAAATAGATAATAATAATAATAAAATTAAAAGGCCACATCGTAGGTCGTGGGGAAAACCCCGTCACAACCGACGAAGCCGCGGGGACTCGAACCCGGGACCGAAGGGAGAAAGGGGAGCGCGCTTACCACTGACCTACGACTTATTGTTCTTCCTTATTATATAATTTTTATATATATACTTATATTTTACTTTATTATATATACATATATATATAGTTTTTTTTTGTTTTTTGTTTTCCTTTTTCCACTAGGGAACTCTCCGAGTGACATGAAGATCAAAGGAGTAAATTGGAGTAGCAAGAATATCAACTTCAACCACCAGGTGACTTTGTTCTATGTTTATTATTTCAAATTCCTTTTAGAAATCATCTCCTCTATCTCTAACCACATCTAAATTGTATTTTATTTAAACACTGGGGACAATGTTATTTTAAGTTGGGGGGGGGGGGAGATGAAACAAAAATTTTGCTTTTGTGTGAAAAAAAATGATTTAAAAAAATGTGTGTAAATGGAATGAAAAATTCATTTAACTTTGAACATGGTAATACACATTTCACACTTTGAAATTGAATATCAAATAATTTAGCATGCCCCAATTATGATTTTAATCCATATATAATTTCATGAGCATAGATATTTTGGAAAGTGTGGCTATCTAATTTGAAATTTCAGCATTTATATTTTCATCCAAATAAAAAAAGATCACAACGCACGTACTTTGGATAATGGGGTATTAGTTTGAGTTCATGGGGTCCCCTCAAATAAATAGCATAAGTTTTGTGATCATTTTAGTTTTAATATGAGTATTCAAAAAAAAACAAAAAATATCAAAAAAGAAAAAACTATAAATTGTGCATAGAGTAATGAAATGCCCTAATGATGTGGCTTTCGACACTTGGGGATCATGAATCCATAGTTGTCTGGCCCATAGTTAGTAATTTTATCTCTATTTTTGGTAATTTGATTTTGTTTTTTATTGAGTTAACTCAAGATGATGCCTGAGTATGTGGGCTTCACTTGATTCCCTAAGGTCTTTGATCCTGGGAGTCATCGACAAAGTCTCGCTATAGGGGTTGACTCTTTTGAGTGCAATTTCAATTACCATGGAAAAATTGCAAAAACAAAAAATAATAAAAAATAAATAAAAAAATTTGAATACTCATCTTAATATTGAAATGTGATTCCACCTAGAACTTCCATCATTTCCCTCTTGAATAAAGATGAACCCCCATGTCTAATGCGATGCACAACACATCCCCACTCTTAATTGATATTAGATGAAATATGGAAATGAATTTGAACAAAGGAATGGTCTTGGGATTGAGATATTCTTATGAAACTATCATGTATTAAAATATTTTTATGGGTTTCATGATTGTTTGTTATAATGATTTTAGGTGATCATTGTGTATTAAAATGTTTTTAGAAAAGGGAAATCGAATTTCATATTGTAGAGATATATTTTGCTCGGGACTAGCAAAACTCAAGTTGGGGGGTGTGATTAGCCACTAAATGAGGCTAATATTCATTTTTAATATATATAATATTCATGTGCTTTATTATTCATAAACACCATTTTAGTGCATTTTACACTTTAAACATCATTTCACATTAGGATTGTAATTACTTCTTAAAATGCACTATTATGTGACACATTTTTGAACATCATTTAAAATACCCAATGATATTTAATTCATTTTCATATTTAATTTTCAGGTTTCTAATTATATTTGGAATAATTCATACTTGTGTAGTGTTGGAAGATTCATATTGAAAGACCACCAAAATGGGATTTCATGCAAACAATTATGGAGAAGGCAAATTGGACATCAGTCCACTGATGAAAATGTGGGGCCCAACATAAAAGCCCAATGAAGCCAAAATCACGTGGGATTATAGAAGACATATAGAGGAATAAATAATTCTTCAGGATCCAATGCTAATTTGGATTCCATTGTGGTTATTAAGGTGGCCCAATTTAGAGATGAAATTCTGGGCCAGAATCTGAGGCCTAGAAAAAGATCCCACCATTTTACACATATCTCGTAAACCATAAACTATTTTGGTCCGAAAATTTTCATAAGTCTAGGGAACATCCTTATAGTAATTTTATTCTTATATGGCCCACTCCAATTCGTCCATATAGAAGTTCTTACAGGCACCTCTATTCGGTGGAATCAAGTTGGATGCCACCTCGGGTCAAGGGTGGAAAAGTCTACTCACTCTTAACTTTCCACCCACCTAGGCCCACCACCATTAATTGAGGTGAATTAAACTGTTTTAGGCTCGACCCAAGCCTTAAAAATTTTCTATTTAAGGCAGTGGTGGTATATTATTCTATAATCTTTTGAGCTTTCTTTCATTGTAATGTTATGTTGCGATTTTGTTGTCTCAAGTTTGTCTTCCACATTTAAGTTGTTTTAATTCATCCTTGTTTCTTAATAAAAGTTATTCTTATATTATTATTCCATTATTATACATATTACTTTGATACCTTTTCCTCAAGGTGTGAATTTATTCACACCAAACCTTGTGAAATTATTCACACAATGGTGGAGTGATCATTTTCTTTTTATTGTTTTCTTTACCTCTTCAATTCCTCCCTCGTGAGTCTACTTCCCGCTTCCATTGAAACCATAGCATCAATGGAGGGATAAACCACTTATGGGTTGATCCAAGGAAGTAGAAAAGAGATGTATTGGATTTTATTTATCACCCTATTAATTTCTAATCACTTCTTTAATTAATATTTTTATTTGATTATTTTTAAACTCCATCGTCCTTGTTAAATTTAAGGTCACACACTTTAAGTGCTAATATGAACCTTTACCTTGATATTCTCAAAACTTTGATCCTTTAAGTGTATAATTGATTAGTATCAAAGGGTGTAGGTATTTAACCATTAAGTGATGATGTTTTTTTAATCTTATTAAATGAACCCATCTCAAATATAAGAAATTGAAATCATTAAAAAAGGAATTCATCCAATCTACCCCAAGTGATAACCTAGGATCAACTCATTATCTTAATTTGAATTAACTTAAATCTATTAGTGATACCTTAAACCCATATAAAATCAACCCAAGTTGGCCACTTCATATCCAAAAACAATCCATAGAATGTACTTGTTTGTAGGTTACTTCTTAGGTCTCTGAGGATTTGATAACCCAAGCTAAACTATAAGGATCGTTCTACCTTCATCTCTTGGGTAAATTTGAGCATGAATCAGCAAACCTTATTGGGGTTATGAAAATGGGAATATGGATCCTTTACACTAGAAAATCCTAGAAACTAGACATTCCAAGTTCAATGGTGAGGGCTATTGAGACTTGATAAAATAGTGGGAGATTTAATAAAATCAATTAATTATTTCTCACAAAAAATGTAATCAAGAAAAGTAATAATAATATGCTCTTTTAATTGTATAATAAAATGACAATCTCACTATCCCTATGATAAATTTGGGATAAATACAATCTTCTCACTGCCAGTAACTTCCAAGAGAGGTTTAAATGCCTTTGGGTTGTTTTACGCCATGAATGAAAATATTATGTGCTAGAATCCTCAATGCCTGATCCCCCTACTCAAGAGGTGAGTGATGAAGAGTTCTTAGTATATAAAAAATATGAATGATGCATGTGAAATTCAATGTTTAATGCTTTCATCTATGTCTAGTGAACTCCTGAAGTCTCACAAAAACATGGATGCGTTTAACATGCTTGAGCACCTCCGCGGTCTTTACCAATAGAGACCTAGATAAAAAAAGTTTGATATTTACAAGGTTCTCTTTCAGAGTAATCTTGGAGAGGGTTCCCCAGCTGGGAATCACATAGTCAATCTCATTGGTTAAATTTATAACCTAGAGGTTCTAGGGTTTAAACTCCCCGAAGAACTGGGCACCGATCTCATTCTAGCATCACTCCCTCTGACTGACTGAATGGCCCAAAGGCCATCAATTTTTATTCATTTTTTGGACAATACCCATTTTAAGGGTTGAAGCGGAACCCTTACATGTACCATAGTATTTATCACATTATAGGACCTGAAGGTCTTAAAGGAATTCATCCCAGACTAAGACTACTTGAAACTACCCCTCCCCAGCGCCTGCATCATGATAAACCCTCCACTTTTGCATAGTTGTTTGGCTAGTTGTCCTATGACGAGATGCACATGCCTGGTATTGATGGAAAATGTTATACCCTCTCATTCATCCAAATAAAATAGCACTACTCTGGTGAATGTGCCTGCTCTAAATCCTCCAATGGAGCTTATTCCTTATAGAATCTGTCTGGTTTGCATCTACACATCATGTGTCCCAAAGTCCTTGAGGTGGTTCGAAGGACTTAAGGTATCCTGGAGGCCTTAAGGTGGACCAAAATCCTTATTGGCCCAAAGTATTAGGTTTATAGAAGGCCTTAACGACTCCAGGCCCAAACTGTTGGCCCGAAGGTGAATAGTTCCAGCTACTACAGTGTTGAACAGTACCTGCTATAGTACTGCTACAGTACCCCGAAAATATTCCTCCACCCAGATTCGAACCTAGGTCTTGTGGATGCACTTGAAGAAACCTCACCACCCAGGATGAGGCTCATGTGCCATCACTCCCTAAGAGATTCTATAATTTTGTTGTGAATTTTAATATGAACAACATTTAGAAGTCTCTATCGAATCTTCTTATCCCCCTTCACTAAGTAGATAAAGATATGAAGCATGAAAATCCTTATGTCCTTATGGTGAACAAATGGAAAGAGAAAGAAAAGATCTTTAATCCCAAAGCTTCTTCACACCCTTACAAGAAGAAAAAGATCAAAGGGGAATCAATTTAACATGATGTTGTCTGTTTCGCATGTGGTAAGAAGGTCCACTAAAAGAAAAACTACACCCAGCTAAAGAATAAAGGGGAAGCTTTAGGTGTGTTTGTTATCAAGTGAAATTTATCTATTTCTAAAAATTGGATATCAGATATATATTTTGGTGCTCACATATGTATTAAAATATAAGAACCAATTATATTTAGAAAAATTGACCAAGGGGAGGTAGATCTATGGGAATCTAATAAAGATAAACTTGCTATTGTAGCTATCAGAGACTACCACCTCACATTTACAACCAAAATGATCTTGGTTTTAAAGAGTTTTTATTATGTGCCTTCAGTTACCAAAAACATTATTTCTGTATCCAGACTAGATACAGATGGATTCATTTTCAAATTTGGAAATAAACATTGCTTCTTTTATAAAGATATCATTTTTTATGGTAATACACATTTACATAATGGCCTTTACATGTTAGATTACATGAACCAAGTAATGGAAATCAATAACAAAGTTACTTCAGATGAATCATACCACAACCAACTTTGAAATCATCGGCTAGGTCATGCAAATAAAAAACTCTTGACAAAATTACATCAAGATGGATATTTATATTCTTTCAAATTAAAACCACTTGGTGTATGTCACACATGTTTACAAGAAAAAATTACCAAATCCCCATTTAGTGGGAAAGGTGAAAGGGCTAAAGAGATTCTTGAATTAGTTCATACCGATGTGTGTGGATCATTTCCTATTGAAGCAAGGGGTGGGTACTCATAATTCATAACTTTTATTGAATATTTTAGTAGATATGGATATATTTACTTAATGAGGTATACATCAGTTTATTTTGATAAATTCAAGGAATACAAGAATGAAGTTGAGAACCATCTTGGTAGGAAGATTAAGAAACTCTTCTCAGATTGAGGTGGAGAATATCTTAATCAAGACTTCATTGGTTACTTATGGGAGTTTGGGATCCTGTCCTAACCTACTCCTCCTAACATGCCTCAGTGGAATGGTGTAAGCGAAAGGAGGAACGACCCTTGTTGGACATGGTGAGATCAATGATGAGTCATGCAAGTCTTTCATTATCCTTTTGGGGATATGAATTACAAACAACGACACACATACTAAACCAAGTACTGAATAAATCGATAAATGGTATTCCATATGAATTTTGGAGTGGAAGAAAAACCATGTTATCAAATTTACATGTGTGGGGAAGCGAATCATTTGTTAAGGCCTCTTCAGGTAACAAAATTTCACCCCAAGGCACAAAGTATACCTTTATAGGATACCCCAAGGAAACAAGGGAATATAACCTATACGAACCCTCATAAAAAAGTGTTAGAGTGGTAATACATTCCATATTCTTTGAGTGGGATCACATATTCAAAAGAGATAGTGGGAGCGAGATAAACTTCAATGAAGTTGAGGCTCAAGGCACATAAGATTTTTTACACGATCAGATTCCACAAATCCCTATGGAAGAAGAAACTATTCAAAATACACAATAACTACGTAAGAGTACAAGAGATGTTAGAGAACCAAAATGGTATGGTGACTCATTATTAGTTGATAATAATTATCCTTTAACCTACAAGGAAGTAGTAAGTGTAACAGATGTTGCCAAGTGGAAAGAATCCATGAATTTTGAAATGGATTCCATGTACCAAAACCAAGTCTATATTTTGGTAGATCCTCCAGTGGATGTAAATCCTATTGGTTACAAATGGGTATTAAAGAAAAAAATGGACATGGAAGGAAACGTTAGTACCTATAAGGAATGGCTGGTTGAAAAAGGTTTTAAACAAAGTCAAGGTATTGAATACGATGAAACCTTTTCACCAGTTGAAATGATGAAATCCATCATAATTATACTTGCCATTATGAATTACCATGACTATGAGATTTGATAAATGGATGTAAAAAATAACTTTCCTTAAAGGGAACCTTTAGGAATATTTCTACACGACATAACCTGAAGGTTTTGTGACTCCAAAGGATGCCAATAAAATATGCAAGTTGAAAAAAATCCATTTATGGATTAAAGCAAACATCCAGGTCATGGAAAATTTGTTTTGATGAATCTATAATGGAATTTAGTTTTATAAAGAATAAATGTGAGCCTTGTGTCTATAAATAGTTTAGTGGGAGTGAAGTCATTTTCTTAATAGTATATTTTGATGACATATTACTTATTGGAAATGAAATACCAGTCTTACAATCTATTAAGACATGGCTGAATAAATGATTTTCCATGAAAGATGAGGAAAAATATATTCTTGGGATCAAGATCCATCATGATAGATCCAAGAGGTTTCTCATCCTAAGTAAAATTACATACATTGACAAGATAATGAAGAGATTCAGTATGCAACAATACAAGAGGGGATTATTGCCAACATCACACGACATTCATCTTTCCATGAAAATTCATCCTCAGACCCATGAGGAAAGAAATATAATGGAAAGGATTCTATACACATCAGTGATCGGGTCAGTAATTTATTCTATGATATGTATTAGGCTAGATTTCGCCTATGCATTAAGTGTGGTAGGAAGATATCAAGCTGATCCAGGTGACTGCCATTGGATAACAGTCAAGACTATCCTTAAGTATCTAAGGTGTACTAAAGATATGTTCCTGTTTTATGGAGGAGATAAGGAACTAGTCATTAGAGGATATGAAAATGTTAGTTTCCAAACTGATCAAGATGACATAAAGTCACAAACAAGATACATCTTCACTTTGAATAGAGGTGATGTGAGCTGGAAGAACTCAAAGTAGGTTGTGCTCGTAGATTCTATAGTAGAGTTTGAGTATATTGTAGCTTCTTCGGTAGCTAAAAAAGCAGGTTGGATGTGAAATTTCATCCAAGATCTTGATGTGGTACCTAATAGTAAAGATCTCATCACACTATATTATGATAATACTACAACGGTGGATCTCGCAAAAGAGACAAGGTCACACTAGTATATAAAGCACATACTTTGAAAGTATCATATCTTGAGGGATTTTTCTCAGAGAGGTGAAGTTGAAATGAGTGGTATTTCCATGGAAGACAACATGGAGGACCCCTTGACTAAATCTTTGACTTAGTAGAAACATGTTTATCATGTAAGGTCTAACAGACTGAAATTCGTAGGAAGTTGGCTCTAGTCCAAGTGAGAGTTTGTTAAAGTTGGTGTCCTAGAACCAAATGTTAGTACTTTGATTAAATGAATATTTGATGTATTAAATATGAAATTAAAAAACTTATTATATATTGTTCATTGTTCTACACGATCATAATGTAATAATGTCCTAGAGTATTTTCACATTGATAAGGTCATAATAGTCCCCCATAATGATGAAAACCTTAAAGTGCTATGAAAAAATTATTAATATAGTTCTAAGGTTGGATAACATACTATTATTGGATACATAGTATATATACTGTCAGGTGTGAGTACTCGTAAGCAGATGAGACTTCTTCTCATGAAGTTCATACTTGAGGGAGATTATGAGAACAGACCTGCCAGTGGGAATTATTCATGTTTTGGTGTCATGGAATATTCCTATATTCGATTGTGTGTAATGTTCCTTGGACTTTGAGATTATAATTAGTGAATTACATGACTCACACACTTAGATTTGCTGACGAAAACTATCAGGGCATATATTGGCGGGAATTAGGGTATATTGGGTGCATCACAAATGACATGTTATTAATAGATAAGTCAAGAAAGGATTTTCCCTTCCATATTTATTGAAGTTGATATCTCATCCCTTTGATTGAAATAGAACCGTCACCCTAAATTCCATATCCATGGTGTAATGATGAATTTATTTCAGATAGTCAAATAATTATGTATCAAGCATATTGGTTGATGACACCTTTATACAACCTGCTTGATGAGATTATGTGACAAAGGGATTATATTACACAGTGAGAATTTGTATGAAATTTTCATCATTGAGACTTTAAGTTATTTCTCTTGGGTGCCTTAACCCATTGCTAGACAATAATCTTGAACTT
Source organism: Viscum album (assembly GCA_963277665.1). Classification (NCBI taxonomy): domain Eukaryota; kingdom Viridiplantae; phylum Streptophyta; class Magnoliopsida; order Santalales; family Viscaceae; genus Viscum; species Viscum album. The sequence goes on from OY728129.1 coordinate 282,848,168, forward strand.
TAGGTAAACCCACCTAATGCCAATGAGAAAGAATCCCAGAGGGTCACACACTAAGTGTTTCTGGTGATATTGATTAAATTATATTTGAATTTAATTAATAGAATAAATATTATTCTCAAGGCTGAGGAATAATTTTATTTAAGTTATATTGATCGCATAAATTAAATAAATATTTATTCACTGGATTGTGAATAAAATATATATTTATTTTATTTAACATTTAATAAATATTTATTTACTAGTTTGTGAATAAAATATTTATTTAAGAGAATAAAATATTTATTTGGGTGTTCAATAAATATAAGAGGAATTCGAATGGACCAAGACATTGTCTAGTGATAAACTAATTATTTACGAGTTGATAAATATTATTTATCCATTTTACAGAAGTTGACGCACCACAAAATAATAATATTGTTATTATTATTATTATGTGGCATGGAATTTAATTAGTGGTTATAATTATATTTAATGTTTGTTATGCAATTAAATTTTGTAACTGAAATCCCATATCTATAAATAGACGACTACACATATTGTGTAATTCATACGAAATAATTCCAAGTTTGGTAATAGAGAATTGTTGTGCACAATGAATTCTATCACAACCCTCCTTCTATATTCCTCTCAAGAACATGAAACCTAAGAGAGAATTTCTTCAAGATCGAATAATGAGAAATCAAGAATGAACAATGTAAGACATTCAATTCATCGTGCTAGTATCTAGATAATAAGTGACATTGCTCAGTGACTATTAAAATATGTGTGGATCACCGCTAGAGGGATTCTACCTTTGGATCATCGTAGGAGCAATGAAGGAAATATGAAATGGAATTTTCGGATGATCAACAATAATCAATGAAGAAAGTTTCTAAGACTAGGTATTTATTTCTTTAGATATTAAATAAATTAATTATAAATTTGACATGTAATATCTTTAATCTTGGTTTCGAGAAATGATTCTTAAAAGAAATTTTAATATATTACCCACCACCGCACACTTCCGCTGCACTCAGAACCATCATACCCAACCATCTCTATGTATAAGTGCAGATAAATAAATATAAAAGATAGTAACATCTAGAGTAACAACCATGAATGTAAACAACCTCTAGGGAATAAAAGAGTATGGAAACATAATTTGAAAAGTAAATGGGGGAAACACATGCCCAACCAAAAATATTTCCCAACCTGACAAAAAATGGAAAAGTAAATACTGAGAGATTTTGACTCTAGATCTTTAAGACCTGACCACTGTATATGGTTAAATGCACCCAAGTATCCCCTATGCTTCTCTACAATCACTTCTGACCTATCCATCATCTTCATAAGACACAATACCTGTGGGAAAATCCCATGCAGGGTTGAGTATACACATACCTAACAGGATGCCCCAAAAGCTGAGGGGGGGGGGGGGCAATATGAGACATGATAGAAGTAGACAACTCAACCCATAAAAAGAGAGAAATGAAATCCAACAATAAGGATACATATATATGTTCTTATAAAAGAAACCCAGTTGGAGAGAGAAAATGGATCTCCATCTCATAGCCCATCCCAGGAAAAGTGTCTACCAACAGTTCCAAAGGTCCATCAACAACGCCCAACATCTTTCATGTTTATCCAAATAAGTAACCACATAAAGGTCCCACACCTCACCATCGTGCTGCATAGTCAAGGTGGAACAATATCCAATTATAGAAATCATTCCCTAGTGTTTTAGGGGGGTGACACTCAATGTATGAAGAATCCACACCTTAGTATGATAGTGGGTACCACTCAGTAGACAGAGGATCCACCCCTAGCGCAATGGGGGGTACCACTCAGTAGATAGAGAACCGACACCCTAATCTGTTAGGGGGTACCACTAAATAGATAAATGACCTTTACCCTAGTATGACAAGGGGAACCACTCATTTGATAGATTATTCACACCCTAGTCCATCAAGGGGTTACACTCAGTAGATGGAGGGCCTGTTCCCTAGTCCATCAGGGGGTACCACTCAGTAGATAGAGGGGGGTACCACTCTAATATTCATTCCTAATCACTGTCATTGTCGAGCGCCACCTAAAGAAGAATCAAATTTATAACACCTCACATTATATCTAAAAAGCCACAAGAAGGTCACCAACATGTTATATGCATAAAAAAACTCAAGATAGCCTACTTGCTGGCCAAAATACAAGTCCAAACAAAAGAGATATGAGAGATAGAAGTTTCCTAAAAAAGAGGCACACAATGTGTAAGGCACCCACATGACGTGTGGTCCCGATCTGATGCCTGGACGTGTCCTTTATAGTACATGTATCTCTAGCCATCTATCCCTACACAACATGTAATTGAACTACATAGTGTATCTCGACCACCTGGGGCTGAGCCGTACGTTGTGCCCGTGTCCTTCGGGCCATGTCCCTATATAATGGTCGTGTGCCTAGCCATGCCCATGTTCGTGTACTCCCAAAATACATGATGGGTCTCCAGCATTGAGTCACATAGTTTGTGGGGGTCCCACATGGCCTATGATATTTAACTCACCCAAAACCCTAGCTGCTGTAGCCAGGGGTCTACACGCCGTGTGTTCTTTAGACTACACGACATGAAGTTGGGTTTTTTTACAGAAACTCATATTTGTTCCATAGATCCTAGATCCACTACTTATGCTTTGAATCACACCTGATGTTCACCTGAAATCGAAGTGGAAGGCCTCTATTCTTCGATTTCGGCCCTTCAATGGCTGAAAATTGGAATCTGATCTGCCGCTCGAAGTCCGTACGCACCTCCATCGCTCGGGGTGCCCCCATCGCCTCACCAGATTTCCAAATCCACATTGGAATCACTTGAAACCCATAAATCATCCCAATCCATCCTAAAATAACTGATCTGTTCACCACATGCAAATTTTCTGTGAATCTGTGGGTCCGATCATGCTTGATCTTGCCTGATAATGTCGAACCATGGTCCCCATAGGCCAACAAAGAAGAACACGGAGGTCGATGAGAGAAAAAAAATCATGATATAAGGGTAAAACAATCATTATCCAAGATTTCATGGTCAGGGGATATATATTAAGGATTTTTGGGGTGAGAAACATGGTACAATGAGGATAAATCGAATAAACAATCTAAATCTGATACACGAGCTCATGAAATGGCTCAATTAAATGCAGATCAAAGAATAGAGGTTTGATCATGCCCAATATTTTAAGCATAATGTCAAAATCCACAAATTAAGAGTTCTACCTTGATATTGTATCATTCATTGGTGAAGAACATAGCTTCCAATGATGGGGAAGATCCATTGTGTTCGTTGCACCTTGATTCTCTTGGATTTGGAAGCTTGTCGTTGTCTGATCTCAATCTGCCAATGAAGAATGGTGGATTCCTCCTCTCAATGGTCCCAGGGTTATGCAACTAACCATGGAGATTCTATATAACAATGTATTTATAGAGGAATATATTTTATGTTGTTTAATAAATAAATAAATAAATAAACTAATTCACTGAACGTACCTGCCAACGTCTGCTTTTACCGAACATCCCGCATCAGCCAAATTTAGGTCGTGCCTAAGGTAAACCCCACAATCTGGATTCAAATGTGGTCTCATATTTCCATTTTGAGATTCTTTTTAAGATATAATCCATTATTTCTGAAAAACTGTGTTCATGTGATATACAATATATATGATATTTTTATAAAATTAATTCTGGGTACACCAAACCTTAGAACTGCACGTTGTCTTAACATATAGCTCCAAAAATATTTCTCGATATATTTCAAAGTCTTATAAGAAAAAGATAAGGTCTCTACATTATTACCTCCTTCATTATTTTCTTCCTCAAAAAGAAAAAACTAAACAAAGAGGGTGGGATACTAAGCTTGCATCTGGATCTCTCACTTCTAGGAGCTCTCCTTCATGCTCCCATGTTGCCACAACACATGAACCAAGTGAATGGTTTGTCCATTCCGGATCTCTCTTTCCAATCCTTGATCACCACTAGGTGCTCTGCGAAAGTGGATCCATCCTTGATGTTCAACTCACCCCATTCAATGACGTGCGTGAGATCATGCACATATCTCCTTAGCTATGACACATGAAAGACGTCATGAACCCACTCCAATTGTGGAGGTAAGGCGAGGCACTAGAAAACATTACCAACCCTATGAAAGATCTCGAACGACCTGATGAACTTAAAGGATAGCTTTCCTCCCTGGTCGAATCTCTAAAATCCACATCGTGGGGAGACTCTTAGTAAAACATGTTTTCCCTGCTCGAACTCCAAGGGCATACGACATCGATCTGCATAATATTTCTACCTACCTTATGCTTTCCTCATCCACTCGTAGATCAACCGAACCTTCTCTATCATCGCCTACACCATCTATGACCCAAAAATAGATGCCTCACCAATCTCAATCCAACATAAGGGTGACTTAAAAAGTATTCCATACATGGCCTCTAAAGGTTCCATGTCTATAGTATAGTGGTATCTATTATTATAATCAAAATCCACCAAGGTTAAGTGATCCTCCTAGCTCAAGAAAAAGTATAACACACAATCCCACAACATATCCTCAAGCACTTGGGTAGTGCACTCAGTCTGTCCATATTGATAAGGGTAAAAGACTATACTCATCCTCATCTGGGTCCCAAATTTCCCTACAGGACTTTTCAAAACTTTGACGTAAATTGCGCATCACAGTCAGAGATAATCATCGAGGGAACCCCATGAAGGCAGATGATCTACTGAATGTAAAAATACCCCAAAATCTCCATCGAAATCTATTCCCTAATAGAAAGGAAGTGCATCGACCTCATAAGTTTGTCAAATATCACCTATATGGAATCATGACCTCTTTATTTTTGCGGAATCCCATAAAAAATTCCATGGATATGCCGTCCCATTTTCACCCAAGGATCTCAAGAGGCTACAACAAACCTGCCAGAACCTAGTGCTCAACCTTTACCTTCTAACACATGAGGCACTGAGAGATGAAATCGGCCATGATCCACCTCATTCCAACCCACCAAACTACTGTTAAAGGTCTATGTACATATCCCCTACACCAGGATGTACAACCAAAATAGATGTGTGAAACTCTCTCATTTACTCCTCCCACATTGTGACTCAGACCATCATCCATCACTGGAAAATGATGACATGATTTCCTCCTTTATAAAATCCATCTATTGAATATTCTGGAGATATATGGTCATGTAATAACTCACATTCGATGTCCCCCAACTGGGAATCTTCCATGCACTAGAGAAGAAGAGGATTTAAGACCATCGACTAAAGAAAAAATGCACCATCCTCCTTAACTAGGGTCAATTGTAAGGAAACCAAATACTCTGATGCCCCCCACACAAAACAAGTCTGATAATTCATAATAAGGGAATCTACCACCACATTTCCCTTCCCAGAAGTATAGACTATCTCAAAGTCATAGTCCTGCAGGAACTCCAACCAATGCCTTTGTCTCATGTTTAAGTCTATCTATGTGAAGACATACTTTAGAGTTTGATGGTCTGAGTAAATAACAAAGTGCTCTCCCAAAAGTTAGTGTCTCCATATCCTTAGGGTGAATACTATCACTGCGAACTCTAAGTCATGAGTTATATAGTTCTGCTCATGGGGTTTCAACTTCCTTAACCCATATGTGATCACTGTCTGCCTCTACATAAACACACAATTGTTCCCATCTCTAGATTCATCACAATATAATATGTACTCCACAAACTCCTTCGATAGTATCAAAATAGGATCACTCGTCAGGATCAACCTCAACTCCTCAAAAGCTCGCTGGCACTACGCAGTCTATGTAAACAACTTTCCTTTCCATGTTAGGGAAGTAAAAGGGGATCCAATCATGGAAAAGTATGACACAAACCTCATATAGTACCCCACTAAGCCAAGAAAAATTCTCTCCTATGATACACTCTTGAGTGTATCCCAAGAAAGTACTACATCGATCTTCACTGGGTCCATAACTAATCCATGCTTAGAAATGACATTCCCTATAAGTGAACCTCGTGGATTCAGAACCAACACTTCAAGAGCTTACCATAAAGCTTGTGCTCTTGAAGTAAGTTTAGGACCATCCTCAAGTGATTTGCATGATCCTCCTCTAACACAGAGTATATGAGTATGTTGTTAATAAATATAAAAACAAATCAGTCCAAATATGGTTGGAAGATTTGTTTCATCAAAGCCATAAATATAGTAGGGGAATTCTTTACACTAAAATACATAACTAGGAACTCATAGTGTCTATAGCGACATCAGAATGTTAGCTTCAAAATATCAGTCTCATGAAATATCAACCAGTGGTAGTTGGACCTAAGATAAATCTTTGAGAACCATCTCGCACCTCAAAACTGATCAATGAGGCTGTAAATCCTTAGAAAGTGGTACTTTTTCTTTATCATGACTTGGTTCGGGTGATGATAATCTACACAAAGCTGTAATCTTCTGTTCGTTTTTTTCACAAACAACACTTTAGATGCATAGGGGGACACACTAGGCTCGATAAAACCCTTCTCTCAAAGGTACTCCAACTACAACCGCATATCTCGAAGCTTGGTATGGGCTATCCGATATGAAACCTAAGATATCAAAGAGGTCCCAAGGTGCAAGTCGATACAAAAGTCCATCTCACACTTTGGAGGTAGTCCCAAAAAATCATTGGGGAATAAATCCATAAAATCCTCCATGACTAAAGAAATCTAGATGCCCAAAAATCCTACTATGCCAAGGTCCACACTTTCCAACTGATGGGTGATGGGTTGCTGCTTCATTCTTACAAGACCCACTAACTCCATCATGAGATATCTCTCACCCACAAAGGAGAATCACATCCCATCTATGTGAAGGTATCTGACTTGTCTACAGTGACAGTCAATCTGGGCTCAAGCCTTGGACAACTAGTCCATACCCAATATGTCTCCATAAGGTCTCATCGTGATGAGTAAAATGTTCCATGAGAAAATCTCTCTACAAAGTGATAACTTGAACTAATGGAAAATAAAATATACTGAAGAATAATTACTCAAAAGAACCTCAATACAAAGCTACTAGGATAAAGCCTCAACTGGGATCAACTACTCTCACATAAGGAATAAATAAATTAAGGAATGTTTTACACTTGTATGTACTAATAATGAAGCAAGAGTAGAATAAACACAGATCATACCTCTAATCATATCATGAGCTGACGGGTCATATGCCTCCATAACCTATAGCTTCCCAAGATCCCAACCACAAAATCCTTGAGCCTAATGTGGGACACCTGGTGGTGGTGTTGGAAGTAGCTCATAATGTCATCTACCACTCACAACTCCTCCTCCTAAAGCCCCACCCGATCCTCTTCCAGCTCCGCCTCCCTGGGGGCCGCCCTTCCCTCGCTTGGGAGATCCATGATAATGAATCTAACTCTACCATGGAGGTCCATATGATATTTTCATGTCCTCATCAACATGTTGGGTTGGGTAATCACGTTTCATGTGACCTTTCCCATCACATGTATAGAACCGCCCCTCTTCGGGCCGTCCTTGTCCTCTATGAAGTCCCTGTGCCGCACAACCACATGTCTGAGTCTAGTCATGGGGAGGTCTCCTACGCTGAGACCCTACTGAAAAGCACCTTCTAGTTACTATAGACTAATTATCCCCATGATTCCCACTACCAGCTCCAGCTGTATGAAATCCCTTTGACAGGAAGCTCTCCATCACCAACGCCCACTCTAACTGTTGGAGTTGTTTCTATAGAAAAAACTTATGTATACTTTATGATAACTTCTAATCATAGCTTTTAATATTAATAAACTACTTATCACATAATGATTGTTCTTTTACGTAACATAGTATGTGATAATGTCCCAAGGTAGCTGTCGCACTAAAAGGTCATAATAGTTCCCCACTATAATGAGAACCCAGAAATGCTATGACACTATTCTTAAATATATTTTCTATAGAAATATTATATCATTTGATGACACAAATGATACATGCTATCATGGGTGGATACTTATAGGAATTTGATGTTGTACCTCTCGAACCCCTCGTGGTCTAATTTTCATGATCACAATCACTCTCTTATTTATCTAATATTGTTTTAAGTGTTTTTGGTTGATAGGCATAATTTCAGATTGCCAAGGAATTGGGGCAAGAAGGATGAAAGTAGAAGTGGACTGTTTTCATGTCCACCGGCCAACCGGTGGCTTCACCACCGGCCAGCCGATGGACCCTGGGCAGAAGGCTGAGCTACTGCCTCAGCACCGGCCAACCGGTGGCCTCAGCACCGGCCAGCCGGTGGCACCCAGCCAGAACAGTGTCCACCACTGCCTCAGCACTGGCCAACCGGTGGCCTCCTCACCGGCCAGCCGGTGGAGCCTGAGCCTGAGCCCTCTCCCATTTTGCACACACCGGCCAACCGGTGGCTCTGTACCGGTCAGCCAGTGGAGCCAGTCAAACTAGCCGTTGGGCCTTTGACCAGACTTGTCCACTTGCCTCCCAACGGCTCCGAAGGCCTCTCCAACGGCTCCGAAGCCTCCCAAAGGCCATTTGAGGGTTCCCCCTCTATAAATAAAGGACTAGGAAGCCCTGGAACACTAGCGAAACATACGGAAGCCCACGGGACACATTTTGATCATTTGGCGAACTTCCGGCGGATTCTTCCAAGGAACTCCAATAGCTCCAACTCACTTCCACATCCAAGGAGCACCATCAAAGAAGCTTGGGAGCGCTCTTCATCAACTCCATCAATCCTTTGGCGCCCAAGGATTCTCCCATTACAGTTTTTATTGTTTTATCATTTTGAGCTTAAATTTGGGTTTGTGCCTACAAACCCCCATCTCTTTCTCTCATTCTTTCATTTGGGTTTTCACACCACCTTCAAGGTGTGAAGAGGTTAGTCAAGCCTTCCCTTTTAAAAGGCTTGAATCAAAGGTGAGCTATCCTTCACCTGTAAGAAGGCTAGTGGGTTCTTGCTCAACCAATTAAAAGCAAGTGGGTTCTTGCATAACCATTTAAAAGCAAGCTATAATAGGTTCTAGACTACCTGAAAAGTCCAGTGGGTTTCTTGCTAAAACCATTAAAAAGCAAGCGGTAGTAAATCTCTCAACGGTTGAGTTGGGAGCGGAGATGTAGGCTTGGGTTTAAGCCGAACTCCGTTATCAAGTTGTGTGTTTTGCCTCTTTTATTTCCACTGCACTTTTAACTTTGATTTTAAATTGTTAATTAATTTTTAAAAGGCAATTCACCCCCCCTCTTGCCATCATCTTCCTTCTTTTCTCCACCCAACAATTGGTATTAGAGGCAAAATTTGAGTAATACCTTAACCGGTTTCAAATTTAAGATCCATTGTGATGGATTCAACCTCTTTTGCCCCCGAAGGCTATTCTTTGGGTCGTGCTCCATTTTTTGATGGAACCGACTATAACTATTGGAAAACCCGCATGACCACTTTTCTTAAAAGCATAGGTTATCCTATTTATAAAATTGTCATGCATGGTTATTCTCTCTCCTCTCCCGATGAATCCAAATGGACCCAAGCCGATATTAAAAATTTCGAGCTTGATGGCAAAGCCATGAACGCTCTTCATTGCGGCCTTGATCGTAATGAGTTCAATCGAGTTTCCACATGCACTACATCACATGAAATCTGGAAACTATTGGAGGTTACCCATGAGGGGACCAACAAAGTCAAGGATACTCGATTGGACATGTACCGTCAAGATTTTGAGTCTTTTTCCATGCATCCATCCGAATCTATTTCTGAAATGTTTACACGCTTTACTGACGTTTGCAATGGTAGAAAGTCTCTTGGTGATGATGTGTCTGCAGAAACAATGGTCAAGAAGATCCTATGGATCCTACCAAGCTCATGGGCACCAAAGGTCACGACAATCCAAGAAGCTAAAGACATCAAGAACATGCCGGTAGAAGAGCTCATCGGATCCCTCATGACCTATGAGATCACCATGAGGAGGCAAGCTGAAAAGGAAGGCAAACCAATCAAAGTTCCAAAGAACATTGCCTTCAAAGTTCAACAAGAAGAAAGCTCCTCCTCCTCATCATCTTCCTCTTCAAGCGGCGATTCCGAAATGGAGAATCTTGCCCGCAAAATGCACAAGTTCATGAAGAAGCACAAGAAGAAGAAATCCCACAAGGCTCGAAAGGAAAAACACGACGAAAAATCTGAGCCCGAGGTAACATGCTATGGGTGTGGCGAGAAAGGCCATTACAAGCCCGATTGCCCACTCAACAAGAAAAAGGCCAAGAAAAAGGAAAAGAAGAAGGCTTTCAAGGCCACTTGGAGTGATAGCTCCACATCCTCCTCCTCCTCCTCCTCCTCAAGTGACAACGGTAAAAAATGCCTAATGGCATTTCATGAGGTAACCTCTTCCGACTCCTCATCCTCTAGTTCTTCCAATTCTTTTAATCATTTATCTTATGAGGATCTCCAACATGCTAGAGATCAATTGGAGGAAGGTTTTCACGAACTTTCTTCCAAACTTGTTGCTTTAAAAAAGAATTTCAAAAAACTTTCTTCCGAAAAGGAACAACTTCTCAAAGAAAAGGAGGAGTTGTCCCTCAAAGTCCAAAACCTTCCCGATGTTGATTCCATGGAATCAACAATCAAATATTTAAGGGAATATCTTGCCAAGTTCACCCAAGGTGAACAAAATTTAACCAAATTTCTCGGTTCCCAACGTTTATCTAGAACCACCGAAGGGCTTGGCTATTCCAAGCAAGCTTCCTCTTCCCATGCACCCACTATTTTTGTAAGGGGGAGCTCTCAAAATAAATTTTGTAATTATTGCAAAAAACCCGGGCACTTAATTTATGAGTGCGATTGCAAAAATTCCCGGTATGGTAGGCCCAAAACCATTTTCCTTAACGATGAATTTTATAGGAGAAGACCCGCCACTAGACAAGTGTAGATTGAAAAATCCCTTTTAGCGAGTCTCACCGGACCAAAATTTGTCTCGGTTCCAAAATCCTCTCCCCGGTGATTTGTTGTTTTTATTTAGGGGGAGTTAGGATCTTTTAAGACTTTTTGCTTTATTTTCAATTTTTATTTAAAACTTTCAATTCAAACTGTTTTTCAATTTTTCATTTCAAAACTTTCAATTCAAACTGTTTTTCAATTTTTCATTTCAAACTTTCAATTCAAAATTTTCATTTCAAAATTTTTGATTCAAAAGTTTCAATTCAAATTTCAAAAATTTCAATTGGTTTAAAAAACTCTATCTCGTTTTTTCAACATATCCCTCAATCAAGTTTTATGCCCCGTGCTATTTTGATAATCACAAAGGGGGAGAAATTCTTGGTTGATTGGGGGAGAAATCTTTCTCTCATGCTTTAAAGGATAAATTGGAATGTAAATCAATTTAAAGAATGTCTTTCATTTCATTTTTACATTGTTTGTTTTGGTGATTGTGATCATCAAAATAGGGGGAGATTGTTGTACCTCTCGAACCCCTCGTGGTCTAATTTTCATGATCACAATCACTCTCTTATTTATCTAATATTGTTTTAAGTGTTTTTGGTTGATAGGCATAATTTCAGATTGCCAAGGAATTGGGGCAAGAAGGCTGAAAGCAGAAGTGGACTGTTTTCATGTCTACCGGCCAACCGGTGGCTTCACCACCGGCCAGCCGATGGACCCTGGGCAGAAGGCTGAGCTACTGCCTCAGCACCGGCCAACCGGTGGCCTCAGCACCGGCCAGCCGGTGGCACCCAGCCAGAACAGTGTCCACCACTGCCTCAGAACCGGCCAACCGGTGGCCTCCTCACCGGCCATCCGATGGAGCCTGAGCCCGATCCCTCTCCCATTTTGCACACACCGGCCAACCGGTGGCTCTGTACCGGTCAGCCGGTGGAGCCAGTCAAACTAGCCATTGGGCCTTTGACCAGACTTGTCCACTTGCCTCCCAACGGCTCCGAAGGCCTCTCCAACGGCTCCGAAGCCTCCCAAAGGCCATTTGAGGGTTCCCCCTCTATAAATAAAGGACTAGGAAGCCCCGGAACACTAGCGAAACATACGGAAGCCCACAGGACACATTTTGATCATTTGGCGAACTTCTGGCGGATTCTTCCAAGGAACTCCAATAGCTCCAACTCACTTCCACATCCAAGGAGCACCATCAAAGAAGCTTGGGAGCACTCTTCATCAACTCCATCAATCCTTTGGCGCCCAAGGCTTCTCCCATTATGGTTTTTATTGTTTTATCATTTTGAGCTTAAATTTTGGTTTGTGCCTACAAACCCCCATCTTTTTCTCTCATTCTTTCATTTGGGTTTTCACACCACCTTCAAGGTGTGAAGAGGTTAGTCAAGCCTTCCCTTTTAAAAGGCTTGAATCAAAGGTGAGCTAGCCTTCACCTGTAAGAAGGCTAGTGGGTTCTTGCTCAACCAATTAAAAGCAAGTGGGTTCTTGCATAACCATTTAAAAGCAAGCTGTAATAGGTTCTAGACTACCTGAAAAGTCTAGTGGGTTTCTTGCTAAAACCATTAAAAAGAAAGCGGTAGTAAATCTCTCAACGGTTGAGTTGGGAGCGGAGACGTAGGCTTGGGTTTAAGCCGAACTCCGTTATCAAGTTGTGTGTTTTTCCTCTTTTATTTCTGCTGCACTTTTAACTTTGATTTTAAATTGTTAATTAATTTTTAAAAGGAAATTCACCCCCCTCTTTCCATCATCTTCCTTCTTTTCTCCGCCCAACATTTGAGACACCTTCTCATGTTGTATGCCCTTGGTAATATCCAGTGTAGGATATTATGAGAACAAGACCCGCCAGTAGGAAATCCACATTTATACGGGTCATTGGATGTTACTATCTACAGCTATGTGTATTGATCCTTAGACTTTACAATTATTATTAATGAGTATTATGAGCCACACACTTTGATTTCTTAATGAAAACCATGATGACATATGTTCTCGGTGAGGTAGGATACATTGGGTGCATCACGGGTAATATTTCATTAATGAATAATGTGAGAAAGGATTTTTCCCTTCTATTCTTTAATGAAAGTTGATATCTCAAGCCCTTTGATGGAAATTATATAGCCTAAATAAATTCATATCCATGGTGTTCTATAGAAAAGTTTGATTTTTGGGAAGTTAAATAAAGAGACATCGAACACATAGGTTGAAGAAACCTGCATACAACCTGCTTGATTTGAGATATCTTGATAAAGAGATTATATTACACAGTAAGCATCTATATGAGGTATTATTTTACCACAACATTAACTTATTTCTCTATGGGTGTCTTGGCATGTTTCTAGATGTTAACCTTATACTTTTGGCTACTTCACCTAATGCCACTGAGAAAGAGGCCTAGATGTCCGCACACTAAGTGTATCCAGAATATTAGTTAAATAATATATTATTATTTATTATTTAACAAGTTTAATAAATATTATCCCCTTATGCGGTTTAATAATTATTCATGTTTTCTTGATCGTATATATTTTTTCACTAGTTATTTGAGAGAATATAATATGATCAGAATATTTAATAAATATATATTTTCTATTTAGTGAATATAATATTTATTTATTTATTGTAAAATAATGCAGTGGTATTTATTTATTAAATAAATATTCATTATTCAAGGTTTGATAAATATTGTGTAGGAATGGAGGACTGAGATTAAACGGTTCAGTGAGAAATAATAAATATTGAATATTATTTGATTAAATAATATTTAATTTAATTTTCAAGTTAAAAGAATGTTAAGAAATAATAATAATATTATTATTATTATACATGGGGTTCCTTAGGGATTAAATAAATAATAAAGGGAACTTGTGAAATTATTTTATTTTAACCCTAGTAGTATATAAACCCAGTTATATTATTTTCTATGAGATCCAATTTCATTTCTTTATTTGTGCACAATGAATTTGGAGAATCCTCTAAATCCCTAGAGAGATACATTCTCCAAGAACTCTCCCAAGAATGAAGAGTGATCTTCCTCCACCTCCCACTCGAAAGTCTAGAGAGATCAATGAGAACACTTTGGAAGCGATTCCCGTGGTGATCAAAGGTGAATGACGAAAGCGATAGCTGACACCCAAAGATTCCTATAACAACATTTGGATATTTATGGAACATGTGTGGATCACTGCTAGAGGGAATATTCTCTTGATTTCTACAACATAATGATGAAACAACATAGATCTATTGTCAGATCCATCAATGGAAGAAAGGATTCCAACAAGGTAATTATTTAGTTAATTAAATTTATTATAAATAATATGTGATGATCCTCTCTCTAGTTCCATCATTTTATTTCTTGTCTATATTCATTTATTTAATTAAATTTATCACAATGTTCAACATTGTATAAAATCTCAGATTAATCACCGATCACGACAAAAAGAAAAGTTGGGCACAACCCATCGCATGCTTCCACTGTGCCCAAAACCTATAAGAGTGTATCAGAGAATTCACATAATTATTTATAATTATTTAAATATCATTGATGGATTTATTCATTTTTCATTTAGTTTTCAATTCAAGTTTAATTGTTCTTTTAATTTGAATTGAGATATTTGATTTCTCCATTTCTCATAGATCTAATAAAAATGATTAGTTTTATGAATGAAATAAAATTGAATAACTCATTCAGAGGTGCCAAGGATTCTGGTCAGATAACATAGGAGTGCACACCATGTAACCAAAGTTACATGTCATGTAATTGTGTTCAATGAACAAAGAATTAATTTGGAATTAATTCAAACCATGTGCATTGATTACATGCTATGAATTTAATATCTTACATCATGTGTTGACTGGGCCAACCTAGCACATGATCAGTCGAAGTACATGCCGTGTATCTCACATACACGGTGTGTAGTTTTTTCAAGTCACAGATGGGTCATGTATTTCTATACATGGCCTACCTGACCAGTGACCATGTAACTCAGAGACCACACACCGTGTAGTACTTTATATACACTGTGTACTCCAATTTTCTAAGGCATGATTTACACATTGAGTCCCTAGACATTTGCCTCGGATAAATGGTGAGAGACGTACACACCATGTAGCTCGCTTGTACACACCATGTACTTATACCAAATTACACAGAATTAAAATTGATTTATTCTACAGTGTAAACCTTATCAACATGTTATTATGTGCAGTCATTAAGTTGATAGGACATGCCATGTGATGAGTTTTAATATATATATATATATAAATGTTTAATTAATTTCTGTGTAATGTTCTGATCTGCATATCATGTGTGAATCGTATTACAGTGATTACTCTACACGCATTAAAGTATAACACATGATAGATAAATCATGCAATCCGTGTAATCATTAATTTGATATTACACATCATGAAACCATGTGATAAGTCATGTATAAAATATGTCACAAGAGTAAATAGTATATGATTATAATACATATTGGGTAGATTTAGATAGGTATTCACCGTATTGCCTCTAAGGTAAATTTATTGACACAATTAATTTTGAATAAATTTATTTAATTTGTTTAAAGTTATGATGGATGAGAATCTCAAGGAAATTAGGATGAGAATTAAGATAAAATAATTGATTAATTAAAGAATATATTTAATTGATTTAAGCATGATTTACCTTAAATAAGAATGATTAACAATTTAATGCTAGTTTTATTAAATTCGTAGTTCTTTTCATGCATGTGGATGATCATGAGCATAGACCAGACCTTTGTATGTGATTGGTTTCATTTAATTTATTATCAAATTAAAATTTTTGTTCAGTGTGCCTTCCCTCATATTATTATGTAAGGGCCTGCATGCCCATGGTTTCTTTTATGTAAACATTTTTCCCTAACTTGCATGTGAGTAAAAGCATATTTAATGGATGAAGCTCCCAAGCTAGTGGAGGCGGTTCAAGTTTGGAGCTGATATGAAACCAATTCAAGAGAGATACATATGTGGATAGGTGGAAAGCTGTAATATAAACCTTAATTGGTTCAAGGTGTTTTACCTTAGGTCAATGATTGGTTTATCATTTTCTAGGTAAGCTAACCATTAGTATAAGCTCATGATCATACCACATTATTATTTTATTTTTGTAAAGTTTCATGGTTATTTCATTATGAATGTTTTGTCATGATCACATAAATTAATGAATTAACAAGCATGAAAGATAGAACTAAAATAAATTGGTTTATTCATAAATATTATCTAAGGAATGGTGAATCACTTAAGTAAATCCACTTAATATTAACAAGAATGTAATAAAGATAATATTTGGAAATTTACACATAAAAGGATAAAATCCCTCAATTATATATATTAAGTCAGTATAGACTTCCACTACTTTAGTTAAAATCGATCCATAGTTCAAAGTGCTTGAACAACCAAAGTTGGGGTGCTTTCAATTATCAGGGAATTCTAACTTGAAGTTTTGGGTTGAATTAAATTATTTCACATCAAGGGTTGACTGAAAAAATAGGACTTGATGTAACTAAGAGGAAAGGGTTGAGGAAATCAAATTTAAGGATTCTAGGATTGGGGTGTCCACTCATCAGATTAAGGAACTATGAGTTAATGCAGTTGGAATTTGGAATGCCTACCTAAAACCATTAAAGTTTCTTGACCAACCAAAGTTAAGGTAATGAGAAGGGGAATATGGATCCTTACCAATAGAATGTCCAAACAATAGGATATTACAAATCCAATGGTGAGGGATATTGGGTTTTGATAAAATAGTGGGAGATTAATAAATATAATATTTATTTATTTGTCTAAATTTTATCAGATAAAGTACTAAAATTATGTTCATCTTATTTTTTAGAAACAACATTAAAATGAGTTCAAACATATCATTGTGATACATACTTGAGAAAGATAACCTTATCACCAACATAAATTTCCACGAGTAAAAAAAGTTATTACATGTTATTCTTTTCCATGAAAGGAAATAGTATGTGTTGGAAGAACCTATTCCCGATGCGCTTGGTAATGAGGCAAGTGATAAAGAGTTAAAACTCTATGAGAAAAATTTGAATGATTTTATAGATATTCAGTGTTTCATGCTATAACATGTTATCTCACCTTTGGGATATTTATCAAGAGAAGGTGATACAATAGATGTACGAGATTTCTAATTATTTGTTTACAACTAATCTTTGAGAGCTTGTGCCATCTGGGTCTCATGTATTCAAGATTATAGGCTACATTTAATGATTAAACATCTTAGGGATTAAATTCTCAGATTATTTGCTTATAGATCTCATAATTTCATCCCTTACCAAGACCTTCTCTAGTTTTATTATTAATTACAATATGGGCAATAATGAGAAGATTCTTTCAGAACTTCTTACTTTGATTCACCAAGTGGATAAGGAAATGGGGCGTAATAAAACCACAGTACTTATGGTGAATAATAAAAGAAATAATAAGGAAAAGAGACACAAGAATAATAACAATTATAGATCTCCTGAGAACCATCCTTCTAAGAATAAGAAGATACAGAGGCAGATAAAGGAAAATGAGGCAGTATGTTTTGCGTGCGGCAAGCTAAGACACTAGAAGAGGAACTGCACCCAGAAGAAAGGGGAATCTAAAGGTACATTCGTTATCGATTATAATCTTTTAATACCTACACATTGGGTATTAAATATAGATTTTGGTTCTCACATATGGATCCAAATTCAAGAACCAAGTAGATTTAAAAATATTTCTAGAGGAGAGGTGGATATGAGAGCTGCTAATGGTGTGAGGATGGATGATCTAGCCATTGGTGACTACCACCTTTCATTGAAAATGAGAATGATTTTGGTTTTAAAATATTGTTATTATGTACCAATGGTTACCATGAACACAATTTTTGTATCATGCCTAGATACAGATGTGTTTATTTTTATCTTTTGAAATAAAAGTTGTTTCTTTTATAAAGACAATATATTTTATGGTATGGAACATTTAAATAAAGGTCTTTATGTATTAAATTATGAAAACTAAGTATTATAAATTTATAATAAATCATGTTCACACGACTCATATAACACCCAGCTATGACATCACTATCTTGGTCATGTAAATGAGAAGAGTTTGACAAAGCTCTATCAAGATGGTTATTTAGACTCATCTGAGCTAAAACCACTTGAAATATTTCATGCTTATTTACAAGTAAAAATGAATAAACCACCATTCGATGGATAGGGTGAAAGGGACACATAGCTTCTAGGATTGGTACACACTAATGTGTGTGGACCATTTCTAGTAGAAGATAGAGGTGAGTATTATTACTTCATAACTTTTACTGATGACTTGAGTAGATATGGTTATGTATACTTGATGAGGTATAAGTCTGAGTACTTTGATAAATTCAATGAATTCAAGAATGAAGTAGAGAATCAACTTGGAAATAAGATAAATAAGATTCGTTCGGATCGAAGTGGTGAATATATTAACCAAGATTTTATCGACTTCTTATGAGAGTTTCAGATTCTATCTCAACTCACTCCACATTACACACCACAATAGAATGGTGTTAGTAAAATGATGAACCATACCTTTTTAGACATGGTAAGGTAAATAATGATTCATGTATATCTTCCATTATCTTTTTTGGGATATGAATTACAAATAGTGGAATGCACATTAAACCGAGTACCAAATAAAGTGGAAAATGGAATTACCTTTGAGTTATGGAGTGGAAAGAAACTAATTTTGTTTCATACATGTGTATGGGGTTGTGAGACATTTTTTAAGGCCTTATAAGGAAACAAACTAGAATCTCTAGGCACAAAGTGTATCTTTATAGGGCATCCTAAGGAAATGAAGAGATACCCTCTATAAAACCCCTCATATAAGAAAGTGACTGTTACTAGACAAGACATCTTTTTTGAGAGGGAGCACATCCTAAAAAAGGATAGTGGGATCAAGATTGAATTTAATGAAGTTGATTCTCAAGTTACACAAGAGTTGGTACATGAACAAATTTCACAGGTCCCCATGTAAAAATTAGTTCTTGAAATAAAAGTAATTCATAGGATCACAAGAGAGGTAAGAGAACCAGAGAGATATGGTTTTCTAGTCACTAAAGATGGTGACTCATTATTGGTTGATAATGATGAACCTCTCTTCTAAAAAGAGGAAATAGAGAGCTCAGAAGCTGTAAGATTGAAAAATCCATGAATTTTGAAATGGATTCCATGTATAAGAACCAAGTTTGGGTTTTGTTCGATGTGCCAGTTGATGTAAAGCCTGTTGGATGAAAATTGGTATTCAAGAGGAAACTTGACATGGAAGGTAAAGTAAATAATTATAAAGAAAGGCTAGTGTCTAAAGGGTTTAAAAAATGTCAAGGAATTGACTATGATGAAACCTTTTCAAAAGTTTCCATATTTAAATCCATCAGAATTATACTTTCTATAACAACTTACCAGGACTATGAGATTTGGCAGATGGATGTCAAAACTGCATTCCTTAATGGGATCCTTTAGGAAGATGACTATATGACACAACTAGAAGGGTTTGTGACTTCAAGTGATTCCAAAAGTATTTTAATGTTATAGAGATCCATTTATGGATTGAAGTAATAATCTAGTTCATGGAACATTCGATTCTATGAAGTTATAAAAGAATTTTGTTTCATTAATAATGAATATGAGCCATGTGTTTAAAAGTGGTTTAGTAAAAATTCATTCATTATCCTAGTGGTACATGTGGATGAAATTTAATTTTTGGAAATGACATACCAGTCTTAAAATCTATTAAGGACTGGTTAAACAAGTGTTTCTTCATAAAGGATTTAGGTGAAACAACATATATTCTAGAAATTAAGATCATTCATGATAGATCCAATAGGTTGCTTAAACTAATTCAAAGAACATATGTTGAACAAATACTAAAGAGATTTAGTATGGAATAATACAAGAGGGTATTGGTTCTAGTGTCACATGGTTTACATCTTTCTAAGAAAATGTGTCATCATACACAAAAAAGAAAGAAAGAGTGAGTAATATCCCATACGCTTCAGTGATAGGATCAATCATGTATCCTATGTTATGTACTAGACTTGATGTTGCCTATGAATTGAGCATGGTAATTAAATATCAAGATAATCCAGGATAACAACATTGGTATGATGTTAAGAATATCCTTAAGTATTTGAGAATAACTAAGGATATGTTCCTGGTGTATGGAGGAGACAAGGAGATATTCATCAGGAGTTATACTGATGCTAGTTTTCAGAGAGATCAGAATGATCTGAATTCACAACCATGATATGTTTTCTATATTAATAGAGGAGATGTGAGATAGCACTATAAAAAAATACGTTAGAGGGGGTTATGCACAACCCCCTCTAAATTCATTTTCTGTAACATTAGAGGGGGTTCTGCATAACCCCCTCTAAATTCATTTTCTATAACATTAGAGGGGGTTCTGCACAACCCCCTATAATCATCGAATTTAGAGGGGGTTACAAACCCCCTCTAAATTCATTTTCTATAAAAATTAGAGAGGGATTATGCACAACCCCCTCTAAATTTTTTACCATTGTCTTTTAAATATTTGGTTTGATTTTAGATATGGTTATATCGAAACCACTGCTAATTTAATAATTAGTGGCATTATATATTCTGTTGTATTTTTAGAGGAGCTATATATATAAAATCCATTTGTATATATATATATATATATATATATGTTTTTTTAAAGAAAATAGCGGGGGTTCACAACCCCCTTTAATTTAAGATATTATAGGGGGTTCATGAAACGCCACTAATCCATTAGATTAGAGGGGTTTTTGAAACCATTCTAATTTAAGAAATTAGAGGGTGTGTTGAACCCCCTCTAATTCATGAAAATAGAGGGGGGTTTTGAACCCCTTCTAATTTAAGAAAGTAGAGGGGTTTTTGAACCCCGTCAAATTGATGACATTAGAGGGGGTTGTTAACCCCCTATAGTTCAAGAAATTTGATGGGGTTATGAACTGCTGCAAATCCATTTTATTAGAGTGAGTTTTAAACTTCATCTAAATTTTTATTTATTTTCTAAAATAAATCTCATATAAATTCAAAATTTTTAATATATATGCGGGTTTGTGCATGTGTGTATATATATATATCACATAAACACATTACATAAATATATTTAAATACATTATAACACATATATATAAGAACATTATATAAATAATTTAAATAAATACTTATACATATAAACAAAAATGTATACATATATATAAATATTGATATACATAATATAAATGTAATTATAAATATATTTATTCAAATTTATAAAATTTATATATGGTTTTATAAATACTATAAATTTATATTATGATTTATATTATACATATATTATATTAAATACATTTTTATTGTAGATTTTTGTATAAATACATTTATATTATATTATGTATACATATATATATAATATAGACAACATTAAATATAAATTTACATATATATATATATATATTTTATATAATTATATTATATATATATATATATTATAAATATTTAATTATATTTAAATTTATATATATTATATAATTATTTTACATATATTGTATCATACCATTTTAATTATAGATTAATTTAGTATATGTATATCATATAATAATTAATAATATTATTGTTACACACACACGTCCATAAATAAATTTTTATTGTATACTTATGTATAAATACATTTATATTAGATTATGTATAACAATTTACATAATTTTGAGAAAATTAAATATAAATATAAATATAAATATAAATATAAATATAAATATAAATATAAATATAAATATAAATATAAATATAAATATAAATATAAATATAAATATAAATATAAATATAAATATAAATATAAATATAAATATAAATATAAATATAAATATATTATTTATTTATATTATATATTATATTATAAATATTTTATTGTAAATAAATTTATATGTATTATATAATTATTTTATGTATATTGAAGTATAGCATATTAATTATAAATTAATTTCGTACACACACACACACACATCATATAATAATTAATAATATTATTATTACACACACACATACATAAATACATTTGTATTGTATACTTATGTATAAATACATTTATATTAGATTATGTATACTAATTTACAAAATTTAGACAAAATATAAATATATTATTTATTTATATTATATATTATATTATAAATATTTTATTGTAAATAAATTTATATGTATTATATAATTATTTTATGCATATTGTAGTATATCATATTAATTATAAATTATTTTAGTACATATATATATATATCATTTAATTATATTATTTATTTCCAATTATATGAATGCATTTAATTTTGTGTGTATATATATGTGTGTTGATGATATAATATAAATGTATATAATTACATACATTAATATATAATATAAATGTATTTAATATAATATATGTATAATATATATTATAATTATATTATATCTATAAATACAAAAATACACACACACACATAAATATAAATATATTTATTAATATATGTATAAATATGTATTTATATATATTAAATATACCCAAATATGCGTGTATATATATATTATACACAAATATATTATAATTATACATAAATACATATTATATATAAATATTATACCCAAATATATATTATATTATAGAGAAATATATTATATACATACAAATATATTATATTATTTATATTTCTAAACACAAATATATATATATATATATAATCTAATATAATACTTCTGAATATACTTAAATACAATGAAGCTTAAAATAAGCACAAAATCCCGCACAATATAGTGGCTCCGTTATTTGGGCTGTATTGAACCGGTCCTGTGTTCGAAACTCAGGAGATCTATTTTTATGATGCAGGTGTGGCGCGTGGGGTCTCTAGCGGATAGCGGTGGGGGCACACGGGGCGCTCTAGCAGACAAGCATGGGGCCAAGGGTGAGGAGAGCGCCCAAGCGTGGGGGCTTTGGCGGACAAGGGCAAGGGCAAGGGTGGGGGTGCTCTGGCGGACAAGCGCGAACAAGTGTGGGCGGGGACAAGGGTGGGGGCACGCGGGGCACTCTGACAGACAAGGGCGGGTGGGGACAAGTGGGGATAGGGGTGGGGGTGCGGACAAGGGCGGGGGGCGTGCATGGCGCTCTGGCGGACAAGCGTGGACACGGGTGGGGGCACGCTGGGCGCTCTGGAGGACAAGTGCGAACAAGGGTGTGGCGTGCGGTGTGTCTTCGGGGGTGTGTCCAGGTGGTGTCAACAAGGGGGGGTGTCAGGTGGTGTCAACAGGTGTCAGGGGGGGGGGGTGGGTGGTGTTAACAGGGCTGTCCTGGCGCCCCTAGTGGTGTCAAGTGGTTAGGGGCGGTTGTGTGAAAACTACCCCTAATGCAATCACACCATTAGGGGCGGTTCAAAACGCCTCTAAATACCTAGATTAGTGGTGGTTTCTGTTATAACCTCCACTAATATGGTAAATTTTAGGAAATATTATAGGGGTTTAAACCCCCTCTAATGTAATTGCAGCTAAATTCACTATGAATTTAGTAGCAGTTCCTCACAACCACCTCTACTAACAGTAGGTGGGCACTTTAGCGGTGGTTCCTCACAACCACCACTAATGTCTTTAGAAGGGGTTATAACCCCTTCTAATGTAAAAAATAACCCCTTCTAAAGTGTTCATTCTTTTGAAGTGTAGAAGAGTCCAAAGTAATTAATTGTCACTGTTTCTATGATGAAGTTTGAGTATATAGCGGCTTCTGATGCATTCAAGGAATCCATTTTGATATGAAACTTTTTCCAAGAGCTTGATGTGGTACCTAGCAGTAAAGACCCTATCACATTGTATTGTGATAATACTGCAGCAGTGACTCTTGCAAAAGATCCATGGTCACACTAACAGACAAAGAATATACTTCAAAAGTATCACCTCTTGAGGTATTTTTATTAGAGGGGTGAAGTTGTGGTAACCAGAGTACCCACAAAAGAGAATGTGGAGGACCCCTTGAATAAAGGCCCATCTCAACAGAAGCATGAGTATCATGTGAGAGCCAACAGATTGAAAGTTGTTAGCAGTTAGCTCTAGTGAAAGTGGGAGTCTTTTGGGGTTGGCACCGTAGAACCAACTTCTATGTACTTTATGATAACCTGTATTTGTAGTTTTGAATATTAATAAACTACTTATTACATCCTGATTGTTCTTATACATAACATCGTATGTGATAATGTACTAAGTTTAATCATCACACTAAAAGGTCATAATAGTTCCTCAATATGATGAGAACCCAAATGTACTATAACACTATTCTTAAACTTATGTTCTATAGCCGAATGATATCATTTTAGGAAACAAATGATATAGGATATTAGGGGTGTAGACTCATAGGACTTTGAGACACCTTCTCACGGTGTTCACCCTTAGTAATATCTAGTGTATGATATTATGAGAATGATACCCTCCAGTAGGAAATCCATAATAAATTGTGTCATTGGATGTTCCTATATATGAATGTGTGTATTGATACTTAGACTTTAAGATTATTATTAATGAGTATTATGAGTCATATACTTTGATGTCTTGATGAAAACTGTGATGACATATGTTCGTAGCAAGGTAAGATACATTGGGTGCATCACGTGTAATATTGTATTAACAAGTAACGTGAGAAATGATTTTTCTCATCTATTCTTTAACATAAGTTAATGTCTTAGGACCTTTTATAGAAATTATATATCCTAAATAAATCCATGACCATGGTATTCTATAGGCAAGTTCAATTTTCAATAAGTCAAAGAAAGAGACATCGATCACATAGGTTGATGGAACTGACATACAACCAACTTGATTAGAGATATCATGATAAAGGGATTATATTACAGAGTAAGTATCTGTATGAAGTATTATTTTATTTTGGCATTAACTTATTTCAATATGGGTTCCTTGACATGTTTCTAGATGCTAACCTTGGACTTTAGGATACTTTACCTAATTCCACTGAGAAAGAGGCCTAGAGGGTCACTCACTAAGTGTATCCATAATCTCAATTAAATAATATATTATTTTTTATTATTTAAAAATCTGAATCAATATTATTCCCATATATTATTTAATAATTATTCATGTTTTATTGATCATATATATTTTAGCATCAGTTATTCGAGAGAATATAATGTGAGTGGAATATTTAATAAATATTTATTTTCTATTTAGTAAATATAATATCTATTTATTTATTAGATAATAATGATGTGATATTTATTTATTAAATAAATATTCATTATTCAAGGCTTGATAAATATTGTGGAGGAATGATAGACCGAGATTAAATGGTCCGGTGAGAAATAATAAATATTGAATATTATTTGATTAAATAATATTTAATTTAATTCGCAAGTTAAGCGCATGTCAAGAAATAATAATAATAATAATAATGTTATTATACACGGGGTTCTGTAGGGATTAAATAAATAATAAAGGTCACTTGGGTGATTATTTTATTTTAACCCTAGAAGTCTATAAACCCAAATATATTATTTTCTATGAGATCCAATTTTATTTGTTTGGTTGTGCACAAAAAAATTAGAGAATCCCCTCAAGCCCTAGAGAGATCCCTTCTCCAAAAACGCTCCTAGGAATGAAGAGTAGTCTTCCTCCTTCTAAAACTCTCAATTATAGAGAGATCAAGGAGAATGTTTTGGAAGTAATTCTTGTGGTGATCAAAGGAGAACGATTAAATCGATAGGATCTATTGTGCTAGCATCTGAAGATTCCTATGATGATGTTCGGAGATTTGTGGAACACATGTGGATCACCACTAGAGGGAACCTGATCTTTATTCCTACAATGAAATGATGGAACAACACATATCTATTTTCAAGTCCACTAATAAATAAATAATTCCAACAAGGAAATTCTGTAATTAATTAAATTCATTATAAATAATATGTGATGCTCCTCTCTCTAGTTTCAGCATTTTATCCCTTGTTTATATTATTTGATTTAATTCTGTTGATCATTATGTTCAATGTTGTGTAAAATCTTGGATTAATCATTGATTATGACAAAAATAAAAGTTGGTCATGACCCATCACACGCTTCCACTACACTCGGAACCTACAACAACACTTTGACGTAAGTGGGAATACATAGGGGTATCACATTGGCACGAATGTCTTTGTGGAGACCCTTCTCAAAATTCCGTTCCTAGAAGTATATATCCTAAATCATTCTGAGGGAGTACTGTGCGAGGTCATTGGACTTTGAAGAATACTCAACAATTATCATCCCTCCCTATTGCAGTTCTAGAAGCTCTTGAATCTGAACTGAGTGTAAGCATGAAGGGTAATAATCCTCACAAAACAGATGCTGGAAGTCAGTTCAATAGAGTGTTGAATCATCATGAATCTTCTTGACTAGAATCCACTAGCGGCCAACTGCTATGTTGAAAAGACTGACTACCAATGCAACCACCTGATTAGTCAGTTTCTAGATAATACTAAAAACTTGGATCACTATCTCTAGCCCATCCTCCACTACCTATGGATTTGGATCACCATGGAACCATAGTGGACTATGGCACTGGAACTCACAGAGTGCGCTAAGCTTATGTGCATCCTCATCCTGATCTGATGGTACTATCTACTACTCTAAAGGCATGGGTTCTTCTACCTATCTGTGTGGAAGAAATATCTCACGTGATGCCCCCTGAACTGAGGCCTAATCACTCATCGGATTATCATCATGATCTTGAATCGGTAACCTGGA
Source organism: Viscum album (assembly GCA_963277665.1). Classification (NCBI taxonomy): domain Eukaryota; kingdom Viridiplantae; phylum Streptophyta; class Magnoliopsida; order Santalales; family Viscaceae; genus Viscum; species Viscum album. The sequence goes on from OY728129.1 coordinate 282,874,897, forward strand.
TGGCTGTCTTCATAGAGGCATCCTAAAAATTTAACCACGATGTATCATTATCAGATGAGAATATATATATATATGGGTAGATGAATCAAGAAGGATATTCAAAGACTCAATCCTATATGATGAATATACCAATGTTCCCTGCAACCAATGTCTCAGTATACTGAGCCAACAAGTTGGTGGTCAGAGTCCTGATGTATGGATACATCAGTTTCTACACCAACAATGGGTTCCCTAGCCTGAAAGTCATACTTGAGACACTTTGACACTGTTTCCATAAGTCCCAACAAAATCCTCATAAGGGGAAAATTACAAACACCATCCCAAGGAATGAACCACAGATGATACCAATCTATCACGACCTGACCCAACAAGACTCGAGCTACAACTACCCCAATCCTGCCTCCATAGGCTAGGGGATGAAAATAAGTGCTAAAAGGCATAAATAACACAAGAGGACTTTGAATAATGTACTGGTATTTACGCACCGAACCATCTCCATGTAGAGTCATAAATGAATAAATATAAAATACAATAACATCTATAGTAACAACTATACATGTAAACAACCTCTAGGTAATATAAGAGTACACAAGAATAATCTGAAAAGTAAAATGAAAACACACACACCCAAACAGAAATTTCCCAACCTAAAAAAACTAGAAAAGTAAATGGTGAGAGAGAATGGATCTAGATCTCCAAGCCTCGACCATCGTATGTGGTCAAATGCACCCAAGTACCCCCTATGCTACTCTATCATCGTCGCCGACCTGTCCGTCACCTGCATAAGATATGACACATGCCAGAAAATCCCATGTAGGGGTGAGTATATACATACCCAATAGTACACCCTGAAAGATGAGGGGGAAAAGCAATATGATACAAGTTAGAAGTATACATCTCAAACCATATCAAGAGAGAAATGAAATCAAACAATAAGGATATATATATATATATATTTATATTCTCATAAAATAATACTAATAGGAGAGAGAAATGGGATCTCTATCTCACATACTAGCCTATAAAAAGAGTATGAAAATAGTTTGAAAGGTCCATAAATGATTCCCAACATATCATGTGTCTGTCCAAAGAAGAAACCGTGTGGAGGGCCCACACCTCTCCATCATGCTACACAATTTAGGGGCATAATCTCTAAGTAGAGGAATCATGCCTTAGTGCATCAGGGGGTTCCACTCAGAATATGGAGGACCCTCTCACTAGTAAGATAAGGGGTACCACTCAGTAGATTGAGTACCTTCTCCCTAGTGCGATGGGGGGTTGGGGGGGGGGGGGGGGGGTACTACTTAGTAGATAGAGGACTCGATCCCTAGTTCTTCAAGGGGCACCACTCAGTAGATAGAGGACCCACAACCTAGTATGACATGGGGTACCAATCTATAAATAGAGGATCTACACCCTAGTTCATCAGGGGGGGTTACCACTTAGTAGATATAGGACCCACTCCTTAGTCCATCAGGGAGTACCACTTAATAGATAGAGGACCTGAACGCTAGTACAATAGGGGGTACAACTCTAATAATCTTGTTTGATCAATTCCATCATCGATCACCACCTAAAGAAGCATCACACTCAGATAACCTTGTATCATATCTCAAAATACACTAAAAAGGACACCACCGTGTTTTACATGAAAAAACACCATGGATAGGATACTCACAGGTCAAAATATGGGTCCAAACAAAGGAAATACGAGAGGTATAAGTTTCATAAAAAAGAGGTACATGACGTGTAAGGGACCTACATGGTGTGTGGTCCCACTCTGCTACTTGGACTTGCCTTTTCAATACATGGTTCTATGGCCCTGTTTCCCTACAAGGTGTGTAAGGGGACTACACGACATGTCTTGGATACCCGAGGTTGATCCGTGTTCTCTTGGCTGTACTCATGTCCTTTGGGATGTGTCTGTGTATACTGGCCATCTGCCTGGCTGTGCCTGTGTCCGCGTAATCCCATAGTACACACTGGGTTTCTCATATTGAGTCACATATAGTGTGGGGGTACCATATGATGTGTGATATTTAACTCACCCAGAAACCATACCCGTCACAGCCATGGGTCTACATGCTATGCGTTCTTTAGACTACATGGCATGTTGTTGGGTTTTTAATAGAAACTCAGATATGTTCCATGGATCCTAAATCCACTACTTTTGTGTCAAATAATACCCAAATTTTTCCTAAAATCAAATGTTTAAGGCCTCAATTCATTTATCTTGTCCCTTCAGTGGTCGGAAATTAGAATTCGATTCACCGCTTGAAGCCTGTATGCATCACTGTCACTCGTGGCACCTCCTACTGTCTCATCGGATTTACAAATCCATGGTGGAATCACTTGTAACCTAAAATTCATCCCGATCCATCCTCTAATCGCCAATCTATTCACCTCATGCGAATCTGTTGTGAATCCAAGGGTTTGATAATCCTTGATCCTACTCGACAATGTCGAATTGTGTTCCTCGTAGGCCGATGATGAAGAGTACAAAGGATGATAGGGGAAAAGCTCAAGATACAAGGGTGCAATAATCATTGGACAAGAATTATTGGAAAAAGGATATAGATTGTGGATTTCTGAGGTGAGAAACATGGAACATCAGGGATAAATCGAATAAATAATCTAAATCTGATACACAGGCTCATGAAAAGGCTCAATTAAATGTAGATCTAGGAATAAAGGTTTGATCATGAAGGAACCTGAGGTATAACAGAAGCGTTAAAATGATGCAATTTAAAATTTTGGGTTTGGATTCCTATTAAAAACACAAAATACACTTAAAACCTTTCCCATATTTCTAAAAGGATCACATTTAATTCAATTTAAGTAAGAAAAATAAAACCAAATGAAAGATTAAAAGGCACCTCATTCATTTATAATTGCCGGTTTAATTTGCTCACCATCGATGTTTCATGGCTATAAGATGAAAAAATAGACACCCTAGATCGTCCACATGTTCTCCACAATTATAGGATTGTCGATCTACATTTCCCAGGTGCTAGAATGGGAAATTGAAGAGCTTTAAGACATCCCTTCGATCGCCTAAAGAACACAGGCTCAATTGAGAAAGTGGGATCGATATGACTTTTTTATTCCTTGAGTATCTCTCTATAAGAACTTGAGAGGAGAAGAGAAGATATATTCTCTCTCTAAATTCATGAAAATAGTGGATCTTAGAATTCAAGAGGCTAAAATGAGCTTTTATACTTAGGTTTTACTTTTCAAAATTTCACTTCGGTCCCTGGAAAGTAATAACCTTCATTTTAGACCTTTGTGCACATATATGACTTAATAAACTTGTCATAAATGTAAAATATATTTTACCACTCACTTGTAACATAATAAAATGCTATGTGATAAAATATGAACCATTAAATCATCCCGTAAGCTATCTAAATAATTTAACGAACCTTGAACATCCAATGTTCATTTGAAAAATCATATTTTTCTCGTATTCAATTTTATGATCAAATAACTTGTGAATACCGTGAGAAATAAATTAAATCCTCATTATTCTTAACTAGAATAATATAATTGAATTAGTTTTAATTGCTACTAGTTAAATTCATACATTCAGCAACCCCAACACGTGGAACCTAATTTTTCCTAAACTCATATTCATTAGAATAGGTGGAACTTGTGGATACACTTAGTGTGTGGCCCTCTAGATCCTTATCTCAATAGCAGTGAGTCCAACCCATATACCAAGGGAAAATTATAGAAACCCATTATGGACCTTAAGGAGATAAGGAATGTCATAGCTATGACTTCATCCCGTGAACACTTATTGTGTAATATAATCTCTTTATCTCACGATATATCATAAATTAGGGTGCACACTTGTGTCATAATCATTTTGTTGCTTTATATATTTTGTGACCTTACTGAATGGACTTACCTTCTTGTACCATGGACATGGATTTATGAAGGTACTACCATCCTGGTCAACCTAGGCCCATGAGATATCTCTTCCTCAACTTGGAAGTGAAAAAATATATCGAGATAATTAAACCAATTCCATACCACCAATGATGCACCAAATACAAACTACCTCACCATGATTTCATTATCATGGTTTTTTCCTTACATCAAAGTATGTGATCAAATAGAACACACTAATAATGATTATTTCCGATGCTTTCTATTGGGGTGTTCATTGTCGATGGCGATGCACTGATTGTTTCCCTGAATTCTATCTTTCCAAAGGTGAGCAGCATCCACCACCTTTTCTAGGGACATTTTCTCCTTGATCGAAATATGATGATGGGATGTCGGTTCCTCCTGATAAGGATTCCTCCTCAGAACTCATTGTCTAGTCTGAGTCTACCTCATATATTAAGACGTTGTTTGTGAAACTCATTCCCAATTCCATATCTTTGTAGACGTCGGTTAATTATACTGCTTATGTCAGGAAATTCCAAGGGTTCAAGTCAGGGCAGCAACCTTTGGTCAGGAGAGTAGTCACATTGATACATCTGTGGCATGTCTGGATGCTGAAACACTGGAACACCTGTATTCTTGTTCATCAGAGGGCTTCTCAAGGGCATAGATGTAACACCCCAAGATTTTGAAAATAAATTTAATATTGAATGCATGAAACGCTGAGTCTCTACAAAATACCACTTTTTTTATAACCTAGCCAGGAAACATAATTTTTCCACCTCTGTGTTTTGAATTTCAAAAAACTGACATACACGGTTGTGTTCAGTAAGAAATTTTGAGTCTGTTGAGACAAACATAATTTTTGATGAATAGTAACATACCCTTATGAATAGTAATGAATATTAAATCACCCAAAAAAATATATACTTCACCCATGAGTGTATAAATACAATTTAGATATCTTATAAGTGAAAAAATGATCATAATATAAGTATAGGTGTTTTTGTATGTAATAAATATTTTAATTATAATTTTCTGATTAATTTAATAATTTAAAATGGAAAATTATTTTCATAAAATTTAATCATAAATTGTTAATTTATTGTATTATGGTTGTAATATAATTTTATGGGACTTTGATTAACTTCTCAAGGTGTTATAAAACAAGTTATAGTTTTAAAGTTGTTTTTTGGAATAAATTATGATTTTATTTAAAAATTAAATTAAAAATATTTAAAAAATCATGTTCAAAAAATGGATTTCATTTTTTAATTATACATGTCAAAAAATGGTTGGGGTGAATTTTTGGGATTTTTCTAAAATACTTGAATTTTGGGTGAATAGTAAAATACGATAATTTATGATAAATGCTAAATACATGATTTATTGGGTCATAAGTGATTTAAGGCTGATGTAATCCCACTAGGTTCTAAATCACATTAACTTATTACTATTATGGGTCACATGAATCAATAATATTGGTTGTATTGAGGGAAATAATAAAATAATGAATAAAATATTCAAAATTCACTCCTCTCCTCCACTATAACCCCCACTCCCTCTTATCTTCATTCCTGTAAGCCTTGAATCTCTTCAAAGTTATACCCAAATACCCTTACCTAGTCACTAAACACTTACAATAGCTATTTTTATTTCCAAAAGACCAAAACCTCTTCCCTTATGGAGGTTCTCAAGGAGGTTATTTCAAGAGGTAAAATATCTTTCTTTTTCATTTAGTTTCATTTCAATTTATCTTCTTTTCTAATTATCTCCTAACATATTCTATCTAATTGATCCTTATAACTCTATTATCATATATATATTGTAATTATACCATGTTAATGTAATAACCATTTTCAATATTCTTACTCTCTCTCTATCTTTTATAAATGAAATCGCCGTCCGTGAGGTTCCAATTTACAACCTTCGTGGATGATGAACTTTCATTCTTCAATTTATACTTCATTACTGATCATGAAAACATTTTTATGGTTTAATAAGACAATAAAATATGTATTATAACCTACTTAATATTCAGGAACTAGTATATGTACATAGTATTAATTTATATGACACAACTAGTTCATAATAATCCAAATACCGCCAAATAATCTAAGTGATTGTCATTAATATTTCATCCAATGATTCATCCTCATACCATGTAAAAAAATTCTATATATAACCATTAAAACTTATGTATGTTTTTAAATAATACATAATTTTAGTTATTGATAATTACATCCTTTCCACATGAACATCAATACTGATATGTAAATATACCGATCATGAAAATCTAGGAAACGAACACTCCGAAATGATGGAATTCAACCTTATAACTTATCAATAAGGACTTAATGAAATTAATAAAATTATGATAAACTAAATAAATGTCTAATATATTTTTAATTAAGTTATTAATAAGTCTAATTTCATATTCCAGTACCTTAAGTTCAATAGCGGAACTCATTCGGACTTAAGGTAAGGGTTTTCTACCCGAACCTCCATTTTCATTCGGGTTACTTTTATAATATACTTACCTCAATTAAATTATTATTAATTCATATATACTCCTAATAATTTCTATGTTAATGTTATATATATGTGTCCCAACTAGAATCATACCTTCATTTATGGGGAGTTATATGTTTTAAAAGGATCTTTTAAAAATATTTCCCGATAAACAATCCCATTTCAAGGGAATTCCTCAAATTCTTACCTATTTTCAAGGTCACTCTATAATATATTTTTGGAAAACATTATCTTTATAAAATTAATTATTTTATTATGAAAATACTATCTTACTTCACTTCTGGTTTTTTACAAATATTTTTCCACATGAAATCTTCTTTTCAAAGTAAAAGAGTATTTATCTCAAGAATTACTCGAAGATTTTATAAGAGTATCTTCATCTATTTCAGCACTCCTGTTGATTCTTATGTATTATTGGGATTAATATTTTATGGTATCACCAACCATATTTAATTTAATGGTTTATCATTAGTTTGTATATGGATGTGCTATTTTAAAACCATTCACCAATTTACTCCGAATGGTTAGTGTTTATGCTTAATGTTTGGGGAAAGTTATTTAAATTTCATATATTAGTTTCGATATGAATGTATATGCTGTTTATGTTTATCCCCATTCATATTAGGAATTAATTGGACATAGTAAGTGTCAGTTGGGGCCCTATATAGCCCCTCAGTACATTATTATCTCTCACGAGACAAACTACGGTCTTGGCACAAGGCCTTGACAAAATGATTATTTATGGTCTTGGAACGAGGCCTTGACGGTATGGTTATGATGTCCCACTTTATGTATTACCTCATTATGAAAACAATATTGATGGTTAATGTGGTTATTAAACTATTAGAATACTCATGATTATGTTTTACCATGGCATTATTTATTCAGCTCTTTTTCTTGCCATAATGTGTTCATGTTTTTTTGTTAAAGGCATGTGTTTACAGTTATTCAACATGCCTAATGTTTATAATATCTTCCGCTGTATTTATTACCCTTACTAAGCATTTGAGAAAACCCATTTATTATTTTTCATTTTCTCAGGACATGAATATTTTTATTATGAGTGACATGCAGAAATAACCTAGGAGTTATGGATGATTTCGAATGAATTTCTATGTTTTTTTCTTTCTTTAAAGATGTAATGATGAAATTATGTATGTATATTGTTTCCAATTCTACTAAACTACTCGGTCCTTCGGGATGCATATTCCTTGTTTATATTCCAATATAGTTAAATAAGGCACCGACTATGGGTAACTGAGGTTGGGTACTTATAGTTGGTATCAAAAGAAGTTTAGTAGAAAACTTAAAAACTAGATTTAGAAAACATAGATTAAAGAAAAAATCCCTAAGATAGTATTTGAGGATAAACATACAAGAAAATCCTAGTATTTTGGTAAGGAAAATATAATGTGGATCTTTCTAGAAAATAAATCCCTGTCTGGATACTACAAGTGGATGTGGTTTTGGCACAAATGTACCTAAGAGTGAAAACTCCGACATGGAGTTTTAGGTTTGACCCGAGGTATCCTGGTACACGATAATGGGCCTTATTGCTCACATAGTTTGACACTCCTAGGGGATATTCTTAGGATAATTCACATTTTCATTACAATCAATTATGAAGGACTTAAATATAAATTTTTCCTCAAAGAAACCATGTTTATGATTATGAGATTAGCTATGTATAGAATTTAAATTTATGCTAAGTATTTTTCTACATTGAGATTATACATTATGATTAATAACCTAATCTAGTGCATGCCGTTATTTAGAAATGAAACTTAGTGTAATTAATGGAAATCATATGAACGCACGTGTCCCATGTAGGGATTTCCCTTCGATGCAAGATAATGATGTTGGCTCTGGTGCTATGAGTAGTGTTGAGTAACTTATAACTATAATGGGACAGATGACTCAAGTTATGAATAATAACCTTAACCATATGGAGCATCCATATCCATAATGTGGGGGAGATATGTTATATCTATTTATGTGACGACAACCTCCATCATTCAATGGGACTAAAAACCCATTTTTAGCTGATCAATGGATATGTTCTCTAGAGAAGATATTTCTTAATTTGGTATGTAATTAAAGAGAGAAGGTTGTCATGGAAGTTTATTGTCTATCGGGAGATTAAAATTAGTGGTGGTCATTAATCCAAAACACAAAGGAGGAGGAAGAAATATAAGATATGGAATGGAGGGATTTTAAGGAAATATTCCTAGAAAAATATTTCCCCCATGAATAATGAGAGGATATGGAAAGACAATTCTTGAATTTGAGTCATAAGGAGGATGAAAATACTTCCAAGTATGAATCCAACTTTACAAGGCTAGAAAGGCATACTGCAGACTACATACGTAATCCAAGGAGAAAAATTGATTTATTCTTTAATAGTTTAAAACCATTCCTACGAAGGGCACTAGTCTCCCAAAGTTTCTTATCATATGAAGATTTAGTCTCAAGTGACATCAAGATGGAAAATGATTTTTTAAAGTCTTATGACTTTAAAGTAAAGAAAGATAAGAAGAGGGATACCAAAAACTCTAGAAAATAAAATAAGGAAACGGGGAAGAAGGGAAGAGATAACTTTCCATCCTGTAATAATTGTGGTAAGAAACACCCTGGCACTTTCCTGAGGGGAATGGAAGTCTATTACAAGTGTGGAGAAAAAGGCCAACAATATCATGATTTCAATGGGAATAAAGAAGATACCAATGTTCAATGCTACAATTATAGGGATATGGGACATTATTCACATGAATATACTAAGATTTAGGGAAATATTCCCCAAATAAGGCCAAGGGAGCAAGTAAAAGATTATGAGATCACAATTACAGAGGTTGATGTTCCTAACGATGTGGTGGTAGGTACTTTAATTGTTTCCTAAAACTTAGCCAATGATTTATTTGATTCTAGATCATCACATTCTTTCATATCTTACCAGTTTTCTAAGAAAATTAAATATTTACAATTTTATTTAATAAGGGAGTTGTCAGTCAAAACATTTAAGGGAAGTATCATTGTAACAAAGTTGTGTCAGGCAGTCCCTATTATGGCATATAAACATGCTTTATCTACTGATTTTATTGTCATACCCATGGTTGGATTTTATATAATCCTTGGTATAGATTTGATTTAAAACCATGATGTGAAAATTTATTTCAAGAAGAAGGAGGTTACACTTTTTGAGGATGATGTAGAATCCCTTATCTTTAGGGCAGAAACATCACCATCTGATTCTCATCTAGATCCACCCCCAGTAGCTCTAATGAATTAAATTATTGGGAAATAAGGGAATATAATAACTATGGGTGAGTAAAGGAATGTTAAAATAGAGGATGTACCTATTGTGCAAGAATATGTTGATGTGTTTCTAGAGGATTTACTTAGACATCCTCCAGAGCATGAAATTGAGTTTTCCATTGAATTAATTCCCGATTCAAGGCCCATATCAAAGACACCTTATATAATGAACACTTTGAAATTATTGGTACTGAAGAAACAACTAGAGGAATTGAGCGATAAAGGATTCATTCACCCTAGTGTTTCTCCATGGGGATCCCCTATTCTTTTCGTTAAGAAGAAATATGGATCTACGAGGTTGTGCATTGACTACAGGGAGATCAATGCTATAACAATAAAGAAAAAGTATCCCCTACATCGCATTGATTATTTATTTGATCAAATTCATAGAGCTCAATATTTTTCAAAGATTGACCTTTGATATGGATATCATCAGTTTCTTGTGAGGATAGAAGACATTCCAAAAATAGAATTTCAAACTAGGTATGGGCATTACGAGTTTACAGTAATGACTTTTGGACTGACTAATGCACCCTATATTTTTATGGATCTAATGAATAGAGTTTTCAAGGAATATCTTGATGAATTTGTGGTGGTATTTATTGATGATATTTTGGTATAATCCAAAATATATGAAGATCATGAAAATTACTTGCACACTATTCTGAATACTCTTAGAAGAAATGAATTATATGGGAAGTTTAGAAAGTGTGAATTTTGGCTTCAATCAGTTTTCTTTCTTGGCCACATTGCCTCTAAGGATGGAATATCTGTTGATCCTATGAAGAAAAAGGCTATTCAAGAATATCCTATCCAAACAAACATAACTGAGGTATATAGTTTTATTGGTTTATAAGGTTGTTATTGTAATTTCATTCAGAACTTCACCTGATTAGCCAACCCAATGACCAAGCTTACATGTAAAGGGGTTAAGTTCATATGGACAAAAGAATGTGAGGACTATTTCAAATAACTGAATAGGAGATTAGTGAATTCTCCAATCCTAACTCTACCATCAGGGAATTATGGGTTTGTGATCTATAGTAATTCATCAAATAAAAGAATTAGTTGTGTCCTTATGCGGAATGATATAGTTATTTCCTATGCATCAAGTCAGTTAAAAATTAATGAAAAAAACTATCCTACTCATGATCTTGAGTTAGTAGTGGTAATATTTGCTATAAAGGTATGGATACATTATCTCTATGAAGAAAAATGTGAGATATGTACAGATCATAAGAGTATAAAATATATCATATCACAAAAAGAACTCAACATGAAGAAAAGGAAATGGCTCAAACTACTCAAGGATTATGATTGTTCTATACACTACCACCCATGAAAGGCAAACAAGGTAGCTGATTCATTAATCAGGAAGGATCATGGAGTTCTCAACAGAATAAGGATTGATAAGGATCTTTTGTACATGGATATAATGAGTATGGATATTGGAATTATCAAAGAAGGTGAAACATAACTACTTTTTCAAATGGTTTCCTAACCTTATTTATTGGAAATAATTAAAGCTTCATAGTCTGGTGATGAGAATCTTCAAAAGAAAATTAATTTTGTGAAATATGGGAAGTTGGCTGACTTCATGTGTGAAGATGGAGTTCTGAAATTTGGGAAGAGGCTCTATGTTCCCTCTCTACCCAAGCTGAAAAGGGAGTTATTAGATGATGATCATAGTTCAAATTTCTCTATACACCCCGGTAGCACTAAAATGTATAGATATTTGAAAGAACATTTTGAGTGGGATAACATGAAGAGGAAAATTTCTAATTATGTATCAAGATGTTTAGTTTTTCAACAAGTGAAGGATGAAAGACAACATCCTAGAGGAGTCATGCAACCTATACATATTCTTACATGTAAATGGGATGACATCACCATGTATGTTTTCACTAGATTACCCAAAACACCAAGAAAGAATGATGCAATATGGGTAATTGTGGATAGACTTAAAAAATATGCACATTTCCTCGCTATAAGAGAGGATTTCAACTGGAGAATCTAGAAAGACTCTATATTAATGAAGCTGTGAGACTTCATGGATCACCTCTATCATTGTTTTCTTATCGTGATCCATGATTTACATAGAAATTCTAGAAAATTCTTCATAAATCCTTTGATACTGAGCTTCATTTTATTACTGCTTATCATCCTAAAACTGATGGGAAATCAGAAAGGATGATCCAAACCTTAGAGGACATGTTGAGATCATTTTCACTTGACTTTCAAGGTATATGGGATCAATATTTACCTTTAGTAAAGTTTTCCTACAATAACTGTTTCTATTCCAGTATTCAAATGGCACCATATGTTACATTGTACGGAAAGAGATGTTGTACACCAACATGTTGGGATGAAGTTGGTGAAAGGAAGCTAGTGGGACCAAATCTTGTAGAGTAAACAACAATGAAAGTGTATAATATTCAAGTCCATATCAGAGCAGCTCAAAGCAGACAAAAAATATATGCTGATAATCGAAGGAAGGATTTGGAATTTCAAGTGGAAGATCATGTTTTCTTAAAAGTATCTACATGGAAGGGTGTTATAAGATTTGGGAAGAAAGGGAAACTGAGTCCTAGGTACATATTCCCTTTTTAAATTCTAGAGAGAATTGGAGTTGTTGCATATCATTTTGGCTATGACACCTATCCTATCTAAAGTACACAATGTGTTCCATGTCTCGTTGTTGAGAAAGTACATGCCAGACCCAACGCATGTCCTCACTTCTGAAGAAATAGAATTGGAACCTGACCTATCATACTGTGAAGAGCCTATCTTAATTCTAGACACTAAAGAACAAGTGTTGAGGAATCAGACGAATTGACTGGTAAATATACTTTGGAAAAATCATAAAATCGAAGAGGCAACATGGGAGCCTAAGGAGCTTATGGTGAATAACTACCCAAATCTTTTTGTGAGGTAACATTATGTTAATTTTGAGGAAGAAATTTTTGTAAGGAGGGGATAATATAACACCCCAAGATATTGAAAATAAATTTAATATTAAATGCATGAAACAATGAGTCTCTACAAAATACCACTTTATTATAACCTAGACAGTAAACATAAATTTTCCACCTCTTTGTTTGGAATTTAAAAAAACTGACATACACAGTTGTGTTCAGTAAGATATTTAGAGTCTGTTAAGACAAACACAATTTTTGATGAATAGTAACATACCCTTATGAATAGTAACATACCATTATGAATAGTAACATACCCTTATGAATAGAAATGAATAGTAATGAATAATAAATCGACCAAAAAAATATAAAATTCACCCATGAGTGTATAAATACAATTTAGATATCTTATAAGTGAAAAACGATCATAATATAAGTATTGGTATTTTTGTATGTAATAAATATTTTAATTACAATTTTTTTATTAATTTAATAATTTAAAATGAAAATGTATTTTTATAAAATGTAATAATAAATTGTTACTTTAATTTTTATGGTTATAAGATAATTTTATGGGACCTTGATTAACTTCTCAAGGTGTTATAAAATGAGTTATAGTTTTAAAGTTGTTTTTTGGAATAAATTATGATTTTATTTAAAAATTAAATTAAAAATATTTAGAAAATTATTTTCAAAAAATGGATTTCATTTTTTAAATTTTCATGTCAAAAAATGGTTGGGGTGATTTTTTTGGGATTTTTCTAAAATACTTAAATTTTGGATGAATAGTAAAATACGATAATTTACGATAAATGCTAAATACATGATTTACTAAGTTATAAGTGATGTAAGGATGATGTAAGACCACTATGTTCAAAATCACATACACTTATTACTATTATGTGTCACATGAATCAACACTGTTGGTTTTCTTGAGGGAATTAATAAAATAATGAATAAAATATTCAAAATGCACTCCTATCCTCCACTATAACCCCCCTCACTCCCTCTTCTCTTCATTCATCTAATCCTTTAATCTCTTAAAAGTTATGCCCAAATACCCTTCCCTAGTCACTCTCCACATCCAAGAGCTCTTGGTATTTCCAAAAAACCAAAACCCCTTCCCTTAAGGAGGTTCTCAAGGAGGTTATTTCAAGAGGTAAAACATCTTTCCTTATGATGTCCTGCATTATGAATTCCCTCATTATGAAAATAGTATTTATGGTTCATGTGGTTATTCAACTAGTAGAATATGCATGATTATGTTTTACTATGTCATTATTTATTCAGCGCTTTTTCCTGCCATAATGTGTTCAATTTTTTTTGTTAAAGGCATGCATTTTTAGTTATTCAACATGTCTAATGTTTATGATATCTTCTGCTATATTTCTTACCCTTACTGAGAATTTGAGATCACCCCTTTCTTATGTTTCATTTTCTCAAGACATGAAGTTTTTTATTATGAGTGACATGTAGAAATAACCTAGGAGTTATGGATGTTGTCTAAGGAATTTCTATGTTATTTTCTTGTTTCAAGATGTAATGATGTACTTATGTATGTATCTTGTTTCCAATGATACTAAACTACTCGGTCCTTTGGGATCCTTATTCCTTATTTATATGCTAATGTAGTTAAATAAGGCACTGGCACTGGGCAATCAGGGTCATGTCCTTATAGTAGAAACCCAAGGCTTCCCATGGAAATCGCGGGGAATCTTATTCCAGAGGCATGTGTTTGAGGTTTTCTTCAGATTTCCATGTTTAACACAGGGCATACCTCTATTTTAACGTCTATCAGAGATGGATCGTACTAATCGGAACACTTATGAGAGTGGATCAGGTAGGTACATCCCTAGGATGGAGCACCTAGAAGGTTCATTGGATGGATGGATCAAAATGAAAAATGAGGACGGATCCAGGATGGCGTGTCCCAGAAAGGGAAGGTTTCACATTGTGAAGGCTGATCTGGATGCCATTAAGGGAATATTAGAGAGGGTGAACCCCTATGAGGGGGGAACCAATGTTTACCATTATCTTGAATTGAACCTCAAATAGGATTCCTACATATAATGTGTAGAAGATAGGGATCAAAACTCACTTAGTTCAAAGGGGTGATTAGGGATTACACATGGTTAGTTGCTCATATGAATCACATGATCCCACCAGGATGTGGTGGCCCGAATAGTAATTAGGATGGATAATGGATGATTTAATTAATTGGAGGAGATTAATGAGATGGAACAGATGTGGGGATGATATTGGTGTTGGGATTAAACCTTAGGGAGGCTACCCACGTATCCCTATAGATGGGAATAAAATTCCATGTAGTTCATTGGGGTGATGGGACACCTGAGGAGGCGGCCCATGAGAATGGAGCATATGGATGGGGACCCAAAGGAATTAGAACCTATGGGTTAGGGCTTGATCTTCTCAAAACACAAAGGATTGAGGGACAGGTCAGGATAGGACATGGGTGATGGGATTTAACCTCAGGGATGATTTCTATGTATCCCTATGGTAGGGAATAAAAGACCACGTAGTTCAAGATGGGGCATAGAATTGGGGTGTACACAAAGGATAGTGACCCAGAGACATTCTGGGACTTACGCATGGTTAATGGCCCATCGCAATAGGTATACTCTTGGTTGGGAGAGTATGGTGGAGTGTGGGGCCAAGGTGTAAGAACCCATGTCTTCTTTTCAGGTATGTTTTCCTTCTCTTTTCCAAGTTATCGTGTGTTGAAAGTTTTAGAAGTTTTTGTAGATATTTGACATTATAAGGTGATTCAAGCCCCGTGGTTCAAGTATATCGATCTCCTAACATCAAGGTAGGTGGTTTGTGCCATTCTGTCGAAAGTCTTTGAGTATTTTGTACAAATTCCACCAATACCCTTGAGCGGGGTATTGCGTGTTTACTGTTTTGCCCCTGTTTTTTGCCTGCTTTGCTAGTATTCTTGATTAGAGGTTATTGTTTGTGAAGAGGGTAATTTTATGTGCTTTTGATGTATTTTTCCCATGCATGTTTTGCATGTTTATGACCGTTTGGTCTAGTTTTTCCTGTTAGGCTATTGCCAGTTCCATGCCTAGTTTTTAGGATAGTGTGACTGTTGTTCTTTTATACTAATATGCATCAGAATTCTAGCCATGTACTTCTTGAGGTTTACTTGGGGTGATATGCGTGCTATACATGTTTGACTTATACAGGGCCATGAGAACCTAGTGTAGTAGACTACATGGAGAATGGATGTAAGGGCTTCTCCAGAGTGTCTTTTTAATACGATGCGAGACCACAGGGGGAATTGATGTTGAGTGCTTCCTAAGAGTGTCTGTAGTTCCTCAACATGAGACATAGGGGGAATGAGATGTTGAGTGATTCCCCAGAGTTCCTTTAGTATGATACAAGACTATATGGGGAATTGACGGTGAGTGATTTCCCAGAGAGTCTATTCTTTAGCTGAACTAGAGGGGTGAGAACGTGTGTGACTCCCAGAGGGTTGCTAGTTCTTTTAGGTTGAACCATAGGGGTTAGGATGTGAGAACTACCCATAGTGTTACCTGTTTGTTCTACTTTCTTGAGTGGATGCTTACTTGTTTTTAAATTATATGCTAGAAACTTTGGATTGTTTTTTGCTGAGTACCTTCTTGTTTACTGCTTTCTGTACTTCTGTCTGTCATATATTCACTGACTGTTATGCACAGATCTTCGGGTGGTTTCCTACTGGGATTTTGTCTCACACCCTATTTGGGTCATGATTTTAGGCCCAAACAAATTATATTTTTGTAGTTATAGATAAGGGAAAGTGCCCTTCAACTTCAGGTTTTTGATAGTTGTGGAGCTGGAGAGTATGAGACTAAGCTATGACTTGCGATGCTGAGGAGTTTATCTACTTTATTTTACACTTTGGTTTATCACTGTTGTATTCCATCATTGAGACTTGTTTGGCTGTTTTCCTAGACATATATGTATCATGAATCATTTATATATATATCTGCTCCAATTGTTTCCTTTATCAGTCTTCCACTGTTACTGTTGTTTGTTATTTACTGCTTTCGTTGTTGCATGTAATTGTGTACTTATACTGTTTACTCTTCCAATGAGGGAATAATTTCACCATTATCACACCCAAGGCCCTTGATGCTAGTCGAAATCCTCTGGCATTCGGGGAAATGCGCTTGAGGCCATGTGACCAACTGGGTACGGGGCACCTCTGGGTGGCTTCCAGAACTGGGAAATTATAAAGTGGTTTAAGAGGAATTCTTTTCTCTTGAATTATTGTTTAGAGCCTTTATCCAGTGATAGGACAGAATAAGAACTTGGTAATAAGTTGTGCACGGGAGTAGCTAACCTGTGTATAGGGAAAATCCAATCTACCTCATTTAATTGCAATTTTTCTGGTTTTGTGATTATTACAGTTGATTTGATTTCACCTTGAGTGATTCACATGTTTTGTGATATTACCATTGATGTTATTGAGGTTATACTTCAGTCACAACCTGATGAGATGAGGGTATTCCATCTCATGCATCATATAGGAACTTTCCAGAAATAACATGTCATGCATTCTTGCCATGTCATCTAGGATGCATTAGCAATTGCATGTTTTTGTGATAGATGTTGTATAGAATATTCATGTTGTTGTGATATATTCCTTGATAAAAATATCTGCTTCTTGTTAGAGCATTGATTGTGTAAAGTTTTACCTGAATGAATGCCAATTTTTGGTTCTTGAGGTGTTATGGGCCCTCATGGACCAGAATTTGGCGGATCATTGACTTTTTTTACCATGTTTGTAACTTTTTAAAGATGAAAAACTTTGATTTTCGGGGAGTATGGGCCCTCACGGATCAGAATTTGGCACTTTCATTGTTCATTTCAGTGTTTTCTAGGATCTGGAGTAGTTTTTAAGGCTTACTATCTAGAAAAACCCAGAATACACGTCGTGTAGTTTTGACTACATGCCATGTGTTCTTCTATTCGGGAAGAAACAATTTTTCTTAAGTACACACCATGTACCTTTTATACACTCCATGTATTCTCTAACCATGTCACAGGCCGTGTGGGAAGAGACACAGGATAGGTAAAACCTTGTGGGAATACGCTGTGTACCGGTTGTGCAATCTGTGTAATATAATCCTAGGAGTCCGACCGTGTAGTTAACAACACGGTCGGTGGAGTCTCTTCTGATACATGCTGTGTCCACCTTGAACACACCATCTAGTCTGACCCAGGTACTCAACCATGTCACGAACAACACAGGTCAGTGTCATCCTTTCTCATACACTCCGTGTTCGCTTGGAACACACCGTGTAGTGTCAGCCGTGTTGCCGGCTATGTAGCTAACCACACGGTCTGTTGGGACTTCTTAGTACACATCGTTTCCTTTTAGAATACGCCATGTAGCGTGACCTGGGTACACATGCCATGTCATTAACAACATGGGCCAGGTGAAGCTTTTTGAGTACACGCCGTGTCTACCTTGGCTTAACCGTTTAGAAGGACTCGGGTAGGGGAAGAGGATTCAGGTACATGCCGTGTGTTTGGGGTGTTACACGACCAGTTTTGGAAGAAGTTCATGCCCATGTAAATGACTTAAGGGAACATGCCTTGTAGTCTTTATACAAGCTGTGTAGTCATGTTTTATAAAACTTGAATTCTTTCTTTCTCATGTTCCCTTCTTACACTCCTAGTTTTCAGTCCTTGATAATGTTGATATAAGGTGTGCATTTGACCTTGCAGAGTCATGGAACCGAGATGTCCTCCGGTTGTATGCCAGTTTCCAGGCAGTAATCATACACCAGATATGGCTGATCAAGGACTTCCCACAGATCCTCCTATTGTGCCAGCCTTGGCACCAGTAGTGATACCGGTTACAGGTGCTGATGCGTAGTTTAGGGAAGGATTTCTGAGGATGATGCAGACCTTCTAGGGAGCACCGCCTCCTACCTTGACCATGGAAGACTTGACACGTGTTTTCCAGCAGCAGCATCCTCCCACCTTCTTAGGGGAAGGAGGACCTCAGGCTGTAGAGTCATGGCTAGAAGCCATTATGATGATCTTTGTGCATCTGGAGACACCTCTAGAAAGGCAGGTCAACCTCACTACCTACATGCTATGAGACTCTACCAAGAGGTAGTGGGACGTGATCTCACAAGCGGGTCATCAGCAGGTTATGGAGTGGGAGGAGTTTCATCACGTCTTTTACAACTACTTCTATCCGGAGACCCTAAGGGCTGACCAAGCACAGTATTTCATGAGCCTAGAGTAGGGTACTCTTTCTGTTATAGAGTATTCCTCTCGTTTCACAGAGCTTCAGCGTTTCACACCCCTCCAGGGTGGAGATGGGTTGTTCTTGGTAAGGAAGTTTGAGGATGGTCTCAGACGGGAGATCCGCTCACAAGTGAATATCTTCAGGCTGACTTCCATTGATTCCATCATCAACTAGGCAATGATTGAAGAGCACAATATGAGAGATTCCAGAGCTAAGATCCAGGGTGGTTCCGCTTCCAGAGTTGGTGCTTCACCAACTGACAGTAGGAAGCACTGTAGGGAGTCTACGCATGATGATCCGAGGCAGCGAGACACATCTTCAGGTAGCCAGGTGGTACGATACCAGTGTGGAAGGGCTGAGCATACAAGGTCACAGTGCCAGAGAGACCCAGTGGAGTTCTGATCTTGTGGTAAGATGGGTCACCTTCAGCGCTTCTGTCAGGTTTTCTCACCAGCAGCTGATGACAGGGGTTCATTCATGACTCCTCGTTCAAGAGAAGCACCACCAGTTTCTCACCAGTTTGGGAACTAGAGTTCTTCCGGCCATTCGGGACGAGGTGGAGGTCGAAGCCGTGATGGTCAGTCACTGGTCTTTCAGCGACAGTAGGGTGGATCAGCTCAGACTGGTCAGGCAGGGTCACAAGGCTGTGGTACTGGCCAGGCTTTTGCAGTGGAGAAGACCCAACAGGTGGAGGATCCTAGACCCTCTATAGTTCGAGGTACTATCTTATTATCCTAAGTTTTATCTTCTGCTCTTTTCGATACAGGGTCTTCCCATAACTTTATCTCTGTTTCTGTTGTGGAGATACTTGGGTTCTGCTTCTTTTCCTCTATCGATACTTTGACTCTAGACACACCGTTGGGGACTAGGATGACTAGTGTACGTCAGTGCAAGGAGTTCCCTTTAGAGGTGGCTGGGTATCACTTTCTATGGGATCTCTATATCCTAGAGATGACAGGCTATGATGTCATCCTCAGAATGGACTGACTAGTTCCCTTCCAGGCAGTCGTTTACTGTTATCATCGCAGGGTGAGTTTCATATCACTAGAGGGTGGATATTTTCTTCATAAGGGCGAGTGGGATGTTTAGGTGAGCAGAGCGGGTCCAGAGCATCATGGGTTGGGAGCAGTTACAACCCAGATTTCTAGCCTTTGTCTGGATGACCAGGGGACTTCACAGTTATACTTTTCTCCAGTGGTGGATCGTTTCAGAGATGTATTTCCATAGGAATTTTTGGGTTTACCTCCAGAGCATGAGGTATAATTTTTGATTGAGCTCGTTCTAGGAGCGACACTGGTGTCCATTACTCCTTATAGGATGGATACACCTGAGTTTCAGGAGCTAAAGAAGCAGTTGGAGGAGTTGTAGGCAAAGGGTTTCATCCAACACAGTACTTCTCCTTGGGGTTCACCTGTTCAGTTTGTGAAGAAGGTAGATGGTACCCTCAGGCTTTGTGTGGATTATCAGAAGTTGAACCAGTTGATGGTCAAGAACCGATATCCCTTGCCTAGGATTGATGATCTCTTTTATTAGCTTAGAGGATCCCGAGTGTTCTCAAAGATCGAATTTAGATCCGGTTATCATCAGTTGCGCATTAGACTATCAGATATAACTCTTACAGCCTTCAGGAGCAGGTATGGTCTATATGAGTATATGGTTTTTCCGTTTGGTCTCATGAACACGCTGATAGTTTTCATGGCACTGATGAACCGAGTGTTCCATCCATACTTAGACTCTTTCGTGGTGCTCTTCATGGATGATATATTGGTGTGATCTCACACTCGACATGACCATGCCACACATCTTGAGATAGTTTTGAGTACACTGAGAGAGCATCAGTTATATGATAAGCTCTCAAAATGACACTTTTGGATGGAATAGATTCACTTTTTGGGCCACGTTATCTCAGAGACAGGAGTATCAGTGGACCCAGAGAAAGTGAGAGCAGTAGTTTCCTGGGAGAAGCTGAAGAACTTCTTTGAGGTGTGGAGTTTTTTGGGGCTGGCTGGATACTACAGATGCTTCATACAAGACTTTTCATGTTTAGAAGCACCGTTTAAAGGTCTGACTAATAAGGGTGCGAAGTTTTTATATTCAGATTCATGTGAGTCATCCTTTCAGGAGATGAAAGGGAGGTTGAATTCAGCACCGATACTAGTCTTTCTAGAGCCAGGAAAGAGCTACAATGTCTACTGTGACACCTCAGGTATCAGTCTAGGAGCTGTGCTTATGCAGGGAGATGGAGTCGTTGCCTATGGGTCTCGACAGTTGAGGCCACATGAGAGGAACTACCCAACGCACGATTAGGAGTTGGAAGATGTTGTTCATGCCCTAAGATGTTGGAGACATTATCTTCTGGGAGAGCATTTTGTGTTTTTCACCGACCACAAAAGTCTTAGGTACATCTTCACTCAGTGTGATCTGAATTTGAGACAGTGCAGGTGGGTTGAGTACCTATAGTCCTTTGACTTTGATCTTGCCTATACGCCTAGAAAGGGCAATGCTATGGATGATGCGTTGAGCAGAAGGACTCAGTTACAGGCATTTCAGGATGCCAACAGTGAGTGGAAACTTATGACTATGTTCTCCGAGATGCATTTAGAGGTGCATAACAGACAGAGGCAGACTTTTCTATCTTCTTTAGCTGTTACCTCTACACATCTTGATCGGGTATGAATGAGGCAGCAATCAGATTCTGAAGGCCTAGTACTAAGGGAGAGTGTGTCAGGAGAGGACCCTATTCCTAGATGGACCGTAGGAAAGGATGAGATATTTTATTTCCAGGGACGCGTATGGGTGCCAGCAGATATACGCGAGGAGCTGATGCGGGACTTTCATTCCTCTGTTTGGGAAGTTCATCCTGGTGTCACCAATATGTATCGCGATCTTCACCGATAGTATTATTGTCCTGGTATGAAGAGATATGTTGCTATTTTTGTCATGAAATGTTCTTCTTTTCAACAGGTGAAGGCAGAACATCAGCGACCAGCAGGTCTTTTGTAGCAGTTACCCATTCCTGAGTGGAAGTGGAATGATGTTGCGATGGACTTCGTGACAGGGTTACCGAGATCACCTCATGGTAATGATGATGTATGGGTCTTCGTTGACAGACTTATGAAGGTTTCTCACCTCTTGCCAATTAAGGAGACCTTCAGTGTTGATGAGCTGGGGCGGTTGTACATCCAAGATATTTTACGTTTGCATGGAGTTCCACGCTCCATTGTTTCAGAAAAGGATGCACATTTTACTTCTCGGGTTTGGCAGGAGCTTTAGAAGGCTTTGGATACACATGTACTTTTGAGTACAACATACCATCCCTAGACAGATGGCCAGTTCGATCATACGATTCAGGTGCTTGAGGACATGCTCCAAGTATGCATTCTGGATTTTGGAGGATCTTGGGAGAAGCATATACCTTTTGTGGAGTTTTCCTATAATAATAGTTTTCAAGAAACTATTCATATGGAACCTTAGGAGGCTTCGTACGGTAGGCCATTCCTATCACCCTTATGTCAGCTGGAGACAGGAGAGGTAGCTTTGCTGGGACCTCGTCTTGTTCAGGATACCATAGAGCATATAGAGTTGATTCGGAAGAGGATGACTACTGCACAGTCCCGTCAGAAGTCGTATGCTGATCAGCGGAGATGACCTATGGAGTTCGAGGTCAGGGATCAGGTTTTCCTGCATGTCACACCGAGGTTGGGGAACATGAAGATTAGGAGATAGGGTAAGCTTTCATCGAGGTACGTCATACCGTTTGAGGTGTTAGGGAGAGTTGGACCGGTTGCCTATCGGTTGCAGTTAACTCAGAGGTACCAGGCTATGCACAATGTTTTTTCACATTTCTTAGCTCCGATGTTACTTTTCAAACCCATCTCATGTCCTTCAACCCGAGTAGGTTAAGCTTGATGTGGATGCATCCTTTGAGGAGCATCCGATCCGAATTGTTGATTATAGTACAAAGGTTCTCTGTGGCCAGTCTGTTCCTTTGGTACGAGTGCTATAGAAGCACGGGTGGGTACAGGACGAGACTTGGGAGAGGGAGGCCGATGTGCGAGCACAGTGTCCAGAGCTATTCAGGGTTTCTTCTTCCATTCCGCGCTAGGGAAATTCAGGGACAAATTTCTTTAAGGGGTGAAGTTTGTAAGAACCCAGATCTTCTCTTCAGGTATGTTTTCCTTATCTTTTCCAAGTTATCGTGGGTTGAATGTTTTAGATGTTTTTTTAGATATTCGACATTATAAGGTGATTCAAGACCCGTGGTTCAAGTATATCAATCTCCTAACATCAAGGTAGGTGGTTTGTGCCTTTTTGTAGAAAGTCTTTTAGTATTATGTGAAAATTCCACCAATACCCTTGAGTGGGGTATTGCATGTTTAATGTATTGCCCTTATTGTTTTCCTGCTTTGCTATTATTCCCAAGTAGAGGTTATTGTTTGTGAATAGGGTAATTTTATGTGCTTTGGATGTATTTTTCCCATGCATGTTTTGCCTGTTTATGACCATTTGGTCTAGATTTGTCTGTTAGGATATTTCCAGTTCCATGCCTAGTTTTTAGGATAGTGTGACTGTTGTTATTTTATACTGATATGCCTTAGAATGCTATCCAAGTAGTTCTTGAGGTTTACTTGGGGCGATAATCATGATATACATGTTTGACTTACATAGGGCTGTGAGAACCTAGTGTAGTAGAACACAAGGAGAATGGACGTAAGGGCTTCTCTAGAATGTCTTTTTAATATGATGCGAGACCACATGGGAAATTGACAATGAGTGCTTCCTCAGAGTGTTTGTAGTTCCTCAACATGGGCCACAGGGGGAATGAGATGTTGAGTGCTTCCCCAGATCACCTTTAGTACGATACGAGACTATAGGGGGAATTGACGGTGAGTGCTTCCCCAGAGAGTCTATTCTTTAGCTGAACCAGAGGGGTGAGACCGTGTGTGCCTCCCAGAGGGTTTCTAGTTCTTTTAGGTTGAACCATAAGGATTAGGCTGTGAGAACTACCTATAGGGTTACCTGTTTGTTCTACTTGCTTGAGTGGATGCTTACTTATTTTTAAATTATATGCTAGAAACTGTGGATTGTTTGCTGCTGAGTACCTTCTTGTTTACTGCTTTCTATAATTTTGTCCGCCATATATTCACTAACTGTTAGGCACATATCTTTGGGTGGTTTCCTACTAGGATTCTATCTCACACCCTGTTTGGGTCATGATTTTGGGCCCAAAAAGATTATATTGTTGCAAGTATAGATAAGGTCAAGCGCCCTTCGACTTCAGGTTCTTGATTATTGTGGAGATGGAGAGCATGGGACCAAGCTATGTCTTGCGATGCTAAAGAGTTTATCTGCTTTCTTTTCCACTTTGGTTTAGAACTGTTTTATTTTAGCATTGTGTATTGTTTGGCTGTTTTCCTAGACATATATGTATCATGCATCATTTATATATATATCTTCTCAAGTTATTTCCTTTATCAGTCTTCTGCTGTTACTTTTGTTTTGTATTTACTGCTTCCTCTGTTTCATGTAATTATATACTTCTGCTGTGTACTCTGCCAATGAGGTCATAGTTTCCCCATTATCACACCCAAGGCCCTCGCTTCTAGTCAGCAGCCTCTGGCATTTGGGGAAATATGCTTGAGGCCATGTGACCAACCGGGTACGGGGCGCCTCTAGGTGGCTTCCAGAACCGGGACATTACACGAGGCATGGTTAGTAGCTCAGGAAAATGGGACATGTGATTGGGGTGTACAAAAAAGAAAATAACCCTATGCATGCTGGGGATTACTCATGGTTAGCGGACCAAATGGATGGATCAAAACACCTCAGGGAAGTGGATCCGGATGATGTGTCCCGAAAAAGGGAAGATGTCACATCAGGAGGGTACATACCTAGGAGGGAGCACTAGGTTTTACTATTGATCAAGGTTGAACCTCAAGTAGGCATCCTATATACCCTGTGTAGAAGACTGGGATCAAAACCCACATAGCTCAAAAGGTGCAGTTTAACATCATGTGGGATGAAAGTGAACTGACGTGAAGTTTTCGAGACAAATGGATGATAGGGAGTGATGAGGAATATAGTTTAATGTCATGCAGGATAAGGGGCATGATACTTACACATGGTTAGTGTCCCAAATAGGATTTCATGGTCATTGCTTACTCTAAGCCCATGTGAGTCATGCTCGATGTGGGAAACAAGAGGCAATAAAAAATTTGATGATCGTGTTGTGAAAGGTGTGAGCATGAACGAGGGTGAAGATTGGTACTTACTCCAAGAGAGAATACCAAGGAGGGTGACCAGATGTATGAGTATGATATGACCATCATACAGAAAACACCTTGTTAAGGTGTGTCAGAGCTTACATGTAGACTGCCTGAGGTGCACACGTTGACAAAGCACAAAGGGAAAGGGAAGGTGAAGATCCCTAATGCTCATTCTCCTTAGAGTCCTCTCAGGATCATCACACATGTGGTGATCAAATTTTAATGTCATGTGTTGAGGAAGAGGGGTGCTATGAAGTTTAACCTCCTGTAGTTTAGATGAAGAGGACTCTCTCCTCACCCCTTTTAATTACATAAATTGTATCGACCCGCACTTGGGGAGGAGAAGATGCAAGAAATTCCAGGTCTTAATTAGGTGTGGGAGTGGTCAATTGAGGGGTCCACATTATCATTTCTATGAAAATACGCAATAGACGCTAGTGTGCCTATGCCAAGAAGCATAAGGTAGGGCAACACAACATGAAGCACCACTCGGGGGACATTAAAATCACTTCGTACAAGCCCGGAGGCCTGTACAAGAGAGGGGTTTGAGAAGCAAGAAACCTTGCAAAGAAGGGATTCACGAAGATGTAGTTATTCACAAATATAAGGATACTCAAAAAGAAAGGTGCTTCATGAAGCATGGTAAACATGGTTTCTACGAATGGAGGAACTTCACGAAGCATGATGACCCAACCGAGCTATGGGTTCTGCATGTTCCTGGAGGGTGCTTCGCAAAGGATAAATACTCTGTAGATTCCCTAGTAACGAAAAGGGACTCCTACCTTCACAATGGCCATAAGGATTCACAAATGGAATCCCCACCTAAAGCGAAGGAAAAAGGGAGTGAAGGGAAAGCTAGTGTGCAATGCTCAAGTACCTTTGGTGATGCATTTTCTGGCTGGTTCACGGATCAATCAGAGCTTCGTGAAATGAGAGATTGGAAGGTGAAATGTTAGGGTAATAATGGTTATTGGGAGGTCGGCATCAGTCTCTGGGATCTTCACCAAATATCAAGAATTCCCATTCTGGGGGAAATGTATGATGAATTCCTTCTAGTAGAGAATACGTGGGAGGATCTGGAGAAGATTCTATGACTAGAAAATATGTTGATGGACCTGGTGCCAAGAAAGGATAAGTAGTCAGCAAGGGACATCCACTTCAAAGAGTGGTTAAAACATTTCCTAAATTTCCTACCAAATCATCCTACCGAGGGAGAGGAGGCACATAGAAAACAGCCAATAAGGCCCCCCACTTATCTAACGGGAGATCAGTGCAGCAAGGTGGGTTATTACTGGAAGATCTTGGAGGAAATAAAATAGAGGCTATGGGGGTTTAGTGTCAAAACCGAACAAAAACCAGTGGTCAGGTTGGCTAGGTTCATATCTTCACTCATTTGTAGATGGATGTTGTCGGCCAGGGATGCGCACATGGGTGCGTGACCGAGCACATTTATAATTATGTCCATGTTGGCTATGGGACATCGTGTCAATCCTAGGATAATGGTATTGAAAAAACTGTACAAGGTGATATAGCACATCAGTGAGGGGAAGAATCCACAAAGGGTATTTGGACCGTTCCACTTTTTATATAGATTTATAGTAGTACACATGAGGGTTTATGAATACCCAAACCCCATTTTCCATCATGGGTCAAACTTTCGACTGTCCATTTTGAATGCAACGGGCAATTTACCTACTAAGATAACTTCACCAGCGGTGCTGATCAGAGTCTAGAGGGTGGAAGAATTCAATTTATATCCATTCCCACTGCCAATGGAAGTATTCACTGATGACAATCTAGGAAATAAGGAGCATCGATCATATCTCTTGGACTTCTGAGGTGGAGTTCTAGTGGAGTAGGTAGAATGTGATCCTATCTGTGAGCCATATACCCCACATCGCTTTGTGAGGTAATTCTGTTGCATGCAGAGGTTAACCTCACAAGTTTACCTAGGGGTATGTCATGAGAAACACCCATGTTTACTGGGGCAGATGTAGATTATGTTCATATGGGAGGATGGAAAGATGAAAAACGAGCTGCCTCTGCCCATCGCTACCTACAGCTAGTTAGGGAGTATGAAAAGAGTTGGGAGATAACCTACCTTGGGGAGACGATGAAACAAAGGCCTTACATGATGATGAAGGAGTACACTCTCAACCCTGAGTCCTGGTTCAGACAATGACAAGGACACGTCATGGCGGCGGAGCTGGTGCACATCACGATGGTGGAGCGACAGTTGTGATGGGGATAGTAATTCTAAGGACTGCTCCGAGACGAGGTGAAAGAGGAGTGGTGGAAGACCCGGAGACTCCAATTGGGTAGATCCAAGAGGAAGGAAGGACACCAATAGTGTTCTATAGGATACCTACCAAGAATCCTAGGAAGTGGCTGTGCTGCATAGACATGCCTAAGGATGCTGTTTATCCAAAAGCTTGGGAAACCTGGGACATTAACAAGAAATTAATTAGACCTTCCTAGATGTGGGGATGAATTAATCATATTGGGATGGATAATTTAGAGATTTTACAGGCTATAGTTTACTTTCTAGTGTCTCAGTTTGAGTGGGAGAAATACGTAGCTGAGATGGAAGACTTCATGTATTCTTAGGGCACTCCGTGTCCGATGACAGATCAGGTGAAAGTAATGCTTGATCAAAAATCCCCACCACAAACATATGATTTTGAGATGAGGGATCTATTCCCTTTTCCTAAATAATCATAAGAATATTGGGGAGAAAATGCTGATGAGGGAAGCCCTTTGGAGGAAGGCAAGGTTGCGGCCTCAGAGCTCAAATAATTTTCTGAGACTCTTGAGGTAAATTCTAAACCATTAATTTATGCCATGATCTTATCCATGTCATCTAGGTTTCTCAATAAAAATATTTATTATATAGGATAGAATCATATGAAATAACCAATACCATATAACAATAGATATAGCTTTAGGATATGTGCCCGAGATGATGGTGAGTATAGGGTCCAACATGGTTGTGATGACCAAGGTGACCATTCTAGAATCTTCAGAACTTCCAAACATATATGGGGGGTCATGTACTAAGATTATGATAGTAATGACTCAAGGGAGTGATCAAATATTTAACCTTGGTAAGCTTTATTCCTTGTATACTCATAACTTTAGTCTATAGGACCAGGACAACTGACATTGTCTTTGTCCGAACAGTCCTTCAAGTAGTGTGTGCAATGCTACTGAGAATGGTTGGGGTCCCTGGAGCTACTTTTACAAGGGGAATTCTAGTTTTCATAGAATCAGATGCCCAAGATGACCAGACCGTGATGGTCACAGCCGTGTATAGAGCCATTGGAAGGATAAAACCAGAACTTATCGAGGTGGGATCCAATGATGAAAATCAGCCACACGATGTGGAACCCATATCATCTGATAGGATGACATAGGATGATCCTGATGCCAAAATTTTGGAGCCATTCCCACAATATAAACCTGTTGACCCAGAGGAGCTAGATGAGACCACTTCTAATGAGGAGGATATCCAGGCTGTGCATCACTAGTCATGGAAACTGATCAAGAGCTTCATTGATGACACTCCACAATCAGAGTGGATAAATCGTATAGTAAAACTTCTCCCTTGGATGTGTGACAAATATATTGGAGGGGTAGATGCAAAAAATCTACATATTATCATCTGTGACTATCTATCAGAGAAGATACAGGAGCATGACCATGGCCGTAATGTTGGCTAGCAGTGAATGAAGTCTGTCAACACTCAGAAGCTTCATGAGGTTGATCAAGAGATCCAATGCTTGGAAACACAGATGAATGAGTACTCTTATTTCACCACTGCCCAATCAAAAATCATATCATAGTTATAGGTTCAGCTGAAAAAAAGATGAGGAGCTGCTGAGGTGAGAATCCTGCGAGGTGGTCGACATTCAGGCTGAACAAGATTGAGTATGGATCTAGGATGATGAACTTATCTCCATGTACAATGAGGAAATAAGGGATCTCAAAAGGAAACATTGAATCATGGATTCCACACACCAAAGGGCGGTGGAGCTGAGACGCTCCATCAAAAGGGCCAATCCATAGGGGCTACATTTTATAGAACTCATAAACATATTCTCACACTTGCTTTATTATTCAGATTGCGTGCATGGAAATCTTTTTTCTGTTTTATATTATTGCACTCTGACCATAGAAAAACAACTAATAATCAATCCCTAAGCTCATGTGGGTCATTCCTGGTGTGAGAAACAAGGGACGACCATATGATTTCTTACTTTGGGTACGAGAGCGCTATCCATTCATTAAACACTCAGAGTATGACTGACCACCTAGAGTTTTGGGACGAGAGAGGGGGATATGACTAGAGAGTAGGGTTCTAAGAGTATCCAAACCTCCTTCCCAAATGTTATCTAGTGCAAAAGATGGATAATTACAGGGGGATTATAACCAATCTGAACATAGGGGAATGATAAGTGTGAATCATGATACCCAAAATTTGGAATTAAGTGGGGGTGGCATGATGATGGAGGATAACTATTAACCATGTTCACAACACAGTATCCATATCATGTTATCCTAAAACATGAAAAAACAAATGAGGGCCAACCACTAATCATGTTTGAAATGCGGGTTCAAACTCGATGTGTCATCCGATGTCTTCTGGAATTTTGTCCCATGATAGTGGGTGTGCCTTAAGGCTAAACATCCACACTGTTAGGGGGTTCCTTCACATGTGAAAGAAGATGAGGATCCAAATAAAGGGCATGCAAAGCATGGACATGGAGTGATGGATTTTTCGAATGGAGTCCAACATTCTCGAAATTACGACATCGTAACAAAATCACATTGGGTGATAACATCAGTCTAAATCAAGATCAAACCTATGTCTAGATAGGACCTATCTAGTGATGAACTTGGATGCCTTTCAGTTTTACGTCATCCAAATAAGTATGAAAATCATGCAGTTTAACATCATATAGTGAGGAAGATGCATGTAATAGCTTAACATCATATAACCAGGATGCTGCACATAGTTTATGGTCATACTGCATAGGCCCTAGCCAATAGTTTAAAGTCATGTTATATAGACTAGGGGATCCTAGTTTAAAGTCATAAAGTTTGGACTGCATGGGACAAGGGATATAAGGGTTATTGAACCAAGGGCTGGGTTTTGAGACAACATGTTCGGGCATCCCTACGTATCTTGTGAAGATGAGAATCAAGATGAACATAGTTTTGAAAGGCCGTGTAGTTTAACATCATGTGGTAAAGATGTAGGTTGCGACACTGTTTATTATCATATGACTAGGACATGAAAAACCCAAAGGAGAAATGTGTGGCGTGGTAACCCGATGTGAATGAGGATAGAAGAAGTCCACAGCACATCACACATTCTCAAGGGGAACCCAGGCCAAAAGGGACAAAATAGGAGGTTTTATATTTTTTGTGGCCAAATATGGGGATAAGATATCCAGATGTCACTATGCATCCTACAAGGGAAGAAATCAAGCCAAATGTAGTTCTTGGAGAACAGTGTGATTAAAGACCAACACTGGTGGGGGAAATCCTCTCTAGTGAGGAAAATGAAGAATCCCATAAGTATCATAGGGCATCTTGAACTTGTCCAGGGTATAACTGTAGTTTAATGTTATAAATTGAGGATGAGAAAAGAGGAAATAATGTTGAGGTTGGACCCAAGATCAATGATCTGAGCATCACTATGTATCCTATAAGGATAGGAATCAAGCCACATGTAGTTCTTGGAGGTGTGCAGGTTCAAACCATGAATGTGAAGAAGCGACATTAGATATTTGTTTTTTGTACTTTTAGGTGTGGTGTATATATATATCACAATTTTTTATCAGAAATATACATATGAAAAGTTTGTGTGTCACTACAGGAATAAATCCATATACAGATCATGAAAAGTGGCATAGTGGATGACCAATACCAAAGGTGATTCCCTCTTGAGCGAGAACACCACAATGCAGTGCCATTTTTCTTCATGCGACCAAGATGATGGTGTCATAGTTTAAGGTCATATGAAAAGAAAACCCATTCATTTTAACATCATATGGTAAGGATGCAATAGTTTAATGTCACAAGGGACGAGGTAACATAGTTTAACATCATATTGATTAGATGAGAAGAGATATTAATTCAGGGTCATAAAACTCAGACCATAAGGCTGCACAACTTTCATATGTGGGTATAACCCTACCAAAACTCCTAATCCAATGTGAGCCATGATTGATGTGGGAAAAAAGGAGAGATATTGGGCCTTACTCATCATGTGAGAGTGCACAAAATGGGAAAGTAATTTCCAAGCGGTATAATTCAACCATGCCAGTAGTCCTACTTGATACACATGAATGTGTGAAGGGATAACACCATGGGTATTGGAATTCCACAAGAACATGAAAGGGTAGGGAAAGTGTGAATCACAAAACTCAATATTTGGGGAACAATGGGGAATGGAGTAAAGATGGAGGATGACTGCTAACCATATTCAAAGTACAACATCCATATCGTATAGGATGAGATGGGAATAAACAACCATGGGTTGACCACTGACCATATTAAAAATACGGGTATAACCTATCTCAAGATGCCATTCGGGATCCTTTGAGACATTGGACCAAAATATTAGGAAAGAATTAAGGCCAAGAATCCATACCATTTGTGGGTCCTTTCAGATATGAAAGATTATGATGGCCCAGATAAAGGGACATATAAAGTGTGGAGGTGAAGGTGGAAAGTGTCCCTATGGAATCCAACACTCTGGGTCATGCACTACCATACATTCAAGAATACCTGTGTGGAATATCTGTAATAAAAATCAGACCTTCCCTCGAGGATTAGTCTCCTGAGGGGCTCTGTGAGCAGTTTAAAGGCCATGTTATTCAGACATGGGGCTCTCAGTTTAAGTTCATAGAGTGTAAACCATGGGTTCCCAGTTTAATGTCACACACGTGGTATATAACCATGCAGTTTATTGTCATGAGGTGATGATGATGACATCACAAAGTTTATCATTATACGAACAGGACATGATAGAAATGCAAGGTGCGGTAAAGGAACCCAAGTGAATGATGACAAAAAAATTCCACACCACACCCCAAACAACTTCAATGGAAAACCCAGACTAAGAGGGGTCAGAAAGGGTGAATGTTTGACTCTGTGGCTGGGCCTAGGAATAAGATGTCTAGTCATCACTACATATACCGCAAGGAAATGAATAAAGAAATACATATATATTTAAGAAAGATGTGGAAAATGGACAATACTATAGGGGGAGATATCCTCTGAAATAAGGACAATCAAGGTTACTGCATAGTTTAATGTAATGTGAACTTGTAAACTAAAGATCTTAGTTTAAGTTTATAGAGTTCAAACCATAAGGTGTGTGACTCTTCTATGTGAGTAAAATCCTTACCAAGGACCCCTAATCCCCTGCGATCCATACTTGGTGTGGTAAACAAGGGGTGGTAAAGATCTTTACTATACACAAAAGCAAACAATAGTGGAACAAAGGTGTGGAGTTAAAGGCAACCCAAGAAACTGGTCCGCCCACTCAACGTGTAAAGGTTCATAGAGGGATGGCACCAAGAGTATTGAAGTTCCATCTGGATATAAAGATGTGAGAAGGAATGTGAATTATGATACCAATATTTGGGGTGCAATAGGGAATGAAATAAAGATGGAGGATGACCGTTGACCATATTTGAAACATAACATCCATATCATGTAGCCTGATATGGTAACAAAAAACTAAGGGTTGGCTACTGACCATATTCAAATCATGGGCAGAACCTTTCTCAAGATGCCGTTTAGGATCCTATGGGACGTTGGCCCAAAATGGTAGGTGATCCTTAAGGCCAAGCATACATACCATTTAGGGATCCTTTTGAATATGAAAGAATATGGAGACCCAAAATAAAGGTAATGCGAAGCATGGTGGTGGAATGAGAGAATGTCCATATAGAATCTAACACTCTTAAGTCTCATACCATGGCACATCTGAGAACACTAACGGGGCAAATTAGATGGAGGGACCCGATTAGGGGTAGGTGAATTGATAGGAACAATAGAGTAAAGAGGAAAAATTGGTAAATATACATGGTATTAGACCCAAATATAAATTTCCATGCATTTATACATATCCTGAAAAGTCATGAATCAAGCCACATGTAGTTTTGAAAGTACCATGCAGTTTAACATCATACGGTAAGGATGTACTCCTAGAATGGTGTCTCAAAATGGATGCTCATGGTATGGTAGAATAAACCATACATAAATAAGGAAGAAAGAAATACACACCACATCACACATACCCAAGAGAAAAATCACACCAAAGGTCCGGAAGAATGGGATTATGGCCAAGTACCATGCAGTTTAATGTATTTTAGTCAGGACACAAAAGTTTATAATCATGTAAGAAAGATAAGATCTTAGTTTAGGGTCATATAAATCAAACCATAAAGCAAGGATAGAGGGAAATATAGGTTGAGAGACCTGAGGCTGGGCTTGAAGAAGAAATTTTTGAGTGTTCCTATGTATCCTACTAGGGCAGGAATCAAGCCACATGTAATTCTGAAAATTCCGTGCAGTTTAACGTCATACGGTAAGGAAGAAAGTTGTGAGTGATCTTAAAGGGGACCATGGGGTGGATATTTTAAACCCAACATGAATGTGGATAGAATAAGTGCACACTACACCATGCACTTCCATGGTATAACATGAAAAAGATACCAAAAAGAGATACTAAGATTTGTGGTACATGGGGCTGGACCCAAAGACAAAATGACTGGGCATTCCTACCTATCCTATGAGAATGGGAATCAAGACATACATATTTCTTTAATACTGTACAGTTTAACATCATGAGGTAAGGATGTGAGGAAGTATAAGTATTTAAAAAGAGGAATGTGTGGGGCATGAAAAAATATCCTGATGTGAATGAGGACAAAAGAAGTCCACCCACCACATCATTCACACTTTTAATAGAGAGATTATGCCAAGAAGAGAGGTATTAATAAGGGAGGAACATGATGCAGATATTGTGAACCCACATTAATAAGGACCAAGAAGGACCGTCGCACCACATGCTCCCAAAAGAAACCTTAGGCCATAAGACTGAAAACAGGGAACTTGGGGTTGGACCCAAAGACAAAATGTCCAGGTGTTCCTATGTATCCCATAAGGATGGGAATCAATACATACATAGATTTGAGATGCTGTGAAGTTTAATGTTATGCAGTAAGGATGAATATATAGTTTAACATCATGTAGGACAATGATGCTGGGTAGTTTTACATCCTACAACTAGGATAGGGATGAGTAGTTTAACATCATATAGGATAAAGATGAGAAGTTTAACATCACATAGGACGAAGATGTGAACTTTAACATCTTTTATGATGAAGATGAGCAGTTTAACATCATGTAGGAAAAAGACGAGCAGTTTAACATCATGCATGTTGAAGATGAGGATCAACTGTATAAGTACACATCCTACCAAAACTACTAAGACTACGTGATCCATGCTCGGTGTGAGAAACAAGGATTAGTGATGTTATTTTCCTAATAATCATAAGAACACATAAAGGGAAAGGTAATGCTGGGTGAATAACATCCCAATGACACCAACATTCCTTCTCAACACACATAAATTCACAGAGGAGTAACACCAAGAGTGTTGGAGTTCCACCTAAACATATGGTGGTGGAACATGTGAATCAAAATGCTTAAGACCCATATCAAAATGATGGTGGTGTAATGATGGAGGATAACTACTAAACATATTCAAAACACAATATCCATATCATGTTACCAGGTATGGGTATAGACAAATGAGGGTCGACCACTAACCATATTAGAAACACGGGACCAAACTCAAAGAATCATCCAAAGTCTTTTGTGGTATTGGACCAAAATGGTAGGTGCGATAAAGTGTCATGATACGAGGCCATTAGGGGGTCCCTTCAGACGTTGAAGAGGATGGGGATCTAAACAAAGATACATAGAAAAGTGTGGACATGGATTGAGGGAATGCCCTTGTAGAGTCCAACACTTTAGGTTCTACGCCACAATGCATTTTGAGCACATCAACATGTCATATCAGATAGAAGGAGTCAAACCCCTTCACAAGGAAGAGGGTCCTGAAGCAGTTTTTGAAAGTGGAACGGTAGTAGACCAGTGCCAAATGTAGAGTGATCTCTCATTTGGGAGCTCATTGAGTTATGCATTTTTACATCATGCAGTGAGGATGTAAATCCCTATCAGGATTAGTGTACGAGGAATCCTATAATCGACATAGGTTAAGGATAAAGTTTAACATCATGTGCCGAGGATGATAGAAACATAGTTTAACATCATACAATAAGGATGCTGCATCAAACAATTTAATGTCATGTGATTAGGACAAGAAGTGGTTTTCATTTAAGTTCACATATCTTTTACCGAAATGTCACACAATTTAACATCATGTGAACAAGATGATGGTTGTTATGTAGTTTAACATCATGAAATTAGGACCTAAAAAAGAAAGGCCGAAGGACCTAGGGATGGACTCGAAGATGAAATGTCTAGGCATTCCTACATATCCTACGAGGTCAGGAATCAAGCCACACATAGTTCTGAAATTTCCACTTAGTTTAACATATTGCAGTAAGGATGGTTGTGACAATATAATGTTGTGTAGGAAGGATGAAGGAAAATGGGGCTTGCATTTTAATGTCATGCAGTACATCTAATGCATTTTATCATCACGCAGGATGATAATGCTGGGTAGTTTTATGTCTTATAGCCCGAACGAAGTAGTTTAACATCGTGTGGGGTGGCAAGATATCCTCATGCGAAGTACTTCCTGAGTAAATTAGAATTGGTGGGAGGAGTGATACGCTCACCACCCATGGTGATCAAAGAGTACGTACCATTGGGACACACCTTATGAATAATATATGGTCCCTCCCATTTGGGCTCCAACTTTTTTGGCTTCCTTCTGGGTATCATCAATGTCCTTAGGGCCAGTACCATGTCACCTTGGAGGAAGGAGTAAAGACAAACTTTCTTGTTGAAAGCTCAGGCTATCTTGTTATGGTGTCTCTATAGATTGTTCAAGGCCCTAATCCTATTCTTTTTGAGGGATTAGAACTCAACTAGAAGGACTTATTATAATTTTTATGATGTCTATTGATCATAAAAAACCATACGATGTGATGGTAAATGGATCTTGATGGGTAGGACTGCCTCTATTCTGTACAACAGGGAATATGGGGTCACCTGGGCAGAATTGGAGTTGTTGTTCGGTAAGCCCAGAGAGCGTTGGGAAGTTTGTTCGACCAAATTTTCTTATTATGAATTAACATCTTCTGCAAAATATTATAGAGAATTTTTTTTGAACACCTTGATTTGACCATTTACTTGATCATGATAGCGAGAAGTGTGGTTGGACCATATACTGTACTTAGTGTATAGTTTCTTTAGCTCGACCGCTCAAAAGTTGGTTATGTTGTTAGTGATAATTAAGTGAGGGACTCTAAATTAGTTAATGATATTGGAGCTCACGAACTCAATGATAAAACAAGCCTTGAATTCCTTGAGCATTATTGCTTCCACTGACTTGGAAAAGAAATTCATGGCGGTCAAGATAAACTGGCACTGGCAAGATGTTTCCAGTGGGTATGGTCCCATGACATCAAGTCCTTAGACTAAAAAAGGCCATATGTACTTGGTATTATAGAGGGGATCTAGTGGTTGATGCACATAGTTGTCATGGATCTAGCATGCGTGACACCTCTTGGTGAACTCAATACAGCCACAGACCATAGTGGGCCAAAAGTAGCCTAACCTTCGGATATGATGAGAGTGTTTTGACCCTACCCGACGAGCTTCGTAGGAACCAACATGAACTTCCTGCATAACCAGGGGAATCTCATCTCTTTGAATTCAATAGAGGAGAACTACATTGAAGCTACATTTGTAAAGGATCTGCTCAAGGTTGGGACCACTCTAGAGGGTGAACTAGACTGCACGCCGATAGATTCACTCACGTTCAACTTTGTATGTTAGGAGACAACCATGTTGGAGGTACTCAACAAATGGAGTCATCCAATCAAGGGTATATTCTATTATTTAAGGGGTATTTGTTGTTCCTGAGGTGGAGGCATCGATGGTAAGATGACTTACCTGCTGGCTGCCATCATTGTCCGGAGTGACAAGAGAAACAACTCATTGATGTGCCCCATAGATAATCATATTGTCCTAATCAGGCTCTTCAAGATAAGCAGAAATACTAGCCAAGGAGTTAGATCAACCATTATGTGACTGAGGGACATGAGTGACCTCCATTGGAGAAGGGAACTGAGCCATCAACTGGAGAGTACACTCTAAGAGGTGCATGACCTCCATCTTCCTGATGACATAGTTACCATTGATCTACTTGATAACCAAATCAGAGTCCCCTTTCACATGTAAGTGGGGAACTTCAATATCAAGATCCAGCTTAAGACCGGTGATTAGGGCCTGATACTCTACCTCATTGTTGGTGTAGCCTTCCGATAATAGGAAAAAATAGGGAAAGACAGCCTGTATAGGTGTGATGAATACGATATCCAAACCAACTATATTGAGTCTGGGGTCATTGAGACTTCTGCCGGTTGGAGTTAGGGAAGCACCATCTAAGTGCATCTACCAATACAGTGCAATTTGATCCACTGAGAGGATGGTCTCATATGGGAAATCAATATCTAGAGGCTGCTCTGTAGGGGCTAGATGGGTGTCCATAAAATCTTTCAATGCCTTACCCTTAACATATTTCTACGGAACAAACCTAATGTCGAACTACCAAAGGATCACTATCCACCAAGCTAGATGACCTATCAATATAGAGAGATTTAGGATATACTTAAGCAGATCTACGTGGGACACCAGTTGTATCTCATGGTGCTGTAGATAATGCCTTAGTTTCTACACTATAAAGACCAGTGCGATACAACTCTTATCTATAGAGGAATATCAAGATTTGGTATCGAGGATAATGTGATTGAGATAGTATAGACTATTCTCTATACATTATTTATTCTTATGGATGATAAGACCACTGAGGGATCATTCCATGGTGGTCACATAAAGGACCAATGAATTTTCAGAAATGGGTGGCATTAGAACCTGAGGCTGGAGTAAATACTACTTAATCTCCTCAAAAGAAGTCTAAAATTATTCATCCCATTGGTAGATGACACCTTTATTCATGATTTGAGAAAAATAATTACACTTTCTAGCCAAATTTGCAATAAATTGGTGTATGTAGGCTAAGTGGCCTTGAAATCCTCAGAGCTCTCACATATTTCTTAGAGGAGGCATATGATTGATAACCTTAATCTTCTCTAGATTAATCTCAATGCCTATATATCTGACGAATAAGCCAATAAACTTTCTAGAGGTAACCCCGAAGGGGCACTTCAAGGGGTTCATATTCAGATGGTGGGAGAAGAGGAATCCGAACACCTTCTAAAGATATCTTAGATGGTATTGATGCTGGTGAGATTTGAACACCAAATTATCCACATATCATTCCACTAGCATCCCAAGGATCGTCTTGAATATGCGGTACATAACATGCTGATAGGCTGCTTCTTCATTCTTTAGACCAAAAGGAATCACTTGGTAACAAAAGGTACCTTGCGGTGCTCTGAAGGCGGTGGAATATTCTTCCTCAGGGGACATTTGGATCTGATTATATTCGAATTACCCATCCATGAAGGAGAGATATTAGAATCTAGTAGTGAAATCATTCAACAGCTCTGTCACAAGGAGGGGAAAATCATCCTTCAGATAGTGATAGTTGAGATCCTGAAAATTGATGTAGACTC
The DNA here is from genome assembly GCA_963277665.1 of Viscum album. Taxonomy (NCBI): domain Eukaryota; kingdom Viridiplantae; phylum Streptophyta; class Magnoliopsida; order Santalales; family Viscaceae; genus Viscum; species Viscum album. The sequence goes on from OY728129.1 coordinate 282,913,937, forward strand.
TGAGCTATCCATCCTTCTTCCTTATGAGAATGATGTTGGCCAACCACCTGGGGTACTGAACTTGCTTTATGAAGTTGGATTTGATGATCTTATCAACTTCAGCCTCGACCATGGTGTCGTGAGAAGGGTTCATCTTTCTAGGAGGCTGTTTAAACCCAAAATGATTTACCAGGAGACCAAGTCAGTGGATGGAAACCTGAGGGTGTAGTCCTAGAATCTATTCATACCATTAGGAAAATACATCCCAGTGTTACTTCAGGAAATCCACATACTGTTGCCACTCTTTAAAGAGCATAGCTGCTCTGATCAACATCAGTCTTGGGTCTGCCTCGGTATCAAGAGTCACCTAGACCAACTCATCAACAGTGGTGGAGACACCTTCCTCGAAAGTGGGAGAATCATCCTCTAAATACTATTCATTATCCATGGTGAGAGGATCATCGGTAAGAGGTAGCCGTTTTGAATTAGATGACCTTGACAGAAATTTGGTGCCGGTATGAGTGGCGGGGAAACCTTCATCAAGAGGCTCTTGTACTTCTGAAACCAGATCGATAAAAAATTTCAACCCGATTCCATTAGGACTTAGACCAAGGGGTACACACTTGATAATATCAAAGCAGTTGTGGTGCATTGTATTGAGTCAGTTTAGACCATCCTAGAGAAACATGCAAGTATGGAGTATTGCTATTTCCATGGGGTGAACGTATTGGTACCTTACAGGGGTAAGGGGCTCTGGTATCACTCGATCCTGATTCATGTAGGAGTACGAAGTGATCTTTCAGTGCTCCTTGTGTCTGGGAACATGATTCTCACTCCTTCTATAGATAAAAAATTGTGTCATAAGTTTGGGGTTGTGGCCTCCAACCGGTGAATAGAGAGGATAAAAGTATTGTCTAAGTCTATCTATAGATTAGCCACAATAATGGTAGGACAAACCTCATTAGCCTGAACCTTCTTGTCCTTTATCTTTGTATAGTCAACATCTAAGTAGCAGGATTCACAATAGGAAAAGGGAGACACATCTCCTTGGAGTAAAACCACTCAAACATTAAGGGAGTAATTGAGAAACTAGTGATACGAGGAGGGGACCACTGCATGTAGATGGAGCCAGGGTCTACCCATCAGTGCATTGTAGGTGGTATCCTATGAGATGACCATGAAATCAGTGATGGAAATCAGGCCACCTAATTGGGTCTTTAGGTGGATCTTTCTGACCGATGTCTACTTTGTCCTGTCATAACCTTGAATCTTTAGGTTAGAAAGACCCGAATTTTCTTCAGCCAGTCCTAGCTTATAGAGTGTCCAGGTTGGGATGAGATTGATACCAGAACCTATGTTGAGGAGATAGTGGTTAACATATATGTCATTAAATTGGATAGTAATATACAATGGATAGATGTGCCCATATACGATAGAACCTTCATCTTCTCCTGAGAATGATATAATGTATTGGCACTCGGTGTGATCAAATTCCTCATCATGAAAATCATTTATGACTGCTACCTCTATTTAGAATTAGAGGGAGATTCTAAAATAATCTTCAAGGGAATCACACATATATTTTGATAGAAGGAGAGCCTCAATAATTAAGAGATTCATTGGAATGCCAGTGAGGTTCTTAATCACATCATACTTTCTTGCTAGATGCACATTTCTTCCAAAAGGAGGTTGCTATCTGGAAGGAGGTATGACAGGTACTTCTAGTCGAACAGAAAGATTCTTGTTGGATATAGGGATATATCACTACTCACAAGTCAAACCATGAAAAATGACTACCAGACAATAGCTTGATGACTGAGATATGCCCATAGCTGAAAGTAGCTGACCATAACACAATTGTGGCAGCTCTGCCTGATCGAGTATCAAAAACGGTGATAGGGGTGCATCTGACGAGACATGATGAGAGGAATACACAAGCTGATATATATAATAACTCTACTTTCTGGTCTTAGTTCCATGCATAGCTTGGTTGAAAGTGCTGACTGGCGCACTCAGACGGTTCACATACCTGTGATTTCGTTGACGATTGTGCCGGCTGGGGACATCAAGAGGGTCTTCATGGAATTCATCATTGTTGGGAACCATATAAGGGTCCATTAGCTCAATGATATTCACTAATATGTAGTCCTGATAATCACTTAAAGAAATTTCCATTACTAGGAGAATTTTGGGGATAATCCCCATCTTCGGAGGCATGAAGTCGCCAAGTGTACAGGACTGATTCGGCACCGGTGGGGGATTTTTCTTTCCCTTGCACCGTCAATGCCTACTCTTATAGGAGGTGGAAGACTGATAATTAGAAGTAAATGAGGTAGTAGGAGGATTCACAATGAATTCAAAAGGTTTAATCCAATTTATATAGGCACAAATAATACCATGAGCATGAGCAACTATCTTGCTAGTTATCTAGTTACCATACTTCGGAGACCCATGGCTGGAAGCCTAGTTCCATTTTCCCTTTCCATTACAATGTGGATTTGTGGAAACACACACCACCTATGCCAAGGCTAGACCTAATCGGACTATGTTATTATTGACCTGGTCTAGGATCCAATCCTTGACCACATAACACTTCTTCAGTGTATGTCCAAGGAGTCGGTGATAAGGTAAATAGTTTGTATGATCAATGAGATCAACCTCCTTGGACTTCCTGAATACTGGCAGCCTCAGGACTCCCTGATCCAACATACTTTGGAAATAACCAGGGACCTGAACCTCTTTGAATGAGTAGGTCTAGTTTCTACTATCCAGGAAAGATATTCTGGATGCCTAGCCCTGATGAGGGGATGGGTTCTGCCGAGGAGGTGGAACACGATTATCTTGCCTAGGTGATGGCGGTTGATGGGGTGGTGCTAGCTGATTCTGAGGCTGGCGATGCTGACCCAGAGGTTAAGCTAGGGGAGTCCGTCCTTGGTAAGGCCATGGGGGAGGCTCTACTAGTAATAAATCCAGTGTCTTGGGGGCCTCAATCTTTGCAATGATAGCGGTCTCAGCCTTGGCTTATTTTCTTGTAGGGTTCGTGGGAGTGAATGAGTGTGCCTATTTAGCCTACTGTAAGGCTTCCTCTAGGAACTTATCCTTATCATTGAAATATTAGAATTCACCCAGGAAGTTCTGTGTGATGAGAGAAGGAACCAGTTAAGTCTTTACATTTCCCACACATATTTTCAACAACTGCTCTTGAATCAGCAGCATATCAAGTGAATATGTGAGGTCCTTTCATCTAGAAACAAAGTCTGTGATGTGATCGTCTGGATTTTACTTGTGTTTAAAGTGGTAAAAAATACTAGTCTTGTAAGTGGTGGAGATGAACTGATACAAAACTACCTATGAAGATCCTCCCAACCAGATACAGACCCGATGGGTAGCTGGTTGTACTAGACAAACGCGGTCCCTTCTAGTGTTTGTACGAATCAATAGAGTTTGGAAGCCTCTTACTACACTGGAGTTCCCAGCATGGGTCTACACATTAAGATAAAGTGGTCTAGATGCTACAGTGGGTCACCTATCCCATTGAAGGGGGAAAAATAGTATTTTCAAAGCTCGGGGGTTCTAGGATATCATCCACCCATGTCAGATATGGCTTTCCATTAGGTGGGATCACCACCTATCGGGTTTCAATGGCCTCAAGGCGATCTATAAGATGTTCCATCAGATTATACTGGCAAGGGTTCATGTTCTAAAGAGAATACCTGACCACTAATGCATTGGTGGGTTATTCAAAATGATAAGTAGGCCTAGCAGCTCATGGAGCAGCTGGTGGAATGACCCAAAGTGATGTGGGAAGAGCAACCTATGGATCAACCAGAGGAATAAAATGAATAAAAACCTAAGGGGGTGCTAGGGGAGAATCCTGTAGAGCCAGGTCCTAGAGAAGATCCTTGCGCAACCTGAGAAGATTTAGCGATGCATACCATGGACGCTTTCCATAAACTCTGGCAACTATCCTATTAGGATATGCATGGTTGTCGAGATCAACAGGAGGAAATTTGCTTGGGGGAGCCTGTAAATTTCCCTGCTACCTCTATAGAGGAATATTGAGATCATACTGGGGATCACCATAGTCTTTTCATCGCTCTACAATGCATTCAGAAAGGATCTTGTAAATAAATTTCTTCTATTTTGTGAGTTGTTGACACAACACAACCTTCTCAGGATCATCTTCTGTCTTCTTCACTAAACCAGATGGGTCATAGGAATTAGCAGTCCCAGTGTTCCCTTTTACCTTATTAGGGTCCCCAATGAGAGGAAATTACTCGGCGGGGTCTGTAAGGCCAAGCAGGTGTCTCTGACGCTGAGTGAAAACACTTGGTGGGTCCACTAGATGTGGTACTATCCCCAAAGGTAGTTTTTATTTGATGAGACCTACATCAGTTTCCTTCTCTGTGAGATCATCCATGTTTACAGTGATGACTCTTGGTGTCACATCCTCGATATCACTGATTAGATCTAGTTGTCGCAGGATCTGGCTAAAGTGAAGGGTAGAATACTATCCCCATCCATGAATCTGGATGTGTGGAGATGCCTTCTCAATAACTTGGTGGAGCATAGTGAAGTTATGAACGCATCATTGCCAAAGATCCCAGTGATGATTGTACGATGTAGGGTGTTGAGTGATAGGAAGCACAACCAAGTCAACCATGAGACAATTCTGGATGATATCATCATAATTCTTCTGGCTCTTCAGATAAACTAGCCAATGATGACAGAGACAGAAATGCATTGTCCAAAGAGTCTGACAGAAACATGTTACTTCATCCTGGTTAAGGGACTCTAGAGCATTGAAGTATGGTGTAGAAATCAGCTAGAACATCTTAGGGAATTGATCTACTATAAGGATATCCCATAAGATTTTCCGTTCAGAAGCAGGATCTGATATATGGTTCCCCCATTATTCAATGGGGGGTGTTTGAGGAACTAGTAACAACATTGATATGGATCACTATGGTTACATAATGGCTGGTGGAGAGAACAACGTGTGATCTGACAAGCCACTGTATACTGGGTTGTCACTTGGAGATGGTACTAAATACATCATCACATCCCTGTAATATGGGATATGAACCACTATTTACGATATAGGGGTGGCGATCATCAGTAGTGGGTCAGACTAGTGTTTATCATCTTCCAAACCCAAGAATAAATCCCCTAACCTCATATTGAGGTAGAAAGTGAGTCCGGTGATGGGAGAGAATACTGTATAGCTAGACCTTGGAAGGTATCAAAATCTACCTCCTCCTGCATATATCTACGAAGGGATTCAGGGATATTATTCACTCGGTTTCTAAAAGGATGAAGTTTAAACACCTGGTTCCTACCCAGGACTCTGATGCATAGGATCTAGGTGAATGCTTCATCATTGAATCACACTCCACTTCAGAGTATAAAAAGTAGATTAGATTAATAATGATCTGGCATTGTGTATGATTCTTCCTTCAGTGGTGATAATTCTTCCTTTTTCCTTGGGATGGTTCCTCAGGGTAGGATAAATCTTTGACATGGGGAGGAACCCCTTGTGGGATGGTGCTGGAGAAGGGAGGGACTCTACTAGTAGGATCATGGGGGAAACCATCATTCCTTATATCCTGAGAGCGGGAATGATCTCCATTTGGATGCGTTGGGGTGCGAAGGTCACCTGGGCAGATGTTGAATGGAACAAGGGGAGATCCCCCATACTCAGTGTTAGATGCACGGGGAGGGCCTCCATGGTTAGTAGTGTTGGAGTAGGTAGGGACTCTACTGGAGTTGGAAAGGACATGGAGAGGGCATCCATGCTAGACACCTACAGCATGAGATGGATCTCCACACTGGTTGGTAGTGGTGGTATGCGGAGGGCATTCGTACTGATCAATATGGACACGGAGAGGACCTACGTGCTAATGGGTAATGAGGCAAGGAGGAACTTCACAATAATAACCTAAAATATAAGGAAAATCTCTATATGTGTTATCATGGGAATGGGGAGGACCTTCGTGCTGAGTTTCATTTCCATGGGTCGGCCTGTAACAAATGATACTCGCGTCGGCGACTGAAAGAGTCTTCCCAACCTGACCATGTGGTGGATGGGGTCTTGATCCCGATTAGGCATAGAAATTCCCCTAATATGTAATAATAGGGTATTGATGGTATGCATCAATAGTGGCATGGGACACTGAAGCTGTAGAATATGACGCCCCTTGACGTGCATCTTCCTGAGTCTACACCTGACATTGACGCTGGGTCAGTTGGACCGGGGTTGATAGAGAAGGGATGTAAATCAACTGTTCCTCAACTTGGGGGACCAGATTTTAGCATTGACATGGATTGGTGGGAGCCGTCCTTAGCATCTCCCTAGATGAGGTCGAATCTGAAATGGATCAAATGTCCCTCACCTCATTGGAGTAGGGGAGATAATAATAGGAGAGTTCTGTGGAGAGGATCCCAAAATGGTTGGACATTGGAGTGGGGAGAAGCGGCTCCTTGTGTGGTCCTTGGGGGTGGTAACGATGACGAGGCATAGAAGCCTCCAAATCTTGGTGGGCCATATCCCTCATGGGGATGAAACCCTTCTGTTCATATCATCGAATGAGAGTATCAATTACCCTCCTCTGGATGATCTCATAGGGTGAGATGGGGCGTGGGAACCTAGTAGCTGTGGTTGTGGAGGATATTGTGGTGGAGGTAGAGCTGGTTGGAGTTGTTTCATTGGCAATTCACTTTCCCCTGTGCCTGTGGATGGGAGGTGACTAGTTTCCTATGGCTGCAGCTTGATTCCTTCAAAGTAGGAATATTTATCCATCAACACATATGTTAGGAAAACAATTACCAATGACCCAGTTCCATCCAATATTTCATGGTTGGAGAGAAAGATCCACACTGACAATTCCATAGACCAAAATTCTCCACAATAAACTATCCTAAATTCTGGTGTGTTTCACACCAGGCACACTATTTTCTTAATGGAACCTGGCATTGAATTACTGAATCCAGTGACACACTCATATGATGATTCCTCAAGCACTACTAATTTCCATAGTTGGAGGAGAACTAATTCACATTGGGTTCACTATTTCTATTTCCGACACTTTCTTCTGGGGCACACATCATCAATTGTGACACAATGATTATTTCCCCACATTACCACTTTCTAAATGTGTGTGGAATCCACCACCTTTTCTGGGGATGTTTTATCCTTGATTGAAATGGGATGATGGGATGTCGGTTCCTCCTTTTGTGGATTCCTCCTTGAAACTCATTGCCTAGTCCAGGTCTCCATTATAGATTAAGATGTTGTTATTGAAACTCATTCCTAGTGACATCTATTTGTTGATTCTAGTTAATTATGCTAATTCTGTCAGTACATTCCAAGGGGTCATGTTAGGGAAGACACCTTTGGTCAAGAGAGTAGTCATGCTAAGGCATCTGTGGCATGTACGAATGCTGAAACACTAGAACACTTGTATTCTTACTCATCTGAAGGATTCTCAAGGGTGTAGAGACCCAAGGCTTCCCACAACAATAATGAGGAATCTTATGCTAGAGGCATGTCTATGAGATTTTTATTATCTCTCCATTTTTAACACAGGTAATGCCGTGAGTTTAATGTTTTGCAGAGATGGATTAGACTGATCATAACACTGATGAGAGTGGATCAAGAAGGTATATCCCTAGAAGGGAGAATTTAAAAGGTTTACTAGATGGATGAATCAAAATTCCCAATGAAGATGGATCTAGGATGGTGTGTCCTAAAAAGGGAAGGTTTCACATTGTGAAGCATGATATGGACACCATTGAGGGAGGATCAGAGAGGGTGAACCCCTAGGAGGGGGGCACGAATGTTTACCATTGGCTGGGATTGAACCTCAAAGTGGCGTTCTACGTACCCTGCATAGAAGATAGGGATCAAAACTCACATAGTTCTAAGGGGTGATTTGGGGCTTACACATGGTTAGTTTCCTGTATGAATGGTGTGATCCCACTGGGTTGTGTTGGATCATATTGTAATTAGGATAAATAATGGATGGTTTAATGAAGTGGATGAGATGAATGGGATATAACAGATGTGGGGATGATAGTGGTGTTGGGATCGAACCTTAGAGAGGCTTCCTAGATATCTCCATGGATGGTAATCGAAGTCCACATAGTTTGGTGGGGTGATGGGACACCTAAGGAGGTGTCCCGTGAGAATAGAGCACATGGATGAGGACCCAAAAGAAGTAGAACCTCTGGGTTTGGCCATGATCTTCCCGAAACACAAAGGATTGAGGGAAAGGCCAGGATAGTACATGGGTGATGGGATTGAACCTCAAGGAGGATTCTTATGTATCCCCATTGTAGGGAATAAAAGTCCACATAGTTCAGGATGGGGAATAGAATTAGGGTGTACACAAAGGACATTGACTTGGAGACATACTGGAGATTAAGCATGGTTAGAGACCCATAATAAGAGGGATATTCTCGGTTGGAAGAGTATGGTGGAGTGTGGGGATGATGCATGGTCAGAATACTGGGAAAATGGGACATGTGGTTGGGGTGTACAAAAAGGAAAACAACCCTACGCATGTCAGGGCTTACTCATGGTTAGCAGCCCAGATGGATAGATCACAACACCTCAAGGAAGTGGATCCAAATGATGTGTCCCCAAAAATGGAAGATGTCACATCAGGAGGGTACATCCGTAGGAGGGAGAACCTAGGTTTACCATTTAATGGGGTTGAACCTTGGGGAGGCGTCCTATATACCCTGTCTAGAAGACAAAAAATCAAAACCCACATAGTTCGAAAGGTGCAATTTAATGTCATGTGGGATGAAAGTGAACTGACGTGAAGTGTTCAGGATAGATGGATTCCAAGGAGTGATGGGTCATATATTTTAACATCATTTAGGACTAGGTACATGGTAATTACTCATGGTTATCAACCCATAGAGGATGTCATGGTCGCTACTTACTCTAAGACCATGTGAGTCATGCTTGGTGTGGGAAATAAGAGGAAAAAAAAACTTATGATCGTGTCATTAAAGGTGTGTCCATGAAGGAGGGTGAATATTGGGACTTACTCCAGGAGGGAATACTGATGAGGGTGACTCGATGTACGGGGAGGATATGGCCATCGTATAGGAAGCACCCTATCAAGGTGTGTCGAGGCTTACGTGGAGACTGCCTGAGGTGAACACAAAAACAAAGCACAGAGGGAAAGGTAAGGTGAAGATCCATGATGCTCATTGTCCTTTGATTCCTCCCAGGTTTGTCACACATGCAGTGATCATAGTTTAACATCGTGTTTTGAGGATGAGGGGTGATATACAATTTAATGTCCTGTAGCTTGGATGAAGAGGACTTGCTCCTCACCCCTTAGACTTACATAACTTGTATCGACCCGCACTTGGGGAGGAGAAGGCACACTAGATGATAGGTATTAATGAGGTGTATGATTGTTCAATCGAGGGGTCCATTGTAGCATGTCTATGTGAAGATACAATAGTAGCTAGAGTGCCTATGTGAAGAAGCATAATTCAAGACAACACAACATGAAACACCACTCAAGGGACCTTGAAATCACTTCGTACAAGCCTAAAGGGCTACATGAGAGAGGGGTTCGTGAAGTAGGAAGCCTCAAAAAGAAGGTATTCATGAATATCTAGTGATTCTTGAAGATAAGAAGCTTCACAAAGAAAGGTGCTTCACAAATCATGGGTAATAGGGTCTCCGTGAAGGGAGGAGCTTCACGAAGCATGATGACCTAGCTGAGGCATGGGGTATGCTTATTCCTGGAGGGTGTTTCGTGAAGGCTGAATACTCCATGAAGTCCCAAGTTCCCAAAAGGGACTCCTACCTTCACGATGTCCATAAGGATTTTTGAAAGGAATCCCCACCTAAAGTGGAGGAATAAGGGAGTGAAGGGAAAGATGTTTTTCAATGCTCGGGTACCTTGGGTGATGCATTTTATGAATGGTTTGCAGAAAAAATGGATCTTCATGAAATGAGATCTCAAAAGGCAAAAGGTCAGGGTAATGATGTTTATGGGGTGGGGGGGAGTGATCCACCAATTTATAGGAAATGGGTATCACAATGCTCCGAGGGTGTGCTGTAGATAAAAAATGCTTATCTATTTAGAGGTGGCTCAGTTGTAATCGTGGAGCCTCTATCATTACTCTTTGGCTATCGCGGTGCACGACAGACTCGTGAAGGATCTTTTTTTTTTTCTATAGAATCCATAAAGGATCCCTTTCTACCAGCTTCACAACATTCACAGTGATGATGGGGTTCTGCGATGGAGCTTCATGAGGCAGGCCCCTTTGGTGTTTTTTGTGCCTTTGCCGATCCATTTCAAGGCACGAACTTCAGCGCCAACAATGATCTCAATTCTGAAGACCAATATGCATGTTTGTAGATAGGCACAACCAATGACACCCGAAACATGTTGTGTTCCTGTTGGAGGGTCTGTCCTCATGATCTCACAACTAGAGATCACAAAGTATGAACTTTATGAGAAAAAGTATCAATGCTTATGATACCCTAGTACTTGAAAGTAAAAAATCACACGTGTCCTGTCAGTATGATGTATCTAGAACATATGAAATATATATTTAAGATTAGTGTCAAAGTATCTTGAGGTTCTCATTATAGATGGGAAGCTGCTATAACATTTTGACATGACATGTAATATAAGGAAACTGCCATATAAATAGTGGATGTAGAAATATAAACTTGACTATGGTAATAATAAATAAGTACAATTATATTTCAATCTACATACATGTAATGGAAATCAAAAGTACTATTCAAGTTGGGTATAGGGTACCCACTATTACAACACTCCCACTTGCACTAGAGATAAATTTATAACTTTACTTGTTAGTTATGACATGATTAAGATCAAGTTTCTACTGAGATGTGGCTTTAGTCAGGGGTCCAGCACGTTTCCACTGCCTAGATATTCTGCTATGTGTGACCTCATCTCCATGATTAAAACTTCTCATGATATGTAATACCTGAGTACATCCTCTTTTGTCCACTATCTTAACATGAAATCTTGGATAGTACTAGTAATAGAATTATCATAATGATAAAAAATTACATACTGGTGTGATTCCAATAACTAGAACAAATCTTTGTGTATTTTACACTTCTTCTTAGATACCTCAAAATACACAACATACTCTCTATTTGTATATGTGGACACCACTAGCCTAAATAATCTTTTCTTGCTCATTAACTTAGCCTAATTGAGATATTAGATCACACTGATCCATGAAAAACTAGTTTGTGTCTCCTTAAAACTAGTATCCTTTCTTCTCCACTTTCTAGGTACATATCCTTTATACTGTCTCAAGTGTAATTGGATAGTTCTAACTTCATCCCTTATAGTTATACTTGTTACAACTAACATTTTTCTACTATAAATTATATATTGGCAATATCAATTCCTATACAAATCATGGAATCTGTGATTGATCCATCTCTAAAGCATATGGAATTAAAATTAATACATTAATCTCCTACCATGTCACAGACATGTCTACCAAGATAGATATATTCCATGTGACACTGGTAAAAATTCTCTCTCAAATTGTTCCAACTTTTATTTTTAATACTACATCAGTATATATATGACTGACTAGGTCTAAACAATCGTTATATCTATCTCAGAAAATCTAATTCTCTAGAACTATGGTTTCTACTTTAGGTTAATCTGTAGTGATTTATTTTTATCTTGGTATTAACTAACTATAAGACCAAAAGTTGTTTTCCATATGTTAACAAACATATTTTACTTGGAAAACTATGCTTCTCCCACTAACCTCTTGTAGAAACATGGAAAAGATTAATTCCAAATGAATATTCTATGATCTAGTTACTTACTTTAATCATGAACTATATTTTAGTAACTTTCACTCTTATTTGAATTCTATGATGTCACCATCCCTTTTTAGTGGTGTTGTATAGACATGTTCCACGATTGGAGGTCTTGGCATTAAATACTCAATAAGACGATCATAGAAATTATCTACGACAAGTAAAATTTTAATGGATTTTGGAATAATGAATTGGTATAACCAATCGAGCCTTATTGGAACTATTCTTATACCATCCATGTATAGTATCACTTGAATACCCACCATATTATTCAAATTAGTAAGCCTCCTGTACTATAGTACATGGAATCCATTATTTAATTTTAACTAATCTTGTCAATATTAGCTAACTGTCATATACTGTTTACTTGTAGGAATTATTATTAAACGAATAATGCATCACCATCCATGGTGAATATAAAATCATCACCATGGTTTTATCCTTCCTATGATGTATGTGTCTCTGGAACATTCTTCTTCCAAATTTTCTTATGGAACTTGTTCCTATGACATCTTATTATACATCTCCAGTATTGACTAAAACCAAGTCAATCTTTATCCCACTATCTCAAATAGAGATGTGATCCCATGTTATAGAAATATAGTCTATAACTTGAATATATCTTTTCTATCAAAGTTATTTCCATAATATCATTATAAAACTTTAGGATTATCACTATAGAATCACCTAGTGTTTTTTCTTCATGCAAGTTTGTTTATATCTTAACAAAATATTTACATCTAAAAACATGTTCTTATGACATAATGGATTTCCATAATAGTAAAACTCACATGATATCCATTTTCATGATAGTTTACATATAGTTATGGGATAAAGTTTTTATTTATGAATCATGTATTTCAAATTGAAAGTATGTGCAAAGAATGAATTTTAACATTGATGCTCCTTTTACTTATATCACAACCCTGATAAGTATAAAGAAATGTGCATTTAGGAATTTATCCATGATGATTTTTTATCAATTTTAACATTTAATACTTTTTCATAAATCCTCTTTATTATCATCCTATCTTTGATGTGTATAAGGTAATGTGCGTTTTGGAATAACTCAATGCTACATTATATTGATCGATGAATGCTTGGTCAAGATATTATTCAGTAGATCATCTCAAAGCCTCTCATATCTTCTAACCAGGAATATGTCATACTTCACTTTCACATTCCTTAAATTCTAAAAATAATTAAATGAAGTATACTTTTCTCTATATTACCCTTGGAATAGTTTATGATCTCTAGCTGAACTAGTTTTTAAAGCTTTGTGGATTACCTTTATTTCTAAAGGTTTCTTTGTCCAAAACTAAGTGCATAAGTATATAGATATTAAATAAGGTATTTAACTCTGAAGAGTATAAAACCATACTGGGTATATCCTTGAAAACTATTTAGTTTTACTTGACAAAGTATTTTCTTTCCAAAATTGGTCATATTACTCTTACATTTTATATTTATCATATATTGACAATGATTCATGTAGCACTAAACTATGACTTGAGTATTCAGCACCACAAAAAACATTCATTAAGAAACTAGAAAAATGTATCCTTGTTTACAATGGAAACATAAGATTAATGTTTTGGTGATACTTTAAATATCCAACTAGAATCAATAAACTTGGCAATATAGAAGTTGTGTACTTCTTACCACTGATTTAGGAACCACCTTTTCTCAGCTGCTTGGAGAACACACCTTACTTCTAGTAACGTTTCTTTACTTACTTGGTTACTGCATATATATACACACATGTTACAATCATATTTTATTTTAATACACAAGAATAAAAAATAAAAAATTACTTATATTTGATGAATATTCTTGAAGAAGAAGAAACTAACTTCTTCTTCAATTCAGTTCATTGCTTTTAAAATTCCATAGATATATGATATGCAAAGAAAATAACCTATTATTTAATACCTATTTCTTTGAAGGATGTTGCGAATGTTCTTTTGGTGTGACACTTTCCATTGGAATTTTTCTCCTTTCCTTTCAACTTGTTCTCCATAAGAACTAAAGATTAATCTTTCTTTGAAGTTCTTATTTACTTGTCGAACCTTACCTTAAAGGTTACAAAGTGTTTTCTTCATACTGCTCATTTTGTAATCATAAATGAAACTAGAGTAAATGGGTGAAAATGATACGATAAAGGGATCCATTGAAAGATCATGATCTATATTTAAATTTACACATATCCAGTGTAAACATCACCTATTAATATCTTTTCTTATCTATCTCTACACAAGCTTCTTGGAGGCGAGACAACATGTGAAATCATCCATGTCCCAATGTTGTGTTCACAAATGGCATCAGAAATTGATGATATCAATATGACATAACCATCATATGCATAATACAAGAGTCTCCTATAATAATTTTTTAAACACCCTCACTTCCTGAGGTTACTTAACAGGTATTGGGGTCACCAACACCTTGAATTTATGATGTTGTAGAACTTTGTGCAAGCACCTGTACTAATATTTGGAAAATCGTGCCAGTTTGGACATGTTCTCTGTCCAATAATTATCACATTATGTCTTGTGGTATTACTTTCCATTATCTAAAAAAATAAAATCTATTATATTTTACTTTTATCTTTATTGATATTTGAAAGTTTCAAATTATTAATTTTAAATGTCTCCCACTATTTTGTCAAATTCTAGGAACCATTTGTACTAGTATCAGAATAATCTATCGCTTGAGTATTCTCGTGGAAAGGATCATTGAAACTTTACTCACAGTCTATAATCTTTGTCTATTCCACTAGTTGGAGAGTCCAAGGGAGGCACTAATCTTTCCAACTGCATTAACTTGCATCTCCTTGTTCTGTTGAGTGGAGTCCCATCTCCTGCCAAGAATTACTTTGCTTTACTCAACTATTTGCCTCTATAGTTTCAAAAAGAAACCTTTGGATATCCCATTACTACCAAACTTAGTTATGTTGACCCACCAATCTCATAAAAACTCCCCAGTAGTAGGAGGAACCCTCAACTTTAGCTGACTGAGTACCCCGTACACCCAGTTTTTCTCAAATTTGAGTGATGGAAGGCATTTAATGACTTAATATTTTGTTTGAGGGATTTGGTAATTTAAAATAGGAAAATTAAATACCTTTATATTTAACATGATTGTTCTATGTGATCACACTAAAAACCTAATCGCGATTTTAAATAGAAAACATTCACTGCATATGTCCATTTTATCTTTGCATGCTTGTTTATTATTATACTATGTGATCGTGTATAATAAATACACATTCAAAAAATAATAAACCATTAACATGATAAAATAAATAAATAATGACATGATCATGATCCTTTAACTATTGTTTAATCCATCGAGTGAATAATGGATTAACCAAGACACTAGAAGAATTCCTTAAGTCAATACCTGAATTGAATTGCAGCACCCGCAACTCCCATTCATTCCACTTGTTTGGTCTATTCCGGATCTCAACCCAAATTGCACCACCAAAAAATCCTCCAATCATTAAAATTTATACTCACACACAGGTGAGGGGAACTCAATATGTGAAATTACATTTTATAGCACTTGAATGTGGACACACAGACCCTTATACAAATAAAAGATGGAGGGACAATGCACAGACTGCAAAAATAAAATAATTATTATATTTTATAAAAATTAAATTCAATAATAAAATTAAATATATAATAAACAAAACATGCATGGGTCGGTCTGGACTCATGATCAGTCAACATGCAATTATATTATATAAGTAAAAATTAAATTTTCTAAAATTAAACTTGAGGGTATTTTTAATGAGTTAACTTGAATTAAAATAATTTTAATTAATTATCAATATGCCCCACAACACCCAAAATAATTTTATTAAATCCAAGACTATTAAATCTATTTTTTTTAAATTTTTATAATTTTTCGGGTCTATGTGGACCTAAAGAAGATCCTAGAAAATTAATTTTGGACTAGTGACGAGTTAAAGGGGTTAAGCCGATCGGACCCGGAGAAAATTAGTCCAGTCTGATATGGGGTATCCATTTAAAGAACATATATATATATATATGTAATATGAAATAATAAAAAGCTTCAAATGGAAGCTTTGTCTCTTATATATATATATATATATATATATATTTTATGCAAGCTTCCATGGGAATCTTTGAATAATCTTCCAAGGGAAGCTTTGAATAAGATTCCAAGGGAAGCTTTGAATAAGATTCCAAGGGATGATTTGTGCATTTAATTAAAAAAGATTCCAATAGAAGCATTAAATTAGATTACATGAGAAGCTTTATCCTTTTAATTAAATAATATTTCATGAGAATCTTCAAACTATCTTCCATGGGAAGCTTTGTCCATTTAATTAAAGAAGATTCCATGAGAAGCTTTGAACTAGATTCCATGGGATGATTTATCCATTTAATTAAAGAATCTTCCATGAGAAGCTTTAAGCTAGATTCCATGGGAATATTTATCCCTTTAATTAAAAAACATTTCAAGGGAAGCTAAAAACTGGCTTCCAAGGGAAGCTTTATTTGTTTAATTAAACAAGCTTCTATGAGAAGATTTAAACTAGCTCCCAAGGGAAGATTTATCTGTTTAATTAAACAAGCTTCCATGGAAATATTATATTTCCAAAAAAATTCCCCAATCAACTTCTGGTATATTCGGTTACCACACAATCTGCTTACATCACACTCTATAAAAAGATCCATCCTATTGGTTTCCATTAAAATGAATCAAAAAATGAAAAATTTAATTTTCATAGAAACCTTTATGCATAACACATCGATCTTAAATCTTCCATATCTTGGTGAAACGAGCCCAGATCAACTTGTTGTGAGTTTCATTGGGACAATATCAAAACCCTATTTCCAAATCATAGAAAATTTAATTGAAATTTCAATGTTTTTTACTTAAACAATTACACGTTCCCTCTGATACTAATTGAAGGAACCCATGGAACAATAGAAGTGTTAAATAGGTGAAATTTAAAATTTTGGGATTGAATTCATGTTAAAAACATAGAATCCACTTAAACCCTTTCCCAAATTTCTAAAAGGATCCCATGTAATTCAATTTAAGCACAAAAAATAAATCCAAACAAAAGATTAAAAGGTACCTCATTTTTTTATAGTTGCTGATTTGATTTGCTCACCATTGATGTTTCATGGATATAAGTTAACAAACTAGACACCCTCTAGATCATACACACATTATCCACAATTACAGGATCATCAATCTATGTTTTTTGAGTGCTATCGTGGGAAATTGAAGATCTTTTTGACATCCCTTCGATCGCCTGAAGAACGCAGACTTGATCGAGAAAGCAGGATCGATCTAAATTTATTCTTCCTTCAGTATCTCTATCTAAGAACGTGAGAGGAGAGTAGAAGAGAGATTATATCTCTAAATTCGTTCAAATAGTGGAGCTTAGAATCAAAGAGGCTAAAATGATCTTTTATACTTAGGTTTTACTTTCCAAAATTTCACTTTGGTCCTTGGAAATTAATAACCTTTATTTTAGAAATTTTCACACATATATGAATTAATAAACTTGTCAAAAATGTCATAAATATTTTATCACTCACTTGTAACACAATAAAATGTTACGTGATAAAATAAGAACCATTAACTCATCCCATAAACTCTCCAAATAATTTAACAAACCTTGAACATCCAATGTTTGTTTGAAAAATCATATTTTTCTTGTATTCACTTTTATGATCAAATAACTTGTGAATACCTTTAGAAAAAAATTCAATCCTCATTATTATAAACTTGAATAATATAATTGAATTAGTTTTAATTGAAACTAGTTAAACTCAGACATTCAGTGACCTTGACACATGGGGAACACTTTTTCCTAAACTCCTATTCATTAGAATAAGTAGAACATGTGGATACACTTAGTGTGTGACCCTATAGGTCCTTAACTCAATAGTAGTTAGTCCAACCCACAAACTAAGAGTAGAATTTAGTAACCCATCATGTCCCATAAAGAGATAAGGAATGTCATAGATATGACTTCTTCTTACGAACACTTACTGTGTAATATAATCTCTTTGTCTTGTGATATCTCATAAATAAGGATGCACACTTGTGTCATCATACTTTTGTTACTTTATATATTTCATGACCTTATAAGATGAACTTACCTTCTTGTACCATGGCCATGAATTTATGAAGGTATTACCATTCTGGTCAACCTGGACCCATGAGATATCTCTTCCTCAACATGGAAGTGAAAAAATATATCTTGATCATTCAACCAATGCCATACCAATAATGAAATGCCCAATATAAACTACCTCACCATGATTTTATTATCATGGTTTTTTCCTTGCATAAAAGTATGTGATCAAATGGAACACACAAATAATTATCTCAAGTCTTGAGACCAATACACATGTTTGTAGATAGCAACAACTAATGACACCCAAAACATGTGGTGTTCCTATTGGCGGGTTTATCCTCATGATTTCACAACTATAGATCACTAAGTGTGAACTTCATGAGAATAAGTCTCAATGATTATGAGCAACTGACACCTGATAGTAAAACATCAGATGTGTCTTGTTAGTATGATGTATCTAGACCATATGACATATGTATTTAAGATCACTATCAAAGTATCTCGAGGTTCTCATTATAGATAAGAACTGATATAAAATATTGATAATACATGTAATCTAAGGAAATTACTATGAAAATAGTGCATGTAAAAATATAAACACTATTATGGTAATAATAAATAAGAACATGTATATGTCAATCTATATACATGTAATGGTAATCAAAATTACCATTCAAGTTGGGTCTAGGGCACCCACTATTATAATAGATCATGCTCAATATTTTAATCATAAGGGCATAATATACAAAGGATGAGTCATACCTTGATATGGGATCGTTCGTTGGTGATGAACATAACTAATGATGATGGGGAAGATCTGTTTCATTCATTGCACCTCGATTCACTTTGATTTGGAAGCTCATCGTTGTTCGATCTCAATATTCCAATGAAGAATGGTCAATTCCTCCTCTAAACAGTCCTAGGGTTATGCAGCTAACCCTAAATATTTTCCATAACATATTTATAAAGGATTATATTTTATTCCATTTAATGAATGAATGAATTAAATAATTTATTAATTCACTGAAGGTACCCACAAATGACTTCTTTTACCAAACATCCCACACTGACCAACTTTAGGCCACACCTAAGGTAAAAACCATGCTATAGATTCAAACATGGTCTCAGTTTTCCATTTTGAGACCCTATTTAAGATATTATCCATAATTTCTCAAAAACCATGTGCACATGATATAAAATATATAAAATATTTTTATAAAATTAATTTTGGGTCAGAATCACGCGTTGTCTCAGCGTATGACTCTGAAAATATTCCTCGATATATTTAAAAATATTACAAGGGAAAATGGTCTATATAGGAATAATACATATTATGAATAAAATTATAATATAAAACAAGGACCAAATCCATACCCAATATCCACCACCAAGTTTTAGGAGAACGTCATCACCTACTACCTCCAATACACTCAAACTAGAAAAATTCTTGAACCGTTCACCATATCCAAGTGGAACCTATAATAAACTAGTATATTCATGATAAAATAATTTCCATTAGGTATCCTCCCCACACCCATTCATAAAATTTTAAAGTAAATCTATTTCATTCTAGATTGAAATACAATAGAAAGGTAATCTTTTTTATTTTGGATAAAATAATTTATGAGAGGGAATAACATAAAAAAACATATCCTTTAATTATGTTTAAATTATATCCTTCATAAATAAAACATACATTACATTTTTTTTCATAAAAAAATCTTATATTTAATATAAAGAAAATAGTTCTAAAGCTTTATTTTGGAATTCCTAAGTAAAGAATGTAAAATAAAGAGCCCAAGCTTTATAAATCTTTCAAAACCAAATAAAATGAACTAAAACAAGTTTTATTTATATATTTAGAAGGGAAAAATCAATGTAAACCAAAAATACTATAATAACAACAAAAACTAAGTTAAAGAAACTTTCATGAAATTTCCACAATTCAATTATTACAGAAATAAAAAAAATCCCAATCATCATGAAATAACCATAAATAAAACACCAAGGAGTAATTAAATCACAATTACCATGGGAACAACTAGTACTTCTGGAGACAATATAGAAAACAAAAATAGGAAATCATTTTAATTAGTTTTTAATTTGATTTAACTTCCCAAACACTTAATTTTACCCCAGCTCACTTGAATTGGGGAAAAAATTTTCTAAGTAGGGAATGATCTTATCTTGGGGACACTAGTTAGTGTGGCATTCTAACTAGTGTTATACATATATATATTTACCACCATATACCCTTGGTTTTACATGATATATATAATTGAGTTTAGAAATCCGTAAGTGATATATAGAAACATATAATAAAAAATATTCATAACACACCATCACCTCCAAACACCATTAAAAAATAAAGTATTGTTTTATTAAGAACGACAATATAGTAAACACATCACCAAACCGAGATAATTCCATCAAATTTACATAACATAAATATTAATTTAACTCTTTCATAGTATCATGAAGGGAATCACTTCATGGGTATACTTCCATATAGAAATTTATTCTTTATCAAGTTCTAACTGGACCAATAGATCATTTTTGGGAAAACCAAGCTATAAATTCATCTTTTTAAACCAAATAAATGAAACATAATCAAAGAATATCAAATAATTAAGGATCACCATGAAAAATATCATAATAATAAAAACCAACCAATTATTATAAATAATTTTCTAAGAAAATGAGTTTCATTTCTTATAAATCATTTTAAAACCAAATCACACCATTTTAACATCAAGTCCATTTTAAAAGATCTTTTAAGGAATTTTAACAAACACATGGATTTCATTGTAAAATAATTTAGAATTAAATAACTAAAAAAGTATGAATAAACTTTATCTGAAGTGAAATTTTATGAGAAAATCAGATGCCTTCAAGGAAAAATCGACAAATACACATAGTATAACATTTGAAATATCCAAGGAAATGTTTGAAAATAAGAAAGAACTCATGTATTTAATTTTAAATGACTATTCATGTAGAAACATATATCAATTAATTTAATATGTAATATAGGGTTTTATTCCACCACTAAGAGGTAGGGAAAGAACTTATAGAATGATTAGAAACCAAAAAATTATAAAACCCCAAAAATTAAATTAAGAATTACCAAACCCTAGGTAATCATTACAATGTTAGGGGAATTAAAAAAGAGGAGAAGAAATAAGAAGGGTCTATGAGGTTCAAGAAACTTTTCCTAGAAGAACCATCAATAAAGAATGACTGAAATATATAGAAAATCCCAAGAGGAAAATGAGGAAAATAGGGGAGATTATTCCTAGAGGTTTTTAATTTTAATGGGAGGAAAAAGTGACCCTAATTATTTTAATTAAAATAGGGAAAATATGGGAATTTTATAAACTAAAAAACTGGACATAAAATGTTAGGACGTAACCACCTAACTCATAACATGATTCCACCTCCAATAATTTTATAAATTCACAATTTTATAAAATACATTTAATTATAAATTATAAAAAGTTTATAAATAATATTATTTAAATCATCATCATATTTTAAGAAAACCCATTTTAACGTTTGAATCATTTTTAATGACATAACTGGAATCATAAAATACAATAGATAGGTTAATGTGATTGAACCAATTTATCATTATCAATCTTATTTTATGGATGACAATACCCCTTGACACGTGCCTATCGTGGGGTGTGACAAAAAAAATATTACCTAAGTTAAAATGCAGTAGAGTGGTTATCCTATGTTGTCTCCAGAGAGGAGTGCACAACAATTAAGCTGTCACCTTAAAACAAGAGAAAGACGTGAGGTTGTTTTTAGAAATTGATTGATTTTGAAAAGACAAGAGTGAAACTTATAAAAGGATAGAGGTTTAAGAAAAGGATTGAGAACAAATTGATAAAACAAGTAATTGAAACTATTATATGATAAGGGTGATTAAGTCAGAGTTGGTTCTCTATTTTTAATTCTATCATAGTTCCAATTTATCTAATTCTATACTGCTAAATCAATAAAATTGATATTACTCAATCGATTCATCTCACTCATTTGGTCAAACAGTAATGGTAAGAACAAACCTTAACAAAATTTTATCTTGGTCTAATCTCCCTCCAATATGTGATAGAGTTGTAGATAATACCCTCAATTATCTTAGGCAATTCCCAATCGGGCCTTGTTTATCCCAAACAATCAAGAATATGAAATACACCTCTCACACGTACCGGCGATCACCAAGTAATTCACCACTAAGCCCTGATCTATTCCATCGTATATAGACTAGAACCTAATGGAGGGGGAAATTGATCATTGACCAAAGTAATATAAAAAATAGAATCTAAAATCAAAATACAATCGTACATGATAATAAAAACCATTATAAGAAATTGAAATCGATTTTTCAGAATAGAGAAAGGATTTTAAAACATATAGTGCATGGAATCAAGGGTTACAAAATGGAAAACCTCCCGTTCCCCAATCACACAGAATATTTACCCCACCATGGTAAGGGAAACTGAGATTAAGGGGAAAGAATAATTCATTACAAAACTAAGAAGAACAAAAGAGAGAAAATAAAGAACATAAAATTTGATGCTCCAAAATATGTCCGCCAGAAGTTTTGCTCTGTTTTTCCCACCAGATGGCCGAAAATCACTGAGGTCCATTCTTATAGAATGTTGTAAATGAAGTTGGATATTGAACCTCAAAATTTTAGAGTCATTGTATAGGTTTAAAGAATGATATGGATGAATCAATGAACATTACTTTTCTGGCCTCCAAACATTGTTTCACCCACTCTACTTGGACGCGCCAAAAGGATGACTTAATGAGCTCCATAATTTATTAAATTTAACTTGAACCGTCCTTTGGAAGTACTCTATCAACAATAGCTGGAATCAGCTCATTTAAAGGTCGGTTGAATGTGATATTCCATATTTAATGCAGTGGGGTCCATTCTACCAGCCAAACTGATTTCTCTATTTGATTGATTTTTCTATACCATTGTGTTTCGAATTGGGTCTTAGTTCAGAAGACATATTTGAATCCCACGAGCATATTAAGCCTAAAAAAAATATTCACTTCAATTGGACCAATATTTTAAAAGTTATTCCCAGAAAACAGAAGCTATATAAAACTGTCAATTTTACAGAATTACCCCATTTTCACATTTAAGCTCAAAATACACCAAAAACACATAAATGATGCAAATACACTCAAATTGAATAATTGAGAGGGATTAAATCATTGAAAAATATTATTAATATTTAAAATATTAACTCTATCAATTCCCCCACACTTATCACTTGGACTCCTGGATAAGTCAGAATCAAAATAAAATTTAAGTAAATTTAAAACACATATCCCTGAGATCCACCAATTTGAAAACAAGAAACAAAATATATCATGCCTCCTAAAACTCTATTATTTAATGTTCTTAATTTAATATCATTAAATATATTTAATCTTCATTTATCATCCCATACACACAAAACACTTACCTAACTTTTATTATCTCTCATCACACAAATTTCATTTTTTTAGTAATTTCTTTATCATCCAAACTCATACAAGGGTCACCATAGGCTTGATAAATTACTACATCTCCACCTGATGTGAGTAAAATACATATGTTTATCACGAGGACTTGTCAAGGTTTTTCTATGGATTTATGTTGGTAGGATTTAGATATGAAAATTCTGAGGCTGAATGAAGAGGGCTTGGCTCTTTCTGGAGCAAAATTGCATTACTCTAATTTTCACACAAGTATGGTCTCCTCTTCAATCACCTGAGTTGAAAATAAGCTCATTATTCATGTAATATCAAGGAATGTTCACACATTTAATCATTTCAAAAGAAAACATTTCAATCTTCTCAAATATAATATTTCTTGAAAGCTCCAGAAAAGGCACAACTTTCTTTCTTCATTAGAAGATCCAGAAAGGCACAACTTCTCTCGCTGTGAAAGCTCCAGAAAAGGCACAGCTTTCAGCATCATGATTTTTTTTCATAGAAATAGCATCTCTTCAGCATTTTATTTTCCACCCATAGTTTCAGAAAATGAGCTAGCACAACACAAGACATCTTCACTCACACTTAAGTTCAACTAGATCATGCAATTTCACTTCAAGAGCAGGTTGGATTGGGAAAATTGGATTGTAATGTGGCTAACCTAATTGAATGTTCATGGATTCTATGGGATACAAGGATTAAATTTACAAGGTAGGCCAGAATAAAAGGGATTTATCTTGAAAAGGGGGATTTCAAACCAAATAAATGCCTCAATCATTTAAAACACACGTACCCCAAACCCTCAAGTTTTGAAAGGAATAAATCAAATTCTAGTTAAAACAAGCATGGTTTGGTTCTCTAAATAAGTGAGGTGAATGTAAAGAATAAGAAAATAATAGGTTCAGAAGCCTCACAGGAATGTGATTTCAAATATAAAGACAGTGATATGTGGCATGGGATTCAAAAAATAGAGTATTTTTCATGAAATTTGCAAAGAATTGAACTTGAAACAATGTCATTTTCAACATTCATTTAAGCTAAGTTTCATGGAATAAATTATTTCCCCAATGGAAATGGGTTTCAAAAATGTCAAAGATAATCATTTCAGCACAAAAGTTTTAAAAAAACACAAAAATGTAAAAATAAACACACAAAATTTGAAACACACACATGTTTTTTTAAAATAAATAGGAAAAAAACAACACATAAAAAATCCTAAACTACAAAGGTTCCCTCCCCCACATTTAAATGATGAAGTGTCCACAATGAATTCATATGGATTTAAAACAAAAGAATATTTGAAATTGAATCACAACAATCAAGAAAAGATAAAGGAGTGGTATGACCTAATGGAGTTTATTGATAAACAGGTTGGAAGAGTGTGATCTCCTCCATTGGCTCAGATGGAATGGTCCTAAGGAATTTCTTCAACCTGTGCCCGTTAACAGTGAATGGATCCTTCACTCCATCCTTCACAATCTACACAGCACCAAAAGAATATTCATGAGTAACTATAAATGGACCTTCCATCCTGGAATGAAGTTTAACTGACATTAGCTTGAGTCTTGAATTGAATAACAACACTTTGTCTCCAGGATGAAAGTCCTTTGGTTGGATTAGTTTTTCATGAGCTACTATTGTTCTCTCTTTGTAAATAATATAATTTTCAAATGATTCCCTTCTAATTTCTTACAGCTCTTGTAACTACAATCTTCTCTCTTTCCCAGCACTTTCAAGATCTGAATTCATCTTCCTCACAGCCCAGTATGCCTTGTGTTCCAATTCCATAGGTAGGTGACATATTTTCCCATAAATCAATCTATAAGGACTCACTCCAATTAGGGTTTTGTAGGCTGTCCTATAAGCCCATAATGTATCTTCCAACCTTTGACTCCAATCCTTCCTATTTGGATTAACAGTCTTTTCCAAAATTCCTTTTATTTCCTTATTAGACACTTCATATTGCCCATTAGTCTGTGGATGATAGGGAGTTAATGTTTTATGATACACCCCATACTTTTTCAACAAAGCCTCCATTATACTATTGAAAATTGAGTCCCTTGATCACTAATGATGGCCCTGGGAACTCCAAACCTAAAAAATATGTTAGCCTTGACAAAATCGTAAAAAGTTATAGCATCGTCAGTCCTGGTGGCTTTTTATTCCACCCATTTGGAAACATAATCAACAACAAGAAGAATATAAGAATTTATAAATTACATTGGGAAAGGTCCCATAAAATCTATCCCCCAAACTTCAAAAATTTTACAAAAATTAAATGGATTTTGGGGCATTTCTTGTCTCTTTGAAATATTTCCTGTAAACTGACATTTTTCACACTGTTTGCAAAATTCATGATAATATTTGAAAAGTGTTGGCCAATAAAGTCCAGATTCTAAAACATTCTGTGTTGTCCTTTGAGGTCCAAAGTGTCCTCCACAAGCTAATGTGTGACAAAAATTAAAAACATAATCAATTTCATTTTTAGGCAAACATCTTCTTATCATTTGGTCATTGCAAATCTTCCATAGAAATGGATCATCCAAGATGTAATATCTAGATTCAGCTTTCAATTTGTGAATTTGGTGAGAATTTAAATGAGATGGGACCTGAGATATTACCAGATAATTGACCATGTCATCATACCAAGGTACTTATCCTTCAATAAAGTACAACTTCTCTCCTAGAAGGTTATCATTTAGTGATTCAGTGTCTAGAATTTCAACTTCAGCAGTGTTAGGAAGTCTACTTAATTGATCAGCCACTTGGTTCTCAGATCCCTTCTTATCTTTGTTTTCTGTGTTGAACTCCTGTAGTAATATCATCCATCTCACAAGCCTCGGTTTTGCTTAAGAATTCTTCGTCAAGTACCTAAGAGCTGCATGATCAGAAAACACAATGACTTTAGTTCCAAGAAGATATGATCTAAATCTTTCTAAAGAAAAAAAATACTAAAAACTCTTTTTCTATTGTTGTGTAGTTGAATTAGGCCGCATATAATGTTTTTGAGGAATATGAAATGACTTGTGGCCTGCCCTTAATTATATGATAAAGTACTACTCCAACTTCTTGGTTTGAAGCATCACAAAGTATCTTGAATGGTTCTTCCCAATTGGGTGGCTACATTACTGGTGGTGTAATCAATATCATTTTCAACTCATCAAAGGCTTATATACATGAACCATTGAAATCAAAATCAAAATCTTTCAAAATTAATCTATAGAGAGGGAGAGAGATCTTACTGAAATCTTTGATAAACCTCCTATAGAATCTTGCATGTACTAAAAATGAACTAACATGTTTCACACAAGTTGGGTAAGGTAAAGAATTTATCACTTCAATTTTTCATTTATCAAATTCAATGACTTTCGGAGAAATGACATGCCCAAGGAAAATTCCTCTCTCAACCATAAAATTACACTTTTCAAAATTCAAAACAAGGTTTTTCTCAATGCATGTTTTCAAAACTTTTTCCAGATTTTTCAAACAATGGTCAAAATAATTTCTAAAAATTGTGAAATCATCCAAGAAAACCTCCAAAAAATCTTCAATGTGATCAGAAAATATACTTACCATACACCTATGAAATGTACCTTGGGAATTACACAATCCAAATGACATCCTTTTTTATGAAAAAGTTCTGAAAGGACAAGTAAATGTAGTCTTCTCTTGATCCTTGAGAGCAATGGGTACCTGAAAATAACCTGAAAATCTATCCAAAAAGAAATAATGAGTTCTCCCTGCCAATATCTCTAGCATCTGGTCAATGAAAGGGATAGGGAAATTATCTTTTAGAGTGACCTGATTCAACTTCCTAAAATCTATGCACACTCTCAAGCTATTCTGAATTCTCACTGGGATTAATTCATTCTTTTCATTCCTCATAATGGTTATGCCAGTTTTCTTAGGGACTACATGGATGGGGATAACCCATTATGAATCTGATATGGGATAGATGATCCCAGATTCTAATAGCTTCTCAATTTCTTTTTTCACAACCTCCATCAGGGTGGGGTTCAGCCTCCTTTGGGGTTGTCTGACAGGTTTAGAATCTCCTTCAAGAAAAATTCTATGTGAGAAAATTTTTGGGTTTATTCCAGGGATATCACCTAAGCTCAACCCTATTGCTTGGAAATTTTCTCTCAAAATCTCAATCAATGATTTTCTTGAGTTTTAGATAGATTATTAGCAATTATTATTGGTAATTTATCTCCCTCCATAAGGTAAACATATTTTAAATAAGTGGGGAGTGGTTTTAATTCTAGACCAGGAGGATGCTCAAGGGATGAAACTAAATTTAGGTTCTCTACTTCCAATGGTTTGACATACTTCACATAAGAAATCATATCATCTTCATCATCATTTAACAAATTATCAAAGAAATCAGATTTTACCTCTTCTTACAACAGGAAATCAGAATCTCCAAGAGTTTGGGAATCCATATGTTTAGTGATATTTTTAATGGAAAAATTCTCTCCTAATGATAAAAATTCATGAAATATACCTGATTCTTCAATTGGTTCTATACCATCTTCATGGGAGAGTGCTAAGAGTGAATGATCATCTGATGGGTGCCTCATGGATTCAAAAATATTGAAGTGGACAGTGCTATCTCCAAACTCCATGGTAAGTGTCCCTTCATGGAAATTGATGATAGTTTTGGAAGTCTTCAACAAAGGTCTTCCCAAAAATGATGGGTGAGTGTGATGGGATCCTATCATCTTCCATATTCAATACATAGAAGTCAGTAGGGAATAAAAGATCTTTTACTTTTACCAGGACATCCTCTAGAACTCCTGCTAGGAACTCTATTGATCTATTTGCAAGATGGACCACCACTCTTATGGGCTTAAAGTCTCCCATATGCAAAGAAGTATATACTGAGTGAGTCAATACATTAATTGATTCAACTAAATCACACAAAGAATTAGAGAAATTTAATGAACCAATGGTGCATGGAATAGAAAAAGTCCCTAGATCTAAACATTTGGTTGGTAATTGTGGTGTGATAAGGGCTGAGAAACTTCTTCCCAAACTGATCCTCTCATTCCCTTGAAGTATCCTCTTCTTGGTGCAAATATCCTTAAAAAATTTAGCATAATTTGGAATTTTTTTGAGTGATTTAATCAGAGGTATGTTGATTTCCACTTTCTAGAAGGTGTCCAGAATTTATTTTTGCAGTGTTTCTTCTTGAAACCTCTTTGATTCAATCATCCTTGATGGAAATAGTGGGGGTAGATCTTGATTCTCCCTTTGTTTCCTTTGAAATTGTTTTTCTTGTTTCTTCTTCCTTGGCCTATCCTTCTCCTCCTCTTCTTTCTTATCTTCTTCCCGATGAAATTTCATAGAATTTTCATCATTTCCAAATTAATTCTCTCCCAGTTTAGATATTCTTATTTTAGGTTCAATGGTGAATGGTGGTGGGAGTTATTTTCCACTTCTTGTAGTTATAATACTAACATTCTCTTTTTGGTTTGGGATTCTTTGGGAAGGGATTTTACCTGGATTTTTGGTCAGAAAGTCCATGAGACTTTCAAACTTGTTGGAAAAATATTTAACAGTGTCTTTCAGTCCTTCAAAATCAGATTTTTGTCGGGTTTGAATTAGAGGTTGTGCACTAGTGTATGGTTGCTCATATGTTCTTTTAATATTGGTTGGTTTTTGGTAAGAATTCTGGTTATAAGATTGTTTCTATTGAAATGGTGGTGGAATCTGGAATTGATTCTGGAATGGTGGTTGCTTTTGAAACTGGTTTTGGTATGGGGGTATACCTTGATTCTACTGATTTCCAAACCCATATTGGACTTGGTTAGGATCTCTCCATCCTTGATTTTGTTGGAACTTCCTTGGATGAAAGGCTGATGCACATGTTTCCATTCCATGTATTTCAGAACATTGGTTAGTAAAATGATCAGGTGATGAGAATAAACCACATACCTTAGCTGGAACTTGTTGGTCACTAACTTCCTTCAAGGCCATCTGCCTCACCATACTAGTTAGCTCTTAAATCTTAGTTTCTAATAAGGGTGATGGATGAGAAGTGCGTACCTCATGAATACCTCTTGTTCCGATACCTCTTTTTCCAAATTTCTGCGAGTTTTGGGAAATCTTCTCAATAAATACCTTGGCTTCTTCTGGTGAGTTGTCAATCAGTGAACCTCCAGATGATGCATCAAGAAGGTTTCTATCATTGTCCAGTAGTCCTTGATAGAAGAAGACAAGAAAGTGATGTTACTCAATGGTTTTATACAGACAACTGTCACATAGATTCTTAAATCTCTCCCAGTACTCGTAAAGGGTTTCTCCAGATGATTGTCGTATGGCATATATTTCCTTCCGAATGGATGTGATTCTAGAGGTGGGGAAGGATATTTTCATAAAAAAATTACCAGGTCATTCCAGTCATATACATCTCCTAGTTTTAGGCCTTACAACCATTCTTTAGTATCTCCATCCAATAAAAATTGAAATTCTTTCCACTGAACCTACTCCTCAGTAACTCCATGAGGTTTGAAAGTTGAACACACATGTGTGAACTCTTTAATGTGTTTGTTTGGATCTTCCCTTGACAAACCATAAAACTTTGGAAGCAAAGGAATCATATCAGGTTTCATTTCAAAATCATTTTATAATACTGGCATGACAAGTTTATTGTTTTTATTAAGGAATTGTGGTGCAAAGAGGTCTCTAAGAGTTAGGTTTTGATTTTTATCCATGATGACAGGCTCAGAGTGAACACTATAAGTTTCACTTAAGTCTGCAAGTGGAATTTCTTCAAATTCAGATTGAAAATTAATGTTTCTAAGTCTATTCCACAAGGTTATTTCAATTTTAGGATCTATGGGTAAAGGCTCAATTTTTGAGGTTCTATTCATGCAATTTTGAAGAGAAAATATAAGAAGAGAGAAAAGAAAAGAAAAGAAATGTTGGTGTTACCTTCCCGGCAACGACACCATGTTTTGACACGTTCCTATCGTGGGGTGTGACAAAAACAAATATTACCTAAGTTAAAATGTAGTAGAGTGGTTATCGTAGGTTGTCTTCATAGAAGAGTGCACAACAATTAAGCCGTCACCTTAGAATAAGAGAAAGAAGTGAGGTTGTTTTTAGAAATTGATTGATTTTGAAAAGACAAGAGTGAAAATTAACAAAGGAAAGAGTTTTAAGAAAAGGATTGAGAAAAAATTGATAAAACAAGTAATTGAAACTATTATATGAGAAGGGTGATTAGGTTAGAGTTGGTTCCCCATTTTTAATTCTATCATAGTTCCAATTTATCCAATTCTCTTCTGCTAAATCAATAAAAGTGAGATTCCTCAATCAATTCATCTCACTCCTTTGGTCAAATAGTAATGGTAAGAATAAAACTTAACAAAATCTTATATTTTTCTAATATCCTTCAAATATGTGATATAGTTGTATCTAATACCTTCAATTAGATTATGCAATGCCCAATCGAGCCTTGTTTATCCCAAACAATCAAGAATATGAAATACACCTCTCACACGTACCGGCGATCGCCAAATACTTCACCACTAAGCCCTGATCTATTCCATTGTATATAGACTAGAACCTAATGTAGGGAGAAATTGATCATTGACCAAATAAATAGAAATAACAGAATCTAAAATCAAAATACAATCGTACATGATAATAAAAACCGTTTTAAGAAATTGAAATCGATTTCGCAGAAGAGAGAAAAGATTTTAAAACATATAGTGCATGAACTCAAGGGTTAAAAAATGGAAAATCTCTCCTTCACCAATCAATAAGAATATTTACCCCACCATGTTAAGGGAAACTAAGATTAAGGGGAAAGAATAATTCATTACAAAACTAAGAATAATAAAAGAGAGAAAACAAAGAACATAAAATTTGATGCTCTAGAATCTGTCTGCCAAAGGTTAGCCTCTATTCTGCCCACCAGAGGGCCAAAACTCACTGAGTTCCCTTCTTATATAATGTTTTAAATGAAGTTTTATATCGACAATAAAAATTTTAGAGTCATTGGACATGTATAAAAAAATATATGGCCGAATAAATTACCATTACTTTTATGGCCGCCAAACACTGTTTCACCCACTCTACTTGTACGCGCCAAAAGGATGCCTTAATGAGCTCCATAATTTATGAAATTTAATGTGAACCGTAATTTGGAATTCCTATATCGAAAAAAGCTGGAATCATCTCATTTAAAGTTAGGTTGAATGAGATATTCCATATTTAATGCAGTGGGGTCCATTCTACCAGCCAAACTGATTTCTCTATTCGATTGATTTTTCTGTACCATTGTGTTTCGAATTGGGTCTTGGTACAGAAGAAATATTTTAATCCAATGAGCATATGAAGCCTAAAAAAAGGATTCACTTCAATTGGACCAATATTTTAAAGGTTATTCCCGAAAAATATAAGTTATATAAAACTATCAATTTTACAAAATTACCCCATTTTCACATTTAAGCCCAAAATACACCAAAAATACATAAATGATGCAAATACACTAAAATTGAATAATTGAGAGGGATTAAATCATTGAAAACATATTAATAATATTTAAAATATTAACTCTATCACCCCTATCAATCATAAAATATGATTCAGACTAGAGATAAGAATTTTCACTTATAAAACCATGGGATGAATCTTACATATCACCAGAATGAACCTTACACACCACCATTTGTCACTGAAGTGAACCTTATGTATGAGATCACCCATTTATCATAGTAGTGTCCCTTATGTGTGAGATAAATGAGCCTTACACATCACCCTTTATCATAGGAGTGAAATTTACATATCTCTTTTTAACTCTTACATATTATTGGGTTCCCAACACCTAGTCGATTTCAGAAGAGGAGGACCCTTATGCATACAAGAATTTACCATTTTTCAAATAAGGGGAGGGTTATTATGTATATGGGTACCCATATATAGGATGAAACTTGGATTATGAATACCTTTATGTATGGGGGCATAACCAATTTTTTAAAAACACTACCATCACACAAATTATCAAAGTGAATTCATGCATATAAAGATATTTATAGTTTAAAAAAAAATTAAACCACATTAAAACTTTTTATATTACAAAACACTTACATCACACAAATTAAAATATGGAGTCTTACTATATTTTAGTCATACCACTAATTTATTCCATTAATACCTTTATAAAACTTCCAAAATGACTAATAATCCCTTCTTACTAGTTAAAAATAATGAAAACAATCATTAGAATTCATTAATATAAAAAGGTAACTTTTTACATAAATTAGAGGAAATTTTATAAAACCTCTCACTATTAATAAATTTAACTTCTAATATAGTGAAAACCAAAAGTTACAACATATGGGATGAGATCAAACATAGTTAAATAATAAAAAGGCCTCAATGAAGATATCTAAAGTCATCTCAAATTTTAAACAAACTAGGGTAAAAGTAACCTAATGTTATATAAGAATAATTAATATAAATCATGATAAATCCATATGATTAATATAAAATGTTAAGAATCATTGATAAAGGATAGAAAAAATAACCACACCCTTCCATCATGCACAATGTGTGTGCATAGTCTACACCTCAGGAAGCCTGCCCATGAAACACATTGGTTCAGCTTATAAATTCCTTCAAATATGGAATTGTACCCATAGAGGAAGGATAAATCAAAACTAAAAATACCATTACACCTTACCGACATCCATTAGAAACTCAAGATTCACTACAAAAAGTGTTATCTTGACACTCCTTCATGCCTACCTCTAAAGTTCTGATGATATTATATCCTTTCTAATTAACACCCCAAATAAAGAATGGGATCTAAAACCATTTTTCCAGAATAAACATAGAATACCCCTAATATAGGTACCTGATATGGTCCATGAGAAGGCCTAAAAGGAATTCCTGATCTCAATAGGCTAGAAACTAGTGCATGGACCCCAATATATACACAAGTGGGAATGATTTATCTCAATAATAATAATAATAAAACAAGGATCTCATACTCAAAATTATGACATGAACACTTAGTATTTCAAATAGCCATAAATATAAAATAAGCAGTTTCATAGTTAGAAAAACTAAACGATGCGTAAACATATAAAAAAACTGAACAACCATAAATAAAACCCAATAAGCATAACCAAATCATTACAATATAACCAAAGTAAAGTTTTTAGTATAATGACCAGTATAAACTAGGTGAGAAAAGAATGAGAATGCTGATGTGGAATAAAATATAATATGAATAAAATGTAAAAATAAAACAAGTATTATGGCCACCCCAAGATCCACCACCATGTGTCTAGTGAATAAATTCACCTGCCACCTCTTGTACAATTGAAACATAAAATTCATGAACCATTCACTACATCCAAGAGGAACCTGTAATATTATAGGCAAGAGAAAATAATTCTCAATAGGTGTTCTACCCACACCCCATGTACAACCTTTAAAATAAAATACATTTCATGTGTATTTTGAAAAAAATAAAAGGTTATTATGTGGCATCCCACCTTTTTAAAACATAACTTTTCATTACATTTTACATACAAAGGATATTTAAAGTCCAGTGTCTTGGAAATCAGGAACAATAAAACTTGAATACAACATAAAAAATTCTTCTAATCTACTTGTAAGGCTTCATCATAAGATCATCCTAAGTACAATTACTGCCTTTCATATCCTGGAGACATACATCAAAGGAAAGGGTGAGCAGAAGGCCCAGTAAGGGTAAACAAGAGAATCAATGTACTTGTGATATTAATAAGAACTTGAATAACAACATAAAGATATGAGAAATAGAAGTATAGGAATATCATAATGAAAATAACTTGAAACATAAATTGAATATGTGGATACAAAATTTCATTTATACATTCATGAACATATCACCAAGGTCCATCCCCAAGGTGTCATAAAAATTACCAAGGTTATTCACCAAGGTATCGTGAAACTTGTCATCTATAGAGATTAAATCTTTACCCAATGCATTAAAGTGATATCAGAGAGAAACCTTAATATGTATTTAATTTCATGTGATCCACATAGATCATAATAAAAAATTTCATAAATAACCCATAGAGAATAAAAGAAATGGGTTTCATTTCAAAATTGTGACGTTTTAAAATCTCTTAAAAATAAGATCATTATATCATTTATAACCCATGGAAAGAGAGTGAGGGATATATGTATGTAAATTAAAGAATAAAATATATCATATTTATATATTTATGAACACCCATATAAACTAAATAGGTCAGGGTATTCACATAAATAAACAAGGGAATTCCTTGAGAGAAAGGGATAAAAATTTTGAGACGAAATTTTTACAGCCTAACGGCTACATAACATGGTTTTAGAAAACATTGAAAAGAGAGGGGAAAAGGGTAAACCACTAATAAATAATTCATAATATAGTATAGGTACTGAATAATATCATGGTATGTATATTTGAATGATATAACACATGAAAAGGAAATATGAAAGAAAAGAGAAGATGTGATTTTTTAACAAGAAATTTGGCAGCCTAGCGGCGTCACATAAAAATTCAGAAAACAAATTGATGAGAGAAGAAAGGGTCCATCATAATTTGGAAATGAAATGGATAGTAAGGAGAACATATAATAACATACCCTAAACAAAAAGAGATGGAAACTAGAAGACACAATATAAAGGAAGTCATGGCTTAAAAGAAGAGGGTGAAAGAATCCCTTACCTTGAAGAGTAACTTCGAAAGCTTGAAGGTTGGGACCTTGGGAGGCTTGAGGAAATCTTGGGAGGACTCCTTAGGAGGTAAGGAGACCAGAACTTTGTTGAGGAGTATTTTTAAATTAAAAGGATGAGGTAAAGGCTTGGTATTTATAGGATAAGTGAGGGGACAAGTCATTAATGGCTAAGGGACACCTCATCAGTGGTATTGGAAAAACTATGGGCTTGCCCATTGTATTTGCCCATGATACTGGACACTTGTGACACCTCATAACTTGTCTTACTCTTAATAGGTCTACCAGAATGATTACATAATTATTACATCCTTAATGATTCCATTAAACACTCGAAACTAAAAACTGTATTTTCACTATTCACTGAAAATTCATTTTTTTCAGAAAAATCCCCAAAAATCACCTTAACCTAATATCAATGCTCTGAATTAAAAAATGAACTCAATTTTATAAAAATAAATTTCTAAATATTTTTAATTTAATTTTTAATTAAAAAAACACTATTCACCCAAAAAAACTAATACTTGACTAATAATTTCTGAAACAATCATTTACCTATTTTATTGAATCACATTACTTAATCAAGGTGCTTAAATTATATTAATAATTTCTTTAAGTGAGATTGCTAATCCATTTGGTCACATTACTAATCCTAAGCGTAAAATTACTATTCATAATTTACTATTCACAAAAAATTAAGTTGATCTTATTAGATTATAAATTTCTTACTGAACACATTTCCAGAAGACCATTTTTTTGAAAATCATTACAAATCACTAATTATTTAAGGTTTACATAAATATTTTAAAATATCCCCTTTTTCCAAAATTCATCAGTATACATCCTATACTTATTCGAACATCTGAAAAAACACAAACTTCACCATAGGAAGAAAATCACAACTTTATTTATCTCAAAGGATTATACAAAGGCTACGGTCTCATTACATAGCCCCTTATAACCCCAACATAGGACCTAAGTGTAAGGTGTTCTAAGGCGAGAGAATCCGAGGGTGGCTCGACCAACATTGCCCGAGTAGTGATTTATATAAGCTTGAATTTCTCGTGAAGGAGATTCTGCTCCAGCTTCACATGATGAATTTTAGCCTGGGTTCGGTCTAGAGCAAAGCCCATTGGTGCTACCTCCTTCCAAAGTTTTGTCAGATGGGCTTCGATCGCCCCCAGACTACTGGATGAGGCTATCAAATATTATTTCTGTATTAATTAACCAAGATCCCTTGTATTTAGAGACAACAATCGTAACATTTAGTTCCAATGGTCATATTGAACAACGGTCATATAACAATAAAAACCCAACAATCTCATTTTAATTATACTCACATCATTAATTAAATAATATAGTTTTGTTGAGTGTAAACTAAAATAACACACAAAATTAATAAATAAAAATTCATTCAAAATTTCGAGTCGTTACATTTTTCCCCCCTTAAGAAATTTCGCCCCTGAAATTTTAACTCATATCCTTAGAAAATAAAAGGTGTGGGTACTTCTGCCTCATAGACTCCTCTGGTTCCTACTTGGCTTATTTATATTTTTGGTTTCTCCACAACACCTTAACAAGGTGGGTAGTCTTGTTGTGTATTATCTTGTCTCTACGATCCAAGATCTCCACTGGCTGCTCCTCATAAGAGAGGTCATGTTCCAGTTGTACCACCTCTGAGTTTAGTTATGTGAAGGGTCAGGTATGTACTTCCTTAGTAGGGATACATGGAAGACATCGTGAACTTGTGCTAGATTTAGAGAAAGTGCAAGCTGATAGGCCACTACTCCCACACGATCAAGGATTTCATAGGGGCCAATGTACCTAGGGCTGAGCTTCCCTTTCTTACCAAGCCTAATGAATCTCTTCCAAGGTGAAATTCAAAGAAATACCTTGTCACCGACATAAAACTCCAAGTCCCTTCGATGGTTGTCAGCATAACCCTTTTGCCGAATCTGAGAAGCCTTAATGTGTTGTTGGATGGCATGAACTTTTTCTATCATATCTTGCACAAGATCAGGCCCAAGAAGCTTTCTCTCACTAGCTTCATCCCAAAAAGTAGGAGTTCTACATCGCTTCCCATATAGAGCTTCATAGGGTGCCATTTTAATGCTCGAGTGGAAGCTGTTGTTGTAAGAGAACTCAACTAAAGAGAGGTGTTGATCCCATCCACCTTTAAATTCCATTGAGCATGTTCTCAGCATGTCATCGAGTGTTTGAATTTTCCTTTCATATTGGACATCAATTTGGGGGTGATAGGCCATATTGAAATTCAATTCAGTGCTCAGAGCTTGTTGAAGACTTATCCATAATTTTGATGTGAACCTTGGATCATGATCATATATGATAGAAAGTGGAACTCAATGTAGCCTTACCGCTTCCTTCACGTAAATCCTAGCAAGTTGATCAAGAGAGAAATCTTCCCAGATAGAGATAAAATGGGCAGTCTTGATGAGATGGTCCACAATAACCAAAATTGCATTATTTACTTTGGGAGTTATCGAAAGACGAGAGATGAAGTCCATAGTGATATTATCCCACTTCCATGCTGGTATGGGTAGTGGTTGTAATACCCCTTTAGGAAGTTGTCGCTCTTCTTTCACTTGCTGACATACTAGGCACCTTGAAGTGTATTCAGCAATATCCTTTTTCATATTATCCCACCAATAATGATAAAAAATGTCCCTATACATTTTTTTCCTTCCAGGATGTATAGAGAAAGTAGAGCTATGAGCTTCATCCATCAGCTCCTTCTTTATTTCTGGAATAGATGGAACACATAGTCTTGTATGAAATCTCAGTACACCTTCTTGATCAATATTGAACTCAGGAAACTTTCCATCCTTTACAGCCTAAAACTTCTCTTGTAATAAAGGATCTTCTTTCTAAGCCTTCTTGATCTTCTCTAGTAATGACGTTTGAGAAATCATTTGGGTTAGGGTTAATGATTTCCCTTTACTTATAATTCCCATATCCATCTTTACTAGGTCATTGATCAAAGGATATTTTTGAATCCTCATGATGGAAAGAACAACTGGGTCTTTCCTACTTAATGCATCAACAACTTTGTTTACTCTTCCAAGGTGATAATGAATTGAACAATCATAGTCTTTAAGAAGTTCCAACCATCTCCTTTGTCTCATGTTAAATTCATTTTGTGTGAAAATATACTTCAAACTTTGATGGTTTGTGTATATATCACATTTTTCCCCATAAAGATAGTGCCTCCATATCTTCAGAGAAAAAACGACTATAGCCAGCTCCAGATCATGCGTAAGATAATTCTACTCATGAATCTTCAACTGTCGAGATGCATAAGCAATGACCTTATCATTTTGCATGAGGACGCACCCAAGACCTTTTAGAGATGCATCACTAAAAATAATGAATCCTTCTCCACTTGAGGGCAGAGTTAACATAGGTACAGTAACCAATCTCTTCTTCATCTCATGGAAACTTTCCTCACACTCCTTTGTCCAGATGAACTTGACCCCTTTTCGAGTTAACTTGGTTAATGGATTAGAAATTCGTGAATTTTTTTTCACAAACCTCATATAATATCCTGATAATCTAAGAAAACTATGAATCTCAGTTATTGTTGTAGGTTGAGGAAAGTTCTCTACAACTTTTGTCTTTGTAGGGTCAACTG
Source organism: Viscum album (assembly GCA_963277665.1). Lineage (NCBI taxonomy): Eukaryota > Viridiplantae > Streptophyta > Magnoliopsida > Santalales > Viscaceae > Viscum > Viscum album. Next base: position 282,952,774 of record OY728129.1, read on the forward strand.
TGATTCCCTCATTAGTTACAATGTTCCCTAAAAAAGCGAATTGTTGTAACTAGAAATCACATTTAATGAACTTTCCAAAAAAACCCTCCTTCTGCAGAGTTTTCAAAATAACCCTCAGATGATATTCATGCTGCTCATGACTTTTGGAATATATCAGAATATCATCAATAAAAACTACCACAAAGTTATCAAGGTAGTACTTAACGACTCTATTTATCAAATCCATAAAAATAGTAGGTGCATTATTCAGTCTGAAGGGCATAAAAATAAACTCATAATTCCCATATCTTGATTGGAAGGCAGTTTTTGGAATATCTTCTTTCTTCACCCTCAATTGATGATAACCAGATCGAAGGTCAATATTAGAGAAGAATTGAGCCCCATGAAATTGGTCAAATAAGCCATCAATTATTGGAAGAGGGTATTTGTTCTTCACTGTGATCCCATTCAGTTCTCTATAATCAATTCATAGCCGCATCGATCCATCCTTCTTCTTCACAAAGAGAACAGGTGCTCCCCATGGAGACACACTTGGTCGGATAAACCCCTTCTCCAAAAGATCTTGTAGTTGTTTCTTTAATTCCTCCAGCTCCACATTTTCCATCCTATACGGGGTCTTTGATATCGGATGAGATCCAAGTACGAGTTTGATGGAGAACTCTACTTCTCTTTCTGGGGGAGGTCCAGGAAACTCCTCCGGAAATACATCAACGTATTCCTAGATGATGGGTACATTTTCTATCATCAAACTCTCATATACTTCTTCTTCTTCACCGATCAACTCCATAAAGAAGGATATAGGGGGCTCTTTTAGACAAATATGAGGTTGAGATATATCTCCTTGGAAGATAACTGTAGGTTTTCCATTCAAGACTACTGATATTTCCTTTCTTCTGCAATTGATATTAGAATTTTACTTTGAGATCCAGTCTATACCTAGTATAATGTATAATTACAGCATGGGAATGACTACTAGATTTGAGATAAGATTGTGCTCACTAAAGTAAATACTAGAGTTTATAAACACTGACGATGCTTGGATAGTCCCACCAGGAGTCTTGACTGACAACTCTACTTTTAGAAATTAAGGGGTTGATTCTAAATTCCTTGAAAGCTTGGAGGAAATAAAGGAATGTGTTGAACCAGAATAAAAAAAAATAATTTATATCTTTGAGAGGAAAACAAGAGTACCTGCTACCACATAATTTGGAGCATCAAATTTAGCTGTCGCGATAGAAAAAGCACGACCTTGATCCCTTGGTCTTTGCGGAGGCTGATGGTGATTCCCCTCCACTATCCTCGGATTTGGAAAATGATTGGAAAAGTGCCCACATTGTCCACACTTGAAGCATTGGACGTTAGATAGGGCCTGCACCATCTTCCCCTTGTCGTTTGTGTTTGGAAGTTGAGGTTTCACCTCATCATGACAATTCCTTGCGATGTGGCCATCTCTTCCACACTTGTAGCACTTCCCACTCTCGAGCAGGAAGTTCCCCGAATGCTTCTTCCCACATTTATTACATGTGGTAAGTTTCAATTGATTTCCTCCTCTTCCCTGATCAAAAGTCCTCCCTAAGCTGGGATCTATTGATCTCTTCTTGTCATTGGATTTATGAGACCACTGTGTCTCACCAAACTCTAGCTCAACTTTCATTGCACTCCGCACGATCTCCTCATAGCTATCATAATCTCGGTTGGCTAGATTATTACACAAATGAGGTCTCACTCCACCAAAGAATCTATCAACCTTACCATTTGGATCCATGACAAAGATAGAGGTATATCATGAAATCCTTGTGAATTTCATCTTAGAGCTTCCCACACTCCTTCTACTTCAGCTCGAGAAACTCCTTCTCCATTCTTGTTCTCATGGAACAAGGGAAATACTTACTGAAAAAGGTCCCTCTGAACTTTTCCCACTCCATAGCTTCAACTTCCACTCTTTGTCTTGTTTTTTTTATTAGTTCCCACCACTGATCAGCTTCTCCCTCTAAGTGATAGACAACCAGGGTGAACTTCTCTTGCTCTGAAAAATATAGCACAGAAAAGATCTTCTCTATAGAGCTGATCCATTGCTTAGCAATCAGTGGGTCAGTTGATCCACTGAAGGCTGGTGATTGTTGGTGCATAAATGACTAAATAGAATTTTGTTCCCTTCATGGTGAGATCGGCCTCTCATCTTGATTCAAGTTATTACTCATAACTTGAGTCATTTGGTTCATCATTCGCATGAATGTTTCCATTTTGGCTTCCATCGGAGGGCCGTCAGCGCATGGTCCATTGCGGTCACCATTTGCACGGTTCCTCCTATTTCCCTCCATTTTCTAAAAGGATAAAATCTTAGTGAGAAACTTTTTTCATTTACGAATCTTTTAACTTTAAAGGATTATACGTCTTAAAACTTCATGCGTAAAAAATTAGATTTCTCTATAATTCCTTCATAATGATTCATAAAAATCTTGCGATTAACCAAACATATCCCCCAGGAGTGTCGTAACCAAGAGTACATCAAGGCCCGTTGTCATGCACCAGTTCCCATTTGAGTCTAGCTCAAAGTGGTGTTTTCAGATTTTACCCCTATGTACATCTGTGTCAGAGCCGCCTCTACTTTCTCGTATCTAGACAGAGATGTATTTGTTTGATAAACTGGTTACTCAATACTCACCAAAATACCAGGAATTTTTCCCTATATTTAAAATTTTCTATAGGTTTATTCCTAAAGTTTTCATATCCTAATTTCCATAAATAACTAAACCAACCTTTTATACCAACTGTGGCATCCCGCCTTTTTAAAACATAACTTTTCAATATATTTTACATATAAAGGATCTTTAAAGTCTAGTGTCTTGGAAATCAGGAACAATAAAACTTGAATACAACATAAAAAATTCTTCTAATACACTTGTAAGGCTTCATAATAAGATCATCCTAAGTACAATTACTGCCTTTCATATCCCAGAGACAGAGATCAAAGGAAAGGGTGAGCAGAAGGCCCAATAAGGGTAAACAAGGGAATCAGTGTACTTGTGATATCAATAAGAACTTGAATAACAACATAAAGATATGATAAATGGAAGTATATGCATGTCATAATGAAAAGAAATTGAAACATAACATGAATATTTGGCTATAACATTTCATTTAGACATTCATGAACATATCACCAAGGTCCATCCCCAAGGTGTCATAAAAATTACCAAGGTTATTCACCAAGGTATCGTGAAACTTGTCATCTCTAGAGATTAAATCTTTACCCAATACATTGGAGCTCTATTAGGGCGCACCCTTAATATTTCTTTACTTTCATGTGAGACACATAGATCATAATCAAACATTTCATAAATAACCCATATAGAATAAAAGAAATGGGTTTCATTTCAAAATTGTGACGTTTTAAAAGCTCTTAAAAATAAGATCATTATATCATTTATAACCCATGGAAAGGGAGTGAGGGTTATATATATGCCAATTCCAGAATCAAATATATCATATTTATATATTTATGAACACCCATAGAAATGAAATAGGTTTGGGTATTCACATAAATAAATAAGGGAATTCCTTGAGAGAAAGGGATAGAAATTTTGAGATGAAATTTCTACAGCCTAACAGCTATATAACATGGTTTTAGAAAACATTGAAAAGGGAGGGGAAAAAGGTAACCCACTAATAAATAATTCATAATACAGTATGGGTACTGAATAAGATCATGGTATGGATATTTTAATGACATACCACATGAAAAGGAAAGATGAGAGAAAAGAGAAGATGCAGTTTCTTTTACGAGAAATTCGGTAGCCTAATGACATCACATAAAAATTCAGAAAACAAATTTATGAGAGAATAAATTGTATATCATCATTTGGACATGAAATTGACATTAAGGAGAAAATATAAGAACATAAACTAAACAAAAGGATATGGAAACTAGAAGACACAATATAAAGTAAGTCATGACTTAAAAGAAGAGGGTGAAAGAATCCCTTACCTTGAAAAGTAACTTTGAAAGCTTGAAGGTCGGGACCTTGGGAGGCTTGAGGGAACCTTGGTAGGACTACTTGGGAGGTAAGGAGACCCAAAATTCATTTAATAGGATTTTTAAATGAAAAGGATGAGGGAAAGTCTTGGTATTTATAAGATAAGTGAGGGGATAAGTCATTAATGACCAAGGGACACCTCATCGATAGTATTGGAAAAACCATGGGCTTGACCATGGTATTTTCCCATGGTATTGGCCACTTGGGACACATTATACCTTGTCTTACTCTTTATAGGTCGAACATAATGATAACATAATTATTACATCCTTAATGATGTCATTAAACACCCGAAACTAAAAACTGTATTTTCACTATTAACTGAAAATTTATTTTTTTTTCAGAAAAATCCTCAAAAATCACCTTAACCTAATATAGATGATCTGAATTAAAAAATGTACTCCATTTTATAAAAATAATTTTATAAATAATTTTAATTTAATTTTTAATTAAAAAAACACTATTCACCTGAAAAAACTAATACTTGACTAATAATTTCTAAAACAGTCATTTACCTATTTTATTTAATCACATTACTTAATCAAGGTGCCAAAATTATATTAATACTTTCTTTACGTGAGATTACTAATCCGTTTGGTCACATTACTAATCCTAAGCATAAAATCACTATTCATAATTTACTGTTTACAAAAAATTAAGTTGATCTTATTAGATTCTAAATCTCTTACTGAACACATTTCCAGAAGACAATTTTTTGAAAATCATTACACATCACTAATTATTTAAGGTTTACATAAATATTTTAAAATATCCCCTTTTCCCAAAATTCACCAGTATACATCCTATACTTATTCGAACATCTGAAAAAACACAAACTTCACCATAGGAAGAAAATCAAAACTTTATTTGTCTCAAAGGATTACAGAAAGGCTACGGTCTCGTTACATAGCCCCTTATAACCCCAATATAGGACCTAAGTGTAAGGTGTGCTAAGGTGAGAGAATTTGAGAGTGGCTTGGACAACATTGCCCGAGTAGTGATTTCTATAAGCTTGAACTTCTCCTGAAGGCAATTCTGCTCCAGCTTAACACGATGAAGTTCGGCTTGGGTTTGGTCCAGAGCATAGACCAGTGGTGCTACCTCCTTCCCAAGTTTTGTCAGATGAGCTTCGATCGGCCCGAGACTACTGGATGAGCCCATCGAATCTTCTTTCTGTATTAATTAACCAAGATCACTTGTATTTAGAGACAACAATCGCAACATTTAGTTTCCAACGGTCATATTGACCAACAGTCATATAACAGTCGAAACCCAATGGTCTTATTTTAATTATACTCACATCATTAATTAAAGAATATAGTTTTGTGGAGTATAAACTAAAATAACACACAAAATTAGGAAATAAATATTCATTCAAAATTTCGGGTCGTTACATATTATTTTACTTTTTTATGAAATAAGTAATGCAAGGCCATAAAACAAAAACAATCCTTTCATGATGTTTAAATATTATCCCTCCCAGATAAGATATTATTTAAAGTTTTTTCCATGAAAAATATGATATTGAAAATAATGAAAATTTTTATAAAGATTTATTTACACATACCCAAGTATAGAATGTAAATGAAATATACCAATTATTATAAGGCCTTCAGAACTAAAAAAGTGAACTCAAATAAGTTTTATTTATGTATTTAAAATGAAAACATAAATGTTATCCATAAATAATATATAACAATTACAACAACCTAGGTAAGAAATTATCATTAAATTTCCACAATTCAACTATTGTATAAATAGAAATAATTATAATTATTATAAAATAACCATCAATAAACTACCATGGATTATTAAAATCATAATCACCTTGGGAACACATAGAATCCCTACACATGATTAGGGAAAGTAATATAGAATCCATAAAATTTGAACCTGATTCAATTCATCTACCCAACCATTGGGTTTTACCCTACCCAACCTTACAAAGGTGAAAAATCCCCTAAGCAAAGCATAATCCTAACATGGGGCCACTATTCAGAGTGGAATCATAACTAGTGATATACTTCTACCTAGATTTCCCAATTATCTACCCTTGGTTTTACATTACATATAAAATGGAGATGAAAAATATATAAGTGAAATATAACTACATATAATAAATAATTATAACAAACTATCACATATTAAAACTTTTCATAGAAGAAGACCCATTTTATCAAGAAAATAAATATAATAAGAACATACCCTTACTGGGATAGTTCCATAAAGTTTATATAACTTAAAAATAAGTTTTAATCATTTATAATAATAGAAAGGGGTTCACTTAAATGGTATAATCCGATCAAGAAATATATTTTTTATCTAGTATAAATAGGGCCTTTGGATCATATTTAGAGAAAATAAGTTATAAAATCATCATTGAAAACCAAATAAATGAAACATTATCTTGTGTTACATGCAAGACCGAGTTTTACTAAACTACAATATACTATTAATATTATTATTAAAATATTGTTATATTTATCACCTAGATATTGGAATGTATTTTATGAATAATATTAACTAAATTGTGAAAATATGGTTTACACATGTATATAAAATGAATCTATTGATTATAAATTAGTTATAAATTAAATTAATAACTATTTTAAAATAATGAAATTTCTTTTCTAAGAAAACCATGTACAAACACCATTTTATCTCAATAAATTAAAAAAACCACTATTATTGAATTTTTTAAATAAAATTTATATATTTTATATTCTATAATTTTTTTTGTACCCATCTAATAGTTTTTATAGGTATAATATAAGAATAAATCCAATTTTATGAATAAAAAGATATATATTTCTAAAAGATAATTTTACCAACTTAAAAGGGAAAACCCATTTTAAATATAATATTTGAAACTTTTATATTTTTTAATTGACAAAATAAAATTAATTTTCAAAATTGAGATATAAAAATTTACTTTGGGTGGATATTTTTTATTTTTTAGTGAAGTTTTATATTTTGATGAATAGTAAAAAACACTGAATTTTAATTCAAAACCACTTTTTCAACTAAATAATTTATTGGGTTAAATTATATTTTGAATTGGTTTTAAAGTTTCATTAGATAAATTTTACATCAATTAATAAAATTTAGGTCATTAGAATAAATTTCACATTTAAATTTGATATACAAACATTTCAAACTTTAGAACATTTTTACTTGAAAAACCTAATTTGTCATCCTGTCTGTGGGATTAAATTTAAATTAATTTCTGACACTTATTTTATTTGAATTTTGAAAAATTGATTAAATATTTTTATTAAGAATAATTTATAATTTCTAATAATTTCAACTTAATTTTTTTCCAAAAATATTTGTGAAAGTGATTAAAATTAATTACAGCGATTAAGAGAAAAATTAACTTGACAAAGGACTATAACTTAAACTTAAGGTCCAAAATGACATAGAAACGTTTCCAAAATACATTATATGTTCATATTCATACCTTATACTCCATTTTATCATAGTTTTATGATTATTTGAGACACTTGACATGGAAAAAATGTGGGTGGAATTCCCTTTTAAAAAATTTATAAGAATGCCACTTCTCCTCCACTATAAAAAGATACTCACCACTCTCAATTATTAACACCTCTCAAGACATTTGTATCAGAAAAAATATGACAAAATATCCTACCAAAACACCTAACTTCATTATATAATCCTACCTTTGGGAAGAAATCCAATCAAGGGATCCCTTTGGTGAAAACCAAGAGGAGTTACTCAAAGAAGTGGTAACATCCTTCCACAAGCTCTTTTGATTTATTTTCATTATACACCCATAAAATATTATTCTTACTTGATTATATAACAACCTAAGTATCCTAAATATACTTATATGTTGTTATTATAATAGTTTTACCTACACTTACACACACTTTCATCTAATGGGAAACAAACTTACCATTCGTGTGTACGATAGACTACCGCCTTGGGAAACGATGTTGTTCGTTCTTCCTTTACCACCTATCATGGGTGAAAATTATGATGGAAATACTATTTTTATATGATATATATTATATTTATGATTTATTTATTCTTATATAATTATTATATAAAACATACCTTCATGCTTTCCATTTTTTGGAAATATGATAACTTTATTTAGGGACGTGTGGACTACCACCTCCTCAAAGTGATGTGATTTGTTCACACTTTTCATGGAATGTATTAAGGATGAGTTTAGTAAATTTATATGATATATATGGAATAATATTTATACTGAAATAATATTATATATATATATTTCATTTAATTTCTTTCTTTCAATATGATAAGAAAATGAAAATGACATTCATGCATACGTTTGACCAACCGTCTCCATGAATGATGTATTCCATTTCATATTTTATACCTTTTATAGATTATTATAACTATTTATATACTGAATATATATTATAATTATATCATGTTTTTATATTTTTTAAATAAGTAAACCATGATCCAAGTAATAGGATCAAGAATAGAAAGTCAAAATGTATATGAAAAACAAAGCAGATATTACCCAAAATGTAACATTAACATGGAATTGTCAATAAATGGGTAATATAAAGTCATAATAAAATCATATATGGTATTAGATATAATAAAAAGGGGTTTTTTATATTTATAATAAAATTATATTTATTATATAGGATTTTTGAACATTTACAAATAAATTTGAAACTTAAGGTAAGAGTTTTCTCATCGCACTTTTCATATCCATGAGATAAATACCATATTCACCACACGTTTATTTTATGTGGTGTATATACTAATATAATAAATATTATATAATTAATTCAATTTTATTTCATTATTTTTAATGTTTCAATTTATGTTATTCTTTCATAGGGATCACGATTCTAATGTTACTCATGTAGTAAGGGTTTTCTCGTCTCACTTTTATTTTTATGAGACTTATGCCTTATTCACCACTCATTTATTTTGTGTGGGGTATATAATACCAATAAATATACTATATGATTATTATGATTAAATTTATTGTTATTTATATATCAATTTTATGATATCTCTTTCATGGGGTTTATATTTTAAAAGTTAAAAAACTAGTAAAGTAATTTTGTGTCAATTTTCCTTCTTTGAGATACATGCCATGTTATGCACCTATAGTTTTCTATGAGGTATATATACCACCCTTTGACATATTATATCATGAATATAATTATTTTGATGATATTTTGAGCTCCATTTAACCTTATTATTTCCATATTATTATGATTCAAAGTTACCAAAGTGTTAATGGTTTATTGCTACCATCTCATAATTTATCAAGATTGTTTATGATTATACATCAATTGATGAAATATTATGATCCATATATCATGAAATCTCATGAATTTTATTATCCTATAGTTATACATGATATATTAATGTGTTGGTACCATTTTACCAATTTTTGGTACTAAATATATTTAATAAAATGTTTTTAAGAAAATTTGACTTTATTTATATCTTCATTCATAGATTTGTTTTATACATAAAAACACGTTTTCTAAAAATATTTTCAATTTTTTTACTATGATATGTAAAATAAATTTTTACCCATGTTTTAAAATTTTAATAAAAAAGGGTTTTAAAAGGAATCTTATTATAGTTTTCTGTTCAAGGAAATTTTATAAACTTTTAAGGTGTAAAAGGAATGTTCGACATGTACAGACTTACCCACCATCATGACCATGATTTCCTTGAAGATTCCTTTTAATGTTTAGTGCTTTATTTTATAATAAAAATATTTTTCCTAATATTATATAAAATCATTGTTTTTGAAGTTATTTTAAAAGAAAAAGGTTTTTAAAATATTTTCATGATTTATTTATAAGTTTTCATAGTATTTTCAAAGAAAAAGGTTTTCAATATTTATTTATTAGTTTTTGAATAGTTTTAAATGAAAACTTTTTTCAATATTTTTTCAAGATTTCTTTATATGTTTTAAAAGTGATTTCAAAGAAAAGGGTTTTAAAAATGTTTTCAAGATTTACTTATATATTTTTCAAATTATTTTTAAAGATTTTTTTTCAAAATGTTTTAAAGCTTCTTAAAACTATTTTAAAAGAAAAAGGTTTTAAAAATTATTTATGTTTTCAAAAGTTATTTTTCAAAGATAGAAATATATTTTCCTCAAGAAATGTTTTAAATTAAATTTCAATAATTTCTTTATAAGAAAATTATTTTTTGAAAATGTTTTATGAAATGGATTTTATAAGAAATTATATTTTATTTAGGAAATGTTCCAAGTGAAATTTCAAAATCCTTCCCCATATAAGATGAAATCCTTTTAAATTGTAACACCCCAAGCTTCCACAGTACGCTTCTCTTTGAATAATACAATAGCTTGTGCTGTACGCAACTTCGAGTTCTACACACCATGACCAATCAAACTAGCCATTATGAATAGTAATACTCAATTTTTAAAATTTTTAAAATTTTATTTTTCGAAATGGACTTCATTTTTGATTTTTAATATCCAAATTGTCTTAGGATGAATTTTTGGTATTTTTTCTGAAAACTTTCAATTTTGATGAATAGTGAAAAACACTACGTTATTGTTTAAAACTAACTTTTTATTTAAATAATTATTTATTTTATTTAAATTTATTTTTAGTCAAAATAGATACATAATACCTATATTAGTTCAATGTAATTAATTGGAGTCATTTTATAAAAAGATTAGATGTATAAAATTTTATTGAACTTTTTAATGTCTTTTACCCACCTACTAGGCACATTTGCAAATTTTCATAAAACATAATTTTACCACTTCTATGAATTGAATTTCAAAAATAGGAGAGACACGATTGACATAAGTAAGTAAAATGTGGTATAATAAGATGAAAATAATTTTTGGTGAATAGTAACTTTTGACTTTTATTTACCACGGTTAAAAGTAAATAGGTTAATTAAAGGTAAAATTTTTGTTATAATTACCCTAAAACATGTCCTAATTCTATTAGATAAGTGTATTTCGGACAAAAGAAACCTTATAAATAAAATATGATCCTTTTGGTCCACTTGGATTAGATTAGGAGATTTATTATTATTTTATTTAAAGAAGAGTTAAAAGTGTTAAATTCAAATTTTTATAACTAAAACATTTTTAATATAGGGTTATACATAAGATAAATTCGACTATAAATATTCATTATAAATCTAAAAATATTTCCTACATAATGATATTTTATTTATAATTTTTATACATTAAATAATTAAATTTATTTATGATACATGGATGATGTGGTAATTACCATTTTAATGAAAGGTTAAAATAATTGATGTTATAAATATCCAAATAAATGTAAATTGATACTTTTGATGCATTAAACTAATTTCCTAGATTAATATGCCATGCTAAGGTTGATTCAATGTTTTTTTCTAAGTAATCATGCTGTTATGACTTCCAAAAAAATCAATTACTAAATAGTGTCAAAATTGACATAAATGAGTTTTTAAAACAAATACTATTTTATTAAATGATATAATAGTCCTAAAAATCTAAGGTTCAGAAAAAAACTTATATAATAATATATACATCATTAATTAACCACTTGGGGTTCTCTTGACATTTTATTGTATGATTAGTAACCATTTATTATAATAATACAAGAATACATGGTAAAAGTTAAACTATTTAGCTAAGAGTTAAATCTAGAAGATAAGGTTAATATGTTGAATTAAACCTGTCTAAAACCTATTGGTGGATAGGTTTTCGACCCATCCACACCCTATCCTCAAAATAAATCATTTTTTATCCGTTATAAACTGAATATGATTGTATAATAAAATAATATTTCAAGCTTTTCCTAAAGTGACCCTCACCTCTCTTATAAATGGGTACTTACCCTTCTCTCAAAATCACACCTTCAAAGCCATTTTGATCGGCCAAACCATGTCCAAATATCCTTAAAACTACCCTAAATTCAACCTAGAGGTCTTACTTTGATCATAAATCTTACCTAAGAATCCCTTTTGTTCAAATCAAAAGGAAGCACCCGAAGAAGAGGTAATAATTTCATCACCTCTTTCAAAATACTCTTCTTCTTCCACTTCCCCTCTATTTGTTGTTTCCATAACAAAATAATAACTCCAGTAACTTCTACATAATTTTATGTTATTATAAATATGGTACAACCATATTCATTATTCTATCCATCCTATGAATGACAAAGTCACTATACGTGCATACGTACGGCTTACCGTCTCCATGTTGTGGTGTGGTTTGTTATTCAACACTTAATTATTTGGATGGGTATAATAATGAGTATTATTGATGTAAATAATAAATATAACATGTTAATGATTCTATATATATGATATACCATCCAATTATATACAATTTTACCATCAATAGAATGGTATTTTCGCTCGTGCGTACATACAAATTAACATCACCATGAATGCGATGAGATTCATTCCCCATCATAACCATTCAAGAATAAATTTCATTTTATGATTAAAAAAATAATTTTTAAGAAATTAATATCATTCTGTATATGAATAAAATACACCCTATCCATAAAAAACACGACTTATGTAACAAAACATATAAAGGAAAACGAATCATCTAACACCCGAAACGATGATACTACTAAAATTTTATTAACAGAGCAATATTAAAAGATAGTATATGATATCATATTTATGTGTGTGGTTCTTTTATAATTTAATATCAATTATTTAACTATTATACAGGAGGTTAACGTACCCTCGACCAAGGAAAAGTACAAGGTAAGGGTTAATTTTACAACCTCTTTGTTATCCGAGGTTGTTAATACATAAGTATGTACTGAGACCTATTTATGATCCACATCCATGTTTTTTAAAAATGTATTTCAAAATTTTTTCACTATTTACTAGACTATGGGTTAAATTATTTTATACCCTTTTTTGAATTTTATAAAATGGTTTTAAAGGACTCTTTCTATCATTCTCCAAACAAGGTACTTTATGACCTTTTCGACAAATTAAGGTAAGAATGTTTTTTTAACTTATACGGAGAGTGTGGATATTATCCACCATTATAACATCTTCTAAGCTTCCATTACAATATTATAAGAATGTTTTCAAAATAAATGTTTTCTTTTATAATTATGTGACTTTTAAATGATTTCAAAATTTATCTAAAATAATTTTAATTTCATCTATGTCAACATCCTTTGATGTATTTTACACTTGTCTGAAGTAGATTTATTATGATATAATCTTATATATTGTATTGAAGGTTTTGTGATATGTTTGACTGTGGATGTTTTATTTTTATATCATTCATGGTTTATGATTAAAGTATTAACATTTCGTATTCTAGTTTTAATACAAATGTTTATGTTATGTTTCAAATCTTTTCATATGAGGAATGCATTGGAATTAGTAAGTGACAGGTGGAGCCCGATATAGCTCTTTGATGCATTGGTAGGTCTCATGAGACAAACTAGTTTCTTGGCACAAGGCTTTGAAAAAAATCTTATTTGTAGTCTTGGAATGAGGCCTTGACTATGTGGTTATGATGTCCGACATTATGCATTCCATCATTATGAAATTTTCTATTGATGTTTCATGTGATTATTCTACTAGTAAAATATCCATGTGAATTAGTAAATGACATTTTTTGATTTATCTTTTCCATATTATGCTGAAGTTTATGTTTAAAAGGATTTGTTTTAGTCTTATACATTGCCTTAAATGTTTATGCTTATTTATGAAAGTTTACACTGTATTGTTATTCTTACTGAGCACATGAGCTCACCGCTTTCTATTTTTTATTTTTCTCAGGATGCAAAGAAGTATATTATGACTAACCTGTAGGGATAGTCTAAGGGATATTAATGTGTTAAATGGAGACACAATGTTGTTTTTTATTTCATGATGTAATGTGAAACTTATGTATGTATCTAGTACTTCCAAGGCTAAAAAACTGATTGATCTTTCTGGATATGATTCCTTGTATCATGCCAATGTTATGTAATAATGTACGAAATATGGGTAATTAGGGTAGAGGAATTATAGTTGGTATCAGAGGAAGTTTAGTACAATACTTAGAAGCTAGATTTAGAAAAACTTTGATTAGAGAATATTACCCTAAGATAGAATTTGAGGATTTGTATAGAATAACTTCCTAGAATTTTGGTAATATAGAGATTTTGTGAATTTTACAAGCAATATATCACTGTATAGATATGAGAAGGTAGATCCGGATCTGGTACATATGTACCTAGGAGTTAAAACTCCAACAAGGAGTTTCGGGCTTGACCCGGGGTATCCTTGTACACGACAACAGGCCTTGCTGGACTCTTGGTTACGACACTCCTGAGGGATATGTTTAGGATAATTAAATTTTTTTTACAAACCATTATGAATTATTTATGAGTATATACCACCTCAAAGAAAACATTTTTATGATTATGGATTATATCCATAAACTGTTCAATTTATGTTAAGTGTTTTACTAGTTTGGAATTATGTATTTCAATTCATAAACTAATTTAGTATATTTTATTATTTAGAAATGGTGCCTAGTGAAAGGAATGGAAACCATATATATGCACATAATCCATGTAGGGATTTCCATCCCACTCAAGATAATTATAGTGGAGATGATGATGAAACTGGCGCTGAATAACTTATCACCATACCGAGACAACTCACTCATGTTATGAATAATAACCTTACCCATATGGAGAACCCTGATACTCAATGCGGAGGATAAATTTTAGACCACTTCATGAGGAAACAACCACCAACATTCAATGGGACTAAAAATACATTTGTAGCTGAGCAATGGATAAGTTCCTTAGAGAAAATATTTCATGCTTTGGGGAGTAGTGAAATGGAAAAAGTTTTCATGGTAGTTTATCACCTCATGAGAGATATAAATAAAATGGTGGTCATTAATTCAAAACAAAAAGTAGGATTAAAAAGTATAAAATATAGAATTAAGGGAGTTTAAAAAGATTTTATTATAAAAATACATTCCTCGTGACCATCGAGCAGATATGGAAAGACAGTTTCTAAGTCTGAGGAAAAAGAAGGATGAAAATGTCTCAAAGTATGAGGATAAATTTACAAGGTTAGAAAGGCATGCAACATATTATATACGTAACCCAAGGAGTAAAATTGATCTATTCTTTGATGGGTTAAAACCATTTCTCCGTCGAGAATTAATATCAAAATCCTTCTCATCATACGAAGATATTGTCTCATGTGCTATCAAGACAGAAAAATAATTCTCTAAGTCTTACAACTTTAAAGCAAATCAAGAGAAGAAGAGATTTGTTTAACACTCTGGAAATGGAAATAAGGGTAAGAAGGGAAATGTGGGAAGAAGCACCCTAGTACTTGCATGAAGGGAATGAGAGTCTATTACAAGTGTGGTGAAAAAGGCCACCAAGCTCGTGATTGCAAGGGAACGAAAGAGGCTGTCAATGTTGAATGCTAGAATTGTAGAGAAATGGGGCATTATAAAAATGAATTTTCTAAGTGTAAAGGAAACTTAACTCAGAAAAGGACAAGGTAGAAAGGCCAAGCATATGTGATCACTACTATTGACGTTGAAGCTCTGAAAGACGTGGTGGCTGGTAATTTAATGGTTTCCTCAAGTTTAGACAATGATTTATTTGATTCTAGATCATCACATTATTTCATATCATCCAAATTTTCTAAGAAAATTAGATATTTCCAATTTGATTTAACAAGGGAGTTGTCATTCAAAAATCCTAAGGGAAGTATCATTGTAACAAAGTTTTGTGAATTGGTTCCCATTAGGGCATATAAATGTTCTTTATCTGCTGATATCATTGTCATACCCATGATTGAATTTGATATAATCCTAGAAATTGATTGGCTTTCAGACCATGATGTGAAAATTTATTGTAAGAAGAAGGAGGTTACAATTTTTGATGATGATAAGAAGTACCTTATCCTTAGAGCAAAAATTTCACCACCTAATTCCTATCTAGATCCACCCCTTGTAGCTCTACTAAATTCAATTATTGGGGAGGAAGAGAGTAAAATAACTATGGGTGAGTAAAGTAATGTTCAAATAGAGGACATACCTATTGTTCAAGAATATGTTGATTTGTTTCCAAAGGATTTACCTAGACATCATCCAGAATGAGAAATTGATTTTTCCATTGATTTAATTATCAGTTCAAGGCCCATATCGAAGACCCCTTATAGAATGAACATTGTATAATTAGTGGAACTAAATAAAAAACTATAGGAGTTGATTAATAAAGGATTTATTTTCCCTAGTGTTTCTCCATGGGGATCCCCTGTTCTTTTTGTTAAGAAGAAAAATGGATCTATGAGGTTGTGCATTGACTACAGGGAGATCAATGCTATTAAAATAAAGAAAAAGTATCCCCTACCTCTCATTGACGATTTATTTAATCAACTTCCTGGAGCTCAATATTTTTCAAAGATTGATCTTCAATCTAGATATCATCAATTGTGTGTGAAGAAGGAAAACATTCCAAAGATAGCATTTCGAACCAAGTATGAGCATTAAAAGTTTACAATAATGCCTTTTGGACTGACTAATGCACCCTATGTTTTCATGGATCTAATGAATATAATTTTCAAAGAATATCTTCATGAATTTTTAGTGGTATTTATTGATGATATCTTGGTATACTCTAAAATCTACGTAGATCATGAAAATCACTTGCGCATTATTCTAAAGACTCTTAGAAGAAATGAATTATATGGGAAGTTTAGCAAGTGTGAATTCAGGATTCAAGAGATTTCTTTTCATAGACATATTGTATATAAGGATAGAATATCTATTGATCCTTTAAAGACCAAGGAAATCCAATAATGGCCAGCACTAACGAGTATAACTGAGGTACGCAGTTTTATTGGTTTAGCAGGTTATTATCGATGCTTCATCCAATTTTTTCCTGATTCGATAACCCATTAACCGAGCTCACAGGTAAAGGGGATAATTTTTTTGTACAAAAGAGTGTGAAGAATGTTTTAAAGAACTAAAGAGAAGATTATTCAATGATCCTATATTGACTCTGCCACCGGGGAATGATGGGTTTGTTATTTATAGTGATGCTTCAAAGAAAGGACTTGGTTGTGTCCTTATGCAGAATGATATAGTTATTGCCTATGCTTCACAATAGATAAAAATTAATGAACAAAACTATCCTACTCATGATATTGAGTTAGAAGCTTTAATATTTTCTTTGAAGATATAGAGACACTATCTCTATGGTGAAAAAATGTGAGACATATACCGATCACAAGAGTTTGAAGTATATTTTCTCATAGAAAGAACTAAACAAGAGGAAAAGAAGATGGATTGAACTACTCAAAGATTATGATTTCACTATACACTTCCACCTAGGGAAGGAAAATAAGGTAGAAGATGCTTTGAGTAGAAAGGATCATAGAGTTTTTAACAATATGATAGTTGAAGGGATCCTATGTACATAGATCTAGTAAAAATGGATATGAGAATAATCAGGGAAGGTGAAACATCAATACTTTTTCAAATGGTTTCCTATCCATCATTAATAGAAAGGATAAAAATTTCTCAGGATGATGATGAGGAGTTTGAAAAGAAAATTAAAGTTGCAAATGATAGGAGATTGATCGACTTCGTATATGAATATGGGATTTTGAAATTTGGTAAGAGACATTAGGTTCCTGACATACCTGACCTAAAGAGAGAATTGTTAGATGATTCTCATAGCTCCAATTTCTCTATACACTATGGTAGCACTGAGATGTATAGATATTTGAAGGAACATTTTTGGTGAGACAACATGAAGAGGGATATTGCTGATTTTTTTATCAAGATGTATGGTTTTTCAATATGTGAAGGATGGAAGAAAACATCCTAGTGGAGTCATGCAACCTCTTCCCATACCTGAGTGGAAATTGGATGATATTACAGTGGACTTTGTCATGGGGCTACCAAATACTACTAGAAGGAATGATGCAATATGGGCCATTGTTGATCGTATTACCAAGTCAAAACATTTTATTTCTATAAGAGAAGATTTACCACTTGAAAGTCTAGCAATACTATATACTAATGAAGTTATAAGACTTCATGGAGTACCCCTATTGATTGTTTATCATTGTGATCCCCATTTTACATCAAGATTATGGAAAAGTCTTCAGAAGGCCTTGGATATTGAACTTAGTTTGAGAACTTCCAACCACCCTCAAACTGATGGAGAATCAGAATGGACTATTCAAACCTTAGAAGACATGTTGAGATCCCGCTCCCTTGACTTTCAAGGTATGTGGCATAAATATTTACCTATGGTAGAATTTTCCTATAACAATAGCTTCCATTCAAGTATTCAGATGGCACCATATGAAGCATTATATAGAAAGAGATGTCGCACACCAACTTTTTGGGATGGTGTTGGTGAAAGAAAAATCATAGGCCTAGAACTTGTTGAGAAAACAATGGAAAAGGTGAATATTATCCAAAACCACACCAAAGCATCTCAAAATATCAAACGATCTATGCCAATAATCGAACGAAAGATTTGCAATTTCAAGTAGAAGATCATGTTTTCTTGAAGGTATCTCCATGGAAGGGTGTTATACGATTCAGTAAGAAGGTAAAATTAAGTCCCAAGTACATCGGACCTTTCAAAATTCTAGAACGAATTGGAGTTGTAGCTTATCGTTTGGCAATGTCGCCAAGTCTCTCCAAAGTTCATGATGTGTTCCACATATCACTGTTGATAAAATATATGCCTGACCCAATGCATATACTCACCTATGAATAAATAGAACTAGAACTCGAACTATCTTATTGCGAAGAGCCTATCAGAATTCTTGATATCAGAGAACAAGTGTTGAGAAATCGGACGACTTGTCTGGGGAAAGTTCTATGAAGAAACCATAAGATGGAAGAGGCAATATGAGAACCTGAGGAACTTATGATTAAGAATCACCCAAATCTTTTAATGAAGTAATATTCTAGAAATTTTAAGGATGAAATTATTTGAAGGAGGGAAGAATATAACACCCCAATCTTCCATAGTACGCTTCTCTTTGAATAATACAATAGCTTGCGCTGTATGCAACTTCAAGTTCTAACACACCACGACCAATCAAAATAGATGTTATGAATAGTAATACCCACTTTTGGAAATTTTATTTTTTAAAATGGACTTCATTTTTGAATTTGGAATATCAAAATTATCTTAGGAATAATTTTTGGTATTTTTCAAAAAACTTTCAATTTTTGATGAATAGTGAAAACATTGCATTATTGTTTAAAACCAAATTTTTTATTTAAATAATTATTTTATTGTATTTAAATTTATTTTAATTAAAAATAGATACATAATACCTATATTAGTTCAATGAAATTCATTAGAGTCATTTTATAATAAGATTAGATGTATAAAAGTTTATTGATCTTTTTAACGTCTTTTACCCACCTACTAGGCACATTTTCAAATGTGCATAAAACGTAATTTTACCACTTATATGAATTAAATTTAAAAAATCCGAGAGACACAGTTGATATCAGTAAGTAAAATGTTGTTCAATAAGATGAAAATAATTTTTAGTGAATAGAAACTTTTGACTTTTATTTACCACAGTGAAAAGTAAATAGGGAAATTAAAGGTAAAAATAATATTATAATTACCCTAAAACATGTCCTAATTCTATTGGATAAGTGTATTTCATCCAAAACCAACATTAGGAATAAAATATTATCCTTTTGGTCTACTTGGATTAGATTAGTACATTCATTATTATTTTATTTAAAGAAGAGTTAAAAGTGTTGAATTCATTTTTTCATAACTAAAACATTTTTAATATAGGGTTATATATAAGAAAAATTAGATTATAAATATTCATTAGAAAGATAAAAAGATTTAATACATAATGGATTTTCTTTAATTTTTAGACATTAAATAATCAAATTTATTTATGACACAATGATGATGTAGTAATTACCTGTTTAATGAAAGGTTAAAATAATTGATGTTATAAATATCCAAATAAATGTAAATTGATACTTTTGATGCATTAAACTAATTTTATAGATTAATATGACATGTTAGGGTTGATTAAATTAATTGTTTTGGAATTAATCATGATTTTATGACTTCCACAAAAATCAATTACTAAATGGTGTCAAAATTGACATAAATGAGTTTTTAAAAAAAATACTATATTACTAAATGATATAATAGTTCTAAAAATCTAAGGTTAATCCAAAATACTTATATAATAATATAGATATCATTAATTAACATCTTGGGGTTCTCTTGGAATTTTATAGTAATATTATTAACCATTTATTATAATAATACAAGAATACATGGTAAAAGTTAAATAATTTAAATAAGAGTTAAATCTGACAGATAAGGTTAATATGGTGACTTAAACCTCTTTAAAACCTATTAGTTGAGAGTTTTTCGACTCATCTCCACCCTAGACTCGAAATAAATCATTTTATATCCATTATAAACTAAATATTATTTTATAATAAAATAATATTTCAAGATTTTCCAAAAGTGACCCTCACCTCTTTTATAAAAGGGTACTTCCCATTCTCTCAAAATCACACCTCAAAAGATATTTGGCTCGGCCAAACCATGCCCAAATATCCTACTAGCTACCCTTAATTCAACCTAGAGTCCTTAATTTGATAATAAATCCAACCTAAGAATCCCTTTTTGTTCAAATCAAAAATAAGAACATGAAGAAGAGGTAATAATTTCATCACCTCTTTCAAAGTTATTTTCTTCTTCCAATTCCTCTCTCTTTGTTATTTCCATACCAACATAATAACTCCAATAACTTCTAAATACTTTGATGTTATTATAAATATGGTACAACCATATTCATTATTATATCCATCCTATGAATGACAAAGTCACCATACAAGTGTACGTACGACTTACCGTCTCTACGTTGTGGTGTAGTTTGTTATTCAACACTTAATTATTTGGATGGGTATAATAATGAGTATTATTTGTGAAAATAATAAATATAAAATGTTAATGATTCTATATATATGGTATACAATCCAATTATATATGATTTTACTATCAATAGAATGGTATTGTCGCTCGTGCGTACGTACGGATTGCCGTCTCCACGAACACGATGAGATTCATTCCACATTGTAACCATTCAAGAATAAATTTCATTTTATGATTAAAAAATAATGTTTAAGAACCTAATATAATTCTGTATATGATTAAAATACACCCTATCCATAACAAATATTACTTACGTAACATAACATATAAAGGAAAACAAATCAGTTAACACTCGAAATAATGATACTGCTAAAATACTATTAACATAGAAATATTATTTATCATATATGATATCATATTTATGTATGTGGTTCTTTTATACTTTAATAATAATTATTTAACTATTATACATGAGGTTAACATACCCTTGACCAAGGAAAATTACAAGGTAAGTATTAATTTTACAATCTCTTTATTATATGAGGTTGTTAATACGTATGTGTCTACTGGGACCTCTTTATCATCCACATCCGTGTTTCTTAAAAATGTATTTCAATTTTTTTTACTATTTACTATAATATGGGTTAAAGTAATTTATACCCATGTTTGAATTTTGTAAAATGGTTTGAAAGGAATCTTTCCTTTGTTTTCCAAACAAGGTACTTTATGACATTTTCAACAAATTAAGGTAAGATTGTTTTTTAACTTATATGGAGGGTATGCCTATTATCCTCCATTATAACACCTTCTAAGATCCCCTTATAAGATTATAAGAATGTTTTCAAAATAAATGTTTTCTTTTATAATTACATAACTTTTAAATGATTTCAAAATTTCTCTCAAATGATTTTGATTTCATCTATGTCAACATCCTTTGATGGATTTTACACTTGTTTGAAGTTGATTTATTATGATAAAATCTTCCATATTGTATTGAAATTTTTGTGATATGTTTGACTTTAGATGATTTATTTTTATACCATTCATGGTTTATAGTTAAATTATTAACATTTCATATGATTGTTTTAATACGAATGTTTATGTTATGTTTAAAATATTTTCATATGAGAAATGCATTGGACTTAGTAAGTGACAGGTAGAGCCGAATATAGATCCTCGATGCATCGGTAGGTCTCATGAGACAAACATGTGTCTTGGAAAATGGCCTTGAAAAAATCTTATTTTTAGTCTTGGCATGAGGCCTTGACTATGTGGTTATGATGTTCAACATTATGCATTCCATCATTATGAAATTATCTATTGATATTTCATGTGATTATTCGACTAGTAGAATATCCATATGAATAAGTAAATGTAATTACTTGATTTATCTTTTCCATATTATGCTGAAGTTTATGTTTAAAAGTCTTGTGTTTTAGTCTTATACATTTCTTTAAATGTTTATGCTTATTTATGAAAGTTTTCTCTATATTGTTATCCTTACTAACCACCTGATCTCACCCCTTTATATGTTTTATTTTTTCAAGGATGTGATGAAGTATATTATGAATGACCTGTAGGGATAGTCTAAGGGATATTAACATGTTAAAAAAATACACAATGTTGTTGTTTTTTTATTTAATGATGTAATGTTAAACTTATGTATGTATCTATTACTCTCAAGGCTACTAAAATGATCAGTCTTTTGGTACATGATTCCTTGTATCATTCCAATGTTTTGTAATAATGCACCGACTTTAGGTAACTAGGGTTGGGGAGTTATAGAAATAGTTAATTCTTTACTGGGATATGATCTAAGGACACAATTCTTATTATTTGTTTGAATGGATTATGTTTAAGATGAAAATAACTTTATGAAACCTATTTATATTCCACGAGTTATATGATTTCGAAACCCACTTATTTTTATGGGTTACGCTTTGATGAAATGAAGATGAAATCTATATCTTTTTCACAAGTTATGATATAATGAAATTTTTGTGATACCCATTTTATTTAATGGGTTATGATTTTTGTAAACCCATCTATTTTTATGGTTCATGATATGATGAAAGTTTTATTATGTTGTGACACATGTATGTATGATTTTATTATGTGATGGGTGGGACCTATATCTACCTCCAATTAATTGGGTAAATATTTATATCTCATGAGATAATGATGGGAAATAAGTTAACATTATTGATCTATAATAGATAACAGGTGTGTCCTAATCTAAAATGGGAAATAGGTATGTCCTGATCTACTATGGGAAGATGGGGAATCTTGACCCGCTATGGGAAGATGGGGAAACTAAATCCACTATAGGAAGATGGGGGAACCTGATAAACTATGGGAATATGGGGAAAACTGATCCCTTATAAGGAAATTACTATGACTGGGGATGGTGGTGTGTCCCGCCCAGTAGGTGTAGTCCCCATGAAGTTCCATGATAAGTTTTTGGCAACAAGCCTTGACTAATAGGGAATACTGTTACATGTTTATGTGTCTTCCAAAAATTATATGTCTTATGAATTTAATATGATCACATGGTTCATGTTCTTGATTATATTATGATTCATGTCCTATGAACTAAAAATATTTATGCCTTATATCATGATTATGATCTTTTTATTATGGGTATGATCTTAAAATATTATACTTGCATTATCATACCCTTATGTTCATGTTATGATTACATATTTCCTTTATTTACCCTTACAAAGAATTTGAGCTCACCCCTTTCTAATGTTTCTTTTCCCTAGGTTATGAAGAAATGTTTTAAGTAGGATTACTAAAGGGAAATATATTTAAGGTATATGTTGAATATCTTCCACCAAACAAGAATAATGTGTTCCCAATTTCCAAAGACACTCAACTATTACGATCCTCAGACATGTATTTTTATAGTGTGCTAAATATTTATATAAAATGATGTAATATCCATGTATGCTAATCCAGCGTTGTTACAGTTGGTATCAAAGGAAAAGTTTAGTCAAATTTTGGAAACTAGGATGGTAAAACTTTAGTGACATACCTAGGTATATTTCTAAGTATATGTATAGGCATGTCTTTAAGGATAAATCTAAGGATGAGTTAATGTTTTGGAAAATGTCCTGGAATTTTGGTAAAGGATAGAGTGAGTGGTTTCCTAAAAATACATCCCTATCTGGATACTACAAGTGGATGTGGATTTGGAATAGATGTATATAGGGGTAACAACCCTGAAAACACCGTATTAAGCTAGAATTGATTTGGAACTAGTGCATGACAATGTGCCTTGTTGCACACTAGGTTTGACACTCTATAGGGATATGCTTTAGGAATTCACAAACTATTTACAAACCATCATGAAGGATTTAAATAGAATACTACTATTAATAACCTAGGATAAAACTAAGGTTTCATATATTTAAGAAGTAGATGTCATAATTTAGACATACTATAATTTTTTTTCACGATTATGTGGTTTTATAATATGATAAGTGTTTCTCACACTATGATTTACAATGTTAGTCAGTAGTAGGAACTAGAAGGAACTTTGTTAACATTGAATGTTTCATATGTGGAAATTATGATCATTATAAAAATATATTTCCTAAGTGGATATCCCATGAAGAGAATCAAAAAGGTGGTATGATTATTGGTTATAATTATAAAGATAAAGAGACCACAAATGATATGTGAAAGGTATGGGATGTTATAACATTATTTTTTACATTAAATATAAGAAACATGATTAGATTGAGGTTTCAGAACATTAATACATGATTCATATTTCATATTCTAGGAAAAGTGGTATTATGGAATAATATTATGAATCCCGATTAGTGGTTTGAGAATAAAGTTGGATGATTGAAGTGTATATGTTTTGGAATTCAAAGAGCATGTTATATGAACCATGAAATATATAAGTATTTTCAGTATAAGTTTTTCATTAAGGATTTAAAAGGATATGTTTAATGGTGATGAATAATTAGAAAAGTAATTTAATGTAAAGGTCATATTTTTAATTAATGGAAGGTAACCCTTAATGTGTTCTAGATGTTGAGAAAATTATGTTTAGCTTGGATAAAGTGATGATTGATTTGGATAAAGTAAATTGGATAGTATTTATGACCAAAAAACTAAAAAAGTATCTATTGAAAAAGTGTTCTATGTTATCATGGATGAAGTTTACAACTTATTGGATTTTTCAATATATCTAGTAATCATCAAAATAAAGAAGCATGCATGTTTTCCAAAAGGATTTATAGTAATTTAGGTTATTACCATGTATCAGAAGAATATACAATTAGGGTATTCACATGTTTGGAATGTAACAAACAAGATTTAATTTATAATATATGGTTTATCAATGTTAATCTGATTTAGTGACCTTATTTATAAAAATTTGGATTTTCATATTTTGTAAGGGTTATAAGGTTGTCCATTTATGGAATGGATTAAGTTAAACTTTGCATGAGGTTTTAGATTTCAGAGTATTATTTCGCCATATGAGGATTTGTGCATATTGGATAACCTATGATAATATTTTTTCTGTGATGATAACTAAATAAATTTGGAATGAATTATCATTCTACCTATGGATATTATAATCCGTTAGTGATTCAAGGATAAAAATTTCACCTTTATTTTTTGGAGTAAGAGATGAAGTGTAAATTGTTCAATACACAACCAAAGGGTAAGAACATGAATATGAAATGGAATGAAATAAAGTAAGTATATTTCCTTATGTTATTAGATAGTGAAATAATTCATCAAATCTAGTAAAATGGTATTGAAAAATATTTATCCTAATACCTTCTTTTTTTTGAACCAATCATCTTATAAATCATCTTATATTTATAATTTTTAGTCCCTTAACATTCCATTAATCATTAACTTTCTGGTGATCAATGATATTTATCAATATCTATAATTATTTATACTTTCCTTCCATGTCTAATATTCACTCCCAACCTATGTTCTCCCATGTGAAAACATAGTTATGAGTTACTTTGGGTAACCATTATGGTTCCAACTTTCCCTTTTAAAATTAAGTTTTAGTATTCATTTTTATGATGTGGGTTTCTAAAAAAGAAATGTTCAAGCATTCAACCTTTGATAACCCAAACTAATTTGGAGGAAAAAAAATTCATTTTAAGGGGGGTAGAATGTAACACCCTGAGTTTTTGTGAAGTATATATTTCAAATTAATTTAATCTTTTTGATATTTTTCATTTCAAACAACACTAAATTTATCTTGTGTTACATGAAACCACCAAGTTATTCTTGCTTTGTACACAACACCAAGTCAATATTATGATACAAAAAACACATAGATCATCTTGAGGTATACAAAACACTATGCTTGGCTTGTGTTAGACACAATACTGAGTCCATTTGATAGTTTGCGTTACACGTAAGGCTAAGTTTTACCAAACAACAATGTACTATTAATAATATTATTAAAATATTATTATAGTTATCACCTAGCCATTGGAATGGATGTTAAAAATAATATTAACTAAATTTTGAAAATATGGTTTATACATGTATATAAAATGAATCCATTGGTTATCAATTAGTTTTTAATGAAAGTAAGAACTATTTGAAAATAATGAAATTCTTTTTCTAAGAAAACTATGTACAAACACCATTTTATATCAATAAATTAAATAAAACACTATTTATTAATTTTTTAATAAAATTTATATATTTTATACTCAATAAGTATTTTTTACACTCATCCAATAGTTTTTAGGCATAATATATGAATAAACAAAATTTTATGAATAAAAAGATGTATATTTCTAAAAGGTAATTTTACCACCTTTTAATAGAAAACCCATTTTAAATATAAATTTTGATACTTTTATAATTTTTTATTGGAGAAAAAAAGCTTCATTTTTGAAAGTGGGATATAAAAATTTACTTTGGGTGATTTTTGGTATTTTTCATAGAAGTTTCATATTTTGATGAATAGTAAAAAACCCTGAATTTATATTCCAAACCACTTTTTCATCTAAATAATTTAAAGGGTTAAATTATATATATATATATATTTTAAATTTTAATTATATCAAATTTACATAAATTAAACCAATTTAGTTCATTGTAATCAATTTCACATTGAAATTGGATATAAAAACATTTCAAACTTTTGAATATTTTTACTTCAAAAACCCACTTTGTCGTCCTATCTATGAGATTAAATTTAAATTAATTTCTACCAATTATGTGATAAAAAATTTGAAAAATAGAATAAATATTTTTAATGATCAAAATTTATAATTTCTAATAAGCTCAACTTAGTTTTTAACAAAAAATATTAGTGAAAATGATTAAAATTAATTACAATGATTAAAAGAAAAATTAGCTTAACAAAAGACTAAACCTTAAAATTATGGTCTATAATGAACTATAAAATTATAAAAAATCCATTTTATATTAATATTTATACCCTATACTCTATTTTATTGTATTTTTACCATTATTGGATCCACTTTATGAGGGAAAAACGTGGTTGCAATTCCCTTTTCAAAAATTTACAAGAATACCCCTCCAACTCCACTATAAAAAGAAACTCACCCCATCCAATTATTTATACATATAAATCCATTTGTCTAGTAAAAACACTACCCAAATATACTACAAAAATTCACACCTTCATCCTAAAAACCTCACTTTGGGAAGAAATCTAACCAAGTAATCCCTTTGGTGCAAACCAAGAGGAGTTACCCAAAGAAGAGGTAACATCCTTCCATAAGCTCTTTTGTATTATTTTCATTATACATCACCTAAAATATTATTATTATATGATTATATAATAGAATAATTATACTCAATATACTGATATATTTTTATTCTATGTTTTATACTTACACTTACACACACTTCCATCTAATGGGTAACCAACTTACCGTTCGTGTGTATGGCGGACTACCACCTCATGAAACGATGTTGTTTGTTCCTGCTTTACCAAATACCATGGGTGGTAATTATGATGTACATAATATTTTTATATTATATATATGATTTATTTATTCTTTTTTAATTATTATATAAAACATACCTTCATTATTTCCATTTTGTTGAAATATGATAACTTCGTTTGTGGACGTATGAACTACCACCACCTCAAAGTTATGTGATTCGTTCACACTTTTCATGGAATAAATTAAGGATGAGTTTAGTAAATTTATATTATATGTATGAAATAATATTTATACTTTAATAATAATAATAATAATAATAATATATTTCATTTACTTACTTTCTTTCAATATGATAACAAAAAGGAAATAGCATTCATGCGTACGTATGACCTACCGTCTCTATGAATAGTGTATTCGATTTGATATTTTATATATTTTATAGATTATTATAAATATTTATATAATGAATATATATAATATTTATATAAGTTTTTATTTTCTGGAAATAATTAAATCATTATCTAATTAAGAGTATCAAGAATAACAAGTCAAAACATATATGAAAAACAAAGCAGATATTACCCGAAACATAACATTAACATGAAATTGTTAATAAATAGGTAATATAAAGTCATAATAAAATCATATATGGTATTATATATAAGAATAATGTTATGTGTTATATTTATAATAAACTTATATTTATTATTCAAGAGGTTTTAACATGTATAAATAAAGTCAAGAGTTAAGGTAATAGTTTTCGCATCTTAGTTTTCATATCCGTGAGATACATGCCAAATTAACCACTCATTTATTTTATGTGGGGTATATACTGACCTAAGACATGTTATATCATGAATTAAATTTAATTTCATAATATTTAATATTTAAATTGATTTTATTATTTCATGGGGATCATGATTCTAATGTTACTCATGTTGTAAGGGTTTTCTCATCTCACTTTTATTTCTATGAGACTTATACCTTATTCAACCATAATTTATTTTGGGTGGTGTATATAATTACCATGAATATATTCTATTATTATTATAATTAAATTTATGGGTATTTACATATCTATTTGATGATATTTGTTTATGGGGTTTATTGTTAAAAAGTTACCAAATCGGTAAAGTAATTTTGTCTCAATTTTCCTTCTTTGAGATACATGTCATGTTATGCACATATATTTTTATATGAGGTATATATAATCATATTTTAAATGTTATATCATGAATATAATTATTTTTATGATATTTTAATCTCTATTTAATGTTATTATTTCCATATTATTGTGATTTAAAATTACCAAAGTGGTAATAATTTATTGCTACCATCTCATCATCTATTGACATTGTTTATGATTATGATTACATTAATGAAATATTATGATCAATATATGAATAAATATCATGAATTTTATTGTAATATGTTTATCTATGATATACCCATATATTGGTACCATTTTCCACTCTTTGGTACTTAAGATAATTAATAATGTGTTTTTAAGAAAATATGACTTTATTTCTCTCTTCGACCGGAGATTTGTTTTATTCACAAAACCATATTTTCCAAAAATTATTTAAAAAATGTTTTAATATGATGTGTAAATTTTTTTACCAGTTTTTTACCTTTTTAATAAAAAAAGGTTTTAAAATGAATCTTCTTGTCATTTTTCAATCAAGTAACTTTTCTAAACTTTTAAGGTGAAAAAGGAATATTCGACACCTATGGACTTACCTACCACCATGACCATCATTTACTTGAATATTACTTTATAAGTTTACAAGTTTATTTTTTAATAAAAACGTTTTTATTAATAATTTGTAAATTCATTATTTTTAAATCTATTTTCAAAGAAAAAGGGTTTCAAATTATTTTAAAAATATTTTTATAAGTTTTCATAGTATTTCAAAATAAAAAGGGTTTCAAAAGTTTTTCAAGATTTATTTATAAGTTTTTGAAGAGTTTTCAACAAAAAATGTTTTCAAGATGTTTTTAAGATTTCTTTATAAGTTTTAAAAGTGTTTTAAAATAAAATAATTTTAAAAATGTTTTTGATATTTCTTTATATGTTTCCAAAGTATTTTCAAAGAAAAAGGTTTTAAAAATATTTTTAAGCTTCCATTATAAGTTTTCAAAGATATTTTCAAAGAAAAAGGTTTTCAAAATGATTTATGTTTTCAAAAGTAATTTTTCAAAGTTGGATATATATTTTTCTCAAGAAATTTTTTAAATGAAATTTGAGAGCTTTATTTATAAGAAAATTATTTTTTGAAAATGTTTTATAAAAGGTATTTTCCAAGAAATGCTATTTTCCTTCGGATATGTTCCAAGTGATCTTTTAAAATCATTCTTCATATAAGATGAAATCCTTTGAAATAGTTTATGCTTAACTAGGTATATGATCCAAGTACACCATTATTATTCTTTCTTTTAATGATTTATGTTCAATATGAAAAGTTCTTTATGTAACCACTTTATCTTACATGGGTTATATGATTTTTAAATCCTCTTCTTTTCACGGGTTATGATTTGATGAAATGATTATGAAACCTATATATTTTCCACATGTTGTTATATGATGACATGTTTCTGAGACCCATTTCATTTCATGGATTATGAGATGATGTTTATAAAACCCATCTCTTTTTATGGGTTATAATATGATGAAAGTTTTATTATCTTGTGATACATGTATGTATGACTTTATTATGGGATGGTTGGGACCTATATCTCACTCCAATTCATTGGGTAATGATTTATATCTCATGAGATAATTATGGGAAATAAGTCTATGAGAATTATCCAAAATGGGTAACATGTGTGTCCTGATCCAAAATGGGAAACAGGTATGTCCTGATCCACAATGGGAAGATGGGGAAACCTGATCCACAATGGGAAGATGGGGAAACCTGATCCACTATGGGAATATGGGGAAACCTGATACCTTATAAGGAAAGGAATATGGATGGGGATGTTTGTGTGTCCCACCAAGTAGGTGTAGTCCCCATGAAGTTCCCTAATAAGTTTTTGGCAACAATCCTTGACTTATAGGGAATGATGTTACATGTTTATGTATCTACCAAAAATTATATGTCTTATGGATTTGATATGCTCACATGGTTCATGTTCTTGATTATATTATGATTCATGTATTATGAAATTCAAATATTTATTCCATGTCTCATGATTATGATATTTTTATATAGGGTATGATCTTTAAATATTATTCTCATGTTCTAATACCCTTATGTTCATATTATTCTTACATATTTACTTTATTTACGCTTACTCAACATTAGATATCACCCATTTTATATGTTTATTTTACCTAGGTTATGAATAAATGTATTAAGTAGGATTACTAAAGGGGAATATCTCTAAGGGAGACATTGAGGTTCTTTCACCAAACTAGAAGAATGTGTTCCAAGTTTCTAAAGACACTAAACTATTATGGTCCCTGAGCATGTATTTTTGTAATGTGATGGATATTAATATAAAATTATGTAATATCCATGTATGTTAAGCCTAAGTTTTTATAAATATGGTTTTAATTAATAATATATAAATAAACATGCAATATCCTTTAAAAAAACCAATATAAGGGTTATAAACAAGTCAAGAACTTGCGAACTTATGTTTTATAGTCTATAAATGGATAAAACAACCTCAGTTCATTGAAACTATAAGTTGTGGTGTTATTTCACCAATAAGAGACAAGAAAATAACCTAATGGATGATTAAGAGACTTAAAATTAGAAAACACACAAGTTATATATATATATATATATAATTCTAGGTTAGCATGGCCATCTTAGTATACAAAACAAATAGGAAAATAAAGAATAAGATAGAAGGAGGTTCATTCCCTTCCACCTAGAAGAAAAATCCACAAATCATTACTATAAACCATGTAAAATAATAATATGTATAATTTTTAAAATGGTAGATAATTCCTTGTGGCTTAAAAATCATATGGGAGTAAAAATAGACCAAGGATTTTAATTCAAATAGAGGCAATTTGGGAAATTCACACATTTAAAAACTAGGAATAGAGTATCATGATGTGGCCCCCTAGCCCAAGAAATGATTCCTCCTATAACACTTAGGTAAATTGAAAATATATTAAAATACCTTTTAATTATAAATTATAAATCATATGATTCAATTCACTATATTTTTTAAGACAAACCATTTTTCTGTTTGAATATTTTTAATAAAATAGCTTGAATTGTAAAATATGATAAATAGACTATAGTTCCTATACCTTTTAAACACTATAAATTATATTTTATGATTTATAATACCCCATAAATAATAAAATTACATTTATACTAGAGATGATTATTTCCACTTCTATGGTAAAGGGGTGACTATTAAGTATCATCTGAATGGCCCTTATATACCACCTTTTTCCTAGAATAGAACCTTATATTTGATGGAAATCATCCTTAAATATCATCCATTTGTTAGAGGAGTGAACCTTACATATTATATAAATAACTCTTACATATCACCCTTTGTCACAAAGGTGAACTTTACATATCAATATTTTACTCTTTTGTATTACAAGGTTTTCTATACTTAACTGATTTTTTAAAATAAGGGTCCTTACGCATCCAAGACTTTACTATTTTCCTAATAAGAGGATTAATCTTATGTATGAGGGTGAATATATATAAGAGTACCCTTTATGCTAGAGGACCATTAAATTTAGGATTTTAGAAACTTTTTCAACTTTTATGAATTCCTATCACGCTAGGATTCCCCTTTTCCATAGCCCGACCTTTCCCTCTAGACATATTTTTTTCAAAATGTATGGACCCTTATATAGGAGTACCCCCTTATATAAGAGTAAAATTTACATAAGGACTACCCTTATGTATCGGGATTTTACAATTTTTATGAATTCCAGACAACTATCATGTCATGATGCCTCTTGGTCATGGTGTAATACTTGATCAGACCCAACTCAATAATTCACCTATGGCTCTCAATTCCATAATGTACCTTAGATAAAACATGAACTATAGCCAATCCAATAAACCATTTCACTAAAATCATAATGAAAACCCAAAAACACCATAGATTCACACCAAATCAAGAAATTTATATAAATTCAATAAGTAATATATTTCACACCAGTAAAAGACACCACAAGTGTTATTGTTATTTAGAGATGTTAGGGTTTTGTGTTGGTTTACATGAGGGAGGTTATATTACTTATTATCATGAGATGGATATGTGATAATTTATAAAAACTACCCTAGTTTATTTGAACATGTTATTTTTTAGAGTAAATAATTATTAATTTAATATTAAAGATATTTATAGATTTTGGGTAAAGGATATAAAAATGAAGAAACTCTTGGATTTATAATTGTTTTATTCAAAAAAAATCATGTTAGATATGAACATTCTATAGTTTTTGGAAAATAATATAATATTTTAAAAAATACACTGAAATATCTATTTTATTTCTTATAATATCACTTCAACCATGTGATAGAACATAGGAAAACATAGGATATATTTATTAGGTTTATAAAATTCTATTTATGTATTTCTTTATGGAAATTAAATGATAGATGTTTGGATTGATGATAAGGGAAGTATTTGAACTATTTCATGTGATGTCATTATTAATAATTTTTATCTTTATTTTATCAAATTTATTGGACGTGTGTATAGATATATCATGTATTTTTTCATGAATATGGATTTTTGGATTTGGAAGTTTGAGATCAATTAACCATTATAGAAATATTAAAATTCTGTTGAGGTAGGGAATTATAGCTTATCTCTTATAACTTTTATAGTAAATTTGTGTATTTTCGATAATTTAGTGGTGTAAAAAATCCTTGGTTCCTATATAATTAATAATAAATAACATTATTGGTAGGATTATATGTGTTTGATGTGGTTATTGAACTATATTAACTATCACACATGTGGTATTATTTTGAGGTATTTTATCTTTTATTTTCGGTCATATCTTTATTACATGGATTTCTAGAGAGTTTTTGAGGAAAATGGTGGTTTTTGGTCCAAATAGAAGGTATATCATAGTTAGAGTAGAGTTAGTAGAAACCATGAACTATCCTAGTGGAAATCATGTTCCCTGGATAGTGGCACCATCTAGGTCATACTACATAGTACACATGGGTGTGACCCTTTCAAAGAAAACCATGTGACTAGGACAGTGGCACTTTCCAAGATGCACGGGTGTGCACCCCATCTAATTAAAATATGTGGACTATTTTCTACTTGAACATAGGTGCCGGATGGTTGGCACATAGTCCAATAGATCGTGCAACCAAACTCTGTGGCCTGCCAGATATTTAAATTTTTGGGATTTCCAGTTCCACTTTCCTTCAATTTTAACACTAAAACCCCTCTTTATCCCCTATTTGAACCCTCCATCCCTATATGCACCTCCCTCTACTCCTCCACTCCCCTGGGATTTATTTTTTTTTTTGATTTTGGATTGGATTCTTCAATAAATCCTCATGCAGCCTCTCCTCTCTTCTTATATTCCCTCTTCTTGTCTCTCTTCTTCCTTCCTATTTGAGTTCTTCTTTCTCTAGTGGATAGGTTGACCTAAAATGAGTTCAATATTGTTTCCTTGGGTTTAATTGTTTTGGTTTTAGTGTGTTATTTACTTTATAGGGTATACTCTTGGTGGAGTTGGTGGTTTCCAATCATATTTGTAAAGTATTAGTAGGTGGTCCCATGCCATGAAATTATTTGATAATTTTATTATGCATGATTTAGTTTCCAAATGGGTTTTATAAACTATGTGGATGTTGAAAAATGTGTTTTCCCTGTTATTTGGTGTGTGTCCTTGGTTAAATGAGGAAATACCCTTTATAAATGGTTGTTTTAAAGTGTGGTTTTCAATCATTGGAATTGTGATTAGTCAAAAGGTATTCCACTTGATATGGAATTTGGAATAGAGAACATGGGAACCCATGGTATTCTAGGTGGGTTACTATAGAATAGTATTCCATTTGGGTTGGATGGGAAATGACTTGGGATATTTGTAAAGTTCATACTACAACACTAACTAAACAAGTGATGATGACTTGGGGACCACTAGAACTTTGGCTGTGACCTCTCTAGTGGCTTGTAAATAAGAACGTTTTATATGGTATGATAATCGAGGTATGATGATCCTAGGTCCCTAATAACATAGCTACTTAGGAAGCCTCCCATGGTTCATTGGATTTGTTTTCATCCATTTAAAACTATATTTAATTTTTTTCCTTTGTTTATAAATAAAATATGTCTTTATTTCAATGTTTTTTTAATCCATCCTTTTAAAATAAAGCATTCTAATTTTTCATTGAATTTCATTGCATGGAATATTTTTGGTGGTATCCTACTTGGAAATTTGGATCATACCCTACGTACACCCTCAAGGGTAAGTATACCTTGTTTTTTTTGACCCAGGTAAAGGTAAGATTCCTCATGGTGTTGATGGTGGTTCTATATTCCTGTGGTTTCTTTTTGAATAAGTGTTGGTGGTGGTGGAATGGGGGTGTTGACCCATCTGTTTCATGGAGACTTGTTTGTCTAGTTGGTTCCCCTCCCCCTTTTAGTTACTTTGGTTTTTATATGTAAATGATAATTATTTCACTCATGCTTATATTATTCCTTTGATCTCTTGTATTATGAATATTGGGTATGATGTGATTTAAATTTTTTAAATGGTTTATAATTAGGTTTTATGGGAGAAATCATTCCCAAAGATGTTTCTCGATGCCTAGGAACTATTTACCATTTCATAGGGACTAGGAATTACCTTTGGGAAAGGCTAAGGGAAAGTTTGGGTATTGGGTTGGATGGAAGCTCAAAAAAGTTTGTGAAAAAATGGTATCCGAGTGTATTTTACCTTCCTTTGGGTCCTGATATTTGAGAGAGTCTAGATAGATGGGATCCAAGACTATCAGGGCTTGAGGTATTGGTTACAAGTGGGGTGTCTATCCAACACACTTCGTGATAGAACTTGGGTCACCATAGAATGTTTGGGATTTGTTTTGACTTCTCCTTCATGTGGGATGCATAGGTTATAGACTGTGTATGGACATCGAGCTAGGGTGGAGTGGTTTAATCTATTAATATATTTGTTATGATTTCATTTTGATTTATGGGAATATCTAAATATTTTTTTTGTTAAAATTTATTTGGGTAAATTGTTTATGATTTATTTTGTTTGGTTAAAATATGTAGCATCATTCCTCCCTGAATACCTCATGTACAACCATGGGAAGAAGAAGAAGAGAATTATCCCTCACCAGTTGACTTGAGATTAGTGGAAGTAGTGGTTCAGGTTGTCTGGAAACTAGATCAGGGAGTGGTATCTGGTTCTACTCATGCTAAGGAGGCCGAACTAGGTTTAGAAAATAAAAAATCTCAAAATTTCCTCATGAAAAAACTCCCTTCCTTTGAGGGTAGTACGTACCCCCTCGAGAATGTGAGGATTGGATAGAAAAGATTGAGTGGATCTTTGGGTTTCTTAAGAATCGTGAAGTGGTTAAGGTGAAATGAACTTTATTCATGTTAGAAGGCCCCATTCACAGGTTGTGGGACTCAGTGGTCCTGGATAAAAAGCATTAGTATATGGGGTGGAAGGAATTCAAGGTTGTTTTCAATGAGCAGTATTTACTTGAGACCTTGGAACTTTCCAAGACCCATGAATTTTTGGATCTTTTTCAGGGGGATCAGAATCTGTTGAAGTATGCCAACCATTTTAAAAAATTGGTCTATTTCATACCTAAGGTGGTTTCTAATGAGCAGTTAAAGGCTTAATGGTTTGAAATGGGATTGAATTCATATACTTGATTCTAGGAATTATTATTTAAGTTAAATACTTATGTTGAGGTGGTCAATTGAGCCTTGATGGCAGAGATTGATCATGCTGGTAAATCTAGATTTTCTAGGATAGCCTCAATAGTTATCCAAGGAAATAGTGGCATGTATGAGAAGAAAAAAAGTGCGATGATCAGGATAAGAAGGGAGGTGGTAGCTCATGCCACCCTTCCTAACCACCTTCATCTGCAACCATTGGTGGTGGGTCAATTGTGTGCCATCAGTGTGGAACCCGTAAGCACGTATAAAATTCTTGTATATCTCTACTTAGGTGATGTAATCAGTGTGGACTTATGGGGAACCTAAAATGGTTTTGTAGGAGTGAACTCACATATCATAATTGTGTGGGTTAATAACCTCTAGGTGTGACACCCCGAACCTTTGAAATGTGTAATGATAACTTTCTATTATTTAGTCATTCAAAAAATGGTTCTCAAAACAAAACAAGACACATATTATTAATAAACCATTGAAATGTTTACATCTAAAAATGAAAAAACCATAGTTAGCCTAAGAAACTAATAGAAAATCCGAAAATCACCATTGGGAGACCTGCTAACACCACGAAGAGGTTGAGTAGGTATCCCTCGTCGCTTGGACCAACTATAATGAAGAATGTGATCGCCATGAGAATTGAAAAAATACTAAGCATAAAAGGAATGTAGAGAACCATCCTGGTAAATCGAACCAAATTATATATGAGATACCATAAAAATTTATTTATAAGGGTTTTCCTGACTGTTAGAAATACTTATGACCATTTGATAGCCGTTGGAGTTAAAAATGAAGTAACCATTGGAGTTTTAATCAAGTGATCATTAGTGTTTAATTAAATGGATACAATTATAACTCTTAGGATAGTTTCTCATAAAATAATAATCAAAAATTCATATTGAAGTATAGTTTAAAATAACTATTTTTATTCTTTTCTAATTATTATTTAAATAAATATTTTAAATAATAATTATACTAATATATGAATATAACTAATTCGCTGTTTGTTTTCCAAAATGGGATATATATATATATGTTTATAAGTGTGTATATTGGATTTGAATTATATGACAATACTGTTATAAGATTATAATAATATATTGCGATTATACATAACTTTGAAAATTGTTATTTTAAAATATTTTGATGACATTATTATTATGCTATTTTCTATGTAGATAGATATTTAAAAAAATATATGAATAATTATATGGATTTTATATATATTTGAAAATATTACAATTATTAGATTATAAATTGGATTAAAACATTTTGATTATATAATAAAATTATTTCAATATAATGATTAAAATTGTACATATATGAGGGATATTTTGATAAAATTATAGTTATCTTGAATCATAGATGAATATGTGTAATATTAAATTTTTATAAAGTTTCAAAATTTCAAATTATGATTATTATAATACATCTCCAATTATCAATTTAGTTTATAACATTATAAGTATGTAATATGAAATATATGAATATACATTTTAAAAAAGGATTTAATAATAATAATAACTTTTAATTTTGGAATTGTTGATAAAATAAGTTTAATATATTATTAGTTATGTTTAAATTTTGACCTTTTCTTAAAGTTATTGATAATATAATATATAAGGTAATGACATAATGAAATAAGAATAAAATAATAACAATATTATGATAATAGTGGAGGATAAAATCAGAAAAAAGAAAAAAGGGGAAATCCAGTAAAGGGATTTGGGTGTTGCGTTGCATGTGAGAATATCCACGAGATAAGGGGGGGTCCACGCTCTGGCTTCAAGTCTCAAGTACAGGACCTCGATGAGGTTTTGATGAGGCCTCATCTAGGGTTTCATCGAGGTGGGTTAGAGCGACGTCGCGGTGCCGGGTTCCTCGAGCAGGCCTGCAGGTCTCTTTCAGGAGAGGCAACTAACGCTAAGGAAGAGCTTCAACGAGTTCAGGGAGGTCATGAAAGGTCCACGATATGCCTTTGGGATTCATTTGAAGGAGACGTGGTTCTTGGAAGGCCACCCATCGGCTGGTGTCGAGCATGGAGGACTATCGCGGTCGGTCTAGATCCAGATTTGGATCTGTAGGCTCTGACCAAACATGTTGTGCTACGGTCTTCAGTCTGCGTGAGGTATGGTTTTTTCTCTTAGTATCTAGGTCTAGATTCTGGTGTTCCGATAATTCTCCAATCTTCTTGGTAGGTTCCCTGTTTCTCCTTTTTAGTTGTCCCGATTTTTTTTTGATAAACTTTGGTTTGGTTGTCGTATTCCCACTCACTGTCAATTATCTGTTCACATATAAACTATGGATCAATTATTTCTGCTGAAACATTTTGAATGGATTTAGTCCTTTTATGTCCTCTTCAATTGCATTTTATATTCATATGTCATTGTTTTATAGATAAATAATTTTTTTTCCGGTTATTGTTTGGTCCATCCGTTTTAGCTGGATCACAATAATATATATATATATATGTTTACTATACTTATTTTAACAAGTTATAAATATATAAATACCATATAGGAGAGTATTTAAAGGGATGGTATTTCTGCTGGCCATCTCAGTTCTTCACTCTAATAAGGTCCTGCACACGCAATTGGGGTTCTTGCATACCCAACTTGCGCACTGCACCTCCTTCTTGTTGAATCCGAATCTTGCTACAAGGCATTTTGAATTAAATGTAAGGGTAAAATACTTGTCTCAAACATTTATTTATTTTTACGATCTTATGTTATGTAAAGAAGATTTATTTATTCCCTCTATTTTCTAGTTATGTAAGGGAAAATACAATTTATTTTCAAATGTCTATTTATCAAAAATTTATTCATGCAATGGAAACGGTTTTCTTCATTTTTTCTATTGAAAATCATATAAGGAGATTATATGTTTTATTTAATGTTAAGTTCTAATTTAAGGTTGAGTAAGGGTTTAATATACTTTGTCTTTCTTTTGAAGACATGAATATACACTAGTATATATATCATATATACATTTATATAGTTTTATTTCACCTGGTTTTAAATAAGATAAGTGTTGATTTGCAATGATGTTTTAGAATTTGATGAGTGGAAATTATTTTTAATTATGGTATTTGATTTTCAAATTAGTAATGAGTTGAGAATTATCAAATTAGTATACATTATTTGTTTAATTTTTATCAAGTTAGTAACAAGTTTCTCAATTATTTGTTTAATTTTTATTAAACGAATTACATTTATTTTAATATGTTCATACATATATATATATATATATGAAATTAGTTTCTAGAATATATATGGAGTAAGGGTCTAATTTTCTTAAGTCACTATTCATGGTTTAATTGATGCAATAAATATTGAAAGTGTGTAGTATCAAATTGTTTGAGCTTGGAAATACCAAAATTTGTAAGAAATAAATTTATTTACAATTATGTTTTATGCTTTAAGAATCCATTGTAAGAGAAGACGGTTAATTTTTTAAATATTTAATCATCAGAAGTTTTATTTATGTAATTTAAATTGTTCTCACCATTTTGTCCTACTGCAAATTAATTGAAAAGATTATATATTTTATTAAATATATTTTATTAGGGGTTCACTAAAAATTATTTAGATTAAAGAAGTTTATTTATTTATACTAATTATATCCTCTATTTTCTGGCTCTGCATATGAAGAGAATCATTTATTTTCAAACGTATATTTTTTTTGAGATATACTTAGGTTATAATTAATCAATTTATGTTTTTCAAA
Organism: Viscum album; assembly: GCA_963277665.1. Taxonomy (NCBI): domain Eukaryota; kingdom Viridiplantae; phylum Streptophyta; class Magnoliopsida; order Santalales; family Viscaceae; genus Viscum; species Viscum album. The sequence goes on from OY728129.1 coordinate 282,993,247, forward strand.
TTTAAATCCATGAAAAATATATATATATATATATATATATATATACATAATATAGGTGTGTGGTCACAATATTTTATTCACCATACAAATAGATTTATACAAGTATTTGATTGTAAACTCGACGACTATTTGAGCCAAAGAAATGTAAGTGGGCGTGACATGTACATATTATATATATTTATATATAAGGTTATATGTACGCACCAATAATATTTAACCCTAACTCGAATTAAATTGGCCTAAAACAAACCTAGGTGGTTAAAGTATGTTTATGATATGTTTAATTAAATTCTCATGAATGCATGCATTACATAAAACATTTGTCGCACTGCAAATCAATTGGACTTATATGCTATAGAGCATAAGGCATGGCCATTTATTAAGACATGACCATTTATCGGCACATGATTTGTGTACAAATGACATCTATATTAATTTAAAATTAGTAATTTTAAACTATAGATATTCATTTCCATAAAAAAAGCATTTTGAAAATTAAGGAACTATCATTTTATGTGGTAACTCGATCTATTCCTTACATACATGTTTTAAATTAATATCACATGTGAAAAGAATGTTTACAATTTTATGCATGTCATTGGGAAAATTATCATTTAAATAATAACTGACATATTATGATTTAGTCCATTTCCAATTCCTTTTATCAGTGCATGAATTGAGCATGAATAATGAACATGTATTTTAATGCATTAAAACTTTATTATTGTGGTAGAGTTGTAAGGTTATTATTTTATGTGATAATCAAACAATTTATTATTCATGATAATTTATGAAATAAGCATTTAATTTTTCAAAGTGGTATGGGACACTTTGAATAATATGAAATGAGAAACCAAGTAATATGTGTACTTAAAATGATAAGCGATTTAATAAATCAAAGTGGTATGTGTACTTTGATTTAGAGATATGAGGAATGCATTGGACTTAGTAAGTTCCGGGTTGGGTACCGGTAAAAGTAAGCCCTCTGGGTTGGGGTCCAGTTACAGTAGACCCTCTGGGTTGGAATCTGGTTATTAGAGGCTCTCCAGGGTGGAGTCTGGTTACAGAGGCTCTCCGGGTTGGGGTCTGGTTACAATTAGCCCCTAGGTCTTGGCACGAGGCCTTGACACAGTCCGACATATGCACTTTACTCATTATGACTATGTAAATTAATTAACCAAAGGAATATTCGACTTGTATAATATTCCTGGTTAAATAACTTATGATTATGATAATCACAAGAAGTTTAAGTATGGAATATTATTTATGCAATATTCAAATATTTTATGGCCAGAGTATGTATCACAATAGTAAAGGATGAAATTGAAGTTATTATTTTAACCACAGCTCTGATCATGCATTACACTTAGTTATTAATTTTGTACTTGAATTTTAACATGAAATGTCTTTTACTTTTTATTTTGAATGATCATTCCCATAATTGAATCATGATAATGTTAGTATGTTTTAAATTGTGCACTTATATCCCTTAGATAATTATCATGGTATGCTTAATGTGTTACATCATTTTAAAGAAATTTTTTTATGGAAATTTCAAAGAATGTTTTCAAAAGTTTTTTGGGGGTATAGTATGTTATTTTAAACCCCTTACTGGGAATTCATATACTCACCCTACGTTTTGAAATAAAATTTTAAGGTATCATATTTTAGTAGAAGAAGATTTTGAGTAGTAGTTGGTTTCCCAGAACCTGAACCAAATCGATCCTCTATATGGCACCGGGTCTGGGTATTCGAGAGCCAGGGTGTGACAGTTGGTATCAGAGGATTCAGTTTAGATAAATTTGAAAAACCAGAACTGAACAATGAAAATTTACTTAAGAAATACTAAGAATGATGTTTTCTTAATTTCAGATGGAAAATGATAGTTCTAGTCTATTGTCTCATCCAATAGAAGTGTTCGAGACCATAGTGGGCAAATCATGTTTAGAAAACTACACAACTTTTGAAAATATTGGTTTATCATTAAAAAACCTCTACCGAATATCCAACTCTCCTCGTGTACTCCAACTTCACCAAGGAGCAGGTTTCCTATATTACCTCATGATGAGCACTCAATTCCCATTCTATGTTCAACAAGGGAAATAATTCAAGGGTATATTTAAATGTTTTAACCAAGCCAATAATTTCTTTTCTCTTGAGGAATTTGAGGAGGATGCACAATAGGGCAACCTTCAGGCAGCATATCTATGTCAGATTTTGACCTACAGTCTCTATGGTCAAATTATGTACTTTGAAGCCCTTGAGAATGAGACTACTCATTTTCATTATCGACGTCAAGTTCATACCGATGTTTCTCAACTTTATACCCAACATGCTTCTCTCAATATGAATTCTAGATGTCCACATGTGGTTGAACCTAGTTGCACACGTTGTATCTGGACGAAGGAGATAGAGGGATTTAGAACTGCTTTGGGGATCTGTTTGTCTGAAAACTGGGGAAATCCCCAACATCGGTGGAATCTATGAGGATTCATCTTAGAGGACTTCATAAAATCCATACTAGTGTATTGTGAAAGGGAGCAATAGATTGTATAATTTATTGAGTTTTATAAATCATGTATAAATGAATGATGTTCTATTCTCTCTTTTGATATGATTTTATATAAAACAACGACTCTGTTTAAAATGGATTTTCCATACTAAAAGTTGATTTCTTAAAACTTTTCAGATAGAAGACATGAGTCAACCAACCAATATTTTATCACTACCTACCGAGCTGTTAGAGACTATAATTGTCAAGACATGCTCCGAAGAGGACAAAACCTATGCCAAATTATGTCTGACTTGTAAACTACTCCATCGAGTTTCGAAATTCCCAAACATTCTCCATCTTTAGAAAGGAAGAAATATGGTCTACTACTATATCGCATTTTCACAATTTGTAGAATATAGGAAAAGAGGAAAGTATCATGAATCCCTTTTTCTATGTTTTACTTTGGCTAATAAATACCGAGCTGTCGGTAAATTTCTATAAGCTACTTTGGATGGTGACCATCGAGTGACCTACCTATTCCAGGTCCTGAGTTTTAGTATGTACAGATAACTTTACTACATAAATATTTTCAAGAATGATGTGGTGCGTGGGACTTATAGGGATATAGTTCACTCTGAACTTTTCAACCTCCACACCTCTCGTTCCTCTCTATGGAAGGCTGAGTGCTTTAGGCATAGGTTCGACCCTAGCTTTTCATAATGTCTCTAGACCAAGGAAATCGAACAGCTGAATACTACCTTAGGGATCCACCTGAGGCCGTCAGCACCCTACCATCAGTGGTGTTCCCTGTAAAGGGACTTCATAAGTGACATTTTTCTGGTGTTGCTATGGTTTGTTTATGAGCATTTTAGAATTGTGAGGATGCAATTCTTTGTTGGGGGGAATAATGTGACGCCCCGAACCTCTGCAATGTGTAATGATAACTTTATATTATTTAGTCATTCAAACAATGGTTCTGAAAATAAAACAAGACACATATTATTAATAAACCACTGAAATTTTTACAACTCAAAAGGAAAAAAACCATAGTTAGACTAAGAAACTAATAGAAAATCCGAGGAGCGCCATTGGGAGACTTGCTAACACCATGAAGAGGCCGAGTAGGTATCCCTCATCGCTTGGACCAACCATAATGAAAAATATGATCTCCATGAGAATTGAACAAGTACTAAGCATAAAAGGAATGTAGAGAACCATACTAGTAAACTGGACCAACTTAGATATGAGATACCATAAACATGTATTTATAAGGGTTTTCCTGACCATTAGAAATACTTGTGACCATTTTATAGCCGTTGGAGTTCAAAATGCAGTAACCATTGGAGTTTTAATAGAGTGATCATTAGTATTTAATTAAATGGATATAATTATAACTCTTAGGATAGTTTCTTGTAAAATAATAATAGAAAATTCATATTGAAGTACAATTTAAAATAACTATTTTTATTCTTTTCGAATTATTATTTAAAGAAATATTTTAAATAACAATTATACTAATATATGAATATATCTAACTTGCTGTTTTTTTTCAAAATGGTATATATATATATATATGTATATAAGTGTGTATATTAGATTTGAATTATATGACAATACTCTTATAAGATTATAATCATATATTGCGATTATACATAACTTTGAAAATTGTAATTTGAAAATATTTTGATGACATTATTATTGCGCTATTTTCTATGCAGATAGATATTAAACAATTTTATGAATAATTATATGGGTTTTAAATATATTTTAAAATATTAAAATTATTAGATTATAAATTTGATTAAAAAATTTTGATTATATAATAAAATTATTTTAATATAATGATTAAAATTGTACATATATGAGCGATCTTTTGATAAAATTATTATTATCTTGAATCATATATGAATATGTGTAATATTACATTTTTTAAAGTTTCAAAATTTCAAATTATGATTATTATAATACATCTCCAATTATCAATTTAGTTTATAACATTATAAATATGTAATATGAAATATATGAATATATGTTTTATAAAAGGATTTAATAATAATAATAACTTTTACTTTTGGAATTGTTGATAAAATAAGTTTAATATATTATTAGTTATGTTTAACTTTTGACCTTTTCTTAATGTTATTGACAATATAATATATAAGGTAATGACATAATGAAATAAGAATAAAATAATAGCAATATTATGATAATAGTGGAGGAGATAATCGGACAAAAGAAAAAAGGGGAAATCCTGTAAAGGGATTTGGGTGTCGCGTTGCATGTGAGAAGATCCATGAGAGAAGGGGGGGGGGGGGGGTCCACGCTCCGGCTACAAGTCCCAAGTCCGGGACATCGATGAGGTGTTGTTGAGGCCCCATCTAGGGTTTCATCAAGGTGGGTTTCGAGTGACGTCATGGTGCCAGGTTCCTCGAGCAGGCCTGTGGGTCTCTTTCGAGAGAGGAAACTATTGCCAAGGAAGAGCCGCAAGGAGTTTAGGGAGGTCATGTGAGGTCCGCGAGATGCCTTTGGGATTTTTCTGAAGGAGACAAGGTTCTCAGAAGGCCGCACATCAGCCAATGTTCAGCATGGAGGATTGTCGCAGTCGGTCTAGATAGAGATCTGGATCTGTCGGCTCTGAGCAAACATGTTGTGCTATGATCTTCGGTCCATGCGAGGTAGGGTTTTTTCTCTTGGTCTCCAGGTTTAGATTTGGGTGTTCCGATCATTCTTCAATCTTCTTGGTAGGTTCCTTGTTTCTCCTTTTTAGGTGTCCCAATTTTCTTTTGATAAAATTTGGTTTGGTTGTCGTATACCCATTCGCTGTCAATTCTCTGTTCACATATAAACTATGGATCAATTATTTCCGCTGAAACATTTTGAACGGATTTAGTCCATTTCTTTCCTCTTCAGTTGCATTTTATATTCATAGGTCATTATTTTATAGATAAATAATTTTTGTCTGGTTATTGTTTGGTCCGCCCGTTTTAGATGGATCAAAATATAATATATATATATGTTTACTATAATTATTTCAACAAGTTATAAATATATAAATACTATATAGGAGAGTCTTTAAAGGGATGGTGTTTCTCCTCGCCATCTTGGTTCTTCACTCTAATAAGGTCCTGCACACACAATCGAGGTTCTTGCATACCCAACCTACGCACTTCACCTCCTTCTTGGTGAATACGAATCTCACCACAAGGCATTTGGCATTAAATGTAAGGGTTAAATACTTGTCTCGAACATTTATTTATTTTTATGATCTTATGTTATGTAAGGAAGATTTATTTATACCCACTATTTTCTAGTTGTGTAAGGGAAAATATAATTTATTTTCAAACTTCTATTTATCAAAAATTTATTCATGCAATGGAAACAATTTTCTTTACTTTTTCTATTACAAATCATATAATAAGATTATATGTTTTACTTAATGTTAAGTTCTAATTTAAGTTTTTGTAAGGGTTTAATATACTTTGTCATTCTTTTTCAGACATTAATATACACGAGTATATATATCATATATACATTTATATAGTTTTATTTCACTCGGTTTTAAATCTTCTTAGTGTTGATTTACAATTATCTTTTAGAATGTGATGAGTTGAAATTATTTTCAATTACGGTATTTGATTTTTAAATTGGCAATGAGTTGAGAATTATCAAATAAGTATACATTCTTTGTTTAATTTTTATCAAGTTAGTAACAAGTTTCTCAATTCTTTGTTTAATTTTTATTAAATTAATTACATTTCTTTCAAGATGATCATACATATATATATATGTGACATTAGTTTCCATAATATATATAGAGTAAGGGTCTAATTTTCTTAAGTCACTATTCACGATTTAATTGATGCAATAAATATTGAAAGTGTGTAATATCAAATTGTTTGAGCTTGGAAATACCACAATTTGTAAGAAATAAATTTATTTACAATTATGTTTTATGCTTTAATAATCCTCTATAAGAGAAGACGGTTAATTTTTTAAATATTTAATGGTCAAAAGTTTTATTTATGTAACTGAAATTTTTCTCACCATTTTTTCTTACTAAAAATCAATTGAAAAGATTATATATTTTATTAAACAGATTTGATTAAGGGTTCACTAAAAATTATTTAGTTTAAAGAAGTTTATTTATTTATACTAATTATATCCTCTATTTTCTGGCTCTGCATATGAGGAGAATCGTTTATTTTAAAAAGTATATTTTTTTGAGATATACTTAGGTTATAGTTAATAAATTTATGTTTTTCAAATTTAAATCCATGAAAAAAAATATATATATACATACATAATGTAGGTGTACCATCACAATATTTTCTTCACCATACAAATAGATTTATATAAGTATTTGATTGTAAACTCGATGGCTATTTGCGCCAAAGAAATGTTAGAGGGTGTGACATGTACATATTATATATATATATATAAGGTTATATGTACGCACCTATAAGCTTTAACCCTAACTCGAATTAAATTGGTCTAAAAAAAACTTTGATGGTTAAAGTATGTTTATGATATGTTTAATTAAATTCTCATGAATGCATGAATTACATAAAACATTTTTCGCACTGCAAATCAATTGGCCTTACATGATATAGTGCATAAGGCATGACCATTTATTAAGACATGAATATTTATCAACACATGATTTGTGTACAAATGACATCTATCTTAATTTAAAATTAGTCATTTTAAACTATAGATATTCATTTCCATAAATCAAGCATTTTGAAAATTAAGGAACTATCATTTTATGTGGTAACACCATCCATTCATTACTTGCGTGTTTTAAATTAATATCACGTGCACAAATAATGTTTAATATTTTATGCATGTCATTGGGAAAATTATCATTTAAATAATAAATGACATATTATGATTTAGTTCGTTTTCAATTCCTTTTATCAGTTCATAAATTGAGAATTAATAATGAACATGTATTTTAATGCATTAAAAGTTTATTACTGTGGTAGAGTTTTAAGGTTATTATTTTATGTGATAATCAAACAATTTATTATTCATGATAATTTATGAAATAATCATTTAATTATTCAAAGTGGTATGAGACACTTTGAATAATGCGAAATGAGAAACCAAGTAACATGTGTACTTGAAATGATAAGTGATTTAATAAATCAAAGTGGTATGTCCACATTGATTTAGAGATATGAGGAATGCATTGGACTTAGTATGTTCCGGGTTGGGGACCGTAAAATTAAGCCCTCTGGGTTGGGGTCCTGTTATAGCAGACCCTCTAGGTTGGAGTCCGGTTATTAGAGGCTCTCTGGGGTGGAGTCTGGTTACAGAGGCTCTCCGAGTTGGGGTCCAGTTACAGTTAGACCCTAGGTCTTGGCATGAGGCCTTGACACAGTCCGACATATTCACTTTACTCATTATGACTATGTAAATTAATTAATGAGGGAAATATTCGACTAGTAGAATATTCCTTGTTAAAGAAATTATGATTATGAGAATCTCAATAAGTTTAAGTATGGCATATTATTTATGAAATATTCATAGATTTTATGGCTAGATTATGTATCATAATAGTAAAGGTTGAAATTGAAGTTATTATTTTAAGCACAGCTCTGATCATGCATTACACTTAGTTATTAATTTTGTACTTGCATTTTAACATGAAATGTCTTTTACTTTTTATTCTGAATTAGAATTCCCATAATTGAATCATGATAATGTTAGTATTTTTTAAATTGTGCACCTATATCCCTTAGACAATTGTCATGGTATATTTAATGTGTTACAACATTTTAAAGAAAATGTTTTATGGAAATTTTAAAGAATGTTTTCAAAATTTTATTTGGGTATAGTATGTTATTTTTAAACCCCTTACTGGGAATTCTTATGCTCACCCTATGTTTTGAAATAAATTTTTTAGGTATCAGCTTTTAGTAGAATAATATTTTCACAAGTAGCTAGTTTCCCAGAACCTTAACCGAATTGATCCTCTGTATGGCACCGGCTCTGGGTATTCGAGAGCTGGGTCATGACACTATGGGTATGAAAACTTAGTTGGAACTATATTGAACTATGGGGTCTTGGTTTGATGGTCACTGTGTCAGGGGTGGATCTACTACTGTGCAGAGTCTTCTTAAGGTAGAGCTGCAAGTTATTAGTCATTCCTAGTCCTAGAAAGAGACAAGTCATCTTCATGCTATGGACCATGTGACATCAGAATCATATGTATGAAATGAAATAGTCTGAGGTACTATTTTTATTTCATCATACATAGCCATTGTTTTATTTGATATGGGTGCTTCTAATTCTTTTATTTCTTCCCATTTTGTGGGATTTATGAAGTTACCAACCGAGATTATGCCTTTGGCCATGGATTTGGTTACACAACTCAATAAGAAGAGGTAACAAGGTTTCATATTCCCTTCTTACAATCTAACTATATCAAGGGTTTAATTAGAATAATAATTCTTGGTTCTAGAAATGGATCCTTCTGATGTGATCCTCATCTTTGACTGGATGGTGTATTTAAAGGAACACATTGATTGTTATAGATGGCTGATAACATTTTTTGAAACTGAGGGGAGTACTTAGGTATTTTAAGGTGAATGGGGTCCTTGATCTCGGTGAGATGGACCTCCACTTATGGAGTTGGGAAACCTTATTTTCTAAGTTTCATCTCATATGTTAGAGGATGATGGTAGAGGTTCTGAGAATGGGTTACCTCTTATAGTGGATGTGTTTCTAGAGTCGTTTCTTAGGGTTACCTTTGGAATGGGATGTGGATTTCACCATAAATATAGATCTAAGAACACAACCGATATCTCTTCCCTCATATCATATCCCCCCTAATGAGTTGAGGGAAATTAAAGATATAATTGGATGATTTGGAATCCAAAGGATTCATTCACTCGATCATCTCACCTTGTGCTATCCCAGTCCTATTTTCTAAAAAGGATGATGGATCCCTCCAACTATGCATTGATTACAAGAAGTTGAATAAGGTCACAATAAAGAATAAATATTCCTTTCCCTACATTGATGACCTCTTTGATCAAATCAAGTGGGCAAGGTGGTTATCCAAGACTGAATTGCACTTCAAGTGTCATCAAGTTAGGGTTATAGAAGAAGAAATTCCCAAGACAACATTACAAAATAGATATGGCCACTTTGAGTATTTTTTCATTCCATTTGGGTTGAAAATATCTTTGGATGTTTTCATGGAACTTATGAACTAGGTGTTCTATCAACACCTAAAATCCTTTGTCATGGTGTTAATGGACTATATCCTGTTCTACTTTGGGATAAAGGAAGAGCATGGTAAGCACTTGATAATTGTTCTAGGCACTCGTTGAGATCACCAAATTTTTTCTAAGATCCCCATGTACACTTTTTGGATCTAAGAGCTCAGGTTTCTGCGCCACATGATCTCAGAGTATGGGGTTTTAGTGGAATATCAGAAAATTAGAGAAGTTATGTATTAGGAGAAACTAATGAATATCTTTGAGATCAAGATCTTCTTGAGCCTAGAAGAATATTACAAGCAGTTCGTTATGGATTTTTCTTGGCTTTATTCATGTATGACCATTCTTACGCAAAAAGAGTTAAGGTTTAAATAGATCATGAAATTGCATGCATATTTTAAGGAACTCAAGTAGAGGTTGACCAACGCCCCTGTTTTGATCCTACTAGAGTATGAAAAGGGATAAGTGGTCTATTATGACACTTAAGTTTGGTTTTTGGGTGTGTGTTGATGCATGATGACCATGTGGTGGTGTATAGCTCTCGTTAGCTCTAACCACATGAAAGGAAACACCCAACCCATGACCTGAAACTCAGAGTAGTGGTGCAATATTTAAAGATGTAGTGCCATTATCTTTTTAGGGAGAAATTTTTAGTCTACTCATATAATAATAACTTGGCCTACATTTTATCCCAGAAGAATCTGAATATGAGGTAGAAATGATGGGTTTCTTATCTTTAGGGGTTTAAATTTGATATTGTTTATATCCTAAGAAAGGGTAATGTGGTAGCCGACTCCCTAAAAAGGAAGATGCTAGTGCAAGCTGTTATAGAGTTCCTTGATGAGTGGACTTTGATCAGGATTTTTTCCCAAATGCACTTAAAAACCAAAGAGCATCATAGAGGCACGTTCTTAGCTATCATTTAATTGGCACCCACTCTTCTGGATCTGATTCAATTAGAGAGTCCTAATGATGAACTATTATAATGTTATAAGTATCTTATGAATGTTGGGGAGGTGCCTAGTGAGTGGCCATTGTCTTATAAGGGAATCCTTTGTTTCAGGGGTCTCTTTGTGGTGTTGTTGTCTCTGCAGAAGGTGGTGATACAGAAAAACCACCAATATTAGTGGGTATTTCATCATAGTACCACCAAGATATTTTACAATGTGACATGATGGTTTTTGTGGCCAGGTATAAGACATGATATAATAGAATTTGTATCCAAGTCCTATACCTATCACCAAGTTAAAGAAGAGAACCAAAGTCACTTAGGTTTTCTTCATCTACTCCCCATTACTACTTATAAGTGGAATGAGGTCACCATGGAATTCATTATTATATTTATTTGTACTAACTAGGGAATGAATTCCATTTTATCAGTTATTGACCATATGATCAAATCATCCCATTTTATTCTGATCAAGTATTTGACCAAGGTGGATGAGTTGGGACAGTTTTATGTTTAGAAGATTGTGGTATTCATGGGGTTCTATCAGCTATTATTTTAGATAGGTACACCTTCTTTACCTCTCAGTTCTGTAATGGCCTTAAAAATGAAATGGGGTCAGAGGTCAAACTTAGCATGGAATACCACCCTCAAACAGATGGTCAGATGAATCAGGTGAACCAAATCATGGAATACATCCTCAGTGCATGCATTTTGGATTTCAGATTCTTATAGGATAACAATTTGGGATTGGAGTAAATTTCATATAATAATAGTTACCAGTCCTAGATTAAAATGTCTTCCTTTTAGGTACTTTAAGGTTGGCCATACCAATATCCCCTATGATGGATGGAAGTGGGTGATAATTATTTACTGGGACCAAGCCCTGTGCAAGAGACCTATCATATGGTTTTATCGATCTGGAATTAGTTTTTGATAGTACATATCCACCATAACTCTTTTTTAAAATCAGTAGTACTGAGCCTTGGAATTCACAGTAGGTGACTGGGTGTTTCTAAAGCTGACACCTCGCTTGGGTCACTATCATCTTGGCAAGCAGGGGAAACTCAGGCCAAGGTATTTCAAACCTTTAGAGGCTATCGATAGATTTTTTAAGGTGGAATACTGATTGTATTTACCATACTATTTGACATTGATAGAATATGTGTTTCATGTCTCACAATTAAATAAGTATAAAATGAACCCAACTCATGTACTAAACTAGCAGGAGTTGGAGCTAGAATTTTATTTGTTTATGTTTGATCGACCAGTACAGATTGTGTATTCCCATGTGAATGTGCTTTGGGGGGAATCTATAATGTTAGTTCAGGTGCTCTAGAATCACAAAAATGATAAGCATGAGACATGGGAATAAAAATAATGGGTGGAAAAACAATACCCTCATTTATTCTCTGATTAGACTTTAGTTTGACTTTACAAGGGCAACAAGTTTCTACGGTGGAAAGAATTGTCACATCCGTAGTATTATTTTGAGGAATTTTCTATTTTATTTTCAATATTATATTTATTAAATGGATTTCCCAAGAGTTTTTGAGGAAAATGGTGGTTTTCAAGCTAGGAATATTGAGGAGCACAGTTGGTTCATAGTTAGTAGAAATCATGCGGCAGCCAAGTGGAAACAGTGCGCCCTGGATAGTGGCATTGTCCATGCCACATGGCCTAGAACATGGGCATGTGTCCCTCTTAGAGAAAACCATATGACCAAGACAATGACACTATAGAAGATGAATAACTAGGTGTACAGATGTTCAGCCCCTCTGGGTAAACCATGAATCCTCTTTTCATCTTTGATAGAGATGACGAATGGTTGGTGCATGGTCTGGAAAACCGTGCGACCTGCCAGATCTTTAAATTTTCAGATTTCCAATTCTACCCTTTTTCAATTTTAACCGTAAAACCCCTATTTCTCCTCCCATTATAATCCTCCATTAATAGGAACGCCTCCCTCTCCCCTTACACCCCCTTGGGCTTCATTTTTTGGTGGGTTTTGGCATGGATTATTCTATAAATCCTCAAGTAAGCCTCTCCTATCTTCTTATCTTCCCTCTTCTTGGTTTTTTATTCCTTACTCTTGGATTTATTCCTTATCCAGAAAATAGGTTGACCTAAATTGGGTTCAATATTTTTTCCTTGGGTTTAATTTTGTTTTTTTTGGTCAGTTATTTCCTTTTCAGGGTGTTCTATTGGTGCGGTTGGTGGTTTCCACCCATATTTGTAAAGTTTTCATGAAAGAGGTAGGTGGTTTCATGCATTGACATTATTTTATGATTTTATTATGCTTTCATTAGTTTCCAAATGGGATTTATAAATTTTTTGGGTGGTGATAAACAAGTTTTTAGGGGTTTTAGTGCATGTTCACGGTTTAATGACAAAATACCCTTTATAAATGGTTGTTTTTTACGTATGGTTTTCAATCATTGGAATTATGATTATACTAAAGGGATTCCACTTGATATAGAAATTTTAATAGGGAACTTGGGATCCCTGAGTATTCTAGGTAGGTTACTTGGACTAGTACGCCATTTGGGTCAGCTTGGAAATGACCATGGATCTCCAGAAAGTTCAAAATACTACACTAACTAAACAAGTGACAATGATTTGGGGGCCACTAGAATTTTGGATGTGACCTATTTAGCAGCTCATGCACAAGAACATTCTATATGGTATGATCACTGAGGTATGAGGATTCTAGGGACCTAACAACCTAGCTACTTAGGGAGTCTCCCATGGTGATTTGGTTTTGCTTTTATCTGTTTAAAACTATATTTAATTTTTTCCCTTTGTTTATAAATTAAACCTATCTTTATTTCAAAGTTGTTTAATACATCCTTTTAAAAACTAGGATGATAATTTTTCATTCAATGTCATTATATGGGATTTTTTTGTGGTATCCTAATGGTAAATTTGGCTCACACCCAACTTACACCCTCAGTTGTAAGTAGACCTTGTTATGTTTGACCCAGATAAAAGAAAGATTCCTCATGGTGGTGATAGTGGTTCTATGTACTAGCGGTTTCTTGTTATACAAGTGTTGGAGGTGGCGACATGGGGGTGTTGACCCACATGTTTCAAAGAGACTTGTTTTTCTAGTTAGTCCCAAACCCTTTTTAGTTACTTTAGTTTTTCTATGTAAATTATAAATGTTTAACTCATTATTGTAGTGTTCCTTTGATCTCTTGTGTTATGGATATTGGGTATGATGTGATATAGATTTTTTAAATGTTTATAGTTGGTTTTCATGGGATAAAATCATTCCCAAAGGTGTTACTCTATGCTCAGGCACTATTTTATAGCCCGTGGGGATCGAGAATGCCCATTTGATCCATGCCATAGTCTAAGTCGGGTGTCGGGTTGGGTTGAAGCTTGGTCCAATTCATGAAATTAACACTTAGATATTGATATAATGTAAGGCAAGAAATATAAGTGGTTATGATAACATGATATATTTAAATTTCAGAGGGAAAATTTATTTTAATTATATAGTAGTTAATATAGGTTGGCTGGGGACATATATATGTTGAGTAGTTGACATCATGAGTTTAATGAATATAATAACGGTTGATTTGGTTACTATGTGGTGATAATTGATTTTCTAGGAATTATGTTAACATTACGAGATTGATGTTTTGATTTGATATATGTGATAACTACTATGAAACTATGTTATGAATTGTGATAATGTTGTTTTCCATTGATGATGATGTGTTATAGAAGGATGTGGTATTAATTGATGAAGATATCAATTTAATGGGATATGGTAATCCCTTATGATGATGTGGAATTAACATAATGGCATTCCCACCATAGGTATTGTTGTAAATACTATATATTGACCATTATACAGTTATTATTTTTGTAGTAACATAGTCTATTCATATAGATATTGGTGTTATTTTTTCTATGGTGGATAATTGATATAGTTATAGTTATTTCATCATTAAATAAGAGAATACTATGAAAATGTGTTTAATATGTAGTAGTTTAGGTGATGTGATTATGCTAACATGAATAAAAATATATGGCTGTGGTGATATAGATGAAATGATTTAGTGGTTGTTATGAATTAATGTTTTATTATATTTTGTTGTCAATAAATTTATTTACTTTCTATATGTCATTCAAGGAGTCTTTATTATTCATATTCACTTGACACAAGTGAGTTTTGAGGTAGAACCTATAGGATATTCATATATAAGTACTTAATATTTTTTCATACTTATAAGATTTTTTAAAATAGAGTGTTAGACAATTTTTGTTTGGGAAAGAGGTTATTTATATAGTAGTAGGATGAGTCATGTTTAAATATAGAATATGATGTTTATGGATTATTTTTTGTTTATTTGTTAATATGTTCATGCTTGTGTTAATTTAAATATGTTGGATAAAATTAAAATTTCATTATGCGTGTGGTTGTTTAGGTTTGGTGAACATAAAAGAGTAATTCATCACTTATTTTTGATTTTATATCCTTAGTGATATTCATCTCCTAATATATTATTAGAGTTATGTTTTAGGGTCACTCTCAATCATATTTTTTCTTAGGATGAGTCTTGGTGGGATTGGGATGTGACAGAATGGTATCCGATTGAGTGTTATAGGATGGAATTTATAGTAGGAACTAGGGAGGATTGAAATATTTTAAATGTATTTTGTGTTACCTTAACCTAATATGTAATTTAGGGTAAATAAACAGTTAAATATGAAGAGATACCCTGTGATTCTATGCATATAACTTGATCTCCTATGATTTTCTACTAAAGGAATGAGGTACTATTATTAGGGTAGTTGTACTAGCATTTTTCTATGAATTATATTATGTTAGGTAATAATGATTGTGTGTTATATGTATTTATTTATATGTTTTGACTAATCTTGAGGTGTAGTAAATAGATAAAACCACATTTTCCAAGGGCTAATATGGTCATTTGTCTTTAGTTATGCTTTATATGAATCAAAACTGTGTGGTATATGAAGAGATGGTGTAAAAGGGGATAAATTTTATTCATTAAAGGGTAAACCTAGTAGTTATTATAAGGCCCCAGCCTTAAACCTTACTTAATCTTGAGTTATTACAAGATTACACATTGAGGATCTTTTCAGGTTTAGAGTTTTAGAGAATTAGATCATGAAACTTGCATTAGATTCCACATTTAAACAAAGTGGTTACATAAAAGAAAGTATTCATTCTTCCCATCAACGGAAACATATTTAAAATAAAACATGGATTCTTTCTTGACACATCCTTGACACTATCATCTCATCATGTAACATTCCCTTGACCTGTGAAAAACATTTCAAAAACTTGGGAGGAGCATAAAAAGCTCAGTAAGGGTTATAAAAATATGGAAAGGAAACATGAGTTCATATATATATAAGAATGAAATCATACTTTACCCATAAAACATAGGCACTTTAACATACCTCATCAAATCATGAATAAATCATAGAAATCATAATACATAAAGGTAACTTGAGGCATTCATAAAATTCTTACGTAGGGAGTAACCCTCTTGGTTACGTTTGGAATACCCATCACAGTATATTCCCTAAATCTCTTCGGAGAAACCTTAACGTTTCACTCCTTCGCGTTACCCAATGCATTAGAGAGCTATATCGGGATCACCCACCCTTAGTTTATCACGGAACCACCCGTCTTCATAATAATGCCCAAGAACCTCAACTTAATCGTATCACATAAAACATGCATAAAGGAAACATAAAATTTCCACCTTTCAATCACAAGATATCAACACAACACATTGATATAAAAACATTATGAAAACCATTTTCAATACCAAAATAAAAGAAAAGTAAAACATGGTATTTATTTTTCTTTTAAAAAGAAGGTATGACTTGTAGAGGAAGCCGAAACTCAAATAATGGTCACGACGGCAAAGAAGTTGTTGTCGCCGCATACGTACGACAAAACATTCCCTTTTGTCATTTAGTAAAACGATTCTTATAAAAAAGATTCCTTTTGGATAAACGTAAAAGTCAAAGGGGTTTATACACCGTATAAAAGAAGGTTGAGTATAGAACAAAATATGCCTCAATGAAAGGAGATTGAGACGAAGTCCCATACAAAGACGATATCCTTGGATTAAGGATAAATCAGTTACATAACTATGTGTGACAAAAGTATACACGAAATATACGTGCGTATTAAGTGTAAAACAATCAGAGGACATTCACACATAATCATAGAACGACATATTCAATGTGTACAAGTTTATCCCAAAGAATCGAAATTGAGTTAAGAAGTTCCCTTGCAAAAATTAAACAGCCTAATGGCGTCACTTCAAAATTTAGAAAAAGAGTTGATGAAAGATAAAAAGGGTATCTCATCACTTGAACATAAAATTTACATCAATAAGTATATAGAATAACATATCCCAAAATAATATTTTGTGAATTAAAAGACATAACAAAATAAGTATTTTAAAAAGAGGAGGGTGAAAGGTTCCCTTACCGACATGGGTATCTTTCGAAACATACGCCCCGTGAAAGAAGGACAATACAACACTGATGTAAATACTCATAAATGAAAGAATATTACACAATGAGTAAAATAATGGTTAGTACATACACCACTGAAAGGAAATTATGGCAAATGTAGCATAAATCTCACGGGAATAAAAGTGAGATGAAAAATCCCTTACGAAAACTCGGTAGCCTAACAACGCTACTTAAAACTTCTAAAAATGGATTGATGAGATCAAATAGGGTATCACATCACATTAAAATAAAATTTACATCAAGAAGAATATAAAAGAACATCCCACATCATAACAAATAGTATCTTAAAAGAAGTGACATAAAGGAGAGTACTTAAAGAGAAAGAGAGAGGTTAGATCTCTTACAAAAATTCGGTAGCCTAACGGCGCCACTCAAAACTTCCAAAATGGATTGATGAGAGAGAATAGGGTCTCTCAACATATGAACATAAAAATTACAGTAATAGTAATATAAAATAACATCCCAATAACAAGAAATATGAGCTTATAAGGAATGACATAAAAGAGTGTACTTAAAAAGAAAGAGAGGAGTAGGATCCCTTACCTCAAGTCCAACTTGTCTTGTTCGTTTCTTTATATTCATGAATAATAAACTTTGGTCAATTAATAATTTCCTAATTACCTCCTTTAGAGATTATTATTCAGTTCATATCACATATTATAATGTTATAATAATTGTTTAATAATGTTAGTTCATATCAGACGTTTTTGCCGATGTTTGGTACATGAGTTAAAAATGAACTTGTTTGAAAAAAGATTTCCCATGTAGTTATAAGTAAATAATTTCAAGAATAGTATTAATGATTAAAATATCATATATATCCATTAAATATTCATTTTATACTATTCCATAACATTTGGAGATAAAAAACAAAAAGCACCGTTCATGGAGACGGTAGGCCGTACGTACGCATGAACGCTACTTTCATTTTTTGTCATATTAATGGAATTAAAACAAAATGAGAGAGATATATATATGTTATAATTCCAGAATGATATCCATAATTTATATGTAATATATTACATATATATATATTATATATATGTAATTATAATATTATATAACATTTTGAGATAAGAAATGAAATGTACCGTTCATGGAGACGGTAAGCCGTACGTACGCATGAACGCTACTTCCATTTCTATTTTATATTTAATGGAATTAAAACATAATTATAAATAATAGTATTTTAATTCCAGTATGGTATCATATATAATATCATTACATATATCCTTTATACATACCACATATGGTATTAACGAATCAAATCACTTTGAGGGGGCAGTAGTCCGCACTTCCTTAAATGAAGATATCGCGTTTACCCATAATGGAAACCATAAAGTTACGCCATAAATGAAAAATACAGAAGATTAAGTAAAAAATAAACATATTATATATCATATATAAATATAGTGTCATCTTAATGGCCACCTTTGAAGGTGTTAGAAGAATGTTGAACAATCATCGTTTCGTGAGGCATAAATTCGCCATCCATAGAAACAGTATGTTCTTTAACCATTAGATGTAGGTGTGTGTAATTGTAGTTCGAATCCTTCTTATAACAAAATCCTAGTATATTTAAGATACAGGATTTGTTACAAAATAAATTAATAAAAAGAGTTTAGGGGGTTGGAGAAGAAAAATAAATCAAAAGGACACAAGTGAATACATTACCTTAAAATCGGGTAACTCCCTTTGGTTTGAGCTCAAAGGATTCCTTGGGAAGACTTATGCCCAAAGAGAGGCTTCAAGGAGTTATATAGGGAATTGGAGAGACAAAATGGGTAGGGGTTGGCCGAGCCAAAGGCTTTGGGAGTGTGGGTAAGGAGGTAGATGTGGGGGCCTTTTATAAGAGGAGAGGAGGGGCACTCTTGTAAAGTTACAAAATGTTACTTTATTTTCAAAAGAGTTTCGGATTTTAAAGGTCCCACATTGATGTATTTCGAGGATAAGGTGACAAGGGTTCGAAATCCACTCATCCAATAGGTTTTGGACATGTGTAGGTCTTAGATATTACATTATCTTTCCATTTTATTTAAATCGTTAAATAATGAGGTCATCACTGCATCATCATGATGTCATAAATAATATAATTTATTTAATGTCTAAAAATTATAAAAAAAACTATGATGTAGGAAAGAGTTTTATATTTCCAATGACTATTTATAGTAAAAAATAAGACTTGTATAACCCCATTTAAGAATTGTTTTAGTAAAACATCTCATGTTTGTGTCATTTTTACTTTAACATTAAATAAAAAGATATTTATGTCATTTTCCAACCAAAGTGGCTCCATGGGGTCCCCAAGTTGACCCATTGATTGTATTGGTCGGCCATGACATATCCAATGAGGGTAGGACATGTGTCTAGGTAATTTAATGTTATTAAAATGTTATTCTTACCATAAACTATACTAATTACCTCTAATCGCGATTAAAAACTTAATAAGTTACTATTCACCAAAAAATTATTTTTATCCCATTGAACCACATTTTACTTCTTAATGACAACCATGTATGTCGGATTTTTGAAATTCAAAACACAAAGATGGCAAAATTTCATTTAAACGGAAAAATCAATTTTTATAAGCACCACTTAGTGGTTTCACTATTCATCAAAAATTGAAGTTTTTCAGAAAAATCCCAAAAATTCACCCTAAGCTATATTTGATATTCAGAATTCAAAAATGAAGTCTATTTTACAAAATTCAAAACATATAAGTCACATTAATTAATTTAATAATTAATTCCCGCTGTCAGAGCAAATAGCGTGTTTTTATGAAACAATAAGTATCAAAAGATTGACACTAGTTTAAGTCTGATTTCAAAGTGAAATTAATTCCAACGACCAATATTGGATTTAATGGTAAAAATATATTCTAATTTAACTTTAAAACCAATTAAAAATATAATATAATCATATAAATAAATTATATTTAAAATTGGTTTTGAATTAAAATACAACATTTTACACTATTCATTAAAAAAATGAACTTTATCGGAAAGATACCAAAAATTTACACAAAGTAAATTTTGATGTCTCGATTCTTAAGAAGAGTTTTATTTGGTCCAATATAATGTATAAGAGTGAACAAAACTATATTTAATGACTATTTTCCATCAAAAGGCGATAAGTGAACCTTTAGTGAAAACTAGGGCATATATGCCTAAAATTGAATTCTTTCCATATTTTAAGCCTTTATCTTTCATTGGATAAATGTAAAAACATTAAAAAACATATATAATCATATTTTAGTTATTTCTATCCATTCCCGCCAATACAAAAACTACATGTTAACTACCATTTAAAATAATAATATTTTATTATTAGAGTGCAACGTAAGATTCCCAAGAAACTCGTTGTTGCGTGTTGGGTATGCCATCGAGCATAGCGTCCCCTTTAAAGTCATATTAATATTTTATTCACAAATATGGATAAATATGAAAATGTCATATTCTTTATTTACCTGGGGTGTTACATCCTTCCCCCCTTTTGGGAATTGCGTCCTCGCAATTTTTAAAATTGAGCTTGGAAACATCCTTGAAAGTCCCATATTGGAACAAGAGTCGGTAAAACAATCACTTTAAAATAAAAGAAGATAAGTACAGAGGTCACCCGAGTTAACCCATACTAGGATTCCATGTAGAAAAACATGGAAATGAAAGAAAAAGCAAAGGGTTATGTTCTTGAGGGAGAGTGATAGTAAACATATCTAGGAGAAAGTTAACCATAAGAAAATCACAAACTTGTGATGGGTTAAACGATATTCGATTCCCAAGTAGGAAAAGTTAATATACAACATTTTTGTTTTAAGTTACTTTTTATTGAGGAATTTATTCATAAGGAAACATAATCACTTATCATTCTGACTTTCAACTTTTATTAGATTCATTACACAAACTCATATTTTCTCCAAAAGATGAGTATTTAGGAAGACTTGTTTGCATTAAGAGTACTATAATCAACTTTTAGAGAATCACCTAATCCACCGAAGAGAACTATATACTTCCCATATCTTTAGACCTTAACCAAAACCAAAACCGAAAAGGTTAGTACAAGGTCAGATAATCCAGAAAAGGATATCCCTTTAAAAAGAAAATCTATGCTTAATCTCCAAAATTTGTCCAACAAAACCCAAAGTTCAACGAGGACCATCCGATAAACAATTTGTCCATAAAATTCTTCAAAGTAAACCAATCTAAGATTGAAACCCAAATATTTGAAGGATTTAGTCACATAGTCTTCCAAGTTAAATCGTAACATTTATCTCCAAACAACATCAGTTGCCCCTAAAGTCTCGTATTGAAAAGTAATTAACCTAATCACATATCCTCCATGATAGGTTAATCATTTTCATAAATAACCCAAAATCAACTTACTCTTAATTCATAAAATCATATAACTAAAAAGAATCAGTCAAACTCACCAGGGACTTCACGTAGTCCAGTGGTAGGCGATAAATACCAGTCGCACTTTGGTTGTGGGTTCGATTCCGGCAGCTTTGTCCGACGCGACGGGTAGTCACACGGTCTGCGTGTTGTCCTTTTTCCAAAAATATATAATTCTCAAATCATTCCCCAAAAAGAGATAAAATCATCAAAAATAACCATAACATAATTTAACCTCAATTTAATCTCATGCCTTTCACTTCCATCATAACATATAGTAACCCATAATTACCTCAAAAGTAAGGATCATATAAACTCTAATGGTTACCTTTATAGTTATTACCTGAACTTCCACATCGATTGGTCATCTCGTATATGATGAATTAAAGATCATACCAAGGTTCAAGTGGTTTATCATGACTCCTTGATAGTTGGTTTAGAACAACCACGAGTTTCCTCATTGAATCCCCCATTTTATCTAGTATCTTAATCATAGAACCACCACAGTTTCCTTCAAACCTGTTGTCTCTTTGGTGCCTGCTATATCCATCCATTCACTAAAAACAGAAATGTCAGTGTGAGTATATCAACAAAACCATCATGTACTAATGAGGAAGGTAAACACTAAGATACACTTACTCATTCACTTTATCTAAAACTAGGACTCTTTCTGAAATCCTAACCATTATGGTAATGCCACTTATGCTTAAAGAATACCCTAACCTCTAAAGTTATCTAAACCGACCTTTGAT
Source organism: Viscum album (assembly GCA_963277665.1). Lineage (NCBI taxonomy): Eukaryota > Viridiplantae > Streptophyta > Magnoliopsida > Santalales > Viscaceae > Viscum > Viscum album. Next base: position 283,015,593 of record OY728129.1, read on the forward strand.
ACCAACTATAAGGCCCCAGCCTTAAACCTTACTTAATCTTGAGTTATTACAAGATTACACATTGAGGATCTTTTCAAGTTTAGAGTTTTATAGAATTAGATCATGAAACATGAATTACATTCCACATTTAAACAAAGTGGTTACATAAAAGATAGTATTCATTCTTCCCATCAATGAAAACATATTTAAAATAAAACATGGATTCTTTCTTGACACATCCTTGACACTATCATCACATCATGTACCTTTCCCTTGACCTGTGAAAAACATTTCAAAAACTTGGGATGAGCATAAAAAGCTCAGTAAGGGTTATAAAAATATGGAAAGGAAACATGAGTTCATATATAAATAAGAATGAAATCATACTTTACCCATAAAACATAGGCACTTTAACATACCTCATCAAATCATGAATAAATCATAGAAATAATAAGACATAAAGGTAACTTGAGGCATTCATAACATTCTTATGTAGGGAGTAACCCTCTTGGTTACGTTTGGAATACCCATCACAGTATATTCCCTAAATCTCTTCGGAGAAACCTTAACGTTTCACTCCTTCGCATTACCCAATGAATTGGAGAGCTATATCGGGCTCACCCGCCCTTAATTTATCATGGAACCACCCATCTTCATAATAATTCCCAAGAACCTCAACATAATCATATCACATAAAACATGCATAAAGGAAACAAAACATTTCCACCTTTAAATCACAAGATATCAATACAACACATTGATATAAAAACATTATGAAAACCATTTTGAATACCAAAATAAAAGAAAAGTAAAACATGGTATTTATTTTTCTTTTAAAAAGAAGGTATGGCTTGTAGAGGAAGCTAAAACTCAAATAATGGTCACGACGACAGAGAAGTCGTTGTCGCCGCATACCTACGACAAAACATTCCCTTTTTTCATTTAGTAAAACGCTTCGTATAAAAAATATTCCTTTTGGATAAACGTAAAAGTAAAAGGGTTTTATACAACATATAAAATAAGGTTGAGTATAAAACAAAATATGCCTCAATGAAAGGAGATTGAGATGAAGTCTCATACAAAGACGGTATCCTTGGATTAAGGATAAATCAGTTACATAACTATGTGTGACAAATGAATACACGAAATATAAGTGCGTATTATTTGTAAAAAAATCATAGTACATTCACACATAATCATAGAACGGCATATTCAAGGTGTACAAGTTTATCTCAAAGAATCGAAATTGGGTTAAGAAGTTCCCTTGCAAAAATTAGACATCCTAACGTCGTCACTTCAAAATTCAGAAAATGATTTTATGAGAGATAAAAAGGGTATCTCATTACTTGGACATAAAATTTACATCAATAAGGATATAGAAGAAAATATCCCAAAATAATATTATGTGAATTAAAAGACATAACAAAATAAGTCTTTTAAAAAGTGGAGGGTGAAAGGTTCCCTTACCGACATGGGTATCTTTCGAAACATACGCCCCGTGAAAGAAGGACAATACAACATTGATGTAAATACTCATAAATGAAATAATATTACAAAATTAGTAAAATAATGGTCAGTACATACACCACTCAAAGGAAATTGTGGCAAATGTAGCATAAATCTCACAAGAATAAAAGTGAGATGAAAAATCACTTACGAAAACTCGGCAGCCTAACGGCGCCACTTAAAACTTCCAAAAATGGATTGATGAGATCAAATAGGGTATCTCATCACATTAAAATAAAATGTACAGAAAGAGTAATATAAAATAACATCCCCCATCATAACAAAGATTATATTAAAATAAGTGACATAAAGGAGAGTACTTAAAGAGAAAGAGAGAGGTTAGATCTCTTACGAAAATTCGGCAGCCTAACGACGCCACTCAAAACTTCCAAAATGGATTGATGAGAGAGAATAGGGTCTCTCATCATATGAACATAAAAATTACAGTAATATTAATATAAAATAACATCCCAATAACAAGAAATATGAGCTTAGAAGGAATGACATAAAAGAGTGTACTTAAAAAGAAAGAGAGGAGTAGGATCCCTTACCTCAAGTCCAACTTGTCTTGTTCGTTTCTTTATATTCCTGAATAATAAACTCTGGTCAATTAACAATTTCATAAGTTACTCCTTTAGAGATTATTATTCAGTTCATATCACATATTATAATGTTATAATAATTGTTTAATAATGTTAGTTCATATCAGACGTTTTTGCCGATGTTTGGTACATGAGTTAAAAATGAACTTGTTTGAAAAAAGATTACCCATGTAGTTATAATTAAATAATTTACAGAATAGTATTAATGATTAAAATATCATATATATCCAATAAATATTCATTTTATACTATTCCATAACATTTGGAGACAAAAAATGAAAAGCACCGTTCATGGAGACTGTAGGCCGTACGTACGCATGAACGCTACTTTCATTTTTTGTCATATTAATGGAATTAAAACAAAATGAGAGAGATATATATATGTTATAATTCCAGAATGATATCCATAATTTAGATGTAATATATTACATATATATCCATTATATATATGTACTTATAATATTACATAACATTTTGAGATAAGAAATGAAATGTACCGTTCATGGAGACGGTAAGCCGTACGTACGCATGAATGCTACTTCCATTTCTATTTCATATTTAATGTAATTAAAACATAATTATAAATAATAGTATTTTAATTCCAGTATGGTATCATATATAATATCATTAAATATATCCTTTATACGTACCACATATGGTATTAACGAATCAAATCACTTTGAGGGGGTGGTAGTCCACAATTCCTTAAATGAAGATATCACGTTTACCCATAATGGAAACCATAAAGGTACGCCATAAATGAAAAATACAGAAGCTTAAGTAAAACATAAACATATTATATATCATATATAAATATAGTGTCATCTTAATGGCCACCTTTGAAGGTGTTAGAAGAATGTTGAACAATCATCGTTTCGTGAGGCAGAAATTCGCCATCCACAGAAACAGTATGTTATTTAACCATTAAATGTAGGTGTGTGTAATTGTAGATCTAATAATTATTATAACAACATCCTAGTATATTTAAGATACTGTATTTGTTACAAAATAAATGAATAAAAAGAGTTTAGGGGGTTGGAGAAGAAAAATAAAACAAAAGGACACAAGTGAAGACATTACCTTAAAATCGGGTAACTCCCTTTGGTTTGAGCTCAAAGGCTTCCTTGGGAAGACTTCTTCCCAAAGTGAGGCTTCAAGGAGTTATAGAGGGAAGTGGAGAGACAAAATGGGCAGGGGTTGGCCGAGCCAAAGGCTTTGGGAGTGTGGTTAAGGAGGTAGATGTGGGGTCCTTTTATAAGAGGAGAGGAGGGGCACTCTTGTAAAGTTACAAAATGTTACTTTATTTTCAAAACAGTTTCAGATTTTAAAGGTCCCACATTGATTTATTTCGAGGATAAGGTGATAAGGGTTCCAAATCCACTCATCCAATAGGTTTTGGACATGTTTAGGTCTTAGATATTACATTATCTTTCCATTTTATTTAAATCGTTAAATAATGAGGTCATCGCTGCATCATCATGATGTCATAAATAATATAATTTATTTAATGTCTAAAAATTATAAAAAAAACTATGATGTAGGAAATATTTTTATATTTCAAATGACTAGTTATAGTCAAAAATATGACTTGTATAACCCCATGTAAAAATTGTTTTAGTAAAACATCTCATGTTTGTGTCATTTTTACTTTAACATTAAATAAAAAGATATTTATGTCATTTTCCAACCAAAGCGGCTCCATGGGGTACCCAAGTTGACCCATGGATTTTCTTGGTCGGCCATGACTCATCCAATTAGGGTAGGACATGTGTCTAGGTCATTTAAATTTATTAAAACATTATTCTTACCATAAACTACACTAATTACCTCTAATCGCGATTAAAAACTTAATAAGTTACTATTCACCAAAAAATTATTTTTATCCCATTGAACCAAATTTTAATTATTAATGAGAACCATGTATGTCGGATTTTTGAAAATCAAAACACAAATATGGCAAAATTTCTTTTAAACGGAAAAATCAGTTTTTATAAGTACCACTTAGTGGTTTCACTAGTCATCAAAAATTGAAGTTTTTCAGAAAAATCCCAAAAATTCACCCTAAGCTATATTTGATATTATGAATTCAAAAATGAAGTCTATTTTAAAAAATTCAAAACATATAAGTCACATTAATTAATTTAATAATTAATTCCCGCTGTCAGAGCAAATAGAGTGTTTTTATGAAACAATAAGTATCAAAAGATTGACACTAGTTTAAGTATGATTTCAAAGTGAAATTAATTCCAACAACCAATATTGGATTTAATGGTAAAAATATATTCTAATTTCACTTTAAAACCAATTCAAATGATAATCTAATCATATAAATAAATTAATTTAAAAAGAGGTTTTGAGTTAAAATACAATATTTTACACTATTCGTTAAAAAAATGAACTTTATCGGAAAGATACCAAAAATTTACACAAAGTAAATTTTGATGTCCCGATTATTAAGAAGAGTTTTATTTGGTCCAATAGAATGTATAATATTGAAAAAAACTATATTTAATTACGGTTCTCCATCAAAAGGCGATAAGTGAACCTTTAGTGAAAACTAGGGTATATACGCCTAAAATTGAATTCTTTCCGTATTTTAAGACTTTATCTTTTATTGGATAAATGTAAAAACATTTAAAAACATATATAATCATATTTTAGTTATTTATATCCATTTCCGCCAATACAACGACTACATGTTAACTACCATTTAAAATAATATTATTTTATTATTAGAGTGCAACGTAAGATTCCCAAAAAACTCGTTGTTGCGTGTTGGGTACGCCATCGAGCATAGAGTCCCCTTTAAAGTCATATTAATATTTTATTCACAAATATGGATAAATATAAAAAATTTCATATTCTTTATTTACCTGGGGTGTTACAGTTATATAGGATTGAAGGGTTACCTTAAGAGAAATTTCATGATAGGATTTATAAAAGAATAAGGAATCCATTTCTAAAAAGTTTGAAGAGTTATTGATAAAGTATATAGAGATAAAATATCATCTTAATCAATCTACTGATGGGAACTAGATTCTATTTGGAATTGGATTATTATATAGGGTTTCATGGTTGTGGTGGATATTTTTTATTGTTGATCATGATGTTTCCATAATCAAGTGGAGCTAGTTTTTATATTAATTTAAAGAGGAATTCTTAAAATCCACCCTTCGATTGTAATTTCAGTATATGATATTAGATATCTAGTATTGAATGTACAGGTTTTGGGAGAATTGAGTAAAGTTTATAATCTTATTATGATATTTCAAAAATTTTTAAGTGGATAAGGAAAAGTTATATTGTGATTTTGATAAGAAAATGGTACAAGAAATTTATAATAAGTTTAGTCAATTTACTTTTAGAATGTATATTGAGGTAAAATTGGAGGCTAAGGTTATTGATTGTAAATTAAAAAAAACTACTGATTTACTTAAAGGTGGGTGATATATCTCAATGCATGGTGAATCTAAGTGGAGGATCCATTCATTCTTAGGGAAATTGGGTAATTTCTATAATTCATCTTATTAATGATTCTTTAAAGATGGTTGTTTATATTCCTCAGTATTGATAAGTGATGTGATATTCTATTCATGTGGTGGTATATGCATCAAACATTTAAGTTTCCTATATTTCATAGAGTGCTTGGTAATCTATATAATAGATTGTTAGTAGATGGTTTATCCTTTCAACCATATTATCCAACATAACCATTTTAATCATAACAATATCATTATCATGGTAGACCAGTTGTATGATGTATACTATGTTGAAAAAACTAAGGAAATTTTCTCATCCTTAGGGACGAATGAATGATCATCGATGTGGTGTAGGTAGAAATGTAAGAAAACTTTGAAAAAGTTATGGTAGTGGATAACTCTATTCAATGGAAGGTAAAAATTCGGGAGAACAAAAGTTGGTATGATGTTGATTAGAATCCCTTAAACACTTGAATCTATTTTATTTTAAAGGATGAAATTTGGTGATATAGAGTGAACATATAAAGTTGGACTATTCTTATTAAACATGAAACCTTATGATGTCATACTTGAAATGAATTAGTTACATTAGAATAAATATTTTATATATTTTTATCATAGGGTGATTTATTATAATATAAATAGAGACCATATAATATTAACTAGAGAGTGAAATCCAAGAAATGCGTTACAACATTTTGAATCTCAAATTATTAATTCTCTAATAAAAAGTTTAACAATATTGGTTTCAAAAGAATGTGTAAAGGAATCCCCAAGATGATAATGGATTTTTATGATATATTCCTATAGGATATTACCAATTTGGAACTATTCTTAGAGATATAGTTTTATATGGAGTTATACCAAGGTAAATCTCTTATATTAATCGATGCTCACTGGATGGCATTGGAAAAGTATAGGGATTGTGGATCCATGTTGATGAATTATTATAGATGGGATTTAATGATGTTGGTATGACTCGATGGGATACTTTGATATTATTTTCAAATAATGTGAAAGGTAGTCCAGGTTTATGTATTCATTACCAGAGATTAAATTATGTTATGGTGAAAATTAGTACACTTTACCAAGAATTGATGAAATAATTAATCAACTAAAGGAAGCTTGTTGGTTTTCAAAGATAGAATTGTGATCAAGATGTCATCAGATGAGACTAAAAGAGTAAGGCATTTAGAAGATGAAATTATAGTCTCATTATGGAAATTTAAAGTTATTAGTATTTAATTTTGGAGTTATAAATTTTTAAATATTATTCATTGGATTTATGGATTAGTTTTTTAGTCCCTATCTTGATCATTTTTATTTTTGTTCATTAATTACATTTTAGCTTACTAAAGTACTATTAAGGATAATGTAATATTTTATAGAATTTTTTAGACTTATTCACCTCTATTTGTTCTATGGAAATATGTCAAAATATAGTTTTTTAGCATAGTATGTAAAATTCCATAGACATGATATTTCTCAATGATAAGTATATATAGATAAATCCAAGATAGAAGTAGTTATTTTTTGGGGAGTACTAAATAATTTATTAAAGGTGATAAATTTTCTAGAATTAATTGGGTATTATTAGAGGTTTCTATATAATTATTATTATATTCTAGATCCCTTATTAGCTCTAACACATAAGGTTCATACTGTTATTTTAATACCATAATGTAAGACATCACATGAATACCTAAAAAATAATTTGACAAGTGCCCTTATTTTTTATTTTAATAAATAATTAATAGTGATTATACTATGATACATAAAATCATGGATCATATTGTTTTTTATATATGAGTGAGAAGTTATATCATAAGTTTCAACAATGTTATGTCCTCATGGACATGATTATGCATCCTACGATCACAAGTTAGTATCATGGGTATTTTATTCAAATTTTTGGAGATATTCACCAAATAGAGGATAATATTTTAGTCTATAAAGAACATGGGATTATATGAAAATTATGATGAGTGGAGTTCCACCTTGATTATGATTATAATATTTCATATACACTATAAAAATTTAATACGATACCTAGATAATTAAATAAGAAAACCTATAATAATATTTCTCAGGATGTGAGAGGCAAATAGTTGATATTGAAGAAACTCAGTAATTTTTATTTAGATGTGGATGTGGTTTTCAATAGAGTTTTGATATATGAGATTATAGTACATTATCATTTTTTCAACAAGTAGAAGAGTCTCAGTTGAGAGACATTTAGGTAGTGGCATATAAAAATCAAGTAAATAATGGGGTTTCTACTAAATTTGAATATAATATTAAGAACATCAAGTGTTATTACATATAAATCTATATGTTCATTTGGATATATGAACATTAGTCTTGGGTGAGTTCTATCAATTGTTATTAGTGGTGAATTTGAGTGTTGATAAGATATATAATGCTTTAAAGAATATTTTTTTTTGGTCTTGGAAAAATAATATTATGGAATAGTTTGTATCCGTATGCATAAAATTTCTATAAAATAAATAAAAATATCAGGAATAATTAGGTTTGATGATGTTAATTCCCATATAGGATTAATATATCATTGAGAGGGAGAGGGGGTGAATCAGTGATATTTTTTATTTTAAGTTTCCTTTATTTTAAAACAACTTTCACCTCATATTAAATATTTATCACTTTTATGAAAAACAAAAAAATCACACATACATAGGAATACAAGTATTTACAAGGTTAATACTCAAAAAGAGTAGCTACATACTTTTCATGGTTTGGAAACAATCCAATACCAAACAATCCATTAGAAAACAATCCTTTTGTGTGGATACAACAAGTAAGACATACCTTTAAACTTATATAGCACTATGATCAATACAACAATGAATGCGATTTTTCTAGAAAAAATGATGCAATATAGGTTTGTGTAACAAGTAATGAAACCTTCACCAATTGGTTAGAAAAAAGTTACTATGCTGCATTATAAACATCCACTTGAATAGATTCAAAACAAAAATCTTCACTTTTCTACCCAAAAACAAGTAGAAAAACCTTTCTATACTTTTTACCAAAACTCAGTCTAATGGATCAGTCTGATTCCCTAGTCCGATTACTCAGTCTAAAAAATGATAAGAAATAATACTCTAGAAACAAATCTGAACCACCTTAAAAATTCCCTAGAAATATTTTTTCGATCGCTTAGTCTCATACCATAACCTCTTATTACTATACTTCCTTATTATTCTTCTGTTTGGAGATATTTCTCTAAAACATTTGTCCAGAAACCTTCTTATCTCTTCTTCAGTGCTCTTACTTTCTTCACACATGAACAATACTTCATTGTTAGAAAGTATAATGTACTTTATTCTATTTATAGAATGAAAAAGTGGTTTGTATGAGAATCTGAAAATGTTTTCCTACATAACCAAATTTCCAAAAAATGAATTTCATTTCCATTTTGACTTCATATTTGACTCTTTAGTGCCTCTCAACTATTTATGATTCTTATTAAAACTTCTCAAATATTCTCTAGACTTTATCATTCTTCAAACTTTCTAACCATTCTTTAGTCTGATACCAAGGTCATTACAGTGAAAACATATATATGTCTAAATATTACTAATTAATATGAACACTTGTAAAATGAATTAATCCTCATACCAGTAGTCCATACCAACTGAAAAAAACCTATTAAAAAAATTTAAAACATTCTTCCATAAACATTGTTGCAAATTTATTATACTTTTTCCTCATTTATTTTTCCATAAACATCATTTCAACTTTTAAAGACACCATCACTCCCTTTATAATCACTTTATAAGAAAACTCCCCTTTGAAAATACATGTAAAATATCTTCAAAGTATTCATAATTTTATTCAATTATTCAAATATTACTCAGACCACATCTGATAAAGTTCAGTGTCTGATGACTTATTAGTGAAAAAAATACATCTTATGGATTAGTGTATTCTTCAATTTGATGAATCAGTGTCAAGAATTTTCTGATGAATATTGAACCACTAAGAAAAAAAACAACACTTTTGTTATTTTTCTCTTCAACCAATTATAAAAAAAACAAATACAACCAATATTTATTTTGTTTTACGAAAATGGTTGACTAAATTTTTTTATCTTCATCAAATTTTATTGGTCCCAAAAAATTCCCACTACTAGTTGGTCCCAACAATTTTTTCTTACTGATCTGCTTTAACAAATCAACCTTGTTCTACCTATAATGGATTGGTGGTACACTGTGTCTGATGGATCTACTCATCTGATGAATTAGTTAATTCATGCTTCAACAAAACTTCAACTTCAACAACTTCCAAATTCTCATCCTTCAAACCATTTCTGTATCCAGTGATACTCACATTGGGGAACTGAGACTAGAAGGATTTTTCTTCAAACTTTCTACTTCCACAAAATCCTACTTGTATCATGAATTCTTCATGAATTTTAGAACATTAGGATTATTTTAGCATCATTTGACTTACATTTTAAAGTTATATGACTTCCTATACTTCCAAGAACTTCTATATTTCTAACCAAACCTTAAACCGATGGACAATACTTTTTGTCCCCCTTTATTTTATAAGGATTTGATCACAAGTTTTCCAAACAACTTAGGATATTTGAGAATTAAAATTCAGAAAATCATCATAAAAGTAAGTATGGAGATATTTAGACTCCAATATAACTTATCATTCCAATAAAAAAATTCATTCTAGACACAATTTGAGTATTAAATACAACTTTATTCACAAAAATTATTCAGAACATATCACCAAAACTGGAAAACTTTCTTATCAAAACTACATCCCATATTATAATTAAGATTCCCCCTTTAATCCTTATAATTTAATAACTATTTTTTTTAAATTAATGTGATTTTATTATCTTGAAAAAAATATAAAATAAATAACACAAACTTATATCCAAATCAAAAAAAAACTTCAATCCAACTTTGTCCCAATAATATACCCCTTTGGATTTTGTTATCAACCAAGGTTCATAAATCACTGAGCTTTGTAACCTCAAGTAATGGATTAATTATCAATAATTATTAGCTTATGTGAGCTAAATCATTGTAGTAAATAAGAATAATTGATAGAAAAAGCATTCTGTCCAAAAGTAGTGACTTACAAACCTTCTACAACTTTCCAAGATTCTTTGTCTTTTACCTTTAAAAAATTCTTTTACTTTCCTATAAGTTTCTTACACAATTCAAAAAATTATTAAAACAGTTCACATACTTACATTCTAATTTCATAGATTACCCACAACCCCCTACATAAATGATTCCTTAAAAGGTTTAGCATATATCTATGGATAAATTTATGAAACAATTCATCCCTTGACAACACTATCCAAAGAATATATGATAGAGGGGATAAAAAAACATACCTAAACCTTATAGATAAAGAGTATGGATTCTGATGTTCAACCTCAATTTGAAAAATTATTATGTCTATAAAGGTTTCATGAAAATGTCAGCAATTTGTTCCAATGTAGGAACATACTCCAACTTGAGTTCATTATTCACCAAATTCTCTTTGATTAAGTGATATTTGATATAAATATGTTTTTAATTATAATGTTGTAATGGATTTATTGTAAGGTTTATAGTACTATGATTATCACAACCCAAGATAAGAGGTAAATTTACTTCAATAAGTAAGTCTTCCAACCAAGTATTCATCCATATTAGTTGAGTAAAATATTGAGTGGAAACAACATACTCAGCTTCATCCATTCCAGAGTTACTAAATTTAGTTTCTTAGTATTCCAACTAACACAACATTTCCCAAGAAAGAAAACTCCAATAGATGTGGATCTTCTATCATCAAAACTTCCATCCCAATTAGCATCTGTATAACTAAAAAAATAAATTATTTCTAAGCTATCATACCTAATTCCAAAATATATCGTGCCTTTGAGATACCTAAGAACTATTTTTTACAACCAATATATGTGATTCTTTTGGATAAATTTTGAATCTTGCACATAATGTAACAACATAAAAAATGTATGCTGTTGAGGTAGTCAAATATAACAAACTTCTAATAAAATTATAAAACTCTTTAGATTCAACTTCCTTACCATATCAATCTTTAGTAGACTTAGTTTATACTGAAATTGGTGTGTAAATAGGTTTCTAATTTTCCATTCCAAACTTCTAAAGAAGTTAATTATCATACTTTTCTTGAGAAAGAAATATAGGTTTCTTTCTTTGTGGGACTTGTAACCCAAGAAAGTATCTCATTTCACCCATCACAGACATCTCAAAAAACCTTTTCATTTTTTAATCAAATATTTCACATGTTCTTTAATCATTACAAACCAAGATAATGTCGTCAACATATAAAATAACAATGGGGTAAATATCCTGAATTTATTTTATGTACATATTACTATCAAATATTCATTTCTTAAAATTCAACTTTCTTAAGAAGGTATCCAATTTGAAATACCATGACCTCAAAGATTTCTTTATCCCCATACAAGTATTTCTTAAAATTACACACATAACATTCATCTATTCCAAAAACAAAGGCACATGGTTGTTCAATATAAACTTATTCATGAATTTCTCCATTCAGAAATGACAACATCAAATCCATCTATACTCTTTTGTAGCTTCATTGTGTACAAATAGCAAGAAAATTTTTAATGGTTTCTAACCTTTACACTGGAGAAAAGTTATCATCAAAATAAATTTTTTAAATCTATGAGTATCCTTTTCACACTAACCATGATTTTTTTCTTATCACTTCACCATATTCATTCAACTTGTTCCAAAAAAACAACTTTGTACCAATAATCGTTTCATCTGTATTAGGTATGATTTATCAAGTATCATTCTTCTCAATTTGATCCAACTCTTCATTCATAGCCCAAACCCATTCTGGATTCTCAAAGGCTTCACTAGATTTTTTTAGATCAACTTTTGAATACAAATAAGTATGTGTAATAACTTTTTATGTTCTTATTTTCAGAAAATTTTGATGTTAATCACCAATAATGTTTTGAGATTGCACTTATTTCCTCAGCCTAGGATTAGATTTTTGAGATCATTCCTTACCAATAGAAATAATTGAGTCTGATTCTTCTTCTTGTGAGGGATTACATTTTCTTTCATACCTATCCAATCTTTCAACAAAAATTATTTCATCCTCTTCATCTTACTCATTTATTTGTGTTTGGGACACATCTTACTCAGATTTCTCAATAACTTTTACATCAAATGAATCGTCCAATATTCATTTCTCTTTGATGAAACATTTATATCTTCTTCCATCTGAAGAATAGTTAAGAAAGATTCTATCTTCACCTCTCTGATCAAACTTTACAAGTTTTCAACCTTTGTTCTTTATGATGTAGGGACTCCTAAAAACTCTTAAGTGTTTCAAACTTGGAGATTTGGAATAAAACATTTCATAAGGATTCATATCCAAACTTGTCCTATAGAAACACCAATTTTGAATATAAATAGTTATGATTGTATCTTTCCTCTAAAAGTAATGGGAAATACCATGTTCAAGTAACATACTATTCCCCATTTCAACTAAAATTATGTTATTAATTTCAACAACAACATTTTTGGGGGTGTGTATGGTGTACTGAACTCATGTTGAATTATATGTTTTTCAAGATAATTTATAAATTATTTATTCTTATACTCACCACTATTATCAATTCACAACTTCTTCCTAGAATTACTACATTCCTTATCATCTATTCTCTTGAAACTTTTAAGCATATTAAGAGAATATAAATTATGTTTCAAATACATAACACAAGTAATGAGAGTAAAATCATCAATGAAATAAATGAAGTAATTATATTTTAAAGTTGATTGTTTTCTAATTGTACCACTAATATCATAATGTATAAGTTCTATAGGTTGGGTTGAATGAATATCAACTTTATTATGCATATAGTTTGTAATATTTATTTTCTAAAAAATAGAACAATGACAATATCTTCTTATTAACATATCAGGAATACCATGGACACTTTCTTTCATTGATAACTTGATCAGGTTTCTTTGACACATATTTCCCCAATATTTTATTCCAAAACTGATTTTCTTTTATTATGCTTAATTAACATGAGTTTTGGACATCACCAACTTGGAACATGTTTCCTTTTGTTCATTGGACTCTTGTAACAAATTTTTCATTTCATATATTTTCACAACAAAACCATATTTAAAAAAAACTTTATTAACCTCATAAAAAATTTGTAAAACACTTAACAAATTGTGTTTCAACCAATCAAAAATAAATATTTCTTGGATTTTAACTTTTCTTCCCCAATAATAGTGGACCCACCACATTTTATTTTAATAGATTCATCATTGAAAAATGTTACTATTACTTCTTTAAAATATTTCACATTCTTAAAAATTTTCAAATATCCTATCATATGATAATAACAACCACTATTCATGATCTAGGTTAATTATCACTTTGTATTTTTGAGAGAGTTTTCTATAACAATAGACATTTCTTTCCCTTTATCTTTATTCACATATAGCTTCAGAGAATTTTTATACACATGTTGTTGTGATGGTAAAAAAAAGATGCCCTTTTTCAAGATTTCCAAGTTTTCCACATCTTCTAAAAATAGTTTCTAAAGGTTGGAAACTATTCTCAACTTTCACACCAACCTTCTCAGGTTTCTTCAAAACATACTTCTCATATTTCTTCCTTTGAGATGATTGAATACCCATCAAAATTTTCCTTCTGAAAACCATGGGATGATTTTAATTTTGTTGGTTGATCCAAAACATATTTTCCATATTCCAAAATTAACCACAATACTAGAAGTAACCATAATAGGAATACTTTCGTCTATAACTTCCATACTGTTTGTAATTGTGAACATGTTTCTCAAAAACTTTCTTATCTTTCACATTATAAAATTGTTGAGTCCCTAACTTTCTGTCATCAACTAGAATATTACTCTTCAATTCATATTTATTTATAACCTTATCAGAATCAGAAGTGGTAGAAACTTTTATTTCAGACTCAGAAATTTTAGAAACTTCTAAATTTACAACATTGTTGGTTTTGGACACATACATGATTTTCTCAACTTTTTTATTCTTAGGAATTACATCAAATTTATTCTAAACCTTTGAAGTTAACTTTTAATCCCTCTCAACTTCATATTTTCTAGAACTTTCACCGACTTTAGATATAGATTTCTTGAAACTTGTAACTCCCTGATCAACTTTAGAAAAATTTTGTTGAACAAGTTCACACTCTTCCTATTTACCTTTCAAATTTACTTCAAGATGTTCATTATGATTATTTTCTTTATAAAGATAATTCTCCATAAAATAAATCTTTTCAAGTAACCTATATTTCTCTTTAGGAAGAAATTATTGATTGTTTTCTGTAGAAATTTATTTATTTAACTTCTTGATCTCTCTTTCAAGTCTAAAAAAATTTCTCATACATTCTTTCAGTTATATTTTCATATTAAATTCTAATTAATTCTCTTAATATTTAGAACTACTACTTCCAAACTTTTCATGATTAACTATTTCAATGTAAGTACTTTCTCAAATAACTTCAGTAATATTTTTGGCCTCAACTTGATTGTGTTATTCTTTTACATATTTAAATAAAAATATCCTCCTTTTAGATTCAGAGAACTTATTATTTTTACACTTAGAATAATATTTTTACTTTTCACCCTATTTCTTCCAATATCTTAGTGACCTTATATCATCTTCATCGCTATCTTCCTTATTATTTATTTGATGAAAATTAACAAAAAAGTTCCCAAAACTACACATTAAAAACAATTCAAGGGAAGTTTCCCTTTGTACTTTCTTATAAATATTTTAAAATTTTTAGAAAACAAGGATAAGAACTCATCAAGATTATTACATAACTCATTTTAAGATTCATAATCACCAAAATATTTATATTCAATAATATTTTTAGGATTTACTTTCATGGAATCCTTGAAGGAAATTTCTCGATAAAATTTTATTTTAACTTTCATAACTCCCTCCCTTCTCATTTCATAAGTAATAAGAGAACTATAAAGGTTATCCAGAGATAGAGTTTCTAGATATCTATCTTAAAAAGATGAAACTTTGGCGTCAAACTTATCAGGAGGAATTCGAAATATCTTTTCAATATTATTTGAGTCTTCCAACTTCTCATTAAGACATAATATTGTGATAAAAATAGAATTCACCCTTGAAAATAAATTACCAATAGATTCATACTCACCCATTTTTATATTTTCATACTCCAACCTCCAAATCTGAAACTTGGATTTATTCACCTTTTTATTTCCTTAATAAATGTTGTTAAATTTCTCTTAGATACCTTTGGCAGTAGAAACTCCCTTAACCTTTAAAAAATAACTTTCATAAAGTTATGAGAGTAAAGCATTATTAGCTCTTCCACAATTCTCAAGATTATTCTTTTCCACATATGTTAGAGGAATATTTTTATCAAGAGGTGTAAATCCATCTATATAAGATTATAAAAAATCATACCTAAGATACCTGATATAAGGAAACATTTTTTCGTTTTAGATATGATAGTTCTTTCCACAAAAGATCAGAATCTCCTTACTATTAACATAATTCACATTCTCCATAACAACTTCTCTTAAAAAATTTTCTGCAAGGAGTAAAGTAAGGGAACCTTCTCTGTGATACCACTTGTTAATTCGCATCCTAGAACAATGTATCTATTAAAGTGGTAGGGGTGAATTAGTGATATCTTATTCTTTTAAGTTTCCTTTATTTTAAAACAACCTTCACCTCTTATTAAATATTTATCACTTTATTAGCCACAAAATGAGGCTAATATTAATTTTTAATATATATAATATTCATGTGATTTATTATTCATAAACACCATTTTAGTGCATTTTACACTTTGAACATCATTTCACATTATGATTGTAATTCCTTCTTAAAATGCACTATTATGTGGTACATTTTTGAACATCATTTAAAGTACCCAATGATATTGATTTTTTTAATATTTAATTTTCAGGTTTCTAATTATATTGGTAATAATTCATACTTGTGGAGTGTTGGAATATTCACATTGAAAGACCACCAAAATGGGATTTCATGCAACAATTCTGGAGAAGGCAGATTGGACACCATCCCACTGATGAGAATGTGGGGCCCAACATAAAGGCCCAATGAAGCCAAAATTTCTTGGGATTATAGAAGACATATATAGGAACAACTAAGTATGCAGGATCCAAAGCTAATTAGGCCTCCATCATGGTTATTCAGGTGGCCCAAATTGAAGATAAAATTCTGGGCCAGATTCTACGGCCCAAAAAAACAGCCCACCATTTTACACATATCTCGTTAAAAATAAACTATTTTAGTATGATAATTTACAGAATTTTAGGGAACATCAGGAGATTAAATTTTGTCTTATATGGCTCACTACAATTCTTCCATCTAGAAGGTATTCCAGGCGCATCTGTTCGATTGAATCAAGATGGCTGCCAACTTGGGTCAAGGGCGGAAAAGTCTCCTCTCCCTTACTTTCCACCACCATAGGCCTACCATACTCAAGTGGGATCTTTTGTACTATTGGGAGATCGAACAAAGTCTCCCAAAATTCCTATTTAAGTCTATGGTGGTGATGAGATTATCATCTTTTGATCTTTCTTTCATTATAATGTTATGCTGTGATTTTGTTGTCTCAAGTTTGTCTTCCACATGTAAGTTGTTTTAATTCATCCTTGTTTCTTAATAAAAGTTATTATTCTCTTATTATTCTGTTATTATCCATATAACTTTGATACCATTACATCAAGGTGTGAATTTATTCACACCAAACCTTGTGAAATTATTTACACAACGGTGGAGTGATCATTTTCTTTTTATTGTTTTCTTTACTTATTCAATTGCTCCCTCATGAGTCTACTTCCCACTTTCATTGAAACCATAGCATCAATGGAGGGATAACCCACTTATGGGTTGTTCCAAGGGAGTATCAAGGGGATGTATTGGATGTTATTTATCACCCCATTAATGTCTAATCACTTCTTGAATTGATATTTTTATTTGATGATTTTTAAACTCCATCGTCCTTGTTGAATTTAAGGCCACACACTTCAAGTGCTAATACAAACCTTTACCTTGAAGTGATCAAAACTTTGATCCTTAAAGTGTATAGGTGATTAGTATTAAATATTTTTGGTATTAAACCAGTAAGTGATGATGTTTTTTGATCTTCTTAAATGAACCCATCTCAAATATAAGAAATTGAAATCATTAAAAAAGGAATTCATCCAATCCACCCCAAGAGATGACCTAGGTCAACTCATTATCTTAACTTTAATTAACTTAAACATGTTAATGATGCCTTAAATCCATATAAAATCAACCCAAGTTGGCGACTTCATAGAAAAAAACAATCCATATAATGTACGTGTCTGTAGGTTACTTCTTAGATCTCTGAGGATTCGATAACCCAAGCTAAACTACAAGGATTGTTCTACCGTCTTCTCTTGGGTAAATTTGAGAGTGAATCAAATTTTGGTGCCGTTTACAGGGAACCAAGTAAGTCATATCAACACTCGTTCTATTCTCATCCATTTCTTCTATTCTCGCCCAAGATATCTTATCTTTTCTGTTTCTTGTTTTTTTTCTTCTGGCGCATGTTCGCCTACACTTGTGATCAATAAAACTGTCTAGTTAGGGTGGATAGTCCTAGGGTTTGGGAGTCAATTACACCAAGGGAACTCTTTCCATTAGATCCTAATCTTACTAATACTTCAGAGTCAAAAATTGAGCCCATTTTAGTGGAATTTCTTCAAAGAAACCAACTCATAAACCCAGGTGGAAACCAAAATGGGAATCTAAATGAGGCAGCCCCAAACTTGGGGATTGCGGTCGATCAAACCATGAATGAATATCTCACACCTGTCTGGACCAATGACCCCTCATGAATTAGACACAATTACCTAGGAGATTCCAACTACATATTTAAACCCCATGTCCTAAACCACCTTCCCACATTCCATGGAATAGAGTCTGAGATGCCCTACCTTCATAGTAAGAAGTTAAATGACATTATGGAAACCATGTGTCCCCCACATCAACTAGAATCAGCTAAGATTATGCTATTTCCTTTTTCTTTAAAGGATCAAGATAAAAATTTTATAAAAAATTTGATACCATCATCCATAAACTCTGGGGACCAATTACAAAGAGAATTATACAAAAAATACTTTCCCCACCACAAAACAATTGCACTTAAAAAGATCATCCAATTTTTTTTTGAAAAAGAGAGAGAGTCATTCTATGAAACATGGGAGAGGTTCAAAGACACTCTGAACATGGTTCCACACCATGGTTTTTCTATTCCTGAACAAGTGGTAATTTTCTATGAAGGGTTGGGTCTAGGGAACAAACAATTCATTGACATGATGTGTAATGAAACCTTTAAAAACAAAGCCCCAAATGATGCTTATGAGTATCTAGAAAGCCTTGCTGAAAAAAAAACAGACATGGGGAACTTCACCTTATTCTGAAAATCCACAAAGAACTACTAGAATTCATACACTTAGAGAAGAGTAAATCCTTAGGGCTAAACTCATAGCACTCTCTAAGAAGGTTGAAGAGATAGACCTTAGGAAAGTCCATGAAATCCAAACTGTATAACCTGTTTACACAATTTGTGACAAATATGACCATAAGACAGACAAATTCCCAACCATTCCATCAATAAAGAATGTTCTTTTAGGAGGACCCCAAACAGAAGTAAATGCTTTGAACTTTCAAAATCCTCAATACCAAAACAACCTCAACCCAAGGTATAATGACCACCCAGGATTCCGCTGGAAAGATAACCAACAACCTAGACAACCACAAGGAAAAAATTCTTACCCCAATCAGAACTACCAAAACCATAACCAGTTCCAATACCAACAGCCACTGTTCCATTTTCAACAAACCATCCCACCTATAAAATATCCCCCTGGGATAAACCAATCTTCTCAAGCTCCAACCCAAACTGTTCCACAAATCCTACTAGAAAAACTGTGCAAACAAATGGAAAGAATGAACTCGGATGTATCTTCCCTTAAACAAGAACCTAAAACCATCAAAACTGGAAAGGAACCCATGCCTAGTCAGGCAGTACCATCCTCAAATTTAAGGGGAGAGTCAAGTTGCACTCAAATAACTCATGAACAACTAAAGGCTGTGACTGTTTTAAGAAGTGGGAAACCAATTGAGAAAATTGAACAACTAATTCAGAAACATTTTGAAGCTTCAAAATATAATGAAAATTCAAATGAACCACAAGATCAAACTGAGGAAATTGATAACAATTTGAAAGAAAAAACTCTTCAACAAACAACCCCACAACCTTCACCATTTCCTCAACGCATGATGGGGAAACCAAATCCTGAATTGAGTGAAAAATTGAGGGAAATATTCTCACAAGTCAATTTGAACATTCCTATTGTCGATGCAATCCAAACCATACCTTCCTACTAAAAGTACCTTAAGTACCTGTGAACTTTTAAAAGAAAATTTTCACATAAAAACCAAGTCCTTTTAGCAGCTAATTTGAGTACCACCATTCAAGGGACCATTCCTCATAAGTTGAAAGACCTGGGTTTCCCTTACATCAATGTTAAACTAGGAGAGAGTAAAGTTGTCAAGGCCTTGTGTGACCTAGGTGCTAGTGTCAATCTCATTCCCTATGATATATACTACCAGTTAGTCCTAGATGAGCTCCAACCCACATCTGTTACACTTCAACTTGCTGATCGTAGCATTAGGGTTCCAAAGGGGATTTTAAAGGACGTTATGGTAAAGGTTGAAAAATTCATCTACCCTACCAAATTCATTGTCGTTAACAACCATACAAACTTATAAAATAAGGAAAAACCCCAATTATCCTTGTTCATCCCTTCCTTGCAACAATCAACTCTATTATCTAAGTTCGAAATGAGAACATGACCATCACCTTTGGAAACATGAGTATAGACTTGAACATCTATAATGCAAGCTAACAAATAGGGGATGAAAAAGACATTCATGAAGTAAACATGATATGAAGCATTGATAATGAATCTGTAACACCCCAATCTTCCATGATACACTTCTCTTTGAATAATACAACAGCGTGAGTTGTACGCAACTTCGAGTTCTAACACACACCACAACCAATCAAACTAGCCATTATGAATAGTAATACCCACTTTTTGAAATTTTATACATTTTATCATTCAAAATGGACTTTATTTTTGGATTTTGAATATCAAAATTAGATTAGGGTGAATTTTTGGTATTTTTCTGAAAACTTTCTATTTTTGATGAATAATGGAAATCACTAAATTTTAATTAAAAACAAAATTTTTAATCGAGATAATTAATAGTGATAAATTATGAATTTTAGTGGTTTTAATGTATATTTAGAATATATTTTTACCACTTAATACAATTTTGGTAATTGGATGTAATTTCACATTTAAACCGGACATAAACAAGTTTCAACCTATTGATAGTTATTATTTCTTAAAAACACGCCTTTTGTTTTGACAGCAGAAATTAATTTTAAATTAATTTCTGTCACTTCTATGTTTTGAATTTAGAAAAATGGATTCCATATTTAGAATCATGAGGTCCAAATTGTGTAAATAGATAAATTTTATTTTTAGACATTTTGAATAATTACTTCGGTAAATGTTTTATTTACCATGGTTAAAGGGTAAATCCGGTAAATAAGGGTAACAAATAATATTATAATAATAATAAATTACACTAAAACGTTTCCTAACCCTATTGGTTGATACCTTCCATACCATGGACATCGTTTGGTCGATTTTGGGACCCCATGGATCCACTTTTAAGTGATAATGACACTTTATATTAATTAAGTTAAAGTAGATACAAAAATGACATAAGCATATATCTTTTAGAATTTTTTTTTCATAGGGTGATATATGTTATATTTTCAACTATAAATATTAATTATAAATATAAGAATATTTCCTACATAATAGTATTTTATTTATAATTTTTAGACGTTGAATATTTAAATTTATTTATGACACAATGATGATGCAATAATTATATTATTAGTGAAATATTAAAATAATTGATATTATAAATACCCAAATAAATATAATTTGAGACTTTTAATGAATTACAAGAATTTTTTTGGTTAATATGACATTTCAGGATTTATTAAATGAATTCGGTTTGAATTAATAAAGTCATTAAGACTTTAAAAAACATCAATTATTAAATAGTGTCAAAATTGACGTAAAGGAGTTTTTAAAACAAATATTGTATTATTAATTGATATAATATTCCTAAAAATCTACGGTTCAAAAAAAGGAATTATATTATGATATTTTTATCATTAATAGACCACTTGGGGGTCTCTTGGAAGTATATAGTAAGTTTATTAACCATATAATATAAAAATACAAAGTGACATGGTAATTGTCAAACTATTTAACTAAGAGGTAAATCTAAAATATAAGAGTAAAATAGTGACCCAAATCTGTCTAAATTCTATTGGATGAAAGGATTTAGACCCATACACACCTTATACTTTGAATAATATACTTTGGATCCATTAGAAACAGAATATTAATTTATTATAAATTAATACTTTAAGTTTTTTCTAAAAAGCCCTTCCTCCCCCTTATAAAAGGACACCACTTCTAACCAATTTTTCGTACCTTAAAAGGATTTTAGTTCGGCCAAAACATGCCCAATTATCCTCTAAAATTCCCTCACTTAAACCCAGAGGCCTTCCTTTATTCATAAATCCAACCTAATGAGCCCTTTTGATCAAATCAAAAGGAAGAACCCGAAGAAGAGGTAATGTTTTCACCACCCTCTTTCAAGTTCCTTTCTTCTTAAACTTCTTATTTCATTGTTATTTCCATTATAAAATAATAAATCCAGTATATTATATATAATTTGATGTTATTATAAATATGTTACAACCATATTCAATAATCTATCCATCCTTTGAATGACATTTCACCATACGTGCGTATGTACGGCTTACTGTATCCACGTCGTGGTGTAAGTGTTATTCAAATCATTATTATTTGGATGGGTATGATAATGATGTGTAATTGAAGTAAATAATAAATATAAACTTATAATTATTCTGTATATATGATATAACATCCAATTATATATTATTTTAATATAAAAAATATGATATTGTCGCTCGTGCGTACGTACGGACTACCGTGTCCACGAACGCGATGAGATTCATTCCCCATTGTATCCATTCAAGACTAATTTTCATTTGATGATTAAAAATAATGTTTAATGACTTTATATAATTATGGATATGAAAAAGATACAACCTATGGATAACAAACACGACTTATGTAACAAAACATATAAAAGAAAACGAGTAATTGAACACCTGAAACGACGATAATACTAAAATATTATTAACAAAGCAATATTAAAAGATCATATATGATATCATATTTATGTATATGATTCTTGTATAATTTAATAACAATTATTTAACTATTATTCAGGAGGTTAACCTACCCTCAACCAAGGAAAAATACAAGGTAAGGGTTTATTTCACAATCTCTTCATTATCCGAGGTTGTTTATACGTAATTATCTACTGGGACCACTTTATCATCCACATCCATGTTTCTTAAAAATATATTTCAAAACATTATTAATATTTTATAGACTATGTATTAAAGTCATTTATACCCTTTTTTACTATTTATAAGATGTTTATAGAGGAATCGTTCAGTCATTTTCCAAACAAGGTCCTTTTTAACCTTTTCGACAAAATTAAGGTAAGAATGTATTTTTTTTAACTTATTCAGTGGGTGCGGCTATTTTATACCGTTATAAACTCATAAAATCTTCCCTTAAAAGATTATAAGAATATTTTCAAAGTAAATGTTTTATTTTATAATTATTTTACTCTTAAATGATTTCAAAATATAAATAGATATTTCTCTAAAAAAGGTTTTTATTTCATCTATGTCAACATCCTTTGATGAATTTTAAGTTTATTTTGAGTTGATTTATTATGATACATAACTTCCATATATTTTATCGAAGGTTTTGTGATATTTTTGACTGTGGATGTGCTATTTTTATACCATTCATGATTTATGGTTAAAGTATTGAAATTTCGTATGCTAGTTTTAATACAAATGTTTATGATATGTTTAGACCTTTTCATATGAGGAATTTATTGGACATAGTAAGTGACGGGTGGAGACTGCTATAGGTCCTAGATGCATCGGTAGGTCTCATGAGACAACTATATGTGGAATTGGCTGAGGCCCTTTCCTAATTCGATTTATGGTTTTGTCCGAGGCCTTAATCATTTTTAGACGTCTTGGCCGAGGCCTTGAAAAAATGTTTCAAAATGTCTTGCATTATACATTCCCTCAATATGAAAATAATATTGATGGTTCATGTGGTCATTAAACTAGTAGAATACCAATGATTATGTTTTATTATGGAATTTTTTTACTCAGCTCATACTCCTGCCATAAAAGTATTCATGTTTATTATTGATAAAGGCATGTGGTTTCAATTATTCACCATGCTTAATATTTATGTTATATTCCACTATATTTCTTACCCTTACTGAGCATTTGAGCTCACCCATTTATTATGTTTCATTTTACCAGGATTTGAAGAAGTTAGTTATGAGTGATTTGCAGGCATTTTTTAGGAGTCTTGGATGTTTCCAATGGAATAAATCCATGTTGTATTTCTTTTCAAGTTGTAAAGTTGAACTTATGTATGAATATTATTTCCAATAATACTAAACTGATCGGTCTTTAGAGACATGATTTCCTTGTGATCATTCCAATTTTATGTAATAATGCACCGACTCTAGGTTACTGGGGTTAGGGAGTTACAGTTGGTGTCAGAGGAAGTTTAGTACAAACCTTGGAAACTAGATTTAGATAAACTCTGATTAGAGCACATAGCCCTAAGATAGACTTTGAGGATTAGTATAGAAGAACTTCATAGAATTTTGGTATTGTAGAGATTTTGTGATTTTTCCAAGCAATACATCCCTGTCTGGATACGAGCAGGTAAAGGCGGCTCTGGAACAGATATACCTAGGGTTAAAACCCGAAAACACCGCTTTGAGCTAGACTCGAATAGGAACTGGTGCAAGACAACGGGCCTTGCTACACTCTTGGTTATGACACTCCTGAGGGATATTCTTAGGATAATTCTCATTTTCATTACAAACCGTTATGAAGGGTTTATGAGTATATACTTCCTCAAAGAAAACATTTTTATGATTATGGATTATATCCATAAACTGTTCAATTTATGTTAAGTGTTTTAGAAGTTTTGAATTATATATTTCGATTCATAAACTAATCTAGTTTATTCCATTGTTTAGAAAAGGCGCCTAGTGGAAGGAATGGAAACTGTATCAATGCACGCACTCCATGTATAGATTTCCCTCCTGATCAAGATAATTATAGTGGAGCTAGTGATGCAACTCGTGCTGATCATCTAATTACCATATTGGGACAACTCACTCAGGTTATGAATAATAACCCTACCCGTATGGAGCACCAAGATCCACAGCATGGAGGATCAATGTTAGATCACTTCATGAGGCAACAACCACCGATATTAAATGGGAGTAAAAATCCATTAGTGTATGAGGAATGGATAAATTCCTTAGAGAAAATATTCCATGCCTTGGGGAGTAGTGAAAAGGAAAACGTTATCATGGCAGTTTACCGCCGCACTGGAGATGCTGATCAATGGTGGTCATTGATTCAAAAAAAAGGAAGATGATGAAGTATCAAATATAGAATGGAGGGAGTTCAAAGATATTTTATTAGAGAAATAGTTTCCTCGTGACCATCGAGAAGATATGGAAAGACAATTTCTCAGTCTGAGGCAAAAGGAGGATGAGAATGTTGCAAAGTATGAGGCTAACTTTACAAGGTTAGCAGGGCATACTGTAGATTATTTACGTAACCCAAGAAGTAAGATTGACCGATTCTTTGATGGGTCAAAGCCATTTCTCCATTGAGAATTAGTATCATAATACTTATCATCATTTGAAGATATTATCTCGTGTGCTATCAAGAAGGAATTCTCTAAGTCTTATGACTTTAAATCAAAGCAAGAGAAGAAGAGATCTTCTGAACGCTCTGGGAAAGGAAATAAGGAAACAGGGAAGAAGGGAAGAATTGAATTTTCACACTGTGATAATTGTGGAAGGAAGCACCCTGGTTCCTGTCTAAAAGGAAAAGGAGTATGCTACAAATGTGGAGAGAAATGCCATATAACTGGTGATTATAAGGGAAAAAGACGCTACCAATGTTCAATTCTACAATTGCAGGGAGATGGGACATTATGGAAATGAATGTTCGAAGCGTCAGGGAAACTTACCTCAGAAAAGGACAAGGGATCAAGGCCAAGCTTATGCTATCACTACTGCTGAGGTAGAAGCTCCGAAAGACGTGGTGGTAGGTAATTTAATGGTTTACTCAAGTTTAGAAAATGCATTATTTTATTCTAGATCATCACATTATTTCATATCTTCCTAGTTTGCTAAGAAAATTAGATATTTACAATTTGATTTAACAAGGGAGTTGTCAGTCAAAACTCCTAAGGGAAGTATCATTGCAACAAATTTTTGTGAATCAGTCCTCATTAGAGCACATAAATGTTCATTATCTGCTGATCTCATTATCATACCCATGATTTAATTTGATATAATCCTCGGTATAGATTAGATTTCATACCATGATGCGAAGATTTATTATAAGAAGAAGGATGTTACTATTTTTGATGATGATGATAAGGAACACCTTATCTTTAGAGAAGAATCGTCACCACCTAATTCTTATCTAGATCCACCCCCAGTAGCTCAACTAAACTCAATTATTGGGAAGGAAGAGAATGAAATGACTGTGGGTGAGGAAAGGAATTTTCAAATATAGGATGCACCTATTATGAAAGAATATGTAGATGTGTTTCCAGAATATTTACCTGGATATCCTCTAGAACGAGAAATTGAGTTTTCTATTGATTTAATTCCGGGTTCAAGGCCTATATCGAAGACCCCTTATAGAATGAACAATGTGGAATTAGTTGAACTAAAGAAACAACTAGAGGAATTGAGTAATAAGGGATTTATTTGACCTAGTGTTTCTCCATTGGGAGCCCCCATCCTTTTTGTTAAGAATAAAGATAGATTCATGAGGTTATGTATTGACTACAGGGAAATCAATGCTATAACAATAAAGAACAAGTATCCCCTACCTCGCATTGATGATTTATTTGACCAACTGCATGGAGCTCAATACCTTTCAAAGATTGACCTCTGATCTGGATACCATCAGTTTTGTGTGAATAAGGAAGACATTCCAAAGACAGCATTTCGAACCAGGTACGAGCATTATGAGTTTACAGTAATGCCTTTTGGATTGACTAATGCACCCTATGTATTCATGGATCTAATGAAGAGAGTTTTCAAGGAATACCTCAATGAATTTGTGGTGGTATTTATTGATGATATCTTGGTATACTCTAAAAGCTATGAAGATCATGAAAATCACTTTCGCATTATCCTGAAGACTCTTAGAAAACATGAATTATATAGGAAGTTTAGCAAGTGTTAATTATGGCTTCAGGAGATTTCTTTTCTTGGCCATATTATCTCTAAGGATGGAATCTCTGTTGATCCGTCTAAGACCAAGGCAATCCAAGAATGACCAGCACCAATGAGTATAACCGAGGTACGCAATTTTATTGGTTTAGCATGTTATTATTGACGTTTCATCCAGAATTTTGCCCGATTGGATAACCCATTAACAAAGCTCAAAAGAAAAGGAGTTAATTTTTTTTGGACAAAAGAGTGTGAAGAATGTTTTGAAGAACTGAAGAGA
The DNA here is from genome assembly GCA_963277665.1 of Viscum album. Classification (NCBI taxonomy): domain Eukaryota; kingdom Viridiplantae; phylum Streptophyta; class Magnoliopsida; order Santalales; family Viscaceae; genus Viscum; species Viscum album. The sequence continues at coordinate 283,043,056 of OY728129.1, forward strand.
AGATTAGTCAATGCTCTGATATTGACTCTACCATCAGGGAATGATAGGTTTGCTATTTATAGTGATGCATCGAAGAAAGGACTTGGTTTTTTCCTTATGCAGAATGATAGGGTTATTGACTATGCATCATGACAACTAAAAATTCACGAGAAAAAATATCCTACTCATGATCTTGAGTTAGCTGCTGTAATCTTTGCTTTGAAGATATGGAGACATTATCTCTATGGTGAAAAATGTGAGATATATACCGATCACAAGAGTTTGAAGTATATTTTCTCACAGAAAGAACTCAACATGAGGCAAAGAAGATGGCTTGAACTACTGAAGGATTATGATTGCACGATACACTACCACCTGGGGAAAGCAAATAAGGTTGAAGATTCTTTGAGTAGAAAAGATCATGGAGTTTTGAACAAGATGAGAGTTGAGAGGGATCATATTTTCATGGATCTAGTAAATATGGATATGGGAATCACTATGGAAGGTGAAACATCAATACTTTTTCAAATGGATGCCAAACCATCTTTACTAAAAAGGACAAAGAGTTCTCAGACTGGTGATGAAGAGTTTCAAAAGAAGATTATAGCTGTGAATGATGGGAGATTGAGAGACTTTGTGTATGAAGATGGAATTTTGAAATTTGGGAAGAGACTTTGTGTTCCCAATATACCTTTCTAAACGAGAGTTTTTGGATAATGATCATAGTTACAATTTCTCTATACACCATGGGAGTACAAAAATGTATAGAGATTTGAAGGAACATTTTTGGTGGGACAACATGAAGAGGGAGATTTCTAATTTTGTGTCAAGATGTATGGTTTGTCAACAAGTGAAAGTTTTAAGGAAACAGACTAGAGGAGTATTGCAACCTCTTCCCATACCTGAGTGGAAATGGTATAATATTACAATGGAATTTTTCATGGGGCTACAAAAGACTCCTAGAAGAAATGATGCAATATGGTTCATTGTTGATCGTCTTACCAAGTCAGCACATTTTCTTTCTATAAGAGAAGATCTACTACTTGAATGTCTAGAAAGACTATATATTAATGAAGTTGTGAGACTTCATGGAGTACCTCTATCGATTGTTTCTGATCGTGATCCCCATTTTACTTCAAGATTCTAGAAGAGCCTTCAGAAGGCCCTGTATACTAAACTTATTTTGAGCTCTTCCTAGCACCCTAAAATAGATGGAAAATAAGAATGGACTATTAAAACCATAAAAGACATGTTGAGATCCTTCTCACTTGACTTTCAGGGTATGTGGGATCAATATTTACCTCAGGTATAATTTTCCTATAACAATAGCTTCCATTCGAGTATTCATATGGCACCATATCAAGCGTTATATGGAAAGAGATGTTGCACACTAACCTGTTGGGATGATATTGGTGAAAGAAAACTTGTAGGCCCAGAACTGGTGGAGGAAACAATGGAAAATGTGAAGGTAATCCAAAACCACATCAAATTAGCTCAATGTAGGCAAACGAGCTATGCCGATAACCGAAGGAAGGATTTGGAATTTCATGTAGGAGATTATGTTTTATTGAAGGTATCTCCATGGAAGGGTGTTATACGTTTTGATAATAAGGGAAAATTGAGTCCTAGGTACATCAGACCATTTGAAATTCTAGAATGAATTGGGGCTGTAGCTTACCGTTTGTAAATTCCACCAAGTCTCTCCAAAGTTCACGATGTGTTCCACGTATCACTGTTGAGAAAATACATGTCTGACCCAACGCATGTAGTCACCTATGAGGAATTAGAACTGGAACCCAATGTATCTTATTGCGAAGATCCTGTCAAGAGTTTTGATATGAGAGAATAAGTGTTGAGAAACCGGACGACTCTTCTGGTAAAGGTTCTATGGAGAAACCATAAGATGGAAGAGGCAACGTGGGAACCCGAGGAACTTACGATGAAGAACCACCCGAGTATTTTTACACGGTAGTATTCTAGAAAATTTGAAGACGAAATTATTTGAAGGAGGGGAGAATGTAACACCCCAAGCTTCCATGGTACACTTCTCTTTGAATAATACAGTAGCGTGTGTTGTACGCAACTTCGAGTTCTAACACACACCACAACCAATCAAACTAGCCGTTATGAATAGTAATACCCAATTTTTGAAATTTTATATATTTTATCTTTCAAAATGGACTTCATTTTTGGATTTGGAATATCAAAATTAGATTAGGGTTAATTTTTGGTATTTTTCTGAAAACATTCAATTTTTGATGAATAGTGAAAGTCACTAAATTTTAATTAAAAACAAATTTTTCAATCGAGATAATTAATATTGATAAATTATGAATTTGAGTGGTTTTAAAGTATATTTAGAATATATTTTTACCACTTAATACAATGTTGGTCATTGGATGTAATTTCACATTTAAATCAGATATAAACAAGTGTCAGTCTTTTGATAGTTATTATTTCTTAAAAACACGCTTTTTGTTTTGACAGTGGGAATTAATTTTAAATTAATTTCTACCACTTCTATGTTTTGAATTTAGAAAAATGGATTCCATATTTATAATCAGGAGGTCCAAATTGTGTAAATAGGTAACTTTTATTTTTATACATTTTGAATAATTACTTCGGTAAATATTTTATTTACCATGGTTAAAGGATAAATCCGGTAAATAAGGGTAAAAAATAATATTATAATAATAATAAATTACCCTAAAATATGCCCAAACACTATGGGATGATAAATTTATGACGAGGTGCATCTTTGGGTCGATTTGGGGACCCCAAGGATCCACTTGTAAGTGATAATGACACTTTATATTAATTAAGTTAAAGTAAATACAAAAATGACATAAGCATATATCTTTTAGAAAAACAATTTTTTCATAGGGTTATATATGTTATATTTTCGACTATAAATATTCATTAGAAATCTAAAAAGATTTCCTACATAATGGTATTTTATTTTAAATTTTTATACATTTAATAATTAAATTTATTTATGACACAATGAGGATGCATTAATTATCTTATTAGTGAAATATTAAAATAATTGATACTATAAATACCCAAATAAATATAATTTAAAACTTTTAATGAATTCCACGAATTTTATTGGTTAATATGACATGTTATTATTGATTAAATAAATTTGTTTTGAATTAATAAAGTCATTAAGACTTTAACAAAAATAAATTATTAAATAGTGTCAAAATTGACATGAAGGAGTTTTTAAAACAAATATTATATTATTAATTGATATTATATTCCTAAAAATATAAGGTTCATCCAAAGGAATTATATGATTATAGATGTATCATTAATGGACCACTTGAGGGTCTCTTTTAAGTATATATTAAGTTTATTAACCATATAATATAAAAATACAAAGTGACATGGTAAATGTCAAACTATTTAACTAAGAGTTAAATCTAAAATATAAGGGTAAAATAATGACCCAAACCTGTATAAAATCTATTGGATGAAAGTATTTAGACCCATAAAGACCTTATACTTTGAATAATCCACTTTGGATCCATTATAAACCAAATATGAATTTATTATAAATGAATACTTTAAGTTTTTCCAAAAGAGCCCCTCCTCCCCCTTATAAAAGGACACCACTTCTAACCAATTCTTCATACCTTAAAATCATTTTAGTTAGGCCAAACCCGGCCCAATTATCCTCCAACTTCCCTCAATTAGACCTAGATACCTTACTTTAGTTATAAATCCAACCTAATGATCACTTTTGATCAAATAAAAAAGAAGAACCTGAAGAAGAGGTAATGTTTTCACCACCCTCTTTCAAGTTCCTTTCTTCTTCAACTTCTTATTTCTTTGTTATTTCCATTATAAAATAATAACTCAAGTATCTTATATATACTTTGATTTTATTATAAATATGTTACAACCATATTAAAATTATAATTATTCTGTATATATGATATACCTTCCAATTTTATAGTATTTTAATATCAAAATAATGATATTGTCACTCGTGCGTACGTACGGACTACCGTCTCCACGAATGCGATGAGATTCATTCCCCATCGTATCTATTCAAGACTAATTTTCATTTGATGATTAAAAATAATGTTTAAGGACTTGATATCATTCTGGATATGAATAATATACAACCTATGGATAATAAATATGGCTTATGTAACATAACATATAAAAGAAAACGAGTAAGTGAACACCTGAAACAACGATAATACTAAAATATTATTAACAAATCAATATTAAAAGATCATATATGATATCATATTTATGTATATGATTCTTGTATAATTTAATAACAATGATTTAACTATTATAAAAGAGTTTAACCTACCCTCAACCAAGGAAAAGTACAAGGTAAGGGTTTATTTCACAATCTCTTAATTATCTAAGCTTGTTTATATGTAATTATCTACTGGGACCTCTTTATCATCCACATCCATGTTTCTTAAAAATGTATTTCAAAACATTATTACTATTTTATAGACTATGATTTAAAGTAATTTATACCCTTGTTTACTATTTATAAGATGTTTATAGAGGAATCTTTCCGTCGTTTTCCAAACAATGTCCTCTTTAACCTTTTTGACAAAATTAAGGTAAGAATGTCTTTTTTTTAACTTATACGACGGGTGAGGCTATTTTACACCGTTATAAACTCGTCAAAGCTTCCCTAAAAAGATTATAATAATATTTTCAATGTAAATGTTTTATTTTATAATTATGTTACTCTTAAATTATTTCAAAATAGAAAGAGATATTTCTCTAAAAGGGTTTTGATTTCATATATGTTAACATCCTTTGATGGATTTTATGTTTATTTGGAGTTGATTTATTATGATACAAAACATCCATATTGTACAGAAGGTTTTGTGATATGTTTGACTATATATGTGATATTTTTATACCATTCATGATTTATGGTTAAAGTATTGACATTTATTATGCTAGTTTTAATACGAATGTTTATGATATGTTTAAACCTTTTAATATGAGGAATTTATTGGACTTAGTAATTGAAGGGTGGATCCCGCTATAGCTCCTCGATGCATTGGTAGGTCTCATGAGACAACTAGACATGGAATTGGCTGAGTCCCTTTCCCAATTTTATTTATGGTTTTGGCCAAGGCCTTAATCATTTTTAGACGTCTTGGCCGAGGCTTTGACAAAAGTTTTCAGAATGTCTGGTATTATACATTCCCTCATTATGAAAATAATATTTATGGTTCATGTGGTCATTCTATTAGTGGAATAACAATGATTATGTTTTATTATGGAATTTTTTTACTCATATCATACTCCTTCCATAAAAGTATTCATGTTTATTATTGATAAAGGAATGTGGTTTCAATTATTCACCATGCTTAATATTTATGTTATCTTCCACTGTATTTCTTACCCTTACTAAGCGTTTAAGCTCACCCCTTTCTTATGTTTCATTTTCCCAGGATATGAGGAAGTTAGTTATGAGTGACTTGCAGACATTTTTTAGGAGGCTTGGATGTTTCCAATGCAATAAATTCATGTTGTATTTATTTTCAAGTTGTAAAGATGAACTTATTTATGAATCTTGTTTCCAATAATACTAAACTGATTGGTATTTAAAGACATGATTTCCTTGTGATCATGCCAATGTTATGTAATAATGCACTGACTCTGGGTAAATGGGTTCGGGGCATTATAGTTGGTATCATAGGAAGTTTAGGAAAAACCTTGGAAACTAGATTTAGATAAACTCTGATTATAGCACATATCCCTAAGATATACTTTGAGGATCAGTATAGAAGAACTTCCTAGAAATTTGGTATTGTAGAGATTTTGTGAGTTTTCTAAGAAATACATCCCTATATGGATACGAGAAGGTAGAGGCGGCTCTGGCACAGATGTACCTAGGGGTAAAACCCGAAAACATAGCTTTGAGCTAGACTCGAACGAGAGCTGGTGCATGATAACGGGCCTTGCTGCACTCTTGGTTTCGAAACTCCCATGGGATATGCTTAGGACAATCCTCATCTTCTTTAAAAACCATTATGAAGGGTTTATGAGTATATAATTCCTCAAAGAAAACATTTTTATGATTATGGATTATATCCATACACTGTTCAATTTATGTTAAGTGTTTTAGAAGTTTGGAATTATATATTTCGATTCATAAACTAATCTAGTTTATGCCATTGTTTAGAAATGGTGCCTAGTGAAAGGAATGTAAACCGTATCAATGTACACACTCTATGTCGGGATTTCCCTCCTACTCAAGATAATTATAGTGGAGCTAGTGATGCAACTGGTGCTGATCAGCTAATTACCATACCAAGACAACTTAATAAGGTTATGAATAATAACCTTACCCATATGGAGCACCCAGATCCACAGCGTGGAGGATCAATATTAGATCACTTCATGAGAAAACAACCACCGAAATTAATTGGGAGTACAAATCCATTAGTGGATGAGCAATGGATAAATTCATTAGAGAAAATATTCCATGCCTTGGGGAGTGGTGAAAGGGAAAAAGTTATCATGGTAGTTTATCACTTCACTGAAGATGCTGATCAATGGTGGTCATTGATTCAAAACACAAAGGAAGATGATGCAGTATCAAATATGGAATGGAGGGAGTTCAATGACATTTTCTTAGAGAAATACTTTCCTCGTTACCATCGAGAAGATATCGAAAGGCAATTTCTCAGTCTGAGGCAAAAGGAGGATGATAATGTTGCAAAGTATGAGGCTAACTTTACAAGGTTAGCGAGGCATGATGCAGATTATATACATAACACAAGAAGTAATATTGATCACTTATTTTATGGGTTAAATACATTTCTCCATCGATCATTAGTATCACAATCCTTCTCATCATATGAAGATATTGTCTCGTGTGATATCAAGACAGAAAATTAATTCTCTAAGTCTTATGACTTTAAATCAAAGCAAGAGACGAAGAGATCTGCTAAAAACTCTAGGAAAGGAAATATGGAAACAGGGAAGAAGGGAAGAATTTAATTTCCTCCCTGTGATAATTATGGAAGTAAGAACCCTGGTACCTGTCTAAAAGTAAAAGGAGTATGCTACAAATGTGGACAGAAAGGCTATCTAGCTAGTGATTGCAAGGGAAAGAAAGATGCTACAATTGCATGGAGGTGGGACATTATGAAAATGAATGTCCTAAGCGTCAGGGAAACTTACCTCAGAAAAGGACAAGGGATCAAGGCCAAGCTTATGCTATCACTACTGCTGAGGTAGAAGCTCCGAAAGACGTGGTGGCAGGTAATTTAATGGTTTCCTCAAGTTTAGAAAATGCATTATTTGATTATAGATCTTCACATTGTTTCATAGATTCCTAGTTTTCTAAGAAAATTAGATATTTCCAATTTGATTTAACAAGGGAGTTGTTAGTCAGAACTCCAAAGGGAAGTATCCTTGCAATAAAGTCTTGTGAATCAGTCCCCATTAGAGCACATAAATGTTCTTTATCTGCTGATCTCATAATCATACCCATGATTGAATATGATATAATCCTCAGTATAGATTGGATTTTAGACCATGATGTGAAGATTTATTATAAGAAGAAAGAGTTTACTATTTTTTATGATGATGATAAGGAACAACTTATCTTTAGAGAAGAATCGTCACCACTAATTCTTATCTATATCCACCCTCAGTAGCTCAACTAAATTCAATTATTGGGGAGGAAGAGTATGAATTGACTGTGGGTGAGTAAATTAATGTTCAAATAGAGGATTTACCTATTATGAAAGAATATGTAGATGTGTTTCCAGAAGATTTACCTGGACATCCTCCAGAATGAGAAATTGAGTTTTCCATTGATTTAATTCCTAGTTCAAGGCCTATATCGAAGACCCCTTATAGAATGGCCACTGTGGAATTAGTTGAACTAAAGAAACAACTAGAGGAATTGAGTAATAAAGGATTTATTCACCCTAGTGTTTCTCTATGGGGATCTCCTATCCTTTTTGTTAAGAAGAAAGATGGATCTATGAGGTTATATATTGACTACATGGAAATCAATGCTATAACAATAAAGAACATGTATCCCCTACCTTGAATTGATGATTAATTTGACCAACTGTATGGAGCTCAATACTTTTCAAAGATTGACCTTTGATATGGATACCATCAGTTGTGTGTGAAGAAGGAAGACATTCCGAAGACAGAATTTCGAACCAGGTATGGGCATTATGATTTTACAGTAATGCCTTTTGGATTGACTAATGCACCCTCTGTATTCATGGATCTAATGAATAGAGTTTTCAAGGAATACCCTGATTAATTTGTGGTGGTATTTATTGATGATATCTTGGTATACTCTAAAAGCTATGAAGGTCATGAAAATCACCTTAAAATTATCCTGAAGACTCTTAGAAGACATGAATTATTTGGGAAGTTTAGCAAGTGTGAATTCTTGCTTCAGGAGATTTCTTTTCTTGGCCATATTCTCTCTAAGGATGGAATCTATGTTGATCCTTCTAAGACCAAGGCAATCCAAGAATGGACAACACCAATGAGTATAACCTAGGTACGTAGTTTTATTGGTTTAACATGTTATTATCGACGTTTCATCAAGAATTTTTCCCAATTGGCTAACCCATTAACGAAGCTCACAAGAAAAGGAGTTAAATTTGTTTGGAAAAAAGAGTGTGAAGAATGTTTTGAAGAAATGACTAGAATATTAGTCAATGCTCTGATATTGACTCTACCATCAAGGAATGATGGATTCGTTATTTATAGTGATGCATCGAAGAAAGGACTTGGTTGTTTCCTTATGCAGAACGATAGGGTTATTACCTATGCATCACGATAACTAAAAATTCATGAGAAAAAATATCCTACTCATGATCTTGAGTTAGCTGTTGTAATATTTTCTTTGAATATATGGAGACATTATCTCTATGGTGAAAATGTGAGATATATACTGATCACAAGAGTTTGAAGTATATTTTCTCACAGAAATAACTCAACATGAGGCAAAGGAGATGGCTTGAACTACTCAAGGATTATGATCGCACGATACACTACCACCCGAGGAAAGCAAATAAGGTTTCAAATTCTTTGAGTAGAAAAGATCATGGAGTTTTGAACAAGATAAGAGTTGAGATAGATCCTATTTTCATGGATCTAGTAAAGATGGATATGGGAATCACCATGGAAGGTGAAACATCAATAATTTTTCAAATGGATTCTAAACCATCTTTACTAGAAAGGATACAGAGTTCTCAGACTGTTGATGAAGAGTTTCAAAAGAAGATTAAAGTTGTGAATGATGGGATATTGAGTTAATTTGTGTATAAAGATGGAATTTTGAAATTTGGGAAGAGACTTTGTGTTCCCAATATACCTGATCTAAAAAGAGAGTTGTTGGATGATGCTCATAGCACCAATTTCTCTATACACCATGGGAGAACCAAAATGTATAGAGATTTGAAGGAACATTTTTGGTGGGACAACATGAAGGGAGATATTGCTGATTTTTTGTCAAGATATATGGTTTGTAAACAAGTGAAAGATGGAAGGCAACAACCTAAAGGAGTATTGCAACCTCTTCCCATACCTGAGTGGAAATGGGATAATATTACAATGGACTTTGTCATGGGACTACCAAATACTCTAAGAATAAATGATGCAATATGTGTCATTGTTGATCGTCTTACCAAGTTAGCACATTTTCTTGCTATAATAGAAGATCTAGCACTTGAACGTCTAGGAAGATTATATATTAACGAAGTTTTGAGACTTCATGGAGTACCTCTATCGATTGTTTCTGATCATGATCCCTGTTTTACTTCAAGATTCTGGAAGAGCCTTCAGAAGGCCTTGGATACTGAATTTTGTTTGAGCACTTCCTACCACCCTCAAACAGATGGACAATTAGAATGGACTATTCAAACCTTAGAAGGCATGTTGAGATCCTTCTCACTTGACATTCAGGGTATGTGGGATCAATATTTACCTTTGGTAAAATTTTCCTATAACAATAACTTCCATTCGAGTATTCATATGGCACCATATGAAGCGTTATGTAGAAAGAGATGTCACACACCAACCTATTGGGATGATGTTGGTGAAAGAAAACTTGTAGACCTAGAACTGGTGGAGGAAATGATGGAAAAGGTGAAGGTAATCCAAAACCACATCTAAGCAGCTCAAAGTAGGCAAAGGAGCTATGCCGATAACCGAAGGAAGGATTTGGAATTTCATGTAGGAGATCATGTTTTCTTGAAGGTATCTCCATGTAAGGGTGTTATACGTTTCGGTAAGAATGGAAAATTGAGTCCTAGGTACATCGGACCATTTGAAATTCTAGAACGAATTGGGGCTGTAGCTTACCATTTGGCAATGCCGCCAAGTCTCTCCAATATCACTGTTGAAAAAATACATGCCTAACCCAATGCATGTACTCACCTATGAGGAATTAGAACTGGAACCCGATCTATCTTATTCCGAATATCCTGTCAAGATTCTTTATACGAAAGAATAAGTGTTGAGAAACCGTACGACTCGTCTGGTAAAAGTTCTATGGAGAAACCATAAGATGGAAGAGGCAACGTGGGAACCCGAGGAACTTATGATGAAGAACCACCTGAGTATTTTCACACGGTAGTATTCTAGAAATTTTAAGGATGAAATTATTTGAAGTATGGGAGAATTTAACACCCCAAGCTTCCATGGTATGCTTCTCTTTGAATAATACAATAGCGTGTGTTGTATGCAACATCGAGTTCTTACACACACCACAACCAATCAAACTAGCCATTATGAATAGTAATACCCAATTTTTGAAATTTTATACATTTTATCTTTCAAAATGGACTTCATTTTTGGATTCAGAAGATCGAAATTATCTTATGGTGAATTTTTGGTATTTTTCTGAAAACTTTCAATTTTTGATGAATAGTGAAAATCACTAAATTTTAATTAAAAACAAGTTTTTTAATCGAGATAATTAATAGTGATACATTATGAATTTGGGTGGTTTTAAAGTATATTTAGAATATATTTTTACCACTTAATACAATTTTGGTCATTGGACGTAGTTTTACATTTAAACCGGACATAAACAAGTGTCAATCTTTTGATAGTTATTATTTCTAAAAAACACGTTTTTTGTTTTGACAGCGGGAATTAATTTTAAATTAATTTCTGCCATTTCTATATTTCTAATTTAGAAAAATGGATCACATATTTATAATCATGAGGTCCAAATTGTGTAAATAGTTAACTTTTATTTTTAGATATTTTGAATAATTACTTCGGTAAATATTTTATTTACCTTGGTTAAAGGGTAAATCCTGTAAATAAGGGTAAAAAATAATAATATAATAATAATAAATTACCCTAAAACGAGTCCTAACCCTATTGGTTGATACATTTCCGACCATGGTCATCTTTGGGTCGATTTTGGGACCCCATTGATCCACTTGTAAGTGATAATGACACTTTATATTAATTAAGTTAAAGTAAATACAAAAATGACATAAGCATATATCTTTTAGAAAAACAATTTTTTAATAGGTTTATATATGTTATATTTTAGACTATAAATATTAATTATAAAGATAAAAATATTTCCTACATAATGGTATTTTATTTATAATTATTAGACATTGAATAATTAAATTTATTTATGACACAATGATGATGCAGTAATTATCTTATTAGTGAAATATTAAAATAATTGATATTATAAATACCCAAATAAATATAATTTGAGACTTTTAATTAATTAAATGAATTTTTTGGTTAATATGACATGTTAGGACTGATTAAATGAATTTGGTTCGAATTAATAAAGTCATTAAGACTTTAACAAAAATCAATTATTAAATAGTGTCAAAATTGACATAAAGGAGTTTTTAAAACAAATATTATATTATTAATTGATATAATATTCTTAAAAATCTAAGGTTTGGAAATAGGAATTATATGATGATAGGTGTATCATTAATATACCACTTGAGGGTCTCTTGGAATTATATAGTAAGTTTATTAACCATATAATATAAAAATACAAAGTGACATGGTAAATGTCAAACTATTTAATTAATTGTTAAATCTAAAAGATAAGGGTAAAATAATGACCCAAACCTGTATAAAATATACTGGATTAAATTATTTCTACCCATACACACCTTATAATTTTAATAATCCACTTTTGATCTATTATAAACCGAATATAAATTTATTATAAATTAATACTTTAAGTTTTTCCAAAAGAGCCCCTCCTCCCCCTTTTAAAAGGACACCACCTCTAACCAATTTTTCATACCTTAAAAGCATTTTAGTTCAGCAAAACCCTACCCAATTATGCTCTAAAATTCTCTCACTTAAACCTAGAGGACTTTTTTTATTCAAAAAGCCAACCTAAGGAGCCCTCTTGATCAAATCAAAAGGAAGAACCCGAAGAAGAGGTACTGTTTTCACCACCCTCTTTCAAGTTCCTTTCTTCTTAAACTTCTTCTTTATTTGTTATTTCCATTCTAAAATAATAACTACAGTATGTTCTATATACTTTGATGTTATTATAAATATGTTACAACCATATTCAGTATTCTATCCATCCTTTGAATGACATGTCACCATACTTGCGTATGTACAACTTACCGTCTCCACGTCGTGGTGTAATTGATATTCAAAACATTATTATTTGGATGGGTATGATAATGATGTGTAATTGAAGTAAATAATAAATATAACATTATAATGATTCTTTATATGTGATATACCATCCAATTATATACTATTTTAATATCAAAATAATGATATTGTCGCTCGTGTGTATGTACGGACTACCGTCTCCACGAACACGATGAGATTCATTCCCCATAATATCCATTCAAGAATATTTTTCATTTGATGATTAAAAATAATTTTTAAGGACTTGATATCATTCTGGATATGAATAAGATACAACCTATGGATAATAAAATAACTTATTTAACAAAACATATAAAAGAAAACGAGTAAGTGAACACCCGAAACGATGATAATACTAAAATATTATTAACAAAACAATATTAAAAGATCATATATGATATCATATTTAGGTATATGATTATTTTATAATTTAATAAAAATGATTTAACTATTATACATGAGGTTAATCTACCCTTAACCAAGGAAAAGTACAAGGTATGGGTTTATTTGACAATCTCTTTATTATCCAAGGTTGTTTATACGTAATTATCTAATGGGAACTCTTTATCATCCACATCCATGTTTCTTAAAAATGTATTTCAAAACATTCTTACTATTTTATAGACTATGTGTTAAATTCATTTATATCCTTGTTGACTATTTATTAGATGTTTATAGAGGAATATTTCCATCGTTTTCCAAACAAGGTCCTTTTTAACCTTTTCGACAAAATTAAGGTAAGAATGAATTTTTTTAACTTATACGGAGGGTGAAGATGTTTTCTACCATTATAAACTCGTCGAAGCTTCCCTTACAAGCTTATAAGAATATTTTCAAAGTAAATGTTTTATTTTATAATTATGTGACTCTTAAATGATTTCAAAATAGAAAGATATATTTCTCTAAAAAGTGTTTTGATTTCATCTATGTCAACATCCTTTGATGGATTTTAAGTTTATTTGGAGTTGATTTATTATGATAAAAAACTATATTGTATAGAAGGCTTTGTGATATATTTGACTGCGGATGTGCTATTTTTATACCATTCATGATTTATGGTTAAAGTATTAAAATTTCGTATGCTAGTTTTAATACGAATGTTTATGATGTGTTTAAACCTTTTCATATGAGGAATGTATTGGACTTAGTAAGTGACTAGTGGAGCCTACTATAGCTCCTCGATGCATCAGTAGTTCTCATGAGACAACTAGAAGTGGAATTGGCCGAGGCCATTTCCCAATTCAATTTATGGTTTTGGCTGAGGCCTTAATAATTTTTAGACATCTCGGCCAAGGCCTTGACAAAATGTTTCAGAATGTCCGGCATTATACATTCCCTCATTTTGAAAATAATATTGATGGTTCATGTGGTCATTCAACTAGTAGAATACCAATGATTATGTTTTATTATGACATTTTTTTACTCAGCTCATACTCCTACCATAAAATTATTCATGTTTATTATTGATAAAGGCATGTGGTTTCAATTATTCACCATGATTAATATTTATGTTATTTTCCGCTGTATTTCTTACCCTTACCGAGTGTTTGAGATCACCCCTTTCTTATGTTTCATTTTCCCAGGATATGAAGAAGTTAGTTATGAGTGACTTGCAGGCATTTTTTAGGAGGCTTGGATGTTTCCAATGGAATAAATTCGTCTTGTATTTCTTTTCAAGTTGTAAAGTTGAACTTATGTATGAATCTTGTTTCCAATAATACTAAACTGATTAGTCTTTGAGACATGATTTCCTTGTGATCATGCCAATGTTATGTAATAATGCACCGACTCTGGGTAATTGGGGTCGGGGAATTACAGAATCAATAGAACATCAAGGAATATTTTATAGATATTTAAGTCAGGATAAGATTGATTTCCTTTGTTCACATAGAGGAAGTTTATCTCCTTAACTTTAATCATTTTCAAATTTCTCTTATGATGAAGTCTTAGGTCCAACAATTAGTGAAACCTTTCAAGAAACCACTTTCATGGAGACCACTCCAACTTCCTTCCCTAAATATGATCAATCCAATATAGTAGCTGAACCTTATACATGTGGGGAATCAATCCAATCTAAAACTCTAGGAAACAAAATTGATCTTGATCCAATGTACCAATCTTCTGCTTAAATTCTGAACCAAGATGATCTTGAATTGAAGGAACTTCCTGCTACACTCAAGTATTCCTTCCTAGGGGACAATCAAATACATCCCATTGTCACTTATTCTTCTCTTGAATTCAATCATGAGAGGATGCTTCTATATGTCCTTAGGAAACATAAGAAAGCCATTGGCTAGACCCTGTCTGATATTCCTGGGATTAGCCCACTTATTAGGACTCATAGGATTGTTCTAGAATCTGATTCAAAGCCATGTAGTCAACCTCAATGACAACTCAATCCTAATATCATGGAGGTAGTAAGGAAGGAACTTTTGAAATTGTTAAAAGATGGTATCATATATCCCATAGTTGAGAGTGAGTGGGTCATCCCAATCCAAGTGGTTCCCAAGAAGGCAGGAATCACAGTGATAACCAATAAGGATGGATACATTCTTCCAACTAGGGTGAGTAGTGGCTGGAGAGTCTGCATCGACTATAGGAATCTAAACTCATTCACCAAGAAGGACCATTTCCCCTTACCATTCATTGACCAAGTCCTTGAGAGAGTATCAGGTCTTGCCTTCTACTATTTATTAGATAGGTACTTAGGGTATAATCAAACTGAGGTCTCCCTAGAGGATCAATGGAAGACTACATTCACATGTCCATTTGGTACCTTTGATTTCAAACGCATGCCCTTCAGGTTATTCAATGCCCCTAGAACCTTTCGGCGGTGCATGATGGGAATATTCTCAGACATGGTAGGGGATTTTCTTGAGGTCTTCATGGATGACTTCTATGTGTTTGGGTATACATTTGAGGGATGTATGAGGAATGTGGAGAGAGTCTTGTCAAGATGTGAATAAAATAATCTGAACCTAAACTAGGAAAAATGCCATTTAATGGTTAAAGAGGGACTAGTTCTGGGCCATCTGGTCTCAAGTAGGGGGATTTAAGTTCATAAATCCAAGGTTGACACAATTCTTCACCTTCCATCACCCAAAACTGTCAAGGAATTGAGGTCGACATGCTGGTTTCTATAGAAGATTCGTCAAGGACTTTAGTTTAATCTCCCGTCCCCTTTGTGATCTCCTAGTAAAGGATGCTCCATTTGTTTGGACAGAAAGCTGTGAGGGTTCATTCTCAACCCTCAAATCCTCTCTCAACTCTCATAACATTATGAAATATCCAAATTGGAACCTTCCTTTCGAACTTATGTGTGATTCAAATGAATTTTCTGTAAGAGATGTGTTAGGACAACATTGTGATAAAACTCCTTATTTAATTGCTTATGTAAGAAAATCCTTAAATGATGCCCAAATCAACTACACCACCATTGAAAATGAGTTACTTGCTATTGTATTTACCTTAGATAAGTTTAGGTCCTATCTCTTATGACCCCCAATCATTGTGTTCACTCGCCATTCTGCACTAAACTACCTTTTCCAAAAAACAAGATGCCAAGGTTAGACTAATTAGGTGGGTCCTTATCTTACAAGAATTTGACCTCATAATCAAGGATAAAAAGGGCATTGAAAACGTTGTATCCAATCACCTCTCTAGAATATAATTCAAAGACAACTCAAATCAACTTTCTATGTATGATTCATTTCCTGATGAACACCTATACTCTGTGAGTGGCTACCCTTGGTATGCTGACATTACCAATTTCTTAGGTACAGGAGTCATTACAAAATTCTTAGGGACTCAAGATAGAAGAAAATTCCTTTCTGATTTCAGAAACTATGTGTTTGACGATCCATACCTCTATAAGTTTTTCCTTGACCAAGTCATTATAAGGTGTGTCCTAGAATCTGAACAAGAGTCCATCCTTAAAATTCTGTCATAGTGAGACATGTAGAGGTCACTTTTCCTCTAAGAAAACATCTGCTAAGATTCTTCAGTGTGGTCTCTTCTGGCCCACCCTCTCAAGGTAATCCTACACATTTTTTCAAAACTGTCCTAAGTGTCAACAAGTAGGGTCAATCACAAAAAAGAATCAAATACCACTCAATCCCATCTTAGTGATTGAAATCTTTAACTGCTGGGGAATCGATTTCATTGGTCCCTTACCAAACTCAAGTGGATACCTTTACATCCTCTTAGCTATTGATTATGTCTCAAAATGGGTTGAAACCATTACCACCAAGTCTAATGACCATCATGGTGTGATCCGATTTCTGAAAGAGCACATATTTTCTAGATTTGGAATTCTTAGGGATATAATCAGTGACTGAGGAACCCATTTATGAAACCATCCATTATCTTCACTCATATCTAAGTATGGGATTTCTCACAAGGTTTCAATTGCATACCATCCTCAAAACAATGGTCAAGCTGAGTTAGAAAATAGAGAGATTAAGAATATTCTTGAAAAAACTATCAATCCTTCTAGGAAAGATTGGTCTGAGAAACTCTCAGATTATTTTTGGGCATATTGTACAACATACAAAACCATCCTAGGAATGTCACCATATAGGTTGGTTTATGGAAAATCATGCCATTTAGCTGTTGAAATTGAGCATAAGGCTTTTTGGGAAATTAAGAAAATAAATCATGAACTCTCATTGGTCGGAACAAAAAGGAAATTAGATCTCAATGAATGTGAGGAACTAAGGATGGAGGCTTATGAAAACTGAAGGATCAATAAAGCTAGAGTTCAAGCCTACAATTCTAGGAATATAAAAGTCAAACATTTTAAATTGGGAAAATTTGTGCTCTTGTATAGCTCAAAACTTCTTTTACACCTGGGAAAGTTAATGTCTAGATGGTCAGGTCCTTTCATAGTGCATCATGTGTACCCCCATGGGGCAGTAGAGATTCAAGATCCCACTAGTGGTCACATTTTCAAGGTCAATGGTCATAGGTTAAAACCATTCATTGAATCATTCAATAAACAGGAAATAGAGGTTGAGTTAACTGAGCCAACCTATGAACAAGAAGTTTTTTTTATAGACTTAGGATCCATGTTGAGCTAACGACATTAAACAAAAGCGCTGCACGGGAGGAAACCCATGGTTTTCATGTTTCCAATCTTTTTGGAATCATCTTTATTTTTCAAATAGGATTAATAAATCATTTTGATATTTAAAAATAAAAAAAATAGACTGTTGACCTGTTCTTTTATTATGAGTATGGATGGGTATGAAAGGGGATAACCATATTCATCCGTGTCACGTGGTGTGATCCTTGAGTAATACCTTACCCAGAAATTTAAAAAGAAGACAATGTATCATTAGTTCGTTTTAATTTAATGTTTTTTAGGTTAAAATAAAAATAAAGAAAATATATATATTAATAAAAAAATGACACGTCATAGGTCGTGGGTTAAACCCCATCACAACCAGCGAAGCAGCAGGGAATCAAAACCAGGACCAAAGGGAGATAGCGGCACGCGCTTACCACTGACCTACAACTTTTTTTGCTTCCTTATTCTATAATTTTTATATATATACATATATTTTACTTTATTTATTATAATATATATATATATATATATATATATATATAGTTTTTTTGTTTTGTTTGTTTGTTTTTGTTTTTTTCCACTAGGTAATTCTCAGAGTGACATTAAGATCAAGGGATTAAAAGGGAGAAACAATAATTTCAACTTCAACCACCAGGTGACTTTATTCCACGATCCTCGTTTTCAATTTCTTTTTTGAACTCTCATTCTCTACCTCTAACCCCTTATAAATTTTCTTTTCTTTAAACATTGGGGACAATTTTATTTTAAGATGGGGGGGAGATAAAATAAAAAATGCTTTTGTGTCAAAAAAATGAATGATTTGAAAAAAATGTGTGTAAATTGAAGGAAAAATTCATTTAACTTTGAACATGGTAATACACATTGCACACTTTGAAACTAAATATCAAATAATTTAGCATGCCCCGATACTGATTTCAATCCTTGTATAATTTCATGAGCTTTGATTTTGGAAAGTGTGGTTGTACAATGTGATATTTCATCGTTTATATTTTCATCCAAATAAAAAAAAGATCACAATGCACGTCCTTTGGATAGTGGGGTATTAGTTTGAGTTCATGGGGTCCCACAAATAAATAGAATAGGTTTGGTAATCATTTTAGTTTTAATATGAGTATTCAATAAAAAAAATAAAAAAAAAATAAATTTGCGCGTAGAGCAATGAAATAACCTAATGCGTCGCTATCGACACTTGGGGATCGTGACTCCATAGTTGTCTGACCCAGAGTTAGTAATTTTATCTCTATTTTTCATAATTTTATTTTGTTTTTGATTGAGATAACTCGAGATGATGCCCAAGTATGTGGGCTTCATATGGTGCCCTAAGGTCTTTGAGCCTGTGAGTCATCGAAAAAGTCTTGCTACAGGGGTTGACTCTTTTGAGTGCAATTTCAATTACCATGGAAAAATTGCAAAAACAATAAAAAAAAAATAAAAAATAAAAAAAAAATAATAAAAATTGAATACTCATCTTAATATTGAAATGTGATTTCACCTAGAACTTCCATCATTTCCCTCTTGAATAAAGATGAACCCCCATTTCTAATGTGATGCACAACACATCATCACTCTTAATTGATATTGGATGAAATATGGCATTGAATTTGAACCAAGAAATAGGATTGGGATTGGGATATGATTATGAAAATATATTGTATTAAAATATTTTTATGGGTTTCATGATTGTTTGGTATAAGGGTTTTGGGTGATCATTATGTATTAAAATGTTTTTGGAAAAAGGAATTCAAATTTCATATTGTTGAGATATATTTTGCTCGGGACTAGAAAAAATCAAGTTGGGGGGTGCGATTAGCCAAAAAAATGAGGATAATATTTATTGTTAATATATATAATATTCATGTGCTTTATTATTCATAAACACCATTTTAGTTCATTTTACACTTTGAACATCATTTCACATTATGATTGTAATTCCTTCTTAAAATGAACTTTTATGTGGCATATTTTTGAATATCATTTAAAGTACCAAATGATCTTGATTTTGTTTTCACATTTAATTTTCAGGTTTCTAATTATATTGGCAAAAATTCATACTTGTGGAGTGTTGGAATATTCACATTAAAAGACAAAAAAAATGGGATTTCATACAAACAATTCTGGATAAGGCAGATTGGAAACCATCCCACTTATGAGAATGTGGGGCCCAACATAAAGGCCTAATGAAGCCCAAATTTCATCGGATTATAGAATACATATATAGGAAAAACCCATTCTTCAGGATCCAGTGCTAATTCGGCCTCCATTGTGGTTATTCAGGCTGCCCAAGTTGAAGATAAAATTCTGGTCCAGATTCTACGACCTAGAAAAATAGCCCAACATTTTACACAGATCTCGTTATCAACAAATTATTTTGGTTTGAAACCTTAAATATAGTTAGGGTACATCCTGAGATTCATTTTTTTCTTCTATGGACTACTCCAATTCTTCCATCTATAGGGTCTTCTAGGTGGATCTGTTCGGTAGACGCAAGTTGGCTGCCACCTCGGGTTAAGGGTGGAAAAGTCTCCTCTCCCTTACTTTCCACCACCCTAGGCCTACCATACTCAAATGGGATCTTTTGTACTATTGGGAGATATACCCAATCCTCCCAAAATTCCTATTTAAGTTAGTGTTGGTGGAGGAGTTTATCATCTTTTGAGCTTTCTTTCATTGTAATGTTATGCTATGATTTTGTTGTCTCAAGTTTGTCTTCCACATGTAAGTTCTTTTAATTCATCCTTATTTCTTAATAAAAGTTCTTCTTCTCTAATTATTCTGTTATTTTCCATCTCACTTTTATATATTTTCCTCAAGGTGTGAATTTATTCACACCAAACCTTGTGAAATTATTCACACAACGATGGAGTTATCATTTTCTTTTTATTGTTTTCTTTACTTATTCAATTCCTCCCTCATGAGTCTACTTCCCGCTTCCATTGAAACCATAGAATCAATAGAGGGCTAAACCACTTATGGGTTGATCCAAGGGAGTATAAATGATCTGTAATGGATGTTATTTATCACCCCATTAATGTCTAATCACTTTTTTAATTGAGATTTTTATTTGATGATTTTTAAACTCCATCGTCCTTGTTGAATTTAAGGCCACACACTTCAAGTGAAAATACAAAACTTTACCTTGAAGTGATCAAAACTTTGATCCTTCAAGTGTATAGGTGATTAGTATTAAAGGGTGTAGGTATTAAACCAGTAAGTTATGATGTTGTTTGATCTTCTTAAATGAACCCATCTCAAATATAAGAAATTGAAATCAATTAAAAAGGAATTCATCCAATCCACCCAAGCGATGACCTAGGATCAACTCATTATCTTAATTTGAATTAACTTAAATATTTTAGTTATACCTTATGCCCATATAAAATCAACCCAAGTTGGACACTTCATATCCAAAAACAATCCATAGAATGTACATGTCTGTAGGTTACTTCTTAGGTCTCTGAGGATTCAATAACCCAAGCTAAACTACAAGGACCGTTCTACCTTCATCTCTTGGGTAAATTTGAACGTGAATCATCACTCTAATAAAAAACAATCACACATCTATAAAAACATAGGTATTTACAAGGTTAAATACTCAATAAGAGTATCTAAATTATTGAATGGTCAGGAAATAATAAAATACCACAAAATCCACTAGAAAACAATCCTTTTGTGTAGATACAACAAGTTGGATATACCCTAACACTTGTATATCAATATGATCAATGAAATGATGCATGTGTTTTTTCTAGAATGAATGGTATAATACATGTCTGTGTAACAACTAACGAAACCTTAAATAGTTGGTTCAAAACAAGTTACTATGATACCTTATCAACTTCCACTTGAATAACTTCAAAACAAAAACCTTCACTTTCCTACCTAGCAGAAAGTTAAAACAACCTTTCTGGAATTTGTAACACAAACTTAGTATAATGGATTATTCCAATCCCCCAGTCCAATTTCTCAGTCTAGAAAACTAATAAGAAATAATACTCTCGAAACAAATATGAATCACCTGAAATTTTCCCCAAAAATCTACATCTAATTTCTCGGTCTGATCCAATAACCTTTGATTACTATCCTTCCTTATGCTTCTTCTTTCTAGGGATTTTTCTTAGGAACAAATTTTTCATAAAACTTCTTCTCTCTTCTTAAGCACTGTCACTTTATTCACATGTGAACTATAATTCTTTTTTAGAAAGTAAAATTTACTTTATTCTATTTATAAGAGATCTAAAATTGGTTTGGGTGGGGATTTGAAAATGTTTTCCTGCTCAACCAAATTTTCAAAACTTAAATTTCATTTTCATTTCAATTTCAAATTTTACCATTTCAATACTTATAAAATCTTCTCAATTATTCTAAAAACTTATTGAATCTTCTATAGACTTCATCCTTCTTTGAACTTTATAACCATTATTTATTCCGATACTAAGGTCATTATGATGAAAACATATGAAAGAATGAATATTTATCACTATAAAGACCACTAGTAAAATGAATGCATCCTCACACCGATGCTCCATACCAAATGAAGAAAAACTGATTAAAAATATTTAAAACATTATTTTATAAATATTACTTTAAATTCATTATAATTCTATTGGTTTTATTTTTTCATAAACATCGTTGTATATTCTAAAGATACCAGCACTGCCTTTGGAAACACTTTTGTAGAAAACACCCCTTTTACAACACATCCAATATATCTTTAAACTATTTTTAATTTTATTCAATTGTAAAAATATTACTTATAACACATTCCATGAAGTCTAGTGTGTGATGAATTATCAGTAACATACTGCATTTGATGGATCAATATCTTCTTCACTCCGATGAACTAGTGTCGAGAATTTTCTGATGACTCTTGACCCACATGGAAAATAAAAAACACTAATGTTATTTTTATTTTTAACCAATTATAAAAAAAGAAAACCGACATTTTTTTTATGAAAATGGTTAACTACATTTTTGATCTTCATCCAATTTTATTGGTTCTAATGATTCCCTCTACTCATCAGTCCCAACAATCTCTACTTACTAATATACTTCAATAAATCAGTCTTTTTCTGCCTCCAATGAATCCATGGTACCCCATGTCGGATAGAACGACTCATATGATGAATCATCCAATCAGTTCTATAGAAACAATTTGACTAAAAAAACCTCTAAATTCTCATCCTTCAAACCATTTCTGCGTCTAGTGATACTCGCACTGGTGAATTGAGACCAGAATACTTTATCTTCAAACATTATACTTCCACTAAATTTTACTTGTATCATTAATTATTCATGACTTTTAGAACACTAGGATCAGTAAATCATCGTATGAATTACATTGAAAATTTCTATAAATTTTTTATCCACCCATCACCATCTATCTTTCCAACCAAACCTCTAACTGTTTGGGAGTAATTTTTCTCCCCCTTTGTTTTATAAGGATTGCATCACATGCTTCCTAGAAAAATTATGATATTTGAGAATTGACATTCATAAAATAATCATTAGTGTTATTATAGAGACATTAATACTTAAATACAACTTATCATACCAATAAAAACATTCATTCCATACACACTGTGAGTCTGAAAGGCAGCGTCATTCACAAAACTTCTTCAGAACAAAAAACTGAAGCTGAAAAACTTTCTTACAAAAAATATGTCTAATATTATAATCATGATTCCCTTATAATACCTATCATCTAATCACCAAAACTCTAAAAATCAATGTGATTTAATTTTGTTGAAAAAATAAAAAACAAGAATAAAAAACTTCTTTCAGTATCCGAAAAACAACTTCCAGCCAACTTGGTCCCAATAGATGCATCCTTGAAATATTATATAGTGGAAGTGGTAGGGTCACACCATGGATCATGTTATTATATTTATTCAAACATTTAGAGGTAATGATATTATTTGTATCATTATTTATAGACCGAATGTGCCAGATCATTTCATTCAAATCAAGGAGTCAGGTATAGTAAATAGTTTGGAAAAGATTTATATAGAAAATATAGTAAAGCTTTAGGGGATTCCAAATATAATCATCATAGACAAAGAACCTAGTTTTACATCATGAATGTAGTTGGTATTTAAAAATTAATTTAATACCTATTTTTTTCTTAAAAAAACATTTAATTCATTGATAAATTGTTAAATTGATTAAATGATTTATATATTTGAGTATTTTTTTGATGCTTACATAGGATAAAATAACATTTATTCTAGTAGTAGAAGATAATAAGAATCCAAAAAACCAAGATATATATAATCTATAATAGAAAAATCATATAAAAAACGATGAAAACATGTGTTTATCTTACACCAAAGTGAGATAAATCTATTAATATAAAAAAATAGTTTGATGAAAATCCCCAAGACATTACCGAAGAACTTATTCCTCTATTAGTTACCCATAGGATGACCTAAATTATCTAATTTTGAGTTTAATTATTCCTTAAACCATGATATTCTAGTATCTATTAATGGTAAATGAAGAAGTAAAAGAGAGATTTTAGATAATCATAACTACATATTATATTTTCATAGCCTTTAGTCTATTTATATACATGTTGGGATAACTTCCCAAACCCTAATACAAGTTTCACCCATGATAAAATTTTTAGGTATTTTTTTAGTTTTTGAATATTAAGTCGAATATGGTTTGAAAATAGATTTTTAAATGGGTTTACCAAGGGAGGAATTTTATTACATAGGCTTCATGCTCATGCACCCTATAAGGATAGCAAGTTGGATTTTTTATGTTTTCTAATTTTAAGTTGGATTCTAAAGGAAAAATTACTATTTTCTTACCCCCAAACACTAGGGATTCTCTCTATCCCCCACTAACATGTATAAATACCTTATAATTCTTATCCTTACTTAATATCATCATTAAATTTGATATCAAAGGGGAATATCTATCCATGTAAGCATATCATTTCTCCTTCTTCCTTCATTTTCTTCCCTACCATTTTTCTATTATCTCACTCAATGACCATAGTGGCTTAAGGCTATGAATTTATTAGATTTTAATTTAGTATTTTAATTCTAAGGGATAATCATTATTAAGGTATATATTAACTTTATATATAGTGGAAGATAATAATTTATAATTTATTTTTTTCATATTTATATTTAATGAATCCTTATTCCTTCTTATAGTGATGGACTATAAATTTATTTATTTTTTATAATTATATATATTTATATATATTACATAATTTTTTTATTCTTATGAGGAATGAAAACATTTATGATCTTTCATTTATTTTATTTATCAAGCTTTTGGGTGGAAGGGTTTCATAAAAAATATATATATTCTTTGGTTTTATATGTTACATGCCAAGCTTTTGAGAAAATGCATCAATGAGTTTTCTTTGAAATAATTAATGTTGATTGATGTGGTTGGTTAGAATTTAATTATAATGATTTGTTAGCATGTTTTATTAATATTTTAAAAGAGTAAGGAGATTTTTTAACACTTAGAACATGAATTATTTTATCAGTAAACAATAACATAGTTTTCTCTGATATAATTAATAATGCTTTATAAAATGTTTAGCCTTGATTTATAATGAATTATTAAAATGATTATACATTGAATTTATTTATTTTAAGAAGTGTTTATATTTTATTTATTAATTTATTTACTTGAATTAAAATACCTCATGATGAATAAGTTTTTGAGATCATAACATATGTTATTGATAAACCTTGGAATAAAATGTGATTCATGGGAAGCATTGGGTACTTCATGGATGGATTGAGGCTCAAACACATGCTAGGTAAATGGGTTTTCCTTCCTGGTGGATGTCATGTAAGTTCTAACTAATCTAGGTACATGATAGCTCATCATAAATTTTTTCTAGTGGATATTTCAAACCTTGTATTTCATACCTGACATGGTTACATTCTAGGGAATTATGTGACAATACCTAGTAGATCTAATATGCAATTTAATAAGTTTTATTCCCATGATGTGGTGGTGAAACTTTTGGTATTCTCGTATACTTTAGTCGCATGTTTTCTTTTTTCACCTATAAATTATATTAATTAAAATTATATTTATTATTTTATTTATAATTTTAAATCATAATTTTATATATTATATCTCAAACTAGTAGGATATTTTTTTTCTTAAGGGTTTCATATGGGTTACTTGGTGGGATCCTACTAGGTTTCTTATGCTGACACCCTACATACACCCTTTAGGTTTATGTAGATATTTTTTTAACTAATATAGGTAAATGGAAAGACTATATTAGAGGAGGTAATTATTTTTATTACCTTGGGTTGAGATAGAAGAGGTGGTATGGTGTGATAAAATCCTTGTGTCACATAGATACAGGTAGAAACTATTTTTAGTTTTTGGTTCCAATTTCATAGCAGGGTCATCTATTTTAATAACATCATCATTATCCCTTCTTCATTAAATTTTATTTCATTTTTTTCAAGATCATTTTGTATAATTATAATTGTTTTTCTGGTTTTATTTAAATGTTTTAGATGTTCAATTAGTTCCACTTTCATGAAATAGTTTATTATGAGATTTATTCTCTAGTATGAAATATTAGGTTCCAATTTTTTTCTCAAAATGTTTATCATGGTGCATGACTCTTCAATATTTAGAGAGGCTATACTAGTTTCCTAGAACAGAAAATTAGTATTTTATTTTAATTAGGAGAAACTATTCCAAATGGTGTATCCTTAATGTTTAGGCACTAACTTCCACATCATGG
This sequence comes from Viscum album, assembly GCA_963277665.1. NCBI lineage: Eukaryota > Viridiplantae > Streptophyta > Magnoliopsida > Santalales > Viscaceae > Viscum > Viscum album. The sequence continues at coordinate 283,069,512 of OY728129.1, forward strand.
GGATCAGGAACACCCTTTGGAATATTTTATAGGTTGTGTTAGGTACTTGGGTTAGGGTTAGCCTGGCTTAGTTCATGAAAAAAAGTAATCTGATTTGGGTTTTGTTTTATGATATTTGGGTATCCATAGTAGAAATTTGATAGGATTGTTTAAACTCAAGGGAAATGTTATAGGTGGATTTTATTCCAATAATGCATGTAAAAATCCTTTTATTTTTAAGGGATTTGGGGAGGTGAAATATTTATTGTAATTTGACACATGATTTATAACTTGAGATAATTCCATCTCAAGAGGAAGCTAGAGAACTAAAAAATAAGTTGTATAGGCAAGGTGCATAGGATATAGTGTCATGACCCATCCCCCGGGGCCCGTACCGTGACTACCCTAAGCCGGCCTTCATAGGACAGAGGCTGGTGACAAGCACTTAAAGGCGTATTCCCTAAAACCGAGATGTCATTGCCTTTATAACCTGTAAACACACACAACCAAGAACACAAAAAGATACGAACACAAGTAAATTGTATAGTAAAAGAGTGTGTATTGTAAGAAAAAGGGGCCAGAATACAGGCCCAACTAGAAAGTACAAGAAAAATTAAAAGTACAAGTAACTAAAACAGCTCCTGTGAACTCCTACCAAGGATCCAACCTATAGGGTAGGTACAGCTCTTGAACGATCGTCTCTGTGGTACGCCTCATCTAATTTCCACCTTCGAGCTATCTCCAGCCCTGGTACCCGTGTCCTCAATCAGCGCTGTCCGTCGTTTGCACCAAACACAACAAGGTGCGAGAATCTAGAATGTCACATGTTAATGTTATATAGGTCCTATTATAAAGCACAATACAGTTGTGCTTCAAGTTTTTTCCAATGAAGATCCTTTCATTTTCAATGTACATAGGCCTATCATAAGTCTTGAATATTTTACACTAAATGATTTATTCCAATGATAACCACCCTAAACCAATTTAAAATTATATAGACTACATTATCAATCATAATTTATGATTGATAATGTTTAGAAATCAGTTTGATGAACTATATGTATAAATCATTAAATACAATATATGTAGAAAAATATGTTTTCCAAGATTTAAATTATAAATTAAATTATATAATTTATAACTTTTTTATAAATTATGGGAAACAATATTTTAGGATATTTATTTAATTTATAAATTTTATGTAAATTAATTAATTATAAAATACTTATAATTAATTAGTAAATGTTTATGGAACATTTATAAAATGAATATTCCATAATATTAATTAATAATACTTAATAACTTTTAAATTTTCTAACATGAATTTTAATTTAGATATGAAGTGATTATAGTCAAATTATAATTATTATCTAAAAATATTTATAAATTAACAAATAAGCTAAAAATATAAAAGAGTTTATATTAAAATTATGAATTGATCATAATATATTTAATTTTAATTAATTAAATTAAAATTCCTTATTTGAGTAATTTATTGAAACCACATAAAAAGAAGTTTTGGAAATTGATATGATCAAATTTTAAATAATATTAAATATGTGATATTCTGAAAATTCACCCAATACATGAATAATTCACATATATAATGTATATTTTTAGATATCATATATTTAATGTAAATTCCATATAATAAATTAATATAAAGGAGGTCATATTAAATAAAAATATTTTTTTATATTTTTTTATTATGGAATGTCCATAATGCATGGATAAATTATATTCTCTTTTTAGTTATTTTCTTGTGAATTTGCTCATAAATACCTTATCTCATGGTTAAATGTATGAATTTTTAATTTATTTAACTTATTACATGTTTTATTCATGAATATAATTATTATATTATGAATTATTTATTTTAAAGTGTTAAACTGCTTCTGTAAATTTTTATACATGCTTTTAAGGAGCTTCTTTTTAGGCATGATTATTGATTTAGTTTTCATCTACCTTGGATTTGGATTATTATTAGGTTGTGAACTTAAATCAGGAATATGATTATAGTTTTATAAAAAATTTTGTTATAATTATGATGGAATATAAATATATCACAATTAATGTATCCAAGTGTAGAGGGACTTTGGATCAAGCTACTCACTAACCTATAGGATTATGCGTTGCTTAAAAAGGAGGGGGTTAGATACCAATCACTCAAAGCATAATCTTGTTAGTATTATTGATATGATATTATTCTAATACTTTACATAAAATAATTTCAAGTTCTTTAAGAATGGGATGCATTTGGATATGTATAAATATAGATGGATTTAAATTTTTATTGGTAACACAAGCATTGTGTTGTGTATAGAGTTACACATCAATATGATTTGAACAAATTGATTAGGAAAAAAAATTTTAACTAAAAAATTATAATCATGTATACATGGAAAGGGAATAACATGAGATATGATGGTGAGATTAATTCCACTTAAAAAAATTGTTAGATTCCTTCTAAAGAAAACACATGTTAAGACGTCAGTCATTCAACTAGGTAGGTTCTTCCAAAGTAGGGTGCTCATGGATTATCATGTGTAAGTAATGGTGGAAATGGATAACATTAAGAGTTATGTTACTAAATAATTATATGATATTTGGATTAAACATATCTAAGAACCCATATGAGTTAGGATATCATAAGAATGATGTTGAGTTTATAATTATGATGGATAAGGAAAAGTGTTGTCTTCTCAGCCATCCAAGTGTCATATATGATATGATTTTCATAATGGCTAGACTAAATAATTAAGTGGTTGGAGTAATTCTAAATAAGACTCATTTCTTAGTTAAATATGTATCTTTTTACATTAATAAATATAAGTATTTAAAAGGTTTCATCATTTTTGTGGGACTTTATTTAATAACAATCATTATTAAATGAATTTAAAACATGATACTCATCTTATAAAATATTATGTTTTACATTTAATGGAATCATTACCATAAAATAAGACATTTAGATCAATACTATTGAAGTTAGACTCTTAATGTAAGAAAAATTATTATACTAGTAAAAATCTTAAGAATCATTCTTAAGAAATAAATTAAAAAAAATGTATTGGAGAAAATACTTCCTTAGAAACCTACTATTAAAATTGTTCAATAAGGGAATATAAATGTTTATGAGTAGAATAGAATTATTGAAATAATGATCCAAAAGTATAAAATTGATAATATATTGAAGAATTTCTATATCCACTCATATATCAAATATGATTGGATATGTTAATTTTTTAATGACACAGATGGTTTCAACCAAGGATTGTTTTGGATATGTAATTCATTATGGAATCATCATTGGAAATGTTTCAACAATGTGAATGATTTAATGAAAATTTTACCCTATATTTCTTAAAGTGTTGAGGATAAATGATAATGACATGGGATGTATAGGATCTAGAATTTTATTGACAATACAAATTAGTAAATTTTCAAACCAGAAGTTGAAAAGTTAGTTATAAATTAAAACAATGTTTCTTCAAGTAGTTATCTTTGTTTATTCACACCTAGATTTGTAAAAAAGAAATAAAAATGATTATAAAGGATGAAATTGACCAGGATACCTAAAAGAACTTAAGAAACTCCATGGACATTCCATTTTAGGTATCAATGCTATATAAATTAATTATTCAATTTTGAAATGGTATATGATACCAAATGTATACTTTATAATTGTTAAAATCATATATAGGATCAGAAATTAAGGTAATAATTGATCAATTTTATATATTATATTCAAAATAGTACTTTTCCCATCAAATTAAATGGGTATATAAACTAAATACCATATTAATACCTTTATTCCATTACTTATATATTAAAATTTAAATGATCAATGAAATAATAAATACATAAGATTTTTTATATAAAAAACAATATAAAACTCTAATATTATAGGTGTAACTATGTAATAAAATTTTTATATTAAAAAACTAAATGAATGATTTTATAATATACATATTAAGGTATGATTTTGATTATATAAAACTGTAATCTATGACCATACATTTTTGGGAAAATCTAATTTAAGATAATTATTTTTTCACATCAATAGTTTTAATATAAAATTTCTTAAGCTATTTAAAACCATCAAAAAGGATTCATTCACATTTCAAATTTGTTAAAATGAAAAAAAAATTATATTATTAAGAAGTTGTTTTTTTGAAAATAAAAAAATAGTAGTATAAATTCAACTAATGACTTCGCTACATTTTATTAAAAATAATTTTCACAAAACATGGAAGAAATAATAATTTAATATGAAGTCATGAAAATTATAATTACTTTTAAAAAATGAGAAATTAAAGTTATCTACTATACAAAATAAATTTCCACTTGAATATACTTGATTTTAGTCATAATTAGATGTATGCAAGATTATATAAATTTAAATAAGTTATGCTTAGATCTTGGAAGCTTGATTTTTTATTGGTTACAGATAACAATAAAAAGTTTTGAAATAATGAAAGAAGATGAAATAAGAGAATCACCTTATCAATAGAATAATTTTAAAATTATAAAATAAAATAAAAAAAATATATAAAAAATGAAAGAATATTTTTATACCAACATAGTCAGACCATTAAGTGAGTTAAAAAATATTTTCATGTACTCAGCCTTGGATTTATCTATTAAACTACAATAATTAAGGGAAAAAATATAGCCATATAAAGGAACTTAATATATAAGAAATCATAAATGTTAACCAGTTTAATTTAATATTATTTTCTCCCAGTTACTAAACCCAATTATAACTCGAACATATTTTTTTTGAAAAAAACTCGTTTATATCATGTCATGTCATATCATGTCATAGTGTTGGGTCCAAATTATCACTTCCAATAGAGAATTAAAATAACATAGGGGTTGTTAAAATAAAATGAACATAAGTAGTTGGAAAATAATATTAAGGATATAATATCAATGTAATAGAAATATGGAAAATTGTTTTAAATATTCCAAATCCTTTTAACAAAACATATAATTTACATGGTCACAATATTTTAAAAAAACCTCAACTTAATCAACACTTATTCAATAATAGACAACTCAAATAGAAGAATAAAAAGAATACATAAATAATAAATGAAAATATAAAAATCAAAATCATTCAATCAAAATAAAACTTATACCTTAGTGTTGCATTTATCTAATTATTTATCTTATAAGGAATTTTAGTTGTGGAAAATTCAAATGGATATATTTTTATTTCATAAGATTTTCTAGGGACATAAATTTCATAAACTATAATAAAAATTATAACATCAACTTATTTGATAGAAAACCAATATACCTCTATAATTTGAGAACAAAGGGGAATGTAAGAAATCAAAATAAAAAAGGTTAAAAAAACATAATTACCCAAGGAAGTAAAGTCTTAAAACTTGATCTCATCAAATTATATGTTCAATAAAATAAACACCACCAATAATTACAAAAACATTAATCCCTATATTGATAACACTATAACTTGACACAAATGATGTTCCATAAAGAAGAAAGCATTGAAAAAATGAAATAGAATATTATTTAGAAGAATCACCCTAGAGTAGTGATCAGATTTAGATTTAAAATCTATTACTAAATTATTTAATCATTATAGTTTGTGATGTTAAAAACCCTACCATCCATAGATCATGCTTAAGAAATGATTTTTCTTATAAAATTATTCAAATAGAATATCAGTAGAGATAACAATTTCAACAACCCATGAGATAAAATAAAATCACCTTATATAATTGTGTGACTTTTAATTGAGAGTTTTTTAAGTCAAAATTGTTCCATTAGGCTTCATTACTCTGAAATTTTCTTTGATAAACAGATCAGCCAAAAATTCAATGGAGCTGAAGATATAGATTACAATGTTCATATATGAGGATCCATTCACAGCTGACCTATTATTCATGATATTAAAATAAATTATAAAATATAATTAAAAATTGTAATAAAATAATGAAATTATAAGACTAGATATTTAAATAATAAATGATAAACCTATAAATTAAACTATGAAACCCCAATAATGTTTCTGTATCAATTTCAATACTTAAAGTATTTGTTTAATTACATACATTACCAATAACTTTTAGATTTAGAGTTTTATGGAATTAGGAAAAAACCTTAACTAATATTGATACTCCCTTTTTCATAATTAGTTTGAAATCTTTTTGAAGAAAAATATCTCAAGTATGGGGAGGATGAAAAGGAATTAAAGGGAAAAACAACCTTTATTTTAAACTGTTCGAGCAAGCAGATCTTGTGAAAAGACCCACCAGCACACCCAAAGACTCACACATATCTAAACCATGTGATCTAAAATTTACAACCAACCCCATATAAAGGTCACACCTACATGAGGACCTATGGGAGTGACCTATGTGAACCACCTCCTTTGCCCAGGGTCCCAATAATTTATATAAATAGGACCCTTGTGCTCTTTATTTGACATGACGGGAAGCTAGAGGAATCCACTGGAAGCTCTTCTCACCCTAGTCCTTCACCCAAGTCCTCAAAACCATCAAAGAGGCTCTCCAAACTTGAAAATAAGAGTAAATTAATGAGAGTACATGGATTAGAGTTCCTCCAAGGTCTAAAACACTAAATACCTACACAAGGATTAGCTCCCCCATACTACAAAATTACTAGGGAGAATTCCACATCCCAAGATTAATAATTGCATGAGGCCCTTCCAAGAGTGCCTAAGGAGACCCCTAAAGGTCAAATAAAGGTCTTTCCCAAGTTTGGTCACCTAGGTTGTTCTTCATCCGATATAACCCAACTAACACTTGTGCAAGGTACTTTCAAACTCTCCCAAGTAACATTTGGGTGAGGTACTGCCTGGATGTACCCAAGAATTACCTAGTAGAATTAGCCAAAACCATATTACCTAGGTATCACCTTGGAGAATATGAACCTATATTTCCCAAGTATCAACTGATCAAATCCAAATCCAATTTTCCTAGGTATCACCTGGGTGAGGCTCACTCTGGAAACTCTTCTTTATATATCTAATGTTAGGGAACCCTTTTACCCTTGTTTCTCATTCTAGGGGGACCAAGAAAAGACCACCTCCATATCATTCCGACATGCATGCTATAAACCTAAGGAATACCAATGTAACCTATTGATCATACATTACCATGGTAATGTAATTCACACATTTAACCACCCCAATAGATGGGATCCTTAGAATGTTCACAATCATACATTCTTATGGTAATGGGGATACCAGACTTAAGGTTATGGAAGATGGATTATTTGGATGGTCGGTGACATATGTTGCCTGAAAAGTGAAGAGAATCATATGGAAAGCTCCCCTTTTTCATCTGTCACCTCACCCTCACACAAACTTCCACCTATCATAAGGGAAAGTATATGGGAATAACTCTTGGAACAAGCCCCTAATATTTCTTTTAGAACATATCCTACCTTCCATAATCAAATCCTTGTCCACCAGCGGATAATAGAGATTGTTCAAAGTACCAGATCTTCCACTTCCCCTTTTTTCTCACACCGAGAATGAATCAAGTGGGATTAGGGGCTAGTGTTGATCATTCCATCAACATAATAAAATATCCTCAATTGTACCTCCTCTATAAGTGAAATAGACAACCCTTCCAAACTACATGGTATTTGATTATAGTTTAAATAGGATACATAGGAAGTGTCCTTGAGGTATAAACCCAACACCCCAAACTCACCATAATCTTCTATGGAAATTTTCCTAGTATGGTTATATTTAACCTGGATGGCCATATGTAACACCCCAAAACTAGTTACCCAGAGTCGTTGCATTATTACATAGCATTGGAATGATCACAAGAGATCAAGTCTCTAAATAATGATTAGTTTAGTAGTTTTGGAAGTACTAGATACATATATAAGTTTTACAATACATCATGAAATAAAGAAAAACAGCATTGTGTACCCTTTGAACACACTCATATCTTTTGGACTATCCCTATAGGTTAATAATAATATACTTCTTCACATCCTGGAAAAAATAAAACATAATAAAGGGGTGAGATCAGATTCCCATCAGGGATAACAATATAGAGGACACTGTTAGAAATAAGAATAAACATTTAAGGCAATGTATAAGAATAAAACAAAAGCCTTTTAAACATAAACTTCAGTATAATATGGAAATGATAAATCAAATAATTAAATTTACTTATTCATAGGGATATTTTTACTAGTTGAATAATCACATGTAATATCAATACCTAATTTTATAATTATGGAATGCATAATGCCGGACATCATAACCACATAGTCAAGGCCTCGTTCCAAGACTAAAATAATAATTTTGTCAAGGCCATCTGCCAAGGAACAAGTTTGTCTCACGAGACCTACCGATGCATCGAGGGGCTATAGCGGACCCCACCCATCATTTACTAAGTCCAACGTATTTCTCATATGAAAATGGTGAAACATAATCTAAACATTCATATTAAAACAATTATACAAAATTTCAATACCTTAAACACAAACCATGAATGGTATAAAAATAAAACACCCACAGTAAAACATAACTAATTCAATACAATATGGAAGATTTTATTATAATAAATAAACCTCAATCAATAATAAAATACAATGAAGGATATTTACATAGATGAAAATAATCAGTAAAACTATTTGAGAGACATATCCCCTTTTTCTTGAAAACATTTAAAAGTCATACTATTTATCAAAGAAGTCATTTAAAAGATATTTTTTAATAAAAGTGTCTCATACCAATTTGAAACTTTTGAAAGGAATTTTAATTTGAAAACATTCATGTCTATATAAATAAATCCTTAAAACTATTTTTAAAATGTGGACATTAATGAGAAATATTAATAAGAATAAATCTTTAAAACGATATTTTAGTTAAGGAGTTCTTAACCAAACGAGAGACACTTGAATACAAATATTTGAGGAATACCATTAATCAATACTTAATAATATCATGATAATAAATGGATCCATGATATAATATGTTAAAGGACAATATATACACCATATAAAAGTGAATTGGTGCATAACAAAAAAGAAGTCTCAATGGAATGTAAATTGAGATGAAATCCCTTATAAAGACTATATCCTTAGATTAAGGATAAATCAATGAAATAATTATGTGTGAAAAATATAAATACATTCAATATGATAAAATATTTAGTGTAAATAAATCCTAGTACATTCACACATATTCTTGTAAAAACAACACCAATGACTTGGATGTTTAACTCAATGAATGAAAATTGAGTTAAGATTACTCTTATCAAGTTAATATTGATGAATTGAGAATTTATCAATGGAGTTATTATGTGCATAAAAAGTATATACACACAAAGAGTAGTATAAATTAATTAATAAATAAATAAATAGTGATTTTACATATAATCTTGGAGTAAAATAATCAATGAATTTTGCGTAAAGCCCAATGAGTGGAAATCAAAATTAGAAATTCCATTACTGATTTGGTAACTTACAAAACATACACCCCATGAATGAAGGATCATAAAATAAAGATGTAAATACCCATAAATTAAAGTATATTGCACAAATATTACAATAATGGGAGTACACACACCACACAAAAGGAAATAGTGTCAATATAGCATAAGTCTCACGGGAATAAGAAGTGAGATGAAAACCCCTTACATTGTACTTTTCTTTAGTAGAGGGCAGGTTAAAATCATTTATAATGGTGAAATAATTGTTCTTAAATTATAAAATAACCAAATACATAAATATGATATCATATATGATATTTTAATATTTCTTTGTTATTGATATTTTAGTAGTATCATTGTTTTGGGTGTAAACTGATTCATTTTCCTTTATACATTTTGTTATGTAAGTAATATTTGTTATGAATAGGATGTATTTGATTTATATCTATAATTATATTAACTTATTAAACATTATTTTTAATCATAAAATGAAAATTATTCTTGAATTATTATGATGGGGGATGGAATCTCATCGCGTCGTGGAGACGGTAAGCCGTACGTACACACGAGCGACAATATCAATCTATTAGTGATGAAATCGTATATAATTGGATGATATATTATATATAAAGAATAATTAAAATGTTATATTTATTATTTAAATAATTTATACTCATTATTATACCCATCGAAATAATGAAGCGTTTAATAACAAACTACACCACGATGTGGAGACGGTAAGCCGTACGTACACACGTATGGTGACTTTGTCATTCATAGGATGGATAAAATAATGAATATAGTTGTACCATATTTATAATAACATCAAATTATATATAATGCACTAGATTTATTATTTTGGTATGGAAACAACAATAAAAGAGTAAGTGGAAGAAAAAAATAACTTTGAAAGAGGTGATGAAATTATTACCTCTTCTTCAGGTGCTTCATTTTGATTTGATCAAAAGGGATCCTTAGGATGGCTTTATGATCAATGTAACGCCTCTAGGTTCAAGTGAGGGTAGTTGGGAGGATATTTGAGTAGGGTTTTTCTAAGCCAAATGTATTTGGAGGAGTGATTTTTAGAGAAGGGGAAATACCCTTTTATAAGAGAGGTGAGGGTCACTTTAGGAAAATCTTGAAATATTATTTTATTATAAAATCATTTTCAGTTTATAATGGCTCCAAATGGATTTATTTCAAGGATAAGGTGGTTATGGGTTAAATTACTCTCAAACAATAGGTTTTAGACAAGTTTAGGTCACTATATTAACCTTATCTTTTATATTTAATTATTATTTAAATAGTTTAACTTTTACCATGTCTTCTTGTATTTTTATATTACATAATTAATAAAATTACCATAAAATTCCAAGAGAACCTCAAGTGGTTCATTAATGAAATATATATCATTATATAAGTCCTTTGGATGAACCTTATATTTTTAGAAATATTATATCATTTAATAATATTGTATTTGTTTTAAATACTCATTTATGTCAATTCTGACACTATTGTGTATTTGGTTTTTGTGAAAGTCAAAAAAACTTGATTACTTAAAAAAACTACATTAAATCAACCCTAACATGTCATATTAAACTATAAAATTCGTGGAATACATCAAAAGTCTCAATTTAAATTTATTTTGATATTTATAATATGAATTATTTTAATCTTTCAATAATAAGGTAATTACTGCATCATCATTGTGTTATAAATAAATTTAAATATTTAATGTATAAAAATTATAAATAAAATTACATGATGTAGGAAATATTTTTATATTTCTAATTAATATTTATAGTTTAATTTATCTTATGTATAACCCTATTTCAAAAATGTTTTATTTATTAAATCAACCCTAACATGTCATATTAAACTATAAAATTCATGGAATACATCAAAAGTCTCAATTTAAATTTATTTTGATATTTAAAATATGAATTATTTTAATCTTTCAATAATAAGGTAATTACTTCATCATCATTGTGTTATAAATAAATTTAATTATTTAATGTATAAAAATTATAAATAAAATTACATGATGTAGGAAATATTTGTTTTATTTCTAATTAATATTTATAGTTTAATTTATCTTATGATTAAACCTATTTTAAAAATGGTTTATTTTTGTAATAAATGTCCTAATATAATCCCAGTGGATAAAAAGGATCATATTTTATTTATAAGTTTGATTTATATCAAAATAAACCTATCCAATAGAATTAGGACATGTGTTAGGGTAATTATAATATCATTTTTACCTTTAATTACCCTATTTACTTTTAACCGTGGTAAATAAAATTAAAAGTTACTATTCACCAAAAATTATTTTTATCATATTGAACCAAATTTTACTTAATTATTTAAACCATGTCTCTTGGATTTTTTAAATTCAATTCACAGAAGCGGTAAAATTATGTTTTATGCAAATTTGCAAATGTGCCTAGAAGGTGAGTAAAAGACGGTAAAAAGTTCAATAAAATTTTATATATCTTATCTTATTATAAAATGACTCAAATGAATTAAATTGGAATAATATAGGTATTATGTATCTATATTTACTTTAAAATAAATTTAAATTAAAAATCATTATTTAAATAAAAATTCGGCTTTAAACAATAACGCAGTGTTTTTTACTATTCATAAAAAATTGAAAGTTTTTAGAAAAATACCAAAAATTCACCCAAATATAATCTTGATATTACAAATTCTAAAATTATTTCTATTTTATGAAATTAAAAATATATAAGTTGTATTAATTAATTTAAAAGAATATTACGGTTGTCAAAACCAGAAAGCGGGTTTTTGAGAAGTAAAAACTATAAAAAGATTAATATGTGTTTTTGTCCAATTTAAATGTAAAATTACTTCCAATGACCAAAATTTGATTAAATGATAAAAATATAATCTAATTATACTTTAAAACCATTCAAATTTATAATTTAACACTCTAAATTATTTTGATTAAAAAAGTTGTTTTCAATTTAAATTTTGTATTTTTACTATTCATCAAAATATGAAAGTTATCAGAAAAGCACCAAAAATTTATCCAAACTAAATTTTTATGTCTCTGTTATAAATAATAAGTTTAGTTTTTCAAATTGAATAAATAAAAGTCTCAAATATTGGATTTAAAAAGGGTTCTCCATTAAAAGGCGGTAAAAATTCATTTTTTGAAAAATACTTCTTTTATCAGAAAAATTAAAATTTTTATTATATTAGTTCTAGGAAACAAATAATATGGATGTTAAAATTATATGATGTATATAAAATTCAAAATGTAGTTAATACTATTCATAACCGATTTTTTTGAATGGCTAGTTTGGTAAGTTTTGGAGTGCTCGAACTCGGTGTTGCGTATAGCGCAAGCTATTTAATTACATTAAAGAAAATAACTTACTATGAAATCTTGGGGTGTTACATTCTTCCCCCCTTTTGGAAATTGCATCCTCGAAATTTTAAAATTGGTCTTGGGAACTTCATTGAAATTCCCACATCGGAAAAAGAGTCAATAAAACCGTCACTTTAAAAGAAAGAAAGAGAAGTACAAAGGTCACCTGAGATAACCTATACTAGGATTCCATGTAGTAAAACATGGATATGTAAGATAAAATAAGTGTCAATTTCTGATAGAGATTAATATAAAACATGATCAGGATAAAGTTAAAAATAAGAAAACCTCAAGCTTGTGATGAGTTAAACAGTGATTAGTTTTCCAGTATGAAAAGTAAACGAACATCGTTTTTTGTTTTAAGTTCCATTTCATAAAGTTAAGTAATTTATTTATGAGATTTACTAAGAACATAAAGATATATAATTAATTTTTATGTATAGTTTCATCCTTTAATAAATTTATACCACTAACTCATCTTTTCTCCAAACGATGAGTATTCAAGATGACTTTGTCACACTTGAAGCGCTAGAATGAACTTCTAGAGAATCATATAATCCAAAAAGGATGAACTATATATTTCCCTTATCGTTATAGTTTAACCAAAACCAAATGTTTAGTTCAAGATCATATGATACCTTAAATGGATAATCCTTTATAGAACGAAATACTAATCTTAATTTCCAAAATTAAATAAATAATACCCAAAGTTCAATAAAGACCATTAAATAAAAAATTGTCCATAAAATCCTTCAATATAATACAAACTAATATTGAAACCCAAAACTAAAAAGAATTTAATCACATAGTATTTCATAGTAAATATTAACATTTATCACCAAATAACATCAACTACTCTTAAAGTCACATACAAAAGTGTAATTAACCAAATCACATATTCTCTATGACATGTTAATCAATTCCATTAATAACCTTAATCTATATAAAAACATATATTCTTCTAAAATAAAAAAATCCACCATTACTCCTCAAATTAAATCCCATAGTATTCTATTTTACTTAGGTATATAGTATTCACAATAGAGTGAACGTATTCCAAAATAACATTTATCACTTAATCACTAAATCATTTTCCTATACTAAGGATATTCATTTGATAAAACATAAGATCTCAAATAAAATTTTTATTGATCAATAAATTCATTTAACTAAAAGGAATTAGTCACACTAACCAGGGAATTCAAGTAGTCTTGTAGTAGGTGATAAATCCCAGTCGCACTTTGGTTATGGGTTCGATTCCCACAGCTTTGTCCGATGTGAGGGGTTGTCACACAGTCTGTATGTTGTCCTTTTTCAAAAAATATATTTTATAAAATTCACAAAATGAGATAAATTTCTCAAAATGACCATAACATAATTTAACCACAAATGTTATCTCATACCTCACATTTTCATCCCAAAAATTAATATCCTTTAATTTCATCAAATTCAAGGATCATATAAACCCAAATGTTTCTTTATAACTATACCAAAAAAATAAAATATAATTCTTTACTTTTGATGGATATGAAGGTCATGTTATGGTAATTGAAGAACTACATCATCAAATTAACTTTTCTACCCTTCTTTCTATGCGACACATTAAATTGGGAAAATAATTGGAGGGTTTACAACATTCATGTATTAATGAATTAAGAAATATATACCACTTTATCACTAATTCCTTGAATGATGTCCAATTCATGGTATGGAGCAAGCACGAATAATTATGTTTTACCTCTTTACCTAATCAAAAGGGCTATCCAAAAGTGACATCTTACTACTTCATTACTTCTATCTGCCTCTCAGAAGAAAAGTCTACCTACAATATATAGAATACTCGATAGAAATAATCCCTATAAAAATATAATAAGTGTTGGAAAAAATGAGAGTGATCCATTGAAATTATCTTGAATGAGTCATATGAGATGGTTGAGAAGGATTATCATTTAAGGAAGTCTAATAACAAAATAATAACAATTAATTTGAAAAAAAGTAGCTCATGTGAATATCATATGATTCACCAGGATCATGGTTAACCAAGGATCCACAAGATCAATAGAGTATCCATTGAAGCTGTAGTCACAATGATATAAGAGTACCCCTACCCTGCAAGGATAAGGGAATTTTTCACATATCCCATCCCCACAAAGGCAAAAAATCCGGTCTAAAATGTTGTATTAGTAGAATAGGAACAACCCCATCCCATAGGGCTAAGGAATTTTTGCCTCATTATCCTCCCTAATGGAGGCCAATCTTTTACTGATTAGGAGAAGTGTAAAAAGGATAACCATATCATTTATTCCCATTTCATAACCTGACTTACTTGATCGTAACATACACAATTAATTTGTCAGGATATTCCCATCCATTCACCCTTCACCAGATGGCTCCAAGGGGATCATTGAAGGAGAAGATAAGGACCTATAGAGGGCACAAACAAGATAAATCTATTAAGGGTATAACCAGTCCTAATGATCATAGTTCTTTCAACAAATATTCTTAGGTAAACTGACCATCCTTAAATTAAAATTCTAATGTGATGTATGTAATGCTTTATGCAATGGTGAACATCATTATCTCCACCCCTTTAGATGATTCAGAACATGAAGCTGATATAGGGGAAAATTAGGAATATTTTTCTATCCAAAATACAGTCCCTATAAAAATAACTGAAGAAGTTGTGTATACCAGAAACCATAGGTTAACTAAAAATTTTGGGAGTCCCCCAAATTCTCCACTACCACTTCCTCAGTGAAAATATTCCAAGGATAAGGGTAAACGTGAAACAATATTTCACCCGCTACCCAAATAGGTTGAAACTGTCACACTTGAGGAAATATTTTCTCTATATGAGGAATAGATAAAGTAGTTGAGAAGGATCAATGTGGAACCACTTCAAGGAAACATCATTGCTAGATATGTTCTTCAAATAGATCCTCATCTCGTGCTCCCATCCAATGTACTTCAACAAAGAGGAATTGTTGCAACAACCGAAGTAAATTTGGAATACTCACTCAATGTGGGATACTGAAAACCAATATAATTAGACACCATAAAAATGAGATATAAGGAGTTCCATCCATTGAGAAGACTACCGGATCCAGGTCAGATGTATCCTCATAAACCAACCCGTATAGGTTACCCAATACAAGTAAAAGAAGAACCACTGCAGCTGGCTCAACCCATTATTCCCCATTTTATATATGCTACCCATTTGGATATTACTCCCCATATCATGGAAAATATTGAGTCATTGGTGGATTGATTGGAATATGTGTAAGGAAGTCATGCAATAGTATAACTAGAAATTAATCCATAACCTAAATTATTGGATAAAAATCTTCCCCTACCAAACTTTTGCAATCCTATATTCGTTCGGTACACTAGTTTACCATCTAGATTGATTAAGGGGTGGTAAGATCTTCACTGATAATTCCTCTATCAATTCACTGTACATTGTAGAAATTTACAGTTATTGACCTATAAAGTTGAAATAATAAATAGAATGAGAGTGTATCTTATTTTATTTACAAGTGAAAGGGTTTTAATTACTCACTAAGCCTACAAATTTCTTAATAGGAATTCTTGAGACTTTTGCATTAGGAACCTTCATGATGAGTTGCAAACACCATTTATCCAAGTAAAGTATCTGGGTGGGTTCTAGGATCTTATTTTGGTTTCATAAAGCTTAGAGGATTCCATATTGTAAAATAGATCTAAATATAGATTAACACTAATATCTCAAGGAAAGAGAACAAGAAGAGTGGAAACTATGACTGTTACCTTAAAATTAGCCTCTTCACTAACTCCATATCGAAATCCTACAACTCCTCAGGAGACATAATATCCTCAATGAAAATTTCATAAATAATACCCCTTTTAGGATGAATTAATATAACCTAAGTGCTCTCAATTATAATACTATAATTATAAAGTCTCTTTATTCCAAGATGAGAAACTTCTAGGTTAGTTTATAAAAACTATGGAAAATAACATATTAAAATTTATAGATCATAAGAGGCTTTATTAGTTTGATATTTATGATTTCCCAAACCATTTACCCTTTCAAAAAACATTTTTCCACTCTATATGATAGTGTTTTTATTTTAAATACATCATGTAAAAGATGGTTGAATTCAGATAAGTGAAACTAGGTAAACCACCAGCATAAGTGGCATGTGTTTCCACTACCAATACCAAAGAATAAGGAAAATGGAAAGAAGTCATGAACAAGAGAATAATGAAGTTAAATGATTGGACGACCATAGAAAAAATCAACCAAACTCATGTCATCTTCACAGAATAGTTAAATCAACCAGATACACCCTAATTTTCCTCTTACATAATAGAAACAACTTAGTTGGACCTATAATACTTGAAAATTCAACATCCCAAGAAATTGAATAGTTAGAAGAAGAAAAATTAGGTATTGGAGGATGAGAATATATGAATACCAATGCCTATCTGATATCTTTTGGATTTCATGACTCCATCCCCAAGGGAACATGTACCAT
Organism: Viscum album; assembly: GCA_963277665.1. Classification (NCBI taxonomy): domain Eukaryota; kingdom Viridiplantae; phylum Streptophyta; class Magnoliopsida; order Santalales; family Viscaceae; genus Viscum; species Viscum album. Next base: position 283,086,854 of record OY728129.1, read on the forward strand.
CCCACCAAATGGTACCACAAGAATTATCCTACCAGGTGGAATCCTCATCAGATTAAGAATTAATCTTCTATTATATTAACTCCAATCAATTAATGAATCCCTTCTTAGCTGATTAGGAGTTTTAAAAACCAGAGTTCCCTATGAAAAATTAGGGAAGCATAACCAGAGGCCATAAGATCTTAGGAGGTGGGGGAAGATGTTGTCATGCGCAAACAAAGTATTCTATCCACATCCCCACTAGATCCATTTATGTGGTTGTAACTCATAGAATATCCCTTTAGCAATCAAATTAAGAGTAGGAAGATGCACCCACACTCAATAAGAGTGTCCTACACCTAATAATTTTGGAAGATCGACTCGAATGGATGAAATAGTCTTCTCAACCTAGGAAGGTAGAAAGGTCCAACCAACCTAACCTAATAATAGTAAGAATTCCCCCAACATATGTTCAGCACCCTAATTTTATATCCTAGGCTCTGAAACCTCTAAAGTTCCTGATAGGGAACAAATTCCCATAAGAAGACATAGACATTTGACTCAAAAAAATAACACCCTTAAGAATTTGGCTACATTTCCATCAAAAATTTGAATAATGGATGTTCTTAACTTGTCAAAGGACCCTTGAGAAAAAATTATGGAGGACTTGATAATACTTCAAGAGTTTAAAGATGAGGTCACTACCATAGAGGTAAACTATGAAGAGATATGCCCTATGAAATGTTATGCAGACATATCTTTCATAGAAAAAGACATAGATTCTATAATATAAGGACACATTAGGTCCTTATACATGTCTAGAAGTCTAGATGACATTGATATCCATTGATATTTCATTAATAATGGCTCAGGAGTCAATATCATTGTAATATAAACACTTCATTGATCGGGTTACAGTGAAGACGACCTATCTACCTATCCTATAACTCTTAAAGTGTATGATAATAAACAAAAATATTCCCTCATTCAGATAATGATTAGAACTCAATTTGGGGACCTAATGTCTGACTTTGAATTCTTGGTCATCTAATAGTACATACCCTTCAATGTCCAAGTAATAAGTCCTTGTTTGCACCAAGATGCAGAAATCCCTTCATCATATCAGCAGTGTAATAAGTACTATGTTAATTGAAAAATTGGGAGATTATCTAGTGATAAATCTCTATTTTAATATTGTGAGGATCAATACATTGATGTATAATTTTATTGTAGATAAGGGAAGAAACCTATGACTAATGATGTTTCTTGAGTTATCACCCTGGATGGTCTGTAAATAACCCCGACCAACCCATTCAAGGTGATCGATGATGATTATGTGCTACCCATCAAATATATCAAAGATTTTAGTTTATGATTTGTCATGTACTTTTAAACCCTCATGATATTAGTCATGTCATTTAAACCCAACTATACTAAAGAGGTATCTGATGCTCCCATCAATAACAATGCTTTATGTAAAAATCCCCTCACTCCATCCCTAAACATTCAATATACCACAACACTGTTATCTTAATATAAAGTAATTTTAGTTCTATTATTAGATAATGGAGATATTTTTACCTTTAAATCTCCAAATATCAATATTTATACTATCTATAATACTTTCCCTTCTTCAATCATCCTTTTTGAAATGGGCATGAAGGAATTGGTATAAAAAAAGGAAGCGAAAGAGGAAGCTGAAAAGGAATAGGAAGATGAAGAGGAAGAAGAAGATTAAGAGGAAGATGACCTCAAATATCCTCCACCAGCATTCAAGGAATGTGTCTCTACAACTATTGATGAACTTCAATATGTAAATCTGTGCACATAGGAAGACACATGGCCTACATTGGTCAATATAGATATGACCACTAAAGAAAAAGAGTTATATAACTCCTTCTTAAATAATCATCGAGATGTGTTTGTCTATAATTACATAGAAATTTTGGACCACAATCTTGAGGTGGATACCCACCACCAAGGCCTTCCAAAAGATCACCGTGGTTACAAGCAGGCTGCCAGAAGAACAAATCCAACTCATCCTACCAAAGTTGAAGTTGAAGTTGATAATATCATCAGATCCAAATTTGTTCAGTGAGTCAAATACCTAAAATGTATCACCAATATAGTCATAATCAAGAATAAAAATGGGAAGATTAGAGTCTATATCGATTTTATAGATCTCAACTAACATTGTCCAAAATATTACTTCCTGATTCCAATTATAAAAATTATGATTGATGAAAAGTATAGATACTAAGACCTCTTCTTCATTAATGGATACTCAAGATATAACCAAATCTATATTTTCTATGAATATAAATAATACACTTCCTTTAGGTCACCCCAAGGTTTATACTACCATCGATTAATACCCTTTGGTTGGAAAAATGTTGTCAATACATACCAATGTGCCCTAATTTTCATCTTTAAACCCTTCCCAGGAAATTCTGTGGAGTGCTATGTTGATGTTATAGTGGTGAAATTTTTGTAACATTCTGACCATGTTTCTAAACTTGATATAGTTTTCAACAAATTAAGATAGTATAATCTGAAAATGAACCCACTGAAATGTGTTTTTGGGGTAACCTTGGGAAAGTTACTTGACTTCATATTAAGACACCCTGACATCAAAGTCAACCCCAAGAAGAAAAAAATATATCATTGACATGTTACCTCCTCTAAAACTTATAGAGTTGAGAGGAATATGAAGAAACATTGCCTATATTTGATTCTTTATAGAAAATATTGATGGAAAGTACTTACCCTTAACCAAATTGATGAAAAAAGTGGCATGTATCAGTAGAATCATGACTGTAAAGAAGAACTCTATAATATCAAGAAGTATTTTTTAAGTCCACCAATATTGATGCCTCTTATTCAAGGAAGGTATCTCATCTTATATGTGACATCTTCTGAGCGATCACTGGGTGCCTTCTATGCACAAAAAATGATGCTGGAAATGAAAACAATGTCTATTATCTCAGCCAAACCATGATTGATACTAAGACTCGTTATTCATATATTAAGAATAACTATATATCATTAATAATTTTGGTTCAAAAAAAAGTCACTAGTTGCATCATTAATAGGTCAAGTTTATCTCTTGAACCAAACTAATCAAGTACATTCTCAACTACCCTATGTTTACTGAATATTTAGCAAGGTTCGTGGTCATCCTACAATAGTTTGACATCCAGTTCATACAAAAAAATCCCATAAAGGGGAAAAAGTTAGCAGATATACTCATAGAGTATCCTTATTTAAAATAAATGCTTATGAATACTAATATTCCAAATGAAGAAATATTCTCTCTCCAAGACCCCCTGATAAAAGAGATGTATTTTGATGATGTTTCTAGAATCCCAATAAGAAAAATGATGGAAGTCCCCAAGATTAATAAAATTGGGATGGAAGTTATACTTATCTCTCAAGAAAATAAAGTTCTACCTTATTCTTTCCTATTGTTAGAAGGTTGAAACAAAAATTAAATAGAATACAAGGCCCTCATTATAGGTTTAGAACTCATGCTCCATGTACCAATGACCCATATGAATATCAAAGTGACTTGTAGCTGGTAATCAAGCAGGTCAATGGTGATTACGCTATCAAGAAAGAAGAGTTGACTCCCTTCTTGAATATGCACAAGGATTGATGGAATAATTCCCGTTAGAAACAATGTTGACACATATCCCATCCTCAAAAAATGTTCAAGTAGATGCACTAGAAAATATGGGTATAACTTTTACAGATCCATATAAAAAAATAGTCATCATTATTGCAGATTGTCGAATGGTATCTTAGTTTGTTCAGAGTAGCATTAAAGAGATCAATGAGGTTAATTATACAATAGAACTAGATAACCCTACAAATGGTTGGATGAAGCCCATAAAAGATTACCTATAAAGTGGGATCCTTCTATTGAACATAGTGATAAAAGAGAAAATCTATTGATGGGAAGTCAAATTCATTATCTATGATAGACTGGTTCATCAGCAGGTCCGCTATAAACTTGTCTTGGATAAAATCCTCCTTATATACATTGATGGAGAGGATGCTATCACCATTATGCAAGAAGTCCATGCTGGTGCCTGTGGTGTAAATTATCCATGATCTAATATTTCTTACAAAATAAGAAGGCTTAGATATTTCTGGCCTTCAATGTCACAAGATTGTACACAATTCACCAAAATGTGAAATCCTTATCATGTCTATTCCAATTTCATTTATAAAACCCCAGAGTTGTTTCACACCACCAAATAAACCTTGAAATTTTATTTAATGGGAATGGATGTTGTGGGACCATACCCACTCTATATATCTAAGAAAATTAAATATATCCTCACTGCAACTGACTTCTTCTCTATATGGGATAAAGAAGTACCCCTAAAAGAGGTCGGAATAAAAAGCATTATAGATTTTGTGAAGTCCAACAACATCACTAGGTTTAGTGTCCCTCATACAATACTGACATAAAATGGTAGCAAATTGCATTCTTTTAAATTTAATAGGTTTTTCCAAGAGTATAAAATTGAATCCAACTATTCATCCCTCTATCATGAAATAAAAAATGTACAGATAAAGGCTTTCAACCAAAATATATCGAATATAATCTAGAAAATAGTGGATAAGGACATGAAATCCTAGTCTAAAAAAATTCTACATTCATTATGGGATTACCATACCACCACCCATACCACTACGTAGGTGACCCCATATTCAATGGTATACACGACAAAAGAAATATTTACCATTGAAGTCTAGTTACCTTCTCTTTTTATTTTCATATGTAATCAATTGTACATGGATGAGCAGTCCCAAAAATGTTTATATGAATTGTAATGATTGGATAAAAAAATAATGTATACCTTGCATTATATAGAGGCTCACCAAAACTGAATAACTAAAGCTTTCAACAAGAATGTTCAACTTCATTCATTCCTTCAAGGGGAATTTATTTTAGTCCTCAAGATCCCTATGATACTTGGGAAGAAAACTATAATGATTGAACCAAAATTAAAAGGAACTTTTGACACCTATAAATTCTATTATAATGGTGTATATTCATTGATCACCATAGACGTTGAGCATACTATGCCCCTAATAATGTAAGATTTATCAAGAAATATTTATTGTGATTAACAAAAAGTGGTCCTAGTCGTATGAACCAAAACTAAAAGATGCCATTAACCCTTTATATATGACACTAAACTACACAGAGAGGTCCTTGTCGCATGACCCTAAATGTCATGAACCATACCTTCATAGTCATAAGATGTTAAATTGTATGAAAACATATTCAACACAACATGTTAAAATGTAGTCTTACCTTATGAACCAAGCATAGGATGCCTTAGACGATAGGCCTAGAAAGACTAATTCAATTCCTAGGAAAAAATTATTATGAGATGATTTCATAAATACCTGGTCAACTCTTCTTATGTGATGATTTCTTGAATGCCTAGTAAAATCTTCTTATGATATGATTTACCAAATTCTTGGGTGACTCTTCTTATGAGACAAATTCCTGAATGGGTAGGCATATTTTGATGTATAAGACTCACATATCATGATTACACTCATTCCATGGTATAATTTTCCTTACCATATAATGTTAAACTACATCAAATATTGAGAACTAAGCATGGATTGGTTCTTATTTTGATGAGGTACATAGTGATGCCTAATTTCTCCAACCTGGGACTAAATGTAAAAAAATGCTACCCCATTACCTACATATGAGTTAGATTAGTGCATGTAATATTTACCCATAACCACCTATGAATTAATTTATATTTTTTAGGATACATAAAAATAACTAAACCTTATTTTTTAGGATCAACCATGAATTCCTAAACTAGGTACCATTGTCTTCACAAGTATTTGACTTCAGCTCATTCACTCATGTTGTAATCCTCCTTATCAATTGATGAAGCCACCATATACCCACTATTGTTAGACTCTCACTTCACTATATTTATTTGAATAAAACCCATTTAATAAGGGAAACCCTTACCATTTATTGTTTCTCACACTGATCATAGCTCATGTGGTTTCAAGAATCTTGGTAAGGGCCTCCTAGCCTGGTCAGATTACTTTAAAAATCTGAGCACCATGAATATAAGACGTGTGTATCTCACTCAAAATTCTTTTGTATGATGTGAAAAATCATACCCTTTCTTTACATTGGGTTTCTAACATCCTCACTATAAGATGTTAAACTACACGGTTCACATCTCTATCATATGGTATAGAAATATGTGTTATTGCAGACCTCACCTAAGAGAACCACTATTCATGGTTCTAGTCTATCATTATATCTTAATTCCAGAACTACATGTGACTTTATTATTTCTTGGAATTGATACATAGTAATTCCTAGATTAAACTCTGACTAGCCACAAAAAGTGACCCTCCTTGCATATAGAATAGACCTGTATAGGGAACTTTCTCTTTAACTATGTGAGACTTGATTCCTATTACTATAGGATAAATAGTGACACCCAAATATTAAATCTTAGGACCAATAACAATATAAAAATATCCCCTAACTATATATGGTTTAGAATTGTGCAGGTATTTTTCCATCATAGAACTATGTATGACTTGATTCCCAATTTGATGAGTTATATAGTGACACCTAGATTCATAAACATGAGCCCAATTGAAGGAAAAAAAAATTCCTCCACTCCCTTATGAATGATCCAGATCCACATGAGAGAGTCCAGTGTTGGTTCTCATTTCATTTGTGAACCTATATGAAGAAAAATGACCCACCCTACATAAAAACTATACTAGTGTAGGGAACATTCTCTATAACTATGTGTGGATTGATTCCTATTACCACAAAATATTTAATGACACTCAGATCTCAAATATTGCACCCATAACCAAATATTACGTTCATTACATATAAATCAGAATTTTATAAGGAACACTCTACCTTATCTTGATCAATTCCAACCTAAATGATCCTTACATACTCATGCATATCCCTTTAGTAAAACATACTCAATTCCGTGGGAAACTCACATCTCCATAATCTTACATTGGATACCCATAACAGAAGAACCCAAATTCAAAGGGCAATTCTACTTTAACTATGCATGATACGACTTAAACATGGATTTTTATAATACACCTCTAAATATGTACTATCAACCAAATGAAACTTCATCCAAATATAAAAAAGTTATTTTATCTCCGTACACCCTAAAAACATCTCAATAGAAGTATCTTTTCAAACATGGTCCTGGATAATCCCTTGCATACTTGTCCCATATCATTTTCTCAGAACTGGAACCCAGAGGACCTGACATAATACCTTCTCCCTTCATGACTAGAGAATTATGGATCATTATTAGATGAATCACCATGAAATAGATGGTGTTGGATGCAAGACCTTAAAAGGAACACACGATTTCTTTATTACATGATATTAAATTTTAGGGAAATATCCTTGTCACATGATGTTTAACTATAAGGATACATCCTCACCATAAGAAGTTAAATTTCATGTTCTACATACTCATCTATGTGGTAAAAATTTGAAATTATATAGACCTTTCCTGAAAGGAACATCATTCCTGGTGTCATTATCCTATGGAAACTTCATGTCAACTACGTGTAGCTTGATTCTCATACCAATGAAATATGTAGTGATGATTTAATCTTTCATCCAAATACTAGCCACAAACACAACATAAATCCTGGTATCCGATATACGATCCAAATATATATAAAATTTTATCTACTTATTTATAGACAATATCAGTCTAAATAACTTCATTATAATCTAGAAACCTTCATTTCACAAATCACACTTCATGTCCTAAAAAAATAATATCCCCATAATATTTCTTTGGCTATGAGTAATGAGAGTATCCAACTACAAAGGAAACCTTTTTTTGACTATTCATAATATGCCTCAAACATGGATTTGCATAATATGCCTCAAAATGTGGCCTATTAATAAATGGAATTTTAGTCGCAAGGGAAATTAATATCATCTCAATACAATTTGATGACACAGTAATGGAAATTACTTTTCGAACATGGTCTATGACCATCCATCTCATACCTATCCCATCCAACTCCTTAGTAGATGAGAACCCTAGGGTATCAATTTATGGATTCCATCACATCCCTCATGTCCGGACTCTGCTGGGATATATTTGGATAATTCCCCCAAACCATGTGGTCTATGTAATAGTGTATCCACCATAGGATTGGTCCACCCTACATGACTTTAAACTTTTTAGAGCAACTTTCAATGTATTCTATCCAACAAATGATCCTAATCCATATTGGGAATTCTAGTATGAGTTCCTTCCTTAAATAACTTATGATTTAAATAGAATTCCCATTCCTAATCCATGGAAAATTCCAATATATATTTTTTATTAATAACTATAGGAATTCATTTAAAAAACCAAACTTCATGGATTTGAGAAACTTAGACCGTCAGAAACCTCCCATGGACATCATTAATAAGAGTATCTAACTTCAAAGGACACATTTGTTTTGTCTTTTCATAATATATATCCAAATATTACCAGTCAATCAAAGGGATTTTCAAACATAGTAGAAAATCCACTTATTTATATACACCTAGCTAAAATCATAATGTAAGTATCTGTTTAAACATGGTCCATGGTCATTCCTTGTATACTTTACCAGGTCATCTCTCTGAATTCAAAAAAAAATCCTAAATCATGACTTAGAAATATCCCTTCTCATATCCAAAAAGCATTGGAGAATTATCATCATGAAATTACTAATTGGTTCATTATAACCAAAAATTATCTTCAAATACGTTCGACCTAAGACATTAGTTTCATTAGTCCAACTTACAAGACCTTAAACTACAAATTAAAGAGACACACCACTTTATATGATGAAAACCCACAAAGGGAACCTACTAAAAAATATGAGTTTCATATCACTAGATATGAGCTCCGTATGATTTAGAAAAAAGTGAAAAATTGAAATTAAAAAAAAGTATAAAAAATTTTAGGTTGAAAACCCATAAAGGGAATTCTATGAAAAAGTTGATTCTCACACACCATGTTATTTTTAAAAATTACTTAGGAAAAAATTAAGGTGATGATGCAAAAGAAACAAAGTTTTTAGGGTATTCCATATGGCTCTAAAAAAAGTCATAATATGCTCTCAGGGTCTTAAGACATTGGAAAAACATAGAGAGTCTTCATGTTCCTGTAATTTTTATCACAAAACATTGACACAAGGACATTCATTCAAATGGGCTAGCATCAATGTTATGTTATAATTTCAAGGAAAATAGGGATGCAAAAATATATTATTGAGAAAAAAATTATTTTCATTCATGAAAAAAATCATAGGAGTATCCACAAGATGTATTCTCTCTATAACATATTATAGTATTCTATAAACATAATTTTTGATCTATTTAAGCATCGATTGATCCTTATCCATAGTTTTTAAAAGTATAATAAACTATAAAGTGATGGAATCCTCAGAAAAATGAAAGTTATCCTTATCCAAATTAATGTAATACTTTCCCTGTATTTTGATCCTCTTTAATGATTACTTGATCTAGATAAGTTCTCCCTTGATAACATCTAACTCTTCATAAAGTCATATCATCTGAAGATTTTTTTGATCGATTTGGCACTGATTTCACTCTTCTTCCTTGGCATGGTTAAGCTCCACCTATGATATAGAATCTCTATGGTTTTCAAATTGGTAAAGAAATTGTGCCTCAACCTACCACGACCTTTTCTCTTTCTCCTAGTTCCATATAGTCTCCTTCACAACATGATGGATTATACAATAATCAAATCTTCCATAACCCAAAGTGGTAAAGATGGTCTGGAGTTGGTGAATTCATGAGGGAAAGACCTCAAGTGGAATACCCAAAACCAGATTATAGATGTCTCTCTAGAAAAAATGAATTGAAGCATGAAAGGAATATTGGGCATCTAGGTTCATCTTAGAGACACTATTAGAAGGGGTGACATACCTTAGAATAAACACATTTATAGAAGTTACTTTATTTGTTCATTCTGAAGTAACATCACCATTTCCTTTCACCATTGGTTGAGTTGGGGAAGAGGCTTCAACTTTAGGTTCAACCATTGGGGTTTATGGAAATGAATAAACAATGAAATTAGTTATCATCATTGCAATATAGTAAAGAGAAAGAAAAAAGGAAATCGAAGCGGTTGATGACACCCACTCATTGATGAATCTTCTAATTGGTTTGATTAATCCCTAGTATCTCTAGAATTAGTGGTTTGAGATAGGATCTTCTAATGTGGAGAATCTTCCAAAGTTTTCTTATCACCCTCTATGGAAGTTTCATGAGAAACTTTCATTTAAAGACCTTGATCTAGTTCTCCTTCCACAAATGGAGTAGGAGGGAACTGAGTTCTCTAATCACGGATCACCTCATCTATGTTTTCTGATAAATAAGCTAAAAAATTCAAGGTATTTGATTTAATAAATTATACATAGGGAGGTTGACTGTGTGTGAAAAACATAAAAAATAGAAAAATCACATCTGTCCAATTTCCTATAAAAGTTCCCAAATTCTTCTAAAGAGGAGGGAATATTAATTTTTTTTAAAACATATTCATATTACATTAGTTTATTATATAATGCCATATATCTTGTGGAATCCTCTCTAGTAGGGGTATTAGAGACACTTGGATGAAGACCCAAATTGGATTCTCCATTAATTATTTCCATCGGCTTCTTAGTAGAAAAAAACTTTTTGGGCCCCACTAAATAAGTATCAGCATTGATACCCTCATCAGACGACCTAATATCCGGATTTTCCACTTCTGAGGTAGTGATAAATTAAATGGTGGTTGTTATTGGATCATATAGTATATGAAATGGATTTGAAATATCATAATGATAAAGAGTTAGTGATGGATACATAACACCTTATGATTTACATTGTAAATTACTAGTATTATCCTCCCCATCGACAGTAGTAGGAAAAAATGTGGACTCACCACTGTACACTACTCTTATCAAGGGCATAGACTCTCCAATAGGAATATGTGCCTCATCGAGAGTATCGTCTAGAGTTCTCAGAGGGTTATCACTAAACCCCTTGAGATAAGAGAGAGGAGTGTATTCTTCAATCCACAAGAACGATCAGTTTCATATTTTGGAAAAATTGAGAACAATTTATGTTGTGAAAAATCACCATGACTAGTGATGAGTTTGGCCAATGTATTTATTCCCTACCTTCCCTTTGACTGAAGATTCAAAAGGAAGGAAATTTATCCTAGAAATATCAGTACAAGAGGAGGAAATAGAGAGTGTTCCCCCACTATATCCTCCTCCATGAATCTTCATCATGGGGATAACTCTCCTGAATTAGTGGTGGATCCCAAAACCCCAATGGGGGTTCCTGTCGAACCATATTTTTTTGAATCAAACTCAACCCCCGATGCCTCTTCTTATTCACACTAAAAATTGAAGTAATTTATTTCTTCTCAAAAAATTAATGAGTAAGGGAAAGGGTAAGAGAAGAGGGGAATGGATCATCAACATTGATGAAATATTCCCATTCATCGATTACTTTATTAGGTACCCCCTCAGCAGCACCTAGGTTTATCATGTCATTCACCTAATTTATGGATGAAATCTGATAATTAGTATAATATACTTGAATATCCAGTTAATAAAGGTACTTTTCCACTTCATCATGATCATTATCATAGTGAAAGACCAAAGGGACTCTAATGTCCCCAAGATGTGGTATATATATGCCAAATTAGAAGAATATCCATAAGTACTTGATGTTAGAGGTCATATACTATGAGAATTCAACCACCTTGGGCCTCATGTAATCTGATTTCACCAAGGAAGGTTGTGAAGAAGACCTAAAATCCCTTCATTTTATTTATTTTTCAGGACTCTCCATCTCGAAAGGATGTTGAGCATCCAAATCCTGAGTTTCCTCCCAGGGATGAAAACTAGAATACCTGGGCATGAAAAGTGTGGTCTATTTAAATATATCTTTCTATGAGGCCCACTTCTAAGATCCTTTAGATGATTTTGGAACCCCATTATCATTATACATAGGTTGGACCTTTCTACCATGCTTTTCCCACCCATTATTTTTCACAAATTCAAACCATGGGATACTTATTGTTAACTCCCCATTAGGGTATGAAGAAATATTGGTATTAACATACATAAAATTCAACCCAATGGATGAAACCAATTGAGGAAACTTGATTAATGCTTGAGATATATCCAAATCCATGAGGATCCAAGGATTCCAGGACACCATTGGGTGTTTCTCTAGGAATACATGTATGGGAGGGGATATATATATATGGTTTCTTTAGGCACTTAAATTGGAATGAAAATATGTATGGAGTGTATGATTTACATATAACCTCCACATAAATCCAAGTTTTTAGCATGTTATCTCTGAAAGATATCATTTGTGACCTTAGTTAGTCATTAACAAGACTTTCTTTTGGTAAATGTTCCAGTTGGTGGATCCCCATTTGGGAAGAAATTAATTTCCCCCAATCGGTTCGTATTCTTTAAAGATTTATTGTGCTTCTAGGAAAGAGGTTAGATTCTAGAAACAGCTTATAAGAACAGTCATAACTAGCCTAAAGGATCCCCAAACTGTCTTAGAATAACCTAAGAACTGAATTGTGATGAAATCCATCCCCAAAACACTTGACATGACCCTAAATTCCAAAAGGGGGACTTCCTAATATACATGTGAAATAATTACTGATGGATATTTTCCAATATTGGATCTTCCAATGCCACATGATTTCCTTCATCCAACTTGGCTCCCATGATGAATATCCCCAGCCTCACATTTCTATTGGATTCATGGACCGAAAACATGTAGATACTCAACTAATTTCTAAAAATATGGAAAGGAAAGCTTTGATAGCAATGTAAGACCTCACTCTGTACTCCCAAAAATCATACTAGACCTACTATAGAATAAGAAAAAACTTATTGGGGATGCCTCACTTTTCCAATGAGGAAAATTCCATTGGGTGATAGAAACTAGGCCTTCTCCTTTTGAATTTAGGAAATCCTTCACCCATGGATCAGAATGGATGTCATCCCTTGGGTGAGGGTCATCCTTCCTGACATCCTTGGGTACTTGTAATAAATAATAATCCAAAATAGGTGTTTGTTCAGCATCACCCCACGCTACTTTCAGTAGAATGAACTCATCATACATCTCTCTAAGTATGGATCCTCATATGATTATATAGAAATCCTATAAATTGATTTTTACTTCTATGTGTGTCATATATAAATTATTTTCTTATGGGATCCATCATCTAAGAAACTTAGGAATGAGGTCTGAATGCTTGTACACTTATGTCTATTCCACCTAAACAACCACATAGATGCCAAATTCTTTTATTCCATCTTTGAATTCGGTAAAACTCTTTTGTAGCCTGTATGACCACATACACTCTAGTTTAAAACCTCATTCATCACGGAAGTCCTAGTAATTTTTCTAACCTTTTGATCGATCTGTTTTAAAATCATGGAAGATATATGAGTAGCAGTGTGTTTTTGATTCAGGAGTATGACAGTTCAGATCTAGAGCACAACTACTATGGTTAATGAAACATATTAAGGGTCATATTCCATCATTAATGAATGTTCACCTAGATAAGATGTTGGTAGTGGTGAAATTCATATACTTCTGGAACCAAGAAAGCGGCTAATAATTCATCAGCTTTGGAATGAGTATGTCTCTTGAAAGTATGTGGTCAAAAAATGGTAGTAGTTCATTTTTAGGATATTTTTTTGTGGTAATTCTTGAGAGGAAACAAAAAATATAAGAGAGTGGATTCACACAATTTTTAATAATATAGCTTGATGATGTCCAATATTTCCTTGATTCATGCACAATCTTGTTCATCATAGACTCGAACATTTTGAGTAGCCATTGGAAATATGAAAATAAAAACAAATATTTTCTATAGAGACAAGGTTTTATTTTGATATATTGTATGATTTTTTTTTGAAAAGGAGTGACCGTTCACAGGTCACTTGTCCAAGTGACCCTATATAGGTCACTGGCCCAAGTAACCTCGCACAGGTCACTCACGCAAGTAACCTCACATAGGTCACTCAAACAAGCGACCTCATTCTAGTTACTCACCCATGTGACTGTGCATTGACACCTTTCCAAATTCACATCATAGAATATGATCATTTAAGTGAAGTCATACCATGAGTACATGATGAGAACACATGAAAATGTCTTACATGAATAAATAGTATGGAGAGAGAATGTAGATGTATGAATGATGTGAATTGATTGGGTGGGGGACTGATGGGTAATAAATTCTATTTATAGATGAAAAGGTACCTACATGGTCATGCTATTGCAACCAACCTTTGTAGAAGCCCTAAATGACCAACCTGCATGACCAACTTGCATGGACCATCTGCTCACTTCTCCCTTATGTAATACAAAAACTATAATTTTCACCAAAACCAAGCATGAACATGCACAAACACATGGAGGATAATGAATGAAGGGTCCATAAATATTAATATTTATATATACCTTAGGATCATATCCTATTATTCCGATCAGATCCAGTCCCGAGGGGGGAATTTGGTGATACTCCCTTTTTAACAATGAGGATGAAATTTTTTAAAATAAAAATATATCAATTATAGGGAGGAGGAAAATTCATGAAAGGTGAACAACACCATTTATTTAAAACAATTATCCCTAGAGGATCTCACAAAAGTCCCCACCTGAATTCCCAAAGACTCATGCAGGTCTAACCAATGTGATCTAATATGCGAAAACAAACCCTCCTGTATGTCACACCTATGGGAGTGACCTGTGTGAATCACCTACTTAACCCAGGGTCCCGATATCTCTTATAAATATGATCCTTAGGATCCTCATTTGACACAAATAGAATACAGAGGAAACTATTCTAATCTATACTCCCCCTAGTCCTTCAACCAAGTATCAAAACCCTCCAGGTAGCTCTCCAAGATTCAAAATAAGATGAAATTAATGAGATTATAGGGATTAGAGTTTCTACAAGGTCTAAAACATCAAATAACTTTATGAGGATAACCTTCCCCCTATTTCAAAATAAATAGGGTGAAGGAAACTTTCCAAGATTAGGAATTGTGCAAGGCCCTTCTAGGTGTTCCTGAGGAGACCCTTGGAGGTTAGAGTAAGGTCTCTACCAAGTTTGGTCACCTAGTTTGTTATTCGTCTACGATATCCCAAGTAAAAATAGAACAAGGTACCTTAAAATTCACCCAAGTAACATTTGGGTGATTTACTTCTCAAATCCTCCCAAGAAATACCTAAGTGAAATAACTAATGCCATCTTTCCTAGGTTTCACCTGGGTGAAGACAAACCCCGATTTACTAGGTATCACATTGGCAAAGCCAAATACAAAACACGAAGGTCTCACCTGGGTGAGGCTCCCTCCAGACCCTAGTTTTTACATATCCAATTATAGGACACCCCTTTACACTAATTCCCCTTACGAGGGGGACCAATACAATACCTCCTCCAAAGCCTCTAGACATGAATGATTAGAACCAAGGGAACAACAATGTGACCTCTCGATCATACATTCTTATGGTAAAGGAAGAACCAAATTTAACCTCCTGAATAAGTGGGGTCCTCAAAATGTTTGAAATCATACATTTTCGCAGTAATGAGGATCAAAACCTTAAGGATGGTGGTAGATAACTTCTTAGGATAATAAGTGATATCTGTTGATTGAAATGTGAAGAGAATTGGATGATAAGATCCCCTTATTGTCCACCACCTCACCTTCTTCCACTCTTCCACCCAATAAAAGGTAAATTCCATGGGAGTAGCTATAGAAGTAATCCCTTAGTTCTTCTTACGGGATAAACCCACCTTCCATACCATCATCCTCATACACCAACAAATGAAGGAAATTGTGTGAAGTAACATATCTTACACTTACTCTTGTTTCTCACACCAATCATGACTAAAGTGGTCCTAGAGGTTAGTGGTGATCATGTCATCATCATGATTAGATATTCTCAATTAGTCCTCCTCTGTAGGTGTAAGACCCAACAATTCTAATGTATGTGGGATTTTATTCCTATGTAAATAAGATATGTAGTAATCCTCCTTGAGGTTCAAACCCAACACCCCAAACTCACCCTAATCTTATTTGGGCCATATTCCTAGTAGGGTCATATCCAACATGAAGGTCCATATTCCTTTCAGGTCCCTCCATCACCATACTTTTTAGTACATATTCCTTGTAATATCATGCCCCTACATGAGAAATTATATCCCTTCTAGGTACATCGGTCCGTTTTGGCATAAGTCCCACACCAACTTTTTCTAGGCCCCCTTTTCCTAAATATCCTTGTGGCATGACATTAAACTGTATAGTTTAATCCTTTTCACATAAAATTAAATGATATGATGTGTCCCATTAAGTGGAATTGAACTATGTTGGTTCCGATTTCTATCATAAGGATGTGTAGGAAGCCCCTATATTGGGATTCATCCCAGAATCGAAACAAATACCATATCCCTAGATGATGATAAATTATATAGCACCCAACTATGTGGATTAAACACAATACAAAAAAATAACAAACATAACCATGATGAAGAACTTGTGATACATACAGATGGGTTCCCATGAACAGATGTCTATAATTTAATGTTAATATATAGGGGTGACTAGTTCCATATTTTGAATTTAAAAGGTATTCAAAAATATGTTTAAATCTATAATAGAGTTTAGAGTATGAAATATTTCCCCCCAAAAGGGTGTGATGATCTTGACCTACCATCCTCTCGACCAATGTGAGTTATTAATAGTAGTTGGTTAAGTTTCTTAATAACTATATGCCTTTAGAATGTATACCCATGAGCTATCATGGATATGAGAGTCTTTGGGTGTTTATAGTTCCGTGAACAAACCTCATTGGAAACCAAAATACCATAAAAATGGGTGTGAAAAAACTAACAAAGCTCATGTATTTTCCAACTAATGGATTTTTTCCGACTATATAAGAAACTACTTAAAACATAACAAGTATTCAATATATCCCACTAACACTCCACATAATTTACTCATACATACATTTCATAATTTTATTATCTTCATATCCTGGGGAAATGGAATCATAAGGAAATAGTGATATCAAATTCTTAGTAAGGGTAAACATAAGAGATAACAATTAAATATCATAAGTTATCATAATATAATAATATCATTATAATCAAGAATCTTAGTAAATTTATACCCAATAAATCATGTCATGAGGTATGAAATAACATAAGGATACATCATGATAATGATGCATATCCTAGAAAAAATATACACTTATATAATTGTGGAACAACTATAGGTGTAGGGAAAAACAACCTTCATGATTCACACACTTTCACCCATTATTTCAAGAAAAATTTAGTGTAACCATGTATACATCACATTTAAGAGTCACCAAATTACACCCATGATTGCAATAAACTAAATTGTTCCTACATATACATGTCTCATGAGATATAATCTTTTAACAAATGCATTGGAGGGTGATATAGGGATTCACCCATCATCATCCATACATATGAGTGCCACTTAAAATAAATTCATTAATTATAACATGAAGAACCCATGGAAGGAAAATGGGTCTAATACCCTTATAAAATGAAATAATATAAGGAAAACATTAATAATTACCTCAATAATCATAACATGATATACCCGTGTAAAATAAATAGTTATCTAGGGATATCCATTAAAATTATAGGTAAATACCCATAAATCGGGATAATAAAGCCATGGTATTAACATTTTATAGATAAAGGATATGTAGTTATGCAAATAATTTACCTAGTCAATTGATTTATAGAATATAATTGAACAACCTTCAATAAAAGAACTAGAAAACAAGGCCTTCACAATGGAAAGGTAGTGGAAGAAAAGTAAGGCCTATTTAATGTAGATGGTTAATAAATAAAAAAGGAGTGAGATAATTTCATTAATATAAAATAATATTACATAATACATCTAAAGGAATAAGGTGGAATGTTTCAATTGAAGAATATCCTTGATCATATATAATACATATCAAAGTAAATGACTTAGATAAAAAATACCTTTCAATATTTTTAGAAAAATAATTTTGGAAATAATAAAAAAACCTGATATTTTGAAAACATTTTAAATGAAATATTTTATAAAACTAGGAAAAAAATAATTTTATTTAAAAACCACAAAAATTTAGTTAGAAAGTTTCATATAAAACAATAAAGGTGGTAGAAATATATGTTCACACAAAAAACATTAAAAGTGATTCTTTTTTTAAAGATGACCCATAGGAAAGACATTAAAATGATTTTCTTTTAAAAAATTTCAAATAATATCAAGGTAATTTAAAATAAACTCTTTCAATTTTCAAAACGAATTTTGAAGTATCCATAAAACGTGGAGTCAAAGATACAATATGAGTGAAAAATAATTTTCTTTTTATTCTATTAAAAATACTTGTATTGAAAACCACATCATTAAAAAGATATTATATAAATTCCAATTTATAATAATATAAAGAGGAAAAAAATATTAGTATGGATAACTAGAGGGTAATAAAATGATTGTGATATTGGAAGTAAAGGGTATACAATTTCCCTATATGGGTTATCACATTTGAGAGATCTCGATTTTATAATGAGGTTGGGAAAATAAACCAAGAGTCTTAAATAAAATTTAAATCAAAACACTTAAAGGATAAAGATATTGCAATTTAAATTAAAATAATATTAAAAAAATATAATTCATGATATAATATAACAAATATATAGTATATACACCATATAAATGTAAATTGGTTCATAACAAGAAGTATGTATCAAGAAAAAGTAATTGAGGCCATGAAACCCCATCAGGTAACATAATATTTGAGGTAATAATTATTTTATAATGAGGTTATAAAGAATAATATTAAAAAATAAAACAAAATAAGGATAAAATACAATAAAAATTATTTATTTTGTAAATAAATCAAACATGGAACAATTGAGTTTAATAAGAAAGTTTGTAACTCAACGGAATAAATTTGAGTTTGCACAAACCCTTACAACATCATTATATTTTTAATAGAAAACCCATTAAAGGTAGAACATGAAATAGATTTTAAATACCATATATTTCATGAAAATTATTATAAAAATAAATCCATTTATAATATATGCAAAAAAAGAAAAGAAACAAATATGAATTATATCTCAATAAAATAAAATTGAGATCCAAAGCCCTTAATTTTTTTTAAATTTTTGAGTCAAAACACCATGAGCTAAAGAAACTAAAAAAGAAAATTAAATTCCATCATGATAAAAAATAATAAATTTTAATTATGTACAGTATTTTAAAGAAAACATGGTGTATAATAAGAAATATCTCATAATGGGTGAAAATTGAGACAAGAAACCCTTAAATTGTTCCTGATTTTCTATGCACATGCACCTAACTTCCTAAATAATAAAATTAAGTTTATCATATACCTTATTAGATACCTTATTAATCAATATTTCATTTATTAAGGACCATTTATTATAATATACTATTATTTTTATTATATTCTTTTTTTATGTTTGTTATTTGAGGTGGTTCGGTCAATTTCTGCATAACTCTTTTAGTATGTTGACCATGGTTAAGGGAGTTATAGAATAGGTTCATAATATCCAAAATTATATGGGTTTATGAAATTTATGATTCTACTATAATTTAATTTATATAGTTATATAGGTTTTTAAAAAGAGAACGTAGACTAGGAAAGGTACTCTGATGTGTTAATTTTAGGTGCTTAAGTTTACTATGACTGTATATTATTAATATCAATTATAAAATGTACAATAATATATTTATATAATATTTATAGTTTAATAAAAAATAATTGTTTTACCTTAATTTCTTTTTCATTGACATCTATATTGGGTGATGATGGAAAACAAAGCACACTGCTTCAGGGAGCTGGTGGTCTGCACATCTACACGATAAAATTTATTTTTTTATTACCAGATGGGATGGAATAAATAAGGGTTATTCCCTTAATAAAATAACAAAAAAATATACTAATGATATTTAGGTAATTAGATTAATATTACTAGTAAATATTTGGAAAGTAAATATTAAGAAGAAAAGGATAATGATTAAGTAAAATTTATCTTGGGACTAAAGACTTTCTCTTGAAAGTCTCTATGGAAATAAAGTGATTAGGCTAATATATGGTGACCAGAATCTTTAGTACATGTATGAAAATGATATGAGAGTAAAATTAAATATGTTTTAATAGATATTTTTAAGGTTATGTGTAACTTTTAGAGGGTTTAAGTTATCCCCTTTTATATGTGAAAAAGGGAACTTTTTTTGAATAAAAGGGAACTTTTGTGAGCACACATTATTTTTCATTAATGGAAAGACATTATTCAATGGTAAATGGTTTAAAAAGAGATAAATAATGTATTTTTTTTGGTTATATAAGGTATATAAATCCTCTAACACTCACTTTAACACATGCTTTTAATATTTTTTATGTTTTTCACTCTTATATTTTTAGTTTTAGCCTTTTTTTACCGGGGTAACTAGTTTTTACCCAAGTAACTTATGTTTTAATATAAATATAAAATAACACCCATTAAAAAATTTGGATGTTCTGAAACTAAATTTAATATCAATTTAATCTAACTAAAATTATAAATAATATAAAAATAACTTTTAAATTAAAAAATTTTATATGTAGAAAAATTGTTTTTGGAATAAAAAAAATGTTTTAACCATTATGTGTTCTTAATATTATTTAGAATTTATTTATAATTAAATGTATGATAAAATAATTTTATACGTGTGAAAAAATAATATTAGAGTAATTATATAAAATATTTCCTATTAATTTGTCAGGTAAAAATTACACAACATTAATAAAACATGTCTTTGAAAATAACCCTTTCACAGTTATCATGGTCAATAAATTTAATCACAGTAATCATACCTTTATACCTAAAATGAAATTTAAATTATTATATAATATGAAAATTTTGATCTAAAATATTAAATTCATTTTGTTATAATTAATTTCAACAAGTGATGAAAACTAATTTTTTAACATAAATAAAACAATTTTTAGAATAAAAATTTAATAAGGTTTCCAAAACATTAAATGTGGGTTTTATAAAATTCACAAAGTGTTTTTAAATGATTTATTTTACATTATAAACATATATGTTTTTATAAAAAAGTTTTAAGAGATTTTTAATTCATGATTGTATTATGATAATGCCATAAAAGTGATTGTATTTTCAAAAATGATATTTTTCAATATTCACCCAAAAATTATGTATTTTATAAAAATAAAAAAAATTCACCCTAAGATAATATTAACAAGTTTAATACAAAAATGAATTTATTTTTTTCAAATTAATATTTTAAAATTTATAAATTTAGGTATTAAATGAAAATACAATATATATAGAAAAAAATTTAAACTTCAAGTGACTTTAATCTTATTTCATATAAATTTATAAATAATTGAATATTGAGATATTAGTTTCTAAATATAAATATTACCTATTATAATAATATTTTAATTTTTATAAATTTAATTTTCTTACATAAAATACCCTTTTAATGGTTCTTTGAAAGCAATTCATTTTAAAAAATTAATCAACGAAAAATAACAATATGTAATTATTTTAATTGAATACTATCTTTTTATATACAAATCATTTTATTATTCATGCAATTTTAATATTTTTGTGTTCTTTTTAGTCTAGTGTTGCATATGAAATAGGCTATTGAATATTTTATTAATATAAAGTGTCAAAAATCTCAGGTCATTACATTCTACCCCTTAAATAAATTGCATCATCATAATTTTAATTATTACACATTTATGAAATTAGGTGTGGGTATTATATTCATAATTAGGGATATAACTTCTAATATGACATCTACCTTACTCTCTTAAGATATATAAATTTAGTTAAATTCTCTCCAAAAACATTTATCATCCATACAATCATGTTCCCCAATATGTATATACCCCAATCATATATTCTCTAAAACATACCTTTAACAAAACCATTTGAATATATAAGACATTAAACAAATATTAAATCATATATTCCTCTAAAAATTAACTCTATATTTAACCATAAAATGTATAAACCACCATTATATAAAGTCACAAACTAGTCAATATATATCATAATCCAAAAAAATGAGATAAAATTCACAAAAAAATATCATGGATCACTTTTTCATTAAATCAATAACCAATTCCTAGACTATAAATACTATCTAACTCAATTTTCTCAAAACTAATCAATGATTTATTAACTTAACATAAATCATATATTTAACCCAAGAGTTATCCATATATCAATCGTGCATTCTTCAAAAGTTATCCCCAAAAATATGACCTTGTAATAACATCACTTTTCAAGATTATTGATACCATTTAATATATGTTTTAAAAAATTTAAATAAAAACTACTAAATAAAAATCCTTAGATTAATTATATAATCCTCATAACATTTTAGAATATACTAGAATATCATTGATAAATATCACTCACTAATGAAAACAACTATTATTATCAAGATTTAATTTCTATTAAGATTCCAACCACACTTCCTTCAGTAAGACTAGAAATCCCATCTTTTCCATCATAAAAGTCATATACTAAAATTTTAAACTATTTAAACATACCCCCTTATTTGGTTATAAGATATATTGGTTTCTAGATACATAAATTTCTTAGGTTTATTTTTATGATTCTATTTCAATAAATACTAAAACAAAAAATGTTATGATAATATCAAAAATATGAATATGAAAATTTGAATCAGAAGGCATATTTCCCAATGTAACCTTTTTATGACATATGATACTTTTTAATTCAATTGATGACTCTATTTATTCAATTCTGGGTTATCTATACTCATTTTTTATTAGGTTTTTTGACCTATTAGTTAGCATCATACAAAAATACTTTATAATGGTTTGTAAAGAGAATGTGATTAACCAATGTATACCCCCTAGGAGTTTCTGGCTAGGGGTGTAGCCTTAAGCCCACTCATCATGCACCATAGTGATGATTGAGTTGATACTAACCCTGTATTTTTTTAGGTGATTACCCCTTGGTGAATTTGATTCATATCTGAATCCACTTACTAGTATCCATTGATGGATTTAATTAATAGGAGAACAATACAATCTCTACTTTACCAAAACTTCATAATATTGTACTATACTTAGACTTATCCCTAAGGTTGTCACTAAAGTTATCTAACATAAATCCCTAAAATATTAAAATTTACCTACAATATCCTAAATTATTATCAATAACTTTGAAACTATGATCAACCTTAACTTATCAACCCATAAATCATCGTAAACTAATATCTTAACCACTAAAGTTATCTAAAACCCAGATCTAATACCTACTATGATTCCTTACTAATGTGGTCATCTCAATTTCATGACATAAAGAAAATATTGCATTACATAAATTCATAGGACCCTTATGGTTTATATTTTTATATAATTAGATAAAAAAATAAACTAACAAAATTCATGCCTTTTTTGAATAATGGACATTTTTACACTATATAAGATACTTTTGAATCCATAAAAAGAATTTATCATCTCTCGTTAATTCTCCAAATAAGTTAATATCCTAGACATTTTATAGTTTTATTATCTTCATAACTTGGGGAAATAAAAACATAATAAAGGGGTGATCTAAAATACTCAGTAAGAGTAAACATAAGTGGTTAAAATAAAAGATCATAAGTGAGAATAAGATGAGAATATGGGTACAATTAGGATACATAATAATGTTATCACCAACAAAGTATAGATCATAAATCATGGAATAAGGTATGTAATAACATAAGGATACATCATGAAAATTCCATATATTATAGATATCATAAACACCTAGATATTTATAGCATAATAATAGGTATAAGGAAACATCACATTCATAAATCACACACTTTTACCCACACTTGTGAGAAAACTTATTTGTGCCTATGTATAAATCATCTTGATCAGTCACACACTTGCACCCATGGTTTTGAGAAACTAAATTATGCTATTTTATATATTTCTTGTGAGATATAAACTTTTAACCAATGCATTATAAGAAGATATAGGACCCCACCTATCATTATATATATATATATACGAGTTCTACTTAAAATAAATTCATTCATCACATCATAACGAATCCATAAAAAGAAAATGGGTTTCATATCCTTATAAAATGGAATAACATAAGGAAAAAATTCCTGATTTAATTACTAATAATAACATGATATACCCATGAAAATAAATTAGTATCCAATGATATTTAGTAACTTTATAGCTAAATACCCTTCAATTAGGATAAACAAACATAAAGTATTTTCACCGAATAGATAAAGGTTATAATGGTAAGCCAATAATTTCTCTAGATAATTGATGTATGACATCTAGGTAAACACCATTCAATCAAAGAACTATAAAACATGGTATTAATAAAGTAAAATAATTTAAATAAAATATATCCCTATTCATAGTGGATGATTAAGAATGACAAACTTAGCAAGGGATCATTTTTTTAATAAAAAAGAAAATTACATAATACATCTAGAGAAAGAATGTGGATGGTATTATTTGATGAATATACTCAATCAATCATAAGATACTTCAAAGGATAAAAACTTAAATGAAAATCACTTTTTAATAATTTTAGAAAAATAACTTTTGAATTAATAAATATCTCTAATATTTTGAAATAATTTCAATAGAAATTTTTTATAAAACTATAAGAAAAATAATTTCTTTTATAAACCATGAAAATTTGGATAGAAAGTTTCTTATATAATGATAGAGGAAATGGAAAGAAATGTTCTCATGAAAACACCAAAAGATATTCTTTTGTTCAGGACAACCCACACGTAAAATGTTAAAATGATTTTGTTTTAAAAACATTGAAAATAAATAAAAGGTATTTAAACATTAAATTTTTTAATTTTTGAATCAAATATAGTGATATCCACAAAATTTGGAGTTGAATATAAAATATTAGTGAAAAATAATTTACATTTTAATATATGAAAAATATGTTTATTAAAAACAACATCACTAAAAAGATTATATAACTTATAATTTAAGACCTGAAAAATATCAAAACAAATATCAACAAGGATAAAAAAATGGGAATACAATAATTACTATATTGGAAATAAAGACTATACAAATTCCTTATATGGGTTATCACATAAGGGAGATCATGATTTTAAAACGAGGTTAGAAAAATAAACATTATGGTTTTAGTAACATTTAAATCAACACCCTTGAAGGATAAATAGATTGAAATTGATCTTAATATTCCATGAACAAAACATAATTCATGGTATAATATAAAAAATTGGTAGATTGTACACCATATAAAAGTAAATTTGTGAATAATAAGAATCATGCTTCAAGAAATAGGAATTGAGATCAAGAAACCCTTAAAAGTAATGTAATCCATTAGTTCAGAATCATTTCATAATGAGATTATAAGAAATATTTTTTGAAACCCTAAAAAATAATGATAAAATAAAATACAAATTATCTATTTGGTAGAATAAACCAAACATTGATTAATGGAGTTCAATAATAAATTTTTTAACTCAATGTAATAAAATTGAGTTAGCACAAATCCTTACAACATCATTATCTTTTGAATCCTAAACCCATGAAAGGTAAAACATGAGGTGGATTTGTAAATAACATAGATTTCATGGAAATTATAATAAAAATAAATCAATGTCCAATTTATAAACCAAAAAAGAGAAATAAGAGGTGAATATGAATTATTTCTCAATGTAACAAAATTGTGACCCAAAACCCTTAAAATATTTTTTAATTATTGAGTCAAAACCCAATGATAGAATGAACATGGAATATAAAATTTAATATCATCATGATATAAGATATTAAATGTGTAGTATAAAATATTTTTTAAATAAAACATGGTGTTTCATGAAGTAACATGGATAATCATCCTAAATGGTACCCATGCCAACAATAGCACGCCCCGAAGGGCATTCCTGATCCCCATAGGTTGGTGAAAAGTGACATGGAATCAATACAAGTAAGGAGGAAATTATTTTTACATAATAATTATAAGAAAAATCAAAGTATTAAATATGAATCAATAAAATAGTTAATATAAAAAAAACTTCATCAGAGTAAAGTTCCCTCAAAGTCCCTAACAAAAGTCTCAAAAACAGTAATTCAAACATCACACAATAGGTGGATCAAAAACTCCACATTGTGATACAAACTCTAAAAGGTCTCAAAATTTATCTACACCCTCCACCTTCAAGTGTTACCTTTCATTTTTCTAGATATGAAATAAGACAATCTATAAATTCTTGAAGGAAAAGGTAGGAAGTGAGCTACAAAACTGTGTGATTTTAAAACCAGGCGGAGGCATAATTATGGGGTATTGTAGCATGTACTGTAGCAGGTACTATGTAGAGTACTGTGCGAGCACTGTAGTTGGAACTATAATAGGTATTGTTTGGTACTGTAGTAGCCGAAACTATTCACCTTGGGCCACTGGTTTGGGCTTGGAGTCCTTAAGGCTTTCAGGCCATCTTTAAGGCCTTCATTGCACCTCAAGGCCTTCATGCCACATGATCAGTACAGTTTCCCCAAACATACTCTACAAAAAAGGAGCAGCCCCAGAAGAGGATTAAGAGAAAGTGAACTCATCGGAGAAAAACCAAATGGAATTGGAAGAATGAGAGGGTATGACTATGCCATCGAGACCAGCCTATGCTTGAACAGGAAGTGTAGACATATAGCCATATGAAGGTGAAGAGCTACCATTACGATCCATATGGTGGGGGGGGGGGCAGTTCCTTTTAGTTATAGTCTGGTTGAATTCCCTAAGACCTTCATGTCATGTAATCTCTTAAGCCTATGAGCTATATAATCTTTGAGCCTACGAGCCTTGTAAGGGTTCCCACTCATCCCTTGAAATGGGGTTATCAAAAATCAATAAAAATGAAGGGCTTCGGGCCATTTGGGAAATGGATAATAATAAAATAGTTCTAAAGTGATTTTCTATAAAAGAAGGCATAAATATAATATTTTATCAAAAGAGACATGAATAAGTATTCATATAAAATCTAACATGAGTAAAATATTTAATAACATTGGTATGTAAAGTCATTTCCAATCATATAACCATGTTCAAAAGACCCAGGGGTAGGTTAAATAGGGATTATTACACATATTAGTGGAGTATGACTTCCAGTTGCACAAGGAACATCCCTAAGGATTAAAAGTAGAAGACCCTTAGGACTAACCTACCCACCCTCAAGTAGTTTGGTTTACATTTTCAACATCAATCCATTGTTAGGTAGAGCCAATACATGCCTAGAGTGTGTTCTTGCCACCTAATTACATAGTATCACATGTTTTTGAGGATAAATCAAACACTGTAAATGGATAAAATACTTTGAATAATTATTAAATAATTTGAATGATAATTTCATTTGGACCTGATTTCCTATTTCAACACACGACTTTAGTTTAAAAAACCAAAATCAATGGGTTTTTATCATAAAATCATATTATTGATTTCATAAACTGACATCAATAGGTTTTAATGAAAACTTATTACATTTTATTTTAAAAACTATTCATAAATTTTTATGAAAATTTATTCCATCATCACATTTCAAATCACAAAATATATCTTGAATTTTTTATTTCATTAAAATCCTCCCAATTGTATTTATTTAAATTCAATATTTTTTTTCAAAATCACAAATTAATTTCCATCAACCACTGTTAATAATTTTAATCACACACACCATGACATTTCAACATTATTTTTCAAAGTCACAAATATATTCTTGAAAATAAATTAGAAATCCATTTTAGTCTAAGAAAAAAATAAAGGTTTAAAATGACAGATATTGATTTTAAAACCAACTACCTTAATTATAATACTATAAAAACCTGATGAGGGATCTCTAGGAAGAAACAATAGGAATTACATGCCCCATGATCAAAGTAAAACAACAAAATAACTCTTATACTGACCACCCAAAAGATGATCTCACCAAAATCTACTCTTAAGGATAATAAAAATCAAAATTACACAGGTTCAAGTATTTTTTAAAATACCAAAGGTTCTTGGGTTTATAGAAATGAGTCCCCAAATTAAAACATCATTTAATTTTTCATTTTTAGCTAAATCCTGATTGTGAATGGTTTAAAACCATTTAAAATAGGAGTTTTAAATTTTAAATGGTCAAGATAATTTATTTCCCATGTTTTCAAGGTTTTAAATCAATCAAAATGGAATTATAGGAATCTTGGAAGATGAAAAAGAGAAAATGGATTTTAAAATTTTATTTTTCATTAAAAGAGAACTATGTAAGAGTAATATGGTTTACCCTTATGCAACCCATGAAATTTGCGTAAGGGTGAGGGGATTAAACCTTATGCTGGTCACTCACCTAGACTAACCTTATGAAACTCCTAGATTATCCTTATGTATCCTTTATAAATCAGGGGTTACCCTTATGCAACTCAAATATAACCTTAAGCAGTAACCAAGTTACCATTACACAAGAACCTTATGTAGCTGCTCAATCCTTAAGTAATTTAGGTTTATGATTACATGAAACCCTTATGTGGGTTGGTACCCTTATATAGCCACTCTACCCATAATAAATGTAGTTTTACCCTTATGTGGGCCAAATTACCCCTACATAGTTTGGATTTACCCTTAAACAATGTATATGATTTTACCCTTAACATTACACATGGGGTGTTATACCCTTACATAACCCTTGAAAATTCAAGGTTACCTTTACATAATACCCTCTCCATATGGGTATAGGGTCCTTAACATTATGCAAACCCCATTCCCTATATAAGGGTACATATTAACTTAAGAAAAAAAATTATTTCCTTAAAAAATATTATAAAATAAAATAAAAAAGGGTTTTAAAGAGGCGAAAAATTTCTCAACACATCCAAAACCAAAATAAACATAAAGAAACCAAATAACACACATGAAAGATAATACCAAGATATTACAATTATCCCCACTGTAAATAATTTCTTCCCCCAAAAATTCCATCAAGAAGACTCCATATCAAATAGACTAGGCCACTGTTCTCTTTTTAGTGCCTCATGCTACCAAGTCTCATGTGAATAATAACCATGTTTTCATAACACCTAAACCAATTGTATTGATTTCACATGAATATTATTAATCTAAGAATAAAAAATCTGAACTAGATACTTAGTCATGAATAAATAAGGCTCCACATCCAAATCCTCACAACTTAAGACATGAGATGTATCATAGAGATACTTTTTGAGTCATGACACATAGAACATATTGAGGATAGATTTCATTTGTAGTGTAAAATTCAAATGGTAATCCACCTTACCTATCCAATCAACAACCTTAAATGATCCCACATATCTTGGTGCTAACATTACATATTTATTGAGCTAACAATGACATAACTATGGTGAAACTCTCAGAAACACCAGGTCAGTAATTCCAAACTACAAAGGGAATTAACAAAAATCAATATAGGATTTGTAACAACTCCGTTCCATTACCAGTATTTGACTAATCAACTAATTTTTTCCATCACATCCTAAACCAAACTAGGTACCACCAGGGAAGCTTCATAACCTATAAACAAAAAAATTATAAATTTTCATGTTCAACCATAAAAATCACCAAAGGTTGTCATATTGATGGATTAATGATAGATATTATTAAATGAACACTCTATCATCCCTAAATGGATATCCTAATATCTTTCAAAGTCAAATACACAAGCATATAACATGTACTCAAGAATTTTAATTACCAATCATATATGGTCATCTATTTGAGAATGGTATGTCATGGTAAAAATTAACTTATATCCCATAACCTCATAGAGCCCCCTCTCATGAAAATAAGTGAACCAAGTATCACTATAAAAAATGATAGAATATGGGACCCTATACAACCTTATGATTTCCTAGATATACAAATTTCTCATGTCCCCAACTTTGTTCGTATCATGAATCCTAATAAAAAGTTTTTATTTGGTGAATCGGTAGATAAACAATTATATCTCATTATTTCCTTAATAAGTACATGGAAATAGAACCATGAAGTCTATAAATATCTTCTCCCACTTTTAATTCATCACTCGAATAAGATGAAGTAAACCTTAAGGCTTCTAATGCTCAACCTTGACATGTTGACAAGTCAAACAATGGAAAACAAAGTTAGTAATGTCCCACTTTATACCTGACCACCATAAATATCACCTCATATCATAAAGAATCTTTTTGGTTCCAAGGTGTACTACCCACTATGAATTATTGAAATCCCCCATCAAAACTTTCCTCAATGGTATAATAATGAAAAAACTATTCCTATAAAATAAAATACCCTAAAAATATAGAGACCACTCAATTATAGTCTTCCCACCATATAATGTATCTATAATGAACTATAACTCATTATCAAGTTGTTTCTCATGAAGAATCATCTCAATAAGTGAGGATTCCAATCGAAAACTTTCCAAATTTATCTCAGAATCATCCTCTGAGACTTTCAAATGAATATGATCAAATAGGGACATAAATTTCTACTCCTTAGAAGATTATTTCACGGTATGGTATAGGAGTTCATACTCAAATAATCAAAAATGAAATTCCCATTATTAGAAGTGTAGAAAATATCAAAATCAAATTATTATAGGTACTCCACCCACAATCTATGCTGAAGGTTAACAAATTTTTGAGAGAATATGTAACTCAAGATTTTATGATTAGAGTAAATAGAAACAATTTCTTTGAGAAGGTAATACTTCTAACTCTTCATATTATGTACCATAGTTACGAGTTTAAGATTATATGTAGGATATTTCTTTTCATGATTCTGAAGTTAAGGAGAACCATATTATACCACATGATTACCCTCTATAAGAACCAATCCCAAACCTAAATCTGATGCATTAAAGAATATTACATATCCCTAACCATCTTCTGGAAGTGTCAAAACTATATTTTAAGTCAACCCATGCATAAAATCATCAATGGAATCCTAAAATTTCAAATCCCAATCAAACTTTACTCACTTATGTGTAAGATAATTAATTAGATAAACCAAATTATATAAATACTTCAGGAAATAGTGATAATATCCTACTAATCCTAAGAATCACTAAATATCAAAGACATTCTATTGTTCCTCCCAGCCCACAATAACTTCCACCTTCTCGGGATCAACCAAAAAACCATGTTGGAAAACCACATGTCTTAATGATATTACTTCATGTATCCAGAAGTTTAATTTAAAAAACTTATCATAATGTTTGTGATTTATCAAGATATCCAGTACTACTCTTAGATGACTTAAATGGGCCTACCCATTCTTAGATTAAATCAATAATTATTCCATAAATACCTCCATAAAGGAATCACAATACTAATGTAAAATACTATTCATCAATTCCATGATCACTATAGGTTCATTGGTTAGACCAAAAGGCATAAAAAGTTACTTATGATGGTCATAACTACTCTTAAAGGCTATCTTGGGAGTAAAAGACAACTTAATACCAAGCCCGTGATAACCAAATCAAAGATCAATGTTTGATAACCACTTCAACCCTTTAAACAGGTCATTAAATCATCAATCTATTAAAATAGATAGTTATTCTTAATTGTGGCCTGATTCAGCTTTCAATAGTCAAAAAGGTGAAGGATACCATTGGATTTATTATAAAAAAATATGAGTTTTTCTTAATGAGTCACACTAGTTCTAACAAATCCATTTTAGAACATATCATCCAACCAAGTTTTTAACTTCTTTAGTTCATATGGTGCTATATGGTAAGAGGGAATAAAAAATGTTGAGTACCTGGTACCAAGTTAATGGAAAATTATAGTGACAATGATGGTATTTTAAATATTTTTCACATGTATTTCAATGATTTAATCCTCACCAATCCTTTATTCTATATAAAATTGCATCATTTTTGGAATTTTGTTGAGTTTTTACATTGACTGTAAAAATGCCATAATTGTTGAATTTTAAAAGTTTTTTTTATCACTTTTGTGTTTTGGGCATAAATTTTTCAGTTATGATCAAATTTTTGAAAATAAATTTTTTATGAACCCTTTTTACATGGAATTCAACTTCTCTAATTGGAAAAATAACTAAATAAAAAATTTGTAGACCCAAAAAAATCATTGAAATTGGTTTTTTTCCTAGAAAATATTGAAACTCCTCCATTAAATGTGATATAAATGTGTTGACAGTGAAGGTGACATGATGGTGTTGAGACGTGGTATCTCCAACAATTCATTCTGTTTCTGTTTGGTTGATTATCTACTATGGTTCCAGGATTCCTCCCTTATATTCAAGGCGAAGGAGTGTGGTGGTCTTCTTCGTCCTTTAGGATATGAGTTCGAGCAGTCAGTTCAAGGAGATTGATGGCGTTTATCAATTTGTTGGATTTTTGGTGACTTTTTGGATTTTGTTTGGAAAATTCTGAGTGACAGTTTTTTAAATCTGAAATGGATGGGTTATAAGGACATATTTAGAACTAGGTTTTATTTGGATTTTGATGGTGTAATCAACTTGTATTCTACAAGGAAAAACTCCAGATGATGATACATAGCATGAATCATTCATATGTACATGGTCATTTGGACATGGAAGAATGAGAGGGTTTGGATTTTTCATCGGTACCATGCCCATGCAACCATACACAGGAAAACTTGCCGAGTGTTCATGTAATATGAAGGTTTGACATAATGAGGTAGTGGATGGGGAGGGGCAGTTCATAGTATTATTGATCTGGATTTATTCTTGTATGGATTTATTTTGGGTTTCCCACTTTTTCCTCAAAAGTGATTTTGAAATAAAAAATTTAATTTTTAGTCAGTAATTCAGCTATAACATTTCTACCACATTCCCAAAAAATATTTAATTTTTTTTGGGTGGAAAGAAAAGACACATGATAAATGAATTTATGAAGTACATTTTCTAGTATTCAGCTGGGAATAGGTTTACAACCTATCTAACTTCTGGTAGAAAGAAATTGGACATAATATTTTCCACACCATTTTCTTATATATTTTCATATACACGTTATTTCAAAGGATAGTTGGTTGGAAGGATTAATCTTGATGGAAAAAGAAAATATAATGAAGATGAAGATTTCTAATTTTTAAAATCTAGTCACGATGGTCTGAACCCCAAGAGGTCATGGATGGTGAAAGATTAAGTATACTCTTCCCATATGAGTTTATGATTTTCCACATTTTTTTTGTATTTATCTGGAAACTATTTTTTTATAAATGAGAGGGTCCTTTTATTGATTAAATTCACTTTTTTCTAAATTATTCTGGATTTATCTCAACTTATTAATATATGTTGTTTATTTTAATTGTTTAAATTTCTTTGGGTGAGGTCTCACCATTAAACACCACGAGTTTAATCTGTTTTGGTTTCTCATTGGACTTCGGGTAATTAGATCACATTCCATAGAGAATAAAAATCCATATTTTTAAGTCTCCATATGGTGTATATTTAATTTGGATGTATAATTTTAGGAATTAAAGTATAAATTGATAAATATAATTGGTAAATTCATTTATATAAAATGAAAAAGGGAGTTTCTGAAGGCCAAAACTTTCCCACTACTATTATCCATAGTCTTAATTTTTCTATCAAATTTTCTTCTAAATTCTAATTGGTTGCTTTCATTTATAGTTTTAATAAAATTTTATGTAGTTTAACTTTGTTTAGTTAATTTAAAATCCCAAATTTTATCACTAACTCAAACATATTTTTAAATAAAGTGATAGTTTGAAAACTTAGTCTGCAACCTTCTCATGAGATAACCTCATGGTCACCATCGTGCTAATTTTTTTAAGAGGAAAATATTGACTCGGGTTACACAATTGAAAATCCAAGCATAAATTTGGTGCTATATCTTGGGAGGTATCCTAAGTTGTTCTATTTTTTTGAATATCTTGGATTTAACCACTAATTTGGAGTCTTAAAAAACGATTTTCATAGTGACGACTCCAATGACTATCCTGATTATCAAAAAATTTAGGAGTATATTAAATAATAATTTTTAAAATCTCAATTACATAAAAATTATTTCATGCTTCAATTAACTAATTTCATAATCCAACAAAATAAATTTGTGTTTCAAAAAAAATGCTTTTATGATTAAAAAAATATGAAAACAAATTGAAAATATTTCCACTACTTTATAAGAATTGAACGAATTAAATACTAAAAAAGAAGCTCTTGAAAAGGAAAATATTTTACCTACAACTTTTTTTATCGAGGAAACTTTTGTGGGTGAGTTGAAAAATGATTTGGAATCACCTTTCTTAAATTTAAAGGAATAAATTTTCACTGATTCACTAATTGATGTGTCTTTTCGAAATCAAACATGTTTAGATAATTATTAGGATGAATTTTTTGAAAATGAAATTTCACACAAATCCCCACTTTTTAAAATTGAAAATACATAACCCTTTTATCAATATTTTTCCAAATAGGAATAAGAAACACATGTTCCATCCATCTTTGAAGAGAATTTAGAGGAACCTGATTTGCGCACACTTTCAATATGATGCTTTTACACTCCCAAATAGAACTAAAACCTGAGAATACATGGGGATGTGTCTTAAATTTTTATCCATTATTGCCTGGTTATTTTTATAATAAATTTTTAACTACTTCTCCCTGTTTTTATTTATTTCCCACTTCTTTTGAGTGGACTTATTTTTTAAATGAATTGGAAGTGAAAGATTAAATTGAAGAAGTAATGGTGTGACCAATTAATGAGTACACAAAAGGATGGTGGTATTGAGTAGTTTTCTAAAGAATAAATAATATTTTATGTTAAAACTATAGATTAAATACCTCCTATAATTAAATTTTAACAACTAGTTGAGGTCATTTGTGAGGATAAATTGATCCAAAGTTGCCTTTACATTTTTTTCCCTCTTCTACAACATCATTAGAACCAAAAATATCTAGAGAGGAACTTGATAAAATCCTATTTTGAGATATTATACAACAATTTTGAGTTAAAAATACTATATAAATTTTATTTGGTGGTTCATGAGAAATAATCTCCACCCTCCTTTTAATTGGGGATAACTTCTTGGAACTTTATAACAAGGGGAAGTGAAATCCTAGCACCCACATTAGGAGTTCAAACCATGGCTGTTTTACCTTATAATTATTTTTTATTTTGTTTCTTTATTTTAATATAATTATGATGTTTTTTGTATTTATCTTATAGGTTTCTATGTTTTATCTTTTAAGAGGCCAACTGAAGGCTATTGCTACTCAATAAAAATTAGGTTTCATCTTTCCTTCCCACGAGTATTTTTCATGTATTATCATCTTGATTTTAACTTCTTATATAAACTATGAAAAATAAATAAATTTTAAAAAATAAGTGTGGGGTACGATAATGATTTTTATATTAGTATTTAATATATTTTATTTTTCAAATTTTTGTTTTTAGTTCTTCTTTGAAATTTTTTGTGTTTTCTTTTCATTTTGTGTGTGTTTTATTTAAAATTTTGTGTTAAAAAAACTTGTGAGCTTCAAAGTAATTACATTTTTTAATTTAAAACAATTTTCAATTAAATAATAATTCTTGATTAATATAACTTAACTTAAATGGTTTCTAAATATGTTTTATTCTGAATTAAAATTATCAAAATTCATGTAAAGACCATTAATTTCTGAATTTCATGTCACAAATGTTGTCCAAATTAAAAAATCACTTAACCCTAAGGATTCTAAACCAATTTTTATATATTATTCACATTAACCCTTCTTATTGAGTGAACCAAAGAATTATTGTTTTTACCATAAATTTTCATTTTTTATTATATAACATAGATCTTTAAGGAACTTAGGTTCAAAATGATTGAGGAAATTAATTTGTGATTGAAATCCCCATTTTAAATAGAATATGTTTGAACCTAATTATGAATTTGACCCTTATGATCCTTTAATATCCATGAACTTCTAGTTAGGTATCCTTATTATAATCCATTTTTCATATAAAATATTCTCTTGAAGTACGTTGCATGATTTTAGTTAATATTAAGTGTGGGGGAAGCTGTCTTGTGGTGTGCTACATCATTTGGTGCCAGTTTAGGAAAAAAAATAAAACATTGAAGACAATTTTTACTACTTAAAATGTTATTCATTTTAAACTTGTGCCTTTATAGAAATTTAAATTAAAAGGGATTTGTATCTTTTTGTAACTTCTAAATAAAAAAATGTTGTGTCTTTCTAGATCTTAAAAAAAGAATTCTGATGTTTTGGGAGAAAATTGGTGTTCCATTTTAGCTGAATTGGATAATTTGAAATATTTCCATGAAAGATATTTTAAATATATTTTGGAGATAATTTTATGAAAAGAATAAATATGATAAGACCTTTATTAAGTGAAAATTATAATTATTCAATTTTTCTTCAATAAAGAGCCAAACCATCTTTTTCTGCCAAATAATTTTTCACATTTGAAACCCACAAACCTTCAAAACTAAGAACAAACCTTTCTAAGTAATCATTATGGATATAATTATTTAACTCAATTGGTTGGACGTTTAGATTTTTTAAAGCATATGGTGGACCTTTCATTTATTTGAATGAGGAAAACATTGTTTAAAATTAAAATCATGTGACAAGTGAAAAAACGTGAGGTAGGTATTTCTATTAATAGAGGAATGAATGAAATTGGAATGTAATGAATTTTTGTATTAGATAATTTTTAAATTTAATCTGTTTAAGAGGCATGATAAGTTTTTTCCATTGATTTTGAGCTTGTTATTTTCATTGATATATGTTTTGAATTTTTATTGGTAATTTATTTTGAATGCTCTCTTGTCTAGGAGTCTAAGTGTTAGGTGTGGAAGAATTGATAGTGATGATATTTTAAATATTTTTTACATGTAATTAAATTATTTAATCCACACCAATCTATCATTATATTTTAAATTGCATCATTTTTGGAATTTTGATGAGTTTTGAGCTTAATTGTGAAAAATCCCAAATTCTAAAATTTTAACAGTTTTTATCACTTTTGTGTTTTGGGAATAACTTTGTAAATTGTGATCCAATTATCAAAAATATTTTTTTTATAAACCATTTCCATGTGTAATTGAACTTCTAAAACTGGAGGAAGAGTTTTCAATAATTTTTAGGCTAAAAAAATCATTCAAATTGGAAAATTATTTTTCAAATAGTGTTCAAACTCCTTATTTAAATGAGGTATAAATCATCATACAAGTGCCCAAATGGAGTGATTATAGATTAAAAGTATATAAAACTATATTATTAATATATAAATTAAATACCAACCTTAAATTTTCTCATTAAGATAATCTTTGGGCAAGTGAAAGTGGGGAAAGTTAAAGAGTCACTTTAGGTAAAAAAGGAATTTTTAGTAATTCAGTAATAAAATTTTCACCACATGTCCAAAAGATCTAAAATTTTATTCATGGAAATAAATAATCATTTGTGAAACATTTATGAAGTCTTTTTTCCAATATAAATATAGGAAAAATTATAAAATTGATCCAACTTTCAATGGACATAAACTAAACATAAGATTTTCCACACCCTTTTTCTATATATTTTCATCTTTACTATAGTTAAAAGGATGGTCGGTTGGTAGTAGAAACCTTGATCTAAGTAGAAAATATTTATGGAATTAGAAAATATTATAGAGAATAGGAGTTATAATGATGAAAATATAGACATGATGGACTGTACCCTAGGAAATTTTGGATGGTGGAATCTTGAGGATACTCTTCCCTTTTGAGTTTTTTATTTTCATCATTATCATTTGTATTTATATAGAAAATATTTTTTTCATGAATGAAGAGAGTTTTTTCTTTATTGAATTCACTTTTTTTATAAATTAATCTGTATTTTTGTTCAACTTATGAATTTAAATTGGTTATTCTCATTATTTAAATTTATTTGGGTGAGGTCTCCCCATTCAGTATAGTGAGTTTAATCAATTTCAATTTTTAGAGGTATTCAGGTATTCAAATCACATTCATAAGAGGATATAAAACCATATTTTAGTTCTAAATATGGTTTCTAGTTAATTTTGGTGTATTATTTGAGGACTTGAAGTATATATTGAGAAATATAATTGGTAAATTCATTTGTAGACAATGATAAATGGAGTGTTTGAAGTCCAAAACTTGTCCACTACTATTATCTCTAGTATATATTTTTCTGATAATATTAATTATAAATTCTAATCAGCAACTTTAATTTATAGTTGTAATATAATTTTTTATAGTTTAACTTTTTTTAGTTCAATTGAATTCAACACTTTTAACACTAACTTTAGAAAAAATAAATTAACAAAGGGTTAATTTGAAAACAATTTATGTAACCTCATTATAAGACAACCCCCTAGTCACCACCATGCTACATTTTTAAAAGGGAAAATATTTATTGGGGTGACATGACTAAAAACCCCGACATGAATTTGGTTCCTTTTATGAGGAGGTTACCTAAGTTTTTTTTTTATTTTTTTGAATATCTAGAATTTTAACCACTAATTTATAGTCTTTAAAAAACAAAAAAAACACAAAAATGAATTTTTATAGTGACTACTTCTATTCTTGGTCTGATTATCAACAATTTTAGGACTCTTGTAAATATAAAATTTTTAAATCTAAATTGCAAGAAACTGATTTCATGATCCAAGAAAAGAATTTAGTGCTTTAATAAAATGATATTATGATTCTAGAAATAAGAAAACCAAATAACCTTTGTGATTATTTTAAGAAAGTTTTTTATTTGTTGAAAACTAATTTTTTTTATAAAATAATGTTTTTTTATTCTGGATAGGACCCAATCCATCATAATGATCTTTATAAAAAAGTTGAAAGTTTCTAAAAGATTGAACCCCAACATAAAGGGGGAGAAAAGTTTTGTTTTTGAGAAATTTGTTTACCAAAATCATGGGATCATATTGAGAAGCACCATACATAGAGTATTGAACCGAGAAGTACCAGATGTAGAGGTGGTAAAAAAGATGAAGTTGTTGATCAGGTGAACCATCGATATCACGTCCATCAGTATGAAGTTCAAGATCCATCAGACTCAATATTTGTTAGAAAGTTATAAGTTGCTTAGTGAAGAAGTTGTAATGTTTCTAAAGTGTTTTTAAAGAAGATAGTGATGTTAGGAGTTAGAAAGTTTTCATACGTTCTAAACAATTTAGACGATGTTTTTTTGATCATGTATTTCTTATAAATCATGAAACCTTCTCATGATAAAATATTTTAAAGAAATGGACTAATTGTAATGATTTTATGAGTTCTAAAAACCCAAAAACTGAATATCATATCCAAAAGTAATAGACATAGAAGTTTTTCAGGATTCTAAATGTGTAAAAATTATGAAGTTTACAGAATTTAAAAGTTGCCAAGTGGATTCATCATCTGATTCAGAAAATCATAATGACAATTCCATCATAATGAAAATTCCCTCATTATGAGGATTTTAACAAGAAAGAATCCGAAAATATCAGTTTTGGAATGAAATAAATATTCTAAAAGAGTTGTATTTTATTGAGAATAAAAAAAGAAATATGGTCATATCATAATGAGAAGATTAATATATTTAGATCATAATAAGAAGAGGAAGCTAAAGATAAGGATGTTCATCACAATGATCTAAAGATAGTAAGATTTTAATGGAAATAGGAATCTGATTCTGAGAAAGTTCATCATAATAAGATGAATATACCCATATCGTAATGAGCTAAAAATATTCATATTGTTATCAATAGAGGAAAAAATTCATATCATGGTGAGCTGAGAAAGTTTCTTCATAATAAAGATGAGAAATTTACCTTAAGATGAAGTTGGGGAAGTTACATCAGACTAAAGAAAAGTTAGTTTTTTTTAAGAAGTCTGATCTCATAGATATATTGAGAAAGTTAGAAGAAGACAAAGTTTATGTTTAAATGCGAGTGATTTTCAAAGTTTTAAAAATTTGATAAGCGGTAAAAGCTTTTCAATTTCCCACCTTTGATTTTATGAGTCTCTTATAAATAGAATCACAATTCAATCACATTTTGTAACTTTTCACAAGTGTATAAAAGGTCGATCACTGATTAATTCTTACCAAATTTTTCATTCTAGAAACAGATCTCATTAAAAGATCGAACATTTGTTTTTTTGTTTATTTGAATCAGAAACATTGTATTGAGAAGATTGCATTGAGTTGATCAGACTGAGTAAGACCAGAATGAATATCTAAGATAAATTTGATAAGTTTAGATTGAGAAAATAAAGATTGTATTGAGTTTATCATACTGAGTAAATTAGACTAGGTTCATTGGATTGAAGTCCATCAGACTTGGGGACATCAGAACTAGGATATTTTATGTATCAAAAAGATCAAAGTATTTTTAATTATGTTTTAGATAGATTTTTTATAAGAAAACTTTATAAAATAATGGGAGTCAATATAATATTTGCTATTGATAGGTATAAGGTTTATAACAATAGTTGGCACATGTTTTATTCAGTTAATCATAATAATAAATTTTTATAGACCCATGGGAGTGGTTATGGAAAGGATATAGGTTCTCAAACTATGGATGAACCTTGTAAATCTCATGTGATTTACTTACTTTCCAATTTTTTCATGCATGCTCATTTAAAAAAATATGATAAGGATATGAAATTTAATAGGTTGTGGGGGTTAAGTTTTTAAAAAGTATTAAAACTTATAAAAAGTGATCAACTGATTCACCCCCTATCAGTTGTTATTCAATCCATTGGAACTTCAATTGGTATTAAAGGGAGGTTCCCTTTTTAAATCCTTATCATGGATTATATAAATTATTTTAATAGTAGATGAATTTAAACATTTAATGGAAACAAATTATTATGGATGAAAAAATAGAATGATTCCTTATCTCCTATATCTTGGCCTGAAATTTATTGATGCTACTAAAATTGGTTTTACACCTATTGAGAAATATTACCAAATGATTTTTTCTGATAATAGAAATACCTAAGTTTATATAAAAGATATAAATTATATCCTAATATCCTTATTATAAAATTTTTATATAAATGTGATGGGTATCAAAACTTCAATGACTATGCAAGAAAATATGGAAAGTAATTTCAAAGGGAATACTAAAGTGAAGGAAGAAAATATAAAAAATTGGTTTAGTAAGTATGAAGATATCCAAATGGGAGATGAAGAAAATATTGATGAATACTTCACCAAAGTAAATGAAATTGTTTACAACATCATAGGATTTTGAGATGTCTTGGAAGATTCTACAATTGTGAAGAAACTTATGAGAAACTTTCTAAACAATTTTGATTCCAAAATTTCATCTTTAGTAGATAAGGATATTGTATATATTGTTAAATTTCATAAATTTATTATTGATTAGTAAATTAGGAAATATCCAATGTTAAAAATGAAGATGAAAGATGAAATGGATTTTGAAACCATTAGAAAAATGAAAATACAAGATGTTGAAGATATTGATCCTTATGACTTTGAAGATAAATAGGATGATGATTTGAATGAAAAATTCATATCTCTAATATCCCAGAACTATCAAAGAGGAAGAGGAAAGTGTGAAGGTTAACATCTTCTAATTTTTTTTGAGTGTGGTGGAATCAGAAAATTTTCTATAAATTTTACCAAGAAGAAACTTATTGAATATTGAGATTATTTTGATGAAAAACCTTAAGGAACGAAGTGGAACAAAAATTATAAAGAAGAGAAGTCATTCAAAAAATATAAGAAGAAGTTTTCTAGAGACATAAAAAGTACATTGAGTAATAATATTGAATTAGAATCAACTGAAAACAATTCTTCAGAAGATGGAAGTTTAGAAAAATTCACAACCTTTATTGAAAAATTTGAGAAAACAAAAGATTCGTTAGATAATGAAAAATGTAGGGTAGAATCATATATTGATTATTAAATTAGAACAGAACTTGTTTCATGTATTGAGAAAAATAGAACACTCAAGAAAGAAATTATAGTAATGAAAATCTATTATAATGAAGTTGTTTAAGGAAGGAATGATATCACAAAGCAGGTGGAAGAATATATTCAGAAGATCTTAAGTTACAAACTTAGAATTGATGAACCGAGAAATATGGTTGAAGATCTTAGTAAGAATTTGGAGGCTATGGAAGAAGAAGTTAAAAAGTTTTAATAAAAACTTTTTGAGTCCGAAATTAAATTGATAAAGATAAATAAAAACATCAACAAATATTCGAAAGTAAAAGTTGAGACCTCTAAAGTTTTTGAGAGAACTTAAATCAAGAATTAGGTGAAATACTCCCAAAAAAGTATTGGGAAATCTTGGGTAAAAAAAGTTTTAAGAAAACCTATTTCATCTATAAAAGGATAAATCCCACTTAGGAGGAAATATTACTAATAATAGTAATAACATAGTTGATCAAAAATATTGAAACATGTTCAAAGTCATGATAGAGGGTAATTTACCTTTGGTAAATATAGTTTCTTAAAAATCATAGGAATTGGAATGGATGACATAAAATTTAAAATATAAGGTAGTTTTATTTGTTGATGGAAAATAACATAACTTACTTAGTGTAAGTCAAGTTTGTGATGATTTAAAATAAGTTTTTTTCAAAAAATATTCTTTTAACATCATAAGTGTGAATGATGGAGAAGTTATTACAAAAAGAGAAAGAACTAGTGGCAATATTTTTCAAATTGGAGATTCTAATAAGAACTACTACTTGAGTACTGAAGTAGAAAAAAAATTGTGGAACTGAATACTTGGAAACCTTTGGGAGAATAACATGAAAAAAATTCTTAAGTTGATGATGTCCATTATTTTATATATTTAAAAGGAAGAGATAAAGATGTTTGTGTTACTTTTCAAAACGTAAACATGACTGATAAGAGTAATAAGATAATTGAGATTCAGTCAACTAGACCTCTTGAACTTAATTATTCTAATTTATGTAGACCAATGAGACATAAATAAATAAAATGATATTTATATTCCATCACTTTTATTTATGATTTAACTTAGATGAAAAACATCATGTTTATGAAATATAAGTCATAGTCTATTGAAATGTTCAAGTTTTTCAGAAAATATGTTGAGAAATAAATAGAGGTTTATATAAATAAGTTGAGAACATATAATGGTACTAAATTTAGAAGTAATAAATTTGAAACTTATTTTTGAACACATGGTGTTAAAAATTAATATAATTCTCCCTATAATCTACAAAAAATGGAGTATTAGAAAGAAATAATACAATTATGGTGGAAATGGGAAAAATTATGTTAGAAGAATCAAAATTTCAATGTTATATTAGAGAGAATATATTAGTATTGTTGTACATGTTCAAATCATGTGCTTATTGAGATCGTAAACCAACATGACTACTTATGAAATGTGGTATAATAGAAAACCTTTATTGAAGTACTTAAAAGTTTTTGTAACTCTATGTTTACTTAAAATTAAAAATCCGAATATAGGAAAGTTTTATGAGAAAGATGAGGAAGGAACTTTTATGGGTTATTCACCCAATGGAAGAAGTTACAAATGATGGAACAAACATTTACAAAATTTGGTTGACTCATATGATATGAAAGTCATTAAAAATAAAAATTCATTAACAAAAGTTGTTTAGAATTATGAGGTTGATAATCTAGATACTTCTAATGATAGTGAGTCAAAACAAACTCACCAAGATTTAAGAGAATCATGTGATGAGGAAAGTTCAGTTGGAAGAGAAAATATGAAATTTCCTACCTTAAAAAATCATGTTGAGTCTGAAAACATTATTGGAAATCATATGGCTCTAGTTTAGACTAGAAGAAAGTTGATATTAGAAAATCAAACTTTAATTATCTCAAAAGTTGA
The DNA here is from genome assembly GCA_963277665.1 of Viscum album. Lineage (NCBI taxonomy): Eukaryota > Viridiplantae > Streptophyta > Magnoliopsida > Santalales > Viscaceae > Viscum > Viscum album. The sequence goes on from OY728129.1 coordinate 283,130,882, forward strand.
ACTGAAATTAGTTTCATAAGCTATTAAATACATAGAATGGGTAAATTCTATGAATGAAGAGTTGGATTATATTTGAAAAAATTAAACATTATAAAATTCTCCATGACTAGTAAATAAAAATGTTATTAAAACAAAGTGGTTTTATAGAAAAAAATTGAATAAGCAAGGAGAAGTTTCAAGAAACAGAGAAATAATTGTTTTTAAAGGATATGAACATGACGAAGGTGTGGATTTGGAATAATATTTTTCCCCAATTACAATATTATAAAATATTAGATTTTTTCTATCAGTGGTCAGACATTGAAATTAAAAAGTTTATCAAATAGATGCAAAGCCAACCTTCTTAAATGGTGATATTGGGGAAGAATTTTACATTGAACAACCTTGTGGTTTTCAAAATGATAACGATGTAAAAAAGGTTTTTATATTGAATAAATCATTGTATGTGTTGAAATAATCCCCACACTCATAGTATTAAAAACTTGAAAATTGTTTGTGAATGTTGAATTTTTCTAAAGGAAAATTTGATAGAAACTTATATGTGAAAGATGTTGACTTCTAAAATCTATTTTTAATTATTTATGTGAATGCTATAATTTTTTGGGGGATAAAGAAAAAAATATGTAAAGAATTTTTGTGAAAATGAAGAAGAATTTTGAAATTTCCATGTTGGGATAATTAACTTTCTTATTCAGATTACATGTTCAAAAAAAGGAAAATGAGTTTTATTATCTCAAAAAAAGTATTCCAGGGAATTGTTAAAGAGTTTTGGGATGAAAAAATTCAAATAAGTTTCTACTCCAATATCCATGAGCCCAAAGTTGAGTAAATATGAGTCTAGAAGAAGTGTGAATCACAAATACTTTTAAAAGCTGATAGGAAGTCTAATTTACTGTATAGCCTCAAGGCTTGATATTGTTTATGTTGTGAAATTTTGTGCCAGGTATCAAAGTAATATGAATTAATAATATATGTTGGAAGAAAAGAGAATTTTGAGATAATTAAAAGGATTAACTTCACATGGGTTGTTTTATAAAAGAAATTATGAAATAATGTTTCATGGTTATACTGCTACTGATTGGGATGGAGATTTTAATGATAGAAAATAAAACTCAGGAGACAAAATTTTTTTGTGAGATTGTTGGGTGAGTTGTCATAGTAAGAAGAAAAGTTTAGTAAATTTTAGAACAATGGAATTAGAATATGTTGTAGCTACTCATGCTTTTACTCAAATTTTGTGGATGGAAGTTCAGTTGGAAGACATGAAAGTGGAAGTTTCTAAACCATTGAATATACTTTATGATAATAAAAGTGAAATTTATATTTATGAAAATACTATAAAAAATTCAATCTCAAAACACATTGATATAAAGTTTCATTTTATAAAAGAAAAAGTTTCTGTTGTAGATTTTTTTCTAGAATATAACTTAATGAAGTAACAAGTTTTTGATATCTTCACAAAGGCAATGCTGAAAGAAAGGTTTTTGAGTTAAGGATGCAACTTCATGTTCATCCTCCTCCAATGAATTCCTAAATATCATAAGGAAGGCGTACACCATGATTTAGTTAATGTTGAAAAAGGGGGATATAAATTAAAAACTTTGTACTATGTAAGAAGTTTTTAAATATCTTTATTTTATGAATATGAATATTTTTTTATCAGATTATGGGGGAGAGGGAAAAAAAGTGAGAGTAAAAGAAAATTAAGGAAAGATAAAAGTGATGGGGAGTTTATCATTACATGGACAAAAACATTTATTGTCATTAAGGAATGTAATTCATTCAAAAACCATACTTTATCCAGTAGTTTGGTGTCATTACACTTTCTTGTGAGAAAGGTTGTGTTTTTTTTAAAAGTCAAAAAACTTGAGTTGTTTATAAATGTTGAGCTGTGAATATTTTTTGAGATTTTTAAAAGTAGTTAAAGAGTGTTTTAAACAAATCCAAAACGGGATATTGAATAACCTTTGTGATTTTTTAACAATGTTTTTTAATTTTCGATAGCTAGCCTTTTTTGTAAAATAATTTTTTTGTTATTTACAATCATACCCAATCCATCATAATGAATTTTTAATAAAGTTAGAAGTTGTTGAAAGTTAGAACCCAAACATTAAGGGGTAGAAGAGTTTTGTTTTTGATGAAAATTTTTACAAGACTCATAGGATTAGACTAAGAAGCACCAGATATAGAGTTTTCAAAGAATATAGTGAATTAAAAAGTTAGAATGTTTTCATACTTTATAAACAATTCAGATGATTTTTTATGATCATGGAGTTTTTATAAATCATGAAAAATTATCATGATTTTTTTTGAAGAAATGGTGTAGTTTTAAAGATTTTACTTTTTCCCTAAACCCATAAATATAATATAAGATCTAGAAGTACAAGAAGTGGTTTTTTTTGAAGAAATGGTGTACTTTTAGAATCTTTCCTTATATATAGATATCTTATTAGAAGATTAGACATCTATTTTTTTGTTTACCAAGCTGAGAAACATTATATTAAGAAGATTGTATGGATTTGATCAGACTAAGGAAGATTAGATTGAGAATCTAAGTCGAGTTTGAGAAGTGAAAGATAAGAAAGGGAATGTCATATTGAGTTGATTATAATGATTCAATCAGAATATGTTCATCAGAACAAAGTCCATCATACTTAGGGTCATAATACCCATGATTTTTTTTGGAGAAAATTGATCAAAATATTTTTACTTATGTTTTGGATCAATTGTTTTATAAGAAAAATTTGTAAAATTATGTGATTCAGTATAGTCTTTCTTATTAGGAGATAGAAGGTGTCTAACAGGAGTTGACACAAGTTGTATTCACTTATTCATAATAGTGATTTTTTATAAACACATGAGAGTGGATATAACTAGGATGTATGTTCTCACACTAAATCTGAACCTTGAAAATTTCAGGTACTTTACTTTCTTTCCTATTTTTCAGTTCTGAGTATCTAAAAAAAGGTGATAAGGATATGAAAATTAACAAGTTTCATAGGTTAAGTTTTAAAAATTATTGAAACCTATAAAAAGTGAAGAATTGATTCAAACCCCCACCTTCTCAGTTATTATTTAATCCTTTGGAACTTCATAAATTAATTAAAAATATTTTTGAAACTTTAAAAGAATTTAAAGAATTAAATTCTCAAAAAGAAGCTCTTTAAAAGTAAAATCTTGTCGCTCCCACTTTTGATATTGAGGAACCTTTTTTGGGAGAGTTAAAAAATGATTTTAAATCTTCTTTTTAAATTTAAAGGAATAATTATTCACCGATTCACAAATTTATGTGTCTTTGGAAAACATAATTTCTTTAGAAAATTATTATGTTAATTTTTTTAAAATTGAAATTTTGTGTGAAGAACCACTTTTTTAAATTAAAAATTTAGAACCCTTGTACCATTTTTTGGAAAAAGAGGAAGAAGAAACACATGATCCATTCATCTTTGAAGAGAATTTGGATAAAGTAAGCTACTGCACACTTTCAATACAACTATTTTCTACTCCCTAATAGAATTGGAACCTGGGAATCCAAAAAAATATGTCTCAAATTTTGATCCATTATTACCTGATTATTTTGATAATAAATTGTTAACTGTTTCTCCCTTTTCAAATTTATTTCCCATTACTTTTGATTGGACATATTATTCAAATGAAGAGGAAGTGAAAGATGAAATTTAAGAAAGAATGGTGCGCTCAATTTAAGAGTACATTGGTACACAATAGGATGGTGAGACCAAGTTTTTTTAGAAGAAAAAAAAAATCATATTTTAAGATAAAACAATTGATGAACCACATCATATAATTAAATTTCAAAAAATAGGGGAGGAAATTTGTAAGGATAAAATGATGGGTAGTTGCCTTTACATTTGGTTCCCTCTTCCAGTACCTCATTGTAAAAACAAATATCTAGAGGGTAACATGAAAAAATATAATTTTGGGAACTTATAAAACAACTAGGATAAGAAAAATATTAGAAAAATTTCATTTTGGTGGTTCATGAGAAAGAAACTTTACCCTCTTTATGATTGGGGATAACCTACTTGAATTTCTTGAGGAAATGAAATCCTAGCACAAACTTGTGGGTTAAAACAAAGGATAATTTACCTTATATTTATTTTTTTATTTAATTAATTTCAATAAAATTATGATGATTTTTTTGTTTCTCTTATAGGTTTCTAAGTTGTATCCTTTAAGAGGGTATCTCAAGGCTGCTGTTGGTCAATAAAAACCAGGTTGTATCTTTTCTTCCTACTTGTATTTGTAATGTATTATCTTTTTGATTTTCACATATCATATAAACTATGAAAAATGAGAAAATTGTAAAAAATAAGTGTAGGGGGATGACCATTCTTGGTTTATTGGGATTTTGTGTGTTTTCTTTTCAAAATTATGTTTTGGGTTTTTATTTGATGTTTTGTGTGTTTTCTTTTAAAATTTTGTGTGTTATATTTCAAATTTTGTGTTAAAAAACCTTGTGATCTTCAAAGTAATTATATTTTAGAAATTGAAAACCATTTTGAATTAAAGGAAAAATCAAGATTCATGGAACTAAAATTAAACGATTATTGAAGTATCTTGTGTTTCAGATTCATATTGTGAAAATTCATGAAAATACAATTGAATTATTAATTTCATGTCACAAATGATCTCCAAATTTGAGAATCACTTTTTCATAAGTATTCTAAACTAATTTTTTTCATCTTCTTCACATTCACCCCACTTATTGAGTAAGCCACATAATGTTTTTAACCATAAATTATCTTGTTTCTATCATAACCAACGAGCTTTAAGGAACCTGTGTTCAAAATTATTAATGAAATTCATTTATTATTGAAATTCCACTTTTTAATACAATACATTTTATTTTGTCCTGCCTTATGAATTTTAACCTTATGGGCCCTTATTGTCAATGAACTACGTGTTAGTTATCCTAATTACGTGACATTTTCCCAATACATGTAACTATCCAATGTTTTATCAATGGAATTCCCTTATTGTAAATATTTATTTTAGTATAATCACATAATATTATATATTGAACACAATAAAAACCTTAAAAATGAAGAATGACTGAAATAAAAGGCATCTCTAGAAGTTAAGGAACTTATACCGATGAAATTGTAACTTGACCATTGGAATAGTAATGTAACCCTTATGAATAGTAAACTAGCCAATGTAATAGAAACCTAACAAATGAAAGTATAAATAAAATTTATCCATCTTATAAGTGACAATATGGTATAATTATATCTTTGTATAAGTAAATAAACATTTTAAAAATTATTGATTAAGTGTTGGTATTTTTGTAAGTTATATATATCTAATTACAATTTTGTGATTAATTTAATAAATTAAAAGAAAATTTATTTTCATAAAATTAATTAATAAATTTTTATTATTTTTTTATGATCATAAAATAATGTTATGAGACCTTAATTAATTTTTCAAAGTGTTAGAAAAGCAGTTTTAATATTTAAATTTGTATTTTTCAAGTAAATTATGATTTTAATTAAAAATTAAATTTCTTATATTTATAAAACTATTTTTGAAAAATAGAGTTCATTTTTGTATTCTACACATAGAAAAATGGTTATGGTGATTTTTTGGGGTTTTTCTAAACTACTTGAATTTTTGGTGAATAGAAAAATATGATAATTTACAATAAATGATAAATAAATAAATTTATGCATCATGATTGAGTCATGGATGATGTAAATAGACATTGTTTCAAAATAACATGCTCTATTTACTTTTTTTTATCACAATAATCATGACTATTCATAGTCTTGAGAAAAAATTTTAAACTAATGATTAAAATAATGGGAAACCCCTACTCACCTCCACTATAAAAACCACCCTCACCCCTCTCTTATCTTCACTCCTCTAAATCCTTTTTCCTAGTCCAAATTCTAATAAAATATCTCCCTAGGACACTTTACCACGTCTATTAGCCCATGGTATCTTCAAAAAACCAAATCATCTCCCCTAAAGAGGTTCTCAAGGAAGATATATTCAATAGGTAAATTCCTCATTTCATTTATTTTATTTTCTTTCAAGTACTTTATTTATTTTTCTTCCCTCAAATCATTTAATCCAAATTCTATGATAACTCTAGTAAAAAAAATGTTTTATAATTGTTTTATTATAATTTAATAATTTATCATCATCTCTCATTTCCCCTCCTTTTATACTAGAAATGAAAACACTATCCGAGACGTGTTAATTTATCACATTCATGGACGACAGGTTTTCAATTTCTTTTTTCATCTACAATTATGGTCATGAAACCATTTTATGGTTTAATAAAACTATAATATATGAATTATTTCTTATTTAAGGTTCTGGAATCTTTTTTACACATTATACTAATTTATAAAGAAAAATGAGTTCATCGTGATAAAAAAACCGCCAATTAACCAAAATGGTTATCATTAAAGTTTTATATAAGATTCATATTCTCTCCAAAGAACCAAATGAATTTTATAACCATGTAATATTCTGTATTTTAACTAATAACATAAAACTTTAATTTTGCATAACCATTCTCATCTTACATGTTTATCATTACATGTATATAAGTAAACCAATCCTAATAACCAAGGAAACAAACACTCCTAAATGATGAAATTGAACCTATTAACCCATGAAAAATGTCATGAATGAACTTAATAGGGTTATAATAAATCAGTTAAATTTAGAATAGGTTATGTAAATAGTAATTATTGAATGTAATTTTGTTATCCATGACATTAAGATCAAGATAAGGACACCATCAGAATTAATGTATGGGATTCTACTCGAACCTCCATTATTCCTTCAAGTTGTTATATATTTATTTTTACCCAAATTAAGCTATATATTATTTTTATTCACATATTCTAAATAATTTTATATTCTGAAATCTCATTTTTCAAGATCCATATATAAATCTATTTCAGGGATATACATGTTTTTAAATTATTCCCTCCTCAATTATTTCCGATAAGCAAGCCTATTTTAAGGGAACTTTCCAAATTCTTAACCATTTTCAAGTTCACTATATAATATAATTTTCAGACACCATTATTATTATTATAAAACTAATATTATTATTATGAAAACCTTCTTAGTTCACTTTTGGTTTTATATAAAATATCATTCCCCATTATGTTTTAAATGACCTTTGATATTTTCCTTTAACTGCATTAAAATGTTTTTATTTTAATGTTTCTTGAGTAATCTTTTTACAAGTTATTACTTTAATTTGACCTAAATTTTCATGATATATTCCTATTATACCCTATTATTTTCCATGAATGATCTAATTTATTTTCTTCATGGACATTTTTATGATACTCCCATTTGTTATTCTTTATGACAGGATTATGATACCCAATTCTTAGCATGGTAACCCATATGTTTATGTATGATTAATTATTTATGATTCTATATGTGGAAAACATATTCATGAATATGTTATGATGTGTTCACCAAAATATTTCTCTAATGCAATGTGTAATATTGAGTATCATGAGACGTTATTTGCAACGGTCTTTGCGGTTAACCTTGACTCAAGCTACCATGTGCAACCATCTTAGTGGTTAACCTTAACTTGTGCTCCTCTATATGAAACAAGACTTAAATTATGATAAAGTAAAGTTTAATGTTTCAGTCACATTACTATGAATCTATGTTTATATGATCCCATGTTTATATGTTATGATTCCATATGTTCCATGCCTTTTATATCATTATGCCATGCCTTCTAACCCATGTGCTAACAATTTATTCTTATGTATATTCCCTTACTGGGATTTTTATCTCATCCCTTTGTTCATGTTATCCTTAGGTTATCCTATGAATATGTGTGAGAACAATGGAATTTAAGATATCTTTATGAATATTAAATAAATAAATGTTTTATTTTGTCCTATTTTTTTTAGTTTTATGTACTTAGTCTTCCAGGACACTAGACTTTACGATCCTTGGCTTGTAATATGATGTTTAATTATTCTTAAAATCATTTAATGTTATGTGTAAAAGGATAGAGTATCTATAGTCAGTAACATAGGAAGGTCTAGTTATTTTTATAGATTAGGAATATAAAACTTTAGTAATAACCTTAGGGATACGAATAAGTATAAGAAAAGTTCCCTAAATTTTGGTAAGTATAGAGTAAGTGGTTGATCAAGAAAATACATCCATATACGGATACAAACAAGTGGATGTGGCTCTGGAACATATGTATCTAGGGGTAAAACCCAAAAACACCTCTTTGAGATAGATTTTAATGGGAAATCGGGCACAAAAACAGGCCTTTATGCACTCCTGGTTTGACACTCCATAGAGATATGATTTGGTAAACACATAATCTTAATACAATCCATTATTAAGGGACAAAAAAAGTCCATAAGAATAAATGTGAAGAAACAAATAATGGGTAACCTATATTGAAACCTAGGGAATCATGAGTTAGGTGTAACGCCCCGAACCTAGTTACCCAGAGTCGGTGCATTATTACATAACATTGAAATGATAAAAGAAAGATCAAATCTCAAAAGTCCGATTAGTTTAGTAGCCTTGTAAACACTAGATATATTCATAACGTTCTACATTACATCATAAAAATGAAAACTACAAAAACATAGTCTCCATAGTCCACACTCTTATCCCCTCATACTATCCCTGTAGGTCATTCATAATTTACTTCTTCACATCCTGGGAAAAATAAAACATAGAAAAGGGGTGAGCTCAAATGCCCAGTAAGGATAACAATATAGAGAAAACTTTCATAAATAAGAATAAACATTCAAGGAAATGTATAACTAAAACAAAAGCCTTTTAAACTTTAAATTCAACATAGTATAAAAAAAATAAAATGAAGTAATTCCATTTACTTATTCACATGGATATTCTACTAATCAAATAATCACATGAAATATCAATAACCACTTTCATAATGATGGAATGCATAATGCCAGACTATCATAACCACATAGCCAAGACCTCATGCCAAGACTACAAATAAGATTTTGTCAAGGCCATGTGCCAAGACAGTAGTTTGTCTAATGAGACCTACCGATGCATCGAGGAGCTATAGCAGGCTCCACCCGTCACATATTAAGTCCAATTCATTCCCATATGAAAAGGTTTATACATAACATAAACATTTGTATTAAAACTAGCATACGAAATGTAAATACTTCATCCATAAACCATGAATTGTATAAAAATAACACATCCACAGTCAAACATATCAAAAACCTTCAATACAATATATAAGTTTTGTATCAAAATAAATCAACTTCAAATAGGCGTAAAATCCATCAAAGGATGTTGACATAGATGAAATAAAAACTCTTTTTAGAGAAATATATCTTTCTATTTTTAAATAATTTAAGAGTCATATATTTATAAAATAAAACATTTTCTTTTAAAATATTCTTATAATCTTGTAAGGGAAGCTCCGACGATTTTATAACGGTGGAAAATAGCCGCACCTGCCATATAAGTTAAAAAAACATTCTTTCCTTAATTCTGTCGAAAAGTTTTAAAAGGACCTTGTTTGGAAAATGACCGAAAGATTCCTTTATAAACAACTTATAAAAGTCAACAAGGGTATAAATGACTTTAACCCATATTCTAGTAAATAGTAAAAATGTTTTGAAATACATTTTTAAGAAACATGGATGTGGATGATAAAGAAATCCCAGTAGATTATTACATATAAACAACCTCGGATAATGAAGAGATTGCGAAATAAACCCTTACCTTGTACTTTTACTTGGTTGGGGGTAGGTTAACCTCCTGTATAATGGTGAAATAATTTTTTTTAAATTATACAAGAATCATATACATTAATATGATATCATATATGATCTTTTAACATTGCTTTGTTAATAATATTTTAGAATTATCGTCGTTTCGGGTGTTAACTTACTCGTTTTCTTTTATATGTTTTGTTATGTAATCAGTGTTTTTCATGGATAGGTTGTATCTTAATCATATACAGAATTATATCAAGTCCTTAGATACTATTATTAATCATCAAATGAGAATTAGACTTGAATGAATACGATGGAGAATGAATCGCATCGCGTTCGTGGAGACGGTAGTACGTACGTACGCACGAGCGACAATATCATTCTTTTGATATTAAAATAATATATAATTGGATGGTATATAATATATACAGAATCATTATCATTTTATATTTATTATTTACATGAATTACAAATCATTATTATACCCATCCAAATAATAATATATTGAATAACAATTACACCACAACGTGGAGACGGTAAGCTGTACGTACGCACGTATGGTGACATTTCATTCAAAGGATGGATAGAATACTGAATATGGTTCTACCATATTTATAATAATATTAAAGTATATAAGAGATACTGGATTCATTATTTTATAATGGGAATAACAAAGAAATAATAAGTTGAAGAAGAAATGAATTTGAAAAAGGGTGGTGAAAACATTACCTCTTCTTCGGGTTCTTCCTTTTGATTTGATCAAAAGGGCTCCATAGGTTGGATTTATGATCAAACTAAGGACTCTAGGTTGTATTGAGGGAAGTTGAGAGAGTATTTGTGCAGTTTTTGGCTGAGAAAAAAGGCTTTTAAGGTGTGAATTAATGAGAAGGGGGAGTTCCCTTTTATAAGAGGGGTGAGGGGAACCTTTGGAAAAGCTAGAAATATTATTTTATAATAAATTCATATTCGGTTTATAATGGCTCCAAAGTGAATTATTTAAAAGTTAAGGTGGGTATGGGTCAAAAACCACTCAAACAATAGAATTTAGACAGGTTTGGGTCATTATATTAACCTCATCTTTTAGTTTTAACTCTTAGTTAATTAGTTTGACACTTACCACGTCACTTTGTATTTTTATATTATATAGTTAATAAACTTACTATATACCTCCAAGATACCCCCCAAGTGGTCCATTAATGATACACCTATCATGATATAAGTCTCTTGTCCGAACCTTATATTTTTAGGAATTGAATATCAATTAATAATATAATTTTTTTAAAACTCTTTTATGTCAATTTTGAGACTATTTGGAAAATTGATTTGTGTAAAAATCATAACAGAATTATTACTTCGAACAAAGTTAATTAAATCATTCCTAACATGTCATATTAACCTAGACAATTAGTTTAATTCATAAAAAGTCTCAAATTATATTTATTTGGCTATTTATAATATCAATTATTTTAATTTTTTCACTATTATGGTAATTACTGCATCATCATTGTGTCATAAATAAATTAAATTATTTAATGTCTAAAAATTATAAATAAAATATCATTATTTAGGAAATATTTTTATATTTCTAATGAATATTTATAATTGAATTTATCTTATGTATACCCCTATATTAAAAATGTTTTAGTAAATAAACTTTGATTTTAACTCTCTTAACTCTTCTTTGAATTAAATAATAATAAATGTCCCAATCAATTCCAAGTGGACCTAAATGATAATATTTTATTCCTAAGTTTGTTTTTGGTCGAGATACACTTGTACAATTGAATTATTACATGTGTTAGGGTAATATTAATATCATTTTTACCCTTAATTACCGTATTTATTTTTAACTGTGTTAAATAAAAGTAAAAATTTACTATTCAACAAAAATTATTTTCATCTCATTGAACCACATTTTACTACTTGATATTAACTGTGTCTCTCGGATTTTCGAAATTCCACTCACAGAAGTCGTAAAATTAAGTTTTATAAAAAATTTAGTTTTTTTAACTACCACTTAGTGGTTTCACTATTAATAAAAAAATGAATTTTTTTCAGAAAAATACCAAAAATTCACCCTTGGCTAATTCAGATATTCCGAATCCAAAAATGAAGTCCATTTTGAAAAATAAAATTTATAAATTTCAAAAAGTGGGTATTACTATTCATAACAGCTAGTTTGATTGGTTGTGGTGTGTTAGAACTCAATGTTGCGTACAACACACGCTATTGCATTATTCAAAGAGAAGCGTACCGTAGAAGCTTGGGGTGTTACATTCTCCTCTCCTTCAAATAATTTCATCCTCGAAATTTCTAGAATACTACCACATGAAAAGACTCGGGTGGTTCTTCATCATAAGTTCCTTGGGTTCCCACGTTGCCTCTTCCATCTTATTATTTCTCTACAAGACTTTTACCAGACGAGTCGTCCAGTTTCTTAGTACTTGTTCTCTCGTATCAAGAATCTTGACAGGCTCTTCGCAATAAGACAGATCGGGTTCCAGTTCTAATTCCTCATAGGTGAGTACATGTGTTGGGTCAGGCATGTATTTCCTCAACAGAGATATGTGGAACACATCGTGAACTTTGGAGAGACTTGGCGGCATTGCCAATCAGTAATCTACAACCCCAATTAGTTATAGAATTTCGAAAGGTCCGATGTACCTGGGACTCAATTTACCATTATTACCAAAACGTATGACTCCCTTCCATGGAGATACCTTCAAGAAAACATGATCACCGACTTGAAATTCCAAATCCTTCCTTCGATTATCGGCATAGCTCTTCTGCCTACTTTGAGCTGCTTTGATATGGTTTTGGATTACCTTCACCTTTTCCATCGTTTCCTCCTCCAATTCTAGGCCTACAAGTTTTCTTTCACCAACGTCATCCCAACAGGTTGGTGTGCGACATATCTTTCCATATAACACTTTATATGGTGCCATCTGAATACTCGAATGGAAGATATTGTTATAGGAAAATTCTACCAGAGGTAAATATTGATACCACATACCCTGAAAGTCAAGTGAGCATGATCTCAACATGTCTTCTAAGATTTGAATAGTTCATTCTGATTGTCCATCTGTTTGAGGGTGGTAGGCAGTGCTCAAATGAAGTTAAGTATCCAAGGATTTCTAAATACTTTTCCAGAATGTTGAAGTAAAATGGGGATCACGATCAGAAACAATCGATAGGGGTACTCCCTGAAGTCTCACAACTTCATTAATATATAGTCTTACTAGTCGTTCAAGTGGTAAATCATCCCTTATAGAAAGAAAATTTGCTGACTTGGTAAGACGATCAACAATGACCCATATTTCATCGTTCCTTCTAGGAGTCTTTGGTATCCCCATGACAAAGTCCATCGTAATATTGTCCCATTCCCACTCCGGTATGGGAAGAGGTTGCATGACTCCTCCAGGCTATTGCCTTCCACCTTTCACTTATTGACAAACCATACATATTGACACGAAATCAGCAATATCCCTCTTCATGTTGTGCCACAAAAAATGTTCCTTCAAATCTCTATACATTTTGGTGCTCCCAGGGTGTATAGAGAAATTGGAACTATGAGTATCATCAAACAATTCCCTTTCTAGATCAGGTATATCGGGAACACAAAGTCTCTTCCCAAATTTCAAAATTCCATCTTCATACACAAAGTCTCTCAATCTACCATCATTCACAACTTTAATATTCTTTTGAAATTCTTCATCATTGGTCTAAGAACTCTTAATTCTTTCTAGTAAATATGGTTTGGAAACCATTTGAAAAAGCATTGATGTTTCACCTTCCCTGGTTATTCCCATGTCCATCTTCACTAGATCCATGAAAATTGGATCCCTTTCAATTCTCATATTGCTCAAAACTCCATGGTCTTTTATGGTCAAAGCATCTGCCACCTTGTTTTCCTTCCCCAGGTGGTAGTGTATCGTACAATCATAATCCTTGAGTAATTCAAGCTATCTCCTTTGCCTCATGTTGAGTTCTTTTTGTGAGAAAATATACTTCAAACTCTTGTGATCAGTATAAATCTCACATTTTTCACCATAGAGGTAGTGCCTCCATATCTTCAAAGAAAAGATCACCACTACCAACTCGAGATCATGAGTAGGATAGTTTTGTTCAGGAATTTTCAACTGTCGTGATACATAGGCAATAACCCTATCATTCTACATAAGGACACAACCAAGTCCTTTCTTCAATGCATCACTATAAATAACGAACCCATCATTCCCCTGTGGTAGAGTCAATATAGGATCATTGACTAATCTTCTATTTAGTTCTTCGAAAGATTATTCACACTCTTTTGTCCAAACAAATTTAACCCCTTTACGTGTGAGATTTGTTAATGGATTAACCAACCGGGCAAAATTCTGGACGAAACGTCGATAATAACCTACTAAACCAATAAAACTACGTACCTCAGTTATAATCGTCGGTTCAGGACATTCTTGGATTGCCTTTGTCTTAGAAGGATCAACATAGATTCCATCTTTAGAGACAATATGGCCAAGAAAATAAATCTCCTGAAGCCAGAATTCACACTTGCTAAACTTCTCATATAATTCATGTCTTCTCAAAGTCTTGTGGATAATGCAGAAGTGATTTTCAAGATATTCATAGATTTTGGAGTATAACAAGATATCATCAATAAATACCACCACAAATTCATCGAGATATTCCTTGAAAACTCTATTCATCAAATTCATGAATACAAAGGGTGCATTCGTCAATCCAAAAGGCATTACTGTAAACTCGTAATGCCCATACATGGTTCTAAATGCTGTCTTCGGAATGTCTTCCTTCTTCACACACAACTGATGGTATCCAGATCGAAGGCCAATCTTTGAAAAGTATTGAGCTACATGCAGTTGGTAAAATAAATCATCAATTCTTGGTAGGGGATACTTGTTTTTATTATTATTGCATTGATCTCCATGTAGTCGATACATAACCTCATAGATCCATCTTTCATTTTAACAAAAAGAACAGGGGCTACCCATGGAGAAACACTAGGGCTAATAAATCCCTTATTACTCAATACTCTAGTTGTTTATTTAGTTCAACTAATTCTACAGAGGCCATTCTATAAGGGGTCTTCGATATAGGCCTTGATCTAGGAATTAAATCAATGGAAAACTCAACTTCTCGTTCTGGAGGATGTCCAGGTAAATCTTCCAGAAACACATCTATATATTCTTTCACAACAAGTACAACTTATATTTGAACATTCCTTTCCTCACCCATAGTCATTTCATTCTCTTCCTCTCCAATAATTGAATTTTGTTGAGCTACTGGGGGTGGATCTAGATAAGAATTAGGTGGTGATGATTATGCTCTAAAGATAAGGTGTTCCTTATCAACATCATCAAAAATAATAACCTCCTTCTTCTTACAATAAATCTTCACATCATAGTCCAAAATCCAGTCCATACTGAGGATTATATCAAACTCAATCATAGGTATGACGATGAGATCAACAGATAAAGAACATTTATGTGCTCTAATGGGGATTGATTCACAAAACTTTGTTGCAATGATACTTCCCTTAGAAGTTTTAACTGACAACTCCCTTGTTAAATCAAATTGGAAATATCTAATTTTTTTAGAAAATTGGGAAGATATAAAACAATGTGATGATCCAGAATCAAATAATGCATTTACTAAACTTGAGGAAACCATTAAATTACCTGCCACCATGTCTTTCGGAGCTTCTACCTCAGCAGTAGTGATATCATAAGCTTGGCCTTGATCCCTTGGCCTTTTCTGAGGTAAGTTGCCCTGACACTTAGTACATTCATTTTCATAATGTCCCATCTACCTACAATTGTAGCATTGGACATCGGTAGCTTCCTTCTTCCCCTTGAAATCACAAGGTTGGTGGCCTTTTTCACCACACTTGTAACAGACTCCCGTTCCTTTTAAGCAAGTACCGGGGTGTTTAGTCCCATATTTATTGCAGGATGGATATTCAACTTTTCCCTTCTTCCCATTATTTCCATTCCCAGATTGATCAGCAAATCTCTTCTTCTCTTTCTTTTCTTTAAAGTCATATGACTTAGAGAATTCTTTCTCTATCTTGATAGCACATGAGACAATGTCTTCGTATGAGGAGAAGGATTGTGAGACTAATACTCAACGAAGAAATGGTTTTAACCCATCAAAGAAACAATCAATCTTACTTCTTGGGTTACATATAAAATCTCCAGCATACCTTGATTACCTTGTAAAGTTAGCCTTATACTTTGTGACATTCTCATCCTCCTTTTATCTCAGACTCAGAAATTGTCTTTCCATATCTGCTCGATGGTCACGAGGAAAGTATTTTTCTAAAAACAGATATTTGAACTCCCTTCATTCCATATTTTATACTTCATCATTTTCCTTCGTGTTTTGAATCAATGACCACCATTGATCAGCATCTCTAGTGAGGCGGTAAACTACCATGATAACTTTTTCCCTTTCACTACTCCCTAAAGCCTGAAATATTTTCTCTAGGGAATTTATCCATTGCTCAGATACTAAGGTATTTTTACTCCCATTGAACTTTGGTGATTGTTGCCTCATTAAGCGATCTAACATTGATCCTCCATGTTGCGGATCAGGGTGCTCCATACGGGTAAGGTTATTATTCATAACCTGAGTGAGTTGTCCCAGTATGGTGATTAGATGATCGGCACCAGTTGCATCACCAGCTCCACTATAATTATCTTGAGCAGGAGGGAAATCCCTATATGGAGTGCGTTCATTGATATAGTTTCCATTTCTTCCACTAGGAACCATTTCTAAACAATGGCATAAACTAGATCAGTTTATGAATCAAAATACATAATTTTATACTTATAAAACATTTAACATAAATTGAACAATTTATGGATATAATCCAAAATCATAAAAATGTTTTCTTTGAGAAAGTATATACTCATAAACCCTTCATAATTATTTGTAAATAAAATGAGAGTTATCCAAAGCATATCCCCCGGGAGTGTCGTGACCAAGAATGAAGCAATGCTTGTTGTTGTGCACCAGTTCCCGTTCGAGTCCAGCTTAAAGCGGTGTTTTCGGGCTTTAACCCTAGGTGCATATGTGCCAGAGCCGCCTCTACCTGCTCGTATCCAGACAGGGATGTATTTCTTGGAAAACTCACAAAATATCTACAATACCAAAATTCTAGGAAGTTATTCTATACTAATCCTCAAAATCCATCTTAGGTCTATGCGCTCTAATCAGAGTTTATCTAAATCTAGCTTCCAAGGTTTGTACTAAACTTCCTCTGATACAAACTGTAATGCTTCGACCCTAGTTATCCAGATTCGGTGCATTATTGTATAACGTTGGCATGATCAAAAGAAAGATCAAATCTCGAAAGACCAATTTGTTTAGTAGCTTTGGAAACACTAGATATATTCATAATGTTTTACATTACATCATAAAAATGAAAACTACAACAACATAGTCTCCATAGTCCACACTCTTATCCCCTCATACTATCCCTGAAGGTCATTCATAATTTACTTCTTCACATCCTGGGAAAAATAAAACATAGAAAAGGGGTGAGCTCAAAATGCCCAGTAAGGATAACAATATAGAGGAAACTTTCATAAATAAGAATAAACATTTAAGGAAATGTATAACTGAAACAAAAGCCTTTTAAACATGAAATTCAACATAGTATGGCAAAAATAAAATGAAATAATTCCATTTACTTATTCACATGGATATTCTACGAATCGAATAATCACATGCAATATAAATAACCACTTTCATAACGATGGAATGCATAATGCCAGACTATCATAACCACATAGCCAAGGCCTCGTGCCAAGAATACAAATAAGATTTTGTCAAGGCCTTGTTCCAAGACACTAGTTTGTCTCATGAGACCTACTGATTCATTTAGGAGCTATAGCGGGCTCCACCTGTCAAATATTAAGTCCAATGAATTCCCATATGAAAAGGTTTAAACATAACATAAACATTCGTATTAAAACAAGCATACGAAATGTAAATACTTCATCCATAAAAAATGAATGGAATAAAAATAACACATCCATAGTAAAAAATATCACAAAACCTTGAATACAATATAGAAGTTTTGTATCATAATAAATCAACTTCAAATAAGCATAAAATCCATCAAAGGATTTTGACATAGATGAAATCAAAACTCTTTTTAGAGAAATATCTCTTTTTATTTTGAAATAATTTAAGAGTCATATATTTATAAAATAAAAAATTTTCTTTGAAAATATTATTATAAGCTTGTAAAGTAAGCTTCGAAAATTTTATAACGGCGGAAAATAGCCACACCAGCCGTATAAGTTAAAAACAACATTCTTACCTTAATTCTATCGAAAAGGTTAAAAAGGACCTTGTTTGGAAAATGACGGAAAGATTTCTTTATAAACCACTTATAAAATTCAACAAGGGTATAAATGAATTTAACCCATATTATAGTAAATAGTAAAAATGTTTTGAAATACATTTTTAAGAAACATGGATGTGGATGATAAAGAAATCCTAGTAGATTATTACGTATAAACAACCTTGGATAATGAAGAGATTGCGAAATAAACCCTTACCTTGTACTTTTCCTTGGTTGGGGGTAGTTTAAACTCATGTATAATGGTGAAATAATTTTAATTAAATTATACAAGAATCATATACATTAATATGATATCATATATGATCTTTTAACATTCCTTTGTTAATAATATTTTAGAATTATCGTCGTTTCGGGTGTTAACTTACTCGTTTTCTTTTATATGTTTTGTTACATAAGCCGTGTTTGTCATGGATAGTTTGTATCTTCCTCATATCCAGAATGATATCAAGTCCTTAGATACTATTATTAATCATCAAATTAGAATTATACTTTAATGAATATGATGGAGAATGAATCACATCGCGTTCGCGGAGACGGTAGTCCATACGTACGCACGAGCGACAATATCATTCTTTTGATATTAAAATAATATATAATTGGATGGTATATCATATATACAGAATAATTATCATGTTATATTTATTATTTACATGAATTACAAATAATTATTATACCCATCCAAATAATAATATATTGAATAACAATTACACCACAACGTGGAGACAGTAAGCCGTACGTACGCATGTATGGTGACATGTCATTCAAAGGATGGATAGAATACTAAATATGGTTGTACCATATTTATAATAATATTTAAGTATATAGGAGATACTGGATTCATTATTTTTGAATGGGAATAAAAAATAAATAAGAAGTTGAAGAAGAAATGAATTTGAAAAAGGGTGGTGAAAACATTACCTCTTATTCGGGTTGTTCCTTTTGATTTGATCAAAAGGGCTCCTTAGGTTGCCTTTCTGATCAAACTAAGGCCTCTAGGTTGTATTGATGGAAGTTTATAGAGCATTTGGGTAGGGTTTGGCCAATAAAAAAGGCTTTGAAGGTGTGAATTAATGATAAGGGGGAGTGCGCTTTTATAAGAGGGGTGAGAGGAACCTTTAGAAAAGCTAGAAATATTATTTTATAATAAATTAATATTCGGTTTATAATGGATCCAAAGTGGATTATTTAAAGTTTAAGGTTGTTATGGATTGAAAAACACTCAACCAATAGAATTTAGACAGGTTTGGGTCATTATATTAACCTTATCTTTTAGTTTTAACTCTTAGTTAATTAGTTTGACACTTACCATGTCACTTTGTATTTTTATATTATATAGTTAATAAACTTACTATATACCTCCAAGCTACCCCCAAGTGGTCCATTAATGATACAAAAATCATTATATAAGTCTCTTGGCCGAACCTTAGATTTTTAGGAATTGAATATCAATTAATTATATAATGCGTGTTTTAAAAACTCTTTTATGTCAATTTTGACACTACTTGGAAAATTGATTTTTGTGAAAATCATAACAGAATTATTACTTCACAAAATGTTAATTAAATCCTTAATAACATGTCATATTAACCTATAAAATTATTTTAATTCATTAAAAGTCCCAAATTATATTTATTTGGGTATTTATAATATCAATTATTTTAATTTTTTCACTATTATGGTAATTACTGCATCATCATTGTGTCATAAATAAATTAAATTATTTAATGTCTAAAAATTAAAAATAAAATATCATGATTTAGGAAATCTTTTTATATTTCTAATGAATATTTATAATAGAATTTATCTAATGTATAACCCTATATTAAAAATGTTTTAGTAAATAAACTTTGATTTTAACTCTTTTAACTCTTCTTTGAATTAAATAATAATAAATGCCCTAATCTATTCCAAGTGGACCTAAATGATAATATTTTATTCCTAAGGTTGTTTTTGGTCGAGATACACTTTTCCAATAGAATTAGGACATGTTTTAGGGTAATATTAATATAACTTTTACCCTTAATTACCCTATTTAATTTTAACCGTGGTAAATAAAAGTAAAAAGTTACTATTCAACGAAAATTATTTTCATCTCATTGAACCAAATTTTACTCCTTGATATTAACTGTGTCTCTCGGATTTTCAAAATTCCACTCACAGAAGCAGTAAAATTATGTTTTATGAAAAATTCAGTTTTTTAACTACCACTTAGTGGTTTCACTATTCATCAAAAAATGAAGTTTTTCAGAAAAATACCAAAAATTCACCCTAGTCTAATTTCGATATTATGAATCCAAAAATGAAGTCCATTTTGAAAAATAAAATTTATAAATTTCAAAAAGTGGGTATTAATATTCATAACGACTAGTTTGATTGGTAGTGGTGTGTTAGAACTCGATGTTGCGTACAACACATGCTATTGCATTATTCAAAGAGAAGTGTACCGTAGAAGCTTGGGGTTTTACATTAGGTTATAATTTTTCTTTAATATTTTATCCTTTTATGTTTAAATTTTCATTTTTATGCTTAATAGATATGTATTTAAGCCCTCTAATTGTACGTTCTTTTTCTTAGTTCATGGTGGGAAATAGAAGAATCCTTTCCAACAATCAATGTGATAGGTAATTTTATGATTACCATAATGATATTTCTAATATTATTAGAATAGGTGCTCAAAAATTTATGAATGTACTTGCTCATCCAGCTCAAGTTATGAATAATAACTTGAATCATGTGGAACACCGTCCACCTATAAGGAAAGACCAAGTTTCAGTTGAATTTTTAATACATAAAAGGCCTCCCTTATTTAGTGGATATTTCAGTCCCCTAATCATGGAATTATAAATTAACTCCATTAAAAAGATATTATATATCTTTTAGTGCTTATAAGAAGTGAAATTCATGATGGTGGTCTATTGTTTTGATGGGGAAGTTGATCAGTGGTGGAAATTGATAAAGAATACAATGTCCCTGGAGGAAATTGTTCCATGGATTGGGAGGAATTCAAGAAAATGTTTTTCAATAAATATTTTCCCCGAACCCTCCATCTCAATATGGAAAGAGAGTTCCTTATACTTAAGAATAAGTAAGATGAGTCCATCAGGGTGTATGAAGTAAACTTCACAAGACTTGAAAGATACACCTCCAGATTTGTCCTGAACACCGAAAGCTAGGTAAATCGATTCTTTAGAGGACTAAAGATGAGTCTATAAAAAGCATTGGTGATTAGTGAATTTTAAATTTATGAGGATATTGTTCATTTTTCCCTCAAGGTTGAAATGGATATCGGAGACTCTCAATGGTCTCATAGGCTAGGTAAAAAAGCATAAAATGGAGTTTAATGTGGGTGGTTTTGAAAATAAA
This sequence comes from Viscum album, assembly GCA_963277665.1. Classification (NCBI taxonomy): domain Eukaryota; kingdom Viridiplantae; phylum Streptophyta; class Magnoliopsida; order Santalales; family Viscaceae; genus Viscum; species Viscum album. The sequence continues at coordinate 283,152,380 of OY728129.1, forward strand.
TCCCATGATGGAAAGTATATTGAACATCTCACATGTCAAAAGTTTTTTAAGAAACATCCTAGGAACTTCCTAAAGGGAACCGAGAATTTCTTCTAATGTGGAAGAATAAGACATCTAGCTAAGAATTGGTGGATGGATATGAAGAATCGCACAAATGTGGAAGAATAAAGGAAGGTTTAGATCAAAAATCAGCCTATAATGAAGTGTTAAAACTACAAGGATATTGGTAATTATGTGAACAATTTCCCTAATCCAAGGGTTATTGGAGTAAATCAACAACAAAATCCAAGGCAACAATGAATTATGATATCCCTACTTCTGAGGTGGATCTGTACAATGATATGGTCATATATATGCTAGTTATAAATTCAAGAATAGTAAAAATACTTTTTGATTATGGTGATACACATTCTTTAATATCATACAAGTTCAGTAGAACCATTCAAACACCACCTCTAAATTTATAGATTGAGTTATCTGTGAGAACATAAAATTGGGCAATTATTGCATCTAAATTACATATCTTCTCTCTGGTTAACATTTGTGGAATGAACCTCCCAGAAAATCTTGTCATACTTCCTTTAGTGGATTTCAATGTTATCTTGGGAATGGATCAAATATATTTATAAAAATACAACATAAACTTTCAGGAAAGGTAGATCACTCTTCACATCCTGAGCCATCCTCCAATTCCATACAAGTGTAAGGAGGAAGATGAATATCCTATAGAATAAATGTCTCAAGTGTGGATATTACTAACTTATGAGCAATAATGTAGAGCTCAAATGTTTGAGAAAAAGGAGAGAATCATTCTTGAAGACATGCCCATTGTAAGGGACTACACTGATATATTTCATGAATAATTTCACGGTCTTCCTCTAGATCAAGAGGTTGATTTCTCAATTGAACTCATTATAAGATCTCTACCTATATAAAAAACACCTTATATAATGGCCACCATTGAGCTGGAAGAGCGAAAGAAGCAGTTATAAGAGAAGTTGGAGAATGGTTTTATACACCCAAGTGCTTCACCATGGGGTGTGCCAGTTCAATTTGTTAAGAAAATCAATAGATCAATGCACCTATGCATTGATTATCACGATCTCAATAAAATCATGATAAAGAAAAAGTATCCCCTACCTTGGATAGATGACTTTTTTGATCAGTTTAGCGAGGACAATTATTTCTCTAAGGTGGACCGTTGGTTAGAATATCACCAATTAAAGGCGAGGAAGGAAGATATTCCCAAAACTACATTTAGAATGAGGCATAGACACTATAATTTCATTGTGATTCCCTTTAGACTCACTAATACTCCAATAATATTTAGGGATTTAATGAATATAGTCTTTAGAGATTACCTTGACAAATTTTTGGTAGTCTTTATCAATGATATTTTGATATAATCTAAGATAAAGGCGGAACATGAGGAGAATTTGAATACTGTGATGATGACTTTGTGAAGGGAGAAACTTTATCCAAAGTATAGAAAATGTTAGTTATGGATAGAGGAAGTATCATTATTGGGGAATTTTATCACCAAAAAAGGGATATCGGTACAACATTCCAAGATAAAGAAAATCGAAGAGTGTCCCCAGCCAACATCTATAATAGAGATATGTAGCTTCCTTGGTCTATCTAAGTATTACCGATGAGTTTTAAATAACTTTTCCTGATTTTCAAACCCAATGTCCAATCTAACATAGAAGGGAGTGAAGTTATTCTAGACTCAATAATGTGAGGAAAGATTTAAGGAGATCAAAAATAGGCATATCACTGCACCAATACTCACACTCTCAATGAGTGTAGAATTATTTATAGTGTAAAGTGATGATTCAAAGAATTTATTAGGATGTGTGATGATTAAAAATGATAATTTAATAACCTATTCCTCAAGGTAGTTAAAAATATATGAGAAAAACTATCCCACGCATGATCTAGAGTCAGCAGCTGTGATATTTGCTTTGAAAATATGGCATCATTATCTCTATGGGGAGAAGTGTGAGATATATACTGATCACAAGAGTCTCAAATATATATTTACATATAAATATATTAATATTAATAAGTGAAGTTGGTTATAGATCATCAAGTATTATGACTTCTCAATCCACTACTATCATGGTAAGGAAAATATGGTGGTGGATGCTCTAAGTAGAAAGGATTCTGCATCTTTATCAATGATGTGAGTTGATAAGGATCCAATTTACTTAGATTTATAGAGGATGAAAATGAGAGTCATTAAGGGAGGAACATCATCAATAATTTCTCAAATAGTTTCTCAACCATCCCACATGGAGAAAATAAAGGATTCTCAAAGAAAAGATATAGAAATTCTAAAAAGGATGGAAGCTATAAGAAATGGGAAATAATATGAGTTCAATATTGTTGAGGAATGAGTTGTAAGATATGGGTTATGAATATTAATACCATCCAATCCAGATATAAAGAAGGATATTTTGAATGACACACATAGCTCATCCTTCTCTATTCACCCAGGGAGCAAAAAGATGTATTGAAATCTCTCAGAGAACTTTTTGTGGGACAATATGAAGAAGAAGATTGCTGAATATACATCAAAGTGCCTGATCTATCAAAAAGTAAAGGATTATAGACAAAATTTTAAGGGGATGACGCAACTACTATTCATACCAAATTAGAAGTGGGAGAAAATTAGTATGGAATTTGTCATCGGACATCTAAGGACATCTAGAGGAAACAATGCTCTATGGGTCATTGTGGATCATCTTACAAAGACAACCCACTATATCAAAATTCTATAGGACTTATCATTGGATCAACTTTCAAAGATATATTTCAAAGATGTGGTAAGAATTCATGGAGTACCACTATTGATTATATCCAATCGACATTTGAGATTCTCCTCGAAGTTCTGGAAAAGTATCAAACATTATCTAAGCATTGAGTTGAACTTTAGTATGGCCTATCATCCTCAAACTGATGGCCAATATGAGTGAACTATCCAGACACTCAAATATATGTTAATATAATGTTATATGAACTTCAAAGAAGGATGGGAACAATATCTACCACTGGTAGAATTCTCCTACAACAACAGTTGCCACTCCATAATCTGAATGGAACCATATGAATCCCTTTATGAGAAAAGTTGTACAACACTATCATGTTGGGATGAAGTCGGTGATCATAAGCAGCTGGGACCTGAAATGGTCGACGAAATGATATAGAAGTTGAAAACCATTCAGTAGCACATTAAGGTAGCCTAAATTCGACAAAATACAGAAAATTATTGATGAGGTTTTGAGTTTAAAGTTAGAGACATGGTATTCATCTACACATCTCCATGGAATAAGGTCAAAAGATTTGAAAATAAAGGAAAGCTAAGTCCTAGGTACATCATCCCCTTTGAGATCCTTGATTGTGTCAGAGTTATGGTCTATCGATTGGTAATTGAAACTTACATTTCTAAAATACATGATGTATTCCATGTATCCCTCTTAAAGAAGTACATACCATATCCTTCACATGTACTCTCTTAAGAGGTGGTGCAGTTTGAGAATGATCTTTCTTACGAGGAGCAGCCAATGAAGATCTTGGATCATAAAGATAAAGTTCTACACAATAAGACTACTCACCTGGTCAAAGTACTATAGTGTAACCATAAGTATGAATAGGAAACATGGGAACTGGAGAAAGTAATGAAGGAAAATTACCCACACCTATTTAGGAAATAAAATATAATAAAAACTTTTGAAGGAGAAATTTCATAAGGGGGGAAGAATGTAAAGACCAAATGTTTTACTAATGTAATTCCATTCTTATAATTATTTATTATAGTATAATCACATACGATTACATATATAACATAATAAAAACCTTATATATGAATAATGAGTGAAATAAAAGGTATCTCTTGAAGTTAAGGAACTTATACCAATAAAATAGTAACTTGACCATTGGAATAGTAATATGACCCTTATAAATAGTAAACCAACCAATATAATAGTAACCTCACCAATTAAATTATAAATAAAATTTATCCATATTATAAGTGACAATATAGTATAATTATATCTTAGTATAAGTAAATATATATTTTAAAACTTATTGATTTAGTATTGGTATTTTTGTAAGTTATGTATATTTAATTAAAATTTTGTGATTAATTTAATAAATTAAAATAAAATTTATTTTCATAAAATGAATTCATAAATTATTATTATTATTTCTTATGATCATAATATAATTTTATTAGACCTTAATTATTTTTTCAAAATGTTAGAAAATCAGTTTTAATTTTCAAATTTGTATTTTTAAAGTACATTATGATTTTAATTAAAAATTAAATTTATCAAATTTAGAAAATTAGTTTTAAAAAATGTAGTTAATTTTTTTATTCTAAACATTGAAAAATAGTTAAGGTAAATTTTTTTATTTTTCTAAAATACATGAATTTTTTGGTGAATAGTAAAATACAATAATTTACAATAAATTCTAAATAAAGAAATTTCTACATAATCATTGAGTTATGGATGATGTAAATATCCATTGGTTCGAAATAACATGATATATTTACTATTTATGGTTATATTAATCAAGAATATTCATAGTCTTGAGAAAAAATATTAAACTAATGATTAAAATAATGGGAACCCCCTCCTCTCCTCCACTATAAAAACCACTGTCACCTCCAATTCTCTTCATTCCTCTCATGCCTTGTTCCTAGTAAACATTATTCTCAAATCTCTCACTAAGACCCTATCCTACATCCATAATACCTTGGTCTCTAAAAGATACAAAATACTCTCCCTAAATAGGTTCTCAAGGAAGATATATTCAATAGGTAAATTCCTCTTTTCATTTCTTTTCTTTTCTTTCATGTTCCTTTCTTTATTTTTCTTTCCTAACATCATTTCATCCAAATGTTATGATAAATAAAACAAATTCAATAAAAGGCCCCAGCCTTAAACCTAACTTAATCTTGAGTTATTACAAGATTACACATTAGGGATCTTTTCAGGTTTAGAGTTTTAGAAAATTAGATCATGAAACTTGCATTACATTCCACATTTAAACAAAGTGGTTACATAAAAGACATTATTCATTATTCCCATCAATGGAAAAATATTTAAAATAAAACATGGATTCTTTCTTGACACATCCTTGACACTATCATCACATCATGTACCTTTCCCTTGACCTGTGAAAAACATTTCAAAAACTTGGGATGAGCATAAAAAGATCAGTGAAGGTTATAAAAATATGGAAAAGAAACATGAGTTCATATATACATAAAAATGAAATCATACTTTACCCATAAAACATATGCACTTTAACATACCTCATCAAATCATGAATAAATCATAGAAATCATATGACATAAAGGTAACTTGAGGCATTCATAACATTCTTACGTAGGGAGTAACCCTCTTGGTTACGTTTGGAATACCCATCACAGTATATTCCCTAAATCTCTTCGGAGAAACCTTAACGCTTCACTCCTTCACGTTACCCAATGCATTGGAGAGCTATATCGGGCTCACCCACCCTTAGTCTATCACGGAACCACCTGTCTTCATAATAATTCCCAAGAACCTCAACATAATTGTATCATATAAAACATGCATAAAGGAAACATAACATTTCCACCTTTCAATAAGAAGATATCAATACCACACATTGATATAAAAATATTATGAAAACCATTTTCAATACCAAAATAAAAGAAAAGTAAAACATGGTATTTATTTTTCTTTTAAAAAAAAGGTATGGCTTGTAGAGGAAGCCGAAACTCAAATAATGGTCACGACGGCAGAGAAGTCGTTGTTGCCGCATACATACGACAAAAACATTCCCTTTTTTCGTTTAGTAAACGCTTCATATAAAAAAGATTCCTTTTTAATAAACGTAAATGTCAAAGGGGTTTATACACCGTATAAAAGAAGGTTTTGTATAAAACAAAATATGCCTCAATGAAAAGAAATTGAGACGAAGTCCCATACAAAGACGGTATCCTTGGATTAAGGATAAATCAGTTACATAACTATGTGTGACAAACCAATACATGAAATATAAGTGCGTATTAAGTGTAAAACAATCAGAGGACATTCACACATAATCATAGAACGACATATTCAAGGTGTACAAGTTTATCTCAATGAATCGAAATTGGGTTAAGAAGTTCCCTTGCAAAAATTAGACAGCCTAACGGCGTCACTTCAAAATTAAAAAAAAGAGTTGATGAGAGATAAAAATGGTATCTAATCACTTGGACATAAAATTTACATCAATAAGGATATATAAGAACATATCCCAAAATAATATTATGTGAATTAAAAGACATAACAAAATGAGTCTTTTAAAAAGAGGAGGGTGAGAGGTTCCCTTACCGACATGGGTATCTTTCGAAACATACGCCCCGTGAAAGAGAGACAATACACCATTGATGTAAATACTCATAAATGAAAGAATATTACAAAATGAGTAAAATAATGGTCAGTACATACACCACTCAAAGGGAATTGTGGAAAATGTAGCATAAATCTCACGGGAATAAAAGTGAGATGAAAAATCCCTTACGAAAACTCGGCAGCCTAATGGCGCCACTTAAAACTTCCAAAAATGGATTGATGAGATCAAATAGGTATCTCATCACATTACAATAAAATGTACAGAAAGAGGAATATAAAAGAACATCCCCCATCATAACAAAGAAGATCTTAAAAGAAATGACATAAAGGAGAGTACTTAAAGAGAAAGAGAGAGGTTAGATCTCTTACGAAAATTCGGCAGCCTAACGGCGCCACTCAAAACTTCCAAAATGGATTGATGAGAGAGAATAGGGTCTCTCATCATATGAAAATAAAAATTAAAGTAAGGGTAATATAAAATAACATCCCAATAACAAGAAATATGAGCTTAGAAGGAATGACATAAAAGAGTGTACTTAAAAAGAAAGAGAGGAGTAGGATCCCTTACCTCAAGTCCAACTTGTCTTGTTCGTTTCTTTATATTCCTGAATAATAAACTTTGGTCAATTAATAATTGACTAAGTACCTCCTTTAGAGATTATTATTCATTTCATATCACATATTGTAATGTTATAATAATTGTTTAATAATGTTAGTTCATATCAGACGTTTTTGCCGATGTTTGGTACATGAGTCAAAAATGAACTTGTTTGAAAAAAGATTTCCCATGTAGTTATAAGTAAATAATTTCCAGAATAGTATTAATGATTAAAATATCATATATATCCAGTAAATATTCATTTTATACTATTCCATAACATTTGGAGATAAAAAACAAAAAGCACCGTTCATGGAGACGGTAGGCCGTACGTACACATGAACGCTACTTTCATTTTTTGTCATATTAATGGAATTAAAACAAAATGAGAGAGATATATATATGTTATAATTCCAGAATGATATCCATAATTTAGATGTAATATATTAAATATATATCCATTATATATATGTACTTATAATATTACATAACATTTTGAGATAAGAAATGAAATGTACCGTTCATGGAGACGGTAAGCCGTACGTACGCATGAACGCTACTTCCATTTCTATTTCATATTTAATGGAATTAAAACATAATGATACATAATAGTATTTTAATTACAGTATGGTATCATATATAATATCATTAAATATATCCTTTAGACATACCACATATGGTATTAATGAATCAAATCACTTTGAGGGGGCGGTAGTCCGCACTTACTTAAATGAAGATATCGCGTTTACCCATAATGGAAACCGTAAAGGTACGCCATAAATGAAAAATACAGAAGATTAAGTAAAACATAAACATATTAGATATCATATATAAATATAGTGTCATCTTAATGGCCACCTTTGAAGGTGTTAGAAGAATGTTGAACAATCATCATTTCGTGAGGCAGAAATTCGCCATCCACAGAAACAATATGTTATTTAACCATTAGATGTAGGTGTGTGTACTTTTAGCTCGAATCCTTATTATAAAAACATCCTAGTATATTTAATATACTGTATTTGTTACAAAATAAATGAATAAAAAGAGTTTAGGGTGTTGGAGAAGAAAAATAAGACAAAAGGACACAAGTGAAGACATTACCTTAAAATCGGGTAACACCCTTTGGTTTGAGCTCAAAGGCTTCCTTGGGAAGACTTCTGCACAAATTGACGCTTCAAGGAGTTATAGAGGGAAGTGGAGAGACAAAATGGGCAGGGTTTGGCTGAGACAAAGGCTTTGGGAGTGTGGGTAAGGAGGTAGAGGTGGGGGCCTTTTATAAGAGGAGAGGAGGGGCACTCTTGTAAAGTTACAAAATGTTACTTTATTTTCAAAAGAGTTTCGGATTTTAAAGGCCCCACATTGATGTATTTAGAGGCTAAGGTGATAAGGGTTATAAATACACTCATACAATAGGTTTTTGACATGTTTAGGTCTTAGATATTACATTATCTTTCCATTTTATTTAAATCGTTAAATAATGAGGTAATCGATGCATCATCATGATGTCATAAATAATATAATTTATTTAATGTATAAAAATTATAAAAAAATACTATGATGTAGGAAATATTTTTATATTTCCAATGAATATTTATAGTAAAAAATATGACTTGTATAACCCCATGTAAAAATTGTTTTAGTAAAACATCTCATGTTTGTGTCATTTTTTACTTTAACATTAAATAAAAAGATATTTATGTCATTTTCCAACCAAAGTGGCTCCATGGGGAACCCAAGTTGACCAATGGATTTTCTTGGTCGGCCATGACACATCAAATGAGGGTAGGACATGTTTCTAGGTAATTTCATTTTATTAAAACATTATTCTTACCATAAACTACACTAATTACCTCTAATCGCGATTAAAAACTTAATAAGTTACTATTCCCCAAAAAATTATTTTTATCCCATTGAACCACATTTTACTTCTTAAGGGAAACCATGTATGTCGGATTTTTGAAATTCAAAACACAAAGATGGAAAAATTTCATTTAAACGGAAAAATCAGTTTTTATAAGTACCACTTAGCGGTTTCACTATTCATCAAAAATTGAAGTTTTTCAGAAAAATCCCAAAATTTCACCCTAATCTATATTTGATATTCCAAATTCAAAAATGAAGTTTATTTTACAAAATTAAAAACATATAATTCATATTAATTAATTTAATAATTAATTCCCGCTGTCAGAGAAAATAGCGTGTTTTTATGAAACAATAAGTATCAAAAGATTGACACTAGTTTAAGTCTGATTTCAAAGTGAAATTAATTCCAACGACCACTATTGGATTTAATGGTAAAAATAGATTCTAATTTCACTTTAAAACCAATTCAAAATATAATCTAATCATATAAATAAATTAGATTAAAAAGATGTTTTGAATTAAAATACAACATTTTACACTATTCATTAAAAAATGAACTTTATCGGAAAGATACCAAAAATTTACACAAAGTAAATTTTGATGTCCCGATTATTAAGAAGAGTTTTATTTGGTCCAATAGAATGTATAAGAGTGAACAAAACTATATTTAATGACGGTTCACCATCAAAAGGCGATAAGTGAACCTTTAGTGAAAACTAGGGTATATACGCCTAAAATTGAATTCTTTCTGTATTTTAAGCCTTTATATTTTATTGGATAAATGTAAAAACATTTAAAAACATATATAATCATATTTTAGTTATTTCTATCCATTCCCGCCAATACAACGGCTACATGTTAACCATTTAAAATAATATTATTTTATTATTAGAGTGCAACGTAAGATTCCCAAGAAACTCGTTGTTGCGTGTTGGGTACGCCATCGAGTATAGAATCCCCTTTAAAGTCATATTAATATTTTATTCACAAATATGGATAAATATGAAAATTTCATATTCTTTATTTACTTGGGGTGTTACATCCTTCCCCCCTTTTGGGAATTGCGTCCTCACAATTTTTAAAATTGAGCTTGGAAACATCCTTGAAAGTCCCACATCAGAACAAGTGTCGGTAAAACAATGACTTTAAAATAAAGGAAGATAAGTACAGAGGTCACTCGAGTTAACCCATACTAGGATTCCATGTAGAAAAACATGGACATGGAAGAAAAAGCAAAGGGTCATGTTCTTGAGGGAGAGTGATAGTAAACATGTCTAGGAGAAAGTTAACCATAAGAAAATCACAAACTTGTGATGGGTTAAACGGTATTCGATTCCCCATTAGGAAAATTAATAGATAACATTTTTGTTTTAAGTTACTTTTTATTGAGTAATTTATTCATAAGGAAACATAATCACTTATCATGTTGACTTTCAACTTTTATTAGATTCCTTACACAAACTCATATTTTCTCCAAAAGATGAGTATTTAGGAAGACTTGTTCGCATTAAGAGTACTATAATAAACTTCTAGAGAATCACCTAATCCACCAAAGAGAACTATATACTTCCCATATATTTAGACCTTAAACAAAACCAAAACCAAAAAGGTTAGTACAAGGTCAGATAATCCAGAAAAGGATAACCCTTTAAAAAGAAAATCTATTCTTAATCTCCAAAATTTGTCCAACAAAACCCAAAGTTCAACGAGGACCATCCGATAAACAATTTTTCCATAAAATTATTCAAAGTAAACCTATATAAGATTGAAACCCAAATATTTTAAGGATTTAGTCACATAGCCTTCCAAGTTAAATCGTAACATTTATCTCCAAACAACATCAGTTGCTCCTAAAGTCTCATATTGAAAAGTAATTAACCTAATCACATATCCTCCATGATAGGTTAATCATTTTCATAAATAAACCAAAAATCAAATTACTCTTAATTCATAAAATCATATAACTAAAAAGAATCAGTCAAACTAACCAGGGACTTCACGTAGTCCAGTGGTAGGCGATAAATACCAGTCGCACTTTGGTTGTGGGTTCGATTCCCGCAGCTTTGTTCGACGCGACGGGTAGTCACACGGTCTGCGTGTTGTCCTTTTTAAAAAACTATATAATTCTCAAATAATTCCCCAAAAAGAGATAAAATCATCAAAAATAACCATAATATAATTTAACCTCAATTTTATCTCATGCCTTTCACTTCCATCATAACATATAGTAACCCATAATTACCGCAAAAGTAAGGATCATATAAACTCTAATGGTTACCTTTATAATTATTACCTGAACTTCCACATCGATTGGTCATCTTGTACATGATGAATTAAAGATCATACCAAGGTTTAAGTGGTTGATCATGACTCCTTGATAGTTGGTTTAGAACAACCACGAGTTTCCTCATTGAATCCCCCATTTTACCTAGTATCTTAATCATAGAACCACCACAGTTTCCTTCAAACCTGTTGTCTCTTGGGTGCCTTCTAGATCCATCCATTCACTAAAAACAGAAATTTCAGTGTGAGTATATCAACAAAAACATCATGTACTAATGAGGAAGGTAAACACTAAGATACACTTACTCATCCACTTTATCTAAAACTATTACTCTTTCTGAAATCCTAACCATTATGGTAATGCCACTTATGCTTAAAGAATACCCTAACCTCTAATGTTATCTAAACCGACCTTTGATACCAACTATAAGGCCCCAGCCTTAAACCTTACTTAATCTTGAGTTATTACAATATTACACATTGAGGATCTTTTCAGGTTTAGAGTTTTAGAGAATTAGATCGTGAAACTTGCATTACATTCCACATTTAAACAAAGTGGTTACATAAAAGACAGTATTCATTATTCCCATCAACGGAAACATATTTAAAATAAAACATGGATTCTTTCTTGACACATCCTTGACACTATCATCACATCATGTACCTTTCCCTTGACCTGTGAAAAACATTTCAAAAACTTGGGATGAGCATAAAAAGCTCATTAAAGGTTATAAAAATATGGAAAGGAAACATGAGTTCATATATACATAAGAATGAAATCATACTTTACCCATAAAACATAGGCACTTTAACATACCTCATCAAATCATGAATAAATCATAGAAATCATAAGACATAAAGGTAACTTGAGGCATTCATAACATTCTTACGTAGGGAGTAACCCTCTTGGTTACGTTTGGAATACCCATCACAGTATATTCCCTAAATCTCTTCGGAGAAACCATAACGTTTCACTCCTTCACGTTACCCAATGCATTGGAGAGCTATATCGGGCTCACCCGCCCTTAGTCTATCACGGAACCACCCTTCTTCATAATAATTCCCAATAACCTCAACATAATCGTATCACATAAAACATGCATAAAGGAAACATAACATTTCCACCTTTCAATCACAGGATATCAATACCACACATTGATATAAAAATATTATGAAAACCATTTTCAATACCAAAATAAAAGAAAAGTAAAACATGGTATTTATTTTCCTTTAAAAAAAGGTATGGCTTGTAGAGGAAGCCGAAACTCAAATAATGGTCACGACGGCAGATAAGTCATTGTCGCCGCATACGTACGACAAAAACATTCCATTTTGTCATTTAGTAAACGCTTCGTATAAAAAAGATTCCTTTTGAATAAACGTAAATGTAAAAGGGGTTAACACACCGTATAAAATAAGGTTGTGTATAAAACAAAATATGCCTCAATGAAAGGAGATTGAGACGAAGTACCATACAAAGACGTTATCCTTGGATTAAGGATAAATCAGTTACATAACTATGTGTGACAAAAGAATACATGAAATATAAGTGCGTATTAAGTGTAAAACAATCAGAGGACATTCAAACATAATCATAGAACGACATATTCAAGGTGTACAAGTTTATCCCAAAGAATCGAAATTGGGTTAAGAAGTTCCCTTGCAAAAATTAGACAGCCTAACAGCGTCACTTCAAAATTCAGAAAAAGAGTTGATGAGAGATAAAAAGGGTATCTAATCACTTGGACATAAAATTTACATAAATAAGGATATATAAGAACATATACCAAAAATAATATTATGTGAATTAAAAGACATAACAAAATAAGTCTTTTAAAAAGAGGAGGGTGAAAGGTTCCCTTACCGACATGGGTATCTTTCGAAATATACGCCCCGTGAAAGAAGGACAATACAACATTGATGTAAATACTCATAAATGAAAGAATATTACACAATGAGTAAAATAATGGTCAGTACATACACCACTCAAAGGAAATTGTGGCAAATGTAGCATAAATCTCACGGGAATAAAAGTGAGATGAAAAATCCCTTACGAAAACTCGGCAGCCTAACGGCGCCACTTAAAACTTCCCAAAATGGATTGATGAGATCAAATAGGGTATCTCATCACATTAAAATAAAATGTACAGTAAGAGGAATATAAAATAACATCCCCCATCATAACAAAGAGGAGCTTAAAAGAAGTGACATAAAGGAGAGTACTTAAAGAGAAAGAGAGAGGTTAGATCTCTTACGAAAATTCAGCAGCCTAACGGCGCCACTCAAAACTTCCAAAATGTATTGATGAGAGAGAATAGGGTCTCTAATCATATGAACATAAAAATTACAGTAAGAGTAATATAAAAGAACATCCCAATAACAAGAAATATGAGCTTAGAAGGAATGACATAAAAGAGTGTACTTAAAAAGAAAGAGAGGAGTAGGATCCCTTACCTCAAGTCCAACTTGTCATGTTCATTTATTTATATTCCTGAATAATAAACTTTGGTCAATTAATAATTGCCCAAGTAACTCCTTTAGAGATTATTATTCAGGTCATATCACATATTATAATGTTATAATAATTGTTTAATAATGTTAGTTCATATCAGACGTTTTTGCCGATGTTTGGTACATGAGTCAAAAATGAACTTGTTTGAAAAAAGATTTCCCATGTAGTTATAAGTAAATAATTTCCATAATAGTATTAATGATTAAAATATCATATATATCCAGTAAATATTCATTTTATACTATTCCATAACATTTGGAGATAAAAAACAAAAAGCACCGTTCCAGGAGACGGTAGGCCGTACGTACGCATGAACGCTACTTTCATTTTTTGTCATATTAATGGAATTAAAACAAAATGAGAGATATATATATATGTTATAATTCCAGAATGATATCCATAGTTTAGATGTAATATATTACATATATATCCATTATATATATGTATTTATAATATTAAATAACATTTTGAGAGAAGAAATGAAATGTATCGTTCATGGAGACGGTAAGCCATACGTACGCATGAACGCTACTTCCATATATATTTCATATTTAATGGAATTAAAACATAATGATACATAATAGTATTTTAATTCCATTATGGTATCATATATAATATCATTAAATATATCCTTTATACGTACCACATATGGTATTAACGAATCAAATCACTTTGAGGGGGCGGTAGTCCGCATTTCCTTAAATGAAGATATCACGTTTACCCATAATGGAAACCATAAAGGTACGCCATAAATGAAAAATATAGAAGCTTAAGTAAAAAATAAACATATTATATATCATATATAAATATAGTGTCATCTTAATGGCCACCTTTGAAGGTGTTAGAGGAATGTTGAACAATCATCGTTTCGTGAGGCAGATATCGCCATCCACAGAAACAGTATGTTATTTAACCATCAGATGTAGGTGTGTGTAATTTTAGCTCAAATACTTTTTATAACAACATAATAGTATATATTTAATATACTGTATTTGTTACAAAATAAATGAATAAAAAGAGTTTAGGGGGTTGGAGAAGAAAAATAAAACAAAAGGACACAAGTGAAGACATTACCTTAAAATTGGGTAACTCCCTTTGGTTTGAGATCAAAGGCTTCCTTGGGAAGACTTCTGCCCAAAGTGAGGCTTCAAGAAGTTAGAGAGGTCAGTGGAGAGACAAAATGGGCAGGGTTTGGCTGAGCCAAAGTCTTTGGGAGTGTGGGTAAGGAGGTAGAGGTGGGGGCCTTTTATAAGAGGAGAGGAGGGGCACTCTTGTAAAGTTACAAAATGTTACTTTATTTTCAAAATAGTTTCGGATTTTAAAGGTCCCACATTGATGTATTTAGAGGATAAGGTGATAAGGGTTCTAAATACACTCATACAATAGGTTTTGTACATGTTCAGGTCTTAGATATTGCATTATCTTTCCATTTTGTTTAAATTGTTAAATAATGAGGTCATCGTTGCATCATCATGATGTCATAAATAATAAAATTTATTTAATGTCTAAAAATTATAAAAAAAATACTATGATGTAGGAAATATTTTTATCTTTCCAATGACTATTTATAGTCAAAAATATGACGTGTATAACCCCATGTAAAAATTGTTTTAGTAAAACATATCATGTTTGTGTCATTTTTACTTTAACATTAAATAAAAAGATATTTATGTCATTTTCCAACCAAAGTGGCTCCATGGGGTCCCCAAGTTGACCCATGGATTGTCTTGGTCGGCCATGACACATAAAATTAGGGTAGGACATGTGTCTAGGTCATTTAATTTTATTAAAACATTATTCTTACCATAAACTACACTAATTACCTCTAATCGCGATTAAAAACTTAATAAGTTACTATTCACAAAAAAATTATTTTTATCCCATTGAACCACATTTTACTTCTTAATGACAACCATGTATATCGGATTTTTGAAATTAAAAACACAAAGATGGCAAAATTTCATTTAAACAGAAAAAACAGTTTTTATAAGTACCACTTAGTGGTTTCACTATTCATCAATAATTGAAGTTTTTCAGAAAAATCCCAAAAATTCACCCTAAGCTATATTTGATATTATGAATTAAAAAATAAAGTATATTTTACAAACTTCAAAACATATAAGTCACATTAATTAATTTAATAATTAATTCCCGCAGTCAGAGCAAATAGCGTGTTTTTATAATACAATAAGTATCAAAAGATTAACACTAGTTTAAGTCTGATTTCAAAGTGAAATTAATTCCAATGACCACTAATGGATTTAATGGTAAAAATATATTATAATTTCAATTTAAAACCAATTCAAAAGATAATCTAATCATACAAATAAATTATATTAAAAAGAGGTTTTGAATTAAAATACAACATTTTACACTATTCATTAAAAAAATGAACTTTATCGGAAAGATACCAAAAATTTACACAAAGTAAATTTTGATGTCCCGATTCTTAAGAGGAGTTTTATTTGGTCCAATATAATGTATAAGAGTGAACAAAACTATATTTAATGACGGTTCTCCATCAAAAGGCGATAAGTGAACCTTTAGTGAAAACTAGGGCATATACGCCTAAAATTGAATTTTTTCCGTATTTTAAGCCTTTATCTTTTATTGGATAAATGTAAAAACATTTAAAAACATATATAATCATATTTTAGTTATTTCTATCCATTCCTACCAATACAACGGCTACATGTTAACTACCATTTAAAATAATATTATTTTATTATTAGAGTGCAACGTAAGATTTCCAAGAAACTCATTGTTGTGTGTTGGGTACGCCATCGAGCATAGCGTCCCCTTTAAAGTCATATTAATATTTTATTCACAAATATGGATAAATATGAAAATGTCATATTCTTTATTTACCTGGGGTGTTACATTCAATGTAATTTAATTTTATTATTATAATGGAATAATTCATCATTATCTCTCCTCCCCCCTCCTTTTATACAAGAAATGAAAATACCATCCGAGATGTGTTAATTTATCAGATTCAAGGACGACGAGTTTTCAAATTCTTTTACCGTCTTCAATTCTAGTCATGAAACCATTTTTATGGTTGAAACGAAATATAATATATGTATTATGTATTATTTAATGTTCTTGGATCTTTTTTACACATGATACTAATTTATAAATAAATATGAGTTTGTTGTGATCAAAAACTGCCAATTAACCAAAACAGTTATCATTAAATTTTTATATAATGATTCATTTTCACTTGAAATAAAAAAATTAATTTTATAAACATGTAATATTATTAATTTTAAATAATAACATAAAACTTAAATTCTTTAAAACCATTCTCATAATACATTTTTATCCTTACATGTATATAAGTAAACCAATCAGGAAAACTAAGGAAAGAAACACCCCTAAACGATGAAATTAAACCTCTTAATCCTTAAAAAATGTCATGAATGAACTTAATAAGGTTATAATAAATTAATTATATGTATAATATGTTCTTGAAATATTAATTAATGAATTTAATTTGGTTATTCAGTAAATTAAGATCAAGAGAAGGACATCATCGTACTTAAGGTAAGTGATTCTACCCAAACCTCTATAATTCCTTCTGGTTATTATATCTTTCTTTTTACCTAGATGAAGTTATCTATTATTTTTCTTCACATATTATAACTGATGATTATATGATAAAAACTAAATTTTAAATATCCGTTCATCATTATATTTTGGGGATATACATGTTTTTAAATGATTCCCGGAATTATTCCCGATAAACTAGCCCGTTTTAAGAGAACTTTCTGAATTCTTACCCATTTTCAAGTGCACTATAATATGTTTTTAAGAAACCATTATTTTTATAAAACCACTCTTTTTATTATTAAAACCTTCTCGGTTCACTTCTATTTTTATATAAAATATTATTCCTTTTTATGTTTTTAATGACCTTTGATATTTTCCTTTAACCGCACTAAAATATTTTAATTCTAAAGATTGTTGAGTACTCTTTTTACATGTTATTACTTAAAGTTGACATAAATTTTTATGATATATTCATATTTTACCCTATTATTTTACATTAATGATATAATTCCTTTCATTCAAGGACATTTTTATGATACTTACATTTGTTATTCTTTATGACGCGATTATGATACCCAATTCTTACCATGGGTAAACCTTATATTTATGTACAATTGATTATATATAATTATATATGTGGTAATAATATTCATGAACATTTTATGATGGGTTTTACTTGATAGTTCTTCAATGTATTGGGTAATGTTTAGTCTCATGATAAGTTATGTGCAATGGTCTTGGCGGTTAGCATTGACTCGTGCTACCATGTGCAACAGTCATGGTGGTTAACCTTGACTTATGATCCTCTACATAGAAAAATCCTTGAATCATTCTAAATTCATGTTTTATATTGATTACAAATTACTATGACTCCATGTTTATATTATAATATATTTATATGTTATGATTCCATATGTTTCATGCCTTTTATTTCATTATTATATGCCTTCTAACCCATGTGCTAAAGCTTTATTCTTATGTTTATTCCCTTACTAGGATATTTAGATCATCCCTTTTTTCATGTTATCCTATGAATATTTTTTAGCGCAATAGAAGTTACAATTTCTTTAGGAATATTAAATAAATAAATGTTTTATTTAGTCCAATAATTTCAATTTTATGTACCTAGTATTCCAAGACAACAGATTTTGTGATCCTTGGCTTGTAATATGATGTTTAATTATTCTTAAAATCCTGCAATTTTATGTGTAAAATGATATAGTTTCTATAATCCAACCCTATCTTGAAGTACATTTTATGATTTTAGTTCATCATAAGTTTAGAGGAAGTTTTATTGTGGTGTGGTACATCATTTGGTGCTATTTTGGGTGAAAAATAAAATTCTGAAGAGATATTTTTTCTATTGAGAAATATATTCATTTGAAAATTATTCCTTTCTATATATTTTAAGGAAAATGTAGTTTCTCCATTTTACATATTATAAAGAAAAAGATTTGTGCCTTTTTAGAGATTTAATTTTTTTAAGGTTTTGGGAAGAAATTGGCGTGACACTATTGAAAAATTAAAGAATCTGTGTCCTTTCCATGAAAGACATTTTAATTATTTTTAGGGATAATTTAATTCCAACAATAAATAGGATAAGACCATGGTTAATTGAAAATTTTAGTCATTCAATTTTTCTTCAACAAATATAGAATCCATCTACTTCTCCAACAAAATATTTCACATATGAAACCCACTAGCCTCAAAACCTCAAAATAAACCTCTCAAAGTCCTCATAATGGGTACAATTATTTCACTTAATTGGGAATAGATTTATAAATTTTTCAAACTTATAGTGACACTTTCATTTTTTTTGGATGAGTAAAACATTGTTTAAAATCAAAATCATGTGATGATAGAAAAAAATGCGAGGTAGGTATCCTTATTCATGGAGTAATAAATGGAATGATAATATAATGAATGATCATATTAGAGAATTTTTAATTTAAGATGTTTAAAATTCATGATATGGTTGGTGCATTTATTTTGATCTTGGGATTTTCATTATAATTTGTTTTAAAATTTCATTAGAAATTTATTTTTAATGATCAATTGTCCTGAACATTCTTAGCAGAAATAGTCCTTTACTGAACCGAGTTAGATTCCTATTCTAGTCATGTTTACTAATGAGATATAAATATGTACCCAATGCATTTGAGAGAGATATAGGTCCCACCCATATCAAAATGAAATAATAAATATGTCTTCCACTAAATCATAAACATTAATCATATTATAATACATAAAATGGAATGGGCATAATAAACATATAATCATATCATAACTTGTGGAAAACAAACAGGTTTAAGAATCATTTCATCAAATCATAACCCCTGAATGGAGTGGGTTTTATAAGCCTATAAACCATGAAATAGAAACAAGTTTCATAAATATAATGTCATGAAAATATAAATCATTCAGAGAAATTATATGAATGTAACCTTTAGATCATTTCCCTATAAAAGAATGAGTAAAAAAAATTTCATCTTAGATAGAAAATAATTTAGAAATATCCTTTAAAACATTTCTTGAGAAAAATATTCTTTCTCTAAGAAAAATGAATTTTAAAATATAAAATATTTTTGAAAAACATTTTCTTTGAAAATTGATTTTAAAACTTATAAAAGAATATTTTAAATCCATAAAAAAATTTAAAATAATTTTTCTTTGAAAATGAGATTAAAATATCATTTAAAAAAAATCTTGAAAACACTTTTGGAAACTTGGTTTTTTTAAATAAAATATATTTCTGACTGAAGAGAGAAATAAGGTCAGATTTTATTAATTTTTTTTATTAATTATGTTAAGTACCAAAGAGTGTAAAAATTGTACCAATACATAAATATATAATAAAAAACCATTTTTTAAGAAAATAATTAGAATTATTTAGATTAGGATGATAATATTTCATCAATAGAATCATAATCATAAACATCCTGATAAATGATGATATTGTTTCATTAAACTCTTACCACTTTATATGCTTTGAATAAAACTCCCCATGTAAGAAAATTATATTACATGAAACTTAAAATATCATTAAAATAAATATATTCATGATATAAAATGTAAAATTTCAGTATATTCATCTCATAAAAGAATATAGGGGAATAACAAAACATGCGTCTCAAAGAAGGAAAATTGAGACAAAAGTACCTTACTAATTTGATAACTTTTGAACTATAAAACCTCATAAAGTAGAGATTATTAAATGGGTATTTAAATACCCATAAATTTAAGGATACTAATAATATAATAATTTAATGTGAAGTACTTACACCACACAAAATAAATGAGAGGTGAATAAGACATAAGTCTTGTAAAAATAATAGTGAGACTAAAAATCCCATTACCTTATGTATTGACTCTCATCGTAATCATTAAAACATTCGATATAATAAATATAGGATTATTATAAATCTATAAAAAATAATATTTATTTATATAATACCATATATGAGTTACTTATGACTTTATATTAACCGTTTATTAACTATTCCATGTTAAAGTTATGTTTCGAGTAATAACTGCTTTATTTTTTGCAGTATTTTGATTTGGTATATTTTTGTTCCCCATAATTATATCTTGATATGAATAATTTTAACCATGATATAAATATAATATATATTCAGTACATATATATTTATAATAATATATAGAATATAGAAATAGAAAATGAAATACACTGTTCATAGAGACGATAGGTCGTACGTACGCTTGAATGTTATTTCCATTTCATGTCACGTTGGAAGAAAGAAAATAAAATGATACATATATTATAATTAAATTATAATTATTATGTCATATATATAATATATTTTAATTAAAACCTTTGTTTAATTCATTCCATGTAAAGTGTTAAAAAATCACATCTTTTTGAGGAGGCAGTAGTCCACACGTCCACAACAAAGTTATCATATTTACAAAAAATGGAAAATATAAAGGTATGTATTATATGATAATTAAATAATATTAAATACATCATAAATATAATATATATCATATAAAAAAAATTATATCATTCTTTCTAACCTTGAAATGTGAAAATGGAAGAATGATCGATATAGGTTCGAGGGGTGGTAGTCCTCCATACACACAAATGATTATTGTGTATCCCATTTGATGTAAGTGAGTGTGAGTGTAGGTAGAAACCTTAACATAACAACATATAAGTATATTTATGATACTAAGGATATAATATAAGTATATAATAATAACAAATTAGGGGGTGGATAATGAAAATAAAACAAAAGATCTTGTGGAAGGATGTTACCTCTTCTTTGGATAAATACTTTTGGTTTGCACCAAAGGGCTTATTTGGTTGGATCTATTCACAAAGTTAGGGATCTAAGATTAATTTAAGGGATTTTTAAGGATATTTGAGTAGGTTTATTCCAAGACAAAGGTCTCGATAGGTGTGAAGAAGTGATGGGGGTGAGTGCTCTTTTATAATGGAGAATGAGTGACATTCTTGTAAATATAAAAAGGTAAACAATATTCAGAGATCTCCCTTACATTATGTGCCTTAAATAATTTTATATTTTTTATAAAAGAGTGGAATTGGTCTAAATATGTATATAAAATGGATTTTAGAAATGTTTCTAGGTTATTTTGACCCTTAAATTAATGTTTAACCATTAAGTAATCCTTTTATTTTAGAAGGGAATTCCCATGTGTGGCCTTTTCAAACCCTCCACACAAGGAAACCCCCTACCCGTGAAGAGGTCACTCCACAGAGATCCCCAGTCGGGAAGGATCCTTTGCCAGCCGAGATGGAAGAGAATCCCAGAGGGTGACAACCCAGGCGTTGATGGTTCGTCACACAATCCATCAGCACAGGTGGGTTGCGCCTCATTTTTCCCACCCAGTTAGAAACCGGGTGACCTAGCAAGGCGAATGGATCCTGGGGGAGAGATTCACCCTGAAAGAGGACTCCCAGGATTCGAACCCTATACCTCTTAAAGAGTGGCGTTGTTGTACCCCTCTCCTTCACCACTACGCCACTGCTGAAGCGACTACCACTAAGTAATCTTATTTTTACCTTAATCATTATAATTAATTCTTATTAATTTCACTAGTTCTTTTATATAAAACTAAGTTAAACTTATTAGATATTATAAATTATGGTGATTCAAAATATAAAATCCATTTTTATAAATTATGATCACATAAGTGGAAGAAATTAATTTTGCAGAGAAGTCGCGATAGTGGGGTTTTTAAGAAAAAATGTTTAAAAGTTTCAAATATTCTTATACCCAATTTCAATGTTAAATTAGTTATAATGACCTAAATTAGATTAATTGATGTAAAATTAATCTAATTAAACATTAAAAAGAAATTAAAATATAATTTAACAATATAAATAAATTATATTAAAAGGAGGTTTTGAATTAAAAATCAGTATTTTTTTAGTATTCATCCAAAAAATTAAGTCTTTTAGAAAAATTCCAAAAATTCACACTAAGATAATTTTGAAATTATTAATTTTCAAAAGTATTTTATTTTATAAAATTATTTTTCTAAATGTTTCTAAAATTAATTTTATTACCTTTTATAGGACATAAAAAGGTGTTCATTTGAGAAAATTTTATTTTCTAACATATAAATACTTTACCAAAAATAATTTGTTTTATTATAAATATGCTTTATTTATATAAAAATATTATAAATAATATTTTAAAAGTATTTATTGCTATTCATATTAAAAATTTTAATGGTTATGTTATAACTATGTCATTTAAATAAATATAATAATAAAATTTTGTTTCATAGAAACTTAGTGTTTTGTGTAACGCAAACCAATTAGGTTTTTTTCAACACCCCATGATTTTATAGTATGTTTTTTAATAACTTTGATAGCTTATGTTGCATGCAACACTGAGATTAAATAAACAATGGTATACCATTAAATATTATTATTTTAACACTATACGTTTAGTTGGTGGTTGCGAATAAGATTAAATAACTTATGAAAATATATTATTGAATTCATTGGTTACTAATAATTATAGATTAATATTAAAAAAAATGAATATTAAGGGAATCGTTTTATAAAAAACTATTGTTATGTTTTAAAGATGTTTTATCTTAATAAATTAAATTAATTACTATTAATGAATTATATTAGTGAAATGTATATATTATATAATATTTTTAAACTAATCCAATATATTTTATAGGCATAAGATAAGAAAAAACCAAATATTACACATAAAACCTATATTATTATAAAATTAGTTTCCCCACCTTTTAGTGATGAACCTATTTTAAATCCAATTTTTGAAACTTTTATATATTATATTTGAAAAAATAATATTCTTATTATAAATAGGAATATAAAAATCTTCTTTGGTTAAATATTTGGTATTTTTCTGATAAGTATCATGTTTTTGATGAATAGTGATAAAATATTGCATTTTAATTGAAAAAAACTTTTTCATCTAAGTAGTTTATAGTGTAAAATTATATTTCTGATTTTTTAATGTATAAATTAGATCCATTTATATCATTTAATATAATTTAGTTCATTTTAATCAATTTCACATTGGATTTTGATATAAGAATGTTTCAATCTTTTGTACATTTTTACTTTAAAAACCCGTTTTCTCATTCCATAAATGGGATTAATTTTAAATTAATTTGTTGAAAATTATGTGTTTTTTATTTTGAAAAATGGATTCCATAATTTTAATAAAATGGTCTAAATTTATTAAACAGGTTTTTTTTATTTTTGGGCATATGAATAGTAATTTTAGTAATATTTTAATTACCACAGTTAAGGGTATATAAGGAAATTAAATGAAAAAATTATATTATAAATATTATAAAATTATCATAAAACTTGTACTAATTTAACTATATGAGTTTTTTATACCAAAATAATTATGGTGATGAAATTATAACATTTATAATCCACTTTGATGAGATTATGACCGTTATAATATTATATTAAAATAAAAGTAAATTTTGTCACACTTTTGTTTTTAACCAGTAAAATATTTTTAATGTAGGTTTATATAAGGTATATATTCTATTATAAATGGTATTTATAAAAATAAAATGTTTATATAAATATTAGTAATTTATTTATAATTTATTTTAATTAAAGAATTACATTAAATGGTGACATAATGATGACTTAGTAATTGTTTAATTAATGGAAGAATCGAATAATTGATTTTAAAAATACTAAAATAAATATAATTTGATATAATTAATTTCATCCCTGAATTTTATGGATGATTTTGAAATGTTAGTGATGTTTTAAAATATTTATTTTGAAGATATCATATTGTTATAATATTTTTAAAATGTCAAGTGATGACTAGTGTAGAAATTGACATTAATGATATGTAAAAATGAATAATATTTTACTAAATGATATAAAATCCATAAAATTATTAAATTCAACTGAATTATTGGTATAAGTCCTAAAATTTCATAAATGGATTATTTATTAGTCTTTTTAAATTTTATAGTAATTATATTAACCCTCAAATTGTAAATTACTTGATATCACAGTAAGAATAAAAAAGTTTAAATAAAGGTTAAAGATAAACAATAAGGATTAAAAAAAGTAAAAACTTATCTAATTTTTATGTTATGAATTAATTTATATGAAAAATAATCCTATATTAAAAATTAATAATCTTTGAGTCCTTTTTATTATAAAATGAAGTTATACTAATTGAATAGTTTTAGAGTTACAAAAATATCCCTTCATCTCAATTATAAAAGGGAACCTCCTACCTCACTTTCTCACACCTCTTTGAGCCTTATATCTCAACCAAACCCAAAACAATAATCTCCCAACTTCCCTACACTAATCCTATAAGCATTAATTTGGGAATAAATACAACAAAAGAAGTTATTTTTTTCAAATCAAAAATAGATACCCAAAGAAGAGGTAACATTTTTCAATGAACATTTTTGTTTTATTTCTTCCTTAAACCCAATTAATTTTTTTATTTAATGTTTATATAATAACCTCTATATCCTCAGTAAATTGATATATGTTTATATTAATGGTTAAACCTACACTTAGACACTCTTTACTCTAATGGGTAATGAACTTACCGTTCTTGTATACGTAAAACTACCGCCTGATGAAAGAATATTATTCATTTTTTTCCTTTACCACCTACCATGGTTGAGAATTATGATGTAAAATATGTTTTTATATGATATATATGGTATTTATGATTTATTTATTCTTATATAATAATTATATAACACACAAATTCAGGATTTCCATTTTGTATAAATGCGATAACTTTGTTTGTGGACATGTGGACTACCACCTCCTCAAAATGATGTGATTCGTTCACACTATCCACGAAACATTTAAAGGATGATTTTTATAAAAAAAAGTTATATAAATTAAATATATATTATAATTTATTTATAATATACATATATATCCTTTACTTTTCATTCATTTAATATAGTAATGAAATGAAAGTAGTGTTTATGTGTACGTATGACCTACCATCACCATGAACCCTGCATTTCATTTATATCTTCAAATTTTATGGATTATTATAAATATATATTTACTGAATATATATGAAATTTAAATCATGTTTTACATTCTAAATATCATTATATCTTGATCTATGTAATAGGAACAACATATAACCGGCCAAAACGTACTCGAGAAACTAGGCAATTGACACCTGAAATAATGAAAATGATGAAATATTATTAAAAAAAGGGTGATAAAATAATATAATAAGTTCATATATTCTATCATAAATATGAATAAGTTTCTTATATGAATTAATAACATGATTTAAACTATTATAAATGAGGTTAAATTATATACAACTAAAAAGGAAGTGTGAGGTAATGGGATTTCTAGTCTCACTTTTATTTCTTCATGACTTATGTAATATGCACCACTCGTTTCACTGTTGTGGTGTATATAATGGCCTATTACATGTTATATCATGGATTTAATTTATTTCATGGTATTAAAAGTTTTTATTTATTTTATTGTTTTATGATTCTCATGATTCAAAAGTTACTCGTGTAATAAGGTGTTATTTTAAAATTTAATTGTTATTCAGAATTATTTTTGTTTAAGTCTCCACTAAGGAATATTTCTATTAAATGTTAGTTTTTTATAAAAAAAATTAGAAATTTTTTACTGGTATATCATGAATTTTTAAAACCATTTACCGCTTTTTTACTATTACAAAATGATTTAAAAAGAATCTTCTAGTCGTTTTCCAAAACAAGGTACTTTATGAATTTTCTTATAGAAGTAAAAGGAATGATTTTTTATATAGAATGAAATAATTTAACACCATCATGATGACCTAATATTTTGAAGTTTACTTTAAAAGTTTAAAAGTTTTTTTTCAATGAAAATATTTTATTTTATAAATGTATAGCCTTTTAAATAAATGATTTCAAAGTGGTAATGGGTTTTCATCTCAATTTTTACATCTGTGAGATAAATGTCATATTCATCACTTACTTATTTTGTGTGGTGTATCTACTTATAGTTCTGATATATTATATCATGAATCCATTTATCTTCATGGTATTTAAATGTTTCAATGTGGTATGGGACACTTTAATTTAAAAATATATTTTTAAATCTATTATTCGATATACGAGGAATGATTTAGACTGGTATGACACAGGTTGGGGACTATTTATTGTAACACCTAAGGATTGGGGACCAGTTAATTAAATCCCATAAATGAATTGGTAGTCTCATGAGATGATATCAATTATAGAAAAACCCTTTGAGTTTGTTTCTAAGTAGAATAGATGAGTTTCTACCCACAGACTTAAACCATCTTGTGAAAGGTCATGATGGAAGTGGTACATGTTCTAGATACATGACATCCAATAAGCATAGAATTTATTGAGAATTAATTTATTATTATTATCCATGATATTTATTCTTTGAAATATCTATGTATACATTTATTTGTCATTTTATTGATTAAATGGAATGTGTTTCAGTTATCTACTGTGCCATATTGATTATGTCTTATCCAAAAATTTATATGGCATGCATGCTCAATTAATTACCTTTCCATGATGATTATTACATTTGATTTATTACTGATTCCATTGTTATTACCCTTTATGATCATTATATTTCACCCTTATTTCATTTATTTTCCTTATGTTATAAAGGATAAATCTTTGAATAAGCTTTCAAGGATGCATTTTATTTCATTTTTTTATGTATCATGTTTTATTTTATATTTTCCAATGTAATATGTGATTGATGTATGTAATATGAATTTAAAAAAAAACTAAAATGACCAGTAATTTTGGATTTAATTACTTGTAATCATTCCATTATAATAAAATAATTCACAAAATTAGGGCTTCTGGGGTCGGGGTGTTATATTTGGTATTAGAGGAAGTTTAGCAGAAACCTTGGAAACTAGATTTAGAAAAAATAGATCATATAATATAAACTTATGAATTAATTTGAAGATAATAATAAGTATAGGTTATCATCCTATTTATTTTTTAATGATTATGGATAACCTAGGTTAAACCAAAAGATTCATCTATTTAAAAAATTCCATGATTTAGACATATTATAAATGATTCTTCATCACTACGATGATTACTTCTCACTTTGTACTTTGGGTTTTGGTCAATGGTTAGAATTAGAAAGGTTATACAAATAATGATTATACTTCTGATGACAAAGAGACTAAAAAATAAAAAAATAAAATAAATGAGGTATTATAGAATAAGATTATGAATCTTAGTTAATGTTTTAAGAATGATGTAGAATGATTGAAGTTCTTGTGTATTTGGAAGAATTCTTGTTTTCATTAAGGTTTTAAGGTTATCAAGGTATTCAAATGTTTGGTTTGTGGAAATAAGAGATAAATTACATTATTTTGGATATTCTAATGTTATGATTGATTTTGGGAATTTAGAGAACTTTTTGGACTATGAATTTGGATTAATGTATTTTGAATGAGTCTTAATGTTGGAATAGATTAAGTTGAACATTGGATATTATTATTTGAGGTTAAATCCTGATTCATGATATTGGATAAAATGTTTTAACCATTTTTTTATTATTGAACATTTAATGGTCAAATTAATGACTTAGGGATCTTATGATTAATAAAAGAGTTTCAGACATGAAAAATTCATCTTGAACATTAATTTCTAGGTGTAAGAATTGATGTAGAAATAGATCAAATCATAACCAAATGATGCGATTATGCTTATGAAATGGAAATTAATGAAGTAAGTTTATTGTATCAAGTGATTATCTAAATATTAAAAGAATCCCTCAACTCTAAGAAAATAATTTGTAACAAAAAACCCCATTAATTTAATTTTCTTACAGGGAAATCAAAGGCCTATTTAACCCATAAAAAATTTACGGTTTTGTGATGGTAGAATTTCTGATGACCATTATATATATCAATTTCCATTAGAACATAATCATTTGATTTATCTTCCATGTCCCATTTTTCACTCTTCACTAATGATTTCCTATTTGAAAGCCTAATTTTGTGTCAACCTTTATATTTCCCTTTCTCTATTGTTAAGAAGATATTTTATTAACCCAATTTCTGATGTGAGTTTCCTATAAAGGAATTTTCAAGTATCGACCTTTTATTTTTAAATTTAAATTTAAAAATTTCATGGACACAATTTAATGAAGGAGTGGAGAATGTATCACCCAAATATTTTATGGTATGTATTTTTTTAATCACTTTGATAGCTTATGTTGCACGCAACACAGAGTTTAAAAAAACAATGATATACTATAAAATATTATTATTTTAACACTATCCATTAACATGGTGGTTTTGAATAGTATTAAATAACTTATCAAAATATATTATTAAATTAATTGATTACCAATTAATTAGGAATGAATATTGAAACCAAATGAATATAAAGATAATGATTTTATAAAAAACATTTTTTGTTCTTAAAGGCATTTTATCTTAATAAATTAAAATAATTACTATTAATGAATGATATTAAGGAAATATATATATTATATAATATTTTTACCTTAATCCAATATATTTTATAGGCATAATATAAGAACAAACACAATATTACACATAAAAACCTTTATTTTCATAAATGTAGTTTCACAGCCTTTTAGCGGTGAACCAATTTTAAATTAAATTTTTGAAACTTTTATATATTTTATTTGAAAAAATAAAATTCTTATTTTAAATAATAATATGAAAATTTAATTTGGTTGAATTTTTAGTATTTTTTTTGAAAAGTTTCATGTTTTGATGAATAATGATAAAATATTGAATTTTAATTGAAAATAGATTTTTTGTCTAAATAGTCTACAGTGTTAAATTATATTTTTGATTGGATTTAAAGTATAAATTAGATAAAATTTTATCATTTAATATATTTTAGGTCATTTTAATCAATTTAACATTGAATTTGGATATAAAAATGTTTCAATCTTTTGAACACTTTCACTTTAAAAACCCATTTTCTCATTCCGTCAAATGGATTAATTTTAAATTAATTACTTTAACTTCTATTTTTTATATTTTAAAAAATGAATTAAATATTTGTAATAATAATTTAAAAATTTATTAAATATGTTTCTTTTATTTTTGGGCATATGAATAGTAAATTTAGTAATTTTTTATTTACTACAGTTAAGGGTAAATTGGGTAATTAAAGGTTAAAATTAAAATATAAATATTATAAAATTACCCAAAAAATTATAATAATTTCTTTTTATTCATGTTTTTAGATCAAAAAAATCATTGGGCCTAAATTATAGCCTTTGTAAGCCACTTGGATGAGATATTGACATTTATAATATTATATTCAAAGAAAAGTCAATTTTTCCACACTTTTTTTTAACAAGTGAAATATTTTTAATATGGGGTTATATAAAGGATATGTTAGAATATAAATATTATTTAGAAAAATAAAATGTTTATATACATAATATAAATTTATTTATAATTTTTATTGATAAAAAAATTACCTTAAATGGTGAAACAATGATGATGTAATAATTGTTTAATTAATGGAAGAATCAAATAAATGATATTAAAAATATTAAAATAAATATAATTTAACATAATTAATTTCATAAAATAATTTTATGTATCATTTTACATCTTATTTATGAGTTAAAATAGTTTTTAAAATATATCATGTTGTTATGGTATTTTTAAAAAGTCAAGCAATAAATAGTGTCAAAATTGACATTAATTAAATGTTAAAATAAATATTATTTTATTAAATCATATAAAATTCATGAAAATATAAAATTCATTTAAATTATTGGGATATATATTAAAATTTAATCAATAACTCATTTATTATTACTTTTTCATTTTATAGTAATTATATTAACCCACAAATTGTAAATTACATGATATCATGATAAGAATTAAAAAGGTTAAATAAGGGTTAAAGCT
Organism: Viscum album; assembly: GCA_963277665.1. Lineage (NCBI taxonomy): Eukaryota > Viridiplantae > Streptophyta > Magnoliopsida > Santalales > Viscaceae > Viscum > Viscum album. The sequence goes on from OY728129.1 coordinate 283,183,004, forward strand.
AAAATATAAGAATTAAAAAATAGTGAAAACATATTTTATTTTTATTGTATGAAATTATTTAGACCCATAAATCATCCTATATTATAAATTAATAAGTTTTTAGCCTTTTTTATTATTAAATTAATTTATATTAATTTAATAGTTTTAGAGTTTCCAAAAGTTTTCCTCACCTCAATTATAAAAGGGATACTCCTCCTTCAATTCCTAACACCACTTTGAGATTTCAATATCGACAAAACAAAAATTCCCAAATAAACTAAAAACTTCTCTAATCTCATCCTACAAGCCTTACTTTGGGTATAAATCAAACCAAAGAAGCCCTTTTGTGCAAATCAAAAGGAGATACCCAAAGAATAGGTAACATTCTTCAATGAAAGTTTTTGTTTTATTTCTTCCTTAAACCCCATTAAATTATTTTTATTTAATGTTTATATAATAAAATAAGTATAATAATTATACTGAGATGTTTTTTATTAGGGGTTTGACCTACACTTATACACACTTCCATATAATGGGTAATGAACTTACCATTCTTGTGTACGGAAAACTACCCCCTCACGAAACGATGTTGTTTATTTTTCATTTACCACCTATATTGGTTGGGAATTATGATATAAAATATATTTTTACAAGATATATATGTTATTTATGATGTATTAAATATTATTTAATTATAATATAACAAAAACCTTCATTCTATACATTTTTTTAATATGATAACTTTGTTTCTGGATGTGTGGGCTACCACCTCCTAAAAACGATGTGATTCATTCACACTATTATTGGAGATTATAAATGATGTTTTTAATATAATTATGTGATATATATATAACATATATATGATAATATAATTATAATATACATATATATCATTTATTTTTCATTTTTTTAATAATATAAAGAAATGAAAGTAGCGTTCATGCATACATACGACCTATCATCTCCATGAATGGTGCATTTCATTTATATATCCAAATTTTATGGATTATTATAAATATATATTTATTAAATATATATGATATTTACATCATTTTTTAAATTATATATATAATTATATCATGATATAAGTAATAGGAACAACAAATTAAAAGTTAAAACATACTTGAGAAAGTAGGCAATTTACACTTGAAATAGTGAAAATGATGAAATATTATAAACCAAAAAGTGATAAAATAATTTAATAAGATCATAAATGGTATAATAAATATGAATAAGGTTATAATATAAATTAATAACATTATTTAAACCATTATACTTGATGTTAAATCATGTACATCTAAAAATAAAGTGTGAGGTAAGGGGATTTCTAGTCTCAATTTTATTTCTGTGAGACTTATGCCATATACACCGCTAGTTTCTTTTATGTTGTGTATATAATACCATATTACAAGTTATATCATGAATTTAATTTATTTAATATTATTAAAAGTTTCTATTTATGTTATTCTTTCAAGGATCTCATGATTCAAAAGTTACTCATGTAGTAAGGAGTTATTTTACAATCTCATCATTATTTGAGATTATTTTTTAAGTCTCCACTAAGGAATATTTCTCTTCAATATTTGTGTTTAAAAAAATTTGATATTTTTTTACCATTATCCAATAATTGTTTAAAATAATTTTAAACCTTTTCTGTCTATTTACAAAATTATTTAAAAGGAATCCTCCTATCATTTTCTAAAATAAGTTACTTTATGAATTTTATTACAAAAGTAAAAGGAATGTTTTTTATATGGAAAGAATAAAATTTTCCACCATCATGATGCCCTAATGTTATGAATATTTCTTTACCAGTTTAAATGGTTTTTTTAAAAAATATTTTATTTTATAAATGTGTGGCCTTTTAAATAAAATATTTCAAAGTGGTAAGTGATTTCCATCTCACTTTTTTACATCTATGAGTTAAATGTAATATTTATCACTTAATTATTTTTATGGTGTATCTACTTCCCATTTTGATATATTATATCATGAATCCTTTTATATTCATGGTATTCAAATGTTTCAATGTTATATGGGAAAATTTTATTTAAAAATATATTTCTAAATAGATTATTTGATATATGAGGAATAGTTTGGGCTAGTATGACAAGGGTTGGGGACCATTTACTGTAAGCCATATGAATTGGGGAATAGTTAATGCAAGCCCCTTGATGCATTAGTAGTCTCATGAGATAAAATCAGTTGGAAACAAAACCTTCTAGTTTGTTTTGAAGAAAAATAGATAGGTTTCTACCCACGAAAATAAACCATCTTGTGAAAGGTCTTATTGGTAGTGGTTCATGTGATAAATACATCACTACTGGAATGCTGGCCTTTCCCCACGGTTAGATACCAACGGTTCTATGAAACCGTTGGGGAAGGAGGTTTTTACCAACGGTTCATTAGAACCGTTGTCATAGAGGTTTCCAGGGAGCTTTTTCCCAACGGTTCATGAGAACCGTTGGGATAGATGGTTTTTTACCAACGGTTCATGAGAACCGTTGGCATAGATGAGGTTTTTGCAGGTTTTTCCCAACGGTTCTGTAGAACCATTGGGATAGATATACATATGCCAACGGTTTTTAAGAACCGTTGGCAAAGGTCCTCCCCAAATTCCCAGCCACCTGTTCTCTCCCCCATTCGCGATACACAACCCTAAAACGGGAGCAGCATCCGATTTAGGCGATTTTGGAGGTACTGCCGGCCTTCAATTTTCCAGCTCTTATTCAGGTTATTCTTCTTCTTAACTGAAAATGTATTCAAATGTTTGGATAGTATTTAAACCTATTTTCATTTTTCCCATCAGTTTAGGTGATTTTGGTGCTACTGCCGGCCGGACCAGCCTAAGGGTGAGTTTTCTTGAAAATTCTTTTTGGATTTTACCCCTTGAACATGAGATGTCATTTGTGAAAGGTTATATAAATCGAATTGATTGTTCGATTTCTGAATTGAATTGTAAATTAAATTAATTAAGGGTATTTTATGGTTTGCATTCCCCTTTTAACACATGAATGCCAATTATTTTTTAACACATGTTTTAATTGTATTGCCTTGCCAATGTGAGTAAAGTAGAGACTATGCTATGAATCTATGAAATTGGATTGAATTTATCTTATATTTTATTTTACCATGTTAGATATATTATAACTAATGCATGTGATATCTTTATAGTCTTGTTAGGAGTGTTCTATTAAAAATTCCCATGTGAGTGCTTGAATTTTCATTGAATTGCTAGCCATTATGAGTTATGTTGAGACCATGATATGGAATTGATTGATTAAGCAAGGGAATCTCATTATCTTGTCATTACAACATGAGTAAATGAAGCTTCATTCTTTTCAGGTTATTATTTGATTGAGTTGCCATTTTGAGGTGAGTTGTATTAAATACCTTAGTTTTTGACCTTGGTATGTTTAATGAATTGTTTAAATGAAATGGAATTCATTAAATGATTAATAGTAAATAGTGATACATGGATTCTATTAGGATGCCAGGTATATAATCTTGTTTCTATTAACTTATACGCTTTATGTGATAAATGGATTCACAGTGGAATTCCACGGATAGACTCATTTCTTTGAATATTGATTAAGCCATGGGTGATACATGGATCCAAGGGAGGGATTCCATAGATAGACTTATTGAATGTAGAATTATATTCCAATTGATACATGGATTCTTATGATAATTCCATAGATAGACTTATTGAATGTAGAATTATATTCCAATTGATACATGGATTCTTATGATAATTCCATAGATAGACTTATTGAATGTAGAATTATATTCCAATGATATGCGTCTTGTGTGGTGGTGGTGTGGTTTATGTGTTTTATGGTAGTAGTGAAGTGTGTGATTATGTAGTTAATGTGAACCCATAGGTTGAGTATTTTATGCTATCTATATATCATGTATTTTTATGTTATTTCTACACATTCCCAACCAGAGTTGGATAAACTTACCAACGATCAGAGGTTTTGAGTTATGGGTATTTTTTCTAATATCTAGGATGGTGGTTATATGTTTGGATAGCTACCATGTCTTCCCTACTCTTCCTTCAAAAGTGATTGACCATGTGTTTTTAGGCAAGATGCGATGTGATTGTCCATGTGTCTTCAGGTGAGATGTACTATGATTTCCCTAGTGTTTTTCGGTGAGGTGTGATGTGATAAGGCTATAATAAGATGTGGCATGTGGTTGGGGTCATGTAGGGTAAGAGGATGGCACAAGGTTGATGTTATTCATGTTCATGATACCCTACTAATATGGTTATGGGATGAGTCATGCTGTTATGTGATATAACACATTAAGTTCTTGTTGGTTTTACATTTTTTCAATAACACATTTGTATGTTTTTTTGACATGTGTAGTTGATACCTTGATTATTTTCTTCCTTTATCGTTTACTTAAATGTATATTCTATTATAGTTAATGCCTATTGAATTGTTTATGACAAAATGACTTATATAAATTCTTTTTACAGAATGGACAGAAGTTGGATGTATGAAACCGATCGGATCTCAGATGATTTTCAAAACAATTTGGAGAGCTTTATAGATTTTGCATTTCACAATGCTTCAGATAGTGGTCGCATACACTGCCCATGTTCCAATTGTGTTGGTAGACCTTGGTTGAGCCGTGAAGAAGTCAGCTACCACATAACCAAAAATGGGTTTCAAGCAAACTACTTTCTATGGTATCACAATGGGGAGAAAACGGAATCTCAAATTGGTGATGATCGAAATGAAAAGACTGGAATGGAGAATTTGTTAGATGATCGGTTTCCGTTTATTCGTCATCATGAAAAAGAAAGGATTTCGACTCAAGAAGACTTCGATATGAGGACAGCTGATGCATCTAGTGAAAATGATGATATTGATAGGGTGAAAAAATTGAATGATGCTGCCACGACTCCAGTATATCGGCAATGCGATAAAATGAAAAAGCTGGAATTTTTAATCCGATTATTTCATGGGAAAACTATGTATGGGATTTCTAATACAGTAATCGATTACATTCTTACCCTCTTGAAGGATTTACTTCCAGATGATGCAGATATTCCCTCAAACCACTATATGGCATGGAAGTTAGTTGAGGAACTTGGATTTTCAAGAAACAAAATTCATGCTTGCCCGAAAGATTGCAGTTTATTCTGGGAGGAAACCGCTGAACGAAATGATTGTATAAAATGTGGCACACCCCGCTGGAAGTCAAAATCTGATGGAACACCATCCCGCGTTCCACAGAAAGTAATGTGGCACTTTCCATTGATCCCCAGACTCCAGAATATTTTTATGTCTGATGACATATCAATAAAAATGAGATGGCATGATACCGAGAGAAAGAAGACTGATGATGAGTTGGTTCATCCTGCAGATGGATTTGCATGGAAGAGATTTGATGCTCGACATCCTGATTTTGCAGCTGACGTGCGTAATGTGAGGCTGGGTCTTTCATGCGACGGTTTTAATCCGTTTGGGCAGATGCTTACTTCGCACAGTACATGGCCAGTTTTTATACACATTTATAATCTTCCCCCATGGTTGTGTATAAAAAAACCTTTCACTTTCATGAGTATACTCATATCTGGTCCTTCTGATCCTGGCATTGATATTGATGTATACATGCAACCTTTAATAAAAGAGTTGAAGTAATTCCAAGACATATTTTTGATGATGCTGATGATGGAATTGACACTGTCCCTATTGCCATTGGAACCAATCCATTTATTTCTTTTGATGACTCCAATAGCTCAATTGTCAGAGTTGATTGTGAACCTGAAGTTGTGGTTGGAAATATATAGAATCATTCATCCATGTTCTCAATTCTTTTGGTTTACCTCGAGTTGGGTTGTTAAGGTTGGTAATATTCATATTTATTTAGTATTGATCACAAATATGTTTTAGCTGACTTGACCGTTATGTGAATTTTCAATGTTTATTGGTTGCTGTTTTATTTGAATTGCATTTTCTAATTTGGAATTGAACTGTATTCAAACCAAATCAAACAATATTTCTAACTTGGTGAACATTACAACTTGTATGTTTTATTAAATTCATTCAAGCTCTTCTCAAACAATTGATAGCTAAATTACCAATGAATCCCCTCATTCTCTCATATATTTAGTTTTTTGGTTTACACATTAATTTTCTTTTTCTAATTAATTACATATTTGTTTTCCAATGCAGGAAATGAAGCCAATTGAAGAGAGACGAAGAAAAAAAATGGCGGAGAACAATCGTCGGATGGAGGAGATGGGCATTCCACCATTAGTGCCTACAGTGAGTACTTTATTTAAAATATATATATATATATATTTACAGAATATATAATGTCATGTGATTAATTTTTTTTGTAAACTTTTTTGTAGGATCCACCATTACGTCGACAGTTATTCGACGAGGAGCCTAGTACTGGTCCTAGTACTCAGGCCAGTGGTACAAGGAGGGTTCGTACCAGAGGTGGACATAGAGCTGCGCGTGCCCGACTAGACCCTGCCCCTCCCACTGACATTTCAGCCTTCCCACATTCTGATCCCGGTGTGTCGTTAGGGACACACGGGATATTTAGACCTCCCATGTTTTCGCTACCTTCTGCATCTTCTGCCCCATCATTTTCACATCCCATGATGATTCCCACTCCCCAGTCAGCATCAGGTCATACAGTTGTTCCATCTTCTTTTCCTTCTACTTCTGTCTCTCCGAGCTTTTATATTCCATCGTCTTCGACTCCTGTTCCACCAGAGGGTGTTCCATCAGGTTCTGTGGATCCGGCGCCACTCATTGATCAGACTAGCACAGGTATATTTATAAAACCCTATCAAATTTTTATAGAAATATTTATTTTCATTATAACATGTTTTGATAAAATATTTGTTTTTCTTTCATGACAGATACATCTACTGAAAGGAGGCGGGGGCGGGGCCGTACACGCATGCGTTCGGTGTGGAACCGTCGCACACAAGTTATGGTGGAATATAATGAAGACAATCAGATGGTTGAGAAAACAGGGCAGCAATGTCGGAGTTTTATGGCGACGCTTGCCAAATACTCCGACATCATTCTCGTCAGCCCGCTGTCATGGAGACATTTGCCACATGAGGTCAAAGATAGAGCTTGGGCAGAGATATGGGTAAAAAAATCTGTTGTATTTAATGCCATGCTTTTTTTTTGTATTTATATAAATTAATATTTTCATTTCAGCTTCGATTTAATTTTCCTGATGGTGAGGGTGCACGAATGGAACGTCTAAAGGATTTAGGCGAGCTTTGGAGAGCCTACAAGCATGAGCTGTATATTAGCTGGCGTGCTAGAGTTGGCACTGAGTTAGAGGCGGTACCAGTCGTGGATGATTGTCCTATAGAGAAGTATCATCAGATGATTACTCATTGGACGAGTACCCAGTTTAAGGTATGAATTACATTTGAGGTATTTAAATAATAACTTTCAAGTTTTTCATTAATATTATCCTTTGCATTATCGAATTTTATTTAGGAATCATCTGGAAAAAATAAAAAAAAAACATTGATGCAAAAAAATACCTCCATACACTAGGACGCACGACGATGCCGGATCATGAGAGGCAGCAGGTATGACAATTGTTTATAAGTTTTCTTTACGACTTACATTTTCTTTTGTTTCCTCAATTATTTAATTATTTGCTGAAGTCTTTATATAAATTTTGTTTTCAATGTCATTGTAGAGGCAAGTACAAAAATATTGAAGGACGTGTGCCTCGAGCAAAACTGTTTTGCTCGAGTAGACGAAAAAAGGATGGACGTGCTGTCAACGAAGCGACTCAGCAGCAGATTGTAAGTTTTAATCTGTTGATTTTATATTTTAATATCTATTTCGTAACTTAACAATATATTTATATTTGTAACAGGATGCTTTAGAGGCCCTCGATGCCCAAGAAGCAGACAATTTTGGGCCATCTGATCACTTACATCAGGTGTTGGGAGATGATCATTCTGGCAGAGTACGCTGCCGACCTAGGATAGCCCCGACGAGGTATTGGCCTGCCTCAGGTACGAGTTGTAGTGCCACCGAGCTGCAGCAAGTTAGGGCACAGGCAGAACAGGCTGAGAAAAGGGCCACAGAGACGGCAGAACAGTCTGCAAGGGCAAACAGTGCATTTATGAAATTTATTGAAGTTCTACGTCCAACACTTCCAGCAGAGGTCAGCCCAGCGATTGATGAATACATGTCATCGATACATTCTATATATGGTGCACCAGGTGGCAGTTCCAGTGGTGGTCAGGCCGATGTCGAGCTTGAAGATGATGATGGCGAGCAGTCTGATGCGGAAGAGGAGGGAGATGAGGAGGGCGTGGAGGAGGGCGAAGGCGAGGAGGAAGGCGTTGTGGAGGGTGATGACGATGAGGAGGACGATGAAGAGGGCGATGATGATGATGATGATGGAGATGGTGATGCTGATGTGGGACATATTGATCCGTTACATTTTTGACTTGAGATTTGATGTTTAATCTATTCTAGTTGTTGGTTTTATCTAGACTCGTAGTATAGTATTGGAGTTGAGTTATTTTTATATATTGTCTGTTTTTATGGATGTTGTTGTCTTTTAGTGGTTGTGTGTTTGAGAACTCCCTGGACAACCCCCCTCATTCTTGGACCCTGGACAACCCCCCCTCCCCCTTGGACCCCGAACACCCACCAAACACCCCCCGGACAGCCCCGCGGACAGCCCCCTGGACAGCCCCCTGGACAGCCCCCCGTACAGCCCCCAACCCTCCACCCTGGACCCCGGACAGCCCCTCCGGACATACCCCGCACAGCCCCCCCACCCTCATCCTTGGTCCCCGGACAGCCCCCCGGACACCCACCGGACAACCCCCTGAACAACCCCGGACAACCCCCTGAACAACCACCGGACAGCCCCCTAAACAACCCCGGACAACCCCCTGAAGAACCCTCAAACACCCTCCGGACAGACCCCGCACAGCCCCCCCACCCTCATCCTTGGTCCCCGGACAGCCCCCCGGACACCCACCGGACAGCCCCCCCGGACAGCCCCCGCGGACAGCCCCCTGGACAGCCCCCCGTACAGCCCCCAACCCTCCACCCTGGACCCCGGACAGCCCCCCGGACAGCCCCCCGGACAACCCCCCCACCCCCCCCCTTGGACCCCGGACAACCCCCCCACCCCCCCCCCCCCCTTGGACCCCGGACAACCCCCCAAACACCCCTCGGATAGCCCCCTGAACACCCCCGGACAACCCCCTGAACAACCCCCTGAACAACCCCCAGACAGCCCCCTGAACAACCCCGGACAACCCCCTGAACAACCCCCCAAAACCCCCCGGACAGACCCCGCACAGCCCCCCCACCCTCCTCCTTGGTCCCCGGACAGCCCCCCGGACACCCACCAGACAGCCCCCCCGGACATCCCCTCCACCTTCCTTAATTTCATTAGCTCTGAAATGTTTCATAGCACGATCAACTGAATCCGTGGTCGTCCGCTATGAATTTGACCGTTGGACGCCCGTTTTGGCCGTTTATGACACCATAACTGCGTTGTCGGTCACCGCGGGCACACGGCACGTCCGATTGACGTGCCGTCGGCTCGACCACTTCATAAATCACTCACCCGTATTTGTCGTCTGATTTCAGGCCATTCCGACATCGTTCGGCCCGTTTGGACCCCCTCAAGCGCGTTTACGAAGCGCGCGCATCACTTAAAACACGAATATTGAGCCGTACCGCGCAAACCGCACGTCCGATTGACGTGCCGTCTGCGCGTACACGTCACGAATAATAATTAGAATGTTCCACGGTGGTTTCAGCTCAATCCGAGGCCGTCCGCTATGAATTTGACCGTTGGACGCCCGTTCTGGCCGTTTATGACACCATAACTGCGTTGTCGGTCACCGCGGACACACGACAAGTCCGATTGATGTGCCGTCTGCTCGAACACTTCAGAAATCACTCACCCGTATTTTTCGTCTGATTTCAGGCCATTCCGACATCGTTCGGCCCGTTTGGACCCCCCTCACGCGCGTTTACGAAGCGCGCGCATCACTTAAAACACTAATATTGAGCCGTACCGCGCAGACCGCACGTCCGATTGACGTTCCGTCTACGCGTACACGTCACGAATAATAATTAGAATGTTTCACGGTGGTTTCAGCTCAATCCGAGGTCGTACGCTATGAATTTGACCGTTGGACGCCCGTTCTGGCCGTTTATGACACCATAACTGCGTTGTCGGTCACCGCGGGCACACGACACGTCCGATTGACGTGCCGTCTGCTCGACCACTTCAGAAATCAGTCACCCGTATTTGTCGTCTGATTTCAGGCCATTCCGACACCGTTCGGCCCGTTTGGACCCCCCTCACGCGCGTTTACGAAGCGCGCACATCACTTAAAACACTAATATTGAGCCGTACCGCGCAAACCGCACGTCCGATTGACGTGCCGTCTGCGCGTACACGTCACGAATAATAATTAGAATGTTTCACGGTGGTTTCGGGTGAATCCGTGGTCGTCCGCTATGAATTTGACCGTTGGACGCCCGTTCTGGCCGTTTATGACACCATAACTGCGTTCTCGGTCACCGCGGGCACACGACAAGTACGATTGACGTGCCGTCTGCTCGACCACTCCATAAATAACTCACCCGTATTTGTCGTCTGATTTCAGGCCATTCCGACATCGTTCGGCCCGTTTGGACCCCCCTCACGCGCGTTTACGAAGCGCGCGCATCATTTAAAACACTAATATTGAGCCGTACCGCGCAAACCGCACGTACGATTGACGTGCCGTCTGTGCGTACACGTCACGAATAATAATTAGAATGTTCCACGGTGGTTTCAGCTCAATCTGAGGTCGTCCGCTATGAATTTGACCGTTGGACGCCCGTTCTGGCCGTTTATGACACCAGAACTGCGTTGTCGGTCACCGCGGGCACACGGCACGTCCGATTGACGTGCCGTCTACTCGACCACTTCATAAATAACTCACCCGTATTTGTCGTCTGATTTCAGGCCATTCCGACATCGTTCGGCCCGTTTGGACCCCCCTCACGCGCGTTTACGAAGCGCGCGCATCATTTAAAACACTAATATTGAGCCGTACCGCGCAAACCGCACGTCCGATTGACGTGCCGTCTGCGCGTACACGTCATGAATAATAATTAGAATGTTTCACGGTGGTTTCGGGTGAATCCGTGGTCGTCCGCTATGAATTTGACCGTTGGACGCCCGTTTTGGCCGTTTATGACACCATAACTGCGTTGTCGGTCACCGCGGGCACACGGCACGTCCGATTGACGTGCCGTCTGCTCGACCATTTCATAAATCACTCACCCGTATTTGTCGTCTGATTACAGGCCATTCCGACATCGTTCGGCCCGTTTGGACCCCCTCACGCGCGTTTACGAAGCGCGCGCATCACTTAAAACACGAATATTGAGCCGTACCGCGCAAACCGCACGTCCGATTGACGTGCCGTCTGCACGTACACGTCACGAATAATAATTAGAATGTTCCACGGTGGTTTCAGCTCAATCCGAGGCCGTCCGCTATGAATTTGACCGTTGGACGCCCGTTCTGGCCGTTTGTGACACCATAACTGCGTTGTCGGTCACCGCGGGCACACGAAAAGTCCGATTGACGTGCCGTGTGCTCGACCACTTCAGAAATCACTCACCCGTATTTGTCGTCTGATTTTAGGCCATTCCGACATCGTTCGGCCCGTTTGGACCCCCCTCACGCGCGTTTACGAAGCGCGCACATCACTTAAAACACTAATATTGCGCCGTACCGCGCAGACCGCACGTCCGATTGACGTGCCGTCTGCGCGTACACGTCACGAATAATAATTAGAATGTTTCACGGTGGTTTCAGCTCAATCCGAGGTCGTACGCTATGAATTTGACCGTTGGACGCCCGTTCTGGCCGTTTGTGACACCATAACTGCGTTCTCGGTCACCGCGGGCACACGACAAGTCCGATTGACGTGCCGTCTGCTCGACCACTTCATAAATAACTCACCCGTATTTTTCGTCTGATTTCAGGCCATTCCGACATCGTTCGGCCCGTTTGGACCCCCCTCACGCGCGTTTACGAAGCGCGCACATCATTTAAAACACTAATATTGAGCCGTACCGCGCAAACCGCACGTCTGATTGACGTGCCGTCTGCGCGTACACGTCACGAATAATAATTAGAATATTCCACGGTGGTTTCAGCTCAATCCGAGGTCGTCCGCTATGAATTTGACCGTTGGACGCCCGTTCTGGCCGTTTATGACACCAGAACTGCGTTGTCGGTCACCGCGGGCACACGGCACGTCTGATTGACGTGCCGTCTGCTCGACCGCTTTAGAAATCAGTCACCCGTATTTGTCGTCTGATTTCAGGCCATTCCGACATCGTTCGGACCATTTGGACCCCCCTCACGCGCGTTTACGAAGCGCGCGCATCACTTAAAACGCGAATATTGAGCCGTACCGCGCAAACCGCACGTCCGATTGACGTGCCGTCTGCGCGTACACGTCACGAATAATAATTAGAATGTTCCACGATGGTTTCAGCTCAATCCGAGGCCGTCCGCTATGAATTTGACCGTTGGACGCCCGTTCTGGCCGTTTATGACACCATAACTGCGTTGTCGGTCACCGCGGGCACACGACAAGTCCGATTGACGTGCCGTCTGCTCGACCACTTCAGAAATCACTCACCCGTATTTTTCGTCTGATTTCAGGCCATTCCGACATCGTTCGGCCCGTTTGGACCCCCCTCACGCGCGTTTACGAAGCGCGCGCATCACTTAAAACACTAATATTGAGCCGTACCGCGCAGACCGCACGTCCGATTGACGTGCCGTCTGCGCATACACGTCACGAATAATAATTAGAATGTTTCACGGTGGTTTTAGCTCAATCCGAGGTCGTACGCTATGAATTTGACCGTTGGACGCCCGTTCTGGCCGTTTATGACACCATAACTGCGTTGTCGGTCACCGCGGGCACACGACACGTCCGATTGACGTGCCGTCTGCTCGACCACTTCAGAAATCAGTCACCCGTATTTGTCGTCTGATTTCAGGCCATTCCGACATCGTTCGGCCCGTTTGGACCCCCTCACGCGCGTTTACGAAGCGCGCGCATCACTTAAAACACTAATATTGAGCCGTACCGCGCAAACCGCACGTCCGATTGACGTGCCGTCTACGCGTACACGTCACGAATAATAATTAGAATGTTTCACGGTGGTTTCGGGTGAATCTGTGGTCGTCCGCTATGAATTTGACCGCTGGACGCCCGTTCTGGCCGTTTATGACACCATAACTGCGTTCTCGATCACCGCGGGCACACGACAAGTCCGATTGACGTACCGTATGCTCGACCACTTCATAAATAACTCACCCGTATTTGTCGTCTGATTTCAGGCCATTCCGACATCGTTCGGCCCGTTTGGACCCCCCTCACGCGCGTTTACGAAGCGCGCGCATCATTTAAAACACTAATATTGAGCCGTACCGCGCAAACCGCACGTCCGATTGACGTGCCGTCTGTGCGTACACGTCACGAATAATAATTAGAATGTTCCACGGTGGTTTCAGCTCAATCCGAGGTCGTCCGCTATGAATTTGACCGTTGGACGCCCGTTCTGGCCGTTTATGACACCAGAACTGCGTTGTCGGTCACCGCGGGCACACGACACGTCCGATTGACGTGCCGTCTGCTCGACCACTTCATAAATAACTCACCCGTATTTGTCGTCTGATTTCAGGCCATTCCGACGTCGTTCGGCCCGTTTGGACCCCCCTCACGCGCGTTTACGAAGCGCGCACATCATTTAAAACACTAATATTGAGCCGTACCGCGCAAACCGCACGTCCGATTGACGTGCCGTCTGCGCGTACACGTCACGAATAATAATTAGAATGTTCCACGGTGGTTTCAGCTCAATCCGAGGTCGTCCGCTATGAATTTGACCGTTGGACGCCCGTTCTGGCCGTTTATGACACCAGAACTGCGTTGTCGGTCACCGCGGGCACACGGCACGTCTGATTGACGTGCCGTCTGCTCGACCACTTCATAAATCACTCACCCGTATTTGTCGTCTGATTTCAGGCCATTCCGACATCGTTCGGCCCGTTTGGACCCCCTCACGCGCGTTTACGAAGCGCGCAGATCACTTAAAACACGAATATTGAGCCGTACCGCGCAAACCGCACGTCCGATTGACGTGCCGTCTGCGCGTACACGTCAAGAATAATAATTAGAATGTTCCACGGTGGTTTCAGCTCAATCCGAGGCCGTCCACTATGAATTTGACCGTTGGACGCCCGTTCTGGCCGTTTATGACACCATAACTGCGTTGTCGGTCACCGCGGGCACACGACAAGTCCGATTGACGTGCCGTCTGCTCGACCACTTCAGAAATCACTCACCCGTATTTTTCGTCTGATTTCAGGCCATTCCGACATCGTTCGGCCCGTTTGGACCCCCCTCACGCGCGTTTACGAAGCGCGCGCATCACTTAAAACACTAATATTGAGCCGTACCGCGCAGACCGCACGTCCGATTGACGTGCCGTCTGCGCGTACACGTCACGAATAATAATTAGAATGTTTCACGGTGGTTTCAGCTCAATCCGAGGTCGTACTCTATGAATTTGACCGTTGGACGCCCGTTCTGGCCGTTTATGACACCATAACTGCGTTGTCGGTCACCGCGGGCACACGACACGTCCGATTGACGTGCCTTCTGCTCGACCACTTCAGAAATCAGTCACCCGTATTTTTCGTCTGATTTCAGGCCATTCCGACATCGTTCGGCCCGTTTGGACCCCCCTCACGCGCGTTTACGAAGCGCGCGCATCACTTAAAACACTAATATTGAGCCGTACCGCGCAAACCGCACGTCCGATTGACGTGCCGTCTGCGCGTACACGTCACGAATAATAATTAGAATGTTTCACGGTGGTTTCGGGTGAATCCGTGGTCGTCCGCTATGAATTTGACAGTTGGACGCCCGTTCTGGCCGTTTATGACACCATAACTGCGTTCTCGGTCACCGCGGGCACACGACAAGTCCGATTGACGTGCCGTCTGCTCGACCACTTCATAAATAACTCACCCGTATTTTTCGTCTGATTTCAGGCCATTCCGACATCGTTCGGCCCGTTTGGACCCCCCTCACGCGCGTTTACGAAGCGCGCGCATCATTTAAAACACTAATATTGAGCCGTACCGCGCAAACCGCACGTCCGATTGACGTGCCGTCTGTGCGTACACGTCAGGAATAATAATTAGAATGTTCCACGGTGGTTTCAGCTCAATCCGAGGTCGTCCGCTATGAATTTGACCGTTGGACGCCCGTTCTGGCCGTTTATGACACCAGAACTGCGTTGTCGGTCACCGCGGGCACACGGCACGTCCGATTGACGTGCCGTCTACTCGACCACTTCATAAATAACTCACCCGTATTTTTCGTCTGATTTCAGGCCATTCCGACATCGTTCGGCCCGTTTGGACCCCCCTCACGCGCGTTTACGAAGCGCGCGCATCATTTAAAACACTAATATTGAGCCGTACCGCGCAAACCGCACGTCCGATTGACGTTCCGTCTGCTCATACACGTCACAAATAATAATTAGAATGTTTCACGGTGGTTTCGGGTGAATCCGTTGTTGTCCGCTATGAATTTGACCGTTGGACGCCCGTTTTGGCCGTTTATGACACCATAACTGCGTTGTCGGTCACCGCGGGCACACGGCACGTCCGATTGACGTGCCGTCTGCTCGACCACTTCATAAATCACTCACCCGTATTTGTCGTCTGATTTCAGGCCATTCCGACATCGTTCGGCCCGTTTGGACCCCCTCACGCGCGTTTACGAAGCGCGCGCATCACTTAAAACACGAATATTGAGCCGTACCGCGCACACCGCACGTCCGATTGACGTGCCGTCTGCGCGTACACGTCACGAATAATAATTAGAATGTTCCACGGTGGTTTCAGCTCAATCCGAGGCCGTCCGCTATGAATTTGACCGTTGGACGCCCGTTCTGGCCGTTTATGACACCATAACTGCGTTGTCGGTCACCGCGGGCACACGACAAGTCCGATTGACGTGCCGTCTGCTCGACCACTTCAGAAATCACTCACCCGTATTTGTCGTCTGATTTTAGGCCATTCCGACATCGTTCGGCCCGTTTGGACCCCCCTCACGCGCGTTTACGAAGCGCGCGCATCACTTAAAACACTAATATTGAGCCGTACCGCGCAAACCGCACGTCCGATTGATGTTCCGTCTGCGCGTACACGTCACGAATAATAATTAGAATGTTTCACGGTGGTTTCAGCTCAATCCGAGGTCGTACGCTATGAATTTGACCGTTGGACGCCCGTTGTGGCCGTTTGTGACACCATAACTGCGTTCTCGGTCACCGCGGGCACACGACAAGTCCGATTGACGTGCCGTCTGCTCGACCACTTCATAAATCACTCACCCGTATTTGTTGTCTGATTTCAGGCCATTCTGACATCGTTCGGCCCGTTTGGACCCCCCTCACGCGCGTTTACGAAGCGCGCGCATCATTTAAAACACTAATATTGAGCCGTACCGCGCAAACCGCACGTCCGATTGACGTGTCGTCTGCGCGTACACGTCACGAATAATAATTAGAATGTTCCACGGTGGTTTCAGCTCAATACGAGGTCGTTCGCTATGAATTTGACCGTTGGACGCCCGTTCTGGCCGTTTATGACACCAGAACTGCGTTGTCGGTCACCGCGGGCACACGACACGTCCGATTGACGTGCCGTCTGCTCGACCACTTCAGAAATCAGTCACCCGTATTTGTCGTCTGATTTCAGGCCATTCCGACATCGTTCGGCCCGTTTGAACCCCCCTCACGCGCGTTTACGAAGCGCGCGAATCACTTAAAACGCGAATATTGAGCCGTACCGCGCAAACCGCACGTCCGATTGACGTGCCGTCTGCGCGTACACATCACGAATAATAATTAGAATGTTCCACGATGGTTTCAGCTCAATCCGAGGCCGTCCGCTATGAATTTGACCGTTGGACGCCCGTTCTGGCCGTTTATGACACCATAACTGCGTTGTCGGTCACCGCGGGCACACGACACGTCCGATTGACGTGCCGTCTGCTCGAACACTTCAGAAATCAGTCACCCGTATTTGTCGTCTGATTTCAGGCCATTCCGACATCGTTCGGCCCGTTTGGACCCCCCTCACGCGCGTTTACGAAGCGCGCGCATCACTTAAAACACGAATATTGAGCCGTACCGCGCAAACCGCACGTCCGATTGACGTGCCGTCTGCGCGTACACGTCACGAATAATAATTAGAATGTTCCACGATGGTTTCAGCTCAATCCGAGGCCGTCCGCTATGAATTTGACCGTTGGACGCCCGTTCTGGCCGTTTATGACACCATAACTGCGTTGTCGGTCACCGCGGGCACACGACAAGTCCGATTGATGTTCCGTCTGCTCGACCACTTCAGAAATCACTCACCCGTATTTGTCGTCTGATTTTAGGCCATTCCGACATCGTTCGGCCCGTTTGGACCCCCCTCACGCGCGTTTACGAAGCGCGCGCATCACTTAAAACACGAATATTGAGCCGTACCGTGCAAACCGCACGTCCGATTGACGTGCCGTCTGCGCGTACACGTCACGAATAATAATTAGAATGTTTCACGGTGGTTTCAGCTCAATCCGAGGTCGTACGCTATGAATTTGACCGTTGGACGCCCGTTCTGGCCGTTTATGACACCATAACTGCGTTCTCGGTCACCGCGGGCACACGACAAGTCCGATTGACGTGCCGTCTGCTCGACCACTTCATAAATAACTCACCCGTATTTGTCGTCTGATTTCAGGCCATTCCGACATCGTTCGGCCCGTTTGGACCCCCCTCACGCTCGTTTACGAAGCGCGCGCATCATTTAAAACACTAATATTGAGCCGTACCGCGCAAACCGCACGTACGATTGACGTGCCGTCTACGCGTACACGTCACGAATAATAATTAGAATGTTTCACGGTGGTTTTGGGTGAATCCGTGGTCGTCCTCTATGAATTTGACCGTTGGACGCCCGTTTTGGCCGTTTATGACACCATAACTGCGTTGTCGGTCACCGCGGGCACACGGCACGTCCGATTGATGTGCCGTCTGCTCGACCACTTCATAAATCACTCACCCGTATTTATCGTCTGATTTCAGGCCATTCCGACATCGTTCGGCCCGTTTGGACCCCCTCACGCGCGTTTCGAAGCATGCGCATCACTTAAAACATGAATATTGATCCGTACCGGGCAAACCGCACATCCGATTGACGTGCCGTTTGCGCGTACACGTCACGAATAATAATTAGAATGTTTCACGGTGGTTTCAGCTCAATCCGGAGACGCGGTGTGGCCGACACCACTCAAAGTGTCCGTCTTTTGTTTCAAAAGGACGTCATTTTAAGTGAAAAGCATCAACTGGCTTACGGAAAACCGACCAAACGCATTCCGAATCTGTTGATAATTTATCCCAACAATCCATGGGTCATATGTGACGTGTACGAGCCAACCCGGGATGAATTCGAGTCGCGGTGTGGCCGGGATAAGTTTAAGTGGCTCTCTTTTGTTTAAAATGAACACCATTTTTAGTACATACGGAAAAATGACCAAATGGATTCGGTTTCCGTTGAAACTTTAGGAGAACGATCCATGGGTCATATGTGACCTGTACGAATCAACCCCGCCACAATCGGAGACGCGGTGTGGCCGACACCACTCAAAAAGTGTCGGTCTTTTGTTTCAAAAAGACGTCATTTTAAGTGAAAATCATCAAGTGACATACGAAAAACCGACCAAAGGCATTCGGACTGTGTCGACACTTTAGCACAAGGATCCATGGGTCGTATGTGACGTGTACGAGTCAATCCTGCCTCAATCCGAGGTGCGGTGTGACCGACACCGTTCTAACTGTCTATCTTTTGTTTAAAATGGACAGGATACGCAAAACCGACCAAACACAAAACCGACCAAACGCATTCTGAATCTGTTGATAATTTATCACAACGATCCATCAGTCATATGTGACATGTACGAGCCCACTCGGGCTCAATCCGAGTCGCGGTGTGGCTGGGATCAGTCTAAGTGGCTCTCTTTTGTTTAAAATGGACATCATTTTAAGTACATACGGAAAACCGACCAAACGCAT
This sequence comes from Viscum album, assembly GCA_963277665.1. Lineage (NCBI taxonomy): Eukaryota > Viridiplantae > Streptophyta > Magnoliopsida > Santalales > Viscaceae > Viscum > Viscum album. The sequence goes on from OY728129.1 coordinate 283,202,197, forward strand.
TCGGTTTCCATTGAAACTTTAGGAGAACGATTCATAGGTCATATGTGAGGTGTACGAATCATCCCCGCCACAATCCGAGGCGCGGTGTGGTCAACACTGCTCTAACTGTGTCTGTTTTGTTTAAAATGGGTAGGATTATAAGTGAAAAGAACTGGCATACGCAAAACCGACCAAACGCATTCGGTTTCCATTGAAACTTTAGGAGAACGATCCATGGGTCATATGTGACGTGTACCAATCATCCCCGTCTCAATCCGAGACGCGGTGTGGCCGACACCGCTCTAACTATGTCTCTTCTGTTTAAAATGGGCATGATTATAAGTGAAAAAGAACAACTGGCATACGCAAAACCGACCAAACGCATTCCGAATCTTTTGATCATTTATCACAACAATCCATGGGTCATATGTGACCTGTACGAGGCAACCCGGGTTCAATCCGAGTCGCGGTGTGGCCGAGATCAGTCTAAGTGGCTCTCTTTTGTTTATAATGGACACCATTTTAAGTACATACGGAAAACCGACCAAACGCATTCGGTTTCCATTGAAACTTTAGGAGAACGATCCATGAGTCATATGTGACGTGTACGAATCATCCCCGCCTCAATCCGAGCCGCGGTGTGGCCGACACCGCTCTAACTGTGTCCGTTTTGTTTAAAATGGACAGGATTATAAGTGAAAAGAACAACTGGCATACGCAAAACTGACCAAACGCATTCAGAATCTTTTGATAATTTATCACAACGATCCATGGGTCATATGTGACGTGTACGAGCCAACCCGGGTCAATCCGAGTCGCGGTGTGACCGGGATCAGTCTAAATGGCTCTCTTTTGTTTAAAATGTACACCATTTTAAGTACATACGGAAAACCGACCAAACGCATTCGGTTTCCATTGTAACTTTAGGAGAACAATCCATGGGTCCTATGTGACGTGTACGAATCATCCCGCCTCAATCCGACATGCGGTGCGGCTGACACCACTCAAAGTGTCCGTCTTTTGTTTCAAAAGGACGTCATTTTAAGTGAAAAACATCAACTGACATACGGAAGACCGACCAAACGCATTCGGATTCTATCGATACTTTAGCACAACGATCCATGGGTCATATGTGACGTGTACAAGTCAACCCCGTCTTAATCTGAGATGTGGTGTGGTCGACACCGCTCTAACTATGTCTCTTTTGTTTAAAATGGACATGATTATAAATGAAAAGAACAACTGGCATACGCAAAACTGACCAAACGCATTCGGAATCTTTTGATAATTTATCACAATGATCCATGGGTCATATGTGACATGTACGAGCCAACCCGGGATGAATCTGAGTCGCGGTGTGGTCGGGATGAGTCTAAGTGTCACTCTTTTGTTTAAAATGGACAACATTTTAAGTACATACGGAAAACCGACCAAACGCATTCGGTTTCCATTTAAAATTTAGGAGAACGATCCATGAGTCATATGTGACGTGTACGAATCAACCCCGCCTCAATTGGAGACGCGGTGTGGTCGGCACCACTCATAGTGTCCGTCTTTTGTTTAAAAAGGACGCCATTTTAAGTGAAAAACATCAACTGGCATACGGAAAACCGACCAAACGCATTAGGATTCTGTCGATACTTTAGCACAACGATCCATGAGTCAAATGTGACGTGTACGAGTTAACCCCGCCTCAATCTGAGGTGCAGTGTGGCCGGTATCACTTCAGGTGTATGTATTTTGTTTAAAATGGACATCATTTGAGGTAAAAATATATGGTATAGAAAAAACCGATCATATTATGAATTGAATTTCAGATTCCACGTATAATTGTCATCTAAATTTTAAATTGAATTCTATATGAATTATGTATGTTTATGAATTGTAATTTAATTATGGATTTGTATAGTTTCAGGATCCATTATATGTTAAATGTGTATGAATTTGTTCGTAATTGAATATATATGTTTTATTTTATTACTGGTACAATAGTTGGATCGAAAATGAGGTGAAAATGAGGTGAAAATGAGGTGAAAATGAGGTGAAAATGAGGCCTGATGACTGGTGGTGATGGACAGGGGACAGGGGCTGTGCAAATTGCAGGGTGCTGCAATTTGCAGCATAGGGTATGCCAACGGTTTCAAACCATTGGCATATAAGTTTTTAGCATGTCTTTTCCCAACGGTTTACAACCGTTGGGAAAGACTTCACCAATTCCCAACGGTTTGAAACCGTTGGGAAAATGTTCCATGGTATTTGGTTTTCCCAACGGTTTGGGAGAACCGTTGGGAAAAACTATCCCAACGGTTCACCCAAACCGTTGGGGCAGGGTAACTTCTATGGGCCTATTGCAACGGTTTCCAGTAAACCGTTGGGAAAACTTTTCCCAACGACTTACTTCCCAACGGTTATCAGAACCGTTGGGAAAACCTTTCCCAACGGTTTCAGGGGCTTTCCCAACGGTTTAGAACCGTTGGGAAATAGTGTATTTCCAGTAGTGCATGTTTTCTAATAATTAATTATTTCCTTTATTGAGAATTAATTTATTATTATTATCCATGAGATTTTTTATTTTACATATCTATAGATGAATTTCATTCTCAGTTTCTTGATTAAATGGCTTGTGTTTTAGTTATTTACCATTCCATATTGATTATTCCTTATCTATATAGTTATATGTAATGCGTTATCAATTATTTACCTTTCTATGATGATTATTATCTTTGATTAATTATTTCTTCTATTGTAATTACCCTTATTGAGAATTCAAGCTCACCATTATTTTGTTTCTATTCCTCAAGTTACGAAGAATAAATATTTGAATATGTTTTCAAGGAGTAATTTTATTTTATTTTTTATTTATTGTGTTTTATTTTCTATCTCCCAATATAATATGGGATTCATTTATGTAATCTAGCCTTCCAAAAATACTAAACTAGTCGATTCTTTATGATTTTATTCCTTATAATCCTGCCTATGTAATAAAATAGTGCACCTGATCCAGACTTCTGGGGTCAGTGCATTACATGTTTCAAGTAGCATAATATTATCTTGGTGTAGCATATAATAAAATATTAACATGGTGTATCGTACAATGAAATACATCAAATAAAATTAATTTATTTGAAAAAATTTCATAAAAAGATAGGTTGTTACATTCTACCCCCCTAAATTGAATTTTACCCTCAAAATTCATCATTTTGATACAAACAAATGAGAATAATTTTGCCTCATCATATCCTCAAGTTACCATGTATATTCATATAAATAGTGATTTCTCCACAAAACATTGACTAAGTTAGTGGTCTTGTTTCAAAGAACTTTCTTAGTAGAATCTAGAATTTCAACAAGTTGTTCCTTGTAAGAAAGATCCTTCTTCAGGGGTATAAACTCTAAGTTTAGTACATGTTAAAGGTTAGGTATATACTTTCTCAAGAGATATATATGGAATATATCAAGGACATCATAGAGATTTATAAGAAGTTACAAGTTATAAGATACCATTATGATATGATCAATAATTTGAAATGGACATATACATAGGGATTAATGTTTCTTTCTTACAAAATATCATAACCTTATTCTATTGAGAGATTCATAGAAACACCTTCTTAACAAATTCAAATTATTTATCACACTGTTGGTTATCAGCATATTTTTTTTCCAACTTTGAGATTCCTTGATATGTTACTAAATTGTTCTAACCTTCTCAACCATTTCTTTAGTGATCTTAGGTCCCAATATCATTGTTTCTCAAATGTCATTCCAATATGTTAGAGCTCTAAATTTCTTACCATAGAGGGACTCATAAAGATACATCTAAATTCTTATGTGAAATATATTGTTTTAAGAAAAATAAACTAGAGGAAAGTGTTGATCCCAACCACCTTTGAGATCCAAAGAACAAAATATCAACATATCTTCTAGGGTTTGAATTTTTCTTTTAGTATGACATTATGTATGAGGATGATAAGTAATGTGAAAAATCAATTCTATATCTAGTGATTTCTGAATGCATTAAAATAACATTTAGGTAAACCTTAGATCTTTAATAGATACAATAGAATGTTGTACTCAAAGAAACCTTACCACTTCCTTAATAAATATTCAAGAAAGCTGATCTTGAGAGAAGTATTCTCTGATTGTAATGAGGTTTACTGTATTAATATAGAGACTAACTACCACCCATATAACATTAATCCATTTAGTGTTTTTGGGGAGTAAAATTACAGAATCCATAGTGATGTTATCCCATTTTAATTATAGTATGGGTAATGGATGAAACATCCCCTTAGAATTTTTTTCTTTCAACCTTAATATACATGTATAACAAACACCGATATACAAACTTTGCGATATCTATCTTTATTCCATCACACAAAAAGTATTCTTTCAAATATCTATACATATTCGTACATCTAGGATGAATGAATAATGAAGAACTATAATATTCCTCTAACATATCCTTCTTCAAATATGGTATGGACAGAACACATACATGGTTCCTAAACCTTTTCACTACATCCCAATCAAGGTTGAACTCAAAAGCATTTCTAATATTATTTTTCATCTCTACATCTTCCTAATACACCCCTTTAATCTTCACTTGGATAGTGTCTTAAAAATTCGACAGAGAAAGATAAGATTTACCTTTCCTTTAATATTTATAAAACCATTATTTGATAATCTAGAAATATTAGATCTTTTACAATCCTTAACATGGATAAGCTAGAAATATCCTTTTAAATCAATGTATCAAACACCTTATATACATTCTTAAGGTGGTAATATATTAAGCAGTCATAATCCTTTATCATCTTTAACCATCTTATATGGTGCATGTTAAACTCCTTATGTATGAATATATATTTTATATATTTATGATCAGAATATATATCACACTTTTTCCCTTAGATATAATGCCTCCATATATTTAATGAAAACATTACTACAACTAACTCTAAATCATGATTTGAGTAATTTTTCTCATAAAATTAAATTGTTATGAGGTATAGGCTATAACCATGTTATTCTGCACAGAAAAAAATCCTGATACCTTCTTGGATGCATCACTATAGATTGAAAACCCCTCTCCACTATAGGGTAATGTATGCATATGTGCACTGACTAACCTTTTTTTAATTCCTTGACTTGTTTCTCACATTCATCCATCCAAGGAAACATGGAACCCTTCAAAGTTAACATGGTCATTGGATTATATAGTCATGAGAAATTATCCACACACCATGGATAATATCCAACTTGACCAACAAAACTATAGATCTCAGTCATCATAGTTATTCAATGAAGACATTAAATAGCCTTTGTATTTGATGGATCTACTACAATACACCCTCTTGAGATTATATGACCAAAAAAATGAAATATTTTTCCTCCAAAATTATCACTTTTTAAAAATTTCATATAGTTTATCCTTCCTTAGGGTATTTTGTACAATTCTCTAGTGGTCTTTATGCTCTTATTTTATCTTTGATTAGATAAGAATATAATTTATAAAGACTATCAAAAATTGTTTACGGTAACATCTAAAGACTTTATTAATTAAATATATGAAGATATCAGTGGAATTAGTAAGGAAAAATGAAATCACTATATATTCATAGTTTTTACACCTTGTACGGAATGTCATATTGGGTATATCCTCCTTTATTCCCTTCAATTGATGATATCTAGAAAGAAGTTCAATCTTGGAAAAGTATTGAGATCTGTGCTCTGGATTAAAAAATCACCTATACGGGGAAGAGGATACTTGTTCTTGAATGTGATCTTGTTCAACTCATGATAATTAATGAAAATTCACATCGATCTATATTTTTTTTTAAAATAAGAACAAGTGAAAGCTAAGGTGATACAATTGATAGAATAAATCCCTTATCATGTTTTTCTTGGAGTTTCTTCTTAAATTATTGAAACAAAATTGGGTCCATTCTATAGGGAGTCCTTAAATTTAGTGTGAAACTAGGTATGAGTTATATCAAAAACTCAACTTCATGTTTTGGTGGAAGGATATAAAAATCTTCTGGAAAGACATCCAAAATGTCTTGGAAAATTGGAATATCATCGATGTCGAGTTTCTCCCAACCCATTTGAGATAAAAAACCCTTATTAATGGGTATTAATACCCACACACTAGATGTAATCTCTATAAGAAATTTATAATTATCATAAAATCGATAAAAAATCATAGTTTGGTTTGAAATATAAAATGTTACTTCCATTAATTGACAATTGATGTGGGATTTATTCATATAAAGTCAATACATGCCTAAGATGACATCAAATTTAACCAGAGTTAGAATGATAAGATTTTCCGGAAGCACATTCACACAAATTTCAATCATCGAAAAATCATAGACTTTATATGCAATCATATTACCATTAGGGGGTTTCCCTGATAATTCCACATCTAATATTTTTGGTGGTATATTAATACCCTAAAGAAATTCTTTAGATATTAAAGAGTGGTTAGATCTATAATCAAATAAGACATTAGCAGTTTTAGAGTATATGGTAGGTATATCTTTTGCAATGTATTTATCTCACCCATCATCAGAAATAGTGATTCCATGAGATTTCCCACAATCCCTCAGTATAAGTGGTTGGTGACATCAATCATCATCATTAACCATCTTGTTTTGGAACTAGTTAGAATAAGTCCATTATCCTTACACTTGTATCAATGAATTGGGGTAGGTTAATTTTATATAGATTTTTCTATAGTCATATTGTAAGATAACCTCTTCCCATAACATTGGAAATACAATTCCTAAGAGTCATCCCTTACACACATAAAACATTTATCTTAATCCTTAAGACAATTTCCTTTACGCTTCTTCCCACACTTATAAAATAAAAGAAAGATCATCTTCTTCTCTCTATAGTTTTTAGATTTTCCTTTGAACTCCATCTTACTTTTATTTTCAAAACCATGATATTGATGCATAAATCAAACCTCCATTTAAACATTCTTGTAACAACGCATAATATATTCATAGGTACTAAAGTTTCTTATGTATAACACCATTCCAAGACTTTACTTTAATCCACGGACGAACATATCAACTTTACTTTTGGGTTGGATGATAATACCAGAAGCATACCTCGAAAGTCTTGTGAAATTAAACACATAGGTACCAATATATTCGTCATCTATCTACTCTAACCCAATGAACTCTTTCTATGTATTTTTATCAATAATAAAAGGAAAGTAATTATTGAAAAATAAGTTCTTGAACTCATCACAATACATGTATTCAATTTCATCAAACTTCCTTGCATTCTTGATTAGAGTCCACCACTAGTACACTTTACATTATAAATGATAAAAAACCAGAATGTATTTCTCATGTTATTAATACTGGATAATAGAGAACATCTTTTTAGTGGTACTGATCCATTTTTATTCAACAAGCGGATCAAAAGACCCACTGAAAGAATGTGGAAAATGCACCATGAAGTACTCAATTGAATGTTGTTCCCTCATTTACTCATTTTTAAGTCCAACATAGCTTGTGAAAATTTTTTGGGCATGCCAATGAGATTTTTCATTCCAACTCCCATAGAATTTATATTTCAAGGAGAACAATAATTTCATTTCCCATCAAACTCAACCTTAATGTGGTTCCTTCAAGTTCCATCCATTAAATAAATCCAAAAATCAAAGAGTAAGAAATAATAATCATATCAGGGAACCAAATAATAATGAAAAAAAATTATAGGATGTCTAAATTATGAAAAATTATTTCAAATATGAAACATTAGGTTTATAGTAGGTTATTCATAGCTAAATTCTATAAATATCCTTCATGATGGTTTGTGAAAACTTTTTAAATTTCCAAATCGTATCCCCTAGGGGTTTTAAACCAGGTGTGCAGTAAGGCTCGTTGTCGTGTACCAGTTCTCGATCAAGTATATCTAAATACAGTGTTTTTAGGATTTTTAACCCTATGTACATTTGTTCTAGAGCCACATCCACTTGTAGTATCCCGATAGGGACGTATTTCTAAGAACCGGTCACTTTATCCTTTACAAAAATTCTTGGAAATTTTCTTATACTTTGAATTATCATTAAAATTATCCTTATACATTTCCTTAGGCTTCTCACTATGGTTTTATCATCCTACTTTACAAAGGTTAACTAAAATATTTCTATGATGCCAAATATTGTAACCCTAACTTAACTTGAATATAAATTGCATTATTTTTTTGCTGAATACTTAATACAATACACAAAAGATCCTAAATATTATATTAGTTTAGTTCCTTTGGAAACATGGAAACATAAAAACTAGTATATAAGTGAGCTACATTATATCCCAATTGGTTATTAATCACTAGAATCCTTCTTAGACACATCATATATAATATATACCTTCATAACCTAGGGAAAGAAAACATAAAAAGGGGTGATGTCAGATTATCTATAAGGGTAAATAAGGGATAGATGCAACCATAATCATGATCATAAGGGTATGATAACATGATCCTAACATTAGAAGATCATACCTTTCATATCAAAGGTCATAAATATGAATCATGGAATAAATATTTTCAGCTCATATGACATGAATCATAAAGGAATCAAGATAATAAGCCATTAAATAATAACATAGGAATAGTTCATGGAATATTTTTAGACACATAAACATATAAAATTATTTTTATAGTAGTCAAGGCATCACTGATAAAGACATATTAGTGTAATAGGTTAACTACCCAAACTATCTTAGTAGCTAAGGTTCACTCCCAAGGTCATATTAGTAGAAATATCTCTTTAATAATCACATTTCACTCCCCATTATATCCCCATTATATCTCATAAGATATAATTATTTACCCAATGAATTGGAGGTATATATAGGTCCCACCCATCTCATAATGAAATCATATATATCTATGCCACCAGATCATAAAAATTCAACATATCACAACCCATAAAATGAAATGGGTATCATAAAAATGTTGTCATATCATAACCTGTGGAAAATAGATATGTTTCATAATCATTTCATCAAATAATAACCCATGAAATAAGTGGGTTTCATAATCATATAACCCATTAAAGAGAAAAGAAATTCATAAACATCATTCCATCAAAACATAAACCATTCAGAGAAAGAATATGAATGGATAATTTGGATAATTTCCCCATAAATTAAGGATTAAAACCAATATATTTCATATTATATGGAAAATAATTTGGAAATATCCTTTAAAAACATTTCTTGAGTAAAATATCCTTTATTATTTAATTTTTTTATAACACAAAACATTTTTAAAAAAAATTTATTTGAAAATATATTTGAAAAAATTAAAAGGAAGATTTTAAAATGATAAAACATTTTTGAAATAAATTTTCATTTAAAATTAACTTAAAATATCATTTTATAAAAACATTTTTTAAAACATTTTTGAAAACATGGTTTTTTGAAGAAAACAAATTTCAGACCGAAGAGAGAAATAAGGTCTGATTTTCTTGAAATCATTTTCTTAATTATATTAAGCAAAAAAGAGTAGAAAAAAGATAACAATATATTAATATATCATGAAAAAATAGAAGAGAATAAAATCATCATATTTATTGAGATATGGTTCATAATATTTCATCAATGGAAGCATAATCACAAACAATCCCAATAAGAGACGAGATTATTGAAATTAACTCATAAAATTTTGGTAAATTTGAATAAAAATCCCCCTGTAATAAAATAACATTACATAAAGTTTAAAATATAATTAAAATAATGATATTGATTATATAAAATTTCAAATTTCAGTATATACACCTCATAAAAGAATATAGGTTCATAACAAAACATGTGTCTCAAAGAAAAAAATTGAGACAAAACTACCTTAATAATTTGGTAACTTTTGAACCATTAAAACCCATGAAATTTGGATCATGAAATGGGTATGTAAATACCAATAAATTTAAGTATAATAATCATATAATATATACACGTGCATAATATACACCACCCCAAATAAACGAGTGGTCAATAAGGTATAAGTTTCGCAAAAATAAAAGTGAGACTAGAAATCCCCTTACCTAATGTCTTGACTCTCGTTGTACTGATTCAAACCTCCTATATAATAAATATAGGTTTATTATAAATATATAAAGGACCAAATTAATTTATATATTACCATATATTATTTACTTATTACTTTATATTACATTTTTATTAACAATTCCATGTCAAAGTTACATTTTGGGTAATAACTGCATTGTTTTTTACATATGTTTTCATTTGATATATTTTTGGTCCTCATACTTATATCTTGATCTCTAGAATGTAAAACATGATATAAATATAATATATATTCAGTATATACAAATTTATTATAATTTATAATATATATAAATATAAAATGATATACACTATTCATGGAGATTGTAGGCCGTACGTACGTATGAACGCTGTTTATATTTCTTGTCGTATTGGAAGAACGAAAATTAAATAATAAATATATTATAATTATAGTAGAATTATTATTTCATGTATATAATATATTTTTATTAAACCCATAATCAATACATTCCATGTAAAGTATAATGAATCACATCACTTTGAGGAGGCGATAGTCCACACATCCACAAACGAAGTTTTCATATTTCTACAAAATGGTAATAATGAAGGAATATATGTTATGTAATAATTATATAAAAACAAATAAATCATAAATATCATATATATAATATAAAATTAGAAATTATATCATTATTTATAACCATTAAAGGTTGAAATTTAAGAATGTGCGACATCGGTTCACAAGGCGATTGTCTGCTGTACACATGAATGATGATTTCATATCCCATTTGATGGAAGTGTGTGTGAGTGTAGGTAAAAAACTTAACATAACGACATATACATATATTTAGGATAATAATTTTATTATTTAACCATGTAATAATAATAATCTAGTGGTTTATAGTGAAAATAAAACAAAATATCTTGTGGAAGGATGTTACCACTTCTTTGGGTAACTCCTTTTGGTTTCCACCAATGGGAATCCTTGGTTGGATTTCTAAAAAAATAAAGGATTATAGGATTAAGGTAGGGAATTTTATAGGATATTTGGTATATTTTTACATGAAAAATGTCTTCATATGTGTGAATAAGTGACGGGGAAGAGTGCTCTTTTATAATGGAGGAAGAGTGGCATTCTTGTAAATATAAAAAGGTAAACACCACTGAGAGGTCTCCCTTATATCATGTGCCTATAATAATTTTAAATTTTCTATAAGATAAGTGAATTGGTATAAATATGTCCATAAAATTAATTTTGGACATATTTCTAGTTTATTTGGCCCCTTAAATTAAATTTTAACCACTAAGTAATCTTGTTTTCACCATAATCGTTGTAATTAATTTTAAAAACTTTCACTAACATTTTTGGTCACAAAATAAGTTGAACTTATTAGAAATTAGAAATTATTATTATTAAAAATATAGAATAAATTATTAAAAATTATAATAACATAATTTTGAGAAATTAATTTAAAATTAATACCGTAGATGTGTCGCGAAAGTGGTTTTTTTAAGTGAAATTTATTAAAATCTTGAAATGTTTTTATATCCAATTTAAATGAAAAATTGGTTCCAATGACCTAAATTGGATTAATTTATGTAAAATTTATCTAATTACACTTTAAAACCAAATTATAATATAATTTAACAGTATAAATAAATTATACAAAAAATAATTTTGAATTAAAATTCATTATTTTTCACTATTCATAAAAAAATGTAGTTTTTCAAAAAAAATCCAAAAATTGACGCTAATCTAATTTTGAAATTATCACTTTAAAGATGAATTTTATTTTAAAAAAATAAATTTCTAAAAGTGTCTAAAATTTATTTTATTACTGTTCACAGATGGACATAAAAAGTAGTTCATTTGAGAAAGTAGTATTTCCAAACATATAAAGACTCCACAAAAAATTATTTGTTTTTTTATAAAAAAATTATATTTATATAAAAAAATTATAAATAATATTTAAAAATTAGTTAGTAATGTTCATATTACTAATTTTAATGACTATTTTATAATTATATCATTTAAATAAATATAATAATAAAATTTTGTTTCATATAAACTCAGTGGTGGATGTAACGTAAGCCAAGTCAGTGTTGTATGTATCGCAAGATTATCTTGCTGTATCATATAACGAAAGATTAAATTGGTGTATCTTGCAACAAAATATATCAAAGAAAATTAATTTATTTGATGAAATACTCATAAAAAATAAGAGTGTTACATTGTAACCTCTATAGCCTGAGTAAGAATAAGTGTCTCTACCTAGCCTAGAGGTTAGACCTCCTGCACAATAACCTCAACAAGGTTATGATCAACAAGAGAGATTTATTATTGTGGTTCACTAGTAGGTCCCTCCTAAGTTATATTCAAACATCTTATTATGGGGCATGGTACAAAAAAACATCAATATATAACAAGAAATCATCATTCAAGGGAAAACATATGATAAAATCTATCAAACATAAATCAAAAGGGATATAAAAAACTCAAAACAAAACTTGGTAAAAGTCTAGAATCAAAACACCAAATTCCATCAAAGAAACTTTTCCAATGAAAACCTAAGGATTTTTTTGATGATATATGGCTAGTAACTAACTCGTATCACACCCCTAAGTCATATAATATATACCAACATCAAGTAAGAGGTTCAACCACATTTGATTCCAATTTTTCATGAACCAAAGTGGATAACCAACCTAAACGGTACTCAAGATGACCCTGAAAAGACTTAAAGGGTGTTCCCGATCCCCATGGGCTACCAAAAAGCACCATGGAATCAATACGAGTAAAGATGGAATGATCTATCTCTAACAGTTATAAGGAAAATCAATGTATAAAATAAGAATAAACAAAAACATTGGTATAAAAAACACTACATAGCAGTAAAGGTATAAAATCACCCTAAAAAAGTCTCAAAAATAGTAAGATGAACATAAAACAATAGGTGAATGAAAAAATCTATCATTTGATTCCAACTCCCAAAGGTCCTAAAAGTTAGGTAAACCCTTCACCTTTGAATGGTTTATTTCATTTCCTTGTAATTGGAATAATAAAATATATAAACACTTGAAGGGAAATTTAGGGTGTGAGCTACAATCCCAGTTTCTTTCCACCAATCACTTCTTACGAAATTCATATCAAATAAACCATTAAATTTTAAATTTAATTAAAACATGTCCTAGAAATATTTTCACGGTTCATATCAAAACATTCTCGAATAAAAATTTCAAGAGTTAATAATAAAATAGGTACAAAGACATGTTTCATCTAAGAAATAATGAATATAATATTTTATCAAAAGAGTCATGAATTATAATTTCTATATGAATTTACATGTGTAAAATATTTCATAAATTTAGCATGTAAAGTCATTTAAAATCATAGCACCATGTTTAAGAGAATCGCAGGAATGTTAAATAGAGATTCTCGTATATCTCGATGAATATTGGATTTCAGTGTACACAATGAACATCCATAAGTATGAAACGGAGTAGATACATAAGGAATAATATCCCTTCCCTCAACTAGTTTAGTTTGTGTTTTCAACATCAATCCATTTCTAGGTAGTGATAATAAAAGATAAGAGTGTGTTCTTCTCACCTAACTACCCAATATTCCAAGTGCTTCTAGATAAATCAAACAATGTAAGGGAATATCATTACCTGAATCATTCTTATATAATTTCAATAATAATTTCATTTTCACCAATTTCATATTTCAAAACATGCATTTAATTTCAAAAACCAACATCAATGTTTTTTATCCTAAAATCATTTTATTGATTTCATAAACAAACATAAATGGGTTTTTAATGAAAACTCATACCATTTTATTTTAATAACAAATAATAAAAATGTTTTTTTACCAAAATTAATTGAATTGTCATATTTTAAATCAAAAAATATCTCATGAAATTTCATTTCATCAAAATCCTGTCAATATTTTTATTTAAATTCAAGTAATGTTTTTTAAAATCAAAAATTAATTTGCATTAACCACTGTCAATAATTTTCATCACACACACCAAGCCATTTGAAATTTATTTTTAAAAGCCATAAATATAGAATTGATAATAAATTTGAAATTCATTTTAGTTTAAGAGACAAGAGAAGGTTTAAAATAATAAACATTACTTTTGAAACCACCTACCTTAATTGTAATACCAAAAAACCCCAATGAGGGATCTGAAAGAAGAAAAAAAGAAGAATTACACACCCCATGATGAAAATCAAATATCAAAAGAACTCTTCCGCTGACCACCCAGCAACTGGACACCACAAAATATTATATAAAGGATACAAAAATCGATGCAACATAGGACTAGGTACTTTTAAAAATATCATTGGTTCTATGGTTCTCTGAGAATACCCCAAATTAAAATTATATTTAATTTTTCATTTTTAATTTAATATTGAATGCTGAGGGTTTAAAATTAATTAAAATAAGAGTTTAAACTTTTAATAAGTAAAAATAATTTAATTCTCTTATTTTCCATCTTTTGAATCAACCAAATTGGCATCACAGGTGTTCACTAGGAATAAGAAAGAGAAAATAGATTTAAAAAATGTATTTTAATTAAAACAGTGTTGTGTAAGGGTAAAATGTTATAAACCTTAAGTAGCCAATGCCTGTCACATAATGGTAAGGGGTTTTACCTTTACATATGTCACTCACCTAGGCTACCCATACATAGATTCTATATTAACCTTACTTATCATTTAGAAATTAGGGGTTTCCATTATGTAACTCCAATATACCCTTATGTGGTGACTGGTTACCCTTATGTAATATCTCTATCCTTACACAATATAGGTTTACCCTTAAAAAACACCAATATCTAATTTAGTTCCCTTACACAAGACCTTTAGGAAACCACTGTAACCTTAAAAAATTTAGGTTTACCCTAATGAAATACCCTTATATGCGATAGCTTAACCTTATGTATGTCAACTTTACCATTATGCAACGTATAAGATTTGTCCCTTACATTTACACATGGTAGTTTTACCCTTATGTAGCCCTTGAAAATACAATGTTACCTTTAAAAAACACTCCCTGCACAAGGTTATAGGGTCTTTACCCTTATGTTTACTCCATGATTAGTCTTCAATACATATAAAACAAACAGAAACAATATAAACCAAATAATGTACATGAAATCAAAAATCAGGATGTTAAACCTACTTTTTTATAAATTCCTCAAATTTTATTCATCTATCATCCAATTATATTTTCTATCAAGGTTATATATATATATATATATATTAATTTATAAAATGAATATTGCATTGCTAATATTATGATTCACTTATACATTATTGTTTGTGAGTGATTATTCTAAGGAATTGAGCATATCCAAATTTTACTATTATTATTATTTTCTTATTTTCTATTTTTTATCCCTTTGCAATACAATCAATTATTATGGCCATTTTTATTCTTTAAATGAAAATTTCAAATTATTATAATAAAATTTATTTGGTTTTATTATGTGATGCATGAATTATATCACATTACTAAATATGAAACAATTATTTATTTATAAGATAAATTCCATTAATAAAATTCTTGGTCATTACAATATTAACCCAAGAATACATAACCACCAAGATCCCCTTATATAGATGGATCACATGAAAATCTATCAATACCAACTCCTAAGGTCTCACTATCAAGAGCATGCACAACTTCTAAGAATAGATTTCCATTATCTTGTACCAGAAAAAAGAATGTATATAGATGCCCAAAGGCATATGTTGGCTGTGAGAAATACTATCCTAGTATTATCCCCACATGAAATTTCATAAGAAATACACATAAAATAAACAAAGTATACTTAATTTTAATTAAAACATGTCCTGGTAGTATTTTTCAAAATTGATAATAAAATATGATCCAAATCATTACAATTAAAATTATAAATAAGGTACACAAAATTGTTTCCATTAATACAGGCATGACTAAGCATATCAATCAAACTAATAATGATAAATGATTTTATCAAAGAGTCATGAATAAATAATTTTTTTAAAAAATGGGCATGTACACTTAATTATCAATCATAGAACCATGGTTATAAGTTCTATAGTTGGTTGGACTATGTCTCAAGGCTCTACACACTGTTGATGAAATACAACTCATAGTGTATAAAATTTTCTATATCTCAAACCTATGGGAAATAATATTCCACCCCAAAGAATGAATCCCCTACCCTAATCAAGTTTAGTATCATTTTCATCATCAATATATTGATTATTAGAGGCAATACATGCATAAATTGTATATTCTAGGTGACCCACCATACTAAATATACTCCCATGTGCTTCAAAGAAATCAATCAAGGGCAGAATCATTCATCTCAAATTATTTTCATAAACCGTTATTCAATAATCCCCAAATCGAGTTTTCAAGAATGCCATTTGATTTAGAAAAAATATATATATATTCTTTTTTATCATAACACATTCCTTTAAAAATAATTCATTTTAATAAAATTCCATTGATTATTTCATGCTTTCATTTCCAAAAAATCATCATCAAATTATTCTTCAAATCACCCATTTCAATTAAATATATTTTTCTAGAAATCAACAATTTATTTCAAAATAAATTTCCAAAGAGTTTGAAACACACACCATTATATTTGAAAAAATTCATTGAGAATCTCAAATCATTAATTAGAAATAAATTTAATAAATTCATTTCAAAATAAAACAATAAAACAATGTTTCAAGTGATACTGACAAGATTAGAAAACCACTTACCTCAAAAATGTAGAAAACCATAATATCTCCAAGACTAATAATGTAAGAGGAAAATATCTATCCATGTGAACCTAGATCTTCAAAGATAATACAATTTATAAAGGGTCCACTACTTGAATAATGATGGACACTAAAGTTTTTTCCAGAAACACACTCAATTCAAAATTTGAGCCAAAGATAAGAAAACCATCAGTTTAATAAAGGAAAAAAGAGTTAAATAATAGATTAAAACCCTTATTAAGGGCACATACCACTGGAAAAAAATTCCAAAAAAGTTGAGTCCCCTTCTAATTTTTTCATAAAAAAGTACAACCCCCACCACCCTGACATGGTGGTCCCCACCATGACATGATGGCCTCACACAAAAGATAAGACATAGAGAATGGGTGTGGTTATTTAACCATTTTAAACAGAGGGATCGAAGGGATAGCATGGTCATGATGCTTCCATTTTTCCCCCAAAAGACAAAAAACCCCTTCTTTTAAGCCACCATGAACCTCTAACACTACTAAAACTGAAAAAAACCAACCTAAGGATCAAAATAAAACAAGGTAAACCAGATAGTTTACTTTAAAGAAAAAAGTTAGTATGCTAGAATTCTCCCCATCATAAATGCTTTCTTCCCATATACAACCTCATAAAAAATATTGGTTCATAAAGATATTATTCTATTTCTCTATCATCATCAACTCATTATCCCATATATAATGGGAATTTTAACCATGATTCCATATAAACCAAACCAAAGTTATGTAATTATTATAAATAACATTCATTTGAGAATCAAAAATTCAAAATGGTAGCCCAGTCACTGTCATATCAGGCTCCACATTAATTTCATCACAAATAAAAACATGTGATGGTCCCGAAAGATATTTCTTAAGATGTAATACATGGAACACATTATGGATCTAATTTATATAGGGAGGAAAGTCCAAATTTTATTCCATATTTTCAATCCACTCAAAAACCTAAAAGGGTGAAATATATCTCGATGCCAATATCCCTTTCTTTCTGAGTCATTGGTGACCCAGTCAACGTGATACATTTAAGAACACCTGGTCACTAAGTAGTAAATCCAAATGACATCGACAATAATTGATATAATACTTTTAATGGATTTGATCTATTAACAACCTATGTAAAATCGTCTAGATTTTCACTTCCATATCTTGGACCAAGATGGGTCTCATTAAGAAAACTTCACTAACCTACAATGAACATAGTATAGATTTATAAGTCCACTCATACAATACCACAAGGGTTTCCATTTTTATGGATGAAAGGTATCTATTTTTATAGGAAGAATCAACTAGTCTCAAATATAAATCCCATGTTCCTCCAAATTCAATAACGTAAGAAAAAATAGTGTCATAGAAAAACTATATATCTCACTATATATGACCATTCATATGAGAAATGTAAGATGTGATCAACCTGAACTATAATCTCATTTCATCATAGAGGCCTCTCTAAAAACAATATGTGAATTGAGGATCCCTTTAAAAAACAACGGGATATGGAACTATATGTAATCTTACAATCTTCTTCACATATATATTTCCTAAATCCTCAATATTAGTGGTATCACGAATAGGAATAAAGTTATTTTATTGGGTTAATTAGTCATTCACCACCCATATCACATTCTTTCATCATGGTGTATGTGAAAAAACAATAATTAAAACCATCAATAACTCATTGCATTTTCATGTTGGTATAATGAGGTCTTAAAGTAGGCCAAAAGGCGTTTGATACCCAGCCTTGATATGTTGACAAATATAACAATGAGAAAAAAAACCTATAATGTATCATTTTTACCTAGCCACAAAGAATGTAACACCTATAAAATTTAGTTTAAAATTATAATAATCTTGACAGCTCACTTCACACACAACACTAATCTTTATATGAATTTAGAAATATTATAAAAATATTATTATTTAAATGTGATTGTCATAACATAACTATTTAATTGGAGGGTATAAATATGTGTAACAACATTATAAAATACAAGTATAATTTTCCTAGTCAAGAAAAATGTATTGATTAATTATTAGTAAATTAGAACTCAACTTTTATTAAAGTCATTTTAAGCTTCAAAAAGGTATTTTATTCAAGATTGATTTTTATTTAATTTTATGTGTGGAAATTATGATTATTTTTTATCAAATTTAGAAATTTTATTTTTTAAAATAAAAATTATTTTTTAAATCATCATATCATAATTCACTTATAGTGAAATTTTGAGATTTTTTTAAAATGATTTATTTTTCACTGAATTGTGAAAAATAATGATTTTTCAAATACTATCATTAAATAAAGTAATTTAAATATACCATTATATTTAGGATATAAAATTAAAGTTAAATATAAACCATTTAATTTATAATAATCAAATTAAATCAATTTTAATAATAAATATTCCTGATTTTGATATAAGTTAATTTTTTTTCTTAAAACACATTTTTTCTAAAAACTGTTTTTAATTGTGTTTTACATATTTATTTTAAATTTAATTTTTAACACATATAGATATTGAATATTAAAAAATTGATAAAATATTTTAAATTAATAGGTTCAAACTTTTTAAATAGATCCCTTTATTTTTTTCTCATTATGAATAGTAACATTGGTAAATATTTGTCTCCTCAATAGGGAAAAACATGTAAAGTAGGGTGAAAACTTTAGTATGAAGATTTAAAATTTCATTAAAACTTGGACTTATCCTATTTCATGAGTTTATTTTAGAAATTTTCATACAATTATTAAGTATAAGGCCACTTGGTTCCATTTTTCTTTGATTATGGCCTTCGTAAACTTAAAAAAATAACAAATACAAAATGTCACTCTCTTGACATTAATATCTCAAAAATTTTTACATAAGGATAAGAAGAGTATAATTTTGGATATACAATTTTATTTTAATTAAAAATTAATTTATTTTTATATTAATTTATTTTTAATTTTTAATGAATTAATTATTTCCTTAAATGCTTACGTAATGCTGATATAAAATTTATTCAACTAATAGAAAAATAGAAAAAATGATTTTAAAAATATTAAAAGTAATAAAATTTGAAGAAATTATTATATTCCACTTTTTTGATTAATATAATATATTAGAGATTTTTTAAGGTTTTATATTATAATTACATTATTGTCATATTGGTTTCAAAGTCAAATTATGTGAATAATTTTTACAATGACATTAATAGTAATTTATGATAAAAATATTTTATTAAATTATTTAAAAATCATAAAAATATTGAAAGAGGATAGGTGTGATGATAAATGGTCTGAAATTTCATTCTTTGGTAATTTATTATCAATTTTTTACCTTATAAATAAAATTTTAATCCTTTAATATTTAAAAATCCATTACCATGGTTAAGATTAAAATTGGTTAACCAAGGGGTTAAACTGAAATATAAGCATTAAAATGGCACCAAAACCTGTATAAATTTAATTAGATAGTGATATTTAGACCTTATACTATTTTTATTTTAATTTATGGCCATTTTAAAAATTTAATATTTAGAATTAATTAATTATATTTAAATATTTTTTGTAATTCTATGTCGGGCTTTTCCCTTTTTTATAATAGGGAACCCCTTATCTCTTTTTTTAACCCCTATTTGACCCATATATCTTGACCAAACCCTATCCAATTATCTTATAAAATTCCCTAAATAAGAATTATATGTGATTGTTTTCTTAAAATACCATTCCAAGGATCCTTAATAAATGATCTAATGTAGGCATATTGAAGAAGATATAATCATCTTACCCAACCTCTTTCAATATATTTCTTATTTTACCTCTTCTAAATATATGTAATTCATCATAAAATAATAAATTAATTCGACTCAATATACCTAAATTTTATTATTATTATTATGTAACCACCAATATCCACCCTCTATTCCATCAAATGGGAAGTGGAAGTATTGCTCGTTCGTATGTGTGGACTACTGCCTTTATGTAGAGATACAATTCATTTTCTACCACCATCTTTCATGGATGGTCATTATGATGGATTTCAAGTTTATATATTATGTTTATTCCATAATTATTATTATATAATTATAATATCATATCTATATTTTTATCTTCCAATCCATTGGGAAATGATAACGTCGCCCGTGCGTACTTGTTGACTACCACCTCCACGAAGCGATGTGATTCATTTTTCATTTCCACTTTACTTAGATAACAATGAAGATATATTTAATGAATAAATATGATATATATGATATAATAATTATAACACTCCAATATTTTAAGGTATGTATCATCTTAAATAATTTCAATTCATTTGATAGCTTAGAATGCACATAGAATTATTTGAAATAGTATAAATCATATAAAATCATACAGAGAACAAAAAAACATTATAAATGAGTAATGAATTAAATAAGAGGTATTTCTATAAGTTAAGGAACCTATACTGATTAAATAATAACTAGACCTTAGGAATAGTAATATGACCCTTATGAATAGTAAACTAGCCAAATGAATAGTAAACACTTCCATGAAAGTATAAATAAAATTTAAGCATTTTATAAATGAAATTATGAAATAATTATATCATAGTATAAGTAAATAAATA
This sequence comes from Viscum album, assembly GCA_963277665.1. NCBI lineage: Eukaryota > Viridiplantae > Streptophyta > Magnoliopsida > Santalales > Viscaceae > Viscum > Viscum album. The sequence continues at coordinate 283,223,614 of OY728129.1, forward strand.
TTTTAGAAATTATTTTCTTAGTGTTGGTATTTTTATAAGTCATAAATATTTAATGAAAATTTTATAATTAAAAAATTTATTTAAAATATAAAATAATTTATGAAATGTATTCATAAATTAATATTTTATTGTCTTATGATTTTAGGATAATTTTATGAGAGCTAAGTTAATTTTTCAGAGTGTGATAAAATGAGGTATAAATTTAAAATCTATATTTTTTGAGTAAATGATGTTTTTAATAAAAAATTAAATTTATCATATTTAGAAAATTATTTTTCAAAAAGGGATTTCATTTTTGTATTCTACATGATGAAAAATGGTTAGGGTTAATTTTTGGTTTTTTCTTAAATACATGATTTATTTGGTCAATAATAAAATACTATAATTTGAGATAAATATTAATAATTTATATATCTAGTAATAGGTGATATATGAATGATTTAAGACCATAATACCAAAATATACCTCATTATTTTAATATATTTGGTGATAATTCTCAAACAATTCATAGTATTGAGAAAAAATATTAAATAAATGAATAAAATATTCAAAAAACACCCCTCTCCTCCACTATAAATACCACTCCTCACCGCCACTTCTCCTCGCACCTACAAGCCTTGAATACTATCCAAATTCTACCCAAATCATATTTATTAGTCCCTAATACATGTCTAAGAGCTCTTGGTCTAAAACAAATACCAAACCAAGGTTACTTAGGGAGGTACTCAAAGAGGGGAATTTAAAAGGTAAATCCTCTTTCTTTTTCTTTTAATATCCTTTCAATTTTCTTTTTCATTTCTTATCCTCTACTTACATCCTATGTCTAAATTATCATGGTAACTCCAATATCATCTATATAATATAATTATATAATGTTAATGGAATATCCCTAATTAAAATCCTTTCTCCCTCTCACTATTTTATTTTAAAAATGAAATCATTGTCCGTGAGGTGCTGATTTACAACCTTCATGGACAAAATATTTTTGTACTTAAATTTCTCCTTCATGGATGGTCATGAAAACAATTTTTATGGTTGAAACAGATTATAAAATATTCATTACATACTATTTAACTTTATACACCCCTTATATATACATAGTATTAATTAATTAAACAAAACTAATGCGTAATGATAAAAAAACGCCCAAAATAATCTAGGAAATTATCACTAAAAGTTTATCTAATGATTCATCCTCATAACATTTAAGGAAATTAAATATATAACCATTTAAAATTCTTTATGTTCATTAATAACATATAATTCCAATTATGGATAATTATACCCATTATTCTTGAACTTTATTACTTATAAAAAAGTGAACTGATCATTAAAACCAAGGAAATGAATGCTCCCGAACTCCCTTTTTTTCATTCAGGTCACACTTCCTCTTTATTCTTCCACCTACCATTACTGAACCAATCATTAAAGGAATTAATTATGAATTCATTTAACTATATATTAATTATTTTAACATACTATAAATTCCATACTAATATATATAAAACTTTAAAACATATTCTTCCAACTATCCCGTCAATTCCCCGTCAATGGTCGGGTAACAGCCTATAGATACATTTCAATATAAATACATAAAACCATCCTCACGGGTTGATTTTATAAACTATATATAATACATAAACATATAATTATATTCATTATATAATTCTATAATTGATTATATAAATTTATAATTTTCATTTTGATAAAATAACAAAAGGGTTGCAAATCTAAGAATTTTTAAGTAAAAAATTGTATCAAACAATTCAATTTTCATCAATGAAAATTAATAAATATAATAAAATGATTATAATTTATAAATATTTATATAGATAACTATAATTCATTTCTACATTATTATTTTAATAAATATATGTTTTTTCTTCATGTGGCACAAACACGACAAAATTAATCTAGAATTAAGGTAAGGGACTACGTCTCAATTTCCATTTTATTGAGAATTACATGGTATTGTGCACAAAATAATTTTTATGTGGTGTATATAACGAACCTTTTAGATCATTTTTCATTTTAAATTACATTTCTATTGAATATCCATATTCTTATTTCATGGATATGATTATTGCCTTAGCTGTATACCATTTTACATACAGTGTTTATTTTGAATGCTATATTAACTTGGGAAATATTGATGAATCTGTATCCTCTACCCAATATGGATATTGATAAGGAATATTTTTCATGAATTAAATATATGTATTAATAATGAATAGGAATTTAAGTTATGGGTGGGGAATGCTATATCCCCTTGATGCATCAACGAGTCTCATGAGACAAAATAGTTGGCTACGAACCCTTCATGTTTGTTTCCAAACAGAATCATATGAGTTTATACCTATAGAATTAAACCATATTGAAAATACAGCAGTTCATGTTCTAGATACATTATTTCCACTTAATAATCATTTTCTTCATCCAGTATTCAATTATTACTTTCCATGATATTTTCTCTATGATAATATCTATAGATACATTTCTATTCCTAGTTTAATAATGGCTTGTGTTTGTCAGATTATTTTACCTTTCCATAATATCTATGAATTATTGAATTTACTTAACCTATTGTTGTTTCATATAACCCTTACCGAGTATTTGAGATCACTCTTGTTATGTTTCTTTTCCCCACTATATGAAGAAGGAAACTTTGAATAAGCTTTCAAGGATACATTTTATTTCTTTTTATTATATATCATGGTTTATTTTATTTTACTAATGTATTACGGGTATCATATATGTAATCTGGTCTTCCAAGACATCTAAACTAATCGATACTTTTAGATTTTATTCCTTATAATCATGCCAAAGTAAAAAAATAATACATTGTCTATGGGATTCTGGGGTCGGGGTGTTACAATAATGATTCTTTAAATGTTAATTATTATTTATTGTTCTTTATTTCCTTCAAAAAAAAAGTGAAAACAACGTTCAAATATATGTATGACCTACCATCTCCATGAATGTTTTAATTAAAGTACAAGGACTAAAACTACCAAACTGAAATTCTCATGAAAAATGAAAATTTGAACACCTAGAAATGATGATTTTAATAATGAGTTATTAATAAATGGGTGTTAAAATGTAATAAGTGGATCATATATGATATTATAAGTATTTAAATTAATTTTTTATAGAATTATAGTAAATTAAAAGTTTTTATACATGAGGTTAAATATCTTTTTAAGAAAGACAAAATCAGTGTAAGGGTTTTCTTGTATCACTTTTATTTTTATGATACTTATGCCATATTTGCCACACATTTCCATTGTGTGGTGAATATACTGACCAATACATTATTTTATGATTATTTAAGGAAAATTAAGGTTATTTGAAAATCTATGTAATGTTATCTCATTCATGGGGTTTTTATATGGATATTACAAAAGTTTTAAGGGATTTGTGTTATAATCTCATTGTTTTTAGAGATTATTTATGATCAAGTTTCCAATGATAAAATTTTATGACCAATCTCTCAATAATGATAAGAATTTAATTATATTTTGGTTATTTATATATATTACATGATTTAATTTTATTTTCCTCCCATTAATAACTTAAGATACCAAAATAATGTTTTTAAGAGAAACTGACTTTATTTCTCTCTTCGGTCAAAAAACCATTTTATTCGATGTCCATGTTTTCTAAAAATGTTTTTAACATTATTATATGATTATTTAAATTCATAGTTAACCATGATTTTTTTATAAATGTTTTAAAATTAATCTTCTTTTAATTTTCTAAATAAGGTACATTTTACTATTTATTGAAAATGCTAAAGGAATTTTTATTTTAACATACAAGAAATGAACAAAATTTATCACTGTCATGACTACCTAATGATTTGAAGCTTATTTTAAAAGTTCTCAAGGCCCTTATCATGGGTTATGATATGATGAATGTTTTATGATATTATTCCACACATATTTATGATTTTCATTATGTTATGGATGGACCTGAAATTATATATCCCTCAAATGCATTGGGTAAAAATGGATAACTAATGAGATAAATATATTATGTGTTAACTTGATCTCATATTCAAAATTTTATGCATATAAATTGTTTTAATGTCTATAAGATTATGCGTATACCTAGTTTTCATGTCTATAAGATTATGTGTGGACCTGGTTTTCATGTCTATAAGATTATATGTGGACCTGGTTTCATGCCCACAAGTTTATACAAGGGTATGATTTTATTTCCTTAAATTAATGAGTGAAAAAATTTCTATTTATACATGTAAAAAATGTTATAAGGTTATTTTTCTTACCACATTCATATGTCTATGTTATAATCTTATGGATCATGATATATTATTGAAGATTCTATACTCTTATGAATATAATCTATTATTATGATAAATTTTTATCCAATGACTCAAGTTTATAACCTATAAAATATTGGGTATCGACTTTGTAATTTATGATCATGATCTCATAACCTTATTCAAATATTATTCCCATTTATTATCATTGATTGATATATCTTATGATTATACTTATTGTGCCTCTACTCTCACCCTTTATTATGTTTTTTCCTTCCTCAGGTTAAGAATAAATGTTTTAAGTAGATTATACCAAATAAGTATTCTATGTGGGAAAAATTGAATATATTTCAAGAAATAATAGGATTTTTTATCAAGTATCCAAATGAACTATACCTTTATATTTCTTGTATGAATTGTAATGTCATGTAATTAGTATTCATCTAATAAGATGTAATATTTGTGTCTATAAATCTTGGGTCACTTTAGTTCGTATCAGAGTAGGGTTTAGTAAATATTTAGAGATAAAAATTATATTACTAGGGTAAAAAACCTATAGATAAGCCTAAGTTTATGATAACATCCTAAATTTTTTCTAAGATATTGATTATGTGGTTTTTTTGGAAAATCATCCATGTCTAGATACTACAAGTGGATATTGTTTTGAAACATATGTATCTAGGGGTAATATCCTTGAAAATATTTGGTCACATGTATCTCAGCCATCATTCTAGTGCATGTTGAGTGTTCCCTTACTAAGCTCCTGGTTTGAAACTCCTGGGAGATAATCTTGGGTTAACTCACATTTTCCTTATGAACTATTATGAAGGATTTGAATAGATAATAACTAATTATGGCCTACATTAAACCTAATATATCATATATTGAAAACAATGTGTCATTATTTAGACATCCTATGAATTATTTTTCACAATTATAAGATTTATCACTATGACTATTTTTGTTCACACTATATTTTTTGATTTTTTCAATGGATGGAACTCGAAGGAATCGTGTGAAAAATGAATGTGATAGAAAATTCAATGACTATCCTCATGAGAAACCAAATGTACTAGGATATGGGGCATAATATTTTTTGACTGTTATCACTCAAATCTCTCATTATATGAGTAGTAACATGGGTTATGATGAACTACTAAAAACACTAAGGAGGGATAAAATTTCATTGAATCTTTTATATGAAAACGTCCACCCTCATTCTAGGGGTATTCTAATCCACTATTTTCTAAGAAATGAATCAATATTTTGGAAAATATATTTTAATTTATTCAGCACTTGGACCATGAATATGTTGTCCTAAAAATTTATCGTTTGGAAGGAAAAGTATATCAATGGTGGAATCTTATTATGAATATAAGAAAATAGGATGAAATTGAATCCCTGGAATGGGATGAGTCTAAGAGGATATTTTTCAGTACGTAATTACCTCATATTATATGTACATGAATGGAGAAAGAATTATTTAAGCTTAATTAGAAGGATTATTAATCCATTGGTACCTATGAGGATAATTTTACAAGAAATGCAAGGTATGCTTCTATTTTAATTATCAGCCCTGAAAAAAAATTGATCAAATCGTTATTTATTTTAAACCAAGTATTCAAAATCAATTAAGCATAATTACTTTTTAATCTATCAATAAATCATTCTATTTTGACTCAAATTGGAAATGGAATATAGAAAAACTCATGGATATGGTGATAAGAAAAGGAATATAAAGTTTCATGGAAGATTTAGTGGTATGTCACAAGAAGGATAGAAAAAGATTCAAACTCCTACTTTCCAAAAATGTGAGAATAATCACTTAGGTGAATGTATTAAAGGAATAATAATATGTTTCAAGTTTTGGAAGCTTGACCATCGAGTAAAAGAATGATGAAGTGAAATGAAGAGGACAATCAATGAAATGAATGGAGAGAGATCTCAATAGAATAAACCACTCACATTTCATGCTATAGAAGCAAGGAGTTTTGGAATTATGGGAATAAATGACCTAATATAAGGACTAATGAGGATAATAATCAAAAAAACTTCTAAAGTAAAAGGAAAAAGGGAAATATCATGAAATCATAACAATTAATGTGAATCATAATAATTAGGTCACACTTATCCTCCTATATAGAGTTGGGGATTTCATGATGAAGTTTGTATGAATTACACCTTTGAAAATATTATTGTCTATCCTTGAGTAAAATTTTATGTGATTCTAAGCATTTAAATTCTCTCTCTATATAGATTCTATAAAAATTTCTAGGACAATGTCATCATATTTGATAATATGAATCAACCTATGACAATATATTTGTGCAAGGATGAGCTCAAACTTTAAATAGAAATAGTTTTGGATAATATTAGTGATTATTTAAGAAATAAAGGGTTAATTATATTTTAGAAGCATATATTATTTTATTGTGAATTTATTTTGGGAAATAACTTGTATATTTTGGATAATATATGATCAAGGTATATAAATTTTGTTATGAGACTTTATGACTGATTAAAATTATGTCAGGATAATTTTAAAGTTAATCATGAAAGGATATGGGATCAAATATTTCTAATATATAGGTTTCAATCATGTTCATACATATTTTGGAATATTTTTAAGGTTAACTATTTATGGAATGGATTAAGTTAAGCTTTGGGTGTTATTTTTGAGGTTTTTGAGATTAATATACTCTATTTATCCATGTTGGATAATGTTTGCTTACCATTCTAGTATTTATTATAAATAAAGATAAAAGGAATTAATTATAATTCATTTATGGATAAATAATTCTATTAAATATTAATTTTTATTCTTCAGTCATGAAAAATTCATCTTGAATATTCATTTCTTGGAGTAAGAGATAAATAATAAATTCATTGAAGCCAAACCAAAGTTTGAAATTGTGCTTATAAAATGGAAAGAAATTGAGTAAGTACAATTTCTCATGTTCTTTATCATAATAGTTAAAAAATCCGTTAACTTTAGGAAAATGATCTTGAAATAAAAAAATTTATACTTTTACCTTCATTTCTGATGAATCGATGGTCTTTTAACCCATTATAGATTTATGGTTTTGTGATGATTAATTTTCTGATAAAAATGTTCTATAAAAATATATATTTTTCTTTAGATGATATTTTCTTCTCTATGTCTATAATTTAAATTGCCACAAATTTTCTCCTTATTTACTAAAGTGATTATGTTCTGTCTTAGAAAACCTTTAGTTTTCCCACTTTCCATTTTTAAAAAAAGTTGTTTTACTGCCTAATATGATGTTGGTTTTCAATAAAAGTACTTTAAAATATTGAAACTTTGATTACCAAGATAAAATTGTGAGGGTGAAATTTATTTAATCTGGTCAAAATGCAACACCCCAAAAATTTAGTTTAAATAATAATATGATTGATATCTTTCATAACACGCAACATCAAGCTTTAAGTGAATTGAGATATATTATAAAAATATTATTATTTAAATATAACAATTATAACATATCCATTTAATTGGTGGATATGAATATGATTAAACACATTATGAAATATATGTATGATCTTCCTAGTCAATAAAAATTTATTCATTAATTATTAGAAAATCAGAACTCAATTTTTAGTAAAATAATTTTATACTTCAAAGATCCATTTTATTCAAAAAAAACTTTTATTATATTTTTTTGTCACCCCATAGGAAGCTGGGGTGGAAAAGGGTGGTGGGGTGTGGGGCATCCATTATAGGGTCAAGTCCCCAAGTGGTTTTTTTCTGTAGCATGCATAGTTAATGGATTTTATTGCATTTTGTGGAGAAATTATAATTAATTTCTACCAAATTTTAAATTTTATATTATAAAAAACATCATTTTTTTAAATCAACATATCATAATTCAATTTGAGAGAAATTTTAGGATTCTTTGAAGTGATTGAATTTTCAAGGAATAGTTAAAAATACTGATTTTTCAAATACTGTCATCAAATCAGTTAATCTAAAGGTCTAATTATATTATCGATTTGTTATTAAAGTGACATATGACCTATTTGATTTTTAATCATCTAATTAATTATATTATAATCATTAATATTCTTGATTTTGATATAATTTAATTTTTATGCTTAAAAACACTTTTATCTAAAAACCATTTTTTATTTCATTTTATGCATTTGTATGGAAATTTATTTTTGCCACATCTAGAAAATTATTCTTGAAAAATGGGTCCATATTTAGAATCTGGAGGATCCAATTTGGTAAATAGGTCCCTTTTATTTTATTTGATTATGAATAGTAATCGTGGTAAAAAGTTGTCACCATGGTAGGGTTAAAATGGGTAAAACAAGTTTAAAAATTTGGGGTAAGGCTTTAATATTTCTCTAACACATGAATTTATCCAATTCACGAGTGAAATTTAGAAATTTCCATACAAGTCTGAAATATATGGCCACTTGATTCCATTTTTCTTTGATTATGATATTTATATTTATAGTGACTCTATTTCTTCCTTGTAAGACTTTAAAATATATTAAGAAATACTTTCAGAGCCAGACATTGAGACAATATGTCATTCTAAGGCCTAGTGGGCTATGAATTAATTTTATAAAAATATTAAATATATTAATATCATGTGCATATAGTTTTTCTTAAATAATATAATATTTTTGATCAGAGTCTCGAATAAAAAAATCTGAGATCATGGTTGAATCTACAGAATTGGGTTTACCATAGGCATGACCTATGGTTGGTTAGCGCTGGACGACTGGTTAAGGAAGCCATTTATAGGTTCTTTTAATTAAAATAAAAAAAATAAAAAAATAACTTATTTTATTAAATAACCTAATTATATACTCTATAAATAATTCATTATAAATATTTTCTAGTGATAGTCACATAAACACTAGAAGAATTGAGAGAATCTATGATGAACCTCATTGGTGAGTTGAAATTGAACAATAATCACTGATCAGATTGAGGTGGATCGATATGAATCAGACATATTAGATCATCCTCATCACTAGAAAATTTCTTCTTCATCAATGATCGATCCATAATTGAGGTAGCTATCATCAATTATGGTTTCTATCCTTGGTTAAAAATTTGATTCTGTACATTTGATTATCTAATTTTTAATTCTGTAATCACATGTTCTTTGCTTGATCCCATAAACGAGTTAAATTATTTTAATTATTTTTTATTATTTTATGACATGATCTCACTATGCATTCCCCTCTTTGAAATCATTGGTTTATAATTTTTGTCCAATAATGTTTATCACCCTCGTTATTCTTATTTTTCACCAGCGTTCTTCACATTCTTCAATGTTAGCCTATGAGGTCATGATTTGACTTTTTTTAGGGTGGGTTCGAGTGTAATAAAACCACAAGATTCATGGTGGTTGAGAAAAGATGATTAAGGAGAATATTTTTAGATGGATCAAGATTATTTTTGGGGTGCGAGTGATGATTTCTATATATCTTGGATCTGGAATGACTGACGGGTGATGGGAGGGTCACAAGATGCACGATGGATCATAACAGGTGATTGAAATCCAATTTATAGCCACTAGAGATCCAAAATCGATGGTTGAAGGTGAAATCCATCTATTTTAGGTGGTCAAATGGTGGAAATCGTGGTGGTGGATATGGATCTAGAATCTATGTGAAGAAATTTTCTTTCTATAGAAAAAGAAACTACACGATGTGTAGTCTGATTAACACATATTGTGTAATACCCCTTGGATATGGTTCCAGGGATTCAGGTAGAGATAAGGATCAAAAATTTGTGTGACTGGGCCCACATGCCATGTGACCCTTCTTGAGTGGCTGATAATTTTTCAACTTCCCATAGCTAGGACCCTATGATAGAGGACACACTATATAATCTGGGAGTACACATGCATGTGTCGGTACCTGAGCATGACTAGGTGCATGGACAAGTATTCAAAGCCTGATGAACATGACCAAAACCTAGAGCACACATCCAAGACCTGGGTAACTGATACATGTCATGTGGGGTCCATATATGTTGTGTACAGTGACATGGAATCTGAGCTGTGTCGAGAGGAGAACATGGCCAAACAGCAGAACAGAACCACACACTGTGTGTCCATCCATACATGTCATGTACCCATATAAGAAACATTCACCTTTAATATCTCCTTCAAATTGGCTTAGATATTATCCATGACTAGCCTATCCTATTAATTTAACCACATAGAGTGTGATAGTATAATTTAAATTGTATTTCAATAAATTACATGGAATGTTCGGAGAGTGGCGCTTCTTTAGGTGGCACTTGATAATGATAGTGATCAGGCGAGATCATCAAAGAGAGGCTAGGGTCAAAAACCCCCTATCATACCAGGGTGTAGGTCTACCATACTCCTTGTACTGGTCTAGGTGGAACCCCCTAAAATACTAATGCATGGATCCTATACCAATTGATTGGAACACCTTAACATACTAGGTCATAATTCCTCTATGTATTGAGTGTCACCCCCAGATAGAATAGGTTTTGGATCCTCTAACTACTAAGTGGAATCCCCAAAAAGACTAAATAATGGTCCCTCTACCTACTAAGAAACACCCTCTAAAGGACTTGGGTATGGGTCCTCTACCTGTTGAGTGAAACCACCCTAATGCAGTAGGGTTTGGGTCCTCTATCTTCTGAGTGTCACCCCTTGATGCACTAGGGTGTAGGTCCTATATCTATCTACTAACTGGAACCCCCTTATCATACTAAGGTGTGGGTACTATACTTGGATATTATACCCCCTATATTGTGCAGTTTAGTGGTGAGGTGTGGGTCCCCAACACTTTTACTTATTTAGATACAAGAGATGTTGGGAATCTAAGATGGTATTCTTGGAGCAGTTGGTCGACTCATTGTCATGGGATGGGATGTGATATGGATATACCCTTTAACTATTATCTAGGTTTCTTATATATACACACACAAACACACACAAACACACACACACATATATATATATTCAGTTTATTTCCCTATTACTTTGTGTTGAGCTAGATACTTCTATCATGTCTTATACTGCTCCCTCTTCAGTTTTTTGGGCATCTTAATGGGTATGTATATAATCACCCTTGAATGGTATTTTCCAACATGTTTCATGTCTTATATAGATGATAGACATATTGAGGGTGATTTCATAGGATCATAAGGATACGCAGGTGCATTGACCATGTTCTATGGTCAAGGATTAGAGATTAGGAGCTATTTTCTCTTAGTTATTTTTGATTCTTGTAGTTTTTAGGATGGGACATATTTTCTAGGTGGGAATGTATTTTTACCATTAAATTTTGGATTATACTATCACACTCTTTTATTTTCCCTAGAGTTTATTACATTCATGGTTTTTACTCTAGATATTACTGCCTTTTTTCCCTCTCTACTTCTCCATAGAGATGTTTGGGTGTGCGTGCATAAAGGTACTCTAGGAAAAATCCTCTTATTTTAGTTATTCCTTATTGATGTTAATCACTATACCCTGGCCTATGGTGGTATTATTAGGCTTGTAATGGCCTATACTTATAATATCTAGGTAGGGCATGATGGTTTAGGTCGTTATAGAGTGGAATCAGATAATTTCATTCCTTATGATGGTGTTTAGAGTTGTCACCTTATGAGTATTTGGTTGGTACTTAAGGAAATAATGTCAAAGTGTCTCTTGTATGAATTTTAGTATAGGGAACTCAATTTTGGTGTGACATCCAACATATCCATTCAAAAGGACTCTTATTACTTGTTATTGACTCAGAATATCAAGACAATGGTTATAAGGAACATTGGTACATGCATCATATAAGATTAATTCCTTTGACTATCCTTCATTCATCTCCCCATATATATATTTATGATCATTGGAACATGTTACATCTTGATTACTTTTAGGATGAATCTAAGAAGACAACCAACTAGGTTACCGATTTTGGATCATGTTGAAGATTTGATAAGTCATGGAAACTCTTTTCAGGGGTCATCTCTTATGGTGTTTCCTCAGGGAGAGTAGGTAGAAGTACCCCTCCTATCGAGAAATAGATTATACCAACAGAGCATGATGAGGATTCATGTAGGATTGGTGCACTCTATGAGTTATAACTCAGAAGACATTGAGGTTACACAGTGAGGAAGATCCCCAAAAAGTAGAAGATTGGATTGAGTTAGTGATCTGAGTTTTCAGACATGTGTGGACCTCAGCTGATCAAATAGTTTGACATGTATCTAGTATTTTCCATGGAAACACTAGGTGTTAGTGGGTTCTAGTCATATATATACATTATGAGTAAGAACTCTCATGGTATGACTTATATTAACTATTTTTTGAGGATTTATACCCCTCTTTCTTATGATCAGTTTGGATTCAAGTTCTTTTAGAACTACAATAGAGATGGATTATAGTTTCTAAGTATGTAATGAGGTTCACTAAGCTTACGTAGTACTCCCCCAACATGATTCTAGATGGTTACTTCCAAGAAAATAATTTTTATTAGGGTCTCTATAGATATATCTATGCTAGAGTGGTACAACAGTACATTCCCACATATATTGGAGTGCTAGAGTGGGAACCGGTGAAGGAGATATTCCTATATGAGGGATTATATAAAGTTGGATCTAGAGGTAGGAATTATGGGGATAAGTCATCTACAAAATATAGAAGGAACTAGTTAATAAGATCTTGTCATATTAGACCCTCTCATGGTTATACTTAGGCATGTGTTCATATATAAAAAGGATTTATTAGAGGACTAGGGTAGCCCAGAGAGGGTAGTTTCTATTCATGTGATGGGTGTGGTCATATGGAATAAAATTTATAGACTCAACATGCTAAGAAGGGTATGTAGATAGTGGATGGAATGCCACAAAAGAACAAGTTCCTTGATTATGGATCTCCTAGGAGAGTCCAGGGTTCCCCCTAGGGAGGTAGAGTTTTCATAGGAGTAGGTGGGGCTCTAGGAGGAGGAGATTCTGGTGGAGAGAGACATTATGAGCTACTTCCACCACCACAATCACCAGGAGGCCCATTACAAGAAAAGTGATTTGGTACTTGGGGTCGCGGGTAGCTACATGCCATTGAGTTTTATGACCCGAAAGCTCATGATATGATATGAGGTTTGATATATGTTTATTTTACACTTTCTACAGTACTTATAGAAATTGGTGTTAGTAAATATTTTATTTATGTATCCCTTGATCAAGATATATATCTCTCTATTGGGACTATAACACATTAAATTTTTATATAGGTTCCAACTATGAACAATTATTCGATAAAAATTATCTGCTGGAAGTGCATGCTATCATTTGGTGGATGGATTTTAACGTGGGTAAACTTAGTCATCATGATGAAACCTTATGACATCATATTGGGTATGGACTGGTTTTCCATGATTAGAGCTAAGATTTACTATCATCATAGACATGTTGGATGCCTAAAGATGAATGTGATGAGATTATCCTTGATGAGTGAGAGAGATCTCAGGGATGAGAAAGTGTGACTTGGGAGTAGTAGGTTGTATCCCATCACCTTTAATTTAGAAATTTTAGACCTTGTTTCATTAGGTTTTTCAGGTATATGGATTCCTTTAGTAGTGGAATATTTTATGGATGTCTTCCCTGAGGATGATCTCAGCCTACCTCCAAGTTGGGAGATTCATTTTTATTCAAATCGCACCCCATGAAAACTCCAATATCTTATATGACATATTAGATGGCCCATACTAAACTCTAGGATCCAAGGGTGAAGTTGGAGGACCATTGAGATAATGGTTTTTTCAAATCCCTGGTGTCCCCCTAGATAGCTCTAGTTTTGTTTGGGAAATAGAAAAATGTGAGTTTTTGGATGTGGATTGATTATCAATATCTGAACTAGGATAAAATAAATAAAATTACCCATTTACAATGATTTATGACCTTTTTGATTAATTGTGAGGTGTGGGATGGTTCTCGAAGATCGATCTCAGGTCTAACTACCACCTATTGAGGGTTTATAAGGATGATATTTCAGAGCTGACATTCTGATGTATCTATAGACACTATGAGTTCATGGTGATTCCTTTAGGTGTGATGAATTAAACCATTGTGTTTATGGGATTGATGAACCAAATCTTCTCACCGTTATTGGACTTATTCTTTGTTTTCTTCATTGATGAAATACTCATCTACTTTACATCATAGGAGGAGCATGAAAATCACCTAAGGATGGTCCTAGAATTTCCCAATTTTATTTTAATCTCTCAATTTTCTAGTTATAGATCTTTAAGGTTAAATTTATATGGAATATCATTTCAAATAATATATTGGATGTTAAAAGGGAAAAGATTGATACAATTATTTCTTGGGATCCACCCAAGAACATGTCGGAGATGTGAATTTTTCTTGTCTTGATATGGTACTACAGGAGGTTCATGGAAGACTTCTATAGGATTTTATCTCCTTTGATTTAATCGATGTATAAAGATAAGTATTTTAATTATATTGAGAAATGGTATAGATATTTTGAGGAGGTGAGGCTAAGGAAAACTATTTCTCCTATACTATGACTACTGGAAGAGGGAATATAGTACTTAGTGTACTAAAATTCCTATGGAGTTGGGATCAGATGCATGTTAATGAATAGGAATATAGTGATCACATATGGGATAAGGTAGATGATACCCCATGGGTATAAATACAAGACTCACAAACTATATTTAGAAGTGACAATATTCACTCTGAGGATGTGGAGGAACTATCTTCTTGAAAAGATCTTTTTTGTTTACTCAGACCATCAAATCCTTATATATGTATTCAAGTAGAGATATATGAACCTAATATAGAGAAAATAATTATAGTTATTATAAGACTATAAATTTTAGATAGTATATACTTCTAATAATGGAAATGTGGTGGTATATTTCTTTAGCAGGAAGTCCCATTATCATCTAGTGGAGGAGGCATCTAAGTAGTTGGATTTTTTTGCTAACCCTGGAGAAGGAGAGGGGTGAAAATTGTCATCAGTTGATAGTTTTGACTCTTAAACTTATCCAGCATGTGAGGGAGGCTTAGTTAAGAGACATTTAATAAAGATAAGTTTCAACCCTATCCTCTACTAGGGTCAGTTATAAAGGATCCAACTACTTAGATGCATCCTCCACCAGACGAGAATGGGACCTCCTTCTAAGGAATTCTACCACCACATTGTACTTCTTATGAGTATAGACTATCTAAATATCATAGTCCTGTATGAACTCTATACAACACCTCTATATAAAGTTTATATATCTATACCTGAATACATACCTAATTCTCTGATGGTATAAGTAAACAACACAGAACACTCCTAGAAGATAGTGCCTCCACGTTGTCAGAGTGAAGACTGCCACTACCAACTTCAGGTAGTGAGTCTTGTAGTTATGCTCATGGAATGTAGAATTCCTTGACCCATATGTGATCATTTTCTTCCTCTATATCAACATGTATATGATTCTATCTCCAGAGGCATTGTAATTCACTATATACACTTTTAGAAAAATATTCTATGACTATAGACCAATAGCCACATTTCTTAAAACGTGGCTATATCCTACACCTATATCCATTGTTATGTGCCCTATATCCATGGTTATGTGCCCTATATCCATAGTTTTGAAAATCGTGGCTATATGCCTTTTTTCAAATGGCTATAGTTATGGTTTTCAAAACCCTAGCAATAGGTCTCCCACCCTTGCGTGGGAGAAAAAATTTCTCACAAACAAAATGGTGGGAAGAACTATTTAAATGATTTTCAGGAAATTTCCATGGGGTTTAATAATATATATAATATATTAAATATAAATATATATATATATACAAAATCCTTAGTGGTGTAGTGTTTTGGGCACTAAAACGTAAAGGGAAGGTGCTGGGATCAAATTTTTCTAGGTACACATTATTTTTAGGCTATTGCCATGGTTTTATAGGGATATAGCCACAGTTAAAACTGTGGAAATAGGCCACCTATTTCCACAGTTGTAATCGTGTACATAGGTCAAATGCCGCGATTGACAATGGAGACACCTATTTCCACAGTTTTCAAAACTATGGCTATAGGCTAGACCCTACTTCTATGCAGATAGCGCCTACGGTTGGGAAAAACCGTGGCCATAGCCTATGGTCATGGTTTTGAACCGTGGAAATATCACATTTTTCAAATTGTGGTACTATATTACCTCCTCCAGTAGTCATAAAATAGAATCACTAGACGACCTCAACCTCAGCTCCTCAAAGGATCTATGACACTTCTCGGTCTAGGTAAACAACTTCCCTTTTCATGTAAGGGTAGTAAAAGGAGATTAGATCCTAGATAATTCTTCCATAAACATCCTTTAGTACCCTATAAAGACAAAAATATTCACACATATGACAGGATCTTAGGTATATCCCAGGAAATAAATGCATCAATATTCACCAGGTCCATAGATAATCCATGATCTGAAATGAAATTCCACATAAATTAAACCTCTTGGATCAATAACTAGAACTTTTAGAGCTTACCATAATGTTTTTTCTCCCAGAAAAATTCTTGGAAAATTATTAGGTGATCTACATACTCTTCCTCTAATATAGAGTAGATGATTATTTCATCAATGAAGACATACCAAAATTGGTTCTAGTATAGATGAAAGATCTAGTTCATAAAATCCGTAATCACAATACAGTAATTTATCACACCGAAAGGAATCACTAGGAAATCATGGTGTATGTAGCGATATCAGAATGACAGCTTCAGAATATCAGGCTCATAAACCCTCAACTGGTGGTAGACAGACCTTAGATCGATCTTAGATAACCTCCTTGCACCTTAAAACTAATCAAAGAGCTCATCAATCATTTTAAAGGGGTTCTTGTTCTTTATTGTGGCCTGGTTTAGGCGACAATAATCAACACACAACCAAAAACTTCCATCTATAATTTTCAAAAACAAAACTAGAGATATCAGTTGGGAATGTATTGTCTCAAAAATAATCTATAAATATTATTAATTTTGATTCTCAAAAGTACCCTTGTTTGTTTTACTGATGATATTAATTTAAGTGAATTTTAGGAAATCAATATTATTTTCAATATTTATTTTAGAATTATTTTCTTGTTTTTTAATTCGCATGGAATATTTGTTAAAGTGTTCGGAACAAATTTTAATGTATTCTGGAAACATTTTTCAACTCTATGTTGGTAACAATAGTGTAAGGAATCAACCCTACGTTGGTAATCATAGCATAATAAATAAACCCTACACTGGTAGGCATAATGTAAGGAATTGACCCTTTATTCAGAAGAACACATATGGATCATCAAACCCTGCATTTGGATAAAACCTTACATTTATAAGAAGGGAAATTATGGTTAAGAAACCCCATGTAAGTTAGGAACTATACATTTGAGGAAAAAATCATATGGTATATAAACCCTAATTTTTCATTCAACCTTATTATTGGTATTTTTTCATTTCATGGAGGAACCCTACATTTGACTATTCAATGATGGAGATTTAAATTTTTAATTTTATCCGTGATTTCAACAATGGTCTTTTTAGAAATAAATATCTATTCAAAGATATTTTATGACCAATTCAAAGGATAATTATGATATATTCAACGAATCATATTCAATAGAGTAATTCATTCCTTTTTCTAAATGAATTTACGACTCTCCTAGATGTTTTAAATTTGAATATCTGCGATCTTCAATGTGACTTTCTTGGATCTAAAGAACTGAAGAAAGTTGTATTCTATATATATTCTACAAGAATATCTTAAAAAAAGTTTTTTTCATGACTGTATAGTTATGAATATATTTTTGAATAATGAACTTCTGAAAAGATCAAATGAATTTTCTAAAGAGGCTACAGTATGAAGTTCACATTTCAACTTTTTTCTAATGTAACTTCTATTTTTTATTTGTTTCTAATTTATTGAAGATCATTTTCAACCAGGATATCTTTAAATAAATTCTTACTTGAAAACTTTCATCATTAAAGTAGATGGTTTGTATTCTATTAGTTTCTTCTCCATCTGTAAATATTAACCCATACCACCAAACCAATAAATCTATTTTGATTTGAGTGTCTTCCTATCAGACTAAGATGTGATTTTTATGGTTCCCCCTAAAATAACTAGAAGTATATGTTTTATCCTTATTTTAAAGGTTGCATCTACCTGCAACCAGTTACAGATTTTAAGGTCTTGTGATAAGATGACATTTCTAGTGAAATCACCAAGATCACAGAGAGAGAATTGATGGAGTGGAAAGGGGGATCTTTGTTCCCTGAACCACTATAGAAATTTTTGTGTTATCATTTTATATTTATCTTATTCTCATATTTCTTACAGAATAGAATTCTACATGTATTAATTAATCACAAAGAGATTTAAAATATATAATCTATCAAGATTATCAAAAAGACACAATTCACCCCCTCTTGTGTATAAGTATATTATTCTAACCTAATAATTAGTATCAAAGGTGAGATTTTTGGAAAATCTATTAAATATATAGAAATATTAAAATAATAAGGTCTATACAAAGCTAATGTAAATGGATAATCTGAAATAAAGAAGGTCTATGATTATTTCTCCATATTGTAATGGTGATAAATATAGATTCTATAAATCATGAATAATCATCTATATGAATAATCTAGGATTCAAAGTTTATTATAAGATCATAAATCCATATGTGATTCCCGATAAACTAAAAACTTGGGATGCCACAACAGAATCTAGATATGATATCAACTCAAAATAAATGAATGCTATCATCTATAGACTTGGTCATAATGAATTTAATCATGTGTAAAAATGAATTACTACCCATGAAATGTGGCAAAAAATTGTTGTTGCTTATGAGGGAATTGATAACATAAAAAAAAGAGGTATGATACTAAAGAAATTAATGTTTAACACCTTTAGAAATCTTGATGGAGAAATTATTACTCAAATTAATGGAGAATTAACAAAAAAATTCAACATTATTACCACCCTAAGAGATTCAATTTATTAGCCATAGAAAGTGATGAATGTACTTAGAGTACTAACCAAAAAAATAGAATGACATATCTTTAGAAATTATACATTAATAACCTATCAATAATTTGACTATTAAAGAATTAATTATAACATTGATGATGTATGAAGCATAAATGAAAGATGAAGCATAAGATCAAAAAATGGCGAAAAGGGAAAGTACTACCCTTAAGGCCACATCTAAGAAGAATGAAAGAAAACAAAAATAAGATATAAACATTAAAAAATATTAGACTCCTTGGATTCTAAAATGTAATTGGATCAACTAGATAAAAAATTTAGTAAATTTTACAATAAACAAATAATATTTAGAAAATTCATTAAAAATGATGAGAAGGAACCCATAGAAGTAAGATGATATGAATGAAAAATTTTGGGTCACATGAGACCAAATTTCCACAATTTAAAGATGAAATAATAAGGAGTGAAAAGAAATATAAAAAAAAGTTGATTAAGAGAATAAAGAAAAAATAGCAATGAGAGCTTCCTGGAGTATATCTAAAGAGTCCACCAGCTCTTAAAAATCATATTCAGAAAAAGAGCCACAATATCTGAAAGCAAATATGTTCTTTATGTATAATAAGGAAGAAGAAGTAAAATACTATTATTCTTCTAATTATGACTCTAATAGCTATTCAAATAATAAATTATCTGTTTATTATTCAATTCTAGAAGAGAAATGTGATTATTTATTAAAGAAGCATAAGTCATTGAAAAATATTCCCTGTGTTGTTTTAGGTGAAAAAAACACAATGCTAAAACAACATTAAGAACTAATTGAAAACTCAATTCATCTATAGAAAACTGAATTGGTCATGAAAAGAGGATAAAAATTACAGAATAAAGTTGAATATTATAAAAGTGTTATAAGTATATTAACTAAAGGATAAAATTATTTAAATACAATTCTTGGAAATAATGTTATTAAAAAAATATAGAATATGAAGCAAGGGAGAGAAGGCAAATTTATACAAAAATTATTTGTGTCAAGATCTAAAAATGCTAGCCATTTTCATTATAAAATGAAAGTAAATTACATGAATAAATATTATTTGAGAAATCCTCAAATAAGTGGAATTAAAAAGGATTGTATTTCTAAAAACATTTTTGAAGATAGTAATAAAATTTTTGAAAACATAAGGCCGATCTTGATTCCCAAATCTCTATTTGCTGACACAGCTGGACACAAGAAAATATAGGTACCAAAACAAACATGTGTTTAATTGTTTTTGTAGGAGAAACTCCACATGAGAAAAACTCTATATGGTATATGAACATTAGATGCTCTAGAAACATGATTGGAGATTGTACTGATTTCCATACATTAACAGAAATGGATAGAGGACTAGTCACCTTTGGAGACAATGTAAAAGGAAAGATAGTTGGAGTTAGAAATATTGGATATACAAAGACAATATCAATCAAAAATGTACTGTATATAAAAGGGATAAAGTACAACATGATAAGTATTTCTCTAATTTGTGAAGATGGATTTTATGTTGACTTTTCAAATTATTACTTCTTATTTTTCAAAGAAAAACTAATTAAATTTAGAGCACTAAGAACTGAAAATATATATACTTTGCATCTTAATTGCTTGTGTAAACATAAAGTAATTTGTTTAACTGCTAAGAGGAATGAGTATCTGTAACACCCCAGGTAAATAACGAATATGAAATTTTCATATTTATCCATATTTGTGAATAGGATATTAATATGACTTTAAAGGGGACGCTATACTCGATGGCGTACCCAACACGCAACAACGAGTTTCTTGGGAATCTTACGTTGCACTCTAATAATAAAATAATATTATTTCAAATGGTAGTTAACATGTAGCCGTTGTATTGGCGGGAATGGATAGAAATAACTAAAATATGATTATATATGTTTTTTTAAATGTTTTTACATTTATCCAATAAAAGCTAAAGGCTTAAAATACGGAAAGAATACAATTTTAGGCGTATATGCCCTAGTTTTCACTAAAGGTTCACTTATCGCCTTTTAATGGAGAACTGTCATTAAATATAGTTTTGTTCACTCTTAAACATTATTTTGGACCAAATAAAACTCTTATTAAGAATCGGGACATCAAATTTTACTTTGTGTAATTTTTTTGGTATTTTTCCGATAAAGTTCATTTTTAATGAATAGTGTAAAATGTTGTATTTTAATTCAAAACCTCTTTTTAATCTAATTTATTTATATGATTAGATTATATTTTGAATTGGTTTTAAAGTGAAATTAGAAAAAAAATTTACCATTAAATCCAATAGTGGTCGTTGGAATTAATTTCACTTTGAAATCAGACTTAAACTAGTGTCAATCTTTTGATACTTATTGTTTTATAAAAACACGCTATTTGCTCTGACAACGGGAATTAATTATTAAATTAATTAATGTGACTAATATGTTTTGAATTTTGTAAAACGGACTTCATTTTTGAATTCGGAATATCAAATATATCTTAGGGTGAATTTTTGGGATTTTTCTGAAAAACTTCAATTTTTGATGAATAGTGAAACCAGTAAGTGGTACTTATAAAAACTGATTTTCCGTTTAAATGAAAATTTGCCATCTTTGTGTTTTGATTTTCAAAAATCCGACATACATGGTTGTCATTAAGAAGTAAAATGTGGTTCAATGAGATTAAAATAATTTTTTGGTGAATAGTAACTTATTAAGTTTTTATTCGCGATTAGTGGTAATTAGTGTAGTCTAAGGTAAAAATAATGCTTTAATAAAATGAGATGAGCTTGACACATGTCTTACCCTCATTAGTTGTATCATGGCCGACCAATACAAGCCATGGGTCAACTTGGGGACCCCATGGATCCACTTTGGTTGGGAAATGACATAAATAACATTTTATTTAATGTAAAAGTAAAATTGACACAAACATGATATGTTTTACTAAAACAATTTTTAAGTGGGGTTATACAAGTCATATTTTTGATTATAAATATTCATTGGAAAGCTAAAAAGATTTCGTACATCATAGTATTTGTTTTATAATTTTTAGACATTAAATAAATTAAATTATTTATGACATAATAATGATGCAGCGATGACATCATTATTTGACGATTTAAATAAAATGGAAAGATAATGTAAAATCTATGAACTACACATGTCCAAAACTTATTGGATGAGTGGATTTCGAAGACTTATCACATTATACACGAATTATATCAATGTGGGACCTTTTTAAACCGAAAAACATTTTCAAATAAAGTAATATTTCTTTACTTTCCAAAAGTGCCCCTCCTCTCCTCTTATAAAAGGCCCCCACCTCTACCTCATTTAACACACTCCTCAAGCCTTTGGCTCGGCCAAAACCTGCCCATTTACTCTCTCCAAATCCCTCTACTAATCCTAGAGGATTCCCTTTTGGCAGAATCCTTTCAAAGGAATCCTTTAGGCTCAAATCAAAAGGAGTTACACTTTTAAAGGTAATTCATTCTCTCATGTTCATTTTTTTATTTTGCTTCTCCAACCCCCTAAACTCTTTTTATTTATTTCTTTTGTAAAAACACCAGTATCTTAAATATACTAGTATGTTTTTATAATATTTATTAGAGCTACACTCTCACACAACTACATCAAATGGTTAAAGAACATACGGTTTCCGTGGATGGTGAAATTCTGCCTCCCGAAACGATGATTGTTCAATACTCATTTAACACCTTCAAAGGTGGCCATTATGATGTAACTATTTTTATATATGATATATAATATGTTTATGTTTTATTTATGCTTCTGTATTTTCCATTTTTGTCTTACCTTTATGGCTTCCATTATGGGTATAGGCGATATCTTCATTTAAGGAAGTGCGGACTACCGCCCCCTCAAAGTGATTTGATTCGTTAAATACCATATGTGGGATGTATAAAGGATGGAAATATGATATTATATATGATATTATACTGGAATTATAATATACCTTTATATCATTATTATTCCATTCTATAAAATACGAAATAGAAATGAAAGTAGCGTTCATGCGTACGTACGGCTTACCGTCTCCATGAACGGTGCATTTCATTTCTTACCTCTAAATGATTATGTAATGTTATAAATGCATGAATTTACTGGATATATATGACATATATGATATCTACATAATGAATAAAATTCTTGATATAATAAACATTTGGCCACACGAACAACATGTAATTGTAAGAAGTCCACTATCGACTTAAGAACCAAATATGGGCAAAACAAATATTATTAACTTAAATGATTACATAATGTTTATGACATGGTAAAAAGTGGTATAAAAGTAATAATGAACTTGAAAAAGGTTCTTAAAGAATTAGAAATTAACTCAAGTTTATTATTCAGGAGATTAAAGAACGATCGAGTCAAGTCGGACCCGAGGTAAGGGATCCTACTCCCCTCTTTCTTTTTAAGTACACACTTTTATGTCATTCCATTTAAAGATCATCTTTCTTGTTATTGGGATGATATTTTATATTAAAATTACTGTAATTTCTATGTTCATGTGATGAGATACCCTATTCTCTCTCATCAATCCATTTTGGAAGTTTTGAGTGGTGCCGTTAGGCTGCCGAACTTTCGTAAGAGATCTAACTTCTCTCTTTCTTTTTTAGGTACTCTCCTTTTTGTCACTTCTTTTAAGCTCCTCTTTGTAATGTTGGGGGATGTTATTCTATATTCTTCTTGATGTACATTATATTGTAATGTGATGAGATACCCTATTTGATCTCATCAATCCATATTCGGAAGTTTTATGTGGCGTCGTTAGGCTGCCGAGTTTTTGTGAGGGATTTTTCATCTCACTTTTATTCCCGTGAGATTTATGCTACATTTGCCACAAATTCCATTGAGTGGTGTATGTAATACCCATTATTCTACTCTTTGTGTAATATACATTCATTTATGAGTATTTACATCAATGACCTATTGTCTTTCTTTCATGGGGTGTAAGTTTTGAAAGATACCCAAGTCGGTAAGGGAACCTTTCACCCTCCTCTTTTTTAAAAGACTTATTTTATTGGGTCTTTTAATTTACATATTTTTATGTTGGGATATGTTCTCATACATCCTTATTGATGTAAATTTTATGTCCAAGTGATGAGATACACTTTTTATCTCTCATCAACTCATTTTGATGTGATGCCGTTAGGCTGTCAAGGGAACTTTTTAACCCAATTTCGATTTCTTTGGGTTCAACTTGTAATCATTGAATATGTCATCCATTGAATATGTGTGAATGACCTTTTATTGTTTTAAAATTAATATCCACTTATATTGGGTGTATATATATTTGTCACACATATTTTTGAGATTTATTTGTCCTTAATTTAAGGATACCTTCTTTATAAGGGATTTCTTCACATTTGACATTTCTATTGAGGGTTCATTGTTGTTATGCACCAATTCACTCTTATATGGTGTATATACTGTCCTTTGGAGTATTATATCATGAATCCTTTTATTCTAATGATATTATAAAGTTCTGACTAAATGTTATTCCTCGATTATTGTATTCAAGTGTCTCTAATTTTGGTAAAACCCCTTTAACCAAAATATCGTTTTAAATGTTTTAATTATTTGTTCTTATTAATATCCATGTTTTCAAAATGGTTTTAAGGATTTATTTATATGGATATTAATGGTTTAAAATTTTAAAAGCTTCAAGGTGGTATGGGACACTTTGATTCAAAAATCTCTTTATTAAATGTTTTAAATGGTTTTGGAAATGGTTTCTTTTTGAATGGATTCATTATTTCAATATCCTAAAATGTTATATTGTGATTGAAATGTGGAAATGTTATTTTTCCTTTGTTCATGTTTATGTGATACGATTATGTTATGGTTCTTGGGCATTTTTATGAAGAACAGGTGGTTCCGTGATAAACTAAGGGCGGGTGAGCCCGATATAGCTCTCCAATGCATTGGGTAACGCGAAGGAGTGAAACGTTAAGGTTTCTCCGAAGAGATTTAGGGAATATACTGTGATGGGTATTCCAAACGTAACCAAGAGGGTTACTCCCTACGTAAGAATGTTATGAATGCCTAAAGTTACCTTTATGTCTTATGTTTTCTATGATTTATTCTTGATTTGATATGCCTATGTTTTATGGGTAAAGTATGATTTCATTCTTATGTATATATGAACTCATGTTTCCTTTCCATATTTTTATAACCCTTACTGAGCTTTTTATGCTCATCCCAAGTTTTTGAAATGTTTTTCACAGGTCAAGGGAAAGGTACATGATGTGACAATAGTGTCAAGGATGTGTCAAGAAAGAATCCGTGTTTTATTTTAAATAGGTTTCCATTGATGGGAAGAATGAATATTGTCTTTTATGTAACCACCTTGTTTAAATATGGAATGTAGTGCAAGTTTCATGATCTAATTCTCTAAAACTCTAAACCTGAAAAGATCCTCAATGTGTAATCTTGTAATAACTCAAGTTTAAGTAAGGTTTAAGGCTGGGGCCTTATAGTTGGTATCAAAGGTCGGTTTAGATAAATTTAGAGGTTATGGTATTCTTTAAGCATAAGTGACATTACCATAATGGTTAGGATTTCAGAAAGAGTCCTAGTTTTAGATAAAGTGAATGAGTAAGTGTGTCTTAGTGTTTACCTTCCTCATTAGTACATGATGGTTTTGTTGATATACTCACACTGACATTTCTATTTTTAGTGAATGGATGGATCTGGCAGGAACCAAAGAGACAACAGGTTTGAAGGAAACTGTGGTGGTTCTCTGATTAAGATACTATATAAAATGGAGGATTCAATGAGGAAACTCGTGGTTGTTCTAAACCAAATATCAAGGAGTCATGATCAACCACTTCAACCTTGGTGAGTTCTCTAATGCATCATGTACGAGATGGCCAACTCGATGTGTAAATTCAGGTAATAATTATTAAGGTAACCATTAGGGTTTATATGATACTTAATTTTTAGGTAATTATGGGTTACTCTATGATATGATGGAAAATGAAAGGAATGAGATAAACTTGAGGTTAAAATATGTTATGATTATTCTTGAAGATTTTATCTCATTTTGGGGAATGTTTTAAGAATTATATAGTTTTGGAAAAAGGACAACACGTAGACCGTGTGACATCCCGTCGCGTCGGACAAAGCTGCGGGAATCGAACCCACAACCAATGTGCGACTGGTATTTATCGCCTACCACTAGACTACGTGAAGTCCCTGGTTAGTTTGACTAATTCATTCTAGTTATATGATTTTATGAATTAAGAGTAAGTTGATTTTGGGTTATTTATGAAAATGATTAACCTATCATGGAGGATATGTGATTAGGTTAATTACTTTTCAAAACGATACTTTAGGAGCAACTGATGTTGTTTGGAGATAAATGTTACGATTTAACTTGGAAGACTATGTGACTAAATCCTTAAAATATTTGGGTTTCAATCTTATATTGGTTTACTTTGAAGAATTTTATGGACAAACTGTTTATCGGATGGTCCTCGTTGAAATTTGGGTTTTGTTGGACAAATTTTGGAGATTAAGAATAGATTTTCTTTTTATAAGGGGTTATCCTTTTCTGGATTATCTGATCTTGTACTAACCTTTTTGGTTTTGGTTTTGGTTAAAGCCTAAAAACATGGGATGTATATAGTTCTCTTATGGGGATTAGGTGATTCTCTAGAAGTTGATTATAGTACTCTTAATGCGAACAAGTCTCCCTAAATACTCGTCTTTTGGAAAAAATATGAGTTTGACTAAGGAATCTAGTGAAATTTGAAAGTCAACATGATAAGTGATTATGCTTCCTTATGAATAAATTCCTCAATAAAAAGTAACTTAAAACAAAAATGTTGTCTATTAACTTTTCCTACTGGGGAATCGAATACCGTTTAACCCATCACAAGTTTGTGATTTCCTCGTGGTTAACTTTCTCCTAAACATGTTTTCTATCACTCTCCATCAGAACATGACCCTTTGTTTTTTCCTCCATGTCCATATTTTCATACTTGGAATCCTAGTATGGGTTAACTCGGGTGACCTTTGTACTTATCTTTCTTTATTTTAAAGTGATTTTTTTACCGACTCTTCTCCGATGTGGGACTTTCAAGGATGTTTCCAAGCGCAATTTTAAAATTGCGAGGACGCAATTCCCAAAAGGGGGGAAGGATGTAACACCCCAGGTAAATAATGAATATGAAATTTTCATATTTATCCATATTTGTGAATAGGATATTAATATGACTTTAAAGGGGACGCTATACTCGATGGCGTACCCAACACGCAACAACGAGTTTCTTGGGAATCTTACGTTGCACTCTAATAATAAAATAATATTATTTCAAATGGTAGTTAACATGTAGCCATTGTATTGGCGGGAATGGATAGAAATAACTAAAATATGATTATATATGTTTTTTAAATGTTTTTACATTTATCCAATAAAAGCTAAAGGCTTAAAATACGGAAAGAATACAATTTTAGGCGTATATGCCCTAGTTTTCACTAAAGGTTCACTTATCGCCTTTTAATGGAGAAATGTCATTAAATATAGTTTTGTTCACTCTTAAACATTCTTTTGGACCAAATAAAACTCTTATTAAGAATCGGGACATCAAATTTTACTTTGTGTAATTTTTTTGGTATTTTTCCGATAAAGTTCATTTTTAATGAATAGTGTAAAATGTTGTATTTTAATTCAAAACCTCTTTTTAATCTAATTTATTTATATGATTAGATTATATTTTGAATTGTTTTTAAAGTGAAATTAGAAAATATTTTTACCATTAAATCCAATAGTGGTCGTTGGAATTAATTTCACTTTGAAATCAGACTTAAACTAGTGTCAATCTTTTGATACTTATTGTTTTATAAAAACACGCTATTTGCTCTGACAGCGGGAATTAATTATTAAATTAATTAATGTGACTAATATGTTTTGAATTTTTTAAAACGGACTTCATTTTTGAATTCGGAATATCAAATATAGCTTAGGGTGAATTTTTGGGATTTTTCTGAAAAACTTCAATTTTTGATGAATAGTGAAACCACTAAGTGGTACTTATAAAAACTGATTTTCCGTTTAAATGAAATTTTGCCATCTTTGTGTTTTGATTTTCAAAAAACCGACATACATGGTTGTCATTAAGAAGTAAAATGTGGTTCAATGAGATTAAAATAATTTTTTGGTGAATAGTAACTTATTAAGTTTTTAATCACGATTAGTGGTAATTAGTGTAGTTTAAGGTAAAAATAATGCTTTAATAAAATGAGATGAGCTTGAAACATGTCTTACCCTCATTTTTTGTATCATGGACGACCAAGAAAAGCCATGGGTCAACTTGGGGACCCCATGGATCCACTTTGGTTGGGAAATGACATAAATAACATTTTATTTAATGTAAAAGTAAAATTGACACAAACATGATATGTTTTACTAAAACAATTTTTAAGTGGGGTTATACAAGTCATATTTTTGATTATAAATATTCATTGGAAAGCTAAAACGATTTCCTACATCATAGTATTTGTTTTATAATTTTTAGACATCAAATAAATTAAATTATTTATGACATAATAATGATGCAGCGATGACATCATTATTTGACGATTTAAATAAAATGGAAAGATAATGTAAAATCTATGAACTACACATGTCCAAAACTTATTGGATGAGTGTATTTCGAAGCCTTATCACCTTAGCCACGAATTATATCAATGTGGGACCTTTTGAAACCGAAACACATTTTCAAATAAAGTAATATTTTTTTACTTTCCAAAAGTGCCCCTCCTCTCCTCTTATAAAAGGCCCCCACCTCTACCTCATTTAACACACCCCTCAAGCCTTTGTCTCGGCCAAAACCTGCCCATTTACTCTCTCCACATCCATCTCCTAATCCTAGAGGATTACCTCTTTGCAGAATCCTTTCAAAGTAAGCCTTTAGGCTCAAATCAAAAGGAGTTACACTTTTAAAGGTAATTCATTCTCTCATGTTCATTTTTTTTATTTTGCTTCTCCAACCCCCTAAACTCTTTTTATTTACTTCTTTTGTAACAACACCAGTATCTTCAATATACTAGGATGTTGTTATAAGATTTATTCGAGCTACACTCTCACACAACTACATCAAATGGTTAAATAACATACGGTTTCCGTGGATGGTGAAATTCTGCCTCCCGAAACGATGATTGTTCAATACTCATTTAACACCTTCAAAGGTGGCCATTATGATGTCACTATTTTTATATATGACATATAATATGTTTATGTTTTATTTATGCTTCTGTATTTTTCATTTTTGTCTTACATTTATGGCTTCCATTATGGGTATACACGATATCTTCATTTAAGGAAGTGCGGACTACCGCCCCCTCAAAGTGATTTGATTCGTTAAATACCATATGTGGGATGTATAAAGGATGGAAATATGATATTATATATGATATTATACTGGAATTATAATATACCTTTATATCATTATTATTCCATTCTATAAAATACGAAATAGAAATGAAAGTAGCGTTCATGCGTACGTACGGCTTACCGTCTCCATGAACGGTGCATTTCATTTCTTACCTCTAAATGATTATGTAATGTTATAAATGCATGAATGTACTGGATATATATGAAATATATGATATCTACATAATTAATACAATTCTGGATATAATAAAAATTTGGCCACACGAACAACATGTAATTGTAAGAAGTCCACTATCGACTTAAGAACCAAATATGGGCAAAACAAATATTATTAACTTAAATGATTACATAACGTTTATGACATGGTAATAAGTGGTATAAAAGTAATAATGAACTTGAAAAAGGTTCTTAAAGAATTATAAATTATCTCAAGTTTATTATTCAGGATATTAAAGAACGATCGAGTCAAGTCGGACCCGAGGTAAGGGATCCTACTCCTCTCTTTCTTTTTAAGTACACACTTTTATGTCATTCCTTTTAAAGATCATCTTTCTTGTTATTGGGATGATATTTTATATTACAATTACTGTAATTTCTATGTTCATGTGATGAGAGACCCTATTCTCTCTCATCAATCCATTTTGGAAGTTTTGAGTGGCGTCGTTAGGCTGCCGAACTTTCGTAAGAGATCTAACTTCTCTCTTTCTTTTTAGGTACTCTCCTTTTTGTCACTTCTTTTAAGCTCCTATTTGTAATGTTGGGGGATGTTATTCTATATTCCTCTTTCTGTACATCATATTGTAATGTGATGAGATACCCTATTTGATCTCATCAATCCATATTCAGAAGTTTTATGTGGCGCCGTTAGGCTGCCGAGTTTTCGTGAGGGATTTTTCATCTCACTTTTATTCCCGTGAGATTTATGCTACATTTGCCACAAATTCCATTGAGTGGTGTATGTACTGCCCATTATTCTACTCTTTGTGTAATATAATTTCGTTTATGAGTATTTACATCAATGACCTATTGTCTTTCTTTCATGGGGTGTATGTTTTGAAAGATACCCAAGTCGGTAAGGGAACCTTTCACCCTCCTCTTTTTTAAAAGACTTCTTTTATTGGGTCTTTTAATTTACATATTTTTATGTTGGGATATGTTCTCATACATCCTTATTGATGTAAATTTTATGTCCAAGTGATGAGATACACTTTTTATCTCTCATCAACTCATTTTGATGTGATGCCGTTAGGCTGTCAAGGGAACTTTTTAACCCAATTTCGATTTCTTTGGGTTAAACTTGTAGTCATTGAATATGTCATCCATTGAATATGTGTGAATGACCTTTTATTGTTTTACACTTAATATCCACTTATATTGGGTGTATATATATTTGTCACACATATTTTTGAGATTTATTTGTCCTTAATTTAAGGATACCTTCTTTATAAGGGATTTCATCACATTTGACATTTCTATTCAGGGTTCATTGTTGTTATGCACCAATTCACTCTTATATGGTGTATATACTGTCCTTTGGAGTATTATATCATGAATCCTTTTATTCTCATGATATTATAAAGTTCTGACTAAATGTTATTCCTCGATTATTGTATTCAAGTGTCTCTAATTTTGGTAAAACCCCTTTAACCAAAATATCGTTTTAAATGTTTTAATTATTTGTTCTTATTAATATCCATGTTTTCAAAATGGTTTTAAGGATTTATTTATATGGATATTAATGGTTTAAAATGTTAAAATATTCAAGGTGGTATGGGACACTTTGATTCAAAAATCTCTTTATTATATGTTTTAAATGGTTTTGGAAATGGTTTCTTTTTGAATGGATTCATTATTTCAATATCCTAAAATGTTATATTGTGATTGAAATGTGGAAATGTTATGTTTCCTTTCTTCATGTTTATGTGATACGATTATGTTATGGTTCTTGGGCATTGTTATGAAGAACGGGTGGTTCCGTGATAAACTAAGGGCGGGTGAGCCCGATATAGCTCTCCAATGCATTGGGTAACGCGAAGGAGTGAAACGTTAAGGTTTCTCCGAAGAGATTTAGGGAATATACTGTGATGGGTATTCCAAACATAACCAAGAGGGTTACTCCCTACGTAAGAATGTTATGAATGCCTCAAGTTACCTTTATGTCTTATGTTTTCTATGATTTATTCTTGTTTTGATATGCCTATGTTTTATGGGTAAAGTATGATTTCATTCTTATGTATATATGAACTCATGTTTCCTTTCCATATTTTTATAACCCTTACTGAGCTTTTTATGCTCATCCCAAGTTTTTGAAATGTTTTTCACAGGTCAAGGGAAAGGTACATGATGTGACGATAGTGTCAAGGATGTTTCAAGAAAGAATCCGTGTTTTATTTTAAATAGGTTTCCATTGATGGGAAGAATGAATATTGTCTTTTATGTAACCACCTTGTTTAAATGTGGAATGTAGTGCAAGTTTCATGATCTAATTCTCTAAAACTCTAAACCTGAAAAGATCCTCAATGTGTAATCTTGTAATAACTCATGTTTAAGTAAGGTTTAAGGTTGGGGCCTTATAGTATCAGATATGAAATAGGAGACTTAGACATTATAATGTATTTTATTTATCTAAATTATCTATGAAAATTTTAGTTTATAACTTTCTTAGTCTTAATTTTTATAAGGATAAATTTTGTGATGCATGTAAAATTAGAAAAAAATAAAAATTATATTTAAAATAGATTAACAAAATTGCTACAACTAAACCATTAAATATTATCTATAAGGATATTCCTTGAACTTAAAGAGTAGAAAGTTTGGCTGGAAAACTATATGTTTATGCTTTATTTGATGATTTTTCAAGATTTCCTTAGGTTTATTTTCTAAAACTAAAAAAGTGAAGTTTTCACTATATTTAAAAGTTTTTGTAAAATTTTTCAGAGTGAAAATTATTTTCAAACAATTTCATTAATAAGTGATCATGGTGGGGAATTTTAGAATTAAGAATTTAATTCTTTATAATCAAATATGGGTATTAAATATGCCTTATTTTCACCAATAACACCTCAACAAAATGGGATTATTGAAAGAATAAATAGAACAATTCAAGAAATGTAAAGGACTATGCTAAATGAATACGGTCTTCCAAACTATTTTTGGGTAGAATCTGTAAGCACAACTTTCAATATCATGAATAATTTTTTAATAAGAATAATTATTAAGAAGACACCCTATGAACTTTGGAATAAGAAAAAAGCTAAAGTAATGTACATTATAGTTTTTGGATGCAAGATATACATCTTGAATACTAAGGAAAACCTTGGTAAATTTGTTCCAAAAGCTGATGAAGTAATATTTTTATGATATTATGGAACTTCTAAATCCTATAGAGTATTAAATTTCAATGATTATTGAAGAATCAGTCCATGTGAAGTTTGATGAAACTGACACTTTTATTAAAGGTAAATATCAAACAGATGAAACTGACTCTTTAGAAAACATAAATCTTGGTTATTATATGAATGATTCTGAAAATAAAATTAATTAAATCCAGTATAGTTCATAAGAACATGAAACGGAAGAATCAAAAAGTGTCTTGCCAAGATAGTCTAAAACCTTAAAGAACCATCCTTTAGAAACCGTTATAAGAAACTTGGATATAATAGTTAGAACTAGAAGAAATATAGGAATCTTAGTTGAATTATCTTCCTTTAAATAATAGTTTGAACCAAATTCTATTGAATAAGATTTATAAGACGTGATTTTGTTGTTATCCATGCAATAAGAACAAAACCAATTCAGAAGAAATGAAGTTTGTGAACTAGTATAAATACCATCAAATTAACCAGTAATAGGAATGAAGTGGGTCTTTAGAAATAAATAGGATGATAAAGGGATTATTACTACAAACAAAGATATATTAGTAGAGAAAGGATATAATCTGGAAGAATTAATAGATTATGGTGAACCTTTTTCTCATGTTACTAGATCATAGTCTATTAGAATCCTACTAACCTATGCATCTCATTTGAATTTTAAAATTTATCAAATGGATATAAAATCTACCTCTTTAAATTGATATTTAATGGAAGATGTTTATGTTGAATAACCTCTATGTTTTGAATACCCTCATAAATTAAATTCTATTTTTGAACTTACTAAATCTATTTACAGCCTTAAATAATAACCTAAAGCTTAGTATGATAGATTATGATCATTTTTTTAGAAAATTGAGTTTTTATGGAATAAGTAAATCATAATATTTTTAATTAAACTGTTTTTATAATATTTTATTAGTAAAAATTCATGTTGATGATGTAATTTTTGATTCAATAAATAAAATTATTCATAATGATTTTTCAAATCTTATGAAAAAATAATTCAAAATGAGTATGATGGGAGAATTAAATTTCTTTTTAAGCTTTCAAATTTCTTAAAAAGTTTATCAAAATGTTTTATTTCAAAGTAAATATATTATTGATTTATTAAAAAAAAATTGGACAATAAAATAGTAATACTTATACAACTCCCATGTGTATTAATATGAAACTTGATTTTGATGAAGTTGAAAAACCAATTGAAAAAAAGTTATATAGAGGTATAATTGGTACTTCATTATACCTTACTTATAGTATACCAGACATAATGTTTTCTGTATTTCTATGTGCTATATTTCAGTCAAATCTAAAATAATCATACATTACTAATGTTAAAATAATTTTTATATATTTAAAAGGAACTATTTTTAAATCTTTACTTCACCCCAAAACTTCTAATTTTAATTTAATTTTATATTCATATACTGAATTTATAGGATGTAGACTTGATAGAAAAAGATCCTCAAGAACCTGTCACATTTTAGGGAAATGTTTAGTATCATGGTCGTTTAAGAAACAACATTTAGTTTCTCTACAAATATTCAAGGCAGAATATATATATGCTGGTAGTTGTTATGCACAAGTGTTGTGAATGAATGACACCATACTGGACCTTGAACTTAATTTTAATAATATACATATTTTATTTGATAATACTAGTGTAATAAATATTTCCAAAAATCCTATAAGTCATTTAAGGACTAAGAATACTGACATACAACATCATTTTCAAATATATCATGTTCTTAAAAATAATATATCTTTAGAATTTATAAATATTGCATATCAATTAGATGATATTTTTATTAAACCACTTCCCACTATATGTTTTGATTTTATTAAGGAGGATTTAGGGATATTTAATTTCAAGTAAACCATGTATTAATTTTTCTTAATAATTTCTCTATTTTCTTTATTTTTAGCCTATTTAGTTTTTATTCACTTCATGTCTATTTTAACTCGATTTATTTCAATATTTGAAAAAATTGTGTAGTTTTAAAATTAAAATTTAATGATTACTCTATGTAATTGGCATGATAAACTAGAAAACTACACCAATTCATCAGAAAATATCTTCATATTTCTTAACCCTTTAATTTCAAACCTTTTAAACTACCAGATACCTCATATTCTCTTGAAACCATAGAATCTGAAAACCTTAAATCTTCAAATTCTTTCTAATGACGAAGTCAAAGTGCACAGATGATGGTGAACCAAGCAATCCGAATATTCAGGGAGTCCCATTACAGAAGATTATTCAAGGAAAGGTTATTGATTTTAAATGGCTGTATCAGATGAATATTTTTCTTAATAAAGATCTTGAGTTTTCGGGTTTGTAATTTCATTTTAGAGATGAAAATATATAATTTATTTTTGAGATAGAACTGAAGCAGTTCTATTGGAATGTTTAGTTTAGCTTAGGATAAATAGAGGATATAATGTATTCGTGAGTAGATGATAAGGAGTTTTTAATCTCCTCAGTATAAATTGCACAAATTTTAAAATTCCCCCATGAAGTATAATTACAATTTGATCTTTAATCAATTGGAAATAAGGAAAATAAGTGAAAAGATATCATGTCATTTCTTTTTTGGTTCAACTAAAATTATTAAAGTGTTTGAAAAGGATCTCAAGGATAACCAGAGGATACTGGTCAAGTTTATTTAGAAAACCATGATTCTAAGGATTGTATAATTATAAATGATTTTGTATCCTAACATGTATATCATGTTTTTGTTTATCAATGAAATTAAGTTAAAATTTCCTAGATATATGTTGAGATATCTGAATCACTGCTACCAATCTAAATCTAGAATATATTTCTCTCCCTATGGTTGGATCATTTCTATTCTAATTTTTATAAATAATAAGATTTAATATATTGATACTTGAACTAAATTTCATCGCAATAATTTTATGACTACTGGAATGTTATGAAAATTAGGTTTCTTTTTGAGTATAGTTGATAGAAACCTATGACTAGTTACTTTAATTAACCAATAAGTATTTGGACATTTTTCTTCGGGGGAGAAAAGAAATATCAAGTCCACCAAATCCCTTCTTTTGAGAAATGAAGAAGTTAGAGAATCAATAATTGAAAATGTTTCCCAAACAACAAAAATAAATATCTTTTATTATACTACAAATAATGATAAAGAAACTTCAGAAGAAGTTTCTAATGAGACTCTTGTTACAAGATACAGAATCAGAACATAACCTCAGCCTGAGAATCTAGAAGAAGAGACAAATATACCTAAATATACACTTTCATCAATACCTTGGGAAGTAATAGATTGTCCTGAGGAATAACAAGATGAAATTAAAGTTTAAGAACAACATGTTTCCCCTCAACCCAATCAACAGAAATAAACTTCTCAAGAAGATGAGAAAGTTCATAATCAAGTAGCTGAATTCACTGAAATTATTGAAATTTAGGATGTCTTTGCTTTTGGGAAATCCATGAAAATCACATCTTCAATATCTGGAGAAAGGAACAAATTTCTTGACAGTATTTATTTTTCAATGTAAAGAATTCAGTTAAGTTTTAGCTATTTTGGAAGAAGCTTATCCATCCAAAAACCTAGATGAAGGAACATTTGATTCTATAAAAAAAATTAGATATAAGTTCTTATGATAAATTTATCAAGTTATAAGAGGAGAAATATAGTCTTCGACAAGAATAATAATCTGAAAGAAAGTATTTTTATGATTTGAAAAACTAAATTATTCCAAGATTAGAATTAGATTTTATTTAGACTCAGGTTCCAGAGTTTAATGAAAAATTTGTTTCAAAAATATATTTTGATGAATTCAAGAGAGATATGTTGGATCAGTTTGGAAAACTAAAATCAGAATCTGTTTTAGAAAAATATTTCCCTAATTTAATGTTATATTTGGGAAGACAATTTGAATCAATAAAAATAAGTATCAGTCAAACAAGAGCTTCTACTTCACCACCACCAACATCAGCAAAACTGATCAGAATATTTAAATCAATAACTTCAATGATAGAAGATATGAATGAAATAATTTAGTTTATTTAGTGTAACAGTGCACCTCTGTTTGTGTTTTTGGATAATCAAAAGGATCTTATTGATAAGTTGACTTCAAGTGAACCTGAGATCAGATTTATTCTCAATCAATTCAGTGCCAAAATTACTCAGTTTCTGCAGACTGAGTAAAATATACATAACTTTCTAAAATTCAATCTGATTTAAAATTTGAAAGTTGGAAAATATCCGACAATATTTTTAAGGAATATATATGAAAATATTAAATAAATATTACAAGGATAGTTGGAAAAGTTGAAATAAGTTTTTCAGGATGCTCAGGCTTCACCAGAACCAGAAACCTCTATTGTTCAAAACCTTTTCCACATCTACTATCCCTATTATTTAAACCTTCTTTTTCCTTAACCACTCATGTATTTATAGATTCTTTATAATAAAACTTTTAATTATTATTATCCTCTATATAATATCTATGTTTTATTGTTTTTTAATCTCCACTACTGGACCACATGTGTTATTTTTCTTTCACGTAGACTATAATATTCACTTATAGTTATGTTCTATACTGAATGTGTTTTAATCCATCTTCACATAATTTATTTTTGATATCAAAAAAGGGGGAGAAAATTTGGAAAACACAAAAATTATCAATTTATGAGTATTTATTTTTCTTTTATCGAAATAATAATGTGAAATTGAAAAAAATTGTGAAATATTATTTTTTAAAATAAAAAACATATTTCTTTCAACATATTATTAGTGTTTACAAATCCAATACTTTCTATAAATTATTTAATGGGTTTTGTGATCATCAAAAAATGGGGATATTTTTGGGAATGTATATTATCAACAATACTCTATAAATATTATTGATTTTGTTTCTCATATATACTATTGTTTTTTACTGATGATTTTACTTTAATAGAATTTCAAGAAATTAATTTTCTTTGTAATATTTATTTCATAATTATTTTCACGTTTTTTAATTCTCAATTAATATTAACTAATGTGTTCGAAACAAATTTCAACATATTCTAGAAACACTATTCAACACTATGTTGGTATGTGTAGTGTATGTAATCAACCCTAAATTGGTAAGGGTAGCGTAAGGAATCAACCATGTATTGGTAAGTGTAGCATTAGGAATCAAAACTAAATTTATAAAAGTTCGTATAGATCATAAAATTCTATGTTTGAATGGAACCTTATATTTGTAAGATTGGAAAGTATGGTTAAGAAACCCTTCGTAACTAAAGAACCCTACATTTGAGGAATAAAAATATGGTATATAAACACTATTTTTTTTATTGGACCTTACATTTGGTACTTTTTCATTTCATGGAGGAACCCTACATTTGACTATTCAATGATGGAGATTTAAATCCTTAATTTTATCCGATATTTCTATAATAGTCTTGAAAGATGTAAATATCTATTCAAAGTTATTTTATGATCGATTAAAAGGATCGTTATGATTGATTCAAATAATCATATTAAACAAATTAAATGATTACTTTTTCTAAAAAAGTTAAAACTCTCCTAGATGTTTTAAATTTGAATATTTTTGATCTATCTGGATAATTTCTTGGATCTAATGAACCAAAGAAAGTTTTCTACTCTATATATTATACTAGCATATTTTCTTTTTGAAAAAAATATTTTTCATAATATTATACCTGTAAATATATTTTTGAATATAGAACTGTTGTAATGACCAAACCAATTTTCTAAAGAGGCTACAATGTGAAGTTCACATTTCAAACATGTTCTGATGTAATTACTACTATTTATTTATTTCTAATTTTATTGAAGATCATTTTCATCCAATATATATTAAGAGCTATTCTTACTTGAATACTTTCATCTTTGATGAATATTATCTGTATTGTGTCATTTTCTACTGAATCTGTGAAGATTAAACCATACCACTAAACAAATCAAATTATTTTTATTTGAGTTTCAACTTCTCTGACTAATCTATGGTTTTTCCGGTTCACTGTAAAATAACTAGAAGACTATGTTTTATCCTTACTGTAAAGGTGTCAAATTCTTGCACTCAGTTATAGATTAGAAGGTTTTGGGATAAGGGGATCTTTCTAGTGAAAATCACCAAGCTCATCAGAGAGATCATTGGTTGAGTGAACTATGAAATTTTTCCCCCCAAACCTCTATAAAAATTAATTTGTTCTTATTTTCTATTTATCTATTGTTCATATTTATTATAGAAGATAATGATTGATTTTTGAATTAATTACAAAGAGATATAAAATCAATAATTTGTCAAGATTATCTAAAATACACAATTAACCCCCAATCTTATTTATATATTAATTATTTCGACCTAACAATATCTAGGGATACACACTAGGTTCAATAAATACCTTCTCTAAAATGCTCTATAACTTCACCCTCTGCTCCTAGAGATCATTAGGGTCTATCTGATATGATAATTGAATATATCAGTGCTATCCTGGGGTGAAAGTCAATGTAAAACCCCATCTACTACTATGTAGGTTGTCCCAGAACATCCTTGGGTATGGCTAGGAGCACACAACCTAGAACCTGGTGGCTGATACATGTCGTGTGGGCTCCTTATACACTTTTTATAGTGACATGGACTCTGAGCCATGTCCATAGAAGAAATCTAGGAATAAGAGTGGGTACACATTTCGTGTTCCCCCATACATGTTGTGTACCCCTATGAGAAACTTACAGCTTGTTTATGTTCTACTCCTGGTCCTATATTTTTGCCCATGAGTATCCAATCCTAAGCATTTTTTCACATAGAATGTGATGGTATCCTTCATAATGCATTTAAAGATACAACATGGAATGTTCCGAGCATGATGCTTCTTTAGGATATGTTTGATGATGAAAATTATTGGGTGGGATCATTGGGGAGAGGTCGAGATCAGAACTCCCCTCCTATTGCACCAGGGTGCGAGTCCCTCAACTCCTTTAACTGTTCTGAGTTGCACCCCCTGATGAACCAAGGCATGAGTCCTCTTCCTAGTGAGTGGAACCCCCTAACAGACTAGGGCATGGTTTCCCAACACACTTAGTGGACCCCCCTATAGACTAGGATGTATGTCCTCTACCTACTGAGTGGAACCCCCTGATGGACTAGGGTGTGGGTCCTCTACCAATTGAGAAAAATCCCCCAAATATATCGTGGTGGGGTACTCTACCTACTAAGTGACACTACTATGACACAATAGGTATTGGGTCCTCTATATTCTTAGTTTCACCCCCTAATTCACTAGGACGTGGGTCCTTTATCTATCTACTAGGTGGAAACCCCTTATCGTACTAAGGAGTGGGTCATTTAATTAGAGTTATTCCAACTTGATTCTGTGGCATAGTGGTGAGGTTTAGTTCCTCCTCAAAGTTACGTCATAAGACACATGAGATACTCAACATCTGAGATAGACTTATTAGAGCCATTAAATGACTCATCGACCTAAGATGGGATATGATATAGTGACCCCCTTTATCTATTATCTGGGTTTATAATATAAGAATATATATATCCATGTTTCTTGGTCTCATTTCCCTATTACTTTGGGTTTATCTAACTACTTATATCATGTCTTTTATTTCCCCCTCTAAAGTTTTTGGGGTGTCCTATTGGGTATGTATATAGTCACCCCGATATGGGATTTATCTGCATATGTATTTTCTTATATAGATGATAGAAATATCAGTGGTGATTTCAGAGGAGCATATGGATAATTGGGCACATAGACCATGTGTGGTGGTCTGAGATTGGAGGTTAGGATATGAGCTCTATCAACTATTTTCTATTCCACTAGTTGTAAGGTGGGG
The DNA here is from genome assembly GCA_963277665.1 of Viscum album. NCBI lineage: Eukaryota > Viridiplantae > Streptophyta > Magnoliopsida > Santalales > Viscaceae > Viscum > Viscum album. The sequence goes on from OY728129.1 coordinate 283,264,549, forward strand.
ACATATTTTTTGGTTGGGTATGTATTTTTTCCTTTACATTTTGGATCACACTGTCACTGTCTTTTGTTTTCACTATAGGTTATTACATGCATGACTTTTACTATATACGTTATTGTATTTTAATTTTATTTTTTTTGCCTTATACATAGAGATAGTTGGGCATGGTCATATATGTACTTCAGGAAAATGACTCCAATTTTAGTTATGCCTTATAGGTTCTTGTCACCATCCTCAGGCCTATAGAGAAGAGCTTTCAGTTGTGGCATCCCAATCTTCTGTCATCTAGGCAAGCCATGATGGGCCAGGTCATTACAATATTAATTTAAGAAAATAATTAATAAAAAATGTCAATCTATTGACATTAATATCTTTAAATATTTTACATAATGACAAAAATAGGATATTTTTGGTTTTAAACTGTTATTTAAAAGATAAATACGTTTTTATCATAGTATTTTATTTTTAATTTTCAGTGATTGAATAATTACCTTAAATGATGATGGAACACTAACATAGTATTTATTAAATTAATTGAAAAATAAAATAATTTTTTTTAAAAATATTCAATTTAATATGATTTGGATGAATTATTGGGATCCAAATTTTTTATAGATTAATATAACATATCATAGATTTTTGAAAATGTTATATTAGAATTTAATTGTTTTCATGTTGTTTTAAATGTAAAATCATATGAAAAGTTCTTAAAATGACATTAATATTATTTTATAATAAAAATATATTATTAAATTATTTAAAAATCATAAAATATTAAAATAAAAAAGTAGGATTATAAAGGATAAAAAATTTCATACCTTATTCATTTATGATCAAATTTGTACCTTATAAGTAAAACTATAATCCTTTAGTATTAAAAAAGTTTTACCAAGGTTAAGATTAAGATCATTCAACAAAGGGGTTAAACCAAAAGATAAGGTGTAAAATGACACCAAAACCTATCTAAATTTCACTGGATAATGATATTTTGACTTTATTCTTTATTTATTTGAATCACTATACATTTTAAGTATTTTTATTATGAACAAATTAATTATATTTTATCTTTTAAGTAATTCCAAGTGTATCCTTTCCCTCCCTCATAAAAGGAAACCCTTTTCTCATTTACTTACACTAATTTAAGCCATATATATCCACCAAAACCTAATAAATTATCTTATAAACTTACCTAGGAATTAATTAGATGTTGGTATTCTTAATATACCATTCCAAGGGTCCTTAATAAATGATCTAAAGGAGTCCTACCAAAGAAGAGGTAATCATCTTACCCAATATCTTTAAATTTAGTTCTTATTATACCTCCTTTAAATATATGGTATTCATCCTAAAATAAATAAATCAGTATTATAAATATACTAACATTGTATTATGATTATTTAATGACTAATATCCACCCTTTATTCCATAAAATGGGAAGTGAATGTGTTGGTCGTGTGTACGTGTGGACTACCACCTCCACGCGGAGATACAATTCATTTCCCATCACCACATTTCACGGTTGTTAATTTTGATGGGTTTAAAGTTTATATATTATATTTATAAAATAATTATTCTTATTTAATTATAATATAATATCCACCTTCTAACCTTTCAATCCATTGTAAAATTATAACGTTACTTATGTGTGTGTGTGGACTACCACCTCCATGAAGCGATGTGATTTATTTTTCATATATGATTTACATGGATGGTAATAAAGATATATTTAATGAATAAATATGATATATATGATATAATAATAATTCTATAAAGGTAAATTATTATTTACCTTTATTTTAATCCATTATATGAAATGTGAAAACAATGTTCATTCATACAAACGATCTATCATCTCCATGAATAGTGTAATTCATTTTTATATATCTACCTTTTATGAATAAATATATATATATATATATATAATATATATATGAAATTAATACCATGTTTAAAATTCTGGGGATGATGTAACTATGATCCAAGTACAAGGATCAGAATTACCATACTGAAATTCTCGTGAAAAACGAAACATTGGACACCCAGAATTTATGATTTTAATAAGGAGTTTTTAATAAATGGGTGATAAAATATTATAAGTGGATAAAATATTATATTATAAGTATATAAATTACTATTTTATATAATTTTAATAAATTTAAATTTATTATATAGGTGTTTAAATAACTTTTGATGAAATTCAAACTCAAGGTAATGGTTTTCTTGTTAGACTTTTATTCCTATGATCCTTTTTTCCATATTCACCACTTGTTTCTTTTATGTAGTGTATATAATTACCCTACATGTAATTTATTATTATTCGATGAAAATTAAGGGGATTTTAAAATCTATATAAATTTCTTTAATTAATTAAGTTTTTTGTATATATTTCTAAATCTACAAGGGATTTATGTTACAATATCATTATTTGTTGAGGTTGTTTATGATAAATTTTCCAATGATGAAATTTTATAAAATATATCTTATAATCCTCTGATTTTTTTCCTCTAAAGTTATGTTTGGATATTACGTGTTTTCCTTTAATTTTACTCCCTTTAAAAACTCAATATACTGGAAGAATGTTTTTAAGGAAAACCAAATTTATATTTCTCTTTAGTTAAAAATATTTTTTATATCCATGTTTTATAATTTTTTTTTCAATATTTCTTTTTAATATTATTATATTATTTTTTAAATTAATATTTAAACCTGAATTAATTTTTGAAAAATGTTTTAAAAGGAATATTATTTTCATTTTTAAAAAAGGTACTTTTGAATTTTTATAGAAAATATCAATTGAATATTTATTTTAACATGCATGACATGAAAGGTATTTCCTACCATGATAAATTATAAATTATTTAAATATTCCCTTACTAGTTTCCAAGGTTCTTTAAAAATATTTTTTTCCATAAAATTGTGGAAATATTTAGTTTTTAAATAAGTGATTTTATAGTCAAAATGTTATTTTCCTTAATAAATGTTCCAAATGTTATTTTAAAGACATATTCACCTAAAATGAAATATTTTGATATTAATTAATATTTAGTGGGGATATAACCCCATTATACCTTCTTTATTCTTTCTTTGAATGATTTAGGATAATTATGAAAATACTTTTATGAAACTCATTTATTTTCCATGGGTTATGCTATTATGAAATGTTGAAATGTTTATAAAACTCATTTCTATTGCACATGTTATGATATAATAAATGTATAATAATATTATTGAAAATATATATATATATATGATTTTAATTATTTTATTTTTGGGCCCAAAATTATATATCCCTTCAATGTATTGGTAAATATGGATAACTCATGAGATAAATTTTTTATGTGTGAACATGATATCATGTTCACAATTTTATATATAGAACTGGTATTCATGTCCCTAAGATTATGCATGGACATAGTTTTCATGCCCATAAGATTATGAATGTACCTAGTTTTCATGTCTATAATATTATGTGTTAATCTAGTTTTATCTCCATAAGTTAATTTGAGTGTCTGATTTCATGTCCTTAACTTAATTGGTGAACCTATTTCTATTAATATATATTCACAATGTTATAAGATTATTTGTCTTTCCAAATTCATATGTATATGTTATTATCTCATGGATCATGACTAATTATTTATTATTCCACACTATTATGAATACTTTATCTTACTATGATAATGTTTTATAAAAATAATAATTTTTATGATCATGAAAATTTGGGTATGATATTTGTAAATTTTTATCATAATATCATGCCGTTATGATAATATTATTCTCATATATAATCATTGATTTATATATCCTATATTTACGCTTACTGAGCATCTAGGATAACTCTTTAATATGTTTTCCATCCCCAATTCAATAAGTAAGGTTTTAAGTAGGGTATACCTATTAAGCGTTCTATGTAGGAAACATTGAAGATATTTCATAAAATATTATTATTATGTATCTAGTATCCAAAACAAAAAACCTTTACATTTTTGGAATTGATCATAATTTTATATAATGAATATTAATCTAATAAAATGTAATTTTTATGTATGTAAATTTTTAATCACTATAAGAAACAATGAATCTTATCATTATACATATTTGTTATGCTAGGGTGAACCTCCCTTGGGGAATGATGACAACCCCTATCACAACCTTCATAAAAAAAGATGGAATGAAATAACATCTATTGAATAAAAGGATTCCCTTTAGAGATAGAGAAAATTTTATGATGGTCTTTCCACCATATAAAGAATTCATAATTCTTTGGAACTCATCATTAATATTACGATCCCGAATGATCTTCTCAAAAATAGAAGATATTCACTCAACACTTGCTAGAGAAAAACCGGTCTCATCCTCTCAAAATCTAAAACACATGCATGCAAAGATTTCAATGAAATTAAACTTCTATAATGACTCCACATCATGGGATTCAAAATTACATATAAGGTTGTCAACAACAATATTTAACTTCATTGTGGTTCATGAAATGTTAGAGTTAAAATATTATAGGTAGTCCACCTGTCACCTCTGCCTGAGATGCAAATATTTTGGTGAAAATATAAAACTAAAGCTTTTATGATTAAAGTAAAGAGTAAATGTCACTTCCTGAAATTTGAATATATTTAAATAAATGTTATAATTAAATATTATCTCTAAAATTAAAAAATTAAGAAATATATTTTTGGAGAAATGGATGAAAATATGTTTAGATACTCACTCAATATCTTAAATTTTTTGATTAATTATGCTAAATCTACATCATTATCTATAAAGGTAAATAACAAAATATTTTAATGATATTTCATAAATAATAATTATTTCTTAAAAAATTTAAATTTGAGTGCAAGTGATTATTAATCACATAAAATTAATTTTATTTTAGAGTAAAGTTTACAGTTTTTATTAAAATGAAAAACATTATGTTTTTAATACTATTACCTTTTAATATCTTTTAATTATTCAAGAAATAATATATATATATATATTAATGTTTATTGAAACATAACATAATTAGGAAATTTATCATTTAATCAAAAATATGTTTTTAGATTTTATGGGTACTATTCTTATAAATTTATGTGGTGACTTAGAATTATTGATAAATATAAATTTATAATATTTATCTTCGTAAAGAAATTATTTGTTTGAAATGAATATAATAAAATAAGAATTAAATGGGATATGTAATATATTAATAAGTTACGAATTTAGGGGATTATATTTATCTTAGAATTATAATTATATAATTATAAAATTTAATTGTTAAAATATTATTATGCATACAAATTAATTCTATATAAGGGTATGATGTGTACACATATAAGGGAAAGTTAATAGTTTTGGTCTAAATAAAGGTCAGTTTTTAATCATGTATGGGTAGGTTATTTCTCATGTAAAGTTTAGATGATGATCTTGTAAGGGTAATTCTACAGATTTAAAGGTTGTATAACGTCATGTACTTGGATATGTGATAATGTAAAGGTAATAATAATAACCTGTGTAATGGCAGTTTCTTGATTGCACATATTGAGTAAGGGTAACACTATGTTTTTGAGGCTATAGAAAGGATTTATTCTAGGGTAGAATATAATTAGCTTTTCATTCACGTAAGAGTCAAATGATGTCTCCTAATTTACATAAGGGTGATTTTAGACTTTGTGAAAATGTATTTTGGAAAAATTGAATGTTATTTATGGGTAATTTGGTGAGTTTGAAAACCTACCTAAAGGTAAAATTAACATCACATAATGTTAATAACACACCCTCAAATTTAAAGATGTCGTATCGTTCCTTTCTTCCACACGTGAAACATATAGATAACCAAAGGTTATATATATATATATATATTATGAATCAATGAAATCATAAGATGGTGTAAAAAAAATACTAAGGTACAAAATAATCAACACCATTCATCTTTAGGGGTAGAATATTGTGGATAATATTTAATTATATATATATACATATATAAATATGTATATATATATAATTTCTTTATTATATTGTTATATTCCAATTTTTTTACATAGAAGATAAAAATCAGTGGAACATGAGCTATGTATAAGTAACCACATTTTTAAATCCTTGTTTAATTTATAAATTTTCAATGTGGTCAATAATACATAAGAGCTCAACCTCTATGAAATATTCATATTTGGAGGCTTATAGAATATTATGTGGTTATAGTTAGGAAGTCATGACCCCATCACGATCTGGAGTTTTGATTTCTGTTGTTGTATAGAACCATGAATGATCAACACTATAAATTAGAGATATGGTTCTTTCATATAAGTGTAGTATGGTGTAATACTGCATGATTCCATGGGTGAGTAGAATAGTAATAGAAATTATATTTTATATAAGAATTGTTGTAAATGATATTTTATTAAATCTCCAAAGTCAAGAGGATGAATAATTGGTCTTTAATATATGTAATATTAAAATTTGAACATATAGTTAAGGCGTGTTAATTAAAGATCTTGTTTACTTTAGGATACAATCTATCTAAGTTCTACATAGATCCTTGGTTATATCCTTATAGTTTTGAGTGTGATAGGGAAGTGATAAAAGAGTAAAGTTTGTTTTTTGGAGAAATCATTTGTCAAAAGAAGTTATGCGTAGTAGGATTTCATGTTTTTTAAAGAATTAAGGTAGGGGATGTGATTTTAAGTTTTTATTTTAAGATTTCATGAAAAATCCCTCAATTTAAGGGATTTTTTATTAAATTTATATTTTTCTAAAACACTCATTGCAGAAGAGATTGTTTTTAAGTATTTTATTTGATTTATTTATTTAAAATATTTCTTGTATTATATATTTACTTCTCTAAATTAAAATTTTAAATCGTATAAGTCCTTATAAGGGATTTTTTTTCTAATTTTAAGGATGGCTTTAAAGTGTTAAAATTATTATTTTATGTATGAAATGATCTTTTAATTCGATGGGTTTCATTCATGATTATATGTATTTTATGTCCATGCACTATATTTCTCCTTTATATTACATATATGTTGTGAAAAGAATTTGATTAATTTTAATTTCCAAGATTAATTTATAAGTATTGTTTATGAATATTTAGATTACTTATAATCTTTATGAAAGTAAAAATTTTCCTTTAAGGTAAATTTTTTATGTTTATTATATCAATAATTTTTTTAATCTTTAAAAATAAATTACATAGATGTGGGACTTTTGGAATGTTATTTTTAGTGGATTTATAATGAGAAAGGAAAGATTTATAAAAAATGTTTTATTTAAATATTCCACTTTTTTATTGATTATGATGATGATGAATGGAGTGTAGACCCATAACCTCAAGGGTAATTTTTACTTAAAATGATGTTTAGTTCTTCAATATTACTAGTGTCTAAAATGTTTTCTTAAAGGTTTTCGATTATCATTAAATTATATAAGGATATATTATGGTCAAAATATAGGTTTTGAAATTTCAAAAGAGAAGTTTAGTTTTATTTTAAAGGATATTAAATATAAAAATAAAAATGAGTTTTAAAAATATTTTTTAATGAATGTTTTTCAAATAATATTTTATTATGATTATTTATAATGAAAACCCTAAATTTTCATTCATGGAAAAATTATTTGTTAAATGAATTTTTTTATTTAGGTCAAAATATTTGATATAAAAAGAAATGTTTTTGATAGAATTTTTATATAATATTAAAAGATAATGTATTTGACATATTATTTTAAAACCCCTTAATGAGAAATTTTGTGCTCTTTCCATGTTTTAAATTTATTTTCATTGGTATAGTGATGTGTAGAGGATCTATGGGGAATAGCCTTGATTAAGAGTCTATCTCAAGTAAAGATGAATAAATCTTTACAATTTTTTATAATCATTTATATGTATTATAATTTCTTAATGATATAATAATATATACCTAAATAATCTCTAGACTATATATTTTAAGTTAAGTATTATTTATAATGAAATATACAGGTTTTTAGCATGAAATTAGAGGGTACGAGTTTGGGACACCACATTTGGTATTTTGAGGAAAGTTTTAGACCACATTGGATATTAGTATAATATCATTTGAGGAGTATAATGTTATATTTTCAGAGAATAAAGGCATTTTAGATGAAAATTAATTTCAAAATACCTTGGTTTTTATGGAAATAATCTATATAGTTTCTATTAGTTTAATTTTTTTATGTTAATAATTAGTAAGTATTTTAGATAGAAGTTTTTATGGATTAAATTATTATTATTTTCCAATGAAATTATGATTAATAAAATAATAAGTGGTTATATTAAAAATAATATTTTTATTAATTTAATTAAAAAATTAGAATTTTATTTTGATGATTTAAATTTTCAGTATGAAATTTATTTAAGGGGGGATAGAATGTAGCATCCCAAAATTTTAATTTATTTATATAATTTAAATAAATGATAAAATTAAATAGGATTTATACAATTAAAACAAGGTGAAATATACTTTAAGAGAACTTGATAAAGATATTTTTAGATATTCAATCAATATTTTTAAAGATGTTATTCATTATTCTAATTTTATATCATTATTTATAAAGGTAAATAGTAAGAACTTTTAAAGTTATTTCATAAATTATAAACAAAACTCTTAATTAAAGTTCATTTAAATTGAATGTGACTTTTAATTTCATTAAATTAATTTTATTTTGGTTTAAAATTTATAGTTTTGATTAAAATGAAAAACCCTACATTTTCAATACTATTACTTTTGAATATATTGTTATTGTTGAAGAAATAGGATACACAAAGAAGTTTATTGAAACATAAAATTATTATAAAATTTATAATTTAATAAAAAATATATTTTTAACTTATGTGCATAAAATTATAATAAAATTAATTAGCAACTTAGAATTACTGGTAAATATAAAGTTATAATATTTATCTTGGTAAAGAAAGTACTTTTTTTAAATGAATATAATAAAATTTGAAAAAAATTAGAGATGTAATTTATTAATATGTTAAGAAATTAATAGATTATATTATTTTTATAATTATAATTATAAAATTATAAAATTTATTAGTTAAAATTTTATTCACTACAATAATTAATTCAACATAAGGGTCAGATGTGTACTCGTATAAGGGTAATGTAGTGGTTTGGGGACACTTAAATGTCATTCCCTGCTCACATAAGGGTACGTTGATACCCATATAATGGTTAGATGGTGATCATGTAAGGGAAATATTATAGATTGGAATGTTGTGTAAGGGTAGAAATTCCAACATGTGCTCATGTGACAGTAATATTAATTACCTTCAAAAAGGTTATTTCTTGATTACATATCCTCCATAAGGGTAACATTAACATTTTAAGGCTACGTTAAGGTTATATGTAAGGGTAGGAGATAATCGACTCTACATTCCTTTAAGGTTCAAATGGTATCTACTAGTTTATGTATGTGTGATTTTTTTAACTTTCCATAATGGTGGTTGTATGACCCGAGGATTTTATAGTACATTATCTCTTTAAAGTAATTCAATAGCATGGGTTACACGTAACACTGAGTTTGAGCGTACCACAACTTACCAAACTAGCCGTTCAAAAAGAATTTAGTAATAGTATTAACTAAATTTTGAATTTTATATACTCTATATAATTCTAACATCCATATTATTTGTTTCTTAAACAAAATATAAGAACAAATTCAAATTTTTAAATCAGATAAGTATTTTTTTTAAATGTAATTTTAACACCTTTTAACGAAGAACCCTTTTTAAATACAATATTTTAAACTTTTATATATTCAATTTGACAAAATAAACTTCTTCTTTAGAAGCGGGACATAAAATTTTAGTTTGGATAAATTTTTGGTGTTTTTCTGATAACTTTAATATTTTGATCAATAATGAAAGATACTAAATTTTAATTGAAAACAATTTTTTAATCAAAATAATTTATTGTGTTAAATTATACATTTGAATGGTTTTTAAAAATAATTATTTTATATTATTATCATTTAATCTTATATTGGCCATTGGATGTAATTTCACATTTAAATTGGACATAAACACATAACAATCTTTTGATAGTTTTTACTTCTCCAAAACCCGCTTTCTGGTTTTGAAAACGGGAATTAATTATAAATTAATTAAAGAAACTACTATGTTTTAAATTTGGTAAAATTTACATCATTTTTAAAATTTTAATATCAAAGTTATCTTTGGGTGATTTTTTAGTATTTTTTCTGAAAACATTCAAATTTTGATGAATAGTGAATAACACTGTGTTTTTGTTTAAAATTGACATTTTATTAAATAATTATAATAATTATTTAAATTTATTTAAAATTCAAAATATATACATAATAAAAATATTATTCCAACTTAATTCATTTAATTCATTTTATAATAATATAAGATATATAAAATTTTATTGAACTTTTTACCGTCTTTTACCCACCTTCTAGGTAAATTTGAAAATTTGCATAAAACATAATTTTACCCCCTCTGTGAATTGAATTTCAAAAATCCAAGAGACAAGGTTGAAATCAGTAAGTAAAATATGGTTCAATAGGATGAAAATAATTTTTGGTAGATAGTAACTTTTGAATTATATTTACCATAGTTAAAAGTAAATAGGGTAATTAAAGGTAAAAATGAAATTATTATTACCCTAACCCATGTCCTAATTCTACTGGATAAGTTTATTTAGGCCAAAATAAACCTTAGAAATAAAATATGATCATATTTTATCCTCTTGGATTAGATTATGACATTTATTATTATTTTATTTAAAGAAGAGTTAAAAGTGTAAAATTCCATGTTTAATAACTAAACCAATTTTTATATAGAGTTATACATAAGATTAATTCTAATATAAATATTCATTAGAAATATAAAACTATTTCATACATCCTGGTATTTTATTTATAGTTTTTAGACATTAAATAATTAAATTTATTTCTGACAAAATTATGATGCATTAATTACCTTATTAATAAAAGATTAAATTAATTGATATTATAAATATTAAAATAAATGTAAATTGATAATTTTGATGTATGAAATGAATTTTAAAGTTAATATTACATATTAGGGTTGATTAAAAAAATTTTATGTGATAAAGTTGTTATGACTTTCACAAAAACCAAATACTAAATAGTTCCAAAATTGAAATAATAGAGTTTTTAAAACAAATACTATTTTATTAATTGATATAATATTCCTAAAAACATAAGGTTCATAAAAAGGACTTAGATAAGGTTATATATTTAAATAATTAACCACTTGTGTTTCTCTTGGATTTTTATAGTAAGTTTATTAACCATTTATTATAATAATACAAGAAGACGTGGAAAAAGTTAAATTATTTAACTAAGAGTTAAATCTAAAAGATAAGGTTAATATAGTGACCTAAACTTGTCGAAAACCTATTTCTTGAAAGTTTTTAGACCCATACCAACCTTATCCTCCAAATAAATCATTTTTGATCCATTAAAAATCGAAAATTAATTTATAATAAAATAATATTTAAAGCTTTTCATAAAGTGACCCCCACCTCTCTTATAAAAGGGTATTTTCCCTTCTATTAATTCAACACCTCTAAAGCCATTTGGATCATCCAAAACTAGATGAAATATCCCCCCACCTACCCTCAATTCAACCTATATACCTTAAATTGATCATAAATCCAACCTAAGGATCCCTTTTGTTAAAATCAAAAGAAAACACCGAGAGAGAAGGTAATTATTTCATCACCTCTTTCATGTTATTTTCTTCTTCCACTTTCTATTTCTTTGTTGATTCCATACCAAAATAATAACTCCATTACCTTATATATACTGTGATGTTATTATAAATATGGTACAACTATATTCATTATTCTATCCATCCTATGAATGACAATGTCACCATATGTGCATACGTATGGCTTACCATCTCCACGTCGTTATGTAGTTTGTTATTCAACACTTCATTATTTGAAAGGGTATAATAATGAGTATAATTTATTTAAACAATAAATATAACATATTAATGATTATATATATAATATACCATCCAATTACATAATATTTCACCAACAATAGAATGATATTGTCTCTCGTGTGTACGTACAACTTACGGTCTCCACGACGGGATGAAATTTCATTCCTCATAGTAACCATTCAACAATAATTTTCATTTTATGATTAAAAATAATGTTTAAATAACTTAATATGTTTCTGTATATGAATCAAATAAATCCATTCCATTACCAACATGACTTATGTAACAAAAAATATAAAGGAAAACGAATCCGTTAACACCCAAAACAATGAAACTATTGAAAAATAATTAACAAAGAAATATTAGAAGATCATATATGATATCATATTTATGTTTTTGGTTCTTTTATATTTTAATAATAACGATTTCACCATTATATATGAGGTTGACATACCCTCAAATAAGGAAAATTACAAGGTAAGGGTTAATTTTACAATCTCTTTATTATCTGAGGTTGTTTATATGTAAGTATCTACTAGGAAGTCTTTATCATCCACATTCATATTTCTTAAAAATGTATTTAATTTTTTTACTATTTACTAGAATATGGTTTAAATTCAATTATACCCTTGTTTTAATATTTTTAAAATGTTTTTAAAGGAATCTTTCTGTTGTTTTTCAAACAAGGTACTTTATGACCTTTCCAAAAAATTAAGGTAAGAATGTTTTTTAACTTAAATGGTAGGTGTGGATATTTTCCTCCATTATAACAAGTTAAAATCTTCCCTTACAATATTATAAGAATATATTAAAAATAAATTATTAATTTTATAATTTCGTGACTTTTAAATGATTTCAAAATAGAAAGAGTTATTTCTCTCAAATAGTTTTGATTTCATATATGCCAACATACTTTGATGGATTTTATACTTGTTTGAAGTTTATTTATTATGATAAAATATTCCATATTGTATTGAAAGTTTTGTGATATGTTTGACTGTGGATGTGTTATTTTTATACTATTCATGGTTTAGGGTTAATGTATTAAAATTTCATATACTAGTTTTAATAAGAATGTTTATGTTATGTTTCAGCCTTTTTATATGAGGAATGCATTGGACATAGTAAGTGAAGGGTGGAGCCCTCTATATCTCCTTGATGGATCAGTAGGTCTCATTAGAAAAAATGATGTCTTGGCACAAGGCCTTGAAAAAATATTATTTGTGATCTTGGAATGAGGGCTTGACTTTGTGGTTATGATGTCTAGCATTATGCATTCCATCATTATGAAATTAGATATTGATTTTACATGTGATTATTCGACTAGTAGAATATCTATGTAAATAAGTAAATGGAATTATTTGATTTATCTTTTCCATATTATGATGAAGTTTAAGTTTAAAAGGCTTGTGTTTTATTCTTATACATTGCCTTAAATGTTTATTCTTATTTATGATAGTTTCTGCTATATTGTTTTCCTTACTGAGCATTGTATCTCACCACTTTCTTGTGTTCTATTTTTCCCAGGATACAAAGAAGTATATTAAAATTAACCTGCAGGATTAGGCTAAGGGATATGAGTGTGTTCCAAGGGGACAAAATGTTGTTTTTTTTACATTTCATAATGTAATGAAAAACTTATGTATGTATATAGTACTTCCAAGTCTACTAAACTAATAGGCCTTTTGGGACATGATCTATTATGATCATGCCAAGGTTATGTAATAATGCACCGACTCTGGGTAACTGGGTTCGGGGCATTAAAGTTGGTATCAAAGTATGTTTAGTACAAACCTTACAAATGATATTTAGATAAAATTTGATCATAGAACATTACCCTAATATAAACTTTTAAGATTAGTATAAAAGAACATCCAAAACATTTGTTAGTATAAATATGATGTGTGTTTTCGAAGAACATACATCCCCGTCTGGATACCAACATGTAGAGGTAGATTTGGAACAGATGTACCTGGTAGTGAAAACTCCAACAAAGAGTTTCGGGCTTGACCCGTGGTATCCTGGTACATGACAACGAGCCTCGCTACACTCTTGGTATTGACACTCTCAGGGGATATTCTAAGGATAATTCAAATTTTATTTACAAACCATTATGAAGGATTTATAAGTAAATACTTCCTCAAAGAATTTTTTTTATGATTATGGATTATATGCATAAAATTTTAAATTTTCATTAGGTACTTAAAATTTTGGAATTATGCATTGAGATTCATAAAATAACCTAGTGTATTCCATTGTTTAGAAATGGTGCCCAGTATAAGGAATGAGAACTCCATCAATATGCATGATCCAAAGAGTAAGAATGATCATATATTTCATGGTATTAAGCCAATATTTCTAATGGAAATAGTCTTACAAATATTCATATCATATGGAGAAATAGTATCATGTGTTAATAAGATAAGTAAAGAATTATCTGAGTTATATAGCTTTGAAGGGAAGCTTGATAAGAAAAGGATAATAGAGAGAATGATTGGTAAAGGGAAGAATGGAAATAATGATTTTACCATATGTGATAACTATGGAAAGAATCACCTTGGTAAATGATTGAAGGGAATGTGAGTTTGTTATAAGTGTGGAGAAAAAGGACACCAAGTACGCGATTTCAAATAATAGAAAAAGGTTTCAAATTTACAATGCTTTATCTGCAAATAGTTTTTTCACTACTCGAATCAAGGTCCCAATCTTCATAGTATACCCCAAATGATGCCATTGGATAATAATCAAGTTATGATACTACCAAAGATGAATATGAATAATGAGTGTTCTTATATTTTTTTTAATTAATTATTTCATTTGAGTGTTGTATCAATGATGTACTGATTATATTAATTATGTAAACAAATAAGGATTGTACTCTAGTACTATTTCATTGAGGATTTGAGATTTTATAGTACTAAGAAAACTTACTCAACAACAAGTTAATATTTTTGGAAAATATATGGGTTAAGGAATGAGAAACCATAATATGGTCCTGATACTGAGGTAATGATTTTGGAATAATAGATGGTTGATTTGGATAAATTATATTGTATATTCTTGACTACCTTGGAACTGATTAATGATTTGTTTATTCCATCATTGTTTGAGTATTCAAATTTTTTGGATATAAGTAATATATCTAGTATTATATAAGGAATAAGGAAGCATGGATGTAATCAATAAGGTTTTATGGTAATTCAGGGTGTTACCATATTTTAAGATAATACATGATGAAAGTACTCACAAGTTATTATGTGGAAAAAAGAGATCTACATTATGTTATGTTGACCTTCCTTATAAATTTTTGGACTATGAGTTTAGAAACAAGTATTTTGGATAAGTATAAAGGTTGGAATGGATTTAGTTGGACATTGGATACTATGGTTTATGATTAAAACATTTATTAATATTATTTTTGTATTTTTTTAAAAGAAGGACAACCCGAAGGTCGGGTCACAACCCGTCGTGTCTAGAAAGGCCGTGAGACTTGAACCCGCAACCGAAGGGAGACAAGGGTGAATCCACTACCACTAACCTAAGTGATGTCTTGGTTTGTATAATTTAGTTTTTTAAATTATCTTATAGATTATTTATAAATTCATTTTTTTGAAACCCTATATGATTATGATAAATCAAATATTTTTGAGTTCTATTATCTTTTGGAGTGAAAGATGAGTTTGTGGTAAAAATTAATTAAGGATGAAACTATAATTTTCAAGAATATATTTTTTCTCTTATTCTATGAAGAATTTAATTCTTAAAATTTAGGTAAAGGATCTCAAAACCTAAAATGTGTTATCCTAAAACCTTATGTTCTGATGAACTAATTATATTTTAATTCAACATAGATTTATGGCTTTGAGTTCCTTAATTTTCTTTTTATTGTTCACTTGTTTGTGATTGATGACCTTAATCACTCCATATAAATATTTACATTTTACTCCAATTATGTGTCTCAAATTTCCCCCATTGTTTTTCTATTCGAAATTCTAATTTGGTGGTGACTTTTTCATTTCCCTTTCCCTCTTATTAAGACTAAATTTTATTAATCCTATTTCTGATGTGGGTTTTCCATAAAGTTATTTTATATTTTTAACATTTTATTTTTAAATAACAATTTTAAATTGAGAGGACACAATTTATTTAAGTATGGGAAAATGTAACACGCCATGATTTCATAGTACGTTATCTCTTTATAGTAATTCAATAGGTTGCGCTACATGCAACATCGAGTTTAAGCACACCACAACTTACCAAACTAGCCGTTCAAAAAGAATTTATGAATAGTATTAACTGAATTTTAAATTTTATATACTAAATATAATTTTAACATCCATATTATGTTTTTCTTGGACCTAATATAAGAAAAAATTCAATTTTTTTAGATAAATTAAGTATTTTTTTAAAAATGCAATTTTACCACCTTTTAATAGAGAACCTTTTTAAATCTAATATTTGACACTTTTATATATTAAATTTCAAAAAATAAACTTTTTCTTTAGAATTGGTACATAAAAATTTAGTTTGGATAAATTTTTGGTGTTTTTGTGATAACTTTCATACTTTTATGAATAGTGAAAGATACTAAATTTAAATTGAAAACAACCTTTTTAATCAAAATAATTAATAGTGTTAAATTATACATTTGAATGGTTTTGAAGTATAATTGGATTATATTTTTATCATTTAATCCAATATTGGTAATTATAAGTAATTTCACATTAAATTGGACATAAACACATATCAATCTTTTGATAGTTTTTACTTATCAAAAACCAATTTTCTAGTTTTGACAACGGGAATTAATTTTAAATTAATTAATGAAACTCCTATGTTTTAAATTTGGTAAAATAGACATAGTTTTTTAATTTTTAATATCAAAATTATATTTGGGTGAATTTTTTGTATTTTTCTAAAAACTTTCAGTTTTTGATGAATAGGAAAAACACTACGTTATTGTTTAAAATCAACTTTTATTTAAATAATTATTATATTTATTTATATTTATTTTAAATTAAAAATAAATACATCATATCTATATTAGTCTAATGTAATTCATTGAAGTAATTTTATAATAATATTCGATAAATAAAATTTTATTGAACTTTTTACCGTCTTTTACCCATATTCTAGGCACATTTGCAAATTCGCATAAAACCTAATTTTAGCGCTTATATGAATTGAATTTAAAAATACGAGAGACTAATTTGACATCAGTAAGTAAAATTTTGTTATATATGATGAAAATAATTTTTTTGAATAGTAACTTTTGAATTTTATTTACCGCAGTTAAAAGTAAATATGGTAATTAAAGGTAAAAATGATATTATAATTACCCTAACACAAGTCCTAATTCTATTGTAAAAGTTTTTTTCGACCAAAATCAAACTTAGGAATAATATACATTCCTATTTGATCCACTTGGATTAGATTAAGACATTTATTATTATTTTATTTAAAGAATAGTTAAAAGTGTAAAATTCAATGTTTTATAACAGAACCATTTTTATATAGGGTTATAAATAAATTAAATTCCATTATAAATTTTCATTGGAAATATAAAAATATACTATACATCGTGGTATTTAATTTATAATTTTTATACATTAAATAATTAAATTTATTTAGGACACAATGATGATGCAGTAATTACCTTATTAATTAAAGATTAAAATAATTGATATTATAAATATTAAAATAAATTTAAATTAATACTTTTTATGCATTAAAATAATTTTATAGGTTAATATGATGTGTTAGGGTTTCTTAAATAGTTTTTTTGAAGTGATAAAGTTCTTACGACTTTCACAAAAACCAAATACTAAATAGTGTCAAAATTGGCATAAATGAGTTTTTAAAACAAATACTATTTTACTAAGCGATATACTATTCTTAAAATTCTAATGTTCCGAAAATAGAATTAGATAAGGTTAGATATCTAAATAATGAACCACTTGGGGTTATCTTGTCTCTTTATAGTATGTTTATTAACCATTTATTATAATAATACAAGAAGGCTGGGTAAAAGGTACAATATTTAACTAAGAATTAAATCTAAAAGATAAGGTTAATATGATGACTGAAACTTGTATAAAACCTATTCGTTGAGATATTTTTGACTCATACCCACCTTATACTCGAAATAAATTATTTTGGATCCATTAGAAACCAAAAATGATTTTATAATAAAATAATATTTCAAGCTTTTACTAAAGTGACCCTCACCTCTCTTATAAAAGGGTACTTCCCCTTCTCTTAATTTCACACCTCCAAAGCCATTTGGCTCATCCAAAACCTAATAAAATATTCTCTAAACTACCCTAACTTCAAAATAGATACCTTAATTTGATCATAAATCCAACCTAAGGAGCCCTTTTGTTCAAATCAAAAGGAAACACCCGAAGAAGAGGTAATTATTTCATCACCTCTTTCAAGTTCTTTTCTTCTTCCACTTCCTCTTTCTTTGTTGATTACATAGAAAAATAATAACTACATCATCTTCTACATAATGTTATGTTATTATAAATATGGTTAAACCATATTAATTATTATATCCATCCTAGGAATGACAATGCCACCATACGTGCATATGTACGGCTTACCGTCTCCACGTCGTGGTGTTGTTTGTTATTCAATGCTTCATTATTTGTATGGGTATAATAATGAGTATAATTGATTTAAATATTAAATAAAACATGTTAATGACTCTTTATATAAAATATACCATCCAATTACATAATATTTCACCATCAATAGAATGATATTGTCCCTCGTGCATACGTACGACTTACCGTCTCCAAGACGCGATGAAATTTCATTCCCCATCGTAACCATTCAAGAATAATTTTTATTTAATGATTAAAAATAATGTTTAAATAACATAATATATTTATATATATGAATAAAATACATACTATCCATAAACAAGATGACTTAGGTAACAAAACATATAAAGAAAAAGAAATCAGTTAACACCTGAAACAATGATACTACTAAAATATCATTAACAAAGAAATATTAAAAGATCATATATGATATCATATTTATGTATGTTGTTATTATATAATTTAATAAAAATGATTTCACCATTATACAGGAGGTTAAAGTACCCTCGACTAAGGAAACGTACAAGGTAAGGGTTAATTTTACCATCTCTTTATTATCCAAGCTTGTTGATACGTAATTATCTACTGGGACTTCTTTATCATGCACATCTATGTTTCTTTAAAATGTATTTCAAAAAAGTTTTACTATATCATAGAATATGGGTTAAATTAATTTATACCATTTTTTGACTTTTATATAATGTTTTGAAAGGAATCTTTCTATCGTTTTCCAAACAAGGTACTTTATGACCATTTTGAAAAATTAAGGCAAGAATGTTTTTTTAACATATATGGAGGGTGTGGCTATTTTCCTCCATTATAAAACCTTTGAAGATTCCATTACAATATTATAAGAATATATTCAGAATAAATGTTTTATTTTATAATTACATTACTTTCAAATTATTTCAAAATAGAAAGAGATATTTCTTTCAAATAGTTTTGATTTCATCTATGTCAAAATCCTTTGATGGATTTTACACTGGTTTGAAGGTGATTTATAATGATACAATCTTCCATATTGTATTGAATTTTTTGTGATATGTTTGAATATGGATGTGTTATTTTTATACCAATAATGGTTTATTGTTAAATTATTAACATTTTTTATGCTAGTTTTAATACGAATGTTTATGTTATGTTTCAACATTTTCATACAAGGAATGCATTGGACTTAGTAAGTGATGGGTGGAGCCCACTATAGCTCCTCGATGCATCAGCAGGTCTAATGATACAAACTACTGTGTTGGGACAAGGCCTTGAAAAAATCTTATTTGTAGTCCTGGAACGAGGCCTTAACTATGTGGTTAGGATGTTCAACATTATGTGTTCTATAATTATGAAATTAGCTATTGATTATATATGTCATTATTCAGCTAGTAGAATATCCTTATAAATAAGTAAATTGAATTATTTGATTCCTCTTTTTCATATTATGCAGAAGTTTATGTTTAAAAGGCTTGCATTTTATTCTTATACATTGCCTTAAATGTTTATGCTTTTTATGAAAGTTTGCGCTATATTTTTATCCTTACTAGGCATCTATGATCACCCCTTTCTTATGATTTATTTTTCCTAGTATGAAAAGAAGTATACTATGATTAACCTGTAGGAATAGGCTAAGGGATATGAGTGTGTTCAAAGGGGACACAATATTTTTGTTTTTCCATTTCATAATGTAATGAAAAAATTATGTATGTATCTAGTACTTCCAAGGATACTAAACTAATAGATCTTTCGGGAATTAATCTCTTACGATCATGACAATGTTATGTAATAATGCACCAACTCTAGGTAACTGGGGTTAGGTCCTTATAGTGGAGTAATGAAATTTAGAGTTTCATAAGGGTCATGTGGTGAGTTTGAAAACCTATATAAAGGTAAAATTAAAGTCACATAAAGGTGAGCACACACTCTCGAATTTAAACCTTCCACTTTGTCGCATTCTTCCTCATTTGAATCCTATAGATAATTAAAGTATATATATATATATACATATATAATATGGATCAATAAAACCGTAATATGATTTAAAATAAAATACTAAGCTATAAAAGAAGACACAATAATCATCTTTAGTATGATAACATTTTAGATAATTTTAAAGAATATATATTTATAGTATTTCATTTTAATATTAGTTTACATGAAATGTTTTTATAGATAAATTAAACATTAGTGGAACATGAATTAAGTATAAATGACCATATTTATAAATAATTGTATTATTTATCCATTTTCAGCATGTTTAGTAAGACATAGGAACTTGAACTCCAATAAAGTTTCACATTTTGAGGCTTATATAATATTAAATGTTTATATTTATGAAGAAAATATCTCATCATTATATATAGTGTATATTTCTACATTTATATACAATTATTCATGATTAACACTTTAAATTAATGATAGGGTTTTTTAAGGAAGTGTATCATAGTGAAATATGATTCCATGGGCGAGTAGGATAGTAATAGAAATTATATTTTATATAAACATCATTGTAAATTAGATATTATAAAATATATATAATTTAGAGGATAAGGAACTAATATTTAATATTAAAATATGAATATACATTTAAGTTTGGTTATTTAAATATAACCTTTACTTTAGGTTATAGAATATCTAACTGTCACATAGATAGCTGGTTATATTCTTATTGTTCATATATTGAGAGGGAAAGTGATAAC
Source organism: Viscum album (assembly GCA_963277665.1). Taxonomy (NCBI): domain Eukaryota; kingdom Viridiplantae; phylum Streptophyta; class Magnoliopsida; order Santalales; family Viscaceae; genus Viscum; species Viscum album. Next base: position 283,285,794 of record OY728129.1, read on the forward strand.
AAAGGAAAGTATTATAATTATACCTTTTAGAAAATAAGTTTTTTATAATAGGAGTTCATGTTTTTGTAAGGATTAAGGCAAGGATATATGATTTTAAACTTTTATTTCAATATTTGAAGAAAAAACTTCAATGTAAGGTAAAATATTTTTATTAAACGTCTATTTTTCTAAAACCTTAATGAAACATGATATTATTTTTAAGGATATTATTTTATTTCATTCTTTAAAATATTTCTGGAATGATATATTTACTCCTTAAAATTACAATTTAAATATTACAAGTCCTTATAAAAGAATGTTGTTTTCTGATTTCAATAATGGTTTTAAGGTATTAAAATTATTATTTTATTTAGAAAATGATATTTTACTTCCATGGATCACATTCATGATTATATGTATTGCATGAAGATGCACTACATTTCTCATTGAAATTCTATATATGTTATGAAAATCATTTTATTAAGTTTAATTTATAATAATAATTTATAAGTGTTGTCTATGAATTTTTGGATTACTTCTAATATTTATGAAAGTAAAAATTTTATTTTACGTAAAATTTTGATAAGTTTATTAGATATTTAATTATTATACTAATTGAAAATAAATTACACAGATATGGAGCTTTTGTAAAGTTATTTTTAATGAATTTAAAGTGATAAAGGAATGCTTTAAAAAATGTTTGATTCAATGTTTGGCACATGGTTATTTATTATGATGAAGAATAATGGGGATTGAACCCATGAACTAAATGGGATTTTTTCCTAAAACTGATGTTTAGTTCTTAAATATTTCTAGTGGGGACAATATTTTCTAAAATATATTCAAGTATCATTAAATTCCAAAAAGATATATTATTCTCAAAAGCAATGTTTTGAAAATTTAAACAAGAAATTTATTTTTATTTTGAATGATATTAAATTTAAAAATAAAAAAGAGTTCTCAAAATAATTTATATTTTTAATAATGGTTTTGGAAATAATCTATTATTATTAATATTGTATTATAAAACTCTAAAATTATTATTAAGGGGAAAAATAATTTTTATATCAAATGTTTTATTTAGATCAAAATATTTGATATAAAATAAAATGTTTTTAATCAATTTTTATATAATTTAAAAGATAAAATATTTTACCTATCATTTTAAAACCCCTTACTAAGATGTTTTTTACTCAATCAATGTTTTAAATTTATTTTCCCACGTATAGGTGTGAGTAGAAGATCAATGGTTAATTGAATTGATTAAGAGTGTAGGTTGATTGAAGTTGGATAAAAGTTCATATAATTTTGTTTAAAGTATGATATTTATGAATATTTCTCAATCATACAAAACTATAGACCTAAAAAATCCTCATAATATATTTTTTATTTTATTATTATTTATAAAAAAATATATATGTTGTTTTTAGCAATAGAATTGGTGTGCAGGTATCAGGCATCACAGTAAACCTTTCCCTAAAAAGGTAGTTCTAAAAACTCTTAATATAATGAGTTATATATATGAGTTTGAGATCATGTGTGTGATATTAATTATAGTGTGTAAAAATATGAAGAGAATAATAAGACACCATGTGATAATTTTGTATGAGAATACAACCCATAAATGAGCACAAAGAATCACAAAATACCACATAGATATGCTGAGCCTCTGGAAGAGTCATCACTAGAGTTGTAGTGAAATGGTTTTTCAATTAATGAAAGAAATTATAACACATAGAGTCCAAAATAAACTTTACTTCCTTATAATTGATAAAAGTCAATGAAGAAACCATATTTGAGAAATATTTTATGAACAACTGGTAATAACTTTCCTATCCTAATAATCTATGAATCTAAAAGTCATTGCGTGGATCCTCCCATGAAATGTAAACTTTTACCTTTTTAGGGTAAAATAAGATACCCTATTTTGAGACCATATTTCCTAATAACTTCACCTCCTAAATCCATAATTTTTACTTCGACAGATTACCATAAAGTTAGTTGTTTTTCAAGTTATCTAGAACTATTCTCAAATGAAGTACATGATCCCCATCAGTTTTTAAATAAACCAAGATTTCATTCACCAATACCATAATGAATGAGTCAGGATACTGGTAGAAAATACTATTAATTAGCACTATAAAAACATAAATATAATTAGATGTACCAAATGACATAATTAGTTACCCATAGTGGATATACTAGCTCCTGAAAGTAGTCTTTAGAATATTAGAATCCTTGATCCTGAGACGGTGATAACCAGAACAAATACCATTCTTGGATAACCACTTTTCCCTTTTAGTTTATCAAATAAATCATTAATTTGAAAAAATGGATACTTTTTATTGATTATAACCTGATTGATCTTTTTGGTAATAAAAATAAAAGTGAAGGGTTACATCTACCTTCTTGGTGAAAAGCACTAGTGCTGCCCAAGGCAACACACAAATTTGAATGAAGACTTTAAAAATCAAGTCATAAAAATTATTATTTAATTAATTTAGTTATTTCGTACCATATGGTATGAGAGAATAGATATTGGATTCGTACTTTACCCCAATTCAATAGGTAACTCTATCTCCCACTCTCATGGTAGGCCAAAAAATTCTGATGGAAACACATCCATAAATACAACAATTACTAAAGGAAGTTCACTACAATATAGTACCTTCTACAATACCATAAAATGAAATGATTTTATCCTACCAAGATATGGATGTGTAGGTCTATCTTAATTAGACATTATATCACATTTCCCTTTAAATACATGGAACTTCCAAACAAGAGAAGTAAATGACACCCATTGATGATAATAGTTGTCTTGATCTCTATGATAAACCAACTGATAAATTATAAGAATAAAATATAGTTAACTCATATAAATAACCAAAAATTCATATACCATACCAATCACTGATAAAGAGAGGTCATAATAGGGGCCTCATAGACCCTGATCTCTCTTCATCTTGAGAGGTGTCACAATCTCTATCACATAAGGAAAAACTTCTATTAGAAGATCCAAAATGTCCATAGTGTGGGATGATAAAAATGAATTAGATGAAACAATATCAAATAAATTATTAATAGAATATTAATAAAAAGAAATGGTGCCTCTTATTATTTCATGACCCAAATCTATTCCCATTAGAGATTCATCAATTGGATGAAGTTACTTCATTACTAATATCTACGGCTATAATTTCATTGTTCTTGAGAAATATAACTATTCCATTGTTCTTATTAGTAATAATGATCCTATAACACTACAAAGGGAAGTAAAAACTTGTAAAACCCTTTAAAAGTGACCTAAATGTTTGTATGAGTTTCAAATCATTAGTGCCTCTATGCAAGCATGCTTTAAGTTCCCAACCAGGACACATTAAAAATAAGTCAGTGGGACCTTTCTAGACACTATATATGATATGAATAAAGTTGGATGTTGAGATCCACCACCACTATTTCTACTACAAGGATCATTTATCTTTACTTTTCCCTTAAAGGGACAAATAAATCTACCACTTGGTTTGAGAGGAACACCACTCAACCCCAAATTTATTGATGGGTTAATTTTCATCATAAGATCCCAATCCATAAAATTAGAATACATGGTATTATTTAGTATGAATACTTGAGATTGAATATTTGGTTGAAGACCCATATCAAACCATTATGCCTTCAAATTCTCATTCAACACAACCTTAGGATATAATTAAGCAATTTCAACAAAAAGGATCTACATACCGAGTCACTATTCAATCACCCTGTTGAATGTTGAGTAACTACATAGACTTATAAAATACTATTGGATCTATATTGAATTACCCTGTAAGAAAGGTTTTGAAGCTTGTCTACTCCAATATTTCATTCCAATTCACAATAAGTATAGTATCCCACAGTCTCCTACTAGGACCCTCAATCTTGTAGATGACACATATCGCCTTAATGTAATTTGGCCTCACCAAGAACATGAAGAGTCAATTAGTATTTCCCAATAAATATTATACCTTCTGAATATCATTTATTCCCTAGAAATATTGTGGTTTTTAATGTTTGAACTCTTAGGAATGATCTATTATATCAACCCTTTGAGTTTACACCTTTGTAGACTAAATGTGTCAGGTGAAACCCCTTGGAATAGATATTAGACATCATGCACTACCACCTATTTTAGGTTTTGGTCAACTTAATGGTTTTCTTGTTGTTTTATTCATTATCCCCCTCCAAAAGTAAATTCAGATGCCTTCTTTGGGGAATGGTACTACACAACATTAATAGATAATAAAGATACATTGGTCAAGAGACACAAATCTCAAATCAATGTTTGATAAATATCTATAATAAGATCAAATAACTCATCAAAAAATATTTCCCAATAACAAATGGTAAATTAAATCTCTTTACAATGGTATACGTGCAATAAATTTCTCATATCCTACCCATTTAAGTACCAACAATCCCATATCTTGTCTACCAAGACATCCCAAACTGTATACTGACATTTAAGAAGATAAAAAAACTCCTTTGATACCACTTTATCATGAAATAACCTAGATAACCCACTAAACTGATAACTGAGTCTATCTTCACATATATTGAAGGGATTTCCCAATCCCAATGAGCTAAAAACTAATTCTTGAGTATCAAGAATAATCACAGGAAACAATTTATCTACAAGAGAACCCTAGAAAACCAAAATTGTAGATAAGAATCCATAAAAAGACATTATTCCCATAAAATAATTAATATAAAAGTACTATAAGGTAGAAAATAGCAAAAACTTGAGATAAAACATCAATCTAAAACATTTCATAGTCCCAAGATTACATCACCAACAAGATCTACACTTATAGATGGATCACATACTAGTTTTCACCACTAACTCCCAAGATATAGATATTAATAACACTCACCACTTAAAAAAATATTTCCCTTATCTTGGACCAAGAAAAATAAAGTCTATATACACCTAAAGGAAAATGTAGTTTGTGAGAAAAATTATTCCAATAAAGTCCCACTAACACATATCATAAGAAATCTATATCGAATAAACCGAATATGATCAATTATAAAAAAACATTTAATGGTAGTAATTTTAAAAATTCAGAATAAAACATGGCTTCAAATCATTTCAATAGAAAACAGGAAGAATGTATAAATGATAATTTTCATCAAAAAAGTCATAAATAAGCATCTAGAAAAAAATTGAAATGATAAATAATTTTAAAAACACTAGAATGTGTAATTCATTGTCAATCATAGAATCATGGTTATGATTTTGGGGGGAGGGGGTGGTTTGACTAAGGATTAAGGCTCTACGCACTCTTAGTGAAATATGGTTTCTTGTGTGTGCCCTTCACAAGATCTCAAACTTAGGGGGAATAATATTCCACCCAAAATATTGAAACGCTTGACCTCATCAAGTTTAGTAGTGTCCTCTTCATCAGTCTATGTTTTGTAGAGCTTATACCTGGATAGTGTGTATATCCCAGGCCAACCACCCAACTAGATATTATCCCATGTGCTTCAAAGAAACCAATCAAGGGGAAATCATTCATCTCAAATCAGTTTCATCTATAATCATTCAAGTAGTCCCAAATCAATTTTTCAAACACTTAATTTCATTTCAAAAACAAATATCAAATGTTTTTCATAAAAACTCATTACATTCAAAATCGTTCGTTTCATTAAAATTCCATTGATCATTTCATGCCTTAATTTTTAAAAATCAACATCAAATCATTCTCCAAATCAACCATTTAAATTAAAAATATATTTATAGAAATCAACAGGTTTTTTCAAAATCCATTTTAAAAGAGCTTTCAACACAAAAAATTACATTTGTATAGATAACATAAAATCATGTGTTGGAAATAAATTTATGAAATAAATTTCAAAATAAATTAAGAAACAATGGTTTCAAGTGATATGGATAATATTACAAAACCACCTACCTCAGGAATGAAGAAAACATTGATCCCTCAAAGGCCAGTGATAAAAGTGGAAGAGATATGGTTCTCACAAACCTAGATCTACAGAGATCAATCCAAGAATAAAAGGAGACACTTCTTGAAGAATGAAATATTTCCAAAACTCCTCAAAAAAACTTATTGCACACATGGAAACCTCTCGAAAGCTATTCGTTACACCCCTCCCTATATTGGGTGTGGTGATCTATCCATTTTACACTAAGAGATCAAAGGGAAACCATGACCCCCATAGTCATGGGGGCACCCATTTTGCACAAAAAAAAACCCCTTTTAATACAACATGAACCTCTAAAAATCCCAAAACAAAAAGAAATTACATAAATATGAAAAGAAAACAAGGTAAACCCAATAACATAGCTAAAATAAAAAACCGTGATGTTACACTTTATGACTTAGTTAAGCCCCTGGCTAGGACAGAAACACATATACATGTAAAAATACTAACATATATAATTATAATTATAAATATAAATAAATACAAATATATAAATATATAAACATACAAATTTTTGTTTATATGTATATATATTTAAATTAAATATTAATAATAAATAATGTATATTTTATCATTAAAATATAAGAATTATTAATTATTAATTATTAACTTTAAATTGAATTTTAATATAATGTAATATTATCAGTAATTAATAATTTCTAATTATTAATTACTATATATATAATTATAAATATAAATATAAATATACCTATAAATGACACTTATAACCCAAATTGGAATTGGTTTGGTGTTTAATAAATGTTTTGATGAGCCCCTCTCTCTAACAGTGGAGAAGAGTTAATTATTTGGCCAGTGTCATGCCTATAGTTTTTAGTTGGTCTTTGTGTGTTTTGTATTTCCCTTCATCAGTATTGGTTTTATATACCTTTACTATAATTGTTACATAGTCTTCTATATCCCATTATTTAATTGGAGACTCTCTCACAGTTGATGGTACTTCATCTAGGTGTTCTTGATGAGATTTTATTATGGTGATGGTTTTTTCTCAGGGTTCATGCATGAAAATTATCTTTTATATCTTTTGAATATTGAGGATATTGGTGGATAAAGTATATGGACATTAAATTTTATGGTAGTATAAGGGTATCACTAAGGGATGTTATAATGTCACTATTGTTTAGAGTAGACTTCCCCCACCAAATGGTAGTACAATGGGTTGTCATCAAATCCTATTTAGAATACAAATGTTGATCGATACAAGAAACAAGTACTTTATGGAGAGTATCCTTTGGAAATTATTTTTCAAAAGGAGTCCTTTGAAAATATTATTTGTTTTTGTGCACAAAAAAGAGTCTTTGATTCTTGTTGAAGGCCATTGAGGAATCTCAGTAAAGAGAGGAATTAGAGGAGTTGATTTATTACATATAAGTTAATTTTCCTAATCATTGGATGCTCCATTTTATATACATGGCGGAAACCATTCAGATAATTAATCCTACCCATTCAAATGGGTATAATATATTTTCTAGAAAGGTATTTTATTTTTATATTTAATCATATCTATTAGATCATGCCTGATCGATTCATTATCCCAGATCGCACTCATTAGAGAACCATTATGTCTATTAGATCATCCAAAATCCGATTGATGGCCTTGATCATACTCATTTATAAAATTGGGTCGACCCACCAAAAATACCGATTTGGACTTGGTATAGATCTGGTATGACCCGGAAATCCATCATGAAAAATTAAGGCACCTATAAGGCCCCAGCCTTAAACATTACTTAATCTTGAATTATTTCAATAATACATGATAAGGATCTTTCCAGGTTTAGATTTTTAGAAAATTAGTTCATAAATCATGCATTACATTCCACATTTAAACAAAGTGGTAACATAAAACATAGTACACATTTTTCCCATCAACGGAAACAAATTTAAAATAAAACATGGATTCTTTCTTGACACTTCCTTGACACTATCATCACATCATGTAACTTTCCCTTGACCTGTGAAAAACATTTCAAAAACGTGGGATGAGCACAAAAAGCTCAATAAGGGATATAAAAGTACGAAATGAAAACATTAGTCCATGTATGAAATCATACTTTACTCATAAAACATAATCATTTTAACATACCTCATAAAATCATGAATAAAACATAGAAATCATAACACATAAAGGTAACTTGAGGCATTCATAACATTCTTACGTAGGGAGTAACCCTCATGGTTACGTTTGGAATACCCATCACAGTATATTCCCTAAATATCTTCGAATAAACCTTAACTTTTAACCCCTTCACATTACCCAATGCATTGGAGAGCTATATCAGGCTCAGTCGCCCTTAGTTTATCACGGAACCAATCGTCTTCATAACAATGCCCAAGAACCATAACATAATCGTATCACATAAAACATGCATAAAGGAAACATAAAATTTCCACATTTCAATCACAAGATATCAATACAACAAATTGATATAATAAAAACATTATTAAAACCAGTTTCAATACCTAAATAATAGAAAAGTAAAACAAGGTATTTATTTTTCATTTAAAAAAATTTTATGGCTTGTAGAGGAAGCTGAAACTCAAATAATGGTCACGGCGGCAAAGAAGTCGTTATTGCCGCATACGTATGACAAAAAATAATTCCTTTTGTAATTTAGTAAAACACCTCATATAAAAAAAGATTCCTTTTGAATAGACGTAAAAGTCAAAGGGGTTTATACACCGTATAAAAGAAAGTTGTGTATAAAACAAAATATGCCTCAATGAAAGGAGATTGAGACGAAGTCCCTTAACTTGGGTCCGACTTGACTCGATCATTCTTTAATATCCTGAATAATAAACTTGAGTTAATTTCTACTTTCTTAAGAACATTTTTCAAGTTAATTATTCATTTTATATCACTTATTACCATGTTATGAACACTATGTAATTATTTAAGTTAATAATTGTCGTTTTGTCGATCATTGGTACTTGAGTCAAAAATAAACTCTTTATAATTACAAGTTGTTCATGTGGTAAAATATCCATTATATCCAGAATTATATTCATGACGTAGATATCATATATATCATATATATCTATTATATACATGAATTTATAATATTACATAACATTTAGAGGTAAGAAATGAAATGCACCGTTCATGGAGACGGTAAGCCGTATGTATGCATGAACGCTAATTTCATTTATATTTCGTATTATATGAAATGGAATCATAATGATATAAAGGTATATTATAATTACAGTATAATATAATATATAATATCATTAACTCCATCTTTTATATGTCCCACATATGGCATTAACGAATCAAATCACTTTGAGGGGGTGGTAGTCTGCACTTCCTAAAATGAAGATATCGCGTTTACCCATAATGGAAACCATAAAGGTATGCCATAAATGAAAACTAAAGAATCATAAGGAAATTTTAAACATAATATATATCATATATAAATAGAGTGACATCTTAATTTCCACCTTTGAAGCTGTTATAAGAATATTGAACAATCATCGTTTCGTGAGGCAGAAATTAGCCATCCACGGAAACAGTATGCTCTTTAACCATTAGATGTAGGTGAATGTAAGTGTAGATAGAATAATTCTTATAACAACATCCTAGTATATTGAAGATACTTTTTTTGTTACAAAATAAATGAATAAAAAGAGTTTAGTGGGTTGGAGAAGCAAAATAAAACAACAGAAAATAAGTGAAGACATTACCTTTAAATTGGGTAACTCCTCTTGGTTTGAACCAAAAGGGTTTATTGAAGAGATTTATACCTAAGTTAAGGATTCTATGATGAACAAAGGGATGTGGAGAGATAAAATGATCAGATTATTTCTGAGCCAATGGCTTGAGAGGTGTGTGTAAAGAGGTAGAGTTGGGGGCCTTTTATAAGAGGGAGGAGGGGCACTCTTGGAATGTCAAGAAATGTTACTTTATTTTAAAATGCGTTTCGGATTTTAAAGGTCCCACATTGATATATTTTAAGGATAAGGTGATAAGGGTTCGAAATATACTCATAAAATAGGTTTTTGAAAAGTTTAAGTCTTATATTTTACATTATCTTTTCATTTTATTTAAATCATTCATTAATGAGATAATCGTTGCATCATCATGGTGTCATAAGTAAATTAATTTATTTAATGTCTAAAAATTATAAAAAAATACTATGATGTAGGAAATATGCTTATATTTCCAATTAATATTTATAGTATAAGATATCCTTTACACAGACAAAACTAAAAATGTTTTACTCAGGTGATACATTCTTTAGTGATATTCTCCTTTCTTTAAAAATAAAATGATAAAGTGTCACTTTCACCCAAAAGTGATTCCATGGGATCCCAAAGTTTGGAAAAAGGTATCCCATGGTCGGCCATGACACAACCAATAGCATTAGGACACATTTTGGAGTCATTTTTTATTATTATGATATTATTTTATTATCCTTAACTTCCTGATTACTAATTAATCAAGATAATTAAAGATAATTACAGTCGTTACTATTCATAATGTCCAAACAAAAAAGTGTCTTAATTAAATAATTTGGAACTTATGATTCCAAATACGGAATCCATTTTACCAAATTACGAACATATAAATTTCATTAATTAATTTAAAAATAATTCCCGTTGTCAAAACAAATTGCGGGTTTTTTTGAAACAATATCTATAAAACGTTTGGCACTTGTTTATGCCCAATTCCAAACTGAAATTAATTATAATGAACACTATTGAATTAAATGGTAAAAATATATTCTAATTACACTTTAAAATCAATTAAAAATATAATCTAACCATATAATTAAATTAGATGAAAAAGCAGTTTTGATGTAAAATGCAGTATTTTCACTATTCATTAAAAAATGAACATTGTGAGAAAAATACCAAAAATTAATCCAAAGTAAATTTAAATGTCCCAATCATAAATAATAAGTTTATTTTGAGAAATATATACTATAAAATTGTCAAAATATAGATTTAAAAATTGTTCGCCATCAAAAGGCAGTAAAACAACCTTTTAAAAATATTAGAGAATTCTATGCTTAAGATTGGATTTATTCTAAATTTAATCCTTTAAAACACTTTATAATTCATAAATAGACATAGATATGAAAATAAATAATTCTTTACTTACTTGGGATGTTACATCCTTCCCCCCTTTTGAAAATTGTGTCCCCGAAATTTATTTACTTATTGAATAAATGGGGGTATTTATCCCTCATTGCATTTTCAGATTCCCATATTTCCTATTCACTCATGTGGTTCTTCCACAAAACCTTTACTTGATGAATCAAATTATTCCACAACAATTTCTCCCTATGGTCAAGAATCTAGACTGGTTGTTCCTCATAAGATAGATTCTCTTCCAGCTGAACTACCACTCGACTCAAAACATGAGATGGATCTGGAATGTACTTCCTTAACATTGAAACATGAAAAACATTGTGTACCTGAGATAAACTTGGAGGTAAATCCACTCGGTATGAAACTGATCCAACTCTCTCCAAAATTTCATATGGTCCAATGAGCCTTGGACTCATCTTTCCTTTCTTACCAAATCACATCACACTTTTCCATGGAGATAATTTGAGAAAAACATGATCACCTACCTCAAAAGAGAGATCCTTCCTCCTGTTGTCTGCATAAATTTTCTACCTATTCTGAGCTGTTCTCATGTGTCTCTATATTAGCTGAACTTTTTCTACCAACTCTTCTACCAATTCTGGTCCCATCAACTTCCTTTCATGCACTTCATCCCAAAAAGATGGAGTTCGACATCGCTTCCCATATAATGCCTCTAATGGTGAAATCTGTATACTATAATGAAAACTGTTATTATAAGAAAACTCAACCAAAGAAAGATCTTGGCCCCAAATTCCCTGATAATCCATAGAAAAAGCACGTAGAATATCCTCCAATATCTGAATTGTTCGTTCTGACTTCCCATCTGATTGATTATGAAAAGATGTACTAAAATTTAATTCTGTACCCAATGACTTCTGAAGGCCTTTCCAAAAGTTAGAAGTAAATCTGGGATCACGATTAGATAAAATGGAGAGGGGAACTCCATGTAACATGACTATCTCTTTCATATACAAACGAGAAAGTTGATCTAAGGAAAAATTATCTCGTATAGCAAGGAAATGAGCAGATTTAGTCAACCGATCAACAATAACCTAGATTGCATTATTACCTCGAGGTGTCTTTGGAAATCCCACAACGAAGTCCATGGATATATTCTCCCATTTCCACTCTGGCACTGGTAAAGGCTGAAGCATCCCTTTCGGTAACTACCACTCTGCTTTAACCTATTGACAAGTCAAACACTTCATAGTAAAATCAGCAATATCTCTTTTCATTCTGTCCCACCAGTAATACTCCCGAAGATCTCTATACATCTTAGTACTGCCTAGATGAACTGAAAACAGAAAAATATGAGCTTCATATAACAAATCTCTCTTCAACTATGAATCACAAGGCACACACAATCTCTTCCCAAATATCAAAACTCATTCATTATCAATGTTTAATTCTAGAAACTTTCCCTTCTAAACCATCTCTATCTTTTTTTTCAACTCACTGTCTTGCTTCTGTGCTTTCTTAATTCTGTCTGATAGAGAAGATTTCACCGATACCTGAAACAAAATAGATGAACATCCTACACCAACAACTTTTATACCAAAGTTCATCAAATCCTTAACCAAAGGATCACATTCCAAACACAACATGGTTAATGAAGCATTACTTTTTTGACTCAAAGCATTAGCCACACAATTTTCTTTTCCCAGATGGTAATGAATTGTAAAATCATAATACTTGATTAATTCCAGCCATCTCCTCTGTCTCATGTTCAATTCTTTCTGAGTGAATATATAATTTAAACTTTTGTGATCAGTATATATTTCACACTTTACACCAAACAAATGATGCCTCCAAATTTTTAAAGTGAAAACAATAACAACTCATTCCAAATCATGTGTAGGGTAATTTACCTCATGAGTTTTCAACTGACGTGAAGCATAAGCAATTACCTGATAATTCTGCATTAGGATGTAACCAAGTCCTTTCAATGAACCATCACTGTGGATAACAAACTCACCATCCCTGGAAGGTAGTGCCAAAACTGGAGCATTCACCAATCTTCTTTTCAGTTCCTGAAAACAATCATCACATTCTTTTGTCCAGATAAATTTAACACCCTTCCGAGTTAGCTTAGTCATTGGACTAGATAACTGTGAAAAATTTCTAACAAACCTTCGGTAATAGCCTGCCAAAAAAAGAAAACTATGAATCTCAGTTACATTTGTGGGTCTTGGCCATTCTTCAACAACCTTTGTTTTTGTAGGATCAATAGTTATCCCATCTTTAGAAACAATGTGACCAAGGAAAGAAATTTATTGCAACCAAAACTCACACTTTCTGAATTTCCCATACAATTTATTATATTTTAAGTTTTTCAAAATAACCCATAAATGTCTTTAATGCTCCTCTTTACTTTTATAAAACACCAAAATATCATCAATGAAAACAACCGCAAACTTATCCAAGAACCCATGGAAAATTCTATTCATAAGGCCCATGAATACAGCAGGTGCATTGGTTAGCCCAAAAGGCATTACTAAAAATTCATAATTGCCATATCTTGTACGAAACGCGGTCTCCAGAATATCTTCTTCCTTTACCTTCAACTGATGGTACCCCGATCTCCGGTCAATCTTTGAAAAATACTGAGCTCCCTGGAGCTAATCAAACAAATCATCAATATGAGGAAAAGGATATTTTTTCTTAACAGTCATATTATTCAAGGCTCTATAATCAATAAAAAGTCTCATTGAACCATCTTTCTTTTTAACAAATAAAATAGGAGCACCCCATGGTGATGTTTTAGGTCGAATGAAACCTTTCTCTAATAAATCTTTCAATTGCTCCTTCAACTCTAAAGTTCAATTTGAGCCATTCGATAAGGGGGTTTTTGAAATTGGCTTAGCATCAGGAACTATGTCAACAGCAAATTCAACTTCCCGATCCGGTATTATTCCAGGAAACTAATTAGGAAAAACATCAGGATACTCATTTACCACTAGAACATCATTAATCTGAACAGTTCCTTTGTTTTAAACAATATGTGCAAGGTAACATTCATTTCCATATTTTACAAGTTTCTCAGCCTCTTGATATGTTATCAACAGTAAGGGTTAATTCTTGTACACAAACTGAAAGTCTTTATGAAAAGAAACTTCTTTAGCTCTAAAATCAATCTTAGTATGGTAAAAAAGAGCCAATCCACACCTAGGATAACATCAAACTCTACTAGAGGTAAAACAATAAGGTTTCAAGTAGGTTCTTTCCAAGGATAAGGATATGAAGATTCTTATAAATTATTTTTGCCTCAACATTTCCCCCAGGTGTTTTTACCACAATTTCAAGAGTCATTTCTTGAGATGGTATTCCCATTTTACTAGAAAAGTTTTTAGAGATAAAATAATGTGTAGAACCTGAATCAAACAACATACTGGCATAATCTGAAAAAACAAACAAAGTTCCTGATATAACTTCATTTGATGGCCCATCATCTAATGATGTAGCTTAAAAGGATTTCACCACCCCTTTCTTCTTGTAGTCTAACTGCTTCCCATCACTCGAGCTCTTTGTCGGACACTCATTTGCATAGTGACCCATCTCATTGCATCTGAAACATTTCACTAACTGTAAATCAAATTTGGTCTTACCATCACCTTGATCTTTTCTAGTGAAATCACAAGCCTTATGTCCCATATTACCATATCGGTAGGACTTTCCAGAATTCAGAAGACATTCCCCATCATTCTTTTTACCACATTTATCACAAACTGGAAACTTAGTTTTCTTACCATCAGACCTTTTTGATGAATTCTTACCTTTCTCCTGCCACCTTGGTCTCTTCTTCTATTGGTTGTTATAGAACACTTGATCATCGAAAAACTCTATTTCCACCTTCTAAGCACATCGAACAAGATTCTCATAACTTTTGAACTCACGAGAATCCAATTCCCTTCGATATTTTGGATTTAATCTTGAGTAAAAACGATTTATTTTACTATCAAGGTCTTAGATAAAATTTGGAGCATACCTTTCCATTCGAGTAAACCTTTCTTCATAAGCAGCCACTGAGTCATCCTCTTGCCTCAATTCCAAGAATTGTTTTTCCATCCTAAGTCGAACAGCCTTAGGAAAATACTTCTCAAGAAACACACCTTTGAATTCATCCCATTTGAGAGCATCAATCTCAACAACGTCCCTGATATTTTTAACCATAGACCACCACTGATCTGCTTCAACTACCAAACAATGAATTGCAAGACTAACCTTTTTATTTTCTAAACACCCCATGGCATCGAAAATCTTCTCCAGTACTTTAATCCACCCTTCAGCTAGCACAGGGTCAGAAGATCCTCTAAATGATGGGGGATATTGCCTCATGAAATGTTCCACCACTGACATGTTCCTCTGCGGTTGATCTGGCTAATCTCGTGCATGGATACCACCACCATTTATCGCTTGAGTCAACTGTTCCATTACTACAACAAACTGTTCAGTTCCAATTCCGACCATCTCATGATGCTGATTCGGAAGGTCATTTCCTTTTGTATTTCTTCCTAGCACTGCTTCCCTATTTCCTCTGTGAAAACCCATTCTGAACAAACATGTCTTAGATGAAGCAACATGGTAATCTTTAAATTCTATATCATTTAAATTTGACCATAAAAAATATTTTCGAATAATCATTTAATAGAATTATAACTCCTAAAGTTATCTAAATCGACCTTTGATACCAACTATAAGTCCCCGGCCTTAAACATTACTTAATCTTGTGTTATTTCAAGAATACACGATAAGGATCTTTTCGGGTTTATAGTTTTAGATAATTAGATCATAAATCATGCATTATATTCCACATTTAAACAAAGTGGTTACATAAAAGATAATATTAGTTTTCCCCATCAATGTAAATATATTTAAAATAAAACGTGGATTCTTTCTTGACACTTCTTCGACACTATCATCACATCATGTACCTTCCCCTTGACCTATGAAAAACATTTCAAAAACTTGGGATGAGTATAAAAATATCAGTAAAGGATATAAAAGTACGAAATGAAAACATTAGTCCATGTATGAAATCAAACTTTTCTCATAAAACATAAGAATTTTAACATACCTCATCAAATCATGAATAAAACATATAAATCAGAATACATAAAGGTAACTTGAGGCATTCATAACATTCTTACATAGGGAGTAACCCTCATGGTTACGTTTGGAATACCCATCATAGTATATTCCCTAGATCTCTTCGGAGAAACCTTAATGTTTAACCCCTTCGCGTTACCCAATGTATTGGAGAGATATACTGGGCTCACCTGCCCTTATTTTATCACGGAACCACCCGTCTTCATAACAATGCCCAAGAACCATAACATAATTGTATCACATAAAACATGCATAAAGGAAACATAACATTTCCACATTTCAATCACAAGATATAAATACAACACATTGATATAATAATAACATTATGAAAACCATTTTCAATACCAAAATAAAAGAAAAGTAAAATAAGGTATTTATTTTTCATTTTAAAAAAAGTTATGGCTTGTAGAGGAAGTAGAAACACAAATAATGGTCATGGCGGCGGAGAAGTCGTTGTCGCCGCATACGTACGACAAAAAAACATTCCTTTTATCGTTTAGTAAAGCACTTCATATAAAAAAATATTCCTTTTGAATAGACTTACAAGTCAAATTGGTTTATACACCATATAAAAGAAATTTGTGTATAAAACAAAATATGCCTCAATGAAAGGAGATTGAGACGAAGTCCCTTACCTTGGGTTCGACTTGGCTTGATCGTTATTTAATATCCTGAATAATAAACTTGAGTTAATTTATACTTTAATAAGAACATTTTTCAAGTTAATTATTCCTTTTATATCACTTATTACCATGTTATGAAGACTATGTAATTATTTAGTTAATAATGGTCGTTTTATCGATCATTGGTACTTGAGTAAAAAATAAACTCTTTATAATTTCAAGTTATTCATGTGGTAAAATATCAATTATATAAAGAATTATATTCAGGATGTAGATATCATATATTTCATATATATCCAGTATATACATGCATTTATAATATTACATAACATTTAGAGGTAAGAAATGAAATGCACCGTTCGTTGAGACGGTAAGCCATTCGTACGCTTGAACGCTACTTTCATTTCTATTTCATATTTTATGAAATGGAATCATAATGATATAAAGTTATATTATAATTCCAGTATAATATCATATATAATATCATTAACTCCATCCTTTATACGTCCCACATATGGCATTAACGAATCAAATCACTTTGAGGGGGCGGTAGTCCGCACTTCCTAAAATGAAGATATCGTGTTTACCCATAATGGAAACAATAAAGGTATGCCATAAATGAAAACTAAAGAAGAATAAGGAAAACATAAACATAATATATATCATATATAAATAGAGTGACATCTTAATCGCCACCTTTGAAGGTGTTAGAATAATATTGAACAATCATTATTTCGTGAGGCAGAAATTCGCCATCCACGGAAACAGTATGCTCTTTAACCATTAGATGTATGTGTGTGTAAGTGTAGCTAAAATAATTAATATAACAACATACTATTATATTTATGATACTGGTTTTGTTACAAAATAAATTAATAAAAATATTTTAGGGGGTTGGAGAAGAAAAATAAAACAAAAGAACACAAGTGAAGATATTACCTTTAAATCGGGTAACTCCTCTTGGTTTGAACCAAAAGGGTTTCTTGAAGAGCTTTATGCCTAAGTTAAGGCTTATATGATGAATAGAGGGATGTGGAGAGATAAAATGAGCAGATTTTTGCCGATCCAATGGCTTTAGAGGTGTGTGTAAGGAGGTAGAGGTGGGGGCCTTTTATAAGAGGGAGGTGGGGCACTCTTGGAATGTCAAGAAATGTTACTTTATTTTAAAATTATTTTCTGATTTTAAAGGTCCCACATTGATATATTTCTAGGATAAGGTGATAAAGGTTCGAAATATACTCATCCAATAGGTTTTTTACAAGTTTATGTCTTAGATTTTACATGATCTTTTCATTTTATTTAAATCATTCATTAATGAGATAATCACTGCATCATCATGGTGTCATAAATAAATTAATTTATTTAATGTATAAAAATTATAAAAAAAATACTATGATGTAGGAAATCATTGTAGATTTCCAATGAATATTTATAGTCTAAGAGATCATTTACACAGAGAAAACTAAAAATATTTTACTCGGGTGATACATTCTTTAGTGATATTCTTCTTTCTTTAAAAATAAAATGATAAAGTGTCACTTTCACCCAAAAGTGATTCCATGGGGTCCCAAAGTTTGGCACAAGGAATCCCATGGTGTGAAATGACACAACCAGTAGAAGTATGACACATTTTGGGGTCATTTTTTATTATTATGATATTATTCTATTATCCTTAACTACCCGATTACTAATTAATCAAGATAATTAAAAATAATTATCATCGTTACTATTCATAATATCCAAAAACAAGAGTCTTAATTACATAATTTGGAACTTATTATTCCAAATATTGAATCCATTTTACCAAATTCCAAACATAGAAATTGAAATAATTAATTTAAAAATAATTCTCGTTGTCAAAACAAATAGCGGGTTTTTTTGAGACAATATCTATGAAAAGTTTGGCACTTGTTTATGCCCAATTCCAAAGTTAAATTAATTATAATGACGACCATTGGATTAAATGGTAAAAATATATTCTAATTAAACTTTAAAACAAATTAAAAATATAATCTAACCATATAATTAAATTAGATGAAATAGCAGTTTTGATGTAAAATGCAGTATTTTCACTATTCATTAAAAAAATGAACATTGTTAGAAAAATAACAAAAATTAATCCAAAGTAAATTTAAATGCCCCAATAAGAAATAATAAGTTTATTTTGACAAATAGAGATAATAAAATTATCAAAATATATATTTAATAATGGATCTCCATTAAAAGATGGTAAAACAACCTTTTAAAAATATTATAGAATTCTATGCTTAAGATTGGATTTATTCTCATTTTAAGATTTTAAAACACTTTATAATTCATAAATAGTCATATATATGAAAATAAATAATTCTTTACTTACTTGGGATGTTACATCACCTCTAAGAACCTCACACAAATGTGGTATGTGATGTGAATAGTGCACCATTAAAGTACCATATTTCACGTTTTCATGTGCTTTTATAGATTGTTTAGTGCACCGCCCCACATAAGATTATACCCATTTTACTTTATTACTTTTAGATAGTAATTAGTATATTTCCATTAATAAGGAATACCCCACTCCTCCCACTTTCCAACATGGGATTCCCAAAAAACATTCCCTTTTAAAAAAACCAATAAATATTTTAAAAATAATTTCAAAATTCAAAAATATCCCACCATTTTAAAATATTGAAAAAAATATTTTGAAAATCAATAATCATACTCTCTTGGAAGGAAATTTAATAAATAATGGTATCTATATATTTGACCCTTTATATATAAAAAATCAAATATTAATAGAGAAATATATGGACACTACCTTTAATATATAACTCTTGTTATCAACCAGATTCATCCTATGAAAGTCTGTTAAAATTACTTAGTTATTCATCTACTCTTAGACACCATTATATCCATGGGTCATTTATCCTTTCATGAATGCTTGATATCCAAAGTTATAAACTCTTTAGAGAGAACCCACTCTTATATTCATATATGTGGACAAAAAATTATTCCTATATTTCAACACTTATTTTAAATTATTTTGTCATTAATATTTTTAAACTCACACACCTTTTCCTCATGGGAACCAAACACTAATTTTTTTGGGTTGAAATAAACCTTTGGTTTTTTCTTCACACATATGATAAAATTTCGTACATTGAACTTATACATGATAAGTTATCACATGTTAAGTTTAGATCTCATCATTGGTAAATTTTTTATAAGGACTTTATATGCATCCATAAGAATGTTTTGTATACCAACTCCATTGGAAGTCCCTTTTTTGTGGGTCCACTTAATTTTGGCTTGATCAAACAAAGTATATAGTTATCATACCATCATATATCTACTGCCTCAAATAGATATTTATGAGACCAATGTGTCTTGATTATCCATTATGAGTTTTATTGTATGTATTAGACAATATTTCTTGAAAATTACAGTGTATATAAACCATAGATATTTGAAAAGGAAATAATGGTAGATATAATAAAAGAGATCTAACCCATTGTTCTTCATTTTCAGTAGCATCTAAAGTAATAATATTATAGTACATTATGGATACTACTATACAAGCTTGTTTCTTTGAACCCCAAGAGATGACTCCACCTCCAAGTGTAAAAACCCAACCACTCATAGAATATTTATCCTCCAGATTAGTTATCCATCTCATAGTGGAAAAATATTAGAATACCCTTGGGTTTCTTCTATAACATATATATTGATCCATATTACCCTTTAGATACTTGAATACTATTTTAACTTCATCCCATTATGCATAACCTGTATTACTCCTATGCCATCTCAAATTTCCAATAAAATATGAAATATCAGGTCTTATACATGTCTTTCCACACATGAGACACCTGACCACCCTTGAATATTCCAATTGAGGAACTACACTCCCAGGATTTGGTAGTATCATACTCCAAGAATCATATGTGGTAAAAACCATTGATCAATCAAATTGATAAAACCTATTTAATACTATTTCAATATAATGTTATTGAGAAAGAGAAATGAAATTCTTATTTATAATAATTTTAATTCATAAGATAATATTATCCTCACCAAAGTCTTCTATAATTTTTTTTTTAGATAAAATGGACATAATATCATTTGTTTGATTCATATCAGTTCTAAATATAATAATTTCATCAAAATATAAATAAATAACAACACCATGGTTATTACATATCCTAAAATAAACAGATTTATTAGATTGGATAACTAAAAATAAAATTTATATGATTATTTCAATAAAATTCTCATTCCATTGTTTTGGATCTTGTTTTAAATCATATAGGTACCATAAAAAATTTTAAACCCTATTTTCTTTTCTAGGAATAATGAAAACGTTTGTTTCTTCTATATATATATCTAATATAATTAACTATTTAATAATTCTTTCTTAACATCCATTTGGTGAATTTTCAAACTATAGAATGGGGATAAAGTGATAATAATTTTAAGTAAATAAATCGTTACCATAGGATCATAGGTATCAAAATAATCGATTCCATATTTTTTTTGTAAACCCCCTAGCTACCAATCTGGATTCATATTTTTTAATTATTTCGTTGAATTTTTTTCTTTTAAATACCCACTTAAAACCTATAGTTTTTGAACCTTTATGATGATTAACTAATAGCCAAGCTTTTCCTTTTTATAGAGTATGTTTCATATTTTATAGATTCCTTCCAAATAGATGCCTCAGGAGATGACATAGCCTATTTGAAAGTTTTTTGGTCTGAATCAATATTTTGAAAAATCAATGTTTGTATTAAAATGATATCATTAGTTTCTTCCAACAAGGAAATATAGAAATCAGATACATTTGCCTTGTTTTTCAAAGGTCAATTACTTTTATAAACCAATTTGATAGTATCTTATTGAGAGACACTTTTATGTTATCCAAATTCATATATTTAGATTTTTTTTTGGAAAATAGGTAAGCCTATATTCATCAAAGATATCATCTCTCAATTCAATAACTATATTAATTTATACTAAATAAATTTATTCTATAATAATGAATCTAAAATATTTTTAATGTTCCCAAATATTTAAATAATTTTGGTTTGGATTCCTATTATTCCATAATTGATATGGAGTCACAACCTTCCCTTCTTTGGGAACCCTATTTCATATGTGACATATAGTTAACAATTCCTCTCCTCAAAATACTTTTGAGTGTCCCAAGATAGACATAAAGTAATTAACCATTTCCATTAATTTCATATCATTACTCTCATATACACCATTTTGTTGATGTGTATAGAGAGAATTAACTTCATAAATGATTATTGGGGATTTAAATAATTAAGGACTATAGTATTAACCTCAGGTTTGAGGTATTTAATTTTAATCCCACATTGGATTTCAACCTGATTTTTATAGATACTAAATTTATCTATATTTCATATTTATTATGAAAATGATAGACAAAGAAAAAATCTTGAATAATCATAAATAAAAGTTAAAAAAGTACATTTTATTACCTATGGTGGGTGTATCATAAATATAAAATACATCACTATATATTAATTCTATTAAGTTAACTATAATTTATATAGTTGAAAATGGTCTTCTAACTATTTTTGTTTACATGAAACTTATTAATTTATTATGATTTTTATCCATGCTAGCTAATAATTACACTTTTTACCTATCATGCATTTTTTTTAAATTAATGTCACCAAAACTATTATTCTATAAATCAAAAGAATATATAAAGTAAGAAAAAAATATTTTTATTCAACTTGAATAATTCATCATACAAGTGACTATTTCCAACATATATCACACCCTTGGATTGAGAAAACTAATCTACCTCAAATAAAAGCTTAGAATCATGCTTGTTTAAAAACCTCTTCAAGACTAAGTTCCTACAAACTTTAGGCACATACAAGACATAATTTAAGGTGATGATATTCCTTGAGGTAAACTCAAGATCACCCACACCCTTCCCTTGTATGTTTATGATTACAGAGTTTCCCATGTAGAGTGATGTCCTATTTTTTATTGATTACATCCTTTTGAAGGGAGATTTTTGGTTTCAGTTTTGTTGTATAGAATTATAATTAGGTTGATCTGAGGTAATTATTACATTTTTTTTTCAATGAGTCAATTTATGTTTGGTTAATCTGAGATGAGGAAATTACTATTTGAGAATTAATATGGATTTATTTAATAGAATTGGATTTCATGCTTGGGAAATTATCCTTGTTCAATTGTGATGATTGTTGAACTAGTCTTGAATCTATGAGGCATGTTTCAAGGTGGTAAAGATTTTAAATTTTTTTTCCAATAATTAAAATGTAATATTAAGAACATGAAAAATATGTGTTTGGTCAATGTTCATGGTTATTGGTTGAGAATATGGAATTAAAGAAGGCCATGAAATATTAATATTATTTCATGAAATGTTTTATTTAAAGACTATGAAATTTCATTAATAGTTTTTGAATAAGATTTAGAATTTCTTTATATTAAATTTTATACTTATAATTATTCTATTTTTTTTGAGTGGGCTTTATACAAAAAAAAGGTTTTCCATAAGCCAACCAAGGACCCACCTAAACCAAATGTGGGACTTTAGGGTCAACCACATAGGCTGTAGTTCAACTTATAAATCCCATGGTGGCATGAGGTTTTATAACACTAATATGGAGAACATATGAAATGTTTCCTTCATGTATGAATTCATAGCTAGCTGAAAGCACGATTAAGAGTGTGCATGGGTTGTGTGTAGGGGGAAATCAATGCGACCCGCCCCATATGTGTGTGTGGGATAGTGTGTCTGGGTGCCAAAACCAATTCCAAATCGAGAACTTACTGATGTTATTTGGATTATATAGTATAGTTAATACACTTTGATAATTGATTTGGGATGGAAAAATCCTTCACACCATTCATCCTTATTAAAAACATATAGTTATAACATGACAGTTTGATCAGATAATGTTAGGACATCCAATTGGTTCCATGTAATTATCTTCCTCCATGAATTATCAAGGGTTACAGCATGAGACATATTTAGAAAGTGGTGATCACAAATTTATCTATGTACAACCATGATCATGGAGGCTTCATGAGATAAAAAATATAAATGATCATCGTTTAATCATCCCAAGTCCATTCTTGAAATATTCATCCCGCATGCATGCATTTTTTTAAAAGTTGAATATAGATAATTAAAACATGAAGTAGAAAATTTGTTCATGTATCTATAATAAAAGGTTGAATTTGAGATTTAAAAATAACGAGGATCATGCAATAATATAATTCATGCGAGTCTAGGAAAGAGGATATTAATGTTTAAAACAAGATACACCACCTTTTTTGGCATCACATAAGCCTAAGATAGAAACATATGTTCAAAGGATTCAAAAATCCTAAGATCTTTAGGAATTATAAAAAATCCTTTAAATAAAATATTTATCATAGTCTAAGGTAGTACAAAGGTGGTGGTGTTTTTCCTAAAAATGCCGAAGCACCCTAGGATGAGATAAGATTGTTGTGAATTGAGATTCGAAGAGATCTCATTTTCTAAAAAAATTAAGCATCATGAAATCCTTGGTCTCATAAAGGATAATAATATCCCGTGTAAAATTAATTTTAACTTCATATCCAGTATTACATGATGTTTTTATGATCATATGAAAACTTGATTTTTCTGAACACATTTATGGGTTATGTGATGACATAAGATCTCATGCACCACTTGTTTGTTTGATTATACTTATCCATTTTGAATAATAGAATCACTAATTCGTCTTATACATTGAGTTTCATGAATCCATTTATTTTTCTTGAGTAATAAATTGTGCAATATACATGCATGTAGAAGAACTATGAAATCCACACCCATTTTGATCGGTCTAATGGAAGACAATGCATGATTTTTTTGCATGAATTACTGAAAATAGCGCTTAATAAAATACCCCAAATATAATATTAACACAACAATTAAAATATTAAGGATAATAAATGGTTATGTTATTGTGTTTACAAACTTGATAATAACATGGATTATATCACATATTCATGAAGTTTTTATTGAATAAATCTAATTGAGATTCATAATGAGGTTGAGTTGATATTGTGAATGTTTTATCTTTCATAAAATAATATTTAAGTGTGTGTATCTCTTGAAAAAACTTGAGTGATGCTAGAAAGTAATTAGGTTTAAGGAATAATATCTTCCCGAGCATTATTTCAATGATGAAACTGATCATACATAGGTGATTAGAAATAATTGAGAATGATGATAAAGTTGTAAAGTTGCTTGAAATTTTACTTGAGAGGAGAATATCTAGTACACACATGGAGGAATAATATTATGAATAAGGAACATGAATTTTTACTACAAGATAAAAAATATATGACTATGTAAAGAAGTATTAATATCCTCTTATGTGACTCAAGAGTGTGAAGGCTAATGTGAAATCTGGTGACACAGTGTGAAGTATTATAAATATCCTTGTGTGACACAAGAGCGTGAATGCTAGTTTGGACTTTGGTAACACTATGTGAACCACTTTAATAATCCTCCTATATATATGAGAGAGTTAGAATAAAGTGTGAATTTTTATTAACATTGTAATTGATGAAAATATTATAGTGGGGAATCCATATTGGGGGGTATAACCAATATTGAAAAGAGTTAGTCTTTGTTCCTAACCATTAAAATACCATGTTTTGTGCAATAACTTATCATTTATGCATATGAGGTGAGACTGTGAGATATCTTTGAGTAGATGAAGAACCATAACAAGTTCAAGAGGTTTAATTCAAAAGAAATATTTTTTAAAAAATTAAACCACCGATTCACCCCTCACCTCTTGATAGATGATCCAACACGGGGCTCTACAATTAGTAACAGAGAAAGGTTACCTCAAAAGATCCAAGTTTTTACCTGCGTATTTTAATAGATATTAATAAAGTGTAGATTTTAGGAAATGTGTGAGCAAACATATATAGAAAAAAATAGAGTTACCCATAAGGATATAAATCTAGATATTTATACCAAGACTTGGAAGAACATAAAGAAAAGACAGGAAATGAAGCTAAATAAGAATCTTATATTAAAGAAAGAGACACCTCTAACCGATGTTAATTAGAGTGGTATAAGTTGGAATAATTATTTTTATTATGATTCCTATAATGAGTCTTGTAGAGACCCAAAGATTTACGTACACAACCATTAAATTACTTTTCCAAAATACTTAATACATAACAAAAACAAATGCCCAAGGACCGTATTAGTTTAGTGTATTTGGAAACTCAGAATATAGTCATCTAAATCATGTTGAAATATCTTCAACATATCCAATAAAGATCTTCCACTTTTTTCTTACCTAAAACATTTATTTAAATCCTAGGGAAAAGAAAACATAAAAAGGCTGAGCTTAAATGCTTAGTAAGGGTAAACATGGAGAACATAAAACAATTCAAAAACATTTTAACATAAAAACATGAACATAAAACATCAAAATCTTGATTAATGGCATAAATATTGGCAGTACATAATGCATAGATAATAAAGGAACATTAATCATGATAAAATAGCTTGTAAATGAGACATGGAATTGAGGAAAACCAAAAAGCACATGATATGATTTCCATAGTAGCCAAGGAATTTTAGCCAAGACCATTATAGTGGAAAAAGTCCATTACTGAATCGGGTTTACTTTCCATTCCAGCCATGCATTACCGAACCAGATTTACTTTCAATTCCTAGCCATGTCTATATCATGAGATATAAATATTTACCCAATTAATTGGTGGGGGATATAGGTCCCACCCATATCATAATGAAATCATTCTTACATGTGCCACAAAATAAACATAAATCATTCATCATAACCCAAAGAATGAAATGGGTTTCATAAACATCATCCGATCATAACATAATACATATAAAACAAATGGATATCATTTCATCATAATAAAAATCAGACCATGTAAATAATATAGAAATTATACTTGAAACAAAAACATATTAAATAATGTGATCTTAGCTAGAAAATAATTTTGAAAAAACACTTGAAATGAATTCTTGAGGAAAATATACTTTCTTCTTTAAAATCATTTTCTTTTCACAAAATTCCAAGAAATTTTAAAAGAAAAGGATTTTAGTGAAAATAATCATGAAATATTGTAGAGTAATATTCATGAAAATAAGGCATTATGAAACCATAAAAATATGTTCATTCCATATAAGTTAAAAAAGAATTCTTCTTGTACTTTTTCCAAAAAGGTCAAAAAGTACCTCGTATGGTAAAAAAAGAAAGATTCCTTCCATACCAAGTGGTAAAAGTAAAAAAGGGTAAAAATGACTTTAAAAATACATAGAAGAACATTAAACATTTTATGAATTTTTTTTTACAAAACATGGATATGGATGATAAACATAACCCCAGTAAATACTTACAAATAAACAATCCTTGATAATAATGAGATTGGAATAATTGTCCCTTACCTTATGTCCAATTTCTTCCATATGTGTTCGAGAATCTTGTATAGTGGGTTTAAACATATTAAAAACTATTTACAGAACCATAATAATATTTATGATATCATATATGATTCACTTACAACTTTATATTACCTATTCATTTGTCAATTCCATGTTAAAGCACTGTTTTGGGTAAAATCGTTTCATTTATCGTACATGTTTTGACTTGTAATTTTTCATACGATTACTTAGATCATGATTACTTACTTCTAGAATGTAAAAAATGATTTATATATAACATATATTTACAATATAAATATATATAATATATAGATAAATGAAATGAGATACACCGTTCCTGGAAACGGTAGGCCATACGTAAGCATGAACGTTGTCTTCATTTCCTTATTAAATTGAATGGAAGTAAATAAAATATCAATAAATATAGTATCAATATTATTTCATATATTTAATTATTATTTATTATATATACTTTATAATCATTCTTTAATGGTTAACCTGGAGAATGAATCTCATCGCATTGTGGAGACGGTAAGCCGTACGGGCGACAATATCATTCTGATGATTGTGGAATTGTATTGAAGTGTATGATGTATAATATTTCATAATCAATGTCATTTTATAATAATAATATATAGTTATTTATTACATAATTATACCCATCCACGTATGATGGTGATAAAAACATATTACACCATGGTGTAGAGATGGTAAGCCGTATGTACGCACGCGTGGTGATTTCATTTTTTATAGGATGGATAAAAGGTAAAATAGGGTTGTTTCATATTTATAATAAAATATGAATATATTATTGATACTGATGTTATTAATTTATAATGAAACAACTAAATAAGAGTAAGTAGAAGAAGAAAGAAAATTAAAAGAATCGGTAGAAGAGATTACCTCTTCCTCGACGTGCCTCTTTTAAACTTCCTTTTAGGGAACTAGAGTTGGCCTTTTGAGAAGACCCAAACATCTATAATATAACTATAGAGGTTTAGAAGAGTAATTGGTAGGGGTTGTCTAAGCTTTAAGGCTTAAAATGGAGTGAAGAGAAGAGAGAGGATGTGTCCTTTTATAAGAGAGGAGAGGGGCACTTTTGGAAACCTCCAAAATATTAATTTATAATAAACAAAAACCCCACCTAAAAACCTCCAAAATGACTAAAATTAGAAGATGAGATGATATAGGGTTGTAATCGTATCAGACAATAAAACTTAGACATGTTTTAAAACTATTTTAAACCTTATCAATTTGATTTATTCTTATTTAATCTATTTAATTTTATTTGGGGTATTAATATTCTAAATTTTAAATTGTTATAAATACTAACTTATGCATTGTGAATTGTCAATAATTGGATACTTTATGAAATTTTAGACCATATAAATTTCATTTTATAATTTTTAAATATTTTTGTGATTTTTAAACAATTTAATAATATGTTATTTTTATAAAATATCAATAGTGTCAATGTTGACACTATTCATTTATTTGAATTTAAATAAAATCACCATAGAGTATATAATCAAAAAAAATAATTAATAGATTAAAAACATGTCATATTCATCTAGAAAATTTTTGGCGAACATTAATTAGTTCATATAATATTTATTTTAATATTTTTAAAACCATTTATTTGGTATTTCACTTAATAAAATAACTACTACAACATTTTTGTATGATTATTTAATATACTGATTTGTTGCATGAAAATTAAAAATAAAATAATATTATGAATATAAATTTAATATATTTCATAATAACACTTTTACTTTAATTTATCATCTTAAAATAACAACATGTAAAATGTTATATTTATTAAGTTATGAAGGTGACAACTTTGACATCATTTAAAATAAAATAATATAAGTGTCATAATCACTTTTATAAGGCTCCAAATGGTCAAATATTCTACGATTGGATTATTATGGTTTATATATACATGACCAATAAGTTTAGGTTAGGTGTTTTAGCTTTTTGATGGGTGTTAGGATTTTAATAAAAAGTACATTATTTATTTTTCACTAAATAAATAATTTCTGCATCATTAATGTATAAGATATTAAAGTGATTAAATATTTCTTAAAAATTAAAAATAAATTACAATAATAAATAAAAAAATAATCTTTCAAATTATTATTTATAATCAATCTTATATTATGTATAACTTTATATTAAAAATACTTTAATTTTTAATGTTTCAGTGAGACATATTTCACATTCTTTAAATAAAATAAATTAAAGGTCTTAATCACATACAAGTGGGTTACAATAGATTAAATTTCAACCCAAGTATGATTTATGGAGAAATATAATCATCCAATTATATTAATACAAGTGTTTGGGTAATTTTATAATATTATATTTACCCTTAATTACCTGATTTACCTTCAACTATGGTAAATAAAACATACCGTAGTTACTATTCATAATGCCCAAAAATAAAATTATCATATTAACATAATTTGGACCTAATTATTTCAAATATGGAATCCATTTTTCCAAATTCAAAACACAGAATATGAAATAATTAATTTAAAATTAATCCTATTGCCAAAAAAACGGGTTTTTGTTTAAAACATTGCAAAAGATTGAAATGATTTTACCTATGAATTAAATGTCAAATTAATGATAATGAAATAAATTATATTAAATGGTAAAAATATATTCTATTTATATTTTAAAACCATTCAATAATATATTTTAAGCATATAAAATATTTTGATGAGAAAAATTATTTTCAATTAAAATTTAGCGTATTTTTACTATTCATCAAAAAAAGAAACTTATCGGAAAAATATCAAAAATTTATCCAAAGTAAATTTTTATATCCTAATTAAAATAAAGATGTTTAATTTGTCATGTTTAACTTATAAAAATGTCAAAAACTATATTTAAAGAGGGTGCACCATCAAAAGGCGGAAAAACTACATTTTTTTAAAAAATAGCTCTTTTATCCAAAAAAATTGATTTTGTTCTCATACCATGATCTTGAAAATGTGTAAGATGAATTATAATGTTATAAAACTCAAAATTTAGTTAATAATATTTATAATATCTAGTTCATAATAATATTATAACAATATATCGTTGTTTAGTGAAACTTGGTATTGCGTACAACACACGCTATCAAGGAAGGCCGCTCTTGCGTTTAACACAAGCCAAGTCAGTGTTGTGTGTAGTGAAAGATTACTTTAGTGTTGCGTATAACATAATAAAAACCTATTGCATTTATAAAATGATCAAAATCTATACCCAATGTTGCGTAGAATAATTTCTACCAAAGGAACTTGAAATTGTGTGAAACACGAGCCGATAATAGTGTTGCATATACTACAAGCTAATACGATGTTTCATATAGAACAATCTAATATTGGTGTAGAATAAAATATAATATATCAATGAAATTAAAAAGAATATATCTCATAAAATATCGTCTTGTTACATTCTACCCCCCTTAAAATAAATTTCTCCCTTGAAATTCATCGGGGTTATAAATGGTTTACTACATGAAAGTTTCTTTCATAGAAACACACATATTTAAAAAAAACTAAAACTTCATTTAAAAAAGGAACGTTAGAAACATAACAGATACCCAAATTCACTCATCACTGGGTTTCCACATAGGAGAACTTGGGTGGAAAGTGAAAACATGGATATAGAAGAGAAATCTACCCATCAACTTTTGATGAAGAGTGGTGGAGAACATGGCTATAAAAAATCCAACAATCACAAAGCCATAAATTTGTGATGATCTAAGGTACCATCTGATTCATCAAATATGAGGGAACTAGGACAACGGTTTTGGTTTTCAAGATCATTTCCCTAAAGTTGAAGAATTTTTCATGAGAAGAAATACTTACTTGATTTCAGTGTAATATCATATTTGGTCATTCCATGAACAATTACCACCTCATATCTTTTTTAAAGAAATGAAATTGAATATGTCATTCTTGAAGTTTTAGTAGATCATGCAGTAGAATAATAGGTCCTTCTATCTATTTCTATCATAAAAAAGGTTAACACAAGATAATCAAATCTGCATAATTCCATTTATGGTGACATTAATCATATATGGTTCCAGAAATGGAATTATTATTCATATATCGTACCACTTAATAAAATAAAACTAATTTCTATGAACCAGAGACTTTTTGCATTCCAGTGGTAGGCAATAAAGGCATGTCACACTTCAATTGTGGGTTCGATTCCTGCAACCTTGTCCAACATGACGGGTTGTCACCCATCCTGCAGGTTGTCCCTTTTCTAAAACTATACTATTATAACATTATAGAAAAAAGTTTTAGCCTTAAACAATACTATATGATGTCCAAATTAATCTATTCCAATATTTAGGCTTATCAAAAATACTTCTGTCCAATCTCAAAGTATAAAAAAAATATTAATATAGAGGTCATCTACCAAGCATGTGAATGCCATCATTTATCCCCCATATATCATAAGATATATCTTGTTGGTCACATTCAAAACATGTGAATACCTTAATCATGTATTATCTTGAAACATGAATTACCATAGAACCTTAGTGAAAACATAAATTCTGTTAAAAGTTAACTCTTTCCATATACCAAAATCCCAAAATTTATATATACTCAAACCATGATATCACTTTGTCCTTATACTAGTAATGAGCTCATTAACACTATCAAACATCTCATTATCGCCTTATCCCTTCATTATGTACATATCATCTAATTTCTAAAAATATCTGAATAACCTATCATGGTTACCAGTACCATTCAATATATACTTTCAAATACTTTAGGAAAAACAATAGTTTAACAATCCTTAGATGTTTCTTTATTCCATATTATCATTAAATTACCTATACAACATTACTCTTGATAAACATATAATCATTATACTACCTTCTTAAACCAGTGACTAAGCTTCATCATTTTATTCCTCAACACTTCTTTCATCTCATATATCATTTGTAGTTTCTTCATCATTAGCAACATAAATACTACCCATACGACCATGTTGATTCTCCTCATGAGATTTCCCCTTAGGGTATAAATTTGCATAATGCACATACATTCCACATTTAAAACATTTAACTGTTGTTGATGTCTTAGAAATACTGTTATCCTTGTACATTGTGTTAAATGAACCTTTTCCTTTGAAATTATTGGCTTTCTGTCCTTCTTTTACACACCCAAAAAATCTTCCAGTTCCTTTGAAACATTCTCCTTTATGCCTCTTCCCACATGATTTACATGAGGAAAATTGAGCATTATTTCCTCTAGGATCATCATGAAACTCCATCATTATCTTATTAGCTGAGTGAGGAAACTTACCACAGTTGAGATTATTTATCATACTATGAGATTGTTGATTAGGCATAATAACTATGTTTGGACATCCAAATCCCATTTCATTTGGTTTCTCATGAAGAATATCATTCCATTGTCTATCATATCCTCTATTATCATGAATCTTCCCATTTCCAACCATTTTTCTAAAACACAAAAATAATAGTGTGAGAGGAAAAAATCATACATGGAAAACAACATAATCAAGGGGGATTACTTTCAATCTCTAACATCATAGGTTTAATCCTCAGTTATTAATGATAACTATCATAATTCTAGGATTGTAACCTATAATTTATACTTAAACTTATAGAAATCCCTAGACATACCTTAGAAATATCTCCAGGGATCTCACTAAAGTTTTTAGATCCTAGTTTCCAAAGGTTAACTAAACCTTTTCTCTGATACCAACTATATTGACTTAGAGCTTTACATATATAGACATTACATTACTTTTCCGGAATAGTTAATACATAACAAAAAAAAATTCCCAATGACCGTATTAGTTTAGTGTCTTTGGAAACTCGGAATATAATCGTCTAAATCATGGTAAAAGATCTTCAACAACTCCCATAAAGATCTTCCCCTTTTTTTCTTACCTAAAACCTTTATTTAAATCCTAGGGAAAATAAAACATAAAAAGGGTGATCTCAAATACTCAGTAAGGGTAAACATGGAGAACATAAAACAATCCATAAACATTTTAATGTAAAAAACATGAACATAAAACATCAAAATATTGAGTAATGACATAAATCTTGGCAGTACATAATGCATAAATCATAAAGGAACATTAATCATGATAAAATAGCATGGGAATGAGACATGGAATTGTGGAAAACTATAAATCATATGATATTATTTCCATATTATCCAAGGCATTTCTACCAAGACCATTATAGTGGATAAAGTCCATTACAGAACTGGGTTTACTTGCTATTCCATCCCTGTATTACTGAACCAGATTTACATTCCATTCCAACCATTTCTATCTCATGAGATATAAATCTTTACCCAATTCATTGGAGGTAGATATAGGTCCCACCCATATCATAATGAAATCATTATTATGTGTGCCACAAAATAAACATAAATCATTCATCATAACCCAAAGAATGAAATCCGTTTCATAAACATCATCCCATCATAACATAATCCAAATAAAAAAATGGATATCATTTCATCATAAGAAAAATCAAACCATGTAAATAATAAAGACATTATACTTGAAACATAAACATATTAAATAATGTCATCTTACATTGAAAACATTTTTCATAAAACACTTGAAATGAATTCTTGAGGAAAATATCCTTTCTTCTTAAAAATAAATTTCTTTTCACAAAACGCCATGAAATTTTAAAATAAAAGGATTTTGGTAAAAATAATCATAAAATCTTGTAGAGGAAGCTTCATGAAAATAAGGTGTTATGAAACCTTAAAAATCTGTTCATTCCGTATAATTTAAAAAAATATTCTTCTTGTACTTTTGCCGAAAAAGTCAAAAAGTCCTTCATATGGTAAAAAAAGAAAGATTCATTCCATACCAAGTGGTAAAAGTAAAAAAAGGGTAAAAATGAATTACAAAATACATGGAATAATAGTAAAAATTTTATGAAAACATTTTTAGAAAACATGGACGTGGATGATAAACATAACCCTAGTAAATACTTATGAATAAACAATCCCTGATAAGAACGAGATTGGAATAATTATCCCTTACCTTATGTCCAATTTCTTCCTTATGTATCTGAGACTATTTTATAGTGGGTTTAAACATATTATCAACTTGTTATAGAACCATAATAATATTTATGATATCATATATGATTCACTTACGACTTTATATTACCCGTTCATTTTTCAATTCCATGTTAAAGCAGTGTTTTGGGTAAAATAGTTTCATTTATCAGATGTGTTTTGACTTGTAATTATTCATACGATTAGTTAAATCATGATTAATTACTTCTATAATGTAAAACATGATTTATATACAATGTATATTCACAATATAAATATATATAATAGATCGATAAATGAAATGAAATACACAGTTCATGGAGACGGTAGGTCATACGTATGCAAGATTGCTATTTTCGTTTCCTTATTAAATTGAATGGAAGTAAGTAAATAACATATACATAAACCCAGTATAATTATTATGTCATATATTTCAGAATTATTTATTATATATACTTTATATTCATTCTTTAATGGTTAACCTGGAGAATGAATCTCATCGCATCGTGGAGATGGTAAGCCGTATGAGCGACAAGATCATTCCCATGTTTTTGG
Organism: Viscum album; assembly: GCA_963277665.1. Lineage (NCBI taxonomy): Eukaryota > Viridiplantae > Streptophyta > Magnoliopsida > Santalales > Viscaceae > Viscum > Viscum album. The sequence goes on from OY728129.1 coordinate 283,320,695, forward strand.
AATTGTATTAAAGTGTATGATGTATAATATTTCAGAATAAATTTCATTTTACAATAATAATATATAGTTATTTATTCCATAATTATACCCATCCAAGTATGATGGTGATAAAAAATAGATTACACCACAGCGTGGAGACGATAAGCTGTACGTACGCATGCGTGGTGATTTTGTTTTTTGTAGGATGGATATAAGGTGAAATAGGGTTGTTTCATATTTATAAAAACATATCAGTATATTAGAGGTACTTATTTTATTACTTTATAATTAAACAACTAAATGAGTGGAAGTAGAAGAAGAAATAAACTTGAATGAATCAATAGAAGAGATTACCTCTTCCTTGACATGCCTCATTTAAACTTCCTCTTAAGGAACTAGAGTTGGCCTTTTGAGAAGAAGAAAAATGTCTATAATATAACTAGATAGGTTGATAATAGGAATTTTCAGGGGTTGGACGAGATTTAAGGTTTAAAATGGAGTGAAGAGAAGAGAGAGGAGGTTCCCTTTTATAAGAGAGGAGAGGGGCACTTTTGGAAACCTCCAAAATATTAATTTATAATAAACTCAAACCCCACCTAAAAATCTACAAAATGAATCAAATTCGAATATTATATGAGATAGGGTTTTAATATCATTAGAAAATAAAATTTAGGGATGTTGGGAAATTATTGTAAACCTTATCAATTTGATTTATCCTTATTTAATCTATTTAATTTTATTTGTGGTAATAATATTCTAAATTTTAAATGATTATAATACTTAAGTATGTGTTATTAATTTTCAATAATTGGATACTTTATGAAATTATATACCATATAAATTTCAATTTATAATTTTAAAATATTTTTTGTGATTTTTGAACAATTTAATAATCTGTTATTATTATAAAATATCAATACTATCAATTTTGACACTATTTATTTATTTGAATTTAAATAAACTCCACACAGAGGATATATTCAAAAACAAATATTTAATATATTCTTAAAATGTAATATTAATATATAAAATTTTTGGTGAACATTAATTAGTCCATATAATATTTATTTTAATATTTTGAAAACCATTTATTTGATATTTCTTTTAATAACATAATTACTACACCATTTTTGTATGATTATTTAATATACTTATTTGTTGTATAAAAATTAAAAATAAAATAATATGATGAATATAAATCTAATAGATTTAATAATAATACTTTTACTCGAATTTATCATTTGAAAATCACAACATGTAAATTGTTATATTTATTAAATTATGAGTGTGAAAACTTTGACATCATTTAAAATAAAATAATATAAGTGTCATAATCACTTTTATAAGCCTCAAAATGGTCAAAAAGTTTGCCATTGGATGATTATGGTTTATATATACATGACCAATAAGTTTTGGTATGGTTTTTGGGCCTTTTTATGGGTATTATTATTTTAATAAAAACTATATTATTGATTTTTTACTAAATAAATTTTTTTTGCATCACTAATGTATAAGATATTATGGGAATTAAATATTTAAAAAAAATTAAAAAAAATTACCATAACAAAGAAAAACATTTTAGAATTCAAATGAGTAATTATAATCGAATTTATATTCTTTATAACTTTATATAAATAACACTTTAATTATTAAAGTTTCAATGAGACATATTTCACTTTCTTTAAATAAAATAAATTAATGGTCTTAATAACATCTAAGTGGGTTACAATAGATTCAATTTTTACCCAAGTATACTTTAGGGAAAAATATAATCATCTAATTATATTATGAAAAGTCTTAGGGTAATTTTATAATATTATATTTACCCTTAATTACCCGATTTACCTTCAACTATGGTAAATAAAATTTACCATAGTTGCTATTTATAATGCCCAAAAATAAAAGTATCCTATTAACATAATTTGTACCAACTGATTCTAAATATGGAATCCATTTTTACAAATCCAAAACACAGAAGATGAAGTAATTAATTTAAAATTAATCCCGTTGTAAAAAAAACGGGTTTTTGTTTAAAACATCGCTAAACATTGAATTAATTTTACCTATGAATTAAATGTAAAATTAATGATAATGACATACATTATATTAAATGGTAGAAATATATTCTATTTATATTTTAAAAACATTAAATAATATATTTTAACTATATAAATTATTTCGATGAAAAAGTTGTTTTTAATTAAAATTTAGCGTATTTTTAGTATTCATCAAAATTAGAAACTTATTAGAAAAATATTAAAAATTTATCCAAAGTAAATTTTATATACTAATTACAAGGAAGATTTTAAATTTGTCAAATTTAACTTATAAACATGTCAAAAACTAGATTTAAAGTGTGTGCGCCATAGAAAGGTTGAAAAACTGCATTTTTTTAAAAATAGCTCTTTTATCCAAAAAAATTGATTTTGTTCTCATACCATGATATTGAAAATGTGTAAGATGAATGATAATGTAATAACATTAAAAATTTAGTTAATAATATTCATAACATCTAGTTCATAATAATATTATAACAATATATCATTGTTTAGTAAAACTCAGTATTCCGTACAACACACACTATCGAGGAAGGTCCCTCTTGCGTGTTACGCAAGACAAGTCTGTGTTTCATGTAGTGAAAGATTATTTTAGTATTGAGTATAACATAATCAAAACCTATTTCATTTATAAATTGAACAAAATATATACTCCATGTTGCATAGAATAATTTCTACCAAATGAACTTGAAATTGAGTGTAACACGAACTGATAATAGTGTTGCATATACTGAAAGCTAATACGGTGTTGCGTATAGAACAATATAATCTTGGTGTAGCATACAATAAAAGATATCAATGAAATTAAAAAGAATATATATCATAAAATATCAAGTTGTTACAAGTCCTTTTCAAGTTTTGGTGATGATGTATCACTTGTGATATTCATTTGGAACTCAAATAAAATATAACGAAATTCCCCAAAGAAGTTGTAAATTGAATTTTTAGATGTAACAAGGGTATTTAGGATGAAATATTATATATATAAGAATAGTTTAATATTATGGAAGAAGAATTTTCTAAAAATGATTTTATATGAAATACTCTTACAAAACTTATCAAATAAAAGGATGAAGCAATCTACCTTTGTAAAGAATGATATTCTGATGTTACTAAAGAATTTCAAAAGTGATATTAGTGAGAAATATATCTTTGATATTGTTTTATAAAATCTTTCTATTCACTTTAAAATTTTGACAATTATTTGATGGATGTCAAAGTTAATAAACTAGATGTTAATGAAAGAAATGTTAAATATCATGAAAATTAATTATAAGAATCAAGATAAATTATTAATGAAAAAATAAATAAGTTGAAGGAGGATTTGAAAAAAAAATCCTAGATTAGTTAAGAATTAGAATAACTCCATCAAAAAGATGTTTTTTTTGACCTAGAGGTGATATATAAGAATCAAGAATCACTATAATCCCTAACTTACCAAATTACTAGAAAAAAAGTTGTTTCCTCGTATTTTTTTATCGATGATCATGAATCAAAGAAGATAATTAGATTATTCTACAAAAAATGGAGACATACTCTAAGAAGAAGGTTTGTCATAACCTAAAAATTGTCTTATGTACTAATATTATTTCAATTGATGGTGCAGGTTTTTAAAAAACACCAAGAAAGTTTGGATGGTGAAAAATAATGATAAACCCACTACACAAAGGGTGGATGAGAAAATATGTATAAAGATTTGTTTCTGAATAAGTGTCCAAAAGGGTGGGGTTTAGACTCAAAATAGAAAGGTACATACACTGTTAAATCTAGATAGACTATATCATAATTGATGATAAGAATATTCATAGGCTATTGTTGGTGTTTCTGGAAGTTCAGGCAGAAGACATTAGAATGTTATAATAAAATAACAATAAATTAAAATAATAAAAGACCACAATAAAGTGGTATTAAAGCTAAATAAAGGATAAAATTCGATATTCTTAAAGATTATTTCACCAAGTCACCTAAGGTTAAAGGTGAATTTTTAAATACCGATGAAATTAAAGGTCTAAATAGAAAATCTTGATCTTCACCTAATCTATATAAATGGAAAACTATTATTTATAATATTATAAAAGAAAAAAATAAATCTAAACTTGGTTATACTAAGAAAAAAAGTGAGATATCCTTTCATGTATCAAACAGAGAGAGAAATATTTCAAGAAAATCCTGGAACCATAAGAAAAATAAAGGTCATTTTTAAGACATACAATAACAACAATAGGTATCTAGAAATAATATATATCACGGTGAAAGATCTGAGATTTGGGGTTTTTTATTGGGATATGAATGGTATATACACAAAACCTACTCTTGTTGGTATAACATTTCATTTCTAGGAAACAAGAATGAATCAAGGGTGATTCATGATAAATAGATAAGAATAGTTTATTAAATAAATAATGATGTGACCAAAAATTCATCTAACCATCCAATTCAGAATAAATATTCATTCATAGAATAATTTTTTTGGAGGATTTAACTAGGAGGGTCACACACAAAAAAGACTACCAAGAGATATTACCTATATTGTGAAAGGAAAGAGGCTTCAAAAAATGATGGTAAGTTATGTAAAGAATGTGATGAGATATAAATTGTTAGTAAAGAGTTCCAAGTTGTTTTTATAAATAAATTGAAATTCTATAAAAAAATTTAAGAAACTAAAAAATGTTTATAATGATAATGTAAATCAAGTGGCTTCAAAAGATGAGGTGAATACTCTTGGGAAATTATCCAAAACTGATAACTTGAAAATATAGAATACTGAGGTGGAAAAAGGTAATCCACAAAACAATAAGTTTAATGGAATAAATAAGATAATAAAAAATATGAGACTCAAAACTTAAGGTAGAGTCCAAATAAATATTCCCATTCTAATATTGAGAGAAAAGAATGGCCTAGGCTGAGAGGTAATTCTTATCCTAAATACTATTTATGATTTTGAAACAGGTCCCTCCTTATTACATTATATATTTTCTTTTGTACTAACTTATATATAATTGAATGACATAGATATATCCCTTGAGGGTGGGGGTGGGGGGATTGATGATTCAAATCTATTAAATCTTCATTATATAGTGAAAGTAGAATTACTTGATAGTTTTATAAAATAGGATAATAAGGTATGAAAATAAATCCCTTATCCATAATCTAAACGAATTTTATAATTATCATCAAGGGTTAATTTATATTGAGCCTACAAGGAGGAGACATATCTCTTGAAACTTGAACCATTTGATGTGTTTGTTGAATTGTGTGAAGGATTTTTCATTTCTTTAATAAATCTAATTATTTTCAAACTCTAAAATGAGAATAAAGAATTTCTGATCTTGATATCAGAAGCATGGTAGTTTATGGAAAACATAGAAAACCTTGGTTATATATCTATTGTTTTCTATATAGGTTTAGACAACATAGACATAGAGTTGATTAACTAAAGTATTTTTTCTAAGAGAACCATGTAATATAATCGATCTCCTAGAAGTGTTAAGGAAAACATCACATAACATAGGTGGAAATTTTTTAGGAAAATTAATGGGATGAGATGACCCTCACTTATCCTTTTTATTTTATTATCAGTAAGGGGGAGAAAATAGGATAAACCACATATTTAATTTTATTATGTGAGGTGATAATGAAAATAAATACAAAGATATATATTGTTAAGACAAGGTAAGTATTTCATTTATTATCAACAAGTCAATATGTGCTTGGTGACTTTGAAATGTGGTGATAATGCTTGGATAATTATTAGGTATTCCTTTAATGTTATTGGATTTAATGCTTGATAAAATATCCTTGTTTGATTGTTATGATTGTGGAACTTGTATTAAAGATCTAATACATGTGGAAATGGAGTTAAAGAACTAACACATTATTAGAAACAATTAAGAGGAATATAAAGAATATGAGAAATATTTGTTTGGTGAATTTTCATGATGATTGGTTTAGAATAATGAATTAAAAAAGTCTATGAAATATCAATATTTTTTCATGAGGAGTTTTATATAAATTACATGCAATTATATGAATAATTGTTGAAGAAGTTGAAGAATGGATTGATATTAAATTATATTCATAGAATTATTATATACTTTTTTTGAGTTCGACTTATACCAAAAAAATTCCCATCCATAATCAAACTAAGTAACCACCTTAACCAAATGCATAACCCTAGGGTCAACCACATGTGAGGTAGGTCAGCCAAGTTAGCCCATGGTGATATGATGTTACATAGTCCCCACAGGGAGTGAATAGTTCAAGGGGCTTACATGCATGCAAGCATAGTGAGCACATAATGCCCACATGACTGTTGAAAGGTGGTTCATAGGTGGAAAGGTGGTGCAACACTTTCCATATATGTGTGTGATAGTGTATCTGGGTTCAAACCCCAGTGTACGATCAAGTGAATATTGAAGATCTTTGGATTATATAGCATAGAGAGTCCAAAAAGAGAACCAATGTGGGATAGAAGAGGTGTGTACACTTTTAATCCATATTAAAAACATATGAATATAATGTGATTGTTAAATATGATAAAATTTGTATGTCTTATTTCTTTCGCATCATATTTTTCCTCCTTGATATATCGAGGGTTTACACACACGACATCGTAAAGTAATGGAAATCATCAATCAATCTGTATAAAACCATGATCATTTTGACAATGTGAGATATAAAATGAGAAAGAGACTCACTCAATCATCCCAAGACCATGTATGAAATCTTCATCTTACATTAATGTGTTCTTTCAAATAAGTTGATAGTGATGAATGAGAAATGAAGTTATAGAGACCATTCATGCATCTATAATACATGGATGAGTTTGATCCTTAAAAAAGTATGATAATGTGATAATAACATGAATGTGGGTCTAGGAAGATGGATTCTAATTCAAAAAGGAAGAAAAAATACCTTTTTCAGTGTCATGTAATTCTAAGATAAAAACCCAGGTTTGAATGATTAAAACAACCTAATATATTTAGGAGTTTTAAAAATATCCTTGATGCGAATTATTTATCAGATTCTAAGGAGGTGAAATGGTAGTGGTGCTTTGACTATAAATACAAAATCACCCAAGGATAAGATATAATTTCTTCCAATTTATATTGATGAAGCTCTCATTTTCCAAAAAAATAAGTACGACTAGCTACAAAGTTTCATAAAGGAGAATAATATCCCAGATTCATCTTCTTGTGATCTTCAGATCCTTTCTCACATGAAGTTTTTGTGATTATGAGGACACTTTATTGTGACCAATACATTCAAGGGTTAAATTAAGACCTAATATCTTTTTCAACACTAGTTTACATGAAGATAATTAACTAATATAAATAACAGAATCATTACTTCCTCTTATATATAGAGTTTCATGAAGCCTAATGTTTTATTTGAGGAAGAACTTGTACGATATTCATACACATAGAAGAATTGTGTTACCAAAACCCATTTGGGTTTGTGAAATGAATATGGTTCATGAATTATATTATGATGTAAGTAAATATAGAAGAAATTGAGAAAATAACTCAAATAGAATACTGAGACATCACATAAGATATTAAGGATAATAATTTTTATGTTCTAGGGTTTACAAACTTGAGAAGACCATGCATTATATTACATATGCATGAAGTGTTTCTTGAATAAATTCAATTGAGATTCATAAAGAGGTTGAGTTGATATTTTTAAAGTTATATCTTACATTAAATAATATTGAAGTGTGTGTATCTCTTGTACACATATGACTGAGGTCAGGACTTCATCATACTAAAAGAATAATATCTACCCAAGCTATGTTTCACTGAGGTAATTGATAATACACATGTGATCTGAAATATTTGATCAAGACCAAAAAGCTAAAATGGTACTTAAAGTTGTACATGAGCAGAGAAGAACTAGTATACTCATAGAGGATGATCCCTCTGAAGAAGGAAGATGGATTTCTACTACATGATCAGCAGTAGAAGAATGTGTGAAGTAGTATAAATATCCTCTTGAATCAATCAAGGGATTGAAGTCCAGTGTGAAATCTCGTAACATTATGTGAAGTAGTATAAAGTTCCTCTTGTGTGACTCAAGAATGTGAAGGCCAATGTATAATATGGTAACATTGTGTAAAATAGTCCAAAGATCATCATTTTTGGACTCAAGTGTTAAAATATTGTGCAACTCTATTTTGTCCATTGTAAGTTATGAAAATATTATAATGAAGAATCTATGGGGGGTCTAAATAACACAAAAATGAATAGTTCATTGTAATAAACCTTGTAAATGTTACATGTTATGTTATCTATTATCATTTTCTCATATGAGGCGAGACTGTGAGATATCACTGAGTGGATCGAGAACCTCAAAAAGTTTAAGAGGTTGAATTCAAAAAATAATAATTCACAAAAAGGAAACCATTAATCCCCCCTTCAGTGGTTAATCTAACCTTAGGATCTACAAATTGATACACCAAGAAGAGTTATCATAGAATACATTTTCTTTGAAGATAATGGCTATAAAGTGAGTTTTTGAAGTGTTGTTTCCATCATTATTATTAGGTGACAATAGTCCCATTCGAAGTGTCCCATCATTCCACAGAAGTATCATTCCCTAACTTAAAAAAATATCTTCTCCCTCAGGCATCCCCTCTCCCATGTGCACCCCCACTACCCCTATGACCCTCTCCCATTTGATCCACCACTACCCCTATTCCCTCTCTAGTGTGTGGACCTCACTCCCCCAACCCCTTCTCGAGTTCCACCCACACCCCCACTCCCCACATGTGCATGCATATTCCCTCCCAACCCACACCCCTTGATAAACAATTTCCCTCTAATGGGATTTGACCCCAGGCTTTCGGTGGATACATACTGCACCTAAACCACTACACTCATATTATTTCTATTTATATTTTGTATATAGTGTTATTTATATATATATTTGGATGTTTATTCTTATAAATATTATTTTCTAAATATATTTATTTGTGTGTGTGTGTGTGTACTAAATGTGTATTTATAAATGTGTATTTGTTGAATACAATTTCTTAATTGATTTTTATTCTAATAAATGTGTATTTTTGTTTGTATATATATAATAAATATTGTTTTCTTAATATACTTATTTGTATGTATATATATAAAATAAATGTGAATTTTATGAATACCATTTCTTAATTGTTTTTTTATTTTAATAAATGTGTATTTATATATATTTATTTATATACTTATTTGTGTATATATATAATATATTTATATATTTACTAATAAGAGGAATATAATATATTATAGTATATACATAATATTACTATAAAATATATATAAATGCAATAATGTAATATATATATATCATAAAAATACATATTATGTTATAAAAATATATTATATAAATTCAAATATATATATATATATTATATTTATAAATTATATTTATAAGTATAAATATATATATATATATATATATATTATTTTTTATATTTTTATATATGATACAAATATACCATTAAAATACAGATATATATATACATATATATATATATATATTATATTATATAAAAATAAAAAATAAAAATATGTCTTATTAAAATAAAAATATATATTATATTATGTTAATCAATACCAATATATATATATATATTATTATATTATACATTTATATGTATAAAATGCAAAAAACTATCATATATATATATATATATTATATTCAGATATATATTATTAATTATATTAATATGTATACATGCACACACACACGCACACACACATATATTACATGTATAAATATATTTCTACATATATTTATATTTATAAATACATATAATTATATTATTTAAACAAATATAAATTTATTATCTTAATTTAAATACTTATCTTTATATTAATTTATATATATATATATATGTATATATGATTAATACAACATGATAATATATATATATATATATATATATTTATAAAGACTCTCCCAAAATTATATATTGACATTTATATAAATAAATATATTTATACATATATTTATACAAATATTTATATTATGCATACTTACACACACACATGTTTATATAAATATACATATACATTATAAATATATTTATATCAAATACACATAATGTTTATATAGATATTGATATACATATATTTATGAATATATTTATACATACATTTGTACACACACACATGCACACGAATGTGTATTTATATATTTATTTGTTAAAATTTATTTATAGACTTATTTGTATATATTTATATATATAATGTATTTATATGTTTAGTAATAGGATATATATAATATAATATATACATAATATAATTATATATATAATATATATATATACATGTAATATAATATAATATATGTATTTATATAATTATTTATATACTTATTTGTTTATATATATATATGTATTTATTTAATGTATTTATATAATGTGTTTGTAAAATATGATTATAATGTATTTAAATATATTTATATATTTTATTTATATAATACAAACACACACACACACACAAATATTTATATTATAAAATTTGATATTTAAAACAATATAGGGGGTTAAACCCCCCTGTAATTAGAGAGGTTAGTGGTGGTTTTATAATACGCTGCTAATATCTTCAATTAGAGGTGATTTTAATCTCATTTATTTCTTATCTATATTTTAGTCATAGTTATGTAAAACAATCAATAGTTAATACACAAAATTTATTTTAGAGGGGGTCAAATCGCCTCTATTTTTATCTATATTTTAGTGGTTGTTATATAAAACCACTGCTAATTTATATGAAAATTTATTTTATAGGGGGTTAAAACTCACTCTAATTTTACAAATTAATGATGATTCATATTATAGGGGATTTTAACCCCCTCAAAAAAAAATTTCATATAAATTTGTAGTGGTTTTACATAACTGCCACTAAAACAGAGATAAAAATTTAGAGGGGGTTAAAGCCCCCTTTAAAATTTTTATTTGTATTTTAGAGGGGTTATGAACAACCTCCTATAAAAAATCATCTCTAAATACAAGGTTTTTTTATAGTGTTGAATTTTAATAAAATTGGATGTTTTGATGGAGATACTTTCAATGATTTCCATCGTAAATGGAAATAAATGACTTTCTCAAGAGATAATTTATGAGGATATTTTTTTCTTACTATCGATCTTATAAAATTTTAGGTCAAGAATCATATAATTTTATATGATAATAATGTATGGATAGTGGATATATTTCTTATCTAACATAGTAGAAATTAAAAAACTAGAAACTAGAATAGAATAAAAAATTTCAAGTAGAATTGAATTCCCAAGACGCTCAAAGAACATCAAAGGAAGGTGGGGAAGCTACAAATTTTAGGCTACTAAAATAATTAAATCCAATAGGATTATGTGATTCTAAAGAAAAAGGAGTGTTTCATAAAGAACCAAATTCACCATGGATATATTAATGGACTTTATGGAGTCAACACTTACATGACAACTAATTAAAACAAGTCACAACACAAGCACAAAATCAAGCAAAGGCACCAAAACCCACACACCAAGCTCAAACTATAAATAGACCAAATATAAATGCTTAATCAAGGATAAACATATCCCAAAACATAAAATTTCTACTAAAGATTCCAAGTGTAATTTCATTGAACACCTTTCATGTATATTTATAGGTGTAGTTAGGAAAACCATTTAATGACCCAGTTTCTTCAAATAAACAAACAATAAGCATGATCAACACAATTTAGAATCAATTTATTAAATATCAAGAATCACTGGTATGTTTTGAAAAGGAAAATAATGGAAAATTCTACCTCAAGTGGTAGAATCATGTCGCATTCATCAAAATCCACTATAAATACACTCATACCATTACTCACAACCCTAAGAAAGAAAAACCACTAATTTCACACAACCCTAGGTATCCAAATAGTCCAAACATGCCCACTAGGATTAAAAAAGGATAATAAAATGGACAAAAACCAAGGATAAAGGATAAAAATTCCTAACCTTTTTAATCGAGTGAATAATCACCATTAAACCACCATGAAATCACATTGGAAAAGCATTATAGAAGGAAAACCCTCAATGGAATGCATCTAAGTTAGGGGAAATTAAAGGGGGAGTTTAAGGGAATAAAACACACTTAAAAAGAAGGAAAATAGACAAAAATACCCTTACTTTGGTGGGTTTTATGATTAGCTCACATAATTAAACAAACCCTATAAAAACCATGAAAATCCCCACTATCAAGAGATACACATGCTATACACTAAGGCTGCACACTTAGTTTAACCATTCTCAAACCATGCAACCCATTCTCTCTAAGATTCACACTTAATCTAACCATTCTCAAACTATGATCAAACTGTGCACGGGCCTAGAAACATTCAAAAAACTTAGGGAAAACTATTAAGACAACCTATGAAGATATCCAATCAAAGGATACTGAAATAAATTGTTTAAAACACTTAAAAAAAAGTTACATGATATTATAGTGTATGTGGTTTTGTTAATAACTATTCCAAATCATTTATTAATATTTTTTTGTGTTTTTAATTTGTCATTAAAAACTAATGGATTGAAATAATGTGATGGTGCTGATTGTTTTCAAGAAATTAAATAAGTATGAAAAATAAACTCTAAATAGTTTCTTATGGGGAATTGGATGAATTCATGGTTTAGTCATAAATAAACATCATTATATATTTATTATTTCATTATGTAATTTATTATGAATTAAATATCATTTATGCATCACTATACTCTGTTAAAATTTCAAGATCATTTTCACTTTTGGAAAATCTCTTGGCATGCAAAATTTTAGTTATTCTATGGTTTCATTTGATGAACATTCCATGACTACAGACAATCCATCAAACTCTACCCAACTCCATCATATGTTTTTTAGTTCTTTACTCACTTCATTTCCTCACATATGTAGAGAATTAGGATGAGGGTTGAAAATGGGAATCAATTTTAAGGAAATAGGAATAATTATAAGGATGGTGTACGATCACCATTACAATCCCCCCCAATGCATCGACATGATTTAATTAAAAATAAGAAACTTGGATTTTTATATGAGAAATAGTGAACTAACCTTGGAAATTCACCCTCAGGTTATTACTCCATTACCATAGTGTTGTAGAGATCTCTAAAATATCATAGAGGATGAGAAAAAACTTGATGAATGTAACGGCTCGATAATTTTTGAATAAAATTACCTTTATTTAAATGTATTATGGATATTGAAAATTCATACACTCTTATTATTATTATTATTATTATTAATGGGTTTAAATGATTATTAAGTATCATTACTATTGATAATATAGTCATTGAATAGTGATCACACAATTGATATAAATATAAGTTTTTTTAAAAAAATCCATTCGACACAGAAAAAGGAGAGGATGGCCTCATCTAGTAGACTAAGTCCATACAAAGCTCATTTTTCATAGCTCAGGAAGGAGGTAGCATCCCTGGGCTTTGCTCTTGACCAAGCCCAATCTGAGCTTCAACATGTTAAGCTTGAACAAAATCGCCTATGGGAGAAGTTCAAGTTAATAGATTTTACCACCTTGACAATGTTATCTGAGCCACCCCAAGAGTATGTCACCATCGCACACCTTAACCTTAGGTCTTTTGTGGATTTTATAAGGGGTTATGCAAAAAGGTATTGCTTACTTATTATGTAATCCCTTTTTATAAAAAAATTTATTATTCCATAAATTCCTTTATGATAATAATATTTCTTAAAAAATGATGAATTTGAATAATTGATTTTTCAGGTAAAAATGGTACTTTTGATAAATATATACATTATTAAATTAAACTCATGTTTTTATTAATAATATTATAAAAACAATTCTTATAAATTTTGATTATATCAGTTCTATATCTGTAAATGATTATCTAATCAGCTTGATAAGAGTTACATTTTTTATACAATAAAAGAGAAAGTATATTTTTAAATAATTTATTTAAAGGAATTAATTAATTTTAAAAAAAAATTAATATTTTAATAAAGTATTGTTATCAAATTAATTTTATGAATAATAAATTATTATATAATTTTTATAAAGTCAAATGTAATTTGTTTCAAGGTCTGAAAAATGTTTTTGTTAAAATCTGTGAATTTTCAATAAATGTAGGTTTTCATATTAAAAGTGAAAATTAAAATATTTAGAAAATTGTTTAGATAAAATGAATATTATTTTTGGAATCATGATGTCAAAATTATCCAATGTTGAAATTTTCAAAATTTTCTAAGACAATAGAAGTTTTGGGTAAAAAATAAATACCTTATAAAAAAAAAATATGTGTTTTATGACATCATAATGACCCCAAAATGATATAATAAATACTATAATGGGTATTATAGGACCATTATATGCTTTAAAATTTAAATAATGTGATTTTATATTTTTTTACTTATTTTATAAATCCTTAATGAATCCTCCAAAATGTATAATATATTTTATGATTTTAAATTCATTTCTTTAATAATGTGACCCACCTATACATAATCAAGGATAATATTTTAATATGTTCGGCCATTTTACATATAAAATAATTTTTCCCAATCCAATTTGGAAAAAATAATATGAGCAAAAACCATCAGATGGTTTGTGGTTTTGAATATTTAATTCTATAGATTCCAAAACCTAAGTTTGTTAAATATTAAATAATTTCCTTCTCATTTCCTATATAACCCACCCAATATCCCACTTATCTTCACTAAAAATACTTTTATCACCATAATATATCCTACCCTCTCTATAACCCTCCCAAGTCACCCCAATATCTCAAAAATCCCCACTTAAATCTTTTGAAGTCACACACTCAAGTAAGGGATCCAAACTTTTCTTCCTTTCTAATTTTTATCCAAGTCTCCATATATCGTTACACCCTTTTATTTTCAATTAAAAATGATGGGGTATGTTTTTTCACCTCCCCCATACTGAACTTATTCTTATTTTGTGATGGTATTCCTCTTTCTTTCTCATTAATCCCTCCCATGTACACCTATTGCCATGCCAAAATTTCGTAACAGTTATTCCATTTCTCATATTTCTTCAAGTTTCTTTTTTATATTACACCTTCTATTTCCTAATTAATTTTGTTGGGACATGTATATATGTGAACCCCTTACTAGAATTTTAATTTGTATATGATTGTATACCCCTTTCTCTCTCATCAACCATTTTTATGAATTTTTATGTCACGTCGTTAGGCTACCGAAATTGCACCGTGATTTTCCATGCCAAAATCATCCTGTAGTAAATACCATGTCCATTTCTCTATCAAGGGTATTCACCTTTATGAATATATACTTCTTTATTTTATTCTTTTATATATGTATTACACATTCCTTTATCATGGAATAAATTATGATGCTGAATGAATCCATGTTATATGATCTATGAGGAACAATTAAACATGAGATTGAAATGATTATAAAGGGTGCCCATTTATAGCGATCCAATGCATTGGGTAATATTTAGTTTCATGATACGTCATGTTGGGATAGTGGTTTACCTGATTTATTTTAGAAATTTTTCCACCATGTTGGGATAAGGGTTTATATGATTCCTAGATATTAATGATGTAATGTTTTAAGTTGCTTCCACATTTCTATGTTATAATAATCATGCTATATCACGCATTTATGTTCATGTTTCTCTTATGCTCCATTGATATGACTATTTCCTAAAATTTATTTTATTCTTCATTTTAGACCTTTTTACTCCCTTATTAGGCTTTATATATCCCCCTTTTCTTATGTATGTTCTCAGGTTATCCCATGCAATGCTAAGTAAGAAGGAATGTTGTGGTCATGTAACAAAACATTTCAATAAGGATATTGTATATTATGTATTATGTTGTATTTTAATGCTTCTAATCCCCAAAGATACTATACCTTTCAATATTATGGGTTGTATTAAGTGCATATTTATGTAATAAATTATGTTTTACTATGTAATAAAGATATGGGTTGTTATAGTTGGTTTCAATGGATAGTTTTAGTTTTTTGGGGGATTAGGATTAGAAAACCCTAGTGAAATACTTAGGGATATAAATATGTATAAAAAAATCCCTAAATTTTGGTGAGAATATATTAAGTTGTTTATCAAGAAAATAAATCCATGTCTATACACTAATAGGTAGAGGTAGCTCTGACACAGATGTATCTGGGGGTAAAATTCGAAAACACCGCTTTGAGCTAGACTCAAACGAGAATTGGTGCATGACAATAGGCCTTACTGCACTCTTGGTTTGACACTCCTGGGGGATATGATTCAGTAAATTCATAATCTTATTACGAACCATTATTAAGGGAACACAAAAATTCCCCTAATAATATAAGTTTGGAAGTAGATCATGGATTACTTAGATTGAAACTTAGAAATTTATAAGTTAAGGAAATAAATTTAATTTATAAGTTTTCCCTTTTTTTCATTGGATTCCAATTTATGTGTTTAAAAGTTTAGAATACATACCCCTAATTTTATTTTTATTCTATCCAATGGCTGGTAATAGGAGGACTCTGGCTAACAACCGATGTGAAGATCAATGTGATGACTGTTATAATGAGATGGTGAATCCAATGGGAGCGGGAATCACAAAATTTGTCATGAGACTCTCTTAGTTAACTCATGTTTTGAATAGAAACATGGTTTAAGAAGAACATCCAACTCCCCCTAATAAAGAACAAGTCACATTCAAGAGCTTCATGAGATAAAGTCCTCCTATATTCAATGGATCATATAATCCCTCAATTGCCGAACAATGGATCAACTCCATTGAGAAGATCTTCTCCATCCTTCAATGTTGTGAACAAAAGAAGGTTCTTCTGGATTCATATCATATGGAGGGTAAAGATGATCAATGGTGGACACTGATAAAAAATATGAATCCTGAGGACGAGATCAAGGTGTTGGAATGGAAGGATTTCCATAAAATGTTTTTCAATAAATATTTTCCTCACACCCTCTAACTTAATATGGAAACGGACTTCCTTGCGCTCAAGAAAAAAGATGAAGAATCCATCAGAGTGTACGAGGAAAACTTCACAAGGCTTGCACGATACACCTTCGGCTGTGTCGTTACCCCCTAATTCAAGGTCAAACACTTATTTTGTGGGCTAAAACCTAGCCTACAAAAAGCCCCAGTGATCCATGACTTCAATAACTATGAAAAAAATTGTCTGACGTACCCTCAAAGTCAAAATGATGATTTGATAATCTCAGGGGTATCATGGGGATAAGAAGCAGAGAGTGGAAATTCTTGCTATCCGATTGATAAATCCAATGGTGATAAGAAATTACAGTACCCCACTTGACAAAGGTATGGAAAAATCACCCCAGAAATTGCTTGAAGGGAAGGAGGAAATGCTTTAGATGTGGAAGAGAAGGGCCCCTGGATAATGATTGCCGATAAGAAAAACCTGCTACTGCGATAGAGAATAGGAATGCTCTATTCGACCCTCAATACATTTTTCAATGCTACAATATCAAAGAACCAGGTCCCTTTGAAAACCAGTGCCCTTATCCAAGGGTTTTCAGAGGCAACCAATAACCTCCAAGGTAAGAAGGACGAGATTTTTCCATCACTACCGCTGAAGAGAATCCTGACAACGAAGTGGTAACATGTACACTAGTTATTCATTCAAGAATATAGAACACACTTTTTGATTCTAGTTCTATGCATTCTTATATATCTCGAAATTTTAGTAGAACAATCCAAACACCATCACAAATCATGGAAGTAGAGATGTCACTGTGAATGGAAAATGGGGAAATTATTTCATTTCATGCATATAACTACTCCCCTATCACAATTTTTCGATTGAAATTTTCAGAGAACCTCTTAATACTCCCTCTAGTTGAATTTGATGAAATTATTGTCATGGAATGGTTTTCCATATATAGATCCAACATAAATTACTATGATAGGAAAATCACTCTCCATACGGTGAATCAACCCTCGATTCTATACAAGTACAAGGAGAAGGATGAATCTTATTTAGCACCATCATCTTAAGCATGTATGTTACTTACCTATGAGCATGCATATCTTTCATATATAATTGAGTATAAGGATGGAACCATCATAGAAGACATTCCTATTGTGAGGGAATTCACTGATGTGCTTCCTGAGGAATTGCCTAGTCTTCCTCCTAGAAGATATGTTTAATTCATGATTGATCTTATACCTAGGGAATTGCCAATATCCAAGACTCCATATAGAATGTATTTTTTGTATCTTGATGAGATAAAGAAACAAATATAAGAGATTTTGGATAAAGGGTTTATACACCCATGTGCTTCACCATGGGGTGCACTAGTTCTCATAGTCAATAAGAATGATGGGTCAATGCACCTTTTCATTAATTGTCGTGAGCTAAAAAATCATGATAAAGAAAAAGTATCATTTTCCATGAATTGATGACCTGTTCAGTCATCTAGATAGAGAACAATACTTCTACAAGGTGGATCTGTGGTCGGTATATTACCATGTAAGGGTGAAGAAGGAGGATATCCCCAAGACTAATTTTCATACAAGGTATGAGCACTATGAATTAATAATAATGCCTTTCCGACACACAACTACTCCAGAAATCTTCATGGACTTGATGAATGTAGTCTTTAGATATTACCTCGATAAATTTGAGGCGGTCTTTATAGAAAATATTATAATATACTAAAAAACCAAGGAGAATCATGAGGAAAATCTAAGCACTATACTAGAGACCTTGTGAATGGATAAGCTCTATGAAAAGTACAAAAACTGTGAGTTTTGGTTGAAGGAAGTCTCATTATTGGGGAATATAATCACAAGCAATGAGATATTTGTGGATCCCTCTAAAACAAATTCAATTAATGGATGGCTGACGCTGACATCTGTGATAGATATCTATAGCTTCCTTGGGATAATTGGATATTATCGCTAATTTGTGAGAAATGTCTCATGATTTTCAAACCCTCTTACCAAGATAACTTTGAATGGAGTCATGTTTTCTTGGAATGATGAATGAGAATATAGCTTCAAGGAGTTGAAAAAGAGTCTTATCACTATGCTCGTGCTCACACTACCCATAGGTGTAGAACTTTTCATCGAATTTAGTGACCCTTCAAAGAATGACTTGGGATTTGTGTTGATGAAAAATGAAAAATTCATTTCCTATGCTTCAAGGAAAGTTAATTTTCATTATTAGAACTATCCAAAACATGGTGTTGACTTCGCTGAAGTGATATTTTCTTTGAAAAATTAGAAACATTACCTCCTTGAGGTAAAGTGTGAATGATATATGGATCACAAGATATTCAGGTATATATTCGCATAGAAAGAGTTTAATACGCGTTAATGAAGATTGTTAGAACTGATCAAAGACTATGAAAGATCAATTCACTTCCATCTTGGGAAAGTGAATAAAGTGGAAGATGCTCTAAGTTTATATGATCCAACAACTATTTCATTAATGTGAATTGAAAAAGATGCAATCTTTTTAGATTTGATAAAGATATACACGGGAATCGTAAATAAGGGAACATCATCAATATTTTCAAAAATTATTTCTCAAACATCACTTTTGGAAACATTAAAGGATGATCAAAAGGATGATATAGGGATTTAAAAGAAAGTGGAAACTATCAATAAAGGGAAATCCTTGGATTTCAATGTTAAATAAGAACGAACTGTGAGATTTGGGTCAAGACTATGTGTTCCATAAAATCTGGAGTTAAAGAACTTTTAGATGATGCACATAGTTAGAATTGCTCCATTCACCTAGGAAACAAAAAAATGTATCGATACCTTCGAGAGAATTATTGGTGGGATAAATTGAATAAGGATATCACTGATTATAAATCAAAGTGGATGGTATGTTATCAATTGAAGGTTGAGAGGCATAAGTCTAAGGGGATGATGCAACAATTACCCATACCAATATGGAAATAGGAAAACATCACCATGTACTTTGTCACCAGACATCTAAAGAAATACAAATAAAACAATGCTATCTGGGTTGTTGTGGATCATCTTACAAAGACTACACACTTCATTGCATTTCCGGAGGATTTCTCATTGGATCAACAAGAATTAATATACAACAGAGAAGTGGTGGGGCTTCATGGTTTAACATTATCAATTGTATCCAATTGGGATCCAAGATTCATCTATAAGTTCTTAATGAGTCTCCAAAATGCTCTAAATAATGAGATGAACTTTAGTATGGATTATCATCCTCAAATTGATGGCCAATCATAGCGGACTATCCAAACACTTGAGGACATGTTGAGATCATGTTCAATGGACTTCAAAGTAGGATGGGATCAACATCTTCCTCTGGTCGAGTTCTCTTACAAAAAAAGTTTCCACTCAGGAATCCAAATGGCTTATTATGAAGCCCTTTATGGGAATAGGTGAAGAACACATGCATGTTGAGATGAAGTTGGGGAGAAAAAACTTTTAGGTCGAAAAATGGTCGAAGAAATGCTGAAGAAGGTTAAGACCATCCAACAACACATTAAAGCTGATTAGAGTTCACAAAAGAGCTATGTTGACAATCACTAATGATACCTAGAGTTTGATATTGGAGACATGGTATTCCTCCACATATCACCATGGAAGAGAGTTATGATATTTGGGAAGAAGGGAAAGCTTATTACAAGGTACATTATCCCTTTTGAGATCCTTGATCACATTGGAGTAATGGCTTATTGACTAGAACTCTCACTGAACTTGTCTCAATTACATGATGTATTACATGTATCACTCTTGAGGAAGTGCATACCTTACCCATCACATTTACTCAATCCAAAGGTGGTACCGTTTGAGAATGAACTCTCCTATGAAGAGAATCCTATAAAGATCTTAGATCGTAGATAAAAAGTTCTAGGAAATAAGATGATGCCCCTCATCAAGCTGTTTTGATGAAACCACAAGTTCAAAGAAGCAACATGGGAACCATAGGAAATGTTGAGGTAGAGTTACCCTCATCTATATTAGTTTTGGAAAATAAAATTTTGAGGGTGAAATTTCTGAAGGGGGGAATGTTGTAACAACCTGATCGTTTATGAATAAAATTATCCTTCTTTTAATGTCTTATGAATATAGAAAAAAGACACTCTTTTTTATTATTATCAGGGGTAAATGATAGTTATGTATCATTACCATTGATAATATATCCGCTTAATAGTGATCACATTACTGATATAAATATAACTATTTAAAAAAATATTTCGGCATAGAAAAAGAAGAGGATAGCCTCATCCAGTAGACTCGGGCCGTACAAAGATCATTTGTAAGTGCTCTGAAAGGTGGTGGAATCACTAGTATTTACTCATGACCAAGACCAAACTAAGATTCAACACATTAATCTTGAATATAATTGCCTATGGAAGAAGTTCAAGTTAATAGAGGTTACCACCCAGGTGATGTTATCCGAGCCACCCCAAGAGTCTGTCACCATTACACACCTTACTCTTAGGTCTTATGTGGGTGTTATAATGGGTTATGTAAAAAGGTATTAGTTAATCATTATATAATCATTTTTTTAAATAAAAGTTTTATTCTATCAATTCCTTTATTAGAATAGTCTTTCTTAAAAAATGAAGAATTTGATAAATTGATTTTTTGGGTAAAAATGGTAATTTGGAGAAATATATACACTATTATATTAAATTAAGGTTTTTATTAAAAATATTATAAAAATATTGTTTATAAATGATTATTATATCAGTCCCATATCTATAAATTATCACGTAACTAGTTTGATATGAGTTACATTTTTTATACGATAAAAGAGAATATATTTTTAAAGAATTTAATTTAAGTAATTAATGAATTTTTGAAAAAATTAATATTTTAATAAAATATTATTATCAAAATACTTTTATTAATAATAAATGATTATAATTTTCATGAAGTAAAATTTTATTGTTATTAGGGTTTGAAAATAGTTTTTGTCAAAACTCATGAATTTTCAATAAATATCGGTTTTCATTTGAAAAGTGAAAATTAAAAAATTTAAAATAATATTTAGATAAAATGAATAT
This sequence comes from Viscum album, assembly GCA_963277665.1. Classification (NCBI taxonomy): domain Eukaryota; kingdom Viridiplantae; phylum Streptophyta; class Magnoliopsida; order Santalales; family Viscaceae; genus Viscum; species Viscum album. Next base: position 283,342,767 of record OY728129.1, read on the forward strand.
TTTTTTTAAATCAAGACATCAAAATTATTCAATAATGAATTTTTCATAATTTTCTAAGACAGATGAATTTTGGGGTTAAAATTAAATACCATATAAATAAAATATGTGTTTATGATGTCATAATGACCCCAAAATGTGGTAATAAATACTATAATGGGTATTATCAGCACAATATATGTTTCCCCATTAAAATAATGTGATTTTAGATTTTTTTTAATTATTTTATAAAGCCTTAGTGATCCTCCAAAATGTATAATATATTTTTTGATTTTAAATTCATTTCATTAATAATGTGACTCACCTCCACCTAAGTAAGGATAATATTTTAATATATTTGGCCATTGTCCTAATAAAATAATTTTTTCCACTCATTTTTTTCAAAAACCATGGGAAAAAACCATGGGAACGTTTGTGGTTTTGAATATTTAATTATATAGATTCCCAAACCTATGTTTGTGAAATATTAGAGAATTCCCCTCACATTTCCTATATAAACCCACCCAAGATCCCACTTCCCTTCCCTCAAAATTCATTAAGAACTTCTTTAATATGTACCCCCTATCAAGATCCGGAAAATTCACCCCAAGCTCTCAATAATTCCCTCTTCATTCTTTTGAAGTCACACACTAAAGAAAGGGATCCCCACTTTCCTTAATTTCTCATCTTTATCCAAGTTTACTTATATTGTTGCACCCTATTATTTTAAATTACAAATGATGGGGTATGTTTTTTCATCATCCCATACTACATTTATTATGTTTTTATGATGGGATACCTCTTTATCTCTCATTAATCCCTCCAATGTACACCTATTAACATGTCAAAATCTCGTAAGAGTTATTCCATTTCTCCTCTTTATTCAAGTTTCTTTATTATGTTACACCTTATATTTACAAATTCATTGTATTAGGACATTTATATATATGAACCATTACTATACATTTCATATATATATGATGATATACCCCTTTATCTCTCATCAACCATTTTTATGAATTTTTATGTCACGTTGTTAGGCTACCGAAATTGCCCCACGATTTTCCATGCTAAAATCATCGTTTAGTGAATACCATTCCCATTTATTTATCAATGGTATTAAACTTTATAGACATATACTTATTTATTATATACTTTCATGTATGTATTCCACATTCCTTTATCATGGAATCAGTGATGATGCGGAATGAATCCATGTTATATGATCCATGTGAAACACTTAAGCATGAGATTGAAATGATTATAAAGGGTGTGCTCTGATAGCGCTCCAATGGATTGGGTAATGTTTAGTATCCTGACATTTCATGTTGGGGAATTGGTTTACCTAATTACTTTTAGAACATTTGTACACCATTTTGGGATAGGGGTTTACCTGATTATAATATGTTAATGATGTAATGTTTTAAATTGTTTACACATTTCCATGTTATGATAATCAGGATATATCATGCATTTATATTAATTTTTCTATTATGATCCATCTATATTTATATTTCCTAACATGTACTTTATTATTCATGTTAAGACTTGTTTACTCCCTTACTAGGATTTGTAGATCACCCTTTTCTTATGTATATCCTCAGGTTATCCCATGCAATGCTAAGTACGATGGAATGTTGTGGTCATGTAAATGAAGTTTTTAATAAATATATTGTATTTTTTGTCTTAGGTGGTCATGTAATGTTTCTATGCCAAAAAGAAACTATAACTCTTGATCTTATTTGTTTTATTAAGTGCAACTTTATGAAATAAATCATGTTTAAGTGTGTAATAAAAATCTGGGTTATTATAATGAATTTAGGGAGAAAAGAATCACACAACATAATGAAAAAAACACAATGAAAATGAATTATAAAATAAAAATTATATTGATTCCTATGATAAAATAAGTACGAACTGCATACTTTCTAGGGTAAAAGAGGAAAATTATTTATAAGCATTCATGAACTCCTTCTTCCTCCTTGAATTTAGTACTAAGTATCAGGTGTTTGCTTCCTCATATGGTTTCGATGTGTAAAAATTAGATTGATTCTATTGGGCATATTATTCCCATGACTAATCCTTTATATCTTTGAGAAAATTCTCTAATAGATGTAAAATAATTATTCATGGATCAATGAAAATTAATACAATATTTAGTGTGATCACATGAGGTGTTTCATGTGCTGAAATGTGTCTTAGATGAATTGGGCCTCGTCGTCATTGCATTTGGTCCTACACTAGAAAGATTTTTTCATACATCAGATTTAAAACTCATGGGCCTAGCCACTTATCAATGGTTAGATAATACCTCTGGATACCATGGTTTAGGATTATGGGTCTTTAAGATATGTTATAATAACTTTTTGGGTTAGGGAAAATGGTCCCATATTCTCCCCAATTTAGATAGTATCATCATAATTATACCCAAATTCCATTAGCTGGATTTTTAATCTTGTCCTCCTAAAATCATTTCATTACAAAAGTCTTGGTCATACTTCACTCAATATTGGGTAAATTATTTTAAGAAGATTATATTTTCATTAGGTTATTTTTCTAATAACATATCCTGAATTTATCCTCAATCGTCCAACTAATGTATTTGGAGAGTTGGAGGTCTCATCTTCTTTAATAGGAACCTATACAGATGACAAGAAACAATTACAAAACACAATTATTATCTACTCAAAAAATTGAAATATTTAATTGGATTTGTAAATAGGAATTTTTTATCTGGTTTTTCTATTTAACCATTTTCAGACCATCTTCCTGAAAAAAGATGTCTCCACCTTAGCTCTTCATTTATAGGTTCAGTGTCACAAATTATATACGGAAACACCTTGATACCATCTAATGAGTTTGAGACATTGTTCTCCCCCCATGCCTAGATCAAGCATAAGAACACTCATTTTGAATCTCATTTTTTCATGACCTGACCCAATGGGTCTTGATATGAAACTCCCCCAAGCCTACCTTCAATAGGATAGGGGTTTGAAACTAGTGCTGAGTAGGCATATCAAACACATGGGTGGCATTATCCTATTGTAATTGTACACATACACACATCTCCAAGACCATAAATTGATGAAATATAAAACATTTTAATAAAAATTATTAAAAAATATCTATAATCCCATAGTCAGAGTATGATATAATGTAATGAAAAGCATAAAAAGGGCCCAAATACATGCCCACACAAAAAACTGTAAGGTAAATTCAAACCTGGTTTGAAGGAGGGGAATTTTCAAACGCAACACCAATATAAACCTCGGTATTTCTAGACAAAACTAAGATTCTCATGCTCTTGGATATCCAAGGAATTCATAAAAAGGAATGTCATCTGGATAAGAAAAGACATGTTTGGGTAGATTCTATACAGTGGTGAGTATAACAATACCCATTTGGACACCCCAAAATCACCAATCATAAAGCATCAAAATTAGTTATACCATCAAAGACAAGTATGTAAAAAAGATATGAGACATGATGATACCCAAGGATATCCCAAATATACTGATAAATTAATCTGAGTCGCAAAAGGTCTTAACCACTACCATCTAGATATCTTCTGTGAGGTTTCAAGGTAACACACATCTAGGAGTTCTAACTCCATGAGCTCCTCCATACCTAATAGCACTCAAATAAGATATATAACTCATCTGGTATCACTAAACTGATGGAACGTACCTGCTATCCCATAGGTCACACCCATATAGAAGAAAATACACCCCGAGCTATACTGCCAATGATGTCACTCATTCCATAGGACACACTCATCTGGTATAGCTAAGAAGACACACATAGGAAACTAAGAGGGTTCATCGGAGATACACACTCCATCAAACTAATACCCCATAAAAAAGATCAGATCTCAATACACAGATAGGGATTAAGTGCCCTGAGGATCACTATGGGGGGACTATACCCTACTCGAAACATCCTCCTAAATAGGGGATCAATGCCCATAAAATTTTTGGTCATTTCAATTCCATAAACCCTACCAAATGGAAAACAAAGGAAATGAGGATCACTCCAAGACTCTTTGAGGGATACATGCTCTAATATTTTTAGGAATCTATTGAAGTGAACTAAGACTACTCACTTTATAATAATGGAACCCACCCAAACTTCACTAATCATCAAAAAGATACAAAGGGGCCATCCTCTACGATGAGAATGGGATCATGCACCAAAACATCATAATAATGGACCAAGGGACCACACTCAACTAATATTGGTCCAAGGAATCTCACATAGTCTCACAATGAATCTAAGTATAGAATAAATAGGAGTCCATCCCATCCTTAAAAGAGTACACAGTGTGTCCCTATGGGTACACAACATGTCTCAGAAAGCTTGGAATTTCCTGTGTCTCTCACTCATATAGAATGCACATTTACAAAATACACAGCATGTAACATGAGGTACACTTCATGTAGATTCAACCTTGACACTTGAAATTCCATCTTGCCTATGCCTTTGTACAATAGGTCATTCCCATGTACTTGGTCAGTTCCGAGTACATGACTCTACCCATGTACTCAGGCTTACCTATTTACTTCCAAAGTACACGACACATGAAGCAACACAGATACCTAGGTGTGTACCCTCTTGTACACTCCAATATAGTAAGATAATGGTTAAAAGGAATGTGGCAAGTGTCACATGACGTGTGAAATGTATCTCTGTATAGAAACCCTAGTGACACATAGAAGGTCTCACACAATGTCTATCTTTAAATTTCACATTGTGTAATGCGGTGTTTTCCAGAACCTGAAGTATTTTCCTCATATCTTCACCCGAGCCTCCACATCCACCAATTTCATCAAAAATAATTCTATATGTGGTAGATCTATAGTTTACCAAACCCTCTCACCATCGTTGGCCTGATTCTGACCATATTTGGGGCTCAAGAAACCCTCACTATCCCGCCTCATCAGTGCTGCATGCCAAACTGGCATCACGAACCCATGAACCATCCATGGATATACTATCATTGTCATGTAACACAATAATGACATAAAATCTCCATCCCAAACCCATGTAAGTGATCTGTTGTGCCAAATACCGAATGTGCAATGATATTTCACCAGGTATTCATCGAATTTTAGGAGAAAAGAAAATGCCAACAATGATCGCACATAGAATAGGGAGATAAAAATGAATAGACAAAAACATTAGAAACGAACCTTGACCGATGTTCATATTGGACTTGATTCATTATCATAGGGAAATTAATGAATATTAAAATAAACTAAAATAGTATCAATTCCACTACCATTGGAAGATAAAATAATTTCTGAAATCTAACGATCAATATGATAATTAGTTTGATAGGATATTAATTCATGTTCATAATTGGAAAATCAAAATGGGGATAAATCCACAAAATAAACATACTACCTCAATTTGGATTAATCGATGATGGAGAATGTTCACAAATCATTATCATTGATTCGATCTTAAAGCTATGTTTGTTTATGATGCTCGATTTGATCTTAATCTGATGTTGTCTTCCAATGATTATCCAAAGGATCCTATTTAATGGATTCTATAAATTTTCATAGTTATGAGGATAACACTAGGAATTGGTTATAAAAAAATATTTACAGAGGAAAAATAGCTCATTGCGTTAATGAAATAAAATAAATAAATAATTTTTTTTAAATTGCACTTGATTATACTTTTAACCAAACACCCAACACCGACAAATATTATGTCACTCCTAGGGTAAACCCCGCATTCTAAACTCAAAGGTGGTTTCAAATTTACGATATGAGACTCATTTTTGGATTTATTCCACTTTTTTAGGAAAACTACATGTGCAAGATATTATTATATTTATTATTTTTAATATATGAATTCTGGGATCACCGGGCCCCATAATCTCATGTCGTCTCAGTTTCTGGATCTGAAATTATTCATATAAATATTTAAAATTCTTACATGAATAAAACAAAGACATGAAATTATTCACCCCTTTATATTTCCTCCCTAGAAAAGCATAGGGTAAAAAAAGGTGGTGATACTAAACTCTTAACTAGGTCACCCACTCCCATGAGCTACCCTAATGGTTACTTATGATGTCAAAAAACATACACCTAAGGAAAAAACATGACCATAAATGGTATTTCCCTACCAGTTCTCAATGCCTCTGGATTATTGAAAAGGGAAACTCTACTCCCATACCCCAACCTACCTAGGATTATATCTTGTAACAAGTCACACACAATCCTCCTCAGTCATGACATGTGGAGAACAAAAAGAAACAAAAATACTAGGGTTACAAGGTTAAGTGTCACACCACCTCACTGACCCAACACTATAGTAGGGAAATGAAAGGGACTAAGAACCCCAAAGATATCCTACTACCCTGGATAAAACATTAAAACTATCAAACTCCAAAGGCCTTAATTGTTGTTCTGTAAAAAACTATTGATGTTTTTGGGATGTCCTCATCTATCCTTGGATAAATTTTACCCTTTTAACCATCACTAACATCTAAACTAAAACCTTGGTACTATCACCCACCAGGTCAGACCAATATGATAGTGACTTGAGAGGTATCTCATAGGTGGCCTCAAAAAGGTTCTACACTGGTGGTGGAGTGGTAGTCACTATGATACACAAAATCCACCGATGGTAGATGATCCTCTTAGCTATGTCCCAAAACTAACATGTGAACCTGATTTATGTTCACAAGAACCAAAATAGTCCACTTTACCTATCCATTCTACTAGGGTAAATTTTTTTCTCAACTGAAATGAGTCCCCAAAGACTTCCTACATCCTTTCCTTAATCATACCATGAAATAAGCATCACAATCTGTAATGATCATCAAGGGAATTACATTAATCCATACTACATCATGTACACATAAGTGCCCCAAAATGTACACAAATTTGTGTTTTCATCACCCTTGAATAGGCGATAAAATAGGTGTTTAGCTTGAAAACTTTCTGCAACTCCCTTGGATACCCAAATTATGATAAGATATCTTGGTACATCCTCACCCCCACAATATGTGCTGCTAAAGGAAAAAAACATCCTCAATACCTCCTCTCATAGCGTAACCAGTGTCACTATCCATCCTCAAACAAGGATTATGAGATTCCATAATTTGTAAAATTGATAAGGAATATAACCAGTAGATATCTAGTTATGAAATATCACACAATTGATATCCCTGAGTTGTACCTCCCTAGATCTCTAAATAAGTGGAGGGATAAAAAATATCAACTAGAGGTAAACCGTACCATCCTCAGGTTTATCATAGGCTCTTACTCAGACTTTGAGTACACATGGATGCCATCAAATAAGACTGTTTTTAACTGATCCATAAAGAGGAAATGATATAGTCCCAAAGGCTTACAACTATACTAAGGAATAAAACATGAAGAAGGGTATCACCATATTCTGACAACATATTTAGTGTCTTTGAAGACCCACTTCTGTTATATCCATCTCCAAAACTAGAGTTGATGATTGCTTGTATTGAGTTCAACTCTAAGAACTGCTTCTCCCCAAACCATTAGTCAAAGAAATCAACTATCCTTGAGGGTGGATACTCTTCCTTCTGTCACCTAGGTCAAGTGACAACATTTGGCATCCAAACTCAAGAATTCATTCAAATCTCAGGAAAACAATATTGGGATGCCTAGGTGAACTCATTAGGTTTTAAAAAAACCTTTTCCTCTAAAAAAATTCCAACTTCACCTTCATCCAATGAATCTAAATGGGTGACATCTGATATTCTATAGAAAATATGGATTATGATCGTTGGTGATATTACTTAGATAATCCTAACTCTCGTCGAGGAGTTAAACTTGTGATGTCTCTAGGAATGACTTCCTCATATTCTGCTACCACTATAGGGAAAAAATCTCATAGCATTCACTAATCTAAATTTATCACTAGAAAATAGATAAGAAGTTGGTAATAAACTCTTGTACATGAGATCATCTTCTTCTGCCTAGGATCACTCATTATCAAAGGAGTAAAACTCCATATCAACAATAAGAAAAGACCACCACACTCACTAGTGAAAAAACCTGAGCATGGGTGGTATCGGTCCATACTAAAGAAACATAATAGGGTCTCACTGCCACTATGAAGAGATTCCACACAAGGCTCTCTCTCTCCTCTCAAAGTTAGATCACATTGTCAGTTGAATCATGTGATCATAGATCCTCACTGAAGGATCCTCAAACATGTGGGTCGAAAAACAAATATCTACTAGAATCACTTGGTCTCAAATAGGGAATATACTTTGGGATAATTATCTCATGAATATGCATAAAAACTATAATTGGGGAAGTGAGAACACACATCATACCTAAATCCACACTCTAAATCTTTGTGAGCTCATAATGTTTGGAAATCATTCTTTCCCTTTCCCAAATATTTTAAACAATGAGGGATTTCTTTTAATCCTTTTCACTAAAAAGGACCTCAAACACAAAAGGCAAAGGAACTCGTCCATCACACCTTGAAATTATTCTTTTTAAGCAGCACTGACTTTCTTCTATAGTTTTTGATAGCATCTGAAGAATACGTCTTGATAGGGGAATGGTACCTATTACTTTCATGTCTAAATTCATTCCAAACATCAATAGTATAGGGCTCTATTGAAACCTCATGTATCCATAGAAAATAATTGAACAAACGAGGAAAATTTTTATATCATACCTATGTCTAAAGATAATAAAACAAGAGTATATGGGACATATAACATACCTCAGATCACTCCCAGAACCTCTAGGTAAAAAGCCTCCAATTACTGTAGTTATCCAATATTCCAACCACCACCTTCCTAATACTGGATTAATCCACCGATGGGTTGTGTTAGTAGCATAAAACCAAAGGAAAAACTAACTCCTACTACTCCCCAAACTCCTCCATCACATCCACTACTATGAAAAATTCTTTTTCCAACCGTTGCCTCTGGCTAGGAGGTTCGTCAACTGCCTATCTGACTGTAGCACAACAGGTAGGAAAATCTTTCGTAAGATTTAATCTCCCATCACATTCATAGAAACATATCATCCTCGATCAAATAATCATTCCAATAGATCATAGAATAAACATCCTGTTTTGTGACTTGTGTCACACCTCTTTCGTCGGTAGGTCCAAGAAACCATGAAACCCAGATGATCCCTACCTCAAATGCTCATAATATGTGCTTGAACCCCACGCATGATCATAAAACACCAAAAGATCCATAAATGACATATTTTTTCATGCTTCATCTTCCCAAATAACTAGAGATGGGTCAATAAACCGATCAAAAGGAGAAAACACCTCATACCAACCATCCTACAGAAATAAAACCTTTTGACTAACCCCCTTCAGGGAGGCCTCATCACTCATTAGTTCAAACTCTTATACCTATAGTGGAAATATCATTAGATGTCATCATGAATACAATCTGAAAAAATATAATAAATTCCATGGTAAATGAGTATATCTAGTGAATCGACTCAAGAAGAACATGGAAACCACAACCCTTTCCTATATAATGCATGTACCATTTTTTCCCTGCAATTAGTGATTACATGTACTAATTCAATAAGTTATTAGATTCTTGGTGAATGTATAAATCATCATCCACACCAATACAGGATTCCATATCCTAAGAGCTAAACTCAAAACACTTATCACCGTTTCTATAAATACCAAACCAATCCTCATCATGGATTTAAATCCAAACATCGACCTGAGGAAAAACCACCTTTGATACCACTATTCCACGACTCGACCTAATGGGGCTCAAGCCATAATTATCCCAATATCTCCTTTAATAGGTTAGGGGATAACAACCAACATCGAGTTGGAATATCAAATACATGGGAGGCATTAGCCTAATGTACATGTACACACACACATCTCCAAGCCCATACAATTATGAAATGTAAAATAGTTGAATAAAAATATATGCATACCTTTATAATCCCATAATTAGATTACAACATAAAGTACTGGAAAGTACTGAAGGGGGGAGTCTTGCATCCTCCTTTTTCTGAGAAGGGGATATCCATCACTTCGTCTTCAATTCCAACTCTTCTTCCGCCGTTCCCAAGGATATCTCTTTCTCCAATGGTTTAAGATCTCTTACAGGAAGGGCTGAAACTCACCCTCTTACTAGCAGAGTTCAATGGTGCCTCAAACCTCTACAAGATCACGCTAGTGGATTGCTTTCTTCCTCATCATCCCTTGATTCACGAGTTTGAAAAATTTCTATCTGAATCCTGGGATCTAGAGGAGCGTGAGGTCATTGGTTTACATGACCAGTGGAACATCATTATCTACTTTGGGTCGGAGGAGGACCTAATTTCTTCTTGGTCCAGGGCTCCCCAAAGATGCAATGGCTTGACCTTATACCTGTTCAGATGGAGCTTAGACTTTCATATGTGGTGAGATCCTTTGAAAATTGCGACATGGGTAAGCCTTCCTAGCCTACCTATTTCCTTTCAAAAACCCTCCATTCTATGTGCTCTTGGAAATATGATAGGAAGATTCATGTGTTCTGATTTCCGAACGGAAGCTGTGTGTCACCCAATTTGTCCATGAATTTGTGTTGAGGTTGATGTTTCCCGGCCACTAGTGAATTGGGAATGGATCACGAATGGGAGATAATTTTTTTGGAAGCAGGTGATTATGTTTGAGTTGTGGATGACTTACTGCATTACTTGATACCGTTTGGGTCATCTGGGATCGGTTTGTCACAGCGGAAGGGTGAATGGAACCTCCCAAGTGGCAGGGAGGATGAGAGTCAATGGATGTGATGACTCTATCGGGGATCAGATGATGTTGAAGGCTAATACTGAGGAGATTTTGGATAAGAGAGGGAATGAAAATGGGGGCCAATTTGTTCTCACAAAGGAGTGGAGTGGGGGTGTATCTTCTATTGTGCCTAGAATCTCTTATAAGCATGGAATTATTGTGGGGGATGTTCCCTTTGGGTGTGCAGTGATTGAAGCAGGGAATTCTAATCCCAATGAGGTATCTGTGCCACTGGTGCCAATAAAGGAGGTGCAGTTTCCAGAAAATCCACTTGTAAGTCAAGTTTTTGATCATAAAAAATGTGATCTTTGTATTTAGAACCTACCTTATTCGGAAGATGCTGCGGGTCCCTGCTCTTTGAAGTTGGATACCAGTTCTTTGGAACCCTCAGAAAACATGCCATGTGAAGAAGGTGAAGTAGGAGTTGACATTCATACTTTGGGTAGGGAGGTGCATGTGAATGTTCCTATCTATAACAGGTTTGAGGTTTTTGAGTAGTTGGAAGACCTTAGTGATCATGTGATTGAGGGAGGTAGCACACAGGCTGTTTCAATCAACTAGGAGGCAGTGTATGAGGAGGATGCAGTGGGTAAGGAATCTCATCATGGTCATGTGAGTGTGGTGTGATCTCCAAACTTAGCACCGATAAATATCAATCGAAATCCCCAGCTGAAGGGAGGTGGGATTTTGCCTACTTCAGAGGATGCACTGTTGGGAGAAAGTATTGGATTCAGGCGTTATAGCTCTGTTCCTATCAGTGAAAAGTGGGGAGAAGTTTCTAATAGCGATAAATAGAATAATAGTGGGGCTACCAGATCTTCCTATAGTGATGTTGTTTAAGGTGGGAGGACTAAGGTATATGAGAGTGAAGGATTTTTGACTGCTCCACTAAAGAGATGCCCGAGGAAGGACTATTCTTATCTACCAAAGCCGATGTGCACTAGGTCTTCTTCCATGAGGAAAAGAGGGGACGTTTCTCCTAAAAACCTTTACACAGAGAGGCCCTCACTGGAACATCTGAGGCTTCGAAAGTAGTTTTTCAAGATTCTGAAGCATTATGAACCGAGATATGAGTGGGAATTAGCCACTGCGGAGGAAGAACCTTATGATGGTGGTGTTGAGGGGCATGATTACTATGATATGTAGTTATCTTATCTTGATGGATTTGTCGTTTGATTGTGGGTAAGTTTCACGCACTCATCCTCTTTTCTGTCTGATGTACTTTTTCTTTATATTTAATAAATAGTTAGGGGTTTCTGCCTCTGACTAACCTTTCCTGGTATAAAAAAGGTGTCCAAAAAGAAGCTAACCTAAAAAAATGAAGATAAAGTCCAACCTACTCAGGAGGAGGGGACTACTATCAAATGAAACACATGTATACAACTCAGTCTCCTTATCCCAAACTAAGCTTCACCTACTCCAAGGACTCTATAAAAAGTTATGTCATCTACATAAGACATAACAAGTGTGGTAAAACCCCATGCATGGGTGACTATAATAATACCCAGTAAGCCACCTCGAAATTACAAACCATAAATCATAAAGAGTATTCATATCGTCAAAAACAAGTATTTAAAAATGATATGAGAGATAATGATAACCAATGATATACCAGATATACTCATAAAATACTTTGAGTGATAATGGTTCTAAACTATTTCTATCCAATAATCCACTACAAGGTTTTATGGATAACACTTCTCCAGGAGATCTCACTCCACAAGACCTTCATCCCAGATGGAACTATACCAAGAGATATAACTCTTCTATTATCATTAAAATAAGAGAGCATACCTTAAATCCCATAGGTCATGCTCCTATGAGAGAAAACACACCCTAATATATACTTCCACCAGAGACACTCATCCTAGAGGTCACGTTCAATAGGTCTATCCAAGAAGAAGCACACAGGAAACTGAGAGAATTCATCCAAGATACACAATCCATTAGACTAATACCATATTAGAAAGATCATATCTCAATACAGCTATAGGGAGTCTATACCCCATTTCACACTTGGGGGACACCATACCCTACAAGAAATATCCTCCTAGATAGGGGATCACCACCCGTGTAAGTGTTGGTTACACCAATTCAACAAACCCTACCTAAGGAAAAATAAGGGAAATGAGGATCTCTCTAGGCCTCTCATAGAGATACATGCTCCAATCCATTGAGGAATTTGTCAAATTGGACTGGGACTACTCACTCTAGATTAAGGTAACCTTCCCATACCGTACTAATCATTAAGAAGCTGTGGAGGGGTCATCTTCTATGAAGATAATGTGATGTTGCATCGAATCCTCATGGGAATGGGGGAAGGGAACAATATAAATCGATATTGATCCAAGGAAGATCAAAAAAATCTCACAAGGAAGATGATATGGGAACAAATTGGACTATATATTGTCATCAAAGGAGTACACAACGTGTCCCTAGGGGTACAAAAATTCCCATATCATTCTCTCACATGACATGAAATTTTCCAAAATACACAGCATGTACCTTGAGGTACACAACATGTAGATGTATCCCTAACACTTGGTGTTTCATATTTCACATGTCTATGTATAATGGGTTATGCTTGTGTACTTGTATGAGTCTGAGTACATATACCTTCTCACGTACTCCGCACTGGTCGTGTACTTCCCAAGCACACTGTTTGTGGGGCCACATTTCCACCTGGGCATGTACCGCCTTGTACACACTGAGATGGTTAGATAAGGGTCACATGGAATGTGACATGTGTCACATTTTGTGTGATACTTATCTCTATGTGGAAACCCTAGCGCTGTATAGTAGGTCCCACATGATGTGTATCATTAGATTACACACCGCGTAACTTAGGATTTTCAAAAACCCAAGGGTTTTTCCTTATATCTTTACCTAGGCCTCCACATCCACAAATTTCACTAGAAATCATGCCATATGTTTTAGATTTATAGTTTACAAAACCCTCTCACCATCATTGGATGAAGTCCAACCATATCTGGTGCTCAGTAAACACCCACTGCCATGCCTCGTTGGTACTGCATGCCAAACCAGTATCGTAAACCCACAATATTTCCATAGATCTAATGTGGCCATCATGTATCACAACTGTGATGTTGAATTACTATCCCCAAACCCATGGTAGTGATCATTTGTGCCAAATACTGAATGTGCAATGATCATTCACTGGGTATTAATCGAATCAGAGGAAAAATGAAATTTCCAATAAAGATCACACATAAAATGGGGAGTGAAAAGTGCATAAACACAAACCTTTGTAACAGGCCTTGGACAAAGCTCATGTTGGCCTCGATTAATTATAATAGGATAAAGAATTAAGATAAAAATAAAGTAAAGCAATATCTATTCCAATACCACATGAAGATAAAGAAATTACCAAAATCAAATGATCGATATGTGAATTAATTTTTAGGAGATTAATTCACATACATAATTGGTAAATAAAAATATAGATAAATATATAAAAAAAACAAACTACCTTGATTTAGATCAATCGATAACGAAGAATGGCCACATTTCATTGTCATTGATGAGATCCAAAAGCTACATTAGTGCACGATCCTCGATCTGATCTTGATTTGATATTGTCTGCCAATGATTCTCCAAAGGCTAATCTCCAATGGATCATATCAATTATTAGGGTTATGAGGCTAACCATGGTAATTGGTTATAACAATTTATTTGTAAAGGAAAAACCAGGCTGCTACATCAATGAAATAAACTAAATAAATCATTTATTTTATTTTATTAATTTCACTCACGATGAATTTTAACAAAATGACCAATATTTACAAAGATTATTCATTCATAGGGTAACTCCCAAATTTTTAACTCAATGGTGGTGTCATATTTCCAATATGAGACTCCATTTGGGAGTTATTAAAAATTTTCAGCAAAAATGTATGCACATTATATTAATATATTTAATATTTTTTAAATATTAATTATGGGATCATCGGGCCTTGAAATCCCACATCTTCATAGTGCATGGCTGTAACACCCCATGCTTCCATGGTACGCTTCTCCTTGAATAATACAGTAGTGTGTGTTGTACGAAACCTCGAGTTCTAACACATCGCGGCCAATCAAAGTAGCCGTTATGAATAGTAATATCCACATTTTGAAATTATATAAATTTTATATTTCAAAATGGACTTCATTTTTGGATTTGAAATATCTAAATTAGCTTATTTTGAATTCTTTGGTATTTTTCTGAGAACTTCCAATTTTCGATGAATAGTAAAAAAATACTTAAAAACAACTTTTTTAATCAAAATAATTTATAGTGATAAATTATACTATTGAGTGGTTTTAAAGTATAATTAGAATATATTTTTACCATTTATTCCAATGGTGGTCATTAGAATTAATTTAAATTGGAAATTGGACATAAACAATTGTCAATCTTTTGATAGATATTGTTTCTTAAAAACACGCTATTTGTTTTGACAATAAGAATAATTTTTAAATTAATTAATTCAATTTATGTGTTAAGAATTTGTTAAATGGATACCATATTTGAAATCATAAGGTTCAAATTATGTAATTAAGACTTTTTTTTGACATTATGAATAGTAATGACGACAATTATCTTTAATTATCATGATTAATTAGTAATCGGGTAGTTAAGGGTAATGAAATAATATCATAATAATATAAAATGACCCCAATATGTGTCCTAATTCTATTGGTTGTGTCATGGATGACCATGGGATTCCTTGTTCCAACTTAGGGACCTCATGAAATCACTTTTTTGTTATAGTGACATTTTATCATTTTATTTTCTAAAGAAAGGAAAATATAACAAAAGTATGTATCACCTAAGAAAAACAATTTTAATTTTGTCTAAATAAATGATAACTTAGACTATAAATATTCAATTTAAATCTAAAACGATTTCCTACATCATGGTATTTTTTTTATAATTTTTAAACATTAAATAAATAAATTTATTTATGACACCATGATGATGCAGTGATTACCTCATTAATGAACGATTTAAATAAAATGAAAAGCTAAGGTAAAATCTAAGACTTAAACTTGTATAAGGACTATTTGATGGGTGTATTTAGAACCCTTATCACCTTATCCTTGAAATATATCAATGTGGGATCTTTTAAATCCGCCAATCATTTAATAATAAAGTAATATTTCAATCATTCCAAAAGAGCCCCTTCTCTCCTCTTATAAAAGGCCCCCACCTCTACCACCTTATTCACACCATAAAATCCATTTGGCTTGGCCAAACTCTTCCAAAATTCCCTCTCAAATTTCCTCCCTTCATCCTAGAAGCCTAACCTTAGGCAGAAATCACTTCAAGAAACCCTTCTGGTTCAAACCAAGGGGAGTTACCCGATTTAAAGGTAATGTCTTATCTTATATTCTTTTGTATTATTTTGCCTCTCCAACCCCTTAAACTCTTTTATTCGATTCTTTTGTAACATCACCACTATCTTCAATATACTAGTATGTTTTTATGAGAATTACATGATTTACACTTACACACACCTTCATCTAATGGTTAAAGAACATACTCTTTCTGTGGGTGGAAAATTACGGCCTCACGAAACGATGATTGTTCAATATTCTTTTAACACATATAATTGTGGAAATTATGATGACAATATTTTTATATATGATATAAATTATGTTTATATTTTATTTATGATTATTTATTTTTCTTTTATATCATACCTTTATGGTTTCCATTATGGGTAAACACAATAATCTCATTAGAGGAAGTGTGGATTACCGCCCCCTCAAAGTGATGTGACTCATTAATACCATATGTGGTAAAAATAAAGGATGGAGTTAATGATATGATAATATACTGGAATTATGATATAAATATGTGTCATTATGTTTTAATTCCATTAAATAATAAATATAAATGAAATTAGCGTTCATGCGTACATACGACTTACCGTCTCCATGAACGGTGCATTTAATTTCTTATCTCTAAATGTTATGTAATATTTTAAATGCAGGTATATACTGGATATATATGATATATATGATATCTAAATCATGAATATAATTCTAGAGATAATGGATATTTTACCACATAAACAACTTGTAATTATAAGAAGTTTATTTTTGACTCAAGTACCAAGGATCGACAAAACGACCGTTATTAAATTAAATGATTACAAAATGTTCATAACCTGGTAATAAGTCATGTAAAAGGAATAATGAACTTGAAAAAGGTTCTTAATAAAATGTAAATTAACTATAGTTTATTATTTAGGAGATTAAAGAACGATCGAGTCAAGTCGGACACAAGGTAAAGGACTTTGTCTCAATCTCATTTCATTGAGGCATATTTTGTATTATTCACAAATTTCTTTTATACGGTGTATAAACCCCTTTGACTTTGACTTTTATTCAAAAGGAATCTTTTTATATGAATCTTTTTTACTAAACAACAAAAGGAATTTTTTGTCTTACGTATGCGGTGACAACGACTTCTCCGCCGCCATGACCATTATTTGAGTTTCTGCTTCCTCTACAAGCCATAAATTTTTTTTAAATGAAAAATAAATACCATTTTTTACTTTTATTTTATTTTGGTATTGAAAATGGTTTTGATAATTTTTTTCTTATATAAATGTTTTGTATTGATATATTGGGATTTAAATGTGGAAATGTTATGTTTCCTTTATGCATGTTTTATGTGATATGATTATGTTACGGTCCTTGGGCATTGTTTATGATATGTTTAAAACTTTTCATATAAGGAATGTATTGGACTTAGTAAGTGATAGGTGGATCTCGCTATAGCTCCTAGATGCATCGATAGGTCTCATGAGACAAACTAGTGTCTTGGAACACGGCCTTGATAAAATCATATTTGTAGTCTTGGCACAAGGCCTTGAATATGTGGTTATGATAGTCTGGCATTATGCATTCCATCATTATGAAAGTGGTTATTTATATTGCATGTGAATATTAGACTAGTAGAATATCTATGTGAATAAGTACATGGAATTATTTCATTTTATTTTTGCCATGTTATTCTGAAGTTCATGTTTAAAAGGATTTTGTTTTAGTTATACAATAGCCTTAAATGTTTATTCTTGTTTATAAATGTTTCCACTATAATGTTATCCTTACTGAGCATCTGAGCTCACCTCGTTCTATGTTTTACTTTTCCCAGGATGTGCAGAAGTGTATTATGATTTAACTGCAGGGATAGTATAAGGTATAAGTGTGTTCAAAGGGGAAAATATGTTGTTGTTGTTTTTATTTCATGATGTAATGTAAAACTTATGAATGTATCTAGTGTTTCAAGGCTACTAAACTAATCGGTCTTTCAAGACTTGATCTTTTGGGATCATATCAATATTATGTAATAATGCACCGACTCTGGGTAACTAGGGTCGGGGTGTTACAGTTGGTATCATAGACAGTTTAGTACTAATCTTGAAGCTAGATTAAGATAAACTCTGATTAGAGCACATTGCCCTAAGATAGACTTTGAGGATTAGTATAGAATAACTTCCTAGAATTTTGGTATTGTAGAGATTTTTTGAGTTTTTTGAGAAATACATCCATGTCTGGATATGAGCAGGTAGAGGAGTCTCTGGAATAGATGTACCCAGGGGTAAAACCCAAAAACGCTGCTTTGAGCTAGACTCGAACGGGAACTGGTGCACGACAACAGACCTTGCTGAACTCTTGGTTTGACACTCCTAGGGGTTATGATTAGGATAATTCTCATTTTCTTTACAAACCATTATGAAGTATTTATGAGTATATAAATCCTAAAAGAAAATCTTTTTATGATTATGGATTATATTCATAAAACTATTTAATTTATGTTAAGTATGTTACAAGTTTTGAATTATGTATTTCGATTCATAAACTAATCTATTTTATGACATTGTTTAGAAATGGCGCCTAGTGGAAGGAATGGAAACTGTTTCAATGCACTCACTCCTTGTAGGGATTTCCCTCTTGCTCAAGATAATTATAGTGGTGCTGGTGATACAACTGGTTCTGATCATCTTATCACCATACTTGGACAACTCACTCAGGTTATGAATAATAATTTTACTCGTATGGAGAACCCTTGTCCACAATGTGGACGATCAATGTTAGATCTCTTCATGAGGAAACAACCACCAATATTCAATAGAAGTACAAATCCCTTAGTAGCTAAGCAATGGATAAATTCTTTAGAGAAAATATTCCTTGCCTTGGGGAGTAGTGGAAGGGAAAAGGTTATCATGGCAGTTTACCGCCTCACTAGAGATGCTGATCAATGGTGGTCATTGATTCAAAACAAAAAGGAAGATGATGAAGTATCAAATATGGAATGGAGGGAGTTCAAAGAGCTTTTCTTAGAAAAATACTTTCCTTGTGACCATCGATCAGATATGGAAAGACAATTTTTGAGTCTGAGACAAAAGGAGGATGAAAATGTCTCAAATTATGAGGCTAACGTTACAATGTTAGCGAGGTATGCTACAAATTATATACGTAACCCAAGAAGTAAGATTGATCATTTATTTGATGGGTTAAAACCATTTCTCCATTGAGAATTGGTCTCACAATCCTTCTCGTCATACGAAGACATTCTCCCATGTGCTATTAAGATGGAAAAGGAATTATCTAATTCTTACGACTTTAAAGAAAAACAAGAGAAGAAGAGATATTTTGATCACTCTATAAATGGAAATAAGGGGAAGAAGGGAAAAGTTGATTATCCATCCGGTAGTAAATGTGAGAAAAAACACCCCGATTCTTACTTGAAAGGAATGGGAGTCTATTACAAGTGTGGTGAAAAAGGCCACCAAGCTTGTGATTACAAGGGGAAGAAAGAATCTATAAATGTTCAATGCTACAATTGCAGGGAGATGGGACATTATACCAATGAATTTCCTAAGCGTCAGGGGGACTTACCTTAGAAAAGGCCAAGGGATTAAGGACAAGCTTATGCTATCACTACTGCTGAGGTAGAAGCTCCGAAAGACGTAGTGGCAGGTAATTTAATGGTTTCCTCATGTTTAGCAAATACATTATTTGATTCTGGATCATCACATTGTTTTATATCTTCCCAGTTTTCTTATGAAAATTAGATATTTCCAATTTAATTTAACAAGGGATTTTTCAGTAAAAACTCTTAAGGGAAGTATCATTGAAATAAAGTTTTGTGAATCAGTTCCCATTAGAGAACATAAATTTTCTTTATCTGCTGATCTCATCTTCATACACATGATTTAATTTGATATAATCCTCTGTATAGATTGGATTTTGGACCATGATGAGAATATTTATTTTAAGAATAAAGAGGTTATGATTTTTGATGATCATAATAAGGAACACCTTATCTTTAGAGCAGAATCCTCACCACCTAATTCTTATCTAGATCCACCCCTAGTAGCTCAACTAAATTCAATTATTGGGGATGAAGAGAATGAAATAACTGTGGGTGAGGAAGGGAAAGTTCAAATAGAGGATGTACCTATTGTGAGAGAATATGTTGATGTGTTTCCAGAATATTTACCTACGCATCCTCCAGAATGAGAAGTTGAGTTTTCTATTGACCCAATGCTTGGTTCGAGGCCCATATCGAAGACCCCATATAGAATGGCCACTGTGGAATTAGTGGAACTAAAGAAACAACTAGAGGAATTTAGTTATAATGGATTTATTATCCCTAGTGTTTCTCCATGGGGTGATCTTGTTCTTTTGTTAAGAAGAAAGATGGATATATGAGGTTGTGCATTGACTACATGGAGATCAATGCTATAACAATAAAAAAACAAGTATCCCCTACCTCGCATTGATGATTTATTCGACCAAATGCATGGAGCTCAATACTTTTCAAAGATTGACCTTCGATCTGGATATCATCAGTTGTGTGTGAAGAAGGAAGACATTCTGAAGACAACATTTTGAACTAGGTACGGGCATTATGAGTTTACACTAATGCCTTTTGGATTAACCAATGCACCCTATGTCTTCAGGGATCTAATAAATAGATTTTTCAAGGAATATCTTGATGAATTCATAGAGGTATTTATTTATGATATCTTGGTATACTCCAAAAGCTATGAATATCATAAAAATCACTTGCGCATTATTTTAATGACTCTTAGAAGACACAAATTATATGGTATGTTTAGCAAGTGTGAATTCTGGATTCATGAGATTTCTTTTCTTGGCTATATTGTCTCTAAGGATGGAATCTCTGTTGATCCTTCTAAGACAAGAGCGATCCAAGAATGGCCATCATCGATGAGTATAACTGAGGTATGCAGTTTTATTGGTTTAGCAGGTTATCATCGATGTTTTGTCCAGAATATTTCCCGATTGGCTAACCCATTAACGAAGCTAACACGTAAAGGGGTTGAATTTTTTTGGACAAAAGAGTGTGAAGAATGTTTTGAAGAACTAAAGAGAAGATTAGTCAATGCTTCTATATTGACTCTACTATTGGGGAATGATGGGTTCGTTATTTATAGTGATTCATCAAAGAAAGGACTTGGTTGTGTCCTTATACAGAATGATAGGGTTATTTCCTATGCATCATAACAATAGAAAATTCAAAAGAAAAACTATCCTACTCATGATCTCGAGTTAGCAGCTGTGATCTTTTCTTTTAAGATATGGAGACACTACCTCTATGGTGAAAAATGTGAGATTTATACTGATCAGAAGAGTTTAAAGTACATTTTCTCACAAAAAGAACTCAACATGAGGAAAAGTAGATGGCTTTAATTACTCAAGGATTGTGATTTCATGATACACTACCACCCGGGGAAGGAAAATAAGGTGGCATATGCTTTGAGAAGAAATGATCATGGAGTTTTTAACAATATGAAAATTGAAAGGGATCCTATTTTCATGGATCTAGTGAAGATGGACATGGGAATAACTATGGTAGGTGAAACATCAATGCTTTTTCAAATGGTTGCCAAACCATATTTACTAGAAAGGATTAATATTTCTCAGACCTATGATGAAGAGTTTCAAAAGAAGATTAAAGCTATGAATGATGGGAGATTGAGTGACTTTGTGTATGAAGATGGAATTTTGAAATTTGGAAAGAGACTTTGTGTTCCCGATATAGCTGGTCTAAAAAGTGAATTATTGGATAATACTCAAAGTTCCAATTTCTCTATAGACCCTGGTAGCACTAAGATGTATATTGATTTGAAGGAACATTTTTGGTGGGACAACATGAAGAGGGAGATTGCTGATTTTGTGTCAAGTTGCATGGTTTGTCAACAAGTGAAAGTTGAGAGGAAACTTCCTGGAGGAGTTATGCAACCTCTTACCATACCTAAGTGGAAATGGGATAATATTACGATGGACTTTGTCATGGGACTACCAAATACTCCTAGAAGAAGTGATGCAATATGGGCCATTGTTGACCGTCTTACCACGTCGACACATTTTCTTGCTATAAGAGAAGATTTACCACTTGAACGTTTAGCAAGACTGTATATTAATGAAGTTGTAATACTTCATGGAGTACCCATATCAATTGTTTCGGATCGTGATTCCCATTTTACATCAAGATTCTGGAAAAGTATTCAGAAATCCATGGATACTGAACTTCACTTGAGCACTTCTTACCACCCTCAAATAGATGGACAATCAGAAAAGACTATTAAAACCTTAGTAGACATGTTGAGATCATGATCACTTGACTTTTAGGGTTTGTGGGATCAATATTTACCTCTGGTAGAAGTTTCCTATTACAATAGCTTCCATTCAAGTATTCGGATGGCACCATATGAAGCATTATACAGAAAGAGATGTCACACACCAACCTGTTGGGATGATGTTAGTGAAAGAAAACTCATAGGCCCCGAACTTGTTGAGGAAATGATGGAAAAGGTTAAGGTAATCCAAAACCACATCAAAGGAGCTCAAAGTAGGCAGAAGAGCTATGATGATAACCTAAGGAAGTATTTTGAATCTCAGGTAGGAGATAATGTTTTCTTGAAGGTGTCTCCATGGAAGGGAGTTATACGATTCAGTAAGAAGGGAAAATTAAGTCCCAGGTACATCGGACCATTCGAAATTCTAGAACGAATTGGGGATGTAGCTTACCGTTTGGCAACGCCTCCAAGTATCTCTAAAGTTCACAATGTGTTCCACGTATCACTGTTGAGAAAATACATTCCTGACCCAACGCATCTACTCACCTATGAGGAATTAGAATTGGAACCCAATCTATCTTATTGCGTAGAGCCTGTCAGGATTCTGGATAATAGAGAACAAGGGCGGAGAAACCGGACGACTCGTCTGGTAAAAGTTCTATGGAGGAACCATAAGATGGAAGAGGCAACGTGGGAACCCGAGGAACTTATGATGAAGAACCACCCGAGTATTTTTAGGCAGTAATATTCTTGAAATTTCGAGGATGAAATTATTTGAAGGAGGGGAGAATGTAACTCTCCAAGATTTCATGGTATGCTTCTCTTTAAATGATACAGTAGCCTGTGTTGTACGCAGCCTCGAGTTCAAACACACCGCAACCAATCAAAGTAGCTGTTATGAATATTAATACCCACCTTTTGAAATTATATAAATTTTATATTTCAAAATGGAATTCATTTTTGTATTCGGAATATCAAAATTATCCTATGTTGAATTCTTTGGTATTTTTCTTAGAACTTCCAATTTTCGATGAATAGTAAAAAATACTTAAAAACAACTTTTTTAATCAAAATAATTTATATGGATAAATTCTACTATTGAGTGTTTTTAAAGTATACTTAGAATATATTTTTACCATTTATTCCAATAGTGGTCATTATAATTTATTTCACTTTGAAATTGGACATAAAAAATTGTCAATCTTTTGATAGATATTGTTTCTTAAAAACACGCTATATGTTTTGACAGCGGGAATAATTTTTAAATTAATTACTACAATTTATATGATTATAATTTGGTAAAATGGATTCCATATTTGGAATCATAAGGTCAAAATTATGTAATTAAGACTCTTTTGTTTTTGGACATTATGAATAGTAACGACGACAATTATCATTAATTATCATGATTAATTAGTAATCGGGTAGTTAAGGGTAATGAAATAATAGCATAATAATTTAAAATGACCCCAAAATGTGTCATAATTCTATTGGTTTTGTCATGGAAGACCATGGTATACCTTGTTCCAACTTAGGGACCCCATGAAATCACTTTTGTGTGATAGTGACATTTTATCATTTTATTTTTTAAAAGAAAGGAAAATATAACAAAAGTATGTATCACCTAAGTAAAACAATTTTAATTTTGTCTAAATAAATGATCTCTTAGACTATAAATATTCATTCTAAATATAAAAATATTTCCTACATCATGGTAATTTTTTATAATTTTTAGACATTAAATAAATAAATTTATTTATGACACCATGATGATGCAGTGATTACCTCATTAATGAATGATTTAAATAAAATGTAATGATAAGGTAAAATCTAAGACATAAACTTGTCTAAGGAATATTGGATGGGTGTATTTTGAACCCTTATCACCTTATCCTCGAAATATATCATTTTTGGACCTTTGAAATCTTAAAATCATTTCATAATAAAGTAACATTTCAATCTTTCCAAAAGAGCCCCTCCTCTCCTCTTATAAAAGGATTCCATCTCTACCACCTTATTCACACCATCAAAGCCATTTGTATCATCCAAACTCTGCCCAAATACCCTCTCAAATTTCCTCCCTTCATACTAGAAGCCTTACCTTAGGAAGAAAGCACTTCAAGAAACCCTTTTGGTTCAAACCAAGAGGAGTTTCCTGATTTAAAGGTAATGTCTTCTCTTATGTTCTTTAATATTATTTTGCTTCTCCAAACCCTTAAAATATTTTATTACTTTCTTTTGTAAAAACATCAGTATCTTCAATATACTAGGATTTTTTTATGACAAGGACATGATTTACACTTATACACACCTTCGTCTAATCGTTAAATAACATATTGTTTCTGTGGGTGGCAAATTACTGCCTCACGAAACGATGATTGGTCAATATTCTTTTAACACCTATCATGGTGGAAATTATGATGACACTATTTTTATATATGATATATATTATGTTTATATTTTATTTATGCTTATGTATTTTTCTTTTATATCATACCATTATGGTTTCCATTATGTGTAAACACAATAATATCATTAGAGGAAGTGCGGACTACCGCCCCCTCAAAGTGATGTGACTCGTTAATACCATATGTGGTATGATAAAAGTATGGAGTTAATGATATGATAATATACAGTAATTATGATATAACTATGTATAATTATGTTTTAATTCCATTAAATAAGAAATATAAATGAAAGTAGCATTCATGCATACGTACTGCTTACCGTGTCCATGAACGGTGCATTTCAGTTCTTACCTCTAAATGTTATGTAATATTATAAATGCATGTACATACTGGATATATATGATATATATGATATCAACATAATGAATATAATTCTGGAGATAATGGATATTTTCCCACATAAACAACTTGTAATTATAAGAAGTTTATTTTTGACTCAAGTACCACGGATCGAGAAAACGACCGTTATTAAATTAAATGATTAAATAATGTTCATAACCTGGAAATAAGTGATGTAAATGGAATAATGAACTTGAAAATGGTTCTTAAGAAAATATAAATTAACTATAGTTTGTTATTCTGGAGATTAAAGAATGATCGAGTCAAGTTGGACACGAGGTAAGGGACTCCATCCCAATCTCCTTTCATTGAGGCATATTTTTTTTATACACAACTTTATTTTATATAGTATATAAACCCATTTGACTTTTACTTTTATTCAAAAGGAATATTTTTATACGAAGCATTTTTACTAAATGACAAAAGGAATGTTTTGTCTTACGTATGCGGCGACAACGACTTCTCCGCTGCCGTGACCATTATTTGAGTTTCATATTCCTCTACAAGCCATAAATTTTTTTAATTGAAAAATAAATACCATGTTTTAATTTTAATTTATTTTGTTATTGAGAATGGTTTTGATAATGTTTTTCTTATATCAATGTCTTTTATTGATATCTTGTTATTGAAATGTGGAAATGTTATGTTTCCTTTATGCATGATTTATGTGATACGATTATGTTATGGTCCTTGGGCATTGTTTATGATATGTTTAAACCTTTTCATATAAGGAATTAATTGGACTTAGTAAGTGATGGGTGGAGCCCGCTATAGCTCCTCAATGCATCGGTAGGTATCTTGAGAAAAACTAGTGTCTTGGTACAAGGCCTTGACAAAATATTATTTGTAGTCTTGGCACAAGGCCATGACTATGTGGTTATGATAGTCTCAAATTATGCATTCCATCATTATGAAAGTGGTTATTGATATTTCATGTGAATATTCAACTAGTAGAATATCCATGTGAATATGTAAATGGAATTATTTCATTTCATTTTTTCCATGTTATTCTAAAGTTCAAGTTTGAAAGGATGTTGTTTTATCTATACAATTTCCTTAAATGTTTATGCTTATTTATGAATTTTTTTGTTATATTATTATCCTTACTGAGCATATGAGGTCACCCCTTTCTATGTTTTATTTTTCTTAGGATGTGCAGAAGTGTATTATGATTGACCTGCAGGGATAGTCTAAGAGATAAGTGTGTTCAAAGGGGAAAATATGTTGTTGTTGTTTTTATTTCATGATGTAATGTAAAACTAATGAATGTATCTAGTGTTTCAAGGCTACTAAACTAATCGGTCTTTCAAAACTTGATCTTTTGTGATCATGCCTATGTTATGTAATAATGCACCAACTCCGGGTAACTAGGGTCGGGGTGTTACAATTGCTCTGAAAACATTCATAGAAATATTGAAAATTCTTACATGGAAAAAACCAAGATATTACATGTTTAGCTCAATAGATTATATTAGTTGGGCTTTCGAGTATTGTTATACTGGTTTCATATTTCCTTTATTGAGGCCTGGATTTGAAAGTGATTTAATATGATCTCTCAATTCTTGGGTTGACATCAGCTCTGGGATTATTGGGTGAAGTATTCCTCATGTGAAGTTATCAATTTGATTTAATAATGTTCCTTACTTCATCCTCATTAGTTTATAATGCTTTGTGTTTCATCAATCATGAATTATCTCAGATGGTGTGAGATTTCTACTTCTATATCACAAGATAAATCATATTTGGTTGATATCACTTCAATTTTGGTAGCTTCGCGATCAGTGTTCTTTGTATTTAGTGATTGGGATCCTATGGGGTTTGAGGGATGAGGATTTTCAATTCATGGAAGCTCTTCTAATGCAGTGGAAAGTTTTAATAAGTTAAATATAGTGCAGTTGGTTCGGTTTTTCATTTGTTGTAGATTGACCTGCCTTGAAGATGGGGAATGGTTAATTGAATTGGAGGAGGATGACATGTATTCATTTCCATGGTGTTTGTGTATTAGGTTATTAATAACACCTAGGGTAGGTCCCACATGTTCTTCTTTTGGTGAATATATTGACCATGAGAGATAGTGTGGTCATGTGTGTTGTCACTTCAAGATACTACTGATTGTGAGAATTCAATGTGGTCACTTGGTCCTGTTGACCACACCTGTATTGATAATCTCAATTATGTTTTAATATATGTTTATAATCCTATATATATGTTAAATTATGTTGAAAAAAATATCAAAATAATCATTGGAATATGTTAATAAATGTTTATCGATGTCTATACATGCTTTGAAATAATTCTAACTCAATCAGGATATGTTTTGCATAGAACAACTATTGATAGAGTAAGTCTACCAGTATGCACAACAGCTACCGATAAGGCTAAGTACACCGGTAAAAAGTCTACCGATATGGATAAGTTCACCGGTATGCAGATAGTCACTGTTACACCTAAGATACCAATAGAATAAGTCTACCGGTATGCACAAGTTGACTGATACAGACCTAACGATAGAGTAAGTCCACTGGTATATACATAGTTACCGATACAATCTACTGATACAAACAGACAGATAGATAACTACCGATTTGAAGTTCACCGATACAGATAGACAAAGTCCACTGATACAGACAGACACTGACAAAAAGCTACCGATACAAGTCTGTTGATACAAATAGATGACTACCACTACAAAGTCAACCGATACAGGAATTCCACCAGTAAAAAAGAGCTACCGATAATAGGAGATACCGATGGAAAGAGCTACCGATACATAGAGCTACTATTATAAAGAGTAAAAACTACCGACACAAGAAATACTGACTCAAGTCCACCATTACAAGCTCACTGATACTAGGAGCTACCAATGGAAAATAGTCATAGCTTCTCTAAACTCTCTTTCTATTTTTTTCTTTATAAACGGTCATATTTGATGTTTTAATACATATTCTATTAATTAATGATAGTTGTTGGCATGTCAGGAAACCGTACCTCATACCTGTAAAAAGGTAATCATTCCCATTTCTGGAGCTGAAGGTATATAAAGGAGAACCTTGAAAGCAATGAAAGAGAACAACACAAGAAACCATCAGTCCTTCCATACACATACCAAAAAACCTTCTGGAGATACAGAAGGACTTACACACATAGAAGAAGAAGGAAGGATACATTCATAATCTGTAGAACTTGGTCACTCATGGTGTAAAGAGCTTCAACAAGTTCACCTACACTCAGCCTGATCAAGCTGATCAACATGGACCTGAAAGTCTAATACAAAAACTACACTATGTTACTCTGGAAAAAAACTAGAGAAGGACCAAAATCTTCATCTACATCAATATGAGGAGTCTAGAGATTCACTCAAAACACAAAGAGAATTCTAAACACATATCTATTTGTTTAGTTCTATTGTGTTTCATTTATTTACATTTTGATCAGTGTGTGTGCTCTGTATTTTTAGATACACACTGTCTCCTGTGCTGAACTGGAAGATTTATAAATCCTCACTAAATCTTTCCCTGACTTTGTTGTATCCCACTATGGATAGTGGTAGAGGTCAAGTGTGACCTGGATAGCCTATGTGTTTTTGTTGTTTGTTTTCCCATGTAGAACTGTGGTAGAGGTATTAGTACCTGGACAGTCTTTGTAACATTGTTAAACCTGATCAAGGGTGTGGATCAAAGTTTATATAAACTATTTGAGAGGACTAAATCTCATCTTGAGACTGAACCTCTTGGTTAGAACTGTTGTGCTTGCTTATTTTGTTTTAAACTATATTGAATATTTCGCTGCTAATTACTTCAAATTCAAATATATTTTAAAGTAACTCTGATAGTTAAACTAGAAAGTGTTTGTATTTATTGTAAATAATTAGGTTAGTTTCAAAAGGTAATATAATCTTCAGATTAGATTAACTATGAACTAATCAATCTCTTGAGAACCTAACTGACCCTTTACTGTATTACAAATTCACTACAATTAAGGTTGTTATTTATTTTGGGGGATTTTAATAGAAATATTTTTAACAGAAATTTTTAATTGTAACACAATTCACCCCCCCCTCTTGAGTGTCCACTCAGACCAACATGTCCTTTTTTCATATTCCTAACCTATATTTCAGAATTTTTTTTTTCATTGTATGTTTTGTCCTAATCAATTTTCAATTAAATTAATCATTTTAAATCAAATTCATTTTTAAACAATAATTTTCAAAATTCTATTTTTTTCCAATTTAAATAATATATCCAAAATCATTATTAATTTTTAGTGTATCATTACAAATAAATCTAGAGATTCCAAAATTACATTTCAAAATATAAAATTCAAAGTTATTTTTTAAAAATATCTATTTATTAATCACATATAAATTTCAAAATTGAATAAAATAATTGAATTTCAAAGTTCAAAATCAAAGAATGGATTCCCACTTTCCTATGAAAATTAAAAGAACTTCTAAAGACTGTCATTTTAGTCAATTTAAACATTAATTTACAAATTTACTTAAAAATTGAATAATAAAATCAAGATTAAATTCATTTAAGAAATTAAATTCATGTTCTGCAAAAAAAAATGCATGGTCATCAGTTAATTCCAAAAATTAAAAAATCGCACAAAAAAGTTTTTTAATCCATTTAAAAATAACATATGAGTTTCATAGAATTCATCAAAATTACAAATTTACCTAGGATTTGAATAAATTAAGGGGAAATTATCAATGAAATTAAACAATTTTTAACAAAAAATCTAGATAACATCATTATTTAATATTTTTTTTGGTATGATCATTGGTGGTTTATTTTTTTCCCTTGTATTTCTTTTTTTCTTTATATTTTTTAGAGGTATCATTATTTAATATGAATTTCCCTCCATCAAAATTGTGTTTTTTAAATCTATTTCACTTTTCTTATAAACATGAACACATACATATGTACATATATATATGCACATAGACACATGAATGAATATGTGTATATGTGTGTCACGTGTCTAACCACACACACAAAAACAAAAATACATACATTCAAGCAAGAACACACACACATGTTATAATTAAAATTAAAATTAAAATTATATTTATAAATAATTTATGCATTTATACTAATATTAAAAATTATAAATATATTTATAATTTATAATAATATTAATTATTATATCTATATATTTATAGTTGTAGTTAGTTTATGTACTTAGAATTTTATTTGTATCTAAGTGTACAAATATATTAATAATTTTTATATTTATATTTATAAATAATTTGTATTCTTATATATTAACACATATATTAATAATTAATTTATATATTTGTATTTAATTTCATATACTTTCATGTTTGGTTGTGGTTATATATATATATATAAGTCAACTAGATATCTCTTGGGATTTTGGTTTGGAATTAGGTTCTATTATAGAGGGTGGAGTATCAAATCCCAAACTCTATAAATAATTTATTTCTTTTGCATAGTTCTTATAGTGGTTGGATGATGCATGCATAAGCAAAGAAAGTATAAGAAATGAGATACGGGTCTGGCCTCAGTGGAGAAGGCGTAGGATGGCCCTCATCTTGGCTATGAAAATTTAAGCTCGGATCAGGTAGGATGGGATGAGCTTGGCTGGGGTAGGGTTTTTGGGTAACATCCCATGATTTTATGAAAAATAATTCCCTAAACTCATATTTTTCATAGTTATATTACTTTTTTAAATAGATGATTACATTATTGTATACAACACACAACAAAAAAATTATTATATTTCATAAAATAATGATAAAATGAT
Source organism: Viscum album (assembly GCA_963277665.1). Lineage (NCBI taxonomy): Eukaryota > Viridiplantae > Streptophyta > Magnoliopsida > Santalales > Viscaceae > Viscum > Viscum album. The sequence goes on from OY728129.1 coordinate 283,373,728, forward strand.
GGAAAAATATATTGTGTTGGAATATGAAAAGTATATTAGGACAATAAAAAACATATAAAAAAAATTAGTATAATTTTAATACCTAATGGGTTGTGCAATCTTAAAAATATTATTTCTACGAAAAATTGTAACACCCGACCCTAGAATCCTAGATCCATTGCATTAATTTAATAAATTTTAATGATTTCAAAGAATCATATCTCAAAGGAATGGTCAGTTTATCAGTCTTGGAAAATATATTACATACTTTAACTTTACATTTCAATTGAAAATATAAAATACAACATTGATAATCCATTGAAAATGTTGTTATTATCCTAGATTAACCATTCATATCAATCATAATACACATATATGCAACTTGGTAAAGTAAAACATAAAAAAGGGGTTATCTCATATGATCATTAAGTGTAAACAATAAAATGAAAAGTATCTTAAATAAGAATAAAATTTTAAGGCAAGGTATGTAACTAAAACACAAGCCTTTTAAACATAATATTCAGTATAATATTGAAAGTATAAATAAAATAATTCCATTTTAACATTCAACTAGATATTCTACTAATCAAATAATAACTTGTAATATCAATAACTAATCTCATATTGAGGAAACACATAATTATGGAAATTTGAAACATAACATTGAGGCTTCATTACAATAATCTAATATTGTCAATGATTTATGCCAATATTTTAATACTTTCAAGGCTTCAATCCAGGAATCTAATAAATGGGTAAGGCCTCATCCAAAACCATATCTATTTTGTTTCATGAAATATACTGATGCATCGAGGGAATATAATTGGCCCTGCTTGTCACTTACTAAGTATAATATATTTCTTATATGAAAAGGGTGAAACATAAATAGTATAAACATTAGTATTGATAATTATTATACAAAATATGAATACTTTAACCATAAACCAAGAATGGTATCTAAATAGAACAACTGCAATCAAACTAATCCCAATCCATTCAATAAAATAAGATAAATGATATCATAAGACATCACCCTTGATTAAGGATAATATTAAACAAATAATGTTGACATATATGAAAATATTCTATTAAAATCATTAAAAATATCTTGAGACAAATATCCCTTTTTATTTGAAATCATTTGTTCAAAAGTTTCAGACTTATAAAAGAAGACATTTAAAAATAGATTTTTCAAACAAATTGTCACTTACCACCGTGAAATTTTTTAAAGGAATTCACATTTGAAAAATTTAATGTCTATATAAATAAATATTTAAAACCATTTTTGAAAAACTTGAGCATTAATGAGTATGATTTATAAGAAAAAACAATTAAAACATTTAAAATGATGTTTTAGTTAAAAAGTCCCTCAAAAATATTCCTTTTGAAAAACATTTAATGAAATTAAAAATATTCAAAAAATGTTATATATAATCCTTTATATATATAAAAAAAATATTTATGATTATATCAATAATATTGAAATGTATAAAGTATTAACTCTTTAAACATTCAAGGAGTCCCATAACAATTTGAACATTTAAATAATAATATAAATATATTCAAATTAATCTTTAAATACCATGTAGATAAATTTATTCGTGAAATAATATATAATATGGTAAGAACATACACCACACACAAGAAATAGGTGGTGAACATTTCTTATATCTCACAAAAATAAAAAGTGAGATGAAATTCCCCTTACCTTAGGTCGGATACTCTCCATACATGTCAGAAGCTCCCATACAGTGGTTTTAAAAATATTTTTTAACTTTTAAAAGAATCATAATAAAATTTATGATATCATATATTACTAATTTACGACTTCATATTTCTCATTAATTTAATAATTCCATGCTAAAGCAATATTTCAGCTAATAGTCATTTTGTTTATTGGTTGCGTTTTGACTTCTTATTCTTGATCAGATTACTTCGAACATGATTTAATTACTTAAATACTATAAAACATGATTTATATATCATATATATTCCTTATATAAAAACATATAAATGTAAGATATATAAAATGGGATACATCATTCATGGAAATGATAGTCCGTACATAGGAATGAACGTTGTTTTTGTTTTCTTATTGTATTGAATGGAATAATGTAAATGACATATACATGTATATATATATATGTGTGTGTGTGTGTGTGTATTATTAAAGTAGAATTATTATGTCATATATTTCATACTTATTCATTGTATATATTTTTATAATTATTATTTAATTGTTAACTTGGAAAATGAATCTTATTGCATTGTGGAGACGGTAGGCCACATGTACACAGGAGCGACGATATCATTCCTTTAATAGTTAAATGGTATGGAATTGGATGGTATATTAATTATAAAAAATAATTATAATGTAATATTCATTATTTATATCCATTATACTCATCATTATACCCATCCAAATAAAGTAGTGTTGAATAACAAATTACACCACAACGTGGAGATGGTAGGTCGTACAAACTGAAGAATTGTGATATTGTTATTTGCAGGATGGATAAATGGATGAATATGGTTGTACCATAATAATAACAACATATAATAATATATTATATTCTGGGGTCATTACTTTGTTATGGAAACAAAATTGGAAGAAGAAGTAGAGGAAGAAAAGAACTTTGAAAGAGTTGGTAAAACAATCTCCTCTTCTTTAAGTGTCTCCTTTTGATTTTTACAAAAGGACCCATTAGGTTGGTTTTATGACCATAGTAGGGCCTATATGATGAATTAAGGGAATTTTTAAGGAGAATAGTGGAGGTTTGTTCTAGATAATTGGATATATAGGTGTTAATAAAAGAGAAGTAGATGATCTTTTTTATAAGAGAGGGGAGGGGTACTTTAGGAAACTCTAAGACTATTAATTTATTATAAATTGATTTTCAATTTAAAATTGATACAGAGTGAGTTATTTTAAATTGTATATGATAATGAGTTTAAATAATTTCATAAAATAAATTTAATACATGTTTAGGCAACAAAATTAACCTTATCCTTTGGCTTTAACACTTAGTTAAACAATTTAATTATTACTCTGTCAACTTTTATTTTTATACTATATGGTTCATATAGTTACTATAAAATTCCAAACGCATCCCAATTGGATCTTTGATGACATATTTATCACTATAAAAGTTATTTTGTCTAATAATATATATATTTTGAATTTTTTTATCATTTAATAAGACATTATTTGTTTTAAAATCTCATTTATGTCAATTTTGACACTATTTATTACTTGACATACTAAAAAATCATAAAAAATTTATTCCTTTGACAAAAATACATTAAATAATCCCTAACATGTCATATTAATCCAAAACATTCATGGATGGTATCAAATATTTTAAATAATATTTATTTTAATACTAATAATACCATTTAATTGATTCCTTCTTTAATAAATCAATTACCCCATCATTATTGTGTTACCATTTAATTTAATTATCTTTTTTATAAAATTATAAATAAATTACCATGATTTATATAACCTTTTTATATTTCTAATTATAATTTACAGTCAACCTTATCACTTATATAACCACATATTAAAAATTTTATAATTATTAAAATTTTAATATAACATTATTAACTCTTTAAAAAAATATAATAAATATCTTAATCTAACACAAGTGGCTTAAAAAGGATCATATTTTAGACCTAAAGTTTATTTTTGTCTAAAAAAACTTATACAATAAAACTTGGACAAGTGTTAGGGTAATTTTATAATGATATTATTTTATAATTTTACCTTTAATTTCCCAATTTACCCTTAACGGCGGTAAATAAATAAAAATTTACTAAAGTTACTATTCATCAAAACAAATTAAGTTATTCCTATTAAAAAACAAAATTCATACTAATTACAACCATGTATTTTATTTTTTTTTGAAATTCCATTCACATAAGTGGTGAAATTATGTTGAATGTTAATCTCATAAATGTGGCTAGAAGGTGGGTAAAAGAGACATTAAAAAGTTCAGTAAATTTTAATATATAACTCTATTATAAAAATGGTTCTAATGACATAAATTGACTTAATATAAATATTATTTATCTATTGTTTATTTAATACAATGTAAATTTAAATAATTATTTAAATGAAAAAGTCTACTTTTAACAATAATGTTATATTTTTCACTATTCATCAAAAATTGAAACTTTTCAGAAAAATACCAAAAAAATTACCCGAAGCTAAATTTGATATGAAAAAATAAAAAAATAAGTCTTTTTTGAAAACTAAAATTTATTAATTTGAAAATTTGGTTAATACTATTCATAACTTCTTTTTTAAATAGATAGTTTGATAGATCATAGTGAGCTCAAACTCGAGGTTGTGTGCAACACAAGATATTGAATTTATTTAAAAATAAACATACCCTGAAATATTGGGGTGTTACATTCTCCCCTACTTTAATAAATTTTGTCCTTAAAATTTTTGAATTCAGGTTCGGTAACTAAGTTTGACTATTCAAAATTTCTTTATTACAATCCCAAATTGAAACATGGGTTGATAAAACTTCCACATTAAGATATAGAAAGTGAGGTATGAAGATTACCATAGATAATAAATATAAGGGTTCCATGTAAGAAAAAATGGATATGAAAGAAAAATAAAACCATCATATTTTGAGGGAGAGTGATAGAGGACATGATTAGGAGAAAGTTTACAATCACAAAGCTCTAAATATACGATGATTTAAGTGACCATTTGATTCATCATAAAAAGTATTGGGATAGAATTTTTGGTTTTAAGATATTTTCATATATTTGAGTAATTATTTCATTATATAAATATATAATAGAATATACATTTCTATAAACTGAATCTTACCTTTTGACTACATATTAAACTATTTATACTTCTCTTATCACAAATTGCATCATATAGTGATGTAATACATCAACCTCTAAAACCATATCCAATGTAACAACCTGATATTTTATGAGATAGATTATTTTTAATTTCATTGATATCTTCTATTTTACACGACATCAAGATTATCTTGTGTTATACACAACATCGTATTAGCTTGCAGTATACGCAACACTATTATCGGCTCGGGTTAAACACAATTTCAATTTCGTTTGGTTAAATTAGTCTACGCAACATTGAGTAAAGATTTTGTTCAATTTATAAATGAAATAGGTTTTTATTATGTTATAAGAAATACTTAAGTAATATTTCACTACACACAACACTAACTTGGCTTGCGTTACATGCAAGAGCGACCTTCCTCGATAGCGTGTGTTGTACGCAAAACCGAGTTTCACTAAACAACAATATATTTTTATAATATTATTATGAACTAGCTGTTATGAATATTATTAAATAAATTTTGAATTTTATAACATTATCATTCATCTTACACATTTTTTAGATCATGGTATAAGAACAAAATCATTTTTTTTGATAAAAGAGTTATTTTAAAAAAATGCAGTTTTTCTGCCTTTTGATGGGGAACTAACTTTAAATCTAGTTTTTGACATATTTATAAGTTAAATTTTATAAATTAAACATCTTACTTTGAATCAGGATATAAAAATTTACTTTGGATAAATTTTTTATATTTTTCTGATAAGTTTCTTATTTTGTTGAATAGTAAAAATATGCTAAATTTTTATTGAAAACAAATTTTTTCATCAAAATAATTTATATGGTTAAAATATATTATTTAATGGTTTTAAAAAATAAATAGAATATATTTTTACCATTTAATATAATTTATGTCATTATAATTAATTTTACATTTAATTCATAGGTAAAATCATTTCAATCTTTTGTAATGTTTTAAACAAAAACCCATTTTTTCGATAACGAGATTAATTTTAAATTAATTAATTTATCCTCTATGTTTTTAATTTGGTAAAATGGATTCCATATTTGGAATAAGTAGGTCCAAATTATTTTAATAGGCTAATTTTATTTTTGGGCATTATGAATAGTAACTACGTAAATTTTATTTACCATAGTTGAAGGTAAATCTGGTAATTAAGGGTAAATATAATATTATTAAATTACCATAACACTTGTATTAATATAATGGGATGATTATATTTCGCCCTAAATCATACTTGGGTTGAAATGGAATCTATTGGAACCCACTTAGATGTGATTAAGACCTTTAATTTATTTTATTTTATGAAAGTGAAATATGTCTCACTAAAACTTTAATAATTAATGTATTTTTAATATAAAGTTATAAAGAATATAAATTAAGTTATAAATACTAATTTTGAAGATAAAATGTTTGTATTTTTTATGATAATTTATTTTTAATTTTTAAGAAATATTTAATTACTTTAATATCTTATACATTAATGATGCAGAAATTATTTATTTAGTGAAAAATCCATAATAATGTTTTTATTAAAATAATAATACCCATCAAAAGACCAAAAAACCAAAAAAAAACCTTATTTTTCGTGTATATCTAAACCATAATCATCCAATGGAAGAAAGTTTGACCATTTTGAGCCTTATAACAGCGATTACGACACTTATATTATTTTATTTTAAATGATGTCAAAGTTGTCACCTTCATAATTTAATAAATATAACCATTTACATGTAGTTATTTTAAGATTATAAATTCTAGTAAAATTATGATTATGAAATATTTTATATTTTTATTCATTATAGTATTTTATTTTTAATTTTTATGCCACAAATCTGTATATTAAATAATCATACAAAAATGTTGTAGTAATTTTTTTATTAAGAGAAATATCAAATAAATGGTTTCAAAAATATTAAAATAAATATTATATAAACTAATTAATTTTCTCCAAAACTTTTATAGATTAATATGAAATGTTAGGAATCTATTAAATATTTTGGTTATATTATATACTCTGTGTGGATTTTATTTAAATTCAAATCAATAAATAGTGTCAGAATTGATGCTATTGATATTTTAAAAAAATAACATATTATTAAATTGTTTAAAAATCACAAAAATATTTAAAAATAATAAATTGAAATTTATATGTTTTAAAATTTTATAAAGTATCTAATTAAGGAAAATTCACAACACATAAGTAAGTATTTATAACAATTTAAAATATAGAATATTATTAACACAAATAAATATAAATAGATTAAATGAGGATAAATCAAATTTATAAGGTTTAAAATAATTTCCAAACATGTATAAATTTTATTGGATGATTATATTACAATATTATCTCATCTAATATTCGAATTTGAGTCTTTTTTTAGGTTTTTAGGTGGGGTTTGAGTTTAATATAAATTAATATTTTTGAGGTTTCCAAAACTGCCCCTCTCCTCTCTTATAAAAGGGCACCTCATCCCTCTTCTCTTCACTCCATTTTAATCCTCCATGATCATAAAAAACCTGAAAATTCCTCTTCTCAACCTCTCTAGTTATATTATAGATATTCTGGTATTCTCAAAAGGCCAACTCTAGTGCCCTAAGAGGAAGTTTAAAAGAGGCACGTCGAGGTAGAGGTAATCTCTTCGACCAATTCTTTCAAGTTTATTTCTTCTTCTACTTCCTCTTATTTAGTTGTTCCATTATAAAGTAATAACATCAGTATTAATAATATAATTATATGTTATTATAAATATTAAACAACCAAATTTAACCTTCTATCCATTCTATGAAAAACAAAATCACTGCGCGTACGTACGTACAACATACCGTCTCCACGTCGTGGTGTAATCTGTTTTTCATCACCATTATATTTGGATGGGTATAATTATGGAAGAAATAAATATATATTATGATTGTAAAATTATATTTATTCTTAAATATTATACATAATACACTTCAATACAATTACACAAACATGTGAATGATATTGTCCCTTGTACGGCTTACCGTCTCCACGATTCGATGAGATTCATTCTCTAGGTTAACCATTAAAGAATGATTATAAAGTATATATAATAAATAATCATGAAATATATGAAATAATAATGATACTGTATTTATGTATATGTTATTTACTTACTTCCATTCAATTTAATAAGGAAATGAAAACAGCGTTCATGCGTACGTACGACCTACCGTCTCCATGAACGGTGTATTTCATTTAATTTATAGATCTATTATATATTTTTATATTGTGAATATATATTATATATAAATAATGTTTTACATTCTGTAATTAAGTAATCATGATATAAGTAATTGTATTAATAATTACAAGTCAAAACACATAAGATAAATGAAATGATTTTTCCCAAAACACTTATTTAAAATGGAATTAACAAATTAACGGGTAATATAAAGTCATAAGTGAATCATATATGATATCATAAATATGATTATGGTTCTGTAAAAAGTTTATAATTTTTTTTAAACCCACTATATTGGAGTCTTGGACACATATGAAAGAAATTGGACATAAGGTAAGGGATAATTATTCCAATCTCGTTCTTAATAGGTATTGTTTATTCATAAGTATTTACTGGGGCTATGTTCATCATCCATGTCCATGTTTTCTAAAAATGTTTTCAAAAAATGTTTACTACTCTTCCATGTATTTTTAAAGTAATTTTTACCTTTTTTTACTTATTCCACTTGTTGTGGAATGAATCTTTATTTTGTTACCATATGAGGTAATTTTTGACTTTTTCTGCAAAAGTATGAGAAGAATGTTTTTTTAACTTATAAGGAATGAACATATTTTTACGGTTTCATAATGCCTTATTTTAATGAAGTTTCCTATATAATATTTCATTATTATTTTCACTAAAATCCTTTTCTTTTAAAATTTCATGGCATTTTGGGAAACAAAAATGATTTTGAAGAAGAAAATATATTTTTCTCAAGAATCCATTTCAAGTGTTTTATCAAAACTATTTTCCATCTAAGATGAGATTATTTAATATTTTTATGTTTCAAGTATAATGTATCTATTATTTACATGGTTTTATTTTTCTAATGATGAAATGATATCCATTTGTTTTATATGGATTATGTTATGATGGGATGATGTTTATGAAACCCATTTCATTATTTGGGTTATGATGAATGATTTATGTTTATTTTTTGGCACACATAAGAATGATTTCATTATGAGATGAGTGAGACCTATATCTCCCTCTAATTAATTGGGTAAAGATTTATATCTCATGAGATAGACATGGCTGGAATGGAAACTAAATCTGGTTCAGTAATACAGGGCTGGAACGACAAGTAAACCTAGGTCAGTAATAGACTTTGTCCACTATGTTGGTCTTGGCAGCAATGCCTTGGATACTATGGAAATCATATCAAGTGATTTATGGTTTTCCACAATTCCATGTCTCATTTACATTCTATTTTATCATGATTAATGTTCCTTTATGATCTATTCATTATTTACTTCCATGATTTATGTCATTACTCAATATTTTGATGTTTTATATTCATGTTTTTTACGTTCAAATGTTTATGGATTGTTTTATGTTCTCCATGTTTACCATTACTGAGCATTTAAGCTCACCCTTTTTATGTTTTCTTTTCCCTAGGATTGAAAGAAAAGTTTCAGGTAAGAAAAAAAGGGGAAGATCTTTATGGGAGATGTTGAAGATATTTCACCATGATTTAGATGATTATGTTCCGAGTTTCCAAAGACACTAAACTAATACGGTCTTTGGGAATTTGTTTTTGTTATGTATTAAGTATTCCGGAAAAGTAATGTAATTTTTATGTACGTAAAGCTTTTGGTCTATACATTCAAAGTTCAACTTAAACCAAATCATAGATGATTAAATTTTCTAAAATTTTTAACTTGATACTAAGTCACTTTTATTTGAACCATAAAATCTCAAATCCTTAATGAAATAGTATAGTAGTATAACCCTTATATATCCCATAATTTGTACAACCAATACATCATTGATAAAATAATAAAATTACTAAATTCATGAATCCAAATATAAGTACATTGATTATTACTCTTAATTCGTGGTAGTATCATAATCTTGAACGTGATCCATTATTCTCTTTTGGGGAATATTCTTTTAATGCATGAGACATTGATTAGCATAGTGTCCCATCTCCTTTTGGGATAAGAATTGAATATTGAAAATTGATTTCTTTCCCTTGAAATCATGAACTTGGTGGCCTTTGTATCTAAACTTTAATCAAACTCTTTTTTCCTTTTATGTAGGCACCAGAGTGTTTCATTCCACAATTATCACATGTGGGAAAATACTTCTTTCCCTTCTTCCCTTTATCGAATTTTTTCTATAAATCCTTTTCTTCTTATACTTCCTTTCGAATTCATAATATTTAGAGTAATCTTTAAATTTCCCTCTATTTCATGATATTATGTCCTCATAATATTAGAATGATCATAAGATTATTTCCCTTCAAAATATTTTCTTAACACCATGAAATATATGATCCTTTATACTCTTTGGATCATCTGCATTAGTGAGGTTTATATTTCTTATACTGGGTGCCATTTCTAAATGAGTACATACACTAGGTTAGATCATGTCATAATTTATAATCCAAAACTAGAAAAATTATTAACATAAATTGATGATTTATGTGTATCTAGTCTCATAATCATAAAAATTCTTTCTTTGGGAACATATTTTCTTTTAGATCCTTCATAATGGTTTGTAAATAAAATGTGATTTATCCTAATCATAACACCCAGGAGTGACAAACTAAGTGCATAGTAAGACCTTTTGTTGTGTACCAGGTTACCCCGAGTAATGATCAGAACACATTATCAGAGTTATTACTCCTAGGTACATATGTGCCAGAAACTTGTCCACTGGTAGTATCAAAAAATGGATGTATTTTCTAGGAATACCCACATATTCTCCACATTACCAAAAATCTAGGATGTTCTTTTATTCATATCCCCAATGTCTATCTTAGGGTAATATTCCCTAATCTATGTTTTCTAAATATAGTTTCCAAGATTATTTATATACTTAATTTGATGCAAACTATAATGACCCGACCCTAGAAGCCTGGAGCCAGTGAATTATTTTAATAAATTGGAATGATTACAAGGAATCACACCCCGAGGGACTGATCAGTTTAGCTGTAATGAAAAATAGATTACATACATGAACTTTATATTACAATTGAAAACATAAAATAAAATATAGATAATACTTTGATAATGCCATTATTCCCCTAGATTATCCCTGCATATCAATCATAATACACATCTTGGAAAATTGGGAAAGTAAAACATAATAAAGGGAGGAGATCAGATGCTCAGTAATGGTAAAAAATATAGTATAAACTATCATAAATAAGAATAAGATTTTAATTCAAGGTATAAAACTAAAACAAAAACCTTTTAAAGAAAATATTCAATATAATATGGAAATAATAAATCAAATAATTCTATTTAAACATTCACATGGATATTCTACTATTCTAATAATCACATGTAATATCAATAAAAAATCTCATAATGAGTGAATACATAATGTTGGACATATGATACTTACCATAAAGACTTCATGAAAAGAATCTAATATTGTTAAGGCATCATGACAAGAATCTAATATGTTAAAGGATTCATTCCAAGAATCAAATAAATGGGCAAGGCCTCATCCAAAAAAATATCTATTTTGTTTCATGTAACCTACTGATGCATCTAGGAGCTATAACAGGCCCCTCCTATCACTTACTAAGTCCAATACATTATTCATATGAAAAGGGTGAAACGTAAACAATATAAACATTTATATTAAAAAATAATATATGAAATATTAATACTTTAACCATAAACTAATAATGGTATCTAAATAGCACATCTACAATCAAAATAATCAAAAAACATTCAATAAAATATGATAAATTATATCATAAGAGACAAACCATTATGAAGAATAATATCCAATAAAGGATATAAAAATAGATAAAAGAACTCTATTAAAATCATTAAAAATATCTTGACGCGAATACTCATTTTTATTTGAAATAATTTATTCAAAAGCTACGCACTTATAAAAGAAGAAATTTAAAAATACATTTTTAAATAAAAGTGACCCATACCACCTTGAAACTTTTACAAGTAATTAACAATTGAAAACATTAATTTACATATAAATAAATCCTTAAAACCATTTTGAAAACATGGAAATAAATGGGAAAAGTTTTTAAGAATAAATCAGTAAAACATTTAAAATGATATTTTATTGAAAGAGTCTCTTAAAAATATTCATTCTTAAAACATTTGAATGAAATTAAAAATATCGAATAAATTATATTTATAATAAATTTATATACATATAAATAAATATGTTTGATTCCAATGAGCCTATAAATTAGTGGTAAAGGCTTCTATTTGGAATCCAAAAGTCCTAGGATCGAATTCGGGCAGGTACGAATTTTCATGCATTGTATCATTGGAAAAACTATAGCGGTAGTGAATCTATAGTGGTAGAGGCACTATATCATGAAATATATAAGTCCAGGTATTGTAGTAGGTACTATAGTATCCTGGGCCCTTTAAGACAAAAAATGGGCTTTCAAGCCTTGTATTCAGGCCACTTGGCCTTGTATTCAGGCCACTTGGCCTTGGGCCTTCAGGCAATATAATGGGTCTCGCTCTACCCATAAAAAAAGAGGTATTTTATTTAATAATAAATTGAGGCTTCAGCCCCAAATTTTAAAAAAATATGTATGATTATATCAAGAATATTGAAATGGAGAAAGGATTAATTTTTTTTACATTTAAAGCATCTTGTAACACTTTGAACATTTAAATAATAAGTCTAATATCTTAAAATGAATATTTAAATTCTATGAAGATAAATTTATTCATGATATAATATATAATAGGGGTATTACATACACCACACCCAAGAAATAGGTGGTGAACATGGCTTATTTCTCATGAAAATTAAAAGTAAGATGGAATTACCCTTACCATAGGTCTGATAATCTTCGTACATGTCTAAAACTCCAATATTGTAGTTTTAAAAATATTATTAACTTGTAAAATAAGAATAATAATATTTATGATATCATATATGATTCATTTATTAATTTATATTACTTATTAGTTCAACAATTCCATGTTAAATCAACATTTTGGGTAACAATTGTTTTGTTTATCAGTTATGTTTTGACTTGTTATTCTTGACCATATTACTTAGATCATGATTTAATTACTTCAATAATTTAACGAATTATTTGTATATAATATATATTTATTATATATATACATATAAATTTATGATACAGGAAATAAAATACACCATTCCAGGAAATGGTAGTTTGTACATGCACATGAATGTTGATTCCGTTTTCTTTTTTATACAGAATTAAAGAATGTAAATGTCACACACACACACACACACACACATAAATATTTTTATAATCATTCTTGAATGGTTAATCTGGAGAATGAATCTTAACGTGTCATGGAGATAGTAGGTTGTACATATGCAAAAGCAAAGATATCATTTCCATAATGGTTAAATGGTATGAAATTTGATGGTATATTAATTATAAAAAATCATTATAAGTTAATATTCATTATTTTTATCCATTACACTCATCATTATACCCATCCAAATAAAGTAGTTTTGAATAAAAAATTACATGACAGTGTGGAGATGGTAAGTCGCACACACATACACATTGTGATATTTTTATTTGTAGGATGAATAAAAAGAGGAATGTGGTTATAACATAATAATAAAAATATCTAATAATATATTATATGATGTATTATTACTTTATTATGGAAACAAACTAGTAAAAATAAGTATAATAAGAAAACAACTTTGATAGAGTTGGTAAAACAATTACCTCTTCTTCAAGTGTCTCGTTTTGATCTTCACAAAAGAACCCATTAGGTTGGATTTAATCCCATAATTTTCATCTAGGATGAATTGGGGTAATTTTTCAAGACAAATGGTCAGGGTTTGGATGACATAATGGGCTTTATAGGTGTGAATAAAATAAAAGGAGAGGTACCCTTTTATAATAAAGGAGAGAGGCACTTTAGGAAACTACAAAACAGTGAATTTATTAAAAATTGATTTTTGATATCAAAAACCTCCAAAGTGAGTTATTTATAATTTTTGATGAGAATGGGTATAAATCCTACCACACAATGAATTTTAGACATGTTTAGGTCACAAAATTAACCTTATCTGTTGACATTAACCCTTAGTTAAACGATTTAATTCTTAATGTGTCTACTTGTATTATTATAATATATGGTTAATATAGTTACTATAAATTGCATAATGATATCTAATTAGATCCTTTATTACACGTTTAACACTATAAAATTTAGTTTGATGAATTATAGATTTTTATGATTTTTTTATCATTTAGTAAGATAATATTTATTTTAAAATCTCATTTATGTTAATTTTGACACTATTTATTACTTGACTTATTAAAAAATCATAATTTTATTCCTTTAAAAAAACTACATGACCGCATCCCTAAAATGTTATATTCATCCAAAAAATTCATGTATGGAATCAAATATTTCACATTGTATTTATTTTAATACTAATAATATCATTTATTTGATTATTTCTTTAATAAATAAATTTCTCTATCATTATTGTGTCGCCATTTAATTTAATTATTTATATTAAAAACATATAAATAAATTAACATGATGTAGATAAAATTTTTATCTTTATAATGATAATTTATAGTTGACCATATCACTTATATAACCTAATATAAAAAATAATATAATTATTAAAATTTGAATATGACATTTTTAACACTTCTATAAATAAAATATAATAAATGTCACAATCTAACACAAGTGGGTTAATAAGGATCATATTTTCGACCTAAGGTTGATTTTTTTGAAAAAAACTTATCTAATGATATTAGGACAAGTTTTAGGGTAAATTTATTATAATATTATATTATAATTTTACCATTAATTACTCGATTTATCCTTAACCATGGTAAACAAATAAAAATTTACCAAAGTTACTATTCACCAAAAAAATTAATTTCTTCCTATTAGAACAAAAATTTCATACTAATTACAATCACGTATTTATTTTTTTAAAATTATATACATGGAAGCAGTAAAATTATGTTTAATGTTAATCCCACAAATGTGGCTAGAAGGTGGGTAAAAGAGATGTTAAAAAGTTCAATAAATATTTATATCTAATTCTATTATAAAAATGGTTCTAATAACCAACATTGAATTAATATAAATATTATTTATCTATTTTATATTTAAGATCAACTTAATGTTAAATGATTATTTAAAAGAAAAAGTCGATTTTTTAACAATAATGCGGTATTTTTCACTATTCATAAAAAATTCAAACTTTTCAGAAAAATACCAAAAAAATCAACCTAAACTAATTATTTTATTTTTAATTCAATAATGAAGTATATTTTAAAAAATAAAATTTATAAATTTCAAATTTTATTTAATACTATTCATAACTGCTTTTTAAACAGCTGGTTTGATAGTTCATAGTGTGCTCGAACTCAATGTTGCGTGCAATAAAAGCTATTAAATTTATTTAAAAAGAAACGTATTGTGAAATATTGGTGTGTTACAAAAATATTGTAAAAAAAGTGAATCCATATTGAAATTTTCCAAAATGGTTATGAATAATCTCGGGGGAAAATTGTTTTCTAAATTAAATTAGTAAAAATGAGGTATTTATAGTAAGTGTACATATTATATAGATATTGGAATAGAAACTGGCTGTTAGAATAGTAACATGATTGTTAAAATAGTAACCTAACCATTTATAATTTTAAAATATATAATATGTATTATTTCCCATGAGCAAAATAATTAAATATTAATATTATGATACAGAAAAATGTTTTAACAAATTATGAAAGTACATATAAATGTAAATTTTTAATAATATATGCTTTAACTTATTTAGTATAAAATTTATTTTTATATTAAAATATATATTATAAATAATTAGTTTTAAAATATACTTTTATAAAATCATTCTCATTTCCAAGATTAGTTTTCAAAACTATCTATGAATGAATTTTTTATATTATTATAAAAAAGTTAAAATTTAGGTCAATAGTAAAAACACTGTATTTGTGTATAAATTAAGTTTTATGATATCATTATATATTAAAAATATTTAATAAATTATAATTTTTCCATGGATTAGAATGCATTTAATGATTAAAAATATTATATTTTAAATAATAAATTATATTTTCAAGTATATAAATCATTTTACAAAATTTGAATTCTATTTTATTCCTATAAAAAAACTTATTATAATATTTACTTTGAATTAATAATTATATTGATAAAATTCAATTTTTTAAATTATTAAATATCATAAAAATATATGTTTAGTTAAATAGTATTATTAGTCACGTGAATCAATATCATACTTTTTTTTGAGCCAAAATTCTAATTTTTTTTAAAACACCCCTATTCTTTGCCTAAAAATAAGTCCATTCTCTAACCATTTATCATCAGGTATATACTTCTTATCTTGCTATATATCTACCAAATTATCTCTAAAAACATTCCTTTACATGTTTTATAGGGTCTTTTTTAACGAAAAAACATTCCAAGAAGCCTTAAGGTGTATACTAAAGGGGGAAACTCAAAGAGTAAGGTAACCTTTCCAAATTTAATACATTAATTTATTTATCATTTTACCACACACATATATATCTATTTAATCATGATAAAATCCATAATATTTTTATATAATTAAATTTTAACATATTTTTTAGAATTATACATTGATTAGGGTTTTATGTTTCTTTTAATCATTTAAAACATTATTCACCTCTGGTAGTTTTATACTACCTATATGAATAGTGATATTTTATTTTAACTTCTTCCTTTCATGATATGTTTTAGAATAGTTTATAGATATAATAATAATTACTATAATAACTTTAATTATTATTTAATGTATTATAATGATATAATAGATATTATATCGACAATAAAAATGATAAAACATGATAGTCTATTTATTCATTTAAAACAAAATTACTAATAAATGATTGTTGATTCAGAAAGATTTTAGAGAATATATTAAACTATTGAACTATTTTACTTTTGTAATGAAATAATTCCTACACATTTATAGAATGTGGAACCATTGAACAATGTCCAACAATTGTTACCATTTCACTGAAGTAATTTTCGAACTATAGACCAAAAAACAATAAACCATCAATGTGAGGAAACTGAATCTAATAAATGAATTATAAATTATAATAAAGGAATGAAAATAATTAAAATTAATATTAATGTGGGTCTTAATTATAAAATTTTTGTTTTTAATTTTTAATTTTGGTTGTTATAGGTGCCTGTAAAGAGAGTTAGTACTCGAGAAAAATAGACCCTAAATCCCTTTCCATTTCTATTATATTTATGGTGTCTATTTATTTATATTTCACATATGATTTTATTATATTTTATATACATATATTATTAATTTACATTAATCAATATTCTCTATATTTATTATGTGGATATACAAACCTTTTCGTCTAATTTAATCCATTTAACTTCCCATAATTTTGAAAAAGACATTATCCTTGAAACCTCTCCTAAAATTTTCATATATTACATGAATCTTCATTTAACATCCCTTTGTGTAATAAATTACTTTATTATTTTATTATGATATTTGAACATATAATATGATATATTCCATTTTTTTGTACCTACATGATCCATAATTTAACAAATCTTTGTGACATTATTATGTAACTCGTTTTTTTCTCTTGGGTTGATTTCAAGTTTAAACCTGATTTGTGTTTTATATTATATATGGAAAACATATATATGAAATATTATGATGTTAATGTTTGGAATGAAAATATATATCGCTCTAATAAATTTGTTAATGCTTAAATATCATGAGATACTATGTATGATACATAGGTAGCAAGTCTAGACCATTATGTTATGTTTTCTTGATGGTGAGCCACAACTTATGTTTTTTGTTGACATGTCATATTTTTGTGCTAAATTATTATTATTCATATGAATACCATGGTTATATTATATCATTTTCAATTTACATTCATCTCTATTATCATTTTTGATCCTTCACTTTTATAATTCATTGTTATTATTATTATAACTTATAATATATCATCCTTATGTATATTCTGATTACCCCCATACTACATTTTTTGGAATATCATTTTCTTTTATATAGGTATGTAGGATATCCTATGTAGTGAGAATTTTATGATAATATCTAAGTGAATTATTTAGAAATGTTAATATAATATCATGCCAAAATGATGTATTATATAGCTAATCTACCAAAGGTACCAGAAAGTTAGTTTTTTAGGCATGTTTTATTACAGGATTTTTATGTAAAGAAAATATATATTATGTGTTTAATATGTAATTTTTTATAATTAGTACTAGATAAAGGTATAATTATTTTAGATATTAGTTAAGTAAAATATATTGTAAATACACAACAAATAACCTTAATTATAACTGAAGAAGTCATAACTTAAGATATACCATTGATTTTGGAGTTATTATTTCTATGTTTAAATTTTTTATTTTATATGGATATTATTTAGAGTATTCTTGTCACTATATTTCCTTTTATTTAGTAATTATTTTTAAATATGGGGTATTATTTCAAAAACCTATGTGATTGTAAATGAAATGATATATCAAATGAGATGCCAAATATGATATGAGAGTGATTCAAAACTAATTTGGCAGTACTTGTTCAATTGACTCAATTTATGAATAATAAAATTTACCATGTAGAGTAACCTAATTTAACCTAGAAATCGAAAAAATAGTTATTTATGTGAAAATGAACCTCTTTTATTGGATATTTTGATCCATTAAACTACTGGAAAGGATAAATTACATGGAGAAGTTATTTTTTAGGATTTATTTCTCTGAGAGAGGGAAAATGATCTTAATTATATGTCACTTAAAGGAATAAGATTGTTTTTGGTTGAAATTAATCAATAATACATATCCCAATGATTTTATCAAATTAATGGAATAGGTTACAGTTATGAAAATATTTTTCAATAAATAATTTCCTTGAAATTTTTATATTAAAATCAAGAGAGGTCATTCTAGGCTTAAGAAAAGGGAGGTTTAATCGATTGAGTTATATGAATAAAACACCAATTCGATTGTAATCCATAACTCAAGAATTGTCAATAACCCTAAAAGAAAGGTTCTATATTTTTTAGTAGCATAAAATCAAGTATTTGAAAATGTTTAACAATTGAGGACTTTGATATCAATGAAGAAATATTTTGATGTTCCCATTGGGCGGAACTAGATATTGACAACTCATAGAGGTTTCATGGTACAATTGATAAGAATAAAAGAATAGAGTTTAATTGTAGTGGTTCTTCTAAAAAAATATTTATTGAAAAAAAATCAAACAACCCATATGTATAAAGTGTGGGAAAAATCACCCTAAGTACTATCTTATAGGAATATAAAAATCCTTAAATTGTGGAAAAAAGGTCATCAAGCATAAAAATTCTATAGGGACATGAATAATCCAATCAATGACATATAAGAAATTAAGGTTCCCCTCAATAAACACTCATGGTTTAATTTTTCAACTAAAAACAACATAGAAACTATGCAATTTCAATACCCCAAACTAGGGGTATTTATGAATAAATGTGGAAAACAACCTCAAAATCCAAGAGAAAAAGTAAGATAATTTGTTACCACTACCAATTGGTGGATCATGAAAATAGAAAGGTGGTATTTACACTTATTATTCATTAAAAAATATATAATTTCTACATTTATTATTATTATATCATTTTTTAATTAATAATGTTTTCTAAAAATCGTTAATCACTACCTCAAGACATATAGGTTATGTTATCTTTGAAAACATCATGTGGTGAAATCATATCATTTTAATTTTATAACTCTTACCCTTTAAACATTTTGGGGAATAATATTAGTAAGTATATAGTTATTCTGAATTTGGTAGAATTTGATGTTATACAAGACATGGGTTAGATATTATTAAATAAACCCAATATTAACTTTTTGGAGAAGGAAATCAATTTCCATATCTTAAATAACCCTTTGATTCTATAAAATTTTATGTATCACTATGAATCACTTTTGAAAACTATTTCTCAAGTATAAAAATTAATTCATTATCAACAAGAACATCTATTTGAAATTGTTAAGATAGGAAAGTATTATCCTTGAATTAAATCCCATTATGAGGGAATATGGTGAGTAATTTTAAAAAATGATGTCACTTATTCCCTATAATGAAGAGTTCATGTTATTAATATAACATTTACATATAGATATATTTTTTCCAATATTCCTTATATAATTGACCCCATTCTACTAGAAATAATTGAATAAGAAACTACAAGAGTATTTGTACAAGGGTTTCTTTCAACCTAGTGTTTCACTGATTGGTTCCCCTATACTCTTTTCCAAGAATAATGATGGATCAATACATATCTATATTAATTATCATGATCTTAACAAGATCATGATAACTAAAAAGTATCCTCTTTCATGGATTAATGACTTATTTAATCAACTATATATAGATCAATAGTTCTCAAAGGTTTATATTTTATAAGGATACCATCAACTGATTGTGAAAGAATAAGTTTATTCCATATATGGACATTTAAACAAGATGTGGACACAATAATATCATAATTATTCCTTAAAAAAATCTCTAAGTATATTCATGGATCTCATATATAGAGTCTTTATAGGATAATTTTAAAAATATATGGTTGTATTTATAGATAATATTATCATATACTCTAAAATCAGGGGAAACCGCAATTATTATATATGTACTTTGTTAAATTATATATAATATGACATGTTGTATACAATATAAAAAATATATAAATTCTGGATTTATCATGTTAAATTATTAGGGAATGTAATCCTAAGGTAATATTCTTGGTTCCTTGAATGACAAGGTGATTAATGAATGGACCAAACTAATAACTGTGATAGATATTTATATTTTACTCCTTTTCATTGGGAACTATCAATGATTTCTTTTGAATTAATCAAAATTTAAAAAACTATTAACTAAGTTAACCTAAATGGACTTGATTTTTATAGGTTCAAGAATTTGAATAGATCTTCAAGGCTTTAAAGAAGAGTCTAATCACAATAGCTGTACTCATGCAAACCTCAAGTGAGAAATGGAACTTGATATAAAATGTTTCTTAAAATATGTGATTTTGTTATATAATCATATAAAATGATAAATTCATAGTATATGTCTTAATATAGGCCATGATTCATGAGAAAAATTACCTGACACCTAATTTGGTGATGGTAGCTATAATATTTTCATTGAATATTTGGATACATTATCTATATGAAGAGAACTGTGACATGTATATCAGTCATAAAATAATAAAGTATATATTATCATTGAAAGAGATCAACATTAACTAATAATTATAGACATAGTTAATGAAATACTTTGAATGTTCAATTCATTAGAATCATGGAAAGGCGATTAATGTATTGGATGCTCTGAGTAGAAATGATCGTATAACTTTATCCATGATGAGTTTTAAAGGGATATAATATTATTAGACATGAAAGGTATGGACATGTGAATTTTATGAGAAGAGAAAACATCATATGTTTCTCAAATGATTACACAACCATCTATCTTAGAAAATAATAATGTAATAAAATGGGATGATTTAGAGATATAAAATAAGTTAGAATAAACTAGGATTTGGAAAATATTGGAGTTTAACATTGATAGAGATAGAGTTTTATAATTTTGGATTGAACTATGTGAACCAAAATTAAAAAATATAAATCAAAATATCTTATACTATACACATATCCCATCTTTCTCTATCCACCTAGAAAGCATAAAGATAAAATTACACCTTTGAGAGAACTGTTCTAGTGAAAATATGATAAATTTGGTTATTTAATACATATAAATTTGATTGATGTTTCAAAATGTAAAAGAAGAATGGTAGAATTATAAGGGGATGATGCGACCATTGAATATAATAATAAGAAATGTGAGAACATAAATATAAATGTTTTTATGGGTATTAAAAATAAATATTTGAGAAAAAATGTTATATGGGTTATATAGAATCAACATATGAAGAATTCTCACTTCATCACCATTTTAGAAGTGTTATCACTTAATCAAAATTTGATTATATCAGATAAGTTGTTAAGATCCATGGAAAACTACTATGATTGGTGTCTGATTTAGATGTAATTATCACTTCAATGTTTTATAGGAGTCTCTAGATGGAATTGAAAATGGAGTAAAAATGGACTTAAAATTTAGTATGATATATCACCCTTAGATAGATATACTCATTTTAATATGCTTAGATCTTACTTTATGTTTTTTGAAGGATCCTAGGATCAATATTATTCTCTAATTTAATTCTCATAGAACAATATCATCCACTCAATAATTCAAATTGGACTATATATAGCTCTTTATGGGATTAAATATAGAACAAAAACATGATAGGATGAAGTATAGACGACACAAACTAACCAAACATGACCCCACTAGGGATGGAGATAAGTTGAGTATTCCAACCTAATCCCACCTCCAATAGGCCAAGGCCTAGTTACTTTCACCGAGAGGATATATTATATATGGGATTCCATAGCCTATAAGAACCACATATAATAATGAAACCTCAATATATATATATATATATCCATCTACCAAAATATATATATATATATAAATTTATAGAAAATGTATTTTTGAGTTTACAAATATCTAATACATCACCACAAAGGAAAACATAGATAGAAAACCAATATAAATAAAATGCCACTAAAGTTTTTGAATACACAATAAGGGGAAAACCCTCTCACTATAAGAGATCATAGGAAGATATCATGATTAACAATTTCCATAATTTATAACGATTAAGGAACACTAATAATTGTTTTTAAAAGATACATCATCTCTATGACCCCCCAAGATCATCTTTAAACCATAAAAAGTCTACACAAACACAACACGTGTGGGAAAAAACCTATTTATGGATGTGTAAAAAAAATACCCAGTAAGATTAATTGAAAACATAAATAAAATATGAAAATAATAGGTAATTTAAAAAATTTGTTACAATAGAGCAACTAGAAATAAAATTTCAAGATATTTTTTACATATAAAACTCAGAGAAAAAAGGAAATATCTACCATCTCTACTCAGCTACAAAAAAGAATAATCTCATAACAAATAATAGATAATAAGAAAATCATAAGGCTTATAGATTTTGGAAATGATATCTGAGATGTAAGCCACATATCGATGTAAATAAAGGTATACTAAGAGTCACCAAATGATCAAAACTAAGTTCCATGAAGTTCAAATGATTAAGGTAAATCGAGAATATAATAAATCCTATAATATGTGAACTAAAAAAACACCTAATTCCCATGTCATATCTTTAAGAATTTAGTATATTCATGAACCTAGTCATAGAAATGTGTACCAATGAAGGGATTTTCCCCAACTAAAAATAACATGCAGATATATATATAAATAACTAACTTTATGGATGGAGGACTATTTCCCACAATATGAGGATGCACCTAAATTTTTTTTACACATCATCCAACTACCCATATAATATATCTCTCTAACTATAATGGGGGAACAAACCTCACTATATATTATATTCCAATTCTGGGGGTACTAAACCATATGGAGTACCTAAACGTCATCATGTGGGATGTGCATTGGCCAAGGGGGATACCTACACCATATGTGAAGTACATTCATATCAAGGGGGTTACGGACCATGCGTCTACTCTAAATATATTTTATACACCTCCTCATCATATCTATAAATACAAGGGTGTCATATTTCCCATTACAGTTTATAAAATAATCTATAACGATGATGAAACATGATCTATTGTATCTTATGTGAAAAAATGATCAGAATAGACTATTCATCTACCCAATTCTGAAAAATGGGTGAGATGTTATGGAAATACAATAAATGAAATATAGTACATATTATATACTATTCTATTCATGGTGTATAATACTTGTAAGTATCTAGGAATGTATTAATATTATATCATAATGTGAAGTTAATCTATATGTCTTATCCTAGTAAGGTATATGGTGTGCAAGACATATGGACTAGCCATACATATAGTGTCATGGGAGTCCATTTAATGTCACATAATTAAAAAACATGTACCCTTGGAAATATGGTGTGTGGGTTTAGGGGGTTTTCTGAAATTTAATTACATGCACATTGAATCGTGTGATTTTCTATACATGTTGTGCGATATGAAGTCATGCATTGAGTGAGACTTGTAACTCTAAAAAACAATAATTTTGTATCAAATGAAAAATATAGAGTGTGAATTGTAGAATATATTCCTTTTAGTTAGTAAATTATTCTATATATAGAATCATTTACTCTAATGATTCATTCCACTACTATCACTGATTACACAACCTCCATGAATTTCCAAACTATATATTGAGTCTAATACCCTCAGGGGTCACCACCACAACTCGCTAAAGTTTTATTATAGTTTTATATCTTCACTATCTTCCCTAGGATAATCAATCATTGTTTCAAACATATTATCTCATAAATCCTCACTGTGATCCATTATTGGGGTCTTTAACCTATCATATTTTATTATGTCTCCCTGGTTTCACATCTAACACCACTTACTTTATTCATAACTATATCTTATTATATTTACAATACTATTCCCACCTTTTTTGGTTACTAATGTCAAATCCATCAAAATTTCAATGTTTGAAAGTGAATATACTTCATGAGAGAGGATAAAGAAAGGGTAGGGAAAGATTAATGATGAAAAGTGTGGGTCCGACCACCCAATGTTTTCACAAGATATTTTTTTGACACCCCTCATATCATGGTGTTTTTGTTTTGGTGTTCATTGGGGAAGTGGTTCCCCAATTTGAGTTTATATAGAATTCTGATGTAGAAACTAGTAAATTTTGATTTATGTGTGTGGTTAAGGTTCACTTTTAGAGGGATATCATGTAACCCCCTTCGTGAGGAACCTTTTTAGTATATTTTTACCTATGTATATTCTTCTATCATGGCTTTTCATGGTAAATTGAAAATCATATGTCCCCTATGAAAAATTGTGTATGGTCCTTGGTGTGTCTGTATCGTGGTCCATGACTTGTCCGTTGTTTGTTAAACAATTCTCCAATCATGTGGTGGGATTTTGTTTTTTTAAGAGCCATTTACATAGATTCCAAATAGTTTTTTAAATTGTGTGGGGCACCCCAAGAGTTTGTATAGGGCTTGGGATGATTCTTGAGTAAGGTCCATGGTTTATAAAATCATGTGGCTTCTTAGGAGTAACCGTGAAACTTAATTTTTTTGGGAGGAAGTGTAAACAAAAGGTTGGAATATAGTTTTCCTAACCGTGTGTCCAAACCATGCTAGTTGTCTAGGTGTTTAAGTATTTTTAGGTGTTTCCCATTTTTATCTTTTCAAATATAATGTTTTTCACCCTTACTATTTATCACATGAGTCAGATGATCCATGAGATACCTTGTAGGAGTTCTACCTTCCTCACCACTTTCTCTTTATATTCCATTGGTTATTTCCAAGATATTTGTTGTTATTTTCTATTCTATTTCCATCCTACATCTTTCTATCCTTATTTTACCTTTGTTTTTGAATCCCCCATAAACCCTCATTATCACGTGGCTCAATTTTGGGATTTAAGTAATTCTAATGATAGATATTTTGGTGTCTATCAGCTGCAAACACTGTTTCTTATTCCATAGGTGTGTTTTTCGTTGAAGGTGATGGGTTTTAGAGAGTTTCATCTTGGTCTCCACTTCTTTGAGGTAAGGATTACTATGAAATTATTTAATTTTGGAATTATAATCATGAATTCACTTTATAAATTCCCTTTTTATTAAAGTATGGCTATATGTGATAGCTTGATGGTGTTTTGAAACCATTTCTTTATGTTTTGAGCTTGGAATAATTGGGTTTTCATTCAAATTCCATGATTTCATGATTGAAATGAAATGTTTTATTATGATAAGACTTTTTTGAAATTCCTTTTGGATTTTTGAAGTGGTTTTCAGGTTGTGTAATGGTATTTGACCTAGTTTTAGTTTTTAATGAGTGACAATAATATTATAAAGGGAATTTGCTTTTGATTTGAGGTGATAACCTCTAAATGTATTTAAAGGGGTGATTTAAGGTATTTAAAATGGTGATTTGAAATATGTGTGTGTGGTTTACTCCTTATAAAGTTCCTTGTTGGATTTTTTAATTAGTTGGGTAGAAATGGATGGCATTTTGGCCTTTTTTGGTTTTTAAAGAGGAAGACCAATGTTGAAGGAAAGATTTGAAACGTTTTAAAAGGAATAGGCGATTTAATTGGATCTCTGAAAATGTTTTAAGTGGTTTTTTATGAAAGGTGTGATTGAAATGAATTATTTTCTATATGCTTTGAAATTTAAAATAAGAGGGCCCTTGTTTAAGGGAGACTTTGAAATATTTTAAATTCTTGAGTGAATTCTATCATTTTCCAAATGGAATTTTGGAAATTCTTTCATGAAATGTGAAATATATTGGCATTCCAATACATGATTTTATATTAAATTTACATTTGGAACTTTGGTTTTAAATAGTGTATGTGGATGTCGCCCTTGATTTCACCCTTTATTTTCTGCTCCTTGTGTGGATTTGTTATCACAATGTGATGTTTGTTACTCTCCTTTTGTGGGAATGTGCTTTTATTTATCGAGGTGAATATTTTGTGTAAGGATTTTCATCATTAAGTGTTAGGGGTGAGCGTAGTTTTGGTTATTACATATGTGTTGGACATTTATCATTTTCATTATTCCTCAATTCCCTTATTAGTCATGGGAAACTGGGTATTAAGTTGGAGATCTAATGTGTTCCTATATTTGGCTCACACACCACTAGTTTCTCACTAGTTATGCTAGGCACAAGGTCTTGGTAGGTTTTTTCATCACAACTTGGCTTGTTCGGGTTACTTGGATTATGGTATTGACTTATCATATTATGATAGTTATTTTGGGTGTTTATACCCTTATATGTTGAGATTCTTGGCACATTAGTGACTTTGGGTAGGACTATGACACATTCTTTTTCTTGGTGAGTTATTTTTTGAGGGAACCTTGATCTTATTATTCATTGATTAATTTCCAATGATTTCTAGAATTTGGAACATTTCTTGTTTATGTTTTATTTTCACATACCTTATAATATATCTATTGTTCTTTATTTTTATGTTTTACTAGTGTAGGTGTTGAGTTGTTTTAATTTTTAAAATAGTTTTAAAAATTGTTGGTGAAAACCTATTTTGGATTTAAAGTATCTTGTATTTGAGTTATTTCAATATATTTTAAAATTAGTGTTTCTATTATTAAAGGGGCATCAGAAAGTTAAAAATTTCGAAATATTATCCATTTCATTTAAATAAAATATATTGGAATTTTTAGAATGTATAATGAGTGTGAATGTTTGTAAATTGATTCAGGAAGTGGGTTTCTTTTCAAAACATGTGAATTTAGTCTTTCAAAACAAAGAAAGATAATTTTTTATGATGCTTACATAATTTTTTGGGTTTTCTTATATTTTATATTTGAAAAAACTATTTCTATCATTATTTTCAAACTAGAATTGATGAGTTTTCTTATGAATCATATTTCAGTATTTCAGTGAGTTGTGGTGACCTACTATATTTTTAGCTAATGCATAAAATTTTTAGTTTCTAGGTTCTTGGTTGGATCCATATTGTTCATCGTGAATGACATGGGGTGAGTTTAGTGGTGATGAGTAACTAGAGGTTGTGTGGATTTGGTTTTGGGCTCAACATGAGTTGGTTTGCTTGTTATAGTTTTATTTTTGGTTTTCTTTGTTTGTACCTACTTGTAGATTATTTTTATAGATGTTGAGATGTAAAAGAAAATGGGCTAGATCATGGTAGTTGGTTATGACATGTTTTTTCAGATTTTTATTTACTTTTTATTATGTGTTCATTTACTCCACTACTGTATCTCTATTTTCACCAAAACCATTCCTAAAGGAGTTCATGTAATTATGAATCACTTGTTGTTAGACCATGTGCATTAGGAATTCCCATCAAGACTTGTGAAAAATTAGGACGAGTGTCAAGTATATTGGCATCCCGTGATGGCTCATTAAACCTTTTTGTTCAAACAAATAAAATCCTAGAATAAAAATAATTAATAAAAAAGGTATAAAAGATTCTTAATTTGTTATAGAAAAGATAATTATCAAAGCTTAATCATCAAGTACCACCATGATGAAATTAAAAAATTATAATTTATCAAAATCATAATAAAAAATAGTTAGTATGATCAAATAAATAATAAAGTTTCTATATAATGAAAAATGATTTCAAATTATCACAATTATTGAAATGCATGGTATATAATTTGGTGTCCAAGGTAATGGAATTAAAATAAAATAATTTATTTATGAGACTACAATATTCACCATGGAATTACCAAAAAAAAATATAAAATTTATAGACTATCATCAAAAAATTAGGAGATTAAATATGAAAAATAATTATACCTCATGGTAAAAGAATCATCTCTTCGATTCATTTATCATTGTTACATGAATCCAATGCCAGTCCAATGTTCTAAAATGATCCCCTCCTAACTGCTCCTTTAATATACCTCTAGGGTCTTCCATTCATTAGCATATCACCCTACTTGTATGGACTTATTATATAATATATATTCTAGTGATTAGGTCAGTTGGTAAAATAAAAGAAATAGATATAAAAGTTT
Organism: Viscum album; assembly: GCA_963277665.1. Lineage (NCBI taxonomy): Eukaryota > Viridiplantae > Streptophyta > Magnoliopsida > Santalales > Viscaceae > Viscum > Viscum album. The sequence continues at coordinate 283,402,478 of OY728129.1, forward strand.
AGTTTGGGGCTCGATACCTAACATTAATATTATACCTCTATTAGTTAAACAAAAATGCTTTCTTTATAACTACAGTGTCACATTTTCTATTTGGGGATCCTTATATAAGATATATCCACTCACATACATGGGATAAATAATTATTTATTAAGTAAGTATTTAATATCCCATAAATATAAAATAGCTCTATAGCTCACCAAAATTCAACTCAAGGTTAAAAACCATGTCCTGAGACTAATATAATAAAAAAACCAAGTCCATTTTCTATGGTAAAATTTTAATTGAACAATTTTTAGGGACCTAAGATTCCAAAAATTGGAATTAAGCTAAGACCCCCTAGTAAAAAATTCTCACTATATCCCCATAACCTTTAAGATAATCATATTTGAAATGAAAAATAAAAGGGAGTCAAAACAATGAATTTTATATTTTTTTTGTGAAATAAGGATTAGCCCCATTAATGTTTCATCCTCTATAAAATTTATAAACTTCATTGATCATTTGGAATATAAACCTCTTTGTGAGAATTCCCTCTTTCATTAATATCACCCCTTGATATATTTCTTTAAACTTTTACCATGTCATAGTCAAGATCAGATCAAAATCAATCTAGAACTCCCTCAAAAAATGTATAAGCTCACATTATATGGTTCTTTCTAAGATTTCCAAAGTAACACGCTTATCAAATAAACTCTGTCCATTTTTATAGAACCATGTGAAATGATGAATCATTGGTTACCACATTAAAATAGTCAACCTCCAAGGATGCCTTTTATAGGAGAATTATACTTCCCACTTTTGAATAGTATTCTTAAAAACCATCACATGGGAATAATATTTCTACATGGAACTCCTCTACCAAGAGAAAAAACAATGATTTGGAACCAACTCCAGATGAACTAAAAAGTATGATGACTCTTAGGGTATACTTTATATTTTCATTAATTCTTATTGACATCACATACACACCAATGATTCCAATAAGTGGAACAAGGACAACACATATTTCTCATCTTAATATTTTCTATATCACTAGTGAAAACCATACATGTCTGTCTTAAAATCTTGAAAAGTTCACTTCTACTACTAAAATAATTTTGGTTGGGTTTTTATCACTAGTTCATGGAATCTATCAAAAACCGAATTAATAAATAATACTTACCATCTAATTTCACAACATCAAACCATTTATAGTTAATGAAAAACTCCCACACAATCCTATGTGGACTATCTTGACCATTAAGATGATCCTTCTCTGTTAACAACATGCCTTAGGATAACACTATACATAACTTGAGTGAAAAAAATCAACATATAATAAGGAAATATCCTCCATAACATAGCCAATGTTTTCAAATGATGTAGAATATAGAATTATCACCAAGGTATACACCACTAAGGAAATAACCACAAATAATAAAATCCTCACTACAATCATCCATCAAAATAGCTAAAATCCATAAAGGAAAATTCACTTTCTGAATTGGGAAGCGGATAACATATTTCCAACCTTCTATAAAACCATTAATTTTATAGCCTGAGAACATCTTGTCCCACAATAACATATAATATATATCAAAAATATTTTTTTCTAACACATTATAATAGTGTTGATCCGCCAAAATTGATCAAAGGTAATAAAATTCTTGCTCACACATCAACAAACCACCAATTCAAGGCTTTCTTCTTTCATGCCTCTAACATTAGACTAGAATGAGATTACCTACAAAGGGAATAAACCACCATACCACTCATATTCCAATCTTAAATAATTAACCTCTATAATACAAAACTCTATAGAGGATAGATTTTAATATATTTTATATTCTGGCATGCCTCATTAGAAAGGCTCTATGAACCCCAATCATTAATAAGGAGGTTTTATCTTATAATCAGTACTACTATGTTATCGAAGAATTTAATTTCATGAAACAAACCTAACAATGAAGATAATTTAAGTTTATCATCACTAACAACCATCACGAACTAGTATGAGTTTGGTCCATGTTTCCCCCCAAAAATTAAAGATAATTCTTTACTCTATATAATGTCATTAATAATTTACATCATCTATAAAAAAATTTAAACACCACCTCTAGAATAAAAACTATTTTATGGGATAATATCACAATAAGTTTTATCCTTGAAGGGGACTTCATAAAATTACCTCACATTCCTTTACAACCACAATATGGAAGTCCAAACCACACCCATATCATATAAATCTTTAGATGGACCCATAAGATTATTGGGAATTAATTAAGGTGGTGAATTAATGAATTAAATTCCTTCTAGGTTTCTTTTAGAAAAACCCTTAATAACCTATTAATGTGAATGAATTTATTTCTTTCACACAAAGACGTATTAAAAAATTTTTATAAGGTTCACTATTCCAAATGAGTAGTTAACCCTTAACATGATTCATAATCACACAATACCATAAAATTAACTAGTATCATCATTTTAGATTACAATGGAGAAGTTTTATCATTGCACTCGTTATATATAAAATTTCTCCAAACTATGTAAAAGTGATCCCGTATAAATAAAAGATAATCTATTTTAATATAAATATAGTATTTAATTGAATTATACTTCTATCAAGTTGTATTATTATTACTTATTTTCCTTTATCTTATACCACTTTCAGTTCATATTTTACTTATATAGAAGCATGTGCTCCATAATTTTTCTCATAATTATATATATATTTCTGTTTTAGTAAATTCAAAAAAAATCACATCAACAAAAAATATTTTTTCCAACAGAAATAGTGAGTTACCCTCCTCGAATTTGAATTTCAAATTAGAGATTCAAAAAAGAAATAAATTTCAACTATTCTCTAATTATTCTTTAACTTCTCTTATTCCTATATTTTAGATCCATCATGGAAACCATAGCCTAATTTTTCATGTCAAAATATGATAAACCATTTGTTTCTTAGTTTCTACTCTCTTTAAGGTGTGATAATATTCTTCACAGTGAAACTCATCACCTTATTCTCTAGGTATGAATGAACATAGTGTGATACCATATATTATTTCATAATAAACTTAATATACATAAATTTTTTTAGAAAATAATTAGAACAACTTCTCATCATGGTGTGACTTTATCCTAATAACCTCTCTTTAATCTCTTATATGACGTGACTTCCTTAACAGAAATTGACTTATATTTTCCAATTTATTTTTTTCAAGATTTACCTTTTTTATTTTTAATCCTTAAAATGACAAATTAAACATCTTTATTTTATATTTTTGGAAACTTTAAATATCTTAGGTATCAAATAAAAATATTATAATTTCTTATGTAAGAATAAAACATTCCGCATTATATATAAAATATAATGTATGGAATTTCTTATACATTTAATTTTTTATGTATTTATTTTATTTGAGATATTTTCTAATTTTATGCACCATAAAAAATATTCCATATAATCCATTATTCGAATAAATAATTTTATATTTAATAAATTGTAAAATTTCAAATGATTTTCTTAGAAAAATCCATAAATATTGAATATAAAACCCATAAGTGTAATATTTAGGTTCCAAATATTTTTTAATTTCATAACTTCTATATATAAAAATATTATACATCATATATAGGATCAAAAACATATATAGAGAGGACTTTTCTATTTTCTAATAGTTTGGTCAAAGTGAAAATATTTTATATTAAATAGATTTTTCAGAATTCAAACCAAAATTCTTTCAGCTCTAGAAACATCCAAAATTATTCTAAAGAAATTAAAATTACTTTTTAACACTTCAAAACATATTAAAAATATTCACCTCATATAATAGAATTCATTTTATGTAAATTTGAATATGATTTCAAAATTGAAAACAAAATCCAACACAAGAACCATATAAACTTTATCTCTCATCATCTTATTCATCAATGGGATAAATAATCCCAACTTTGAATTTTATTATTAAATATTGAATTTAAATTACTTATTAAACTCATTGCACTTATAAATGAATCACCATTTAATAGTTCTAAGTCTACATGAGTGAACTCAGAATAGAAAATAAAAAAATTTGACAATAAATTCGTGTTTTCCATTAAAGTGGCATACATCCACTTATTTAAAACTTTTGATACCACTTGATATTAAATTAGAATAACTCTTCTTACACTTTTTAAAAAATGTTTCCACTTTAAAAAAATGTTCCTTGAACTTGTGTATTATATGTAATTATATACTTGCTCACCAAAAATGTTGACGAATTTAAAAAATGATACAAACATGTTATCTTCAAAGCTTACCCATTTTGTAAATTCCAACTAAATACTAGAATTCCATAAATATAAATCTATAATCTATTAGGTTAAACATAAATCTTTTGATTGTCCCCTTATATTGATGTTATCCCCGTTTTTAAATATATAAATAAAAATAAATAAATTGATTTATGTTGTATTTGTCCCCCTTTAACAACAATAATCTAAATAAAAAGTGAGAGAGGAGATGAAATCATCATACCTTATCTTTTAGATGAATGAGGTTGAACTGCAATTATAAACTATAATCTTGAAAATGAATCTTTCTGTAGGGTTTTAGTGAATACATCATCAATTTTATCCATTATTAGAACTAATTATTGTTTCAACACATTTTTATCTATAATCTCTTGATAATTTGATATTTTATATCAATATGATTTGATTGATAATGTTGAACCAAAATTCCTAATAAATTTATGTAACTTTTATTATAATATAAAATTTATAATTAAAACTTTATATAAACCTTTAGATATTTTAAACGAGTCATCATCCATATTATTTAGTTTGTTTCTTCAGTTATAATATATCCCACATCAACATTATTCTAAGTTACTGAACTTCTATTCTTTGTGTGCCAATATACACTCATTTCTTCTATAAATAAAACTCTTATAGATGTTAAAATTATATCATCTATATCTCAAGACCAATCCACATATATATATATATATATATATCCAAATGAATAAATCTTTATATTATTTTAATATTTTAATCAATAGTTTATCACTACTTTAATATATCTAAGAAATCTCTTTCAAGAAATGAAATGAGATTCCTTTAGTGCATCTTGATATCTAGAACATAATGTAACTGTATACACTAGGTTTGATCTTGAAGGTATCGAATAAAGAAAACTCCCAATAAGATTTCAAAAATATATTATAACAACATATTTTCCATTTTTCATTTTTTAAAAAAAATTATCACTAAAACTAAGGTTTAATATGTCATCATGTCCTCCATGTATAACATTTTTAGAATTTATCCAGCATACTTCTATTGAGAAATAAAGATATTATATTCCATTTGACAAGTTTTTATGGCCAATAAATATCTCATTTTTGGAAGCATGGAAATATCAAATATCTTCTTCATTTCCAAATAAAACTTCTTGCACACACATTCTTCATTTCCAGCTAATATTATATCATCAACATAAAAATTAACTATAAGTGATACTTCTTTTTCATATTTAATATAGAGGTTTTTTCTACTCTTATCTTCCAGAATTTCAAAAATTATCTTTAAAGTGTCTGAATTTTAGTACCATGCTCTTGGGTTTGTTTTATTTCATATATAGAATTCTTAACTTACAAAAATATCCCTTATCTTCTCCAAGAAATATTCCATCTAGTTTCTCATTGTATACTTCCACTTACAACTCTCTATTGATGAAGGTTGACTAGAAATCCTTTTTAAAAATAATGTCTTTTAATTGTGGTGAAATAGTAGGAAATATCCTAATGGTTTCAAGAATATAAAATGATGTAAAGTTCTCATCAATTTAAATTTATTAAACCTATGAGAACCCTTTTCACACTATCCTTTCCTTGTTTCAGACAACGTCTCCTAGTCTATTTAGATTTTTCGTAAACACCCACATTGTTTGAATAAAATTCAATTTGTTGGATTTGAAACCAATTCCCAAGAATCATTCTTCCTAATGTGATCTGAGTCCTCACTCATAGCATCGATCTTATCTTGATTATATGAAACCACTTTCACATATTTTGGCTTAACTTGATATTATAATGAAGTATTTATTGATCTCCTTAATGGTTGCCTACTTTGAATCCATTGTCCTTATTCTCTAATGATATTTTAAACCACTACCTACATTATTATCCTTGGATGGGACGAAAAATGTTTTTATTAATCACTTTAAGTGGTCAAATCATCTTATTCAACCTATATTCATTCTTAATTCTCATTATTTTTAAAATATTATCTTTGTTTCTCAACAAAAATTGTTCTATTGTCATCACATATGGAACTTTATTCATGATTTTTATTTGTATTCATTGAGTGTTCCAACACATTCAAATCAATAGTATCCACAATATTCTATAACCATTTATTATAACAGTGGTATTTTCATATATTTAGTATATAACTGAGAAAGACACCATCGACTCCTATTTGTTAAAACTTACCAATATTTTTAAACTTCAATTTGATGACACATGGGATTCCAAATACCCTTATTTATTTCAAAAGTGGGGAATTATTATAATATATATAATATGGTGACAAATATAAATTTTATTAATACTAACAATGATTTTTAAAATGAACCACTATACTAATTGCTTATCATTATAAATAATGACAAGTATCATTCTCAATCAACATAGTACATGGAATCTATACCAAACTTCTATTCTTATATTTAGTGAGACCATTTTATTTTGGGGTTTATGGAGCATTGATTTTAGGGTGAACCAAGATTTTCATGATATTGTTCAAATATTCCAATATTATATTTAATATCATTGTCTATTTAAATATTCTTGGAGGAAAAACCAAACTACTTCTCAACACTTTTTTAAAACTTTTAAACATATTTAGATCCTTTGAATTATTATTCATGAATATAATGAATGTTATTTGAGTTAATTAAAATGAAAAATAAATTAAATACTTCTCATTTTTTCAGATTACTTTTTCATTGTCCTAGAAGTACCTGAATGAATGAACTCCAATGGGAATTATGTTTCAATATACACTTTCTTATATGAAGAATTAAAAATATTACCCTTTTTGAATGTATAAAACATTAAATTTGACTCCCTGTTCAGTATATACACATTAATTAAATTCTCTCCTTATATAAAAATGACCATGGTATTTTTACAAAGATGTATAAACCTTCGATGCCCTAATTTATTTATCTCCTTTAAACTTATGTTACATTTATTATTTCCATCACAAACCTAATTTGTTCCCTATATTCACTTTACACTCATCAATACACATATTTATTTTAACATAAACACCAAGAACCCATATTTAAAAAAAAATTCATTACCTTTGTCACAGATACACGATACACTTAATAAATTATTTTCCACCCATCAATATATAACATGTTATTGGAATTTAACTTATCATTCCTAGTCACTACAGATCCAACTCATTTTATTTTATGTGTTAGATAAATTTAAAATGTTATAAACCCTTACACCTCTCAAAATTCTTCAACAGATTCATATCTCTTATTGTTTCTGAATAACATCCACTATCCAGATTCTATGTACATTTGTTCTATAATACTTTGAGTGAAACCTCAATAACTAAAGCCTTATATTTTAATTCATCACTATTTTTCTGGTTCATTTGAGTACAACACTTTATACTCAGTTGGGTAGATATAATAGTGATATGATCATTAGATAAATGGACCAACTGGACACATCTTCTACAAACCACTTCTAAGGATTGAAGCAGGTTCTTAATATTAATTCACGAAATTTCAGGTTGCTTTAGAAATTTCCTTACATTAGTTGGCTAAATCCCACTTTAACATTACCTATAAAATCTTATATTATTGAATAATTAATTTTAATTAATAAAAAATATGAATTTAATGTTACCAAAGCATCTACACTCCCAAAAATATGAATAAAATGATTAATTTCTAATGAAAATTGATTTTAATAAATATTTTGACACCTATTTTTATTCCCTTTTGACAATAAATTTTGGATATTTTTTAAAAAAAGTTTTCAAATACTCCTAACACACTCCTCTTAAATGAAGTATTTTTATTTGATTTATTAAAATTACAATGTATAACATCTTCTACATAAAACTATAATTCCTAGAATATATGCATTTATAAGAATAAGCTTTCTTTTCTATAAAATTGACTTTATTAACCTTTTTATTTGAAATAAACTTTTCAAAAACACTGTTCAATCCTTTTAATCATTTTAATGTTATTTTTGGCCTTATTAAGTGCTGTCATAATTTAAAATTTCAAATCATTACAAAATTTTCTCGTTTAAGAATTATAAAACTCCCTACAATGAATTTTTGAAGCTGAATATGAATTTTTTCTATTCATTTTCAACCTCTAATATTGTTTACAGAAATTGTTCAAGATAATCCTTTTCATTTTAATTATATTCTATTTTAACTATAAATTTATTTTATATAGTGAGAAACTTATTCAAGTTTTAAAAATCTTTTTTTATTTGAATTGTTTTAACAATAAATATAATAATTTTTGCTTAAATATTAAAATTATTTCATTATATTTCTATTTTACTTCTCCAATTTTGAGATTTCACTAATAAATTCCTTTATTTATCTCTTTAACATGAAATATATTTCATTTTTTTCCTCACTTTCATCATTGATTCATTCTTTTCTAAAGAGATATTCCTCATTAAGTTTATAAATCCACAATTTTTTTATCAATATCACTAGAATTCAAAAATACCTAATCATTATCACTTCAATAAACATCCTCAAATCTTCATAATAAATGTCTATTTTTGAGTTTTAATAAGTTCTTAAATTTTCCCTTAGAAGAATATTTTAACTTTTATATTTTTTTATATTTATTATTTAATAAACTCTATGGCCTCCCATCTATATCTTTATAATATTCTTATTATTTTGACTTTGTAAAATTTTCTATATAAATGTAAAATTTCTCCACACTTGTAAAAATTTCGTAGTAATTTTACCCCAAACATTACTTTATATATTAAAACACTTCTAAAAATGAGTGACATGAGTTTTTCAAATTTCAATTCAACATATTCTTCCTCATTAGAATACTTTTTCTATATAACTTCTTATTTCATACTATTTTTTTATTTTAAATAATTAAAGGAAATACCCATATAATATTTGATTTAATTATTGAACACGCATTCATTCAGTATTTTATAAAAAATTGACATGCTATAAAGATCATCTAATGGGAGCATACCCAGATCATAGTATTTAAGAATTGTGACCATAACATCAGACCTATTTAGAATAATGTGTATTATTTTTTTGAAAACCATAAAACCCATTTAAATTTTAATCAAAACCACTCACGGTGCTAAAAAAATCGTTAACATGATTGAAAAAGTCATATAGTATTTGATCATCATTAATCATGAGGTATTTATACTAAACCTCTAAACATGAAACTTATCTTGTTTAAATTTCATGTTTTATTAGTAAATATTTTCTTACTTATTAAAAATTCTTTTTATCATTATTCCTTTAACCTTGATAAAAACATTTATAGAAAGAGTTGAAAAAATATAATTTTGAGCATATACATCATTCTACATGTTGTTTCTATTAACATTTTTCATATTAGAATCTTTTTCATGGGGAATAAATCCATCAGTTGTAGCCTCCTAAATATCTATATTAATTGATAAGAAGTATGGAACCATACATTCTTCTAACATATAATAATTTTCAAATAAAAAGGAATCCCATTTTTATTCATTGAATTGATTTTTTCTATTTATTATAATAGAGATTCACAGACTAAATCTACATACATAGAGGAACTCTTTCTCTTAGAACTCTAAAATTCAGATCATATTTTATTGGAAACTAACTCGGATACAACATGAGAAGGTGTCATAATATATATGAGAATTCACTAAGAGGGAGTTAATCTAGGAATTAAATTATTTTTATGAATCTTTTAGAAACAAAATTCATCACTTATTAATTTGAATGACTTGATCAAAATCAAAAACAAAAATTCACATATGCATGTGGTGCAACAAATGTTTACAAGGTTAACTACTAAAAACAATTTTCCAATATGTGGAATAATATTAAATCACCTGAGACTATAAAGTCCATTAGTATTATCACTATGGATTGAAATTATAACATTTTATCCTTAAACTCATGATATAAAAAATATATCCCAACTTTTTAAAAGTTATCACCACATAAAAGAGACAATCTAATTAAATAATAAGAGAGTCTTCAATAGAACTAGACTTATAACAAGTTGTCTTTGTGAGGATTGTTATTCCCTTTTATCTTTTTTATTTTTCTATTATTATTATATTTTAAAAATATAAATTACTTTACACTTTTTATCATATATTCAGATAAATTTATTTTTCAGTACATTCAAAAAATTTCACAGTAGCCAAAAATATTTTCTTCAATAGTGGTAGTGAATTTAGCTCCTCAAATTTCAATTTCAATTTTTAAATTCAGAAAACCACTAGTCTAAACTATTATCACCATTTTATCTAAATTATACCACTTCTTCTTATAGGTTGTCATGGAACAACTATACATATTTTATTAAGATAAACCATTATTTATTAATTGATTCTCTAACTTCATTTATCTTTCCAGCACAAATATTTTTCTCGTGGAGTAACTCATCATCATCTTCAACAGGTCTGTATAAAAATTTCATAATACTATTTCTTATAATATGATACATTTAATCACATTAAAATAGTGTAGATAATAATTATCATATACCCTCATAACAATACAACTTCATCTCACAAACCTCTAATCATTCTCTCCCTTGATGTGACCTTCTAAAGACTACATGAATAATCTTTTGAAACAACTCTTATCCTGATTTCCCTTTTTAATTTTTAATCCTTAAACTAATAAATTTAACATCATCATTTTTTATTTTAAAAAAATTAAATAGCATATATATTATATAAAAATCTTATATATTATAATTTATTATGAATGAAAAAAACTGCATGTATGAGATATAAAATCATGTGTATAGAATGTTATATATATGAAATTTATTATGTATCAACACTATTTGAGGACATTAATAATTTTATGCTCTAATGAAATCTTATATATCATCTATTGTTCAAATAAATCCTTTTGTATTGAATACATTATCGAATTTTCAACAATTTACTCAGAATAATCCCTACATATTGAATATTAAATCCTTATGTATTATAGAATTTTTTCTACCTTGGTTATTTTTTTTCACTTCTGACTATAAAACCCTTATAAATCATAGAGATAGAGAAAAAACCATATATTTTGAAGACATTTCCAATTTCTAATAGTCTATATTTATTGAAACCCTTTCACATTAAGGACAATCTAAATTCAGACCCAAATAAGTTCATCTCTAAAAACATCCAAGCTTCTTACCAATATATTCAAATTCTTTTAAATATTATCACACATCACATCACATAATAAAATTTATTTTATTTAAGTTTAAATATGATTTATATATTGAAAAAAATCCAAAATATGAACCATATCTACGTCATCTCTCCACATCTTATTCCTTTATAGGCTCACTAAATCTATACTTTCCATTAAATTGGTATTCAACTACATATTATTATGGGTTATCCAAACTCAAATTACCTAGGGTACTAATCACCACTAATGGTGGACCTTACATCATCTTCTTGATTATATATTAATTTTAAATACTATAAATCTACCAAAACATGATCTATGGATTATTTATTCATTCTACAACTGGAACCAATAATTCTCATCATTTCCATTATAGAGTCCAAGGACCGCATTATTCACCAGGAATAAACTGAACTCATTAGAGGTTATGGGTGAGAAAGTTACCCCCAACATTATAGATTTATATATAATAAATACATTCTTGGGGCTCTACTATAATCTATAACTCCTTAAAATAGTGTAGGAAGAAATGAATAGCCATCACCAGTGTTAATGAGTATATGGTTTTTTGAAGAGAGGAAGAAAATTATACCTCAAAACATTCTACGTGTTACTTAATTATATCCACCACTTAAATGAATTTATCAATAAAAACCCATAATCACCCTGTTATGTAGAAGTAATGTCTGAATATGGTGATTGTGGAAGTTGGTCAAAGTGTCACCCACCTCTAGTTACATTATTACCACAAACTCTTCTACCAAATCCAATCCCTTTAAGAACACTGATCTATAACATGAGGGATCATAATATTTAAACTATATGCAATATGATGGTAGGTATATATAAATGTACAGGATGTCATAAGAAAAAGTTTTACCCTGATTCTGAAACCAGTTTTCATTTTTTTCCAAAAAAAATCTCAACCAACAATACTCACTTGAGGGCTCTGACAAAAGTGGAGGTGCATAAGAGTGAAATCATTTCCTAATTTCTATCTCCATAGTAACTACTTTAAAATCCATGAATTAAAATTTTACATAATTATTAGGTTCATTGGTTACCTTATGATGTCTATTAATACGACCTCTAGAATCATCACCTCTTAAGGGTGTTGGTCAATTTTTAGAATTTTTATACATAATAACCAATTACAAAACTAAAAAAGAATAGTATAATAATGAAGAGTAATAGTTTAGAAACACTAATAATAGTGGAAAAATTCTACCCTAGTAATAATTTCCTAATTTTTGGTTCAAAATTTATGAGAGAAAAGTGATTGAAACCCATATTCAAGAAAAAATGAATAACAATTCACTTTTGACTATGAATTTTATTATGAAAAGAACAAATAAGATGAACCAATTTTAGAGGATGTATTTTCTAATTATAATTCCTTCATTGAGGTTGTGAGTAGAATGAAATTATCTGTTATGAGTTCCATAAATTTTAATTAATCATTATTTATTCATTTTTATTTTATATTACCCAAATTCAATCAGTTCATTATAGTCAAATAAACCTAATTAAATTAAGGTACATTATGAAATTAAATCAAAAGAAAAATACAGGTAAATGATACTTCCATAGTCTAATAATTATCTACCATATTTTTTATCCAAAATTAATTATCACTTCTCTTGAAGAACAACTAAGTAATAAGATAGAACTTGAGATCTTTATGATACTATTACAAAATATTTATTCCATAAGAAAACATCTATAATTCATATGAAATCTCTATCCTTCTACTATTAGATCACCATAACTAAAGATATTGTTACCTCATTATAGATTGGATATCCATTGTTATTGAATAAATAAACATAAGTGGTGGTGTAGACTAGATCATGGTTTAATGAATTAATAAAATCATGTATGATTGGTAAGAAAATACAATTAAAATTAAAAATTAATTCCACTGAAAGAATAAATTCCCCCATAAATATCCCCTCTATAATAGTTAAAGTCCCCTATAATGGTTATTCTACCCCAAAAATTTATAGTAATTCTATATTTTAAGATGTAAACTTGGTCATGATATAATATGTGTGTTGTGGATTAATGAAGATATCTAAATTAAAATCAATTAATTTTTCTCCTTGATATAACTTCATCACAACATAATAACATGGGTTGTGTATTGAAGAAAAATATCTTCCCCCAAAATCATTAACTCTCCCAAACATTAGGTAATATCCTGTTAATTTTTCCATCATGGTCTAACGTTTCTAAATATTAATTTAATAAGGTATTGTAATGATAGAAAAATTGTAGTATGAAGAATTATTTGGTTGATTTCCAAATCTATCCCACTGCATAGTTTGTTGTGATGTGGTGAACATCACATTGTGAAAATATTTTTTTATCTCTTAAAAATATAATCTTATGTTTGGAATCTATGGTGGAATTTTTATATCTATGAAATAATATATCATTCAGTTTCTTGCAAGTTAATGTTAGGTATCCTCCTTATATCATGATGAGTAAAGTTCATTGTGGATATATAATGACATAAATCAATCCATGTATAGAATTATAAATGATATGGGGAGATTTATTACTTTATAAGACTTAGTTTATAATATTAACATGCCAAGTGTTGAGTTATCTATAGTTTTTATTCCTTAGGTGCTACCTCCTATGTAGAAACTTGCATTGGATCCTGTAGAACTACCTCATTCTATGCATGGGTAACCATTGATTCCTTAATTTCACATCTTTATTTCATTTTGGAATCTCATAGACGAGCTATGATGTAGTTATATTCACATGTATGACTCTAATTATATTTATATGTGAGTAGTTCTAGTTTTTTCTCATCCCTTATTTTACATTGTGAGGTATCCATTTCCACATGTTTAACACTTAATAGAATTTTTGACAAGGACATTACACATGTATAGATTATTGATCTCTCGTATGTATCCTCATTAGGGAGTATTTACCCTTTCCATGAATAAAGGGTTAATTATCCCCCTCAATATTAATCATACATAACTCCACTCAAAACCCATCTTGTTGTAAAGATTGTTCTTGTGATTTTATTTATTCTAAACAACCTTAAATTTATATAAAACTATTCCAAAGTTATATAAATTATAATTTATATAATAAATAATTGAGAATATATATAATTTTTTAGTATTTCATCAATTTGAACATCAATATCATTGAAAAACTTTTGATCAAAATTGACTCATCAAATTTCCCCACACTAGAACAATTAATTGTCCTCAAGAAAAAACTGAACATTAACCAAAATAAAATCAATATTTTAGTAAGAAAAAAATAATAAATCAATGATACTCATAAAAATTCAGTCATAATTTAATCCCTCAAAAGAAAATAACTTCTCTAATTTAATGTATCTTAATCATACTTCATCTATCATTCCAAATTAAAACACTTCTCCTCAATCATCTACATTATTCAGCCTTTCTCTATTACCCATGCCACTAATGACCGAACTTGCATAAAAATAAATTCATTCATAATTTAAGATCATTTAATTGGATTTATGATTGATCTCCACTATATTCACACAATCCATAATCATTCAAGATATCTAAATCTCCCCTTAGAGATCAAACCAAAAAAATCAAGTGGACTTTTCCTTAAGGTTCTAGTCTTATTTAGGGTAATGTTTTTAATGGTTTGATGCTAAAATTAGGGAGGAAATGATGAAAATAGAGTATGAATTATTATGGTATAATTTTTGATATTGAATTAAGATCAAAGTAAACTAAATTATCTTTATTTTTTAAGAGACAAAAATACCCACTTCCCCATTCCGATTTCTAATAAGATCACACATGATCAATCAAAATAGTTTTGAAATATCTTATTGACATAAACTTTTAAATTATATATTTTTTATTCATTTTTCCAATTTAATTTTTATTATAAATAAATATCACATTATTTGAAGTCAAAACTAACTAGAATCTCAATCCCCGCCATCAATCTCTTACAAACACTAATTTTAATAGTTACCATATGAAAGCGGATAGTTAATAGTTAAAATTTATTCCAAGGTATATTTCTAATTATTCATTTTCTATCTATTTTTTTAAATCATATATAATTTATTTAGTGTAATCACAAAATAACACATGTTCTTTTTTATAATATAAATAAGGGATTAATCCCTATGTTCTCCATTTTAGCATAATTTTTTCAGAAGCATCATGAAATAAACCAAACAAAATTATAAATTAAAATATAAATTCATAAATTAACACCAAATAATAATGGTAAAAAGTGTAAATATTATTTTATTATAATTTTTAAAAAAGAAAATTTTAGTCTATATAGTCTTGTTAAAGGATCAATTATAGGGTAGGTATCAAGATCAAATATGATGAAAAATAATAAATCAATATCCTTAATTTTATTCAAATTATTCCTTATTTAATAATATCAATAAAAATTTTCAAGTAGTTATGCATATACTGAAAAGTTATCTAGAATTACAGTGTAATGAATAATATATAAAATTATGTTTATAGTTCCTCTCGGTAATGAGAATCAAATTATTGGTTAATCAAGTCATGGCATGAATAATAATTATTTTTCAAGTAAATTAAATTTTCTTTGAATATAAACCATATCAGATATCAGTTAAAAAATATATATTAGAATATTTCTGAAACATCCAACAATTTTCAATAACGGAATCTTGATTTATCAGCATAATCAATAGAAATTTTATAACATGAAAAAATATAACACCCCAAAATTTTGGGATTTTTATTCAAAAGAGTTTAATATTTTAGATATTTTGTGTTACACAAAAAACATAGTTTATCTAGTGTTATATGAAAAACTGAGTTTATCTTGCATAACACGCAACACAAAGTGTGACATGTGTTACAAGCTACACTAAATTTAAACGAAACGTAACATACTATTAAAATATTATTATCTAATATGATAGTTATCAACTAGTTGTTTGAATGGGGGGTATGAATATTATTAACTAACTTATGAAAATATATTGTATAAACATGTATATAAAATTAATTCTTTAGTGTAAAATTAATTATAAATTAAAATAAAAACTATTTGGAAATAAAGAAAATCTTTTTTTGAAAAACTAATTTTTATGCACACAAATGAAATTTAACTCATTAAATTAAATAAATAAATTTTTGTGAATTATATTAATGAAATTTATATATTATATATTCAATAAATTTTTTAACAATCATCTTATGTGTTTTCTTGACAAGATATATGAATAAATTCAATTTTATGCTTAAAAAATATATTTTTTTAAAAAAAAATTGTCTCATTTTTTACACTTATTTTAAAATTAATGTTTGAAAATTTAAGAAAATAAATTTGAAAAAATAAATTTCATTTTCTAAATCACCATTTCAAAATTATCATAGGGTTAATTTTTGATAATTTTCCGAAAAAATAAATTTTGATAAATAGTGGAAAATATTGAATTCTAACTGAAAGATTCATTTTTTGTTTCAATTATTTATAAAGAGGAATTATATTTTCAAAGGGTTATAAATTAAAATTAGTATAATTATATATCTATTAATCAAATTTAATTAATTTTAATAATTTTCATATTGAATTTTTATATAAAAAATTGTAAACTTTTGAACATTTTCTCTTTGAAAACCTTTTTTATCATCATGTTTATGGTATTAATTTGAAGGTAAATTTTACCACTTATGTTAATGGAATTTTTAAAAATGGGTTAAATATTTTTAATAATAATAATTTATATTATCTAATAATGTCAACTTAATTTTTTATCATAGTGAATAATAAAAACAATAAATATTATTTATGGTGGTAAAGGTAGAAATGGGTTTATCATCAGTTAATCTAAATATATAAGGGTTAAAATGACATAAAAACTTGTATAAAATATATTTTATATCCATTTTAGAGTATATAATTTATAAGACTCTATAACACCTTTTTTGGACCTTTTTTTGTGTAACAAATGTGGGTACATCTTTTTATTTTCAAAAATTTCAAGTGTGCCCCTCACCTCACTTATAAAGGGACACCCCAATACTCTCCACTTCACACCTTAAAAACCTTTTGGTTCATCCAATAAATGCTGAAATAAATTATTTAATTCCATTATATAATTGTATAAAACTTATTTTTTTAGTAAATACAACATAGTAAAGCTTTTGGAGAAAACCTAATAAGGTTACCCCAAAACGAGGTAACGTTCTTCAATGAGAGTTTTTATTTTATTTATTCATACACCTCCTTAAATTATTATTAAACCATGATTATATGATAAAATAAGTATATTAAATATAATAATATTTTTTATTTTAATTTCATGACTTACGAACATCTCTACTTCCATCAAATGGGTTATGAAATCATCGTTTGTGTGTTTGAAAGACTACTCCTTCACGAACTGATGTCATTCTTTTTTTCCATTACCACCTATCACATTTGGGTATGGTGATGGATATAAAGTAGATATATTATATTTATAAAATAAATATACCTCCATATTCATTTTATCATATATAAATTTTTTACTTTCCATTCCATAGGGGATATGATAATGTCACTCGTGTGTACGGTGGACTACTGCCTCACGAAGCGATGCTATTCGTTTTCACTAATGCTTGACATGGAAGATAACAATGATAAATTTAATGAATAAATTTTATATACAAGACATAATTATGATATTAATGACATATTTATCATTATTAAAAGATATTATATCATTTTATTTCTTAACTTTTCACTCATTGAAAGATGATAATGTTATTCATGTACGTATGGACTACTACCTTCACGAAGCGATGTGAATCTATTTTTATCACCACACCACATGGATGATATGTATAAGTATATTTATAAAATATTTCATTTATTATATTAAGATAATTATGTAAATATAAAATATTACTTACCATCTTTCTATAATTATTATTGAAAAATGGAAATGTTACTCATGCGTATGTATGACCTACTGACTCCATGATCATACCACACTTAATTTATCAAAACCATGTTTAATGATTGGTATTAAAAGTATTATTTATGTATAAATATGATAAATATGTTTTTATTATAACTATTATTTATATTATGGAACCGTGATTAAAGTAAGAGTAAGGAATATAAAAAATCAAAACATATATTAAAAACAAAGTGGTTATTACCAAAAACATGACTTTAAGCTGAAATTATTAATGAATGTATAATAAAAAGGTTATAAGTAAATAATACTTTTTGTGATATATATATATATATATATAAGTAAGGTTTTGTAATATATGTATAATAAACTTATATTTATTTTATAGGAGGTTAAAATGCATATGAAGGAATTCGAGACTTAATGTAAGTGATTTTTATTCTCTCTTTTATTTCTGGAAGACATATAAAAATTAAAAACTCATTTATTTTGTGTGGTGACTATTTTAATTGTGAAATCATGAACATACTAATTTTGAAGATATTAAAAGTTTCATTTTATTTTATTATTTATTGGGGCTTGCGATTCAAAATATTACTAAAGGTGTAAGGGGTTTTAGTTTAACGTTTTACTTTCATGAGACACATGAAATATTCACCCAAAATTTATTTTATGTGGTGTGAATACTACCCATAAATTTATTTTATTATTATTTTTCATGAAAATTATTTTGATTTAAATATCCATTTAGGTTTGTCTCTTTCAAGAGGTTTATTGTTCAAAATTTGCCAAATTGGTAATGCATTTTTGTTTCAATTTTCTATCTTTGAGACATATGTTATCTTATAAACATGTATTATTTTATTAGGTGTATATAAAACCCCTTTTAATTGTAATATCATGAATTAATTTATCCTCATGATATTTTTTGTTTCATTTAATTTTATTCTTTCGTGGGGATTTCAATTCAATGTTACCAAAGTGGTAATTCTTTTATCATATAGTCTCATCGTTTATTGGGATTGTTTTTTTATTATGCTTAAAATGATGAAATATTATGATATATCACTAAATAAATTCATTAATTTTATTCTCCTTTTTTTAATTTCATGAGAATAAATTTTTTCCTTTAATTTTTTTTCTTTATGTACTAAATATTTCAAAATAATGTTTTTAATAAAAATCATCTTTATTTCTCTCTTAAATCAAAAAAAAAATTCTTACAAAAACATGTTTTCTAAAAAAAAGTCAAATTTCTTAAAATTATTAAAATCCTTTAATAAATAAATTTTTATCCATGTTTGAATTTTTATATATTTTTTTGAAAAAGATATTAATGTCATTTTCTAAAAAAAAATTATTTTTCTATTACTGAAAATGTGAAAGGAATTTTTTTTAATATTTACAGTATGAACAAAATTTCCCACCATCATCACTATTATTTTCATTAAATATTTCTTTATATATTTTCAATGTTATTATAAAAGAAAATTGTTTTAAATTTATTTTTTATATCTTAAAAATTGATTTTCAAATAAGAAATGATATTATCCTCAAGAAATGTTTTTAATGATTTTTAAAGCTTCTCTTATAAATTTAAGGGTCATTTTCAACAAAAATTATTTATAAAATGTTTTATGTTTTTAAAAAGTTTTTTTCAATGGAATGTTATTTTCCTCAAGCAATTTACCAAATTAATTATCTTTAGAAATAATTCTTCATCTAAGATGATATCCTTTGATATAATTTATTATTTACTAAGAATATCAACCAATAATATCATTATTATTCTTACCATGAATGTTTTATGATGATAATATTTTTATGAAACCCATTTATCTTGCTCAGATTATACCATGATAAAATGTTTATAAAATCCTCTTCTTTTCATGTGTTATTATATGATGAAATATGGAAATGATTATGAAAACTATCTCTTTTTCATAGATTATGATATGATAAAATGTTTAAGAAACCCATTTCATTTCATCGGTTATGATATGATGAGTGTTTTGTGATTTTTATCACACATACATATGATTTTCATTATGTGATGAGCAGGACATATATCTCCCTCCAATGCATTGAGAAATTATTAATGTTATATGAGATCAAATGGGTACACAGGAGGTTATCCAAATCTTGAAAGCGGGTCCATGGGAGATCATCCCAAGCCCAAAGTTGGTACACATGTAGTTAACTCAAGCCTAATATGCTATGAATTTCTTAGTGGTTATCACTGACCTAAGATTATATGTGCTTATGTATAATCCACAAATCTATGTCTTATGCCAATTTTTCACTCTCATAGATCATGTTCTTTAATTCCCTTATGATTCATGACTTATTAACTTCAAATATTTATTCTATGATTCAATATTATGATCTTTGATATTTCGAGTATGGTTTTCAAATTTTATGCTCAAGTTATCATACCCTTATATTCATGTTATACTCAGGTGTATCCCTTTTTTTACCATTACTGAGCATCTAATCTGACCCTTTCTTATTTTTCCATTCCCTAGTTTATGAATAGTGGTTTTAAGTAGGCTATTTTTGTAAAGAGTACTAAAGGAGAAGATATTTATGGAATATTTTTAACATATTTCACCAAATTAAAATCTTTTATACCTATTCTCTAAAGACACAAAAATATTATATTCCTTAAGAAAGTGTTTTTTTAATGTATTAAATATATATCTAAAAAGGTATAATATAATTGTGTGAGAATGATGAGATTCTATATTTGGTATCAGATAAAAGGTTTAGTTAACCTTTAGAAACTAGGATGAGAAAACTTTAGTAAGATCCCTAGGGAAATTTCTAAGGATATGTATAGGGATGTCTTTAAGGAAAATTCAAAGGATGATTTAAGGTATATTAAAATGTCCTAGAACTTTGGGAAATGATAGATAGAGTGGTTTACAATAAATGAAATCCATGTATGAATACTATAAGTGGATGTGGATCTAGGAAAAAGGTACCTATGGTTAATAACTCTTAAAAGGGCACATTGAGCTAGAATCGATCTTCTCCCTATGACTAAAAATGGGCCTTGTTGGACACCAAGTTTTTCACTCTTAGGGAATATTATTTAGAAGTTTACAAACAATTTATAAATCACCATAAAATATTTAAAAAGATGATTTCTATGAATGACCTTGGTTTAACCGATGGTTTCATATATTAAAAATAATGTTCCATGATTTACAATTCCTATAAGTTAATTTTCATGATTATGTGGTTCTATAGTATGATTATTGTTGCTCCCACTATTTTTTTCATTTTAATCAATATCTGGAACCAGAAATAATGGGGTTAACATTGAAAGTGATAAAAAAAATTCCGGATGAGAACCCAAATGGGATGGAGACTAAAGTGAATGATATGTGATTGTACCTAATTAGTTATCAGGAAAAATGATTAACAATATGATCCTTCCCTAACTCTTGGAATCAAAAAATAAGAGAAGGATAAAGTTTACTAGGATTTTTGGTAGTGGATACCATGGATTAAATAAGATTAAATTTTCCATATGCCAAGAATTTGGGAAAATAACTCAAGGTAATTTCTCATAGGGATGACAATATGTTTTGAGTGTTGCAAATAAAGATACAAAGATAGTAACTTCAAAGAAAAAATGAATAGTTTGATTAATAAAAATAGATGATAGTAATGGTATCCCTATGTTATCATCAACAATTTAATTTTTAAAATTTGGAAGATATAGTAATTATGAAAATCTATCTCCTAATGGGAAATCTTATAAAGAAAATCAGCAAGGTTGTATGAGTAATGGTTTTACTGTTGATGACAAAGAGACTTTGAATGAAATTTGAAAGGAAATTGGTATTAGAGAATAATATAATTAATCCTAGTTAATGATTTGACAAGGAATTGAGATTATTGAAGTATAATTATATTGGAATCAAGGATTATGTTATATGAATCGTGAAATATATTAGGATTTTTTAGCATAAGTTTTTCATTTTTTTTTTCAAATATATACTAAATGGTGATGATGGACTAGAAAAGTGATTTAATAGAAATGTGATATTTAGATAAATGGAAGATAAACCTTAATAGGTTTTGGATATTGAGATAATGATTTTAGGAAAAAAAGATGTTATATATGAATAAGTATTTTATATGGTACTGATTACTATGTAAATGATTAATTATTTATTGACAAAGAGGTTTATTCTATCATTGATGTACGTTTTCAATATGGTTTTACGGTAATTTAAGTTATTACAATGTTTTAATAGAATACATGATAAATGTATTCATATGTTTGGTATATAAAAATTAAGAGCTACTTCATGTTTTTTATGGGATTAATGATAAGTTAATTTTAGAAATTTAATGACCTTCTTTATAAATATTGAACTTCGGAAGGGTTATAAAGTTAACCATTTATGTAATGGTTTAAGTTTAACATTTCATGATATTTTATAGATTAACGTATTACTTCACTATATGAAGGTTTATCCATATTGGATAACCAGTGTTAAATATTTGTGGGATTTTAACTATATATAGAAGGAATTACATATCATTATTTTATGGATCTTATTTAGAGCTTCATACATGGGAAATTCATCTCTTAGAGTAATATATGAAGTGGAAATTGGTCAAGTAACAACTAAAGGATAAATTAGTTCCTATGAAATAAAAATATATCTAGTAAGTAAATTTTCATATGTTCTCAGACTAGATGGAAAATTAATTCACCAAAATTTGGAAACAGGATCTTGAAATAAAATATTATCATGTTATAATAATTTTTTAGGATATAAATTACCTTTTTCATGCCTCTTTGGTTTATGTATTTTTTCCTTTAATATTATATATATAACCCACTTTATTTTGATAAATTATCTCTATCACTCTCTATAATTATTTATGTTTTTATTCCAGGTCCATATCTTTACTTTCTAGTTATGTTCTCTAATTTAGAAACCTCGTATTTGTTATTCCAGATATATTTCACACATCCCTTTCTATTTTTCAATAGGATGTTTTATTAACCATTTTATATTAATTTTTTCTATGAACTAATTTTTAAATGTTATACCGTTAATTTTCGAGATGAATTTCAAGATAGAAATTCATTTTAAGGGTGTATAATATAACACCTCGATATTTTGTTAAAATAAATTTTCAAATAAATTTACTATTTTGAATATTTTATGTTACGTGAAAAAATGGTTTCTCTTGAATTAGAAGCAACACTTAGTTTATATTTTATAACATAAAACACTGAGTGTAACTTATGATCCACACTACAACGAGTTTAAATGAAACGTAACATACTATTAAAATATTATTATTTAATAGGATAACTATCACCTAGAAAGTGGAATGGGGATTATGAATAGGATTAACTAAATTATAAAAATATATTTTCTACATATTTATATTAAATTAAATATTTGGTTACCAACTAATTTGAAATTAAAATAAAACTATTTGTAAATAAAGAAAATATTTTTTAGAAAACAATTTTTTTATGAACAAAAATGCAATTTACCTCAATAAATTAAATGAATAAATTTGTTTTAATGATATTAATGAAATTTACCTATTATATTTTCAATAAATAATTTAACATTCATCTTATGTTTTTTATATACAAGATAAAAGAATAAATCCAATTTTATGTTTAAAACTGTATTTTTCTAAAAAAACAATTTGTCATGTTTTTTACAGTTATTTTTAAATTAATATTTGAAAATTTTATAAATTTAATATTAAAAAATAAATTTAGTTTTTTAAATAATAATTTCAAAATTATCTTAGGGTTTATTTTTTAGAATTTTATGAAAATATTAATTTTTTGATGAATAATGAAAAATACTAAGTTTTAATTGAAGACTTCCTTTTTATTTAAATTATTTAGAAATTTAAAATATATTTCAAATTGGATTTAAATTAAAATTATTAAAATTATATATCTATAAATCCAATTTATGTCATTTGAATTATTTTCATATTTAATTGTTATATAAAATCTTTATAAACTTTTTAACTTTGTCTCTTTGAAAACTTTCTTTCTCATTGTATCTCTAAGAATAATTTGAAATTAAATTTCTCCAATTATGTGAATTGAATTTATAAAAATATATTCAATATTTGGAATAATAATAAGTTATATTATATAATATGGTCAACTTATTTTTTTACCATAATGAATGGTAAAAAAAATTAAATCATTTATTGCAGTTAAGGTAGAAATAGGTTTACTGGGTAGATAAACTGACAAAATAAAGATTAAAATGACCTAAAAACATATATAAAATATTATATATGCATATATTTATACCCTATCTTATCTCGGGCTCAATACTATTCTATTCTTTACCCTTTTCTTGTAGAAAATGTGGGTATAACTTTTTCTTTTAAAAACTTACAAGTGTACCGCTCCCCCTAACTTATAAAAGGCCACCCCCTCTCCTCTCTACTGCACACGATAAAAAAATTTAATTCTTACAATGCCTGAAAAAATAAATTTAAAACTTACCTCATATCATCTTAGAAGCCTTGTTTTTGGAATAATTCTATTTTAGGAAGTCTTGGTGCAAAACTAATGAGGTTACCCAAAGAAGTGGTAACGTTCTTCAATGAGCATTTTTATTTTATTTCTTCCTCCACCTCATTATATTATTATTAAAAAATTATTATATAATATAAAAAGTATAATACATATAATTATATGTTTATATGTTAATTTAATTATCTAAAACGATATATATTTCCATAAAATGGGTTACAAAATCAGCATGCATGTGTGCGACGGACTATCGCCTCGTGAACTGATGTCATTTGTTTTTCCATTACCACCTCTCACAGTTGGGTATGATGATTCATAATATATATATATATATATATATATCATATTTATAACATAATTATATATATAGATTCATTATATCATATATATAACTTTTTAAATTTTCATTCCACTTGGGATACGATAATGTCACTCATTTGTAGGGTGGACTACCGCCTCGTGAAGCAATGTGATTTGTTTTCGCTAATGATTTACATATAAGATAAGAAGGATAAATTTAATGTATATATGTTATATATATGAAATGGTTATTATATTAATTAGATATTTATAATTCTTAAAATATAATATATCATTTTATTTTTAACCTTTTCACTCACTAATAGGTGATTATGTCGTTTGTGTTCGTGTAGACTACCACCTTCACAAAGTGTTGTGAATATTTTTTCATCACTACACAATATGGATGAAATTCATAAGTATATTTAAATAAATAATATGGTATTTATTATATTATTATATTTCTGGAAAGATGATATATTAATTACCTTCTTTCCATAATTATTTTTGACAAACCGAAATGTTACTCATGCATACGTCGGGCTACTATACCCATGATCATAAAATACTTCATTTATCATAACCATCATTCACGATTGGTATTAAATGTATTATTTTTGTATAAATATTATAAATATTTCATTATTTTTATTCTGGATATGATGAAACTATGGTCAAAGTAATAGGACTAAAAATAAAAAATCAAAACATATATAAAAAACAAAGCGATTATTACCTGAAACATAACATTGACTTGTAATTTTTAATAAAAATTTAATAAATGGTCATAAACATTCATATATTGTATTATACATATATTTATGGTTATTTAATATTTGTATAATAAACTTATATTTATTATATATGAGGTTTAAACGTATCTGAAGGAAGTCGATACTCAAGGTAAGGGATTTATATTCTCTCTTTTATTTCTAGGAGATGTATGAAAATTAACAACTCATTTATTTTCTTAAGTTTATATAATTCCCCTATAAAATGTTATATTAGGAATATACTAATTTTAATTATATTCAATATTTCATGGGATTGTCTTTTTTATTGTGACTTATGAATCAAAAGATTACTAAAGCGGTAATGGGATTTCCATCTCACCTTTTACTCCCATGGGACACATGTAATATTCACCACCTATTTATTTTAAGTGGTGTGAATACTACCCATAAATTTATTTTATTATTCATATCTTGAAAATTATTTTTATTTACATATCCATTTAGTTACTTCTATTTCAATTGGTTTATGGTTCAAAAGTTACCAAAGCGGTAATGGATTTTTGTCTTAATATTCCTTCTTTGAGACAAATGTTATGTTATGAATCTACATTATTTTAATAGGTGTATATCAATACAGTTTTATATTTAATATTATTATTTTATTTATTCTCATTATATTCTATATTTCATATAATGTTATTATTTCATGGACCTTATGATTCTATGTTACTGAAGTGGTAATGGTTTTATGATACAATCTCATCGTTTATCAGGATTGTTTATGATTATGCTTTGAAAGATGAAATATTATGATCTATCATTAAATAAACTCATGAATTTTTTTCTCCTCTATTTATGTCATCAGAATAAATTTTCCCCTTAATTTTCTTATCTTAAGTACTCAAGAGTTTAAAAGAATGTTATAAATAAAAATCATATTTATTTCTCTCTTCAGTCGAAAACCCTTTTTATTACCAAATAAAGTTTTCTAAAAATGTTCTCAAAAATATTTTATTAAAGTAATTTTTACCCATTTTTGGATTTTTACAAAATTGAATATTCATTTTGTTTTCCAAATAATGAACGTTTGGATTTTACAAAAAATGTGAGATAAATAATTGTTTTAATTTGTATGGTATGAATGTGATTTCCCACCATCAATAATATTATTTTATTAGAATATTAATTTATAATTTATTGAGTTTATTTTAAAAGAAAAGTATTTAAAAAAATATATGTTTTAAAAATTTCTTTTCAATGTGGATACATATTTTTCTTAATGAATTTTTTAAATTATTTTTAATGATTTCTTTATAAGTTTCATAGTTATTTTAAAAAAATGATTTCAATATATGTTTTACGTTTAAAAAAATCAAAGAAATTTTGTTTTCCTCAAGAAATGTTCCAAGTTATTTATATTTCAAAATCATTCTCCATATAATATGATATCCTTTGATATAATTAATTCTTTACTAGGGTTATGAACCAAGGATACCACTCTTATTCTTACTCTAAATGGTTTATGATGACATGATTTTTATGAAATTCGTATATCTTCAATGGGTTTTCCCAAGATAAAATATTTCTGAAACATACTTCCTTTCATTGGTTATGCTATGATAAAATATGGAAATTATTGTGAAACTTGTATTGTTTCCACAGGTTATGATATGATGAAATGTTTACATAACCCATTTTATTCCATGGGTTATGATATGATGAGGGTTTTATGATCTTGTGGCACACATACATATTAATTTCATTATTTGATGGGTGGAACCTATATATCTATCTAATTAATTGGGTATTGATTAATGTTATATTATCTCAAAGGGTACATAGGAGGTTATCCCAATCCTGAAAGAGGGTACACAGGAGGTCATCACAAGCCTGAATTAGGTACATGGATGGTTATCCCAATATAAACAAGTTTTAAATGTCTTGGTGGGAATCCTATTATAATATTTTCTATGTGTATGTGTGTTACACAAATATATGTCTTCTGCCAATGTTATGCTATCATGGATCTTATTCTTTGATTCCCTTATAATTAATTTCTTTTTAACTTCCAATATTTATTCCATTACTCAATAATATTATCTATGATATGCAAGGTATAGTTTTCAAAGGTTATTCTCTTATTCTCATACCACTATGTTTATGTTATTCTTACGTGTCTCCCTTGTTTACCCTTACTGAGTATATGAGGTCACCATTTATTATTTTTTTTACTTTCCCCATGTTATAAATAAAGGTTTTATGTATGTTATGTTTGTTAAGAGTTCTAAAGGGAAAGATAATAATGGTATATGTTGAATATATTTCACCAAATTAGAATATTGTGTACCTAGTCTCCAAAGACACTAGACTATTATGGTCTCTAGGGATATGTTTGTGTGGTGTATTGAATATTAATCTAAAATATGTAATATCTATGTATGGGAATCCTATGTCACTTTAAAAAATATATGTCCTTAATTTTTATTTTTACTCGATCATTGAGGGGAAAAAGATAAATTGGGGTATGAGTATTCCTCCCCCATATATGAATTAAAAATTATATCCAATAATTTAAAAAAATGTAGTTTCATTAAAAAAATAGTTAAACGCCTAAATGGAATGTCTTGAAAAGAAAATAAAGAAATATAATTCCTCCTTCATTTTTGAAATCATCTATTCCTTGATATTTAGTTTAATCAACTATAGTGAAATCCTTGCATGTTTTTTGAGTTTTGGTACTGGGTTCCCTGATACAAAAAATTTTACACTTACAATAATGTTAGCTCAAAAATATATATCAATAGAGCTTTAAAAAATAGTGTATCTAAAAAACTAATGCTTCCATATATTTTTACAAAAGATTACAAAAATTATATTAAATGAAAACAATCAAAAAATAAATACATGGATAAAAAAATGTTAAAAAATTATCAAAGATAAAAATCATTGTCATAAGTACAAAAAAATAGGGGAGGGGTATCCTATGAATCCTCGGTGTGTTCTTTATCCTATATAACATCCTCTTTTATCTCTTCAATAACTATCTAATTGAAATACAAGGAGGATTTTGCCTATTGACTAGATGTGAGCTCGGCCGGGTCGATGATGGAATTTGAATCTTGATGGGTTGTTAGTGGTACATTTATATAATGTAGGGTCTTTATGTCATCATTGGGAAATGTATGCTATGTACTCATGGTTTCCTTGATAATGGGGCCCTACTTGGTACCCTGATAATTTATAACCATGTTCTCTGATAGAATTTTGGTTTCAATTATGACATCAATTGATACAAGTGTTTTCTCAATGGTCGTACTCATGGGCTACTGAATACTTAGTGTAATGGTATAAAATGTTGTTTTAGTGGTTTTTTAACTTTGATAGTATCTATAATGGGTGAATTCTTAGTGTTATCATGCACTTACATATCTCAAATTTATAGAGAGGTTTTATGTTGAGATATTGGATCAATAAATGAAATATCATGTGTGGATGCCTTGGAAAACTTTACTTTACACTTACTCTAAGAATCTTACTAAATATTGATCCAAGTTGTAGATTCAAACATAGTTTCATATAACTCATGGTTCATGGGTATGACAAGGGTGTTTTATCATTGAAAATTATTCACAAATAGAACTGATGGTGGGATAATGTGGGTGGTGGATATGTTAGGTTAAAATTGGGTGTGGTCATGAATATGGAGGGTGTAATTTTGTGTGGAACATGTGGATAGGATAATATTAGTCTATTTTATGGTAAATGGGGTGGAACTAGTGATATATCAAATGGAATCCCCATTATATAGCACATGGGATTTTGGATCCCAACATCATCTTCATAATAAGAATAAATGTATCTATTCAACTAATATCATGGAAACGATGTTGGTGATTCTTAATCATGTGCTATAATTTACTGTACTTTGGGTTTTTGGGGTTATTTGGAGTGGAATTTCACCTATTATTTTCCCTATTCATCATTATCCTCATTTGGAATCATTTTATACTCCTCACACCAAATATAATCATTTTACTTTCCCTAAAAAAGAAAGAGATTAACCAACTAAATCCTACCAAAATATCTATATAAAACTAACTTATGAAAAATTAAAAGGTTATTTTACAAGTGTATGATTAATTATCTACCCATAATCATTAAATTGTACTTCATGAAATTTCCCCTGGAATAAAAGGTACATTTTTTTAACATATTTGTCTTTCCATTCTTCTGCATGGTATAATAAACCACGAAATCTAGTTATATCATTGATCCTTGGGAGAATTTGATTTCTAGTTATGTAAGGGTAAACTCTCTTTGAATAATCCAAATAATCATATTCACCTATTATATACTTTTTTCCACATCATGATAGATCTTTTGGGTTTGTTGTAAGTGTTGGACAAACTTTCCATAAATGGTACCTAGTGGGAGTAAGATCAAGTTCACAATATGATTGAGTAATAAAAAACATGGAATTATAGTACCAATGACTACCCTAAAATAATTCACTAATAAATTATTATAATATCATCCCAACCTAAAATATAAATACTCTAATGTATGTAGAATGGTGGGAAATCAAGAATTAATTCTTAGTAAGCATCCTCTCATACCTGAATGATGTATTCTAGATTCATTTACATTAAATCCTCAAATATATTATTTTACACCCCATTTTTAATATTATACCTATATCATAGGTCTTGTTGGACATGATTCATTTCCATTGAAACATCTTTAACCTCTCTCGGTAGATTAGGTTGGTGAAATAGAGGCAACGATGAATGTTCTCTTTGTATGTATTGTCATTTGATAATGAATGGGGGATGGAGGAATCAAAATGGGTTATAGTTATGGATGTGGATGAGGAAGGAATATAGGATGGTCTTGGTGTTATTTTTAGTGGTGGGGTAGGTTCTCTAGTTATGTGAGTTTTGAGTCGATTGGATGGTAACTTATCGAATCATTGTGGTGGTGGTCATTTGAGATTCAGATTTGTATTAGAAGAAGGTTACAAATTATTTAGGAAAATAATGGTATATAATGAAGGAGGAAAACATTTTAGGGGTATGTGTAAGGTTTATAGAGGTTTCCTGGTAGATATTGGAAAGATGAGAGATGGTTTTTTGTGTTTTGGGGTTTAGAGGCATCAGTTGGAAAATTGGTTTAGAAAAATATATGAATCAATGTAAGGAGGGGAGTGATATTGATAGAGTTAAGGTAAAAATATATTAACTTATTGATCCATTATAGGGGTAAGATATTTTTCCAAAAAAGGCTTGGTCTAAGATATAATCAAAAAAATAGTAATGAACCATTGTTATACAATCATGATGTTATCACTTTGTATTTATTAAAATTTAAAACATTATAGAATAAAGGCCTATACCAAGGAATGAAGATTCTTAATAATAAAGTCCCATAAAAATTAAAACAAAATACAAAAATCATTATATTGGTGGTATCCCATCATGGTATGAATTTTATATTAGTGTCTTCTGTGGTTTAGGATTATAGATTTTATAGTAGTACTAAGCCATAGTCATCCATTTGTTCCTAGAGGAGGTAAATTCAAAATATTTAAATTCCAAGTCATTTTTAGTGTGGATAGATTTTCTAGAGTGTGATAATTTATGGATGTTCCGTGAGGATAGGTTTTTACTATGTGAATACAACATGGAAATATCCCTATTAAGGTTTATGCCTTTTGATAATGTATATTTCATCATGGTCTTCACTCTATACTGTGACTGAAAAAATATTTCTGGAGTGATGAAATTAAATAAATTTTATACTAATATTCTACTATAGAGTGGCCTTTATATTCATGGTTTTATACTTCTTGTAAACATTACAAGGGATATATAATGTATTGTGGCCTTGTCACTACACCATGGTGACCAAAAAATTCCCATAGACACTAAATTGTTAAAATTCACCCTTACGGTCTCTTGTATCATGACATATACTATTATATCATAATACCATGATTATTAAATGTAATGATCAAACATTGTAGTGTATAGTGTGGGACTAAAAATTGATCAATTTTTCCCTTTAAAAATTTTGTTTTGGTTCTCAAAATACTATTTCTATCCCTTGTAAATTACTTTCACTACTTTATTCTCATATTTGGGTGATATTTAATTGGAATAATGAGATGGGTCTAAGAGATCATCTCACAATCTATAAAATTATATTTTTTTCAAAAAATACCAACCTGAAAACTAAAATTAAAAAGTAATAAATAACAAAATAAAACATACCTTGGTTAAATCTTAGATAGATCCTTATTTAAGTCAAAATCTTGATGTTCTTGATGATGTTATTTAGTAAAAATAATGGAAATAATACACCCCACATAAGAATATTTAATGTAGTGTTTAAGGTGATAGTCACTCACCCTAATGTGTGGTTCCTCTCTCATTTTAATTTCTAAATCTCTATATGGGAAGGTACTTGTGTCCATGAAAGGACCTGAAAATATTTATAAGAGTTTAACAAGGAACAAACTGAAACATGATTTAAATAAAATTACCTTGTCCCTCGAGTTTAACTCATTCCTTTGAATGTTTTAGTCATGATAAATCCTTATCTTCTACATAAAAATAGTTTTATTTTCATAATTATTCTTTTAGATTTATTCATTCTCATCAATATTTGAAAGTATCTTCCATTTATCTTTATCTTTATTATTTTTGATAGATTTGGTCGCCCTATATGATTTTTGGGTGATCTACACCAAAATTTGGCATGATTCTTTATACAAAAAAGAAATAGATACATTCTAAATACTGTCTTTTATGTTATTATATAATAGTAAAATTCATCATTGAGTTTTATCAATCAATAATTCATACTATTACTAATGATGATGAGTGGTATGACTCTAATACGCTTTCTACTTCATTATCTGGTACACATCATTGAATCAGCCCAACCCATAATTTATTAAATAGTATAGGATCGGCCCAAAGTTAATATTTTACTTAAGTTAATATCCCATTTATTTTTTGGTATGTAAACTACTATAATATTGTCTCAGTTTCCAAAAAGATGTTTTTATCAGTTAAACATGGTATTATCTTGGTCTTGTATGAAAATAAGTTCTCATCTCAAAATTCATTTTTAATTTAAACCTCATGAAATCCAATAAAATGGGATAAATATATCCTTAAAATATGTTTAACAATCACACTCTCTAACCCATTCTTTTCTTTTATTTCTATAAAAAACTCTTAAAGGAAATGGATCCACTGAATAAATCTAGGTGTATTATCTTTCCTATTATAAAATAATTCAATATTGTGTGATCATAATGAATAAACCCATTTGAGGGAAACATATAAGTTATAAACTAGTCTAAAGTGAATACTATTGTGAGTAACTACTTCTCTATTATGGTTTAGTTGAATTTCACCTTTATAATATTAAATATAACATAGTAGATAAGTTGTAAGATTGTATATATCTTCTCTTTTCTTGACAACTTCCCATACATAATAGTCAATTTTTTACACATAATCTTGAAAGTATATTTACAGTTTTTATGATAGAATTACTGGGGATGTGATTTGTTTTGTATTCATATCATGGAAAGCATCCTTAAAAATTATATTGAATATGAAGTCCATATATTTTCCCAAATTATGGGTGATGTATTGATAAATTTAATGGAAATATTTTATAATACTTTAATAAAAATCAAAATTTCTCAACATGCTATAAATTTCCCTCACCATGGTTTGTTATAGAAATTACTTGATTACTTTTATGTTCTCAAGATCCACTTTTATCTCATCATTTGAATTATGATGATTTTTTATGATTCTACCATTCCCTATGTAATGGGAATTCTCCCAATTGATCATTAGAAATATATATTAATGTCTCTATAATATCAAG
Source organism: Viscum album (assembly GCA_963277665.1). NCBI lineage: Eukaryota > Viridiplantae > Streptophyta > Magnoliopsida > Santalales > Viscaceae > Viscum > Viscum album. Next base: position 283,436,334 of record OY728129.1, read on the forward strand.
TGATGATTCTTTATACACGCCTAAAATGATTGAAAAAATAGATAAATTTTTCATAATTCCTAGAGAATATTATCCACTTCTCTGTGAAGAATATTTGGAATTCACTGATGAAAAGTGGTGGGTGTATTAAAGATATAGAATGATATATATCTATAAGTGAAAGTTTCATAGGGTATTGTAAACATCATGTTTCTGGTATCCTCCCATGAAACTAGTGTTTCATTATTCTAACAATAAAAATCATAGAATAAATAGTACTTATGGTTGACTAATCATTTCAACATTTTTTGATGAATGGGAGGGGAAAATAACCCTTTTCTGTTACATCATTTAGTTTTTTTGTAATCAACACAACCTCCCCACACATTCACTATTTATATGGATAACAACTCATTATATTTCATTGATATTATCATCCCTCCTTTCTTTTGCACAATTTGGATATATAATCACAAATCTCATTCCACTTTGTTATGATCAAACTGGGTTCCACAAACCTCAGGTAAACCTCCTCATGCATAGACTAGTGGTTAGGGTCTATAAGGTATCTATAGAGAGACTATGCCCATATATATATATAATCATAAATTATAGAAAAAGTACTATCAATAAAAAATAGTAATTACAAAATAATATAATCATAATGACAGTAATCACAAATATATTAAATCCAAAAGTAAATTAAAATGATAATTCTATAAAATATGGTATCTTTGACATGTCATGTTAGTCACACTAGTACAAATAGGATCTCCCATTATTAGATCATATATTACTCCTGACACACCCTTTTAAATAAGGGAAGGAAAAAATATTATGAATAGTACATTGAATAATCTTAATGTACACAGAAATCATAATAGAAGAGAAGATGTCTATCCAAAAAGACATATGTATTATGACTACACTCCAAGAGGCCATCGTAGGTCTTACCAATTTATCCTAGAAAACGTATCCCCCCAACGCTGAGAACCAACATTGAGGGCCTATGTTGGGGACCTACATGGTTGTATTTTTCTTGAACCCCTACATAAGAGAGTTGCACCGTGGACCTACGTGAAGTACTTTCACCAAAAACAACATTCAAACAGGTCTCATTATTGCCTATAAATAGGACTCTTGAGCTCCTCATTTGAAAAAATGGAAAACTTGGAAGAACCCTCAGAGGTATCATTGCACACCAACTTTTCCTAGGTCCCCCGAATTTCTCCGGTAGCTCTCTAAAACATGAGATAAGGGAGAATTAAAATTTGATAAGCATGATCAAGGTCACTTTAGTATCTAAAATATGAAACATTTTTTAGGATCTTTCTTCCATAAGAATAAGTCACATGCACAATTTTCTTCTCCCTAATCAAGGACATATGGGAGACTCATTCAAGGGAACTAGAGGACACCCAGGGTGATTAGGTTAAGTCCTAACCCAAGTGTTTTCCCTCGGTGGTCCATTTACATAGGAATATCCAACGCAAAAATCCCTTTTCACCCTATGCGGAGCACTTTCAGTTCCTCCTAGGACCTGCATGACACAACTGTAAAACACACCTACACAGTGTACCTATGCCGAGAACATGTTCTCAAGACCTACATGAATCAAACTTTAAGACATCTTCAAATCCAATCATGGCAGGGCCTATTCTTCCTTGTTTACATTATATGAAATGGAACAAGTTAAAAACTCCACCAAGACCCTCAGATTTACACAACATTGGTGAATGGAACACCAGTGTGTCCTCCATTTGGGTATGTATTCCTATGGTCAGAGGTTCCACGCACTTGTCTGGTTGGCTGCTAAGGTTTCTTGGGGTGCATGTGGGTATGTTTCCCCATGGTCATGAGGAACCTTACCCTAGGTATATTTTTGGGGAGTTCTTAGGATGGAGGATTGGGATTTGGATCATTTCGGACCCTTCTCATCTCTAAGACCCAGAGCCTCCAATTCTCAGTGAAGTTCCCAATCAGGATCTAAGTATCACAAAGAGGGGGAGGGGGTGAATCAGTGATGTCTTTTTTACTTTTATGTTTCCTTATTTGGGAAACAACCTTCACATATTGTTAAAGAGTTTCTTCTTTCCTGAACACACACAACCACAAGAACACAATATTTGCAAGGTTCACTACTCAACAAGAGTGGCTATATCCTTGGTATGGTACGGAGATAATCTAGTACCACACAATACACTAGAAAAAAATCCTTTGATGTGGAATACAATGAGTAGGATATACCCTTACACTCATGTAGCACTTGGAAAACAATATTAAAGTGTGTGTTCACCCTCTTAGCACAAATAGGAAATTACAGTATTTCAGTGCTTCTTTACAATTGAAAAGATGTATTCTCTGAAGTAAAAATATTCACTTTCTTACCAAAAATCCAGTAAGAACTATCTTATGAACAATTGAATACGTGCGAAGACCATAACGTTTTTGCGCAACCTTTAGGGTTCCTTGAACTCAATTCAAATGGCTTGTGCGTAAAAATTCCCTTTTGGCATGGAAAACCTTTTTTGCGCAACTTCTTGTTTCCACGCAACTTTCCACTTTTTACGTAGCTTCCCACTTTTTCGTGAACCCTTCTTCCTTTCACACAAACCTCTTTATTTTTGTGCGACTCACTTAGTGTATAATTTTACGCACTTCAGAGCTCAAGATTTCTCTAAGTGTCGATCCATACAAATGAGAGGGGTTACCTCGTATTTATAATCCTTTTTAACCCTACACAAAAAACACTAATCCGCACATAAAACCCTCTTCATTCATGTAAAAACTCTTTCACGCAACATAATATTTTGTGAAATGCTCCAATTTTTCACGCACCTCATGCCTTTTCCAATTTTTGAGCTTCTGATCTTGAAACATTTCTTGCACGAAAAACATCATTCTACTATTTCGTGCACCATGCAAATATTTCGTGCAGCCTTTATTTTTCCGGCACTTTTCCCAATTTTCTACACACTACATGCCTTTTCCATTTTTTAATGTTTTGAACATGAATCATGCCTTGCGCACAAAAATATAAACCATCTTTAATCTTTATCATAATATCTATTTCCAAAAACACATTTCTTCATCTCTCAATTTTTAGGCCCAAAAATTTGGTAAACACTAGAAAAAGGCGCCACCTTAAACTGTTCTTTTGTGTCGCCTCCAGATTGTCCATTCCTTTTTCATTTCTCTCTCCAATACTTCTCATATCGATTCTTCATCTTTCATCATGAACTCCAATATTGTGATATATATCCTTTGAAATACCTTATTTAGCATCGTCAGAGTTACAATGGAAAGTACTGTAACTTCCTTATCTTCAAGCAACATCATTCTCTCTAATCAAAACTATATATGACTGCATAATCATTTCTCCCCTGTTCTTTCATAAGGAGTGCATCAAAAGTTATTATAACTTATGATATTTCTGAAATAGATATCATAAAATCATATTCTAGTTTTCAAGTCCTTTATAAAGTGAATTGATTTATCTTCTTTAACAACAAAAAGACAACACTCTGTAACAGAAAACTCTTATTACTTCCTTATCCATCCAACTTGGTCCCAACACTCAGTAGGGAGGGTGAAGATCACACATGCTTTTCCCTTCAACAGAGAATTAGATCCTCCCCCATCGATGGAATATATTATAGGGAAACTATCCAAGTGTAATCCCCTATCCTTTCATATAGGAGGCTGCAGTATTTCTCCTTTATACATCCTTCACCTTAATTCCTTCATTACATTAGACACATATCCAATGTAAATTGAAGAGATGGAAGCACCATTGTCATGTCCTCTTCTATCGTAGCTCTGGTCTCTTCTATCATATCCCATGACTCTTCCATCATCAAAGGAAGGAAAGTGTGCGGTTTCTTGAATTTTCACATCCTCTTTTTTCTCACAATGAGAATGAATCACATGGGCTTAGAGGTCTGTGATGATTACGACAACCACCCAATCCACCCATATTGAATGATCTATGTTAACTCCAATTCCAATCATAACTGTGATATATAGGAATCCTTATCAAGGACCTATATCTATATAATATAATCCATGAAATGGGAAATAATTCTACCCCCAATAGGAATCCTTCTAGGTGTAATCTCTAAATTAATTGAACTATGAGAACTTTGATTACTACTAGCCAAGATACATATGAAGCCCACTCGGAGCCTGAGCTCAATGGGAATCCTACTTAGTAGTAAAACCCAATCATAATTAACTTAATTAGGACATATTATTGAGGAATATGTCACAACTTAATCCTCACAAATGGCCCATAATCACCTGTGAGAATTAACAAACTATGTGGGCTCGGATTCCCATCCAAACGAGATATGAAGGAAGCCTCCCAGAGGTTCAAACCCAACATCCTAAAACAAATTTTTTCTTTTGGCCCATATCCTCAATAGGGTCTAATTAAACTTGTAAACTCATATTCCTTCCTGGTTCCTTGGGTTTCTTAGGCCTAAGTCCCACACTAATCTTTGAATAGGAACCTTCCTCTTAGATGTCATTTTCATACGGCGTTAAACTATATGGTTCGACCTTTATTAAATTACATGTAAAGGGATAATGTGTCACATTAAATTGAACAAACTACATGGGTTCTGATTCCTTTCATGAGGATATGTAGGTATCCCATCTATGGGTTTGATCCCAATATAAAAACAACTTTCATCTCCCTAGATGATGATAAAATTCAGAGTAAAATTTGTGTACCTATATGAAAATAGATTCCAGAGTAAAATTTCATCTCCCTCGATGAAGATAAACTCCAGAGTAATATTTTAATAACTGGATAACAATAAACTACATAGTAAACTCTTATCTCCTTGGATGATGATAAATTTTAGAGTCACATTCACCTACCTGGATGACCATAAACTCCAGAGTGCCACACTGAGTGCTTAAAAACTAGAATCATTGTGATAATGACCAAATAATATCTATGTGGTATATATAAGTGGATACCATCAATGTAGAACCCTAGATACATAGAGATATATCCATTGATGAAGAACCTTGAACACATACAAATGATTCTGAATTCCAAACATGCTAATAATTGATTTCTAATCTTTGGATGGCCTAATTCATACTTGGTAATTAATGAAGGATTCACAAACATATATTAAACATATTATAGAGTCCCATAGTAGGCAATAACTCCCCCAAAAGTGTGTGAGGAGTACGAACTCCCATCCTCTCTTCCAATGCAAGTTCATAAGTATTGTAGGTCAATAAACCTAATAAACTCCTATATATGGAAAGTAGGATTCTTCAAATATAGAACCATTGGGTGTTTCTTGTTCCACAAACAAATATGTTAGAAACCAATTAGAAATAGTGATTCCTAACAAGAACACATGTTCTGAGGGTAAAAAAAATGGTGAACCCAACGTGAATCCTTAACCAATATGATAGTGTTACCCATATTTTAGGCCTCTGTCAATTGATAAAATAGGTCCAGAAAAGGAAATTAATCATGCATTCAATCATCCAAAAAGAGTATTCATTTCTACAGTTACTTGTTTGTATTTTTCATATATACAGTCACTTCCTTACAAGAACCCCATTCATTCCAAATGGATTCCTTTCAATTTTCACCAACAAACGCCCTAGTTATTGCTCAAGTTGGATCATTTTCCACTTGATGGAAATCACCAATGAATAAAAATCTTCAATGTCTGGTCTCTAGTGAATTTATTCGAGTATTCTGTCAACATGGTTCTATTACAACTTTTGAGGCTTCCCAATAGGCTCTCCAAATCAATAATAATTCTTTGATCATCCGGTCACTGATAACAAGTGGTACAGAAGAAGATGGTTCCAAAAATCGTCTTCAACTATTTTGGGAGCTTACCCCTAGAATGAAATAACCAATACCTCCCATATTCTAGGGAGGTCAACCAAGAGGCCACCTATGGAATCATCCCAAAGACACAAGGGTCCTTCCCAAGGGATCTTTCAAATAATCATCACCACTAATGTCATGCGACAGTAAATCCTCAACATGATAAGGGTGTTGCCTTTAACTATCCGGCCTAGTTCCCTTAGACTCGTACATGCAAGATGGTACACCAGGGACAGAAATGGCTAATAGTGACCAGGATCCTACCTTTGACCCCTCTAGAGAATCCCGACAACCCAACTTGGTGGAAAACAACGATCGTGCATATACACATATTCGTCGTCAATCATCCAACTAGTAGACTCATCTGGTGGAATCCAATGAATACCACCATTCTAATTTAGTGGAGTACCATAAGTAGGAACATACACTTGGATACACCCATCTATCCCACCAATAGCCTCATCTGGAATCACACATAGAATTCAGTCAGAATGTCCTGATGATAAGCAGAGGGCAGACTCAACTCTTTTACCAAACACATGAGTACTACTAGTATCCACTAATTAGAAAGGGAGGACATGAGATGGTACATACCCCTAATATAGATATTAAATGGACATATATTCTTATTTTAGACACTAAATTCACCAAAAACATCTTGGGAATTGTGAAATGGTAGACGAAAATTCCTTCTCATATCCTAGTGACTTTCCATGATATCATTATGGAAGAAACACGAGTACCTAAGGGACATAAGAATAACTTTGTTCCCACAAATAGGGTGGCTCATCAGCATGTCACCCTAAAGTAGATACATATCTTTGTTCCCATTTAGAAGGGTCATGGGGCATACTCCCACATATCATACGGACAACGGGATCAGGCACACACACTCATTTGAATTAGTGATAATCAGTCTATTCTGAAAGCCACTCCAAGGAAGGCACATACACCTACCTATGATAACCACTATTCCCATAAAGTGGCCCCAACTACTTGTAATAAGGAATCCAGAAAAGAAGTCTCATAAAACACAGTTGAAAAATCAAGAGTCAATTTGTGATTTTTCACTGCTCAATGATGGATTTCTTGAAGACCCTAGACATTTATCTATTGTGGCTCATGATCCTACCCTCCCATTACCAAATTATGGGTGTAGTATTAGTAACATTGAAGGTAATCAACATAAACTTCCTCATGAATTCAATATTCATAAAAATTCAATCAATATTAAGATCCTATCTATTGATGAGTGTCACGAAAACCCTCCGTGTTTTCAGAAGACAAAGTAGCAAGAGGTTATACCCCTTACTATAATCCACTATGATGGTCCTCCCCATGATGGAATTCACTGAAAAACTTCACTAAATAGTAGTGATTCATATTGTTAAGATAATTCTCCTACTGATAGTGTTGTGATGAGAAAGCCCTCTTATCTTGAGGCACTTGAAAACATAAGGCCAATCATGTCTGATGCCTTGTCACTGGTGGGATAAATTATTTCTCAGTCAGAGGAAAACCCAATGTAGTGGTCATTCATCAAACCACCCTTGGTCCATTTATCTTCCAATACAATAGAGGAACTCTCTAACGATCTAGCTAATTTTGATAAAGAGATAGAAAAATGCCAACTTTTGTCTGATCAAGTAGAGAAACCTACAGAAAAAGGATAAAAGGATATGTTTAACATGATAAAAACAAATGGATAAGGGTGAAATTCCAGTCATGTTCTAGCCTTTGGCCACGTCTCCATACAATATTCCAGATATGCAGGTAGAATATTGTATTCATGATATCGACCTCAATATATGGAATACTTTTCCGCATCTAAAATCCAAAATATTACAGTATGATGAATATTAAAGTTATTTTAAGTTAATAGAATGTTTGAAATTACAAATTGACTTGGAATCTCTCTTAGCTTCCCGACATGCAAAATTTGTGAAGCAATAGAGATCTTTTTAACATTCACGCCTCAATGCATTCATAATGTTATGAAAATTGATCTTCGACACCCCATATGGTGTCTATATCATAGGATGGGGTTCACATAGAGCATTTCATTTCACTATACTCTTCAGTTAGAGAAGACCACCAAAAGTGGTCTCATGAAATGTCATTTCCCCAGGCTGGCTACAACAAATGAATTTTGTTCATGACTGAAGAGATGCTCAGTGAGAACAGGCCTCACCCAACTTTCACCAATGTCTGGACCAAATAGAGAAATATATTGATATAATTATTCATCAAGTGTCTGAGAACATTGACCATGCCTCCTACTTAGAGGATTTCAGACATCAGATTGTGGAAATGTTTGAAATAGCACAACGGTCTTCCAAAGAAGGTGATTTAAGTGAGTGCTAGATAATGCACCCAGCCAATGTTTGGACCAAAATTTTTAAACTCCGAATAGAATCAATGATCATATCATCCATAGATTTTCATAAGCCACCTTAGCCCATAGGGATGGGGTTTTTTTAACTCAAACATCTAAATTAACAAATAGAGTCTGAAGGGTTGATAAAGAAGAATATGAACAACCCCATCCCGCAGGGGAAGGGGCTCCTTCACATTCACAATCCCCTCTTCATTAGAAGTCAGTTTTCTCATGATAAGGGAAGAATACAAAAAATGACCACACAACTGAAAATATAAAAGGATTCCCTTCAAGTAACTTTCCTCTAAAAAGTTCCAAGGGAACCAAAAAATAGGTGGAAACGTCTCATGGAAGGCATAGAAGAATGTGATATCATAGAGATGCTGATATAATGTCAACATTGCATTATGCATTGGTGAATTTCACCAATTACATCATTGAAGATCCTCCAGAAAATGAATCTAGTTCAGGGGAGTAATAGGATGAAGTTCTTGTTCATAATATGGTATACACCAAAGAAAACAAAGGAGGTGTGCATATCTAAAATCATAGGCTTACCCAAAATTTATGTATCCCCTTAAATAATTAATTCCCTCCTCTTTGAAAGGAACCTAATAAAGAAAAAGGTAAAGTTCATATCGTGTCTCACCTTTCCCCCAGAGAAGTTCAATCCATTTCACTTGAGAAAAGATTTTCTCAGTAACATGAGGAGATGAAGGAGTTGAGAACACACAATTCAGAGTTACTCCAAGGTAGTATTCCTACCTTATATGCTTTGTAAGCAGACCCCCAACTCACACTTCCTGTTGGAACACATCAGCAAAGAGGGTTTGTTGCAACAACTGAATCCAAAAAGGGATCATCCAATCAATGTGGACATCAACCACTAATTTATTTGTATCTTGAAATATCAAATCAAGAATACCCTACATTGGGTAAACAAACATAACATGGTCAGACACATCCTAATTGACCCACCTCAATTGGTTATCCACGAAAGATACCCCCGGTGACACCACCAGTTTTCCTACTAGTTTTTGCACTAGTTTAGGCTCTAACTACCATACTTGTTAAGGTACTAGCTTATCTAGATTTTTTATTAATGATTACGAATACCATTCATTCATTGACAACCTGATTGGAATCTATGGAAGTATAGCATGTACTAGTACAAATATAAAAGAAGGCTTATCCTGAATTGGTAGATCTGACTCCTCCCCCACCAAACTTTGGTAATCCCACATTTCCAATCACCAATGGATTATGATATCCAGATAAAAACTTGATACATTTTGTCTCTCGTTGTGATCCCATGATGCAGAGCCCTGAGAAATGGGATTAATTGAAACTTATATGATTCATACAATCATTGTAAGGGATATCCTTTGTATGGTACATGAGCATGTAGTCTCGATCGATCATTGGATGGAAAGATCTCCATCATAAGTTCCTTTTCCAATTCATCTTAATGTTTCAAAAGACAATAGTCTTTGATCTCACAAACTGCAAGAAAATGGAGAATGAAAGAGTTTCATATTTCATTGCTCAGTGGAAAATAATTAATATACTCCTTCAATATACTTCTCCCTTAAGAGGAGTTTCTACCCATTTGTGTAAAAAAACTCCATGATGAATTCTACACACCATTAATAGCTATGAAATACACAAGAGGGTTTCTTGATATGTGCTAGATTTCTCAATAAGTGGAAATCACCATAGCAGAGACTAGAGATGAATCTCGAGTAATACCATCTGATTTAGGAAGAAGTGAAAGAAAATAATATGTTTCTGCAGTTAAAATAAAGTAGGCCCCTATACCATTTCCTAGTTCAAATACCTCTACATATCATTGGGCTCTGCCTCCTGAGTATCAGTAGCAACGACTACCTCATCAAGATGATAAAAAAGAACAAAGTTGGAGATAGTTTGAGGAGTTAAAAAACAAGGTCTATTATTTTCATGTAGACCAAGTCCCCGACTACATCATCTCATCTTGGTAAAACAACTTAGTTTAGTTTCCAAATCCAAATAAACCTAATAAATAAGGACATTATGACCTCCCAAACTATTTCCACTTCTATAAAATGTTAGGTAACCCCATCTAGGAGTGTTTTTTTAAAGACTTCCTATAAAAGATGGTGGACTATAGGAAAGTGAAGCTAAAAAATTCACCATCCTAGGTATCATGTGTTACTGCTGCCAATATAGAAGATAAAGGCTAGTGAAAGGAGGTCAAAAGTAAGAATGATCAGAAATTATATGATTGGATGGTTAGAAAAACAATCAACTGAATGCATTACATTCTACAAACACAATTGAAATATCATACTATATCTCTCACTGCTTCCGTTATAGAAAACACATCTTCATCAAAAACCCATTCCTCTGAAGAAAAATCCACAAATAAAAACCATGGATGGAAGAATAAGGGGAAAAAAGAAATAGAAGAGCTCATGTCAAGTCCAAATTTTTCCTTGAACTTAGAAGATTTCATGTTAACCATATCAAAATCATAGGCACCGCCCCACGAAATAAAACAATAAGAGTCGACCCCCAAGCAAAATCATAATCAGATGAGGAGTTGATATTTGGTTTCATTAATGTTATTCACATAACAGATCCCTACACAAATAATGATTCTGATTATGAACCTAATTTCCCTACACTTGATTAGGGAATTGGGTTAAGAGGTCATCAGGTCCAAGGATACAGGGGAAGACATGGTTATTCTAGAAGACACTACTCCAACCACACCCCTTCTTGAACTGTTTATACCATAGAATATCAGTTTAGATCTCTACAATGGGAATAGTAGGTTCAAGGTAATTCTACCTCACATGATAGTGTCTTCCCTAAAATTATCATCTTGGAAGACCAATAAGAGGATATGTCATCACCTCCTCAGTAAGTGGGAAGACCTAGTCGGCCTAATCCACCAAGAGAAAAAATCCTTCCAGTTTCTGCCCCAAAAGATGTTACATCAACATTAGGAACATTAGCTCCCAAGGTACCTGCAAAAGAGAATCTACATGTTAGAAAATTCAAACCTCTAGTTCAAAAATATGATGTGTTGAAGCAACTGGATCAAGTACCAGCCATAGTATCGATCCTGGAAGCCTTGAGTTTATCAAAGGATATTTGTGAAGCACTCATTGAGGATTTTTTTAATCCCTCAAGAGTTTTAATTCAAGTTTGGGGTCTCATAGGTTTACCTAATAGATAATTATTTGGTAAAGTTTCATGTGGTCATATCTTTCATGGACCCAGATGAGGATGCTTTTGTAAAATAACACAACAGACCCTTATACCTATTCATAAAGATCAATGATACTGATATTCGAGGAGCCTTCATTGATAATGGATCAAGATTCAACCTCATTCCCATTTAGACACTTCTCCAATTGGGTCTCACTGAATCCCATTTTCTCCATCCACCTTGATGTTACAAGTGTACGATAAGAATGAGTAAGAACCTCTTAGAGAGATTATTCTTAGAACTCATTTTGGCGATCTCATATCTGATTTGAAATTAATGTTTGTCCGGAAATACATAGACTTCAACATTCTATTGAGGATAAATTGGATACAACAGCATGTATTCAATCCTTAATTGTATCACCAATGTCTCAAATATTGATTCAATAGTCAAATTGGGACATTTCAGGGTGATAAGTCCCCCTTCAAAACTAACAAATCTCAGTACATTCATGTAGAGTTCTATCAGACAAGGGGAAAATAGTCAATGGAAAATGATATTACAAGAATCTATGCTCTGAATGGTCTAGAAAAGATCATAGATAACCCATTCAAACATCTCAATGACGATTACATACTGCCCATTAATCAAATAGAAAGGGTTGGGCCAAATCTAGGCACTCGTTCAGTGTCTTCAATCATGTCAGTTGTGGAAACTAAACCTGATAGTACACGATAAATAATTGACTCAATAAGAAGTGATGAAAGCCTAAACAGATATGTCCCCATTCCATCCACTAAGATTTATCAACTCTCTACTCTATCATCCATACTAGAAAATGTTTTTTCACTCATAGAAAAAGATAGGGATGCCAATTCTCATCCCATCATCTTCTCTTCAGAGCTTCAAAAATAAATTTCATTATCAATTGGGATAAAGATGGTTTCCTCCTCTTTGGTATTTCTTAATATTTATTACTCCCCTAGATCTAAATATATTTCTTCATCACCTACCTTCCAATTAGAAGGATATGAGGGAACACGTGAAGAAGTGGAAGAATAGGAAGACCTCTGTGACACCCCTCCAGTATTTGAGGAAGGCATCTCCACCAATGTGGATGAACTCATAGAAATAAATCTAGGTATATTTGAATATCTATTCCCCACTCTGATTAGTGTGTACATGACTTATGAAAAGAAATAGGTGTATACTTCCTTTATAAAACAACACCCAGATTTGTTTCTAATGACCCACGATTGACATAAATGGACATTACATTTATTTTATAGAAATATTATTACATTACACAAATAGAATTACAAATATTATATTTGTTTAGTGCCTTTGGAAACATGGAACACATTATTCTAATTTGGTGAATGATCTTTAACATATTCCATAAAAATATCCCCCTTTAGTTTTCCTACCTAAAACCTTTATTTATATCCTGGAGAAAATAAAACATAAAAAGGGGTGAGCTCAAATGCTAATTAAGGGTATAAAAAGGAAATATGCTTGGATATCATGAAAATAAGGGTATGAGAACATGATCATGAAAATATAAGATCATAACCTATACATAAAAAATCATGGAATAAATATTGGAAGTTTATAAGACATGAATCATAAGGAAATCAACAAACATAATCTATGATATCATAATATTTACATAAGATATAAAATTATGGCATACAAATAAACATGTAACTTTTTAAACATGAAAAAATAGTAATAAGTTCACTCGTTTAATTAAGGATATGAAATCAGGCCCTTGCATAAACATATGGACATGGAAACTTAGTCAAGTCATAAAATTATGGACATGAAAGGTCCACACATAGAATGGTGAACATGAAATCAGGTTCATGCATAACATATATACCTCATGAGTTATCCATCATTACCTAATCCATTGGAGGGAGATATATGTCCCACCTAACACATAATTAAATCATTATTATGTGTTCCACAAAAACATAAATTAGTCATCAAAGCATATCCCAAGGAATAAAATTGGTTTTTTAAACATCATTATATCATAACATAACTCATGAAAGAAAAATTGATTTAATAAAAATAATTCCATCATAAAAATAATAAAACCATTGGAATAGTTGGGATAGTATACTTGAAAAATATATTTATTAATTAATTTCATCTTAGATGGAAAATATTTTTGATAAAACACTTGAAATTAATTCTTGAGGGGAATATTCTTTCTTCTACTAAAATGTTTTCCTTTCTTAAAAAACTGCACAATTTTAAAAGAAAATAATTTCTTTGAAAATGTCCTTGAAAACTTGTAAAGGAATATCCAAGTAAATAATGAGTTATGAAAGCATCAAAAGACCTGCAAGCCATATAAGTTAAAAAAACATTCTTCTCAAACTCTTGTTGAAAAAATCCAAAAGTACCTTGTATAGAAAATGAAAGAAAGATTATTTCATAACCATATAGTAAAAGTAAAAATGGGTAAAATTTAATTTAAATAGCCATAGGGGAATAGTAAACATTTTATGATTTTTTTTAGAAAACATGTACAAGGATGATAAATATACCCCAGTAAATAATTACGTATAAAAAATCTCAGATAATAATGAGATTGTGAAATTATCCCTTGCTAATTTATAATAAGTTAAATCATATGCCTCATAAAATAAATAATTTTATATGAATATATAATTATCATATCTTTCATAATAATAATATTAAAACATTCATGGGAAACCTAAACATCACACAAATGAAATAGGTGGTGTATAAGGCATATGTCCTATATAAATAAAAGTGATACAAAATAATCCCTTACCTTAGATCTGTTATCCTTTGTATGTATAAAAACCTCTTATATAATGATTTAAATGATTTAATTAACTTATTATAGAATAATTTTATTTTCTATAATATCATATATGATCATGTTATCATATTTTTGGTAATAATATTTCATTTTTACTTGAAATTTGGTTATTAACTACTTCATTTTCTTATGCATTTTTGTCGAATAAGTTTTGGTTTTCCTTTTTATGTCACATTTATATCATCCCAAAATGATATTAACATAATATATATCAAATTTACTTATTCTATACTTTTATATAATCATGCTTTAACAGATATCATGTAGAATGAATCACATCGCATCATGGAGATGGTAGGTCATACGTACACACATGCGATGATATCATTCCTTTAATTATTAAATGGTATCGAAGTGGATGGTATATATATTGTTAAAGAATAAATAACTTGTTATAATAATAATATATAGTTATTATTTCCACCATTTTACCCACCCAAGTCAAGTGGTGGTGAAAAACAGGTTACATCATGATGTGGAGATGGTAAGTCGTACGTACGCACATGTAGTGATTTTATTTTTCCTAGGATGGACAGAAGGTGGAATATTATTGTTCCATAATCTTAATAACATATTACTATATAGGTGGTACTGTAGTAATTAATTTAAATTGGAAATAACTCACTAAGAGGAATTAGAAGAATAAATAATTTGAAAGAATCGGTAGAGGATATTACCTCTTCTTCGACGAACTCCCTCTAGATATCCTCATAAATGCACTAGAGTTGGTATTTTGAGAATTCCAGTACCACTAGAATGTGAATAAATAATTTTAGAAGGTAAATGGTGGAACTCCCCAACCCTAGTTACCCAGAGTCAGTGCATTATTACATAACATTGGTATGATCACAAGAAAGATCAAATCTCGAAAGACCGATTGGTTTAGTAGCCTTGGAAACACTAGATTTATTCATAAATTTTTACATCATAAAAATGAAAACTACAACAATATATTCTACATATACCACAATCATATCCCCACATAAAATCCATACAGGTCATTCATAACTTACTTCTTCACATCCTGGGAAAAATAAAACATAGAAAAGGGGTGAGCTCAAATTCCCAGTAAGGATAACAATATAGTGGAAACTTTCAAAAATAAGCATAAACATTTAAGGCAATGCATTACTAAAAGAAAAGCCTTTTAAACTTGAACTTTAACATAGTATGGAAAAAGTAAAATGAAATAATGCCATTTTCTTATTCACATGGATATTCTACTAATCGAATAATCCCTTGCAATATCAATAACCACTTTCATAATGATGAAATGCATAATGCCAGACTATCATAACCACATAGCCAAGGCCTCGTGCCAAGACTACAAATAAGATTTTTCCAAGGTCTTGTGTCAAGACACTAGTTTGTCTCATGAGACCTACCGATGCATCGAGGAGCTATAACGGGCTCCACCCGTCACATATTAAGTCCAATGCATTCCCATATGAAAAGGTTTAAACATAACATAAACATTCGTATTAAAACTAGCATACGAAATGTCAATACTTTAACCATAAACCATGAATAGTATAAAAATAGCACATATAGAGTCAAACATATCACAAAACCTTCAATACAACAAAGAAGTTTTGTATCATAATAAATCAACTTCACATAAGCGTAAAATCCAACAAAGGATGTTGACATAGATGAAATCAAAACTCTTTTTAGAGAAATATCTCTTTTTATTTTGAAATAATTTAAGATACATATAAAATAAAACATTTTATTTGAAAATATTCTTATAATCTTGTAAGGGAAGCTTTGAAGATTTTATAACTGCGGAAAATAGCCGCACCCGCCGTATAAGTTAAAAAAACATTCTTACCTTAATTCTGTTGAAAAGGTTAAAAAGGACCTTGTTTTGAAAACGATGAAAAGATTCCTTTATAAACCACTTATAAAAGTCAAAAAGGGTATAAATGACTTTAACTCATATTCTATTAAATAGTAAAAATGTTTTGAAATACATTTTTAAGAAACATGGATGTGGGTGATAAAGAGATCCCAGTAGATTATTACGTATAAACAACCTTGGATAATGTAGAGATTGTGAAATAGCCCTTACCTTGTACTTTTACTTGGTTGGGGTAGGTTAACCTCCTGTATAATAGTGAAATTATTGTTATTAAATTATACAAGAATCGTATATATTAATATGATATCATATATTATCTTTTAACATTGCTTTGTTAATAATATCGTAGTATTATCGTCGTTTCGTGTGTTAACTTACTCGTTTTCTTTTATATGTTTTGTTACGTAAGCCATGTTTTTCATGGATAGGTTGTATCTTATTCATATCCAGAATGATATCAAGTCCTTAGATACTATTATTAATCATCAAATGAGAATTATACTTGAATGGATACAATGGAGAATGAATCTCATCGCGTTTGTGGAGACGGTAGTCCGTACGTACGTACAAGCGATAATATCATTCTTTTGATATTAAAATAATATATAATTGGATGGTATATCATATATAAAGAATCATTATCATGTTATATTTATTATTTACATGAGTTACACTTCATTATTATACCCATACAAATAATAATAATTTATTGAATAACAATTACACCACGACGTGGAGACGGTAAGTCGTACGTACGCACGTATGGTGACATGTTATTCAAAGGGTGGATAGAATAGTGAATATGACTGTACCATATTTATAATAACATCACATTATATATATATATATGATACTGGAGATATTATTTTATAATGGTAACAACAAAGGAAGAAGAAGTGGAAGAAGAATGGAACTTGGAAAAGGGTGGTGAAATCATTACCTCTTCTTCGGGTTCTTCCTTTTGATTTGATCAAAAGTGCTCCTTAGGTTGGCTTTTTGATCAAACTAAGGCTTCTAGGTTGTATTTAGGGAAGTTGGGAGAGTATTTGTGCAGGGTTTTGCCGAACCAAAAGGCTTTTAAGGTGTGAAGAAATGAGAAGGAGGAGTGCCCTTTTATAAGAGGGGTGAGGGGCACCTTTGGAAAAGCTAGAAATATTAATTTATAATAAATTCATATTCGGTTTCTAATGGCTCAAAAGTTGATTATTCAAATGTCAATGTGGTTATGGTTCGAAAACCACTCAACCAATAGAAGTTAGACAGGTTTGGGTACTTATATTAACCTTATCATTAAGTGTTAACTCTAAGTTAATTATTTTCACTTTTACAATGTCTCTTTATATTTTTATATTATATGGTTAATAAACTTACTATATACATCCAAGAGACCCTCAAGTGGTCCATTAATGATACACCTATCATGATATAAGTCTCTTGACCGAACCTTATATTTTTACGAATTTAATATCAATTAATAATATAATATTTGTTTTAAAAACTCTTTTATGTCAATTTTGACACTATTTAATAGTTGATTTTTGTGAAACTCATAACAGAATGATTACTTCAAAAAAAGTTAATTAAATCAATCCTAATATGTCCTATTATCCTATAAAAGTATTTTAATTCATTAAAAGTCTCAAATTATATTTATTTGGGTATTTATAATATCAATTATTTTAAATTTTCACTATTATGGTAATTACTGCATCATCATTGTGTCATAAATAAATTAAATTATGTAATCTCTAAAAATTATAAATAAAATATCATTATGTATGAAATCGTTTTAGATTTCTAATAAATATTTATAGTCGAAAATCCAACATATATAACTCTATGTAAAAATTGTTTTGGTAAAAGATATATGCTTGTGTCATTTTTGTATTCATTTTAACTTAATTAAAATAAAGTGTCCCTATCACCTACAAGTGGCACCATGGGGTCCCTAAATCAACCGAAAGATGCCTATGGTCGAACAGTTATCAACCAATAAGGTTAGGACACGTTTTAGGGTAATTTTGTATTATTATAATATTATTTTTTAACCCTTATTTACCAGATTTACCCTTAACCATGGTAAATAAAATATTTACCGAAGTAATTATTCAAAATGTCTAAAAATAAAAGTTACCTATTTACACAATTTGAACATCCCGATTCCAAATATTGAATCCATTTTTCCAAATTCAAAACACAGAAGTGGCAGAAAAAAATTTAAAATTAATTCCCGTTGTTAAAACAAAAAGCGTGTTTTTAAGAGATAATAACTATCAAAAGATTGACACTTGTTTATGTCCTGTTTAATTGTAAAATTATGTCCAATGAACAACATTATATTAAATGGTAAAAATATATTCTAAATATACTTTAAAACCACTCAAATTAATAATTTATCACTATTAATTATTTTGATTAAAAAAGTTGTTTTTAATTAAAATTTAGTAATTTTCACTATTCATCAAAATATTAAAGTTATCCGAAAAGTACCAAAATTTAAGCTTAGGCTAAATTCGATATTATGAATCCAAAAATGAAGTCCATTTTGAGAGATAAAATTTCAAAAAGTATGTATTACTATTCATAACGGCTAGTTTGATCGGTTGTGGTGTGTGTTAAAACTCGGAGTTGCGTACAACACACGCTACTGTATTATTCAAAGGAAAGCATACCGTGGAAGCTTGGGATGTTTCATTTTAAATTTTTTATGTCCCCATTTAGTCAAAAAGTTTAAAATATTGTATTTTAAAAGGGTTCACTATTAAAAGTTGATAAAAGTGCAATACTGAAAATGAATTTGTTCTTGCATTATGTCTAAGAAACTCATAATATGGATTATAAAATTATAAGGATTATATAAAGTTTAAAATTTAGTTAATACTATTCATAACCTCTTTTGAACGACTTTATTGGTAAGTCATGGTGCGATTGAACTCGGTGTTGCGTGAAGTGCAAGTTATTGAATTATTTTGAAAAAATAACACACTATGAAATCTTGGGGTGTTACAAATGGTTAGGGGATGTATGAGATTGATGTATCAAAGTGAATTGAAATTATGAGGGAGGATGTTCCCTTTTATAATTGAGGTGAGGGGAACATTTGGAATCTCCAAAAATAATAATTTATAATAAAAAAACCACATCCTAAAAAGGGGAAATAAATTATGGACAAGTTTTTATGTCAATTTAAAAAGGTTAAATATTTACTTATTTGATGTAAATTAAATCATAAATAAATAATTTATATCTTTTTAGACCATATAATAATTATTATATTTTTTGATAAAAAATATGATTTTTAAACAATTTATAAAAAAAATATTTTGACAAAACAACATTTGTTTCAATTATGATAGTATTCAATTTATTGAATTTTAAAAATATCAAGATAAGATTTTATGCTTGAAAAAAATATTTTATTATATCTATAATGGGTCTAGGTCATATATCAAATTCAGTGGACATATTATTTATCTCAAATTGTATTTATTATAATATTTTTAACAACATTAATTTGATACTTCCAATGATAAAATAATTACTACATCAGTATTATGTAATAATTTAATATACTTATTTGTTGGATAAAAATTTAAAATAATATTCTATGATGAATATAAATATATTATATTTCAATATAATACTTGTAGTCAAACATATATTTTACAAAATAATCATTAAAATTGTTATACTTATTAAAATATGAATGTGACATGTTTAACATCACTTTAAATGAAATAATACAAGCTTCATAATCTCTTCTATATGGATCCAAATTCTCAATAACTTGGACCTTGTATGATTATGGTTGATATATAATCTACCAATAATATTGTGTAAAGTGTTTAATCTTTTAATATCTATAATCACATTAATAAAATTATTTTATTGATTTTTCATCAATTAAATAATTCATGCATCATCAATTTATAAGCCTTTAAGGTAATTATTTATTTACTAAAAATTAAACATAAATTACCACGATAAAGAAAAACATTTTATCTTTAAAATTAGTGTTTATAGTCTAATATATATTTTGTATTACCTTATTTTATAAATGATTTATTATTTAAAACATGAATGTGATAACTTGAATGTTTCATTAAATAAAATATTACAAATACCATAATCTCACTCAAATGGCCTTAAAACATCAAAAATAAATTTATATTAGAGAAATATGTTTATTAAGATAAAAATTAATATTTATATTTGTTGATACCACCCATTTTTTCATATGTGGACACATAATTGATATTATAGACCAAGAGAATGACACTTTGTGCCTTTCTTTGATTTAAATATTATTTAAGTCATTTTCATGGATAAGTGTCCATTAAATAACATAATTTATATCCTTATGTTTAAATGGTCTAATTAAATTCATCAAATAAATTTCTTTAATTTGTTTTGGTCATTTTACTGTAATTATAACTTTATTTTTAAACTAAATTACTTAATTTACCTTTTACCGTGGTAACAAATTTTACCACGGTTTCTTTTCATATTAGTCAAAAATAAAAGGGACCTACACACCAAATTTGAACCTCCAAAATCCAAATTTGAAATCCATTTTTCAAATTTCAAAACACATAAGTTTTATAATTAAATTTAAAATAAAACCGTTAAAATGTCACGAAAAACTTTTTTTGGAAAATGCTCTTTTTTAAATAGAAAATGTTTTTCAAATTAACTCACATATAAAATCATTTTCAAAAACCATAATTGGATAAAAAAAATAACAAATTGAAATTTAAATAAAATACAAAACATAAATTTACTATGTAATGACTTTAAAAGAAAATTATTTTTTTTAATAAAAATCAATTTTTTCATTATTTATCAAAAAATGAAACTTATCATAAAAATAAAAAATATTCTATCAAAGTAAATTTTTATATTAATTTTTAAAATATGAATATTATTTTTTGAAATTGAAAATAAAAAGGTGTCGAAAAATATATTTAAAATGGGTGCACCATCAAAAGTCCACCAAACTATATTTTTTTGAAAAATACTTCTTTTATCCAAAAAAATCCAATTTGTTCTTATATCATGTCTAGAAAACATATAAGTTGATTTTTAAACATTTAATTTCATTTATAAAATCCATCAATAGTGATTTTATTATTTTATAGACTCACTTATTTATATTTATAGGGTTTTTTAGAAGAAAGGTAACACTATTCATACCTTCCATTATAATGACTAGGTTATTATTTTTATTTGTTCACTTACAATCGGTCTTGAGTGAAATTAATTAGATCAAAAGATCATGAAATTGTTTGCAACATAAACCAATCATATTTTTGTGTATACCGCCAGCTAAGTTAGTGTTTTATATAGTGCAAGATTATCTTGGTGTAGCGTAAAAAAAATACATCAAATAAATTTTAAAAGCTCTATCTCATAAAAATATCAGGATGTTACATTCTACACCTTTAAAATTAATTTCTCCCATGAACTTATTAGAGGTTATATAAGGTTTACTACTTGAAATTTTAATTCATAGAAACTTAAATATTCAAAAGGAATATTAAAACTTAATTTTAAAAAATAAAGTTTGAAGTATAAGAGTTACCCAAAGTAACTCATCATTGGGTTTCCACATATGAAAAAATAGATGGGATGTGAAAACATTGATGTAGAAGAGAAATCTAACTAAAAAGTTCTAATAGAGAGTGATAGAGAACAAGGTTATGAAAATTTTAAAAAAAAATTCTATAAATCTATGATGATTTAAGGGGCCATTTGATTCATCAGATAATAAGGTACTTTGATAATAATTTTGGTTTTCAATATTCTTTCCCTAAAGTTGAAGAACATGAGAATAAATACTTACTTGATATCAGTAAAATCTCATTGTTAGTCATTCCTTAAAAAATTTCCACTTCATATCTTATTCAATGAAATGAAGTTGAATTTGTAATTTAAAAAGAGTTATAAGATCATGTGGTCCATAAATTTAATATAAGGTCACTACAATTGTCTTTATCATAAAAAGGTTATCCCAAGTTATCAAATATCCATAATTACACCTATATTGAGATAATAATTTAATATAAAAAACTTCATTTGGGGTTTAACTTATACTATCCATTAATTTATAACCTTATAATCCTTTCAAAAGATGAAAAATCCAAAAACATTATAAATAGATACACTAACTCGGCTTAAATTTTATCCCTCATAGATCGGAAGGTATTTATTTTTGTTCATAATCCAAACATGTGATCACCTTCATCATGTATTCTCTTGAGTCCTGGTAATAACATGAATTACCATATATCCTTATTGAAAACATTAATGTTTCATTATTAAATAACTTATTGCATATATTCCTTAATTCCCAAAAAGTTTTATACGTCATCCATGATAGCATAACCCTATTGTCAACAAATTCATAATTATTTCCCAAGAAACTAGAATCCTCCAATTTACTTATTAAAATACAACACATCTATATCCAAACATAATTATCTTAAGATAAGGCTCTTATTAATTGTTATCTTTCCCTTAATCATTTGTTCTCCAAGTATATCACCTTACCCATAAATCAATGTTATAGGTCCTTAGAACTATTAATCATATCCTTTCCAATCCTTAATAAAAATGTTATACTAAAAAATTATATATTTAATGATTCATATAATATAATCCTTGAATTATAAAACATATACACCTCAATAATCCAACTTTATTCTTAAACAATTACTCAGGACCTATCATCTTGGTCTTTCCTAAAAATATGAATCATGTTTTAAGGTTCCTCAACCTTAATATAAAAATAGTTCTTATGATTAATGTAAAAAATATAGGAAGAACATCACATACCTTTAACAATATCTTTATCTGCAGTAGTATAACTAATACTCATACCACCTTCTTGATTCTCTTTATGAGATTTCCACTTACGAAATTAGTTTTCAAAATTCCCATACTTTCCACAACTGAAACATTAAAGGTTAATTATGTTTTATCTAGTTATATCTATTGAATAATACCAAAAAGAAAAGTGTGAGAATTATATATTAGAGATTAAAAACAAAAAATTAAGGTAAATTGCTTATAATACTTTAATCTATGATATCTTAGTTTTAATCATAGATTATTCATGATTATCACAAAAACTCTAGGATTGTAACCTATATTTAGACTTATTCTTAGGAAATCCCAAGAAATATCCTTAGAAATATCCCTAGGTATCTCACTAATGTTTTCACATCCTAGTTTCCAATGTTTAATTAAACCTTCTCTCTGATACCAACTCTAACAACCCATGCTTGATATACATGGACATTACAATTCTTTTCTGGAAAAGTTAATACAATACACATGTAGACTACCAAAATACATAATGTTTTAGTGGCTTTTGAAACTTGAAACACATTATTCTAATTTAGTGAAATATATTCAACATCTTTGATAAAAATATTCCCATTTATGTTTCCTACCTAAAATATTTCTTTATATCCTGGGGAAAATAAAACATAAAAAGGGGTGAGCTCAAATGCTCAGTAAGGGTATAGAAAATAAATATGTAGGAATATAATGAAAATTATGGTATGATAAGATGATCGTGAGAATATAATATCATACCCTCCATATCAAAAATCATGGAATAAATATTGGCATCTCATAAGACATGAATCATGAGGAAATAAATGAACATAATTTATAAGATCATAACATTAACATAAGACATGAAATTGTGTCATACACATAAACATGTAACTTTTTGAACATGTATAAATAGTAATAGGTTCACTCGTTAAATTAAGAAAATGAAATCAGGCCCTTTCATATACATATGGACATGGAAACTAGGTCCACTCATAAAATTATAAACATGAAAACAAGGTCCACACATAGAATTGTGAACACAAAATTAGGTTCACGCATAACAAATATACCTAATGAGTCATCCAACATTACCCAATTCATTGGATGGAGATATAGGTCCCACAATTGATATAATAAAATAATTTTTACATGTTCCACAAAAACATAAATCATTCATTCAAACATACCCCAAGGAATAAAAAGAGTTTTTTCAAACATCATTCCATCGTAACATAATTCATGAAAGAAAAATGGATTTAATAAATTATATTTCATCATAAATATAATCAATCCCTATGAATAATAGGTATAGTATAATTTAGCTATATCTTTATTAAATAATTTCATCTTAGATGGAATTTTTTTTGATAAATCACTTGAAAAAAATTCTTGAGGGAAATATCCTTTCCTCTAAAAAAATGTTTTCTTTTCTTAAAACACCATGGAATTTTATTAGAAATTAATTTCATTGAAAATAAACTTGAAGACATGTAATTTAATCCCCAAGTAAATAATGTGTTATGATATCATCAAAATACGTTCTTGAAATATAAGTTAAAAAACATTCTTCTCGAAGTTTTCCTAGAAATTTTAAAAAGTACCTCTCATGGAAAAAAAATAAATATTCCTTCCAAATGATGTCGGAAAAGTAAAAATTGATAAAAAACATTAAACATAGAATAATAAAAGTTTTATCAATTTTTTTAGAAAACAAGTACATGGTTCATAAATATTTGTCAGTAAATAATTACGTATAAACAATCTCAGATAATAATGAGATTGCGAAATTATCCCTTACTAATTTATAATAATTAAAATTGTATTCCTTGTAAGAAAATAATATTATATGAATATTTAAATATCATAAATTTAATAATAATAATCATAAAAACATTCCTGGGCAATATAAACACCACACGAAATAAATAGTCGGTGTATACAACATATGTCGCACTGAAATAAAGGTGAGACAAAATAATCTCTTATCTTAGGTCCTCTATCCTTTGTATATACCAAAACCTCTTTTATAATGATTTAAATGATGTCATTGTATTATTACAAAATGATAATAATTTTTAGGATATCATATATGATCATATTATCATCTCTTTGGTAATAATATTTCATTTTTACTTCTTATTCGGGTATTAACTACTTCATTTTCTTATGCATGTTTTTTCAAATAAGTTTCACTTATCTATATTAGGTCATTTTTATATCATTAAAAATGATATTAACCTAATATATATTATTTATTTATTCTGTACATTTATATAATCATGCTTTAATGGATATCATGTAAAATTAATTTCATCTCATCGTGGAGACGGTAGGTTATACGCATGCACGAGCGATGATATCAGTCATTTAATTAGGAAATGGTATTGAATTAGATTGTATATATACTATTCAAGAATAAATAATTTGTTATAATAATAATATTTAGTTATTATTTCAATCATTTTACCCATCCAACTCAAGTGGTGGTGAAAAATATATTACAGCAGAGCGTGGAGACGGTAATCCATACGTACACACATGTTGTGATTTAATTTTTCGTAGGATGGAAAAAGGTGGAATTAGGTTATTACATAATAATAATAACATATTATTATACATATGACACTAGATTAAATAATTTATAATGGATGAAACTCACTAGTAGGAATTATAAGAATAAATAATTTGAAAGAATCAGTAGAGGAGATTACATCTTCCTCAATGAGCTCCCTCTGGATCTCCTTTAAAAGGAACAACAGTGGGTCTTTTGTGAATAACAGAACCTCTGGAATGTGAATAACGAATTCTAGAATTTAAATGGTCTAGGGATATTCAATATTGAAGGTCCAAAGTGAATTTAAATTGTAAGGGAGGATGTTTCCTTTTATAATTTAGGTGAGGGTCACATTTGGAATCTCCAAAAATATTAATTTATAATAAAATAAAACCACATCTAAAGACCTCAAAAATTTTATAGTTTAAAATATGAGAATATATAAGGTTGTAATCTATTCAACCAATAAATTTTATAAAATTATATATCAATTTAAACCATATCCTTTTAATTTAACACTTAGTTATTACATTTTATTTTAACTATGGTAACGATTATTTCAATATGACAAAGGTGAAATATTTACTTATTGGATGAAATTTAATCATAAATAAATAATTAATATCACTTTAGACCTTATAATAATTATTATATATTTTTAAAAATGTGTTTTTATTCTTATAAAAATTAATAAAACATTGTTTTGACAAAACAACATTACTTTCAATTTTGATAGTATTCAATTTCTACTTTTTTTAAAATATCAAGATACGGTTTTATCCTTGAAAAAATATTTTATAATATTCCTAATGGATATATGTCATTTAAAAAACTCATTGTACATATGAATTTTCTAAAATTGTATTTATTTTAATATTTTTAATAACATTAATTTTATATTTCAATTAATAAAAAAATTACTACATCAATATTATGTAGTTACTTAATATACTTATTTATTGGGTAAAAATTAAAAATAAAATTATATGACAAATATAAATCTACTATATTTAAGTATATTTCTTTTAGATGAATATATATTCTATAAAATCAATCATTATAAATGTTATACATATTAAAATATGAATGTGACAAGTTTAACATCACTAAGATATATTTTTAGTGTCATAATCTCTTCTCTAAGGCACCAAATTCTCAATAACATGACCCTTGTATTATTATAGTCAAAATATTCTTAACCAATAATATTAGGGTAGGTTTTTTAGTCTTTTAAAATTTATTATTATTTTAATAAAATTATTTTATTTATTTTTAATCAATTAAATAATTTATACATCATCAATTTATAATCCTTTAAAGTAAATATTTATTTCCTAAAAATTAAAAATAAATTAACATGATAAAGAAAAAAATTTATCTTTTAAATGAGTATTTATAGTTGAACATATCTTATGTATAACCTTATCTTAAAAATCATATATAATTAAAAATAGGAATGTGACATATTTAAATGTTCATTAAATAAAATTTTATAAATACCATAATATCTCTCAAATATCCCCAAAAAATCAAAAATAAATGTATATTTCGTAAATATGTTTATTTACTTAAAAATTAAAATTTACATTCGTTGATACCACCCATTTTTTCATAATTGGACATATAATAGATATTATGTAAAAAAAATGACATGTTGTGTGTTTCTTTGATTTAAATATTATTTAAGTCATTTTCATGGACAAGAGTCCATTAAATGACATAATTTAGATTCTTAAGTAGAAATTCTTGAATTTAATTCATAAAATAATTTTTTTTCATTTTTTTGGTTATTTTATAGTCATTATGATTTTATTTTTAAAATAAATAAATGAATTTACCCATTACTGTGGTAACAAAATTTGGCATGGTTACTATTCATGTTGGACAAAAAATAAAAGGGGAATATTCACAAAATTTGGACCTCCATAATCCAAATTTTACATATATTTCTCAAATTTCAAAATAAAGAAGTTGTAGAGTTATATTTAAAATAAATCCTATAACTTGTCACGAAAAAAAGTGTTTTTTTAAAATGAATGTTTTTAAATAGAAAATGTTTTTATAATAAATTCATGTGTAAAATCATTTTTGAATCCATAATTGGATAAAAATTAACTAATTAGAATTTAAAAATAATCCAGAACATAGTTTTACAATGTAATGACTTTAAAAAAATACAGTTTTCAATAAAAATCTTTATTTTCATTATTCATCAAAAAATGAAACTTATTAGAAAAATACCAAAAATTCAACCAATGTAAATTTTTATATTCAATATTAAAATAAGAAGTTTATTTTTTCAAATTGAATATAAAAAAGTGTCAAAAAAATATTTAAAATGGGTGTTCCATTAAAAGTTGGCAAAACAACATTTTTTTTTGAAAAATACCTCTTTTATCAAAAAAAATGGAATTTGTTCTTCTAAAATGTCTATACAACATATAATATGAATTTTAAAAATTATATTTCATTAATAAAATCCATAAAGAGTGATTTTATTATTTTATAGACTCGCTTATTTTCATTTATATTATTTTTCAAAAGAAATTTAATATTATTCATACCCGCCATTATAATGACTAAGTTAAAATATTTAGTTTTTCACTTATACTCATTCTTGAGTGAAATTATTTTCATTAAAAAACAAGAAATTGTTTATAATACAAACCAAGCGTATTGTTTCATATACTGCAAACTAAGTCGGTGTTGCGTATAGTGCAAGCTTATCTTGGTGTAGTGTACAACACAAGAAATCAAAGAAATTTAAAAAACTCTATATCATAAAAATATAGGTGTGTTACATTATTTTCCTAAAATTATACAAATATGTTAGACCTTGACCCAAATGTGGACACCCATCATTTGGGCTTTCTCGAATATCATCGGGGATACAAGAAAGCATTTAAGAGGACACACCCGACTCACACATCCAAAATTGATGATGAAGTGGAAAAGATAATCATTGATGACTTCATTTGAGAGGTGGAATATCCAAACTAGTAAGAAAAATTGTCCTAGTGATAAATACTAATGGGAAAATTAGAGTTTTCATTGATTTCATAGATCTCAATCAACAGTTTCCCAAAGAAGACTTCCTGATTCTAATCATAGAACTTATAATTGATGAAATAGCTGGATACCAAGCCCTTTCCTTCATGGATGGATTCTCTCGGTATATCCAAATCCTAATGGCTTTAGAAGAATTCTTGATTCTAATCATAGAACTTATAATTGTTGAATTATATATTGATGATTTAATGGTCAAATCCAGAAAAAAATCTGATCACCTGATTGACTTGGAGACTATATTCAGCAAGCATTTATAGCATAATCTTAAGATAAACCCCTTAAATGTTCTTTTGGGGTAACCTCAGGAAACTTTATCAGTTTGTTTGTACATAATCATGATATCAAAGTAGATCCCAAGAATAATAAAGATATCCTTGGCATGTCACCTCATATAAACTTGAAAGAGTTGAGATGACTTCAAGGGAACTTGTACTACATTTAGTGCTTCATATCCAATCTGGTAGGAAAGTGTTTTCCCTTCACCAAATTGATGAAGAAGGGGGTTACTTATTAGTGGAGCAGTGACTGCTAAGAGGAATTTTATACCCTCAAGAAATACCTCTTGAGTATACCTATATTGATGCCACCTTTTTAACAAAAACCACTCATTATTTATGTGACATCCTTGGAGTGATCATTGGGTGTCTTCCTTGCACAAAATAATGGTGCTGGGAATGAAAATAGATTTTACTATCTCAATATAACCATGCTCTATATAGATAATTGATTTTCAGATAGTGGGAAGATATGCCTAGCATTAATCTTGGAAGTTTATAAGCTAAGACACTACCAGCAACATCACATGTTCCACTTGGTATCCCGCAATAACCGGCTCAAATTTACCCGCAGTCTTCTTATGTTGACATGACATATGACACGGTGGAAAATTATTCTACAGCATTTTGACATATAGTTCATGCCTTAGAAGTAGTGATAGAAAAAGCCTTGGAATACTTCTTGATAAGAATCCATCTATGGAAAAATGCCATTGAATACTGAACTACCTGATGAATAAATATTATATATTCAAGATAGACCCAGAATGTGGGAAATGACTTTTATGGTGCCTCTAGAAGTTCCATGGGGGGGGAATGGAAGGCCCTAAGAACAACAATTTTGTGTTGGAATTTGTGCTTATCTCCCCAAAAAATGAAGTGTTGTCATACTCCTTCATGCTATTCGAAGGTGGTTCCAACAATGAGGTAGAATAAAAGTCACTCATTGTAGGTTTATAATTGGCACTCCAATTACCAATAAACCACCTAGAAGTGAAGGATGATTTAGAATAGGAAATCAAAAAGATTAATTTGGATTTCTCCATTAGAAAATAAGAGATAATTCTAAAATGTGATTATGTTCGAGGGTCGATGGTTGAATTTCCATCAGAACCAACATTTTATTCTATCCCACAGTCACAAAATGATCAAGCTGATGCATTGAAAAATGCAGCTGTAACCCAAGAATATACGAACTGGGAGGAAAAATCATCATTATTTCTCATCTTCGTGTGGTTTCTCCTATTGTTCAAACAAAAATAGAGGAAATCAATGAAATCAATCCCATTACCAAACCATTTGATCAAACCATGGGATAGATGACATCTATCATGGAATATCTCCAAAACATAGTACTTCCACCAAATAGAGTTGGAAGAGAGCAGATCTGGTGATGATTAGTAAATTTCTCTCTTTACGATGGCCGAAATCACCAAAAGATCCTCTATAGACAATTCCTCAATGAAATTAACCTTAGATGAAATGATGAGGAAGAAACTACAGTTTTCATGAAAGATGTATATACAGAAGCATGTGGTTCCCACCAGTTTAGATATAGGCTTTCTGATTAAATACGAAGTCTTGGATACTTTTGGTCGTTGATGACATAGGATTGTATAGATTATACTAAGAAGTTTCATCCCATATAGGTGCATTTCAACTTTATCCATCACCCCAGAGTTACTACATATATCTAAATACTCATGGCTATTTGGTACATGGGGAATGGATATAGTATGATCTTATCCTCCATCTATGACTAATTAGTTCAAGTACATCCTTATTTCTATCTATTTCTTCTCTAAGGAAATACTCTTTAAGGAAGTCAAGGACAAAATCATTGTTATATTTTTAAAAACAACTTTAATCACTAGATTTGGTGTCCCTCATACCATATTGATATATAATATCACTAATTTCTTCTCTAATAAGGTAGGGAAGTTATATCATGAATAAAATATCAAATCCAACCATTCATCCTGCTACCATGCAGTGAAAATCGAGAGATAGAGGATTTCAACCAAAACTTTTAAAACATACTCTAGAAAATAGTGGATAAAGATAAAAATTCTTGTTTTGATAAACTCTTAAATGCCTTATGGGATTAAAGAACTACTACCTATACTGCCACACGGTCAACCCTATACTCATTAGTATACAGGAAATAAGTAGTTCCTCCAATTTAAATTCAGTTTGCATCACTCAGAGTTTCCATCTATGATCAATTATCCACTAATGAGAAATCTTAGAAATGGATAGATGAGTTGGAGCGATTGGATGAATAGATATTGAATTCCTTACATCACTTGGATGTCTATCAAGACCAAATAATATGATCCTTTAACAAGATAGTACACCTTCATTCATTTCTCTAATGAGAGTTGGTTTTGGTCCTTAGGAATCCAATGATACCAAGAAATAAACCTCTAAATCTTGAGACAAAGTGGGAAGGGTCTTATACAATACATAAGTTTTATTATAATGGAGCTTATTCCTTAATCTCAATGGATGGAGAACTCATTACAACTCCAACCAATTCACGGTTCCAGAAGAATTAATTTGTGTAATCACATAAAGATTATCTTAGTTGCATGACAATAAACTGCATTACAAAAATATTCCTTGAAATATGATGTTAAACTGTGTAACATCATAATCCTTATCATGGAATGATAAACTACATGACATGAGGTCCTATTCACATGACCTAAATCTTCAAAACACCATTTTTCTATAGCACATGACATTAAACTATACTATTGATGTCTCTTTCATTTGACATTAATAAATTCCTCAAGATAACACAAGTTTACATTCCTTGTGATCCCTTAAATGATGAGTAGATTTCATGAATAAGACTTTCTCACATCATTCTTACTCCCTAATAGAATTTGAGCCCCATTTATTCCTTATGTTTGGATCAGACCCCCATGGGGAACCATTTCAGGAACTACTTGTGGATTGATTCTCATTCTAATGAGATACGTAGTGACGCCCAGATCTCCTATCTCAGTCCCATCTATGACCATAAAAGAAACAACTTCTCTTTTCACTATGTATGATCCAATTATATACTGGGAACCCTTCTAGAAAATATATATTGATTCCCATACCATCTTATATTTTTGGCCCAACCATTATTATGGAAATTATTAAATCCTTGTTTCTCACAACAACATTCAATTAATGTTGGGAACCATCCTTAAGAACTATGAGTGGCTTGATTATTTCCCCAATAAGATATGTAGTGACACCCAAATCTCATATCCTAGGTCTATTAGCAATGTTTAAAAAGTCCCTTCACCCCCTGTGTATATGGATCAAACCTGAACAGGAAGAACCTCCAAGAACTATGTGTGGATTGATTCTCATTCTAATGAGATATGTAGTGATGTCTGGATCTCCAATCTTGAGTTCAGCCATGATTTTAGAAAATAAAATTCCTCTTTATGTTCCCCATCCATGAACCGAATCTATACAGAGATCATTTTCAATACTTATGCCTTGATTCTCATTACAATGAGATGTGTGGGGATACCCAGTATTTATGCTTTATTCCCAACCATTAGTTTGGAAGTTATCAAAATTCCATTGTCCCGCATTAAAGTCTGGTTAATGTGGGGAACAAATTTCAAGAACTATGTGTGCCTTAATTATTTCCCTAGCAAGATACATAGTGATGCCTGGATCTTTAATCCTCGGTCCAACGGTGATTAATCATTAAGCCCCTTTAATTAACATGCGTAAATAATATCTACATAGTAAGACTATCTAGGACCATGTGAGGATTTATTCTTACCCCTATGAGATATGTTGTTATGCAAAAAAGTTTATTCTTAGGGCCAACCACAATGTTTCCATCACTTCATGCCAGTTCACATTCGTCCTTCCTACATGACATTAAACTGCATGGAATTCCAAGAACTACATGTGTCTTGATTATCATCCTATTGAGATACATAGTGAAACTTTGGTCATATACCCTAGTCTAGATACAATTTAATATCCTCCATACCCTGTGTACGGATCAGACATGCATGGGGAACTTCATCAAGAACTACATGTGGCTTGATTATTTCCCCAACAAGATACGTAGTGATGCCCATATTTTCAATATTGGTCCTAGTCACAACATGATGAAAATAATTAATATTTCCTCCCATGTATGTGTAAGATCTATATGATAATATTTAATACAATTTCTCATCTTATGTATTAACATGTATTCAAATAAACCCCTATTATCCTCCACTCATGAATTCAATTGGGGTGGGGGTCTTTATTTAAGAACTACGTGAGGATTGATTCTCACACCTGTGAGATACGTATTGATGTCTAGATCTTTAACCATGGGCCTAGTCGCAACACAACATAAAAAAAGCCTCCACTTTACCACATAAAAAAAACTATACAAGAGATTTTATTTTGGTTCCTCTCCTTAGATATCCCACCAAGGAAACTCAAAATGTACCCATCATACATATGAGTCAGATCAATGTAAGGTACTCCAAAACCATGGCCAATATCCATCCAAATAGTTCCCTTGTGCATTGTAAATTACTCATTTTTCATTTCATACTCTTAATCTTGAACACTTTCATATCTTCATAATCTGTCTTCAGTTTCTGGTGGAAGAATGTCAGATACCTTAGAGCTCTTTTCATGACTACGCAGTACATGCCCCCAGTTGGCCTTGCACTAGTTGCTCATATAATAGGGTTTTCAGTAAATGGATTCCACTGTTTGGAGATGTAGCATATGCCCTATATGGACCTGCACAATACAACCTCTATAATGGTTTTTTCAAATAGAGATAACTTTATTCTAGGGAGTAGTCTCTTTTATCCCTCTAAGCTTTGATGACGGTATGCTGGAACCCATAGTTTCAATATATCATCCTTTGCATTTTTTTTCCTTATCCTTTCTCTCAAACTGAGATTCCAAGACCATGGTTTACTATTTTCCCCTCTCATTTGTTAAAATCATATTAGAATAACCTTGGGTCATTTGACCATAATATTATTCACTATTTCCCTAATATTCGAGTCCTAGTCATATGACTTAAAACTACATGCATCATACTTCATGAACTTGGGTTAGACCTTTGTAAATAGAATATTCCCCCAATTATTTGGAAATTATGACTTGAAGTGCCTCTTTTGTATTCAAGCACTTCTCTCTATAAACCAAACTCTGTGATCGAGAATATCTGAATCTCTATAAACTTTCATTGGATTTTAACAATAGAATGTTAGAATTATTGATAGATCATTTATCTGATTGGGTAGTTAGTTCCCCCATTTGTCATTTCATGATTTCACCTATATAATAGGTATGTCACCCAAAGGATTCTTCTGTTCAGATATGTAGCATATGCCCTAGATTTCCCTGCATAATACAGCCCCATAACGGGTTTTTCGAATAATAGTAACTTCATTCTTGGAAGATACCTCATCTATTTCCATTTATACATTTTCTCCATATCACTCTTCAGATTTGGGAATCCCCAAATCATTGATTACATATTTATACTTCTATACTTGAATATAATAGCACATTTTCCGACAAATTACTGAGAATTAGAGAACTATAAAAACTGAGGTCCAAGATAAAGACCTTAAATCAAATCCCATAATTTCAATTCTGCATGACTTGAAACTGCACATCATTATGTCTTTATTGTATGAATTTAAACTTCACATCTTTCCTAATGTTCTTATAGCATGACTTGAAACTACATAGTACAATGTCCTTACTGCATGACTTGAAACTGCACAGTATAATGTCTTTGTTGCATGACTTTAAACTGCACACCATAATATCAGAAACCCCCCTTTTAACAAATATTCCCTCTTTCACAAAAAAAATTCATGTAGAAGTGGTTTCTCATTCATGGATTGTGTCGAGATAAATAATCTCGTTTAATCTCAAACATCTTTCCTTGGAAAAGACACCCATTATGGTCTTGAGACATCCAAATATTAAAACACTTTTTCTATCAGTAATAGAATGTCAAAATTCATAGGATTTACTTTACCTGACTATAAAGTATACGACCTAGTTAGAATTGGATAATTCACCCATGTAGTAGGCCTATCATCCTAAGGATACCACTATTTGGCTATGTACCACATGCCCTAGTTGTCTCTATATAACACACCCCCATAACAAGTTATTCAAATATTAGTAATTTCATTATTGGAAGAGATCTCCTATATTTTTATACTTTAAGTTTTAGGTTTGGTTTCCATAAAAAATTGTGACCCAATATTCCCCTTGGAAGTATCTAGATAATAATGGGACCTTCCCCAACTATCAAACCTTGTTTAGATTATAAACTCAAAACTCATGGTCAAAGCTGTTCGACCTAAAACACTAGACCTTTTTGGTTTGTCATGCATGACTGTAAACATCCCATTAAAAAAACATAGTACTCACCAGGTTGAAAACCCACAAAGTGAAATCTAGAAAAAAGTTGATTCTCAGCCCCTCAACCTATTTTGTGTATGTTTTTGAAAAAATTGATTAATGAAAATTAAAAATAAATAATGTTTGTGGGGTTGTCTATATAAACCTAGAAATAGTAGAACTATGATCACTAGTCCCATTAGCTTAGGTAAAAATTAAATCACCCCCATCCCTATCATTTTGTTTATGATTATATGGTATAAAGAGGTATTTCTATGAAAATTAGCTTTGATGTTATTATTACAGGAAGAAATCAAGAATGAAGATGTATTTGATTTGAAACAAAATTCTTTTCATTTATGAAGAAAAATAAGAGAAGCATCCACAAAATAGAGTCTCTACGTCATATATTACAGGAATCCTTCCACATAACTATTAATTTGTTGGACAAGATCTTGATACCTATAGATAAATTTCTAATGCTTAGTCAGTTGATCAGTTCCAACCTCCTCATCTTTTTAATGTGCTTCCACGACAGTTGCAATGTAGCTACACCTTTCACTTAGGCTTCTCTAATGATTGGTGTAATTTTCTGAGCCTTGTTTGAGTAGTATCTAGTTCTTGTTGGAGACATGACACTTCAAATGTACTCTTTTTAATAATCTAATAAAATTCCTCCAACCTTGTATTATGGTTGGACTCTTACTGGGATACATGGGCTAAAAAATTATCGACATTGATGAGTTCTTTGGCCTTTATAAGGTTTTTTATAAGTTTATTATCTTTCTCCCACTGGAGAACATTATCCTTCAACATTGTATAAATTTCACAATAATCAAATCCTCAAAATAAAAATATTATAAACAAATCATGATGTCATCCAAAGTGTGAAGAAAAGTATTCTAAAGTAATATCAGAAATTATTTTTCAAATAATCCACCATCTCCTTCCACACATGATACCAAGGGAAACATGTAGCTCTATGTCTGAATCATAATAACTCCCATAAGGTTGGGAATATTTTGGAATTAAAGCACATAAATAAATCTTTTATCTACTCCCTACGATGTAGCAGATGCCTCACCATCCATTTCTGGTAGATCCAATGTAGAAGATTCACCTTCATACCTAGCCCTAGAAGCTAAAAATCCTAAATTATAAATCAAAATATTTGTTATATTCAAAATAGTAGTATAAATGGAACATGTTTAACAGAGTAGGTGACATTTACCCAGTGATAAGTTGGATGCTTGAGTTGATTTCTCCCTAAATTTTCCATCTTTGGAAGTCTGAACAAGCACCTCTTAGAGAGGGGTGCTCTTCTGAGCTTGTTCAGCCATAGTGATCAAAGTCTATGGAACACCTCCCAATTATAGATTCTCAATAAGTATTTCTTCGGTGTTTTTAGAGGTATTATGGAGTGGTATTCCTCATTATTAAAGGGCCTTTACAACATTCTTTGTAGAAAAAGATGCATGAGTTGAACTTTGATGAGAAATATCAGATAAAAGAACAACTATGTATGAAAAATAAAAGAATAGGAAAAATCACATCCTTTTAGTTACTCATTAAAGACCCCCAAACTCCTTGATGGAACCTGGAATATCAATGTCTGGATTAAGATCACCCATCATTTCATTATATATAGATTTTTATATCATAGCATCCTCACCGTTTAAGGTATCAAGAAAATGTTGACCAAGACCCCCATTGGCTCCACTAACATTTCTTTGTTCAAGGTATTTAACCAGTATGGTGTTTCCTAGTCTTGATGAGTCAATATCAACACTTAAACCTTCCTTAGACTACTCGGGATCCTTGTTTCCTCTTCTTGGAGAAATGGGAATATCAGTATTGATCACTGTAGATTCCTCTGGTGCAAAAAACATATCTAAAATACTACGAGGGGAGGAATGTTAGAAATAAAATAGGGTACCTAAAATTAGTACATTTTACATTACCATGACCTCTTTACCATCCTGTAGAAGTGGTTTCAGGTGCAACCACACCCCTTGACACTTCATCTATCAAGGTGATAGAATTATCATAACAAATCTATACTCTCTCTAGGATGTCCTTCTCAATCCTTGAAGTACTAGTGCTGGATCCTTTAAGGGAATAAATCAATGTGGTTTCTATGAAAATATAAACATGGTTATTAATTTTTTTTGAGAAATTCGTAACACCAAATAACAGTACAAATATTCAATTTGATGTACTTTTCATCCCAACTTTAGGGCTCTCTTTATATTCCTTTCATAAGATAGCAGAGATATTGTTCTACTCTTCTTAGAATAGG
Source organism: Viscum album (assembly GCA_963277665.1). Classification (NCBI taxonomy): domain Eukaryota; kingdom Viridiplantae; phylum Streptophyta; class Magnoliopsida; order Santalales; family Viscaceae; genus Viscum; species Viscum album. The sequence continues at coordinate 283,473,924 of OY728129.1, forward strand.
AGACATGAGGTAATGGTTGAGTAATTTGCATTGAAATTACCTTCATCATATTCCTCCCACCGGGAGACAATTCAGGGGATCTGATGGACTCATTCACCATCTGAATAGGGGTACCTATAGGCCCGTATTTTGGTGACTCAATATCCTTTTATACTATTTCTTATTCTCTTATTTCAAACTGAAAAATGAAATCCCATCAATATTATTTATAGTTGATGAAGAATAAAAAAAGAAGGAAAGGGAAATACATCCTCAGTGTTAACATAAATGGTTCATTCCTCCTCAGGGTGAACAATTACCCCTTTAATTAATCCTCAATCTGGCATGCTGGGTACTCGCTTCGAAGTCAGGACCTAATCATAATTTTCATATATGAAATATTCCATCTATTTGAGGTACTCCTTTACCTCAGCTAAATTATTTTTAGGATGAAAATTGGAGGGTTATTTAATATCACCCAACTCCTAAATCTGATGTCCGGACTATAGAAACTCCCATGCATCTTTGATATCATGAGTCATGATTTTACAATAATGGATTGATAAAGGTCGCACATAATTTGGCTTCAATTTGACAGACTATGGGGAAAATTAAACACCCTCTAACTGGAAACTCTATTTATTCCTCCTCTATTCTTCAGAAGAACCAGAGGATGAAATGTGAGCTTCTTCCCAATGATGACGAGTTCACCACCATGGAACTAGGGGTGTTACCTCCTTAACTGTTGTTCACTTGGTAGACTTTATACGAGAAAGTTTTAAAGGCTCTAAATCCTCTACATCATTTTTGGTTTTGGACTTATTTCCTTGCATTCCATGACCAAAAGTTTTTCTGACCTTTACTCTATATATTTTCTTTATTAAATCCCCTTTAGGGTATGAAGAAACCCAAGCCTTAGCATATCCAGCCTCTGTTCCAATTGATTCCGCTGATGGGGGTAACATGATTGACATTTTGGACACCTTATGATCCATTAGGATCCATAATTTTTAGGCTACCATTGCATGCTTATCATGGCTAACATATGTGGGAGGGATGGTTCTTTATTTTTTAAGACATTTGAATTGGTGAGAAACCCAATAAAGAACATAAGCCTCAGATATAATTTAACTATTGATGTGGGTTTCCAACACACTATCCCTAAATGCTATCATATACAACCTCAGCATTTCATTATCTTTCTTCCCTTTATCAACAAATGTTCCAGTTGGTGGGTTACCAAATTTAAAGAATCTAAAGTCTCTAGATACATTTAGTGCCTTCAATACCTCATTAGGATTCAGCCTCAAAGGCTCAATTCCAAAAACATTCTGAACAAATGGTTTAAATCGACCATTTGGGATCTTAATTGAATTCGTCAATGAATATGAATTGAAATGTCCTACAATCCATCCCCACAACACCTAAAATGGTCCTCCAAGTCTAAATAGATCCTTCCTATTGTATAATTTCAATAGGAATTGATATATTCTTGCTAAAACATGGAAAACAAACATGATATATTTCCCCTCTACTAACTTTGACACAATAAGAAAATTCTAGGGCCTCACACCACCACTAGACTCATAGACTGGAAGTAGATAAATTATTAGACACATGTCATGGAAGTTTTCCATGTGTACCTTTAAATCAATCTTGAGCTTAACATTTTAGCCCCAATGTGTGTAATCACCCTTCTCCAATATAGTACAAAATGTACTCAAAACACCCTAATTATTTGCAGTGGGGGAAATTTTAGGACATCTACAAGAAGTATGTAACACCCCAAGCTTCCACGGTATGCTTCTCTTTAAATAATGCAATATCTTTCATTGTATGCAACTTTGAGTTCTAACACACCACAACTAATCAAACTAGCCATTATGAATAGTAATACCCAATTTTTGAAATTATATACATTTTTTATTTCAAAATGAACTTAATTTTTGGATTTGGAATATCGAAATTATCTTGGGGTGAATTTTTGGTACTTTTCTGATAACTTTTATATTTTGATTAATAGTGAAAATTAATAAATTTTAATTAAAAACAACTTTTTTAATCGAAATAATTGATAGTGATAAATTATGAATTTTAATGGTTTGGAAGTATAATTAGATTATATTTTTATCATTTAATAAAATATATGTCATTATAAATAATTTCACATTTAAATATGACATAAAAAAGTTTCAATCTTTGGATAGTTATTATTTCATAAAAACACGCTTTTGGTTTTGACAATGGGAATTAATTTTAAATTAATTTCTGTCACTTCTCTATTTGGAATTTAGAAAAATTGATTCCATATCTGGAATTAAGAATTCCAAATTGTGTAAAGAGGTAACTTTTATTTTTAGACATTTTGAATAATTACTTCGGTAAATATTTTATTTACCATGGTTAAAGGGGAAAATCCAGTAAATAAAGTTAAAAAAATTATAATAATATTAAATTACCCTAACACATGTCTTAGCCCTATTAGATGATATATTTACAACCATGGGAATCCTTGGGTTGATTTTGGGATTCCATAGAGCCACTTGGAAGTGATACTGACATTATATATTAAATAATTTAAAGTAGAAACAAAAATAAAAAAAGAAAATATCTTTTAGTAAAACAATTAATATATGAGGTTATATAAATGATCTATTAGACTATAAATATTCATTAGAAATATAAAAATATTTCATACATAATATTATTTTATTTATAATTTTTATACATTAAATAATTAAATTTATTTATGACATAATGATGATGCAGTAATTACCTTATTAATGAAATAATCAAATAAATTTTATTATAAATACCAAAATAAATATAATTTCAAAGTTTTTATGACATACATGAATTTTATAGGTGAATATGACATATTAAGGTTGATTTAAGGTATTTTTTTCTATTTAATAATGTTTTTATGACTTTAACAAAAATAAATTATTAAATAATGTCAAAATTGACATAATTGATTTTTTAAAACAAATAATATATTATTGATTGATATAATATTCCTAAAAGTCTAAGGTTCGGCCAAAGGGGCTAAGTAATCTTATATGTGTCATTAATGAACCTATTGGGGTTCTATTGGAAGTATATAGTATGTTTATTAACCATATAATATAAAAATACAAAGAGACATGGTAAATGTCAAACTATTTAACTAAGAGTTGAATCTAAAAGATAAAGTTAATATAGTGACCCAAACCTTTATAAAACATATTGGTTGTGAGTTTCGCTACCCATAACTACATTATCCTTTAAATAATACACTTTGGATCCATTATAAATAGAAAAATAGTTTATTATAAAATAATATTTCTAGCTTTTCCTAAGATGTCCCTCAACCCTCTTATAAAATGGAACTCCCCCTTATATATAATTCACACCTTAAAAGACATTTGGATCTTCCAACTTCTACCCAAATAACCTCTCAACTGCCCTCCCTTCATCCTAGATGCCTTCCTTTAGTAAGAAAGCCAACCTAAGGAGCCCTTTTGATCAAATAAAAAGGTAGAACCTGAAGAAGAGGTAAATATTTCATCACATCTTTCAAGTTCATTTCTTCTTCCACTTCATTTTTCTTTTTTGTTTCCATTATTAAAAAATAACTCCATTATTTTATATATACTATGATTTTATTATAAATATTTTACAACCGAATTAATTATTCTATCCATCCTTTGAGTGACATGTCACCATATGTGCGAACGTACGGCTTAGCGTCCTTGCGTCGTGGTGTAATTGTTATTCAATACATTATTTTTTGGATGGGTATAATAATGATTTTAAATTTATGTAAATAGTAAATATAACATTATAATTATTTGGTATATATGATATATTATCCAATTATATATTATTTTAATATCAAAATAATGATATTGTCACTCGTGCGTACGTACGGATTACCGTCTCTACGAACGCGACGAGATTCATTCCCCATCGTATCCATTCAAGACTAATTTTCATTAGATGACTAAAAATAATGTTTAAAGACTTTATTTTATTCTGGATATGAATAAGATACATCCCATCCACAACAAATATTACTCACATAACAAAGAATATAAAGGAAAACGAATCTGTTAACACCCAAAACAACGATAATAATAAGATATTATTAATAAATCAATGTTAAAAGATCATATATGATATCATATTAATGTATATGATTTTTGTATAATTTAATAACAATTATTTCACCATTATAAAAGAGGTTAACCTACCCTTAACAAAGGAAATGTACATGTTAAGGGTTAATTTCACAATCTCTTTTTTTATCTGAGGTTGTTTTTACGTAAGTATCTACTGGGACCTCTTTATCATCCACAACCATGTTTCTTAAAAATGTATTCCAAATTTTTTTTACTATTTAATAGACTATGGGTTAAAGTAATTTCTACCCTTTCTTGACTTTTTATAAAATGGGTTGAAAGAAATATTTCCGTCATTTTCCAAACAAGGTACTTTTTAACCTTTTTGAGAAAATTAATGTAAGAATGTCTTTTTTTAACTTATACTGTGGGTGTGACTATTTTCCACCATTATAAAATTGTATAATCTTCCCTTACAAGCTTATAAGAATATTTTCAAAGTAAATGTTTTCTTTTAATATTATGTGACTTTTAAATGATTTCAAAAAAGTGATATTTCTCTCAAATAGTTTTGATTTCATCTATGTCAACATCCTTTGATGGATTTTAAGCTTATTTGATGTTGATTTATTATGATACAAAACTTCCATATTGTATTGAACATTTTGTGATATATTTGACTGTGGATGTTTTATTTTCATACCATTCATGGTTTATAGAGAAAGTATTGACATTTCGTATGCTATTTTTAATACGAATGTTTATGTTATGTTTAATCCTCTTCATATGAGGAATTCATTGGACTTAGTAAGTGATGTGTGGAGCCTGCTATAGCTCCTCGATGCATCGGTAGATCTCATGAGACAAACTAATGTCTTGGAAAAAGGCCTTGACAAAATCGTATTTGTAGTATTGGCACAAGGCCTTGACTATGTGGTTATGAAAGTCTGGCATTATGCATTCCATCATTATGAAAGTGGCTATTGATATTCCATGTGATTATTCGACTAGTAGAATATCTATGTAAATAAATAAATGGCATTATCTTATTTTATTTTCTCCATATTATGCTGAAATTCAAGTTTAAAAGACTTTTGTTTTAGTTATACATTTCCTTAAATGTTTATGTTTATTTATGAATGTTTGCGCTATATTGTTATCCTTACTGAGCATCTAAACTCACCCCTTTCTATGTTTTCTTTTTCCCAAAATGTGAAGAAGTATATTATGACTGACCTAGAGGGATAGTCCATGGGATCTCAATGTTGTATTTGGAAACAATGTTGTTGTAGTTTTCCATTTTATGATGTAATGAAAACCTTATGAATATATCTAGTGTTTCTAAGGATACTCAACTAATTGGTCATTCGAGACTAGATATTTTGTGATCATGCCAATTTTATGTAATGATGCACCGACTCTGGGTAACTGGGGTTGGGGCGTTACGCAGGACCCTTTTGCGTGGTTAGTTCTAAGAAGGCCCACATCCATACTTCTGCATGGACATCATCCTTAGGATGAGGATCCTTTTTATTATAAAGGTGCTTCGTAATTTTAAATATCTCATGGGACAATGGTGGTGTCCTCTCATCATCTCCACACATTTTCTTTGGTGGGATGAATTCATCATACATTTCCCCAAGAATGGGAGCCCTGGAGATTTGGTAGATATCCCAAAAACTGATACCAACCTCACCATGCACCAAATGAAAAGAATTCATTTGTAGACTCTATTGCCTCAATAATTAGGGAATGATATCATTATTGTGAACAAAAGTTTAGCCTACCTAAATAGGCCCATAAATGGGAACATCTTGAATATCTTTCCCAAACTCTGTGCAAGTTTGGTGTACTCAAAATAATCGCATCCATTCAGGCCCGACTCCTCCTCTAGATCGGATATCCTTGTCATCTTTCCAACCATGAGATTGATCTATCTTTGAAGCATAGTATATTTAATCATAACAACAAGTCCTTGGTTTTATGACATGATCCTTCATATTGTATGTAAAACCATTGTGATATAAAATTCATCCAATAGGAACTATTCGTTCCTTAATAAGAACACCCAATGATATGATATTGACACAGGGAGTGTTGATGTGTTTTAAAAACCATGTATTCGTTAAATATTTATTATATGTTGTAATGTGAGTGTCCTTTATAATCCTATGTCCATACAAAGGGAGGTAGTTGTTTCACAAATACTAGTGTTGATATGGAATCAAACACATTAACAATTCAGGAAGGGTTCTCTCAACATCATCATAATAATATGTTCTAATGTCTTTTATAATTTCATTATGGTGAACAATAGCTTCCTCAGTGGAAGTCATTAAAGGATCCATTTGGAAACCTGCACGAAGCCACCCATTTCTCTCATTAAGTTGAAATATTAACTTAGGACAATTCAAAATTCTAAGGAATTCAAGAATTTAGAAAAGGAAATTCCTCACAAAGCTCATTCAACAAGGTACCCCATATAGATCCTTCGACAAGGTTTCACCATGAAGGTCCCTTGAAAAAGTTCTTCTATAGAGCCCTTTCAACTAAGGTGACTCTATGCAGCCCTGTCTGTTAGTTTTGTATACCTTCAGAAAACTCTTAGAGAACCATCGTGAGAACACAATGTGATGTAGTTAGACGAATGAGTTATGTGAAAAGAGCATAAATCCAAAGACATGAGTGAAGAAAGCGACAAAGTTAGGGGTGTTTATCGGAACTGCCATCCTATGACACTAACCTACATTGCGTGCCTACACCGCCGAACTATGCTGAACAATATACACTAACGACCTCCACAGAATAGCTATGCCATGCATTTTCATGATCCAGTTGTGATTCATCATAATCTTTTCCCAATTCTTTTTTTACCTAAGTACATGACCCATCTCTTTCATTTTAGATCCAATCCTGAGGGGGGGGATTTTGTTGACATTCCATTTTAAATAAGAGAATGAAAAAAAATATGAAGAGTACATCGAATACTTTTGAAGTACCAAGGAATCATAATAAATGAAAATTGGTCTATCCAAACAGACCTACGCAGTATGCCTACGCTCCAAGAGACAAGTACAGGTTCGGCCAATGCATCCTAGAAAGCATATCCCCCTATGCTAAGGACCTATGCTGATGGCCTATTCTAGGGACCTACATGGTTGTATTATTCTTGAACCCATACATGAGATATATGATCTGTGGACCTGTACAATGGACCTATGACAACAACTACCTTTGACCAGGTCTACTTATTACCTATAAATAAGACTCTTGGGATCCTAGTTTGAATAACTAGAAAACAAGGATGAACCCTCAGAGCTCTCACTGTGCAGTTTCTTCACCCAAGTCTACTAAATTTATTAGGTATCTATCTAAAACACGAGATAAATGATAATTAAAAGGGGATAAGAAAGATCAAGGTCCCTTAAGTGTCTAAGAAACATCTCATATTTCAGGATCCTTCTTCCATAAGAATAATTAACCTATGTGAGTTCCTTATCTATAAACAAGGACCTACACAAGAATATTTCAAGGGCACTAGAGGAGACCCAGGGTGTTTAGGTTAAGGAATAACCCAAGATTTTTCCCCCAGTGTCCCATTTCCCAAGTCATATATATCCCACACGGCACTTTTCACCCTATATGAAGCACTTTCATTTCCTCCTAAGACCTGCAAGGCACACCTACACAACACACATATGTGGTCCACCTACGCTGAGCACCTACGATATGGACCTACATGAATCAACCTTTAATCCCTCTTTAAATACACTCATGGAAGGGCGTGTCCTTCCTTGTTTCCATTATCTAAAATTGACCAAGTTGAAACCTCCACCAAAACACCCGGATTTACAACCTTGGTGAATGGTAAAATAGTGTGTCATATAGTTGGGTAGGTATTCCTATGGTCAGAGGTTCCCTACACGTGTCAAGTTGGATGGTCAGGGTTCTTGGGGTGCATGTAGGTATATATCTCCATGGTCATAAGGACCCTTACCCTAGGGATAGTGTTGAGGAGTTCCTGGTCTGTAGGAATGGGGTTTGGAAAAATTTTGACCCTTAATGTCTCTAAGAAATAGAGCTTCTATTTCCCAGTAGTGAGGGTGAGGATCACACTTTCTTTTCCATTAAATATGGAATTATATCATCTTCCATATATGGAACAGATTTTAGGGTAACCATCCTAGTGTAATCCCATGGCCTTTAATGTAGGAGGTTGTGGTGTTATTTCTCTCAACTTCCTCCAACTTCGATCCTTCCTTACATTGGACCCATGTCCAATGTAAATTGAGTAGAGGTAATCATTGTATCCAAAACATCTTCCACCATATCCCCTACCTCTTCTATAATAGAATGAAAGAAATTGTTTGGTTTGTTAAATCTTTCATATCCTCTTGTTTCTCCCACCGAGCATGACTCGAGTGGGATTATAGGTTTGTGATAATTACAATAACCACCCAATCTAACCAAATTGGATGAACTATGAGAACTCCGATTACCATCATAACTGGGATACATATGAATCCTTCTCAAGGATCAATATATATATCATTTAATCCATGAAATGATAAATAATTCCCCCCTCTAGGGGCCTCCCTCCAGGTGTAAGCCCCAAATTTACTAAACTATGAGAACTCTGATTCCTGCTAGCTGAGATATGTAGGAATCCCACTCAAAGCCCAAGCTCAATGGGAATCCTCCTTAGGAATAATTCCCAATCATAATTCCCTTAATCAAGGAATATTATTTAGGAATAATCCCCAACATAATCATCGTGAAAGGGCCATACTCACCTGAGAGACTTAACAAACTATGTAGGATTTGATTCCCATCCAAATAGGATACACAGGAAGCCTCCTTGAGGTTCAAACCCATCATCCTAAACCAACCCTGTTCTTTTGGGCGATATCCTTAGAAGAGTCTAATTCAACTTGGAAGCTCATATTAATTTTAGCTTCCTCGAGCTTCTTAGACATAAGTCCCACACCATGCTTTGACTAGGCACTTTTCACTTATTTTTCCTTGTCACATGATATTAAAAAATATGGTTGGTTCTTTATTAGTTGAACATAAAAGGTATACCACACCACATTAAATAAACCAAACTACATAGTTTTTTATCCCTTTCACAAGGATATGTACGTAACCCATTTATGGGTTCAATCCTAACATCAAAACAACTTTATTCTCCCTGGATGATGATAAAATCCTGAGTAAACTTTGTATACCTAGATGAAAATAAACTCCATAGTAAACTTCTGTCTCTCTGAATGATGATAAACTCTATAGTAACCTCTGTATACCTGGATGAAAATAAAATCAAGATTAAACTCTCAAATCCATTGATGATGAAAAATTTTATAGTGAAATTTGTCTACCTGGATGACCATACACACCAGAGTTCCCTACTGAGTGGATTAAAAACTAGAATAGTTGTGATAACGACCAAAGAATTTGTAAGTATTATATTTAAAAGGATACCATAAATGTAGAACCTCAAATAGACATAGATATATCTATTGATTAAGAACCTAGAATATGTACGGATTATTTTGTATTCCACACATGCTAATAATTTATTGCTAATAATGGGATGACCTACTTCATGCTTGGGAAATAATGAAGGATTTAAAACTATATCTTAAATATATAAGAGATTCTTGGAGGAGGTAATAATTCCACCCAATAGGGTGTGATGAGCCCAACCTCCCATCCTCTCGACCAATACGAGTTCATAAGTATCATAGGTCAGTAAACCTAGTGAATTCCTACCTTTGGAATGTAGTTCCATTTGGATTCAGAATCATTGGGTTTTTTCAGTTCCATAAACAAATTCATTGGAAACTATTCGGAAATAGTGATTCCTAATAAGAACACAAGTTCTGAGGGAAACAATAACATGATCCAAAAAGTAATCAAAAGAAAAGAGACACTGGTAAAAATCATCCTAAGACCTTTCTCATTCCCAATATCCATATTTAACCAAATCACACCAATTGAATCATCTAATTTCATAGGGACCTCTCCCTTACCTAGATTATGAATCATAAAGTATTCTAGTGTATTAAGGAACCCAAGTAGGGTTTGAGTATAACTTAATAGGCTATTACCAATGGTGTCTGAAGTACACCTAAATCTAGTAAATCATATTCAATGAAAACTTATTTAATTGGTACACAATACAATGGACCACATCACTACGTATTGACCAACTTAGTAGTATATAAATGATTCCTAAATTAAATGGGAAATATAAAAACATATCATGTAAAACTTTCTTGAATACTTGAATTTCATTCAAATATCCCTTCTGCAAATCTCAGAAAAAAGAAATCAAAATAAAATGTGAAATTAAAAACTCATTAAGGGTTAAATATAGTGGAAGATATTATGAGTAAATAAGGCATAAAAAATATGCCAGAGTGGAAAAATAAAACACATTCCATAATTCAACAACTTGACCTTGAAATAAATCCATAGATAATATCAACTAAATTATCACATGGAAAATAATAAATAAATTCTTAATGAAGTAAATTTATTTTTTTAGATAATCATGGCCTTGAACATGAAATCATGAATCTTATAGTCAAGGACTTGGACAAGACACTTTAATTGTATGGCTATGTATACACTAATTACCAAACTAATCTGGTCACTTGTTTTTATCTTGTGGGACCTATCGATGCATCAAATATACATTTATAATCATGCCCTACCTACCAATTAAATATTTCTAATGCATTCATAATATATTTAATTAATAATATAATAAAAAATCAATATTTATTATCATTTAATAAATATCTCTATTGATTCAATAATATGGAACATCAATATTTCTATAGTAAATAAAATAACTTCCACAATAATTTTCCTTCAACTGATAACATATATATAAATTTTATATGGTTAAGAAAAAATAAAAGTGATAGAAATGATACTATATAAATCCATGATACTTAAAATATGGTCATAGAGGAGAATATAATGTCAAATGAAATGATGAAGAGTGTTAGGGAATGTGATCATGAGAATGTTAGTGACCATGAAACCATAAATCATTAAAGGATGATAGAATACCATTAATTCATCAAAATAATGTTTTTTTTAGTAAAACTAAATATTATGAAAAAATAAAAGAATATAAAAGATAAATAATAAAAAAACTTCCTAGTAAATTTATGTAATAATGAAGTTATATATCACTTTCAAAATTATTTTCATTATTTTAACAAAATAATACCCTATTATATTCAATTAAAAATTTATAGAAAATAATTTTTTTGGAGAACCATATAAAATTTTATAGGAATATAGATATATAATAACATTCATGGTGGAAGGAAATGTTATTTACACAGTATATGTTAAAAAACATTCATTTCCCACTTATGAAGAGAAAGTAAAAAATACCATTTTAGAATATTATAAAAATATTCCTTTCCAAAACACCATAAATAAATAAAATTTTAGATTAAAATTAATTAATAAATCATCTAAGTAAATGAAAATTCATCTGTAAAACAATTTTTTGAATATAGACATAGAGGAAAATATTATCAACTAAAAATAAGAGATAAGGTCAGTGTCCTATACATGTTACTTACTTATTCATTCCTAAACCAACAAGATAATAGATAGAAAATAATCCTTTAAAACCCAAACATAACTATAACACAAGAAAGTAGAGAGGTTTTAATATAGTAATATCATAAAATTTTCCCCAAAGGAAATATGAACATAAACAATCCATAAATAAAATGAGATTATAACATAAATCCCTTACTGATTTAATAAATTTTGAATAAAAACCCATTTAAAAGTGAAAACATGAGATGAAACATTAAATAGCATGAATAAGGAAGTATTCATTATATAAATTTGATAAGGGTATTATATATACCATATAAATGAAATTGGTGAAAAATATAAAATATATCTCAATGGAGTGGAATTGAGATGAAAAACCCATGACCTCAAGTCGAATTTTCATCATATAAACTCTTAACCTAAATTAAAATAAATTAAAATATAGAAAAATATTCATATTTATCATACCATATATTATTCACTTACAACATTTTATGACCTATTTATCAATAATTCTTTATTAACATCACCATCATGGGTGTCAACTGTTCTATTTTCCGGTATGTTTTAGTTCTGTATTTTAATTCCTTGAATCAAGGTCATGATTCCATAATCTATATAGTATTATTTATGCTATAAATATCATATTTATTGATTATATTTTTTTATAACCATATATGAAATTCGTTAATGAAAATATCAAATACATCATTCATGGAAACATTAGTCTATACATATACATGCACATTGTTTTCATTTCTAATGAAGATATAAAAAAGAAAGGAAAATAATATTTCATAAATCTATAAGTATATTTATATCATACATATCATTAATATTAATCATTATATATATCCATGAGAGTTTGTGATGAAAAATGATACACAGATTCGTGGCGATGGTAGTTTGTATGTACGGATGTGCAGCGCTTTAATTTTCCATTATATGGAAGAGTAAGTTGGTAAATAATATAAAATATTTAAAAAATAAAAATTATTTAATTGATATCATATATAAAAATTAAATCCATTATAATAACTATCCTTGAAAGGTGGTGATGGAAAATGGAATACATCTCTTTATCGAGATGATAGTCTATCTATAGGGACGAGAAATGATTTTATTTCCAATTGGATGGAAAAGTATATGAATAAGGGTTATGAAATAAACATAATAAAATTTTTAGTATATGAAAATAATTATGTTATTATATCATAATGTTTAGAATAGTATTGGTGGAGGTAGAATAATAAATAAAATGAAAGCACTCAGTTTAGAGTTATAACTTTACTTCGGAAATCATATGTTGGATTACACCAAAAGACATCATAGGTCCATATTAATGGGAGAATAAAATATATATAGATTATATAAGGAATATAGTAATGTATTTTGGTAGATCTTTGTCGAGATAAATGGTTCATGAAGTGTAAGGAAGATAAGGGGGTACCCTTTTATAATTTATATGGGTGGAATTTTTTTTAACAGGTTGAGGGTAAAGTCTCCTTTATTTGATAAAAACAGAAAAAAAATATTATGAAAAATGAGAGAAGAAGAAACCCATTATAAAATAATAGGATAAAATGACTTAAATAAACCTAACCCGAAGGATTCAAGATGGTCCTGATTTTCCAATGAGAAGCATACATCCAGATAATAAATGGAAAAAGTTTCATCTACCACCCCCAACAGAAAATATAGCATTGAAATCAATCGATGATGTGTTGCCCCACTTTCTAAGAAGTTGTGTCATGTTAGTCTAAAACAACATAAAATATCACCCATACCACTCACACTAACATGTGGGGGATGACCAGATGATAGTTTCCATCCCACTTATCTCTCATGCAATTCGATCGCCCCACAATATTTGTGAAGAACTCACTGCATTGTCAAGATGGTGGAACAAAAAATCAAATAAATGTTCCCATACATCCAACAAGAATGAGTAATGATGGTTGAATAATGTGTGTCCGCACACCCATCCCTCTTTCAAGGTCTCCCACCTAGTTTTACCTACAAGAAGCTTCACCTCCAACCAAATGAAACAAAACCAAATATAAATCCCACAAAGGAAACTACATCCGACAAAATAGTGAGTACCAAAATCAGAGCAGGTCCAACTAAACCATTCATGAAATCTAAAATCCCATCATTATCCTGCACTCAGATATCCACTTGAACCCTCGGTCATCTCCATTGAGCCCACCACAACATCGACCCCCAGCCATCATTAAAAAGATGGATGCCACCACCAAACCATCTAACATTAATTTTCTAAGAACCAAGACACCACCTGATGTCTAGAATAGATATAGGATATCCACTGTTCGTTGAGCTAGACCACCACCTATCACCCAAAAGATACACAGGACAACTGCCACCCATCGAGCAACCACTACCTGTACAATGAACCATCATCACTTGAAAGAAACACTAATTCAAACCAGGGGTGTACAGATATGAAACTAGATTCTAGAATGAGGGTGGATGGGAAGGATGAACCAAAAGGGGGAAAATCCAATGATGAAAATGTTATAAAAATGATCAAAAATGATAATGGGAGAAGTCTTTAGTGAAGATTCATGGAATCCACCACAATCAGATCAATCGACGGGGATCTAGAGAAATGAATCCTCACCCAACCTCCTTCAACACAGCCAAAATAAGGATCATAACACCATGAAATGGATTATAGAACCCTAAATGAGGTAATTTCCACTCTTAGAGACTAAGGATCCATTACCTTACCTTGAGTTCTTCATATGGTTGGAAATCTTGAAAATACATAAAATATTAATAAATAATATGTGTCTAGATCATGTAAAATGGATCCAAAGTTCCACATATTATATAATAAGGAGTATATGATATAATTAAATTCAAACAATCATATTTATACAAATTCAAGTTCCTTTTAAATCATATCTTCTGGTTTAACCAATTCATTAACCCTTTTTAGACATAACCATGATAAAAAAAATTTCAATCCTTAAGGGTCATGAAAGTAATTTTAAAAATTCCATGTGGCAGATAAATGGATCATTCATGAGAGGTTAGACATTTTCCCATCCATTTGAGTTATTAGAGGTTTTTTATTTTTTTTATAATCATTTAAAAATAATATTTAAACATTAAATACCCTTTAATTTAATATTCAGAAGTATTCAAAAATTTGTCTTTAAAGGCATTGAGATAATAATGAATTTTTAATATAAATATTTTCAACACTACTAACCCTTTATAATTATCCATTAAATTCGTGGAATATTTTAATTCATCCAAACATATTACTTTTAATGTTTTCAAAACCATTTAGTTGATTTTTATACTCCTTTGTTCAAGAATTGCATTGGGGTTAAGTTAGAATTCAGGGTAACATCACTAAAAATTAAAAAAAATTACAATTATAAAAATAATTTATTAATATTAAATATAAATATTCATAATCATTAATAAATTCTTTTCTCCTTAAGTAAATCATATTAGAGTTTTTAAAAGAATAAGAGTGACATTTTATAATTATTATTTACTTAAAATAATATAAATTTCATTATTAAAGAAAAAAAGAACAAAAAATCAATATATTCAAATATAGTATGAGGATGGATTAAATACACTCATAAAATAAAATAATGTCAAGTGTTATAGTTATTTTGAAGTACTAAACCCTTTATCACGGTAAATAACTTTACTATGTTTACTATTCATTATGACCAAAAATGAAATTGACCAATTTAGAAAATATGAAAATTATTATTCTAAATATGAAATAAATTTTTCAGAAATAAATTCTTTAAATTGGTAGAAATTAATTTTTATATAAGTATGAAAAATATTTCAAAAATAGTTTTTAGAAAAATACCATTTTATACATAAAAATGATTTTACACCAAAATAAAATATAACATTGATTAATATGGTAATAATTGGATTATTTTTAAAAAAATGATGCTTTTTTACATTAAAACCAATTTAAAATAGAATTTATATTTTATATTAATATATAATAAATGAATTTTTTACCAAAATCTATATTTTTCACTAATCACTTAAAAAAATCAATCTTTTCATAAAAATACCAAAAATTATTCATAATATATTTTTGACTTATTGGTTTAAAAAATAAATTCTATTATATCAAATAAAATTTCTAAAAATGATAGATATTAAATATAATTACTCACATATAAAACTCCTATAAAAAAATTTTAGGAAAAATTTACCTTTAAAATATAAAATGAATTTCTTCAAATTCATTGATTATTAAGAACTATTAAAAGAAAATAACATTTATTTGATTGAATATTTTATAAATATATTTCATTAAAATAAGTTTTTAACATTGATTAATTTAATTCATTTAGATATAAATTATTTCATGCATATAAAATCATTTTTTGAAAATTATCTCTTTTAACCTTATATGATTTTATTCTTATTATTACAATTCAGCAAACATTTACTTGAAATTAATCATTGTATTTGTTTAATCTCATTGTTGCGTGTATTATACGCTATCAAACATATTTATCTTTCAAAAGAAAATATAAACTAAAATATAAGGGTATTAAAATATCCCTCCTTCCAAAAATTGCATCCTAAAAAATTGAAATTCTTCTTTTATAAACTGAATAAATCATTACATAGTAATAAAATCACATATAGATTTTATCAAGAAAATTAATTTCTAGTTTTTGACTAGGAAACTTATTATACATCTACCTCTATAATACTAATACTTGAAATGAGATTATAAAAACAGACCTTGGTATATTATTGTTACTTTTAAAATAAGACTCTATGTATTTATCTTGAATTTGTTTGAGTTTGAAAAATTCATTTACAATTGGGATTGAAAATATAATAAAATTTACTTGATTTATTTCTATTATATAAGGATCATTTCATCCTTCAATGTGAATCATCACAATCATGATGAATTTTTCATGCCTAAACCACTAAAATCGACTTTTAATCAACCATAAGATCTAAAAAATGGTGAAAATATATTCCTCCTTTCTAAAACTGAAATAGTTTGCATAAGATAAAATAATAACCAATATGAATAAACCTTCATAAAAATGAATGTCGAAAATTAAAAAAAAAACCAAAGATCAACATAAAATTTCCTCAAATACTCTTGATTAAATTTGAACCCCAAAACCAGAAAGGCTTGACAAATTATTTTTCATTTTATTCCTAAATTATTTTTATCACTTATACAGTCACATACTCAAATATGTATATTCCCCAATTAAATATTACAAAATACAATTTTTTTAAATAACATGAATTTCCATGAATAAAATACAAAAAATGTAGTAAAATTCACTAATAATTACCTTTTTATATAAAATAATAACCCTAAAATTCATCTATAAATACACCATAGTGTCATAAAAATCACTTTTCAGGGTAATTGGTAATATTCATTTTTTTCAAAATTTACATTTTCAAAATTTTATAGAAAATTAAATATTATTATAAAAATCCTTGTATTTTTCTATAAATATTCATACCAAACTTCCATCAACAAATACTACGACATCATAATCTTATTTTCCCCAATTTAACACTAATTAATAAAAATTTAAATCCTTAAATGTCACATTCATCCATAGTGGATATTCTTTGATTGATTCTTGTCTTATAATGATTAATATATATTCTATCCGTGGATAAAATAATTATATGAAAAGAAACATTCTAAAATAAATATTTATAATTACTAAATTTCTCCAATAAAACATTTTCCTCTAAAATATTCAATAATAATTTTAAAATGATTCTCATGTTCCTCATAATCCTTATAGTATTTCAAGATATTTTTAATAAATACCACAATAAAATTATTGGGGTCATCCTTGTTTATTAGGGAATTGGTTTGCATAATTTCCCATCTTTTTATAGATAAATAACTATATATTATTAGATTATTTCTTTCCTTTTCAATTATGAGCATGATAGCCTTTTTTCTACACTTCTAAAAAACTCCAATGTCTTTTTTGTATTTACCCAAGTGATTATTCCCACATTATTGAAATGTAAGATATCGTATCTGTTGTACCTCTCGTACCCCTTGTGGTTTGATTTTCATGATCACAATCACTCACTTATTTATCTAATCTTTTTTTAAGTGTTTTTGGATGATAGGCATAATTTCAGGTTGCCAAGGAATTGGGCCAAGAAGGCCAAGAAGGCAAAAAGCCAAAGTGGACTGAAATTCAGTCCACCGGCCAACCGGTGTCACACCAGCGGCCAGCCGGTGGCACCCAGAAAGAAGAGGTTGCTACTGCCTCCTCACCGGCCAACCGGTGGCCTCAGCACCGGCCAGCCGGTGGCACCCAGCCGGCACAGTGTTTGCTACTGCCTCAGCACCGGCCAACCGGTGGCCTCCTCACCGGCCAGCCGGTGGAGCCTGAGCCCGAGCCCTCCTCCATTTTGCACACACCGGCCAACCGGTGGCTCTGTACCAGTCAGCCGGTGGAGCCAGTCAAACTAGCCGTTGGGCTTTTGACCAGCCAGTCCACTTGGCCTCCAACGGCTCCGAAGCCTTTTCCAACGGCTCCGAAGACCTCCAAAGGCCATATGAGGGTTCCCCCTCTATAAATAAACTACTAGGAACCCCCGGAAGCAAAAGGAACATAGTCAGAACAATTTTGAAGCCAACGGACACATTTCTCATCATTTGGCGAACCTCCGGCGGACTTCCTCCAAGGAACCCCAATCGCTCCAACTCAATTCCACATCCAAGGAGAATCCCCAAAGAAGCTTGGGAGTGCACGTCTTCAACTCCAATCATCCATTGGCGCCCAAGGCTTCTCCAAACACGGTTTTTCATTGTTTTATTTATTTTGAGCATCAAATTGGGTTTGTACCTACAAACCCCACCTCTTTCTCTCATCCTCTCTTTTTGGGTTCTCACACCACCTTCAAGGTGTGAAGAGGTTAGTCAAGCATTACCTTTCAAAAGGCTTGAATCAAAGGTGAGCTAGCCTTCACCTGTAAGAAGGCTAGTGGGTTCTTTCTCAACCATTGAAAGCAAGTGGGTTCTTGCATAACCAACAAAAGAAAGCTGTAATAGGTTCTAGACTAACCTGAAAAGTCTAGTGGGTTTCTTGATAAAACCATTAAAAAGCAAGCGGTAGTAAATCTCTCAACTATTGAGTTGGGAGCGGAGACGTAGGCTGGGTTTTAGGCCGAACTCCGTTATCAATTTTGTGTCTTGCCTCTTTTATTTCCGCTGCACTTTCACTTTGATTTTAATTTGTTTTATTATTTTTTTAAAGGCAATTCACCCCCCTCTTGCCATCACTTCCTTTCTTTCTCCGCCCAACAATTGGTATCAGAGGAAAATTTGAGTAATACCTTAACCGGTTTCAAATTCAAGATCCATTGTGATGGCATCAACCTCTTTCGCCCCCGAAGGCTATTCTTTGGGTCGGGCTCCATTTTTTGATGGAACCGACTACACTTATTGGAAAACCCGCATGACCACTTTTCTTAGAAGCATTGGCTATCCAATTTATAAAATTGTCATACAAGGTTACACTCTCTCTTCCCCCGATGAATCCAAATGGACCCAAGACGATATTAAAAATTTCGAGCTTGATGGCAAAGCCATGAACGCTCTACATTGCGACCTTGATCGTAATGAGTTAAATCGAGTTTCCACTTGTACCACATCTCATGAAATCTGGAAACTTTTGGAGGTTACCCATGAGGGGACCAACAAAGTCAAGGACACTCGATTGGATATGTTCCGTCAAGATTTTGAGTCTTTTTCCATGCATCCATCCGAATCAATTTCTGAAATGTTTACACGTTTTACTGATGTTTGCAATGGGAGAAAGTCCCTTGGTGATGATGTGTCTGCAGAGACGATTGTCAAGAAGATCCTTTGGATCCTACCTAGCTCATGGGCACCAAAGGTGACGGCAATCCAAGAAGCTAAGGACATCAAGAACATGCCGGTCGAAGAGCTCATCGGATCCCTCATGACCTATGAGATCACCATGAGGAGGCAAGTTGAAAAGGAAGGCAAACCGATCAAAACTCCAAAGAACATCGCCTTCAAGGTACAAAAAGAAGAAAGATCCTCCTCCTCATCATCTTCCACTTCAAGCGGCGATTCCGAAATGGAGAATCTTGCCCGCAAGATGCAAAAATTCATGAAGAAGCACAAAAAGAAGAAATCCCACAAGGCTCGAAAGGAAAAACACGACGAAAAATCCGAGCCCGAGGTAACATGCTATGGGTGTGGCAAGAAAGGCCATTACAAGCCCGATTGTCCACTCAACAAAAAAAAGGCAAAGCAAAAGAAGAAGGCTTTCAAGGCCACATGGAGTGATAGCTCCACATCCGACTCCTCCTCCTCCTCAAGCGACAACGGTAACAAATGCCTAATGGCATTCCATGAGGTAACCTCTTCCGACTCCTCATCCTCTAGTTCTTCCAATTCTTTTAATCACATGTCATATGAGGATCTCCAACATGCAAGAGATCAATTGGAGGAAGGTTTTCACGAACTTTCTTCCAAATTTGTTGCTTTAAAAAAGAATTTCAAAAAACTCTCTTCCGAAAAAGAACAACTTCTCAAAGAGAAGGAAGATTTGACCCTCAAAATCCAAAATCTTCCCGATGTTGATTCCATGGAATCAACTATCAAAGATCTAAGGGAGACTCTAGCCATGTTCACCCAAGGGGAACAAAATTTGTACAATTTTCTAGGTTCCCAACGCATATCAAGAACCACCGAAGGGCTTGGCTATTCCAAGCAAGCTTCCTCTTCCCATGCACCTACTATTTTTGTAAGGGGGAGCTCTCAAAACAAATTTTGCAATTATTGTAAAAAACCCGGGCACTTAATCTATGAGTGCAATTGTAAAAATGCCCGGTATGGCCGCCCCAAAAGTATTTTCTTTAATGATAAATTTTTTAGGAGAAGACCCGCCACTAGAGAAGTATGGATTGAAAAATCCCTCTTAACGAGTCTCACCGAACAAAAATTTGTCTCGGTTTCAAACACCTCTCCCCGGTGATTTGTTGTTTTTATTTAGGGGGAGTTAGGATCGTTTAAGCCTTTTGTGTATTCAAATTCTTATTCAATTCTTTCAATTCAAACTTTCAATTTCAACACTTGGTATCAAATTTTTTAATTCTAAATTGTTATTCAATTTTTCACTCAAAACTTTCATTTCAAACTGTTATTCAATTTTTGATTCAAAACTTTCAATTCAAATTTCAAAAATTTCAATTGGTTTAAAATCTTTTTTCCCTCAATCAAGTTTTATGCCCCGTGCTATTTTGATAATCACAAAGGGGGAGAAATTCTTGGTTGATTGGGGGAGAAATCCTTTAAAGCATGCTTTTCATTTCATTTTCTACATTACTTGTTTTGGTGATTGTGATCATCAAAATAGGGGGAGATTGTTGTACCTCTCGTACCCCTCGTGGTTTGATTTTCATGATCACAATCACTCACTTATTTATCTAATCTTGTTTTAAGTGTTTTTGGATGATAGGCATAATTTCAGGTTGCCAAGGAATTGGGCCAAGAAGGCCAAGAAGGCAAAAAGCCAAAGTGGACTGAAATTCAGTCCACCGGCCAGCCGGTGTCACACCAGTTGCCAGCCGGTGGCACCCAGAAAGAAGAGCTTGCTACTGCCTCCTCACCGGCCAACCGGTGGCCTCAGCACCGGCCAGCCGGTGGCACCCAGCCAGCACAGTGTTTGCTACTGCCTCAGCACCAGCCAACCGGTGGCCTCCTCACCGGCCAGCCGGTGGAGCCTGAGCCCGAGCCCTCCTCCATTTTGCACACACCGGCCAACCGGTGGCTCTGTACCGGTCAGCCGGTGGAGCCAGTCAAACTAGCCGTTGGGCTTTTGACCAGCCTGTCCACTTGGCCTCCAACGGCTCCGATGCCTTTTCCAACGGCTCCGAAGACCTCCAAAGTCCATATGAGGGTTCCCCCTCTATAAATAAAGGACTAGGAACCCCCGGAAGCAAAAGGAACATAGTCGGAACAATTGTGAAGCCAACGGACACATTTCTCATCATTTGGCAAACCTCCAGCGGACTTCCTCCAAGGAACCCCAATCGCTCCAAATCAATTCCACATCCAAGGAGCATCACCAAAGAAGCTTGGGAGTGCACGTCTTCAACTCCAATCATCCATTGGCTCCCAAGGCTTCTCCAAATACGGTTTTTCATTGTTTTATTTATTTTGAGCATCAAATTGGGTTTGTACCTACAAACCCCACCTCTTTCTCTCATCCTCTCTTTTTGGGTTCTCACACCACCTTCAAGGTGTGAAGAGGTTAGTCAAGCCTTACCTTTCAAAAGGCTTGAATCAAAGGTGAGCTAGACTTCACCTGTAAGAAGGCTAGTGGGTTCTTGCTCAACCATTGAAAGCAAGTGGGTTCTTGCATAACCAACAAAAGCAAGCTGTAATAGGTTCTAGACTAATCTGAAAAGTCTAGTGGGTTTCTTGATAAAACCATTAAAAAGCAAGCGGTAGTAAATCTCTCAACTATTGAGTTGGGAGCTGAGACATAGGCCGGGTTTTAGGCCGAACTCCGTTATCAATTTTGTGTCTTGCCTCTTTTATTTCCGCTGCACTTTCACTTTGATTTTAATTTGTTTTATTATTTTTTAAAAGGCAATTCACCCCCCCCCCCCCCCTCTTGCCATCACTTCCTTTATTTCTCCGCCCAACAATTGGTATCAGAGGAAAATTTGAGTAATACCTTAACCAGTTTCAAATTCAAGATCCATTGTGATGGCATCAACCTCTTTCGCCCACGAAGGCTATTCTTTGGGTCGGGCTCCATTTTTTGATGGAACCGACTACACTTATTGGAAAACCCGCATGACCACTTTTCTTAGAATCATTGGCTATCCCATTTATAAAATTGTCATGCAAGGTTACACTCTCTCTTCCCCCGATGAATCCAAATGGACCCAAGCCGATATTAAAAATTTCGAGCTTGATGGCAAAGCCATGAATGCTCTACATTGCGACCTTGATCGTAATGAGTTCAATCGAGTTTCCACTTGTACCACATCTCATGAAATCTGGAAACTTTTGGAGGTTACCCATGAGGGGACCAAAAAAGTCAAGGACACTCGATTGGATATGTTCCGTCAAGATTTTGAGTCTTTTTCCATGCATCCATCCGAATCAATTTCTGAAATTTTTACACGTTTTACTGATGTTTGCAATGGGAGAAAGTCCCTTGGTGATGATGTGTCTGCAGAGACGATGGTCAAGAAGATCCTTTGGATCCTACCTAGCTCATGGGCACCAAAGGTGACGGCAATCCAAGAAGCTAAGGACATCAATAACATGACGGTCGAAGAGCTCATTGGATCCCTCATGACCTATGAGATCACCATGAGGAGGCAAGCTGAAAAGGAAGGCAAACCGATCAAAACTCTAAAGAACATCGCCTTCAAGGTACAAAAAGAAGAAAGCTCCTCCTCATCATCATCTTCCACTTCAAGCAGCGATTCCGAAATGGAGAATCTTGCCCGCAAGATGCAAAAATTCATGAAGAAGCACAAAAAGAAAAAATCCCGCAAGGCTCGAAAGGAAAAACACGACGAAAAATCCGAGCCCGAGGTAACATGCTATGGGTGTGGAAAGAAAGGCCATTACAAGCCCGATTGTCCACTCAACAAGAAAAAGGCAAAGCAAAAGAAGAAGGCTTTCAAGGACACATGGAGTGATAGCTCCACATCCGACTCCTCCTCCTCCTCAAGCGACAACGGTAACAAATGCCTAATGGCATTCCATGAGGTAACCTCTTCCGACTCCTCATCCTCTAGTTCTTCTAATTCTTTTAATCACATGTCATATGAGGATCTCCAACATGCAAGAGATCAATTGGAGGAAGGTTTTCACGAACTTTCTTCCAAATTTGTTGCTTTAAAAAATAATTTCAAAAAACTCTCTTCCGAAAAAGAACAACTTCTCAAAGAGAAGGAAGAGTTGACCCTCAAAATCCAAAATCTTCCCGATGTTGATTCCATGGAATCAACTATCAAAGATCTAAGGGAGACTCTATCCATGTTCACCCAAGGGGAACAAAATTTGAACAATTTGCTAGGTTCCCAACGCATATCAAGAACCACCGAAGGGCTTGGCTATTCCAAGCAAGCTTCCTCTTCCCATGCACCTAATATTTTTGTAAGGGGGAGCTCTCAAAACAAATTTTGCAATTATTGTAAAAAACCCGGGCACTTAATCTATGAGTGCAATTGTAAAAATGCCCGGTATGGCCTCCCCAAAAGTATTTTCTTTAATGATGAATTTTTTAGGAGAAGACCCGCCACTAGACAAGTATGGATTGAAAAATCCCTCTTAGCGAGTCTCACCGGACAAAAATTTGTCTCGGTTTCAAACACCTCTCCCCGGTGATTTGTTGTTTTTATTTAGGGGGAGTTAGGATCGTTTAAGCCTTTTGTGTATTCAAATTCTTATTCAATTCTTTCAATTCAAACTTTCAATTTCAACACTTGGTATCAAATTTTTTAATTCTAAATTGTTATTCAATTTTTCACTCAAAACTTTCATTTCAAACTGTTATTCAATTTTTGATTCAAAACTTTCAATTCAAATTTCAAAAATTTCAATTGGTTTAAAATCTTTTTTCCCTCAATCAAGTTTTATGCCCCGTGCTATTTTGATAATCACAAAGGGGGAGAAATTCTTGGTTGATTGGGGGAGAAATCCTTTAAAGCATGCTTTTCATTTCATTTTCTAAATTACTTGTTTTGGTGATTGTGATCATCAAAATAGGGGGAGATTGTTGTACCTCTCGTACCCCTCGTGGTTTGATTTTCATGATCACAATCACTCACTTATTTATCTAATCTTTTTTTAAGTGTTTTTGGATGATAGGCATAATTTCAGGTTGCCAAGGAATTGGGCCAAGAAGGCCAAGAAGGCAAAAAGCCAAAGTGGACTGAAATTCAGTCCACCGGCCAACCGGTGTCACACCAGTGGCCAGCCGGTGGCACCCAGAAAGAAGAGCTTGCTACTGCCTCCTCACCGGCCAACCGGTGGCCACAGCACCGGCAAGCCGGTGGCACCCAGCCAGCACAGTGTTTGCTACTGCCTCAGCACCGGCCAACCGGTGGCCTCCTCACCGGCCAGCCGGTGGAGCCTGAGCCCGAGCCCTCCTCCATTTTGCACACACCGGCCAACCGGTGGCTCTGTACCGGTCAGCCGGTGGAGCCAGTCAAACTAGCCGTTGGGCTTTTGACTAGCCTATCCACTTGGCCTCCCACGGCTCCGAAGCCTTTTCCAACGGCTCCGAAGACCTCCAAAGGCCATATGAGGGTTCCCCCTCTATAAATAAAGGACTAGGAACCCCCGGAAGCAAAAGGAACATAGTCGGAACAATTGTGAAGCCAACGGACACATTTCTCATCATTTGGCGAACCTCCAGCGGACTTCCTCCAAGGAACCCCAATCGCTCCAACTCAATTCCACATCCAAGGAGCATCACCAAAGAAGCTTGGGAGTGCACGTCTTCAACTCCAATCATCCATTGGCGCCCAAGGCTTCTCCAAATACGGTTTTTCATTGTTTTATTTATTTTGAGCATCAAATTGGGTTTGTACCTACAAACCCCACCTCTTTCTCTCATCCTCTCTTTTTGGGTTCTCACACCACCTTCAAGGTGTGAAGAGGTTAGTCAAGCCTTACCTTTCAAAAGGCTTGAATCAAAGGTGAGCTAGCCTTCACCTGTAAGAAGGCTAGTGGGTTCTTGCTCAACCATTGAAAGCAAGTGGGTTCTTGCATAACAAACAAAAGCAAGCTGTAATAGGTTCTAGACTAACCTGAAAAGTCTAGTGGGTTTCTTTCTAAAACCATTAAAAAGCAAGCGGTAGTAAATCTCTCAACGGTTGAGTTGGGAGCGGAGACGTAGGCCGGGTTTTAGGCCGAACTCCGTTATCAATTTTGTGTCTTGCCTATTTTATTTCCGCTGCACTTTCACTTTGATTTTAATTTGTTTTATTATTTTTTAAAAGGCAATTAACCCCGCCTCTTGCCATCACTTCCTTTCTTTCTCCGCCCAATAGTATCATTTTCTTTTCAGGGTATTTGTCACTTTAATTTTATTAAAACACTATTTTTATCTTATTTCATGCATTAGGATGTTCGATTAGGTTTTATTATTAATCATAACTCAAGATAGTTGGTTAGGCATGCTTATAAGATCCTTTACTCCATATTCTTTATTTTTTGGTTTCTCTATATAAGTAAGGATATTAATTATAACCCAAGTAAAATTCCTCAATATGTATATTATTTGATTATCTCCAATACTCACTTTTTTGGCCTGATTAGGAGGGTAATACCTATATTGACCATGGGTGTTGACTCCATTCCTTCCCAAAAATGCCATCTAAAAACAATTTCATGCGATTAGTTATCCCATAATAATAATTAAAATTGAGACATTTAATAAAAAAACTGAAAAACTTCATAAATATTCCAAGGTATTATCATAATACTAATATTATCTTTGGTATTGTAAATTCTAGTACCCAAGGTTCCTATTAAACATTCCCCGATTCCAACTAAAGTAACCCTAAATCTAGTAACCTATATTTGATGCCTACTTATTGAATTGTTACAAGATACAAGGGATCACATCACTAAGGATCGATTAGTTTAGTAGTCTTGGATAGTAAATACATACATTATTTCTAAATTACATTATAAATATAAAAAATAGCCCGAAAAGAATTCTTACATCCTGAAATTTCATTCAAAGATATATTCTTCATATCATAGGGAAAGGAAAAAAATAAAGGGTGACCTAAATTACCCAATAATGGTTACATACAATGAAATATATCATGAGTAAATAAGTCATATAAAATATTTATAGGTGGATAATTAAAACACATTCCATAAAGTCTACAACTTGACCATGAAATGAATCCATGGACAATATCAACTAAATAATAACATGGATAATAATAACTTAATTATAAATGAAGGGAAATAATATTATCATACAATCATGATATAACCATCATAGCCTCAACCATGACATCATAAATATTTCATTTATGACTTTATACTAGAAATTTTCATTATATGGGTAGGTATATACCAATTACACAACTAATGTGGCCACCTATTTTGTCTCATGATACTCTTCAATGCATCGAAGGGTTATCTATAACTAGACCTATAAAATATTAAAAGGTTAAATTATAAAAAAGTTAAATGATATGACTCTTGTAAAAAAGGTAAACCTTTATTTCCAGAAACATACCTGATTATAATTCCATATCTAAACATTCTTGGCCTGGAGTAGTGATCAGGATTGCTGGCCTTCTAGGATGTTTTCCAAGGTGTGTGAGAGTGAGGAAAATCACATTATAAAGAACATGTGTTGACCTTTGGGGAAAATAATTCGTCATATGACTCGTTCATGCATGTGGGTAGTCCCTAGGGTGGGGACCACATGTCTATGGAGAAACCACTGGTGCCTGGTGGGGCAGAACCCAATGACCATGTTAAGGTGGGGTGTCTATGATATTATCAGGGACAAGTTGTTACATTGTTATTGGATTAGTAACCAAAACTTAAGCGTGGTGGCACTTCCTGGGTTGAGATGTTGGGTTTGAAGCATGTTCGTTGTGCTCTAAAGGGGTGGTTAATGTAACACCCTAGAATTTTAAATGGTTAAAATGATAAATGATACGAATCATATCGACAAGGTGGGAATTTATTTTTGGGATCCTACCTGATTATAATTCCACAGTTAAGCATGCTTGGCTTGGAGTGGTGATAAAGATGTGTGACCTTCAAGGTAGTTTCCCAGGGTGTGTGGGAGTTAGGAAAAAGCATACTGGAAAGAACATGTGTTATCATATGGGGAAAATAATTATTTATATGAGTTTTTCAGTCACATGGGTGGGCCCTAGGGTGGGGACCACATGTCTGTGGGGAAACTGGTTGTACCTGGCAGGCCCAACCCCAACGAACATGTTAAGGCAGGGTATTTATACTGTCAGTGGGGCCCAATTATTACAATACCAAACCCATCACTTACATATGTCTAATTAATTCCTCATATATTAAATCAAAAATATAATATATAATCAATATTAATTATAAATCAACAAATATCCGTATTAAATTAAGAATACAAATCATCAATATTTTCCTAGTAAATGAAGTAACTTTCATAATAATATTCATTTAACTGATACCGTATATATAAATTCTATATAGATAGTACAATATCAAAGTGGTGTAAATGATATAGTATAAATCCATGAAACTTAAAATATGTATATAGAGAATAAAATAATGTATAGTTAAACAATAATGAGTGATGGGGAATCTGACCATGAGAATGTTAATTTCCACAAAACTATAAGTTATAAAAGGATGAAATAATACCATAAATTCATTAGAAATTAACATATTTTCATAAAAAATCCTTTTATAAATATAGAATAAAATAGATGAAAAAAATAAAAAATATATTCCTTCTAACTTTTTGTAATAATTAGGTTATAAATAACTTTCGAAATAATTTTCATTCATTTAAGAAAACGATACCCTTTATTTTAAATTAAAAAATTATATAAAGGGAGTTTATTTAAAAAACCATATAAACATGAGAGGAATATAAATATATAGTAATGTTCCTGGAGGTATGAAAAGTGATTTAAGTTGTTTATGATAAAAAAATTCCTATCACACTTTTGTAATGAAAGTAAAAAAATACTCAATTTAGAATATAATAAAAAGATTCATTTTTAAAATATTATAAATAAATTCAATGTTATTTTAAATTAACTTTATTAAATTATTTAGTTAAATTAAAATTCATCTATAAAATAATTTTTAAGGATATTTTCACAGAGGAAAAGATTCTCAATAGAAAAGAAAAGATAAGGTTGGGGTCCCATGCATGTATCTTACTTATGAATTCTTAAACCAAAAAGAGAAGATATGGAAGATAATAATTTAAACACCAAACATAACCAAAAGATACTAAAATATATATTTTTTATGATAGTAGGATCATATAATTTTTCTTCAAAGGAAAATTGAACATAAAAAATCATGAAATAAAATGAGATTGTAACATAAATCTCTTATGGCTTCAATAACTATTGAATAAAATAAAATTTAAAAGAAAAACATTAAATAAATATTAAATTACATAAATAAATATGGATTCATGATATAAAATTTCAAATCGGAATTATATACATAATATAAATGAAATTAGTTGGAAAATATAAAATATGTCTCAATAGAGTTAATTGATACAAAAATCCACTTACCTCAAGTCTAGCTTGCTTCATATGCACTCTTAACCTCATGTAAAATAACATTAGATTTATTATAAATATATAAAATAACAATATTCATTTATATAATACCATATATGTTTCAATTATAACTTTTTATCAATCTTTTTTTAATAATTATTTATCAATATCATCATCCTAGGTGTTAACTGTTCCATTTTCATATATATTTTGGTTTGGTAGTTTCAGTCCTTACATCTTGGTAACGGTTTCATCATCTATATAATATAATATAATTATATAAATATAATTTTTATTTATTATATATAGTTTCAGAACCATCTATTAAAGGAGTTAACAAAAAAATTAAATACACCATTCATGGAGACAGTAGTCTGTTTGTATGCATGGAAGTTGTTTTCATTTTCTAATGAAAATAAGTAAAGAAATGAAAATAACATTTAATCACTAAATAATTATATTTATTTCATAAATATAATACATATTCATCATTATATCAATCTATTAAAGTTAATTATGGAAAATGAACCACATCGCTTTGTGGATATGGTACTTTTTACGTACACACAAGTGACTCATTCATTTTCCATTGGATGAAAGGGTAATACGGTAGATAATATCTTATATTTCAAGAATAAAAATTATATCATTAATATATTATATAATTATTAAATATATCATAATAACCATCTATGGAATATGGTTATGTAAAATGAAATACATCACTTCATGGAGACGGTTGTACGTACGCCTACACAAGTGATGCTTTCATTTCCCATTGGATTAAAAAAGAGATGAATAAGGGTTATAAAAAATATAATAAAATTTAATTAAATATAAGATAATTATGTTATTATATTAGAATGTTTAAGATATAATTTAAGGAGGCAGAAGAATAAATAAAATAAAAGAACTCGGTTAAGAGGTATACATCTACTTTGGAAATCCTCCTTTAGATTACACCTTAACCCTTACTAGGATATTCGTAGGGGAATAATAGATGATATAGAAAAGGAAAAAGGAATCTAAGAAGGTAATTGTGTAAATATTTTCTAATATAAATGGATTTTTATGTGTGAGGATAAGATTATGTATGGTTTCCTTATATAAGTGAGGTGGGTGACAATCTGGTAAATAAATGAAATATTAATATATAATGTGCGTCTAACTAATGTAAACTGGCTCTAAAGTGAAATATATTATAATTTTAAGAGTATTGGGTCTAGATAAATTCAGTAAATAAAATTTATAAAATTTTATGTGGAATTTTATGTTTAAAATTACATATATTACAATATTGGATGGTTATGGTTAAAATAAACTCATAAAATAAAATATATTCAAGTGTTAGAGTTATTTTTAAGATCTAAAAAATAGTTTTAACCCAGTTTAAATACTTTTACCCTTTATCTCAGTGACTAACTTTTATAATGTTTAATATTAGTTATGAGAAAAATGAAGTTGGCATATTTACCAAATTCTAACATCCTATTTCAAAATATGAAATCATTTTTACAATATTCAATTTATATAATTAGAGTATTTTTTTAAATAAGTACAGAAAATGCATCAAAAACAATTTTTAGAAAAATACCCTTTATAGAAATAAAATTTATTTCACAAAACAATAAAGAATAATATTTAATCTCATTTACATATTTGGATTATTTATAATCAAACTATACTAATTTTACTTTAAACATAATTTAAAATAGAGTGTAACTTTTAAATTAAATGAGAATAAATTAAATCTTTTTCCAAAATTAATATTTATCACTATTCACCTAAAAATACATATTTTCACAAAAAAACATTATTCATAAGATAATTTTGAGGTTTTTATTTTAAAAAATAATTTACTTTAAATCAAATTTCTAAAACTGGGGAAATTAAAATCTATTTATCCATATTTAAAATACCTAAAAACCATTTTTTAAAAAAATTCATCTTTAAAACATAAAATGAATTTATTATAATTAATTGAAAATTTCAATCATAAGGATATTTTTTAAATTTATTTAATTCAATATATTATCAATATGTCTTATTAAAATAATCCCTTAAAATTGATTAATTTATTTCCTTAAGATATAAATTATATTTCACAGATAAAATAAGTTTTTTGAAAACTATCTCCTTTAACATTATAGGATCTTATTCTTATCATTATAATTGAGTAAATATTTAATAGAAATAAATCAATTTATTTATATTAAGAAATGTATATCTCTATGTATGTTTAAAAATGTGGTTACTTATCTTCATACTTTCCAATCCAATAACTAGGTTATAGTAGTCATGTTTAAATAATATTATTTCATAGTTTATTTAAGACTAGTGTTGTTTTTTTCATAAAATGTCAAAATGTAGCATCACGTGCTCTAAAAATCTTGAGTTGATTGATATATTACATTATTTGTACCAAATAAAGTTCCTAAATGATCTAACTGTTTAATATTTTTGAAAGGAAAAATTCATAGATATAATACATTTCAAAACATAATACCCAATATGAATTATAGAGCGAACATGATTATCCATTCCATAATATCCCTAAAAATTTTTACATAGTACTCCTATAGGTTTCCTGGGGAATAGAAATCAAGTATGGGTGATCTCAAATGCTCGTTAAGGAATAGTATATAGTTGAATATTTCTTAACAAAAACTTGGAATAACTGATCTGGAAGAAATAAATGATCAACATGAAGATATAATCAACCAAATCTGAAGGAATTCTATATCTATAAAAATAAACGAAAACATGGATAATAATAACCATAGATATCATAATGGGAGAATGAAAAATTATAGACACCAAAGCATATTTTCAAGGCCATATTCCAAGACATTATCTTGTTATTGGAAGAGTTACACACCAAAACCTAACCTATTTTATTTCATGAGAACCATCAATTAATTGGGGGGATATATAATTATGGGCCCCTCCCATCACCGAATTTAGTCTAATTAATTCACTATAAGAGTCATAAAGAGATTACATATCATTACCCAAGGAATATCTTACTAAATAGAATTTGGTTATCTATATAATGATAAATACATAAATCAAGTACTTCTCATTAAATAGAATAATATGGATATCTATGAGAATATCCCTTAATCAACTGATAAACTATGGGGTATCTTCAAAGTAACATGAAGTAACCTTGTCAAATAAATATAGTGGTGTGGTTACTTATAATGTGTTGGGTCATCCATAGAAGATAAGAATTGGATTCAATATCTTTAATTGGTAGGATACTATGGAAATGGAAGGAAAATTCCCCCATCATGGTTCATTAAGAGAATGTGAACATTCCAAAGAATATCCTCCAAACGTTTCTAGCCAAGTGGACATGATTAGACCCATTAATCATGAATCAAAGTGATAATTAACTTAATGATAAACCATTACTTTTGGGGATGATTACTCATAGGTTCATATATGCCAAAATCACATCCTATTTTTAGTATCAATATAGGGACATATTTTCTAGGAAACTACATATATTATTTATTTACCCAAACATAGGATGGTTTTCTACCATTTAAAAGATATAATTTTACAATGGTTTAGGAACTATTGAATAAAAATAATATAATGGGGGATAATATTATAAACATGTAAATCCCATGAATTTCAAGGGTAATATTGTAAAAATTTTCAATGAAAATATATTCACCACACAAAAGGAAATAGGTGGTTAATATAACATGAGTCTGAAATAATTAAAATCGATATGGAAACCCCCACTTATTGATTGAGTAGCAATTTATTAAAATCCTATTGAAATAGGGTGCTTTAAATTTATAATAAAATATCATTAATAAATTAATTTCATTAAATAACATATCACATAAGTTTTTTATATATGACACATAAATTAAATTCAGTGTATAATACAAAACAAAACTCAAAGAGAGAAATTTGTAATGGAAAACTTTTAACTCTTTTCCTGACTTTCACAAAAATTATTTATTCAAATTTATAAAAAAACATATCTATATTTATCACTTAATTAATAAACATACACATATCCATTTTTATTCATACTCTTTATAAATATTCATTCTCTATAAAAAATCTCTCAATTTTCTACAATGGGTGTTTATAGTTTTGATCATTTGTACTAGTTTCGTAATAGTGATTATTGAATGTGGGTGTCCTAGACCCAACTTGTGATGTACTTTGATTTCCATTACATGCATATAGTTTGATATATATATATATATATATATATATATATATATATTATCTTAACATAATAGTTTTGATACTTCTGTTTACACTATATTTATGATAGTGTCCTTAGATTACGTGTCATATCAAAGGGTTATAGTAGATCCCAAGCTATAATGAGAACCTAGAGAAGCCATGAAACTAATCTTAATGTAATTTCATATAGTCCAGATACATCATTATGAAAGTAAAAAAATGATGCGTGATTATTAGGTGTTGGTGGCTTATAAGTATTGAGACTTATTCTCATGAATTTCTCACATGGTGATCTTTGGTAGTTGAGATCATGAGGAAAAACTCTCCAATAGAAACACCGCGTGTTTTGGGTGTCATTGGTGGTTCCTATCTACCGAAATGTGTATCAAAATCCTGACTTGAGATCATTATCAATGTGTTCCATTTGATCACATACATGGATTCAATACAAAAACCATGAAAATGAAGTAACCCCAAGGTAGTTTCTGTTTTATGATTCACTTGTAGTATGGCATTGGTTGAATGATCAATATATAATTTGTCACTTCTGAGTTAAGGAAGTGATATCTATGTCCTTGTTGATCAAGATGGTAGTACCTTTATTAAATCTATGTCCATGGTAGTAGAAGATAAGTCCTTCCAATTATATAAATAAACAACAAATCAAGGAAAGGACATTGACGCAAGTGTGTATCCTTCTTTATGAGATATAATATGATAGAGAGATTATATTTCATAGTACATGTTCATAGGTTTTTTTCATTGTTATGACTAATCCTGATCTCTTTAGGGTCTATGATGGGTTGTTTGATGTCACTCTTGGTATTTGAATATTATTCACTTATATTGAGATAATTTCCTTAAGGGTCACACCCAATATCGTATTCCAAATTCTTCAATATTCTGCTGAATAGGTATATAGGACACGGTGGGCCTCACCATGGGGTCTGAGTGTTGTCCAAGTATTATCGATCACTGAAAAATTAATAAATTAATTATTATTCGAGTATATAATAATTGAATTGAATTTATTTAATAAAATTATTTATTAGTGTTTAAGTAAATACTTGGAATAATATTAAATGAATAAAAATTATTTTAATATTCAACATTCATTTAGTATTAGTGGGAATTACGAGTTGAGTTAATAACTCGGGTTTATCACGTGATATATTTAATATATATTACAAGTATGTGATAATATATAAATAATATTAATGGAATAGTTATTTCATCATGTTTTTTTATTTATTACTTATTTAAGTTGATTATAGATATATGGGGGTTGGAAAACCCTAACTAGGTATTTTCTACATCCACTATATACGTAGATGAGAAGCACATTTCATGTGTGCAAGTTAATTCATTTTCTAACGGATTGAGAGCCCCTCTATCCTCCTCCCACATCCTTGATAGAGAAATATTTGGTCCTAGAAATCGATCCAAGGATGGCTTCATGGATCGTTGGAATTAAGTAAAGTTGATCTTCACAATGTCAAATAAACCATCTGAGCTCAATGCTAGCACTCAAAATTCAATGATTTTTGCTCACATAGATTCTTAAAGTGTTAGTGAATGATATAGAGGGGTTCAAATTTGGATTGTTTTGGCAATGATCATTGACAAAAAGGTGCAATAGAAAGTTTCACCAAATCAAAAAATATATTACATGTTTATTTATTTATCTTGTTTCTATTAAATTCACATGAGATCCTCAGACCTCTACTAGGGCTCGAATCATCAGAGACGATGAAGTTACACAACTTTAGTGATGAAATTTTGAAATACCTAGACCATTATCTTTTGATACACAACATCATATATTCAATTAGTATCAGAGTGATCGTGTTACTTTTCTAATAAAAATAAAATAAATTTTCATTAAATTAAGTAGATAGCATTAAATCGGTCATAACTGAACAAACCAAACATCTATCCTATTTCATATGTCCAAGTTATTGTTATCTGAAATTTTTGGTATGGATCAAAAATGTTATAATTTAAAATTAAAAATTGAAGAAAAATATAAATTAATATTTATTTGTGTTTTAATTTTTGGATGATCCTGTTCTAACTAGGTTTCATTCAAAACAATTTTTCTAATAACTGGGACATTATTTCCCAGTGCTTTTTTTCCTTCCTATGGAACCATTTAAAAAAACATTTTTTAATTTCTTTCAAAATAAGATATAAAAATTAATAAGAATGGAAATTGTTTCAGTTGGGTTAAAGAATCTATTTCAGTGTTGTTTTACACACCAATTAATTAAAAAAAGAAAAGGAGGGGTCCATTTTAAAGGTTATTTCCTAGCCTTTTGACAAATGTTAAAGGGGTATATTCTTTCTATCGATAGTCAGATATCCAATTAAAATTTTAAAAGGGGATATATTTTGATGGAAGGTTGATCTTCCACCCCACAAGATTAGATACCCACTGTGGGTCGCGGATGATCACCCTCCCACCAGTGTCTCATCATCCCCCCCCCCTCTCATGTGCGATGACCAACCTCCCCATGCCTAAGTGGTCGTCGCCTCTGTTATAGCTTCATCACCCCCATCACCTCCTTGATGTTGTAAGGTACTTAACTCCTTACTACCATAAGGTCCTGACCTCCTCCCTTGATTGCCGAAGCACGATCTGTCATGGGAACCTCCTCAGGCTCGACCATCTGCGACACCATCTACCAATGACACAAATGCAGCCAGATGTAGAATCTCTAAAACTGACCACCACCACACAGATTGGGGCTCATTTCCACTAATGTGACCTCCTGATCGACATTCCTTGTCTACATCCCACTAATCCTCGGACTCTGATTTCTCCTCATTGATTTCATTGAACCCATGAGAATGGTTAACTACCACATGACTGCTAACCCTCGACATCAGACCGTGTTGGTCAATAATAACAAGATCAGGGCTTGTCACCGCAGAGGTGACCTCCCGATCACCATTCATTGGTAACCCATCGACCACCGCATCATTTGAACTAGTGTGTGAAGTCGATCACCACTTCACCAGTGTCTATTTTCATCATTACACTTATTCTAAGAACCCTGTGTGAGGTAACTTCTCTCCCTCCCAGTTGGGAACTATTTCCGGAAGAGGCCCCTCAGACCAACCCTATACTAGTTGGGCGCATCCATGTGACCTCTCCTATCCAACCCAACACCCGTATTGGAACGAATCAACTCTATACTGAGATAGAAATGCCTTTCACATGATATTCCTAACCCATGAATTCCCTAAGTGGGATCTCTTATGCCCGGAACAGGTTTGTGTGTATTCAAACCAACTCACAAAGGGGTCTAAGTGGGAATTTTGGGCTTGGCTTAATTTTAATTCAATCTAAATTAATTCAAATAATTAATTTAATTTTAGTATTAAATTTAATTAATTAAAAAGTAATCTATTAGTTTAAAAAATAAGAATAATTTTTTTATTTAAAATAATTAATTTTATTTTATTATTAAATTTAATTAATTGATTAATTTACTTTTTGGAGTAAAAATTAAAATTAATTTGTGGACTCAAGAACGTAAATTATTTGAATTTTATAATTTATTTAATTAATACCAAATAACTCTCAAATTTAAATTTATTGGGATTTAGTTTTCTCATGTATTTACTTTTTATACTGATTGTTCTTGATCAATTGTTCGAACCCAAGTATAGTGCCCCAAAAATCTAAAGTAGGAACATTGTATTCGATAACTTGTATGACATGCAACACTAAGCGCATAATATAATATAATATCCCGAGACATTATAATATATTTATTATTTTAAATAAATATAATATATTTTATGGATTTCAATGCACACAAAATTGAGATAGATTATGTTTCACATAACAATGACTTTCTTTTAAATCTTACATTACATGCAAGGCCAAGTTTTAGTGAAAAAACAATATATTATTAAAATATTATTATTTAATATAATATGATATAACCTTGACATTAAATTATAGTTTATTAATAGTTTTAACTAACTTATGAAAATATATGGTTTTCACAAATTTAAGATGAATTAATTGGTTACAAATTAATTATAAGTGAATATAAGAACCAATTAAATATAAAAGAACTATTTTTATAGAAAGCTATTTTTATGCTTACAAAACTATTTTATCCAATTAAAATGAAGTAATTACAATTAGTGAATGATAATAATTTATTATATATTATATATTAAATCAAATATATTTTTTATTAATCCAATGATTTGATAAGAATAAGATAAGAACAAACCCAATATTTCACATAAAAATAAATATTTTTATAAACGCACATTTACCAACTTTTAATAAGGAACATAGTTTAAATCTGAATTTTGAAATTTTTATAATTTTAATATGGAAAAATTAAATTTATTTTTGAAAGATAAACATTAAAGTTTTGTTTGGGTGAATTTTTGATATTTTTCTATGAAGTTTCATTTTTT
Organism: Viscum album; assembly: GCA_963277665.1. NCBI lineage: Eukaryota > Viridiplantae > Streptophyta > Magnoliopsida > Santalales > Viscaceae > Viscum > Viscum album. The sequence continues at coordinate 283,511,582 of OY728129.1, forward strand.
GATAAATAGTGAAAAATATAAAATTATAATTCAAAACTTATTTTTCATATAATTTATTTATAGTGATAAATTATATTTTTAATTGGTTTTAAATTAAAATTTTATAAATTATATATCAATTAATCCAATTTAGGTCATTATAATCAATTTCACTTAAAAATTGGATATAAAACTTAGCAATCTTTTGAATGTTTTTACTATAAATACCCGCATTGACGTCTCATCGGTGGGATTAAATTTAAATTAATTTCTTCCACTTATATGATTGTAATTTAGAAAAATGGATTAAATATTTGGAATAATAATAATTTATAATGTCAAATAAGTTCAACTTAGTTTTTTAACAAAACGTTTTGTGAAAGAAATTAAAATTAATTACAACAATTAAGGTAAAATAAAACATAATAATGGACTAAACCTTAAACTTAAGGGACAAAATATCCTATAAACTTTTAAAAAATACATTGTATAGATACATTTTTACCATATAATATCTTTTATATAATTTTAAACATAATTTGATCCACTTTAAATTAGAAAACTTGGGTGGAATTTCCTTTCCAAAAATTTACAAGTGTGCCACTTTTCTCTACTATAAAAATGCACTCATACCTCCCACTTCCTCACACCCCTAAATCCACTTTTGATCGACCAATATATACCCAAATATATCCTCAAAATACCTCCCATAATCAAATAATGCTCCCCTTTGTCATAAATCAAACCAAGGAATCCCTTTGGTGAAAACCAAAAGGAGTTACCCAATTAAGAGGTAACACCCTTCCTCAATATCTTTAGTTTAATTTTATTTTCGATAGTTTAAGTTCTATTTATTTCATGATTATATAACAAAAACAATATAATAAATATAATAATATGTTTTTATGTAAATATTTTGACCTAAAATCACACACACTTCCAGCTAATGGGTAACAAACTTATTGTTTATGTGTACAGAAAACTATCACCTCACGCAACGAAGTTGTTCGTTTTTCCTTTACCACCTCCCATGATTGGGAATTATAATGAATAATATATTTATATATTTTATATATTTTATTTATAATTTATTTATACTCCTATAATTCTTTTATAACACATACCTTTATGAAATCAATTTTGTGGGAATACGATGACGTCGTTTGTGGAAGTGCGGATTATATCCCCCTCAATGCGATGTGACTAGTTCACACTATACATGAAATATATAAAGGATGGTTTTAATAACCCTATGTAACAAATATTATATATATATATATATTATATTTCAATCTTAATAGACATATACATAATTTAATTTTCATTATTTTAATATGAAAAATAAAAGAAAGTAGAGTTCATGCATAAATACGACCAACCATCTCAATGAACGGTGCGTTTCATTTATTATCTCTATATATTATAGATTATTATAAAAACATATATACTTAATATATATGATAATTAAATCATGATTTACATCCTAAATATTATGAAATCATTATAAATTTTAGAATAATAAAAAGTAACAATTCAAAACATACTCGAAAGACTAGGAAATTAACACCCAAAATATTAAAAATAATGAAGGATTATTAACAAATTGGTAATAAGATATTATAATAAGTGATTATATGATATTAAAAATATTATTATGGTTATGGTATAATTTATTATCATTTTTAAACCCCTTATACAGGATTTTAAAGTATGTTCACCCAAATGTAAATGCAATTTAAGAGATTTCGTCTCAATTTATATTCTATTGAGACTTATTTGTTGTTATGCACCAAGTTTCTCTTATATTGTTTATATACTTCCCTTGAACATGTTATATCATGAATATATTTATTCTAAAGATATTCTAGTTTTCTTTTAATTTTATTCCTTCATATATATTATGATTCAAATATTTCAAAGTGGTATGGGACACTTTGGAATATTTAAATATTATTCTCCTCGAGAACATTTTTAATGATTATCTTTGTAATCTCACTTCATTTTGTGATTTTTAACTTTCTCTTGAAATAATCACTTTGTTTTCATACACCTAATTTCTTATATATAGTTTACATACTTACACTTTATCATATAATATATTGTCTCATTAATTTTTCATGATATTTTGAGTTTAAATTTGAATTATTTCATCTAAGGGTATTTCATTTAAAAGTTACCATGTGGAAAAGAATTTCATAACCCAATTTATTTTAATTATTTTATATTAATTCTTCATTTCCATTAATATTCTATGATTATGTTTATAATTACTTTGACTATATATTTATTTATTTCCACTTATATATGTGTATTTACAATTGATGCACATAATACACTCATTTATTGATTCTCACTCTAACATTATAATATTTTGGAGGGTTAAATTTACAATCTCATTTTTTTGAGATTATTTACACTTTAATTTGAATCAGATTAAATTATTTTATCATTGACTAATAAACCAATTCATTTTATTTTTCTCTGTTTATTCATGACCCTTTTCAAGTACAAGTACCATTTTTCCACTCTTTGGTACATAAAATGTTTTAGAATTTTTTTTAAGAAAACCCGAATTCATTTCTTTCTTTAGTCAGAGTACCTTTTTTCTAAAAAAAGTAAAACTTTTAAAAATGTTTTCAAAAATGTTTTTAACCATTAAAAATGATTTATTAAAGTCATTTTTACATTTTTTTTTTCATTTACTAATGTTTTCAAATGGATCTTCTTATCACTTTCCTAACAAGGAATTTTTCTAACTTTTTTACCATGAAAAAGTAATGTTATTTTTAACTTATATTACATGTATGGATTTAACTGCCATTATTTCTTTGAAGATTCCTTTTCTAGATAAAATGGTTAATTTTTTTAAAGAAATGTTTTTAGAATATATTTTCAAAGAAAAGGATGTTCGAAATGTTTTTAAAAATAAAAAGTATATTTTCCTCAAGAATGTTTTCAAAATATATTTTTATAGTATTCTTATCCATCAAGGACAATAACCCCTTATTTCTACTGCAATTGGGATATTTTGTATTAATACCATCATTATAATTCCTAAGGATGGTTTATGATTGATTTGGCTAAGGATAGTATTCACGTTCACTTCCTTGATTCCTTTGTTAGTCCCCTTGAAATAATAAATTTATTACAATCATTAAGCATTGAATTTCCCTTAATTATCCATATAATTTTTCATGTATATGTTTACTGTCTAAATCATATATCATTTTTACATATGGTGGTTACTTTTACAGTTATTTGGTCATTTGGGAAAATGTTGATAAATCTGTATTCTTTATTCAATAAAGATATCTTAGAAGGCATTTTGTGATTATTTGATATAAGGAATGGATTGGACTATAAATGGAGGGTGGGTGGAGGACTTTATATAGACCCTCGATACGTCGATAGGTTCTCATGAGACAAATATGTTTAAAAAATTAAATAGGTTTCTACCTATAGTTTAAAATTGCCTTTTGAAAGGTATTGATGGTATAGATTTTCATGTCTGTGAGACATGATGTAAAATAATTAATCATTTACTTTATTTATATTTATTTATTTTTTATCCATGATATTTTGCATCTATAGATATGTGGATGTATTTCATTCTCAGTTCATTGATTAAATTATATGTTTTTTTAGTTTCTTACCTTTCCATATTTACTTTTCCTTATCCGTTTATTTGAATGGCATGTGTTTTCAATTATTTACCTTTCCATATTGCTTACGCACTCTTTTATATGTTTATTGATTACATGGAATGTGTCTTTATTTATCACCTTACCATATTGACTATTATAATTGGTTCATTATTGATTCCATTTTATTTTTACCTTACTGAGAATTTAATCTCACACTTATTATGTTTTCCTTTCCCAGGATTTCATGAAGTATGAAAAGAATAACATGTAAGGATGCGCTAAATGGAAAAAAGTTATTATCCATGAAAAAAAGTTAAGTTTTAATTAGATTATTTATTTATAATACAAGACTCATGTATGTATCTGGTTTACCGAGACTACTAAACTCTTCAATCCTTCAGGTTTTGATTCCTTGTAATCATTCCAATGTAGAGGTTATTGAGACTAGTTCTAGGCTCTTTGGGGTCAGGTCACTACAGTTGGTATCAGAGATATTTTAGTAGTAATATTAGGAAATATATTAAAGAAGAAATAAATTATAAAACATATCCCTAAGGTAGAATTTAAGGATAAGTATATATTAAAATCCAAAAGTTTTAGTTAGATAGAGATTATGTAGTTTTACTAGAAATAAATCCCTGTTTGGATACTATAAGTGGATGTAGTTCCGGTACAGGTATACTGAGGGGTTACAACTTTGACAAGGTGTTTCAAGTATGACTTGTTCTAACCTAGATATGACAATGAGCCTTACTGTGCACCTAGTTTGACACTCTCAGGGGATATGATTAGGATAATTCACATTTTCTTTATAAACTATTATGAAGGATTTGACTAGATGATGAAAATTAATGACCCAGGTCAATCATTAGACCAAGAAAAGACATATGAGTAAATAAAATGAATGAAATATTTATGTGTTGAGGTTTTATTGAAAACCTTAGTTAAAATACAATTTAGTGACTAACCTTATTTCAAGGATGTACATCATATTTATTTTATAAATTATATAAATATGGTTTTATAAAAGGAAAACCTATATGTTTGGTGACAACCAATAATGTCCGAAAAGGCTTTGGGACTTGAACCCATGACACACGAATGATAAGGGTTTCAAACCTACCACTGAACTATGCAATGTCCTGCTAAATATATCATTGTTTTTATTTAAAAAATTTCATGAATAAATATTAATGATGAACCAGTAGTGTAACTTTTTTGGTTTAGATATTAATTCATTAACCATATTAGATTTAGATAATTATTAGATACCAATATTTAAAAATTTCACTCTTTTATGGGCCTTAAGATATGTTAAAATTATATTTTAGTGTTTTAGGCATCAAATTTCATTTTTAAATATCCATTTCATGAAGTAAAGAATGAATTATAATTTGATTGAAGAATAACCAAAATATGGAATTGTTTGTATGAAATTAAAATTTATCATTTAAGTAAATTTACATATATTCTTATGTAGTAAGGGAATTTATCAACATGAGGAAAATTATCTTAAAATATTCCTAATAACATAATATTTATTGAACTGATAGTCTTCTAAATCATCATAGATTTATGTATTTGAGGCCATCAGCTTTTCATTGATCATTCACTTGTTTTAAGTTGATGAAATAAATCAATCCCTATAAATATTTATTGTTTTCCTCCATGTACGTATCTCTATGGCCACTAATGTTCTCATACTCAGAGACCTAGTTATATGTTTTTTCATGTGACCTTTTTACTTCCCAGTCACTCTTTTCTAGAGTATATATTAAGAACCCTTCTCATGATGTGGGATTTCAAACAAAGGAAATATAAAAAAATATATCACCAATAACAATTTTAAATTTCAAGTATGAAATTTAATTATGGTGGGGAGAATGTAACACCCCAAAAATCTAAAGTAGGAACACTGTATTAAATAGAATGTATGACACACAACACCAAGCACGTGAGGAATATAATATCTTGAGAAATTATAATATATTTACTATTTTAAATAAATATAATATATTAAATATATTTCGATGCGTGAAATGTTGAATTAGAATGCATCACACATAACAACTACCTTCTTTGAAAGCATACATTTCACACAAGACTGAGTTTTACTGAATAACAATATATTATTAAAATATTATTATTTAATATAATATGATATAACCTTGAAATTAAATTAGAAGTTAAAAATAGGATTATCTAACTTATTAAAGTATATTATTTACATAAATATAATATGAATTAATTTGTTACAAATTAATTATCACTGAATATGAGAACCAATTGAATATAAAAGTAATATTTTTATAGAAAACTATTTCTATGCTTACAAAGCTGTTTAATCATAATAAATTAAAGTTATTAAAATTATTTAGTTATATTAATGTAATATAGATATATATATTGTATTCAATCAAATATTTTTGATATTAATCCCATATATTTGATAATCATATGATAAGAACAAACCAAACATTTCCCATAAAATCGATATTTTTATAAAGGCACTTTTGCCACCTTTTAATGGATAATCTATTTTAAATATGAATTTTGAAACTTTTATAAATTTAATACTTAAAAATAAAATTTATTTTTTAAATATAAACATTAAAATTATGTTAGGGTAATTTTTTGGTATTTTTCTGTGAAGTTTTATTTTTTGATGAACAATAAAAAATAATGAATTTTAATTCAAAATTGCTTTTCATCTAAATTATTCATAGTATTAAATTATATATTAAATTGTTTTTAAAGTCATATTATATAAATTATATATCAATTATTCCAATATATTTTATTATAATCAATTTCACTTTGAAATTGGATATAAAAACATAGCAAACTTTTCAATGTTTTTATTTTAAAAACCTGCATTGTCATCTTTTCTGTGGGATTAAATTTAAATTAATTTCTTCCAATTATAATATAGGAATTTATAAAAATGTATTAATTTTTTTTAATAATCAAAATTTATAGTATATAATAATTTCAACTTATTTTTTTTATCAAAAATATTATTGAAACTAATTAAAATTGATTACAATAATAATGGTGAAATTAAACTTAACAAGGGACTAAACCTTATGCTTAAGGGCCAGAATAACCTTGAAACTTGTCAAAATTCCATTTTATGGAAATATTTAGACCCTATCCAAACTTTTATATAAATTTTATTATTATTGGATCCACTTGACATGGGAAAAATGTGGGTGGAATTCAATTTCCAAAAAATGGTAACTATGCCACTCTTCTCCACTATAAAAAGGCACTCATACCTCTTAATTCCTCGCACCTATCAAGAAACTTTTTCTCAAAAAAGATATAACCAAATATCTTCTAAAAATACCTCCTATAATTCTGGATTCACCCCTGGTCAAAAAGACAACAAAAGAATCCCTTTGGTGCAAACTAAAAGGAGTTACACGATTAAGAGGCAATATCCTTCCTCAAAATCTTTAGGTTAATTTCTGTTTACACTATTTCAATTATTCTTATTAAATGATTATATAAAAACATTATTATCCTAAATATACAGATATTTTTTTATGTTAAGGTTAAAATCTACACTTACACCCACTTCCATCTAATGGGTAACAAACTTATAGTTTATGTGTACAGTGAACTACCACATCACTTAATGAATTTGTTCATTTTTCCTTTACCACCTGTCATGGTTTGGAATTATGATGAAAACTATATTTATATATTTTATATATGATATCTATAATTTTTTATACATTTTTTATTTATTTTAAAAAAATTCATTTATTCACTCTATTTTATGGGAAAATTGTAACATCGTTTGTGGAAGTGTGGACTACCACCCGTTCAAAGAGATGTGATTCATTCACACTATACATGGAATGTATAAAGGATAGTTTTAATTAAAATATGTATAATATATTATATAGATATAACACTATAATTATAATATACATATATATAATTTTCTTTTTATTCTTTTAATAAAAAAATAAAATGAAAGTAGTGTTCATGCGTATGTACGACCTACTGTCTTCGAGAATGGTGTACTTAATTTTTTATCTTCAAATAGTATAGATTATTATAAATCAAAATATACAAAATATATATGATAATTAAATCATTTTTAAATACTTTATTTGATGAATTTGTGATTTATTTAAAAATAAAAACATGTAACAATTCAAAACATACTCGAAAGACTAGGCAATTAACACCTGAAATAGTGAAAATAATGAAAGATTATTAAAAAATTAGTAATAAGATATTATAATAAGTTAATATAAGATGTTATAAATATTATTATGGTTATGGTATAAGATAGTAACATGATTAAACCCTTTGTAATGGATATTAAATGGTGTTCACCTGAAAGGAAATGCAAGGTAAGGCATTTCGTCTCAATTTACATTCCATTGAGACTTTTTTTTTGCACAAAGTTTATTTTATATGGTGTATATGCTAACATTTGACATGTTATATCATGAATATATTTATTTTAATGATATTATAAGTTTCATTTAATTTTATTCCTTCATGGATATTATGATTCAAATGTTTCAAAGTGGTATGGTACACTTTTGAATGTTTAAAGATTGTTCTCCTCGAGAATGTTTTTAATGATTATCCTTGAAATCTCACTTTATTTTATGATTGTTACCTTTATCTTGAAATAATAACTTTTTTGTGCACATAATTTCATAAATATGGTTTAAATACTACTACTTGGTCATATAATATCATGATTCATTCATTATTCATGATATTTTGAGTTTCAATTTGAATTATTTCACCTAAGGGTATTCGTGATAAAAGTTACCAAGTGGAAAAGAATTTCATAACCCAATTTATTTTCATTGGGTTATATTACATCATCATTTTTGTTAACATTATATAACTATGTATATAATTACTTTGAGAACCTATTTATGGATTTCTACTTCTATATTTGTATTTATATTTGATACACATAATCTAATCATTTATTGATTCTCACTCCAATACTTTAATCTTTTAAAGGGTTTACATTAAAATATCATTTTGTTCGGGATTTTTTACACATGAATTTCTATCAAATAAAATTATTTGATAATTGTATTATAAAACATTTCATTTTATTATCCTCTGGTTATTCATGACCTTTTTTAAGTATTAGTACCATTTTTTACTCTTTAGTACTTAAAATGTTTTTGAAAATGTTTTCAAGAAAACCCAACTTCATTTGTCTCTTTAGCCGGAGAACCAATTTTCTTCTAAAAACCCAATTTTCAAAAATGTGCTTAAAAATTATTTTTAACATTTCCAAAATGATTTAATAAATACATTTTTACCAATTTTTTCTTTTACCATTTTTTGAAAGGAATATTCTTATCACTTTCCAAAGAAGACATTTTTCTAATACTTTTACCATGAAAAAAGAATGTTCTTTTTACCTCATACGACATGTATGTATTTAACCTTTTTATTTCTTCAAAGGTTCCTTTGCAAGTTTAAAAGGATAAGTTTTTTAAAGAAAGTTTTTTAATGAGTGATTTTCAAAGAAAATGATTCTAAAAATGTATTTCAAAATAAAAAAGGATATTTTTCTAAAGAATGTTTTCAAAATATCTTATTATACTATTACTATTAATCAAAAACAATAACAATTTATTTATACTCCAATTGGGATACGTTGTATTGATACCATCCTCTTTCTTCCTATAGCTTTTTTATGACTGATTTAGCCAAGTATAGTATTCACATTAAATTATTTGATACCTTTGTTATTCCCCTTGAAATTCTCAATTTCTTATGATCATTTGAAATTCAATTTCCTCTAATTATCTATATCTTTTTTCATGGATATGTTTATTACCTATGATGTATATAAGTTTTATATATGATTTTTACTTTGAATGTTATTTGATCATTTGGGGAAATATTGATAAATCTATATTATTTATTCAAAAAAGATATTTGATAAGGCATATTATTTGTTTTGATTATTCAATATGAGGAATGATTTGGACTGGAAATGATGGGTGGGGCCTAAAATTTAAATACACGCTCGATGCATTTATAGGTTCTCATGAGAAAAATAATTTGTTGAATTAAATAGTTTTCTACCTATAGTTTTAAACTATCTTATAAAAGGTCATGATGGAATAAGTTTTCATGTTCTTGAGACACAACATCTAATAATTAATCATTTCCTTCATTTATATTCCTTTATTATTTATCCGCGATATTTTTCATAAACATGTCAATGGATTCAATTCATTTTCATTTCATTGGTTAAATGTAATTTGTTTTTAGTTTCTTACCTTTCCATATTGATTTTTACTTATCCATTTATTTTAATGTCATGTGTTTTCAATTATTTACCTTTATATATATTTTTTACACCCTCCTTTATTAGTTTCTCTACTACATGGCATGTGATTTCAGTTATTAACTTTCCTTATTGATTATTCTCATTGATTCATTATTGATTCCATTGTATTTTTTTTCCTTACTGAGCATTTGAGATCAACCTTATTATGTTTACTTTCCCCAATATTCCATAAAGTGTACTAATAAATTTATATAAGGATACACTAAAAGGTAAAAAAATATTAGCCATGAAAGAAGAAAAATATAATTATTTTTTTTATTTATAATACGAGACTCATGTATGTATATGGTTTAATAAGACTACTAAACTATTTGAAACTTTTATATTTTATTCCTTGTAATCATTACAATGTTGTGGTATTAGACACTTGCTCCAGGATCTCTAGGGTTGGGTCGCTACCCCACATTTACCTAGTTTTTTCATTTAATTATATATTAGTATGTTTGATGTTTTTAATAATTAGTTATTTTAATATGGTCTATGAAATGTCAATTTTTAATTAAATATGTATAGGGGTGTGAGCTTCTAATTTCATAGTTGTATATTACACTCCTAATACCCCTTTGCCTACATGCGAGTGTAATTGTACATTTGATGATGACGATGTAAGATGTGGACCCTGTCAATATAAGGGAATACCTCATGTGAGAAGTGGGCATACTGAAAGTGGATGACTTGTATCAAGATTCAAGGTTTGAATCAGGTATGATACACCTAGGTCATGGTTGATCTATTAAGTTCAAATTGATCAACCATTATAAGATGCTCAGACCATTCAAGTAATTTATTCCCTTTATTCACTGTTTATTACTTTATGCATTGTCATGTTTGTGAGAACAAAAAAAATAATAAACAGATAAAACATATAAAGTAGAGATTAATGTATTCTATTCAATACATGTTCGGTTGTCAGTGAAACAACATAGTATAAACATATTTAATAGAAAAATATTACATTCAATGAAAAAAATTAAAACCCTCATAGAAATATTAAGTCACAAATGCTTTCTATCATTTGAATTTGAACAAAACAAGGTTTACGGGGTGCTCGATTAGCCATATTTGAGGGTGCCTCCTACTACTTGGGAGTTATTATGGGAGCGATGAGTTGAATCAATTTAATTTGGTAGAAAAGGGGTATTCACAACTATAGTTTTTCAACTTTAGTGTAAAAATTGATTGAATAATTTATATGATTTTAGAATTCGAGACTTCACTCAACAGATAATGGATCTTTAAGTTAATGTGGTTGGTTAGTAAAACACCTACCTTTAACTCTTTGAGTCATGGTATATCCATATCATGTAGACTAGGGGGGTTTCATGTATCCTTTCAATTAAAATACTCAAGATACAATGTGTTCCTATTCTAGTACAGAGGGTTTCTAGAGTTCGATAAAATAGTGGGATACATTTAATGATTTAATAATTAATTAATCAATAATTACTAAAGGGTAATCATGAAAAAGTACTAACTAATAAAATATATATGGTGTAGAAAAAACATTAAAATAATAAACACCACTAGAAAATTATCATTATGATCTATATCAGATAAATAAAATATCCCAACTGACCATAAATTCTAGGAGTTGTACATGCACTTGTGCATAGTACTACTCCCAGAAATGAAGCATTATATGATGGAATCCTCATTTTTTTATTGATCCAAATCAATGGGATTACAAGGAAGATAAATACAAGTATAAAATGAATTTAGATGATACACTAGACATATAGTGTATCATGTTCCCATCCATTCTATTCAACTGCAAAAAATGCATGAGGATAAAGATTCCTACATGATGTTAAACCATCTCCAAGAACTATATCAGGAGAAAGTACGGTAACAAATATATAATATATCTAGTAAAATTTATAAGTGAAATATAGTATAATAGAATCAAGATACACCTCATGTACTCATAATGATAGGGTTCATTGAGATACTTTAATCCCTTGGGTTCAAACTAAACTAAATAATATCAACTGATCTCATTATCAACTCTTTACTGTCAAGATTATTTAATTTAATTTTTAATTATAATATAAATAAAATGTAAAAGTGACTTCCAGATATTTTATGTTTAGTTATACAAGATGATAAGGATATGATTAAAACCAATTATTAAGTCATTATGTTGAACCATATGATGAAGGTCAAGGCTAAGGTGTCTAAGGATATATCCAAGTCAATGGCACCTAAGAACCACCATTATAAAAGTTCAAAGATATAGAGGGAAGAAAATGAGAAAGAGGCAACCTAATTTTCATTTGGTATAAAAGGTTACTAGAAGTAGAACTGTAGAGATGGTAATATGAATAAAGGACATGATTATTCTTCATGAATTTTTGTCATTGAATTAAATATATATTCATCTAAAAGTTGAGTATTGGATATAGAGTGTGGATCACATATTTGTATTAAAATATAGGAACCAAGTAGATTCAAGAGGATATAAAAATGTGAGTTAGATCTATGGGATACAAATGGTGTGAGTCTAGTAGCCTTAACAATGGGAGATTATCACATATATTTACCTAGTGGTTTGGTTCTTGTATTAAATTATTGTTATTATGTACCTTCAGTAACCTAAAATATAATCTCAAAGTAAAGTATAGAAACTATATGATTTTATTTTAAGTTTGTAAATAAATTTTGTATCGTTTATAAGGATAACTTTTTTAATGGTATGACGCATCATAACAATGGATTATATACACTTGAACTCGAAAACCAAGTAATGATAATCAATTATAGATCAAGGGAGCATGATATATATAACACTATCCTATGAAACTTTATTCTTGGCCATGTAAATGATAAGTGTTTTAAAAAATTACCTCAAGAAGGGTATTTAGAATCATGTGATCTAAATCCACTGGATGTATGTTACACTTATTTAAAAGGGAAAATGACCAAATCCCCCTACTTTGGAAATGGAGAAAGATCAATATAATTACTAGAATTAATTCATACTGGATTATGTGGTCCATTTCAATTAGAGGCAAGGGGTTGGTTTTCATCCTTCATTACTTTTACCGATGACTATTGTAGGTATAGTTATATCTACTTAATGATGTGTAAGTCATATTCCTTTCAGATGTTTAAGGAATACCAACATGATGTAGAAAAACATCTTGTTAAGAATATTAAGGTACACCACTCAGATAGTGGCAGAGAGTATCTTAACTAGGCATTCATTTATCAATTAATGGAGTATGGGATAATATCCTAACTCAATCATCCTTATAGACCATAGTTTAATAGTGTAAGTTAAAGGATGAACATGAAATATCTTAACATGGTCATAGAAATGATGAGTCTGGAATCTCTTCTATTATCCTTGTGAGGATATGCTTTGCAGACAGTGGAATATACACTTAATTGAATACCAACTAAAGATGCATATGTGATTCCATATTAATTGTGGTATGGAAAGAAACCCAATATATCAAACATAGGTGTTTGGGGATGCAATGATTTTTTTAGGACTATACAAGTGACAAATTAGTATCCCAAGAAGAATGTGCAATTTTATAGGTTATCCTAAAGAAACCAAAGGATATTACCAATACAAACCTTCAGATAGAAAAGTGATTGTGGAAAGAAAATCCATATTTATAGAAATAGAGCACATTTCCATTGTAAATAGTGGGAGAAATATTTACTTCAATGAATTTAACTGTCTATATTCACATAAGTTGGTAAGGGAATAATCATCACAACAGATAGTGGGAAGAGAGGAAGTTATTCAGACACAAGTACTGTGTAGGTCTAATTGAGAGGTTATAGAACCAGAGCATTATAGTTTTCTTGTCACTAAGTTAAATGAAACATTACTCCTTGAGAATGATAAAATTATGGCCTATAAGGAAGAAACATAAGGAAAGTATTATTATAAATAGAAATATTCCATAAATTTTGATATGGAGTCAATGTACAAAAATTAAGTTTTGATTTTGGTAGACCCTCTAGCTAATGTAAAACCCAGTGTGTTAAAATGTGTATTAAATAAAAATATGGACATATATGGTAAGGTCAATACCTATAAATAAATACTAGTAGCAAAGGGTTTCAGACAACATTAAGTCATACACTATAACAAAACCTTCTCACTAGTAGCAATGATTAAATCCATTAAATATTTCTTACAATAAAATTCTTCCATGACTATGATATTTTGATAATGGATATCAAAACATATTTTCTAGATGGTAATTTAGTTGAATAAATCTATATGACTAAATTCAAAGGGTTTTGTTAAGTCAAAGAATGCCAATAAATTGTGAAAGCTTCAAAAATCCATTTATGGGTTGAAGTAGGCATCACGATCATGGAATGTTCATTTTGACAAGATCATAAGAGAATCTGGTTTTTTCATAAATGAAAATGATCCTTGTTTTTATAATAAGGTTAATGGGAATTCTATAATTTTACTAGTATTATATATTAATGTCATATTAAATATGGTAAATGATGTGAAATATTTACAGTCAGTTAAGACTTAGTTAGATGAATCCTTCTCCATGAAAGAATTAGGTGAAGCATCATGAATTATAGGGGTCAATATCTATCATAATAAATCACTAAATATGCTTGGGATAATTCAAAGTAAATATATTGACAAGGTAATAAAAAGGAATAGTATGGAATAATCCAAGAGAGGGTTATTTCCCATTTCACATGGTATTAATCTCTCTAAGAAAATGTACCACAAACACAGAAGGACATTTAAAGAATGAGTATAAACCCTTATGGATCAGTAGTGGGATCTATCTTTTATTCCATTATATGTAATAGGTTTGATATTTACATTTTCTTTAAGCATTATGGGAATATATCAAGCTGATATAAAAGATATGCATTGGTTGGTTGTTAAAACCATCCTGAAGTACTTGAGGAATACAAAGGATATATTCTAGGTGTATGGAGTGGAAGATGAACTAGTAATAATAGGATACACTTATTATTGTTTATATATAGATTATGATTATATAAAATTAGAGTTAGGATATATCTTTTTCCTAAATGGTGGTGCAGTGAGCTGGAGAATCTCAAAACAACATGTGTTCGTTGATTCTACAGAAGAATCTGAGTATATAGAAGTTTCCGATGAAACAAAGGAAGTAGTATAGATATGAAACAATTTTCAAGATATTGGTGTTATTTCTATAATTGAATACCCTTTTCTAGTTTTTTATAATAATAGTATAGAATTGGTGCTTTCCAAGGAGCCCAAGCCACACCAGAGGACAAAGCATATATTTTGGAAGTTTATACTTTTGAGGGATTTTACTTAGAGAATTAAAGTCATAACTAGCAGAGTAGATATAGAATAGAATGTACCTAACCCCTTGACTAAATCCATATCTCATAAGAAGAATAATTCTCATATGAGAGCTAGCGAATTGAGACTTGTTAGCAGCTGGATGAGGTGCATGTGGGAATTTTTAAAGTGGGTTTCCTAGACCCAACTTGTGATTTAATTTTATTACCACTACATGCATACAACTTGATATATATATATATATACACATTTTTATCTTACCCTAATAGTATTTACACTTATATATCCATTATATTTATGATAATATCCATATATTATGTGTCATATCAAAGGGTTATAAAATATCCAAAGATATAATGAGAACCTAGAGATATTATGACACTAATCTTAAAGTAGTGCTCTATGGTCCAGATATATCATACTGAGAGAACACAAATAGTGTGAGACTATCAGGTGTTGGGGAATCATAAGCATTGAGACTTATTCTCATGAATTTTACACTTTGTGATCTCTTATAGTTGATATCCTTAGGATAGAACTTCTAATAAGAACACCACATTTTTTGGGTGTCATTAGTTGTTTCTATCTATGTACATGGGTATTGGTCTCCTGAATTTATATCGTTATCAATGTGTGTCATTTTATTGTGTACTTTGATGAAAATAGAAAACCATGACTATGAAGTTTTGGAGAGATAGTTTTTATTGGGTGAGTCATTTTTGGTATGGAATTGGTTAAATGATCAAGAAAGAATTTATTTATTCTCGTTTGAGGAATTTATATATTTATCATGGTTGATCAGGATGATAGTACCATCATTAAGTTCATGGTCATGGTATTTTAAGGTAAGTATGTCCTATTAAATCAATAAAAAATAAAGCAAGGAGAGGATGATGACATGAGTGTGCATCCTGATTTTTGAGATATGATACGAAAAATATATTATATTACATAGTATGTGTTTATAGTTTTATTTTTATTTGTATGCCTAATCCTTATCTCTTTAGGGTCCAATGATGGGTTTCTAGATTCTGCTCTTGGTTTGTGAATATTTTTCATTTCTATTGATATAAGGGACTAGAGTCACATACACAATACCACATTTAATATTCTTACATATTTTGTTGAATAGGTATATAAGACATGGTAGACGCTTCCAAGGGATCCAAGTGTTTTCCAAGTATTATCGATCATTGAAAAATAAATAAATTCATTATTATTTGAGTATAGAATAATTGAGTTGAATTTATTTATTAAAAGTATTTATGAGTGTTTAAGTAAATACTTGGAATAATATTAGATGAATGAAAATTATTTTAATATTCATGGTTTATTTAATATTTTCAAGAATTATTAGTTGACTTAATAACTCTTTCTTATCATGTAATACATTTAATATATATTTCATGTATGTGATAAAATATAAAAAATATTAATTGAACCAATGAGTTCGTCATTTTTATTTATTGTTTAATTAGATGATAGATATAATGGGTTTGAGGACCCTAAACAAGTATTTTCCACATCCACAATATAAGTATATGAGGATCTCATTTCCATTATGCAAGGGAATTCATATTCCAACGGATTGAGAGCTCCTCTCTCCTCCCCCGCATACTTGAGGGAGAAAGACATCATCCAAGAAATCGATACAAGGACGTATTCATGGATAATAATATAGAAGTTGGGGCGGTCGTTGCGATGTTGAAGGAATCATTAGAGATCATCACTAGCTCTCATAATTAAATGATTGGAATTTTTATATATTCATGAAGTTTGTGTGGGTGATCTAGGGGGTTCGGCTTCAGATGATTCAAGAAATGATCACTGATGAAAAAATATAGTTGAACGTACCTCCAAATAAAACAAGGTACATGTTTGTTTATTAATATTTTGCTTATTAAATTCACAATACATCCTCAAACCTATACTAGGGCTCAGATCATCAGAGACGATGAGGTTACATTACTCTAGTGATGAAATTTTGAAATACCCAACTCATCGGATTTTGTTGTTCTCCCCATTACTTTCAGTGGTGTATGTATTCATTATTATTAATATTTTCATCATTACTAGGTCATTAATGTAACTATTATAAATTATTTATAATAAATTATGATGTTTCAAATTCCTTTCATGGGTGTTTTATTCTTTATCCTTGAATATGAAATCAATAATAAGCATGTTTCGGTGATTCCTAATGATCAAAGGGCGTCTTCATAATTGATGAATTAAATATTGATATAATATATCCAGATAAAAAATCATTATTTACACATTTCTATTACATTATACTAGTAATTATGGTCACATAGTTAGTCATGATGTAATTTTATAGAAATGTTCAAGTAGGTGGTAAAACCCACCAAAACATGAACATACCATGATTTAATGATTGATTGTGAGGGGTTATTATTGTAATATGATTATAATAAAAGAGTAATGATCATATTTATTGTTTATTAGTGTGATATATTATAATTTTAATGAATTATAAGAAGAATTACTGAATATTAAAATATTTCACAATTTCCATAAAATATTATCCTCTTAGTAGGATTATTTTAAACAATTAAATTAACAATGATATGTTTTGATCATATCATTAATAGGTTCTCAAATTTTTCACACAAAAAACATAATTATATCATAAATATAATATTACCACCTTAAATATATTCTATGAACCATCAATGATAAGTGGTGATGAAAAATGAATTTTTTTTCTTATGGTAGCAGTAGTTGGCATGTATACATGAATAGAAATTTTGTTTTTATTAATAGATTGAATAGATGAATATATAATTATAATACCGTTAATATAATAACATTAAAATATATATATTATACTAATATAATTTTATTATTGTGAGTAGAAAAAATTAGAATGAAGATAAGATTATTAATATGAAAAGCTAAGTAGTTGATAATACTCACATCGGGGACTTGAATTTTCCTTGGAAGTATCCTTGGAATGAAGGCCTTATACTAACTAATGGTGAATATAATATTTTAATGTGGGATAGGGTTATCTAAGGATAAATGTAATAAACCAACCTAGGTCAACTATAAAATACACATGAACTAACTTGTCACATGATATGGGTAAAACATGAAAAAAAGTACTAAATATAAGAAAAACATGACAAAGAACAAAATTAGGAAGTAGAAAATGATGAGATAGAAAAAAGACATATAATCCCAATACATACTAGGTTAAACCAAAAAGTAATTCAGGATCCCATGTGACCAACAGTCACCTCCAAACCAACCCAAACCAAAAGTAGAATCAATAGGAGAAGTCATCATACTACAATATTCTCTTCCCTTTACATGAATCATGTAATACAACATATACAAAGGCCCAAATAAATAATTAGGGTGTGTTACAAATCCATGTAGGATACGAAAAAAGTTTCTATATAAGGTATAATATAATGAATGAAATATTTATATCTTTTAAAACAAAATATTTTTACAAATCATTTTATAAATCCAAACAATTTATAAATCATTTTCTCTTTTTATTCCTTTGGTTTTCATAAAATTATTTCATATTCTTGATCTATAAATACGAAATTATAGGTGATAAATATAGTAAATAATATCCATGCATCAAGAGGTAAACATGTAAACACATATTCATGAAACAAACTATTATTTGAAGCTATGTGTTACAACCTCATATGAAAATATGTGAGAAACAATCCATGATAAAACAATCATGCAATAAATAACCATAAATGGTAAATAAAAAATCACCTAGTATTGGGCTCTATAATATGAGATAATGTGTACTAAACACTAAAAACCCTAAACATTCAGAAAATTGGATATAATAGAAATCAATTTTGACTAGTAGATATCACAAAAAGTTACCTCCTAGTGGTGTAACACACACTAAGGCTACTTGTGTCTCTATCCTTAAACACCCAAGGTTCCTAATGTGCATTTGTTAAATTTAAAATCAAAACCATTCTAAAAATTTTATAAATCTTTTTTAAAGAAATTTCTAACCACTTTGGAGTTTTAAAAACCATTTTCAAATCAATAAGATCTATTTTCAAGAAAAAAACATTTTTGAAAACATTTTACTTTTCAAGAAATCATTTGAAACCATTTATCACATCAACTCAATGAACAACCCAAAGGAATATATCAAGAATGATATGAAATTTAATGAATTAACCCATTTTATAGAAACACCACCCACAACATGGTAGAAACTTATCTACTTTAAATAATAGTTACTACAAACCAAGAGAAGGGCCTTCAAAAGACAATTCATGCTAAGAAACTGAAAATTATCGATAGAAAACACTTTCTTATCACAAATATATAGAAAAATAATAACTATACCCAAAACCAAAGAAGAACCAAAAGTGTTACATATTCAGAGAGAATAAATAAAACTAAAATAGTGATCAATTATTGAATGAAGTGATCATGACGGGAGGGAATCACCCAAAATTGTCTACGTAGAGCCTCTAGGTTGAGAGAAAGGAATCTTGTAAAAATGTAAATAATAATTTCAGACAAAATTCTTTCTTAAAACCAACCCTCAGTAATTTACATGGTTTGTAACCACAATACACATTTTTTACTCCCCAAGTCCTACATATTCCAAAAAACCCATCACTTTTTATTAGAAACCTAATATTTTTCATTACATTATGTATAACCTTTACACAACATGTAAAATTCTCACATTACGTATCCAATTCACGAGTTATATATATTTTCTATTACACATCATGAACCCCCATTATATGTTGTGTAATTTCCCAATTAATAGTAAAAACTGTAGGTTTTTTCTGAAAATTATAAAAAATCATTGACCGCACCATTACAGGTATCCTCCCAAATCATTTTCAAAATTAACCAGAAATTGAAAAAGGAAAACAAAAATAGTGTTTAAAACATACCTAATTGAAAGAGTAATGGGGAGTTACAATATCCCCACTATAAATGCTTTCTTCCCCAGAAATCCATCAATATCCTAGATCTATAAAAATAGAAGGTCATCGTTGCCTCATCAAAAATTCCCACTCCAAAAAATCATGGATAACTTGTCTTAAATTACACAGTACCCAGAACAAGGGATTGTTTTTACCACATAGTACCTTATGTTGGTGATCCATAATTTAAACTGGATACTCAACCAAAGTGGTATCAAGATCAAGATCATCATCCTCTCATATAATCACATGGGTAGTATCTATTATATACCTCCTCAACTGGGAATCTTGAAACACATACTTGATAGATTTAAAACTAGATGTAAAGTGAAACAGATAGTCCACCCTCCCCAAACATTCAACAATATCAAAGGGTCCCACAAACCTCAGTGCCAACTTACCCTGCTTACCCAACCGATGATGTCCCTAGTAAGGTGAAACTCTGAGAAATACTTGATCACCAATATCAAACTCCAGAGCTAATATTGATAGTCCATATAGGATTTATGATGACTATGTGTCATGATCAAATGACTCTAGATAAACTAAACCATTTTTTTCTCTTGAACAACACTCAAACTAACCAAGGACCACTCACCCAACTCTTCCCAACACAAGAAAGATCAACATGGTCGCTGATAAAAATCTTTGAATGCTTCTATGTCTATATAATCTTGATAACTATTGTTATAGTAAAACCCAACCAAAGGAAAATTATCCTCCCAAGATCCTATGAAATCAAGGACCCAAGCCTAGAATATATCCTCTAAAACCAAGATAGACCTATCCATATGTCCATCTGTCTGTAGATGATAAGATGTTCTTAATTTAATATGTGAACCCATAACCTCCAAAAAAACATTCCAAAACTTATATGTGAACCTCAGATCCCTATCAGAAACAACTACAAATGGAACCCCATGAAATCTCAAAATATCATGTATATACAAGTCCCTAATTCGTTCCACTTTTTTCATCTCCTTGATAAGTAGGAAATGGTCCGATTTCATGAGTTGATCAATGATCACCAAAATTTAACCCTTTACACTAGGAGTATGTAGAAAACCAATGATGAAATCCATGGAAATATCATCCCACTTATATACTAGAACAGGTAACAGCCGAAAAAACCCCATGGCTCGCTAGTTCTCTACCTTAACTCTATTAAAAGTAAGACACCACAAACCAAAGTCTAAAATAGATCATCTCATCCCCTTCCACCAACACCCCGTCTGAAAATAGTGATACATCTTGGTAGAACTAGGTTTCACGGAAAAAAGAGAACCTTTTCCACTATCCAAAAACTCCCACCATGGGGAAAATAAAATAACTAGACTACTACATAAGCACAAGGGTCCACTGGGAGACCAAGACCACTCACCCAAGGTCTCCCCACCATAAAGGCTTTCACTAATGAATTGGAACTCAGTGTGTGTCACATGTTCAAGCCTAACTCACACATCAAAAGATGATTCGTCTTTCATCGAATCCAAGGACACATATCTAACAACCAATGCCACTTACAAGATCATCTCAACAAATAAAATCATAAAAGACCACTTCTAAACTAATTACTTTATGACTTGTGTCGGTAATTTTTTGTTCAACATGTCAGTAACCACATTTCCTTTCCAATGGGTATAAGTAATTTCAAAATAAAAATTATAAAGATACTTCACCCAGCATCTCTACCATAAATTTAAACCCCTATGAGTAAAATTTTATTTTAGGCACTTATAATTAGAATATACCATAAAACACCCCCCAAAGAGATAGTCATGTCACATTTTGAGGGCATGAATAAATGTTACCAACTCAATATCATAGGTAGGGTAGTTCTTCTCATGGGTGCATAATTGGAAACATCCATAAGCCACAACTTGTTTCACTAGAATTAAGACACATCCCAAACCCATACTAGATGCATCATAGAAAACATTATAACCCAATAATGGTTCTAGAAGAATCAAAACTATTGATGAAGTCAACCTTGCCTTCAGCTCCTCAAAGGATCTCTATAACTTTTTATTCCATTCAAACTTTAAATCCATACAGGATAATTATATAAGATCCAGATCTCAAACACATTTCTAGGTTGATTTTAACTGCATATACCTTTCTAAAATCTACCAAGATGTTTTTTAGATATCACATGCCCCATAAATTTCACATCTAAAATCCAAAACTCACACTTGGAAATATTTCTATAAAGACAATGTTCTTTCATGGTTCGAAGAATGATATCTATATGGTTCATATCATCCTCATTTTAATTAGAGTACACTAAAATATCATCCACAAACACTAAAAAAAATAGTCCATGAACCAATGAAAATATATTTCATCAAATCCATAAACACCATAGGAGAATTATTGAGACATAACTAAATAACCAGAAACTCGAAATTCCCATATCAACTCATAAATGTTTTCTTAGGTATATCCTCTTCTTAGAATATCTACTGGTGATACCCTAACCATAGTTCAATATTAAAAAACCAAATATCCCCATTAAGTTTATCACAAAGTTCATCAATTATTGGCAAAGGATATTTGTCCTTAATAGTCACCTGATTCAACTTTTGGTAATCAATAAAACATTTGAGGCTCTCATCCACCTTCTTAGTAAAGAGGAAAGGTAAAACCTATGGTGACACACTATGATGAATAAATACTTAATCCTCAAGTTTCTCAAACTGAACCTTAAGTTCCACCAACTAATTAGTTTCTATATAATAAGATGGAATAGAAACGAGCATCGTACCATAGAGGAGGTCAATAGTAAAATCGACCTATCTTTGTAGTGGAATACCAGAAAAAACATCAATAAATACCTTAGGGTAATCACACACAACTGCAAGAAATAAACCACCCAATAAAGGGTCAATTTCATCCATAATCATCACTAATAGATAGCATGATATTACCCCAGCATATGGAAAAACAATCCCTAACCTTCCTAATATAGAGTCCCACTCACCCTAGAAAATATGAGTGACTCCATCAGCAGATAAGAACTAAAATCAACAAGGATAATAGTCTATATGGGCCTTAAAACTAATCATAAAATCCATAATTATAATCAAGTCAAATATATCATGATAAATCACTAATAAGCCCCATTTCTCCTCAATGTCGGTTATCATCACCTGATACACGAGACATCTAAAACCTTGTTCGAACCTCTTTACCAAAGGTTTGGAAATATCCAAAAAGAATAGAATGAGTTCTGAACTCAATCCCAACATGTTAACTAACTTTGAAAATATAAAATAATGAGTATCACCTATATCAAACAAATATATCACCATAGAAGATGAGATAAACACTATACCTGTAATAGTATCTGGTCCTACTTTAGATTCCTCTGGTGCATACTTTGCTTTATAAAGTTATTCGGTATTAGCCACATGAATATCTCACTTGGATTGAGGATTAGACCCAACACCCTTCGAATCATCTGCATGATGAAGAAAAATCTTTATGATAGGGGATACTAACCAACTTCCCTAATATATATTTCCACAAAATCCATGTATATGGATAGATCATCCATAAAGATGACAAGTCTTTGGATCCTTCACACAGTTAGAAATGGTATGACCTATCCTTCCACATTGGTAGAAGAAAAACTATTACTGCTCCATCGTTTCCCATAAGACTAGTCTTGAGGTAAACTAAACACTCTTACACTTCCTTTTAAGGACATATGGTACACCCTGGATAACCACAATACCAACTGAAGCTCCACCCAAACCTATCTTCCCATCTATGTTTATCTCATCCAAATCATCCTTGTTGACTACCTCTATAAAGTTTGAAAGGAACATGAGTATCAACATAAAATGAATATCAGGCATCAATCCGAACTCAAACCTCAAAGACTTCAAGAACTCATTAATGACAAGATCTGGTTTCAATTACACTAACTCTGGAAAATAGGCAGAGTACTCCAAAATGGTACACTCCCACTACACTAAGGTCAGAAACTCCTAGGTATTCACCACATGTAATTTCTCAGGATAAAATGGTTAGTTAAATATTTTCTAAAAGTAATACTAGGTAAGATCCTCCTGGAACATAACTTTTACAATAGAGTCTCATCATCTCCTTCTCAGTAACTTGAGAATATACATAGAAAAAACCACCTTAGAGTATTTAGGAGTCTTAAATAAGTTAAAGATTATCTATATCCACTTAAGCCACTCCTCAGATTCCCAGGGTCCATTTTAAACATGAAATATTGGTGGATTCTTCTTAGTAAATTCTAAGCAATGATCCACCATGAGTCCTAGGTTATCGACACCCACTTGATACAAAGTCCAAGTAGTGTAGATAATAGCTTCTAATAAAGTATGGTTTACTAGAGTATTTTCATGGGATCCTATATCATAGCTTTATCTATTGGATTTGGATGAACTCTTATTAGGTGAATTTTCTAAGAAAATAAAAAACCAATCAGTAATGATAAAATTCCAAAATCATAGGACCAACTTTTGGTATTGATAACAAATATTTAAAAAATTAAGGATTTAAAGCAAACACAAAACTATCAACAAATAACCATGAATAAAAATGAATAGTTTAATTAAAATAAACATCCTATATAGTTAATCTAAATGAACTCAAACTCCATGTTGCAAACATAGTAAAAGTCCCTAACCACCCATGGTAACTCAGTTTCAGTCATATAAGTGAGCTGGTCGGGCCCCTTTTCCACACCTACTATTCGAACTCTGATGGTCCTAACTCCAGTCAACCTAAGACACAAAACCAAACTTAGGTAGTTCTAACACACTTCTGGATGAGCATCCCCTTTGATACCAAATTATAACTAATCAACCTGGGTCAACTAGACAAGCCACTCAAACCATCCCATCACATGATATGGGTAAAATAGGAAACCACAAAACAGTCTTGAATATAAGAAAAAAAGACAAAAAGCCAGAGTGCAAAGAAGAAACCGAAAATATAACATAAATACATACAATCCCAATCTAAAATAAGATAAAATAGAAAGTAATTAAATATCCTAGATGGCCAATAGTCACCTCCAGACCAATCTGAACTGAAAGTTACAACAAAAAGAGAAGTCATCATACTACAATATGCTCTTCCCTTTACATTAATCCTATAAAAAAACATCTATAAACCCCCAAAGTAACAATTAGGGTGTGATAAAAAGACTATTAGGAAACCACATTAGTTTCTATACAAGGTATAATATCAAGAATGTGACAATTCTTTCTTTTAAAAATATTAAAAAACATTTTATAAATCCAACCCATTTATAAATCATTTTATCTTTTTTGTAATTTGGTTTTAATAAAATCATTTCGTATTATCGATCAATAAATATGATAAGTATAAGCAATAAAAATAGGAAATCATAACAGTGCATCAAGATGTAAATCGGTAAACACATATCCATGAAACAACCTATCATGTAAAGTTATGTGTTACAACCTCAGATAAAAATCTATGAGAAAAAATCCATGATAAAAACAATAATGTGATGAATGACCATAAATGGTAAATGAAAAATGAAAAAGCACCTTATATTGGTCTCCATCCAATGGAGAAATGCATATTATACACTAAAAATCCAAAACAACATAAAATTGGATCCAATAGATATCAATTATCAACCATTGATATCACCAAACGATACCTCATAGTAGTTCAACACACATTAAGGATACATGTGTCTCTATATTGACACCCCCATGTTTATTCATGTGAATTTTTACAAATTCAATTCAAAACCATTCTCAAAATTTTATAAATCATTTTCAAATCCAACCTGAACTACTTTGGTTTTTAAAAACCCATTTCCAAATCAGGAAAATTCATTTTCCTGCAGAAACCATTTCTAAAAACATTTTATGTTCTAAGAAGTAATTTTTAACCATTTATCACCTCAAATAAATGAACAACCCAAAATAATATATCAAGAATGATATGAAATTCAAGAAATTCACCCATTGTATAGAAACACTTACATCAACACTTTATAAAGATAACTTCTTTTAACAACGGTGACCAGAAACCAAGAGTAAAACCTTCGAAAGACAAGGCATACCAAGAAACTGAAAAGGATGGATAGAAAACACTATCTGATCACAAATATATA
This sequence comes from Viscum album, assembly GCA_963277665.1. Lineage (NCBI taxonomy): Eukaryota > Viridiplantae > Streptophyta > Magnoliopsida > Santalales > Viscaceae > Viscum > Viscum album. The sequence continues at coordinate 283,537,944 of OY728129.1, forward strand.
GAAAAAAACATATCCAAAACCAACACCAAATCCAAATAAGAACCATAAGTTTTATATACCCATAGGTAATCAATCAAACAACAATTGTGATCATTCATCGAACAAACTAATTCGGACTAGAGGGAGTCACCCAAAATCACCAAGGAAAAACCTATAGGTCAAGAGAAAGGAAGACGGTATGAATGGAAATAATAATTTCATCTGAACCACTTTCTTTAAATCGTACCTTGAGAATTTAAATGACATGTAACCATATTACACATTATTTAATTCTTGAGTCCCACATACACTGAAAAATCCATAACTTTATATTAAAAACCCAATATCTTTCATTACATGGTGTGTAAAATTATCAAATTGTGTATCCAATTCATGGGTTTTGTAGAGAACCCATTAAAAATTGTGTATTCCCATTATACATCATGTAATTTCCTAGTGAAAAGTAAAAACTATAGTTTTTATGTTGAAAATTCCAACAAATCTCTTACTTCACTATTATAGAAAACCTCCCAAATCATTCTTCGCATTACCCAACCAATTAAAAAGGAAGGAAAAAGGGTTTAAAATACCTAAACGAAAAGGTAATGGGGTTTCAAAATAAAATTAAAGGAGTTTAGAGGAGAAATTACAATGATAATTGAGTCTTGAAGTGTTGGAGATGTTACTCTATTGTAAGTGAGGATAAGGCTAGTTTTGGGATTTACCCTTAAATTTAAAATGATGTAATGTTAATATTAATGTTTAAAAGAAAAAAATGAACAGAAGTGGTGGGGATAGTTAGTGTGTGTAGAAACCCACATAAAACATGTTTTTTTATAAAATTATGATTTTTTAGGGATTTTTGTTTTAAAATTTAACATTTACCCAAATTTAATTTTACATTGTCAATTAATTTCTAGCCTTAGTTATTAATTTTAATGAGAAATATTAATATTAAACATTTTACCTAATTTGATACTTATTATTTCAAATTTTTAAACTTGTGAAATATTAATTTTAAGATAAATACACTTCATCTTGTAAAAACTATTTTTAGAAGAATAACCTTTTAAGCTTTAAGTTTAAAAATAAGATAAAATTATCTTAGATACTGATTTTAATGACATAAATTTATTTATTATAAAAAATGATAAGATTTGTTAAATGAAATGAAAAACTAAATCTCTCTTAAAAATACATGTTGTAAATAAAAGGCTGAAAATATTTTTTACTGAAGTAATATATTAATTAGTTTTAAAAATGTATGAAATGGGATTTATAAGTTAAAATAATATTTTATAATTAATTTTTTACTCTATAAATTCATTTTTATTACATAAAAGGGTTCTTAAACTTCTAGTTCATTATTATATTAAAATAATTATACAATTACTAGTTTCATGAAACCTATATTTTTTTACTAAAACCCAACCTTTAAAAAAAGTTCAAAAAATCATAGTAGGATAATTTTGATATTATGAATTCAAAAATGAATTAATTTTAGTAATTTTAAAATTATAAAATTAATATTATAAATAATTCATAAATAAAGTCTCTTTAAAGAGTGTATTTCAGGGTAGTTCAGGATAAGGGGTTTACCTGCTATAGTAGGATCTTGGATATTACACCCCCTGTCACTAATTAATTTCATCCTCAAAATTAGGGTATATATTAGCTATTAAATAAATGAGGATAGTCATTTATTATATATTCTGTAGGATCTTAGGTTACCTCTTCTAATTTTTGATTTCTCTAAGGGATATACACTAATCAGGATGTCTAATTCTGCAAAACCTATTATATAGTTTCAATAATGTAATTCCCCAACCCTAGTTACCCAGAGTCGGTCCACTATTACATAAAATTGGAATGATCACAAGAGATCAATTCTCTAAAGACTAATTAGTTTATTAACCTTAGAGGTACTAGATACATACATACATTTTACATTATATTTTGAAATGAAAAAACTATAACATTGTTTCTCCTTTGAACACACTCATATCCCTTAGAATATTCCTGAAAGTAAATCATAATATACTTCTTCACATCCTAGGAAAAATAAAACATAAGTAAGGGGTGAGATCAGATGCTCATTAAGGATAACAATATACCAGAAACTATCATAAGAAAACTTAAACATCTAAGGCAATGTATAAGACTAAAACACATGCCTTTTAAACTTAAATATCAGCATAATATGGAAAAGATAAATCAAATAGTGTCATTTACTTATTCACAAAGATTTTATACTAGTAGAATAATCACATGTAATATCAATAGCTAATTTCATAATGATTAAATGCATATTGTTGGACATCATAACCACATAGTCAAGGCCTCATTCCAAGACTACAAATAATAATTTTGCCAAGGCCTTATGCCAAGACACTATTTTGTCTCATAAGACCTACCGATGCATCGAGGGGCTATAGTGGGCCCCACACGTCACTTACTAAGTTCATTTCATTCCTCATATGAAAATGATGAAACATAATCTAAACATTCTTAATAAACTAGTATACGAAATGTTAATACTTTAACTAAAAACCATGAATGGTATAAAAATATCACATCCATAGTCAAACATAACTCATTCAATACAACATGGAAGATTGTATTACAATAAATCAACCTCAATCAAGAATAAAATACAATTAATTATATTGACATAGATTAAAATAATCAATTAAACTATTTGAGATAAATATCCACTTTTCTTGAAAACATTTAAAAGACGCACTATTTATCAAAGATGTCATTTAAAAGCGACTTTTGAATCAATGTCTCCCATACCAATTTAAAAATTTTGAAAAGAATATTAATTTTAAAACATTAATTTCCATATAAATAAATCCTTAAAATCATTTTTAAAACATGGACATTAATGATAACGATTTAGAATAATAAATCTTTAAAACATTTAAAATGATATTTTATTTAAAGAGTTTATAACCAAATGAAAGATTCTTAAATACATATAATTCAGGAAAAAATTAATCAAAACATTATAATTTCTTCAGAATAAAGGGATTCATTATATAATATGTCAAAGGACATTATATACACCATATAAAACTTAATTGGAATAAAACAACAAAGAAGTCTCAATGGAATGTAAATTGAGATGAAGTACCATATGAAACACATATCCTTAGATTAAGGATAATTGAATAACATAATTATGTGGTAAAAATATAAATAAACTCAATATTATTGGATATTATGTGTAAATCGATCAGAGGGAATTCACACATATTCTTGTAAAAACAAAACCAATGACTTGAATGTTTAACTCAATGAATGGAAATTGAGTTAAGAATACCCTTATCAATTTCATATCAATGAATTTAGAATTTATAAATCGAGTTATTATGTTAATAAAAAGTATATCCACACAAAGGGGAGTGAAAATTACTATATAAATAAATAAATAGTGATTTCTCACATAATCTTGGAGTAAAATAATCAATGAAGTGTGTGTAAAACCCAATGAGTGGAAATTGAAATTAGAAATTACCTTTCCAATTTGGTAACTTATGAAACATAAACCTCATGAAAGAATGATCATACTATGATTATGTAAATACCCATAAATTAATGTTTATTACACAAATAATACAATCATAGGTAGTACATACACCACACAAAAGAAAATTTTGGAAAATATAACAGGAATCTCACTGGAATAAAAGTGATATGAAAACCCCTTACCTTGTAATTTTCCTTAGTCAAGGGTATGTCAAACTATTTTATAATGGTGAAATAATTGTAATTAAATTATAAAATAACCACATATGTAAATATGATATCATATATGATCTTCTAGTATTGCTTTGTTAATAATATTTCAGTAGTATCATTGTTTTGGGTGTTAACTGATTCGTTTTACTTTATATGTTTTGTTAATTAAGTCATGTTTGTTATGGATAGGATGTATTTTATTCATATCCTGATTTATATTAAGTTCTTAAACATTTTTATTCAATCATAAAATGAAAATTATTCTTGAATGGTTATGACGGGGAACAAAATCTCATCGTGTCGTGGAGACGGTAAACAGTACATACGCACGAGTGACAATGTCATTCTATTAGTGGTGAAATAGTATGTAATTGGATGTTATATTATATATAAAGAATAATAAAAATTTTATATTTATTATTTACATCCATTATACCCATTATTATACTCATCCAAATAATGAAGTGTTGAATAATAAACTACACTTCAACGTGGAGATGGTAAGTCGTACGTACGCACGTATGGTGACTTTGTAATTCATAGGATGGATAGAAAGATAAATATGGTTTTAACATATTTATAATAACATATCAGTATATATAAGGAACTGGAGTTATTATTTAAGTATGGAAACAACAAATAAAGAGGAAGTGGAAGAAGAAAAGAACTTTGAAAGAGGTGATGAAGTAACCATCTCTTCTTCGGGTTCTTCCTTTTAATTTGAACAAAAGGGATCCTTAGGTTAGCTTTATGATCAAATTAAAGCATATAGGTTGAATTTAGGGTTTTTGGGAGGATATTTTAGTAGGGTTTGGCCGATCCAAAAGGCTTTGGAGGTGTGAAATTAAGAGAAGGGAAAGTACCCTTTTATAAGAGAGGTGAGGGTCACTTTAGGAAAAGTTTGAAATATTATTTTGTTATAAAATCATTTTGGGTTTATAAAGGCTCAAAATGGATTTATTTCTAGGATAATGTGGGTATGGTTCAAAATCATCTTAACTGATAGGTTTTATACAAGTATAGGTCACCATATTAACCTTATCTTTTAGATTTAACTCTTAGTTCAATTGTTTAACTTTTACCATGTCTTCTTGTATTATTATAATAAATGGTTAATAAAAATACTATAAAATAACAAGGGAAACTAAAGTGGTTAATTAATTAAATATAAATCATTATATAATTCCTTTTTCTGAACCTTATATTTTTAGGACTATTATATAATTTAATAAAATAGTATTTGTTTTAAAAACTCATTTATGTCAATTTTGACACTATTTAGTATTTGGTTTTTGTGAAAGTCATAAAAACATTATTTCATCGAAAAAAAATAAATATAATCAACTCTAAAATTTCATATTAACCTAGAAAATTCGTTTATGGCATCAGAAGTTTCAATTTACATTTATTTCAATATTTATAACATCAATTAGTTTAGTCTTTAATTACTAATGTGGTTACTCTTTCTTCACTGTGTCATAAATAAATTTAATTATTTAATGTCTAAAAAATATAAATAAAATACAATGATGTAGGAAATATTTTTATCTTTATAATTAATATTTATAGTTTAATTTATCTTATTTATATCCCTATATTAAAAAAATTTAGTTATTAAAATTTGAATTTAACACTTTTAACTCTTCTTTAAATTAAATATAATAAATTTCCTAATCTAATCCAATTGGATCAAAAATGATCATATTTTTTCATAAGATTTATTTTGGTCTAAATAAAATTATCCAATATAATTAGGACTTGTGTTAGGGTAATTATAATATCATTTTTACCTTTAATTACCCAGTTTACTTTTAATCATGGTAAATAAAATTCAAAAATTATTATTCACCAAAAAATATTTTCATCCTATTGAATGAAATTTTAATTACTGATGTCAACCATGTATCTCTGAGTTTTGAAATTCAATTTAGAGAAGTGGTAAAATTATGTTTTATGCAAATTTCAAAATGTGCCTAGAAGGTGAGTAAAAGATGGTAAAAAGTTAAATAAAATTTTATATATCTAATCTTATTATGAAATGAATTAAATGAATTAAATTGGACTAGTATAGGTATTATTTAACTATATTTAATTTAAATTAAATTTAAATTAAAAATAATTATTTAAATAAAAAGTCAGCTTTAAACAATAACATAGTGTTTTTCCGTATTCATCAAAAATTGAAAGTTTTTAGAAAATACCAAAAATTCACCCAAAGATAATATTTACATTATAAATTCAAAAATTATTTCTATTTTACCAAATTCAAAACATAGAAGTTGAATTAATTAATTTAAAAAAATATTCTCGTTGTCAAAACTAGAAAGCAGGTTTTTGAGAAGTAAACACTATCAAAATATTGATATATGCTTATGTCCAATTTAAACGTAAAATTACTTCCAATGACCAAAATTAGATTAAACGATCAAAATATAATCTAATTATACTTCAAAACCATTCAAATTTATAATTTAACACTATAAATTATTTTAATTAAAAAAATTGTTTTCAATTAAAATTTATTATTTTTCACTATTTATCAAAATATTAATGTTATCATAAAAGCACTGAAAATTTATCCAAAATAAATTCTTATATCACTATTCTAAAGAAGAAGTTTATTTTGTAAAATCTGATATATAAAAGTGTCAAATATTGGATTTAAATATGGTTTTCCATTAAAAGGTGGTAAAGTTTAATTTTGTTTTGAAAAATAATTCTTTTATCTGAAAAATTGAATTTGTTCTTATATTATATCCTAGAAACACATAATATGGATTTGAAAATCATATGGAGTATTTAAAACTCAAAATTAATTTAATACTCTTAATAACTGCTTTTTGAACATCTAGTTTGGTAAATCATGGTGCGCTCGAACTCGGTGTTGCATGTAGCGTAATCTATTGAATTACTTTAAAGAAAATAACTTACTATTAATTCTTGGGGTGTTAAATTCTTCCAACCTTTTAGAAATTGCATCCTTACAATTTTAAAATTTGTCTCTCTAACTTCATTGAAAGTCCCACATGGGAAAAAGAGTCAACAAAACAATCACTTTAAAATAAATAAAGAGAAGTACAAAGGTCACCCGAGATAACCCATACTATGATTCCATGTAGGAAAACATTGATATTGAAGATAAACTAAGTTTCAAGTTATGATGGAGATTGATTGAAAACATGATTAAGAGGAAGTTAACAATAATAAAACCACAAACTTGTGATGGGTTAAATAGTCATTAGTTTCCCATTAGGAAAAGTAAACAGACAATGTTTTTTGTTTCAAGTTCAATTTCATAAAGTTAAGGAATTTATTTATGATATTGAATACGAACATAAAGAGATATTATTAATTTTCACGTATATTTTCACCCTTTAATAAATTTCTACCACTAAATAATCTTTTCTCCAAACGATGAGTATTCAATATGACCTAGTCACATCTGAAGTGCTAGAATCAACTTCCATAGAATTACATAATCTACAAAGGATAAACTATATATTTCACTTATCTTTAGAGAATAACTATAACCAAAATGGTTAGTACAAGATCATATAATCCCTGAAATGTATAATAATTTATAGAAAGAAATACTAATATTAATTCCCAAAAATAAACAAACAATACACAAAGTTCAATAAATACCATTCAATAAACAATTGTCCTTAAAATCATTTAATATAATATAAACTAAGATTGAAACCCAAAACTCAGAATAATTTAATCACAAAGTCTTTAATAGTAAATCTTAACATTTATCTCCAAATAAAATCAACTACCATTAAAGTATCATACTGAAGTGTAATTTAAAAAAATCACATATTCTCTATGATAGGTTAATCATTTTTATTAATAAAATGAATCTATATAAAATATATATATTCTTTAAAAATAAAAATCCACCATTACTCCTCAAATGAAATCCAATAGTATTCTATTTTCCTTAGAAATATATTGTTCCCAACAGATTGAACGTCTTACAAAATAAAATTTATCAATTAATCACCAAATAATTTTCCTATACTAAGGATATCCATTTGATAAAACATAAGATCCCAAATAAACTTATTATTGATCAATAAAATTATTTAACTAAAATGAATTAGTCGCACTAACTGGGGACTTTAATTTGTCTAGTGGTAGGCGATAAATCCCAGTCACACATTGGTTGTGCATTCGATTCACGCAGCTTTGTCTGACGTGATGGGTTGTCACATAGTTTATGTGTTGTCATTTTTCAAAAAACTATATCTTATAACATTCCCAAAATCATATATATTCCTAAAAATAACCATAAAATAATTTAACCACAAATGTTATCTCATAACTCTCATTTTCAACCTAAACATTAATAACCTGTAATTGCATTAAATTCAAGGATCATATAAACCCAAATGGTTCTTTATAACTATATCCACAAATGAAAAGATAATTCTACCTCAAATAGCATTTTCACATAAAAATGTAGGGTTACATATAAAATATAAAAGTATTCCAAAGTAATCCAATAAATAAAGATCATTAATAATTTTAAAAATTTCTCCATCCATTTATTTCCACATAGGTTCTTCCTTGACCTAGTGGTTATCCTATCAAATAGGTCATTGAATCAGATAATTCCAAGGTCCCCTAAATTTATGTCAAATGATTTTAAATGGATTCTTGGGATCATTTTTATTTTCATTCATAGTACTCTTCATTTTTCCTAGGAAATTATTTACTTTAGGTCCTTTTGTCCCACACATAAAGCATTTCTTTGTTCCATTAAGACCCTTTCCTGAGTGTCTCCTTCCATATTTTCTGCATGATAGAAATTGATCTTTCTTTTCTCCATAGTCTCCACTACTGGAGCTCTTATAATTCTCCTCCTTTCTATTCTTTTTGAGTTTGGGAGTTGGTTAATGTATATCTTGTTGATCATATTTTTGGAAACATGCTTTGGAATGAACCTGATAATTTTTACACATATCTACATTCCATTTAGTTTCTCATTTCCAACATCATTACCTCCTTGTATATCATGTTAAATGTTACTATTACCTCCTTGGAATCTATCCACTGACTAAATAAAAAAGTATAGTTTGAGTAACAATATTAATAAAATCATTTATAGAATATCATGACTCCTTATTTTCAATCTAAAACACCTTAGAATTAACCAAGGTTATTTATTCTCATCTTATATTAAAATCCTTCAAATCGGTTTGTAAATAAAATGTGAATTATCTTAAGCATATACCCCGGGAGTGTTGTAACCAATATTTCATCAAGGCCCATTTTCGTGCACCAGTTCTCATTCGAGTCTAGCTCAAAGCGGTGTTTTCTGGTTTCATCCCAAGATACATCTGTGTCTGAGCCTCCTTTACCTTCTCGTATCTAGATAGGGATGTATTTATAGAAAAATTCACAAAATATCAACATTAAAAAAAATTCTAGGAAGTTCTTCTATACTAATTCTAAAATTTTATCTTAGGGTAATGTTCTCTAATCATTGTTTTTCTAAATCTAGTTTCCAAGGTTTGTACTAAACTTCCTCTGATACCAACTATAATGCCTCAAACCTAGTTATCCAGAGTCGGTGCATTATTACATAACATTTTCATGATCATAAGATATCAAGACTTGAAAGAATAATTAGTTTATTATCCTTGGAGGTACTAGATACATACATACATTTTACATTACATTATGATATGGAAAAACTACAACATTGTGTCTCCTTTGAACACACTCATATCCCTAAGCATGTTCCTACAAGTCAATCATAACATAATTCTTCACATCCTGGGAAAAATAAAACATAAGAAAGGGTTGAGCTCATATGCTCAGTAAGGATAATAATATAGTAGAAACTATCATAAGAAAACATAAACATTTAAGGCCATGTATAAGACTAAAACACAGGACTTTTAAACTTAAAATTCATCATAATATGGAAAATATAAATCAAATAATTACATTTACTTATTCACATGGATATTCTACTAGTCTAATAATCACATGTAATATCAATAGTTAATTTCATAATGATGTAATGCATAATGTCGGACATCATAACCACATAGTCAATGCCTCTTTCCAAGAATACAAATAATAATTTTGTCAAGGCCTTGTGCCAAGACACTAGTTTTTCTCATGAGACCTACCAATGCATCAAGGGGCTATAGTGGGCCTTGACCATCACTTAATAAGTCCAATGCATTCCTCCTATGAAAATTGTGAAACATAATCTAAAAATTCGTATTAAAACTGGAATATGAAATGTAAATACTTTAACCATAAACCATGAATGGTATAAAAATAGCACTTCCACAGTCATAAATTACTCATTCAATACAGTATGAAAGATTTTATTATAATAAACCAACCTCAATAAAGAATAAAATACAATTAAGGATATTAACATAGATTAAAATAATTAGTAAAACTTTTTGAGAGAAATATCCCCTTTTCTAGAAAATATTTAAAAGTCACACTATTTATCAAAGAAGTCATTTAAAATAGATTTTTGAATAAAAGTTTCTCATACCACTTTAAAATTTTTTAAAGGAATATTAGTTTTAAAACATTCATTCCCATATAAACAAATCCTTAAAACTATTTTTAAAATATGGACATTAATGAGAAATATTTAGAAGAATAAATCTTTAAAACATTTAAAATGGTATTTTTAGTTAAAGAGTTCCTAACCAAATGAAATACACTTACATACAAAAAAAAATTTTGAGTATTGACATTAATAAAAACTTTATAATATCGTGAGAATAAAGAGATTCATTATATAATATGTCAAAGGACATTATATACACCATATAAAAGTGAACTGGCGCATAGCAACAAAGAAGTATCAATGGAATGTAAATTGAGACGAAATCCCTTATAAAGATCGTATCCTTAGATTAAGGATAAATAAATAACATAATTATGTGTGAAAATATATAAATATACTCAATATGGTTGTATATTATGTGTAAATAAATCATAGGTAATTCACACATATTCTTGTAAAAAAACCCAACAACTTGGATGTTGAACTAAATGAAGGGAAATTGAGTTAAGATTACCCTTGTCAATTTCATATCAATGAAATGAGATTTTATAAATGTAGTGATTATGTGTATCAAAATTATATCCATTAAAATGGGAGTTTAAATTATTACATATATAAATAAATAGTGATTTATCACATAATCTTAGAGTAAAATAATCAATGAAGTGTGCGCAAAACCCAGTGAGTAGAAATTGAAATTAGAAATTCCCTTACCGATTTGGAAACTTACGAAACATTAACCCCATGAAAGAAGGATTATAAAATGATTATTTAAATACCTATAAATTAAATTTTATTACGGAAATAATACAATCATTGGTAGTACATACACCACACAAAATGAAATTGTGGAAAATATAGCATAAATCTCATGAGAATAAAAGTGAGATGAAAACCCCTTACCTTGTAATTTTCCATAGTAAAGGGTAAGTTATACTCATTTATAATGGTGAAATAATTATACATTAAATTATATAATAACCACATAAATAAATTTTATATCATACATGATCTTCTAATATTTCTTTGTTAATGATATTTTATTAGTATCATTTTTTTGGTTGTTAACTAATTCGTTTTCCTTTATATGTTTTGTTACATAATTCATGTTTGTTATGGATAGGATGTATTTGATTCATATATATGATGATATTATGATTTTTTTTTAAATCAATCATCAAATGAAAATTATTCTTGAATGGTTACAATGGTGAATGAAATTTCATTGCGTCGTGGAGACGTTTAGCCGTACGTACGCACGAGCGACAATATCATTATATTAGTGGATAAATAGTATGTAATTGGATATTATATTATATATACAAAATAATTAAAATGTTATATTTATTATTTACATTAGTTATACCCATTATTATACCCATCCAAATAAGGAAGTGTTGAATAACAAACAACACCACGGCGTGTAGAAGGTAAGTTGTATGTACGCACGTATAGTGACTTTGTCATTCATAGGATGGATAGAATAATGAATATGGTTGTACCATATTTATAATAACATATAAGTATATAGAAGGTACTAGATTTATTATGATATTATGGAAACAAGAAAGAAATAGGAAGTGGAAGAAGAAAATAACTTTGGAAGAGGTAATGAAGTAATTACCCCTTCCCCAGGTTCTTCCTTTTGATTTAAACAAAAGGGCTCCTTAGGTTGGATTTATGATCAAATTAAGTCCTATAGGTTTAATTTAGGGTAGATGGGAGGATATTTTAGTGTTTTTATGATCCAAAAGCCTTCGGAGGAGTCAAATTAAGAGAAGGAGATGTATCCTTTTACAAGAGAGCTGAGGGTCACTTAAGGAAAAGCTTGAAATATTGTTTTATTATAAAATAATTTTCGGTTTCTAATGGCTAAAAATAGATTTATTTTGAGGATTAAGTGGGTATTGGTAGAAATACTCTCAACCAATAGATTTTAGACAAGTTTAGGTCACTATATTAACCTTATCTTTTAGATTTAACTCTTAGTTAAATTGTTTAACTTTTACCATGTCTTCTTATATTATTATAATACATGGTTAATAAACATACTATAAAATGACAAGACAACATAAATTGGTTAATTAATGACATATATAGAATTATATATGTAATTTTTTCGAACATTAGATTTTTAGGACTATTATATAATTTAGTAAAATAGTATTTGTTTGAAAAACTCATTTATGTCAATTTTGACACTATTTAGTATTTGGTTTTTGTGAAAGTCATAAAAATATTATTTCTTAAAAATAAATAAATTTAATCAACTCTAAAATTTTATATTATTCTATAAAATTAGTGCATGACATCAAAAGTTTCAATTTACATTTATTTTAATATTTATAACATCAATTATTTTAGTCTTTCATTAATAAGGTAGTTACTGCATCATTATTATGTCATAAATAAATTTAATTATTTAATGTGTAAAAATTATAAAAAAAACCTATGATGTATTAAGTCCTTTTATATTTCTAATGAATATTTATAGTTGAAATTATATTATTTATAACCCTATATTAAAAATGTTTTGTTATTAAAATTTGAATTTAACACTTTTAACTCTTATTTAAATAAAATATAATAAATGTTATAATCTAATCCAAGTAGATAAAAAAAGAACATATTTTTTTCCTAAGTTTGATTTTGGTCTAAATACATTTATCCAATAAAATTAGGACATGTGTTTGGGTAATTATAATATCATTTTTACCTTTAATAACCCTATTTACTTTTAACCATGGTAAATAAAATTCAAAAGTTACTATTAACCAAAAAATTATTTTAATACTATTGAACAAAATTTTACTTTCTGATTTCAACCGTGTCTCTCATAGTTTTGAAATTCAATTCATAGAATTGTTAAAATTGTGTTTTATGCAAATTTGAAAATGTGCATAGAAGGTGAGTAAAAGATGGTAAAAAGTTCAATAAAATCTTATATATATAATCATATTATAAAACTACTTTAATAAATTAAATTGGACTAATATTGGTATTATTTATGTATTTTTATGTTAAAATAAATTTAAATTAAAAAAAATATTTAAATAAAAAGTCAGCTTTAAACAATAACGCGGTGCTTTCACTATTCATCAAAAGTTGAATGTTTTTAGAAAAATACCAAAAATTTTCCCAAAGATAATTTTGATATTCCAAATTCAAAATTGATTTCTATTTTACCAAATTAAAAATATATAAGTTATATTAATTAATTTAAAAAAATATTCCCGTTGTCAAAACCAGAAAGCGATTTTTTGAGAAGTAAAAACTATCAAAAGATTGATATGTGTTTATGTCTAATTTAAATGTAAAATTGCTTCCAATGACCAAAATTGGATTAAATGATAAAAATATAATTTAATTATACTTCAAAACCATTAAAATGTATAATTTAACACTATAAATTATTTTGATTAAAATAGTTGTTTTCAATTAAAATTTAGTATTTTTCACTATTCATCAAAATTTGAAAGTTATCAGAAAAGCACAAAAAATTTATCCAAACTATATTTTTATGTCCCAATTCTAAAGAATAAGTTTATTTTTTAAAATTGAATATATAAAAGTGTGAAATATTTGATTTAAAAAGGGTCCTCCATTAAAAGGCGGTAAGATTTCATTTTCTTGAAAAATACTTCTTTTATCTGAAAATTGAATTTGTTCTTATATTATATCTAAGAAACAAATAATATGGATGTTAAAATCATATGGAGTTTATAAAATTCAAAATGCAGTTAATACTATTCATAACTTCTTTTTGAAATGCTAGTTTGGTAAGTTGTAGTGCACTCAAACTCAGTGTTGCGTATAGTGCAAGCTATTGAATTAATTCAAAGAAAATAAATTATTATGAAATCTTGGGGTGTTTCTGAGAATATGGATAGTCTCTGCATTATAAGATGAGTCAGACTCAAATATGTGATCACATGCATTGGATCTTTCATAGATTTACTTAGTAATGAAACATAGAATATGTTCAGTAATGTATAAATATTGGGCATCATCGCCAATTGATAATTTAAAACTCTAATTCCCTCTAGTATTTTAAAGGTTATAATGTACCTAGGGCTTAAGTTCCCATTTTTACTAAATCTTACAACTCACTTCCATGTAGAGGCCTTCAAGAATATAAGATCCCAAACTCAAACTACCTAGTCTTATAAATATTTTTCCTTCTATGGGATGATTTAATATAATCCTAAATAATTTTTACTTTAACAGCCATCTCCTCTTAAGTATTTATCCCAACTAACTTTCTTTCTCTAAATTCATCCAAATATATTAGATTACAACAACATGTCCTAAAAAATGCTTCATATGGTTCCATATAGATGCTCAAATGAAAGATATTATTGTTTGAAAATTTTTCCCAAGGTAAATATTGATCCCACATAACTTGTAAATCAAGATAAAATTATCTCAACATTCCTTCCAATGTATGGATAGTCATTTAATACTACCCATTATTTTGGGGATGAGAGGAAGTTCTTAAATGTATCTTATTTTTGAGAAACATTTGAATAATTTTTAAATTTTTTGATTTTAACCAAGGGTCACAGTGAAATAAACTTGATATAGGTTCCCAATTAAGACTAAAAAATATATTGATATAGATATTATAAATTCTCTTAGGAGGTAAATCTTCTATTATCTCTAAGAAATGAGAATAAAAAGGTAGATGATCAAATATGTCCCATATAGCATCGTTCTTCCTTAGAGACTTTGGGAGTCTTGTGAAAAAGTTAATTGTAGAATTCTACCACTTTCAAATAGGTATGGGTAGAGGTTTCATGAATCCCTTAGGATGTTGTATTTCATCCTTAACCTACCAGAACACTAAGCACCTTGAAACATAGTTAGTAATTTCTAATTTCATTCCATCCCACTATAAATGTCTCTTATATCCTTATAATTCATTATGATACCATAGAGTATAAAGAAATTTGACATGTGTGCTTCATCTGGTAGTTCCATTTTCAACCCTGGTATGGATGGAACACATAACCTATTTCTGAACCTCAACGCATCATACTTATAGAGTAAGTCTATCTTTTTTCCAGTAGTTACAAATTTTGTATTACTTTATTATTTCTCATCATCTGACTATGAATTCTCTATGTTTTCTTATAAGGTTGGTTTAACAATTTCTTAGAAAATAAATGATGGATCCCATTGTATAGAAATCACTATATCTATCTTTATTAAATATCTATACATAGTATCCTTATAAACCCTACACATAGTCATAACTCCATGGTCCCAACTACTCAATACATCAACCACCTTGTTCTCCTTCCTAGGGTGGTAGTTTATCGAGAAATCATAGTCCTTGAGTAGTTTCAACCATCTTCGTTGCCTCTTACTGATCTCCTTCTAAGGTAATATATACTTCAAACTCTTGTTCTTGGTATATATATCTCATGTTTCCTCATAGAGGTATTGACTCTATATTTTCAAATAAAATATTAAATATTCCACATAAAGGAAATGAGTTTTAAGTTATATTCATGAATTTTCAAATACCTTGATACGTAGGTAATCACTCTATCATTCTACATAAGGAAATAACTAATTTTTTCATTGATGAATACCTATATATTACAAATTCATCCTTACTTTACGGTAATTTTAATCCTAGTGAATTAATAAATATCCTCTTCATCTCTTAAGATTTTTCCTCACATTCCCTTGATCATGTGAATTTAACCCCTTTACATGTTAAATTTGTCAAAAGGTTGGAAAACCAAGACAGTTCTTGAAACAATCACTGATAGTAACCTACTAAGACCAATAATCTTCAGATCTTGATTATGGTCTCCCTTATAGGCCATTCATTGAATAACTTTTTCTTTGAATGATCAATAGATATTCAATCCTTGGAGATAATCTGTCAAAGAAAAAAATTGATTGAACCAAAATTCAAATTTACTATAATTCCCATATAATTATTTTTTTATGAGGGTCTCTAAAATTATTTTCTGATGAATCATATGATCTTCATAGATATTAGATTATATGAATATATTATCAATTAATACCACCTCAAAGTTATCAATATAATCCTTGAACATTATATTCATAAAATTTATAGGCAAAATGTGAATTAGTCAATCCAAAAGGCATTACCATAAACTGATAATGTGCATACCTTGATTGAAATGTCATCTTTAGTATATCATCCTTCTTCACCCTTATCTTATGATAACAAGATCCTAGATCAATCTTTAAAAAATATTGGGATCCATAAAGTTGATCAAATAAGTCATTAATTAATGGAAAATGATATTTATTCTTTATATTAATGGAATTGATCTTTTTTATAAACAATTTAAAATATCTTGGACCCATCCTTATTTTTCATGAATAAAATAGGGTATCCCCATAGTGAAACATTGGGGGATATCAATCACTTGAAACTCAACTCATGAATTTATTTCATTTACTCTTTCAAATTTATCAGTACCATTCTATAAGGAGTTTTAGACGTAGTTATTACATCAAAAATGAGTTCAATGGTGATCTCAACTTTAATTTATATTGGATTGCCAAGTAATTATTTTAGAAAAATATCAATGAAATTTTGTACCATGGGTACATCCTCTATTTTTTGGATGCCTTCCTCTTCCACAGATCATGCTTGATCATCCTATTTACCTAGAATTTAATTAAGGAGAGTTAATCAGGGAGGATCTAAACATGGTTTAGATAATGAAGTTTCCCCTCTAAAGATAATATATTCTACCTTACCTTTTAAAACTATAATATCCTTATCTTGTAAATAAATTTTTTCATTATACTTTGAAATCCAATCCATACAAAGGATCATATCAAAGTCAACCATCAATGTAATAACTAATTTTTTAAATAGGGAATTCCCATGAATTATATTGGAACTACATGAAATATCTTTGTTTCCATAAGATTCTCTCTTGGTGTCTTAATTGATAAATCCCTTACTAGGGTACTAGGAAAATATCCAATGTTTTTTAAAAAATGGAAGATAAAAAAGAGTATGAAGTTCTAAAATCAAATAAAACGTTATCTAACTTCAAGTAAATGATCAATGTAATTTCCACCACATCATTAGGAACTTCAAATTCGATTATGGTAATCATATAAACTATACCATTCTCCCTTGGACTTTTTTTAGGTAAATTCCCTTGATGTTTGGGGAATTGGTTCATATAATTTACCTTTTCCCTAGAGTAAAATCATTGAACATCACTACCTTCTTACTTTCCCTTTCATTAGTGATCTTGATGGCTATTTTCTACAAACTTGTAAAAAAATCATTTTCCATTAATCTAATCCATGTGGTGTTTCTATCCATATTTATCACATGCAAGAAATATCACCATTACTTTATTGTCATTTTCTACACTATTCTTCCTATGAGGATCAGTCTTCCTATTCTTCTCATGATTTACCTTGAATATATATTTCCTAGATAACTAATTTGCTATATTAATGGGTCTTGAGTTTATATCCTCATATTAATAAAAGGTCTGAGAGAACAATTCCATTAGAAGGATCATATTTAACACATTAATGAAATGATCAATATTTTTTTCTGACCTACACACATAGTCTAAAACATATCTATCTAACCTTGTAAAGTAATCCATATACTCAATATCATTTTCCTCTTCGTTTTGTCTAATATTGAGGAATTTATTTTCCATTTTTATTCTTTTCTTATAAGGAGATTATTTTTCATAGAACACCTCCATGAAAGTTCCCCATTCCATACAATTGATCTCATCTTCCTCTTTAGTGTTTTGAATTAGAAGCCACTATTAGTCTACATATACCTTTAGGTGATAGATTTTCAGGATGAATTTTTCCTTTTCACTACTTCCCAAACTAAGAAATATATTCTTTAGGGACTTGATCCATTGTTTTAAAACTAATGGACTAATAGTTCCACTAAATGATGGAAATTTGTTTCCCATGAAGTGACCCAACATAGTTACACCATGTTGTGTATCAGAACGTCATTCTATGCAAGTGATATTATTTTCCATAACCTGGGTTAACTTTAGTAATATGGTTATGATATGATTAGTCTCACCTCCATATTTACTCCCCATTTTAGGGGGGGTCATCTCTGAATTGACTATGATCATTTATACAATAAAATATATATAATCAACTCATGAAATTAAATTTTCAAATACATTTCCTATTAATTTTTATAGAGTATTACCTAGAAATCTTGAGGGTTTTTCATAGTACTTATGTTATCTCACAAGTTTTCTCAAAATCTAATACCCAAAGTTCCTACTAAACTTCCATTAATATCAATTGTAACACCTCATACTCTATAAACCCAGATTCAGAAATTATATTACATTATTGGTAAAAAAATAAAACATTCCCAAATGTATTCAATTGTTTAGTATTCATGTAATAGAAGACACATAAATTCAATACATTTCAAAACATAAGATACAAAATGGACATATAGTGATAATATGATTATAATTTCTATGATTTCCTTAATAATTACACATAGTCCTCTATGTTTTTTGGGGAAAGGAAAACAAATAAGTGTGAGCTCGGATTGTTGGTAACGATTAATATACAGTTGAATATTTCTTAACATAAATATGGAATAAGTGATATGGTAGAAATAATTAAAGAATATAAATCTATAATCAACAGAAACTGAGGTCATGCTATATCAATGAAAAAAATTGAAAAGATAAATAATAATTATTATTGATCTCATACTAATGGAATGCATAATTTAAAATATTAAAATAGGTTTTTAAGGCCTTATTCCAATACACTATCTAATTACGGGAATATGTGTACACCAAAACCCAACCTATTTGGTTGCATGCGACATGTCTATGCATCGACCAACTATATAATTTTAGGCCCCACCTTTCACTTGATTAAACCTAGTGCATTCACTATATAAGAGTCCTAAATTTCTTTCATGCCATTCCCTAAGGAACCTATTACTAAATAAAACCTAGATATCCATATAATGAGAAATATGAAAATAAAATACTTTCCCATTTAATAGAATAATTTGGATGTTTAGGAGAATATAACTTAATTAACTTAGAAATTGTGGGGTATATTTAAAGTAACATGATGTGCTATTATCAAATAAATATAGTAGTAAGGGTACTTACAATGTGTTAGGTTATCCATGGATGATTGTAATTAGATTCAATGGATTTCATTAGTATGATACCAATGAAATAATAGTAATAGTGTTGTATCATGGTACATAAAGGGCATGTGAACATTCCAAATCATATCCCTTGGGAGATTCTATCAAGTTGTGTAGTCCTGGGTCTATTCATCATGCATCAGAGTGATGATTGATTCAATGATCATCCAACTATTTATGGGGTTATTACCCTGATATATATAATATTTACATTATTTTTCATATATAATTTAAGGATTTAAACCCCACCAATTTATCATTTTGAGGTGTGTTGCATTGTTTTGGGAATTCATGAATGTTTTGAGCTAAATTTTGAAGATGTCATAATTTCAGACATTTAACTATTTTTAGTTTTCTAATGTATTCTAGGTTTCAAGGTAAAGGAAAATTCACACCGCGAGTGAAGAGAAGTGACAGGACAACATATTTCGGAGAAAAGAAGTGGTGCTGGAAGCTGAAGTATAATTCTTACGCGACGTGTATTGACCATACATGTCTTGACCATTTCAAAAAAAAATTCTGGGAAGGACATGTCATGAAAGAATATCACATAGTGAAAAGTAAGTACATGACGCGTACACTTAGTATACTTCATGTAGTAAGTCTACCAATCATCCCATTGTTTGAGATTCATAGGACGAAGTGGAGATAGCGGATATGGGGTATACAATGTGAAATCCTGGTACACATTGAGTATCAATCGACATGTAGTGAAAAATAAGGGGATAGAAGTCGTAGGTTCTACCAGGGTTTTCCTATAAAAGGCACCCCATGCCTCCATTTGGGAGCACTCTGGTCGAGTAAGACTAGTGCAATGCCCAAGGGAGTCCTCTCGACATCAGCTAACCAATCTGAAGCCTTCATTCACCATGATGAAGATCAAGATCATGATATAGATTCTATACATCAATTCCTATATGGATATGATGATGGATACTTGAGTGATGCATGGCTAAGTACCAAGTGGTTGTGGATGGAAACACCCGACGAACACTCTTTTTCAAGTTTCGATCCTAATGTGTAATTTCTCTTTCAATTTATTTTGAACTCTTATTTCTTAAATGAATGTGGTTGATTTATTTCATAAAATATATGTACAATGAATTTGTTTGGATATTCATTCAACCCATTAACTATCATTATTGAATTCACTATTTAAACTTTAATAGAAAGGTATCTCCATTGATCATAGTGGTTCCAATTATTATTGATTTCTTGGGGGTCTCCAAGTAACCAAAACACATCTATAGGTAGAAAAGAATCGTATTATTGGTTTTGATATTATGTTCAAAAAAAATTAGTGTTCACCTAGGGGTCCTTGGGGTGAATTTACTAATTCAAAACTGAGAAATATTTTTATACAAGGTAAAGGGGAGTGTCCAATAGGGTGAAGTCTTTCTGTAACTTCTGTTTTAAATTTGATTTTCAAAACCCATTAAATTCTATTAATTTTCTTACTTTTTCTACAATTTTCTTGCATTGTGGTATTTAATTAAAATTATAATTTCAGTATGTTAATCAAAACAACAATTTGAACTTTTTTCAAAAAAAAACTCAAACAATAGTGAAATTATTGCAACTCACAATACAACCTCCTCGAGAGACAACCCTATGGTCACTACTATGATACATTCAAAAGGGGAAAATATTGATTCCAATTAACGCGACTGAAAACCTCACTATTATACCCCTAGGTTCATATTTTCCTCAACTAAATCTACTTTATAGTAACCAAACATAGATGTTTTTACTATGAAACAATACATACTTTTACTATACTAAAACACATTATGGTTTTCCACCATGGAAAAGATTTAATTTTACAACAATTCAGTATATTATGAATCAAAATAATATGAGGGTGGGATAACAATAAAAAACTTGAAAATCCATAAAATTTTATGAGTAATATGTTAAATGTATACCATGGTGATTTATGAATGAAACAAAAGTAAATAGTTGGTGAATATAACATAAGTCCCAAAGAATGAAAATTAAGATAGAAAACCCAACTTATGACTTGAGTATAAATTCAATCATAACCTATTAAAAGAGGGGAAATTAAATTTATATTAAAATAACATTAATAAATTAATTTCATAATATAAAATATCACATAGGTTTTATATATACATCATATAAAATAAATTATGTGCATAATATAAAACAAGTCTCAAAGAAAAGAATTTGAGATGGAAAACCATTACTATAATGACCCATACTTTACATGCATTTTTATTACTTTAAAGTTGAAGAATACTTATTACAACATATAAAAAAACCATGATAGGATAGTATAGGTATAGTGTCTTTAGAAACTGGGAAACATAAACAACTGGTGCATAAATCATCTACATTTTCTCCCATTTATTTCATCATATCTAGAGTCCCTTTTGGAATATCTTACTTAATACCCCTCCTCCTGATCTGGGGAAAAGAAAACATACAAAGGGTGAGATCAAATGCTCAGTAAGGGAAAAAAATTAAATATCAATCATATCATATTCATAAGAACATAACATTTTGAAAGTCTTATCCTACAAAAAAGATCATAATATCATGACATGGGATAAATCATAGTAGTGAAATGTAATCCTAATATTCATAACATAAGACATGAAACTTTGTGGAATACACACATAATCATATAAAATCATTTCATATTAGTCCAGACTCATTGACAAGACCATCATAACGGACAACATCCATTACTTAACCGAGTTCACTCCTCGTTCCAGTCCTGTATCACTGAACCGGACTAACTTGCAGTTCCAGCCATGTCTATCTCATGAGATATAAATCTTTACCCAATTCATTGAAGGGAGATATAGGTCCCAACAATATCATAATTAAACCATTCTTATATGTCCCACAAAATCATAAATCACACATCATAGCATAAGCCATGTAATAAAAATGGGATTCTTAAACATCAAGCCATCATAACATAATCCATATAAAATAAAAGACTTTAATAATTCTATCATAACATAATCAAATAAATTTAATAATAGTGATATAAACATAGCCCTATATTATCTTATATGGAAAATAATTTGATAAAACACTTGAACTCCATTCTTGAGGAAAACATCCTTTCTACTTCAAAAACATTTTTCCTTTTTCAACATGTCATACAATTTTAAACTAAAAGAAGTTAATTGAAAATAAACTTGAAAACTTCTAAAGGAATATTCATGTAAATAATGTTCTATTAAATCATAAAAATCCATTCATGATGTATAAGTTAAGAAAACATTCTTCTCAAACTTTGGCGGAAAAGTTAAAAAGTATCTCGTACTGAAAACGACAAAAGATTCCTTTCATATCTTTTAATAAAAATTAACCAATAGGTAAAATTGTATTTAAAAAGATTTTAGGAGGATATAAATAATATTACATATTGAGGAAACATGGATGTGGAAGATAAATATTCCCCAGTAAATTCTGAAGTATAAACAATCTCGGATAAAAATGAGATTGCGAGATTTTCCCTTACCTTAGGTTTGATATGCTCTGTACATATTTGAACCTCCTCTATAATGATTTAAATAATGTCATTGACTTATTCTAGAATCATATACATTGTTATGATATCATATATGGTCATATTCTTATCTTCTTATTAGTAATATTTCATTGCTACTTGTTATTCGGGTGCTCATTAATTTATGTTCTTATGTGTGTTTTGTCGAATAAATTCTTATTCCTATTTTTATGTTATAGCTAAATCATTTATATAATGGTATTAGTATAATATATATCAGATTTATTCATTAAATTTTTTTATATAATCATGGTTTAATTAAGATCATGTAGAACGAATCACATCGCACCGTGGAGATGGTAAGTCTTACTTACGCACGAGTGGCGATATCATTCCCAAAATTATTTAATGATATTGGAGTGGATGATAGAATATCTAAGAATTAGTATCATGTTATAATAATAATATATAGTTATTATTTACAACATTATACCCATCCATGTAAGGTGGTGGTGGAAAATAGATTACACCAAGGTGTGGAGACAGTATTCTGTACGTACGCACGCGCAATGATTTCATTTTCCATAGGATGGATAGAAGTTGAAATAGGGTTGTTTAATATTTATAATAACATATCCGTATATGAGTGATACTTATGTTATTACTTTATAATGAAACAAATAAATAATAGGAAGTAGCATAAGAAATAAATTTGAAAGGATCGGTAAAGGATATTACCTCTTCCTCGACGTGCCTCTTCTAAACCTTCTATTAGTGCACTAAAGTTGGTCTTTGAAGAAGACAAGGACCTCTAGTATGTTTCTAGGGAAGTGAAAAAGATAAATGGATAGGGTTTGTCCTAGATTGAAGGCTCAAAATGTTGTTAGGCGGATAGGGAAAAGGTGCCTTTTTATAAGAGAGGAGAGGGGCACTCTTGGAAACCTCTAAAATATTAATTTATAAAAAACTAAAACTCCACTTAAAAACCTCAAAAAATGACTTAAATAAAAATATTAGATGATATAGGGTTTTAATATCATAAACCAATAATATTTAGACATGTTGGGAAATTATTTTAAACCTTATCAACTTGATTTATCCTTATTTAATCTATTTAATTTTATTTGTGGTAATAATATTATATATTTTAAATTGTTATAAATAATTACTTATTTATTTTTAATTGTCCATAATTGGATACTTTATGACATTTTAGACCATATAAATTTCAATTTATAATTTTTAAATTTCTTTGTGATTTTTAAAAAAATTTATAATATGTTATTTTTATAAAATAACAATAGTGTCAATTTTGACGATATTAATTTATTTGAATTTAAATAAAATCCACACAAAGTATATATTCAAAAAAAAAAATTTAATAGATTTATAACATGTCATGTTTATCTAGAAAATTAATGGAGTACAGTAAATAGTTGATATAATATTTATTTTAATATTTTTAAAACCATTTATTTGATATTTCAAACAATAAGATAATTTCAACATTACTATTGTGTCATAATTAATGATAGTTATTTAATCCTTAAAAATTATAAATAAATTCGTATGATGGAGATACGTTTTTTAGATTTCTAGAGACTATTCATGTTTGAAGTTTTATGAATTTTATCACTAAATTAAAATTATTACACTTATATGATATAAGAGAGTGACATGTTGTCACTTTCTTTGATTTTAATAATAGTTATATAATTTTCATGGTCAAAATTCCATGAAATGAATCTATTCTTACCATTAGGTGATATGGGTCGACTTTTATGCATCCAATAGAATTTTTTTCTGGTGTTAGGGTAATTTTATAATCTTATTTTTACCCTTAATTACCCGATTTACCTTTAACTCTAATAAATAAAAATTACCGTAGTTACTATTCATAATATCAAAAAAAAATAACCTATTAACATACTTTGGACCCACTAAATCCAAATATGGAATCCATTTTTCAAAATTAAAAACACATAAGTGGCAGAAATTAATTTAAAATTAATCTATTTGTCAAGAAAATAGGTTTTAAAAGATAAAACATTGTCAAAGATTGAAATGTTTTTAACTATGAATTCGATGTAAAATTAATGGAAATTACATAAATTATATTAAACTGTAAAAATATATTCTATTTATACTTTAAAACCATTAAATTTTATTACTTAACCATATAAATTATATTGATGAGAAAAGTTTTTTTAAAGAAATATTTAGCGTATTTTAACTATTCATCAAAATATGAAAGTTATCAGAAAAGTATAAAAAGTTTATCCAATGTGAATTTTTATATGCTGATTCAAAGTAAGAAGTTTATTTTATAAAATTTAACTTCTAAACTAGTCAAAAATTATATTTAAAATGGGTGCGCCATCAAAAGGTGGTAAAACTGCATTTTTTTTGAAAAATACTTCTTTTATCCTAAAAATTGATTTTGTTTTCAAACCTCATTCTAAAAAATGTGTAAGATGAATTATAATGTTATAAAATTAAAAATTTGGTTAATAATATTCACAACATCTAGTTCATAATAATAAATCATTTTTTAGTGAAACTCGATATTGAGTATAACGCAAGCTATCGAGGACGGTTACTCTTGCATGTGACGCAAGCCAAGCCAGAGTTGTGTGTAGTGAAATATTTATTTTGTGTTTCTTATAACATAATACATAAATATATATATATATATATATATATATATTTCTCATAAAATCTCAGGGTGTAACATTCAACCCCTCTTAAAATGAATTTCGCCCTCAAAATTCATCACTTCGTAACAAATAGATGATGATACCTCTCTCTCATCACATCCTCAAGTTCCCATGTAGTTTCTTCTAATTTTTGGTTCCTCCATAAAACATTAACCAAGAGAGTGGTCTTGTTTTGTAGAACTTTTTCACTATGATCCAGAATCTCTATCGGCTGTTCTTGATAAGAAAGATCTTGCTCCAGTGGTACAACTTCTGAGCTTAGTACATGTGAAGGATCAGGTATGTACTTTATCAGGAGAGATACATGGAACACATCATAAACTTGAGAGATATTTGGTGGAAGTTTCAATCAGTAGGATACCTTCCCAACATGATCCAGTATTTCGAAAGGACCGATATACCTAGGGCTCAGCTTTCTCTTCTTTCCAAATCTCATTAATCTCTTCAAAGGATATATTCTTAAGAACACTTTATCACCCACTTCAAACTCTACGTCTTTTCTTCAATTATTAGTATAACTTTTTTGTCGACTCTGAGCTGCTTTATGTGTTGTAGAATAGATCTGATCTTTTCTGTCATCTCATCAACAAGATCAGGTCCTAATAGCTTTCTTTCCCCAACTTCATCCCAGCAAGTTGGAGTTATGAATTTCTTTCCATAGAGAGCATCATAAAAATCCATGTGAATACTGAAGTGAAAACTATTATTATAATAAAGTTCCACCAAATGTAGGTGTTGATCCCACCCACCTTTGAAATCCATAGAGAAAGCTCTCAACATGTCTTATAGTGTTTGAATTGTCCTCTCAGACTGATCGTCTGTCTGAGGATGATAAACAGTCCTGAAACTCAACTCTATATCTAGAGCATGCTGTACACTTCACCAAAACTTTGAGGTATTCCTCAGATCCCGATCAGATATAATGGAATGTGGAACTCCATGTAATCTTACCACTTCCTTGACATATATCCTAGTAAGCTGATCAAGAGAGAAATCCTCTCTAATAGCAATGAAGTGTGCTGACTTCGTAAGACGATCAACTATAACATAGATATAATTATTTCCTTTGGATGTTTTTGGAAGTCCGATGACAAAGTCCATAGTGATTTTTTCCCATTTCCATTCGGTTATGGGTAATGGTTGTAACATCCCTTAAGACTTATGTCTCTCATCTTTAACTTGCTGACAAACCAAGCATCAAGAGTCATATTCGGCGATATCTCTTTTCATGCCATCCCTCCAAAAGTGCTCTTTTAGATCCTTGTACATCTTTGTACTTCCATGATGAATAGAGAATGAAGAACTATGAGCCTCATCCAACAGCTCCTTCTTTAATTCTTGTATGGTAGGAATACTGACATTGTTCTTGAACATTATTATCCCATCATAATCGAGGTTGAATTAATGAACATTTCTCACCATATTTTGAATCCCAACATCCTCCTTCTGTGCCTCTTTAATTTTCACCTATATAGATGGTTGAACATTCAATTGAGAAAGATAAGATATCTCCCCTTTCATTAAAATTCCAAGATCCATCCTTTGTAAATCCAGAAATATTGGATTTTTTTTTATCCTCATCATGGATAATCTAGCATGTTCTTTTCGACTTAATGCCTTTGCCACTGTGTTTGCATTCCTAGGGTGGTAATGAATTGATCAGTAGTAATCCTTAATCAGCTCCAACCATCTTCTTTGGTGCATATTCAGCACCTTTTGTGTGAAAGTATACTTTAAACTTTTATTATTAGTATAAATATCACACCTTTCACCATAAATATAATGCCTCTAAATCTTTAATGCAAAGAATATCGCAGCTAACTCCAAATCAAGAGTTGGGTAATTTTGCTCATATATTTTCAACTTTCGTGAGGAATAAGCTATCACCATATCATTTTGTATGAGAACACACCTTAACCCCTTATTGGATGCATCACTTTAGATCACAAACCTTTCTCCACTACAAGGCAGTGTAAGCACAGGTGCACTGGATAACCTTCTTTTTAGCTCTTTGAAATTCTCTTCACATTCCTCCGTCCAAACAAACTTAACTCCTTTCTGATTCAATTTAGTGAGTGGGTTAGATAATATTGAAAAATCATTCAAAAAATGTCGATAGTACCCAGATAAACCAAAAAAACTTTGGATTTCAGTTACTGTTGTTGGTCTCGACCATCTTTCAATAACCTCCATTTTTGCTGGATCTATAGATATCCCCACTTTTGAGATTATGTGATCCAAAAATGAAACTTTTTGAAGCCAAAATTCATGCTTGGTAAATTTGGCATAAAGTTTCTCCTTTCTCGAGGTCTTAAATACAATTCTTAAGTTATCTTCATGTTCTTCCTTTCTCTTTGAATAGACAAGAATATCATCTATAAAGACTACCACAAACTGACCAAGATATTCTCTAAAGACTCTATTCATTAGATCCATGATGATATCAGAGGCATTAGTAAGACTAAACGACATCACTATAAACTCATAGTGTCCATATCTTTTACGAAAAGTTGTCTTTGGTATATCCTCATTTTTACCCTTAATTGATGATACACTGAACGAAAATCAATCTTGGAAAAGTACTGAGCTCCGCGTAGTTTGTCAAATAATTCATCAATGCATGGGAGAGGATATTTGTTCTTAATAATGATCTTGTTAAGTTCTCGATAATCAATGCAGAGTCTCATTGATCCATCTTTCTTCTTAACAAATAGAACATGTGCTCCACAATGGGATTCCCTAGGGCGTATGAATCCCTTATCAAGATTCTCTTGGAGTTTCTTCTTCAATTCATGCAACTCAATTGGGGCCATTCTATAAGGTGTCTTTGAAATGGGCATAGCCCCTGGTATGAGTTCTATTGAAAACTCAACATCACAATTTGGTGGAAGACCTGGAAATTCCTCTGTAAATACATCATCAAACTCCTTTACAATTGGAATATTCTTAATCATGAGTTTCTCTCCAACCATTTGAGAATAATAACCTTCGTTTATTGGAATCAAGACCCATAATATGGATGAAATTTACACTGGAAGGTTATATTCATCCTTGCATTGATATATGATCATAGATTGATCAGGAATATGAAATGTGAATTCCCTTATTTGGAAATTGATATGAGCTCCATATAAAGAAATACAATCCATGCCAAGAATTACATCAAATTCCACTATAGGAAGTATCATAAGATTTGCATGAAGTACTTTCCCAAAAACTTCAATCGGAGAAGAATTGTAAACTTTTTATGTGATTGTTTTGCCATTAGGAGTTTTCACAACTAACACAACAGCTAATTTTTGGGGTATTATGATGATTCCCTTAGAAAATTATTCATAAATAAAAGAGTGGGTGGATCCAGAATCAAATAAAACATTTTATACTTTAGAGTGGATGGTAATTGTACCTTTTACCACTTCTTTATCATACGCCACATCACCGATAGAAATTTCATGTGACTTTACTTTGTATCTGGACTTAAGAGTTTGTCTACATCAATAATCATCAACAACCCTTGGATTTGGGCATTGATTGTCATAATTCCCCATTTCCTTGAACTTGTAACATTGAAGTGTAGGAGTTGCATTCTGTATAGACTTTTCTTTGTTTGCATCACTAGACATATTTTTCCCATCACTGCGGCATTAAATTGCCTGATGACCTTCTTTTCCACACTTATAACATTTACTTGTCCCTTTAATATAATCCCCTCCATGTTTCTTTCCACACTTTGAGCATAAGGGAAAAATCATATTCTTTTTAGTGTGGTCTTTAGATTTTAATTTGAATTCCATTTTCTTCTACATATCAAACCCATATGATTGATGGGTTACTCTAATATCCATCTCAACCTTGAGAGCGCATCAAACAATTTCCTCGTAGCTATTGAAGTCCCTTATAGCTAATTCCCTTCAGAGACTTGGTTTTAATCCACTAAAGAATCGATCGATCTTACTCTCAGGTTGGATAATAATCCCAGAATCATACCTTGCAAGTCCTGTAAAATTTTCTTTGAAGGTACCAACAGATTCATCATACTTTTTCTACAGTTCAAGAAACTCCTTCTCTATCTTTGTTTGAAGAATACAAGGTAAGTACTTATTGAAAAATAAGGTCTTGAACACGTCCCATTCCATTGACTCAATTTCATCCCTTTGCCTTGTATTCTTGACAAAATTCTACCATTGGTCATCTTCACCTTCCAAATGATATACTACTAATATGAATTTATCATGTTCAGAACATTAAAGGATTTAAAATATCTTTTCAGTGGTACTGATCCATTTGTTCATCCACTAATGGATTAGAAGAACCGCTGAATGAAGGTGGACGCTGTCTCATGAAGGATTCAACAGAATGTTACTCCCTTCTTTGACCGTTTGAAGTCCCGCATGATTCATATCTTGAGAAAGTTATGTGAGCATGGCTATAAGATTTTGCATTCCATATCCCATAACGTTTGGTTTCTCAGAGGGATAATGATTTCATTTCCCATCACATTCAGCATTAACACGGTTCCTTCGGGTTCTAGCCATTGACTAAAACCAAGAAGCATAGTGTGAGCAACAATAATTACAACAGGAAAACCACATAATCAAGAATAAAATTTCACCCTTTAGGTCTTATCATAGTTTATTCATGGCCATTTCTAAAACACTAAGATTGTGTTCTATGCTTAGACATATCCTTAGGGTTCTTACTAAGGCTTTCACATCCATGTTTCCAAAGGTTGACTATACCTTTCCTCTAATACCAACTATAACGAACCATACTTTACATACATTGTGATTACTTCAGAATTGAAGCATACTTATTACAATATATAACAAAATCATGATAGGAATGAATAGGTATAATGTATTTAGAAACTGTGAAACATAAACAACTGGTTCATAAATCATCTACATTGTCTCCCATTAATTTCATCATATCTAGAGTCCCTTTTGGCATATCTTACTTAATACCCTTCTTCCTGTCCTGGGGAAAAGAAAACATACAAAGGGTGAGCTCAAATGCTCAGTAAGGGAAAACAATGGAAATATCTATCATATAATATTCATAAGAACATATCATTTTGAAAGTCTTATCTTGAAAAAGAGATCATAATATCATGACATGGGATAAATAATAGTAGTGAAATTTAATCCTAATATTCATAACATAAGACATTAAACATTGTGAAATACACACATAATCATAGAAAATCATTTCATATTAGTCAAGACTCATTTCCAAGACCATCATAGCGGACAAAGTCCATTACTAAACCGAGTTCACTCCTCATTCGAGTCCTGTATCACTAAACCAGATTAACTTCTCATTCCAACCATGTCTATCTCATGAGATATAAATCTTTACCCAATTAATAATAGGGAGATATAGGTCCCACCCATCTCATAATGAATCCATTCTTATGTGTGCCACAAAATCATAAATCATACATCATAGCATAACCCATGTAATAAAAATGGGATTCTTAAACATCATGCCAGCATAACATAATCCATATAAAATAAAAGGACTTCATAATTCCATCATAAAATAATCAAATAAATGTAATAATATGTATAGAAATAGAAAACTATATTATCTTAGATGGAAAATAATTCTGATAAAACACTTGAACTCCGTTCTTGAGGAAAATATTCTTCTTACTTCAAAAATTTTGTTCCTTTTTCAACATGTCATAAAATATTAAACTAAAAGAAGTTAATTGAAAATAAACATGAGAACCTGTAAAGGAATCTTCATGGAAATAATGTTCTATGAAATCATAAAAATCTATTCATGTCGTACAAATTAAAAAAAAATTCTTCTCGTACTTTGGCCGGAAAAGTCAAAAAGTATCTCGTACAGAAAACGACAAAAGATTCCTTTCATATCTTTTACTAAAAATTCACCAATAGGTAAAATTGGATTAAAAAATTGTTGGATTATAGAAATAAAATTACATATTGAGGAAATATGGATGTGGATGATAAATATTCCCCAGAAAATTCTGAAGTATAAACAATCTCGGATAAAAATGAGATTGTGAGATTTTCCCTTACCTTAGTTCCAATATGATATGTACATATCTGAACCTCCTGTATAATGATTTAAATAATTTCATTGACTTATTATATAATCATATACATTGTTATGATATCATATATGGTCATATTCTTGTCTTGTTATTAGTAATATTTCATTGCTACTTGTTATTCAGGTGTTTATTGATTTATGTTCTTATGCATGTTTTGATGAATAAATTCTTATTCCTCTTTTTAGGTTATAGATACATCACTTACAGAATGGTATTATTATAGTACATATCAGATTTATTCATTCCATTTTTTTATATAATCATGGTTTAATTAATATCATGTAGAATGAATCACATCGCACAGTGGAGACGGTAAGCCGTACGTACGCACGAGTAACGATATCGTTCCCAAAATTATTTAATAGAACTGGAGTGGATGATAGAATATCTCAGAATTAGTATCATGTTATAACAATCATATATAGTTATTCTTTACACCATTATACCCATCCAAGTAAGGTGGTGGTGTAAAATATATTACACCACGGCGTGGAGACGGTATTTCGTACGTACGCACGCGTAGTGATTTTGTTTTCCGTGGGATGGATAGAAGGTAAAATAGGGTTGTTTCATATTTATAATAACATATCATTATATTAGTTATACTGATGTTATTACTTTATAATGAAACAAATAAATAAGGGGAAGTAGAAGAAGAAATAAATTTGAAAGGATCGGTAAAGGATATTACCTCTTCCTCGACGCGCCTCTTCTAAACCTCCTCTTAGGGCACTAAAGTTGGTCTTTGAAGAATACCAGGACCTCTATTATGTTTCTAGGGAAGTGGAGAAGAGAAGTGGGTAGGTTTTGGCCGATATTTAAGGCTCAAAATGTTGTGAGGAGGAGAGGGAGGACGTTCTCTTTATAAGAGAGGAGATGGGCACTCTTGGAAACCTCTAAAATATTAATTTATAAAAAACACAAAACCCACTTAAAAACCTCCAAAAATGACTCAAATACGAATATTAGATGATATAGGGTTGTAATATCATCAATTAATAAAATTTAGACTTGTTGGTCAATTATTTTAGACCTTATCAACTTGATTTATCCTTATTTGATATATTTAATTTTATTTGTGGTAATTATATTCTAAATTTTAAATTGTTATAAATATTTACTTATGTGTTTTTAATTGTCCATAATTGGATACCTTATGACATTTTAGACCATATAAATTTCAATTTATAATTTTTAAATATTTTTTTGGTTTTTAAACAATTTTATAATATGTTATTTTTATAAAATAACAATTGTGTCAATTTTGACACTATTCATTTATTTGAATTTAAATAAAATCCACACATAGGATATATTCGAACCAAAATATTTAATAGATTTTTAACATGTCATATTTATCTAGAAAATTCGTGGAGTACATTAAATAGTTCATATAATATTTATTTTAATACTTTTAAAACCATTTATTTGATATTTCAATCAATAAAATAATTTTAGAATTACTATTCTGTCATAATTGATGATAGTTATTTAGTCCTTAAAAATTATAAATAAATTCATATGATGTAGATAATTTTATTATATTTCTGGAGACTATTCATGTTCGATGTTTTATTAATTTTATCACTAAATTAAAATTATTACACTTATAAGATATAAGAGAGTGTCATGTTGTCACTTTCTTTGGTTTTAATAATAATTATATACTTTTGACGGTCAAAAGTCCATGAAATGAATATATTTCGACCCTTATGTGATATGGTTCGACTTTTATTTATCCAATAGAATTTTTTAAGGTGTTAGGGTTGTTTTATAATCTTATTTTTAACCTTAATTACCCGATTTACCTTTAACTGTAGTAAATATAAATTACCCTAGTTACTATTCATAATATAAAAAAATTAAAAGTAACCTATTAACATAATTTGGACCCAGAAAATCCAAATATGGAATCCATTTTTCAAAATTCAAAACACAAAATTGGCAGTAATTAATTTAAAATTAATCTCATTGTTAAGAAAACGATTTTTAAAAGTTAAAACATTGTCAATGATTGAAATGCTTTTACCTATGAATTCAATGTAAAATTAATTGAAATGACATAAATTATATTAAATGGTAAAAATATATTCTATTTATAATTTAAAACCATTAAATTTTATCATTTAACCATATAAATTATCTTGATGAAAAAATTAGTTTTTAAGAAATATTTTCCATATTTTTACTATTAATCAAAATATGAAAGTTATCAGAAAAGTATAAAAAATTTATCCAATGTAAATTTTTGTATCCTAATTCAAAGTAAGAAGTTTATTTTGTAAAATTTAACTTATAAACTTGTCAAAAATTATATTTAAAATGGGTGCGCCATCAAAAGGCGTTGAAACTTTATTTTCTGAAAAATACTTCTTTTATCCTAAAAATTGATTTTGTTTTCATACCTCATTCTAGAAAATTTGTAAGATAAATTATAATGTTATAAAATTCAAAATTTGGTTAATACTATTTATAATGGCTAGGTCATAATAATATATCATTTTCTTAGTGAAACTCGGTATTGCATATAACATAGGCTATTGAGGAAGTTTGGTCTTTCGTGTAAGGCAAGCCAAGCCAGAGTTGTGTGTAGTGAAAGATTCCTTTGGTGTTGCGTATAACATGAGACTTAAAAAATATATATATTTCTCATAAAATCTCAGGGTGTTACAATTACCTCTTCTCTTGACTTTTAAAAACATAATTTAACCTTCTATATAAAAAATACCTATATTGAAAACTTATTTTATAACTTTAATAATATTAAATTTCATTCATAATATTTATAAATTTTCATTTTTCATGAGATTTTTTCAAAATTTCCACATCAAGAGTTTATATTTTTTATCGTTTGTACTAGTTTAATAACATCAGTGTTCGTATTCATTTTCTTCAAAATTCCATCATTAATAGTTAACTAATGTAACTATTAAGGGTTATTTATAATAATTTATGGTGTTTTAAATTCCTTTAATGATTGTTTTACCCTTTATCCTTGATTATAAAATCGATAATAAACATGTTTTGGTGATTCTTGATGATCGAATGCTGTTTTCTTAATTGATAGATTAAATATTTATATAAAATCTCTAGAATAAGAAATTATTATTTATAAATTCATATTATATTATATCGGTAATCATTTTCATTTGGACATTCATGATATAAATTCATATTATTGTTCAAGTATGTGGTTAAAATGACTGAAACATGAACATACCATGATTTAATGAATAATGATGAAGTTATTTTGTTGTAATATCATTTTAACAAAATCATAATAAGATTATTTTGTTTTTGTTTTTGTGATATATCAAAATTGGAAGTAATTATAATAAAAATAAATGTATATGAAAATGTTATGTAGTTTTAATTAAAGATAATCCTCTTAGTACTCTTATTTTAAAGGATTAAATTAATGATGATCATTTCTTGATCGTATCATTAATTAGTTCGAAAATTTTTCATAAAAAATATTAAGGAAATCATAAACATTATAATACATAATTAAATCCATTCTATAAACCATCAATGATAGTTGGTTATGAAAAATGAATTTCATTGCTCATGGTGGTGATAGTTTGCATGTTCGCACAAACAATAATTTCTCTTTTCTTCATGGATGGGATAGATGAATGGATAATAATAATAACCTAAATATATTAACACTAAGTTATATAAATGATAATTATATAATTATAATAGTTTTTTTATTATAATTTTTAAATAAGAAAATTAATATGAAAATATAAGTAGT
Organism: Viscum album; assembly: GCA_963277665.1. NCBI lineage: Eukaryota > Viridiplantae > Streptophyta > Magnoliopsida > Santalales > Viscaceae > Viscum > Viscum album. Next base: position 283,573,456 of record OY728129.1, read on the forward strand.
TAATAATATTCAGTTTGAGGAGTTCAATTTTCTAAGGAATTATCCGTGGAAATAAAGGCATTATGCTAACTAATGGTGGCCATAAGATTTTAAAAATGAGATAAGGTTATAGTGGGATAAATTAGGAATATTTTGAATGATAAATTGGAAGGAAATATTATTCTTCAAGTGTTGGATATGTTACTCTTTTATAAGTGAGAAGAAGAGTAGTTTCAAGAGTAACCCTTATATTTTCAATAATGTAAGGTAACTATAGAAGTTTAAAAGGCCACTAAATGGAAAAATTAGGTTGGTATAGTGATAATTAATTTAAAAAATATCTCAAAAACTCCTTTTTTGAGACAACTTTTAGTTTTATAGGTCATCTGGTTCAAAATTTTATCATTTTCCCTAATTTACATTTACCTTGTTAATTAATGTAAAACCATATTAACTAATTTAAATGAAAAATATTAAGATCAACCCTATTACATAATTTTATAATTATTATTTCAAATTTTGAAGCCATTTTATTAATTATAGTTTATAAAGGAGTGACAAGTTAATTTTAAAATAAACATACTCAATCCGATAAAATAGTTTTTAGAAAAATAATTTTTTTAAGATTAAAATTTACATATAATATAAAATTACCATGGATACTATTTTTAAAGACATAAAATAATTTAATATAATAAATAAAGGGTGTGAGTCTTTAAAGGTAAGCCAGAACTAAATGTCCATTGAAAATACTTGATTCAAAGAAATGACTTAAAACTATTTTTTTACTAAAGGAACATTTTAATTAGTTATAAAAATATTGGGCATGGTATTTATAAGTTCAAATAATATTTGAAAATACATATTTTTTTTACTTAAATTCATATTTTGTTACATAATTATTTTTAAAATTCTATTTAATAATCATATAATGATAAATTTATTTAAATTATATGTTTTATTAAGCCATATTTTTTTTTACTAAAACTCGTCCTTTTCAAAGAAAGAGAAAAAATTCATTATATGATAATTTTGATATGATGAATTAAAAAATGAAGATATTATTCTCAATTTAAAATTATAAAATTAATATTTCAAATAAATTCTGGAATAAAGGCTCTTTAAAGTAAAAATTAGATGATATATCAGGATATAGAATTTACCTGCCACAGTAGGGTCTCTGGTATTACATGAACATAGTGTTCATTAAAAATAAAATATAATCTAACATCTCAAGGTGTCACATTTTCCACAAAAAGTATAGTAAATAAATTTTTATTCTTGATATGGAATTCTAATTAAGTAAATATATTAATAAATAACCTACCACATCATGGAATCCTCTGAAACCAGATCTTGTGTGGCTATACCTCCTTCAACTAATACAAAAATAGTCTAATATAACCCTGGTTTAAACCCACCTTGAGTATGATTGATATATCAATCATTGTATAAAAATAAATTTGAACTATCCATCATCATTATGTACCATAGTTAAATGATATATCAACATTATACCCCATCCAGGTGAACAATCTATTATCAATCCAATATCAATGGAGAATAAGGAATCTCTTGGTGAATGAGGTATCACTAAATCTAGGTGGATAAGAAACCACCAATACCCATTATTATTTAGATGATGTAAGACCATAAAAATCCTTTATTTGAAGAAATACCACCAATTACACATACCATAGGTGGATAATCCACCATTGGAATAAACTCTTTAGGTGGATGATATACTAACACTAGCTAACTCTTGTTAAATGAAAGAACATCAACATTAATTGATGGATAGATGACATATAAATAGTAAAACTTTCTAGGTGGATGAAATACAACCAATAAAACAATTAATATGGATGATGCAATGCAGAAATGATATCAATGTGAGGAAAAGGCTCCAGCTACTTACCAAACTCTAGGTGCATGAGGTACCTCCGATACAATAACCACATAGTAAATTATGGATCAATATATCAACTAGGGTGGATTAGATACCACCAATACAACACATAAGGTTGATGATATACCACCAAAAAACCATTTGATTATGTACAACCATACAATTATCATAGTATATAGTTCATAACATATAAGAATTATTATAGAATTTAAAATCATTTAACGCATAAAGGTTCATTCTCTTAAGACACTAACACACTCAATGTTTTTAACCTAGTTTATATTTCTAAAATCCCATTACATTAACATGTTATTCCTTAATAAGGAAAGGCTTGGGATACGACATAAGGATCTTAGATTATATTTTTTTCATTTTTTTACACCACTTATGTCCAAATATATTTTTTCATAACAAAACCTTTAATAAAAATAGACATCGATGACCATGTAACTAATTCTCCCCACTTTCAATGTTACTCATATACATAATGGGTCTCACTAAGTCCAAATGAATTAACAAAAAAAATATTTTAAATTATGTATTGTCCACATGGTTAACATGTTCAATATTTCATAGAATGACTAATATAGTTGTAAAACCCATCAAGAAATAAAGGTACCACCTCCCTGGACCTAGAAGGGTCCGTCTCATTAAATGCCACAAGCTAGTTCAGTATCAATGAACTGATTTTTTAAAATCCATGGCAACCCAATGTGATAAGTGATAACTGAAACCAATGAAGAACAAAGGAGATCCAACTGGGAGGTGATGAATGGGTAGAAGTAGGGAGAAGGGATAAAATACTGCTATTAAAGAGAGAATAAGAAAAAACTTCATTTATAAAATTTTTAATAATTAATTTAATAAATTAAAATTTTAAAAACTAGAACAGAGCCTATCAGGTGACTGATTAGGCTTCATTGGGTACTTTGTACCATACTTGATACCCACTCCATATTGATAAGAGGAATTTTTCTTGAATACCTAACCAATTAATTTTTATTTTCCTAAGAATATAGCATAGTGCATACCATAGGGTCAATCATTAGATGTGACCACTCAAAAAACACCATTATTTTATGTTCATTATTTAATATAAAATATAAAACTAAATGATATACAAATTATTGTGACCCAAAATCCCTAGGAAGTGAACCTAGTTATCTTACCCTATGGGTCTCCCGTAATACCTTAGTTTCTTTACCAACACACCATAGGCTATTACCTATTAGGTTCACTTATCATACTAATAACTATCCACATTGCAAAACACATGTTCTTTTAGTTTGCTTTGTCCTCACTCAAATACACCTGGGAAAATATCCCCGTAGGTCACCCATCCTTACACTACTCTATACCAAACGTGCATAACTATGTAGTTCTAATTAGGTAGGATCCTAAAAAGAAATTTGTACCTTGTTTATAAGGGTAATAACATTTAGTCTTTTAAGTCTTACTTTTCCATGGGTTTTGCACTCTCCCCCCCTAAAGAATAACTCCCTCGTTGTGGACATCACACCTCAAACTAAAGTAGTGTAACTTCAATTCAGGATGGGTATTAGATATGATTCCATTTTTCATGACCCGAGCTCCCTGATCAATGAACTAAATTCTTTGAACCCATGGGTCTCATTTAATACATCTTTTTCTTTCCTAGCATACCATAGTCTATTACCTACCGAAGTCACTTACCATACTAACGAATGTCCCCACATGTCAACACCTGCTCTTTTAGTGCACTTTATTCTCACTCATACTAACCTTAGGAAACATCCCATGAGGTCACCCATAATTATACAACTCCATTGTAAGTATTCATATCTATGGTGTTCTAATCATGAAGGATTTTAAAAAGAAAGGTGTTCCTTGTTGACAAGAGTATAATTTTTTAAAATTTTAAGACTTACATTTCTATGGTTTTTAGACTAATATAATGGGTGTTTTAAAATATGAATAATATATATATAGTGGTAAATAAAAATATATATTCATGGAAAAGATACAACACAGTTTGTAAATGTTAGTAAATATGAAAATATATATTATTCTAAGGAGTTTTTGAAAATGTTATCATTTTTTTAAAAAAATATTTAGTCTTATTAATAAATCCAATGTTGAGATAAACCCTATCACTTAACACCCAACTCTTAGAAATGTTATTACCCCTCACCAACACTTTTCAAGTGAGATAATCTCCCTCACATCATCACAAAAATTCTACATCAACTCTTTACCTGCAACATTATGATGGAAAAAGGGATGATTAAAGATAAGTTGGAATAAGAACACAATAGTAGAAAAATTGGGGTGACTATCGCTACTAGATATTTAAATACAATTAAAATTATCATACAATATTAAAGAAAAAAATTTATGTATAATAAACTCAAATCATCACTGCTCCCCTATTAAAAAAATGATGATGTTAGTTCTCTATTTTTATGATGTTGAGAAGGACCATGGTTAAAATAACAAAATGGAAGAAATGAGTGGAACAAGAACTAATATATATACATATAAGAAACTATTATAATATAAAAACCACTCACTTATCTTTTTAAATTTCCAACTCCTTTAAAGGTAATTGTGATAAAAATTTATAGGTGTGTGGGGTGAAATATATTGGATCCAAATATATATTTCAAATATTTATGAGTGGTTTCTCCATAAAACGGTGGCATTTTAAATGCAGAATTATTGAATTTTATTCACCTATTTCTTGGATATATATCAACAAAATTTGAACTTTTTTGGAAATTTTAAAAAAAGTATAGTCACATAATTAAAGAAAATTATTTATTCTTGCAGACTGTTCATATTACATTGCACTGATTTCCAATTCATTTAATACGAGTAAGAAGGATTAATCTTGACATTAGATAGTACATTATGTTACTCTCTATATTGTTTCCTATCTATGTCAAAAATTAAAACTCATTTATCTAATCTATTTATAACATATGGCCCCATCTTTAAAATTCATCAAATCCATACCCAGATTCCAAAGCCCCACTTTTGATCTTCTTTTGGCCCTTTTAATGTGGTATTCAGCTATAAATATACTAGAATAAAAGGTATCCTAAAATTTTTTATGCCTATAAAAAGGTAATTTTGAAAATTTTAATTAGTGTATAAAATTTTATGGTCTAAATTTGGAACTGATTTAAAATACTTGAAAACAAAAATTTAGAAATTTACACAATTAAGATCTAAATAATGAAAAAAATTAAAAATGTAAAATTTAACCTTAAATAAAAAAATATGACTAAAATTTAAATTATAGAATTATATATGTTAAAATATTACCTTCATCAATCCCCCACATGTAAAAAACACATTCCTAGACAATCATCAAATACTAAGGACGAAATAAACTTCATAATGAATAAATGGAAACACCATTAAATTGTCACATATAAGGAAAAAACATGCCTCTAAAATCAATATCAATTCTATAACTCCTCTACAATCATTAAATTATGTTCAATCACATATTAATCCTCATGTTCATTTTGTACATATCTCCCTGGAAATGTATTTCACTCTCACTCAAGGATTTTTTATGTGGAGTTTTTCTCATTCCTAAGGTATGAATGATATCTATAGGCCTATGAAAATTATCATCTCTCTATACTTTGGGAGATGATTTTTTTTCAATCATGAGTTATTTTCATAGTAATTTTGGCGAATAAGGGATAGTTGTTAAAAAATTTAAATTTTAAGGTTGAAAAAAAGTGGTTCAACTATTAAATATAATGAATGAATATTCAAGCAAAAACATAGTAAATGCATCACTCAAATCCCATTACATGATGTGAAATAAAACTCCACATTTTTAATAACATATAATAAGAGCCAATCTGTGAATATAATGAATAAATTCATAATAATTCATCCTAAGTCTCCTTTTTTCCTTTATTTGTTTTTATTTTTTCTTTCATTTTCTTCCTTGAGGATGAGATAACAATAGAATATAATAAATGAATAAGAATTAATCACCTAAATTTTTGACAAGTTCATAAGTCATAAAATTAATCAAAATGAATAATTCAATCTCTTCTCTATTTTTCAATTTTCAATTTTTCTTTTTATTTATTTTATTTTTTTAGAGAACAAGATGATATAAATCAATAATAATGAATAATGACTCATTACCATGTCTCAAATTACCAAAAATTTTACACACACCCCATACACCCAAAAATTATTCTCATCCTAAGGAATACACATTAATTCCCCCCCCCCACACACACTCAAACTTGAAATATCTATGAAAAACTATTAATAGTGTAGGTAGTTAAATAAAAAATTATCTTTTAATGTGCCTTAAACCTATAAGAGCATTTATTTATACTAAGAGATAAATAAGGGTAAATGTAATGGGGGGTATCAAGTTAAAATATGGTTATCCAAAAAAATCATCAGTCATATCAAAGTAAATTTATGAACTCCAAATAATTTAAAGAGAAAAATCATAATTTATAGATCACTCAAAATCTATAAAGACTCTCAATAAAATTATAAATTTGAATAATATGCCAAAAAAATTTATAAACCTCTTGGGTTGTTCATGATTTTCAATTTGGGAAATATTAGTTCAGATGAGTTTAATAATCAATTAAACAAAATTTAATAAAAATATTATAAATAAGGATAGAAAAATCCATTAAATAATCATTTAAATAATTAAATTTTCAAATATATTAATGTTCCAAAAATAAAAATATTCTTTGAATTTTCTAAGGAATTCGATTAAACTCATGAATCCTAAAAACACGCCAAATTTTAAAATAGAAAAAAATACATGCAAAATTAAAAAAAATAGAAATATAGGGTCATAAAAAATTTAAAATATATATATATTTACATCCATCCACACTTAGAATTAAACTTCCCTTTCATTTAGGTTCAAATATAATTAAAAATATAATGGGAGGAAAAAAAGGATGTAAAGTCACAACATGAGTTTATTCTTTAGTGGTAACATGGAGTTATAATTCTAACTGTTGTCACTTTAGACCTAGAAAGAAAGAAATGGAACATAAGAAATTTATTTAATGAAAAATAATGAAAAAATAATAGAAAGGGAAAATAATTCTTATTTTGAATCCCCTAAGTGGGTACTATTTTTTAATGCCTATAGTTAGTAGTTTTAGATGTTAACTAAAGTTTAATAGTAGATGTGGTTTGTGTGATTTGGACCACCATATCCTTTTCCTTCTTGTGTGTATAAAGGTACACTATTTAGAGAGAAAATATGGATAGAGTAATTCAAGTTAATTCCCAAATCAATATAGTATATCTTTCAAGGTGGGGGAAGAAGAAAGAGTGGGTCTTCTTCATTTTCTTTAGCCACAACTTCTTTAGCCTCTTATTCAACTTCATTGTCCAAAGAATACTCATTTAAAGTTGTATTAAAAAAATTAGTGAAGGGAAATCCAATAGAAATTAAAATTTTAATATATGTAAAACATGTTTAATCAAAATAAAAATCATCTGCTTAAAGTAGGTGAGATTGAAATTTGATTTATTTTGGAAGGGACACGGGTAACTAAGTCTCAGTAGGTGTATCTTCTTCATAATATTCTAAAAAATCCATGTATTGGATGAGAAATAATGTTAGAAAAATTGAATAATATTTTATTATAATTTGTTCATGAGGATGATGTCATTTTTTTTAAAAAATATTAACTATAAATATTATTTCCATTATTGAGATCAACCCTATCAACTAACATCATAACATTAGAAATGTTCTTACCCCACATCAACCCTTTGTATGTGGGATAATATCCTTCAAATTATCACCATAATCCTAAAACATCAATTCATTCAATGTTAAATGATGAAGGAGAGGAATAAAGATGAAGAAAACTACAATAGACCTCCTCGTAGTGGTTTTATAAAACTACCGCTAAATGTGCTGACGAAAACTTTTTTCGATTGTTTTCTAGATTTCAAGGTGTTTTTTTAAAGAGTCACAAATAAATTTTTAGTAGTGGTAGTATGGGTTTTTTATGGAGGTTTTTTATCATAAATAACTAGAATAAAACATCATATTTATTAACAGTTTAAACCATCTCTATATATGGTACCAAAAATAGAGGTGGTTTAAATTGCCACAGGATTTTGTACTATATATAGGGTTGTATTAAACCTCTTTTATATATTGAAATTAAAAAGACACCAATAAATTTTTTTCCCCAAAAAAACAAAAAAATATCACTAACATATACAACACAAACAACAGCAATAAAATTTATATCAAATGTTATTTTATATTAATCACAGTAATCATTTCTACAATACAATAAGATACATGATTTCACTACACAGTTTCTAATCCATGAAACTAATTATGTAATTAATATATATATATATAACAAAATATTATAAGTTACAAATTGATTTTAGTTATTCAGTGTCACTATTGTGTTAAAAATCAATCATCGTCACTACCCCTAATGTGCTTCAATCATCTCCATATTGGTCTCCATCACTATTCCATTATCCTGACAGATGTATGAAAATTTTATTAAAAATTAAACAATGATTAATTTTTAAATTTCAATATAAATACAAAAAAACTTTTTTTGTAAATGATTATGAAATTGTATCATTTAACTACTTACTTGTAACATCCATCGATGAAACATTATCGGGGACATATCCAGTCATCTTATAATAATATTCAATTAATGATTTTTGTAGAGTGACAACCTCCGCATCCTATTTTTTTTATCCGAGTCCTCTATTATTATATTGTGTTCCTCTGTTGGTGGATTGTTTTTTTCATTGTAATAAATTACTTATTAGCATCTGGATTGAAATGATAACTATAACCTGAATTAAATGTTTCCATAATCCTAGAGACTTGTCAAAGACCTCAAATGGTACTAGGCCATAACTCATCCCATGGACATGACCAAGATTCCCCTTCCTAAGGACCTAACCAAATAGATTATCTTAGGATACCAAGAAAGAGTGAATGATATTGGAATCTTAGGGTTCTTTTATTTTTTTTATGTAAATCAAATATCATTAAAATTTAAAGTAACACATATTAACATAAAATGAAAGTTATTTGAAATATTTATATCATAAATAATTTCAGGGTAAACAAGACCCATAAATTATAATGAGATAATAATTCAAACTTTTAACTATTCTGTAAAAACATAAAATATCCTTATATACATACTCATATATCATCAAAGCTAAATAAATAAAAATTCATGCCAAACAAGTAAAACACCCAAAACTAGTGACAAGTGACATCACATATTGAAAAATAAAACCTCATATTACATGAAGTGATATGTACATTAATAAAATATGATAATAATTATATATTCATAATGAAAATATGTTTAGACATACCATTTTATAGAAAACATATACATAAGATAAAATAAAAAATTTAATTATATTCCATACATAAAATATTTCAATTTATTTTTCATGAGATTATATAAAAAGCATTGGTTTCATAAGTTATAAACACGTTAAGATGTTTTTTTGAACCATTATATTAATGAAGAAATTTATACCACCAATGTATTTGGTAGGTTTATAACTCCTATTAGATTTCAAGTGAACATCAAAGAAATTTTATGTTAGAGAGACTTGGAACCTTAACTTCTTTATCTACATTAAAATTATATAAATCAACATTTTAATTTATGAATCACATAATATTATCATAAAAATATTTAAATAGGTGAAAATATAACTATAGTGGATTAATTTTATGGGAATCTCTTTGAACCAGTTTTGTGAGGGATGATTTGTTTTTCTCACCTCAATAAATTTGTCCTTAAAACTTTCTTGGATAAATAAAGAGTAGTTCAATAGTAATGTACATAACTCTATCTTATTCTTATATGAATATATATGTGTAAAATGTTATTAATATAATAATATATTCTTTAATACCATATAATTTTCATCATGATGGGTATCAACCAAAACTTTTAATTTCACTCGAGGTACCCCTTTGGGTACCTTTTCATACATTTGTTGAGAATTAAATGATGTGTTGTTTAACTCTTACCATATTCTCTATTTAAAATCTTTCCATTTATTACTAAAAAAAATTGACAACCACTTATATATGATAGAATAATCCATTGTAAAGTGTAATAACATATGCAGTATGAAATTCATTCAATATATTAGAATATAATTAAATAATAACATTCAATTGAGGCATAATGTATGAAATTTAACTTTATATATAAATAAAATAATAAATTATTTGAATATAGAGGAATATGCCTAAAATCAGAATATTTAATAAAAAGGTTTAATAGCATAGACACCAAATTTCTTAGGTTTTGGAAAAATATTCCTATAGTATCCTGTTGGTCAGAGTGGATACTCAAGAGGGGGGTGAATTGAGTTCCAATTAAAATTTCTGTTAAAAAAATATTTCTCTTAAAATCCCCCAATTTAAAAACAAAGTTAAACTGTAGTGATTCTATACAAAGTGTAAAGGTTCAATTAGTTTCTAAAAGATTGATTAGGTCTCAGTTAACTTAATTTGAAGATTAAATTAACTTTTGAAACTAACTTACTAATTTTCAATAAGTATAAACACTTTCTAATTAAACTATCAAAGTAGCTTTAAAATAGTTTTGTGTTTCAAAGTAATAGCAGCGGAAAATGTAAAATAAATATGTATTACTTATAGAATTAATATAAAAGCACAGAAAAGTTAACCAAGAGGTTCAGTCTCAAGCCGAGACTTAGTCCTCTCAACAATTTATATAAATTGATCCACACCCTAGATCGGGGGTAAGCAATAGTATACTATTGTCCAGGTACAAAGACCTCTACCACAGTTCTTCGTGGGAAAAAAACAACAGATCACAAGATTTTCAGGTCTTACTCAACCTCTACCACCATCTATAGTGGGAAACAAAAGAGTTATGGATTTTGAGTGAGGATTTAAGAATCCTCCAGTTTAGCACAGGAGACAGTGTGTGTAAAATAAATAGGGTACACACACTGCTCAAAATATAAAGATATAATCACTAAGAGAAGTATGATTGAGTTTATAAATTGTTTAGTGATTATCAGTGTAGCTCTTGACTCATTTGGTTTACCAGAAAAGATTTTGAGTCCTTCTCTTGTTTTTCTCAGAAAACAGAGTGTCGTGTTCTTCTTTGATTCTTGGTCCAGCTTAGCAGCCTGAGTGCATGAAATTTTTATTGTAGTTCTTCACTCAAGATGCATCTTGTGTTCTCCTCTAGAATAAATTTATTTGTGTATGTCCCGGATTCTTGGAGTATGGATGTAGACTAGAGAAAAATGCTCCACATTTGAATATTGTTCAGCTCTTGTCTCTTTCACCCTTCGTGTGTCTTCTTAGTGCCTTTTTGTGTAATATGCATCACCTGTAGTTCTTTCAAGGAGTGTGTTATTTATATCCATTTCCAGTGTTCTCTTTCCATCACTTTATAGCTTTCAGCTTCGGCAGAAAAGAATAATCGCCTTTTACATGGGTACTTGGTACGTTTCCCTGATATGCAACAGAAATCATTAAAAAACATTAACTACATTAAAACCATCAAATGTAACAGTTAGCTACATAAATAAATAGTGTGAAGAATATAGGGTTTGACTGGTTGGTCAAGAATTAGTAGCGTTATTATTGGTAGACGTGCATAGTGGAATTTGTGTCTCAGAACCTTTCATCAGTAGGTCTTTTGAACTTACATCAGTAGCTCATATACCGGTGACTTTAGTTCCATCGGTAACTCTTGTTATCGGTAGTTATTGCTCCATCGGTAGTTGTCTCTCCATCGGTAGCTCTTTCATAAGTAGTCTATCAGTAGACTTATACTGTCAGCAGCCTTTTATCGGTATCTTTATATATCAGTGACTATACTTGTATCCGTAACTATCTGTGAACTGGCTCTATCGGTAGACTTCTGTCTGTTTGTCAGTCGGTAGCTTGGTAGACTGGTTCTATCAGTAGACTTTCTCATCGGTAACTCTGGTTTGTGATTCAGTACTCGTATCAGTAGTCTTTCTCTACTGGTAACTATTGGTGGACATGCACATCGGTAGCTCGTCTGTTCTGTCGGTAGACTTTGTTTCTGCTTACCAGTAACTCTGTTTATATGAGTGACCTTGGTGTATCAGTGACTTTGTCTATCAGTAGACTGAGTACCGATAGATCTGTACCAGTAGCTATAAAACTTGTCTGTTTTATGCAAAACACATCTGAATGGGTTAGAATTACTCCAGAACTTATAAAAACATGGATAAACATGGATTAACATATCTCAGGGATCATTTTAATATTATTATCATCTTGATACCATATTAATACATAGAAAAATAGTAGATTGAGATTATAAAAGTATATGAAAGCATAATTGGGATTATCAAAATAGGTGACGTCAACAATCTCCCCCTTTTTGATAATCACAACTTATTTAAAAAAATTATATCAGAGGATATATAATTAAGCTCAATTTTCTCAGAGATAGAATTAAATATATCAGAGATAAAAGAAAACAAAAAAACATGATATCAAAGGTAAAATTTAGTGGTATCAGAGAACATCAGAGAGAGAAATGAAATAATATAAGAGAACGAGAGAAAAATCACTGGTATTAGAAGATGAAATTCAGAGGTATCAAAGGTGCAAAGCATGATAGATCTAAGATAAAATTTCTCCCCCTTTAATTAGTATTTCTCCCTTTGGGTGAAGATATCTTCCACTTTTGATACTGAGAGAGTATGTCTCCTCCTTTGTAAAATATTCATCCCCCTTTGTGATAATCAAAAAGTGGGAAATAATAAAGAGAAGTGGCATAATAGGAATAGAAGAGAATCACTTTTATTAAATGTGACAAAAACGTACAAAGACAGAAAAAAATACATATGATTCATATCAAACAGTCCAGCTACTGGATCAACCCTCATCCTCAATGTGAGATTGGCCCTTGGGGTCAGAATAGGATTCATGAGGTGAGGATTCTGGTGAAGGCTTAGGAATTCCTAAAATGACCACAGGAGGCTGAGAAACTGATACAGTGCCTGGCATGTATTGAGGAGTCCTTTGTGTGATCATTGTTGTGAGGATTCGAATGGCTTGAACAGGAGTCAGCTGAATTGGTGAAGCAGTGGAGGCAGAGGCAGGAAAAGCAGGATGGACAATTACTGGCATGGCATCCACATGCAGAAAGGGAAGAAAAAGATTTTTGAAATCCATAATAATTCCTCCCCCTCTCTCCATAGAGGATATTAAGTCATCCTTGTTCTTCATAAACTTGTCCAAAGCTGGAGTCAATTCTCTTAGCTTGCTAACTTGCTCTCTAAAGGCTTGATTGACAGGAGGCAGTTTCATATTCTCAATCAAAATCTTGAAATGACTAGTCATTTGGGTCTTTGTCTAAATTTTTGAGAAATAAGAGTCCACCTTTTCTTTCAATTCTTTGTGAGAGGTAGAGGATTCTCTCATGTATTCTTGGACTATCTTCATAATTTCTCTAGATGAATCTCTAGTAGAGAGAACAACTCTACTCAGCTCAGATGAGTCCACAGAGCCACTGGTGGAGGCAGAACCAAGCTCTTCTTTCATCATAGCTCTAATTTGATTCAAATCCATCGAAGGCTTAGATGCAAGGGAACCAACAGACAAAGATATATTCTCTTTGAAGATTTTGGTCAATCCACTGATAAGATTTTGAACATTGGATTCCTAGGTTTTAATATGATCTTTCATAGAAGTTTTGAAACCTTCAAATACTGAAACCATCTGGCTTACAACACTCTTCACATAAACTAAGTCCTTATCTGGTTGAGATTTTGAGCTCATGTAAGAATCTAAAGAAACAAAAGATTCCTTTAGAGCTTCAAGATATGCTTCAAGTCTAGAAACTTGAGCCTAGAATTCTTTAACTTCTTCAACTATTTCACCCATAAAAGTTGATAAACTACAGGCAAGAGATAGTTCAAAATATCTTTCCATCATAACTATTTCTTCAGTAAAACTGTGCTTCATCTCAGAAACTGAGGCACGAAAAGATTCTTTCAGCTCATCCCTTAAGATATCCATATCAGCCTTGGTAACCAAATCAGCAGGTGCAACTGCTGTAGATGCTCTTTCAAAAGCTAAACTGACCATAGAGTCAGTCATAACTGATTGAATTGAAGATACCATAAAAACTTCCATTTTATTTACTTCTTCCACAAAACTTTCCTTAAGGTTTTTCTTTAAAGTATCCAGGTCATGAATTCTAACCACATCTTCAGGCAATAACTTAGAATCGACATCATAAGTAATCTTAGGTCTATTGTGAGATGTTCATTATCTGAATCTGAATAGTCTAAACCACAGATTACAAAACTAGGGTCTTCTGTCCAATCATTAAAACCAACAGCCACTGTAACACTTCCAAGCTTAGATCGATGCTCCCCCTCAATGGGTGCATCCTCAATTAAGATAATAGCATTATCAGCAACATTCACAACAGCATCCTCTGCAGGTCTTATATCCTGAGGAGAATCTTCCACAATCAACTCCATCACTACGGCAGCTGGAGGGTCTTCTGTATTAGGTAAGGGTATTTCAATTTCATTTGATTCCTCATTAGATACTAAAGACTGTCCAATTACTGGACTCAGACTCAAATCAGCTGACAGAGATTCTTCACTCTCATGAACATCTTCTACAATCTGTACAGCAGCCTCTTCATCAGCTTCAAAAGCAGCTTCTTCCTTATCTGATATATATTGAACCATATTTTCAGGAGCTGGTCTAGGAGGCAAGTTAGGGTATCCTCCTTCATCAGCAGAGGACTCTTCCTCTTCTGAATCATCACTGTAGTCTCGATCCTCTTCATCAGGTCCCAGACCTGGATCCCTCACATCCTTTGGTCTTGAAGGATGATTCACAAGATTAAACTTTTCATACACCCTCTGGTCATCATTGACCCATTCTCATTTCCAAGGGTTCCAATTTATTTTCATGTACTTACAAACTATAGTTCTGATACTGAAGTTATTCTTTACTACCACTATCTCATCTTGGGACACAGCAACCCCTTTTACCTTGATCATCACAGAGATTAGCTTAGAAAAGAATAGGGCATTTGTCTTTGATTTCGGCCTTGTCATATCTTCCATCTAGAGCATCAGAAATCTTCACATATTAACCTTTACACAATGTCTTAATAGGTGCAGGAGATAGATATCCTGATATCTCAAATTGGCAAAGTCTCCTCTCCTCGGTATCAATATATGTTGAACAAATTTGAACAGCAGTCTGTTCTCTCCATCCATTTCTGCAGCAACTACTTCTCTTTGACTTCCATCACCAGTCAGCTCTTCCAAAGTATTCTCATAATCGAAAATGTCACTGGTAGGTGGAATGTCTCTCGCGACATACCCAGATACTCCTTCATGTGTAACTTTCAATCACTCCTCCCATTCAACCGATGAAAACGACATCTCCTTTCCATTCACATAAGAAGTTACTCGATTTTCATTATCCGATTCTCAAAAGGTTACAAAATCATAAAATTGTTTCACTAATTTTGGAAAGTAAGGACCATTTTTGTTCGAAAAACACTCTACCCATTTTTTATCTTCAAGAACTTCAATCACTAAGGACCTGCTAGGCAGCATCCATTCTACACATAGTTTCTTTTTAATCACAATAACTCGATTTTGCAGATGAGGATTCACTGGTGGTCTCCCCGACCTAGTTCTAGCAACACTTCCACTACCACTTGCTTCTTTCTCGATCCTTTGCTTCTTTGTTTTCGGCTCAGCAGAGTCATCTCCGACGGTAGGAAGTTTGGTTTTTGCCATCGCTGGTTTGAAGGATTTAGGGTTCTCTAAGGATTCGGGAGCCAAGGTTTGAAGGTTAAGGTTTGAGACTCGGTGGATTTAGAAGTATCTCAGACTTTAGTTTTATCATTTAGGAATAATAAAATAAATAAACAAAATGAAATAAAGTAAAAACAATTCATATTTTGGTGGCAGACATAAGTTTTAAAATAGTGTGCACATCGGTGAGAATTTCTATCAGTGAGGTTATATCGGTGAGGTTTTACATCTGTGAGAATTTCACATCGGTGAGAATAGCTACCGATTGAGGTTAAACATTCCTAACTCGTGTCTAATGTAACTTAACATATCCGAACTTAAAGGTTTAGTGAAAATGTCTTCTAATTTATGTTTAGTGCCTATAAACTCAATAGTAATATCACCTCTTTGGTAATGATCTCTCAAGAAATGGTGCCTTACATCAATTTGTTTGGTCCTAGAGTGAGACACAGGGTTCTTCGAGATATTTATTGCACTACTATTGTCATAGTTGATTGACACGTGTCTAAAGTCATATCCATAGTCCAAAAGAGTGTGTTTCATTCACAGAATTTGTACACAGTAACTACCAGCAGCAATTTACTCTACTTTGGCCGTAGATAATGCTACAGAATTATGCTTCTTACTACACCAAGATACTAAGGACTTTCCTAATAAATGACATGTTTCAGAAGTGCTCTTTCTATCCAACTTGCAACCAGCAAAGTCAGCATCTGAATAACTCATTAGCTCAAAGGGTTATCCTTTTGGGTAAAACAAACCAAAGTTTATAGTATGTTTAAGATACTTAAAAATTCTTTTAATAGTAAGTAAATGTGATTATTTTGGATTATCTTGACATCTTGCACACATACACACACTAAACATAATATCTGGTCGACTATTAGTAAGGTAAAGTAAGCTTCCAATCACACCTCTGTAATTGGTTTGATCCACTAGTTTCCCAGTTTCATCTACATCCAATTTACAAATAGTACTCATAGGAGTTTCACTTTCCTTAATACTATCCAAACCAAAACATTTTAAAAGATCCTTTGTATATTTACTTTGATTTAAAACAATACCATTTTCATTTTTAAACACTTGAAATCCAAGAAAATATTTATGTTCTCCCATTAAACTCATTTCAAATTCATTTTTCATATTTTTTGAAAAATCAGTACCTAAAGGATGTTTAGAAGATCCAAAAATAATATCATCAACATAGATTTGAACTATTAAAACACCTTTAGAAATTTATTTAATAAAAAGAGTTGGATTAGAAATCCCTTTAGTAAAACATTTTGAAATAAGAAAATTAATAAGTCTATCATACCAAGCTCTTGGAGCTTGTTTTAAGCCATATAAAGCTTTAGAAAGTTTAAAAACCTGATTTGGAAAATGAGGTGTAATAAATCCAGGTGTTTGTTCAACAAAAACATCTTCAATAATAAAACCATTTAGAAAATCACTTTTGACATCCATTTGATATAACTTGAAATTAAGATGAGCAGCATATGCAAGTAAGATCCTAATGGATTCTAATCTGGATACAGGTGAAAAGGTTTACTCATAGTCTATTCATTCTTCTTGACTATTTCCTTATGCAACTAGTCTATCTTTGTTTCTAACTATGTTTTCAGACTCATCAACTTTGTTTCTAAAAACCCATTTTGTGCTTATTGTTAAAGTGTCCTTAGGTCTGTAAACTAATTCCCAGACTTTGTTTCTTTCAAATTGATTTAACTCTTCTTTCATAGCCATTACCCAAAATTCCTTATTGATAGCATCATTGATATTTTTAGGTTCTAGCTGTGACAGAAAATATTGATATTCAACCTGATTTCTTAGAGAAGCTCTAGTCTGTGTCCCTCTATCAAGATTATCAACAACAGCATCTAGATAATGATTATTTAGAATCCTTGTTGATCTAGTAAAGGTAGGACTAGAAATTTCAGGTTCATCTATAGGTTCGGGTTCCATAGCAGCAGATTCTGGAATATGTCCAGAACTGGATGTTTTTATAGTAGGTTCTTTAGAATTATCATTTTGGTTCAGAACACTTAAATCTTCTTCATGATTTTCAAGAGAGGTTTTAGGCTCATGCGGATCAGTTTCATCAAACTTGATGTGAAAAGATTCTTCCACACATTTGGTTCTTTTATTAAAGACTCTATAGGCTTTTCTAGTTAAATAATAACCACAAAAAATTCCTTCATCACTCTTAGAAGCAAACTTGTCCAGATTATCCTTTGTATTAAGAATAAAAACTTTGCAACCAAAGACTCTAAAGTAACAAACTTTAGGTTTTCTATTATTCCACAACTCATAAGAGGTATTCTTAAGAACTTGTCTAATTAAGACTCTATTAATAATATAACAAGCTGTATTCATAGCTTCAGCCCAAAATTAAATAGGAAAGTCATATTCATTGAGCATGGTTCTAGCTATTTCTTAAAGGTTTCTATTCCTTCTTTCTACTACACCATTATACTAAGGTGTTATAGGAGCAGAAAATTTGTGACTATAGCCATTGTGTGAGAAATAAGATTCAAATTTATGATTTTCAAACTCACGGCCATGATCACTTCTTAGAGTTTTAATCTTAAGTCCACTAAGATTTTCAACAGATTTGGAGTATTTAACAAAATAAGAACAAGCTTCACTTTTGTGAGCTAAGAAGTATACCCAAGTATATCTAGAAAAGTCATCTACTAGAACATAGATATAGTGCTTCCCATTTAAACTAGAAACTCTTGATGGTCCAAACAAGTCCACGTGAACCAACTTGAGAGGTTGAGAAGTTGAAACTTCTTTCTTTGATTTAAAAGAGACTTTATGTTGCTTTCCCTTTTCAGAAGGATTACAAAAAATTGTCATTTGGGAATTCAAGTTTAGGTAGGTCTCTAACTAAGTTCTTTCTAGTTAGTTTTCTAAGTGAATAGATGTTGTAGTGTCCTAATCTTCTATGACAAAGCCAAGATTCTTTATGAAAATCATTTAGGCAAGTAACATTTTGCTTAGCTAAAGAATTTAAATCAACTGTATAAACATTTTCATTTCTTAAAGTAGAAAATAATAAAACATTTTTTGAATTAAAAACATTACAAGAATCATTTTCAAGCTTTACATTAAATCCATCATCACATAATTGAGAAATACTAAACAGGTTATACTTAACTCCATCAACAAATAAAACTTTAGAAATTAAAACTGAATTAGTGTTACCAATTTGGCCTAGGACGATGATCTTTCCTTTAGAATTATCACCAATGGTGACATGGACTCCATTAACCTTTATTAAACTTTTGATACATGAATAATCTCCAGACATATGTCTTGAACATCCTCTGTCCAAGTACCATACTTTCTTGTGAGAACTCTTTAAGCATGTTTCCTACAAAACAGATTTAGATAGGGAATGATGTTGGTACCCAGAACTTCTTGGGTCCAGAAAGGTTCACAATCAAAGCTTTAGGTACCCATATTTGTCTTATGGGTCTCATATAATTTATAGAATAAAAATATTTTGAAAGATAAACATTATTTGACCTATAACTATATGAATAACTGGTTGAATCATATGAATTTTCAGAACTAGAATAAGCAGAATTTTGTCCAGACTTAGGAATAAATCGAGTTTTAGTGAACTGTCTCTATCCAGGTTGGTATCCCAAACTAGTAGTGTATTTCGGTGCAACTTTTTTACCTAAAATTTGATTAAGTGTGTATTTTCCATTTGTAAAATTCTCTAAGTATTTTCTAAGTTGCTCATTTCAAATTTTCAGTTCTGTATTTTCCTTTAACAATTGAGCAATCTTCTCTTTTTCAATAGTAAGTTCGGTTTTAAAAGTAGTAGTGAGAGCATGTTGTTTTTTTAATGATTTGTATTTTTCCTTAAGTTCATTTCATGTCTCCTTTAGCATATTACAGTATTCAAATAATTCTTTACTAGTCATGTTTTCAGAATCAGAATCAGATTCTGCATCATCTTCAGAATAATAAGAATTTAAAACAGGAGTATCTACGGTTACCTCAGATGTGTTGGTCATGAAACACATGTTGGCATGATTATTCTCAGAATCAGAAACTTCAGATTAACTTGTTTTGTCTTCATATGCACTCCAGGTTGCTTTCATAGCTTTCTTATACTTCTTGTCCTTATAATCATATTTCTTCTTTACTTTTAACTTTGGACAATCAGCCTTGATCTGTCCATTACTTTTACACTCATAACATACTATTTCATCATTCTTGTCAGCTTTCTTCCAATCCTTCTTCCAGTGTCCCTTGCTGTCATACTTTCCTTTGTATTTGGATTTCCTGAAGAATTTCTTCTTCCTATAAAACTTATTGAATCTCCTGGCTATTTGAGCCATCTCAGCATCACTATCTGAATCAGAATCTTCACTGGTTGAACTCTCAGTAGGTATTTTCATTTTCTCCTTGTCTTTACTCTTAGAAGCAGTAGACTTGAAAGCTACATATTTTCTCTTAGGTTCATCATCTTCCTCCTTATTCACCTTGATTTCTTCCTCATACGTCATTAATTTACCAATAAGATCCTTTATTGGCAGTGCTCCAATGTCA
Source organism: Viscum album (assembly GCA_963277665.1). NCBI lineage: Eukaryota > Viridiplantae > Streptophyta > Magnoliopsida > Santalales > Viscaceae > Viscum > Viscum album. Next base: position 283,593,761 of record OY728129.1, read on the forward strand.
CATGACTCTCTGATTGAGACAGAGGTGCCTCTCCACTGTTCTGGAAGACATCTTAGTATCCCCATAATTTGTTCCTTAGGTGGAGCATCTTTTCCAAGTGAACTCATTGTATTGAATATCTAATTAAACTTGAGATACATATCAGAAATAGGTTCATTAGTTTTCATTTTAAAATTTTCATATTTAATAGTATAAGTATTCAATATCATTTATTTAACATTGGTTGTTCCTTCATGAGAAACACCCAAAGTATCCCATATTTCAAAGGCAGTTTTACAAGTAGAAATTATATTAAACTCTTCATCTCCTAAAGCACAGTACAGAGCATTCATAGCTTTACAATTATTATTATAAGAAGTATTTGTATGTTCATCCCAGGTTATTCATTCATTTTATGGAATTTTATATTGAGACTCTATAGTAGTCCAAATATCAAAACCCATACTTTCTAAATGAATTTTCATTTTCATTTTCCACTGGGCATAGTTTGTTCCATTGAAGAAAGGTGTCTGGTTAGTAGCAGCACCCTCTAGTCTATTATCCATAACTATATTTTAGAAATTAGTTTTAAAGAGATAAAATTTAAAACTAACAGAAATTTAGGATCTTTAAAGATGCAACTAAAATCACAGTTGCAAAACAAAGTATTTCAAAAATACTTAAACAAAAACAAACCCTCTGATACCAAATGTTGGTCGGAGTGGATACTCAAGAGGGGGGGTGAATTGAGTTCCAATTAAAATTTCTGTTAAAAAAAATATTTCTCTTAAAATCCCCCAATTTAAAAAAAAAGTTAAACAGTAGTGAATCTATACAAAGTGTAAAGGTTCAATTAGTTTCTCAAAGATTGATTAGGTCTCAGTTAACTTAATTTGAAGATTAAATTAACTTTTGAAACTAACTTACTGATTTTAAATAAGTATAAACACTTTCTAATTTAACTATCAAAGTAGCTTTAAAATAGTTTTGAATTTAAAAGTAATAGCAGCGAAAAGTGTAAAAATAAATATGTAGTACTTATAGACTTAATATAAAAGCACTGCAAAGTTAACTAAGAGGTTCAGTCTCAAGCCGAGACTTAGTCCTCTCAAAAATTGATATAAATTGATCCACACGCTGGATCGGGGGTAAACAGTAGTATACTACTATCCAGGTACAAATACCTCTACCACTGTTCTTCATGGGAAAAACAAACAACAGCTCACAAGCTATTCAGGTCTTACTCAACCTCTACCACCATCCACAGTGGGAAACAAAAGAGTTATAGAGTTTGAGTGTGGATTTAAGAATCCTCCAGTTTAGCATAGGAGACAGTGTGTGTAAAATAAACAGGGTACACACACTACTAAAAATATAAATATAGAATCACTGAGAGAAGTATGATTGAGTTTAGAAATACTTTAGTGATTATCAGTGCAGCTCTGGACTCATTTGGTTTATCAGAAAATCTTCTGAGTCCTTCTCTCGTTTTTCTCAGAAAACAGAGTGTCATGTTCTTATTTGATTCTTGGTCCAGCTTAGCAGCCTGAGTTCATGAAATGTTTGTTTTAGTTTTTCACTCAATATGCATCTTTTGTTCTCCTCTAGAATAAATTTCTTCGTGTATGTCCCGGATTCTTGGAGTATGGATGTACACTAGAGAAAAATGCTCCACATTTGAATGATGTTCAGCTCTTATATCTTTCACCCTTCATGTGTCTTTTTGTGCCTTTTGTGTAATATGCATCACCCATAGTGCTTTTGAGGAGTCTGGTATTCATCTCTATTTCTGGTGTTCTCTTTCCATCACTTTATAGATTTCAGCTTCGGTGGAAATGAATAATCGCCTTTTACATGGGTACTAGGTACGGTTCCCTGACATGCAACAGAAATCATTAAATAACATTAACTATATTAAAAACATAAAATGTAACTGTTAGGTACATAAATAAATAGTGTGAAGAATATAGGGTTTGACTGGTTGGTCAAGCATTAGTATCGTTCTTATTGGTAGACCTGCATGGTGGACTTTGTGTCTCAGAACCTTTCATCAGTAGCTCTTTTGAAATTGCATCAGTATCTCATATACCGGTGACTTTAGTTCCATCGGTAGCTCTTGTTATCAGTAGTTGTTTCTCCATTGGTAGTTGTCTCTCCATCAATAGCTCTTTCATCATTAGTCTATCAGTAGACTTATACTGTCAGCAGCCTTCTATCGGTAGCTCGATATATCAGTGACTATACTTGTATCGGTAACTATTTGTGAGTTGGCTCTATCTGTAGACTTCTGTCTGTTTGTCAGTCGGTATCTTGGTAGACTGGTTCTATCAGTATAATTCCTCATCAGTAACTATGGTTTGTGATTCAGTACTCATATCAGTAGGCTTTCTCTTCTGGTAACTATTGGTGGACATGCACATTGGTAGCTTGTCTGTTCTGTCGGTATAATTTTTTTCACTTACCGGTAACTCTGTTTATATCAGTGACCTTAGTGTATCGGTGACTCTATCTATCGGTAGACTGAGTACCGGTAGCTATGTACAAGTAGCTATAACACTTTTTTGTTTTATGCAAAACACATCCAAATGGGTTAGAATTACTACAGAACTTATATAAACATGGATAAACATGGATTAAGATATCTCAGGGATCATTTTAATGTTATTATCATCTTGATACCAGATTAATACATAGAAAAACAGTAGATTGAGATTATAAAAGTATATGAAATCATAATTGGGATTATCAAAAGAGGTGAGGTCAACATATCCTTTGTGTGGATTCCAAAATAATTATATGGGATAGAAATCTTTAATCCATTAAAATTACACACTTATAGACTATTAATATTCATCTCTGTAGTAGTATTGATTCTATGTATTATGAAAAAAATGAGTTATTAGTATAAAATTGAGATAATATTTCTTACATTAAATTTTCTACCCATAATGATGACCCTCTAATATTCACTTGAGGAAACAAAAGTGACCACATATTCCATCGCTACAAGATCATCATGTGCAGAATATGAAGAATCAATAGGCAATGTGTCAGATTATATTGGGAGTCATGTAGATATTTTACTAAATGTTATATGGAGGAAACCTAAGTGAATGTTAGGTTTCTTCAAGGTTGATTTAGTACTATGGTAGGTGAGGGATAATCAGGCAATGATAATAACCTATGAATAGTGGTGGATATTATGTGTCAATCCACTACAATAAATGAATCACCCAATTTCAAAATTCCTATTATTTAATCAAGTAGAAAAAAAATCATAACATATATATATTTATTTATTTATTTAAACAAGTATAAATTTTTTTCCCAATTATACAATTCATGCATAAAAACAAATTAAAAATGATAACATAGGCATAGTACTGAAAGTAAAAAATATAGTACATAAGTAAGGTAATGGATGAATTCATATAATAACAAATATAAAATTAAATTTTTTAAAATTATACAATTCATGCATAAAAATAAATCTAAATATGATAATAAATCCATAGTACCAAAAATGAATAACATAATACCAAGGTAGTTGATAAGTTAATGGATGACTACACATATAACCATTTTTTATCTTAATCATGTCATTATCCAACTCGTTCGTTGAATATTATACTTCATCGAACCTTTCAAGATCAATATTCTCTATATCATGGTGGTAAAATAATTCAATTTCTTATTTTTTATGGGATTTAATGTTAGAGGTCAAATCTTCTACTTTATCACCCAAATCATACAAGTCTCTTTATTTCATGAGCACAGTTACACTCCATCCATAATCCACTACATCATTCAAATAATATATCATTTTATCTTATGATAGAATTATTTAAAAATTATATATTTCATGGTCATTAACATCCATCAAGTGAGATAATTTCACATAATTAAATTGTAAGGAATCTCTTTTAATGCCGCATGTAATATTGACCCACATACATTTGAATAAAACAATTAAAAAATTAACATGGTAGTTTAATTCAATAATATTTATTAACTATATACAATATTATGTTTCAAAAACTATAAATAGACTAAATTTATCTTGTTTTAATCCCTTGTCCCAATCAACTGTTTGAAATTCAAATTCATTGACATTGTAAGTGTCGAACATCCTAGTTTACTTTATAAGAACCCAAGCAAGAAACATCAAATCTTCTAACAATTTAGCTCTAATATCAATATTAAAGATCTAAAAAATAATATATATTATTATATTAATATAATATATATTTTAGCCTAACGTCCAAGTTGATTTCATTATTTATGAACTTACAAGATGTGGAAACTATTCTAAAAACAATTTATTAACAATTTTTGTTATATCTGTCTCATTCCATGCTCAAATTCTTATAAGTCTCTTTTTCTGTATCATAATATTTTAAATGAATGGATCTTAAATATCACTTTTTAGTATCAAATATCTATGTTCTTTTTATAATTATATTTGTATCCATGCAATATTTGAGATCTTCCCAACTTGTCGGTTAATAGTTGGAAAGAATATTGATTTTCTAAGTAGATGAAATTGAATAGAGATGTCGTCAACCTATCCAACTCAATTTAATGTTTTCTCAATATCAAACAAATATCTAGAATAAAAGTTAATTCACTCCAATTCTAGGTAACCTTCAAAAAAAATCTTTCTAAAGGGATTTATTTTTCACATATTATTTCAAATGACTGAAGTATCTGACAAAAAATGATTAAAACATAGTTATATATTTAATGAAATGTCAAGAATGGTTTACCTAAGAAGAAAAATGTATAAATAAGGGACCACTTGATTGGATATATAAATAAATAATGTGCAAGACATCATAATTTAATTTCCTTAACAAAATGAACAGTAAAATGCATCATGACAGTAAAAATGATAGAGGGAAGATTATCCCTATTGCATAATGTGTTTGGAAAAATAAATCCTGAAGCCTTTCAAGATAATATTGTCATATAATTTCTCACATAGTTTTTAGAATAATTCATAGAAATTAATTACAAATACATTAACCTTTTTACATAATAATGTACACAATGCCAAAGGTAGTAACTGTTATAGAAAAATATATGAATCATTAATTTTCAATCCATTTCACCTATAATAATTTAGTCAAAACCCCTTGATATGTTTCTAGAATAAAAATAAGGTACTTTATCTTATTTTAAAATTAAAATTAATATATCATTCTCTTAATTTCTCATTGCAAAAACTGTTGTTTTATACTTTTTATTCTCATTTTTTCATAGATCATGATTTATATTCATTTATTTTAAGTACTAAGAATTGATATGGTCTTTTGATCTTATATTCCCATTAATTAATGTGAATTTTGGATTATCAAAATCATTCTTCTTAATATTCATAACATCATGATTATGATGAAAAAAATTAAATTCCCGATATAAAAGTTTGAAAAATATAGTGTTTCCCTACACTGTTAATTTATGATTTCAAAAGATGATGTACTCTGTATTCATTCCCATGAATCGTTCAACTAATCAAACTTCTAAAATTCTCCATCAACATTTACTACTTGTTCTAATATTTCATAACCTGATAGTAACTTTATATGTGGTATAGAATCAATAAATCCATCAAAGTTTGACTTGATCAACTGAAATATATAAGAAATATTTCGAAATTTATGATGATAAAAAAAGAACCATTTATTACTATTAGGTAGCCCTTCCAGATTAAAATCAATGTTACAAACTGGAAAATCCAAACCCATGAGATTTTTCCAAACAAAAAAGTTCTCAATTCTATAGAAGTCATTAATGGTCCATATTAGTGCAACATGCATTTTGAACATTTTTTAAGTAGATGAATCATATGTATTAACATTATTGCTCCATAACCACTATAATTATTCAATTAGAGGTTTCAAGTATACATTAATATCATTTATAGATATTTTTCTCATGAATAATCATCAAAATGATAAATGAAGTTTATTTTATAAACATCCATGGACATAGATTATAAGGGATCGAAACAACCAACCAAATACTATAACTAGAACTCAGAGTCTTGAATGGTTTGAATCCATTAGTAGAAAATATCAATCTCACATCATAGGATTGGATGATAAATCAATTTGTAATGAATAAAATGCAATCCCTGATTTTCAAATTCTTGGATTTTGTATTAACCCATTATTATTAATTATCTATATCATTCCACTTCACGTGAATAGTGGTTTTTGATGTCATTAAAAATCTTTTCCATCAGGGTTTTAAAGTTATGTAATACAAAACCATTACATGAGTGTAATTTTTATATATCTTTATAGTAGTATATTAATTAATACTTCCAACACAACTCATTTACTTCCACCTATAATATGAAAAAAAAACTGTACACTCAAATATACTTTAATCCTCTCCCCAATAAAGCACACAATCATTGGTATAATAATTTATTTTATTATAATTGAGGACATGTTTTTTAAAAACATTATTCATATTAGAAAATGGCTTAGGGATCTTAGCTTCAGAAAATGAGTCACACAAAAATTCTAATATCAGATAAATTGATTTATTTGTAATTCATCATAGAAATTTGATAAAGTACAACTTCAGTAGAAAATAATGTTTTGATTAATTCAGAAATCCTCCATATATCTCTTTATTTCCATATAAAACTAAACCATGAAACACATTTCTCTAATCAATAAAGTCATATTTTGTATTATTTATTTCATCATCAGAAATATCATCCACTGATATGTTGTAATCATGATATGGTTATCTTGAAATCTTAGAAACATCATTTGTAATGTTAATATTTAGAGCATCCTTGACTGGTTGTGCTGATATGTTTTGATATTAATGATGTTTCACTAAAATATTAAAAGAATCATTTATAAGGTTTTGAATTTCATTTTCCATTGTCGATGAAGTTGTGTTCTCATTCTGTTGACTAACATCAGTGCTCTAACTTTATGTAATGTTTGATTCTCTATTTAAAATCCAATGTACATATTGAGTAGGGATTTTCTTCAATATCAGGTACCCCTAAAAATTATGTCTCTCCAATCATAACTTAAATTTACATTTAAGATATGGACATTGACACATGTCAGTCACAGGGTGTGGAAAAAGGAAATTTCTAAATTGTTTTCTAGTGTAACAAAGTAGCTGACCAGGGTTGTCTCACTTTAGGAGATTCACAATTGTTTACATACTTATTCTAATTCAAAAAAATATAATTTTTTATTGTTTTAATTATTTATAAAAGAAATTTAATTTGAGTATTTAGGTTTTTATAAAGTAAATTAAATAAAAAAATTAAACAAATCTAACATGAAATTAAAAATTACTTATTGAAATTACTCCATCACATGTGTGCACACCTTAATCTAATCTAATTATGATTGAACAGTGTACTTAGAAACCACCAAGAAAACACTATATCTGCCTCCCCAAATAAGGGGTAATGTTTTTTTTGACAAAATAAGACGGATCCATTAATGATGGAGATCAGCAGAAATACAGTAGCATAACCACGATGGAAAATGATTTAACCAAAGCAAATCCTCGTAAGGAGGGCCAATGCCTTCCATCTTGTGAGCGGCTTCATTCGCTTCCCTTCTAATAAATGAGAAATTGCAGGAATTGAAGCCTTGTCTCCGAGATTGAATACACCGGATAATGGGGCCGAAAGGTTGAAGCCCGCCGTCAGTGAGATTGATGGCATTGATTACAGTGAGACAGTCGGATTCGATGTGAATGGAATCCCAACCGCGATCTTTTGCGAAGTTTAACCCAGCAAGGATGGCGGCGGCCTCCATGACTGAGGGCTCCCAAAGTGCATAACGTGCTTCGTATTTGGCAGCGATAAGATTTCCCAGGTTGTCTCGGGCCAGTAAACCTAGTCCAACTGGGCCATCCTTAGGGAGAGAGGCATCCACATTGATCTTAAAAATCCCTTCTGATGGGGGGCACCAATGTTGGGGAAGAGGAGAGGGGGTGAAAAGTCTTTGTTGCTCAGGGTGGTTCTGCCAAACCGCAATCCATGACAATGCCCGGTCAATCCAAAATCTGGGGGGCCTCCGGAAATGATTGAAAATGGCCTCGTTCCGCCTATCCCAGATAATCCAAGTCAAAATGCACAGGGCGCCTGCTTTAGCCGGCGAAAAGGAGGAGCACCATCGCATCAGGAGAGATGTAAGATCTGAGGCGGCGTCCAGGGACAGCTCTATAGTTGATCCCCAGCCATTCCAAACCTCCTGAGCCCCGGGACATTGAACAAGAGCATGGAGAGGGGATTCAGTCACAGAAGGGCAGAAAGGGCATGAGTTGTCGTTTAAAAAGTGTCTGTAGGCAAGGAGGCTCTTAGTTGGAAGGATATTGGTACACACCTGCCACCAGAAAAATTGAACTTTAGGGGGAACATTAAGCTTCCAAATTGATGTCCAGGGCCTCGCATCTCCTTCTGTAATTTGAGCAGTAAGAGCTTGCCGGTAACCAACTTTCACTGTATACTCTCCTGAGCTGTCGTTTGTCCAGTAGAGATGATCTGGCCCTGCGTCTGGCACACAGGGGATACTCAGAATAATTCTCTTATCCCTATCATTAAACCATGAGAAGAGTTTTTCCAGACACCATCCCGCCCCTTGATCATCAAAAAGACAACAAATTGTGGCATGTTCGGATCCTGGAAAAATAGGGGATGACGCCTTCGTGCATGTTTGATCAATAAGCCAGGGATCAGTCCAAATCTTGACCGTTAAACCATTCCCAATCCTCCAGCCTAGTCCTTTCCTCAGCAGATTACGACCACCCCAAATGCTTCTCCAGAGAAAACTGGGTCGATATCCAAGATGGGAATCCAAGAAATCCTTATGTGGGAAATATTTAGCCCGGAGAACTCGCGTGCATAGGGATGATGGGTTATTAATCATACGCCAACCTTGTTTAGCCAGCAAAGCATCATTAAAAAGAGAAAGGTCCTGGAAGCCCATTCCGCCTTCAGATTTTGGTTGACAGAGAGCAGACCAGGCGATCCAATGGACTTTATTTTTTCCATCCTTTCGACCCCACCAGAAGTTAGATGTGCTGGATTGAATCTTTGAAACCACCACATCAAGAAGTTTAAAAATAGACATCAAATAGCTGGGGACAGATTGAAGTGCCGCCTTGATGAGGATTTCCTTCCCGGCCTTGGAGATTTTTTTAGGGGTCCAACCTTGTATTTTTCTTTCAATTCGATCCACAATAGCTGAACAGATTTCTTTCTTTGACCGTCCAACCACCGTCGGGAGCCCAAGATACTTCTGGTGCTTATCGACCCCAGGAATGTGTGCTAAAGAGCAGGGATCTTCTCTTTTCGGCTGGGGGACTCGAGAGCTGAAAGAAATTTCTGATTTACTCTGGTTGATCATTTGTCCTGGAGCCCGTTCATACTGTTGTATCGCCTGGCAGATTGCAGTACACTCATTAGGGGTAGCTCGAGAAAATAGAAGGCAATCATCAGCGAAGAAGAGGTGGGATATCGGAGGGCCCTTGCGGCACGCTTTCGCCCCATGAATTATGGAAAGCGAAGCTGCCCTGGAAAGGAGGTTAGAAAACACATCAGCCACTAAAATAAAGAGGAAGGGTGAAAGAGGGTCTCCCTGGCGAAGCCCACGGGATGGGGAAAAGCCTCGGGTGAGAACCCCGTTGACATTAATACAGAAGGATACTGACGAGATGCATTGCATGATCATGTCAATCCATTTGGTGCAGAAACCCATCTTGAGCATCACAAATTTGAGGAAGTTCCATTCCACTCTATCATAGGCCTTAGCCATATCCAATTTCCAAGCCATGATCCCTCTCTTTGCTCGTGTTCGTGTTTTCATGGAATGGAAAATTTCATGAGCAATAATGGCATTATCAGTGATTAACCTTTTTGCCACAAAAGCACTTTGGTTCTCTGAAATGACGTCGGGAAGCCAAGGACGCAACCGATTCGCCAGGATCTTCGAAAAGATCTTATACGAAACATTGCACAGACTGATAGGTCGAAAGTCCGAAACCCCTTGCGGATTTTTCATCTTGGGAATAAGGGTAAGAATAGTTTCATTAAGAGAAGACAGGTCCGTTTTCCCTGCCCAAATATCCTGAATTAGATTGCATATGTCTGGACCAATGATGTGCCAGTAATTCTTGAAAAAGAGGGCGTGGAATCCGTCTGGTCCCGGGGCCTTCGTAGAGTGGATTTTCTTTAAGGCCTTAAGAGTCTCGTCATTCGTCACATCTTTAGAAAGTTGTCTATTCATATCGTCAGAAATCACGGGTTTGATGCAGTCCTCAATTTCAGGAGAAATGTTAGAATGTCCTGCAGAGAAGAGCTTCTGAAAATAGCTCAGGAATGCTTCTTGGATTCCCCCTGTGTCAGACACTTTTCTACCATCTGATTTTAGAATGCCAGAAATAAAGTTTTTTCGACGTCTTGCTGAAGCCTTCTGGTGGAAATAATGGGTATTAGCATCCCCTTCTGCTATATGAATATCACGCGCTCACATAGCCCAAAAACCTTCCTTATTGCACAGGGCAACATCCAGCTCTCGTTGGGTTTCACTAATTTTGGAGAGAATGCTGCTATACGGGGGTTTGCTAAGAAGATAGCCAATCTTCCTTTCAAGAAAATTGCATTGCCGGTCCGGGTGACGGAATTTAGAGTAGCTCCAAGTCTTCAGATCAGACGCCACTCGGAGAAGGTTGGTTCTCAGATCAGCTTGCCCATTCTTCCAGCCTGAACGGATAACCGCCTCGCACTCGGGATCTTTTGACCAGAAGCTTTCGAATCTGAATGGTTTCCTGGAACTAGTAACGTGCTCATTATGGGTGCAGTTAATGAAAATTGGGCAGTGATCCGAGTAGTTGAACGTGAGGTGTCTGATATGGTACATTTTGAATAGGTTCATCCAATCCATTGATCCAAAGAATCTATCCAGACGTTCAGCGATTCGATTTCCATCAGAACTGCCTCGGAACCATGTGAAAGGATTACCCGTGTAACCCAAGTCCATCAGCTCTGCCTTAATGATAACATCATTAAAATCAGACATAGACGTGGAGGAGCGCACAGCTCCACATTTTTTCTCCTTCTGGAAAAGGATCTTGTTAAAGTCCCCTCCAAACAGAATGGGGCTTGGCAGATCACGACGGAGTTTGCAAAGAAGATCCCAAGATTTCCACTTTTCCGACTGGGAGGGCCAGCCATAGAAGCCCACAAAAGTCCAGGGGGGGTTGTGGGGATCACAAATGGATGCAGCCACGTGGCGCTGGGAAAAAGATAGGAGCCTAACATCGACATTATCCTTCCAGAGAAGACATAATCCCCCTGAATGACCCTGTCGGGGAACCGGGAAACAACCCTGGAAACCGCATTTTAGAGCAAGATTTGTGATGTCCTTGTTTTCCAATATGGTTTCGGACAGGAAAACCATATCAGGGAAACTTTGAGCGCAATGGCGCTGGAACATACGAACCGTTCGTGGGTTGCCAAGCCCATGGCAGTTCCTGCATAAAGCAATCATTGCTCTAGGCGGGGTCGGGCTTGACCCGCCTCCGCCTTTGTCTCTTGTGGGGTTAATGACGTACCTGATGCTTTCCTCCTTTTGGGAGGACTGGTGTGCATACCACTAGACTCGCTTTGCCGTTTCAGATCTCCTGGTTTGGGATTCCCTGGGCAATCGCCTTTACCACCGCCGCGTGCCCTTCTCCAGGTTCTACGAGTAACATGTCTTGAAGGTGAGGCTTCAGTCATCCCAGAATCAGCTTGCAGAAGGGAATCAGTTGGGATCCTATTTGGACTCTGCTCAGCTTCAGGCGGATCCAAGGAAACATGTTTCTGCCTCGGAAATTTCTCTGGAGGTTCTTTTGGTTTAGGTAGCGGCCCAGTTGAAGTAAAGAACATTAAATTCGGTGCAGTTAAAACGAAGTCGGATTTTGTTATACCCTAAATCAGGTGACTGTCTTGCCGAGCCCCATCATTGCATCTGACGATAATCTCTTGGGAGGCATTTCCATTTCCCCTAAGCTCAGCTGGGGATTATTTAGGGATGACTGGTGGTCCCATCCTTATAATAGAAGGTTGTCCAGATTCCGGTCGCCTTAGATGGGCTGCAATGAGACGATCCCGATCTATTTGTCTCTCCGCCTCAGGGATATATGCCTCTCTGTGTGCTTTGGCCAGGAGCCACGGACCGTATTGTAGGGTAATATTTTCGGCAGAATTCTCTGGCTTTTCCCCGCACGCTTTCTCAATGTGGCCGATACGTCCGCAAAGGAAGCAGAAGATTGGTAGTTTTTCAAATTTGATCGAGATCCAGGTGTTGGAATCATCAATTTTCAGGAACATACCTCGCATTAAGGGTTCAGACACATCGATCTCAGCCTTTATTCGAACCCACGGGCCCCATTGTATTGGGTCCGAGCAATCCCACTCTAGGAAGTGACCGATCCGGTCTCCAATTTCTTTCATCACATGTGTTGATCTCCCATGGAACGGTATTCCTTTAATTCTTACCCAGAACGGGGATCGGGTAAGTGTGCAATTCTGAATCTCGTCTCCCCCTTTAAATTCCTCCATCAGAATGAGATGATTGTCAAAGGACCAAGGTCGTCCTCTGAGGACTTTATCTTTGTCTTTATCACTGAAGAACTCAAAAACAAGGAGTTTGTTCTCAATTTCCCGGATGGCTACTCCAGCTTCCAATTTCCAAAGATTTTGAAGAGTGTTCCTGAGGGCCTTTTGATTAAATGGTGCCTCGGTCGCCAGTCTTCCGACAACCAATAAAGCCATACGTTTTGTCAAAGTGTTGTCTTCATTTCTACGGGTTGCAAGTGGCTCTTTTTCTTTGTCTGTCAATGTGAGGTTCTTCCATTGGTTCAGCAGATCCGTCTCCATGTTGAGAGCCACGAAATCTCCTAGGGAGGGATTGGCCTAACAGAGGTCCCCTATCCAAGGGGTGTCAAGCCCAAAGGGGGTCCCCGACCCAGGGACTCCGGCCCAATCCGAACCAGCGCAAGCTAGTTCTTCACAACCGAAGCTTCGCGACCAGGAGAATCACTATTTTTTTCAAACCTCCATGAATCTACAAATAGTATCACAGACCGGATTTGAACGATAATTCACACAGGTCAGGCCCAACCCAACGATTTCTCTGTTCAGGCACAGCCCGATATAATTCCTCCAGTCAGGTGCAGCCTGGAAGCTCCGTGCCACTGTTTCTTTCTGTGCCAGCCCTACACGACCCGATCCTTCAAGCTGGGGAAGACCACTAGCCGCGCCAAGACCTGCGCGGCCAAAAGCAACGCGCTGGGAACAATCTCAATCCACAACCAGCCCTGCGCGGTAATTTCCTTCGCGCTGGGTAACACTTTCAGATCTCGCGCAAGTCCCCTCGCGCTTCAAGGAACGGGCAGGCTGTGAGGCGCTCCAACTTGCGCGCCGAGGGATTCTTCTTCACGTCCTAGCCCTCCGCGCCCCGGGGAACCACCGCACCTTCGAAAATAGGGGAACCCTTCGCGGATGGTGCTTCACGATTCACCGCGTTGCAGTGGGAACTTCGTAACCGTGGTTTTGCCAAAGCTCCCAAAGGTCACCGCCAACCTTCACGGAACAGGTAAGGTTTACGGTTACGGTTATGTCAATCCTGGAACTATCGTGGTTGTTTCAAGATAATGAATGCTCGAATCAATTTGCTGAAAGGAGGTTTGGGATTTGGGATTCGGAACTGCCTTCCCTTTCCCAGATCTGGCACAGATGTAGGGAAAAGGGGACGGGAAAAGCTTCTGGGCAGCGTTGAAGACCTGGATCTGCGTCTGAAGATTAATTCGAAGGGATGAAGCCCGAATTCCTACAGATCGCCGGTAACGGAGTCCGGTAGCTGGCAAGGAAGATCAGAGGAAAGAGGCACGGGGAACGGCATGGAATGGGGGAACCCGAGCCCCTGTCACTGGAACCGATGACGATGAGGAAGAAGAACCAGAAACTGAACCGGCGAAGACGGAGCCGCCGAAGCTGATCGGACGAGAAAACTCAAACCCTAGGAATCCCTAGGAGGATAAACTCTCAAGCGGGAGAGACTCAAAATATATATAAGGACATTTAAGGGGTAATGTTTGTAGAATAAGAATGTAACCCTTAGAAAACTTTAGTGAGGATTACACCCATTATAAATCATCCTTATATTAACCTAAATCATAATTAAAACATGGGCTTGTGTTTAAGCACTGGATTGCCCCTTAAGATATTCCTCCTGTCAGTTACTCATTACCACGAGTATAATAGTTCATGATGTAATAATTCATGATGTTCATTGTATTCACATCATTAATTTGAAGAAAGAAAATAATATAATAAAAAATTAAAATAAATAAGAAAATAATTTAAATGATGGAAAGAAGAATAAAATAAGAAGAAGAAGAATATATTGGTGGAAAATACTTGGATAGAAACATGCATAAATTAATTAATTTATAAACTAAATTAAAATTACATTAATAATATAATTAAATATGATAAATATTAAAATAAAATAAAAGATGTAAAATGAAGGAGAAAAGGAAAATAGTAGAAACATCCTTTGGTCAGTTTTGTTCGTGGGTGTCCAACATCCCTTCCCCTTGGAATTGGACTCTTATTTTATATGTAGGGATAAAACTCCTTTGGTCATCCAAAAATATATATCAATGATATCTTCAAAATCAAATCCTTGAGACCCAGGGTATAAAACTGGAAACACATGAAGGATTCACATGTTTAAATGCATCATGGACTGGGTATTTGTAGAGCATATATGGTGTGTTTTTGCACATGCATGGGAATCTTGAGTGATGTATGGAAACATTTCATCACCTTGGTGGACATGTAAATGATTATGGATGTGGAATCGTGGAATCGGTGGGTAGTGGATGTGGAAGCGGTGAAGGAAGACCCCTCGAGTCATCCAACCTTCTATGTAGCCACATAAATCCTTCATGGTAGTCATATAAGGGTATGGGGTGATCCAATGTGCTCCCATTCTTCAACATGGAGAAATATATCCAAATAGATCATTCTAGTGGTCGTCCATATCGAATCTACAGTGTTTCATATAGCCGCAGGCTAGAGTTGAGCACAGTAGTGGTGGAGGATGGATGTAGGTTCAATATGAGTGTGGGGCAGGTAGAGTGGTGAGGAATGGAATAATTTGATTTAAATTAATAATAGTACCCTCATTTATTTTTACCATATCAAAAGAGGTGGTGGAGGAGGTGCTCGTATATAAGAAAATTTGTGGATTTTTCTTCTCAGAAGCTCGCACTGAGGTGGGCACCCAGATTCACTTACACACGAATATCGTTCATGTGCACTTTGTAACCATATTAGGCCTTGGACCAACATTACTCCCTATGGGATTAACTCCTCACGTTACACATTTCTATATGGTACTAATCCACAATGCATCATTATCACTTTTACTAGCCCTCCCTTGGGTTTTCATATTCGGGTTTCCCATTGTGGCTCTCCTATATGGAATGGAGGCCCTTAGGATAAGGGCTGGCCAAGTTGGACCTTAATTTACCTAAAATAAATTCTAAAATAACTAGTTAAAACATAAAAGAGTTATTTATTAAAATAAAATCTTAAAAACTTTATTTAATTAACATTTTATTCTCTAGTTCCAATATCCCACATTTTCATAAAATATTGCATTTCATTGGAATTTTGATTTAAAAACAATTTATAATCATTGCAATATTTTATAAATATTCATCAGAATATGATTGTGTCAAATACCCCCACACTTAAACCATGTTTTCCTCTAGAATAAAATTTCAACATGGAATTTCATAGGTCACCAATTTACCATTATTCAAATTTTAAAGCAACAAAGTTAAATAATTATCAATGAATAACCGAATTTTAAAATTTCACATAAAATATTAATTCAATTCCAAACTTTTCAAAGAAATAATTGATCTATGTATTTTAATTTCCTCTTGAAAAAAATGTAACTTATTCTTTCATCCATTCAAGATCTTTAATTAATTAATATTAAACAATCCAAATCAATATTTGACTCAATTTTTAATTTTTTCTCTCATCACTCGGGATAAAAATTTACATATAGTTATGCTCATATAAATATAACATGATCCTCATCTATAGTCCTTTAAAGTAGCTACCTTCTATTCTTTGTAAAAACAAAATACACATAAAATAATGAGGACTTTCAATAAATGATCAAATGACTCTAAGGTTTAAGATTGAAAGGAATTGATGTTTTCAAAACTTGAGGCTCAAGGAGGAGTCTTATATTATTAAATTATAATGCATAATTTTAAAATTAAAAGTGAAATAACGTTATTTCATTTAAATCAGAAACTCACACTTTCCCCAAAATTAGAGTAATGGTTATGACCAAGTAATCATAATGAAATATTTGTGGACCCTCTATAATTTTATCTATTTTTTAAAAAAAATCTTTTCCAAACTACATTTTTCATATTTTATACTTTTTCAAAATTTATGCTTGGAATAAAGCTCAAATATATTACATAGACACATATGATTAATATTAATAGTCTATTAATGGTGATTTTTTATTCTTTCAAAACCTATTTTTTCAGTTTTTATTCAAGATGGGAAAACAATAAAATTTCAATGTATGAATCAAAAACCTTTATCAATACCCACAATTATAACCCTGACACTTTTTATTTACAATGTAGGGATTCCCTTTTACCATGAATTTCTCCACCCCCACAATTCAACTTTAAAATATCATGAAAATACTAAGAGTGGGGTAGTAATGGATAAAAAGGGATTGAATCAAGGATCATTCCTAACAAGTTCATTTATGGTCTCTTTGGGATAAAAAAGGATTAGTTTAAAGGTGGTATCAAGTATAAGGAATTTTCAAAATATACCTCAATAATTTTAATTTTTTTAACTATCATTAGCTTTCAAAAGTTTCAATGCATGTTCGGGTAGGTGAAATCTCCCAAGATCACTCAAGAAATATTCTCATGATAAATAGAAAGTATTTTTGTCTAGAAATACTCTTTGGAATGGGATATTTGATTTAAGATAATCAATTATCCAATGAATAATAATAACAAACAAATTCATATAAATTTAAAAAATTTAAAATGCTAAAAATTAAGGGGAAACTTCTTTTACATGAATAAACTTATTCCATCAAATCATGATTCCTCATTTTAATATCCATACTTCACTTTAATCATTCAATTCTACAATTTAATCATTAAATATCATTATAATTGAAATATAAAACATAGAATCATAGGGTTCCGGGGAAACTTATGTATCTTATATAAGTCAACTTAGTTAATAATTCAAGCATGGACATGCGATTTTCCAATTTAAATCTCAAAACATGTTTCTTAGAAAAAAAATGTGGGGATTTTAAAAAATAAACATTATAAGTGAAATCCCTTTTCTTATGAAGCTTTGTTTTGTATTTTACATGTTCTAATTTAGTTCATGACGTGAATCCTTTTCACGATGTGATTTTTTAATTCACGAACCAATAATATAATACTTTCCTAAAATTTATTACTTTGATGATGTGAATTAAAACCACGACGCACATTATTTCCAGTTTCACAAGTTGATTACTAATGAAATTTGGGGTCAAGGGTATTAACCTACAAAATAAAACAACTCTTTTAAGTTTAAGTAACATGTCATTAAAACTAAAAATGATAGATGAGAGGGGATGTGTGATAAAATAATCCTAATAATAAAATTTAAATCATAGAAAGAAATTATAAAGATAAATATTTGTATAATCCCCCAAGTGGGCAAGGGATTTTTACTACCTCTAGAGGGTAGTACCAACTGTTATATATAGTCTGATGGTGGGTGGATCTTCTTGGATTTAAACCACCAGATGTGGTTTTTCTAGCTTTCATATCTTCTTTGTTTTCTATGAATGATCTATGGATAGATTATACTATACCCCCCCCCCAATCCCCCCTTCAAAATTAGGTATAGCTTGCATGGAGGGGTAGGATGAAGTATGGATCATCATCTTTCTTGTTTATTTCTTGTGAAACCTCCTCTTTATTTTTTAGTGCTGACTCAATTTGGTCTATAGGGATTGAATGATCAAAGGTTAAATTCAAAAGGTAGTTTAACTTGAAAAAATTTAAAATTAAAATTAAAATTATCCCTTTCAATGGGAGAAGTTTGTTTCTTGTTTTCCTTAGGCAAAAACACTTTTACTTCTTTATGGGCTTCCTCAAATCTATGTTCATCAAAATAATGGAGCTCTATGTGTTTCTCAATAGGTTCATGTACTTAATATTCAATTTCCTATAAGGAAAAATGATTGTATGAATCTAAAAATTCAGACCTATATGAATTAATACTCAATCTTTATTGAATAAAATAAAATGAAATAGAGTTCAAGGAAATATCTACTCTCTATCTTAGTTCAATTTTGATCTTCTTCACAGTGGTAAGTACCTCATGGATTTGGATGGTAGAAAGTGGATGTAGGTGGGATCCTCTATCATTTCTAAAAATTCTACCACTGGGTTGGTTTCATCATCTTTTATAGATAGAAATAGGTAGTTAGGTGCTGATTCTAAAATATTGTAGATAGAAAGATCTTGTTGCATTTCATCTTCTACCTAGTTACACCAAAACTGATCTAAATCTTATCCAATATTCCTATAATAATGTGATTATTCATCTTCACCCTCTATCTCTTCATGTCACTCTTAGATTTGATATTTGAGATATTTTCATTATGGATACTACACAAGTTTAGCCTCAAACTCATGCATTTCTTCATAAAAACTGACAGATCTATTGTTACTTTTTTTGCCTTAAATATGTACATGTTAGTTTAGAGTTGATCATCCATGACCATAAAATCTTGAGGAGATATTCCTATCTCCATGATTTTTTCTTTTCGATTAACTACTATTATAAGGCCAATAATCCCTCATTGGTGGGCCTCCTCAATATAGTATATTTCTTATTCTTTCACCTGTGAGTAATTGTTTTATGTATAATGTTATGGTATGTTTTGATAATTCTTGGAACTATATTTTTATGGGTTTTTTATTTATAAAGAAATAATAATCTATCTATAACATGGAATCCCACCTTTTTATTACAAAAACTTTTCATTACATGGAATAAAATAGTGGGTCTTTTAAAGTTTCATTTCTTGGAAATTAGGTACATAATACATGAAAAATTAAATTATTCTCCAAATCCACTTGAAAAGATTATTTATTAGTTCATCCTAAATAAATTTACTTCATCTCGAAACCTGGTTATATACATCAAAGTAAAGGGTGAGCATAGGTCATGTTAAGGGAAAGTAAGGGAAACAATTTACATGTGATCTTATGGAATATCAATAAGAAGATAAGGAATATCATTATGGAATAAAAAATTGAACATGAGATATATCATAAAAATAAAATGATTCATAACATGGAAATTTTGCTAGAATATTTAATTAATACATTCAAAATCAAATCACCAAGGCTAATCACTAGGGTTCCATAAATGAATATTTCTAAGGTTATTCACCATTGTATCATAAAAATGTCATTTATGGAGATGAAATTATTTACCTAATTAATTAGAGAACTATCAGGGCACATAATTAATATTTATTATTTAATATGATCCATATAGATCATAATAAAAAATTTAATAAATAACTTATATAGAATAAAATAAATAGGTTTTATTTCAAAAACATATCATTTAAAAAGTTCTTAAAGACATGATCATTATGTCATTTTAAACACACAAAAAGGGAAGGAGGGTTCCATGTATGTTAATCCCATAATAAAATAATCATTTTCAAATTCAGGTGAATACCTCTAGAAAATAAAGAGGTTTAGATATTCAAAAAAAAGTAAAATAAAAGATAATTTCTTAAGGATAAGAGAGAAATTTTGAGAAGTAAATTTGGCATCATAAAGGGTATAAAATATGGTTATGAGAGAGGGTAAAAATAGAGGGTACATGGTTCTAGCATTAATAAGAAAATAGTATGGGTGTGATATAAATGTCAATATAATAGAGTAACCATAACATTTAGAATACATATATGAAAATAGGTTCTTGAATCAAAAATAAAAGAAGGATAATTCCCTTACCTTTAATAGATATTCCTAAAACTTGAGGATTGGGACATTAGTGATGTAGGACAACTTAGGACTCCTTGGGAGGTAAAACTACCATAGATTCGTGAAGTATGTATTGTGAGTGAAAAAAATGGATAAATGGGTGGCCATTTATATATAAACGGGAGGATTTGTTCAATAATTTCCAAATATATGCCTTGGAAATATAGGTTGTATAAAATAAAAACCCATGGGCTTAACCATGGTTTTTGCCCATGGGTTTTCACATTTGGGACATAATTTATGTTATTTTAATCCACAAGACTGTACCATAATTTTATATTACGTATTTTGGAATGGAAAATTAAAGTTTCCACAAAAATAGTGTATTTAATGTGAAAGTTTCCATTTTAGACTTTAGAAAGTAAATTAGAGGTTTGAAAATTGATTAAAATCTATTAAATTACTTTATATTAATGAAATAACATATTTAAGGCCATTTATTATGCTTAATTAATTATTGGATCATTAAGACATGATTATGAAGTCATTAAACATACCAAAAACCCAAAACTATATTTTAACTATTCAGGAAAAAACAAAATATTTTAAAAAATTATCATAAATTTACCCTAACATAATTTTGACATTATGATATCAAAAATGCTGTTTATTTTATCATAATAATTCTCTAAATAAAATAATGATAACTTTTAAATATAAAAAATCATATTTATTAAAAATAATAAGAGGTTGAAAATAAATAGTAAAATTTTTACACTTAAAAATTTAAAAAATATTTTATCATTTATATTTAAATAAAAGTGTTTTTATCATTCAATATCATTAAAATAAGTACTATTTGTACTAAATTAGTTTATTATAAATAATTATATTATTCCAAAAGAGTATAATTTAGATCTGAAATGTCAAATTATCAAATTCTATCTCAATTAAACCTATTTTTATTAAGAAATTTTTTTATTAAAACAGAATTTATGGAATAAAAATTTTATTTATGAAAGGGATTTACATATTTAAGGATGAGACATTTAACCCCTTATAAAACCCGTATACGACCTAATGGTAAGGTGTGCGATGGTTATAGATTAATGGGTGGCTCGACTAACATCACTCGAGTGGTAATTTACACTAACATGAATTTCTCACATGGGTGGTTTCATTCAAGATTTAATTGTTAAATCTTAGCGTGGTCTCGTTCAATGGTGAACCCTAGTAACGCTACCTCCCTCCTAAGTTCTGATAAATTGGATTAATATGGCATAACTCTACTAGTTGATTCCATCTCTCCTCATCTCTTTATTAATTATCCTTTTTCATTTATACTTATAAGAACTAATTATAATGTTAAAATTATTACCAAGAGTATAGTTTCCAATGGTTATATTATCCAACGGTCACATAACAGTAGAATCATGATGGTAAAATTTCCCTTTATACTCCCTTAATTATTTAAGAGATATGTTTTTTTGTGTACAAAATAATATAACAAAAAATTTCTCAGAAAAAAAATATAATTCAAAAATTCTAGTTGAATACATATAATGTGAAAATTAGAAAAAGAAAAAAGAAAAAACTGATTAGATCCCCAGAAACAGCATTGGTTTTGACACATGTCTGTCATGGGTATGGAAAAGGAAAATTTCAAAAAAAATTCCTAGTGTGGAATAGTAGATGGAAAAGGTCATGTAACTTGAGGCTCTTCATAATTTTATACTTACTTATTCTAACTCACCTAAATGTAATTGTTTTTTTGTTTAATTATTTATGAAATTAATGAAATCTTATTTTTTGGTCTTTAGAAAATAAATGAAAGAAAAAACTAAAATGAATCTAAAATGAAATTATAATTTACCATGCAATGAAAAAAATGATATTAGAAAGGAAACAGAGTTATCCTAATAGAGTACTTCAAGGATAACCTTCATCGACATATTTCAAATATACTTAGTGAACACACTCCACTATATGTGTGAAAACATTTATCTACCCCAATTATAAAAGCAAAATGTATGTAGAAACTTCCAAGAACACTCCATATCCACCTCCTCAACTAAGGGATAATGGTTTTAAAATAATAATCTAACCCTTAGATAACCATAGTTAGGATTACACCCACTGTAATTCAACCTTTGATTAAACAAAAGTAGAATTAAAACATAGCCATGGGTTTAAGCACCATATTACTCCCTCGGGATATTCCTCAGGCTAGTTACTAAGTACCAATAGTAAAAGAGTTCATTGTAGAAGAATTATTGATGTTTAATGGATTCAAGTCATGAATTAAGGAAATAAAAGAATAAAAAAAAATAAAAAATGAGAAAATAAAATAAATGATGGAAAAAAGAAGAAAATAATAAGAAGAATAAGAAGGTGTTGGTGGAAAACACTTGGATAGAAACATAAATGGATTAATTTATTAATAAAATAAATTAAAATTAAATTAAAAATATAATTAAATGGAATAAATAGTAAAATAAAATAAAACATGAAAAAAAGAGAGAAAAAAAAAAGAAAACATGAGCAACATCCTTCAACTGGTTCTCTCTAGGGGTGTCCAGCCTCCCTTCCCCTCGGTAGTGGACTCTTCTTTTGTATATAGGGATAAACTTCCTTTTGTCATCCAATAATATATATCATTGGTAGCTTAAAAATCAAATCTCAAAAACCTAAGGTGAAAAATTAAAAACACCTGAAGGATTTTGGTGTTTAAATACAGGGAAGACTGGGTATTTTATAAGAATATATAATGTGGATTATCGTGTGCATTGTTGTAATTAGTAATTTATGGAGATTTGGAATCACATTGGTGGATTTGGAAGTGGTGGGTGGTAGATATGGCAGCGGTGAAGGTACACCCATCTGAGTTATTTGGCCTTAGAAGTGACTATATGAATCCTTCATAGTGGTTTTATGATAGTTTAAGAGAGATCAAAGGTGCTCTCACGCTTTGACATGGACAAAGATCTCTAGATCGAGCACTCTAGTGGTCTTCTATAGCATATATCTAGTGTTATAAATGGTGGAGGCCCTTCATCAAGCAACTGTAGTGGTGGAGGATATATGTGGGTTCAATCTATGAACAGGGTATGTAATGGGTTGTGGGATGTCATTGTTTAATTTTAATTATGAACAATACCCATGGTTATTAATCCCACACCAAAATCTATAGTGTTGGAGGCACTTTTATATAAGAAAATTTGTGGCCTCCGCTGCTTAGAATCATGTACCGGGGTGGGAACATGGATTCACTTTCACACGAACATAGGTTGCACAGATTTCACATCCCAAGAGGGCCTTGGCCCAACCTTATTCTCTATGATATTCACTACCCAAGTGCCACATCTGAGAATGGGAGTGATCCCCCATGAATCCCTTCAACTTGTACTAGAACTCCCTTAGGATTGAATGGTCGGGTGGTCCCTTGTGTGATGCCTATATGGAATGAAGTCCCTTAGGTTAAGAGATGGTCAACTTAGCCCTTAAATTTACCTGGATTACATTTGAAAATAACTAAGTAAATCCTCAATATGTTTTAACTAAAATAAATCATTAAAATCCTTAATTTAATTAAAATTTAATTCTTTAGTTACAATTTTCCAAATTTTCATAAAACATTGTATTTCATGGGTATTTTGAATGAAAAATAGTTTTAAATCATTGAAATTATTTATAAATATGCATGAAAATATGAGAGTTTCATACATATTATTCGACCATTAATAGACTCATTAGAATTTGAAAAATAAAAAAACTCCTCTAAACGCATAGCATATTGAGGTGTAACGCCCCGACCCTAGTATCCTAGAATAGGTACATTATTACATAATACTGGCATGATCACAAAAGATCAATTCCCAAAAGACCGATTAGTTTAGTGGCCATGGAAGTACTAGATACATTCATAAGGTTTACGTTACATCATAAAATAGAAAACTACAACAACATTGTTTCCATACACAACACTGAGATCCCAAAGACTATCCATGCAGTTGAGTCATAATATACTTCTTCACATCCTGGGAAAAATAAAAAATATAAAGGGGTGAACTCAAATGCTCATTAAGGATAACAATATACCGGAAATTTTCATAAATAAGCATAAACATTTAATGCAGTGTATATAACTAAAACAAAAGCCTTTTCAACATAAACTTCATCATAATATGGAAAATATAAATCAAAATAATTCCATTTACTTACTCTCATGGATATTCTACTAGTTGAATAATTACATTAAATATCAATAGCCACTTTCATAATGATGGAATGCATAATGCCAGACTTTCATAACCACAGAGTCAAGGCCTTGTACCGAGACTAAAAATTAGATTTTGTCAAGGCCTTGTTCCAAGACACCTGTTTGTCTCATAAGACCTACCGATGCATCGAGAAGCTATAGTGGGCTCCACCCGTCACTTACTAATTCCAATGCATTCCTCATATGAAAAGGTTTAAACATAACATAAACATTCGTATTAGTACTAGCATATGAAATGTCAATAATTTATCCATAAACAATTAATGGTATAAAAATAGAACATCCACAGTCAAACATATTACAAAACCTTCAATACAATATGGAAGTTTTGTATCCTAATAAATCAACTACCAATAAACTTAAAATCCATCAAAAGATGTTGACATAGATGAAATCGAAACATTTTTTAGAGAAATATATCTTTCTATTTTGAAATCATTTAAGAGTCACATATTTATAAAGAAAATATTTATTTTGAAAATATTATTATAATCTTGTGAGGTAAGGTTTTAGGATGTTATAATGGAGGAAAATAGCTGCACCCGCTGTATAAGTTATAAAAACATTCTTACCTTAATTTTGTCGAAAAGGTCATAAAGTACCTTGTTTGGAAAACGAAGGAAAGATTCCTTTAAAAACATATAAGGTAAAATAAGCGTAAAAATAACTTTTAACCCTTGACTATTAAATAGTAAAAATGTTTTGGAATACATTTTTATGAAACATGGATGTGGATGATGAAGAGGTCCCATTAGATACTTACGTAAAAACAACCTCGGATAATAAAGAGATTGGGAAATTAACCCTTACCTTGTACTTTTCCTTGGTCGAGGGTAGGTTAAACTCATGTATAACGGTGAAATAATTTTTATTAAGTTATAAAATAATCATATATATTAATATGATATCATATATGATCTTTTAACACTTCTTTGTTAATAATATCTTAGTATTATTGTCATTTTTGGTGTTAACTGATTCATTTTCCTTTGTATGCTTTATTACATAAGAAATGTTTGTTATGGATAGGATGTATCTTATTCATATTCAGAATGATATTAAATCTTTAAACTTTATTTTTAATCATCAAATGAAAATTATTATTGAATGGATATGATGGGGAATGAATCTCATCGTGTTCATGGAGATGGTAATTCTTACGTACGAATGAGCGACAATATCATTCTTTTGATATTAAAATAATATATAATTTGATGTTATATAATTTATATATAATAATTAAAATGTTATATTTATTATTTATATCAATTTCACATCATTATTATACCCATCAAAATAATAATTTATTGAATAACAATTACACCACGATGTGGAGACTGTAAGCTGTAAGTACGCACATATGGTGACATGTCATTCAAAGGATGGATAGAATAATGAATATGGTTGCACCATATTTATAAGAAAATAAAATCATATATAAGATACTAGAGTTATTATTTTATAATTGAAACAATAAATAAAGAGGAAGTGGAAGAAGAAAGGAACTTGAAAGAAGTGATGAAATATTTACCTCTTCTTCGGGTTCTTCCATTGGATTTGATCAAAAGGATACTTAGGTTAGATTTATGACTAAAGTAAATCCACTAGGATGAAAGGAGGACAGTTTAGAGGGTATTTTTTATGGTTTGGTTGGGACAAATGGATTTTAAGGTGTGAATTAGAGAGAAGGGGGAGTGCCCTTTTATAAGAGGGCTGAGGGGAACCTTAGGAAAAGCTAGAAATATTATTTTATAATAAAATAATTTTCAGTTTATAATGGCTCAAAAATGTATTATTTAAATTTTAAGGTGGGTATGGGTCGAAAACCACTCAATCAATAGGTTTTAGACAGGTTTGGGTTGTAATATTAACCTTATCTTTTAGATTTAACTCTTGGTTAAATAGTTTGACATTTACCATGTCTCTTTGTATTTTTATATCATATGGTTAATAAACTTACTATATACTTATAATAGAACCCCAATTGGTTCATTAATGATACACCTATCATTATATAATTATTTTTTCCAAACATTATATTTTTAGGAATATAATATCAATTAATAATATAATATTTGTTTTAAAAACTTTTTTATGTCAATTTTTACACTATTTGGTATTTTGTTTTTTCTAAATTAATAACAGCATTATTACTTAGAAAATAAATAATATAATAAATACTAACACGTCAAATTAACCTATAAAATTCATGGATGTAATCAAAATTTTCAAATTATATTTATTTTAACATCTATAATACCTATTATTTGATTCTTTCATTAATAAGGAAAATACTGCATCATCATTGTGTCATAAATAAATATATTTATTTTATGTCAAAAAAATATAAATAAAATATCATGAGGTAGGAAATATTTTTATATTTCTAATGACTATTTATAATAGAATAGATCAATTACATAACCTCAAATAAAAATTGTTTAACGAAAATATATTTTCTTTTGTTATTTTTGTCTCTACTTTAAATTATTTAATATATAATGTCATTATCAGTTCCAAGTGGCTCCATGGGATCCCAAAATCGACCCAAGGATTCTCATGGTTAGAAATATATCATCCAATAGGGTTAAGACACATTTTTGGGTAATTTAATATTATTATAATATTATTTTTTTAACCTTATTTAATGGATTTACCCCTTTAACCATGGTAAATAAAATATTTAGTCAAGTAAATATTCCTAATATCTAAAAATAAAAGTTACATATTTACAAAATTTGGACCTCCTGATTCCAAATATGAAATCCATTTTTCTAAATTCAAAATACAGAAGTGGCAGAAATTAATTTAAAATTAATTCCCGTTGTCAAAACAAAAAGCGTGTATTTAAGGAATAATAACTATCAAAAGATTGACACTTGCTTATGTCCAGTTTAAATGTGAAATTACGTCCAATGACAAAAATTAGATTAAATGGTAAAAATATAACCTAATTATACTTAAAAACCACTCAATATTATAATTTATCACTATAAATTATTTTTATTAAAAAAGTTGTTTTAATTAAAATTTAGTATTTTTCACTATTCATCAAAAAATGAATATTTTCAGAAAAATACTAAAAAAATTACCATAAGATAATTTCAATATTAAAAACCCAAAAATAAAGTCCATTATGAAATATAAAATTGATAAAATTTCAAAAAGTGGGTATTATTATTCATAATGGCTAGTTTGATGGGTCGTGATGTGTTAGAATCTCAATGTTGCATACAACACAAGCTATTGCATTGTTCAAAGGGAAACGTATTACGGAAGCTTGGAGTGTTACATTATCCCCTCCCTCAAATAATTTCATCCTCGAAATATATAGAATATTACTACATAAAAAGACTTGGGTGGTTCTTCATCATAAGTTCCTCAGATTCCCACGTTGCCTCTTCTATCTTATGGTTTCTCCATAGAACTTTTACCAGATGAGTCATCTGGTTTCTCAGCACTTGTTCTCTTGTATCAAGAACCTTGACAGGCTCTTTGCAAAAATACATATCGGGTTCCATCTCTAATTCCTCATAGGTGAGTACATGCGTTGGGTTAGGCATGTATTTTCTCAATAGGGATACGTGGAACACATCTTGAACTTTGGAGATACTTGGTGGCATTTCCAAATAGTAAGCTACATCCCCAATTAAATCTAGAATTTAGAAAGTTATGATGTACCTAGGACTCAATTTTCCATTCTTAACGACACGTATGACACCCTTCCATGGAGATACCTTCAAGAAAGCGTGATCTCTTACCTAAAATTCCAAATCCTTCCTTCGATTATCGGCATAACTCTTATTCCTACTTTGAGATTCTTTGATGTGGGTTTGGATTACCTTCACCTTTTCCATTGTTTCCTCCACAAGTTCCGGGACTAAGAGTTTTCTTTCACCAACATCATCCCAACCGGCTGGTGTGCAACATCTCTTTCCATATAACGCTTCATATGGTGCCATCTGAATACTTGAATGGAAGCTATTGTTATAGGAAAATTCTACCAAAGGTAAATATAGATCCCACATACCTTGAAAGTCAAGTGAGCATGATCTCAACGTGTCTTCTAACATTTGAATAGTCTGTTCTGATTGTCCATCAGTTTGGGGGTGGTTGGTAGTGCTCAAACGAACTTCAGTATCTAGGGATTTCGGAATACTTTTCCAGAATCTTGATGTAAAACATGGATCATGATCAGAAAAAATCGATATGGGTACTCCATTAAGTCTCACAACTTCATTAATATATAGTCTTATTAGACGTTCAAGTGGTAAATCTTCTCTTATAGCAAGAAAATGTGCTGACTTTGTAAGACGATCAATAATGACCCATATTGCATCATTTCTTCTAGGAGTCTTTGGTAGTCCCATGACAAATTCCATCATAATATTATCCCATTTCCAGTCAGGTATGGGAATAGGTTTCATAACTCCTCCAGGTCGTTTCCTTCCAGCTTTCACTTGTTGACAAATCATACATCTTGACACAAAATCAGCAATCTCCCTCTCCATGTTGTCCCACCAAAAATGTTCCTTCAAATCCCTATACATCTTGGTGATACCATGGTGTATAGAGAAATTGGAACTATTAGAATCATCCAACAATTCCCTTTTTAGATAATTTATATCGGGAACACAAAGTCTCTTCCCAAATTTCAAAATTCCATCTTCATACACAGTCACTCAATCTCCCATCATTCACAGCTTTAATCCTCTTTTGAAACTCCTCATCATTAGCTTAAGAAATTTTTATCCTTTATAATAAAGATGTTTTGGAAACCATTTGAAAAAGTATTGATGATCCACCTTCCATGGTTATTCCCATATCCATCTTTACTAGATCCATGATAATAGGATCCCTTTCAACACTCATCTTGTTCAAAACTCCATGATCTTTTCTGATCAAAGAATCTTCCACTTTATTTTCCTTCCCCGGGTGGTAGTGTATCGTGTAATCATAATCCTTTGGTAGTTCAAGCCATATTCTTTGCCTCATGTTGAGTTCTTCCTATGAGAAAATATAATTCAAACTCTTATGATCGGTATATATCTCACATTTTTCACCATATAGTTAATGTATCCATATCTTCAAATCAAATATTACAGTTGCTAACTCAATATCATGAGTAGGGTAGTTTTTCTCATGAATTTATAGTTATCGTGATGCATAGGCAATAACCCTATCATTCTGTATAAGGAAAAAACCAAGTCATTTCTTTGATGCATCACTATAAATAAAAAACCCATCATTCCCCGATGGTAGAGTCAGTATAGGAGCATTGACTAATCTTCTCTTTGGTTCTTCAAAACATTATTCACACTATTTTGTCCAAACAAAGTTAACCCCTTTACGTGTGAGCTTGGTTAATAGGTTATCCAATCGGGAAAAATTCTGGATGAAATGCCGATAATAACCTGCTAAACCAATAAAACTGCGTACCTCAGTTATACTCTTCGGTGTTGGCCATTCATGGATTGTTGTTGTCCTAGAAGTATCAAAAGAGATTCCATCCTTAGAGAAAATATGGCCAAGAAAAGAAATCTCCTGAAGCCAGAATTCACACTTACTAAACATCCCATATAATTCATTTCTTCTAAGAGTCTTTAGAATAATGTGCCATTGATTTTCATGATCTTAATAGCTTTTGAATTATACCAAGATGTCATTAATAAATAACCCCAAAAAGTCATCAAGATATTCCTTGAAAACTTTATTCATTAGATCCATGAAGATAGAGGGTGCATTAGTCAATCCAAAAGGCATTACTGTAAACTCGTAATGCCCATACCTGGTTTGAAATGCTGTTTTTGGAATGTCTTCCTTCTTCACACACAACTAATGATATCCAGATCTAAGGTCAATCTTTTAAAATTATTGATCTCCATGAAGCTGGTAGAATAAATCATCAATGCGAGGTAGGGGATACTTGTTCTTTATTATTATAGCATCGATCTCCCTGTAGTGAATGCACAACATCATAGATCCATCTTTCTTCTTAACAAAAAATATAGGGGATCCACATGGAGAAACACTAGGTAAAATAAGTCCCTTATTACTCAATTCCTCTAGTTGTTTCTTTAGTTCCACTAATTCCACAGTTTCCATTTTATAAGGAGTATTTGATATGGGCCTTGAACCAGGAATTAAATCAATGGAAAAATCAATTTCTTGTTCTGGAGGATGTCCAGGTAAATCCTCCAGAAATACATCAACATACTCTTGCATAATATCTACATCCTCTATTTGAACATTCTTTTCCTCACCCAAAGTTATTTCATTCTCTTCCTCCCTAATAATTGAATTTAGTTGAGCTACTAGGGGTATATCTAGATAAGAATTTGGTGATGATGATTCTGCTCTAGAGATAAGCTGTTCTTTATCATCGTCATCAAAAATAGTAACGACCTTCTTCTTACAATAAATTTTTGCATCATGGTCTGAAATCCAATCCATACCAAGGATTATATCAAATTCAATCATGGGTATGATTATGATATCAGTGGATAAAGAAAATTTATATTCCCTAATGGGAACTGATTCACAAAACTTTGTAGCAATGATACTTCCCTTAGGAGATTTTACTGACAACTCCCTTGTTAAATCAAATTGGAGATATCTAATTTTCTTAGCAAACTGGGAAGATATGAAACAATGCGATGATGCAGAATCAAATAAAGCATTGTCTAAACTTGAGGAAACCATTAAATTACCTACCACTACATCTTTCAGAGCTTTAACCTCAGAAGTAGTGATAGCATAAGCTTGGCCTTGATCCCTTGGCCTCTTCTAAAGTAATTTCCCCTAACGCTTAGGACATTCATTTGAATAATTCCCCCTTTCTCTATAATTGTAGCATTCAACGTCGACAGCCTCTTTCTTCCCCTTAAAACCACGAGATTGGTGGAGTTTTTCACCTCACTTTTAATAGACTCTCATTCTCTTCAGTCAAGTACCGGGGTGTTTCTTCCCACATTTACTACACTATAGATATTCAACTTTTCCCAACTTCCCCTTATTTCCATTTCCAGAGTGTTCAGTAGATATCTTCTTCTCTTTCTTTTCTTTAAAGTCGTAAGACTTAGAGAATTATTTTTCTATCTTGATAGCACATGAGACAATATCTTCGTACAACGAGAAGGATTATGAGACTAATGCTCGATGGAGAAATGGTTTTAACCCATAAAAGAAACAATCAATCTTACTTCTTGTGTCATGTATATAATTTTCAACATGCCTCACTAACCTTGTAAATTTTTCTTCATACTTTGTGAAATTCTCATTCTACTTTTTCCTCAGACTCAGAAATTACCTTTCCATATCTGATTTATGGTCATGAGGAAAGTATTTTTCTATGAAAATTTCTTTAAACTACCTCCCTTCCATATTTGATACATCATCATCTTCCTTTTTGTTTAAAATCAATGACCACCATTGATCAGCATCTCTAGTGAGGCGGTAAACTTCCATGACACCTCTTTTCCTTTCGCAACTCCCCAAGGCATGGAATATTTTCTCTAAGTAATTTATCCAAGGCTCATCTACTAGTTTATTTGTAACCCCATTGAATGTTGGTGTTTGTTGCTTCCTAAAGCAATATAACATTGATCCTTCATGCTGTGGATTAGGGTGCTCCATACGGGTAAGGTTATTATTCATAACCTGAGTGAGTTTTCCCAGTATAGTGATTAGCTGATCAGCACCAGTTGCATCACCAACTCCACTATAATTATCTTGAGTAGGAGGGAAATACCTACATGGAGCGCGTGCATTGATATGGTTTATATTCCATCCACTAGGCTCCATTTCTAAACAATTGCATAAACTGGATTATTTTATGAATCGAAATACATAATTCCAAACTTGTAAAACACTTAACATAAATTAAACAGTTTATGGATACAATCCATAATCATAAAAAATGTTTTCTTTGATGAATTATATAATAATAAACCCTTAATAATGGTTTGTAAATAAAATGATAATTATCTTAAGCATATCCCCCGGGAGTGTCGTAACCAAGAGTGCAGCAAGTCCCGTTGTTGTGCACCAGTTCCCATTCGAGTCTAGCTCAAAGTGGTTTTTTTGGGTTTTAACCATAGGTACATCTATGGTAGAGCTGACTCTACCTACTCGTATCCAGATAGGGATGCATTTCTTAGAAAACTCACAAAATCTCTACAACACCAAAATTCTAGGAAGTTCTTCTATACTAATCCCCAAAGTCTATCTTAGGGTAATGTGCTCTAATCAGATTTTATCAAAATCTAGATTCCAAGGATTGTGCTAAACTTACTCTGATACCAACTATAACACCCCGACCCTAGTTACCCAGAATCGGTGCATTATTACTTAACATTGGCATGATCACAAAAGATCAAGTCTCGAAAGACCGATTAGTTTAGTAGACTTGGAAGTACTAGATACATTAATAAGGTTTACATTACATTATAAAATAGAAGACTACAAAAATATTGTTTCCATAGACAACACTGAGATCCCATAGACTATCCCTATAGGTCAGTCATAATATACTTCTTCGCATCCTGGGAAAAATAAAACATAGAAAGGGGTGAGCTCAGATACTCAGTAAGGATAACAATATAGCGGAAACTTTTGAAAATAAGCCTAAACATTTAAGGCAATGTATAGAACTAAAACAAAATCCTTTTCAACATAAACTTCATCATAATATGGAAAATATAAATCAAAATAATTACATTTACTTGCTCACATGGATATTCTACTAGTCGAACAATCACATGCAATATCAATAGCCACTTTCATAATGTTAGAATGCATAATGTTAAACTTTCATAACCACATAGTCAAGGCCTTATGCCAAGACTACAAATAAGATTTTGTCAAGGCCTTGTACCGAGACACTAGTTTGTCTCATGATACCTATCGATGCATCGAGGAGTTATAGAAGTCTCCATCTGTCACTTACTTAGTCCAATGCATTCGTCATATGAAAAGGTTTAAACATAACATAAACATTCGTATTAAGACTAGCATACAAAATGTCAATACTTTATCCATAAACCATGAAAGGTATAAAAATAAAACATCCACAATAAAACATATCACAAAACCTTCAATACAATATGGAAGTTTTGTATCATAATAAATCAACTTCAAATAAACATAAAATCCGTCAAAGGATGTTGACATAGATGAAATAAAAACATTTTTTAGAGAAATATCTCTTTCTATTTCGAAATCATTAAAGAGTCACATAATTATAAAAGAAAACATTTATTTTGAAAATATTATTATAAGATTGTAAGGGAATATTTGATGATTTTATGACGGTGGAAAATAGCCGCACCCACCATATAAGTTAAAAAAAACATTCTTACCTTAATTTTGTAAAAAATTTCATAAAGTACCTTGTTTGGAAAACGACGGAATGATTCCTTTAAAAACATATAAGTTCAAATAAGGGTATAAATGAATTTAACCCATAGTCTAGTAAATAGTAAATATGTTTTGGAATACATTTTTAAGAAACATGGATGTAGATAATAAAGTGGTACCAGTAGATGCTTACGTAAAAACAACCTCGGATAATAAAGAGATTGTGAAATTAAACCTTACCTTGTACTTTTCCTTGGTCGAGGGTATATTAAACTCTTGTATAATGGTGAAATAATTGTTATTAAATTATAAAAGAATCATATACATTAATATGATATCATATATGATCTTGTAACATTACTTTGTTAATAATATCTTAGTAATATCGGCGTTTCGTGTGTTAACCGATTCATTTTACTTTGTAAGATTTGTTACATAAGTAATGTTTGTTATGGATATGATGTATATTATTCATCTTCATAATGATATTAAGTCTTTAAAAATTATTTTTAATCATCAAATAAAAATTATTCTTGAATGGATATGATGGGGAATGAATCTCATCATATTCGTGGAGATGGTAATCCGTACGTACGCACGAGCGAAAAAATCATTCTTTTGAAATTAAAATAATATATCATTGGATTTTATATCATTTATATAGAATCATTATCATGTTATATTTATTATTTATAACAATTAAATATCAATATTGTAATGCCCTAAGCTTCCACAGTACGCTTCCCTTTGAATAATACAGTAGCGTGTGTTGTACGCAACTTCGAGTTCTAACACACACCACAGCCAATCAAACTAGCTGTTATGAATAGTAATACCCACTTTCTGAAATTTTATATATTTTATCTCTCAAAATGGAAAACATTTTTGGATTTGAAATATTGAAATTATCCTAGGGTAAAATTTTGGAACTTTTCGGATAACTTTTATATTTTGATGAATAGTGAAAATTACTAAATTTTAATTAAAAAAACTTTTTTAATCAAAATAATTAATAGTGATAAATTATGAATTTGAGTGGTTTTAAATAATATTTATAATATATTTTTATCATTTAATACAATTTTGTTTATTGGACATAATTTTACATTTAAACCTGACATAAACAACTAACAATCTTTTGATAGTTATTATCTATTAAAAACATGCTTTTTGTTTTAACAATGGGATTTAATTTTAAATTAATTTCTGCCACTTCCGTGTTTTTGAATTTATAAATATGGATTCCATATTTGTAATAAGGAGGTCCAAATTTTTTAAATAGGTAACTTTTATTTTTAGACATTTTGAATAATTACTTTGGTAAATATTTTATTTACCATGGTTAAAGGGTAAATCCGGTAAAAAAGGGTAAAAAATAATATTATAATAATATTAATTTACCATAAAACGTGTCCTAATACTATTGGTTGATAAATTTCCGACCATGGGCATCTTCGGGTCAATTTTGGGACCCCATATATCCACTTGTATGTGATAATGACACTTTCTATTAATTAAGTTAAAGTAAATACAAAAATTACATAAGCATATATCTTTTAGAAAAACAATTTTTACATAGGTTTATATATATTATATTTTCAACTATAAATATTAATTAGAAAGATAAAAATATTTCCTATATAATAGTATTTTATTTATAATTTTTAGACATTAAATAATTTAATTTATTTATGACACAATGATGATTCAGTAATTACCATATTAATGAAAGATTAAGATACTTGATATTATAAATACCCAAATAAATGTAATTCGAGACTTTTTATAAATTCCAATAATTTTATAGGTTAATATGACTTGTTATTATTGTTTATATAAATTTTTTTCTAAGTAATAATGCTGTTATGAATTTATCAAAAACAAAATACCCAATAGGGTCAAAATTGACATAAAAGAGTTTTTAAAACAAATATTATATTATTAGTTGATATTCAATTCCTAAAAATCTAAGTTTTGGCCAAGAGACTTATATCATGATAGGTGTATCATTAATGGAACACTTGGGGGTCTCTTGGATGAATATAGTAAGTTTATTAGCTATATAATATAAAAATACAAAGTGACATGGTAAATGTAAAACTAATTAACTAAGAGTTAAAACTAAAAGATAAGTTTAATATAGTGACCCAAAACTGTCTAAAACCTATTGGTTGAATGTTTTTCAACCTATAACAACCTTAAAATTTAAATAATACACTTTTAATCCATTATAAATAGAATATGAATTTATTATAAAATAATATTTCTAGCTTTTCCAAAGGTTCCCCTCACCCCTCTTATAAAAGGGAACTCCCCCTTCTCTCTAATTCATAACTTAAAAGCCTTTGGTATTGGAAAAACTCTACCAAAATACCCTCTAACATATCCTCCCTTCATCCTGGAGTCCTTAATTTAGTCAGAAAGCCAACCTAAGGATCCCTTTTGATCAAATCAAAAGGAAGAACCCGAAGAAGAGGTAATGTTTTCACCAACCTCTTTCAAGTTCCTTTCTTCTTCAACTTCTTCTTTATTTGTTATTACCATTATAAAATAATAACTCTAATATCATCTATATACTATGATGTTATTATAAATATGGTACAACCATATTCAGTATTATATCCATCCTTTGAATGACATGTCACCATACGTGCATACGTACGGCTTACCGTCTCCACGTCGTGGTGTAATTGTTATTCAAAATATTATTATTTGGATGCGTATAATAATGATTCTTAATTAATTTAAATAATAAATATAACATGATATTGATTCTGTATATATGATATACTATCCAATTATATATTATTTTAATAAAAAAATAATGATATTGTCGCTCGTACGTACGTATGGACTACCGTCTCCACGAACGCGATGAGATTCATTCCCCATCGTATCCATTCAAGTATAATTATCATTTGATGATTAAAAATAATGTTTAAGTACTTTATATCATTCTATATATGAATAATATAAAACCTATCCATAACAAACATAGCTTATGTAACAAAACATATAAAATAAAATGAGTAAGTTAACACCTGAAACGAAGATAATACTAAGATATTATTAACAAAGTAATGTTAAAAGATCATATATTATATCATATTAATGTATATGATTATTTTATAATTTAATAACAATTATTTCACCATTATACAGGAGGTTAACCTACCCTCGACTAAGGAAAATTACAAGGTAAGGGTTTATTTCACAATCTCTTCATTATCCAAGGTTTTTTATACATAATTATCCACTAGGACCTCTTTATTATCCACATCCATGTTTCGTAAAAATGTATTTCAAATCATTCTTACTATTTTACATACTATGGGATAAATTAATTTATACTTTTTATAAGAATTTTATAGAGGAATCTTTCTGTTGTTTTCCGAACAAGGTCCTTTTTAACCTTTTCGACAGAATTAAGGTAAGAATGTCTTTTTTTAACTTATACGGTAGGTGCGGCTATTTTCTGCCATTATAAAATCTTTGAAGCTTCCCTTAAAATATTATAAGGATATTTTTGAAAGCAAATGTTTTATTTTATAATTATGTGACTTTCAAATGATTTTAAAAAAGAGATATTTCTCTCAAATAGTTTTGATTTCATCTATGTCCATATCCTTTGATGGATGTTAAGCTTATTTGAAGTTGATTTATTATGATAAAAGACTTCCATATTGTATTGAAGGATTTGTGATATGTTTGAATGTGGATGTTTTATTTTTATGCCATTCATGGTTTATGGATAAAGTATTGAAATTTTGTATGCTAGTTTTAATACGAATTTTTATGTTATGTTTAAACCTGTTCATATGAGGAATGCATTGGATTTAATAAGTGACGGGTGGAGCCCGCTATATATCCTCTATGCATTGGTAGGTCTCATGAAAAAAAAACTAGTGTCTTGGCATGAGGCCTTGACAAAATTTTATTTGTAGTCTTGGAATGAGGCCTTGGCTACGTGGTTATGATTGTCTGGCATTATGCATTCCATCATTATGAAAGTAGTTATTGATATTGCATGTGATTATTCGACTGGTAGAATATCCATGTGAATAAGTAAATGGCATTATTTCATTTTATTTTTTCCATATTATTCTGAAGTTAAAGTTTAAAATGATTTTGTTTTAGTTATACATTACCTTAAATGTTTATGCTTATTTATGAAAGTTTATGCTATGTTGTTATCCTTACTGGGCATTTGAGATCACCCCTTTCTATATTTTATTTTTTCCAGGATGTGAAGAAGTATTTTATGAATGACCTGCAGGGATAGTATAAGGGGATATGAGTGTGGAGACAAGATGTTGTTGTAGTTTTCACTTTATGATGTAATGTAAAATTTAAGAATGTATCTAGTTATTCCAAGGCTATTAAACTAATCGGTATTTCGAGACTTTATCTTTTGTGATCATGCCAATATTATGTAATAATGCACCGACTCTGGGTAACTGGGTTGGGGCATTACAGTTGGTATCAGAGGAAGTTGAGTATAGACCTTGGAAGCTAGATTTAGATAAACTCTGATTAGAGAAGATAGCCCTAAGATATACTTTGAGGATTAGTATAGAAGAACTTCCTAGAATTTTGGTATTGTATATATTTTGTGAGTTTTCCGAGCAATACATCCCTTTCTGGATACGAGCATGTAGAGGCATCTCTGGCATAGATGTACCTGAGGGTAAAACCCGAAAACACCGCTTTGAGCTAGACTCGAACGGGAACTGGTGCACAATAACGGGACTTGTTGCACTCTTGGTTATGACACTCCTGGGGGATATGCTTAGATAATTCTCATTTTCTTTACAAATCATTATGAAGGGTTTATGAGTATATACTTTTTCAAAGAAAACATTTTTTTATGATTATGGATTATATCCATAAATAGTTAAGTGTAATTATGTATTTTGATTCATAAACTGATCTAGTTATGCCTTTGTTTAGAAATGGCGCCTAGTGGAAGAAATGGAAACCATATCAATGCACGCACTCCATGTAGAGATTTCCATCCTGCTCAAGATAATTATAGTGTAGCTGGTGATACAACTGGTGTTGATCAGCTTATCACCATACTGGGAAAAATCACTCAGGTTATGAATAATAACCTTACCCATATGGAGAAACCTAATTCATAGCATGGAGGATCAATGTTAGATCACTTCATAAGGAAACAACCACCAACATTTAATGGGAGTACAAATCCATTGGTAGCGGAGCAATGGATAAGTTCCCTAGAAAAAATATTTCAGGCTTTAGGGAGTAGTGAAAGGGAAAAAGGTATCATGGCAGTTTACCGCCTCACTGGAGATTCTGATCAATGGTGGTCATTGATTCAAAACATGAAGGAAGATTATGAAGTATCAAATATGGAATGGATGGAGTTCAAAGATCAGTTTTTAGAAAAATACTTTCCTCGTGACCATCGAGCAGATATGGAAAGGTAATTTATGAGTCTGAGATAAAAGTATGATGAGAATGTCTCAAAGTATGAGGATAACTTTACAAGGTTATCAAGGTATGATGAAGATTATATAAGAAACCAAAGAAGTAAGATTGATCATTTCTTTTATGGGTTAAAACCATTTCTCCGTCGAGCATTAGTCTCACAATCCTTCTTGTCGTATGAAGACATTGTCTCATGTGCTATCAAGATAGAAAAGGAATTATCTAAGTCTTATTACGTTAAAGAAAAGAAAGAGAAGAATAGATCTACTGATCAATATGGGAATGGAAATAAGGGGAATAAGGTAAAAGTTGAATATCCATCCTGCAGTAAATGTGGGAAGAAACACCCGAGTACTTTCTTGAAGGTAATGGGTGTGTGTTACAAGTGTGGTGAAAAAAGGCCACCAAGCTCGTGATTGTAAGGGGAAGAATGAATCTACTGATGTCCAATGCTACAATTGTAGGGAGATGGGACATTGTGCAAATGAATGTCCTAAGTGTCAGGGGAACTTACCTCAAAAAAGGCCAAGGGATCAAGACCAAGCTTATGCTATCACTACTGCTGAGGTAGAAGCTCCTAAAGATGTGGATGCAGGTAATTTAATGGTTTACTCAAGTTTAGCAAGTGCATTATTTGGTTCTGGATCATCGCATTGTTTCATATCTTCCCAGTTTGCTAAGAAAATTAGATATTTCCAATTTTGATTTAATAATGGAGTTGTCAGTTAAAACTCCTAAGGGAAGTATCATTGCAACGATTTTTTGTGAATCAATCCCCATTAGAGCACATAAATGTTCTTTATCCTCTGATCTCATCATCATACCTATGATTGATTTTGATATAATCCTCATTATGGATTGGATTTCGGACCATGAAGTGAATATTTATTGTAAGAATAAGGATGTTACGATTTTTGATGATGATGATAAGGAACCCCTTATCTTTAGAGCAGAATTGTTAAAACCTAATTCTTATCTAGATCCACCCCCTGTAGCTCAACTAAATTCAATTATTGGGGGATGAAGAGAATGAAATTACTGTGGGTGAGGAAAGGAATGTTCAAATAGAGGATGTACCTATTGGGAAAGAATATGTAGATGTGTTTCTAGAAGATTTACTTGGACATCCTCCAGAATGAGAAGTTGAGTTTTCCATTGATTTAATTTCTGGATCAAGGCCTATATCAAAGAACCCTTATAGAATAGACACTGTGGAATTAGTTGAACTAAAGATAAAACTATAGTAATTGAGTAATAAGGGATTTATTCACCCTAGTGTTTCTCCATGGGGATCTCCTGTTCTTTTTGTTAAAAATAATGATGGATTTATGAGGTTATGTATTGACTATAGGAAAATCAATGAAATAACAATAAAGAACAAGTATCCCCTACCTCGCATTGATGATTTATTTGACCAACTATGTGGAGTTTAATACTTTTCAAAGATTGACCTTTGATCTGGATACCATCAGTTGTGTGTGAAGAAGGAAGACATTTCGAAGACAACATTTCGAACTAGGTACGGGCATTATGATTTTACAGTAATGCCTTTTGGGCTGACTAATGAACCCCCTGTATTCATGGATCTAATTAATAGAGTTTTCAAGGAATATATCGATGATTTTGTGGTGGTATTTATTAATGATATCTTGGTATAATCCAAAAGATAAAAAGATCATGAAAATCACTTGTGCATTATCTTAAAGACTCTGAGAAGACATGAATTATATGGGAAGTTTAGCAAGTGTAAATTATGGATTAAGGAGATTTCTTTTCTTAGACATATTGTCTCTAAAGATGGAATCTCTGTTGATCCTTCTAATACCAAGGAAATCCAAGAAATCCTGCACCGACGAGTATAACTGAGGTACGCAGTTTTATTGGTTTAGTAGGTTATTATCGATGTTTCGTCCAGAATTTTGCCCGATTGGCTAACCCATTAACAAAGCTCACACGTAAAGGGGTTAAATTTGTTTGGAAAAAAGAGTATGAATAATTTTTTGAAGAAATGAAGAGAATATTAGTCAATGATCCTATATTGACTCTACCATTGAGGAATGATGGGTTCATTATTTATAGTGATGCATCAAAGAAAGGACTTGGTTGTGTCCTTATGTAGAATGATAGGGTTATTGCCTATGCATCACTATAGTTTAAAATTCATGAGAAAAACTATCCTACTCATGATCTCGAGTTAGCAGCTATGATCTTTGCTTTGAAGATATGGAGACACTACCTCTATGGTGAGAAATGTGAGATTTATACTGATCACAAGAGTTCGAAGTATATTTTCTCACAAAAATAACTCAACATGAGGCAATGGAGATGGCGTTAATTGCTCAAGGATTATGATTGCA
This sequence comes from Viscum album, assembly GCA_963277665.1. Classification (NCBI taxonomy): domain Eukaryota; kingdom Viridiplantae; phylum Streptophyta; class Magnoliopsida; order Santalales; family Viscaceae; genus Viscum; species Viscum album. The sequence continues at coordinate 283,635,305 of OY728129.1, forward strand.
CGATACACTGCCACTCGGGGAAGGAAAACAAGGTGGAATATGCTTTGAGCAGAAATGATCATGGAGTTTTGAACAATATGAGAATTGAAAGGGATCCAATTTTCATGGATCTAGTGAATATGGACATGGGAATAACCATTGAAGGTGAAACATAAATTCTATTTAAAATGGTTGCCAAACCATATTTACTAGAAAGGATTATGAGTTCTCGGAATGATGATGAATAATTTCAAAATAAGATTAAAGCTATGAATGATGGGAGATTGAGAGACTTTGTGTATGAATATGGAATTTTGAAATTTGGGAAGAGACTTTGTGTTCCCGATATACCTGATCTGAAAAGGGAATTGTTGGACGATGCTTATAGTTCTAATTTCTCAATACACCCTGGGAGCACCAAAATGTATAGAGATTTGAAGGAACAATTTTTTTGGGACAACATGAAGAGGTAGATTGCGGATTTTGTGTCAAGATGTATGGTTTTCCAATAAGTGATAGCTGGAAGGAAACAGCCTAGAGGAGTCATGCAACCTCTTCCCATACCCGAGTGGAAATGGGATAATATCACAATGGACTTTGTCATGGGACTACCAAAGGCTCCTAGAAGGAACGATGCAATATGGGTCATTGTTGATCGTCTTACCAAATCATCACATTTTCTTTCTATAAGAGAGGATCTACCACTTGAACGTCTAGCAAGGATATATATTAATAAATTTGTGAGACTTCATGGAGTACCCCTATCAATTGTTTCTGATCGTGATCCTCGTTTTACATCAAGATTTTGGAAGAGTCTTCAGAAGGCCTTAGATACTGAACTTCATTTGATCACTGCCTACCACCCTCAAACAGATGGACAATCAGAACGGACTATTCAAACCTTAGAATACATGTTGAGATCATGCTCACTTGACTTTCAGGGTATGTGGGATCAATATTTATCTCTGGTAGAATTTTCCGATAACAATAGCTTCCATTCAAGTATTCGGATGGCACCATATGAAGCGTTATACGAAAAGAGATGTCACATACCAACCTGTTGGGATGACGTCGGTGAAAGAAAAATTGTAGGCCCAGAACTGGTGGAGGAAACAATGGAAAAGGTAAAGGTAATCCAAAACCACATCAAAGCAGCTCAAAGTATGCAGAAGAGCTATGCCGGTAACCGAAGGAAGGATTTGAAATTTCAAGTAGGAGAACATGTTTTCTTGAAGGTATCTCCATGGAAGGGAGTTATAAGTTTCGGTAAGAAAGGTAAATTGAGTCCCAGGTACATCGGACATTTCGAAATTCTATAACAAATTGGGGTTGTAGCTTCCCGTTTGGCAATGCCGCCAAGTCTCTCCAAAGTTCACGATGTGTTCCACGTATCACTGTTGAGGAAATACATGTCTGACCCAACGAATGTACTCACCTATGAAGAATTAGAACTAGAACCTAATCTGTCTTATTGTGAAGATCTCATCAAGATTCTTGATACAATATAACAAGTGCTGAGAAACTGGATGACTCGTCTGGTAAAATTTCTATGGAGTAACCATAAGATGGAAGAGGCAACGTGGGAACCCGAGGAACTTATGATGAAGAACCACCCGTGACTTTTCATGTGGTAGTATTTTAGAAATTTTGAGGACAAAATTATTTGAAGGAGTGTAGAATGTGACACCCCAAGCTTCCATGGTACGCTTCCCTTTGAATAATACAGTAGCATGTGTTGTACGCAACTTTGAGTTCTAACACACACCACAACCAATCAAACTAGCCGTTATGAATAGTAATACCCACTTTTTGAAATTTTATAAATTTTATCTCTCAAAATGGACTTAATTTTTGGATTTGGAATATTGAAATTAGCCTAGGGTAAAATTTTGGAACTTTTCAGATAACTTTTATATTTTGATGAATAGTGAAAATTACTAAATTTTAATTAAAAACAAATTTTTGAATCAAAATAATTAATAGAGATAAATTATGAATTTGAGTGGTTTTAAAGTATATTTATAATATATTTGTACCATTTAATACAATTTTGGTCATTGGACATAATTTCACATTTAAACTGGACATAAACAACTGTCAATCTTTTGATAGTTATTTATCTCTTAAAAACACGCTTTTTGTTTTAACAACGAGAATTAATTTTAAATTAATTTCTGCCACTTCTGTGTTTTTTAATTTAGAAATATGGATTAAATATTTGGAATAAAGAGTTCCAAATTGTGTAAATAGGTAACTTTTATTTTTAGACATTTTGAATAATTACTTCGACAAATATTTTATTTACCAGGGTTAAAAGGTAAATCGAGTAAATATGGGTAAAAAATAATATTATAATAATATTAATTTACCCTAAAACGTGTCCTAACCCTATTGGTTGATAAATTTCTAACCATGGGCATCTTTGGGTAGATTTTGGGACCCCATAGATCCACTTGTAAGTGATAATGACACTTTATATTAATTAAGTTAAAGTAAATACAAAAAAAGCATAAGCATATATCTTTAAGAAAAAAAATTTGCATAGGGTTATATATATTATATTTTTTACTATAAATATTCATTAGAAATATAAAAATATTTCATATATAATAGTATTTTATTTATAATTTTTAGACATTAAATAATTTAATTTATTTATGACACAATGATGATGCAGTAATTACCATATTAATGAAAGATTAAGATAATTGATATTATAAATACCCAAATAAATGTAATTTGATACTTTATATAAATTACAATAATTTTCTAGGTTAATATTTAATATTAATATTGTTTATATAAAAATATTTTGAAGAAATAATGCTGTTATGAATTTATCAAAAACAAAATACCCAATAGTATCAAAATTGACATAAAAGAGTTTTTAAAACAAATATTATATTATTAATTGATATTAAATTCCTAAAAATATAAGGTTCGGCCAAGATACTTATATAATGATAGGAGTATCATTAATGGTCTACTTTTGGGTCTCTTGGATGTATATAGTAAGTTTATTAACTATATAATATAAAAATACAAAGTGACATTGTAAATGTCAAACTAATTAACTAAGAGTTAAAACTAAAATATAAGTTTAATATAGTGACCAAAACCTGTCTAAAACCTATTGGTTGAATTTTTTTCGACCTATCCCCACCTTAAAATTTAAATAATATACTTTGGAGCCATTAGAAACCGAATATGAATTTATTATAAAATAATATTTCTAGCTTTTCCAAAGGTGCCCCTCGCCCCTCTTATAAAATGGAACTACCCCTTATCTCTAATTCATAACTTAAAAGCCTTTGGTCTCGGATAAAATCCCCCCAAATACCCTCTACAATATCCTAATATCATCCTAGAGTCCTTTATTTAGTTATAAAGCCAACCTAAAGAGCCCTTTTGATCAAATCAAAAGGAAGAACCCGAAGAAGAGGTAATGTTTTCACCACCCTCTTTCAAGTTCCTTTCTTCTTCATCTTCTTCTTTCTTTGTTATTACCATTCTAAAATAATAACTCCAGTATCTTATATATACTGTGATTTTATTATAAATATTTTACAACCATATTCAGTATTATATCCATCCTTTGATTGACATGTCACCATACGTGCGTACGTACGGCTTACCGTCTCCACGTCGTGGTGTAATTGTTATTCAAAATATTATTATTTGGATGCATATAATAATGATGTATAATTAATTTAAATAATAAATATAACATGATATTTATTCTTTATATATGATATACTATCCAATTATATATTATTTTAATATCAAAAGAATGATATTGTCGTTCATGCGTACATACGGACTACCATCTCCACGAATGCGATGAGATTCATTCCCCATCGTATCCATTCAAGTCTAATTCTCATTTGATGATTAAAAATAATGTTTAAGGACTTGATATCATTCTGGATAGGAATAATATACAACTTATCCATAATAAACATAGCTTATGTAACAAAACATATAAAAGAAAATGAGTAAGTTAACACCCAAAACGACGATAATACTAAGATATTATTGACAAAGCAATGTTAAAAGATCATATATGATGTCATATTAATGTATATGATTCTTTTATAATTTAATAACAATTATTTCACCATTTTACAGGAGGTTGACCTACCTTCGACTAAGGAAAAGTACAAGGTAAGGGTTTATTTCACAATCTCTTCATTATACGAGGTTGTTTATACATAATTATCTACTAGGACCTCTTTATCATCCACATCCATGTTTCCTAAAAATGTATTTCAAATCATTCTTAATATTTTACATACTATGGGTTAAATTAATTTATACCCTTGTTTGACTTTTTATAAGAAGTTTATAAAGGAATCTTTCTGTCGTTTTCCAAACAAGGTCCTTTTTAACCTTTTCGACAAAATTGAGGTAAGAATGTCTTTTTTTAACTTATATGGAAGGTGCGGCTATTTTCTGCCATTATAAAATCTTCTAAGCTTCCCTTAAAATCTTATAAGGATATTTTAAAAGTAAATGTTTTATTTTATAATTATGTGACTTTTAAATTATTTCAAAAAAGAGATATTTCCCTCAAATAGTTTTGATTTCATCTATGTCAACATCCTTTGATGGATTTTAAGCTTATTTGAAGTTGATTTATTATGATACAAAAATTCTATATTTTATTGAAGGTTTTCTGATATGTTTTACTGTGGGTGTGTTATTTTTATACCATTCATGGTTTTTGGATAAAGTATTGACATTTTGTATGCTAGTTTTAATATGAATGTTTATTTTATGTTTAAACCTGTTCATATGAGGAATTTGTTGGACTTAATAAGTGACGGGTGGAGCCCACTATAGCTCCTCAATGCATTGGTAGGTCTCATTAGACAAACTAGTGTCTTGGAACGAGGCCTTGACAAAATCTCATTTGTAGTCTTGGTATGAGGCCTTGGCTACGTGGTTATGATAGTCTGGAATTATGAATTTCATCATTATGAAAGTTGTTATTGATATTACATGTGATTATTTTACTAGTATAATATCCTTGTGAATAATTAAATGGCATTATTTATTTTTATTTTTTCCATATTATGCTGAAGTTCAAGTTTAAAAGGCTTTTGTTTTAGTTATACATTACCTTAAATGTTTATGCTTATTTATGAAATTTCCCGCTATATTTTTATCCTTACTAGGAATTTGATCTTACCCCTTTCTATGTTTTATTTTTCCCAGGATGTGAAGAAGTATTTTATGAATGAACTTTAGGGGTATTATAAGGGGATATGAGTGTGGAGACAAGATCTTGTTATAGTTTTCACTTTATGATGTAATGTAAACTTTATGAATGTATCTAGTTATTCCAAGGATACTAAACTAATTAGTCTTTAAAGACTTGATCTTTTGTGATTATGCCAATATTATGTAATACTTCACCGAATCTAGTTAACTTGGGTCGGGGATTTACAATTATTATACCCATACAAATAATAATGTATTGAATAACAATTACACCAGGACATGGAGACGGTAAGCCGTACGTACGCACGTATGGTGACATGTCATTCAAAGGATGGATAGAATAATGAATATGGTTTTACCATATTTATAATAACATCATAGTATATAAAATATACTGGAGTTATTATTTTATAATGGAAACAACAAAGAAATAGTAAGTGGAAGAAGAAAGTAACTTGAAAGAGGTGATGAAATATTTATCTCTTCTTCGGGTTCTTCCTTTTGATTTGATCAAAACGGATCCTTAGGTTGGATTTCTGACTAAAATAAATCCTCTAGGATAAAGTTATGACAGTTGAGAGGGTATTTGGGCAGGTTTTGGCTGATCCAAATGGCTTTGAAGGTGTAAATTAGAGAGAATGGGGAGTTCCCTTTTATAAGAGGGGTGAGGGGCACCTTAGGAAAAGCTAGAAATATTATTTTATAATAAAATATTTTTCGGTTTATAATGTCTAAAAAATAGATTATTTAAATTATAAGGTGGGTATGGGTTAAAAACCACTCAACCAATAGGTTTTATATAGGTTTGGGTCCCTATATTAACCTTATCTTTTATTTTTAACTCTTGGTTAAATAGTTTGAAATTTATCATGTCTCTTTGTATTTGTATATTATATGGTTAATAAACATACTATATACTTCCAAACGCAACCCAAGTGGTTCATTAATGATACGCCTATCATTATATAAGTCTTTTGGACAAACCATATATTTTTAGAAATAGAATATCAATTAATAATATAATATTATTTTTAAAAACTCTTTTATGTCAATTTTGACACTATTTGGTATTTTGTTTTTTATAAATTCATAAGAGCATTATTACTTAGATAACAATTCATATAATCAATCCTAACCTATCACATTAACCTATAAAATTCATGTATGGCATCAAAACGTTAAAATTATATTTATTTTAACATCTTTAATACCATTTATTTGATTCTTTCATTAATAATGAAAATATTGTATCATCATTGTGTCATAAATAAATATATTTATTTTATGTATAAAAATTATAAATAAAATATCCTAAGGTAGGAAATATTTTTATCTTTCTAATTACTTTTTATAGTTGAATATATCAATTACATAACCTCATATAAAATTTTTTTTACTAAAAGATATTTTCTTTTTTTATTTTTGTCTCTACTTTAAATTATTTAATATATAATATCATCATCACTTCCAAGTGGCTCCATGGGGTCCCAAAATCGACCCAAGGATGTCCATGTTCAGAAATGTATCATCCAATAGGGTTAGGATACGTGTTAGGGTAATTTAATATTATTATAATATTATTTTTTTAACCTTATTTACTTGATTTACCCCTTTAACCATGGTAAATAAAATATTTACTGAAGTAAATATTCCTAATGTCTTAAAATAAAAGTTACCTATTTGAATAATTTGGACCTCCTGATTCCAAATATTTAATCCATTTTTCTAAATTCAAAACACATAAGTGGTAGAAATTAATTTAAAATTAATTCATGTTGTCAAAACAAAAAGCGTGTTTTTAAGAAATAATTACTATCAAAAGACTGACACTTGCTTATATCCAGATTAAATGTAAAATTACATCCAATGAACAAAATTATATTAAAGGGTAAAAATATAATCTAATTATACTTAAAATCCACTCAATAGTATAATTTATCACTAGAAATTATTTTTATTAAAAAAGTTTTTTTTAATTAAAATTTAGTATTTTTCACTATTAATCAAAAACTGAATGTTATTAGAAAAATACCAAAAGTTCACCCTCAGCAAATTTTGATATTCTGAAACCAAAAATGAAGTTAATTTTGAAAGATAAAATTGATAAAATTTCAAAAAGTGGGTATTACTATTCATAACGGTTAGTTTCATTGGTTACGATGTGTTAGAATGTCAAAGTTGCGTACAATGAAAGCTATTGCATTATTCAAAGGGAAACGTACTGAGGAAGCTTGGGGTATTACATGAGGTGTATTCCTAAGTAATTTGATCCATATTTATTCCATATATCATCAACTTCCAACATTCCTTTCATGTTATAGTTAATTAAAACGAAATAAACTAAATTAATTATGAAATTTTATTTATTATATATATATATATATATATATTGTTATAATAGTTATGTATAACAAAAAATCCATAAATTTAATGAAAAATTACTACAATAAAAAATAATGACTTAATAAAAAATTTAACACCTAAAAAAATTATAAAAATGATGATCCTCAAAAAAGAAACATAAATATTAACCATGTATGTTTTCCAATGATTATATTAGTTTTGAAAGCCTATGTTTTTATTTAATAAAGACTATATTAATTAAATGATAACAAATTTATGCATTGGAAAAAATATAGTGAAATTTTGTAAATTTATCACCATCATAAGAATAATAATATATGGAAAACACTATCAAATAAAATAAAAAATATATTTAAACTTTATATAACCTTATAGGTGATTAGAGATCCAGATATAGTGGATAAAATGATGGATATAGAGATAATGATGGAATGGATTCAGTAGAAGTAAATATGAGATGAGAATAAACTGGTGATGGTGAGGGATAAGGTGAGGGTGTGGTAGAGGGAGGGGTGATGGAAACCATGAAGTCAATTTCAAGGTTAAAAGTAGTGGTGTAGATGGATATGATGGAAAGGGATCAATAAAAAAGTCTAGAGAGAGAGAGGGTGACTGCAAGGTTGAGTTCAAGGGAGAGAGTGGTGGCGGGGATGGATCAATAGTGAGGGATCGGGGGTGATGGTGGGAGGTGAATCAAGGGTGAGGGGAAGGGGGTGAGGGCATGGTTAGGGTAAATGAGATCAATCTAGTAGAGAAAAATCATTTTTTAAAATTTTATGAAATATTTAGCAGTATATTTTAAAAAACTACCACTAAAATCTTTACATTTTATTTTGTGGATTTTTGTTAAACTACTACTACAAATTGGCTGTTAAACACTAAATTTAGTGTTGTTCTGGAATAAGAAGCAAATAGTGGTAAAATTAGGGTGAACCTCACTATGTTTTTTTTAACCACTACTGAAATTCTCAAAATAGTATAAATAAAAACACTAAAGGACAACTAACCCAAAATATCCCTGCTCCCACCCACCCTTGAATAATGGTGAGGTTAGTTCTCTATTTTCATCAAGATGAGGGGGGTCATGGTGGGAGAAAATAAAAGATAAAATGGAATTGAATAGATGAAGATGAAATAATATATATTAAACATATAAAAGTTATTACAAGAAAAACTCCACACTTATCTTATAAAATGGACAACTTCTTGAAAGGTAATGGAGATACAAATTTATAGGTAAGAGGGGTGAACTATTTTGGATATAAATATTTATCCCAAATTAGGACACATTGTTTCCTATGAAATTTAATAATTTTCAAAATTGGTATTCTATAAATTTGTTTCAATATTTCTTGGATGTTGACCCACAAAATTTTATCTTCATTATAAACTTATAGAAAAACTTATAAAAATATCATTAAATAAATGTTTTCTAGACTATAAAAATGTGCATATTATAATGGAATAATTTCCAATGAATTTATGAGAATTAGGTAGGCTTAATATCTAGATTCTAAAGTAAATTAATCTATTCCCTATAATATTCTATATTTAATTCCAAAATTTCAGCACCGGTGGTTTATCCATTTGTGAGATATGGTCCCATGTTTGAAATTCATCAAATTTTTTCACATATTCTTAACCCCACTTTTGAGATCATTTTGAGTATTTTATTATGGGATTCATAAAAAGGACCAGTTTAATTAAATGTACCACATAATTTTGTGAAGAAAAAAAATAAAAAAACACAATTTGGATTGGTATAGAAAAATTTATGTCCAAAATACATAACTGATTTAAAATACATAAAAATAAATAATTAGTCCATTTTCACAATTAATCTCTAAACACTCCAAAAACCTAAAACTTTTACAATTTTCCTTAAATAACATATTTTTGGGATTAAAAATTAAAATTTTAGAATAAAATATGTGAAAATATGAGATTTATCATAGATCCATTGTGTGTCTAGTGGAAAATATTAAGCCACCCCCCATCTGGTCCTTTCGGGTACCCAATACCTAACCACTTGGAACTTGGTACCTTCTATCACTAATAAAGAAGTCTCAACACTAGTTTTTTTTCAAAATAGAACCTTGAGTCCCCACCAACCCCTAAAACACCCAAGATAATCACAAATGTATGATTTTTGGTGAAAATTAAATAAAAAGTATACCTCAAAATATATATAGTATTACCTCTCCCTGCTATATAACATCTCATCCATGGATTTCATTATTAATCATTTCAAAGGATTTTATAAAAAAATTACCATAGTGACTAAAAATTAGACTACTGCTCCTAGGTAACCTCTTACATATTCCCATTTTTCCATTGTACATTTACCAAAGGGATTTTCATTCAACATTGAGTCTTATCACTCTAATCTATTTTTTAAAATTTTCATTCCTCAAACAATGGCTCAGGATCTAGCTCAACATCCTAAACATTGATCACATTAGAAGGATCAATATTGTATATATTAAGTTGGGATACATGTAATACATCATGAATAACACTATATCTTTGGGAAAGCACTAATCATTAAACCTCATCACTAATTATCTAAAAAAATACCTGATGAATCTAAGTGAAAACTTTCCCAACCTCAATATATAGTGGTGCTCCAATCAAGGAAACACTAATATAGTGCCCTATTACCTACCTCAAAATCTAGAAGATGATATCACCAGTCGATATAAGATATATTCCTTCTCTAAGTAGTCACTAATGACTTTTTAATCAACCAAATATGCTTTATGTATCATAAAAAATACTTTTCATACAAATTGAAGTCTCCCTAACATCTATATAGTATATAAGAAATTCACAAGACTACATATAGAAGGCCTTAAAAGGTTATATATGAATCTATGCCTGATAAATATTGTTATAGGAAAACAAAATGGTTGAAATATGGTTCTCCCATTGACCACTAAAATCAAGAATGCATGCATATATCACTTCCCCCAACATATAAATGTTATGCTAAAACTACCCATTGGTATGAATATGGTAAGTAATTATAAAATTCACCTATGAATCAAGTGAATTATATAAGACCAGCTATAGGTGCATTGTAAAATGGGTTACCCAATCAGAAATGATACTCCTAGTCACCCCATAGAGACACACAATTTTCCTGAAATACAACTAGTTGAGCTTATTAATGAAATTGGTTTTCTGAATCAGTAGAAAATATGATAACTTCGTCAATTAGTGTATGATAATACATACCACATTACTATAATTATATTACCTCATAAATCCCATCATGAATACCATCATCACATCATCCCAATTCCACTCTAGAAAGGGAAATTTATTAAGAAGAATTATGAGTCAATGATACTTAGCCTTCACCTACTAATAAGTAAAGTATCATGAATCATACATTTATATTTCATTAATTATCCAAGGAAACATATAATACCAAGATATTCTATGATACATCTTGGAAATCCCTAGGTGAATAGGACATATCAGGGTGTATGAATTTGGTATCAACACTTTGATCATACTCACAAGGACTGTGAAAAGACCATGTATATAAAGAATCCCATTGTTATCCAAGAACCGATCATTTGGTATCTCCACACCATATAAATTATCCATTATCCCTAAAAAATCAAATTCATATAACCGATTTTCCTTCACATTCTCAATAAGTGTAGTTGAAATATCTAAGAACATAAGGTTCTCTTGTCCATGATACTCCTAAACATCAAGAAGAATCTTAGAAAATGGGATTATGAACTAACACTCACTATTATCTACCTATACAACATATAACACATAAACCTTTGTATTTTTATTCGGTCCATCATCCAAGTAATTCCCTTTCCTAAGGTAATATTCCATATCAAAATTGAAAGACTCTCGATACTCAACCCTCGTCCTCTACCAAAGATTTATTTCATGCCATGAGAAAATATACCTCAGGATCTTGTGGTCTATATATACCATGAACCTCTCACCCAATAAGTAGTTATGAAAAAACCTCATCATATGCATTACCACATAAAATTCAAGATCATGTGTTAGATAGTTCCACTCATGTGGCCTCATCTACCTAGACCCATAAGTGAACACATTCTTATCTAGTGTCAAATTTTTACCAACTGTGACTCTTTAATTATTACTATATAATATGTTCTTATTACCCATTTAAAGTATGTTTAGGATAGAAATATATGTAAAACATAATTTCAACTCCTAAAGGGATCCCTTAAAAGTATATTACCATACAAACTACTCTTACTTCTTAATATAAGACTTTATTGATGCTTCCAAATGGGAGAAGTCCTGGATAATGATCCAGTAGTAAACTATCAATCCTAGGAAATGATGAATCTCAAAAATATTCTTGGAATTATCCCAAGAAATCATAAAACAAACCATCTTAGAGTTTAATTAATCTCTATACTTAGATAAAATGTTCTCCAATAAGTTAATCACATTCATATGGAACTATCACACTGAAAGCATGTCATACAACCAATGTTCTCACAATGTTTACAAAAAAAATAGAACCCAAACCATGAATTTTTCACGACATGGTCATTATATTAAAATATTTATTTCACACGCTTAAAAAATTATGGTGATCATATATGGAACATGAGCCACTTTTTGGGAGGGTGGGAGGGAATTGTAAGATTAAATGGAGTGAGTGGGATACTCATGACACATGAAAATAGACTGAAAGCTGGTGGTGACACATGTAGATGGAAGAATTATATAAAACTATAGGTGTGAATTTATATGTAAATGTGTACATAAATTAAATTAATGTATTCAGAATGTGTGGAAGACTAAAACCTTATCTCATAGAGTATAATCTACTTCTATAGGTAAAGGTCCTGCACACCATCATGTGGGGGAGTACTGATTCTGACAGTAGTATGGGGACCCATGCCTCATCGGGGTCAAGTGAGTGCTGACCCCATACTTGAACTGCTTGATACAAAGGACTGATGACCCAAACTTAATCCCATTCATGTATCATATCATAAATAAAAACCTATGTTTTTACCTCAAAAGTATAGTTAGAGCTGACAAAACAGGTGAAGAATCCCTAAGTGAACCCTCCAAAACCCCTATAAATATCACAATAACCAGAAGATTCAAGATATCCCAGAGTAATACCATCAATATTAACTGTAAAAAATTTATAAATTTTATTCATATTTATAATGTATTTTTGTTGAATTAGTTTCCTTAGAATATATGAAACTCCAAGAAAATGTGAAATAATAAAGTCATCAAAATAGTTATTCATAGAAACTATTTGATATTTAGATTCCAATTGGATATATCTAGAAATAAGTTCATGAATTACCCAAAACTTATCAAATAAAATTTAATTCCAAGGCTTAAAAATATAGAAAAATATCACACCTACTGTAACCAGGAAAAGGTTATGAATTTACGGACTCAGATACAAATTGGAAACAACACACATGAAGGCATGAATGTCATCGCGCAACATAGTTTATTATAAGAAGACGACACAAATAAAACTCCATAAAATATAAATAAATTCACAATGAATAAAAAAATTCTCAAAACAATCTATTGTATTCATATAGAGAAGGATGATCAAAGGAAGTTATATACCTATCATAATTAGATGATCACTGGTATGAATTTGATTATTCTAAACCTTCTAAAAGAGAATATTCCTTGAGAGAAATAAAATTATTCTTAAAATTAAAAAACCATTTATGATAAAAATCATAGAAGTTACACAAGTAGGAATTATAGATCTTATATATGAGGAATCTAATTCTTTCCAGGATCCAAAAGTGGTAATACTTTTCATTGAATCTGAAGCTCTAAATTTCATTATAAATTTTGGGGGAATGTTCTTTCCAATTTAGTTTAACTGTGTAACTACATAACCAATGATGGGGTGATCCAACACATGTAGAACCAGGCTAAATCTATCAATCAGGAAGACCAATTAATTACTACATTTTAAATTTAGATCATATTGTCAAGTAAGTACACACTTCACCTGCTACACTATAGATTTTTAGCAACTCTTCAAAGTTGTACAAATAGCTAATTTTATATAGGAAAAGTTTTTTTTTGAAGTCTAGAAACAAATAATTTTTTAATGAAACAAAAGGAAGAGTATGGTTTCAATATTTTATACTAAATAAAAATAGAAATTATGGATTCATTGAAAAAAATATATCTTTTTAATACCCAAGACACCAAAACCAATCATCTTGACACACTTACCTTATTCCCAAGTAGTAGTCTTTGTTCCATAAATGCTTCCAATCCATATGAAGTTTTAGATATATTTTTAAATCCTTTTATAAATATAAATATTTCATTTCTAAACATGTAAACAAAAATAATCGTAATAACATAGATAATTATGTATATTTGAATTTCTTGATATAGAGACTTCCCCTTCTAGTTATCCAACTGTTATGTAATCTTAGAGACAATCCCTTTTATATTAGAAGACTTCACCCTTCTATTAAAAATTTTAATATCTATGTAATTAAAAGGTAAATTTCCTTGATTGACCTAAAAATATAGCAATTTGATTTCTTTTAGAAGCATTGATATTACTACCACAGAAAATTTTGATTCACTTCAGCCAATAGATTGGCTTGAGACAGATTTATAATGAAAAAAATATATCTATAATTGAAGAGAGGTATTTTTTATTGGATTTATAAAATATAATTATGTTTTTAACATATAATATATGATTAGGATCTCTAATACTTCTAAAATCCTTAATTGGTGAGAGAAACCTAGAACCCATTTCCTTTGGAGGCACATACCGAGGCAATATAACACAATACTAAAGAGTAAAGATGAGAGAGGATCTCCTTGCCTTACTACTCTTGTAAAATAAAAGTAACCATTAGGAGAACCATTAAAAATGACTAAAAGTTGGATATTATTAATAATATATTGGATAATATTAATGAATATTAGTAATTTAAAATGTGATCAGTTTCAATTGTAAGAAAAAGTGAATTACATAATTCTTAAAATACTTAAGTCATATCTATAAATCATTTGCACAATTTTATGGTATATTTCACTTAAAATAACTAAAATTCATAGTAAAATGCATTCGTATAAAAATTAAAATGTATTATATATTGTGGGTTTAAAATTGAGGAAAATAGTATAAATACATACGGAAGTTTGACTTCGGATCTAGGATGGATAACTTTTGTATTTGGATGGAAGATTGAGAACTCGCATCTTATGGAAGAAAAGGATCAGGAATGCATTGAAGAACCACCTGATGCACTAATTTCTAATGTCTTTAAATGATAAATGGATCAACAAAAATGTATACATTTTAAGTATTATGAAAAAAAATACAGAAAATACCATCTGAACCACGTTTTAAAAATCGTCATCAATAACCAGGTGAATCCATAAGTGTTTTCACACATAACAATATCATTATGATTACATTAGGTCAGTTTATGTTTAATGAAATTAAACACATGTATAGCATAAAAATACAAGTGAATCCATAAAATGTTAAACCAATAAATTAAAATGTACTAATGGTAAAGCCATAAAATGAAGATATGAAGCCATAAAATATAGAACCCGTGAATTAAAATAGACCTAAGTTATAAAATATCCACCGAGATAATAAAAAAAATTCTTCCTTATTAGAAATTTTTACCAATCTAAACCACTATGATATGTTCTTTTCTAATTTATTCAGAATCAAATAAAAGAGATCAATACCAAAAATTAAATTGGAAATTGACCTATTATCGACCAATGCCATCGTAAACTGGTGATCCAATGGTTGATTTTCAAAAAAAATTGGCTTTGTTTCTAGAAAACATGTTTTATTGAAAATAATCAGATACTTTATAATGAAATATAAATAATTGAATAAAAATGAAGAAAAAATTAATTAATTAACTCTGATGTTGGTTTATAAACATGCATTGATGGTGTATAATAAGAATATTAGTACATAACAGTTCTGATTCTGATTTCATGGTTTAAGGTAAACACGGTTTTATAGGGTAAGGTTGCATTAAAATTCTTTATAGTTATAAAAAACATTTTTTATAGTTATATTCTACTAAATCAATTGAAAAATATCCTACAATAAGTAGAAATTTATTTTTGTTATAATTTTTATAATTAATTAAATAAATAAATAAATTTTAATTTTAATTTTCTATTTATACAGTCAAATGAATCTGAGTTGATTTAATTTGAGGCTTTTTAATGTCAAAAATGCTGGAAGATGAAATACAATCAGCTAAATTGGACATCCATCCGACACAGAGCAAACATTCACTAACAAAGCTTAAAAAATGTAGTTTGGAAATACAAGCATCTGGCATGGGTAGTTAATTATAAATAAATCTCAATTCAAGATTGAAATGAAAAATATAAAGGGTTGTTTTAAAATGAAAACATCACTCAAAATGGGTGTAATGTAATTTTATAACCACAATCACATTTATCTCAAAGTCACCGATGAAATCAAAGTTGGAAATCAAAATAAAATATAACATAATATGACTTAAAGGATAAATATAGATACAAAAAACACAAAAAACCACAACCAGACCACTCTAATATTAGTTAGAAAGAATACGAGAGAAAAGTTTTGTTGTAGAAGTATTAATTTAAATGGAACTGGAATCATAATTTTAGTAGATCATAATGTAATAAAACACCAATATTAACTAAAATAAAATGTTTCTTTTAAATGGGAATGTAGTCTAGTATATAAACTAAAATTTCATATCTATAGAAATAATAAATTCAATGTATGGATAATATAAGAAGTGTATCTAGAGTTAGTTAAACACTTCATAGTAGTGGGATAAAAATATACTATTAGAATTTAGAGTATAGAGGTATGTGCTATCAATTATTCCATATAAGGAATATGTTTTTCCCGAGTTAGTTGTCTCAATATTGTACTTGAAGTTACACCATTTATAATCTCCTAGAAAAACTGAATATTTCTAGTTTGTAAGATATTATAGAAATATTTTATTTTTTAATTTCTAGTGATGGAATGGGATATTGATTACGTATAAATGGTCATGAAATAAATAAAAATTATTAAAGGTAATGAATCATCCTGTAATATATAATATCAAATTTTTAATTGATATTTACGGGACCTCATGTCAACTGTCACATGAAAATGTTACCAGTTTTAACATATATAATTAAAACACACACAGAACATATATGATTCAAACACAAAGATATCATATGTAGTTGAAACATGTGTAATTTAAACACACACAAAATATATGTAATTGAAACACATGGAACATATGTAATTTTAACCTGATCATGTTACCAGCTGAAACATATTTAGTTTAAAGAATACAGTGTATGGATGGTAAATACAACTTAAATATGTACCTATATAACATATTCACCATTATATGGAATTAAAATAAATTATTTTGTTAAAATATATGAAAAAATTGGATTTAACATTTAGGTGGGAAGAAAACAGTCAAAAATATCACAGTAGAAGTACTAAATCAAAAATATCCGTCTCAAAAAAACATAATAATAAAAATTAATAATGGAATTTGGTAAATAAAATAATAGAAAAATTCAAAAATGAACTTCTATTGGATTTAAGATAATGAAAAATGGAAAATAAATTATGAACAAATTATAAAATGAGTGAACCTCTACCGAAGTGAAATCAATTTAAAATATATATATAAACAATGATTCTACTAAACATAGAAAACATACCTATGTGAAAAATCTATCATAGTAGAAACATGTGAATGAAATTTTGAAAAAATAAATAAATTAATGGGTTCAACAACCCTAATCATAACCCTAATTGTTGAGAAACATTGTTTAAATAAGGCTGTGGGTGACTGGTAAATACAATTTTAATATGTACCTATACAAAATGTGCACCATTATATATAAGTGGAATAAATTATTTTGTTAACATATATGAACAAATTAGAAAAATTAATGAAAAATAAGGAAAAACATGAGAATATATATTTAAGTGGAATTAATTATTTTTATATAAATATGAACCTATATAAATAGATGTGAATAAATATTATGAAGCAATAATATAAAAAAATTATTTATAATTACATAGAATCAATAATTTTTTTAATTAATATAAAATCGTTCATACAATAACGAACCTAAATAATATGATATTAAAATTATGATCAATTTAAAATATGAACTAGAGCCTATTGGATGAAACAATCAAGATGCAAAAAAACTCCAATAAAACCAAATCATTAAACCTGGTATCAACCAATGTCATTTTTAACTAGAGATTCATTAGTTTTATTTTCCAATAATTTTTCCATAAAAATAATCAGAAAAATTAAATTTAATATCTTTATTTTTTCATTAAGAGAAAGAAAAAAATGACTAAAGGTAAAAAATGCATTTTATGGGTTGCGACATACACCACATGTTTGGTAAAATATAATTTATTAATATCTTCTACACCATGATTTTCAAAGATGTCACTATGAGAATAGAATTTATATCAATTGAAATTATAAAAATGATATTTTTATTGCTTGAGATTGTGTTGATGAATTAAAATTTATATGAAATTGTAAAGAAATGTTTTTTTTTATTTAGAAAAGATACACCAAATTGAGATGATAGATATAGAGTTCATTTCATGATTCTTAGGTAATGAATTTAAGTAAATAGAAGATGACAATAATATCTTATACTAGAAACATGAAAATGAATTTTTTTTTAAATAATTGAATGGGTTTAGAAACCCCAATCAGATCCCCAATTGTTGAGCAGCATTTTTTAAAGAAGTCATTTGATAATAATGTATATTCCTAGGATAATATTTTTTTTCAACCTTGTTATTTTCTATTGTAATCTTGGTTCTTCAAAACTGGATGGTAATTAAAATGCACCTATGACATATTTAGAGGTATATTATGCTATAGAAATTGTGATATTTAGACTTGTTAACATATAATGTATTAGGAAAAAAATAAATAAATATATTAAATGAAATATAAATATAAATAAACATACCTAAAGATATGAAGTTTACAGAAAACAATGTCAATAACCTAAAGAACTTCTTGAGGTGCATCATATTTTCTTCCGATGAAAATATAAATATAATAAATATCTCAGAATTTGTTTCATTTTATTCAAAGTAATAGGGTATGTTATATAAATATTCCTAGAGATAGAAAACTTAGAAAACACAATGTCAAAGTTGAAATAAATAAATAGCAATAAAATTAATAATTTCAAATGTAGATAAGAATGTGAAATTTTAGGAAAAGTGATAAATGAAATACAATTTAGAGTAAAAAATATATTTTTCAAGTTTATAATGAAATTATAATACAAGGATGAAATATTACCATAGGTCTAGTTGAATCATTCAATCCAAATAGTTCTTGAGATGAAAAGTGGAAATTGATTCTTATCACTACTCCTCGTCTCATTCAACCTTGGATAATCTCTATCAGACATCCCATAGTGGGTTGGTGAGAGGTAAAAATAAATTAGGGTTATAGGGAATATAACCAAATAGAAAATGAAGAAGGTACATGATTATAGGGTTATAGGGAAAACCATCTAGTTTATATCATCTATATAAATACTTGTAGTGCAACTAAATTAAACCCCTAGAACAGAACACATGCCATAAACACTTACATTTTTCTAGATAGAGTACATTCAAAGATTCCAAATTAATTCAACAAAAAACATAAATTCTAAAATGAGAAAAATATATATATACCCATATGACACATTTTTTAGACAAATCAAAAAGAATACCCAAAATGTTGATTCGGTCCTAAAAAAATCTCATTGTTAGGGTTCCAATAAAGATACCTAAAATAATGAAGGCCATTGTAACAGATTATTTATTGTATAATGAATAAACAAATTTTTTATTTTTATAAAATCATGAAATCTACTATACATCAATGTATTACTATTTATCTAATAGTGTAAATAGATTTTCGCACTTCAGAGAAAATATTGATATATTCTTAAACTAAAAATCACTTTATAAGAACCTATTTTTTCCATAAACTTCACATCGTAATCACTTTACACATACCAAACTAACCCTTAAGTTAAAATGCACAATCATGTTTATGTCGGTCTACCCCCTTGTAGTGAAACTAAATAAAACCCCAGAAACCGAAGTCACACCATAAACACTTACTTTCCCATATATAGAGTACATTCATATATTCCAAATTCATGCAACAAATATCGCATCTTCTGAAATGAGTAAAACATATATATATATATATCCATCTACCACATTTGTTCAGATAAATCAAAAAGAAGACCCACAAGGTTTCTTTGGTCCCAAAAAATATCATTATTGGGGTTCTAAAAAAGATACCTATATTATTTAAGGACACTTATATAGATTTTTTATTGTATAATAAATATAATTTTTTATTTTTGTATAAACATCGAGTCTCTTTTACCTCAATAATAGGATCTACCATGAGAAGCATCTAATAAATTCATCATTTTTTTAAGTTAGTCATGTTTCTTTACATTGATAATAGGCTATACCATGATATATTCAATATTAGGCTTGTCTCTATAATTAATTTGTTTATAACATGTCATTCAAAGTCCAAAGAGTAAAATGAGAGAGAAAAATAAGAAGAGGCACTCCCTTTAGTATATATAATGGGTATTACATAGTAAAAATTAGGTAAAATTAAAGTCAAATGGTATCAAATGTATGCATAATTTATTTGGATATAGTTTCTATAAAATAAGTGAGGGAGAACAAAGGGGTATTTAAGAGCATAGAAATGACAAGCAACTACAAAATTCAAAACTATATCATGCATTTTCAATAGGTTACTGAAATTTATGCAGTTTCAACTGAACATCCACAATGTGACCTGTATTGTATTTATCAGTATGAAACATACGTAATAGTATTTATTGTTCAAAATTAATTAATTAAACATAATAAATTAGGCTTAGAAATCCCTACTACATCTAAAGTCTTGAAGTTTCGATATGAAAATCTCCATGAAAACATTGTCTAGGGGAAAGAATGTTTCCTAGAATATCTAAAGATTAGATCACATTGACAAATATGAATCCCAAATACAAGACAAGGAGACCAATGATAGATTTAGATTGGCTATTGATGACACTCAAAGTAAATCCACCCTCCCTGTTATTATCTTCCTGAAGGTCAGAATGTAGATTTTTGTGAAAAATGATACCAGAAAGATTATCCCCATCCAGATGGAGAGTTCTGAAGGAGGGGTTATGAATCTAAAATAGGTAAGGGTGTTTATCGATCCAAAATAACAAACGTGAAAAATATTATGTTGATGTTTGGATACATGACTGATTAAGCTGTGAAGGAGGCTACCGTGAGTTGATAATGGGGGGTGAATAAGATTTTAGGTAGACAAAATCCTTTTTAAAGGTGGAGGTGGAGTTGAAGGCCAAAGCTGAGTCGGAGGTGGAGGCAGAGGCTGATTCTCAGGAGGAGGTAGAGGTGGAGGCAGAGGATAATTCTCATGAGGAGGAGGAGGTAGAGGCAGAGGCCGATGTGGAGGTGGAGGTCGATGCGCAGGAGGAGGCAGAGGCGGAGGCAAAGGCTGATGTGGAGGAGGAGTAGGTGGAGGTGAAGGCTGATGTGGAGGAGAGTCAGGGAGGGGATGTAGAGATGGGACTATGGGGAGGAGAGTCGGAGTGTGGAGAGATATATGGGATAATGGTAATGCAGGGAGGTGGAGTAGAATTCAAGGTGAGGGAGACATATAGTGGATAATTGATGGGGAGATGACATGGGTAATAAAATTTACAATCTTTAGAATATATAATGGATATCTAAATGGATATCATAATCCATCCTCAAATGAGAGTATAACCACATATCATCAATTAATACGACCATAAAAAAATATAGATATGGATGGAAGACCCTATTCATGAGGGCCATGAACACTATCATGTCATTTTTGAACCTGAAATACATTATTAGATACTCGTATAGGTTATGCTTAGTCATGAAATCATTACATGGAATATTATAAGGCCACGCCCGTAAATAATAGCAACCCAACATCAAGTCAATATTGAATAACCACTTAAATCCACTCAAATAATCTAAAAAATTATCAATAAAAGGAAGGTATTTAAGTTATTAACAATCAATTGGTTTATTCATCAGTAATCAACACATAATTAAAACAATCCATCTACATTCTTGGTGAATAAAATAGAATAACCCCAAAGTGATTTTCTCGAGAGGATAAACCTTTTCTCCTCTTGATCCTATAGATGATCCTTGAACTTTATAATCTCTATTAAATATATCCTATAAGTTAGAACTGATATGCACTATATACTTAGCATAATCATGATTATGAACTTAATATATTTCTCATGTGGAAATACTAATAAATACTGAGGAATAATATTCTAAATCTAATACACCACATAAGAAAATACTAACTGATGCATCTCCTCATCTCCCAGAGTAATGCTAGATAACCTTTAAGAAATCACCCCCAACTTTATATGGTCAGGTCTCATATGGATAGGCTATAGATACCACTCATATACATAACTATAAAAATTATCCTCTAAGGATTTGGTTTATAACCTTTAGTAAGATAATTCAATGTGTTCTCAGTATCTGGTCAACCAATTTATCCCATGGATCACATCAAAGATGCATATCCCTAACATGATAATGTACAAGAGGAGTCTATACGCATGAATCATGATAATAAAATATGGAAATCTCAAAATACCCTCTGATCAGACACCTATGGGTGTATCAAAAGTCATAACCCCATATAGATATCACTCAATAACCTTATATCATAAACCAAATTCTCAGGTTTGAATGAGTGTGATGCACCCATATAAAATAAAACATATGTAATGGTCGATGTCATAAAAATATGACCACAAACTATCGATGGATTTCCAACCTATAAGGATTGAGTCTACTTGATGGCATGAATGGGGCCTTAAACCTAGACCTAATTTTTTCTATGTTTGACTCCCCTAAGGTACATTTCTTTGTCGTCACTACTACCCCTAACTCTTGGTATAACAACCTTCTATAGGACCCAAATGTCCAAAGGCTTCCCAATTACAAGATAAATCCCACACTCCTCAACCAGATCCTAAATCATGAGTCAAACTAGATATATTCCTTCCAATAAAACATCTCACTGTGCCAAAAAAATCTCTAAAATTACCCCATCTTTCCACATAATCTACACTCCTTCGATTTATTAACACAATCAATTCCAAATGTATCCCTACTTCTCACACTAATAATACTAGACTAAGGTTATCCCTCTATGAGGAAGTGATAAACCTTACCCATGAAAGCCTATTTGTATTTACCTTAGAGGGACTCCTCATATGTTCACTTCCTACTTCCCAATGGCCCACTCTTGGTCCCAGAAAATGAATCATACTACCTAGATTTTTCACTCTTCATTAATTTCCACTCTGTAATAATGGCTTGATTCAAAACCTCATAGAAAGATGTTATGAACAAGATATTCATATTTTATCAAATGGAATGTCTTAGGGAATCTTTAACATGCCTAACCTTGGAATCATAATCATCTAGTAACATAGTTAAAACCCCAAAAAATTGGTAAAGAGAGATACATGATCCATCACTAATATTTCTCATGAACAAGATGCATGAAATACCTTGAAATATAACCCCTTGGAGTCTTTGGGAAGATATTCTTGAAAAAGGATGTCAGGAAATCCTTCTAGTAAATTCATATATATCAGTCTTCCTTGGACAGAAAATCTCTCAAATTCTTCAGTGGTCCTTAAAGAATGTTGGAATAAGGATTCACTTTCCTATAAGGGGGTATCTCAAGATTACAAAAAACGTCTACTTAGATTTAATCAAGAACTCAACATACTATAGTTCACCCACACCCAAAATGTGTGGTACATATTATATTTAAAAACTCTAAAGTCAATTCAAACATGGTTGGCCTAACTATCAGCTCCCCATATCCCATAGACTATAACACTCTAATTGAACTCTCTCAGAGTTGCTAATTAATAGTAATAATAGGTGCAATTGGTGGCTTTGTCTTCACTACTAGTGGGACATGGTTATCCTTTTCCTCATATCACCCAATAATATTTAACCATGATAGAATTTTACTAAAATTTAAATCTTACAACTTATATTTCAATTTTATCACTAGTCTCAAAATGACACCATTGGGTAAGAAATAATAGTCACATGCCACTTTATCCTAATTGAAAGCCCTCTGATATAAGGGTTTCACAAATCTTGACTCGAGTCTATGACAACCTACACACTCTCGATTCAAGTATAAATCTCATATATGATCACAGAATAGAAATAATATATCAATAATAGTACTCACTAATCATAGGTCAATTAATTAAGGTTCTACTAATTAATTTTATAGTAAAACACAACATAAGTAGTTATGGACACTTTAAATAACCAATAGCTATATAGTAACCAGAATATCAATCACAATCAAGCACATGAATGTCATGTGGTCCCTTAGTATCAAAAATGATGCATGAATGTGAACCCTCTTGATACACTAATCCAATAGTAAAACCATAAATGATAATATAATATAGAAATCATCATACTTACAAGAATTTCAAAACCATAAAATTCAAAAATAAATAAATAAAATCTCATCCCTGGTAGCTTGGACTTCTTATATATGTGGGTTAAATATTCCTAGGTACATGGTCCATACAAAGCTCTAAAAATATTCATATCTCTTCTATAACACATGCCAAATAGAAAGTTAAAAACAAACAAGTCTCTAATTCCAATTTATAGAATCCAAAATTTAGATCACCATAACCAAGACCAAATAGGAATCAAGCACACATCCTCATACACTAAAGGTTTCAAACTTGTAGTAAGGTTTGACAAGATGTTAGTGGGGAGACTATACCTTTAGGTATAGATAACTATAAATCATAATAGAAGTAGTATCAAGAAAAATAGTCATCATAATAGAACAATGACATATATCTAGTCATCACAACTAAATTCCATCCAAAATTAAATAAAAACCATCATCCTATAACAAATTGAACAATTTTACATGTCATACGAGTCAAAAAAGTATAAACAGGATAACCCATGAGAATATTATATATAAATAGGCCTCAAAAGTAACTAAAATAAAAAAGACACTAGAAAACTGTTTTAAAGTCTCTGACTGACCCCATATTTCAACTCCAACAAAGTCCAATCACTTCAAATATCCATAGTAGAGGGGCCTTTCCCATTCCTGGGTCATGAAACATGAAGCCTTCTCAGTTAATAGGGTGCTTCAACAATATTTGAGTACAACTCATTACATAAAAACCAATGTTTTACCTAAAAATTATAATATATAAAAGTTCATGGCTGATATGAAATACTAATAAAAAAATAAATAACCCACCACATCATGGAATTACTTATTGTTAGATTTTATTAACCATAATTTCTGTGGCCATTTCTAAATTGGATGATATACCCATGGTATAGATACACATCAAGAATGAATTATATATCACACCTCATAAAAAATCATTATGAATGATCCATAACCATCAAGTACACAAGGTGAATGATACAACACCATCAAAACCCATTAAGTTTAATGATCTCTCACCAATCCAATATCCATGGTGAGCAAAGCATCGATTGGAAAATGAGGCATCTCCAACTCAAGGTGTATGAGCGACCACCACTACTCATTCTCAAGTGTATGATACAGCACTATAATAATTATCAAGTGAATTATATACCACCGATACAATACACCATGGGTATACAATGCAGCGCAATAATCAAATTCTCTATTGGATGATATATGTCCACTAACCAACACTGGGTGGAAGATGCACCACCAAAATCAATCCATGTGTGGATGATATACCACTAATTCCAATTCAATGGTGGATGAGATTCCACTAAGATTGCTATTTAGGTGTATAATGAACCATTGACATCACATCACAGGGTGGATGAGGCACCACCAAGTTACAAAGCTCAAGTTGTATATGGAATAACTAATACAGAAACCACAAGGTGATTAAAGTATCATTAAACCAACTTTGGTGGATGTGATACCACCAAAAAACTCATAAGGTGGAAAATATACAAAAACCACTAATTCTATGATGTACTACCAATAAATAATCATAGTATATAGTTCATCATTTATAATAATTCACATAGCATTGAAATTACTTGATATATAAGGGTTCATGATTTCTATACATTTACCCAATCAATGTATTTTACTTAGGATATTTTAGCCCTATCCTATCACATTCTCATGTTCTTTAATACCTAAGAAACGGTTAAGACACACTATGAGGATCTTAAAGTCTAGTATCACACATTAGTCACCCCTTTTGGGTCCAAAGTCATGGTTCTATAATACAACCTACATGTAAAATGGTAATAGAGGACCATGGTGTTTATTCACATCACTTTCAAGATAATTCACAACCTCAATGAGTCTCACTCAGTACAAAATTATCATGAAAAAAATGAAGAATTTATATTTTTGTTTGAATACATGGTTAAAATATCCCTCATTTATTATAATTTATGTCACATTTATAAAGACCTTTGGTAAAGTAAGGGACCACCTACCAAGCTCATGAAGGGTTCTTGTTGACAAATTCCACTAGTTAATTCATCCTCAATCAGTTGACTCTTCAAAAAAATTTGGCGACCCAATGTGATGAATGAAACCGAAAAAAAATAATGAATAAAGGAGATCCAACTTGGAATATGATAACGATGGGAAATAGGTATATGGCCTTAATTTTTAATTCTGAATAGATAATAAGGAAAAGTGATATTTTTATCATATTAAGTAATTAACAAGTTAAAATTAAAAAAACTAGAAAATATCCTATTGGGTACTCGATCAGGCTATATCGAGTACCTGATACCCCACTGGGTAACCACTCCATGTCCATCAGGAGACCAATGTTCCATCTAAAGATAGCCTCCCTAAAAATGGTCCCACTAAAGACTCATCACTAGACCAATAAGTAATTAGTGGCTTTTATCACCAAGACAGAAGTTCTGACCCAGGGTTCGTCTTCCCTGAATAGACACATGAGCTTGTACTAACACTCCAACACCCAAAATAACAACAATAAATGATATTTGGTGATAATTAGATAAAAAATACACACAAAATATATAGTCTATTATATTATAAAAAGTTAACCAATTCATTATTTGAAATGGGATATATTCCACTAGCATCTATAGAGTAAGTACATACCTCTTAACAACTTTCTTCATCAGAGGTTTCAACCACTTTTACGGCTACAGTTTTGGATTCTTCCCATTATCAACCATCACATTTTTTGAACAAATTAAAGGAATAATTTTCTTCATATCATTGATACTCTATGTAATATAATTCTTTCTTTTTTAGCAGTTTAATAAACTATTTCCCTTGTTCCTATGAAAGTTCAGTGTTCATGTAAACTAGTAATCTTATCATTCTCAAAAAATGAGTATCTTATATTGTTAAAAAAATTCAATTCTGGATATGGTGGATTCATGATAGAGGGAACCAAATACAAAAAAATAATCCATTAAAATTTTCTCCATATGTATAAATCCTTATTCCTACTCAACCTTTACATCATTGTCTTTATTTCATTAAAACACTTATTTATTGATTAGCTCCATAATTTATTTTTAATCATTAGCTTGAATCTCCAATAGGACATGTAATTATTTGTCTTTGATAATGGCATGGACATATTTAGGCTCATCACTATACTCACTAGCATCATAAGGTATAAGTAAGTATACTTCACTCTAACTTGGAATATCAAACACACTTGATTAAATTAAATGAGAGCTTTCCCCATGGCTAGTAAAGTTTGACCAAGAATGATCAATACCTTTCCCTCTAGTTCCATATTTAAGATAAAAAAAATTAACATGAAAGATGAATTTTTCATCATTTAACAAGACATATTATAGAATTTAAATTTGTTATAGAATATGTTAGTGTGTAAGTTAAAGATAAACCTTTGTGGGATTTGGATTGATTATCCCAATATTATTAAACACAATAAATTTCATCAGGTTAAAAAGGATTTAATTAAAGTTAATAAACCATTGGTGTCGGTAAAAAAGAAATTGTCTAAATATAGATGATTTGGTGGGATTTCCCTTTTAATATCCACTAGACATTCCTCACAAGAATAATTTTTGCTTTATTCCTCCCAAAAAAAAATTAAAGGGGTTCCTTGAGGAAATGGGTGTACGACAAGTATTTGAGAAATTTCCATAGAAAATGGTATATTTATATATAGTTGTTTGAACATATCCATGAACATATTGTGTTACACCTCCATATTTAGTTTAAAAATACTCCTTTAAAAGGGATGAGTAAGTTGGCAAGGTTACACCTCATATTTCTTTAGTGTGTGATTCTCAATCCTTGTCTTATATGAATCATTGTTCTTAATTTACTTCTTGGTTAAATCCATTTATTTTTCCTAATTCATCGCATTCTATATATACTTCTACTTCACATTATGGTTTTTTATATCCTTCATATCCCTTCCACTTCTTAGAGTCAAAAAAGTTTCCTCCTCCATTAAAACCTCCATGTTAGATGGTAAAGTGCCGAGTGGAAAAAGAATTTAAGAGAGATATCATAATTTTAGGTTGATGATTCAGAGTGAGGATTATGGGATTTACAAGTTCAACTCACGATTCAAGAGGTTAATTTCCAATAGGGAGATGCACTAGTAATTTATCTTGACGTACATTGAAACTATTTCAATGAAAGAGGGTTGTTCTTCTTAGACATGTGGTGGAAACCATTGGGGTCGATCTACATATTGTTTCTTATGGGATTGAAATTATTTATAGATGAATATTAGTGGTTACTTTCCTTTACTATAGCTTATAGGAACTTAAGAAAAAAATTACCACCTCCATTCTTCCAACATTATTTTTCAGATACCAACCATATTTAATGACAAAAATAATTTTGAAAATATGTTTATAGATGGTTGTAACCAACACAATTCACTTCTCCCAGAAATATATCCTATATATCATACTATTAGTATTAAAACATGTTTATATTTCCCCACATATTATATAAATTAACTTTTTTTGGATCAAGTTGTGATCCTTGACTGTGAATAGCTAACAACACCACCATTTTATTAGATATTGATTCCAATTCAGTAGAAAATTTTATGGTATATTTAACTTGATGAACCATCTCTAATATGGGTATATTTAAATTTTACATATATAATAAGTATTGGTTATATCATCAAATATTTCATGGGCCTTGGTTGGTTCCTTCCTCATGAGTCCTCATCTAGAAGATAAATCAACCATGTATCAAGAATTATGTTTCAAAAAGAAGTAGAATGATTATAGATGCATCCAAACAAAACATGCCATGGTGTAGTTATCTCTTCAGTAACTCATTGATACAATCCCAAGGATAATAATTGGATTTTCCATCTTTTATTGAAACATTTAGAATCTCACTCTGAAGTTTCACTTTTTTTACTTATTAGAAGCATTTCTCTATAAATATTTATACAATACCATCGCATGTGGTGATAAATCGTAGTGGTATGGACTTCAACCACTCTTTATTATTATCAATAAATGAGAATTTAAAGGTTAAAAATATTATCACATCATTGGAAATAGAATTTTTCATGAAAGTATCATTTATCTCAATAATATTTGAGCAGTTTTTGTGGGTTTTCACATTAGAATCCATAAAACTAACCCTTTATTTGGATCATCTATAGTATGATCAAAATAAAAACAATTTTTTCCTTATATTTGTGGCCTCACTATTATCATGGTGTATCCATAATTATATATAAGTCCATATACTACCAATTTTATTTTATATAGTGCTTATAGAGGTCTACTAATGTTGTTTACCAACCCTTCATTTATAGTATGTGGTACTCTATCTGTCATTACTACTATCTGATGTTGAAAGAGGCATAACTTGATATCATAGTGGAAATATAATAGTTTATAATAATTCATAATTTTGGATCTTGTAAATTTGACATGTCTCAGAAACATGAAAATTTTTAGGACAGTACAAAAAATCCTCATGCATGAAAAATGTAATACTATTTTAAAAACAAAAATAGAAATGAAAATAATTGAACCATGAAACCAATAATAAAAATTTTTGATAGATTTAGGAAAAACATTCTAATAAAATGGAAACAACAACATGATGTACTTTCATGCATCATGTCCTTCTAAGTGCATTGGTTAGAGTTTAGAATTTATATACACACTACCCAATTACCAAAACTATAAAAAGTGTAGTATAATAATGGAGAGTACCATGGTTGAAATAGTAAGAATAGAGAACCAATCAAAATATAATTATAAATTATTAATTTTTTGTTCATAATTTTTTAGAGAAACATGATTAAAAAACATTTAAAATGAAATTAAAAACAAAGTAATTTTGACAATGAAAACTTTCTTAAGAAGAATATATATGGTTAACTAATTTAAATACCCTAAATCTAATAACTTAGAGTTGGTGGTTACATTATTATATTTCCATAAGATATAATTGATCACATCCCAATGGACTAAATAGTTTAGTATTATTTGAAAACTAGATACATGATTTAATCTCACATTAAATTTGAAAAGATAAAATACAATATAGTATTTCCTTTGAAAGCCTTCCGGCTATTGGATGGATGATTTTCTTTGAGATAATAATTATTCTATCTACAATATCCTTGTGTATCATTAATAGTAAACTTACTAACATCCTTGGTAAAGGAAACAAAATAAGTGTGATCTCAAATTCTTGGTAAGGGTTTCATGTAATAGAATATATATTGAGTAAATAAGGAATAATCAATATGGAAAGGTAAATAACTAAAAAAATATGATATTTAATAAATAAATTGATCATGAATAATAATATGGCTGGAATAAATGATGATGGTAAATTAATTCCGTATAAATAATCACATAATCTTAAAACTTATACATGGATATTATAACTATTAAAATAATCACATGTACATAAATAACTGATTTTAAAATTATTTAATGCATAATGTTGGACATCTTAAACTTACCAATGAGGCCTCATGTCAGGACATGTTATATAAATGGTTATGTCTTCAGAAAAACACCCAACCTATTTTTTTCATGAGACCTACTAATGCATCAAAAGGATATGTAATTATGGGACCCACCCATCACTTAATAATTACAATTCATTCATCATATAAATAAAAAATATAACATAATCAACATTATTTAAAAAAAATAACTTCACATACTAGGAGTACTAGCATGTGGAATTTCAATGATTTACCAAGTAAAACTCATCATAAACCATCGATAGAAATAATTTGGATGGTATCATTACATTATATCCTTAATAAATTATAAGATTCGATAAAATATTTTGAAATATATGAAAATAATTTAAAAATATCTCTAAAATATTTCTTAATGAAAATATCATTTTCATTTTGAAATCACTTATTTAAAATATAAAATTTTCAAAAAAATTAAGGAAAACATTTTATTTAAAAATAACCTTAGAAAATTATAAATTAATATTCAAATTATTGATTGTTCATAATGGTTGTAAATTTCATTCATGTTGAGTATTTTATAACAAATATTCCATTCACATTTTTGGTAAAAAGTCAAAAGTACTACATTTCAAAAATGACAAGAAGATTCATTTTTAAATAATTCTGTAAAAATTAAAACATGGTTAGAAATAAATTTAAAAAATTATATTATAATATTAAAAAAATATTGAAATAATTTTTATACAACATGTATTGGGAAGAAAAATGATCTTCAACTAAAAATAGAAATAAAGTAGGTTTTCCTTAAAATCATTATTTTGGCCTCTTTAGTTATTAAAGATAAGAAAATGAATATAAAACTTGTAATTTAAAGAAATAACTATATGAGAAGAAAATATAATGGTTTTAATTTATAAATATATAATAATTCTCCCAATAGGGACTTAAACATAAAAAATCCTGAATAATGATGATATTTTGGAATAAGCTCTTACCTCAAGCTCAACTTACTTTAAAAGTGATCTATTTATATGTATAATATATTTAAATTTATTATAAATGTATAGTAGAATAATTTAAATACTTTTAATATTATATATGATTCATTTATAAAATTTAAACCCCCATTTATTAATAATTTTTTTTAAATTGTGGTTTCTCGATGTTAATTATTTCATTATTCATGAGAGTTCTAGATTGATAGTTTTGGTCCTTGAACTTTGATTAGGGTTCCATTATCTAAAGAGTTATAATAATGATATAAATATAAAATATATTAATTATACACATATTTATAAACATTCATGAAATTTAGATATAGAAAAATGAATTACATTGTTCGTGGAGACGGTTGACTGTACGTACGCATGAACATTGTTTTCACATTTTGACAAATGGGTCAAAAGAAAGTTAAATAATGATTAACCTTTATAGAATCATTATTATATCATATATATAATATATATTATTTATATCATTTATATTATTTAAATATATCATTATTTCCATCCATGTAAAGAAAAAATGAAAAATGAATCGCATCGCTTAATGGAGGAGGTAGCCCACATGTATGCACGAGTGGAGTTAGCATTTTCCAAAAAATAAAAAGGTAAGGTGTAAGATATGATATTATAATTCTAGAAGC
Organism: Viscum album; assembly: GCA_963277665.1. Lineage (NCBI taxonomy): Eukaryota > Viridiplantae > Streptophyta > Magnoliopsida > Santalales > Viscaceae > Viscum > Viscum album. The sequence goes on from OY728129.1 coordinate 283,667,667, forward strand.
ATAATTATATCATATATATTATATATAACCATTAAATACATTATAATAACCATCCATAAAATATAGTTATTTAAAATGAATTGTATCGCTATGTGGAGGCAGTAGTACACACGTAAGCACGAATGATACATTCACTTCACATTTGATGGAAAAGATGGTGAATAATGGTGTTTAAATAATTATAATGAAATTTAAATATATTTGATATAATTAATTTATTATTTTATAATCAATATCATATATTTAGGGGAGTTGTAAGAAGAAATGATTTGAAAGAGGTCAAGCATAATGATTACATTTTCATCGGTAGGCCTCCTATTGATCCCTTCTTACAGAGCCTTGGAAAGGTATTTTAAGAATTCCATCACATCTAATTAATGTATAGTTAATTTGATAATATAATTGGCTAAGTTTTGATCGATAAATATGGCTCAAAGTGGTTTAAAGAAGAGAGGGGAGGGGATTCTTTTTATAAGTTGGGGAGAGGACACACATGGGATTTCTTAAAAAATTAAAATATTATAATTCCATTCTCAAGGAAAATTCTTTAAAATGGATGGATTTTAAATTAGGATAGTATGAGGTATAAATATTTCCATAAATAGTATTTATACAAGTTTTTGTCACGACCCGTCCCTCGGGGGCCCGTATCGTGACTACCCCAAGCCCGCCTTCCATAGGCCAGGGGATGGCGACTAGAACCAAAGGCATAAATCCCTAAACTGGGAGGGAATTGACTTTAAAACTGAAAACAAACACATCATAGTACATAACTGGAAGCAAAACACTAAGTAAAACTGTATACAAAAGAAGTATTGGAAAGTAAAAGGGGGTAGAAATACAAGCCCAATAGGAAAGTACAAGTACAAATGAAAGCAAGTACAACTGAAGAAAAGTAAAGCAGCTACTAGGTTGTCCTCAGGGGTTCCTACCTAAAGGTTAGGTACAGATGGCCTCCTAAGTACTACATGTTCTTCTGTCTCCTCCGTGTACCGTCACACTGAGTGGTCCACCTCCGGGTACCATCCAGTCCTACTACTCTCTGCCTCAGTCAGCATTGTCCGTCGTCTGCAACCAACACAACGAGGTGCACGCATAGCCCATGCAGGGGTGAGTATAACGATACTTATTAGGGACCCCGAGACCCTCAAGGTCTCACAAAATCTAACAAGGATAAACCACAAAGTATGAAATCAAAGGATAACCATTACTTAGGTATATGCCCATGCATATACCTAAGTTATCTAGTAACCCATCTCAATCATGAGGAAAGACACAAAAGTCATTGACTCAGCTCAAACCTGGATTTCTATTAATCTAAACCTTCAGCTTCTAGAGAACTCCTCCTATATTGAGTACAGTGGTCTTGTCGCATTACACAGAGGTTCTTCCCACTAACTCAGACTTCTAAGGTACTCCTCCTGTCAAGAATCGTGGATCTCCTATACTCACACAGAGGCGCTCTCCACTGTGGGTCTGCTACACTCACACAGAGGTGCTTCCCTAGTATCCTACTGAGGTACTCCATGTGTTAAGTATTGTGGGTCTGCTGCACTCACACAGAGGCGCTCCCCGCCGTGGGTTTGTCGTGCTCACATAGAGGCTATCCCCACTGGGCAAGTCGAATAACTCTGAGTGTAATCGGTCAGCAATTGTCAAGTCTCATCCAGCTACTAGGTTCCCGCACAAATTCCTACTCGTCTCTGAAAGATCTACTCCAAAATCTACTGGTTGATACACCAACTATCACGAAGTCCCATGTAGAAGTATCTCAAATGTCCGCCATGTCATAGGGGTCTCAACGCAATAGACAGTGTGTCAATCAGACATCTGGTCTATTAGTTAATAGCCTTTTAGTCCCGGGATCCCGGTTGGATTCGTGTATGATCCAAACCGACCATATCTCAACTATACCCCGAACTCCAGTGGGGTATTCTCAAAGGGATGGCTTCGCCCCAAGAATATCAACGCTATTGACGGTTTGTCAAACAGATGTCTGGTGCCAAATATATGGCCCAAGAAGGTAAAGGTTCGGTAATGGGACTGGTTTAGGTCTAACCTGGTCGGACCGACTCGGCCCAACCCAGTCTGGGCCGACACAGTCTGGGTTGACTCGGTCAACCCACTGAGGTTTTAGACCGGTTCGCTGGGCCCAGCCCAGCGGACTGTGAGGGCGGTTCGGCCCGAAGGTCACCACGTAGGCAACTCGGCCCAAAGACTGAAGCTGGTTCAGCCTGCGCCGCGATGGGCGCGGCTCGGGCGACTCGGCCCAGGAGGTTGGGCCAGTCGGGAGACCAGTGTGCAGGCCACGCAGATTGCGGGCTGGTCGCGGGTGTGATGGGCAGGGCGCGGCAAGGGCCGGGAAGGCCGAGGGGGCACCGGCAGGGCGCTAGGTACCTCGTAGGGGCTCTGGCAGGGCGCTGAGCAGGCCAAGGCAGGGGCTGGACAGGTCGCGGGGGCACCGGGTAGGGCGTGAGGGCACCGGGCAGGACAAGGTGGGGCCAGGCAGGCTGTTGGGGCGCCAGTAGGGCACCGGGCAGGGCGTAGGGGAGTCAGGCAGGGTGTGAGGGCGCCGGCAGGGCACCGAGCAGGGCGCAGTAGGGTGCCGAAGGGCCACGGGCCACACGTCGGGCAGGCGGTGGGGGCTTCGGAAGGGCACCGGGTAGGTGGACCGCACTTCGGGTAGGCCGCGGGGGCGCCGAAAGGGTGCCGGAGGGCCGCGGGCAGGCAGGTCGCGCGCCGGGCAGGGAGCTGGGAGGCCGCGGGTAGGCGGGTCGAGCACCGCTCGGGCCAGCAGTGGTCGGCCGGAAGCTTCGGTGCGCCTCGGGGGTGGTGTGATTCGCGGAGGTTGTGGGTAGCGCGGCCTTCGTTGTTGCTGCCTTCGTTGTTGTCGCCTCATCACCAAGTCGTAGAACGCCACAAGAAAGAAGAAGAATCAACAAGGGATGTTGGGGCATGTTAGGTTGGCCCACATCCTCCGCGTTTAAAGTGATATCAATTGGTTCATCGAAATAGGAAATATTAACATCAATTATTTACAACCACACAACGATTTCTTTTCAAACAAAGACATGAAAATAAATGTGATAAAACACAAGGTAAACCCCCTAAATTTGATTCGTCGATCGACGTTCGTTGTTCTTTGATGATGCTACATAAAGAAGACGATGAATTTCATCGTACGTCGGGTTCGTCACACACTCCCAACCCCGAACTGCATCGGCTTTGAAAGACACTCCACGTCGGTAGGATCCGATAGAGGAAGTCGAAGAAGGTTGTTGGTGGTGTTCTTCGCTTTCCTCGTTCTTCATTGGGAGAACTTCTTTTCTCCCAAGCTCTCCTCTCAAGCTCCCACAAAATGAGAATTACCAAGCCAAAAAATAATATAAGTTATCTATTATTTTATTGGCACAAAAATTTCAAAATGGAGGAATAAATTAAGAGGCTCTCCTTAATAAATTACATGTGTTGGCGCAATTAATTAAAAGGGAGAGGTGGCACCAATTTATGGTAGAGCAGGTCAAGGGGCTCCCCTCTCATTAATGAGGGGAGTTGGGAGATTTTCCACCCTCCCATTAATTGGGGGGTTTTAGTCTCGTGTGGTCCCCATGACGTAACCTCTCACGGGAGGTTATGTTCATGTGGTCCCCACCAACATAACCTCTCATGGGAGGTTTGGGTGTGGTGGTACCACCTCCAACTCCCAAGTGGAGGTTTTAACCAACAACCACTCACACTCATGGAGGCTCAAAAATAAAATAAAGTGTTGTACACTTTATGTTATTATTATTTTTTTATAAAAATACAAAAGCTAACTTTCATTATCGACCATCTGTCGTTGATCTGAAAATCTTCTTAAGTGAATACCAGTGCTGTGAGTTCACCGGTGCCCTCAGATTTCAGTTCCAAGCACCAGTTCAAAAGTTATAAAAACCCTATCGTACGTTTACTAAACGTACCCGAACAAAACTTTGGATATTGATTCCAGGCACACTGGGCCTCGGAATCAAGCACCGTAAAAATTCACAAACTTGTAAAAATCCCATGTATTTATGGAAAACAAATTCCCATTGAATTTCCGAGTCTTTACATTCTCCCCACCTCAGGACTTTATGTCCATGTAAGCTACAACTCAAACTATGGGAACAAATGGGGGTACTGAGCATTCATCTGATCCTCCCACTCCCATGTGCTCTCCTGGAGGTTCCCGTGTTTCTAGCATACGCACACCATAAGTATCAACCATCCATGTAGGACCCACTCCTATTGATCCTCAATCTCCACTGGAACCTTCGTAAAAGTCACCCCATCGTCGACGTCTAGCTCTCCATGGTTGATGATGTGGGAAGGGTTGTGCACGTATCTTCTCAGCTGGGATACGTGGAAGATGTCGTGCACCTGGTGCAACAGAGGTGGAAGATCTAAGTGGTAAGACACCTTTCCAACTCTACTGAGGTCCTAGAAAGGTCCGATTAATCTTCGAGATAACTTGCCGCCTTGGAAAAATCTCCATAGACCTCATCGAGGTGAGAACCGTAGAAAGACGTGGTCACCATCCTCAAACTCCAGAGGTATCTTTCTCCTATCAGTATAAGATTTCTGCCTACTCTGTGCAGTCTTCATCCGCTCCTGGATGATCTTCACCTTCTCGTTAGTAGCCCATACCATCTCTGGTCCCACTAGTGCTGACTCCCCTGGGTCAGTCCAGCACAAGGGTGATCTGCAAGGTCGTCCGTACAACGCCTCTAAAGGTGCCATATCGATGGTGGAGTGATATCTATTTTTATAGGCAAACTCCACCAAGGTTAAGTGATCCTCCCAACTATGACCGAAGTCTAGGACCCAAGCACGAAACATGCCCTCGAGGGTCTGAATGGTCTGCTCAGTCTGACCATCTACCTGGGGATGGAAGGCAGTGCTCAAGTGAATTTGTGTCCTGAAAGCCTCCTGCAACCCCTTCCATAGATGTGAAGTAAACTGTGTGTTATGGTTTAAGACAATAGAAGAAGTTACTCTATGTAAACACACAATCTCTTGCACATGGAGGCGTCCCAAGCTCCCTACTGAACCCTAATCTCTAATTGGTAGGAAGTGGTCCGACATGGTGAGTTGGTCGACGATCACCCAAATCGAATCGTGACCCCTGGATATACATGGAAGAACCATCATGAAGTCCATGGATATCCCATCCCACTTACACTCTGGGACCTCTAAAGGCTATACCAAGACTGCCGGTACCTGGTGCTCTGTCTTCACTTGCTAACAAGTGAGGCATCGAGAGACAAACTCTTCTACCTCCTTCTTCATACCTGGCCACCAGTGTTGTCATCAAAGGTCCTGATACATCTTCGCCACACTTGGATGTACCACTAGAGGGGATGTGTGTAACTCCCTCAACACTTCCTCCTGAAGTTCTACTGGTATCAAGGTATGTCCTCTGAAGAGGATGACGTGATCCCCACCTTCAGAAAATCCATCAGGTGCCTACCCTATGGATATTTGAGCACGTCGTGTCTCACAGTCAGCATCCTCATGTTGTGCCTTCCTGACTCGTTGAAGAAGTGTTGGATTTACCGTAAGAGACTGAAGAGATACTACTCCATCTCTATCTATAAAGGATATCTGAAAAGAATCCAGCTGCTCTGTTGCCTCTCCTAGCATCTGTATACCAGTCCTCCAACTGAGCACATCTGCGACAACATTCCCCTTCCCAAGAGTATAGACTATCTTGAAGTCATAGTCCTAGAAGAACTCAAGACAAAATTGTTGTCTTAGGTTCAGGTCCTTCTGAGAGATGATATACCTGAGACCCTTGTGATTAGATTACACGATAAAATGCTCACCCATCAGATAGTGCAACCACATCTTCAAGGCGAATACCACTGCTGCTAAATCTAGGTCATGGGTAGCATAGTTCTTCTCGTGTTGTCTCAGCTGTAAAGAACCATAAGAAATCACTGATCACTCCTGCATCAGGACACACCCAAGTCTGGTCCTTGATGTTTCATAGTAGACTATGTACCCTACGACCTCCTCTGGAAGCCTCAACATGGGGGCACTAGTCAGCCTCTGCCTCAGTTCCTGAAAGCTCTGATGTTATCTCTCCGACCACACGAAGGTTTTCCTCTTCTTTTTCAAGGAAGATAGTGGGGCTTCAACTCTGGAGAAGTCTGGAACGAACCTCCGATAGTATCCATCCAAGCCCAGGAAACTCCGTACCTACCTCACACTCCTGGGTGGCTGCCAAGCAAGTACTGCCTCAATCTTTTCTAGATCCACTGCAACTCCAACCTCCGAGATGACGTGTCCCAAGAATTGAACCTCTTGAATCCAAAACTATCACTTTTAGATCTTACCATAAATATGGTGATCTCAGGTTGTGTCTAGTACTACCTACAAATGGTATGCATGCTCCTCTTCAGTAGTCAAGTAGATTAGAATGTTGTCGATGAAGACTATGACAAAGCGATTGAGGTATGGCTGGAAGATCATATTAATGAGACTCATGAACACTGTTGGAGTGTTAGTTACACTAAAGGGAATAACCAAGAACTTTTAGTGGCTATACCGACACCCGAAGGTCGTCTTATGCACATCCACATCTCGAAATCTGAGCTAGTGATAGTCTGATCTGAGCTCTATCTTCGAGAACCACAGTGATCCCTTCAGTTGGTCAAAGAGGTTGTCAATCCTTGGGAGTGAGTACTTATTCTTTACGGTCACCTAGTTCAGGCGATGGTAGTCGACACATAGCCTCAAGCTCCCATCCTTCTTCTTGGTGAACAGAATCGAGGCTTCTTAGGGAGAAACACTGGGCCAGATGAATTCCTTCTCCTCCAAGTCCTCTAGATGTACCCTCATCTCGTGATGCTCAGCGGGAGCCATCCGATATGCTGGAGCAGATATTGGTTTCGTCCTAGGGTACTGGTCAATGTAAAAGTCCACCTCTCTATGAGGAGGTAGTCCTAGAACATCATCAGGTAAAACATCCGCATACTGGTCTACTACTATAGGATTAGTCGGACTCTCCACATCAACTGCTCCGAGGGTAAGGCAAGCCAACTGGTGAGTGATCGGCTTCACCCTCCTCTGAGTAAGTCCATTTTATACTGAAATGGATCCCTTGTCACCGATGAAGGTAAACTTGGTCCCATACATGCGGACACACCATACTTTTCACCTAATATAGTCAATCTGAGCATGGACTGTAGATAACCAGTCCATACCCAAGATGATGTCGTAAGGCCTCGATGCCATACTAGGAGATCCCAGCCAAAGTTATCGCCTCCTAGAGTAAGCTCACACTACCGGCACCAGTGCGTAATCGTCGAGTCTGCTCCCGTAAGAGTCTCTAGCCATAAGGATCGAGCCAACGGCTCTGTCGGAATCTCCGAGCTTTAAACGAGGGCAGTAGAAATGAAAGAGTGACTGGAACCTCTGTCTATAAGAACTACATCTAAGGTCGAGTAGACACAGATCGTACCTCAAATCTTCTCTGGAGCACCGTGATCATAGGCCTCAGCTGCCTGAAGCTGACCTCTCCCCTGTCCACCCGCTTCATGCGGTCAGGGTGGACCTCCTGGTGGTGGTGGTGGTGGTGGTAACACCTCATAACATCTTCCACTGCCAGCTGCACGTCCAGATCCTCTACCACATCCGCCACCTCCCTGCAGACGGCCTCGTTCGAACCTCTACCTCTGTCTGGGAGGTCCCTCAACTGTCTGTTGATCATATGTACAGTGGGTCGGATAGTCACAAGTCATGTGACCATTCATGCCACATGAGTAACACTACCCGCTCCTAGAACATGTGTCTCTGCCCCGGGTGCCCCGCACAAAAGATCCTAAGTCCTGCAGCCATCCACCTATGGGTCTGGTCCTCTTGGACCTCTGTGTCATCTGTCTACTGCCAGCTGCAAAAGACTCCACTGCATGTCGACTAGTAGTGGGTCTCGCTGCTGGAGACTGCTTAGTAAGAAAACTCTCCACTAGTAGGGCTCTCTCTAACACCCTCGCCTACGTCGGGACGCTAAGTGAGATCATCGGAGCTCTGATCTCCCGCCTGAGCCCCTGCTCGAAGATCTGGGTCCTGAAGAATGGGTCCTGCACCATATCTGTGGAGTAGCATGAAAGGTCGATGAACCTCACTGAGTATTGTGCTACTATCATGCTGCCTTGCTACAGATGTATTAGCTCCTGTATCCACACTATGCTGAGAGTGGCTGGGACAAACTCCGCCCAAAACAAGCTCTCAAAGTCTTCCTAGAGTAGCGTCACCTCAAAATTCACCTGGAGCATCAGGCTCCACCATCTACCTGATGCTTCCTGAAGGAGACTTGCAGCAAGTATCACCATGAAGTTTGCTGGGGTCCCTACTAGCCTGAAGACTCTCACCACAACCTCCAGCCAATCCTCAGCCGCCTGTGGGTCTGTCACTACCCTGAACCTGGGTGGCTTCTAGTGATGGAACTCGTGCAACATGCTCAAGCAGCATGCATCGTCTGCTGTTGGGGCTGGTGGCATCGGTGTCCCAACGAGTAGTAGTACCGCTGGTTCCTCTGCTGGTAAATGATCATACACTGAGACCTCATCGCTCGGTGGGATGTTAGTACGTACGACTCTCGGGGCTCTAACTGGTCATTCACGGGGAGGCATCCTAAACGAAACAGATGTGACATAGTCAAAATATTATACTTGGTGAGCTAACCTAGTTGAGCTGACTTAAAGAAAACTTTTGGAAACACGCATGCAATCACTGTTTTCATGAAGTGAGTCGGAAATCAGAATTCAGGGTCCTGGTGTATGGATACGTCGGCCGCCCGCACCAACACTAGACTCCCTAAACTAAAAACCACACTTATTATAGTTAACACTACTGCTTCACAGAAAAGAAAGATCAGAGTTCTAAGTTTTGCAGTAGAACTGACTCCTCTGATACCGATTTATCACGACCTATCCCCTGGGGCCCGTATCGTTACTACCAAGCCCGCCTTCCATAGGCCAGGGGCTGGAGACTAGCACCAAAGGCATAAATCCCTAAACTAGGAAATCATTGCCATTAAAACTGAAAAAAAAACACATTAAAATACACAACTAGAATCAAAACACTAAGTAAAACTGTATACAAAAGAATTGATGGAATGAAAAAGGGTTCGGAAATACAAGCCCAACAGGAAACTACAAGTACAACTGAAAGCAAGTACAACTGAAGAAAATTAAAGCAGCTACTAGGTCATCCTCTAGGGTTCCTACCTGAAGGATAGATACAGATGGCCTCCTCAGCACTCCACGTCTGTCTGTCTGCTCTGTGTACCGTCACTCCGAGTGGTCCACCTCCGGGTACCATCCAGTCCTGCTACTCCCTACCTTAGTCAGCATTGTTCTTTGTCTGCAACCAACACAACAAGGTGCGGGAATAGCCCTTGTAGGGGTGAGTATAACGGTGCTCAGCAGGGACCCCGAGACCCTCAAGGTCTCACAAATTCCAACAAGGATAAACCACAAAGTATGAAATCAACGGATAACCATTAATTAGGTATATGCCCATACATATACCTAAGTTATCTGGTAACTCATCTCAATCATGAGGAAAACAAAAAAGTCATTGTCTACTCAAACCAGGATTTTTATTGATCTGAACCTTTGGCTGCTGGAGAACTCCTCCTCTATCAAGTAAAGTGGGCATGCCACGTAACACAGAGGCACTTCCCACTAACTTGGACTACTGAGGTACTCCTCTTGTCGAGTACCGTGGATATACTGCACTCACACAGAGGCTTTCTCCACCATGGGTATGTTGCGCTCACACAGAGGCGCTCCCCTGGTATCCTGTTGAGGTACTCCACGTGTTGAGTACCATGGTTATGTCACGCTCACATAGAGGTGCTCCCCACCATGGGTCTGTCGTGCTCACATAGAGGTTCTCCCCACTAGGCTAGTCGAATCACTCCGAGTCGAATCGGTCAGCATTCGTCAAGTCTCAGCCAGCTACTAGGTTCCTGCACAAATGTCTGCTCATCTCTGGAAGATCTGATCCACAAGCTACTGGTCGATACTCCAACTGTCACGAAGTCCCACGTAGAATTATCTCAAAGGTTTGCCACGTCATAGGGGTCTCAATGAAACAGACGGTGCGTAAATCGGACGCCCGGTATATTAGTTATTAGTCTTTTAGTTCCAGGGGCCCAGTTGGATTCGTGTACGATCCAACCTGACCGTATCTCAACTATACCCCGAACTCCATTGGGGTATTCTCAAAGGGACGAATTCGCTCCAAGAATACTGGTGTCATTGATGGTTCATCAAACGGACGTCCAGTGCCAAAGATATGGCCCAAGAAGGTAAAGGTTCAGTAATGGCCCTGTGTCCAGTCCGACCCGGTCTGGGTCGACCCGGTCGGACTAGCTGGGTCTGACCCAGCCTGTTGGGCGGGTCAGCCCGCTGAGTTTTTTGCCCGGTCCACTGGGCCCGACCCAAGGAACTGTGAGGGAGGTTTGGCCCGGAGGTCACCACGTAGGCGACACGGCCGAAATGCCAGGGCCGGTTCGTCCAGTGTCGTGAGGGACACGGATCGGGCGACTCAGCCTGGGAGTTCGGGTCGGTCGGGAGACTATCGGGCAGGCCGCGCGGACCATGAGCTGGTCGCGGCTGTGTCGGGCAGGGCGTGGCAAGGGTCGGGTAGTCCGCGGGGGCGCCGGCAAGGCGTCGGGCAGGGCGCAAGGGCGCCACCTAGGCTGCGGCAGGGGCCGGGCAGGCCGCGAGGGTGCCGGCAGGGCGTCGGGCATGGCGTGGGGGCGCCGGGTAGGGCGCGCTACTAAAAATACCCCTTTTATCAGAACTAACCCCCCCCCCCCTATCAGCGCTAGAAAAGCGCTGTTAAAGCCGGTGAAGATAAAGGGGGGTCCCCTTTATCCGCACTCCAAAAAGCGCTGATAAAGACACCTTTTATCAGCACTGATAAAACGGTCCTTTATCAGTGCTTCCTTTATCAACGCTCTCTTTTTAGCATTGATAAAGACCCCTTTTATCAGTTCTTTTTTAAAAGCACTGATAAAAGTTAAAAAAATTAAATTTTAAATTTTAAAATTTAAAAAAAAATTAAAAAATCATGCCAATCGGGGGGATTTTATAGCGCTTGAGCCCCCCTTTTACAATGCTTTTCCACCCCCCTCCAGCACCCCCATGCACCCCCTCCACACTTTATCAGCACTAGCTCCCATATTCCCCCATGCGCAAGTGCCCCTGCCTCTGCCAGGTTTTGAACTCGAGACCTCCTCCATACGCACCTAATCCCTTACTACTCCTCTATTTTGATTTGTTTTACATTTCATGATATCTATATATATAGTTATATTTATTCATATAGTAATATATATTTATATAAATATATATATAGTTATATTAATATATATATATATAGTTATATTAATATATATATATAGTTATATTAATATATATATCTCTATTTATATATATATAGATATTTAGTTATATTTATTCGTATAGTAATATATATTTATATTATTATATATATATAGTTATATTAATATATATATATTTATAGTTATATTAATATATATATTTTTAGTGATATTAATATATATATTTATAGTGATATTAATATATATATTTTTGTAATATTAATATATATATGTAGTTATATTAATATATATATATATAGTTAGATTTATATATATATATATAGTTAGATTAATATATAGGTATATAAATATTTATATATTTGTATTTTAAATAAAATGGATATTAGTTATTATTTAGATAACGCTAATATATTTTATAAGTAAATATATTTTATTATTTATATTTATAATTAAATTCTTATGTGTGAATATATATAAAATATGTATATATTGTTATATATTTGATTATAAATAGCAGTGCATTATAAAAAATGATAAAATTTCAAAGACTTAATATCAATATGAATGTAATACCTTGGAATAAATTTATTCCCCCCCCCCCAAAAAAAGCCAATAATACCCCCTTAAACGAGGCTGAAAATCCACAAATTGTTAAAAAATCGGGGTAACCCGACTAAAAACTAATTTTTGGAAGCCTTCTGAGCCTTTTTTGGACTTTAAAAAACCTTGACCACGGTTTTCCCGGTAGTAGCAACGTAGAGCTCGCCGCAGGCTTCGATTTGATATGTGGTAGAGCTCAAACGGACACCCGGATCAAAGGTTATGGCCGTTTGAAGTTCGAGTTGGGTTTTCAACATATTTTGGGTCTTCAAATTGTTATGAAATGACTATTCCTCCATAATAATTAGAAAATTATTAATTAAAAATATATTTTTAATTTTTTTATAAGCCATTTTCACTAAATATCTTATATATTAAGTGTAACAGTATATTTATACTTATCTAAAATATATTTAAAATTCTATTTAAAAAATATATATTGTATTTTTATCAATATAACTATATCTATATATTTAAATATTAATATATATTTTTTAATTTTTTTTTGAATTAGAACCTTTTATCAATACTAAAGAAAAAGCACTGATAAAGGGGGTACCTTTAACAGCACTAAAAAAAGCACTGTTAAAGGGGTTACCTTTATCAGTGCCAACAAAAAGTGCTGATAAAGGTAAGTTTATCAGCGCTTTTTTTTGCGCTGATAAACGTACCCCCCTTTATCGACGATTTTTGGATAGCGCTGATAAAAGTGTGGCGCTGGGAAAAACTATTTTGTGGTAGTGGAAAGGGCGCCGAGTAGGCCGCAGGGGCAACGGGAGGGTGCAGGGCAGGCGGGCCGTGCGTCGGGCAGGCTGTGGGGGTACCGGCAGGGCGCCAGAGGGCCACGGATAGGTGAGTCGGGCGCCGAGCTGGGCACCGGGAGGCCGCGGGTAGGTGGGCCTGGCACCGCTCAGGCCGGCGGTGGTCGAACGGAAGCTTCAGTGCGCTGTGGGGGTGGCGCGATTCACGAAGTCCATGGGTAGCACAGCCTTCATCATTGTCACCTTCGTCATCATCGCCTCATCTCCATGTCGTAGAACGCCACAAGAAAGAAGAAGAATCGACGAGGGATGTCGGGTCATGTTAGGTTCGCCCGCATCCTCCGCGTTTAAAGTGATATCAATTGGTTCATCGAAATAGAAAAGATGAACATCAATTATTTACAACCACACAATGATTTATTTTCAAACAATGACGAGAAAAGAAAAGGGATAAAACACAAGGTAAACTGCCTACATTTGATTCTTCGATCAACGTTCGTCGTTCGTTGACAGTGTTGTAGAAAGAAGATGATGAAGTTCGTCGTTCGCCGGGTTCATCACGCACTCCCAACCCCGAGCTGCATCGGTCGTGGAAGACACTCCACATCGGTAGGATTCGATAGAGGAAGTCAAAGAACGTTGTTGGCGGCGTTCTTCACATTCTTCGTTCTTCATTGGGATAACTTCTTTTCTCCCAATCTCTCCCCTCAAGCTCCCACCAAATGAGAATTTCCAATCCAAAAATAATATAAGTTATCTATTATTTTATTGGCACAACAATTTCAAAATAGAGGAATAAATTAAGAGGCTATCCTTAATGAATTACATGTGTTGACACAATTAATTAAAAGGGAGAGGTGGCACCAATTTATGGTAGAGGAGGTCAAGGGACTCCCCTCTCATTAATGAGGGGAGTTGGAAGATTTTACACCCTCCAATTAATTGGGGGGTTTAAGTCTCGTGTGGTCCCCACGACGTAACCTCTCACGGGAGGTTATGTTTGGGTGGGCCCCACCACCATAACCTCTCATGGGAGGTTAGGGTATGGCGGTCCCACCTCCAACTCTGAAGTTGAGGTTTTAACGAACAACCACTCACACTCATGGCGGCTCAAAAATAAAATAAAGTGTTGTACACTTTATTTTATTATTATTTTTTTTATAAAAAGACAAAAACTAACTTTTATTCTCGACCATCCGCCATTGAGATGAAAGTCTTATTAAGTGAATACCAGTGATGTGAGTTCAACGGTTCCCTCAGATTTCAGTTCCGAGCACCGGTTCAAATGTTATAAAAACTCGCTCGTACGTTTACTGAATGTACCCAAACAAAACTTTAGAAATTGATTCCGGGCACACCGGGCATCAGAATCAAACGCCGTAAAAATTCAAGGACTCGTAAAAATCCCATGTATTTGAGAAAAAAAATATTTCCACAGAATTTCTAGGTCTTTATAGTTTTTTTGGCAAAATTACCCTTATCTCTTGGTTTAACACCCCCTTGTAACCCTATTTTAACCTTTATCATAGTGAATTATTTTCACTATTTTTAATATTCATTATGAATAAAATTGAAATTATCCTCATTGAGAAAATTATATTATGATTATAATTATGAATCAATTTTATAAAATTAAATTCAAATAAGTGTGAGAATTTAATTTCAAATTAAACCCACATAACGTAATGAAATGTGGTTTTCCAGAAAAAATGTTTTCTTAAGTATAAAAAGTTTTATAGTATAATCTACATAAAATTAATTAAAATAACCTTTATTGTATTATTAATAATATAAATTAACTAATTTTACTTTTAAATCCATTTTTTAAAAAAAATTAACTTTAAAAATTCTTGAAACAAAAATACGATTTTCAATAAAAATTATTATTTTTCAATATTCATAGAAAAGTAAATATTTTCAAAGAAGTGTAAAATATTCACCTTAATATAATTTTGAAAAGATTATTTCAAAATTTAAATTCAATTTTTCAAAAAAATATTTAATTGGAAAAATTAATTATATTATTTTTTCACGAAAATAATAAAAACTATCTTTAATGAAAAATATATTTATAAATCATATAAAGACTTTAGTAAAAATTGAGTAATTATTTATTAAAATATTTTATTTATCTAAAAAAACTAAAAAAACTGTTACTATTCATATCACTAATTTAATAGTTAGGTTATAACATTGTAGTATATTACAGTTCATTTAGACTCAGTTTTGGGTGTATTATAAGCTATAAAATAAATTAAATTTATTTTAAGATAAATATATCATATAATTTTTGTGTTTCTCATTCGCCCCCCCCCCCCCACCCTTGAAAATAATTTTTCCCTCGAAATTTCATCACTATAATAAAAAAATTGATATCTCTTTTTGATTACATCCTTGAGTTCCCAAGTATCTTCCTCAAATTTATTTTTTTTTTTCACAAAACATTGACCAAGTGAGTAGTCTTATTTAATAGCACTTTCTCTTTATGATCCAGCATCTTCACTAGTAGTTCCTCACAAGAGAGATATTTCTATAGTGGTATAAACTCTAAGTTTAGTTCATTTAAAGTATCGATTATGTACTTCCTCCTGATAGATACATATAACACATCGTGAACTTGAGAGAGATTCAGTGGAAGCACTAATCGATAAGCCACACTTTTGATATAATCATGAATTTCAAATGGAATGAAATAATTAGGGATTATCTTTCCATTATTTACAAATATAATATCTTTATTCTAGGTAGATATTCATTGATTACCTTGTCATCAACTTTATACTATAGATCTTGTCAATGAATGTTATCAAAACATTTTTGTTGACTTTAAGATTCCCTTATATGCTGTTTAATGGATCTAAACTTCTCTTCTATTTCCTCAACTAGATCATATCCCAGTGTATTTGTTTCTCTAATATCATTCTATCATGTTGGAGTTCTAGAATTTGTACCATAGAGTACTTCATAAAAATCTATCATAATTCATGAGTGAAAGCTATTGTTGTAAGAAAATATCACCAAAAAAATGTATTAATCCCCACCACCTTTTAAATCCATATAGAAATATCTCAATATTTCATCTAGTTTTTTAATTTTCCTCTTTAAATGATATTATATCAGAGGATGATAAGAAGTTTTGAAACTCAACTCTGTATCTTAAGCCTGCTGAATACTTATCTAAAACCTCGAGGTAAACCTCAGATCCCAGTCAGATATAATTGAGAGTGTTACTCCATGAAATATTACCACTTCCTTAATTTATAACTGAGTAAGTTGATCAAGAGATAAATATTCTCTAATGGTAATAAAATTCAATGATTTTATAAGGTGATCAACTAAAACCCATATATCATTGTTCACTTTAGATTTTTTTGGGAGTCCGATAATGAAATCCATGGTAATGTTTTCCTAATTCTATTCTAGTATGGGTAATGGTTGTAAGATCCCCTTAGACTTTTATCTCTCAACCATAACTTACTAACTCACTATACATAAATATACATAATTTTCCATATCCCTTTTCATGTTATACCTCTCGGAATTCTATTTTAGAACTCAAAACATCTTTATACTTCTAGAATGAATAGAGAATGATGAAATATGAGATTTATCCAATAACTCCATCTTTAATTCAGGTTTTGATGGAACACATTCTCGATTCCTAAACCTTATCATTCCCACATGATCATGGTTGAAATCAGGAACATTTGTCACCATCTTCTATAATTACACATCTTTCTTCTTCACCTTCTAAATCCTCTTTTGGATCGATGGTTGAAACATTTATCTAATAAATATTGGTGAAAAAAATGGGTTTTCACTTTGGTTTTTTTGGGGTTTTAACATTGGTTACCTTGAAAAATTATTAAAAGTGATGTTGTGAATAGGTTTTTCATGTTGGTTATTTTTAACTGATGTGATATAGTGTGTTTAATGTCATTAATTTTAAAAAAAATTAGAAACTACAGTATAAGAACAAAAATTGGTTGATTTATCAAATTTGTTATATAAAAACTAATGTGGTAAATATTTTATAAGATTAGTTATTTCCAATAATAAATGTTATAAATAATTTATCATGTAATTTTTTATATAAATGATAGGATAAAACAAAATATAAATTTTTTCACATCGGTTATAAAATAAACAATGAGAAAATGATTTTTTTAAAAAAATTACAATAAATATTCCTAGTAATACAATAAAAACACCATAAACAAAAAAACAGTAGCATAATCAGCCTAAAAAAAGAATAACTCTATAGAAGAAAAAGAAGAAAAAATATAATCACAGATTAAAATAATATTAAAATTACAATTTTAGTTTTATGATTTACATTATAAGTTTCCAATAAACTAAAATCTAACCAAAAATATGAAATATTCTGTCCATTCTATTTTTAAGTGATTTAGCTCTTATACATTATAAGGGCAAGGGTCGTCAAAAAACTATAAATTAAAAAAAAATTATTCTCAATATAATTATAAGATATATTAAAGGGAATATTATAATAAAATTTAACCCTATGATATTTTTTAATTGTCCCAGTTTAAATAATTTCAAACATAAATCTAAGAACATAATATCCACATTCTTTGATTTCTATTTCATGATGAAAATTATATTTCAAAATAATTATTCAATTCAAAATAACATTTTAGGTACTTTCATCCAAAATGTACTAATTATAAATAATAATCCACATTTTCTTTTACATATTTAATATTTTCACTCCTCTTTCCTTTTGTCTCTCTAAATTAATATCATGCCCTGTTTCAAAATGATATGAATAAAATAAAATTAAATGTCATTTTATTATACAAGTATTCAAATAATCAAACTTATGAGTTCAATAGGCTGTTCAAAGTTTCTCATACTTCACCATGTATAGATCATAACCAATAAGTTTTCTTTTCACTTAGAAAAAACACACAACATTTAATGTCCACTAATTTACAAAAAAAATAATTTTAGTGGTTATTTAGTTAAGAGAAATAACCCTTTAAGAAATATGCGTTCCATACAATTCAAGATAAGGAAGTATCTAACACTTAATCACATTATTTCAAAATATTGTATAAATATATATTATTCTTTCAATGTATTTCATTTTTAACGCTATTGGTGAAATACATTACAGGTCCAAAAAACCATACACTTATAGTACATCATACTTAATCCACATTTTATAAAGATACCTAATACAAAACAAACATAGGTATTAAGTTTTAATAAATTAAAATAGTTGAAATATATATGATAACTTAATTTCATGGAAAATAATTGCATCATGTTGATTCCCAAAAAATCTCGCATTATAAGCTCCATGATATATCTCTTTAAAATAATCACTTTCATTTCATGCCAAAAATATCAGAATCCATTGGAAGCTCATAACCATCCTACAAAAAAGATGGATATCTTGATAATCTATCAAGTCCATAAAAAGTCATATATGAATTCATAGAGCCATTTACTTATTTTTTTCCATAAATTATTTCTTTACCTTTAAATTATTCCTATAAAAATTAGATAAATATATAAATTTTAAAATGTTAAAAAAAAAATCAACACCAATATGAAATAAATGATAGAATCTATACATAACTCAATGGTAATTTTTTAACGAATCTTGATGGCCAAACTAAAAAATGGTAGATACTTTGTCCAATAGTAGTGATATATTCTATAGAAAAATGGAACTCATATTGATCTATCTATAATATCATGTGTAGTGACCCTATAATTCCATGTATCTATATATTGATGAATAACAATATCCCCAATATAATATCTAATCAAATATTAAAGTAAATGTTATAGGGGGTTATCAATATATAACTCAAAATATATGTGAACATGTATAGGAGGAGGTGAATGAGTTGTATAAGTATGAGGAGGTTTAGGGGTGGTATAAGTAGGAAAAAATGGAGTGGGGGATTCGTGTAGTGGTGGAAGAGTGGGATTTGTATCCTGAAAATATTTTTTAACATTTTCAAACATAGACTATATCAAAGCTCTGGTCATTTATTTCATCATCTAACCCATATATTGTACTTTATATTCTAAAGATTCTATTTTCCTATTATATACATCCTCACATGAAGAAGATCTAGAATAAAGAAACCATTTGTTTTATCAATACACCCATCATGTATCCTCATATGTGAACTGGGTGTTTAGGATTTCCCAATGTAATAACTAAAATATCCTTCCTACCCTCAGGTATGAAGGTATCATGTGTGCTCTACTCTTTATGGGATTCCTATATATAATATTTTCAAAATTACATAGTGAATCATAATATATAAAGAATTTAATTAACTTAAATAACATAAATAAATTAAATAAATTCTTATAATCCAATCAACTAGAACTATTGACTCTTCTGTAAGATATTGTATATTTTTCCCATCTAATCCCTATTCCATTTTCATGTCTAACTGAAGGGGAAGGAGAGTCAACCATTATGGAACTTAAAAATTTATCTCTTATTTTTTGAAAAAACAATTATCAATCATTTATTCTTCCAATAATGTATACCCATAATGAGATAAAGTATAAGGGTATACATTTTTGGATTGGATCTCCTGATGAGATCTTCTCATTTTCTATAAATTAAAAATAAAAAATTGTTGATATGAGCATTGATATATTAAAAACATTTAAAAGCTTACATTTCACTTACAAAAAATTATTTACTATCAATAAACCACTTCCATGTATCTTCATCTAGAAAATAATATATATCACATGGATTTTAATTTTATTTATTTCTCCAAAAATGAAATCAAATGCGTGGGTTGATTTAAAATCCTTTCATCTCTTATTATCCAAATATAAACATATCTTCCTTACTCCTCCAGTTCTAGGTATATCATATGTCATCTGATAAGAAGGGAAAACCCTTATATTAATAAAAACATTCTATGAAAAGTAAAAAAATAACAAATGATATTACCAAAAGTTTCTCCCATAATTGATATAATGTCTCTTTGTTGACACTTCTCCACTCACAAATAAAAAAAATTAAATTTTCATGAGCTAACACTACAATAAAATTCTAAAATTGTTTTGCATTTGGACCCATAGTAATATCATTATCATCAAAATAAATTGGTATTATATGGTCCTGACTATGGTTAAAAAATAATTTTGGTAAATGTGTGATTCAACATTTACCTACCCTAGAAGTATTGTTTTCCCCTGTGGAAGTAGATGGATTCTGTATAGAAGGATGAGGAGGTTTCTTAATAGATGTATGTGTATTGTCTTCCCCAAATTCTCAAAATGGATCTGATTTTTGATTATACATTATCATACAAATCAAAGTAACGAAGAATTAGCACCCAAAAAAAATTCAACTATTACATATAAAATTAAATAAAAATGAAAAAGGATCCAATAAAAAGTAAAATAAACTAAAAACATTTTTATTCATTTTTGTTAAAATATTTAACTAAAATGATTACAACATTAATGTGAGAAGAAAATAAATAAATAAAGTAAACAAAATCCAATTATTACAAAAACATTTGAATAACAATTTCAAAAACATACAAACAAAAAAGCATAATAATAATAAACAATACACTCTTTATTATTTTTGTTAGAGTGGTTAATAACAATGTCAAAAAATAATAAAAATATTATCTAAATTATTTTTTAGTTGTTAATATTTTTTAAATAATACGGACAATATTTATGAAACATAAAATGATAAATATAAAAGAAAAAAATCTTAAGTAAAAATTAATAAAAATCCAAAATTTATATATAAAGTAGAAAAATTGAGAAATAATACAAACAAAACTAAACTAAACTAAACAAAAAATTATCCTATTAGTTATAATATGTATTTTATTTAAAATAAATAAAATAAATATATCTAAAATTTTAGGAAATTTAGAAAAGTAAAAAAGAAATAAATATATCTTACATATAATATTAGGAAATTACTAAAGGATTGTTTTCACATATTTCTTCTTCATGATCATTATGTATGGTACAAACCATTTTGATGACATGGTCATCAATATTATATGTTAATCTTTCCCTTGAAGTAGGTATCTAATTTAAAAATCATCATCATCGTCATCAAGTTTTTTATCACCAACATAATATTATTTTTCCTTGAAAAGAGTTAGACTACTGCATATTTTATGGATCAAGAACATGGAAAACAATTCAAGTGTTTCTATGATAAAAGTATGAGTAGTGTATTCTAATATATTCAAATTAACTAGTTTCATTATTAGTTCATTTTTTATGACATTATTATTACTAATAACCCATTTGGAGTAAAATAATGGAACTTGAAATTTAATGTAATAAAACTCCAATATTTATTCAATGACTCTGTAATATTAACTTGATTCAGAGATTGGATTTTTATCTTTGTCACTCAAAAAATTCATTCCTTCTGTGAATTCCAATACACTACTATTACAAACATCACTTCTATTGTCTAGATATTTTGTATGTAATGTATAGCCATTAATTTCATACCCAAAACATGTTATCAAAATTTAACTTGGTATTCCCGCTAATCATGTCAAGGTTTATATGCATATGATCTACCATATAGGGTCTCTTTAAACTACATAAAAAAATTTGTATGCTCATTCAAAATAAATATATCTATCTTCTTTGGATAACATTAATTTTACACATTAATATACAATGTTATATATTGTTGATCATCATCTATATTATTCAAAATATATAGGTGTACATTATTTATCTATTCACCTATTAATGATTTTACTTTCAATCCACAAATCCATTTTCCCCTATAATTGACTCATTCATGGTGAGATTTAGGCAAACCAATGTGCTCCGCTTCACACAAATAACATGTACGAAACTCTACAAACTCCTTAAAAATATACTTCTCAATAATGGAGGCTTCAAGTTGATATATATTCTTAACATGTCCCTTTAATATATTCATACAACATTCAACAGGATGCATTCATCATAGATTTACTGGTCCAAAAAATATTTATTTCTTACACCAAATGAACCATTAAATGCATCATGATATCAAAAAAATATGGAGGAAAATACATTTCTAGTTGAAAAAGTATAGAAACTGAATAATTCTCCAAATTTTTCAATGAAATCAGATCAATCACTTTGTAACAAATTGAATTGAAAAAATAACACACCTTAATGATATTCATTCTGATAGAGATGGGAAAGATTTCACACAATGAAATTAATAGGAACTATTACATCATGATTTGAAAATTATGATATTACATGTCTATAAAATTCAAATATTTTAGTGACATACTTTTTTTACATTTAAATAATAACCCTATGGTACTTTGATATGATGGAGACACTGAAAAAAAAACTAATTTTCTCCATCTTAGATAATATATGACAAGATTGAGGAAGATATGTTCATCTTACATCATGAGTGGGTGATAACTCTAAAATTATTCCCATTTAGATTAATTATAATATACATTCAACCCATATTTAGTTTTTCCTTTAATATCTAACAATGTTATAATCAAACTATAAAAAATATTCTTATCCAAATTCATGACATCAATGTTATGTTTGACTTCATGATATCTTCAATATGGTAGCTCAAAAAATATTGATATTTTCTTAAAAATATTTCTATCATTACCAAATTTTTGTGCCTTTCCAAATGTTACATCAATGTTTTTCACCCTCTTAAATTAATGATCAATGGAAAAAAATTAGATCAATATTAAATTCTTGTGAACTATTGAATTACTTGTTTAATCTTAAATAAGAGTGATTCAAACACAAAAACCTCTGATGAACCATGAAAACTATTTTTATCCCATGTTTTAGTGGATAATATAAATTCTATTCTTCACAAATTGGTCAAGATTTATACCCCTTGAATCTGTATCTAGAAAAAATTCCATATTCTTATAAATCAATTATAATGGACAAAATCATTACAAGCAGTTAAAAATGTTCCATTTTATAAGAATTATGAACTCTAATACCTTCCTCCTATAAAAATCTCAAATAATCAATTAATAGTGATAATAAAACTTTAATATCATTTCCATGTTGTTTTAGTCTAGAAATCATTAGAATCAACATTATATAAACTTCATACAAAATTCAGGAGATAAGTTGTAAATTACAAATAAAATAGGACAGTAACTGTGTTTTCTACTAATACTTTGATATGGATTCATTCCATCTATGCACAGTCCAAGTATAATATTTATAACTTTATTTTTTAATATATGAAACTATTGGAAAAATTTCTTCTACAGTGGGAATTCATCTTGATGATGTAATTTTTCATCACATATTTTCTCATATATATGTCATATTAACATTTTAATCATTTTAATTTGAAAATAAAATTTTTAAATGAGGAATTTTAGTAAGATACCAAATTTCCTTGGAAGGATCATTATAAATAATAAATAAGCCTCTAATTTTTCTTTTAACTTATATTTTGATGTCCCACATTTATGTTATAAAGACCCAAACTTCTCATACATATATATTAAATCTTAATATATGAATATCCATTGAATAACATAATGATTCTTTCTAGAATTGTATAGGTCTAGTGCCTTTGTAAACTTGTATATGTAAACAAATAGTTTATAATATTTCGACAATGTATCCCACTTAATTCCTCATTACTAGAAACCTTCATAAATATATCATACATAATACCTTTCTTCATAACATAGTGAAAGGAAACATATTAAAGGGTGAGTTCATATGCTAATTAAGGGTAAAAAGGGAGATATCAATGATCACATAAGAATATAATGAGAATAAAGGTATAAGAACATGAACATAACACTTAAAAATCATACCCTGCATATCATAGACCACAATATTGAGTCATGGAATAAATCTTTATAGTCCATAATACATTAATCATAAAGGAATCAAATAACATAATCTATGAGATCATAACATTGTCATAAGACATAGATTTTTGTTATACAAATAATAATAGAAAATTATTTCCATATTACTCAAGGATAATTTCCAAAAATATCATAGTGGGATGGGTTCACACCCCAAACCATTCTAGTTTTCAAGGTTCACTCTCAAGACTATTGTAGTGGAAAAATCCCCTTACTAACCTAGGTTTACTCTCCATTCCAATATATATTTATTACAGTTAAAAAAATAGAGTAAAAAGAAGAAAGAGAATAAAGATAAAGAACCAATCCTTTAGGGGGGTCTAAAAAATAGTGCCCATGGGAATCACCCATAACAAAATCAGAACTCCCCAGGGAGAGGGAAATTATTTTAGAAGATCACTTGGAAAATTTATAATAAAAATAACCTTTGTTTAAAAAATCACCAAATTTAAACCATATATTCATAAAATATTATGGAAATATTTTTTAAATAACCTTGAAAACTTATAAATTAAGATTAAAAGAAAAAAAAATTCATGATAATAATAATATAATTCCTGTTTACACATTAAAATGAAGATTCCTTTCTCATTTTTGGTAAAAAGTTAAAAGTACCTCATTGATAAAATGATAAGAAGATTCATTTAAAACAATTTTGTAAGAAAATAAAACATGGGAAAAAAATTATTTAAAATTTTATTATATAATAGAAAAAAACTTTCTTTAAAACATTTTTAGAAAACATGTACACAGTAGAAAAATTATTTTTGACTGAAGAGAGAAATAAAGTCAATTTTTATTAAAAATATTCTTTTAGAATATTGAGTACATAAAGTGTGGGAAATGAAATTAAAACATTTATTTTCATGAAATAATCATAAGAGAATAAAATACATGATTTTATTTAGAGATATATCATAATATTTCATCATTGGAATCAAAATCATAAACAATCCTGATAAACAATGAGATTCTATCATAAAACCCTTACCACTTAGGTAAATTTTGAATTGTACGCCCCATTAAAGAATATTCATAAAATGAAACTTAAAATTAAATTAAAATATGGATATTCATGATATATCTTGTAAAATATGCATTATATACACTAAATAAAATAAATGAGTGGTGAATATGACATATATCTCCCATAAATAAAAGAGAGACTAGAAATCACATACTTAAGCCTTGAATTACTTTATACATGTGTGAGCATCCTATATAATAAATGTAAGTTTATTATAAATATATTATAAAACAAAAATTATATATTTCATACCATATATTATTTACTTATAAACTTTTATTTCCCATTTATGAACAGTTCCTTGTAAAAACACATTTTGAGTAATAACTACTTTGTTTTTCATGTATGTTTTGATATGGTATTTTTAGTCCATTTACTTTGATCATGGTTCCATAATCTCCATAATATTAAACATGATATTAACATAATATATAATAATTTAATATGTATTTATAGTAATCCATATAAGTTATATATATAGAATGAATTACATTATTGATAGAGATAGTTTTTTGTACAAACAAATGAACATTGTTTCTATTTTATCAGTGGATGGAATGGAAGGAAGGTAAATAAAATATCACCTTTAAAGAGTAATTTTTGTTTTATATATATAATATATTTTCATTAAATTTATCCTGATTAACATTCATGTAAATCATAAGTTAAAAATGAATTACATCGCTTTGCGAGATGGTAGTCTGCCATACACGCAAATGACATTATCATATTCCCAAGGAATGGAAAGTAAGAATTAATACATGATACTATAATTATAGAAGTATAATTAAGTTATTAATATCATATATATAAACATTAAATCTAAAATTACCTTCATCTGTGAGCGGTGGTGTTAGAAAATGAATTACATCAGTTTGGGAGGCAGTAGTCTGTCGTATACACGATCGACGTTTTCGTTTCCCATTTGATGAGAGATGTGATAGATATAGGTTATTTAATTAAAATAATAAAATATAAGTATATTTTTCATACTTTTTTTATTAAATCATCATATTTGAATAATATTTTATGGACTTGGAAGAATAAATAAAACAAAAACATAAGTTTAAAAATTTTACCACTTCTTCAAAAAAATCACTTTAGGTCTATACATAAAGCCTTATTAAAAAGGTTTTATAAAAAAATAAGGAATATATGATTTTTTTATGGAATTAATTAAGATATTTTGGAATTTATTGGCTTACCCAAAGTTTTTTTAAGTGTGAATAATATAGAAGATGGTATTCTATTTTATAAGTAGGGGAGAGGACACACTTAGAAATTTTGAAAAGAAGAAGGTGTACCGAAATTTTAGACATGCGAAAAGGATAAAAATGGTTAATTATAGAACCTTATATGTGATAAGGTTAAAATATGTCTATAAAATATGATATTTACAAGTTTTTAGTCATTTTCAGCTTTATATTTTTAGTCTAACCCCTAGTAAACCCATTTTAATCTGAATAGTGAAATTAGATTTTTACTATTTTACTATTAATTTTGATCAAAAAATAAGTAGAAATTATTATATAATATTAATTATTCTGATTAAAAATATGGAAACTATTTTTTAAACTTTCATTCACATAAGTGGAAAATTTTATTTTAAAATTGAAACCTCCATATGGGATGAAAAATCGGTTTTCTAAAGAGAAAATTTCCATAAGTATAAAAAGTTTTATGATCAACATTAAATTTTAAATTGATCAAAATAACCTAAATTATATTAAGAAATATATAATTTAAGTAATTTTTCTTTTAAAAATAGATATTGTAAATTATTTAAATTAAAATGTAGTTTTTAATAAAAAATATTGTTTTTTGAATATTTATCAAAAAATTAATCTTTTAAGAAAATTATCAGAAAATAACTCAAAGATAGTTTTTAAATGTAAATTTTAAAAATGAAGTTTATTTTTTCGAATAAATTTTCTAAATGTTTTAAAAGTTACTTTTATTATTTTTTCACAAAAAAAACAATAAAAATATTTTTTGAGAAAATTGTATTTTCAAAACATATAAAGACTTTACTAAAAATTAAGTAATTTTATATCAATGTGTTTTCTTTATATAAAACAGTTATAATTATTATTAAAACTTTTTTATTCCTATTAATAATTCCAAGTATAATTGCTAGGTTATAATGGTCATGTTTAGATAATAATATTAATAGTATATCGTAGTTCATTAAAACTTGATGTTGTGTGAAACACAAGCTATCAAGGAAATTAAATTTATTTGAAAAAACCATATTTCATAAAACCTTGGGGTGTAACATTATACCCCAAATAAAATGGATTTATGCCTCTAAAACCATCACTTTGGTATAAAAAATGAGAATACTTCTACCTCATTACATCCTCAGGTTCCCATATAGCTTCCTTAAGCTAGTGGTTTCACCATACAACTTTAACCAGGTGAGTGATCTTGTTTTGTAGCACTTACTCTATACGTTCCTGAATCTCCATCAATTATTCCTCATAAAAATAACATACTCTAATGGTATGAAATATAATTTTAGTACATATTATGGACCAGGTTTGTACTTCCTTAG
Source organism: Viscum album (assembly GCA_963277665.1). Lineage (NCBI taxonomy): Eukaryota > Viridiplantae > Streptophyta > Magnoliopsida > Santalales > Viscaceae > Viscum > Viscum album. The sequence goes on from OY728129.1 coordinate 283,694,884, forward strand.
GAGAGGTACACAGAACACATCATGAACCTCATCAAAGTTCAGTGGAAGTGTCATGTGATACGCTACGGTCCCAATACAGTTAATAATTTAAAAGGAAATTATATACCTAGGTATCATGTTTTCCTTATTTCCAAATATCATAACCTTCTCGATGGAGAAATTCATAGAAACACTTTCTCACTAACTTCAAATTCTAGATCACATCAACCATTATCAGAATAAATTTTGAGTCAACTTTGTACCACCCTTATGTGTTGTTGAATGTATCTGACCATCTCTTCCATTTCTTCTGATAGTTTTGGTACAAATGGATTTATTTATCTAACCTCATCCCAACATTTTTAATTTCTAAACTTATTTCCATAGAGGGATTAATAATTATCCATTTAAATGCTCAAGTGAAGTATATTTTTGTAAGAAAACTCAACTAGATTAAGTTGTTGATCCCAACCACCTTTGAAATCCATATAACAAGATGTTAAAATATAATATAGGGTTTGACTTTTTATGTTATATTGAACATATATCTAAGGATGAAACATACTGTTGAAAATCAACTTCATATAAAGATATTTTTTAATACTTCACCAAAATATCTTGGTAAACCTTAGATCCTGATCAGATACAATTTAATTTGGTACTCCATGGAACATTTCCGCTTTATTAATGTTTATTGTAGAAAACTGATCCAAAGATAAATATTCTATGATAGTGATAAAGTGTGCTTACTTTTTAAGGTGATTTACTATAACCTATATAACATTATTCCCTTTATACTTTTTGGGGAGTCTAGCAATAAAATCCATGGTGATGTTTTCCTATTTTCATTCTGGTATGGGTAATGGTTGTAATATCCCCTTAGGCTTTTATCTCTCATCCTTAACTATCTAATATACCAAGAACGGAGATATAAACTTGTAAATATCTCTCTTCATTACAAAACAAAATAAATACTCTTTCATATCTCTATACATATTTTTACTTCCTAGATGAATAGAGAATAAAGAACAATGAGCTTCCTCTAACAGTTATTTCTTCAAATTTTCTATGGTGGAACACATACAAAATTCCTAAAACATATCATTCCATCATGATCAAGGTTAAAATCAGGAACATTTATCATATTCATATACATATCTATATCATCATTATGAACCTCTTTTATCCTCAATTGGATATGTGGTTGAACACTTATTTTAGAAAGATAATATTTTCCTCATTCCTTTAATATTTCAAGATCCATACTTTAAAAATCCATAAATATTGGATCTTTTTTTATCCACATCATAGATAACCTAGTATGATATTTTTGACTCAAAGCATCAAACACCTTGTTCTCTTTACCATAGTAGTAATTTATTGATCAATCATGATATTTAATCAGCTCAAACCATATTCTATGTCACAAATTCAACTAATTCTATATGAATATATAATTTAAACTTTTTTGATATATATATATATATCACACTTTCTCCCAAAAGATAATTCCTATATATATTTAATGTAAAAATTATCATAGCTAAATCCAAATCATGAGTTAGGTAATTTTTTTCATTAACCTTAATTTTTCATGTGGCATAAGCTATGACCATTCCATTCTCAAGGAAAACTCATATCAATCCCTTCATGGATGCATCACTATATATTAAAAACCCTTCTCTACTATAACGTAATTTAGGAATAGGTGCACTAAGAAAACTATGGATCTTAGTCGCCATAGTTGGTTAGGGCCAATTCTCAATAGCCTTTGTATTTGATGGATCTACCAATATATCCTCTCTTGAGATTATATTACCCAAAAATGAAACCTTTTGTAGCCAAAATTCACACTTTGTAAATTTTTCATACAGCTTCACATTCCTTAGGTTATTTTGTACAATTATCAAGTGATCTTCATGCTATTAATTTTTCATTAAATATATAATAATATCATCTATTAATACTACCAAAAAATGATCAAGACAATATCTAAAGAATCTATTCATTAAATACATAAAGATATAAGTGGAATTAGTAAGACAAAATGACATCGCTATAAACTCATATTGTTCATACCTTGTATGAAATTTTTTCTTTGGTGCATCCTCCTTCTTAACCCTCAATTGATGATATCAATAATGAAGTTCAATCTTGGAAAAATATTTATCTCTACAAATTTGATCAAAAAAGTCATCAATATTGGGTAGAGGATACTTATTCATTAATGTGATATTCTTCATATCTCAATAATCAGTACAAATTCATATAGATCCACCATTATTTTTAACAAAAATAATCGGTTAAACCCAATGTGACACATGTGGATAAATTAATCCCTTGTCAATATCCTCTTGGAGTTACTTCTTCAATTTCTATAACTCAATTGGGGTTGGTTTCATTCTAAATAGAGTATATTAATTATGTGTAGCACTATTTATGAGTTCTATTAAAAACCCAACTTCATTATTCAGCAAAATACTAGGAAACTCTTTCAAAAATATGTCAAAAAACTTACATAAACTAATGATATAATTTATTTTGAGTTTCTCCCAAACCATCTAATATAAGAAACCATTTTTAATGGTAATAAAGACACATATAATTGATGTGGTTTCTATCAAAATTTTATATTTATCATCGCATTGATAGATGATCATGGGTTGGTTTGCAATTTCAAATGTGACTTCCCTTCCTCAGAAATTGATATTTTATTATGTATTGAATGAAAATATATGCCTAAAATAACATCAAATTCAACTAGAGGGAGAATAATTAGGTTTTTAGGAAGCACATTCCTACAAACTTCAACTGGATAATAATCATAGATGAGAGATGTGATCATCACACCATTATTAGTTTTCACTACTAATTATACATCTAATCATTAAGGATTGAAATTAACATTAATAAATACTTTAATGATATAAAAAAATTTATATAACTAAGATCAAATATGATACTTCAATATTTGAGCATACCTTGTCACCACTACAACTTTGGCTTCTATCTTCAATCCCTTTCAAAAACCAAGATTCTTAGCATAACCATAAATCATTGTTAATCAGAGTAATTAATCATGAAAAATTATTCATAGTAATTCTAAATCATGACATATTATTTTCAATCAATGAAACCTTATTCTAACCAAGTTCATTCATAGTCTTCGTATATTAAAACCCTTTATTATATTTTGTAAAGATTTTGTGAATTTCTAAAGAATATCCTTGGGGGTGTCAAACCAGGTGTGTGGTAAGGACTATTATCATACACCAGTTGATGATCAATTCAAAATCAATGTTCCCTTTTCAAAGTTATTACCCCAACATATAAATATGCCAGAGCCACATCCACTTCTAGTATACAAACGAGGATTTTTCTGTAGGAAAACCACACTCATTTATTTACCATAACTTAGGATATTCTCATATTCTTAGGATTATCCTATGGTTTCTCACTAAATTTTTCACATACTATTTTCCAAAGGTTAAAACCTTACTCTGATACTATATATAAAGACTCAAACTTCTCATACATATATATTACATCTTAATAAATGAATATTCATTACATAACATAATGATCTATTCTATAATCGTATAGGTCTAGTGCCTTTGGAAACTTGGATATGTAAACATCTGGTTCGTAATAGTTCTTCAGTATCTCTCACTTAGTTACTCAACACTAGAAACCTTCTTTGAAATATGATGCATAATACCTTTCTTCATAACATGGGGAAATGAAACATAATAAAGGGTGAGCATAGATTCTTGGTAATGGAAATAAGGGATATATCAATGATCACATAATTATAACATGCGCATAAGTGTATAAGAACATGAACAAAAAATTTGAAAATCATACCCTTTATATCATAGATCATAATTTTAACTCATTAAAAAAATCTTCATAGTTCATAAGGCATGAATCATAAAATAAACAAAGAAAATTAACCCTGAGAGTATAACATTGTCACAAGACATAAATTTGTAGCATAGACATAAGAATAGAAAATCATTACCATATTAGTCAAGGATCACTTCCAAAAATATAATAGTTGAATGGGTTCACTCCCCAAACCATAATAGTATTCAAGGAAAACTCCCAAGACTAACATAGTGGAAAAAGTCCATTATAAAACGGGTTCACTCCCCATTCTATTCCAATTTATCTCATGTGATATCAATCTTTAACCAATGAATTGGGGGGAGATATAGGTCCCCCCATCCTTGGTTATAACTTAACCACCCAATTCAGTTATAATATAACTACTTAAATATAATGAAAACATACATAATTGTTTCACAATATCATAAAACATTCATCATATCAGAACCCATTAAAGAAAATAATTTTCATAGCTCGAATGGCCCGAATGCCTTCATTTTTATTTATTTTTGATAACCCCCCATTCAAGGGATGGGGGGAACCCTTACAAGGCCTGTAGGATTATATGTCCTGTAGTCTTAGGATATTACATGACCAGAAGGTCTTAGGGAAATCAACTAGACTATTTACAAGGAATTGCCCCTCCCCAGCATCTACATCATGATATTATCTCTCCACCTTCGCATGGCCATCTGACTAGTCTTCCCGTGCAACAACAGGTTGGTCCCGATGACATAACCATACCCTCTCATTCTGACAAATCCATTTGGATCTACTCTGGTGAGTGCACCTACTATGAATCCTCTTATGGGGATGCTTCTTTTTTGTAGTGTGTATGGGGAAACTGCATGTGGCCCGAAGGCCTTGAGGTGGCCCGAAGGCCTTAAAGGTGGCCCGAAATCCCTACTGACCCGAAGTCCTAGGTGACCCGAAAGCCTTAAAGACTCCAAATTTTAAAATAAACTTCAAAACTTATAAATTATATTAAAATAAAATAATTTTTATGATAATATTAAATACCACTCATTTCATACACGTTAAAACAAATATTCCTTTCACATTTTTGGTAAAAATTCAAAAGTACCTCGTTCAAAAAATGAAAAAAATATTACATTAAAACCAATTTGAAAAAAATTAAAAAATGGATAAAAATTTATTTAAACAATAATTTAATAATATTAAAAACGTTTTATAAAACATTTCTATAAAACATATACATGGAAGAAAAAGGATTTTCGATAGAAGAGATAAATAAAGTCATTTCTTCTTAAAAACACTATTTTAGAATCTTGAGTAAATAAAGGGAGAAAGATAAAATTAAGAAATGTATCTATATAAAATAAATATAGGATAATAAAATAAAAGATTTTATTGAGATATAGATTGTAATATTTCATCATCAGATTCATATTCATAAATAATCTTGATAAACAATGAGATTGTATCATAAATACATTACCACTTTGGTAACTTTTGAATCATACACCCAATTAAAGAATAATAATTAAAAAAACATTAAATATAATTAAAATAAATATATTCATGATGTGGCATGTCAATTTTTTAGTATATACACCGTATAAGAGTAATGAGTGGTGAATATGAAATATGTATCCCAGAAATAAAAGAGAGACTATAAATCCCCTACCTTGAGCCTCAAATTCCTTCAAAAATATTTCAACCTCATATAGAATAAATACAGGTTTATTATACATCTATTATAGAACAATAATTTTATATATAATACCATATATGATTTACTTATGGCCTTTTATTACCCATTTATTAACAATTCCTTATTAAAATCACATTTTGAATAATAACTGCTTTATTCTTCATGTATGTTTTGATTTGGTATTTTTGGTCTATTAAATTTGATCATAGTTCCATAATATACATAATTTTAAACATTATATTAATATCATATATATTTATTAGATATGTATTTATATTAATCCATAAAATTTAGAAATTGAAAATGAATTACATTATTCATGAAGATGGTAGGCCATATATACGCATAAACATTGTTTCTATTTTCTCAATGGAAGGAAAGGAAGGAAGTTAAATATTATATCACCTTTATAGAGTCATTTTTATTTCATATATTTCAAATATTTTCCTTAAATTAATCCTTATTACCTTCCACTTAAATCATAAGTAAAAAAATCACATTGCTTCGAAATGTGGTAGTCTTCCGTACACACAAGCGACATTATCATATTCCCAATGATTGGAAAGTAAGAATTAATATATGATATTAGAATTATTTTATGAATATAATATATAAACATTAAATCCATCATTAACTCCATTATTTAGAGTTGGTGATGTAAAATGAATTACAATGGTTCGTGTGGCGGTAGTCTTCCATACACACGATCAACGGTTTCATTTTCCATTTGATGGAAGTGAATATGGATATAGGTTATGCCATTAATATAATAAAATCTCAGTATATTTTATATAATTTTTTTATTATATCGTTATAGTTGAATAAAATTTAAGGAGGTGGAAGAATAGATAAAATAAAAACACAAGTTTATTAATTTTACCACTTCTTCAGAAAACCACTTTGGGTTTATACTCAAAGCCTTATTATGAGGGATTAACAATCACAGTAAGTCATATAGGATGTGTGTAGGAACTTAAGGTATATATTTAGGAATATATTGTCTAAGAAAGCGTTTTTTAAGTGTAAAGAGGATAGGATAATGGGTTCCCTTTTATAACTGGGGGAAAGGACGCACTTAGAAATTTTGGAAAGAAAAAGGTGTACCCATATTTTAAACATAAAAAGGTTCAAAAATGGTTAATTATAGAACATTTTATATTATAAGGTCAAAATATGTATATAAAATATGAATCAGATAAGTATTTAGGTCATTTTTACTTTTATATGTTTAGTTTAACCTCCCAGTAAACTCTTTTTAACTTTAATCGTGGTAATTAATTTTTACTATTTTTATTATTCATTTATAAAAAATATATAAAAATTATTATATAATATTAATTAATATTATTAAAAAAATAAACCTTTTTTATAAATTTCATTCATATAAGTGGAAAATTTTAATTTAAAATTAAATCTACAGGCGCGATGAAAAAACAGTTTCCAAAGAGAAAATTTTTATAAGTATAGAAAGTTTTATAATCAAAATTAAATATGAAATTGATTAAAATGACCTAAATTAGATTAAAAAAATATAATTTAACTAATATTTATTTAAAACCCATATTGTAATAAATTTTATCTTGTAAATTTTTGAAACAAAATGATAGTTTTTAATAAAAAACAGCATTTGTTTATTCATCAAAAAATTATTCTTTTTAGAAAATTCTCAAAAATTCACTAAAATATAATTTTGAAATGTATATTTAAAAAATTAAATTTATTTTTTCAGATAAATTTTATAAAATTATAAATAATTAATTTTAATATTTTTTAAAAAAAATAAATAAAAACATTTTTTGAAAAAATAGTATTTTCAAAACATATAAAGAATTTACTATGAATTAAGTACTTTTAATAAATATTGTTTATTTATCTAAAACAATTGTAATTAATATTTTAAAAAAATTATTCCTATTCATACTACAAAGTTAAATTTTTAGGTTATAATGGTCTTTTTTATATAATAATATTTATAGTATTTTGTAGTTCTTTGAAACTCGGTGTTGTGTGTAACACAAGCTATCAAAGAAATTAAATTTTTTTGAAAAAATATATTTCATAAGAACTTGGGTTGTTACATAGTTAAATATTATATACATTCATATTACTTATTATATATTACACATTCATTTGAGTAAGAATGTATCTTCTTATACCCCAAACCCATCAGGCATAATATTTTCATCACATTATAACGTGAATCTAGAAGATAGATGTCTTTAGTAAGTATGTCTTTAAATAGTTGTAGAAACTCTGTAAACCTCTTGTCACTCCAACCTTTTTTCACCTTCAAGTTACTCAATATTAACACTATTTTTAAAACCATAAATTATATACAACTTAGATATAGTGATTTTTCAGCATTTCCATATTGATGAAAAATTATTGGTTATATCCCAATTGCCTATACTTCAATATCATGAATCATTTATTCAATTTGATTAGACTTATAATCTTGAAAATCATCATTATCAATAGAAATTTTATTATTCCTAGTTTACTAGGTCAAATCCAAGGATTTTAACTCATATTAAAACCATGAAAATTTAAATGAAATTTTATTTCTATGTATTTTAACTTCTTCATATTTAAATATTTAAAACATAGATAGAAAAATGGGTCATTTTTTAGAACATTTCATTTAAAAAATTTAAAAAATCATCAAAATCTTCTTTATATTCATCACTTGTTTGCATTTTATTTATCTAACTTCAATTAATTATCATCCATAACAAATATAAAGAATTGAAAATAATTTATAATATTTTGAAATTTAATTTAAAATTTACTTTTATAAATAATAAAAAAATACCATAAAAATTCATAAATTAAAGAAATACAATATATTTTATAAAAAAAGGTATAAATTTTAACATATATAATTATCATTATTTCATAAAAAAATAAAAAAGCATCTTAAAATCAGCATTATCATCTAAATATACAATATTAATACACCATATTCAAACTCCATAATCCATTATACCTTTAAAACACCCATTCATAATAAAAAAACATACCTTGCACATACATTAATTAGTAAAAGAACATTATTTAAAACACCAATTCATAAAATAATTATTTAATCCAACCTTAATTGAAAAACAGTCATTCATAAATTAAAAAATACCATAAAAGTGTGAATAATTGGAACTAAAAATAAAAATATCGAAGAGAAGGTGAAATCAATGGAAAATTGGAACTGAAAATAAAAATGAAAATAACTTGGATGCATGGAAAATCCAAACTATAAGAAAAAAACATATATTGATATTGGAAGGGGGATTGAAAAGGTGACACCAATGGGAAGAAGGTGCAAACAAAGTGAAAGTAGCGGCTGATGATGGGTGATGGTGGAAGAAGGTGGTGGATGAAAACTAAAAGATATTAAAGGCAACAAGATCAAATAATTATGATATTTAAGGCCCTTAAATCAAATATGGAAGGATTTAGGTTCACTATGAGAGAGAAACCAAAGGCTGGTGCATGAAAGAATGAAACCAAAATGTCTAGTTCCAATGATTCATTAAACTTTTAAAGTTTTTTCACATATGTTATTTAATAACGGATGTGAAAACAAATTTTCCAAATCAGTTATAAAATAACTGATGTGAAAATGGTATGTTTTTTATTTTTCACATTGGTTATAGATAACTGACCAAAAATATGTTGTCTAAACTGATTTTTTGTAATAGTGATAATATTTTTTCCTTTTCTCATGATTTCAAGATCTATCTTCTAAAAAATCCATAAATATTGGATCTCATTAAATCCTTATAACTGAAAAACTAGCATGGTATTTCTGACTTGGAGAATTATCCATGTTTTTAACCTTCTTAGGGTGTTATTTCATTGAGAAGTCATAATATTTAATCAACTCCAACCATTTTATTTGGAACTATTCAACTATTTATTTGTATATATATACTTTAAACATTTATGGTCAGTATATATATAACACCTTTATCCATAAAGATATTGCATCTATATATTTAATGAAAAAATTTCTAATTCTAACTCCAACCCATGAGTTGGGTAATTTTTCTCATGAATTTTAAATCAGCGAGAGGCATATGTTATCACCATGTAATTCTATAAGTGGAAACATCACAATCCCTTGTTTAATGCATCACTATAGATCACAAACCCTTATCCACTATATGGTAGTATAAGTATAGGAATGCTAACCAATCTTCTATTATGTTCTTTGAAATTATCTTCACATTCATCATTACACAAGAACTTAACCCCCTTATGAGTTAACTTGGTGAGTGGATTAGATATTCATATATATCAAAAAAATTTGGTAGTATCAATCTAACCCAAGAAAACTATAGATCTGTATTATATTAATTAGTCTAGTACATTGATCAATAAAATCCATCTTTAAAGGATCCAATAATATACTCTCACTTGATATTATATGGCCAAATAATGAAACTTTCTAAAGCTAAAATTCACACTTTGAAAATTTAGTAAAAATCGTCTTCTTTCTTAGGGTCTGCATCGCAATTCTTAAATTATCTTCATGATCTTCCTTATTTTTTATATATATAATAATATAATCTATAAATACTACCAAAAATTGATCAAGGTAATAATTTAAGTATCTATTCATTAAATCCATGAATATATTTGGAGAACTAGTAATCTTAAATGGAATTATTTTAAATTGATAATGATCATACCTCATATGTAATCCTATATTGGATACATCCTCTATATTGACCCTTAACTAAAGATATCTAGATCAAACATAAATATTTAAAAAATATATATCTTCTTATAATTTATTAAACAATTAATCAATACAAGTTAGAGGATACTTATTTTTTATTTTGATCTTATAAAGTTCCTAATAATAAATATATATTCTCATTTATCCATATTTATTCTTATGAAAAAAAATAGGTTCACCCCATAATGAAGCATTAGGCTAAATTAATCTATTATCTAAATTTTCTTGGATTTGATCCTCCAATTCCTACAACTCAATCAAGACCATTCTATATAGATTTTTTGAAATAGTCATAGAACCATGTATTCATTCTATTTAAAACTCAACTTCACAATTCAGAGGAAGATTGGGAAATTCCTCAAGAAATACATCACAAAAATCCCATACAATAGGCATATCCTTAATGTGTAGTTTATTATAAACATTTGAGATAAATATCCCTCATGAATAGGTGGAAAACTCCATATGATGGAAGTAGTTTTCATTGGGTGTTCAGGTTTATCCTCACACTGATAGATAATCATAGGTTGATTTAGAATATCAAATATAACTTCCAATCCTCAACAATTAATATGTTCTACATACTAAGAGATCCAATCCATGGCCAAAATTACATTAAATTTAACTAGTATAAGAATAAAAATATTTCCATGAACATTTCCACAAACTTATATTATAGAGGAGTTAAAGACTTAAGAGGTGGTTATCCTATCATTATGAGTTTTCACTTCCAAATTAGCATCTAATGGTTAAGGTAGTTATTTGATACCCTTAGAAAATTATTTAGATATAAAAGAGTGGTTAGAATCTAAATAAAATAAAATATTTTCAATCCCATAGTGGATGATAAATGTACCTTTCACTATATTGTTAGAAAATTCCACTTCGGTTGTAGTAGTTTCATAATCTTGGCCTTCTCTCCTTATGTTCTTACATGGTAAGTTCCCTTGACTTTTTTTTAATTGGTTGGAATAGTGTCCCATATTCTTACAGTTAAAACATTGTACTTTGATGAATTATATCATCCCTTTCATTCATGAGCATGATAACCTTTTTTCCACACTTGTAGCAAAAAAATATGTTTAAGAAAGTACTATGGTGTTTCCCTCCACAAGTATCACATGTTGGAAAATCCCCCTTTATCTTCTTCCCCTTGTCTATTTTTTCTTAGTAGTCCTCTTATTCTCTTACTTTCTTTTTAAGGCATAAGACTTGGATAATTTTTTCTCTATCTTTATAGTATAATATACTATATCCTCATATGATAAGAATGTTTGGGAGTCTAGTGCATATTAAAGGATTGGTTTTATAATATCAAATAAATGTTCAATATTACTCTATGAATTATCATATATTAAACAACATGTATTTTTAGCCTTGTAAAGTTAGATTTATAATTAGTAATATTTTCCTTGTCCTTTTATCTTAGAATGTGGAATTTTATCTCCATATCCACTCATTATTCACAAGGAAAATATTTTTTCTAGAAAATTTCCTTACTTTTCTTCCATTCCATGATCGTTATTTTCTTTTCATCCTTATTGTTTTGAATTAATGGCCACCATTAATCCACATACCCTATGAGATGATAAATATCCATGACATCATTTTCCCTTTCATTACTTCCCAAAGTGAGAAATATTTTTTCTAAAGAACTTATCCATTTCTCAAGTACAAATGGATTTGTGGTTCCATTGAATGGTAGAGGTTGTTGTCGCATGAAATGGTATAACATTATTACACCATGTTTTGGATTAATAGGTTACTCCATACAGGAATGGATATTAGTAATAACCTCAGTCAGCTTCCCTAATATAATTATAATTTTCTCAGTTCCAGATGCAGCTCTGGATTAATTATCTTTTCTAGGAGGGAAATACTAACATGGATTATATACATTGATATAGTTTATATTCTTTCTGCTAGATTCCATTTCAAATTAATGGAATAAACTTTATTAGATCACCATAATATAAAATTATGAAACTGGTGAAACACTTAAAATAAATTTAAATTTATGTGTAACTAATCTCATAATCATAATATTAGTATATTTTGGGATATCTTGAAATCATAAAAATATTTCCAAATATTTCATAAATTTTTGTAAGGAAAATGTAAATTAACCCAAGTATATCTTCCCCGGAGTGTCAAACCATGTGAACAATGAGGAAATGCTTGACATGCACTTGAATGGTGGATGAGATATACTTGACCAACTATTTTTAGGGTTATTACCCCAAGATTCATCTATACCAAAACAATGTCCACTTGTAGTATCCAGACAGGGATGTATTACTAGGAAAACCATATAATCTCTATATTACCAAAAACATTATGATATTATTATAAAATTAGACATATCCTCAAATTAATTTATATATTTATGTTTTCTAATCTATGTTTTCCTAAATCTATTCCTCAAGGTTTCTACTAAAAACTACTATAAAACTCATATTTAACAGTGCTGGTATTTATCAGCGCTAAAAAAAGAGCTGATAAATGGAATCTTTATCAATTCTAAAGAAAGTACTAATAAATTTAACCTTCTATCAAGGTTTTTTTAGTTATAATAAAGGGAACCTTTATAAGTGCTTTATTTTTAGCACTAATAAAGGAAACTTCTATCGGCATTTTATTTTTAGCACTGATAAAGTGTATATTTTATCATCACTTTATTTTTAGCGCTAATAAATATTTATATTATCAGTACTTTTTTGGTGCTGATAAAGGTCTGAAAAAATAAAATGATTTAATTAAATAAATAAAAAATGAGTTTATTAAAAAAATATTACAAATTTTATTAATTAAATAATTATTGATAATGATGAATAAACTGATTATACATTATTAAATATTATTTGTTTTATTAATTAGATAATTATGATAATTAATTATATTAAATTATATATATTAAATATATATATATATATATATATTAATGTATATAAATATGATTTATATATTACAAAATTTTTGTGCACTTTACATTAGATATTCATTAATAATGTTAAAAAAATATTTGTAAAAAATATTCATAAAAAAATATATTTATAAATGTAAATTTACTATATTTAAACAATTATATATTTATAATTATAAATAAATAAATATTTTTTTAAGTGTTTATATATTTATAAATAAATAATTGTATATATTTAAATAATTATTAAATTTATAATAAATTTACATAAATAATAAATATATTTACTATATTTATATTTATATTTATTTATTAAATATATTTATTAATAATTATATAAATATATATAATGATATAAATTTTATTTTTTAAAAAATCTATAATTATAAATAAATAATTATAAAATTATAATAAATATATTTAAAAATGAATATATTTACTATATTTAAATTTATATATATGTATTAAGTATATATAAATATTTGAAATTTTTATTTATAATTATAATCATAAATCCATTATCAGTGCTTAAATAATAAGCGCTGATAAAAGCATCTTTATCAGCGTTATAACCTTAGCTCTGATAAAGATTGATTTTATCAGCATTTTTTTAGCACTGATAAAGAGTCCTTTTATCAGTTTTTATTACATAAGCACTGATAAAAGTGTCCCAATCTATTTAAAAAATCCTAACTATTTGCAAACCCATCGCGATATCAGAAGCATTCCATGGAAACCACGGTCTGCCAGTGCTCCTCCTCAGTGAATCAAAGCTTGAATCACACCAATTGACTACCTCCTATTGGTCAAACATATCATCTGACATCTAGTGTTCGATTATAGTTAGGATTTCTGAAGAGGGTCATGGATTTTCTTCAACCTAGTGAGGCAAGCATTCTAATTTTGTTTGTGTATTTTTTGTTTTGTTTTTTATTTATTCTTCAATGATGTCATTATTTGTGGTTTAGTGATTGTATACTATTTTTATTTTATATTATAAACAGAATGATTTGTTTATAATTTGATGTTTGATTGACTACCGATGTATGGAACCTCTCGATTTATGGAGTTATTGGTTATATCTAGCACTGAACATTGGATTTATTCATTCTTTTTTTACTACTATGTTTTGCATCTTCTTACTAAATAATTTTTTCATATATGTATATAAATGTGTAGAGATTTTCATTTATATTCTTGTTTATTGACTACTGATTTGAGGCACATTGGTGGCTCCCTAATGATTATATATATTATGAAACCTTTCATGGACACCTCAGTGGACATGCATCTTCAAATGTAATTTTTCAGAAGCTAAGTTAGTGGAGTGATGTATGTTCTTATATTGGATATATGTATCGTATGATCCAGTTCCACTTAGAATTCACTATATTTCTTAGTTTTCTTATGAATCAGATTCAAAGGGGCCATCCCCAGTTAAGAATATGAGGTTTTATCATATAAATACTTCACCTTTTGAATCATTAATGTGCCTTTAGTTCACGTTATGTTTGAATATCATGTTTTTATCTATTTGATATTTCTTATAGACTATAAGTGAATTTTTATATGGGAAATGTATGTGTGTCTATGTAGCTATTTAATCATTTATTTCTATAGTTTTTTGTCCAATAAGTATTCTTATATCAGTTAATGATGATTTTGGGTCTGCATGTCCATTGACCCTAAGGGTCATTCTAAATTTTGTTCAACCTCTGGTACTAATTGTTTCTATTTGGGGGGGACCACCTCCCATTTATTATTTTTTACACCCAATCTTTAAACCATCCTTTAGTGACTTTGAGTTGTGTTAGAGGTCATACAATGATCTGACCTAGTGTTGTTTTGATAATTCAGGCTAGGGTCAGTACACTATCCATCTTCCAGTTTACACCTATAAAGTTTAGTGATAATATCATTTATTATTTTCCTTTATCTCCCTCACATTATTATATTCTTGAAGATGATTCAACATAGTGTATCCATCTGTGTCCTTATCATGTATCCTCGGATTATATAGATAATTAATAACATGATTCATCAAAAATATGATGTATCCCCAATGTGCCTTATATAGGCATCCTTCTCACCCTCACTCTCTCTACATGGTTGATAATCAGGTATAAGGGATTCCAATAAAGGTAACTTCTATTCTTTGTATAATATAATGCGTTAGTTTCTGTTCTTCTTCTAGAAGTTTTCACTAGATATGATATTCTATTTATTCAATTTAGATCATAAGGAAAGTGATGTGGTCAAGTAACTTTATATTATCTAAAAAAATTAAATAATATTTATTACATTGTAATGAATACTGATTGTGATGTTTTTAATGATTATATTATATCTCCCACTATATTTTCAAATCCCAACAAACCTTATTATTTGATTTAGAATATCTATGAACTCATATATTCTATTAGAAATGATCTATATTTCCCTTCATCAAAGTATTAATCCCCTCAACCAATATTTATTCCTTTCTTTCCAAATTCACCAAAATTCTACAAAAATAATGATAGTTCTCTCACTTTTATTATTATCATTATTCCATGATCTATGAAACCACTGATCTAGTTGATTGAATGAGAGTTTATTATTATTTTTTATAATATTTGAGTTTCTTATTACTTATTAATTTCCTATATTATATTTTCATTTGTTTAGGGTATTTAAGAAATATTTTATGTGGATTAATTATTTTCTTAAATTAAATTATCCATTTTCTTCAACATACTAAAATTCATTGAAACTATCAAATGTTGAGTTTCCCTTATTTTAATTTTATATAACTTTTAATTTTGATAATGAATATCTTATTTTTATTTATTTATATATTTTATAAAATTTATCTTTTATGAACCCAATTGGATGGATTTGAACTAAAAATGGATGCATGCTAATCATTTGACAAATGAATATGAAGATAAAGTTAAAGTTTTCATTAAGATTAAAAGATATCATGTAGACTACCCTTCTAAAATCTTATGTATGTGTTTACATTATTATTATTCAATAAAAATTAGTTGGAAGTGTTTTAAGAACATTTAATCTTTCACAGAATAGATCAAATCTATAAATGTTGGACTAAACACGGGGAAAACTTAATGTGGACATCGATTGGGATGATACTATGGTTTTTGAATCATTTGATATGAATACCTTTGTAAAATATGATGGAGATCGAATGAAATAAATTAAAATGGAAATTGAATATGACCTTCATGATTGTCCAAAGTTGTTTGAGGATTTAAATAGTTTTTCTAAGATATAATTGTATATTGGTTTTACTAAATACACAACATTGTTAGCTATATTGAAGTTATATAATTTGAAAGTTGTTAACGGATGGAGTGACACCAACTTTATAGAACTAATTGGTATTCTAAAACATATGCTATTATGTAACACCTTGACCCTAGTTATCTAGAGTCAGTGCAAAATTACATATCATTAGCATGATCACAATAGATCATGTCCTGAAAGACCAATTAGTTTAGTAGTCTTGGAGTACTAGATACATACATATGTTTTACATTACATCATGGAATAAATAAAAACAACATTGTGTCCCCTTTGAACACACTCATATGCATTAGCCTATTCCTGGTGGTTAATCATGATATACTTCTTCACATCCTGGGAAAAAAAGAAAGGAGTGAGCTTAGATGCTCAATAAGGATAATAATATAGCATAAACTTTCATAAATAAACATAAACATTTAAGGAAATGTATAAGACTAAAACAAAAGCCTTTTAAACATAAATTTCACCATAATATGGAAAATATAAATCAAATAATTCCATTTACTTATACACATGGATATTCAACTAGTCGAATAATTGCATGTAATATCTATAGCTAATTTCATAATGATGGAATGCATAATGTCGTACATCATAACCACATAGTCAAGGACTGGTGCCAAGAATACAAATAAATATTTTGTCAAGGCCTTATACCAAGAAACTAGTTTGTCTCATGAGACATACCGATGCATCGAGACGCTATAGCAGCCTCCACCCATCACTTACTAAGTCCAATGCATTCCTCATATGAAAAGGTTTAAACATAATCTAAACATTTTTATCAAAACTAGTATATGAAATTTCAATATTTTAACCACAAACCATGAATTGTATAAAAATAGTACATACATAGTCAAACATAACTCATTAAATACAATATGGAATATTTTATCAACCTCAATCAAGAATAATGAATGATATTTACATAGATAAAAATAATCAGTAAAACTATTTGAGAGAAATATCCTCTTTCTCTTGAAAACATTTAAAAGTCTCACTATTTATCATGAATCTATTAAAATATATTTTTGAATAAAAGTGTCTCATACCACTATGAAACTTTTAAAAATAATTTTAATTTTAAAAAATTCATGTCCATATAAATAAATCCTTAAAACTATTTTTAAAACATGGACATTAATGAGAATTATTTTGAAGAATAAATCTTGAAAACATTTAAAATTATATTTTAATTAGAGTTCCTAACAAAATGAGAGACACTTGAATACAAATAATTGAGGTAATAAAAACTTTATAATATCATGAGAATAAAGGTATTCATGATATACTTTGTCAAATTAGAGTGTGCACACTATATAAAAGTGAATTGGTACATAACAACAAGGAAGTCTCAATGCAATGTAAATTGAGATGAAATCCCTTATAAAGGATGTATCATTAGGTTAAGGATAAATAAATGACATAATTATGTGTGAGAAATATAAATACACTCAATATGATTGGATGTTCAGTGTAAATCAATCAGATTACATTCACACATATTCTTTTAAAAACAACAGCAATGACTTGGATGTTTAGCTCAATGAATGGAAATTGAGTTAAGATTACTCTTATCAAGTTCATATCGATGACTTGAGAATTTATCAATGGAGAGATTATGTGTATCAAAATTATATCCACACAGATTGGAGTGTAAATTACTACATAAATAAATAAATAGTTATTCCACACATAATCTTGGAGTAAAATAATCAATGAAGTGTGCGTAAAGCCCATTGAGTGGAAATTGAAATTTGAAATTCCCTTATCGATTTGGTAACTTATGAAAAAAACACCCCATGAAAGAAGTATTATAAAATAAAGATGTAAATACCCATAAATTAAAGTATATTACACCAAGAATACAATCATGGGCAGTACACACACCACACAAAATTAAATAGTGGCCAAAATAGCATGAATCTCACGGGAATAAAAAGTGAGATGAAAACCCCTTACCTTGTACTTTTCCTTAGTTGATAGTACATTAACCTCCTATATAATAGTGAAATAATTGTTATTTAATTATACAATAACCATATAAATAAATATGATATCATATATTATCTTTTAATATTGATTTGTTAATAATAGTTCAGTAGTATCATTGTTTCGGGTGTTAACTGATATATTTTCCTTTATATGTTTTATTACATAAGTCATGTTTGTTATGGATAAAATGTATTTTATTTGTATCCATAATGATATTATGTTCATAAAAATTATTTTTTAATCCTAAAATGATATTTATTCTTGAATGGTTACGATGGGGAATGAATCTCATCGCGTTCGTGGAGACGATAATCCGTAAGTACGCACGAGCGACAATACCATTCTATTGATGATGAAATCATATGTAATTGGATGTAATATCATATATATATAATAATTAACATGTTATGTTTATTATCTACATCAACTATACTCATTATTATATCCATCCAAATAATTAAGAGTTCAACAACAAACGACAACACGGCGTGGAGATGGTAAGCTGTACGTACGCACGTATGGTGACTTTGTCATTAAACGAATGGATAGAATAATGAATTTGGTTGTAAAATATTTATAATAACATAATATTATGTAGAATTTACTGGATTTAATATTTTTGGTATGGAATAAACAAATAAAGATAAATTCGAAGAAGAAAATAACATTGAAAGAGGTGATGAAATAATTACCTCTTCTTCGGGTGCTTCCTTTTGATTTGACCAAAAGGGATCCTTAGGTTGGATTTTTGATCAAAGTAAGGACTCTAGGTTTAATTGAGGGTATTTTGGAGGATATTGTATTAGGTTTTGGTTGATCAAAATGGCTTTGGAGGTGAGATTTTGAGGGAAGGGGAAGTACCCTTTTGTAAGAGAGGTGAGCATCACTTTAAGAAAACCTTGAAATATTATTTTATTATACAATCATATTCGGTTTATAATGGCACAAAAAGGATTTATTTTTAGGATAATGTGGGTATGGGTCTAAAAACACTCAATCAATTGGTTTTAGATAGGTTTAGGTCACCATATTAACCTGATCTTTTAGATTTAAATCTTGGTTGAATAGTTTAACATTTACCATGTCTCCTTTTATTTTTATATTATATGGTTAATAAACTTACTATAAAAGGTCAAGAGAACCCCAAGTGGTTAATTAATGAAACATATTTTATTATATAAGTCCTTTGGTCAAACCTTATATTTTTAGGACTATTATATCATTTAATAATATAGTATTTTCTTTAAAAACTCATTTATTTCAATTTTGACATTATTTAGTATTTTTTTTTTTTGAAAGTCATAAAAATATGATTTCTTCAACAACAAAAATTTAATTAACCCTAACATGTAATATCAACCTAGAAAATTTTTGGAATGCATAAAAAGTCTCAATTTACATTTATTTTAATATTTATAATATCAATTATTTTAATCTTTCATTAATAAGGTAATTACTGCATCATCACTGTGTCATAAATAAATTTAATTATTTAAGGTATAAAAATTATAAATAAAATACAATGATGTTTTAAATATTCTTATATTTATAATTAATATTTATAATCAAAATTTTCTTATATATAACCCCATTTTAAAAAAGTTTTAGTTATTAAACTTTGAATTTAACTCTTAACTCTTATTTAAAGAAAATAATAATAAATGTCTTAATCTAAAACAGGTGGACCAAAAGGATCATCTTTTATTATTAAGTTTTATTTGGTTGAAATATACTTATCCAATAGAATTATGACATGTGTTAGGGTAATTATAATATCATTTTTACCTTTAATTACCCTATTTACTTTTAATTGTGGTAAATGAAATTCAAAAGTTATTATTCACCAAAAATAATTTTCATCTTATTGAACCACATTTTAATTACTGATTTCAACCGAGTCTCTCGGAGTTTTTAAATTCAATTCAAAAAATCCGTAAAATTAAGTTGTATGCAAATTTGCTAACGTGTCTAGAAGGTGGGTAAAAGACGTTAAAAACTTCAATAAAATTTTATACAACTAATTTTTTTATAAAATGACTCCAATGAATTACATTGAACTAATAGAGTTATTATGTATATATTTTTACATAAAATAAATTTAAATAAAATAAATAATTATTTAAATAAAAAGTCGGTTTTTAAACAATAATGCAGTGTTTTTCACTATTCATCAAAAATAGAATGTTTTCAGAAAAATACCAAAACATTACCCTATGATAATTTTAATATTCTGAATCCAAAAATGATTTATATTTTACCAAATTTAAAACATCTAAGTTTCATTAATTAATTTAAAGTTAATTCCCATTGTCGAAACCAGAAGGCGGGTTTTTTAGAAGTAAAAACTATCAAAAGATTGATACGTGTTTATGTCCGGTTTAAAAGTGAAATTACTTCCAATGACCAAAATTGGGTTAAATGATAAAAATATAATATAATTATACCTAAAAACCATTCAAATGTATAATTTAACACTATAAATTATTTTTATTAAAAAAGTTTTTTTCAATTAAAATTTAGTATATTTTACTATTCATCAAAATATGAAAGTTGTCAAAAAACACAAAAAATTTATCCAAACTAAATTTTTATGTCCTAATTCTAAATAAGAAATTAATTTCATAAAATTTAATATATTAAAGTGTAAAATATTGAATTTAAAAAGGGTTCTACATTAAAAGGCAGAAAAACTGCATTTTTTAAAAAATACTTCTTTTATCTGAAAAAATTGAATTTGTCCTTATATTATGTCTAAGAAACACAAAATATTAATGTTAAAATTATATGAGATATATATAAAATTCAAAATGTGAATATTATTATTCATAACCGCTTTATAAACGGCTAGTTTGGTAGGTTTTGGTGCGCTTGAACTCGGTGTTGTGTACATCACACGGTATTGTATTATTCAAAGAGAAGCATATTGTGGAAGCTTGGGGTGTGACATTCTTCCCTTATTAAATAAATTGCATCCCTGAAATTTTAAATTGTTATTCAGAAATAAAAAGTTAAAAAAATAGAAAATACCTTTGTGGAAAACCCACATCGGAAATAGGGTTAATAAAATTTAGTCTTAATAAGAGGGAAAGGGAAATGAAAAAGTCACCACCAAATTAGAATTTCGAATAGGAGAACATTGGTGGAAATTATAATTGGAGGAAAATGTAAATATTTATAGGTATTTATTGAGGTCATCAATCACAAACAAGTTAATGATAAATTGAGGGCCTCAAAGGCATAAATCTATGATGAATAACATAAGGTATTAGGATAATACATTTTTGGGTTTAAGATCCTTTCCCTAAGGTTTAAAAATTAATTTCTTCATAGAATAATAAAAAAAATACTTGATAAGTAGAGTTCCATAATTTAACTAATTTTTACCAAAAACACATCTTTCACTCCAAATGATGAGTATTAAAGATTACTTGGTCACACCTGAAGCACTAGAATCAACTTATAGAAAATCACATAATCCACAAAGGATGAACTATATATTTCCCTTGTCTTTAGAGATTAACCAAAACCAAAATGGTTAGTACAAGATCATATGATCCCCAAAGGTATAATCATTTAGAGAAAGAAATACTAATCATAATTTCTAAAATTAAACCAACAATACCCAAAGTTCAACAAATACCATTCAATAAAAAATTGTCCTTAAAATACTTCAATATAATCCAAACTAAGATTGAAACCCAAAACTCAGAATAATTTGATTACATTGTCTTCCACGTTAAATTGTATCTCCAAATAACATAGACTACTCTTAAAGTCACATACTTAAAAGTAATTAACCTTATCAAATATTCTCTATGATAGGTTAATCATTTCCATAAATAACCCAAATCACTATAAATCCACAATAAAAACATAGATAAAAATCCACCATTACTCCTCAAATTAAATCTCGTTGTATTCTATTTTCCTTAGTCATATAGTTTTCCCAACAGAGAAAACGTCTTCCAAAATAGCATTTATCACATAATCACCAAATCATTTTCCTACACTAAGGATATTTATTTGATAAAACAAAAGATCCAAAATCAACTTATTATTGATCAATAAAATCATTTAACTAAAAGTAATTAGTCACACTAACTAGGTACTTCACGTAGTCCGGTGGTAGGTGATAAATCCCAGTCGCACTTTGGTTGTGGGTTCGATTCCCACAGCTTTGTCTGACGCGATGAGTTGTCACGCGGTCTGCGTGTTGTCCTTTTTCAAAAACTATATTTTATAACATTCCCAAAATGAGATAAATTTCTCAAAATAACTATAACATAATTTAACCAAAAATGTTATCTCATACCTTTCATTTTAATCCCAAAAATTAATAACCTGTAATTTCCTCAAATCCAAGGATCATATAAACCCAAATGGTTATTTATAATTATATCCACAAAAGAAAATATAATTCTACCTCAAATAGCATTTTCACATTACAAACTACCAGATTACACATACAAGAGAAAAGTCTTCCAAAGTAATCCCATCAACAAAGAGCACTAATACTTTTAAACATTTCACCACCCATTTACTTCCACATAGGTTCTTCCTTGACCATGAGGTTATCCTATAGAATAAGGAATTGACTTGGATAATGCCTAGGTCCCCTACATTTACGACAAATGACTGTAAATGGATTATTTGGATCATTTTTATTTTCTTCCATAGTACTCTTCATTTTTTCTCAGCAATTCATTACTTTATGTCCTTCTTTCCCTCACATAAATCATTTCTTTGTTCCATTGAGACACTTTTGTATGTGTCTCCTTCCACATTTCCTCCATTATGTAAATCGATATTTCTTTTCTCCATCTTCTCCATTATTGGAGATCTTATCATTCACCACCTTTCTCTTTTCGTTGAGTCCAGGAGTTGGTTAATATATATGTTGTTGATCATATTTTTAGAAAAATGATTCGGCATGAACATGATATATTTTACACCTATCAAAATTCTATTTTGTTACTCATTTATACCACCGTTACCACCTTGTACATCATGTTCAATGTTACTATGGATTCCTTGGAATCCAACCATTGACTAAAACCAGAAATTATTATGTCAGTAACAATATTCATAAAATCATTTAGAGAATATCATGACACCTTATTTTCAATCTAAAACACCTTAGGATTAACCAAGGTTATTTATTCTCATCTTATATTAAAATCCTTCCAATTAGTTTATAAGGAAAATTTTAATTATCCTAAGAATATTCCCCCAAGAGTGTCGTAACCAAGAGTGCAGTAAGGCCCATTGTCGTGCACCAATTCTCGTTCGAGTCTAGCTCAAAGTGGTGTTTTTGGGTTTTACCCCTAGGTACATATATGCCAGAGCCGCCTCTACCTTCTTGTATCCAGATAGGTATGTATTTATTGGAAAACCCACATAATATTTACATTACCAAAAGATTTGGTTGTTCTTCTATACTAATCCCCAAATTCTATCTTGGGGTAATGTTATCTAATCAGATTTTTCTAAATATAGTTTCCAAGGTTCGTACTAAACTACCTCTGATACCAACTGTAACACCCCGACCACAGTTACCCAGAGTTATTTCATCATTACAAATCATTGGAATGACCACAATAGATCAATTACCAAAATATCAATTAGTTTAGTAGCCTTGGAAGTACTAGATACATATATAATGTTTACATTACATCATGAAATAAATAAAAACAACATTGTGTACCCTTTGAACACACTCATATCCCTTAGAATATTCATGTATTTCAAACCTGATATACTTCTTCATATCCTAGGAAAAATAAAAAATAGAAAGGGGTGAGCTCAGATGCTCAGTAAGGATAACAATATAGTATAAACTTTTAATAATAAGTATAAACATTTAAGGAAATGTATAAGACTAAAACACACGCCTTTTAAACTTAAATTTCAGCATAATATGGAAAATATAAATCAAATAATTCCATTTAATTATTCACATGGATATTATACTATTAGAATAATCACATGTAATATCAATATCTAATTTCATAATGATGGAATGTATAATGTCGAACATTATAACCACATAGTCAAGGCCTCGTGCCAAGACTACAAACAAAGATTTTTTCAAGGCCTTGTACGAAGACACTAGTTTGTCTAATGAGACCTACCGATGCATCTAGGAGCTATAGAGGGCTCCCCCTGTCACTTACTAAGTCCAATAAATTCTTCATATGAAAATTTTGAAACATAATCTAAACATTTGTATTAAAAGTAGCATACGAAATGTCTATATTTTAACCACAAACCATGAATTGTATAAAAATATCAATCCACAGTCAAACATAACTCATTATATAAAATATGAAATATTGTATCAACCTCAATCAAGAATAATGAAGGATATTGAAATAGATAAAAATAATTAGTAAAACTATTTGAGAAAAATATCCCCTTTTTTTGAAAACATTTAAAAGTCTCGCTATTTATCAAGAAGACGTTAAAAATATATTTTTAAATCAAATTGTCCCATACCACTTTGAAAATTTAAAAAATAATTTTAATTTTAAAACACTCATGTCCATATAAATAAATCTTTAATACCATTTTTAAAAATTAACATTAATGAGAAATATTTAGAAGAATAAATCTTTAAAACATTTAAAATTATATTTTAGTTAGAGTTCTTAACCAAATGAGAGATGCTTGAATAGAAATAATTGAGATAATAAAAACTTTATAATATCATGAGAATAATGGTATTCATGATATACTATGTTAAAATACAATATGTACGCCATAGAAAAGTGAATTAGTGCAAAACAACAAAGAAGTATCAATGCAATGTAAATTGAGATGAAATCCCTTATAAAGCTCATATTATTAGGTTAAGGATAAATAAATGACATAACTATGTGTGATAAAAATAAATAAACTCAATATGATTGGATATTTAGTGTAAATTAATCAGATTACATTCACACATATTCTTTTAAAAACAACACCAACGACTTGGATGTTTAACTCAATGAATGGAAATTGAGTTAAGATTACTCTTATCAAGTTCATATCAATGACTTGAGAATTTATAAATGGAGTTATTATGTGTTTAAAAAGTATATCCACACAAAGGGGAGTGTAAATTAAAAAATAAATAAATAAATAGTGATTCCACATATAATCTTGGAGTAAAATAATCAATGAAGTATTCGCAAATCCCAAGGAGTGGAAATTGAAATTTGAAATTCCCTTACTGATTTGGTAACTTATGAAACATACACCCCATGAAATAAGGATCATAAAATAATGATTTAAATACCCATAAATTAAATTATATTACACCAATAATACAATCATGGGTAGTACATACACTACACAATAGGAAATAGTGGCCAATATAGCATGAATCTCACAAGAATAAAAAGTGAGAAGAAAACCTCTTACCTTGTACTTTTCCTTGGTTGAGGGTATATTAACCTCCTATATAATGGTAAAATAATTTTTATAAAATTATAAAAGAACCATATAAATAAATATGATATCATATATGATATTTTAATATTTATTTGTTAATAATATTTCAGTAGTATCACTGTTTCATGTGTTAACTGGTCTATTTTTCTTTATATGTTTTGTTACGTAAGTAATGTTTTTTATGGATAGGATGTATTTTATTTGTATTAAAAATGATATTATTTTCTTAAAAATTATTTTTTAATCATAAAATGATATTTATTCTTGAATGATTATGATGGGGAATGAATCTCATCGCGTTTATGGAGAGGGTAATCCGTACGCAAGCACAAGCGACAATACCATTCTATTGATGGTGAAATCATATGTAATTGGATTTTATATCATATATACAGAATAATTAACATGTTATATTTATTATTTACATCAATTATACTCATTATTATACCCATCCAAATAATTAAGTGTTGAATAACAAACTACACCACGTCGTGGAGACGGTAAGCCGTACGTACGCACATATGGTGACTTTGTCATTCATAGGATGGATAAAACAATGAATATGTTGGTAACATATATATAATAAAATCACAGTATGTAGAAGGTACTAGATTTATTATTTTTTTATAGAAACAACAAATAAAGAGGAAGTGGAAGAAGAAAATAACATTTAAAGACGTGATGAAATAATTACCTCTTCTTCGGGTGCTTCCTTTTGATTTGATCAAAAGGGATCTTTATATTGTATTTTTGATGTAATTAAGGCCTCTAGGTTGTATTGAGGGTATTTTTGAGGATATTTGAGTAGGGTTTGGTCAGGATAAATGGATTTTGAGGTGTGATTTTGAGATAAGGGGGTGTACCCTTTTATAAGAGAGGTGAGGGTCATTTTAGGAAAACCATGAAATATTATTTTATTATACAATAATATTCGGTCTATAATGGCTCAAAAAGGATTTATTTTGAGGCTAAGGTGGTTATGGGTCGAAAAACGCTCAAAATATTGTTTTTAGATAGGTTTAGGTTACCATATTAACCTTATCCTTTAGATTTAACTATTGGTTAAATAATTTAGCATTTACCATGTCTCCTTGTATTTTTATATTATATGGTTAATAAACTTAATATAAAATTTCAAGAGAACCCCAATTGGGGTTTTAATGGAATATATATTATTATATAAGTACTTTGGCCGAACCTTATATTTTTAGGACTATTATATCATTTAATAATATAGTATTCATTTTAAAAACTCATTTATGTCAATTTTGACATTATTTAGTATTTGGTTTTTGTGAAAGTCATAACAATATTATTTCTTCAAAAAAATTTAATAAACCATAACATGTAATATTAATCTATAAATATTTTGGAATGCATAAAAAGTATCAATTTACAATTATTTAAATATTTATAATATCAATTATTTTTTTCTTTCATTAATAAGGTAATTACTGCATCGTCATTGTGTCATAAATAAATTTAATTGTTTAATGTTTAAAAATTATAAATAAAATAACATGATGTAGGAAATATTTTTATATTTATAATAAATATTTTTATTCGAAATTATATTATGTATAAACCTATATTAAAATGTTTTAGTTATTAAAATTTGAATTTAACACTTTTAACTCTTCTTTGAATAAAATAATAATAAATTTCCTAATCTAAACCAAGTGGACCAAAAGGATCATATTTTATTATTAAGGTTAATTTTGTTCGAAATAAGCTTATCCAACAGAATTATGACATGTTTTAGGGTAATTAAAATATTATTTTTACATTTAATTACACTATTTACTTTTAACTCTGGTAAATAAAATTCAAAATTTACAATTCACCAAAAATTATTGTCATCTTATTGAACCAAATTTTACATACTAATGTAAACTATGTGTTTCAGATTTTTTAAATTCAATTCACAAAAGCGGAAAAATTTCATTTTATGCAAATTTGCTAATGTTCCTAGAAGGTGGGTAAAAGACGTTAAAAAAATCAATAAAATTTTATACATCTAATTTTATTATAAAATGACACTAATGAATTTAGTTTAACTAATATAGGTATTATGTATCTATTTTTACATAAAATAAATTTAAATAAAATAAATAATTATTTATATAAAAAGTCAGTTTTTAAAAAATAATGCATGTTCTTAACTATTCATCAAAAATTGAATGTTTTCAGAAAAAACACCAAAAATTTACCCTAAGATAATTTTAATATTCTGATTCCAAAAATGATGTCTATTTTACCAAATTCAAAAAATATAAGTTTTATTACTTAATTTAAAGTTAATTCCCTTCGTCAAAACAAGAAAGATGGTTTTTGAGAAGTAAAACCTATCAAAAGATTGATTGGTGTTTATGTTTGGTTTAAAATTGAAATTACATCCAATGAAAAACATTAGATTGAATAATAAAAATATAATCTAATTATACATAAAAAACATTAAAATGTATAATTTAACACTATAAATTATTTTGATAGAAAAGTTGTTTTCAATTAAAATTTAGTATCTTTCATTATTCATCAAAATATGAAAGTTATCAGAAAAAACCAAAAAATTATCCAGACTAAATTTTTATGTCCCACTTCTAAAGAAGATTTTAATTTCATAAAATTTAATATATAAAAGTGTCAAATATTGTATTTATAAAGGGTTTTCCATTAAAAGGTGTAAAAACCATTTTTTTTTTGAAAAATACTTCTTTTATCTGAAAAAATGAATATGTCCTTATATTATGTCTAAGAAACACTAAAGATGAATTTTAAAATTATATGGTATATATATATAATTCAGAATTTTGGTTATTACTATTCATAACTGGTTTCTAAACTGCTAGTTTGATAGGTCGTGGTGCGCTTGAACTCGGTGTTGTGTACATCGCATGCTATTGTATTATTCAAAGAGAAGTGTACCATAGAAGCTTGGGGTGTTAAATACTATAATAAAATGAACTACCATGCTGAAAATATGACACTAAAAAAATTTACATTCAATGGGCATGATATCTAAAAAATACATTCTTGTCCAAATGATTGCATATTGTTTCTCAAGGACCATGAATTACTCATAAAATTCCCTAAGTGTGGTGAATATCTATACAAGAAAAATAAATCAAGTTCTTTGAAATATGTATGTTGATTTCCTATAATTTTGTAGTTTATAAGACTATATGGATGTTATTAAATTGTGATATAATTAAAATGACATGTAGATACAAGAATTAAATATGGGAACCTACGCCATCCAGCAGATTCACCTTAGTAGAAGACAATTGATTACGAGTTTCTTGAATTTATATATAATTTGAGAATATTTCATCTTGTGTTATCTAAAAATAGAATAAATAATTTTAGTGAACATATTATTACTCATATTACATGGATCATAATTTTGGTAAATTATAAATTACTACCATGGTTATGCATGAAGCGCAAATACATTATTTTGCCTCTGCTATTATATCTGGAAAAAAGAAACCCCGTAATGATATTTATGTCTAATTAGATCCATTGATCAAATATCTAAAATTTATGTGGGATACAGGTGTTACAATGTATGATGATCATATAAGTGAATAATTTACATTTAGGGTCTTATTATACAGAATGATAAATTACTTCCCTGCTTATGGAAATTTACCAAGCTATAACATTAAAGTAATATTATATTGCCCCATTTGTGAAAAACACACATACTCAGTTTGGTTGAAACATTCCTTGAAGATTGTGTTTTTAGGAAATTGAAAATTTTTACCTTGATGATATAAATATTGATCCTAGATAGTATCATTTGATATGAATATCAAAAAATTTATAACACTGTCTCCAATAACGAGCGATCAACTATAAGAACAAGTAAAAAATGTTAACACTATTTTCAAGTAAACCATTTTCAAAAAACTGTAAAAAATATAGTTGTAAGAAGAGATAAATTTTGATTGAATTTACATATTGTAATTTTTTGTATGTTATACATTTAATTGTTGTAATGTATTTAGAAAATAAATTATTTGATAGTGTTATTAGAACATTACTAAATTTTCTTGAAAAACGAAAGATGGAATTAAGGATAGGTTGGACTTGATTGAAATGGGGACGAGGGAAGAGTTGGCACCAGTGAAGGGTAAAAAATGTATTTTCTTCCTCCAGTACCTTACCCTCTATTCAAATAGAAAAAATTTCAATTTTTCCATTTCCTTACTAGTGTAAAAGTTCCACAGGGGTATTCATCAAATATCAAGAATGTTGTTACAATGACTAATTTGAAGTTACAAGGACTGAAATCACATGATTGTCAGGTTTTGATGCAAGATTTAATGTATGATGATTTGAATTGAATTCAGCCTAAAAATTTATAAAATACATTAACCAGACTCTTCTTCTTTTTAAAATACATATATAGTAAAGTTGTAGACCTTGAAAATATTCCCATCATTAATATTGAGATTGTAGTCACATTATGTGAATTAGAGATATTCTTTCCACGGTTATTCTTTGATATAATGGTTCACCTGATGGTTCACTTATTCAGATAGGTTCAACTATGTGGTCCTATCCATTATAGATGGATATACCCTATTGAATGGTTTATGAAGATTTTGAAAGGGTATGTAAAGAATCAAAGTTATCCAGAAGGTTGTATTGTAGAATGATATATTGTTGAAGAAGCTATTGAATTCTATACCAATTACCTATCAGATGTTGAAATCATATCTATCCCAAATTCTAATTATATAGAATGCCTTATGGATGAATTTATTTCCATAATATATGTCGTTACAATTACCTTTAAATATCGGGAGCAATCACATCTTTACATATTATATAATAGTGAAGAAGTTGATCCATACATTTAAGCCCACAAATAAGTTATTTGAGATTTGAATCCATCACGGGCTGAAGGATAGACATCAAATACATAAAATCATCTGTTTATAGGCTGGTTCGGAGATCAAATTTATAAGTACTTATCTATTAATCTGAATTCAATTACTGAAGGACTTCAATGGCTAGCCATAGTACCAAATGAAAATGTTATATCTTACACTAGTTTTTTAATCAATGGTTATACATTCTATAAAAAAGAACATTATTACTTTAGTATAATGAAAAACAGTGGTGTTACACTTTTGGATGAAGTGATGCACATATCTAGTTCCAAATATAGATATCCAATTTATGAAAATATGTAATATTTTGGTATTATCGAATAGATATACGAGTTGGATTATACAACATTTCAAATGTTGGTTTACCATTTCAAATGGTTTGACAATAAAAATGGATTGAAAGTTGATGAAATGGGATTTTTGAAGGTGAATTTCAGTGAAGAAGGGGAAATATGAGTCATTTATAATGGAATCACAATCATTGAAAGTATTTTATGTCTCTGATCCAACAAAAATGAATTGGTAGATTGTCCTACTGGTGAATAAAACTAATGTTGATTTGGATGAAAATTAAATCTAGGATGACCCTTTTATTGGGGAATCATAATTAATTCATGTTAATTCCATTATAGAAAATGTATTTTAAATTATAGGGGACCACAAAGAGAGGATTTAGATTCTCTATAGAGGAACCAAATCGTTAAAACCATTAAAAAAAGAAAGAGGGTTCAATGAGAAGGTAAAAGTGTTTTTTTTATATTATGATTTTTCTCAAAATATTACATGTTCTCTAATGTATGAAAATAATATAAATTACATTTTTGACTACTTAAGTAGATAATTTCTTCTTCACATGATTATATTACCAATCCCTTGGAAGAACAAACTATAATGAAGGAAACCTTTTCGAAAGATGTAAAGGTAATGTTACAATAAAATTTCTCTATTTTACTGAATAAATATATAATGGAACGTTGATTTAATTTTCATTATTCCTTGTAGGTTTCTTTTATTTTAAAAGATTTATATACCTATGTCATTCCTTTGAAATAATATAAATGACATTGTCTCTGCTCAATCACAAAGGTAATATTGATATTTACATAGTAAAATCATTGTCCAAAGAATTAATGTATTGTTTCATATATATGTTTAATTTATTTCTTTTTAGTATTACTCACATAATAGTAGGTTTCTTATATAGGTGGATTTTTTTTGATTTGGGGTGCTCTGTCCTTCTTTAATGACTTTATGCACCAAAACATCCACAAACTTCTTCTCCCTCAAAACCTTTTCACCCTTGCAGTGGTGCATTTATCACTCTTTCAAGTAACCTACACTACCTTTGAAGGAAGAGAAATGATGATACCTATGCTCAATTATATATGTAATCTTGATGTTTGTATATTAAAATCATTTCCATAGAATTAATATATTGTTTCATATTTATGTTTAATTTATTTCTTTTTAGTATTACTCACATAATAATTATTTTCTTATATAGGTGGATTATTTTGTTCGAGTTGGGGTTCTTTGTCCATCTTTCATGACTTTCTACACCAAAACATCCACATAAATCTTATCCCTAAAACCTTTTC
This sequence comes from Viscum album, assembly GCA_963277665.1. Lineage (NCBI taxonomy): Eukaryota > Viridiplantae > Streptophyta > Magnoliopsida > Santalales > Viscaceae > Viscum > Viscum album. The sequence continues at coordinate 283,727,321 of OY728129.1, forward strand.
ATCCCTATAGTGGTTCATTTTTCACTTTCTTTCAAGTTACCTCTACTGCCTTTGTAGGAAGAGCAACGACGCTGCCTCTTCTTCATTACATAGGTAATCTTGATGTTTTCACAGTAAAATCATTTTCCATGGAATTAATGTACTGTTTTATAGTTATGTTTAATTAATTTATTTATTTTTAGTATTACTCAAATAATAATTTTTTATTATATAGTTGTATTATTTTATTCTATTTGGGTTTCCTTGTCTATCTTTCATGCCTTTCTGCACCAAAACTTCCATAGACTTCTTCTCCCTCAAAACCTTTCACCCCTATATTGTTGAAATTTATCACTTTACTTTATGTTCCCTACACTGCTCAATCACATAGGTAATATTGATATTTACATAGTAAAATAATTTTCCATAGAATTAATGTATTATTTCAAATTTATGTTTAATTTATTTCTTCTTAGTATTACTCATAACAATTATTTTCTTATACAGGTGGATTCTTTTTTTCAAATTGATGTTGTTTTTTCAAAGCTACTCATGCAGTGTTGGTAGTTTGATAAATAAATTAAATGGAAATAATGATAACATTGATATTTATGAATTTTTTTATACTTTGGGATGTGTACGAATCTGACACAACTCAATCCGGCACACGATGTGACCAGTATGAACCTAAGTACTTCTTGCTATTTAAAATTGCCATTAATTTTAGTAAAAAAGACAACTAGCATACTCAAAATAGATTTAAAATATTAATATTGTTTTTATACTTTAATAAAATGATCCATAAGTCCTTTTTTATGTTTAAGAATCAGTTTCACCTCAATCTGATACACGATGTGCCCGATATGACTCAATGTTCCTGTTATCAGTTTAAAATTGACATTTGACTCTAAAATGTGTCACTCACCAAAAACCGATAAAACATGCTTGGATATTTTTCTATAATTTTGGGAATTGATTTATAAAACATTTTTGATGTGTAGGAACTGATCTCACATCAAACGGATACATGATGTGATCTGTATGAGTCAAATTGTGTGTTTCAAGTTAAAAATGACATTTTTGTAAAAAAGCAAAGTGACATACTCAAAATTGAGAAAACACATTAATATTGTTTGATACTTTATTAAAATCATCCATAACTTATTTGGGACATGAATCAATCATTTATACCTCAATTCGATGAACGGTGTGACCGATATAACTCCAAGTCCGTGTTTTTATTTAAAATTGACATCAATTTTAGTAAAAAGACCAACTGGCCTACTCAATAATGAGAAAATAGATTCAGAGTATATAAATGATTTATTAAAATGATCCATAAGTTATTTTTTATGTGTATTAATCATCCTTACCTCAATATTATACATAATGTGATCGGTATGATTCAAAGTATGTGTTTCAATTTTAAAATAATATTTTAGTAAAAAAGACAAGTGACATACTCAAAACAAAGAAAACACATTCATATTGTTTTTCAAATTTATTAAAATTATCCATAAGTCATTTGGGATGTATAGGAATCAGTTTTACCTCAATCTGATGCATGGTGTGACTAGTATGACTCAAAGTGCGTCTTTTTATTTAAAATTGTCATCAATTTTACTAAAAAGACCAAATGACCTACTTTAAACTAAGTAAATGCATCATAATTATTTAAATACTTTATTAAAATGATACATAATTCATTTTTTATGTTTAGGTATCATTTGCACATTAATATAATACACAATGTGATAGTTATGAGTCAAATTGTCTATTATCAGTTTAAAATCGACATTTTAGTTCAAAAAATGTCACTCACTGAAAATCGAACAAACGCACTGGTATTTTCTTGATAATTTAGTAAAATGATTCATAATTAATTTTTGATGTTTTGGAATCTATTACATTTTAAACTAATACATGATGTGATCATAATGAGTCAAAAGTGTGTGTTTCTAGTTTAAAATGCCATTTTAGTAAAAAAGACAATTGGCGTTCTAAAACTGAGAAAACACATTCATATTTTTTTGATAATTTATTAAAAATATCCACAAGACATTTGAGATGTTTTGTAATCATCATCACCTAAATATTATTCATGGTGTTACCGGTATGACTCCAAGTGAGTCTTTTTATTTAAAATTGACATCAATTTAATAAAATTAACACTTTTTATTAATTTATTTCTTTATGTTATTAATAACATAAGCTTTTTTTATATAGGTGCATTATTTTTCATGATAAGGGGTGTTCTTTTCAAAAATTTCATGAGTTAGGTCTTGATTAAAAGATAAAGGAACATTTATGTTCTTGAATGTATGTAATAATTTGTATTTATGATATTTTATATACAAATGTTTGAAATGTATATAATATAGTGTTTTTTCTTGTGTTTTTGTTATAAATTTAATTTCATTAAAATTATATATTGGTACTTATTTCTTTTGATATATAATGTGTTTTTTGTGTTGTAGTGTGCTATTAAATCACATTGCAGTGGTACTACAGTGTGTTGTTACAACACACTACAGTATGACCCTTTATCAGCACTTTTAAAAGCACAGATAAAAGGTCTTTTATCATTGATTTTATAATCACGGATAAATTTATACTTTATTAGTGATTTTATAAGAAAAAATAAAAGACCATTTATCAGAAATTCTATAATCACTGTTAAAAACCAAGGCATTTATCCTCGCTCATGTAGTCAGTGCTTTTCTATCACTAATAAAGGGTATTTTCAGCATTTTTAAAGGCCAGTTTTTTAGTGTTGAAACTTGATTTGGTAACAACTGTAATGACCCTAACTATAATATCCCATAATAGAGGTTACTTTATTTCATGGACATATGATATAAGTGGTCTCATCATAATGAAACAAATAGTTTATTAGTCTTTATAAAGTATATACATGCTTGAATCTCACATTACATTTGAGAATACATATAATTTTATTTGAGAACATCATTATTCTCTGTATAATATAGTTTTGTATCATTCATAGTATACTTTTTTTCATCCTTTGGAAAGGAAAAAAAATAATTTTAAGCTCGAATTCTCTATAAGGGTTGTGTAAATTGAAAGTTATCTTGATTAAATAAGGAATAATCAATATGGTAAGTTAAATAACTGAAAACAAATGTCATTTAATCAATAACTTTATCACTAAGAATAATATGGAAGTAATAAATAAAGATCAAATAATTCCATATAAATAATCACATGATCTTCAAACTTATCCAAGAATATCATAACTATTCAAATAATCACATGGAAATCAATAACTTATTTCATAAGTATAGAATGCATAATGTCAGAAATATTAAGCATGTCGTAGATTCCTTATGCTAAGACATATTACATAAATGGGTAAGGCCTTGACCAAATACCCAACCTATTTTTCCCATAATACCTACTGATTCATCAAGGGGATATGTAAAAATGGTCCCCATATATAACAAAATAATTCCAATGAATTCATCTTATGAATAAAAAATCTAAATTAATTTATGTGACTTAATAATCAATAATAGTCTGTATTGAGAGAGTGAGAATATATAATGTCAATAATTTACCTGTAAAACTTATCATAAGGAATCCAAATAAATATATTTGATGGAATCATTAAATTATATCCTCATTAAACCATAATATTAATTAAATTATGTTGACATAATTGAAAGTACTTTTAAAATATCGCTAAAATATTTCTTGAGTAAAATACCCTTTTTCAATTTGAAATCACTTATCTAAAATCTAAAAATTTACAAAGTATTAAGGGAAAAAATTATTTATAAAATACATTGTAAAATTTTAAATTAATATTCAAATCATTTAATGTTCATTACATTGGGCAATTATGTTCATGTTGTGTTCATTAAAACAAATATTCAAACCACAATTTTAGAAAAAAGTAAAAAGTACCTCATTCGAAAAACAAAAGGAAGATTTATTTTAAAACATTTTTATAAAAACTCAAACAAGGGTAAAAATTGATTAAAATAATTATATTATAAAATTTAAAACATTATTGAAATTATTTTTATAAAACATTTATATGGAATAAAAAATTATTTTCAACCAAAGAGAGAAATAATGTTAGTTTTCCTTAAAAAAATCAGTCGGTCTCTTGAATTCTTAAAGAGAGGAAAATGAAAGAAAAAAATTTAATTTCCAGAAATAACCATAGGATAAGAAAATATATTGGGTTAATATATAAAAATCTAACAATTACTCCATTGGAGACTTAAAAATAAACAATCCTAAATAATGATGAGATTGTGGAATAAACTCTTACCTTAAGCTCGACTTTATTTGAATGTGATCTATAATACTGTATAATAAATTTAAATTTATTATAATTATATAACATAATAATTTTAATAATTATAATATCTTATATGATCCACTTTTAACTTTTAAATCCCTATTTATTAATAATTCCTTATTAGAAAAATCATTTTCGACTGTTAACTGTTTGTTTTTTCATGAGAGTTTTAGTTCGGTAGTTCTGATCCTTGAAATTTGATCATGATTTCATCATCTAAAAAATAATAATTTTCATATATATATATATATATATTCATTATATAAATATTTATAATCATTTATGAAATTTATAGATAGAAAAATTAATTACACCATTCATGGAGATAGTAGGTCGTTCATATGCATGAACGTTGCTTTCACATTTCAAAGAATGGAAAAAAAGAAATGTAAATAATAATTAACCTTTAAATAATTATTATTATATCATATATATTAATTAAATATAACTTTATTGTCATCCATGTAAATAAAAAATGAAAAAAAATGTATCACTTCGTAGAGGTGGTGGCCCACGTGTATGCACGAGCGGTGTTATTATTTTCCAATGGATGGAAAGGTAAGAAGGAAGATATGATATTATAATTCTAGAAGCCTAATTATATCCTAAATATCATATATAAATATTAAACCCATCATAATTACCATCCATGAAATATTTTTATGGAAAACGATTTATATCACTACGTGGAGGTGGTAGTCCACATGTACGCACAAGTGATACCTTTACTTCCCATTTTATGGAAAAGGAGATTAATAATGGTGGTTTAATAATCATAATAACATTTAATTATATTTAATATACTAGATATATTATTTTATAATTAATAAAATATATTTATATGAGGTAGAAGAAGAAATATTTTGAAATAGGTTGGGTAGGATGATTACATATTCTTCGGTATGCCTCCTTTATATCCCTTCTTATGGATTTGTTGAATAATATTTTAAGAATAAAAACACATATAATTCATGTATAGATAATTTTAGAAGATAATTGGGTAGTTTCTGGTTGATATATATGGATCATAGTGGTATAAAGAGGCGATAGGAGAGGTTTTCTTTTATAAATGGGTGATAGGTCATACTTGGGATTCCATAAAAGATTAAAATATTATAATGTCATTCTCAAGAAAAATGCTTCAAAATAGATTGGGATTGAAATTTATGATATTATTAAGTCTAAATATGTCTATAAAATATGATTTATACAAGTTTAATTGGAAAACTAACCCTTATCTCTTGGTTTAACCCACCCACCCCCCCCCCAGATAAACCAATTTTAACCTTAACTACAACAACAAATTTGTATTGTTTTTACTATTCATTATGAAAAAAATTGAAATGAACTAATTAAAAAAATTATAAATTATAATTATAATTATTTAATCCATTTTATAAAATTAAATTCACATAATTAGTATAATTTAATTTAAAATTAAACCCATAACATGCGATGAAAAACAGTGTTTTAGAAGAAAAAATTTCTTAAGTATAAAAAGTTTTATACTAAAATACACATAAAATTAATTATAATTAAATTAATTATGTTATTAATAATATAATTGAAATAATTTTAATTTTAAAAAAAATTAAAACAAAATGTTAGTTTTTAAATGTTTCAGATGAAAATACATTTTTCAATAAAAATTAGTGTTCTTCACTATTTGTCGAAAAATCAATCTTTTCATAAAATTATCAAAATAAATTCCCTAAGATAATTCATTAAATGATTATTTAAAAATAATTATTTTTTGAAATAAATTTTATAAAATTGGAAAAATTAATTATAATATTTATTCAAAAAAAATAAATAAATACTATTTTTTAGGGAAAATGTCTTTTCAAAGCATATAAAAACATTAATAAAAATTGTGTACTTATTTATTAATATATTTTATTTATATAATATATTATAAAAATTGTTTATTAATATTCATATAACAATTTTTTATAGATAATTTAAAATTTTATACTGTATTATAGTTTATTTAGACTCAGGTTTTCATGTATCTCAAGCTATCGAGAAATTAAATTCATTTGAAGAGAAAAATATCATAAAATTTCAAGGTGTTGCAAATAATATTATATGATGTGTTTTTTAATTATTATGATTTCATTAACTTATATAATGGATTGAGTTAATTATTTTTTATATTCCAAAAGGTTAATTTATCTTTCATTATTCAAAATTAATTAATACAACCATAATTTATTCATTTTTTATAGTAAAATAAACTTAATTAAACTAAGGATCATTATGAACCAATATAAAAAGTAAAAGAAAGATAAAAATTATTTCACATTAACATCATTCTCAATAACATTATATATCCTCTTTTAATTTACACTTCTCGCTAAGAACAATTGATAAGTAAGATAGAAGCTGATCTCAATGTGATGCTAATAAAAAACATTCCTTCCAAAAGAAAAAATACATTATTCACATGACATCACTATTCTACTAATCTTGGTTCACTATACCTTAAGTTAATACTCACTCATGATGTAATTTACATCCATTATGATATAATATTTTAATATATTTTGAAGAAATGTACATGAAAAAAATAATCAAAAAAGACATGAAATAGATGTAAGAAAACTCAACTAATATTTAAATATTAATTTCTTTCATCCACTTTAATTTTATCTGTAAAGAAGTTAACATAAAAAATGGATAAGATCCCTCAAATATTAGGATAAATTGTTTATTTAATGAACTAAACTAAGTCATGGTGAAACATTTGATTTTTTTGTGATGAATATATCTAAATTAAAACAGTAAAATTTTCTCCTTATTTAACCTCTATAACAGAGTAATGGCATGGGTTACAGCGTGAAGAAACATATCTTCTACCAAAATATTTGACTATCCTAAATATCATGTTTTAGCCTCCATATTTTTCAATCATGGTTTATATTCCTCCAATCTTTACTTAGAATAGTTATGGGGTTGCAGCAACATTACAACATGAAGTTCCATTTGGTCAAATTCCTAATATCTACATCTACATAGTTCATTGTAGTGTGGTGATTATTACAAGATGAAAAAATATTTTCATCTCTTTATAATATAATATTATGTTTTTATGAACGAAATTATGTTCAAATACATGTTAAAATATCTCATTTATCTTCTCACAAGTTAATCACACATAGCCTCTTTGTTATGTGAAGACTTGGTTATGTCATAGACATTGCATACCTAAAATGCATCCTCTTTCTATATTGAAAATTATATTGGTAGGGGGTCACTTTATAATCCTTAACATAGTTTCTTACAACTATAATTGTTTATTTGGGTATGGTGTTTGATCCTTAAGTGTTTCCTCCCCTACACTACCTTATAATTTCTTTTATAGCACCATCAATCATTGTCCTTATATGACCATTGATTTGTTTACATTGCAGCCTAATTGCATAATGTTTTCTCACTATCATGATGTATTATACCTCTATATTCTTGGTTGAATTCATTATGTTCTATTATTGGGTAGTTCATGCTTTCAATCCTCCCTTGTTTTACAGCATGAGGGAAGGTGTTGTGGTGTCATAAATACTTAGTTGAATATTCACTAAGGAGTTTACTTATATGAATCTTCTTTATCACTCATACAAAACCTCATTATAGTATAGTGTCCCCCAATCATGGAATAAGTGTCCATGCTCCAACTCTAAGTTAATAATACATTTCTCCATTCAAAATACATCATGACATGAAGATTTTGGTTGTTATGTGATTTATTTTAAAATTACTTGAATTTATCTAAAACTCCTCAAAAGTTCTCTAACATGTATTTTATACCAAAAATAATTGAAATGCATATTATTAAGCAGTATCTGATCAATTTAAACAAAAAATTCACGTGAAATGTGATAAAAAAAATTATTTTTTCATCTATGAACCTCAATATGTACTCAAACATGATATTACAACCCTACTAAGGTTCCAACATCTCTTGAACTCAAACAATACTAACAATATATAGATAGAACTATTCCATAAACAAGGGCTCAAACTCCAAACATGGTAGATTGGTCTCATTATGAGTTTGATAAAAACAATTTCTACCATTATATTATAGTTTTTTTAGGAAAAAACAATTTTACAATCATCATATATTCGATAGGTTTCCAAACCATATAAAATACATGACTCAGTGACACTAACTCATCCCATTCTACATGATAATTAGGGTCACATCAAGAACCTACAAATCCTTTGAGGTAGTCACACATGTAGTGAACTCAACCTATAGGTCATCTTTTTTATCCCATGGGGAACTATCGTACACTCTATACATAATGGGTGGAGGATATTCCTCTATCAATGATGAAAGGATAACTTTAAATAAAATTTCTAAATTTTATGCCTCTTCTTTCAAGTAATTAGTGAAATGAATCTTAAGCACTGAAAAAATATCATTATGGCCTATTTTATAAACAAAATCATGATATTTGTAGGTGTTATCCTTCATTCATTATGATAAACCCATAATTATTAAATAATAACTGAGTGATCTTGCATAAAAAATGCATGAATGATAATAACTTACCACTATATCATGCATGTATTGTCCTGAATGTGCCCAATAACCTCTAGCTAAGAGTTGTGATATGGTCAAAATATTATCAAATTTTGGTTGAATTGATACATTATCTACCACTCCAATAGTGGGTTTCTTGTTTGAAACCCAATATCAAGAATCCATGAAAAAATTAATTTAAATTCCTAATCCAATACTCACATTACTAACAACTAGAAACTCAATCCTAGAGAAACATTCACTTTTATATCGTAATATCACAACCTGATCCACCAGGACCCTATATGGACATTTCTTAAGTTGAGTGTGCCACCCTAATCCTACCTCTAATAGTTCATTGGTCAGTGACTAGAACCAAGAAGGCATAATATACCAGGTATACCTTAGCCTATAACAACCTACAATAGTTATTCACCCCCAATATAATATATATATATATATATCCATTAACCACCAATGATATATATAAATAGCCAACTATAATACAAATGAATGTATGAGAGTATAGATATCCAAGACAACGTGTCATTGGAAACCCCTAGTGGAAAACCAATACAAAGAAAATACCACCAAAAATGTCAGACACATAAAAATAGGAAATACCTTCTCAGTAAAATAACATTTTGAAACATATCACCATTATCAAAAGCTATAATCTATCACTACTAATCAATTTATCCATACAAGCTACACTATCTCCACATCAACTAATACTATCATTGAACTATGAAATAAATGAAAAACAAAAAACATGTGGTCAAAAATCCCCAAAATGAGTGTTTATAAAAATACACAATAACATTCCATAATAAAATAAAGGAAATACTAAAATAATAGGTGAAATAAAAACTCCATAACAAGCTAGGAACAAGAAAATAATACCCATAGATTATTTTCAGATAGAAAACTCAAGGACCAAGGGATGACTCAGTCGTCTTATCTTGGATCTATAAATAAACATCTCATTAGAACCCAAAGGCACTAAGGAAATCTTAAGACTCTCATGTTATAGAAATTATATCCTAGCTTTTAGTTACACATCAATGTAAATTAAAGGTATAAGAATAATTACCAAATCACCGCATCTTAGATTTATAAAGTTCATATACCAAAGGGAACCCAAGAATACTATAGAACCCATGATATTTTAACTAAATAGAAACACTAAACTCCCATGTCACATCTCTGAAATCATATCATGGTACCACACCTCATCAAAGAAATTCTTCTTAATCGAGGGCATTCCATCCCTTACAAAAAAACTACACCAAAACATATGGCGAATTAACTAACTCCATGGATGGATAACCACAACATAATACATGCAATATTAAAAAATATATATATAATCATCCCCCAACTACTTTCACCATCTCTCCATATAACTATAGTGGAGGATCCATTCCTTGCTGAAGAGTTCATATCAATATTTATAGTACCGACCCATATAGAGGACTTTCACCTCATCGTGTGGGATGTACATCAGCCAAGGGGGTTAATAATTCCATATATAGAGGAACCATGGATCATCATAAAGTGGGTTTTCTAGATCTACTATGTATATGGAGTAATTTTACCCTGTTATATATGTATCTTGATGGTTTACCAACCCCAATCTACTCAAAACTTCTCACCTACAACATACCATCATCTCTATGAAGATAAGGATATCCTTTTTCAAATAATGCATTTAAGGAAACCTATAATGATGATGAAACATGATCTAATATGTCATATAAAAGAAAAAATTATAATGGGATATTTTTTCCTAGTTTCAATACCCAGGTGATAAGTTATAGAAATACCCCAAATGACATCTAGTACAGGATATATACTATTCTACGCATGGTGTGTGGGCCTTGGTCATAGCTCGTCATGTAACACTATGTTATAGTCATGTTAATTCAACAAATATTTCTTTTCCAAGTAGATAATATGGTTTTTTAGATGTTTGGACTGGTTATGAATGTACTATCATTGTAACACCTAGAGATTTTATGAGAAATATTATTTTTAATTACTTTGATGTCTTGTGTTGTACGCTACACCAAGATTAGATTGCGCTATATGCAACACCATTTTAGCTTACAGTATACGCAAACACTATTATAGGCTTGTGTTTCATGCCAAAGCAACCTTCCTCGATAGTGTGTGTTGTACGCAATACCGAGCTTCACTAAACGAGATATTATTATAATATTATTATGAACTAGCCATTATGAATAGTAATACCCACTTTTTGAAATTTTATAAATTTTATCTTTCAAAATGGACTTCATTTTTAGATTCGGAATATAGAAATTATCCTTGGGTGAATTTTTGGTATTTTTCTGAAAACTTTCAATTTTTGATGAATAGTGAAAACCTTAGGTTACTATTTAAAAACCGACTTTTTATTTAAAGAATCATTTATTTTATTTAAATCTATTTTAGTTCAAAATAGATACATAATACCTATATAAGTTCAATGTAATCCATTGGAGTAATTTTATAATAATATAGACACATAAAAATTTTATTGAACGTTTTACCATCTTTTACCCACCTCCTATAAGCATTTGCAATTGTACATAAAACTTAATTTTACCACTTCTGTGAGTTGAATTTTGAAATTCCGAGATACACGGTTAATATCAAGGAGTAAAATGTGGTTCAATAAGATAAAAATATTTTTTGGTGAATAGTAACTTTTTACTTTTATTTACCACGGTTAAAAGTAAATCGGATAATTAAGGGTAAAAATGATATTATTATTACCATAAAACATGTCGTAATTCTATTTAATAAGTTTAATTCGACCAAAAACAACCTTATGAATAAAATATTACTCTTTAGGTCCACTTGTATTATATTAGTACACTTATTATTATTTTATTTAAAGAAGAGTTAAAAGAGTTAAAATCAAAGTTTAATAACTAAAACATTTTTAATATAGAGTTATACGTAAGATAAATTCTACTATAAATATTCATTAGAAATATAAAAATATTTCCTACATAATGGTTTTTTATTTATAATTTTTAGACATTAAATAATTTAATTTATTTATGACACAATGATGATGCAGTAATTACCTTATTAATGAAATATTAACATAATTGATGTTATAAATACCCAAATAAATGTAATTTGAGACTTTTTATAAATTAAAATAATTTTATAGATTGATATGACATGTTAGTATTGATTTAATTAACTTTTTTTGAACTAATCATGCTGTTATGATTTTCACAAAAATCAATTACCAAATAGTGTCAAAATTGACATAAAATAGTTTTTAAAACAAATATTATATTATTAATTGTTATTATATTCCTAAAAATATAAGGTTTGAAAAAAATGACTTATATAAGGTTATATATATTAATAATGAACCACTTGGGGTTCGTTTGGCTTGTTATAGTAAATTTATTAACCATATAGTGTAAGAAAAGAAGAAGACACGGTAAAAGTTAAATTATTTAACTTAGAGTTAAATCTCAATGATAAGGTTGAAATAGTAACATAAACTTGTCTAAAACCTTTTTTTTTATAGTATATAGACCCATACTCACTTTTTATTCTAAATAAGTCACTTTGGAGCCATTATAAACCGAATATGACTTTATTATAAAATAATATTTCAAGTTTTTTCTAAAGTGCCCCTCTCCTCCCTTATAAAAGGGCACCTCCTCCCTCTTCTCTTCACACAATTTTGAGGCTTAAATCTAGGAAAACCCCTGAAAATTTTCCTTATAAACTTACCTAGAAACATTATAGAGGTTCTGGTCTCCTCAAAATACCAACTCTAGTGCCTTAAGAGGAAGATTAAAAGAGGTGCGTCGAAGAAGAGGTAATCTCTTCTACTGACTCTTTCAAGTTTATTTCTTCTTCAAATTTTTCTTATTTAGTTGTTTAATTATAATGTAATAACATAAGTATCAATATATACTGATATGTTATTATAAATATGAAACAACCCCATTTCATCTTCTATCTATCCTACGGAAAACAAAATCATCGCGCGTGCGTACGTACGGAATACCGCCTCCACGCCGTGGTGTAATCTGTTTTTCCACCACCACATTACTTGGATTGGTATAATGGTGTAAAGAATAACTATATATGTTTATTATAACATCATACTAATTCTGATATATTATATCATCCACTCCAATTCCATTCAATAATTATGGGAATGATATCATCGCTCGTGCGTACGTACGGATTACCGTCTCCACGACGCGATGAGATTCATTCTCCATGTTAACCATTCAAGAATGATTATAAAGTATATATAATGAATAATAAGGAAATATATGACATAATTAAGCTACTTTATTTATGTATATATATATATATATATATATATATATATATATATGTCATCTACTTACTTCCATTCAAGTCAATAAGTAAAGGAAAACAGCGTCCATGCGTACGTACGGCCTACCGTCTCCATGAACAATGTATTTCATTTCATTCATATATATATTATATATATATATATACTGAATATATATGATATATAAATCATGATTTACATTCTGGAAGTAAGTAAATCATGATATAAGTAATAATAATATCAAGAATAACAAGTCCAAACACATACGATAAATAAAATGATTTTACCCAAAACGTTGCTTTAACAAGGAATTTACAAAAGAACGGGTAATATTAAGTCATAAGAGAATCATATATGATATCATAACAATGAATGTGATTCTGTGATAATTAAATTACATTATTTAAATCATTATACAGGAGGTTCAGATACGTACAAAGCATATCGGACCTAAGGTAAGGGATAACGTTTCCAATCTCATTTTTATCTGAGATTGTTTATTCGTAAGTATTTGGGGTTATTGTTATCATCCATGCCCATGTTTTCTAAAAATGTTTTCATGTACGTTTAAAGTCATTTTTACCCATTTTTGAAATTTACCACATGTTATGAAAGGAATCTTACTTTTTTTACCACACAAGGAACTTTTTGACTTTTCTAACAAAAGTACGAGGAGAATGTTTTTTTAACTTATATGGCATGAATGGATTTTGATGGTTTCACAAAACCTAATTTTCATGAATATTCCTCTACAATATTTCATGAATATTTTCAACAAAATCCTTTTCTTTTAAAATTTCATGGAATTTTGTGAAAAGAAAATTATTTTGAAGAAGAAAGGATGTTTTCATCAAGAATTCATTTCAAGTGTTTTATCAAATCTATTTTCCATCTAAGATGACATTATTTCATATGTGTATGTTTCAAGTATAATGTATTTATTATTTACATGGTTTCACTTTTATTATGATGAAATGATATCAATTTGTTTCATATGGATTATGTTATGATGGGATGATGTTTATGAAACACATTTTATTCCTTGGGTTATGATGAATGATTTATGTTTATGTTGTGGCACACATAAGAATGATTTAATTATGAGATGGGTGGGACCTATATCTCCCTCCAATGAATTTTGTAAAGATTTATATCTCATGAGATAGACATGGATGGAATGGTAAGTTAATCTGGTTCAGTGATACAGGACTAGAACGAGGAGTGAACTCGATTCAGAAATGGACTTTGTCCACTAAGATGGTCTTGGAAGTAATGTCTTGGCTACTATGGAAATAATATCATGTGATTAATGGTTTTCCAAAATTACATGTTTTATTCCCATGCTATTTTATCATGATTGATGTTTTTTTATTATATATTCCTTACGTACTTCCAAGATTTATGTCTTTTCTCAAGATTTTGATGTTTAGATTTTATGTTCAAGTTTTTTCTTTCAAATGTTTATGGATTGTTTTATGTTCTCTATGTTTACCCATACTAAGAATTTGAGCTCACCCTTTTTATGTTTTCTTTTCCCCAGTATATAAACAAAGGTTTTAGGTAATAAAAAAAAGGGAAGATCTTTATGGGAGATGTTGAAGATCGTTCACCAAGATTAGAAGATTATGTTCCATGTTTTCAAAGGCACTAAACTATTACGGTCCTTTGGTGTCTATTTTTGTTATGTATTAGGTATTCCACAAAAGTAATGTAATGTTTATGTAAGTCAAACTTTGGGTCTCTACAGTAGGTATCAGAGGAAAGGTTTAGTTATCCTTTGGAAACTAGGATGCGAAAAATTTAGTGAGATCCCTAGAGATATTTCTATGGTTTGTCGACTGAGTATAAGTATATGTTATAGTCCTATAATTATGGTAAAAATATTAGAATTAAACCTAAGATGTTATATATTGAAGGTTCTCCCCCTTTATTATGATTTTTTCTTCTCACACTATTCTTTTTGGGTTTTAGACTATGGTTGGAACTCGAAGGAACCCTGTTGATCAATGTAATGGACAATGCAATGATTGTCCTCCTGAACAAACCAATGTTATGGGAGATGTAGGGAAGAATATTATTTTTATACTTACACAAGCTATGAATCATTATGGACTTAAAAATGAGCAGATAAGGTAACAATATTCTATTGATTACTTTATGAGGAAATGTCCACCTTCTTTCAATGGGTCTTCTAATCAACTTGTTGATGAACAATGGATCAGTACCATTGAAAAGATATTTTCCATACTTCGTTGTTCAGAACATGAAAAAGTCATTTTAGTTATTTACCATTTAGAAGGTGAAGCAGACCAGTGGTGGACTCTAATTAAGAATACAAGGCCCCAAGATAAAATTGAATCCATGGAATGGGACGAGTTCAAGAACTTGTTTTTCAATAAGTATTTTCCTCGTATTCTTCGAACAAAGATAGAAAAGGAGTTCCTTAAGCTTAAGAAAAAGGATGATGAATCTTTTGGTATATACGAGGTAAATTTTATAAGGCTTGCAAGGTATGCATCTGGTTTTATCATTCAACCTAAAAGTAAAGTTGATCGATTCTTCACTGGCTTAAAATCAAGTCTTCGAAGGGCATTAGCTATAAGAGACTTTAGTAGCTATGAAGAAAGTATGCGTTGTGTTATCAAGGTATAAATGGAAGTTAGTTTTATATATCCATCTCATGGTTTTGACAAGAAACAAAATATGGAGTTCAAGAAAAAATATAAAAATAATGGTGAAAGGAAGATGAATGTTTCTTTATGCTCAAAGTGTGGAAAGAAGCATGGTGGAGATTGTATTAAAGGGACTAGAAACTGTTTTAAGTGTGGAAAAGAAGGTCATCGAGCAGCTGAGTGTCAAAGTGATGGGAAAAATTTAGTTAATGATGCTAATATAGAAAAGACTACATAGAACGCACCACCAACACTTCAATGCTACAAGTGTAAGGAAATGGGGCATTATGCTAACCAATTCCCTAATCCAAGGGTTAATGATGATCGACCTCAACAACCTCTTAAGGAAAAGGACAAAGGGAAGTCACATGCGATCACTATTGGCGATGTTGAATATGAAAACAATGTGGTGGAATGATAAAGTGTTTATGTAATGGGATTCCAAAATAATGTTGTAGTATCATGGAATATTTGAATATTTATGTATTGGTCTATTGTGGTTTTTAATAATTTTATGGTACCAGTAACCATGAAAAGTGATTGAAATATTTTTGGAAAATAGATGATATGCGCATAATGAATGGATAAGGAGAAAATAATATGTTTGATAGTATTCATGATCTCATGACTGGTACAAGGACAAAGTGATATCATGGTTTGAGTATACAGAATTTTGGGATTTTGGTATGTGGAAAGAGTTAACTTTTGACAGCATTCATGTTTTCACTAAGGTTCTATGGTAACTCATATTTCAAGAAAATACATGATTAAGGAATTCACATGTTTGTAATGTGACCAACATGATATATATATCTTATGATATACGAGCGATAAATGATTGTATTCAATGCTTGGTAGATGACCTTTCTAGTAATCATTTTATTTATACTATGATATTTGATAGAAGTATTTTGGATAAACCTAAATATTTGAATAGATTAAGTTAGACATCAGATAGTATTGTCTAAGTCTAGAACTTTTTGTTATGTTATAATATTATAGTTTTAGAAAAAGTACAACCCATAGGACGAGTAATAACTCATCACGTTGGACAAGGATGCGGGAATCGAACACACAACTAAAGTGCGACAGGCCTTTATCACCTACCACTGGCCTACAAGAAGTCCCTGATTAGTAGAAACTAGTTTTATTTTATTAAGCTCTATGATAGATGAAGTATAAGTCCATTTTAGCAACCATATATGATTAATCTCAGCATATATGGACTTATGTATATTTAATAAATTGTGCTAAACTTTTTGCGATAGAAACAGATGGAATGACCTATCATTCTATCGCATGATCTGAAAACACTTCACGAATGACAAATTAAACTTCATTTCTTTAAGAGATGAAGTGGAAATTATTCAAGGCACGAACAACGGTGAGATTGTACCAAAATCAAGTAAGTATTTCTTTTAATTCAATAATTCTTCAACATTAGGGAAATGATCTTGAGAACTAAAAACGTTGTCCTAGTACCCTCATACCCGATGAATTAGATGGTACCTTAAATCATCAAAAATTTATGGCTTTGTGATTGATGGATTTTTCATAGCCATGTTCTCTACCACTCTCCATCAGAACTTGATAGTTATATTTCTATTCCATATCCATATTTTGACCTATGTTGTCCTATGTGGAAACCTAGTGCTGAGTTACTTTGGGTGACCGTTATCATTCTAACTTCCCTTTTTCAAATGAAGTTTTAGTATTCCTTTTTACGATGTGGGTTTCTATGAAAGAAACTTTCAAGTAGTAAACCACTTATAACCCCGATGAATTTTGAGGGTGAAATTCATTTTATGGGGGGTAGAATGTAACACCCTGAGATTTTATGAGAAATATTATTTTTAATTACTTTGATGTATTGTGTTGTACGCTACACCAAGATTAGCTTGCGCTATACGCAACACCGTATTAGCTTACATTATACACAAACACTATTCTAGGCTTGTGTTTCATGCCAGATCAACCTTCCTTGATAGCGTTTATTGTACGCAATACCGAGTTTCACTAAACGAGATATTATTATAATATTATTATGAACTAGCCGTTATGAATAGTAATACCCACTTTTTGAAATTTAATAAATTTTATATTTGAAAATGGACTTCATTTTTGGATTTGGAATATCGAAATTAGCTTAGGGTAAATTTTTGGTATTTTTCTGAAAACTTTCGATGTTTAATGAATAGTGAAAACACTGGGTTCTATTTAAAACCCGACTTTTTATTTAAATAATCATTTATTTTATTTAAATTTATTTTAGGTAAAAATAGATACATAAAACCTATATAAGTTCAATGTAATCCATTGGAGTAATTTTATAATAATATAGATACATAAAAATTTTATTGAACATTTTACCTTCTTTTACCCACCTTCTAGAAGCATTTGCAATTGTACATAAAACATAATTTTACCGCTTATGTGAGTTGAATTTCAAAAATACAATATACACGGTTAATATCAAGGAGTAAAATTTGGTTCAATAAGATAAAAATAATTTTTGGTGAATAGTAAATTTTTACTTTTATTTACCACGATTAAAAGTAAATAGGGTAATTAAGGGTAAAAATGATATTATTATTACCCTAACACATGTCCTAATTCTATTGGATAAGTTTAATTTGACCAAAAATAACCTTATGAATAAAATATTACCCTTTAGGTCCACTTGGATTAGATTAAGACACTTATTATTATTTTATTTAAAAAAGAGTTAAAAGAGTTAAAATCAAAGTTTAATAACTAAAACATTTTTAATATAGGGTTATACATAAGATAAATTAGACTATAAATATTCATTAGATAGATAAAAATATTTCCTACATGATTATATTTTATTTATTAATCTTATACATTAAATAATTTAATTTATTTATGACACAATGATGATGGAGTAATTACCTTATTAATGAAATATTAACATAATTGATGTTATAAATACCCAAATAAATGTAATTTGAGACTTTTTATGAATTAAACTAATTTTATAGGTTAATATGACATTTTAGTATTTATTTAATTAACTTTTTTTTGAACTAATCATGCTGTTATGATTTTCACAAAAATCAATTACCAAATAGTGTCAAAATTGACAAAAAATAGTTTTTAAAACAAATATTATATTATTAATTGTTATTATATTCCTAAAAATCTAAGGTTCGGAAAAATGACTTAGATAAGATTATATATATTAATAATGAACCATTTGGGGTTCTTTTGGCTTGTTATAGTAAATTTATTAACCATATAGTGTAAGAAAAGAAGAAGACGCAGTAAAAGTTAAATTATTTAACTTAGAGTTAAATCTAGATGATAAGGTTAAAATAGTAACCTAAACTTGTCTAAAACCTATTGGTTGAGAGGATTTATATCCATCCCCACTTTATCTTATAAATAAGTCACTTTGGAGCCATTATAAACCGAATATTTCTTTATTATAAAATAATATTTTATGTTTTTTCTAAAGTGCCCCTCTTCTCCCTTATAAAATGACACCTCCTCCCTCTTCTCTTCACACATTTTTGAGCCTTAAAGCTCGGACAACCCCTAACCATTTCCCTTATAAAATTTCCTAGAAACATTATAGAGGTTCTTTTCTCCTCAAAAGACCAACTCTAGTGTCTTAAGAGTAAGCTTAAAAGAGGTGCGTCGAATAAGAGGTAATCTCTTCTACTGATTCTTTCAAGTTTCTTTCTTCTTCAACTTCTTCTTATTTAGTTGTTTAATTATAAATTAATAACACCAGTATCTATAATATACTGACATGTTATTATAAATATTAAAAAACCTCATTTCACCTTCTATCCATCCTACGGAAAATGAAATCACCACGCGTGCGTACGTACTAAATATCATCTCCACGCCGTGGTGTAATCTGTTTTTACACCACCACCTTATTTGGATGGGTATAATGGTGTAAATAATAAATATATATGGTTATTATATCATCATACTGATTCTGAGATATTATATCATCCACTCCAATTCCATTCAATAATTATGGGAATGATATCATTGCTCGTGCGTATGTACGGATTACCGTCTCCACAACGCGATGAGATTCATTCTCCATGTTAACCATTCAAGAATGATTATAAAGTATATATAATGAATAACAATGAAATATATTACATAATGAAGCTACTGGATTTATTTATATATATGTGTTTCATCTACTTACTTCCATTCAAGTCAATAAGGAAAGGAAAACAACGTTCATGCGTACGTACGGCCTACCGTCTCCATGAACGGTGTATTTCATTTCATTCATCTATCTATTATATATATATATATATAATGAATATATATGATATATAAATCATTATTTACATTCTGTAAGTAAGTAAATCATGATATAATTAATAATAATATCAATAAGAACAAGTCCAAACACATACAATAAATAAAACAATTTTACCCAAAACGTTGCTTTAACATGGAATTTACAAAAGAACGGGTAATATAAAGTCATAAGTGAATAATATATGATATCATAACAATGAATATGATTCTGTAACAATTAAATTACATTATTTAAATCATTATACATGAAGTTTTTATACGTACAAAGCATATCGAACCTAAGGTAAGGGATAACTTTTCCAATATTGTTTTTATCCGAGATTATTTATTCGTAAGTATTTGGGGTTATTGTTAGCATCCATGCACATGTTTTATAAAAAAAATCATGTATGTTTAAAGTCCTTTTTATCCATTTTTTAAATTTACCACATGTTATGAAAGTAATCTTACTTTTTTTTACCATACGAGGAACTTTTTTACTTTTCTGACAAAAGTATGAGGAGAATGTTTTTTAACTTATATAGCATGAATCGATTTTGATGGTTTCATAATTCCTAATTTTCATGAAGCTTCCTCTACAATATTTCATGAATATTTTCAACAAAATCCTTTTCTTTTAAAATTTCATGTAATTTTGTGAAAAGAAAATGATTTTTAAGAAGAAAGGATATTTTCATCTAGAATTCATTTCAAGTGTTTTATCAAATCCAGTTTCCATCTAAGATGACATTATTTCGTATGTGTATGTTTCAAGTATAATGTCTCTATGATTTACATGGTTTCACTTTTATTATGATGAAATGATATCCATTTGTTTTATATGGATTATGTTATGATGGGATGATGTTTATGAAACCCATTTTATTCCTTGGGTTATGATGAATGATTTATGTTTATGTTGTGGAACACGTAATAATGATTTCATTATAAGATGGGTGGTACCTATATATCCCTCCAATGCATTGGGTAAATATTTATATCTCATGAGATAGACATGGCTAGAATGGTAAGTTAATCTGGTTCAGTGATATAGGACTAGAACTCGATTCAGAAAGGGACTTTGTCCACTAAGATGGTCTTGGCAGCAATGCCTTGGATACTATGGAAATCATATCATGTGATTAATGGTTTTCCACAATTACATGTTTTATTCCCATTCTATTTTATCATGATTGATGTTCCTTTATGATATATGCCTTATGTACTTCCAAGATTTATGTATTTTCTCAAGATTTTGATGTTTAAATTTTAAGTTCAAGTTTTTTCTTTCAAATGTTTATGGATTGTTTTATGTTCTCTATGTTTACCCTTACTGAGCATTTGAGCTCACCCTTTTAATTTTTTATTTTCCCTAGGATATAAAGAAATGTTTTAGGTAAGAAAAAAAAGGGAATATCTTTATAGGATATGTTGAATATCTTTCACCATGATTAAAAGATTATGTTCCAAGTTTCCAAAGGCACTAAACTATTACGGTCCTTTGGTGTCTGTTTTTGTTATGTATTAGGTATTCCGCAAAAGTAATATAATGTCTATGTACGTCAATATTTGGGTCTCTAAAATCATGATTGTCTATTCCATTTCAACAAAGTTGATAGAATGTACTCCGGTCCTCATGGTGTATGTGACCAGGGGCAATCTAGTGTGTAATAAAATTAATAACTAGTTTTATAGTTCACTATGCATAGCATGTAACCCAAATCCAAGCGTTGTGTGTTATTTATTACTAATTATAAACCCTATAACTATATAATATTAAATTCAAAATGTGTTTTTTGGAGACTACATATCATATAGTAAGGAAGTTACACAAGATCCAAAATCATCTCCTCTCATTATTTAACTCACTTCCATCATTGATTCTATTGCCTCTTCCCCACACCACCATTTCTGACCAAGACCAATGCCATCAGGGGTCATATATATACCTCAACTAAGAATAATTATAATTTTCCATCATTATTATCATAACCTGGATAAATTATTTCCTCTCAAACCATTATCTCTTATTGACCATCACCCCCAATCTATTCCTAGGGTCTCTACCATGTCATTTGTTTCCATGTCACCCCGGTGTCATATCCCATGACAATTTATTGGTCAAAGACCAACTTCATAATTATTATTATTACTAGAAACCCCATTCTATGTTACATTTATCGAAAACTTGATTGTAATGTCCCCAACCCAGGATCCACTAAACGGTGCCCCAAGCCATGTCACCACACGATCTCAAGTGTGCCTCCCCATATGTCATTGGTTTCCAACTAACATCAAGGGTCTAATAAGTCACATGGGGAGACTATAACCTCTTTACCAAAGTTATACACATTATAAAATAATTGAAATAGTGAAAACAATAAAAAATAATCAGAATCATGCATAACAAACCATTCCCCAAATAGAGCGTAAGACGCAACTAAACAAGTAAACATGCCATGTTATGCTAATAGTTCCAACGTGAACAAAACTAAAAATAAAAACAAACATTAAAACTCCAAAGTGGGTCCTGAATCCAATTACAGATCCTCATTTATGCACACCTCAATCCCAACTCAACTCTCCCACATTGGTCCTTTTCCATTGTCCTGACCTGCATCCATGAAATCTTCTTAGGTACCCAATGGTAACCCGAGCAGGGTGTGAGTAAAACTCAGTAGGACACCACCAATGGTGTCTAAAAAATATCTGGTCTAATAGACAGTTAATTAAAGTAATAAATAAATGATAAGGTAAATAAAATGTAACTTAGGTTCCATTAGTTAACAGTATATTCTTAAAACATTTTCGTTATTATTTTCATTACATCACTTATACTATCTCCATTACTAAATTCATATTCTTCACATGGTACAAGGGTTAGACATTTACATAATTTACACAATGTTCCAAGACAATAAATTACCATGAATAATCAAAGGTTTTATGTTCCCTATCTCACTAGAGGAAACATTTCACAATCAATTACATCACACAAACCTTAGAGCATCACTCCAAGAAGTTTCATCCAATGAAACCATTAGGATCCAATAGAATCAGTCCAATTACCTAACCCATGAATTCTAGTGGTGGGATTTAAAGAATCAGTCCAACCAGACCTATGGGTATCAATCATCAATGGATCCCATAATTACCAAGGGGTTTTGAGCATCAGTCCAACCCAACTGTGGGTAACTAGCATCAGTGGATCCCCACACTACAAAGCCATGTGCACATTCTTAATCATCTATTTACCACACATACTGTAATCATTCAACATATAAACCATAATTAAGCCCTAACCCATTAGTAATAATCAATAATTCCATTATATTAACCCCTTTTACATAATTCATCAATTCACATGTATTATCCTATTTACACATTTCAATTACAAGTCAGAAGTTAGTTAACACATTCACCTTATTTCATTTAACCCTTATCACATTTTTCCAAAAAAACCCTTATTCCAATTCCAAAAACTAGAAAAAAATACCATTAGTTCCCATGTAGAAACAAAAAAAAACATTTCAACACATTTATCATCGTCTCTTCTTTGTTATGAGTCAATTTCAAACCAAACATTTAAATTTTTCATGTTTGAGATTATTGGAACAACCCATGGGTGGCCCTAAATTGGTAAAGTCATCCTCAACACATCTAATGGGGATCATGAGGGTTTAAATTCATCATGTAGACACACATTTTACCAAATATCACTAAATAATTCAATCACACAATAAGATGGATCCAAGAATACAATTCTCATGCACAAATCAATAATAAAACTATGGGATATAACTTGTATACCACCTACCTTGAATATGATGATGAACATAATCATAATCATAACATTAGATCCAGATTCAAACACCCTTTTAATACTTAATCTATATTCCATAGAAAAAAGAAGGTTTTAGGGCTTTAGAAGAAGATGATATAAACTAAAAACCCTAATCTAGAAAAAGTACACAAGAGGAAGATTAGGCTTACCTAGAGCTTCAATCTGCAACCAACGGTGCTCCAAATGGACTAGAAATTAGGGAGATCAATCCTTGGGATCTCTTGAGGGTTGAGGTTTATCACTAGGGGTGGAAGTAGAAGAAATAAGAGGAAAATAGGGTATGATACTTAAAATACCACAAGAGAAAATGGTAATTTTTAACTTTTAAATGGTGCACACTATTTTTCCACACGGTTTTCCAAATCGTGTCAAAACCCTATACCTGCCTCTATCCAAGAGGGGTTAATCCACATGGTTACCTAGGAATCCCCATGAAATTTACTAAATTTTGTGCCGACTGTGTGAGAATCCTCTATCCAAGGTTTCATGGTTTGGATTCCCCCCTCACATGGTTTACACTAACTATGCGTAAACCATATAACATGCACAAAATGGCCCATATTCTCCTTCCTTTCACGTTCCAATCCCCTAAAACACCCTCAAACCTCCTCACACACCTATTAAAAATTTATTTGACCAAAATTATGGGATTAAAAACAAAATTTAAATAAGTACATACCTTCATAAAATATGAGATATTATAATATTCCCACCTTATAACAGCTCATCCTCGAGCCGCTATTCTAATCATCATTAAGCTTCTAAAGAAAAGATATTAGGACATTGGGAACACATAAATGACTCCCTCTCCCAAGTTTCTTCTTTAAAATAACCATTCTTACATAAGGCTCAAATGAAGGGAACATTATTTCCCTGTAAGACTTTCTCACTATGATCCATAATAGGAATTGGATGATCCTCAAAGGATACATCACCCTCAATCTCTACATCCTCAACATAAATTTCATGATATGGTTTAGGGTGATATTGTTGAATCTATGAAACATGAAAAACATTGTGCATGACACTATACCACTTTGGAAGATTCAATCGGTACAACACCAATCTGATCATCTCCACAATCTCAAACAGCCCCATGTACCTAGGTGCTAACTTACCCTACTTCCAGATCTAACAGTGACCCAACCTTGGCGACACCCGAAGAAATACTCAATCACCCACTGAAAAATCAAGAGGTCTACGACGCCGATCTGAATATGATTTTTTTCCTACTCTATGTCATTTCCATGTGCTTATGAATTAACAAAATCTGATCTGACGTCTCTTACATGAGACTCGGTCCCAACAATTCTGACACCCCAACCTCTGACCAATACAATGGAGATCTACATGCTCTACCATATAGTTCCTCATATGGTTCCATCTGAATTATATACTAGAAACTATTTTTATTTGCAAACTCAAAAGGAAAAAAAGTTATTTTCACATGATCCACCAAAGTCTGGGAATCATTCCCTCAATATGTCCTTTAGAACCTCAATAGTATGCTCTGACCACCCATCCATCTATGGGTGGAAATTCATACTCAAAAACACTTATATACCAAGTTCCTTCTATAATACATGCTAGAAGAACAATTTAAAGCATAGATCATGATCTGATACTATAGTATGTGTCACCCCATTCAACTATACTATCCCCTAAACATAAAAATCACCCAAATTCTCCATGGTGAAGGTCTCTCGAATCGGAAAGAAATGAGCCACCATAGTCAACCAGTCAATAACTACCTAGATCACATAATTATTATGAGGCATCCTTGGAAGGCCTACCTCAAAATACATCATCACATAATCTCATTTCCATTCTATAATGGTAAATGGGTGCAAAAAAAACCACCTAGTCATTGATTCTAGGTCTTAAAATACTGGCGAGTAAGGCATCATGCTACAAAACCTACAACCTCCTTCTTCATCCCAGAACACCAGCACAGTCTACGAAGGTCATGATGCATTTTTTTCAAACCAAGGTATACCACACACTTTGATGCATGAAACTTGTGCATCAACTCTTCCCATATACAATATTGTACAACCACATGACCATGAACATGAACAATCCCATCATCTCCAATAGCCCAACTAGAAGGTGACTCCCCACCTTTAAGACTTTACCTCAAAGCTAAACTTTATAGATCCTCAATCTACCTCTCCTTGATCTAGCCTAATAGTGTGGACTCAACTACCACAGATTCGAGGGACACTATACCCTACCCATCTTACACCTCCAAATGAATCTTAGAAAACAACTCCATCATTCTTCACTTAGAACTAGATTCATGAAATTCCTGATTTTGAGTCTTCTAAATCAAAAAATCATCAACATTGTTTTTGTTTCTCAATGTGTAAACCAATTCAAAATCAAATAACTTCATGTACTCAACCCATATTCATTTTCTAAGATTCAAATTATGCTAAGAGAAGATGTATTTAAGGATTTTATGATCTGTATATATCGTAAATTGTTCTACCAACAATTAATGCTGCCAACATTTCAAGAAATAGGCAACGGAATCCAACTGAAGATCATGAGTGAGGTAGTTTGTTTCATGAGGCCTCAACTGAGTTGAACCATACACAACAATCCAATCATTCTACATCAACATAGCTCCAATACCAACACTAGAAACATCACAAAACATGATATACCCCTTACCTAACTCGGGTAAGATTAGAATTGGTATGGTAGTTAACCACTTATTCAACTCTTGAAAAGCATTCTCATGTGCCTCAGACCACCAAAAATTGACACTATTCTTGGTCAAGATAGATAGTGGCACTTTTAAATAGGATAATTCCTTGATGAACCTTTGGTAGTAACCATCCAATCCCAAGAAACTTTGAACTCCAAAAAAATTATTGGGCTACTCCCAAGATATGATTGTTTGCACTTTCTCCGGGTCCATAGACACACCTTCCTCAAAGATAATATGACCTAATAAATTAATTTTATCAATTCATAATTGAAACTTGGATATCTTGTCATAAATCATTTTCTCTCTTTGTGTACTTAAGATGATGTCAAGATGTTTTTCATGATCGTCATGCGTTTTAGAGTACACCAAGATGTCATCAATAAATACAACTAAAAATTGATCAAGATAAGGTTGAATGATTTGGTCTATTAAGGACATGAAAACTTCTAGTGAATTATTCAATATGAAGGGAATCACCATAAACTCATATAACTCATATTTTATCTGGAAGGTAGTCCACCACACATCAGAAGGTTTCTCTCTCAGCTGACGATACCCTGATCTCAAATCAATCTTGGAGAACACTGAAGCGCCTCTCAACTGGTCAAAAAGATCATCAATTATGGGAAGAGGGTATCAGTTATTAACTATCAAGTGATTTAGCTTCCTATAATCAATGCACAACCATAATGATAGTTTGGACTTCTTGTAAAATAACACCGGAGATCCCCATGGTGATGTACTTGGATGGATAAACCATTTACTCTCTAATTCTTATAACTGTATTTTAAGTTCTTTGAGTTATGCCAAATCCATTCTATATGGATGAATAGATATTATCTCTGTTCCTGTAAATAAATCTATTATGAACTCTACATCTCTCTCAGGTGGTAGTCCTGAGAATTCCTCATGAAACACATCTTGGAACTGATCCACCACCAGAGGAAATATAAGCTGCTTCACACCCACATCATCAAGCATAAGGAAAACAATTGGGCTGTGAGTTCACCCAAATACTAAAAAATTGGACCTATGTGTCCTTCACGAACATCCCACTACCTATGGTAGAAATAAGTTTCTCCTTTAGGAGAAGTTAATGTTACCCTTCAATGGTAAAAATAAATATGAGACTGGTAAAACACCAGCTGGTCCATGTCATAAATTAGATAAAAACTTGACATATCAAGTACAAACATATCCCACAAGAAAGAATACCCTCCATCCTCAAGAGAACACCCTTACATTTCCTAATATTTTATGTTTTCACCCATAATGTTGTATCAATCAACATAACCCCACATAAACGTCCCACTGCTAGACCCAACACAACCACGATTTGAGTAGAAACAAAATAATTCAAGTCACCAATATCAAATAAATCACTAGAAAGAATAAAAGATACTAGGATCGTACCTAGAATAGTTTATGGTATATCCTTACCACCCCTTGATGAAGAATACATTGAATGAAGCTAACCTACCCCTTTACCCTAGGTCTCGATCTGAAAACCTAGAGCCACACTATTATACTGATATGCATGTTCTTGCCATAGTGTTATGCGTCTGATGACTCTACTGGTATGAACTATCAAGATCTAACCGAATGCCTGATAAGGGGTAACCATCACCCTGCCTACACTCAGAATTACCCTCTATCATCCATCCATGCTTTATTATCAAGGGTTCTTATATAAACTATGTATTTTCCCAAACCTTTGCATGCTCAGCACTCAACTGGTGGTTGGGGGAACTGACACCGCATGTGCCCCACTCTACCACAATAAAAACAAAAGAATCATTCGCTACCCTGAGACACTGGTTCCCTTTTTTGGCTACCTTGTCCATCGCTTCCCTGGTGAAGACTCTCAAAATAGATCTTCTTTCCATCAGAATTCTTGTTATTAGATCATTCAATTGGAACCACGTTTCCACCACCTAAAGCTGCCTTGAGATTTCCCTTGGAGTTGAGGGCCTGATCCATCACCATAGAAAAATATTTAAGCAAAATATATTTACCTAGGACCTCATCTCATATCTAAGTCCATACTAAAAACATCTCTATGTAACTACCTCATCCTATACTAATGCCATAATAGATCGTTGAAAGTCTGTGAAGTGGCCAACTTACTCCATCACTGACATAGATCCATGGGTCAGCCTCATAAACTCTATAGACTTGTCTTGCATGAAGGTCTCTAGATAATAATTCTCTAAACAAATTTCCTAGAAATACTTCCATAGCATACCCTATACCTGGTCATTATGAACTAGGATATCCCACCAACGCTTTATTTGCTCTCACAACATATAAGCTACCAACTTGAATCTCTACTCGAGTGGAGTCTCTAGGTGATCAAGAATCATCTGGATGAACTATATCTAAAAATCAAATACATTTGTCCCATCCTCTCCAGTAAAGGTCAGAAGTCATTGTAGCTAAAATTCCCTATTCAGCTTAAACATGCTTGGTGCAACCCGCCCTAGGTCTTGTTCTATCATCTACATGAAAAAAATTAAGTTCTCATGGAATTTATCCTCTTATCTATTACTTTGGACTACCAGGACCTCTTTCTCCACTTTTCTGGGAGAATTTTAGATGATATACTCTTGTCACCCAACTGGTACCCATCATCATGGTGGAATTTTAATATGATGACAAACAAGGATTTTAAAACACATAGTATAGGGTTTCCACATTTTACATAAAAAAGGATCCTCATTACCCATTGATCCATTCACACACACTATCACAATGGATTCCATCCCATCTAGCATACTACCCCCAAACATCCCTTATTGCGGCCACGGTCATCATGGGGTAACCAACTTATGTAATATCAAGTCATATGTTCAACATTTTAACCCATATACATCCTTTATTAAACATGATTCTTCAACTGTATTTATCATTATTTCCATTTACCCATTTTCATCACCCTTATTATGCACCATTTTCTTCAAAGTTTTAAGGAAATTAAATGCATTATAATCTTTATGCCCCACACACCCATCCCATGTCTACCTACCATGATGCATTTCACCTATATCCCTAGGTTCCTAAAATGATGAAATAATGCACAATCTCATGCTATTTCATCCATGAGAAAAATATCATAAATATTCACATATCACCGCAAGTTCATCACCAAATAGTGAAATATCATTAAACTATAATATCACACAACAAGAACCACGATTCCAACCCTATGAACTTGGTTTTTTTACCTCATACATGGGTTAGCTACTCCCAAGCATGAGATCATTGACAAGTCCTGACACATCATATTCTTCTTTCTACCAACCCAAATAGTAAGACCATAATAAATACCTACTCTAATACCACCTTGTAACATCCTCGACCTAAGAGCCACTAAACGATGCCCTGAGCTGGGTCTCCACATGAAATAAATTGTGCCTCACCATAAACCAGTGGTTTCTGACTAGAAACAAGGGTCTAATAAGTGAAATGGGGAGACTATACCCTTTTTACTAGAGTGATCCATTTAAAATAGCAGAAACAAAAAGCAATAATCAGAATCATGCATAACAAACTATTCCCCAAATAGGGTAAAATCCACAACTAAATAAGTAAACATGACATGTCATTCCAATAGTTCCAACGTGAACAAAACCCAAAATAAAAACAAAATCCCAAGTGGGTCCTGACTTAAATTTTGGATCCTCATCCATGCACACCCCAATCCCAACTCAACTCCCTAGAATTGGGAATTTTCCTTATCCTGACCTGCAGCCATGAAATCTGTTTAGGTACCCAATGGCGGACCGATTAAAGTTTGAGTACAACTTATTAGGCCCCCACAAATAATGTCTACAAAATATATAGTCTAACAGATAGTTCATGCAAGTAATAATTAAATGATAAGGTAAATAAAAGATAACTTTGGTTCCATTAGTTAATAATATATTCTTAAACCATTTTCATTATTATTTTCATTACATCACTTATACTATCTTCATTACTAAATTCATCTTCCTCGCATGGTACATGGGTTAGAAATTTATATCACTTAAACAAAATTCCAATACAATCAATTACCATGAAGAAGTAAATGATTCATGTTCCCTATCTCACTAGGGGAAACATTTCACATTCAATTACATCACACTTACCTTGGACCATCAATCTACATAGTTTTATTCAATGCAACCATTAGGGACCTAAATCACCAGTCTGACACCCTAACTCGTGCATTCTAGTAGTGGAGTTTAGAGAATCATTACAACCTGACCCATGGGTATCAATAATCAGTGGATACTAACTAAAAAGGGGTTTAGAAAATCATTCTAACCCAAATATGGGTATCGAGCATCAGTGTATCCCCACACTACCAAGCCATGTGCACATGCTTATTTATCAACTTAAAACAAATTCCATTATCATTAAACATATAAATAATCATTAATCCTTAAACCTTTCAGAATAATAAAAAATTACCTTACATTAATCCCTTTTACATATTTCATCAATTCACGTGTATTATACCATTTACACATTTCAATTACAAGTCACAAGTCAGTTAACACATTCACCTAATTTCATTTAACCCCTATAATATTTTTTCAAACAACCCATTATACCAATACCAGTGACTAGACACCACTACAATTAGTGCCCCATTAGAACCCAAATAAACATTTCAACAAATTTATCATGGGATATTCCTTGTTATGAGTCAATTTCATACTTAACATTTCAATTTTCAATGTTTGGGATTATCGACGCACACCATAGGTGGCCCTAAATCAGTAAATTCATCCTCAATGAGTCCCATGGGGATCGTGAGGGGTTTAATTCATCATGTAGACAACCATTTTACCAAATATAACAAAATACAGCAATATAAAAACAATATGGAACCAATAACATACCCACATGTACAAATTAATAATAAAACTATGGGATATAACTTATAGACCACATACTTCAAATTTGAAGAATGAATGCACTCTTAATTGTAACCTTAGATCTGAATTCAAGCACCCATTGAATACCCAACCTATATTCCATTAGAAAAAAGAGTATTTTATGGATTCATAATAATATGAGAGAAACTACAAACCCTAATCTAGAAAATAGAAGAAAGAGGAAGATTAGACTTACCTGAAGCTTTGACCCACAACCAACGGCTCTCCAAACGGCCTAAAAACAAGGGAGATTAATCTTTGGGAGCTATTAAGGGTTGAGGTTAATCAATAGGACTAGAGGTATAATAAAGGGTTTAATTGGGTAATATACCTAAAATACAAATGGGAAATTTTAATTTTTCACTTTTTAATGGGGTGCACAGTTTGGCAGCACGATTTTCTAAACCATGGACAAATTGTGTGCCTGCCTCGGTCCAAGAGGGATTAAGTAATACGGTTACTTGGGAAGGAATACACTATTTGAAAAACTATGTATCAACTATGTGAAAAGCCTCTATCCAAGGTTTCATATTTTATCTTCCCCCCTCTCATGGTTTCCACAAATCGTGCCACATGCACAGAATGGCCTAATTTCTCCTTCCTTTCACATCCCGAGCCCCCGGAACACCCTAGAACTTACTCACACACCTAGTAAACATTTATTTAACAAATATTAAGGGATTTAAACGAAAATTTAAATAAATAAATACCTTCACAATATCTAGGATCTTATATTGACCATTGTAAAGGTTGGTGTAGAATATACTCTATGAGAGGGGGAAACAAGTGGGTGGAGAAAAGAGAATGGTAACTTGTGTGACTATAAGCACCAGATGTTTTCAAACATGATATGAACACATTAAAATTCATTAAATCAATTACTTAATATAATAATCAAAAAGGGAGAGGATATACTCAATTTATTATTGGAATGATATTTCTCAAAGATTAATCATCAAATACCACCATGAAGAAATTAAATATGTATAAATTATTGACATAATTGATGGTTTTCTAATGATTGATTAACACATAATCAGCATAGAGAAAACAAAATTAAACTCTTAATCCCAGGATTATCATGTATGAAACTTGAAACAATATAAAATATAACATAAATAATTCTTTCTTACCTTACATTTTAGAGTTAATTCTACTGTCTTCTATCCATATGGTTATTGATGATCTCTAACATGTAGCTAAAGGAATCCATCCTATATGGAATATCAAAAGTACAACATGAATCACCTGATGTTTGAGTGGTACACTATTCACACCCATTATATTCTAGTATCTCACTCAAAAAAAGGATGAGGGATAAAGGGATAAAGATAGATTTTATAGAAGAAAAGGAAAGGTTTGGATCAAATAAACCATAACTATTAACATCATTTATCTACACCCATGGGGGAATTCCTTGACATTCCCTGAATTTACTCATGTGTTACATAACACATCAGTAAATTCCAAATAGTTATAGTGGTTTCTAACCTTTTTGACAATATAGAACTCTTAATTTTTTTGATTATCCATGTGTTAATGATAACTTACATGGAAAAACAATCTAAATATTAATAGATTAATATTTGACTGTCATTGAAATAATATAACCATTATTTATGATACACCCTTAACAAGGTATATGATATGACTTATTTTACTTACATTTTTTTATATGATACAACCATGCATACATCATATGAAAAAATGGATTTAGGGAATATCTCCTTTAATCTCCCACTCACACTAAATCCACATTGACTTTGTGACACTCCACCTTATATTATATCATATACAAAAAACTTATGAAACCATATCCAAAATTATTTTGGATATATTCTAATACACTTTTTTAATGTTATCATCAAAATCAGCTTGTATCACATCTTATATGATATGTATTAAATATCCATCCAAAACTCCAGTTAGATTAGCTCTAAAAACCATTTAGAAAAAATTTCTAATTTGAACTTAATGCCTATTAAAATAATCAAAAAGTGTAACACCATGACCCATTATTAATGAAAATAAATAATATTTTATAAATTTATATATGTAAGAAATTATTTTTCTATAGAAAATAATCAATTTTATTCAATCTATAAAGGGATATGGTGGGATCTCTATTAAACATAAGTATATATATACTCATGTCCACAAATTATATCATATAAAATAATTAATTTTCATATGATCCTTGTTTCTGAGCCATCATGTGGTCATGGGACATAGAGTATTTCAATCCCATATAACCTTCTTATACATTCTAGATTCTCTGTGTATAGACTGACCAAGTTGATGAATACATTGCATGTCATTCACCTTTATAGATAATCACATAACACACCACCCACCTAATAGATAATCAAATCATATTTAATATATATGTATGGTTATGTAATTTCTCAATCTTATCAATCAAGTTTCTATATTTCATATTCATCATATGATAGGAAAAATCCAATCTTGGTTAAACTCCAACTGATTACATGATTGGGAACATACCCAACCACCCCCTGATTAGATAATCCTTAAGGACTGTGTATGAAAAGTATCAAAGTATAGAGGTTCTGATTCTAGGTATATATCTAACCATATGTATTGTGGAAATAAAAATATGCACCATAAACCCCTATTATACTAAATACATAGTGTATAACACTCTATTTGGTATAATTCATGGTTTATCCAGTGCACACAACTCGTTTTATAACACATGAATATATTTCATATCTTGTTAAAAGAATCATAATCACTCTAACCATAATATTTCATCACAAGATAAAATTCTCCATGATGAACATCAGATAGGGATAACTCAAATTCATACATTGATAGGTCAATTATCATTTTACATTATGAAATATATATATATATATACAGCCAATGAAAATGAAAAATAAATTGGATATTTCCATTTATATATCAAGATACATTTTATATACTTAAAATTATTTAAGAATAATTAACTAAAAAATAAATAAGTTATTATATAACATATCTCATATCATAAACTATCAGATCAACCTTATATCCACTACACTTTCAGGGGTTTAGTTAATCTTATTACATGTCTATATAATTCTTTCTATATATATGTGACCATCTAATAAAACCCTCCTACTAAAATCTTTAGGGAGTAATGTTTATAATGAAATAAAGTTTGAATAATTGGGTGATTTTGGATTCATTTTTCTAATGTTCACCTTTTTAATAAGGCATTAAAACTTTTTAACTACAAAACATCCAATGTTGTGATATTAAAAACCTATGTTTTCTACATAGAAATATTTCTATATCCATCCTTATCATCATTCAAAGAACCCATTCCATAAAAATTTTCCTTGAAAGTGAATTTCACTTTTTTACTTACATTCACAATCTTTTATTTTTTTCTTTGAACTTCTCGAAGTTCAAACATATTTTTATTATCTTATTAGACATTATATCATCATCAAAATAGCATGTTATGATACAATAACTCCTTTATGTTAAAAATAAATTTTATTAACATATAAAATATTATTTCAATATCAAATATGGTATTCTATTTGTTAACAAAATTTCATTGAAAATAATATTATTTTTTAAAAATATTCTACTGATGGGTGGCGGGATCATATCCCTCATATTTTAAAAAACATCTCAGATAAACTATTTTATCTTGGAAAAAATATTTTTATCTTTTTATTCATCTAAAAACATGTTATAGAATCTGATGAATCATAAACCATGTGTATAAACTTTATCTCCTTTATAATATAAGATAAGTAAGATTAATTTACACATCCTTAATATAGATACATCTGATCTTGGAAAAATTCCTATATATTGAAACATAAGAATTGATAATCTCTTACTTAATACTTTGAATGAAAACTACATGAACCAAAAATTATTTCCTTGATTTTTGAACTTTTTTATACTTAAAACCTTTGTAAAATATACATTTGGTGTCACATTCCCCCCAAAATAAATTAATTGATTTATGTAACATTAATCTCTGACATATACTCTCAATATAGTTTCGAAAACCCCTTTAGGTATACCAGAAAATACCATCATATAAAATAATCACTTCTCTTTCCAAACACCTCATTTATGATTTAATGATCTAGGGTGGATATTTTGAAGAAACATTTTTGGAATTTCAAATTTTATTTTATTCTTCTGGTTTAAAATTTTACCCACTTGTATTATCTATACAACACTAGAATATATAAATATCATTCCCAGTTTATCTACCCTCAACACTTTGTTCAATTAATTATCACTATCAAAATATTTCTAGTGATGATTCCATAATGGATTTTATTTCCAAAACAATACTTATGAAACCTTTAGTGAATTATTAGATGGTTCTCATAAGAATCGGGATCCACTTGTTGAACAACATCAATAGTTGCTAATTCGGTAAGGTATTAATCATAACATATTGAATTTATCTTATATAAAACCTTTTCTTAATTTATTAGTCTTTGTATTTTCTTATATTAACCTTCAAATTTTATAAGTATTGACCTAAATGTTATGTTATATTATCATGATTTTATTTATCTATAATAGGAGATTTTGTTAGAAGGGTATTATTTTGTATGTATATTTAATAAAGAATTTTATTAAATGTGATCTCGCTAAAATGATGAACTATTTTAGTATAAATAATATCAATTAGTAATCCATGATCATATTTCACTAATAAATGAGTCCAATTTAGTTTTCATCTCACGACATAACTATATAGTTAAGACATCATACCAATCATATCTTATATAACTCTATGATATTTTAGTAGGAAACCATTTTTAAAATCCATAAGATGGATATAATATCATATATATTCCTATAGTATCATTCCTAAGGGTCTTCCAACTAAGTTTAAACCAAATATCACAATGATATTTGATTAAATAACTCGTACGGTTATCTATATCTTCCATTATTTACACAAGATGATTCATGGGCACTAAACATTACCATGAAACTACCCAGTAGTATGATCAAGTTATTAAAATGTTTTTTTATTGAAAGGAATAATACACTCTATATTATTTAAAGGGGACTTAATATCACCATCTCAACTCAGGTTATTCAATTTACATATATGAATGATTCTAATGATTTAGTTTTCAATATTATTCCCTCCACAAAATCAATATTTTCAAATCATATTCATGTGTAATTATTTACACAACTCATAACCTGTGTTTCTAACCAAATCAAGATTCAAATAAATTCAGACATATCCAAGTTCATCACATGTATAAGATACATGAAACCACTTCATGAAAATTTTTAAATTTAAATGAAATAAAGAATCCCTAAAAGAGCATGTTTGGGGTGATGGATATCCAACCACTACATTTATATACAATGCATACGCCTCTAGTGTAGTTAGTATTCTAACCTAAATTACCTTTAAAAAAGGATGATTTACTCAAGTGAGACCTTAATTCCATCATAATTATAAAACTTAATATGTATAAATCATAATTAACTACTTAATTCATGCTTATAACCTAATGTAATCCAAAGTCAATGTATAATCAAACTGAATCCATTATCATATGTAGCATGTATCACCTTATATGCATTTATGAAAACTTATAGAATAATTTTAGAAAATTAAGCTGAGTTATAAATATATTCATAATGTAACAATTTTATTCATTAATAAAACATGGGACAAAAGAAATAAATGAATAAAAAAAATTAAACATGAGATAAATAATTTATGACCAATTAATAAATAGGGAAATTATAAACTGTATAATTTAATGATATATTATAGACATTACATAATTAAATAAACATAGACATTTAAAAAATCCAACTTGAACTCTATCATATTTGACATTACATATAATTTAATTTAAATATATGATATTATATGAAATATAAATATTTTATATTTCAATTCTAAAATGTAAATAATTTATATAATCTCAATATCCCATATTTAATTTCATTTATGGATTGATCAAATCAATCATTAAATCCAATTTTTATATGATTTAAATAATTTCTCAAACAAGGAATTTAATATAAAAATTTCAAATTAAGTAATTATGAATAATTCATAATTTCAAATATAAAAAAATATATATTTTTCACATATTTTTAAATTTATAGACACTTTATAATATACCTTTATGATTTCAATATTGAAATTTTTATCTAAAATTACTATTCATTCCATATAATAATGAAAATTTATTTTAATATTAAAAATTAATATTATCGAATATTCCTTTAACACATGTTTCATAAACATTTATTAACCATATATAAACAATTTATAATTAATTATTTTATAAATACCTTTATAAGTAAATAATTATCTTTAAATTATTCTTTTTAGGAGTTATAAACATTTATAAACAATAAAATTCAATTCATAATTGAAAATAATAAAATTAAATCTTCAAAATAATATTTAATTATATCCTTAAGCCGTAAGTTGTGATATTTAGCATGCTAAGAGGAAAAAATCACTATATATCACACCTTATGATAGATAGAATGTAGATAAAGTAAAGAAAACCCATTGTATGAGGTAGGTATATGATAACTCATAGAAAATTTGTCTATTGAGACTAACAATAGGGAACATGTAAGATTAAAATCAATGTGTGGTCCTTGTGTAATAATAAACCGACTATCAAGAAACTACATATGATTGACCCTATATTCCTAGAGATTGCATCTTTTGATAATTTTATACGCAAAGGTAATCCCATGTGATAGGTATATGCATAAGAATAATATCATGCCTCAACAGTCACACCCTATGATATGTCACGATGTAATATTAATACTACATTGGAAGTCATTTTTAAAATATCATGTGCATCATATTTACAATGACATGCTCTGTTTTTCAACCTTGAGTCAATTCCATCATCATACATAGCTAACTATATCATAATTAAGGCATATTGGAAATAAATGGATTACATTGTGTCATCACCTGTGATATTTTATATTATATGGCATGTCCAGATCATAATATATGTTATTAAATATCATATAGACATTCATATTTAAATTTCAATATCATTTTTCAGGATTAAAAATATGATTAAAAAGATATATCAAAACTCATTCTTTTTAAAAAATATTTGATCATTCAATTAACATAGTAAATCTATGATATCATTGATGGGGAAAAACACCTTCCCTCATATGGAACCATCCAACATGACATCCATATGAACCTATCAGTGCATTTCATTAGCCCAAATTATTGCACATGATACCGTTTTAATCAACAATGAAGCTCTAAGATGGAGAAAGACACTTTATCACAGCTCATGCATGAGAAATCCTAGGAATGATTTAACTTTTTAACTATTAAAATAATAACACAGATGGTGGAGGAATATGTATTCCTCTTATTAACACATCCAAGGTGATATCTCTAAAAACCTATCAAAGAACTCAATTGACCCAACTCTTCATTTTATGAAACTATTTTCATCAACCTTGTATCTCTTAAGAGAACAGACACACTTCATCGTCATTCATGTATGAGAGTACCTAGAAATAAGTAAACTCTTTAAAATTCTCTTTGATACCACTAATGGGATTCTAAGGACAAATTAACACTTAATCAACATATCAGAAACATTAAGAAACCCTTAATCCAATTATCACCATGAATGAAACCTGAAACCATGTAAAATATAAAAGGAAGAATTCCCTTTTACCTTAAAACATAGAGATACCACAATGACATTAAATCCACATGGTTTATGAGGATATACAAGAGGAAAAAAAGGAATACCTTCTCTATGGTGAATCCATGGGCCCACATGAATCAATCAAAATTCATTTGGGGATCCCCTCACACCCACGATATACTAGTTTCTCACTCATGAAAAGGGTGAGGGATAAATAGAGCTCAATAGAAGTTAGGGAATGATTTAGATCACAAAAACCATGGTATTCAACCTAGTTTATATATTCTCTCAGGTTCACTCCCCAAGATTCCATACATTTAATCATGTGTTACATAACACGTGATTAAATATCATATGGTTATAATGGTTTATAACCCTTTTGGACATTCACTTAACTCTTGAGTTTATTTAATCTCTAGGTGTTAATGATAACTTAGATTTGAATATTAAAAACTTAATATTTTAATTGAAATAGAATGATATAACCATGCCTTAAAATACACATTTAATAAGGAATACGATATGACTTGTTTTACTTATATAATACTATAAGATATATCTATAGATACATCATATGAAAAATGACATTACGGAATATCTCCTTCAGTAAAAAAAACATCAACATTCATAAATAAAAAACACATTTTCTATAAAATTAAAACATTTAGAATAATCACAATTATATAAATACAAGGTATATTACTCAATGTTTGAGGGAATTTAATTATATGAATATAATTCATGAATGAAACAATAATATTCATCATGGTGTAATAAAAAAACAATTATGAATTTAAATATTTTCAAAAACAAATGTGGTAGGGAAACATGAATAAAATTATCACCTCATGGTGGAAACATTGTCTCTTTAATTTATTTCTCATTATTAGAAGAATTTAATATCATCCCACATTCTACAATGATTTACTCCCAAATATTCTGATAATAATTCTCCATGTTTTAACATTTGTTAACCTCTCACCCTATATAGAGGGACTAAAGGAAGGATATATAATCAAGTGATTAGGTCAACTGAAAAAATACCTAAAAAAGGTATTTTTAGGGATCGATGTTCAAAAAAAGATTATACTTCTCATAGGTAAAACACCCCATTTTGAGAACAAAAACCTATGTCATATTTTCTATATGGGGATTATTTTATGAGTAATCTCTACTTATATTTTTGGGTTAAATATTTATGTTTTAAAAAAAATATCAAGTATCCCTTAGAAATAAACTAGATCGAAACCTCACCAAAATTAATTCAAAGTTTAAAAACCATGAATTAACACCTATGAAGTAATAAAAATAAATTTACAAGGTCATTTTTTATGAAAATACTACCATTATACAATTTTTAGTGTTCAATAATATTTAATTTATAAACGAGATAAGTCTTCCCATGTCACGGCCCACCCCTATTAGGAACCCCTCATTGGCCTATAGTGATGATTATTGTGACCCCTGAAGGCTCTCTTTCAATAGGACCTAGGATGGTGGCTAGAACTAAGGGTATATAACATAAAAATGGGATATATTACCCTAATATTCCTAGTAAAATATCAGAAAATCCACTAATCAACACCACAATATAAAATAAATAGAACCCCACAATAATCCACAATACATGATATATTATATAAATACAAGTCTCAAATTCAAAATTCCATATATAAGTACTAGGAAACAACTCCATATAAAATCCAAAGATCTAAGCTACTACTGTATATATCAGTCACCAAATACACCCCGAAAACCTCAAAAACAACTTATATATATATAAATGGGGGTGATAATAATATGTATATTCAGTAGGATCACATGATATACCACTTGTGAAAATGTTGAATAAGTATACTGATTACCTAGTGAATAAACAGAAGAACCAACAAACACATTTAAGGTCAAATATCAGCCAACCTAACTAAGGCACAGTGACCAAATATCACTTTCATGATAATAAGATAGTATCCATTAATATAATTTATGGTTCCCCATGAACACTTCCCCACTATTTTTTTCACTATAATACCACAAGGTCAAACATCATGTGCTCAATCCCTCCTATTATGATGTAGGTTAGGTTACAACCCTACATACCCATACCTCTTGAAAAGTTTAACAGCTCATGTTGGAATCAGTCAGAAATCTCACATCATAACCAATGTGGGTAGGACCACAACCTTACATGTCCAAACCTCATATAGGTTTCAACATCTTTTATTGGGATTATTTTACAACCACATTCACATATCCACATTCATATCCATATCCATCTTAGTACTGAATCATGAACATGAATTACATCAACCTAATTCCCCCTCCTACCATGCATATCCCCCACAAAGTGACATTGTAATATACATACCATGTATGGAAGTGAAATAGAGGAAAAGGGAGAAGTCATTAATCCATTCCCTTACTAACCTAGATGTTTCGGAAAAACACCCAGAACCTAAAACCATTGGGTGTTGGAAAGTGCAACTAACATAGGTGGGAGCATAAGGAAATCATAAGAAATACAATCATATAATATAATCACACACATAGAATACTAACCTAGAAAGTTTGCACCAACACATCACCATCACATAATAAAACCATCACCACATGCCACCATTACTACCAACTATAACACTAGATACCAGCCCATATTATCACTTAAAATAGCTACAGCATACAATCACATTCTAATGATTTTACAAGTGGTCAACCAATTATAGCTTTACTATTTCTTTATCCAATATTAAATTCATTAACCATAAAATTCCATATATAATGAAAAACCACTCTTAGTCGTTTCCCACATTTTTTCATCCATTATCCAACCATTCCATGTATCATTATTTCATTTATAGTCATGGTTAAATTAAATTTCATCCACACCCATTACATGATTTCCATTAACAAACTTATTTCATAGCTATCAAGCAACTAAAAATCATCCCCATGTTAGATGGATAACCACCACACCAAACCCCATGTATCTCATGTCCTTAGAAACCTCCATAAACTAGCCACCATCAACCAACCACCAAAACAAAATCATATAATGCATCCCATGACAACTAATCATAGCCCTGCTTCCCAATCCACACCAATATTCCAACTAATAAAATCCTAATACCCATCACATTCCAATACCCATAACCAATACACTCACACAGATAATGAAAATTTTTCCACATAAAATCCCCATAATAACCATACAAATATATCCACAATAAAAAGACTTAAAATAGCACACATAAATAGTTTTCAATGTCAATAAATTCTCCATTACAAGGAATTTATTCATGTAAATTTGTTTCTTAAACACAACTGTCATATTTTAAGTATTTAACCTTTTCGTAAAGGTAATTTCATCATACAAGTCAAAGAATGGACCCATAATTCTCAATAGAAGTAATGGAAAAAATAGGTACTAGTCATGTGAATAATAACATAGATGCAGGTAAACACATGAGAAACATCCCTTCCATTTTATTTCACTTATTTTGGTCCATTATATTCATTATCCAATCTATATTATCCTCACAATGAATTAAAAAACATGAAACGTTAAACAATTCATACATAAAATTAAGGAGTTCTAGAATCTCCTACCTCAAATAGAGGTTCACTGTATATTGTATAAGAGGAAGATATGATAATAAGACCATAGTCAAATAATGGGTCCCTCAATCGACCTAAACCACAATAGTTATTAATCAAAAATCCATCCCTAACATCCTCTAAAAAAATTAGAACCACAACCAAGGTTCCCCAATTGAATAATGTGAAGAAACCATTAGGTGGGAATAATTAAATTACCTTAGATCACAAAAAATAAATCTCCAGGTTAATTGATTAAATATAAACAAAAGGGATATGAAAGATCTCCCAAAATCTCTCCTGGATCACCCAGGGGTTGAGGGAAAGAATGGAAATATAAGGGAAGTCGAAAGAGATTCTGAATTTATACCCAGGATGGAAAATATAAGACCATAGTACAATATCATATATCACGGTGCAACAGATATGATTTTTCTCAAATCCATGATACAACCTAATTGTCTATACCGAAATGTTTTTTGGGTCAAGTGGATATTTGGGAATCATTGTGAAAATCCCCCTATATCTCACTATTGAATTCCCAATCAAACCCTTAATCCTATAAACTTGAACTACATTATAATGAATCCAATACATCATGTCATAGAGGTCACCAAAACATAAAATACAAGCATATAAATCCCCAGGTATCCATAGTGTGAGCCAAAGCACCACTCCATAGGGACCTATGAAACAAAATAGTTCTTGATATTAATCTCCAAACTATACACTACAGTGGGAAGGACTATGACAAAATATTGATCTCCCTTATCCATCTCGATCAACCCCTGACCATGACCACAACATTTATAAAGGGTGACAATATATGGTCCATTAAAATGTAAAAAACCATAAACTCAACACCTCAAGCCTCCACACCACAACAAGTCCAACCATACCTTCAGTTTTCCTTCTATGAAACATTAAAAATCACCACAATGAAAAAACAACTCCAAATAGAAATTTATACTCAAAAACCACCCATACTTCTTAAAACCTTATCTCAAAATATCCATAACCCAAAATATAAAATGTAATTGGTTGATAAAGTATAATAAATTTCATCTCAAGTAATAACCGAGGTCATTATAGTAAAATATAATCTAGTAGAACCCAAAGTGGTCAAAGAAATGATAGAGAAGGTCAAAGCCCCTCAATAGCATATTATAGTGGCAAAGAGTAAATATAAGATCTATTTTGAAAATAGTCA
The DNA here is from genome assembly GCA_963277665.1 of Viscum album. Classification (NCBI taxonomy): domain Eukaryota; kingdom Viridiplantae; phylum Streptophyta; class Magnoliopsida; order Santalales; family Viscaceae; genus Viscum; species Viscum album. The sequence goes on from OY728129.1 coordinate 283,771,439, forward strand.
ATGAGTCCTAGATTTTATGGTTAGTGATAAATTATTTTTTTGAATATATCCATATAAAAGTGTTATGAGGTTTGGAAAGAAGAAAAATATAACTCTTAAGTACATTGTCTGACATGATATTCTTGATCATGCTGAAGTTGTGTACAATAAACTAGCACTTATACCAAACCCAACATAAGTACATAATGTGTTCCATATATCCCTATTGAGGAATTATATATAAGATCCTTTACATATACTAAATCTTGAGGTTGTGAAATTGAAGCATGATCTCTCTTATAAGGAGTAGTCAGTGAAAATATTCTATCATAGGGATAAAGTGAAATTAAGAAACACAACTCCCCTTATCAAAGTAATATAGATAAATCATAGATAATAAATGGAGAAATGGGAACCTGATGATGTAATGAAATAAAATTACACTCATTTATTTTTTGTCTTATAGTTTTAATTAAAATTTAAAAGATGAAAATTATAAAGGAAGGATATTGTTTTATCCAATGTTTCTATAAAAATTCATTCCTTAAACTCATGTTATTGATAGTTCAACCATAAATTTTTATTTTATTTTTAAATTAAGATCACTTTAAGGGTAAGTGAGAACCAACAAATATCCTAAAGAAGGTCATCCAAGGAACCAAGTCCTAGACCAGACCCTCCTAAAACAACAACCAAGACCGACCCATCAAAAAAAACACACTATAACCCTAGACCCTGTAGCCTGTAACAAAAAAAATTTAATTTCATTACATAACATTACAAATGAAGGATGAATATTGTAACATCTCACCCCTCATCGTTTTCTTAAGAAGGCATAAGGAAATTACTTGTCCTTAAGTGACATCCCAAAGATTTCAAATCATAGAAATAAATTCCAAGGGCTTCATTAACGGATGGGGGACTATTTTCCCTTTAAAAATAGAACAATGAAACCAAACATGACATAACCAAATAACCATTACATGATGCATGATAAAAAAGTAAAATAACTCAAATAATAACTACTGAATTTCAAACCCAAATAAAATCATAGTACCATAGCGGAATACAACTAACATCAAAGTATAAAGTAGAATACATACCGAAAAAAACTCAATGTCTCCAAAACATGACTCCATAGATTCTATTATTCTCCATGATACAACTCCACAATACAAACCAAGTATCACAATGCACCACTAAATAAATTTAATACCTTTACTTTACCTGTATCTCAATAGAAAACATATTCAAAATCACCAAAGTTCTAAATTAGGGGTGAGTAATGAAACTCGTTATATTTTCCCCAAATGAATTCCCTACTCATTACACAAGGATGGGACATGTTATCATATTTATATAAAACCATTTATATAAAATAATTTTAAACTGTTTATATCAAAATATAAAATTATTTCTATACCAAAATAGTTTTCCATACTAAAACAATTTCCATGGAAATTGAGAAAACAATTCATTAAACCATTTCTCAATTTCATTTTGGAATAAAACATTCCATTTCACATCACCATAAACACACACTTTCAACCACACAAGATTGGTGTTAACATTAAAGATGGGACTTCACATCCATGCTTTGTCCATTTGATGGTGGTACTTCACGGCCATTATCCATCCCATTCAACTCACGCTTAACCATTTAAGCTAACCATATTTAAAAAAAATCTTTTCCAAACTGTTTAGATAAAACTATCATTTTATTAAAAACAATTTTCCATACATAAAAACCAATCAACCATTATTAAAATCATCTTACCATTTTTACTTTCCATCAAATAACCCAATTTTCACAATTCCATAAACCATCATCAAAGAAGTTTTCCATCAAACATTGAAAAACAAATTCACAACCAATATCAAGAAAACCCATAAATTTGAAATCAGTCCTTAAATTTTTAATAATAGGACTTGAGAGTGAAGCCACATACCTTGTGAATTATGATGAAAATGAAACGGCATGAAAATTCCCACAAAACCTGGTTGGTTCTCCAAAAACACACCTTAGATCTCTTCCCCTAAGATCAAAAAGGCCAAAAATAAACATTATTGGCATCAAAAACCTTAGATCTATCCACATAGGACTATATCTAAGAAACTAAGAGAGGAAAGAAATTGGATCTAAGAAAAAACATGAAAAACTACCACAAATGGGGACTTACTAAGGGAATTAGGCTTCCACACACCAAGAAACACCTACGGATATCTTATGATTTTATGGGGAAAGGTTTAACAACCTTTGGGAAGATGAAATATCAAGTTAGGGATAAAAAGGATAAAATTTGAGGGGTTTAATTTTAATCATGTCCTAGATCCACTTTTTTAGGGTCTCGTTTTTAAACAGTGCACGGTTAGTCGCATAGTTAGGAAAAATATACACCAGCCACTCCCTCAAGGAGCACCTCACATGGTTGCCCCACATAGTTATACAAAATGTGTTTCAATCATGAAAAATCTCACTATCCCACTTTACATAGTTTCTCTTTGGTGATCACATGGTTTGGACAGACAATACGCCTACCTATACTCCTTCCCATTAACCCTTGTCTCACTATGAATAGTTTCTTATGGGAGTTACACAGTTTCCAAAAACTATTCTCAAACCATTCACCTTTTGAAAATCCCTCAAAAACATTAAAAATGTTTCCAAACCCTCCTAAACATAACCCAAACACTTTATATACATAAAATACATAAATAAAGGGTTAATTACTTGTAACCAGTGGTGCTACATTCTCCCTACCATTGGCCTTTCCATCCTAGTAATGTAAAAAATCACATTCCCCTAAAAGATTCCAGGACATTTCTTGACCATTTATTTCTCGCATTACCAAGTCTCCTCCTGAATCTAACCATGTTTCCACAAAACCCACAATAGACCGATGCTTTTCCCACACAAGACTTTCTATTTACTATCCACACTCTCTATCAGCACATGTATAAATGAAGCATCCGGATATATGTTAACATGATCCCATCGAATCACATGGTAAGGATCATGCTGATACTTTTTCAACTAAGATACAAGAAACACATTATGCAAGGCATTGAACCATGGTGGAAATGCCAACCGATATGCCACCTCACCAACCTGTTCAAGTATCTCAAAAGGGTATATGAATTGAGGAGATAACTTTCTCTGTATCCCAAAATAATGATGCCCAATCCTTTGAAGGATTCTAAAGACCACATGATCACTCACCTTGAATGATAGTGGTTGTTGATGATGATCTACATACAATTTCTGATGACTCTGGACCGTCTCTATCCATTTCCTAATTAGATGAATCTTATTTGTTGTTTCTTGGACAAGTTTTGTCCCAACCAATGAAGTCTCACCTATTTCCACCCAACAAAGTAGAGAAAAACAAGGATGCCCATACAATGATTCAAAAGGATCCATTTGTATTGAGGCCTGATAACTGTTGTTATAAGAGAACTCCACTAACCTTATGTTCTTTTCCTAGGAGACACTAAAACTCATTGCACAATCCCATAGCATGTCTTACAAAGTTTGTATCATCCTTTTGGATTGTCCATCCATGTAATGATGATACGTCATACTCATAGTCAATTGAGTTCCAAGGTATTTCTATAAGAATTTCCAGAAACGTGATTTAAACCTCAAATATCTGTCTAATACTATTGAAACTAGTATTTCATGCCTCTTTACCACCTCTCAGATATAGATATTTGATAATTCCTCTAATGTATGGGATTCACGAATAGGGATAAAATGGTCTAACTTTGTGAGATGATCCACTATCACCCATATATTATCATGTTTCCGAACCATTATTGGGATACCTGTTATGAAATAAATATTTATCTATTCCCATTTCCAAAGAGGGATAGGTAAAGACTATAAAATACATGCTAGTCACTGATGCTCTGCCTTAACTTTCTAAAAAGTTAATCAACTCAAAAAAAACTCATCCACTATCATTTTCATACTTACCCACCAACACTATGATTTCAAAACATTATACATATTCTATATTCCAAGATGAATATCCCATCTTTAATGGTGATAGTAATGAAGAAGTTGTTTCTAATAATCCAAAGGTATGACCATAAAATTTTGAAACCACAAAACTGAACTCCCATCCAGCTTCCATCCATCAATGGTCTCCCTACCATTAAGTTTTGACCTCATCAAAACACATTTTTAATTTTACATTTATGCCTATTTAACTGTCACAACAAAATCAGGAAAAAAATAAATTAGAAATAAAACCACAACTTCTCCTCGGTATTCACATTCCAAGTACATGCCGACTAGGACTAACATTAACTACCACTGATTTGAAGCTTTTTTCAACTGATCATATGAAGTTATAATTACTAAATTTACCACAAAATTTCTTTTACAAGGTGTATACATCACGTAAAAGTCAAACATTTAGAGATACTTCATAAATATTTTTTTCCTAAGGTATAAATCCCTTTGTGAGAAAATGTGTTTCAAGATCTTACGATCTGTAAACACTATAAATTTATCACCAAAGAGGTAATGACACCATGTTTTCAAAGCATATACTGTGGAAGCTAAATCCAAATCATGTGTTGGGTATTTATTCTCATGAAATCATAAATTCCTTGAGCCATAGGAGACAAATTGATATACCTACATAAGAACACAACCTAACCCTAGTCCGGAAGCATCTCAATACACCATGTACCCTTATCCTAATTCCGAAAATATAATGATTGGTTCTGGTGTAAGGTGAACTTTAAGCTCTTGGAAAGTATTCTATCATTCATCTTTCCATTTTAATTGAAACTTTTTCCTTTTCAAAGCTATCATTGGTGAAGCTAGTCATGAAAATTTATGAACAAAGCCTCAGTAATAACCAGCTAGACCTAGGAAATTGCATTTCTAGAAGAAATGCTTTGGCGGTTTCCAAGATATAAAAACCAAAATATTTTAGGGATCACAAAAAAACCTCCTTCAAAGATTACATGGATAAAAAACGTACCTATTATATCCAAAAAACACAATTTTATAGTTTGGAATATAGATGATGATCTATCAAGATTCCCAACACTATAACCAAGTGTTTCTCTAGATAAACCCTTTTCCTTGAATACACGAATATGTCATCCACAAACACCACCATAAAAGAATCTAGATATATCTAAAATATCTAATTCATTAGTTCTATAAAAACTATTGGTGCATTCTTAATACCAAAAGGTATAACCACTTAATCATAATGGTCATATCTACTCATAAAATCTATCTTGGTGATATCCTCTTTCTGAATGTGCAATTAGTGATATCTTGATTGCAAGTTAATTTTAGATAACCACTTATCTCCCCTCAATTGATCAAATATATCATCAATGAATGGAAGTGGAAACCAATTCTTTTTTGTAACATGGTTAAGATTATAAAAATCCTTGTAAAACCAAATATTTTCATCTTCCTTTCTGAAAACAAAACTAGTGTTGTCTACGGAGATGTTCTTGGCCAAATGAACCATTTAATTTCCAATTATTCAAACTACATTTTCAATTCCCTAAATTATGTTGGTTTCATTTAATAAGATGGAAGTGAGATAGGAATATTACTTAGAATGATATCAATCACAAACTCCACTTCTCTAATGGGTGGAAACCTTAAGAAATTATCAGGAAAAACATCAAGTAACTGATCCACAACTTCTAGAAAACTATTATTCTTGATATCTTCCATTGATTCCAAATTAAATGCTTCTAATTGTTATGATATTATTCCAAATGCTTGTGGAAACAATCCCATTGTACCTTCTTTTACCTTACAAACTCCTCTAAATAGATTCATGATGGAATTATCTATTGTAAAACTTATCCTTCTGGTATAAAATTCAATGTGATCCTTGAACATATTCAAACAATATATACCCAATATTATATCATAAAAATCCATCTCTAGTATAGAGAATTCTGATATTATCTCAGCTCTATCAATAGTTATATAAAATTCTCTATGAATATAGGCTTAACATTATTTTTCACCAAGAAGAGTTTGAAGTTTTAACATAGAAGGAATCATCTCAAATTTCAAACAAACAAAATCAACATCATGATAAGAAATAAAGGAATGGGATGTACCCATATCAAAAAAAATTATTAGGGTAGAATTAAAAAGAATCATACCTTGCACCATTGATGGTATGGATTGATCATCCACAATAGCTTGCTCAGATCCATATTATTGATTACTCAATTCACTTTGTTCTTTGCTTACTTGTTGATATTTTCCTTTCTATGGAGTCATGGTATTCCTAGAATCACCATGTATATATCTATTCTACTGATGAGAGTGATTCTGATACCCTCGTACCATCGAAGCATATGACGCTTGTGATCCCTGAGAAGTGTACTGAACACCCAACCTTGGAGCACTATGACAATAGAACTAAAGATGACCCATTTGGTTGCAATTATTGCATGCTCTCAGTGGTGTCATACACACTCTCTTCATGTGGTCTAAAGAACCAAATTAGAAACATCTTGGCTTATTCTTGGGTCTTGGAGGAAGATTTACTGATCTAGCCATCCGATTTTATTCAATCCCACTACCTTGGAAATAGGTGTCTCTATTATGCTTTCTCCTGGAATTAGAGTAACCAAAGTTTCCCATAGTTATAAACATGGTTCCCTTACCCGTAGCACTTGAGATGTCCCTTTCTACCACTATTTATTGATTGACCATCTCTGTATAATTCATTATACATATCACAAAAATCTTCGAGTGAATTTCCTACCTTAGCCCTAATTAAAAAATGCATGCCTTAAAGGATTCACACTAATGCAAATATGGCCTTTAAAAAAGTGCTATTAATCTCAGTGAGCATAAAGGGGGTCCAATTTACCAGTGCTTTTTTTAGCACTGATAAAGACCCCTTTTATCAGTGCTAAAAAAAGTGCTAATAAAAGGGGTCTTTTATCAGCGCTAAAAAAAGTGCTGATAAATGGGTCCTTTATCACCACTTTTTTTAGCACTAATAAAAGACCTATTTTATGAGCGCTTTTTTAAAATCACTGATAAAAGTTAAAAAAACATTAAAAAAATAAAAAAAAAATCTGCAATTCAGGGAGGGGATTCAGCAGTGCTTGAATCTCCCTTCAATAGTGCCCCCCAGCCTACACACCCTAGCCACCACCCCCCCCCCATCATTTAACAATGCATAGCCCAATTTCCACCCACACGCACGCCCTGCCTCCCCCTAGATCTGAACCCAAAACCTCTTGCATTCGCGCCTAAACCTTTACCACTCCACCATATTTATTTTCTCTCCATTTAATAATATATCTATTTATTTATATATTTATTTATTTATATTTACTTGTATATTAATATATATTTATATTAACATATACATATATATATATATATTAACATATATATATATATTAACATATATATATATTAACATATATATATTTATATTAATATATATATTTAGTTATATTAGTGTATATATATATATATTCATATATTAATATATATATATATATATATACATATATAGTTATATTTATATATTTATTCGTATATTAATATATATTTATATCTATTTATTTATATATATTTATATTTTTTATCAGTATATTTAGTCATATATTAATATATATTTATAAGATCTGTTTTGAATGCATTTATAAAATATATTTTTTTTATGTGTGTTTATAAATAAATAAATACATATATACAACATACACAAACACACACACAAACACACACACACATATATATATTTATATATGTGTGTGTATCTGTAAGTATAATTATACATATTTATATATATTTACAAATATTATATATTAATATGTATATACATATGTTTAGAATATATAGGTAATATATATTAGTTTGTCAATACAGACACACACAAATATATATATATATATACACGTACACATTATATAGGTATATAAATATTCATATATTTGTATTTTAAATAAAATGAATATTAGTTTTTTATTTAGATAAGGATTATATATTGGGAAATATATTTTAGATGTAAATATGTTTTATTATTTATTTATAAAATTAAATTTTTATGTGTGAATATATAAAAAATATGTATATATTGTTATATATTTGATTATAAATAACAGTACATTGTGAAAAATGATAAAATTTCAAATCCATAATATGAATATGAATGTAATACATTGAAATAGATTCATTACTCATTGAAAAAGGAAAAAAACCCCTTAAATGAGGCTGAAATTCCATCGAATGTTAAAAAATTTGGGTATCCTGAATAAAAACTCATTTTTAGAGGCCCTATGGGCCTTTTTGGCAGTGAAAAATGAGAGAGAAGGTTCCCTTGGGTCGCTAGCATGTAGATATCATCACAAGATTCAATTTTATATGTTTTAGAGCTCAAACGGACACCCGAATCAAAAGTTTTGGACATTTGAAGTTTGAGTTACGTTTTCAACTAATTTTAGATCTTTTATTGATTTTTTTGATTTTTTTTGTGTCTTAAAATTGTTATTAAATGATTATTATTTTATTATAATTATAAAATTATTAATTAATAATTTTTTAAGATATTTTATAAGTCATTTTCACTACATATCTTATATAGTAAGTGAAAATGTGTATTTATACTTTTTTAAAACATATTAAAAAATATATATTATATTTATATCAATATAAATATAATTCTATATTTATATATCAATATATTATTTTTTATGAAATATAATTTTTTTTAAAATATACACTTTCTTAGCACTAGAAAAAAATGCTGATAACCCCCTATCAGCGCTACTAAAAAAGCACTCATAAAGGGGTCCCCTTTAATAGCACTAAAAAAGTGATAATAAAAGGGGTGCCTTTATGAGTGCTAAAAAAGGCACTGATAAAGGGGAACTTTTAATAGCACTTTTTTAGTGCTATTAAAAGTACCCTTTATCAGCTCTTTTTTTTAGCGTTGATAAAGGCACCACCTTTATGAATGCATTTTTTATCACTGTTAAAGGGTGGCGCTTCGGAATCCCAATTTTGTGGTAATGTCACTAGCATCAATTTTGGGAGCAAAGCAGTCTAAATTCATAAATTTTTTATATTCTCTACCACTATGAGGCTCTTCTACTTTAATATGAAGAAGTATATCGTTCTTGTAATTCTGAACATATCAGGATAGAATTTTGTGTTGAATAATTCTTTGAAATACTCCCATGTGAGGCCTTGGTCTACTTTAGCCTGAATAGAAAAATCCCACTATTATCATGAAAGATACTATAGCATATATGTCTCCAAATTGACTTTCAACTCTATTGGTGTTCCAAGGAAATTGAATATTTGATTCATCCTATTCAACCAAATCTATGCCTTCTCTGATTTCGAATCACCCCAAAATATGGGTGGATTCTTCTTCTAGAACTAGATATAATGATGCACTTGACTTGTTTTATCCCACTAGTTCCCTCTATCAATATCTTGAAAAGATTATACTATACTTTGAACCAGCTGTTAGTTTACCTATGGATCATGTGCAATGATATTCTTAGTAGCTTCTTCTGATTGGTTTCTATGACGCCAAATGGGTTCCATTTCTATAAAAACAAAAAATTCCATAAGTCTCGCTCTCTAGAAAATGAAGGCTTAAAAATTTCAAATTATCACATCACATCTATCACAACATTTCTTTAGAAAATTCAACCTTTTCCATGTTCAACCATTTTTTAAACTTCCACCCTACTTTTTAAAATCAACCCATTTTAAAAATACTCATATCATTCCTTTTTAAAATCTCACATTTAAAAAAAATCAACAGTTTTCAAAAAATCACATTTACACACCAAAATCATAAATCATTACTCAAAATTAAATATGTACTCCTAGTGGGAAGTCATTTCTAACATGCATGTCATGCTCGTCTCATTGGCTAAACCCATGACAATGAGATTATATATCCTATAAGTGTCTCTAAGACACATATATACCTAACTCCCTAGTAACTTGAAGTTCATCATAAAAAGGTTAGCTATGTGTTTTTATGCTCTACATTTAAATTCCTGAAAATACTACTTTTTTATATAATCTCAATATAAGGACTAAACCAAAATGACTTTCAACTCCAAGACCGACAACCAATAACAATTATCCCTTGGACTGACCAAGACTGAGACTACTTTTCAAGGACCGAACAAGATGATACCGCTTATCCAAAGGAAATATGGGACGGCCATGACTGATACCATTTGTAACATCCCAACCCTCATTGTTATCTTGAGAAGGTGGAAGTACATTACTTAGAATTAAGAAATATCCCCAAGACGCCAAAGGATGGAAATAAATTCTAAGGCATTTATTAATATATGGGGGATGATTTTCCCTTTGAAAATAAAACAAACCAACCAAATATGTCATAACCAAATAACCACTACATGATGCATGATAAAAAACCAAAACAACTCAAATCATAACATTTTAATGTCAAAACCAACTACAATCAGATTCCCATAGTGGAAGTAAACTAACATCAAAGAAAAAAGTAGAAGACAAACCCAAAAAAAATCAAAGGCTCCAAGAACATGACTCCACATCTTCCAAAATTCTCCATGATCCAAATCCAAAATAAAACTTAAGTATCATGATGCACCACTAAAGAATTTTTATACCTTTCCATTACCTGTATCTTTATATACAACATCTATAAAATCACCAAAGTTCCAGAATAGGGGTTAGTAATGAAACTCGGTATATTTTCCCCAAATAACTTCTCTACTTATGCCACCGGAATATAACATGTTATCCCATTTATATAAAAAAATTTAAAATATTTTATATTTGAATAAAAAATTACCATACCAAAATAGTATTCCATACTAAAACAATTTTCAAGGAAAGTGAGAAAACAAGTCAATAAACCAATTCTCTATTTTATGTTGATATAACACATTTCATTTCACATCACTACACACACACTTTCAACCAAACAAGCTTGGTGTTACCATTGATGATGGAACTTCACATCCATGCTTCGTCCCTTTTATAGTGGTACCTCAAAACCAATATCCATCCCATTAAACTCATGCTTAACCATTTAAACCAACCATATTCGAAAAAAATATTTTCCAAAACATATTTATAAAATAATAATTTTATTGAAAACACTTTTCCATAAATCAAAATCAATCAACCATTTTAAAATCATCATTTTAAAATAATTTTACAATTTCCACTTTCCATTAAAACACCCAATTTTTAAAATTCCATAAACCATCATCAAAGAAGTTTTCCATAAAACATTGTACAAATATTTCACAAACCATTTCTATAAAAACAATAAATTTGAAATCAATCCTTAAATTTCTAATAATATGAGGCTAAAATTAATCCACCTACCTCTGTAATTATGATAAAAATGAAAAATGGAATGAAAATGCCCACAAAATCGAGTTGGACATCTAAAACTCACCTTAGATCTCTTCCCCTAACACAGAAAAGGAAAAAACAAATAATAATTGGCATAAAAACCTTATATATATCCACATAGAACTAGATCTAAGAAACCGAGAGTGGGAAGAAAGTAGATCTAAGAAAAACCATGAAAAACTACCATAAATAAGGACTTACCAAGGGAATCGAGCCTCAACAAACCAAGAAACACCTTCAGATCACTTCTGATTCAATGGGGAAAGGTACCACGGCCTTTGAAAGGAAGAAATATTGAGTTATGGATAAAAAGGAACAAATACCTGGGGTTTAAATTTAATCCCTACCTAGATCCACTTTTTTAGGATCTGGTTTTTAAATCATGTATAATTAGTCACACGGTTAGAAAAATGGTGTGTTAACCATGTTCTAGCATCTTCCTTAAGAAGAACCTCGCACAATTGGTCCACAAAGTTAGACAAATCATGTTCCAGCTTTAAAAAATATCATTGATCCATATTTCATGGTTTCTACTCAATGACCGCATAGTTTGGACAAACCATGCACCTGCTTGTTTACCTTCTCATTATCCCATGTCTCACTATGCATGATTTATTGAAGGATTTTCACAGCTTCCATAAACCATGCTCAAACTATGAACCTTTATAAAATCTTTAAAAACATTACAAAATGTTTCCAAACCCTCAAAAACTTAACCTAAACACTTTATATATTTAAAATACATAAATTAAGGGTAACTTACTTAAAACTGAGGGTTTTATAAATATATTCTATTGTATTATTACAATTATAATTATTTAACACCACTCATGTTTATAAAGTATGAATTTAATGTAAATTTAAATAAAATAATATTTTTGTACTTTAGTGTCAAATGAGTTGGTGGGGGCCTAGGGGTTGGTTTTGGGAATTTGGACCAGGTCTGAAAGTTTTTCTATTTGATTCAGACTCTATCGAGTACCTAAGAATCTAGTACTGGGAACCTAGTGGACCCCTAGGTGGAGGGGGTGGTTTTTTGTAGAAACTAGTTGTTGGTATCTTTATAATTCTTACCTAGTCATTACATGGTACACAATCTAGGTCAAGAGGGTATGTAGTGGGAACCTAAAAGATTTTAAAAGATAATAATTTAATAATATATTTGTTAAATTTTATTAAATGTAAAACTTCACTTCTTCATTTACATAAATTAATTCCCTCACCCCTTTTTCCCTTCATTATCTCCTCCTCCAATATATATTCTACTTTTTCCTGGCTAGATTTGATTGTGTTCAGTGATAATGGAGTTCCTCGATTAAGTCTAAAACGCATCTTCTCTATAATACCTATTTTTATCATTATCTTCTTATTTTCCACCAATTACACCCTAAATTTGGGGTTACATCTAATTTGGGTTATTTCCTTTGATTGGAGTCAAATATTTCAAATATATTTCTCCAATAGTCTCCAACAGTTTTATGATAGGTGGTCCTTAACATTCCCGATAAATTATTCATGTTTCCATGCATAACAACTAGGTGTGAATGACCTTAAATTTATTTTATATGGTTTATTTTAATATTTAAGAGGGGGGAAGTTTCTATTAACTAATGACTGTCACTTCATGTGTATTGATTCATAAGTTAGGGTCGTTGAAGGGTACATACCTAAATTACATGTGTTGGGAAATTTTTATAAGAACATATAGGGGTGGCATGGTTATGTTATGACCTAGTGGACATTATCTAGGTTCCCTATAATAAATATTAATTTTTTGTGATGTAATGATGGGCCTCTATTATGATTTTAGCCTTAGAATAAATGGTAATTTTAATAGGTATCATGTGTGTGAGTAACCAACCTAAAGTAGAGTGCATATCGATACTAGAAGAGTTTTCAACTCATTTAGCCTTTTGATATTTATATGTCATTGACATGTTTTATTATTCACTTGACATTGTAATATTTTCTATACATATATGATTGATTATTTTTTTTTATGTGGTTACGAACTTTGATGGTGTTGGGTGCAATGAAAACCAAGGTATGTACATGTTAAGAGGTCTAGGATAATGCCAACAAAAAATGTGGCTAGGGAATAGTTGAGTGTAATAAAATTTAGGGACATATGGGACTAAAGGTTAGTTGTAATTCAAACCATGGAAATATTTTGGAATTGGTTTGTGTGCAATTTCTTTTTTGGAATGATAGAAAAAATCTAATCTATGTAAATTATAATTTCATTGGATGTTCAACCACTAGAAGAAGGGTCTTTTATCCATGAGAAATTCATCCTCTAGACATCACATGCAGCGGACATGCCAATACTCAAAGACTAAGAGATATAAAATATAATAATCGTGAATTAACCATAAATTACCTCACACAAATAATTTCAAAAAAATATACACAATTATGCAAAAAATTAAAATAAATGTGGAAATGTAAATAACACATTGATTTATGTGATAAATATTTTCATCCTATATTTATATAAGGACACTAAAAAAGTATATTTCTCTTAAAGTATAAATATTAAAACTTGTAACATGTCAACAATATGGATCACTCTTAATAATTAATCACATTAAACATGAGTAGGTGGTCACATCCCATATATATAGCAGGACTAGTTGGTCATCTAATTGCACCAACCTCCTAAATTTTCAGGCCTCTATCTATTTTCAATAGTAACCTTTAATATCCTATATAGATACTCACCTGAATGGATATAACCATTAAATCTTACATATCTCCATCCTATGGACAAATGGCCATACTAAATGATCCCAATTCTATTAAACTGACACTTACATTGAAATCTCCTCCCAACTGATCTATTATTGGCTGAAGTCTCACTACCACCACCTCTTTTTTGTGAACTAAACTAGAGCTTTGAAGCGGCTTAATTTTTTAAAAAATATCCCACTTGAAAACTAATTCAAGTATCCTTAGGTAACCTCTAGTAATTATACATATTCAAACTCACATCCCCCTTCTACATACATGCCTAGGTAATCTAATATCTTTGATTACAATCTCCATTTTCAAGGGTGACTATGTTTTCTTTATTTGTGGGGTAGGTATAACTATAAAATGGTTCTATCTCATAATATAATTTATGTTATTGTAAATTTACATTTTTTTTGGTTTATTAAATTTATTGATTTGAAATTTTAAGGGCCTTTTTATAAAATTTTATCTTGGGTGTCATAAAAGGGGGGTTTTAAATGAGTTTTCTTTAAAAATAGATTCATGAACATTATGTGTTTAATGAAATGACTCAAATATAGTTTTTAATATAAAATGGATTTTTAGGAATGAGAGTTCTAACACATTTTTTAAAAAAAAATTCAAAAATTGTGAGCATGATTTATTGAATGTTTTGATGAGACATAGTATATGGGAAGATTTTGTAAACCTTGGGTGCATAGATATTCAATAATTAGTGATTTTTTCACTATTAGAGGTTATGATTTTGATATATATAGACTATTAAAGGAAAATATATCATTTGTATTAACTTTATTCCATATTATTGTTCCTTATGTGTCTTAGTTTTGTCTTCCCATTGGTTAAATCCCATTTGTGTTTCATGAAATTATTTATTGATGTATCATGTTTTGAATCTAACATGTTTAATATTATTTTAGATATTAATTATTGGATTTATACCCTCTATATTACCATTCATGTTTATTTTCATATTCTTGGGCTTCAATATGATATGTTTTGGAATGAAAAACAAATAATTTTTATGTAATTTTTTTCAAATGTAATAGTTTTATGAAACATGTTTTTTAAGATATAACTAATAGTAACATGTTAATAGACATTTTATATATTCATGGTGGTATCTTACTGGGTGTTTTCCTCACACACAACATATTCCTTTGGGTGTATATAGACTTGGTTTTATCGGATATGGGTTAAGGGAAGGGCATCATGTAACTCATTAGCTTCTCTTTTTTGATTCTGTCTTCATAGTGAGTTTATTTGGTGGTGATGGATGGTCACATGGAGACTTGGTTATAGACCTGGTTTGTTTCACATTTGGGATTAGCATCTTGGATTGGTTTTTTATGTCTCATGGTTGTGAACCAATTTCTTCTATGTTTTACTCTGACTATTCATCTTTCATGGTTACACATGATACATGTTGTGTTATCATTCAAAGTGAAATAATTCTTATGATTTTTTTTGTTGATACCCGGGTGATTTTCACCAACTCATGGTGGTTGGGAATGTGCTTCGGGCCTTATGTAGGTCCATCTTAGGTGACATGTCAGGTCGACTTGGGTTGGTTTGTTACAAAATGGTATCAGATGAAATGGTTGTTTCTTAAGTTATTAGTAGACTAGAGTAGGACTAATGAAACTCATGTAGTAAGTAAAAAAACTATGCTTTCCTAGTTCATTTTTTTGTTTGATATCGAGTTACCATGGGTGGTTAAGTGATTTTTTCATCAAGATTGGGATTATTTTTGGGGATATTTAAATGATCCAAATTTTGGGGTTTACTTATATGAACCTTTTTTTTCTTTTCTTAGATTATAATATTTACATCTATAGTTTTATGAATCAATTTTTTACTTAAATTCTAGTTGTTTAATGGATTTATTTTGGATTCTTAAAGAATATATTTTGATCTGAAGTCATGTTACTTTACGAATTAGATGTTATGTTTTGTGTTTTATAGATAATTTCTCCTATAAGGAATCTTTTGAATCTAGGAGAGGAAGTTATGAGAAACGTTCTACAGGAATATCCTCCATTAAACACTTTGTTAGTAGAATTAGTTATCTAGATAATCTAGACTCTAAGTTAGGTGGGTGTTTTAAATTAATAATGAATAGTAGACCGTGCTTTAGATTTTACTAGGTAGAATCCACCTATATTTCATAGTGATAAAGGAAACTAAGATCCTAATTATTATCTTTAATAGATTGAAAGAATTACCCACTTCTTAAAGACTCTATAGTAATCAATGGTGGCTTTCTCTATGTATATATTTGAAGGACTGGGAAGGAAATGTTGGGAATCAATCTTTCAAGACATATTGTTTGAGGAAATTACTTGTACAACATTAAAGAAGGTATTTAATCAGTAGGTTTATCCTAAAAAATTATGTGTGGTGAAGACTCAGTAATTTGTGACCTTTGAGCAAGTGGAATGATCAGTTATGGTTTATGCTACTCATTTACCCATGTTATTGAACTTATCACCCAAGACTGTTTCTAATGACTATCTTAAAGATTAGAGGTTTGAGATGGGTTTGAGGTCCCATATTAGGTTGATGATGATTCTATTTTTCTGAGTAGCCTTTGATGAGGTGGTTGATAAAGAATTTATATATTTGGTAAACTTAGCTATGAAGATAGGTTTAGGTGGAGCTTTTGTTACATCAAGGGGTAGCTAGAGTGTGTTATCTCTCTAGAAAATAAAGTACAATAAGGGTTTTCAGTTTACTTTAGTAGAAATTTTAGGGTCTTTATCGGGTAAAAAGTAGGTATCTTTATTCTAGTATGTAAATCATAGAAATACTAGGACTTAATGTCTAGTATCAACCTCAGCATGACATAATTTTGGACAATTTGGTCATCTTAATCATTTTTTTTGAAAGAATTTCCCAAGAAAGTAGTGTTTTATCTACTCTTACCAAAGGTTCCTAGGTCTGTTCATACATAGAAAAGAGTTTTGGATGTCATTATTATGAAAAGGGGTATACCCACGTAGAAAATAAATATCAAGGAGGAGATGAGGTGGGATATCTTTATACAATTGAGTATGCACCTAAGGAATCTAATGTGGGTCCATCTATTATGAGAGGTATGGTGTTAATTTCATCATATATGGTCCTAGATTTATTTAATACATTGTAATATCATTATTTTATATCTTCTAAGTATATTTATGTATTGTGATTATTCTAGGAGTTTATTCTATTCATGAGGGATCTTTCCACTCCCTTTGAAAGATATAAGGAATAAGTTTTTAAATGTTCTGAGTGTCTAATAATGATTTCCAACTTCAAGGTCAAGATTGATTATTATCATATTTAGGTTTATTTTCTATCTCTTGATGGGGTTACTCACGTATTTTAGGGTTAGTAGGATCCTAGATCTATGAGATTATTTTATGTTGTTTCTGAGGATAGAATGATCACATGACAATTTTTAGAGAAGTGTCTTTACAACATCAAATAGTGTTTGAGTGATCAAAATTTTACCTTGGTGGATGATCACCTTGAGGTTTTTCTTGGTAGTTTTTCTAGGTTACATTACTAAATATAGGTTTATTTTACTATTAACCAACTCTTGGGGATAGTTTAAATCTCATTTTCATCATATAATATGACACCTGATGAGTTTAAAGAGCTTAAAGTTCCTCTTAAAGATCTTTAGCCTAAAGGATCTATTAATATTGGCATGTCACCTTGGGCTTCACTGGTCCTCTTTGTAAATAAGGTAGATAAAATCCTCCAATTTTTTGTTGATTATCACAAGATTAATTAGGTGACTATCAAGAACAAGAATCATTTTCCCAATATTGATGAATTTTTTGTTAAAATAAAGGGAGATTGATGGTTTTCTAATATTTAATTGGAATTCAAAGAAATTTCAATTATGATTTTAGGAGGATGATATTACCAATATAAAATTTAAGAGAAAGTATAGGAATTGTGATTATTTGGTTATTCCATTTGGCCTTACTAACACTCTTTCGTGTTTTTCTGGATTTGATGAATCAAATAATTCAGATGTTCTTTGACTCTTTCATCGTTGTTTTTTTATGATATTTTGGTGTATTACAAGTCATAGGATGAACATCGGGATTATCTATATATTTTTCTTAGAACTCTAAAAGAGAATTGTCTGTATAGAAAATTTTCTAAATTTAAATTTTTAATCCAAGAAGTAAAGTTTCTAAGTTGTGTTATATCTGATAGGGGCATCCTAATGGATCCTAAAAATATTCAATTGTTTATTTATTTGGGGAAACCTAGAAATTTATTTGAGATTCATCATCTTAGGTTCGACTAGTTATTACAATCAATTTATTCAAGATTTATCCAATCTTGCATCACTTGTGATATAGTTAACCTATAAGGGTTTTATGTTTGAATGTAATTTTAAGTGCTAGAGATCATTTGAGGAATTGAAAGTGAGATTGAATTCATATCTATTTCTGATTGTTCTTGATATAGGTGTGAGCTATGATGTTGATAATGATGCCTTAGGTATATGGTTGGGATGTGAATTATTATAGAGAAAGTAGTTATTGGCCTATGTATATCACCAATTATTCCCTCATGAAAAAAATATATTACCCATGATCTTGAGTGGTTATTCATGATTTATTACCTCAAGAATTGACTCAGATATCTCTTCAGTGAGTAGATTACTTTATATTCATATCATAAGAGCCTGAAGTATATTTTCACCCATAATTACTTGAACTTATTACAGAGGCATCATGTTTAATATATTTATAATTTTGTATTTTATATTTAATATACACCTATAAAAGTTAATTTGTTTTTTGATGAGTTGAGAAAGAAGTTGCCGACTCAAGCCTTGAAGGAGAAAGTGGATGAGTGTCCTCTGATGAGTCTGTTTTATAAGATGAGCTTGGAAGTTGAATAGGTTGGTGGGAAAGTTTTCTTAGATTGTGTAGAATCTAATTCATCATTTCATGATTTGATTAATATTTTTCAAGTGATTGTCACTTATTGTTATCATTTTAGTAAAATAATTAATAGTGGGGTGACCTCAATTGACTAGTCTCAATCTCCCAATGGTGTTTTGTGATTCCAAGGTAGATTGGTTGTTTTGATTTCTATGAGGTAAAATTTTATGGAGAGTTTACATTGGTTGAATTGATATATGTACCCTAATACTGACAAAATGTATCATGATTTGAGACATCAGTATTGGTGGTCGGGGATGAGATTGTTGATTGTAGACATGTCATGATGCCTTAGTTTCAAAAACGTTAAGGTGGAGCACTAAAGACCTACTTGTTTATTGCAATCTTTACCCATTATAGTATAGAAGTGGGATAAGATATCCAAGAACTTAGTTTTTGGTTTACTATAGACTCTAAGTGGGAAGAATTTTATTTGGGTGATCATTGATCGACTCACAAAATCAGCAAATTTCCTTCATATTGAAGAGATGACAAAGGTAGAAGATCTTAGGCTTATATATTCCTGATAGATAATGAAAATCCATGGAGTTTATTTTATTATTGTTTTTTATAGAGATCCATGATTTAATTATTATTTTTTAATATATTTATAATAATTTATGGTTACCCTGTTGAATTAATCATAGTGAATCACACTTAGATGGTTGGGAAGAATGTACAAGCCATTCAGATTCTTGAGGATATACTTCGGGAGTGTGTGATTGATTTTGATGGTTCATGGGAAAAGAATTTAAATTTTATTTAATTCACATATAATAATATTTATTAGGAATAAATTAAAATGGAACCCTTTAAAGTAATATATGTACGACCATGTAGATCTACTTTTTGTTAGGTGGAATTGGGATAATGGTCTTTGGTTGGACCGAGTCTTGTTTTAAAGATGATGAAAAAAGAATAGTTGATCCCAAATGTGTTAAAGAATGCTCAGAGTCTTCAAAAATATTATACAGAAAATAATTATCACCTATCAGAGTTTGAGGCTGGTGATTATATTTTTCTCAATTTTCACATCTCTTGGGACTTCATTGTTTGGGTAAGTATGTTAAGTTTCCACTGAGGTTTATTGGTCCTTTGTGATCTTTGGAAAAATTGGAAAGGTAGATTATAATTTGGACTTTTAATCTCATTTGACATTGATTCACAATGTGTTTGATGTTTCCCAATTTATTAAGTATCAATTGGATGCTTCCCATGTGATTTAATGAGAGGATATTGATTTTGAGCCTGACACCTCATTGGTTGAGAAACTAATTTAGATTATGGATAATTAGGATAAGTTGTCATGTGGTAAAGAAATTTCTTTTAACCATGTAGTATCAGAGTATGAATGGGATAGCCATGAGATATGGGAGTGGGAATAATTGATGATATAATAGTGGCCTTCTTGTTTTGAAAGTCCAGAATCTTAAATGCTTGAAAGGGAAATAAATTTTTATGTTTGGGGTAATTGTGATGCTCTTAGGGTTAGAGTTATATTGAATTTTGATGTTAGTTTATCGCTTTTTATTTTTTAAAGGTTTTCAATGGTCTGGGGTAAAAATTTGGATTTCTAGGGAAAATTAACCAGGTTCACTTTTTAGGTTAACAATTAGTAGTAACCATTCAATGTGGATCTATTAGTTCTTATCATTATTTTCAATATTTTAGTATAGTTTGTCTAACCATTTGTTTCATCAAGAAAACTATATGTGTAAAAGGGTTTGGGTCCAAAGGTCGTCACACAATTTGTGCATAGTTTTTCTAATCATGCGGTTATTCCCAATAATCAAGCACTTTATTTTTTAATGTATGGTAGCTACCACATGGTTAGCACATGTTTTTTCTAACCATGAGACCTAATTGTGTGCCCTATACAAGTATATTAAAAATATAAAATTACCTCAATGGATATGGTCATTTTTAAATTTAATATCATCCTAATCCATTTTTATCTAGAACCATCCTATCTTTTATTTCCTAGAGGGTTCACTCTTTGGTTATTTAGTTATTCCCAATCTATTTGGGTGGATCTCTTCAAGGTATGTTTAGATTTCCTCTGGATTTATCATTTTTCTCTAGATCTATCATCAATCTATAATCCCCTTATATTATTGGAACCATTTTGGGATGTTATTGATATATAGAGAGAGTTTTATGGGGTATTTTTTATGCTTCTTAATGGTTTGGATTTATGGGGACCTAATTACTTCAATTCTAATCTCTATTTTCAAAGGCGGCAAGGTTTTATTCCTTGGAAAGATAGATTCCTCTATACAATTTTTATATCTTACTGTATACTTGATGTTATAGTAAATTTCCTTTGGTTTGGTTTATGAAATTAATTTATTTGAAAGGTTGATATTTTTTTATGAAATTACATATTGGGTGGCATAAAAAAGGTGTTTTTAAAGGGGTTATCTTTAAAAATAGTTTTATACACTATATGTGTTTGGTGAAATTCCTAAAATATGGTTTTTAATCTAAATATATTTTCAATGATGGGAGATATGATGCTTTTATTGTGATTTTTTTAAAATGTGATCATGGTTTATTGAATTGTTTTATGAGGCATAGCACACGGGAATGTTTTTGGAACCTTGGGTACATTAGATTATGGACATATGCAAACCTTAGTGAGTATGGAACCAATATAGGTTATTATTTTTATATTTATAGGATATGGAAAGACTCAGTATCATTTATATTCACTTTATTCCGAATTATTGTTCCTTACGTGTCTTAGTTACGTTTTCCCATATGCTAAATCCTATTTGTGTTTTGTGATTGGCTTCATTGATGTATCTTGTTTTGAGGCTCACATGTTTAATATTTTGATATATGAATGTTTTGATTAATTAAAATTGTATTATAATTCATGTTTATTTTCATATTATTGGTCTTGAATATGATATGTTTTGGAAAGTAAAACCAAAGGAGGTTTTATGTAAAATGTTTTCAAATTTAATAGCATTATGAAACTTGTTTTTTAACTAATACTAATGGTTTCAAGGTGATAGACATTGTATAGATTTATGGGGGTATCCTACTAGGAATTTTAATCCCATACTATATATTCCTTTTGGATATGCTTAATTGGTTTTGTAGTACATTGGAAAAGGGGAGAGTGTCATGTATCTTGATTAATTCTCTTGGTTGATGTCATATTCATATTGAATTTGGATGGTGGTGAAAAATACTCACATAGATAATTTTATTTGGATGTGGTTTATTTTCCATATGGAATTATCGTATACGCTTAGTTTTATATAAATCATGGTTTTCAACCTCATTCATCCATGTTTTACTATGATTATTCAACTTTTGTTACACATGATACTTGTTGTTCTATCTTTTAGGTGAAATTATTCCAAATTTGGAGTTTATTGATACCCAGGTACTTTTTGTTAGACCGTGGAAATAGATAACATGATTTAGGGCTTTTAGAGGGCTATCTTGTTTTATGTATTAGTTATAACTATGTTGTTTCATTAGATAATATGAGATTTTATAACCTTACCACTTAGTCTTAACCTTAATTAAACTATTTTACCCTTTACTGTGGGGACAAATTTTTACTATGGTTACTATTAATTATGAAAAAAAATCAAATTGAAATCATTAATAAATTCTAACCACCTTATTCTAAATATTAAATCCATTTTTTAAGATTAAATTTTTAGAAGTGGTAAAAATTACTTTTAATATAAGTTCCCAAAATGCAATGAAAATTAGTTTTTTTAATGTGTTTTTAAGACTAAAAATGAATTTATAATAACATGAAGCATAATTTTAATTCTTATGGAATTAATTGTATTAATTTTAGTAAAATGGTACTAAATTTACATTAAAACTAATACAAATTATAATAGTACTTTTTAAATACTTGAAATTAAATGATAATTCTTATAAAAATTGGTATTTTTCAGTATTCACCCAAAAACAATATTTTTAGAAAAATACCAAAATTTTAACCTAATATATATTTGATATGATGATATGAAAAATAAATAAGATTTTATCAAATTAAATTTCTAATATTTAGAAATATATCTTTTAAATAAAATTATATAATACAAGGAAGACACTTGAGTTAGAATAAAACTATTTATTTTTCTATTTAAAATCATTTAAAATTATTTTAAAGAATGTTAATCTATAAAATCTAATAATGAATATTAATAAGAAACTAAATTGATTTATTATTAACATTTCTTGGGATGTAAAATTCTTTCCTCCTTAAATAAATTTTCCCCTCACAATTTTATTTATCACTTAAACAGGTGGAGATATTTTTCTCTCATGGGATTTTTATGTTCTCATGTTGCTTCTTCTATCACATTGGTTTTCCATAAAACCTTAACCAAGTAAGTTACCTTATTATATTACACCTACTCTCTCTGATCAATAATCTTCACTAGATTTTCCTTGAAGAAAATATTCTATTCCAACTTTACCACCTTAGGTATCAAAACATGAGATTCATCAGGAACATATTTCCTTTACAATGAAACATGAAACACGTCATGAACATGAGATAAGTTTAGAGGAAAGGATACAAAGTAATCAAATGATCCAACATTATACATGATTTAATGTGTTCCAATAAACCATGTTCTTAACTTTCCTTTATTTCCAAAATTCATAAAACCTTTCTAAAGAGATATTTTAATAAATTCATCATCACCTACCTAAAACAAAAGGTTTTTCCTCCGATTATCTGTTCAAATTTTCTAACTACTTTGAGATACTCTCATGTGTTACTGAATAATATTTACCTTCTCAAAAATTTCTTCTATCAGATATTGTCCTAGGAACTTTGTTTCCCCAATATTATCCCAATATACTGGAGTCTTACTCCACTTTCTATATACTTCCTCAAAAGGTTCCATCTGTATACTAGAAAAAAACTATTATTATAAGAAAATTATAAAAAATAGAGATAGTGATCCAACTTCCCTAATAATCCAATGTGAACGCCCAAATCATATCCTTCAATTTCTGAATTGTTCACTTAAATTTTCCATCAGATTGAGGATGAAAAGTTGTACTAAAATTTCATTCAGTACCCATAAACTACTGAAGTTCTTTCCAAAAATTTGATGGAAATATAGGGTCACGATCAGATATAATGGAGATGGGAACTCCATGTAACCTTAGTATCACATTAAGATAAATTCTATAAAGATGATCCGAAGAAATAGTATCTCAAATAGGTATAAAATTTAAATATTTAGTTAATTGATCAATAATAACCCAAATATAATTATTACCGCAAGATGTATTTGGTGATCCCACTATAAAATCCATGAATATGGTATCCCATTTCCATTCAGGTACTACAAAATGATAAAGTATCCACTTTGGTAGTTGTTAATCTATTTTAACCTATTAAAAATTAAAATATTTCATAGTAAAATATAAAATATACTTCTTCATTCCTTCCCCCCAATAATAGTTCTAAAAATATCTATACATGTTAGCACTTCAAAGATGAATAGAAAACAGAGAACTATGAGCTTCACTTAATAATTTTTTCTTCAATCAAGGATCACTTTGTTGACACAATCTATTTCTAAATATCATAAAAACTTCCTTGTCAACATTAAATTTAGGAAACTTACCCTTATTAACTAAATCTACTCTTTCTTGAGAACCTCAATCTTCCTTCTGAGCATGCTTAATTATATCAGATAAAGATTTCTTCACTGAAACCTAAACTAAAACAATAGGATTTTCTACATACACAATTTCTATGAAAAAAATCATTAAATAATTCACCAAATTATCATTTTCCAAACATATAATAGCTAATGATGCATTATTTTTTGGGTTCAAGTCATCGGACACCATGTTTTATTTACTTGGATGATAGTGAGTAATGAAATCATAATCCTTTATCATTTCCAACCAATTTTTTTGCCTCAAGTTCAACATTTTTTTGTAAATTTATACTTTAAACTTTTATGATTAGTATATATATCACATTTTACCCAATATAAAATATGTATCTATATTTTAAAATTGAAAACTAGTACAACCAGTTCAAGATCATCCATAGTTTATTTATCTTCTTGGATTTTAAATTGGAATGATGCATATGTAATTACCTAATCATCTTACATCAATACACAACTAAGTTTTGTTAAATAATAATCATGATAAATAAAAAAATCACTATTTCTCAATGTTAAGAATAATACTGGTACATTAACCAAACTACTTTACAATTCCTAAAAATATTCATCACATTTCTTTATTCAGATGAATTTTACTCATTTTCGAGTTAACTTAGTTAGTGGGAAAGATAATCAATAAAATATTTCAAAGAACCATTGGTAGTAACCCACTAATCAAAGAAAACATTGAATTTTAGTGAAATTTTTAGGTCTTCACTACTCTTACACCACCTTAGTTTTAGTAGGACCAACAATTATTCCATCTTTAGAAACAATATACCCAAGGAATGAAATATCTTGTAACCAAAATTCACATTTACTAAATTTTTTATACAATTTATTTTATTTTAAATTTTGTGAAACAATCTTTAGGTGTTTAGCATGTTCCTCATAAATTTTAGAATAAAACAGAATGTCATCAATGAAAACCACCAAAAATTTATCCAAATACTCATGGAAAACCCTATTCATAAGATCTATAAATAGAGTGAGTGATTTGTTAACTTGAAAGGAAAAACCAAAAACTCCTGATACATATTACTAGTATAAAATTTCATACTTATAATTTATTCCTCCTTCACCTTCATCTAGTGATATTTAAGCTTAACATCAATCGTTGAAAAATAATTCACTCCATAAATCTCATCAAACACGTCATATATATATGGAAGGATATTATTTTTCTTAACAGTAATGTTATAGATGTAAGAACCAAGATCTTCTTTTCAGGTATGTTTTCCTTTTCTGGTCATTTCTGAGGAAAATAGGAATTTCTAGAAATTTTTGAAGTACACATCGTGTACTTTATGAGTACATGTCGTGTACTCGGTTGCCACATGAAGCTGTGTGATGGCCATGTAATGGTCATACACACGACCATGTGGGGGTGACCTAGAGACTGCCTAAAGCGAAGTACGGAAATGGAAAGTACATGTCTTGTACATCCAAAGTACACTCCATGTATTTTATTTTTTCATTAAACATATCGGGGTCACATCTAATCACCAGAAAGGCCTTCTTCTCAAACTAGTTCATCCGAGAGAACATGTACGGTCACGATCTTCCTATGATCCCCTGACTAAGAATCTGATCTCCGATTTGACCACCATCGATTGAGTTGGGATTGACTCGGTAAGCTCTTCCTTCTTCTAGAGCTTCATTTCTTGATTTATCCTCTTTCTCAAGTTACCCTCTATTGAACATTTTAGACATTTTTGTAGATCCACGGTGATCTTGGGTGATTCAAGGCTTGAGGTTCATGTATATAAATCTACCCACACCGAGGTAGGTGGTTTGTGCCTTTCCGTTGAAAGTATTTGATTTATATGTGCGATTTTGTCCAATACCCTTGAACAGGGTGTTATATGTTTACCATTTTAACCCTATTAATTTCCTGCCATGCTTTTATGCTTGAGTAGAGGTTAATTGAATGTGAATAGGGTTGATTTCTATTCTTTGGAAGTGTTTTCCCATGCATGTTCTATTTATGACCGTTTGGTCCTATTTAGTTGTTATGTTTACTTGATTTTTTCCCATTCCAAGTACTGTAGGATGGAGTGATTATCTTATATGGCATGCTTGATATGTTGTAGACTATTTAGACAAGTATTTCTTGAGGTCTACTTTGGCCGTATTGCATTGTTATTCTAGTTTGACTTACACAGGGTCGTGAGAACCTAGTGTAGTAGACTATAAGGGGAATTGACCATGTGAGCTTCCTCTGAGAGTCTTTATCACTTCTGACTATATGGAGAATTGACCATGTGAGCTTCCTTAGAGAGTCTTTATCACTTTTGACTATATGGGGAATTGACCATGTGAGCTTCCCCAGAGAGTCTTTATCACTTTTGACTATATGGGGAATTGACCGTGTGAGCTTCCTTAGAGAGTTTTATCACTTCTGACTATAAGGGGAATTGACCGTGTGAGCTTCCTCAGAGAGTCTTTAATGCTTTGGACTATAATGTGAATTGACTGAGAGAGCTTTCTCAGAGAGTCTTTGTAGTATCCTTATTTTGGTTGAACCATAGGGGTTAGGCTGAGAGTACTGCCCAGAGGGTTACCTACTTTAATTAGCTATTGTTGATATATGGAACTGATTGCATTTGAAACTGTGGATTGTTTACTGCTGAGTACTTCCTTGTTTATTGGATCATTTTTAGTTATTACCTTCCATATATTCACTGACTATTAGGCACTGATCTTGTGGTGGTTTCCTACTGGTATTTATTCTCACACCCTATTTGGGCCATGCTTTTGGGCCCAAACAGATTATATTACTGTAGGTATAGATAAGGGAAATCTCCCTTATACTTTAGGATTTTGACTGCTTTGGAGATGGAGAGCATGGGATCAAACTTAGGATTACGATGTTGTGGATCTGTTACTATTTTTCTTGTTTACTTTTATTTATTATTGTTTTTAATATAGCATTTTGATTTGTTTGGCTGTTTCCCTAGACATATGTATCATGAATCATTCATATATATATGTGTGCTCTAGTTTATTATTTCTAGTTTTTTGTTGTTTCCTTTTTTATGGGTTATTACTACTTCTGATATTGTATATCTGTTTTACTTATTCTGTGTTACTCTGCCAATGAGGGCATAGTTTCCCCACTAGCACACCAAAAGCCCTTGCTTCTAGTCGGCAACCTCTGGCATTCGAGGAAATACTCTTGAGGTTATGTGACCAATCGGGTACGGGGCGTCTCTGGGTGGCTTCCAGAACCGGGACTTTACAAAGTGGTATCATAGGGGTTCTTTTCTTCATGACTTATAGTTTTGAGCCTATACCCAAGGATAGGAAGGAATAGGTACTTGGTAATAAGTTGTGCCCGAGAGTAGCTAACTCATGTATAGGGAAAAGTCAATCTACCTCGTTTAATATAACTTTTATGGTTTGCAAATTTTATATTTTATTTGACTTAACCTTGAGTGATTCACATGTTTTGTGTTGTTACCATTGATGTTATTGAGGTTCTATTTTTGTCACAACCCAATGAGATGGGGGTATGCCATCTCATGCATCAT
Source organism: Viscum album (assembly GCA_963277665.1). Classification (NCBI taxonomy): domain Eukaryota; kingdom Viridiplantae; phylum Streptophyta; class Magnoliopsida; order Santalales; family Viscaceae; genus Viscum; species Viscum album. Next base: position 283,799,721 of record OY728129.1, read on the forward strand.
ATAGTCACTTTATAGAAATCACATGTCATGCATTCTTGACATGCCATTTAGGATGCATTAGCGATTGCATGTTGTTGTGATAGGTTTTGTGATAGATATGCATGTTGTTGTGATATATGCCTTGATAGAATACCTGATATTCGATAGGTTATTGTTTTGTGTAAGGTTTTTCTTGAATGGACACCAAAATTTGGTTCTTGAGGTGTTATGGTCCCTCATGGACTGGAATTTGGTGGATCATTGCATTGTTATCCTTGTTTATAACATGTATAAGATGAAAAACGTTGATTCGTAGGGATTGTGGGGCCTCACGGATCAAAATTTGGCACTTTTATGTTTGTTTCAGTGTTTTTCTAGGCTCCGGAGTAGTTTCTGAGGCTTACTGTCCAGAAAAACCTAGAATACACACCTTTTATTTTTGACTACATGCCATGTGTTCTTCTGTTCGGGAAGAATCTATTTTTCTTAAGTACATTTCGTGTACCGAATGTACACACCATGTAGTCTCTAACCATGTCATAGGTCGTGTGGGTAGAGACATGGGATAGGGAAATTCTTTTGGGAACACGCTGTGTATTGGTTATACATGTCATGTTGTGTTGACCATGTATTTGCCCATGTGACTAACAACACGGATGGATATATCCTAATCAATACATGCCGTGTCAATCATGAACATTCCATATAGTGTAATCCCTGGAATCCAGTCTTGTAACTAACAACACAGGTTGGTAGAAATCCTTTAGTACACGTCGTGTCTGTCTGGAAACACGTCGTTTAGTGCGATGTGTGTATCCAGCTGTGTCACTAACAACATGGGTCGGTGAAGTTCGTCTACTACACACCATGTATTGAGATAAAACACTATGTTGTCTTCTTCTATGAGAACTGTGTGGGTTATCCATGTAAGATAACTCGGGTAGGGGAAGAGAAACCAAGTACACGTTGTATGTTAGGAGAACACGCCATGTGTATGGGGTGTTACACGTCCAGTTTTGGCAGAAGTATACGCCCATGTGAAGGGATTTAGGGAACATTTCGTGTATACATGTTTTGGAAAACTTAAATGCTTTCCTTCTCTTATTCCCTTCTTACACTTCAAGTTTAAGTCCCTTCTAATCTTGATCTAAGATGTGTACTTGACCGTGCAGAGTCATGCCACCGAGACGTTCTCTAGTTGTATGCCAGTTATAGAGCGGTGATCAGACACCGGATATGGATCATCAGGGACTGCTGGAAAATCCTCCAATTGTTTCTGTCTTGGCACCAGTAGTTATACCTGACATAGGTGTTGATGCAAAGATCAGGGAGGGATTTATGAGGATGATGTAGACCTTTCGGGGGGAACCGCCTCCTATCCTGTCGATGGTAGAATTGGCACAGGTCTTTCAGCAGCAGCATCCTCCCACTTTCTCAGGGGATGGAGGACCCCTGGCTATAGAGTCATGGCTAGAATCCATGTTGACAATCTTCGAGCATATGGAGACGCCTCTAGAGAGGAGGGTTAAGATCACTACCTGCATGCTTCAAGAATCTTCCAAGAGGTGGTGGCATGTGATCTCACAGGCGGGGCACCATCAGAATATGGATTGAGATGATTTTCAGCACACCTCTATGATTACTTCTATATGGAGACCTTGAGGGCCGATCAAGCCTGAGATTTCATGAGTTTGGAGAAGGGTACTCTTTATGTTCTGGAGTATTCCTCTCACTTCACCGAGCTATAGTGATTTACACCCTTTCTAGGGGGAGATGAGTTGTTCCTTGTATGGAATTTTTAGGATAGTCTCAGGTAGGATATCTGATCTCAGGTGAACATCTTCAGGTTGAATTTGATATCTTCTATAGTCAGCCAGGCACTGATCACTGAGCACAATCTGAGGGATTATGGAGATGTGAGGCAGGGTGGCTCAGCATCCAGAGTTAGTGCTCCTCCAGCTGATAGCAGGAAGAGTCATAGGGAGAATTCACATGGAAATCTGAGTAGAAGTAATGCATCTTCCGGTAGCCAGGTGGTGTGCTACCAGTGCAGGAAGAGCGGGCATACGAGGCCACATTTCCCGAGAGACCCAGTTGAGTACCGATATTGTGGAAAGATGGGGAATCTTCAACGTTTATGTCATATATTATTACCATTATCTGGTGACAAGGGTTCTTCTATGACTCCTCATTTAGGAGTAGCATCACCAGTTCCTCACCAATATGGAAACTGGATTTCTTCTGGCCGTTCAGGCTGAGGTGGAGGTCTTGTTCGTGGTAGTCAGTCACCAGGCTTCCAACGACAATAGTTTGGATCATCTTAGAGTGGTTAGGTAGGGTCACAGGGCCACGTTGTAGGCCAGACTTTTGTAGTGGAGCAGACCCAACAGGAGTAGGATCTCGTACCCTCTACAGTTCGAGGTATGATTCTAGTTGCCTCAGTTTTAGCTTCTACTCTTTTTGATATAGGGGTTTCCAATAGATTTATATATGTTGCTATTGTGGAGATCCTTAGGATCTGTATCTTTTCTTCTATAGATTTCTTGATGCTAGACACTTCATTGGTGAATATAATGGATAGTGTGCGATAGTGTAAGTAGTACCCTCTAGAGGTTGGTGGGTGTCACTTCTTAGGGGACCTCTATATCTTAGAGATGATAGATTATGATGTCATTCTCGGAATGGACCAGTTAGTTCCCTTCCAGGAATTTTTCAATTTATATCATTGTATGGTGAGTTTCACATCACTAGAGGGCATATTGTTTCTTTATAAGGGCGAGTGGGATGTCCAGGCGATCAGAGTGGGGCCCGAGCATCATGGGTTGAGAGGAGTTACAGCCCAGATTGCTAGTCTTTATCTGGATGACCAGGGGACTTCACAGGTGGACTTTCCTCCAGTGATGGATCATTTCAGGTATGTCTTTTCAGAGGGCTTTTCAAGTTTGCCTCCAGAGGGTGAGGTATACTTTTTGATTGAGATTGTGCCAGGAATGGCACCGGTGTCCATTCCTTCTTATAGGATGGCTACAAAATAGTTACAGGAGCTCAAGAAGTAGTTGGCGGAGTTTCAGGTAAAGGGTTTCATCTGACCTAGTACTTCTCCTTGGGGTTTTCCTATCCTATTTGTGAAGAAGTTAGATGGTACCCTTCGGCTTTGTGTGGATTATCGGAGGTTGTGTCAGTTGACACTCAAGAACTGATATCCCTTACCGAGGATTGATGATCTCTTTGATCAGCTTCAAGGAGACCAGGTGTTCTCGAATATTGACTTGAGATCAGATTACCATCAGTTGCATGTTAGACCATCCGATATACCTCTTACAGCCTTTTGGGGTAGGTATGGTCTATACGAGTATGTGGTTATGCCGTTTGGTCTCACGAACACACCTGTAGTCTTCATGGTACTGATGAACCGAGTGTTCCATCCATACTTGGATTCTTTCATGGTGGTATTCTTGGATGATATCTTGGTGTGCTCTCACACTCGACATGACCATTATACCCATATTGAGATCATTCTGAGTACACTGAAAGAGAATCAATTATATTATAAGCTCTCAAAATTCCACTTTTGGATGGACCAGATTCACTTCCTAGGTCATGTTATCTCAGATACAGGAGTATCAGCATACCTAGAGAATGTGAGAGTAGTAGTTTCCTAGGAGAATTCAAAGAAATTATTTGAGGTGTGAAGTTTTATACGGTTGGGTGGATACTAAAGATGTTTCATATAGGAATTTCCATGCTTAGCAGCGCCACTGATGGGTCTGACTAAGAAGAGTGCAAAGTTCTTCTGGTAAGATTCTTGTGATTCAGCCTTTCAGGAGATAAAAGGGAGGTTGACTTAAGCACTGATACTAGTATTTCTAGAGCCAGGAAAGAGTTATACTATGTACTATGATGCATCAGGTATCGATCTTGGAGCAGTGATTATGAAAGGGGAATGAGTCGTTGCGTACGGGTCTTGGCAGTTGAGGCCACATGAGAGGAATTACCCGACACATGATCTCGAGTTGGCTATTATTGTTCATGCTTTATGTTGTTGGAGACATTACCTTCTGGGAGAGAATTTTTTGGTTTTCACCGACCACAAAAGTATAAAGTATATCTTCACTCAGTGTGACTTAAATTTGAGACAGCGAAGGTGAGTGGAGTACCTTCAGTATTTTGACTTCGAGATTGCCTATATGCCTGGGAAAGGCAATGTCGTGGTAGATGCATTGAGTAAGAGGACTCAGATATAGGTAGTTCAGGAGGCCAGCAGTGAGTGGCAGCTTATGGTTATCTTCTCTGAGATGCATTTGGAGGTTCACGATAGGCAGGGACAGAATTTTCTTTCTTCTGTAGATGTTACCTCTACTCTTCTTGATCGAGTGTGAATGAGGTAGCTATCAGATTCTGAAGGATTTGTCCTACGGGAGAGTGCGTCAGGATAGGACCATATTCCTATATGGACCATATGAGAGGATTAGATCTTACATTTCCATGGGTATTTATGGGTTCCAGCAGACAAATGCGATGAGCTGATGTGGGACTTTCATTCTGCAGTTTGGGAAGTTCATCCTAGTGTCACCGAGATTTATTGTGATCTACACCATCAGTATTGGTGGACTAGTATGAAAAGAGATGTTTTTGGTTTCTTCATGAGGTATACCACCTATCAATAGGTGAAGGTGGAGCATCAATGACTAGCAGGGCTTTTGTAGCAGTTACCCATTCCTGAGTGGAAATGGGATGATGTTGAAATGGACTTCATGACAGGTTTTTTGAGGTCACCTCAAGGGAATGATGTTGTTTGGGTTGTTATTGACAGACACACAAAAGTTTCTCACTTATTGTCGATTAAGGAGACTTTAAGTGATGATGAGATGGGATGGTTGTACATCCAGTAGATTGTAAGTCTACATGGGGTTCCACACTCCATTGTTTCAGACAGAGATACATGTTTTACTTCTTGGGTTTTGCAGGGGCTTCAGAAAGCTTTTGGTAAACAGGTGATTTTGAGTACAGCTTACCATCCCCAGATAGATGTCCAGTCCGAGCATACAATTCAGGTTATTGAGGATATGCTAAGAGTATTTATCCTAGATTTTGGAGGTACTTGGGATAAGCACATAACTCTTGTCGATTTTTCCTACAACAATAGTTTTCAAACAACTATTCAGATAGAACCTTATGATGCTTTGTATGGTAGGCCATGTCGATCACCCTTATGTTGGATGGAGGCAGGAGAGGCAGCTATGCTGGGACCTCGTCTTGTCTAGGAGACTATAGAGCAGATAGAGATGATTTGGAAGAGAATGGATACCGCATAGTCTCAACAAAAGTTTTATGCTGATAAGTGGAGATGACCTCTGGAGTTTGAGGTTGGGGATCAATTTTTCCTACATGTCACACCGAGGTTGGGACACTGAAGGATTAGGAGACAGGGTAAGATTTTGCTGAGGTACGTTGGTCTGTTTGAGGTGTTGGAGAGAGTTGGGTCGGTTGCCTATCGATTTCAGTTACCTTAGAGGTATCGGGCTATGCATGATTTCTTCCATGTTTCTTAGCTTCGATGTTACTTCTCAGGCCCATGTCATGTCTTCCAACCTGAGGAGGTTGAGTTGTAAGTGGATGCACCATTTAAGGAGCATCCTATCCAGATTGTTGATCGAATTACAAAGGTTCTCCAGGGCCAGTCTGTTTCTCTGGTACGAGTGTTATGGAAGCACGGGCGAGTACAGGACGAGACTTGGGAGAGGGAGACCGATGTACGATCATAGTGGCCAAAGTTGTTAGGGGATTCTTCTTCTACTCCACCTTGCGAGGGAACTTTGGGGATGAATTTCATTAATGGGGGAAGTTTTTAAGAACTCGGATCTTCTTTTAAGGTATTTTTTCCTTTTCTAGTCATTTTTTAGGAAAAGAGTAATTTCTGTAAATTTTTGAAGTACACGCCGTGTACTTTATGAGTACTTGTTGTGTACTCGGTTTCTGCATGAAGCTGTGTGCTGGCCGTGTAAAGGCTGCACACACGGCCGTGTGGTGGTGAACTAGAGACCACCTAAAGCAGAGTATGGAAATGGAAAGTACACTCCATGTACATCTAAAGTACATGCCATGTATTTTCTTTTTTTCATTAAATGTATCGGGGTCACGTCTAATCACCGGAAAGGCCTTCTTCTCAACCTAGTTCATCCAAGAGAACCTGTACGGCTGTGATCTTCCTCTGAGCCCCCGGCCAAGCATCTGATCTTCAATTAGACTGTCGTTGATTGTGTTGGGATCACCTCGGTAAGCTCTTCCTTCTTCTAGAGCCTCGTTTCCTGATTTCTCCTCTTTCTCATGTTATCCTCCATTGAACGTTTTAGATGTTTTTATAGATATACTATGTTCTTGGGCGATTCAAGGCTTCAGGTTCACGTATATCAATCTCCCCAAACTGAGGTAGGTGGTTTGTGCCTTTCCGTTGAAATTATTTGAGTTATATGTGAACTTTTGTCCAATACCCTTGAACGGGGTGTTGCGTGTTTACCGTTTTAACCCTATTAATTTCTTGTCATGCTTTTTTGCTTTAGTAGAGGTTAATTGAATGTAAATAGGGTTGATTTATATGCTTTGGAGGTTTTTTCCCATGCATGTTCTGTTTACGACCATTTGGTCCAATTTAGTCATTAGGCTTCCTTGATGTTTTCACATGCCTAGTACTATAGGATGGAGTGATTATCTTATCTGACATTCTTGATATATTTTAGACTATTTAGCCAAGTAGTTATTGAGGTTTACTTTGGTTTTATTACATTTATATGCTTGTTTGACTTGCACAGGGCTGTGAGAACCTGGTTTAGTAGACTATAAGGGGAATTGACCGTGTGAGCTTCCTTAGAGAGTCTTTATCACTTTTGACTATATGGGTAATTGATTGTGTGAGATTCCTGAGAGAGTCTTTATCACTTTTGACTATATGGGGAATTGACCGTGTGAGCTTCCTCAGATAGTCTTTATCACTTTTGACTATATGGTGAATTTACTGTGTAAGATTACTTAGAGAGTCTTTATCACTTATGACTATAAGGGGAATTGACTGTGTGAGCTTCCTCAGAGGGTCTTTAACACTTTGGACTATAAGGGGATTTGACTGAGAGAGATTCATCATAGAGTCTTTGTAGTATCATTGTTTTGGTTGAACCAGAGGGATTAGGCTGAGAGTAATTCCGAGAGGGTTACCTGCTTTGATTAGCTATTGTTGATATATGAAACTGATTGTATTTGAAACTGTGGATTGTTTACTAGTGAGTACTTCCTTATTTACTAGTTCTTTTTTCTTGTTACCTATCATATATTCACTGACTATTAGGCACAGATCTTGTGGTGGTTGCCTACTGGGATTTATTCTCACACCCTGTTTGGGCCATGCTTTTGGGCCCAAACAGATTATATTATTGCAGGTATAGATATGGGAAAGCACCCTTCTACTTTAGGATTTTGACTGCTTTGGAGTTGGAGAGCATGGGACTAAGCTCAGGCTTTCGATGTTGTGGAGTTGTTACTGCTTTTCTTTTGTACTTTGATTTAGTAATATTTTTATTCCAGCATTGTGATTTGTTTGGTTTTTTTCTTAGACATGTGTATCATGCAACATTCATATATATATGTGTGCTCTAGTTTATTATTTCTAGTCTTCTGTTGTTTCCTTTTGTATGGATTATTACGGCTTCCACTATTCTATATATATTTTACTTCCACTGTGTTACTCTTCTAATGAGGGCATAGTCTCCCCACTATCACTCCCAAGGCCCTCACTACTATTCAGCATCCTCTAGCATTCGAGGAAATGCGCTTGAGACCATGTGACCAATCGGGTACGGGGCATCTCTGGGCGGCTTCCAGAACCAGGACGTTACAATTGATAGATATATAATCAATAAAAAAACTATTGAACCACACTTATTTTTAATAAACAAAAAAATATCACCAAGGGTGAAGTACTAGTATGAATAAATCTCTTTTTAAGTAACTCTTCTAACTGTTTTTTAATTTCAATAACTATAATGAATCTACTCAATAAGGGGGTTTTGAAATTTCCTAAGATTATAGCACTAATTCAACAGTGAAATTCAACCTCCTAGTCAAGAATAAGACTAGAAAAATCATCAAAAAATACATCTATATATTCATTTACTATTGGAACATCACTTATATGAAAAACATCCCTCTTTTTTACAATATGATAAAGAAAACTTTCATTGCTACCTTTAATCGTTTTCTTAGCTTCTTGATGTGTTATAATAGGTATGAAATCATTATTATATACAAATTAAAACTCACTATGAAAATTTAATATAAATTTATTAACTCTATAATCTATATTATCATTATAAACTAAAATTTAATCCATTCCTGGAATAACATTAAACTCAAGTATGGGAAAGACAACAAGATTTACAGGAAAACCCATTCCACAAATAATTATAGGAAGATTATTATAAATCATTTATTCCTTAATACTTCCACCAAGATCTTTTAATAAAATTTATTTATCCATTTCTTTATGTATATAGGTTAGAGTAAATATGATTAGATGCAATGATGATGTAATGATGATTTGATTGTGATTTTATAAAGGATTTGATACCTGATTGGGGTCATGTATAGTAGGAAGAGTGTATGAGGCTTAATTTCTTGATGTTCATGATACCTAACTATGATGTGGAGTGTGAGGATTAGTAACATGAAATGGGTGGGTCAGGGTGGGCCGGGCCTAGCTCATGCAGGTTTGAGCTCGTGCGGGTTTGTCTGAAAAAACCCCCATATAATGAAAACAAAAATTTTCAAGACCTCTCCACCCCACATAAGACTAAGGGTATCCCATGGTATTTCATGAATTTTAAGAAAAATATATCACTTATAATCATTTAAATATTTTATTTTTTCTCATTCTTAATTATAGTTGTGGGGAGAAGTATAGATTGACAATAGATAGAGTTTTAAAGGTGGTGATGGAACATTTTTCTATGGTTTAATAGTGGTATGTGGTGACGCTGATGCGGTGAGGATCTATTTTGATGAAAAGTTGGTGAGTGATATATGAGGATTGATTAATTATGATATGGGTTGTGTGGTGATACAAATAGATGGACCTGTGAATGAACAACAACTCTCCAAATAACAATCAGTTTTAGAGGAGGCTATTAGGGTTCCCATGATGTCCTTTCCTATTTTCTTAATAAAAAAAATAAAATTAAATAATAAAAAAATTAAATCAAACCCAAAAATATTACGATTATAATAACACTTTTATATTTGAAACCATGTTCAAGGGATATGTGTTCCATTTTTCAAGAGGTGTGATGAAACACCATGTCAATATGGTTAATAATTACTATAAAAATATTATAATATCATATTAAAACAATAAATATAGACCTACTTAAAAATCACGCGTGAATGAATGGTGAATTAGTATGACCATTATGGTGAGAAAACATATTTCATGGTTTAATAATTATTTTTTATTATAAAAAATAAAATGTTAAAGAATCATAAATTGTAAAAAAAATTAAATCAGGCTTGTGGGTTATCCACACCCACATGGGGTCAACCCTCTTTATCCCACACCTCCATGGGCTCAACCCACATAGGCATTCACTCTTAATGGTCAAAATATTTTTGCCCACCCCACCCCACATCTGCCCTATACTCACAAAGCCCGTGGGCCCATTTTTCATAACTGATGTGGATATATGGAAATGGGTGGTGAACATACATATAAGGAGGGGGTATGAGTTTTATGTCCTTTTAATTTATGTTACCCTATAGATATGTGTTTGGGAAAGGTTGACATATAGTTGTGTGGTGGTGTGGTATGTGGTGCTATAATTGTAGCCATGACTGGGAAGATTAGTATGTGGATGTGTGGTGTAGTAGTGAACTTATGGCATGAATAGATGGTTGTTTATGTATTATTTTTCATATTTTATTCCTTTATTCTTGGTTATTTATTGTGGGGTTTTTTAACTATCTTGCAACTATTTTGAGTTGAAGCATACTCTAAATAGGTAGGTGAGAAAAGTGGTGATTTTCAAGTCTTTTCATTGGTTAAATTTAATGATGTTTAGGGATTTCATGGTATTTATCATTTATTGATTATTTTTTCATTTTTTGTAATGGGAATTATTTTTTAATATTAGTTGGGAAAATGTTTGAGGATGTTGCAAGGAATATAAGAAATTACGGTAAATAAGGTGGAGCATAGAGTTCTGGGACGTATATTCTAATGTTTATCCTATTTATATTTTTTATTATGTTTTTATTTTATATTTTCACTCTTGTATAATTTTTCATACTTATTTAACATAGGTGATAATTTTCTTAGAAGGATGATCCTACTAAATACTCCCAATTAATCACCGCTCCATTATTAATAGATTAATATCAAGGATAGTCTAAAGAAGATGATAACTATTGTTCAGGTCACTTAAATGGATTTTGTGGTTGATTTAGAGTTTCAAGTGAGTTTCCTTTCATATATTTTCATGATGATAGCTTATTTTAAATATAAATGAAATTTGGGTTGAGATGTTTTTTATTAGATGGAAATTATTTGGAGTCGATTCGTGGTTTTGTTTCATTATTCCTTAGATTATGAGGTAAATGCCACCCATTAGTGTAGTTTGTACCCTCGGTGCTTGTTTCTAACCTATGTCCTATTTTAGGTGAGAATTAGGGGTCACTCTCACCTTTAATATTATCTTAGACAGGATTCCCCATGGAGGAGGATCATGAAAAAGTGGTATCAATGATTTTGGTTGAGAGTTAGGGTGGAGTTTAGAGTTAGGAATAGGTGAGAACTATATGGTATTAGTAATTCAGTGGTGAAACTTAAGAGTAATATGTGATATAAACCAAGGAGACCATCTAGGACACAAAATTTTTGGGGATCACTATGATTTGATATAATGAAATTAGCAACCCGCTGAAAATTTTTAGGTTAAATTTTAAACATTACATGGTAGAAATCATAGGAAGGTACATGTATCATTATCATTGGATAAATTATAATATCCATTGTAGGTTTTATATATATTTCCATGATTATTTTTATGTTTTCTAGTTGTTTATGATTTATATTTTACTTTTTTAAAATGGTTAAATTGACTTAAGGTGTTGTAAAATGGTAATTATTATGATTGTGTGGTTTAAATGAACCCTTATTGATTATCAAATATGATGTTTCAATGCTTGATACAACATTTTCTCCTTAAATTGACTTTCATTAAAACATATATCTAGTACACTCTCATGATTCATAAAATTGGTAGTAAATAATTTTTAAATATTTCTTACTATATGTGATCATAAACGTTTAATAGCCATTTAAAACAAGTTTCTCCTTAATAAATTTTATTTTGTTTATCTAGAATAATTTTTTTACAAATATTCTTCAATAATTTTTAGATTTCAATGTTAAGTGACATTCCATGTGTTACCTTAAATATATGATATATTTTAGGCATGTGTTAGAAATTTATTTTAAGATTTATTTTTTTTTCATTTATTTATATAGTTGTTAGAAGTTGAAAATCATGTATGGAGATAACCCATTAAAATTTGAAAAGTTTTACATGAAAGAATATTTTTATTCCTTTTAAAAGTATGATTTATATTTTGGGATTCTAGAATATTTATGTGTCATATGATGAAATGTAAATACCATGATAGGTGTAGTTTTTTGAAACATTTATGAGCATATCTAAAATAAAATGGTAACTAGAAATTATCATGTGGCATAAAAAGGGTGAAATGTGGACTGCTTATTGTAAGAAGCATGTCTAAAGTTGAATAATGTTTTCATGAATAGTTTTTAAAGCACTAGTATATAATTTCTCAATAATGTTTGTGTATCGATCATGTTTCACCTAAAATATAGATGTGAAAGTATGTTTCCATAAATATAATATGAATTCATGTTTCATTGGTGATAAAAATGTTTAAAGAGTATTTAGTTTGCGCATGAAAAGCATGATGCATGAGAATAATTCCTATTAATTTTTTCATTCACAATTCAAAAGCATGTCAAAGTGATATTATTGAAGTTTAAGGTAAGACGGTCCCTCTGAAATTTATTTTATTGAAATTTTAGGGTTGTTTATGATGTGAATTAAATGATTTTTTACTCAAATTATAGATATGATTTTCTGATATCCAGTTTTTTAAACCATAAATTGATAATCTAAAAGTTTTATAATGTTAAGTATTCCCCTAATGAAAATTTATTTTTAGAAATTTTATGTTGTTTTGTTACATTCTATTTGAAGTGGTCATTTTTTGACACAAATCTCTTTAGTGTTTGGTCTTGTTTGTGTTTGTTGAAAATTATATGAGTGTTTCAAAGTTTAATAAGGTTATGGAGAAGATGTGATTATTAGAGGATTGTTATATATTCATTAAATCAATAAGTTATACTTTTAAAGTCCAAAGAAAGAGGATATGTATATATGAGACTGATTCTATACCACAAAGAATTGGACCTTGCTACCTGAGGTTTTTAGAAGAACTTCAATATCGCTAGTGTTTCAAGGGTTCCTAAATATTAGAGATAATATTGCGATGTAATCCTGTTGGAAAAGATATTTTTATGACATAGGATACATCATAAATGGTTAATCTATACCATGAGGAGCTATGTTGGGGTAACTAGATAATTTTTAATATCACTATAATTTTGAGAAGTACTATAACCTAGAGGACAGGTTATGTGGTATTTGTTTGAAGAAGAAACGCACATCCTATAGAAACACATTGCTATGTGGGGGTGTGAATTTGGTAATAAGATTGATTTGATCTCTTAAAATCCTACAATATATCACATCATAGTGTAAATAGCCATGCCACAGTTGTTTATGTGTTTAAAGGAAGTTAAGGAGATCATGACATGGTCATGGGTAGTTCATAGAGGATCTTTTTCATGAGAAAAATAGACCTAGTAATAGGAAGTCGCACCATATAGTAATACTTATGACCATAAAATTTTAATGAATCCTTATTCTACACCGTAACGATGGATGGTATGCCTTATTAAAATCAAATAAGGATAAATCTAAATTATAGAATAGGAAATCATGTTGTAACAAAGTGGTTATAAGAAAATATGGAATTTTGACAGAGATTTTGTTCTCATGGTTTTATTCCATTAATGAAAATTAAGTGGAATTTTATCACCACATTCAAGTGGGGATGACACATGGCATGACCCTTATAAGATATTGGAATAATTTCTTGATCCTAACCCTTGGATCAAAGATAATGTGATTTTTTTTCTATACAACTGTACATATCAATTCCCTAGATGATAAGAGAGATATATTTGCAAGATAAACCAATAGAGTCTTGGAAAGAAGTAATGTAGAGTTTATTTCTAGGATTGTTGAAAAATTAAAAGTGATAAATAAAGAGGATATTATAGAAGTTTCATCCCACTAAAATTATATTAGATTTTTCAAAAGAGACACACCATTCTAGGTGTATTTTCATATTATTGTTTCATGAAGAATAAGTTTATCATTTAAGGATAATTTAATTCATCTTTTTTATGAGTGGTAGTGAGTTATTATCATTTTTATGAATATTATGTTTGGAGGGTCAGTATGGATACTCTATTGTGTAAAAAACAAAAGTAGTGCACTCTAGTGTTTTAAGTATATAGACACACATTCTTTTTATGATCCCTGGACTATCATGGTTAGGGTGAACCAAGTAATAATATATTATTATGTTTATTCATTTCATCACTCATAGAGAGAAATTAAGGGAGATAAATATATGTTACTCACATTGAGATAACATAATAATTTTTTAAGGGGCTGAGTTTTAAATAGTAATACCTTGATTCACCCCCCCCCCCCCCATCTGGGTAATATTCTTGAGAAGGTAAAAACAATTGCCATTATAGCTCAGTTAAGGGGTGGAATTTTTATCTTTATAAGAAGCATAGTAGTGATAGTGGTTTTTAATCACAACAACATTCAAATTTTTGAAGGAACAATTTCTAATTATGGAAGAATATGATGTGGCACTATATCTGGTCATTAGGGATGAAAGTTTACATGACATCCATTCAGAGTATATCATAAAATATATAAATATGGGATTTATCTAAAATTGGACACAAGTAATTGGATTCATATGAAAATGAAATCAATGAACTAGGGGGTTCTTAGAAAACCCTATTTTACACAACGTAATGTCTTGTAAAACCTCTCATGCTATGTGGGGGAAATCATTAATATTTACAAAGGTGATTATATAGTTCCAATAGTAAATTTGAATGTGGTGTGTGTAAAAACCTAGGTAATGTTAAGATAAATCATTTTCAATAATTATATTTTATAGATTTAGATTCATTATAAGAATATTAGGTAATTGTTTAGTCAAAAGGAAAAAAGCTTTATTTCTAACCAAATTGGGTTTTCATGAATTATATAGATTTATTTAAAAGATTTATTTCTAAAATATATATTTTTAATTTAGAAAAAAAATTAATTTTTTAATACATAATTTCAAAATTATTTTAAGATTAATTTTTAATAATTTTCTAAAAAATTTGATTTTTTTATGAATTGTGAAAAAAAATGATTTTTATTGAAAAATTTCTTTTCATTTAATAATTTACAAAGTTAAATTTTGTTTTAAAATTATTTAAAAGTAAAATTAATTCACTTATATTATTATAAATCCAATTTTGATATTTTTAATGAATTTTATACATGAATTTGGTATAAAAACTTCTTTATACTTACAAAGGAATTTTCCTGAAAAACCATTTTTTCACGTTTTGTAGGTTTAATTTTAATTTAAATTATTTCACTTCTTTGAGTTGAATTATATAAAATAAATTATATATTTTTAATAAGTATAATTATTTAATAATTTCAAATTAATTTTTGGTCATAATAAATAGTAAAAATAGTTAAAATCAGTTACCATTGTTAAGGTTAAAACATGTTTACCAGGGGGTTAAACTTAAGTGATAAGGGTTAAAATGACCTAAAAACTTGTATAAATTATATTGTATTGAAATATTTAAACCCTATATAATTTTATATTAATAAATGATACTTTTTATATCCATTTTTATTGATTAAGAAATTAATATATTTTAATCGTTTTAAAAATTCCAAGTGTGTCTTCTCCCCTACTTATAAAAGGACACCCACTCTTCTTTTTTATCCACACATAAAAACCTTTTATTTCATCTAATAACTACCCAAATAACTTTTTAAAATATATAAACATGTTCAAGAGGACCTATGATGATCATAAAACCATCATATAAATGATTTAGGTATAAATCTAAATAGGTTATCTGAAAAAGAGGTATAGTTATTAACCGAGCCTTCTTATTTTATTTCTTCTGGTACCTCCTTAAAATCATATTCATATAATATGAAATAAAAACACTATAATATTATATATAATAAAATGTTTTTATGTTAATTTAATAACCTATATCCATATCCTTTTTCCATAAAATGATAAATAAAACCATCATTCTTGTGTGTGGAGGACTACTGTATCACGAACAAATGTAATTTTTTTCCATCATTGTCTCTCAAGTATAGTTATAATGATAGATTTAATGTATATATGTAATATTCAAGAAATTTTTAATCATTTTTTAAATATAATATATCATATATTTTCTTACATTTCTATCCATTTAAAAATAATAACATCATTCGTGCATATGTGTAAATTACCACCTCTATGAAGTGATGTGAATCATTTTTCATGACCACATCACATGGATTTCATATATAACTTTATCAAAAGAAATTATATGATATTTACGACATAATAATCATTATTTAAAGATAAAATTACACTTAACTTATTTCCATCATGTTTATTGAAAAATTGAAACATTACTCATGCGTAAGAACGACCTACCATCTCCATAATTGTAACATAATTCATTTTTCATAATCATCTTTCATGGTTGGTTTTAAAAGTATAATTTATTTATAAAAATTATAATAATTTCATGATTATTATTCTGAATATTATGTAATAATTACCTATTTAACTATATTCTACTTACCAAATCCATTTTGGACATATGAGTCAAATGTCATCAAAACATCCAGTGTGAATTTAATTAATTTAAGTAATTGTATATAACAAGGTAATAAATAAAATAAAATGAATGATAAACTTGAAAATTGTTCTTAATAAAGTAAATAATTATTATAAGTTTATTATTCATGAAGATAGATACATGATGAGTCGAACTCGAGGTTGGGGGCACTTTACCTTAAAAACATCATTCTAAATATTTTTATTCTATATCCATATTCATAAAATTATTTTATAGATATATTTATATAGAAAAAAATGAATATAAAGAAAATTTTATATCACTTTTTACTTTCTTTCAATTGTTTTCAAAATAATTTTTTTTACATATTTTATACAGAACATTTTGATAAAAATGAAAATGGAATGCTTTATTTAAATGTATACAACAACAATGGTTTCTCCCAAATCAATAACCATTATTTAAAGTTTGGATTCCAATACAAGCTATAATGTTATATTTAAATAAAAAACTCGCATTCCCTTTGTTAAGGGTATTTTCAAAAAAAGGGTTTTAAATGAAATGGATATTTTGATATCTAAAAATGTTTTTTGTATGGGTGAAATGATTGTTTTTATGAGTATGATGATAGAAATTAACATTTTCATATATTATGATTATTTTATGGTTATTAAGAATTTTTTATTATGTGTGCCCGATATATATCATGATGATTGGTGGTCTGGATATAGCTCATGATGATGAGTGGCCCTGATATAGCTCTATAATGAATTGGGTAAAGGGACTTCCTTAACCAGTTAGGTTTCTCCCAAGGGATTATTATAATTTACCCTATAGGTTATTCCATTTGTAAGAGTGTTTGTAAGGGTGATATTAAAATGATATACCAATTTAACTACATTATTTATCTATACTTTCTATGGGTTTTCACAAAAATATTATTATATCACAAGGTAAGCTAATGAGATTAAGTTTAAAGTTAAGTTTATGATACTTATTAAGGGTAAAATTTATGTCTTTTTGAAAAATTATCCATGAGTTTTTCATGATTGTAAAGAAACTTTTATGAGTTTGATATTGCATTTAATATTTCTTATGAAATGTTTTATGAAAATATTTGGGTAGTGAAGTTGATTTCTTGATTAAGAAAATGTTAATTTTTAGCCCAAAATTTATTTATGAAATACAAAAAAAATATGACTATTCATGGACTAACGAGTTTCATTATTTCTTTTTATATGTCCCTTATTGATCTTTTTATACTCATCCAATTTTTTAAATTGTTTTTCGTAGGGTTTTAAGTATAATTTGGTGTAAGGATGAAGTCAATATGAAAATTTGGAAGATACTTCATGAAAACATAACTTGTTATTTCTTAAAAGTTTTGTATTGTGAGGAATTAGATACTGAGTGGATTTTTCCACCATGTGATGTAATCTTTATTTTTGAAATGGTGATGAACTAATTATCTAAAACTCTAAACTATAAAGATACTCAAAATTTAATAGATTGAATTCTTAACTTAAAACTCAAGATTATGTAAAATTTAAGTTTGGGTCCTTATTTTTGGTATCAGAGGAAAGTTTTAGATAATTTTAGAGGTTAATATAATGGAATTAAATAACCTTAAGAGATTCTAATTTACGGTTATCATGATATAGCATTTAAAAATTTCCATGTTGCTTCATTTAAACTATATCTATTTAAAATGGTTTTCCATAGGGTAAATAGGGAATCTGAATTTGGAAGTCACCAAGAGGACAATATCCTTCCAAATCAGTAATTTAGAATGGTTGGAATTAGAACTGAGCAGTTTTTTGTTGTGATGGTGTAGTTTATGTTGGCTATAAATGGTGGTGGTATCCATGCTAGAGAGAAACCAAATCTTATATAGAGGAATATGTCGATAGTGGATAATTTTATATGACATAACCCTCTATAATTAAGTGGATATTTTTACTCAATGGTAGTTGAGGTATGGATTAAAGCTATGAAAAAAGTATTTGAAGTCATGATTTGTTAGGATCATCGAAAGGTATCAATTCTATTTACCATGTTAAAGGTGAAGTCGATCAATGGTGGTCAACGATTGATAGAGATAATATTTCCATTATTATTTCTATATTTTTCAATGATTTAATCTTTTCCAATTAATAAATGTGATCTGATTTGCATCATTTTATGATTTTTGGTGAGTTTTAAGCTAAAATGTAAAAAATGGTTAATTCTATAAATTTAGAAGTTTTCTTTTTCTTCTTTCTTTTTGAAATAACTTCTAAAATTTTGATTAAATTAATGTGATTCCTTTTTTTTTAGTCTTATAGTTTTATTGGGATACAAATTATTCTTCTAGTACCATGTCCAATTCAAAACACAATGACCCATAAAAATCAATAAAATGGGTAAAGTTATTATATACAACAGAATGGACCCTACCTCATTAAATGAGTCATATATAGGTATATGGACATTAAAATTATCTGATTATATATGGGTTAGACATAGGATTTTATTGGTTATGTTCCCATTAAATTTTATGAAAAAAGGATCTCATTAAGGAGTTATTTGTGCGAGTCAAAGTGGAGTAGGTGAAGTAGTATTTGGAATCCAGAAAAAGTAATGTTTATTAATTTGGCCATATCTTCATTTAAAACTGTCCAAAATACTAAAAATTTTGAGGTTAGATATAAAAATTCATTACCAACATATTTTAAGGAGATACTTATTAGATTTTCAGCCATCTTATGGGAATAATAGAACCAAACTTCTAGAGGACAGATTTTCGAGAAACTTTTTATGTTCTTCTTTTTCCCTCTTTCCTTTCTTTTTAGTTATTAATGAATTATTATTCCTCTTTCTTATCAATTACCCTTACTATGAGGGGTAATCCTATGATTTATTTGGTAGGGGTATTTTTTAGCTTTTTTAATGTTTGATGTCATGCCCTTAATTGTATGAAATATTTATCTCTTCTGTGAAGTTGGTTTCAATTCTAATAATGGTTTTTATAATCATGTGTGATTGTATTTGATTTTATATTTTGTTGTTATTGTTTCTTTGGTAAATTAAAACTATCTCCCTAAACTAGGTTATGGTCTATATATGATGGCATAGATTAGGGATTAGTGGTGAAGTACTTGGATATCATCAGTACATGTGGGAGGGGTAGTTCATATTCTTGATTGTTTGGGATAAAAAAGACTCGATCGAGAATTTTCTAAATCAATTAGGGGTATTTGTTGAAACTATTTTAAAAAATAAAGGATATTATACCAAACTAAGATCTTAGTAGGTTTTAATCTCACAATAACCATTTACTAAAGGATTAAGAGGAATCAATCGTGGAATCTCACTTTAATCGGTTTAGTAGAAGAGGATTTGATAAATTAGAACTATTATAACATTAAAATTGGAAAACTAAACATGACCTAATCAACCTTATCATATAATAGTTTCAATCACTCTTTTTGTCAATTTTTTCTTAATATTTTTATTAAATTTTTTTCCTTTTTTTATTTTCTTTTCTTTTCAAAATCAAACAATTTCAAAAATACCCAATTTTCTCTCTAATTAAAGGTGACATCTTGATTATTGAGCACTCCTCTGAGGCGAAAACCTAGGTTAACCACTTTTTTGTATTTTTAACTTAAAAAATAATTGTTTTTTCCATACCCCAAATAGTCACATGTCAAAACTTGGTACTGTTGTCAGGGAAGTATTTCCAACAATATAATTCTAAGATTTCATAAATAAGTTTATTTTCTTCCATTAAAAAAACTAAGAAATATTTTACATGGTGTATGAAAATTTCAATTATTATTATTGGATTGATTACTAATATTTCTAGGTAAAATGGTTCATAATTATGAGGATTTCCCCTTTAAAAATCTTGATGTACTCACTTTTTTTTCCAAGAAAATGATGAATGGCCATGTCATAGGTATCTCACTTCAATAACTGATAGACATGGTGAATCAAGTCAAAATTTATTATCAAATATTTAATTCCAAGGAGGAAGTCACGTTGGATAAAGTACCTCAACTTGAACCAGAATTATAACCAGTGGTGGATGTGAATTCTCCACTCATCTTTCAAATAGAGGAGTCTGACTACCTACCTCTACCGAGTGAAATTCAACTCCAAGAGGAACTTTCCATTGAAGAATAAATTCAAGCGAAGCCACTTAAGGGAGATGATTTTTTTATAAAATCTTTTCATTCTGATTTTATAGAATATGAATTGATTACAACTTCCCCTTGTTTTAAATTTTTAGATTCTTCCAACACTTGTATTTCCTTAGTGGATGAGGAATAAAAATAAGACGCACCTGATGAGGAACATATATAGCTCCCTAAACTTGTTGAAAATTTATTGGAGGGAGTATAAGAGGAGATACATGGGGATTTGTATAAGAAAATAGAGATGTAAGATGCATACTTTGAATGTTAATAATTTGATATTGATACTTCAGGCTTTAATTTTTTTCAAATAGAATTACACTCTAACTTTACCTTTGATTTTTCCACTAATACTGCATACCTTCAGCAACCACTATAGAATTAATAAGAGGTTGTGAAAGTGGAAACCATGATAGTGGAGGAATCATTCTTTATCCTAACCCCACCAAGAAATTTGTATCTTTTTTTAATATATCCATGGATTCCTCAAAAAAAGGAATATGTTATTGATTTAAGGAATAATTTATAGTGGTTCATATTAAATAAATTCCACAAACCTTTAGATTGGGGATAACCAACTAAAAATGCCTATCTAGAGGCAGTAAAAACCTAGGGCAAACTTAGAGGATTAAACTAAGATCTATCTTTATTTTCTTACACTATTTCTATTTTAATTTTATTTTAATAAATCTCTTATATTATTTTCTATAATTTTGGTTGAAGGATTTCATGTGTGAAACACTTAAGAGCTTAACTCAATGATGCACTACCAATATGTCAGGTTGTACCTTTCCTTTACCCTTTATTTTTTGTTGTGATTTAACTTCAAATATAATTACATGAAAAATCAGCATGTATTCATTGTAGATAATACATCATTTAAGTATGGGGGAGGAAACCTTTTTACTTTAGGAATTTCAAATTTATTTTTTTATATTTTTCCTTTAGTTTAGGAATTTAAAATTTTTATTTTTCTATTTTTTTTAAGTGTGTTTTTAAAAATTTTGTGTCTCTTTTTGATTTTTTTGTGTGTTTTAAAAAAAATGAGCTGAAATTATTCTCATCACCATTTTTGAAACCCCTGTCTATGAGTGAAACAATTTACCCCATGAAACTGAGCTTAATTGAATGTTGAAAATGAATTTGTTTCAAGTTAAAATATTTATAAATTTCATGAAAAGTACTCTGATTTCTGAATCTCATGACACATCTCACTATCTTTATCATTAAAATCACTTTATTTTGAGGCTTATGATCCATTTTTTTATATTATTTTCATTCAAATCACTTATTTAGAGAACCAAACCATGCTTATTTTAACCAGAATATGATTTATTCCTATAAAACATTTAGGGTTTGAGGTAATTTTTTTTTAAATAACAGAGGCATTTATTTGGTATTAAATCCCCCTTTTCAATAAAATACTTTTTATTATGGACTGTCATTAACATTAAATCCTTATATCCATTAGAATCCATGAATATCCTATTATTTTATCCACATTTCAAGCCTATTTTCCCTATCCAACCTTCTCTTGAAGTGGAATTGCATGATCTAGTTGAACTTAAGTGTGGGGGGATTTTATTTTGTCACGATACCTCATTTGGTGATACTTTGGGAGGAAAATAAAATGTTAAATAGATGTGTTTTCTGCTAAAATTTCATTTTGTTGAAATTTATGCCTTTTCTAGAGCTTTTATGTAAAATAATTTGTGTCTTTCTGGATCTTCTAATAGAGAAAAAAGGTTGTGCATATTTGGAGCTTTCGAGAAAAATCGTGTTTGAGATGATTGACATTTTTTCTACTAAAATGTTGAATGGTGTGAACTTTCCTTAATTATTCATAATTATATAGCTAAATTACTACTAAGGGTAGTGAGGATGATACCATACTTAAGTGAAAATTAGAATCTTGCAATTTTTCTTTAAAAATAGTCAAACCCTCCTTATTCTACATTAGAATTTTTCACATAAAAATCCTACCTATTCAAATCCATAGAACAACCCGGAAAATTCCTCATGATAAATATATTTCCTTGACTCACATCGGGTATATATTTATGAATTTATCAAGCCTATGGTTACCCTTTCATGAGTATTGAATGAGAAAGACATTGTTTAAAATTTAAATTTGTGTGATGCGGGAAAATAAAGCAAGGTAAGTGTTTTGTGTCCATGGGAGGATAAATGTAGTGGAAATATATTGAATTATATTAATTTATAACTATAAACAATAGTTTTTATGAGGCATAATATATTTTACTTTCTTGGTGTTTAATTGGTGGATCTCATTGATATGTGTTTTAAATTTGCTTTGATTTGATATTGAAGTTTACTTTTCTAGGAGTCCAGGTGCTAAGTGTAGGTGAATTGATAGATATAATATTTTCATTATTATTTATATTCATTTCAATGATTTAATCCCTTAAAATTAATCTATTTGATGTGATTTTGATCATTTTATGATTTTTAGTGAGTTTGGAGCTAAAATGTGAAAAATGGTTAATTCTATAAATTTAGTTGTTTTCTATTGATTCTCTTTTTTGAAAATAACTTCTACAATTTTGATCCAATTCATTTGATTCGTTTTTTTAGTATTACAATGTTCTTAGGGTACAAATTATTCTTCTAGGCCCATATCCAATTCAAAACACAATGACCCATAAAAATCAATCAAATAGAGAAAGTTATTATGGATGATAGAATAGACCCTACCTCATTAAATGAGGTATATCTTTGTATACCCACCTTAAAATGATATTATTCTAGTTGGTTTAGACATATTAATTTTTGGGTCATTTTTACATTAAATTTTAGAAATAAGGGATCTCGTTAAGGCATCATTTGAGCGAGTCAAAGTTGAGTAGGTGAAACAGTATTTAGAGGACAGAAAAGGTCATGTTCATTAATGTGGACATATCATCCTTTAAACCTATAAAAAATATTTAAAAAATTTAGGATTGATAGAAAAATCGGTTCCTAACATTTATAAAGAAATACACTTTTGATTTTCGTCTATCTAGTGGGTATAAAAGAATCTAACTTCTGGAAAATAGATTCTAGAAGAAATTTTTATGTTCTTTTTTTACCTATTTCCATTATTTTTAGCTTGGTAATAATTTATTTGTCACACTTATTCTAAAATACCCTTACCATGGTGGGATAATCCTATGAGTTATTAGGAAGGGAGTGGTTTTTATCTTTTTTAATGTTTCAGTTCGTGCACTAAATTGTATAAATATTTCTCTCTGTTGCAAAGTTGGTTTCAATTCTAATAGTGGTTTTATTATCTTGTGTGATCGTATTTGATTTTATATTATGTTGTTATTAATGCTTTGGTAAATGAAAATTATCTTCCTCCCCTAGGTTTAGGTTTATATACAATATAATAGATCAGGTCTTAGTGGTGAAGTATTCGGCGATCGTTAGTACATATGGGAGGGGTAGTGCATATTCTTATTTGTTAGGGATAAATAAGAACCAATCAAGAATTGCCTAAATCAATTGGGGGTATTTTCAAAAAAAAACTTTCATAAAATTAAATATATTAGACTAAAATAATATCTTGGTAAGGTTTACTCTCACCATCATCATTTACCAAGGGAGTGAAAGGAATCGATTGTGGAATCTCACTTTAATCGGCTTAGTAGAAGAGGATTGGATAAATTAGAACTATGATAACATTGAAGTTATAAAACTAAACTAGACCCGATCACCCTTGTCATATAATAGTTTCAATCACATGTTTTGTAAAAAAATTCTCAATATTTTTCTTAAATTTGTTTTCTTTGTTTATATTATTTTCTTTTCAAAATCAAAAAATTTCAAAAATACCGCATTTTCCCTCTAATTAAAGGTTACAGATTGATTGTTGAGATCTCCTCTCTGGAGACAACCTAGGTTAACCACTTTGCTACATTTTTAACTTAGTAAATAATTATTTTTTCCACACCCCATGATAGGCACATGTCAAAATATGGCATTGTGGATGAGGAGGTAGTGCCAATAGTCTAATTCTAGAATTTCATAAATACATTTCTTTTATTCCATTAAAAAAACTAAAAATTATTTTCCATGATGTATTCAAATTTTAATTATTCTTCCTGGATTGATTACTCACAGTTGCAGGGACAAATGGTTCATAATTATGAGGAGTCACTCTTTCAAAATATTTATGAACTCGCTATTTTGTCCAAGAAAATTATGAATGGCCATGTCACGGGTATCTCACTTCAAGAACTAATGGACATGGTGAATCAAGTCAAAACTTATTATCAAATATTGAAGTCTATGAAAGAAGTTACATTGGATAAAGTACCTCAACCTGAACTATAATCATAACAAGTGGTGGAAGTAAATTCTCCACTCATCTTTCAAATAGAGGAGCCTAACTACCTACCTCTACCTAGTGAAATTCAACTCTAAGAGGCACTTTCCACTAAAGAATCAATTTTATTCAAGCCACTTTAGGGAGATAGTCTTTTTCTAAACTCTTTTTATTCTGATTTTATAAAATATGAATAGAGTACTACTTCCCCTTGTTTTAAATGTACAAGATTCATCCAACACTTATATTTCCTTGGTGGATGAGGAAGAAAAAGAAGATGCACTTGATGAGGAACTTATAGATATCCCTAAACTTATTGAACATTTATTTGAGGGAGTACAGGAGGATATCCATGTGGATTTTCCTAAGAAAATAGAGACACACAATGCGTACTTTTAAAGAGAATAATTTGATATTGATACTTCATGCTTTAATTTTGTTCAAACGGAATTACACTCTAACTTTCCCTTTGATTTTTCCATTGATTCAGCATACCTTTATCAACCACTGGAGAATAAAGAAGATGCTGTTAAAGTGGAAACCATGAAAGTTAAGGACTCATTCTTTATCCTAACCCCACTAAGAAATTTGTATCTTGTTGTACTAGGGGGTATTTGGTGTACTATATTTATGGATTTCTCAATAAAAAATAAGACTTTTATGATGGAATAAATAAGTTATGATGGTTCATATTAAAGAAACTCCACCCACAATCAGATTAAGAATAACCAACTAAAACGTACTATCTGAAGGTAGTCAAAACATAGGGCCCACATAGGGGATTAAACCAAGATCAATACTTATTTTCTCAATCTATTTGTATTTTAATTTTATTTTAATAAATTTATTATGTTATTTTATATACTTTTGGTTTTAGGTTTTCATGTATGTAGTACTTAAGATCATAATTCAATGATGTACTACCAATAAGTTAAGTTGTAACTTTCCATTACACTTTATTACTCACTATGATTTAATTTCAAATATAATTACATGATAAATCAACATGGATGCATTATGTACACTACATCATTTAATTTTGGGATAGGGAACCATTTTAGTTTAGGAAGTTCAATTTTTTTCTTCTATTTTCCCTTTATAGTTTAGGAATTTCAAATTTCTCTTTTTATATTTTTCCTTTGTGGTTTAGGAATTTCAATTTTCTATTTTTCTATTTTTTTAGAGTGTTTTTAAAATTTTTGTGTCTCTTTTTGAATTTTTGTGTGTTTTAAAAAAAATTGAGTTGACATGATTCTCATCACCATTTTTGAAAACCATTCCTATGAGTGAAAAATTTTACCCCAAGAAATTGTGCTTAAATGATTGCTGAAAATGACTTTGTTTCTAGTTCAAATATTTAGAAATGTCATAAAAATTACTCTTATTTTTGAATACCATGAAACATATCACTATATTTATCATTGAAATCACTTTCTTTTGATGCTTTTGAACCACTTTTTTCATATTTTTTTCATTCACCTCACTTCTTGAGAGAACCAAACCATGCTTGTTTTAACCAGAATTTGATTTATTCCTATCAAAACTTGAGGGTTTGAGGTGATTTTGTTTTAAATAATTGAGGAATTTATTTGATTTTAATTCCACCTTTTCAATAAAATATTTTTTATTATGTCCAAACATGAACATTTAATCCTTATAGACCATATAATCCATGAAAATCCTATTATGTTTGCCACATTTCAAGCCAATTTTCCCGATCCAATCTTCTCTTGAAGTGAAATTGTGTGATATAGTTGAAATTAAGTGTGGGGTGGAGATTATATTTTGTCGTGATACCTCATTTGGTGATAATTTGGGAGGAAGATAAAATTTTAAAGAGATTTTTTTCTGCTAAAAATTCATTCCGTTGAAAGATGTTCCTTTTCTAGAGCTTTCATGTAAAAGAATTTGTGCCTTTCTGGAGATTCCATTTGAGAAAGAAAGTTGTGCCCATCAGGAAATTTAGAGAAAAATTATGGCTAAGTTGACTGACATTGTTGCTACTGAAATGTTTAATGGTGTGCACTTTTATTGATTTTTAATGATTATAGAGCTGAATTACTTCTAATTGGAGTGAAGATGATACCATACTTGAGTGAAAATTAGAATCTTTTAATTTTTCTTTAAAAATAATCAAACCCTATTTATTCTACCTTAGAATTTTTCACATCAAAATCCTACCAACCGGAAGCCACAGAACAGCCCTGAAAATTCCTCATGATAAACACATGTCCTTGACTTACATCGGGTGGATATTTAGGAATTAATCAAGCCTATGGTGACCCTTGCATGAGTATTGGATGAGAAAGACATTGTTTAAAATTGAAATTTGTGTGATGACAGAAAATGCAAGCGAGGTAAGTGTTTTGTGTGAATGGGAGGAGAACTTTATTGGAAATATATTGAATAATATGAATGGATTACTTGAAATAATGGTTTTTTATGCGGCATAATATCTTTTTTTCCTTGGTGTTTAATTGGTGGATCTCATTGATATGTGTTTTAAATTTTCTTTGATTTGATATTGATGTTTAGTTGTCAAGGATTCCAAGTGCTAAATGTGGGGGAATTGATAGATCTAATATTTTCATTATTATTTATATTATTTTCAATTATTTAATACCTTTCAATTAATCAAAGTGATCTGATTTTCATCATTTTTGTTATTTTTAGTGAGTTTTGGGCTAAAATATGAAAGATGGTTAATTATGTAAATTTAGCATTTTCTTATTACTTCTGTTTTTGGACATAACTTCTACAATTTTGACCCAATTCATGTGATTTATTTTTTTAGGATTACAGTGTTCTTGGGATACAAATTATTCATTTGGGCCCATATCCCTCCAAATCATTTTTTTTTATTTTTTTTAAATCCACTTTATAGAAAAGTGGTAACCTCACAACAACCAAATACAAACCAAAATACCATAATTCAAATTTCAAAAAACAAAAGATGAAACAACCACCAAATTTAAAATTCAAGAATCTCAGGTTACGAAGCCTTGAACAGCGAGCTGCCTCGATCCACTCCCCTTCAAAGTTGAGTACACCACGTCGCCACCAAAACATAGGAACAGGACCATCGGCCATCAACCCACTACATATTTATAACATCATCACAGAAGGAACCTACGACCATGGGATCCACTCATCATAAACCACATTCATCGCCGATAAGAACCTCATCATCGGTTTTTTTCAAAACACAAACCCCCATCCCAAAATCAGCAAACTTTAAAAGGCTCCATCTTCCAGAAGACTCCCAATTCAAAATTTTCACATTGGGACCCGATTCCACCTAAACCTGCATACCGACCAAAGTACCCATCACCACAGCATTGAAAAACAAAAACTCAATATTAAAATAATACCAAGACAAAAATCTCCTCAGACAACGCGTGAAATCATGAATGACTCGAACAACCACCAATCACGTGTCGCACTCGATGCAACCATATTCATCCCCATCAGAACCTTCAAGAACCAACCACTGAAGGTATTCACCGTCACCCTAAATAGAACCATCACCACTTCCTCCCCAAGCCGCATGAGAACGACAAATGACATCATTTAAACAGTGAAATAAAACAAAACAAAACTAGAATGATACCAAAATGAACTGAAAATCATGTCAGGGAATCATACCAATCAACCAAAAGCAGCTGAAATGAAGATATTAAAAAACTGAAATCCTCCACAGCACAAGACAAGAACTGGGGATGCCTTCTAGGACACCATGGATGAACGAACACACATCCCAAATCTTTCTAGCAGCCACCGTAGCTGACCAACTAAGAGAGCGGAAAATAGATCATGAAGCCAGAGAAACGAAGGTATTAGTCGGGGCTTCAATGGAGAATAATCCATTAGGATCTCCAAGCACTATACACAATAACCATCCAACAAAGACCACTACATCACATATTGATGCTAGAAAAAGACGAACCACCTAGAATACTGAGGACCAGACGACCCACACATCCCAAAGCCTCCAAGAATCCACTACAATGAACCAACTGGGAGAGTGGCGCTTAATCCGAAGGCCAGAGCAGTGATTGGGTCTGGTCGGGGTGTCAATAGAGAAGTAAAACTATGATGCCACTAACCCCATCTGATGAAGCCACCGCCAAAAAAAATACACCTAAAATAGAAAAAAATGGAAACCACCACCCATAATAAATCATCATGAGAGGCCAAGACTCGAAGAAGGAAGTGGAAAGGGGGAGACGAGGCCAGAGACGGCGTTCCAGCCTCCCCCACTGAGGAACCACCCAACAACCCTAGTGGAGAGAAGGCGATAAAGAGATACCACTCATAGGCCCCTTATGGGGCCATATCCAATTCAAAACACAATGACCCATAAAAATCAATCAAATGGATAAAGTTTTTATCGCCGAAAGAATGGACTCGACCTCATTAAATGAGTCATATCTTGGGATACCAACCTTAAAATGATCCGATTCTATTTTTGTTAAACATTAGACTTTATGGGTCATGTTCCAATTAAATTTCATGAATAAAGGATCTCATTAAATCATCATTTTGGAGAGTCAAAGTAGAGTAGGTGAAACATTATTTGGAGGCCAGAAAAAGTCATGCTCATTAATGCGTCCATATCCTCCTTTAAACCTATCTAAAATCTTTGAAATTTTTAGGGTCAATAGACAACTTCATTCCAGCATATTTTAAGGAAATGCCTCTGTGATTTTCGGCCATCTAGTGGGAATAATAGAAGCTAACTTCCGAAGGACATATACTTGGGGAAATTTTTATGTTATTTTTCCCTCTTTCCTTTTTTTTAGTTTCGTAATGAATTCTTCTTCCCCCTTCTTATAAATTACCCTTAACATGGTGGGGTAATACTATGAGTGATTAGGGAGGGAGATTTTTTTACCTTTTTAATGTTTGAGTTCAAGCACTTAATTGTATGAAATCATTTTATCCTCTGTGAAGTTGGTTTCAATTCTAATAACGGTTTTTATTATCTTGTGCAATCGTATTTGATTTTATACTCTGTTGTTATTATTTCTTTGGTAAATTAAAATTATCTCACTCCACTAGGTTCTATTCTATGTATGATGTAATATATTAGGTCTTATTAGTGAAGTAATCAGTGATTGTCAGTACATGTGGGGGGTAGTGTATATTCTTGATTATTTGGGATAAACAAGACTTGATCTGGAATTGACTAAATAAATTGGGGGTATTCGCAACAAATCTTTGAAAAAAGGAAAGATAGTATACCAAACTAGGATCTTGGAAATGTTTACTCTCACAATAACCATTTACCAAGGGAGTAAGAGGAATCAATCGTGGAATCTCACTTTAATTGGCTTAGTAGAATATGATTGGATAAATTGGAACTATGATAACATTTCAATTGGAAAACTGAACCTGACCTAATCACCCTTATCATATAATAGTTTCAATTACTTGTTTTTTCAATTTGTTCTCAGTATTTTTCTTAAATTTTTTTCCTTTTTTATTTTATTTTCTTTTCAAAATCAAACAATTTTAAAAACACCTCATTTTCCCTATAATTAAAGGTGATATCTTGATTATTGAGCTCTCATCTCTAGAGACAACCTAGGTTAACCACTTTACTGCATTTTTAACTTAGTAAATAATTCTTTCTGCCACACCCCATGACAGAAACATGTCAAAACTTGGTATTGTTTCTAGGGAGGTACATATAAAAATCTAATTCTAATATTTCATAAATAAGTTTCATTTATTCCATTAAAAAAACTGAAAAATATTTTCCTTTATGTTTTCCAATTTCAATTATTCTTCTTGGATTGATTACTCATAGTTTTAGGGGAAATGGTTTATAATTATGAGGATTATCTATTTAAAAATATTGATGAATTCATTATTTTTTCCATGGAAATAATGAATGACCATGTCACATGTATCTCACTTCATGAACAGATAGACGTGGTGAATCAAGACAAAACTGATTATCAAAGATTGAAGTCCAAGGAAGAAGTTACATTGGATAAAAGACCTAAACCTGAACAAGAATCATAACTAGTGGTGGAATTGAATTCTCCACTCATATTTCAAATATAGGATCCTGACTACCAACCTCTACCCAGTGAAATTAAACTCTAAGAGACACTTTCCACTAAAGAGTCAATTTAAGTCAAGCCACTTAAGGGAGATAATATTTTTCTAAAAAAATTTCATCTTGATTTTATAGAATATGGATTGATTACTACATGACCTTATTTTAAATTTAAAAATTCATCCAACAGTTGTATTGAATTGGTGGATGAGGAATAAAAAGAATATGCACCCGATGAGGAACATATAGAGCTCCCTAAATTTATTGAACATTTATTGGAGGGAGTACAAGAGGAGATCCATGTGGATTTGCCTAAGGAAATATAGACACAAGATGTGTAATTTTAAAGGGAATAATTTGATATTAATATTTCATGCTTTAATTTTATTCAAATATAATTACACTTTGACTTTACCTTTGAATTTTAAATTGATGCATCATACCTTAAATAACCACTAGAGAATAAAGAAGAGGTTTTGAAAGTGGGAACTATAAAACTAGAGGACTCGTTATTTATCCTAACTCAACCAAGAAAGTTGTATCTTGTTTTCTTAGGGGTATATTTAGTGTACTATTTCCATGGAGTTCTCAAAAAAAGACGTTCATTATGGAAGGAAGAAGTTATGGTGGTTCATATTAAATAAAATCCACACACCATCAGATTGGGTATAACCAGCTAAAATTACCCATCTAGAGGTAGTCAAAACCCAGGTCCCACTTCGGGGATTAAACCAAGATCTATACTTCTTTTCTCACTCTATTTCTATTTTAATTTTATTTTAATAAATTTCTTATGTTATTTTTTTTACTTTTGGTTGTGGGATTTTAGGTGTGCAGTACTTAAGATCTTAACTCAATGATGCACTACCAATAAGTCTGATTGTACCTTTCCTAAACACTTTATTACTTGTTGTGATTTAATTTGAAAAATAATTACATCATAAATCAACTTGAATGAATTTTAGACACTATATCATTTAAGTGTAGGGGAGGGAACATTTTTAGTTTATTAATTTAAAATTTATTTTTTTCTATTTTTTCTTTGATGTTTATGAATTTCAAATTTCTATTTTTTCTATTTTAAAAAAAGTGTGTTTTTCAAATTTTTGTGTCTCATTTTGAATTTTCATGTTTTTTTTAAACAATTGAGCTGAAATGATTCTCATTTCCATTTTTTAAACCCATTACTAGGAGTAAAAAAATTTACCCCATGAAATTGAGCCAAAATGAATACTTAAAATGACTTTGTTTCAAGTTCAAATATGAAAAAATTTCATGAAAATTACTCTGATTTTGTGATCTCATGACACATTTCACTATCTTTATCATTGAAATAACTTTCTTTTCAGGCTTCTAAACCATTGTTTTCATATTTTTTTAATTTACCTCACTTCTTGAGTGAACCAAACCATGTTTTTCTAACCAGAATTTGATTTATTCCTATCAAAACTTAATGGTTTGAGTTACTTTTATTTTAAATGATTGAGGAATTTCTTTGGTTTTAAATCCCCCTTTTCAATAAAATCCTTCTTCTTGTGTCCCACCATTCACATTTAATCCTTATATCCCTTATAATTCATGAACATCCTGTTAGTTTATCCACATTTCAATCTAATTTTCCTTATCCAACCTTCTCTTGAAGTGAAATTTCATGGTCTAGTTGAACTTAAGTGTGGGGGAGAGATTGTATTTCTTTCATTCTACCTCATTTGGTTATACTTTGGGAGGAAAATAAAATTTTAAAAATATTTTTTTTCTACTAAAAAATCATTCTGTTGAAATTTGTTCCTTTTCTGGAGCTTTCATGTAAAAGAAGTTGTGCCTTTTTAGAGCTTTAAATAGAGAAAGAAAGTTGTTCCTATAAAGAGCTTTCAAGAAAAAACATGTTTGAGATAATTTACATTTTTGCTATTAAAATGTTTAATGGTGTGAACTTTACTTGATTTTTTATGATGATGGAGCTAAATTACTACTAACGTGAGTGAGGATGATACCATACTTGAGTGAAAATTAGAATCTTGCAATTTGTCTTTAAAAAGAGTCAAACCCTCCTTATTCTACCTTATAATTTTTCATATCAAAATCCTACCAACCAAAAGCCAAAGAACAACCCTAAAAAGTCCTCATGATAAACACATGTCCTTGAATCACATCGGGTGAAGATTTAGTAATTTATCAAGCC
Source organism: Viscum album (assembly GCA_963277665.1). Lineage (NCBI taxonomy): Eukaryota > Viridiplantae > Streptophyta > Magnoliopsida > Santalales > Viscaceae > Viscum > Viscum album. The sequence goes on from OY728129.1 coordinate 283,832,532, forward strand.
TATAGTGACCCTTGTATGAGTTTTAGATGAGAAAGTCATTGTTTAAAATTGAAATTTGTGTGATGAGAGAAAATGAAAGTGAGGTAAGTGTTTTGGGTGCATGGGAGTAGAAATGAAGTAGAAATATATTGAATTATATAAATGTATAAATTTAAATAATGGTTTTTTATGTGGCATAATATCTTTTGTTTCTTGTTGTTTAATTGGTGGATCTCATGGATATGTGTTTTAAATTTTCTTTGATTTGATATTGATGTTTACTTGTCCAGGATTCCAAGTACTAAGTGTGGGGGAATTGATAGATCTAAAATTTTAATTATTATTTATATGTATTTAAATGATTTAATCCCTTCTAATTAATCAATGTGATCCGATTTGCATCATTTTATGATTTTTGGTGAGTTTTGAGCTAAAATGTGAAAAATGGTTAATTATGTAAATTTAGTAGTTTTTTGTTGAAACGATTTTTCAAACATAAATTATAAAATTTTGATACAATTCATGTGATTATTTATTTTATTCTTACATTATTTGTGTGCTAAAAATTATTCTGTTGGGTCCATATCCAATTTGAAACCCGATGACCTAGAAAAATCAATCAACTAGAGAATGTTATTATGGCCGGTAGAATGGACCCTACCTCATTAAATGAGTCATATCTCAGGATACTCACATCAAAATGATCTTATTCTAGTTGGGTTAGACATAGGAATTTATGGGTCATGTTTCCATTAATTTCATGAATAAAGGATCACATTAAGGTATCATTTGAGCGATTCAAAGTGGAGTAGGTGAAACAGTATTTAGCGGCTAGAAAAGTTCATGCTCATTAATACAGACATATCTTCCATTAAATCGGTTAAAAATCATTGAAATTTTTAGGGATGATATAAAACTTTATTCCCAACATCTTTTAAGAAGATAACTCTATTATTTCCAACCATATGGTTGGTAGAACATAAGCGAACTTCTAGAGGATATATTCTAAAGAAAATTTTTATGTTCTTCTTTTTCCCTCTTTCCTTTATTTTTAGTTTTATAATGAATTATTCTTCCCCCTTATTCTCAATAATCCTTACCATGGTAGTGTAATACTCTAATTTATTGGGTAGTTATAGCTTTTAACCTTTTGTAATGTTTGAGTTCACGCACTTAATTGTATGAAATATTTCTCTCTTCTGCGAAGTTGGTTTCAATTCTAATAACGGTTTTTATTATCTTGTGCGATCATATTTGATTTTATTCTATTTTTATTATTTATTTGGTAAAATAAAATCACCTCCCTCCACTAGGTTTTGGTCTATATACGATGGAATAGATCAGGTCTTTGTGGAGAACTACTTAGTGATCGTCAGTACATGTGGGAGGGGTAGTGCATATTCTTGGTTATTTGGGATAAACAAGACCCGGTTAGGAATTACCTAAATCAATTAGGGGTATTTTCTACAACTCTTTTAAAAAATAAAATAGAGTAGACCAAAATAATATCTTATTAAGGTTTACTCTCACTATCACCACTGACCCATAGAGTGAGAGGAATCGATCATGGAATCTCACTTTAATCGGCTTAGTAGAAGAGTATTGGATAAATTGGAACTATGATAACATTGAAATTGGAAAATTGAACCTAACATGATCAAACTTATCATATAATAGTTTCAATCACCTGTTTTTTCAATTTTATTTGGTGTAGTAAACTAGATTTTATTTTATAAAAGAGTGAAATTTCATTTCTAAATTATATGGAAAAAGATATTATTTCCAGAGGAGTACCACTTCACTTATTTTTTAAATATTTGAATTGAATTCCAAGTAAATTGTTGAACCTGGACCACTTGGGTATTTTTAATATTATGTTGAATTCCAAAAACAACTTCTTGTTTACTATAAATTGTAATTTACATACTGTTATTTGAGTTTACTTAAAAAATTTATGTGAGTTGTCAATGTAAAATGCATGTACCCTATATGATACATACTGAATGGTTATAGAAAATTATTCCCCCTACTCATAGTTGGTGTAATGAATGATATTTTTTTGTATGCATGTTGATATTTTTTATTTTTCTTTTGACACTTTGTACATGATTTTCAATATTGAATTGTAAACCATTTGAGCTAATATTGTTTTCATTTTCTCTTCCACTGTGAAATTTAATATTGAAAACAATGTTGGGTTTTAAGTGTGGGGGAGCGGTCCATTATGTGCCAAACTGTATTTCATTAAGTATATATTGAAATACCACTAAAATTTATTTTTTTAGCTTCATTTAACACATTCAATGATTGAGATGTTTTCTAAAATTTAGATTTTTTTACTACCTTGAGGGGGTTAATCATATCTATTTCTCTATTGATTAAATTGGGATCATATTTTCTTTCTCTCTCTTAAACACTTTTTTTACCTGAGAATGTTTATAGGCTAAAACATTTTTAAAAATAACATCTTTTTTGGCATTATTTTTTTTCATTTTTAAGATAGATTTACATTCACTGAATATGTTTAACTGGTTCCATGAGGAAAAAAATGATTTTAATGTTGGTTAATTTTATATTCCAATATTTATATATTTTACACATATAATATTTCAGTTATTCTTATGAATTTTGTTCTAGATTGAGCATTTATAGTTTAAAAACATATATTTTTAGAATTTAGTACTAATTGATATTCATTGTATAAATGTGAAGTAATACGATTTTTTGATAAAAAATGTTGAGTTCCCTGGACTGACTTTTACATTCCAACTATTCTATAATATAGTACTGAAACTATTGTGAGCATTATCTATGACCTTCATTTGAGCTAATTGATTTTCTTTTGTAGTTGGGATAATAAATTAAAATGTATTATGTTGTGATAATTTGGGGATGTTTAGACTAAAATTATTTTTTGATGGAAATATATATTGAATTAAATTTGTATTTTAAAATTTTATGTATTCATTATAGATATTAATTGATTAAATGGGTCTAAATTTTAATGGAATATTTCATGATTTTTAAGGTATTAAGAATGTTGGGCTTGATTTAGGATTTCCAGCTGGGTTGAGCACATGTGGAGGCCAGGTTGGTATTTTTTTATATTTTTTATTATATATATGAGATATATAATGATCTAATTAGTAGGTGATAAGGCTAGACTATTTTTATAGGCTTTGTATAATCTTAGAGGGATCGGAATCTTCTTCAAGAAGCCTTAATTTCCTATTTGGTCATGATCAGGTGACCTAATTTCACCAGGAGGTGCGTGATCAGGGATTTTGTGCTAGTCTGGACATGACAAGTGGGGTGTTTTAGAACTAAACATCAATAAGGGGAGACCCACTACTTCTCTACTTGTTCATGTAAACACATAAAGGTGACTAATAGTCTCCACTAATAATTCTACTTGAGTTTGCATATGTAGGTTTGGCTATTCCATTATCTGGGAATCTGGTGTTGTTTGGATGCATATTTTGAGTGTTTAATTACTGTATTAGAGGCCTATTGAAGACCCTCTGGAAGCTAGATAAATATGATCTTGTTGATGGTCCTGTGATTATGGAGGTTTTTAGTGGAGATTTTTTCATTGGAGTTAATCCATGTGCAGATTCCATTATGGGAATTTTCACGCAAATCAAGATTGGGTTCTTGTTCAATGGTGTGTTTTTTAAATCTATTTGAAAGGATCTCATAGGAGGTTGAGGCATGATTTTAGTTATGAGATATCTTCCGAGTGCTCAGCACAATGATTCAAAGGATGTTGGTCGGTCTCTAGAATACTCACTTTCCTTCTAGAACACCCACTTTCCTTGTCTTGGGTTTGATCTTTCATTTCTATGCTAGTGTAAGATATATAAATGAAATTTTGATAGTCATTATGAACTCCCTGTCAAATATCAAATTTACAATATTTTTATTAGGTTATCTCTTAGTGGTAGTGTCTATATTTTTCTTCTTTATTGTTATCATAACTGTTATTCTTATAGATTCCATTTTGATTTATCAATAACTATTTTGGGTGGTTTAAACTCTCCATTATAACCTATATACCTTAACCACTCATGCCTAGGGTATTTAGTGTTTTTATATGAGGATTAGCGCACCACATTGAGAGGGTAAGGGGTGTGATATTCTTTTACTAATTGATCATTTCCCCTTCATTTACCTTTTTATTTATCTAATGAATGGATCTCACTTTCATTTTTTTAAATGTGGGTTCCATTAATTATACACATTCTACAAAGAAAACCATTTGGGGACTTAACCCCATGGCTAGCACCCCACACCCCATCCCCCTTACCACCCCAGACACCTATGGAGATCTCACTTTCATTTTTCTTTCACTCGGCCATCATGCATCCAATAGTAAGAATAATAGAAACAAAACATGGCACAAAAACGTTTTTTAACCAGGTTCTCTACAATGTGGATGAATACGTCCCTTGATGTATGGTTATTGTTATCCCACAAGCACATTGATTCCCTTTTATTATTAAGAAGAATCATAGAAGCAACGCCCCCAGATTTTATTATATATATTTAATTTAAAATAATCTAATGTGTTCGATAGAATTTTTTGTATGAAACACCAAACTAAAATGAGTAATGATATATTGAATGAATGTTATTAAGAAACTTAATTGTAATAAAACCTCTAGTAAATATAAAGATATTACTAAACTGAAATTGCTTACATTTGGAGGATAAAAATTTAATATTAAAAAAGACATCCCTTTCTCAAATAACTGTTTTTGTTGAAGATATATTTTATCCTAATAAATTAAGTTGATAAATTTTAAAATATTAGTATGAAATAGTATATTAACATCCATTAAATGATAAATTTATATGAAATAATATTAAGAACACTTAATGTCTAAAAATGTCACTTTTCAATAAAAGTAGGTTTTAATTATATTTTGACTTTTCATTTAAAATATAAATTTTATAATTTTATAATTACACAAAATGTACTTAATTTTTAATCTAAAATGTTAGAATTATTATAGGGTTAATTTTTTGTATTTTTAAAAATAATTTATTTTGAGGTGAATAATGAATACAATTCTTACTAAAATTGTAGTGTTTATGAATATATCAAGAAGTATAACATAAAAACCTATAAAATGTTATTCATGATAAAAAATTTATTTATGTAGTGAAATTATACATTTTAAAAAACCTATGTTGAATCTATAAAACCCTTGTTTAATATTATAAAAATTAAACAATTTTTTTGTTTTAATAAAAAACTATTTTCAGTCTTTCTCTTTCATTTAAGTTTTTTCTAGGTGAAATTAGGTTTTGGATTTTTTTTAAATACACACTACTCTCATTTTGTTAATAATAAACCAATTAATTTCATTAAAATCCACAATATTGATAATTTTATCCTAAAAATTATTTTTATGCTTAAAAATACATTTTTTCTAAAAATGGTTTTTACACGTTATATGTGCTAATATTAAAATTAAGTGTTATCACCATTATATTTTTTATTAAAAAAATAGGATATCATATGTGGAATAATTTTTAATATCTTGTGTTTTTAAAAGGAAAGATTATGTTTGATAATATCCAAAATATGCAACACCGAGCCTAAATGAACAACTAAATATTGTTATTATGTGACCATTATAACCTAACTATTAAATTAGTAGTAATGAATAGTATTAACTGAATTATGAAATATAAAATGGTACTACTCATTAATAATGTATTAATTAATTCTTATAAAATTAATCACTTAATTTTAGTAGTCATTTTACTTTTCAAATACACTATTCAAGAATGTTTTTTATTGATTTTGTGAGAAAACAATATAATTAATTTCTGGAAATTTAAGAATTTTTTTTAATAAAATAAATATTATTTTTCAAATTACCATATAAAAATTATCTTATTATGAAATTTTTATAATTTTCTGAAAATTTTGATTTTTTTAATGAATAGTGAAAATACCAATTTTTATTAAAAATTGTATTTTAATTTTAAGTATTTACATATCAAAATTAAATTTTAGATTATTTTTAACATTTATTTTGTTTATTTTTATTTAAAATAATCTAATTATTGTTTTTAAATAGATATTATACATTAATTTAGTATTAAAACACTTTAAGTTTAAAAAGAACATTTTTTCGAAAAAACAGTTTTTCATTGCGTTTTGCCGATTTAATTTTAAATTTAATACTGAAAATTCTATGTTTTAAATTTTTTATAATTTATTATATATTTATAATCATGAGGTAAAAATTTAGAAAATATTCCACTTTATTTTTTGGACAATATGAATAGTAACATTAGTAATTTTTGTTACCACGATAAAGGGAAAATTAGGTAATTCAGGGTAAAAATAAAATAATAAGGATTAAAAATGACCCTGACTCTTGATCTGATTTTATTGTATGGGTAATATTCATCTATAATCATTAAATTTTCAACTATATGACTATTTATAGCCACTTGGATTATATTATGATCACTATAATATTTTATTTAAAGAAAAGTCAAACTTGTCACACTCTTATTTTTAATAAGTATAATATTTTTAATATGGTGTTATCAAGAAGATATGTTAAAGTATAAATAATATTTTGAAATATAACTAATTTATATTCAACATGATAATTTATTTTTAACTTTTATTAAATAAATAACTACCTTAAATGCTTACACAACATTGATGCAATAATTGTTTAATTAATTAAAAAATCAAATAAATGATATTAAAAATATTAAAATAAATAAAATATGAGATAATTAATGTAATCCACATATTTTACAGATTAATTTGACATGTTATGTATGAATTAAAATATTTTTTTCAAAGTTATCTTACTGTATCTATATTTTTAAAATTCAAAGTAATGAATTGTTTCAAAATTGACATTAATGATATTTTAAAATAAATAATATTTCATTAAATGATATAAAATTCCTAAAAAATTAAATTAATAAAAATTATTAGGATAAGGTTTAAAATATCAAACATGATCCAATTATGGGTTGTTTTACATTTTATAGTAATAATATTGACCCTCAAAGCGTAAAAAATAATGTTGTCTCAAAAAGAGTTAAAGATGTTAAATAAGGGTTAAAACTAAATGATAAGGGTAAAAATGACCTAGACTTAAATAAAAATTATTTTATGAGATTATGTAGACCTATAATAATATTTTATTCTAAAATAAATCACTTTTTATTCATTTGGAATTGAAAATTAATTTATATTAATTTAATATATTAAGAAATTCCAAGAGTGCCCCTTCTCTCTCTTATAAAAGGGAACCTCTTATTTTCATTTATTCATAATTCAAAACCCATTTTTAGATGGTAAAAAACCTACCCAAATACATTTTTATAATCCCTACCCTCGTTATATAGGACATGGTTTTGTTATAACACTAACCTTAGTGGTTTTAATGTGTTAAGAAAAAGAGATTATCCAAAGAAGATATATTGTTTTTAATAAAGCCTTTCGGTTTTATTTCTTCTTTCACCTCCTTAAAACCTTATTCAACAATGATAAAATAATAAATCCAGTATCCTATATATACTGATATGTTATTATGTTATCTTTATCACCTAAATTCATCTCTACATCCATTAAATGAGAAAAGAATTTATCGTTTGAGTGCATGATGGACAACCACCTTGCAAACAAATGTAATTCATTTTTCATCACCATCTCTCAAGACCGATTATAATGATGGAAATAATATTTATATATGATAATAATTATATATTTATCATTCTTAAAATATAATATTCCATTTACATTCTTACCTTTCAATGCACATAAAAATGACAATGTCGTTCGTTCATACGTGTTGACTACCACCTCTACGAAGTGATATGATTTGTTTTTCATCACCGCACCACATGGATGATATATATATAAGTATATTTTAATAAATAATATGATATTTATGATGTAATTTTAATTATGTAAAGATAAAATCATATTTACCTTCTTTCTATAATGATATTTAAAAAATTGAAATGTCACTCGTGCATTTGAACAACCTATCATCTCCATGTTTGTATCAAAGATCATTTTCCATAACCATATATAATGGTTTTATTTAAAATTATAATTGATGTATAAAAATTATAATTATTTTATGAATATTTTTTTGAATATTATGTAATGATTTCCTTTTTTACCATAGTTGACTTACCAAATCCATTTTGGACTTAGGTGCTGAATATCATTAAAACGTCTGATTTGAACTTAAATGATTAAGTAATTGTATATAACACATATATTAGTGATATAAAAAGAATAATAAAAATTAAAAAGGTTCTCAAACAATTATAAATTAACCTAAGTTTAATATTTTGTAAGATAAAGAACACACGTGATGAGTCAGAATCAAGATATGAGACTCTTTAACTAAAAAAACTCATTTTAAATGTTTGAAAGATTTATTTTCTAAATATTTTTGTGTCATGTATATTTTTTAAAAATTATTTTTGTGAATTTATTTATATGGACATAAATATTTTAAAAATATAATTTTTTAATTTCTCGCAGATTTTTTCAAAAAGAAATCTTTTTAAGGTTTTATGTAAGGGACTTTCTTTTAAAATCCCTCTTCTAAAGTTCTTATTTCAACTTTTTTACAAAAGTCAAAAGGAATTTTTTTTAACTTATATAGAATGATCAGATTTTCCCTCCTTCATGAAGCCTTAATACATTGAAGTTTTATTTAAAATTATAAGTGGTTATTTTCAAATAAATTTTTTTCCTTTGTATGTGCGTATTTATTCTAAAATATGTTATTTAAAAATGAAAAAGTATTTTCTTTAAGAATATTTTTATGATGCTAGAATTCATGATTTATGATTATGATATGGTTATTAGGAATTGTTTCTGATGATACATGGTTCCATTATAAACCAATAATGGGTGGTTCCATGATAAACCAAAGATAGGTGGTTATGTTATTAACCAATGATAGGTGGTTCTTTGATAAACCAAGGATGGGTGGTTACGTTATAACCTCCAATTCATTGGGTACTCAGGAGTTAGAGGTTGACCATATTGGTTATTCCATTTATATGAGTGGTATGGAAAATAATGTCCCAAGTTACCTACTTAACTTTTATGTTCTTTCTAATGAGTTTTCATGGAAAATTATTTATTTTAAAATGGTAAGATACTAATTTTTTGAAAATATTATTCTTTTTTTGAAGTAAAAAAGTTGTGTTTCAAAGAAAATGTTTTTATGGGTTTTTTCTAGACTAAAATTTTTCTTTCTTTTATGTCCCATACTGATATTTTGTTCTCATTCTACATTTCAAAAAAATTTCACATGGTTCAAGGTAAAGTAGAGATAAGGATGAGTTTAAGAATAAAATTGTGAATATTTATCATGAAAAGAAGTCATGTTTTATTTTAAATACTTTTTTTATGGAAAAAATATATATTATGTTGAAGTTTCTACTTGTAATATAGGATTTTACTTTTTAGTTTTTTTCCTAATTATCTAAAACTCTAAAGCTAAAAGATCCATAGGAATATAATAATGTTAATTATAGTTTTAAAATAACTTGAATATGTATTGTTTAAGGTTGGGTCCTTACAGTTTGTATCAAAGTGGTGGTTAGATAACTTTGGAGATTGGGATGTTTTCATGTAAAGTTATCTTAAGAGTTATATATATCATCATGGGTATATAAGTTTTTGTATGATCATATGTTCAAAGTATTTGGAACCCCAATTTTGATTTTTTATGTAATGGATAAACTTCAGGATACATTTAATAAGTTTTGATAAATGTTTGAGGTACATGTAACCCTTAATTTTATGATATTAAAAAGGTTATTTGAGAAACAATGCCTTTATTTTTTAAGTCATAATTTTAAAAGTTATGGATAACCTTTAGGTTTTATATGATCTTTGCTTATAAGGTAATTATGGGATGAAAAATTAAAGGTATGAGATAAACTTTGAGGTTAAAATTTTTCTTTCATGTTGATTATATTAAGGTTATTTATGGAAATTATTAGCAATCGTGGAGATTATGTGATTTAGGAAATTAAATTTTTGATATGATACATTAAGAGTGATTGATGTTATTTTGGGAGAAAAATATTAAATTTATCTTGGAAGATTATTTGATAAAATCCTTTTTGAATTTTGTGTTTCGATCATATTATGGACCATTTTAAATAATTTTAAGTATAATTAATAAATGATTTTTGTTGAAATTTGATTATAACTTTTGAAATATGAAGCTGAAAGGTAGTTTTTCTTTATTTTAAGGTTTACTCATTTTGGGTAATTATCTTATCATATCCTAAAAAAATAATGACTAAAGATATGAGGATTAAATTTTCATCATTTTTTGTAATTAGTGATCCGTAGAAGTTGATTCTAATGCTTTAGACATGAAAAAACCATCTTAAGTACTCGTTATTTAGAGAAAAAGATGAGATTGTGGTGTAAATTGATTAATGGATGAAACTTTACTTTTAAAGTAAGTATATTTACTCATGTTATTAGATAGGAAATTAAATTAATTTCATAACTCTATGAAAATGATCTTGAAACAAAAACATTATCTATTTACTTTTCTTATTGATAAATCAATAACCTTTTAACCCATCATAGATTTGTGGTTTTTTTATTGTTTAATTTCTCTTGAACCTGTTATCTATCACTCTATATCTATAATTGGGCATTAATTTTTCTCTTTTATATCCATGTTTTCATACATTGAAACCTAGTTATGTGTTATTCCAAATAACCTTCACACTTCCCTTTCTTTCTTTTAAAGTGGAAGTTTTATCAATCCTTTTTTTGATGTAAGATTTCAAAAAAGGTATTTTGAAAAGTTAAACCTTAGTTACCAAAATTTAATTAAAAATTACAAGGATGTAATTTCTAAAAGGGGTGTGGGAGAATCTAACATCCTGAGGTTTTAAAAGGCAATACTATGATCAATAATGTATAAGATACGCAACACTGAGCCTAAATGAACAACTAAATATTGTTATTATGTGACTATTATAACCTACTCATTAAATTGGAATAAATTAATAGTATTAACTGAATTTTGAAATATGAAATGGTCTTAATCATTAAAAATTTATTGATTAATTCTTAGAAAATTTAGCACTTAATTTTAGTAGTCATTTTATTTTTAAAATACACTTTCTTCAAAAATGATTTTTATTGCTTCTGTGAGAAAAAAATATAATTATTTTCTAGAAATTTTATAAATTTTATTTAATAAATTAAATATCATTTTTTAAATCATCATATCAAAATTATCTTATGGTGAAATTTTTATAATATTTTGAAAAGTTCAATTTTTCAATGAATAGTGAAAAATATTGATTTTTATTGAAAATTGTATTTTCTTTTCATGTATTTACATATTAAAAATATAGTATATATTATTTTTAAAATTTATTTTGTTCCTTTTGATTTAAAATAATCCAATTATTGTTTTTAAAATGTATTTTATAAATTAATTTAGTATAAAAATATTTTATGTTTAAAAAGGGCATTTTTCTGAAAAATAGTTTTTCATTATGTTTTGCCAATTTAATTTTAAATTAAATTCTGAAACTTATGTGTTTTTAATTTTTAAAATTTTACTCCATATTTTTAATCATGGGGTCAAAATTTATTAAATATTTCACTTTTATATTTGGATAATATGAATAGTAACCTTAGTAATTTTTCTTACCATGGTAAAGGGGAAATCGAGTAATTAGGGGTAAAAATAAAATGATAAGTACTAGAAAATAACCCTAAAACTTGATCCAATTTTATGGGATAAGTAATATTCATCCATAATCATTCATTATTAGGTTATATGACCATTTATAGACACTTTTATTATATTATTACCTTTATAATATTTTATTTAAATAAAAGTCAAACATATCACACTCTTGGTTTTAATAAGTATATTAGTTTTAATATGGTGTTATACAGAAGTTATTTTCAACAATAAATATTATTTTTAAATATAATTGATTTATCTTCAGCATTTAAATTTATTTTTAATTTTTATTAAATAAATACATACCTTAAATTCTTGTACAACACTGATGCAATAATTATTTAATTAATAGAAAAATAAAATAAATGATATTAACAATATTAAAATAAATATAATATGAGATAATTAATATAATACAAGAATTTTAAAGATTAATTTTACATGTTAAGGATTAATTAAATTATTTTTTTAGAATTTATTTTATTATATTGATATTTTTAAATGTCCAAGTAGTGAATAGTTTTAAAATTGACATTAATGCTATTATAAAATAAATAATATTTTATTAAATGATATAGGGTTTATAAAAATATTAAATTCTAAAAAATTATTACAATAAGTTTTAAAATATCAACCATGATCCAATTATGTGTCGTTTGATCTTTTATAGAAATAATATTGACCCTCAAAGTGTAAAAATCGATGTTGTCACAATAAGATTTAAAGGGGTTAAATAAGGGTTAAAACTAAATAATAAGGGTAATAAAGTGACCTAAAATTATCTCAAAATTATTGGATGAGATTTTTTTACCCATAATCATATTATATTATAAATAACTCACTTTGGATCCAATTTTTAATTAAAAATTAATTTATATTAATTTAATATTTTGAGAAATTCCAAGAGTGCATCTCCCCTCTCCTATAAAAGGGAACTTGTTCTTCTCATTTATTCAAACTTAAAAACCAATTTATATTGTACAATAACTGAAAAAATAAATTCTTAGAATACCTATTCTAATTATAGAGTCCTTTTTTAGGCATAACACCAACCTTAGTGGTTTTAAGTTGTTAAGCAAAGAAAATTGTTCAATGAAGAGGTCTTGTTTCTAATAAAGTGTTTCAGTTTTATTTCTTATTCCACCCTCTTAAAATATTCTTCAATAATGATAAAATAATAAATAAAGTATAATTAATATACTTTGATGTTATTATGTTAGTTTAATGACCTAAATACATCTTCACATCCATCAAATTGGAAAATAATTTATCATTCGCGTGTACGGCGGACTACCGCCTCGCTAATAGATTTAATTATTTTTCCATAACCATATCTCAAGACTAATTATAATGATGGAAATAATATTAATATATTATATTAATGACATATTTATCATTCTTAAAAGATAATATACCATTTACATTCTTATCTTTCCATACACATAAAAATGATAGCGTCGTTCGTACATACATGTGGACTACCACCTCCACGAAGCGATGTGATTAGTTTTTCATCCCCACATCACATGGATGATATGTGTAAGTATACTTGAAGAATTAATATTATAATTATTATATTATTATCATTATATAAATATAAAATCATATTTAAATTTTTTCCATAACGATCGTTGAAAAATAGAAATGTTACTCATGTGTACGTACAACCTACTGTCTCTATGATGGTATCGAAGTCAATTTTTCATAAAAATATTTAATGGTTTGATTTAAAATTAAAATTTATGTATAAAAATTATAAATATGTCATTAATTTTATTTTTTATATGATTTAATGATGACATATTTTACCATAGTTTACTTACGGAAGCCATTTTGGACTTAGGTATTGAATATCATCAAAACGTCCGACATGAACTTAAATGATTAAGTAATTGTATATAAAATATAAATGAGTAATATAAAAGAAATAATAAACATGAAAAATTTTATCAAACAATTATAAATTAACCTAAGTTGATTATTCATTAATATAAACAATGTACGTAATGAGTCAGACTCAAGGCAAGTGACTCTTTAACTAAAAAAACCTCGTTTTAAATGTTTTAAAGATTTATTTTCTAAATATTTCTATTTCATGTCCATGTTTTTAAAATTATTTTTATTTATTTATTTATATGTTCATGAATATTTTAAAAATGTAATTTTCAAATTTCTCTCAAATCTTTTCAAAAATGAATCTTCTTAAGGTTTTATGTAAGGTACTTTCTTTTAAAACCCATCTTTTAAAGTTACTATTTCAACTTTTATCGAAATCCAAAAGGAATATTTTTTTTAACTTATAATAAATGAGGATATTTTCCCAAATTAATTACACTTTAATACTTTTCTGTTTTATTTACAAGTATACATCATTATTTTCAAAGAAAATGTTTTCCTTTGTATGTGTGTAGTTATTATAAAAAATGTGATTTAAAAAATGAAAGGGGTATTTTCCTTAAGAATATTTTTATGATTCAAGAATTCATGATTTATGATTATGATATGGTTCTTGGGAATTTTTTATTATGATAGGTGGTTTTTTTATAAACCAATGATTGGTGGTTCCATGATAAACCAAGGATGGGTGGTAACATTATAAACCAATGATGGGTGTTTCTGTGATAAACCAAGGATGGGTGGTTATGTTATAACCTCCAATGCATTGGGTATTCCAGAGTTAGAGGTTGACTATATTGGTTCCTCTGTTTTTAAGAGTGATATGTAAAATGATGTCCCAAGTTACCTACTTAACTTTTATGTTCTTCCTAATGAGTATTCATGTAAATCAATTGATTTTCAAAAGGTAAGATAATGATATTTTTGAAAATATAATTATTTTTTTAATTAAAAAAGGTATGTTTCTAAGAAAATGTTTTTATGGGTTTTCATTGGACTAATAATTCAATTTTTTTATGTCCCTTACTAATATTTTGTGCTCATACCGCATTTTTTAAATTTTTTCACATGGTTTAAGGGAAATTAGGGACAAGGACGATTTCAAGAAGAAAATTTTGAAGATCCATCATGAAAAGAAATAATTTTTTATTTTAAAGACTTTTGTTTTATAGAAAAATTGATACTTTATATATGTTTCCACTTATAATGTATGGGTTTACTTTGTGAGATTTTTTTCTAATTCTCTAAAACTCTAATCCTAAAATATCGTTAGTAATATAATAATTTGAATTATATTTTTAAAATAACTAGAATATGTACTATCTAAGGTTGGTACTTTAAATCATTATCTATAAATTTTTTAACAAGGAATATTTAATTTTTAGTCATTAAAAGTAAATTACTTAGGAAAAAATTTATTATTGCGATAAAAAAATGACAAATATGAAAAATCTAAGAGTAAAAGACTTAAAAATGTGTTAAAATGAATGGTTGATGTATTTATTACCTTGACACATCCCATGTTTCATTATTTTCCACTTTGGATTCACATTCAATGTGAAACATATAATCTCTTTATATTCAAAAGTTATATTTACAAAAATTTCATTCTCTTCACCTATAAAAGGAACTCACCTCCACCCCATTTATTCACTCATTATAAAGAGTCATCTTGATAAATAAATATTCCCTAGTCACTTCTCTACTCTCTCTCCACATCATATAATCCTAGGTATTTCCAAAATACCAATCTAAGGATCCTTAAGGTGTTACCCAAGGGAGAACATCTACATGGAGAGGTAATGTTCTTAATGAAGATTTCTTAATTATTTTCTTATTTACCCCCAAAAACCTATTATATCTATGAATGTATGATAAAATTATCATTAATAATATTCTTAAATATTATTATACTAATTTAATATCCATTTTCTACTTCCCACTAAAACCATTAAAAAATGAAGACATTGTTATACATATGTACAGACTACCACCACCATGGATGGTGTGATTACTTTTTTCATACCACATTTCATGTATGGTTATAAAACTCTATATAATTTATTAATATGATATTTATATAATTATTAATATTTTATAATTATAAACTATTCCCTATATTTTTCCTGATCTCTAGAAAACAAACACGTTGATCGTGTGTATGTGTGGACTGCCACCACCATGAAAGTGACATATTTTTTTATTCACTCTACCCATTTATTATTTATAAAACTCTCTTAAAAACTGATCCATCAGCTTAAAAAATCTAAATAATATCAGTATTCTTATATTATAATGATATTATTCCAAAATAATAACTTTCTTAACCATACTCACCTATATATTATAGTTCGTCCTTGTTTGGGTCGGTTTAACCTCCCACGTGAACAATGATATAAATTTATACCATGGATAAATATGAAAACATAATTACTAGTGATATTGTAAAATAATGAGTAAATAGTGATTTTTTGGTTCTAAAATGTTAATTTTAATATCTAACATGTTATTAAAATACCATGCCTCATTTGTAAAAATTACAAAACAAGATCATCACCAATATCTTCATCATGAATCATAACTAAAATACAAATGAAATAAATTAGATAATTAGAAATAATTATAAAACATCTATTAAAATAACTATAATTATCTTATAATGATTAAATTTGAGTCTATAAATAACAATCAACACCCCTATTACGAAACTAGTACTAAAAAAACAATTAAATATAATAACATATGATGATGAAAATAAAATATAACTAATTAATGTATTTATAATAAATTATTTTAAATTAAGTTTATAAAAATATATAAGTATGAATAAATTTATAAAATAGGTTATTAGAATATTTATTTTGTTTACACGGGAGTTTAAAGCACTTTCATGAAATTCAGGAAACGAGGTAGGGTTTTTTCTTAACTCAATTTTCATTCATTGGGTTGTGATTGTTTGTTTTGAACATTATTATTATAATTTGGGTATGTTTTACCTTATGATTTTATTATGTTGAATTTAATATCAGTTTTTTATAATTATATTGATGAACTTATTTCTTCTTAAAAGATGATGATGTTAAGAATAATTTTCATTCTTTCTAAATGAGTTCTTTATATTCTATATCAATATTCAATATTATTTCTAATTTTATCCTTTATTATTTTAAAATCCAAATATGTTTTTTTTTTAATCCTAAAATTTATATTTAACTATTTTAAAATTAATTATTTATTACTCTTTTTATGATGCATGTTTCAATAAAAGTATTTTTAAAATATTAAAATGGGTTTCACTTTCATGTTCATATTTATATCTTACACGCTATATTTCCTTGAGATAGTATTTATTTCTTTTTAATGCTCCATTATTTAGATTTATTTTAATGTTTTGTTTTAAATTTTTTTCATGTTACCTTTGATTTGTAATTTCAACTCTTTGTGATGATTTTAAGAAATGTTTTCTAAAATATATTTATCATGAACTCGCTTAAAATTTATTATTTAAAAAAATAACTTCTATGGTGTTATGTTTTATGAATTACCATCAAAATTATATTATAAATCAATTATTTTGGCTGATTTAACTTTTTGTATCAACCAATCCAATTGTTGATGTCTTTTGTGATACCATTTTAAAAAGATACAAAACCCATTTTCTTTCCATAGGTTATTTATGATATGAGTAACGATTGATTTTAAGTGGCACACATAAGTATGTATTATTAATGGTTGGGTTCATATATATCTCTTTAATTATTTGACTAAGGTTCCATATCACATGAGATGGTGATATATTTCATGAACATGATTTGGGCATCTTTTCTCACAAGTTTTTTTTTTTGAAAGTAATGTGGGTGGGTGATAGGGATGAATGTCATCACAACCATCAAAATACAACTTATAACTCCTAAAATATCATAATATTGAAGGGTAGAACCCATGGGGAATTAGTTGAGTGATTAAAAGGGATTTTTTATCTCTAAACTATGAATGAATGAAAGAAACTAAATCAAGAACAAATGGTATTTCAATGAGTCAAAAGGGAAACAAGTGTTAATAATATTAACACTAACTATATTAATTAATAGAGGAATGAATTCAAGTTTATCAAGGGAAAACTATTGTGGATTCTAAGGTAATGTGATGATAAAGAAAATATATTCATATTAACATGCAATTGATTGATCAGAAGTGTCACTATCTCCCTTGAGAATTACAACTACTCTGATACCAAATCATTCTCTACCTCAAGATGGGAGATAAAAGAGATTAAATTATAGTAGAGAAAGATTTTATCAATATCAAGAAGAAGATAAAAAATAAAAATAGTTAAAATCACTCAATAAAATTAGTTCAAACTTGTTCAAGATGTATAGATACACAAACTAAAATGAAATTTCGGAATAATGAAAGAAAATAAAATAGAAATGAGATATCTTCTCTCTTGAGTTGATGTTTATTTGTCCCTTTTTTATCCCATGTGATCATTCTCACTGAAGCTTTTGGTTGTGATTTCCATGAAATCTTCTTCTTCCCCTCTATTCTAGAGCTTCGAGAATCTATTAGTCTGTTTGATGTCTCCAATAAGTTAGCTTCATGAGTTTATCCCTTATTTATAAAAAATATTAAATTTTCTTTAAAAATTTTATATTGATATCATTTAAATTAAAAACCCAAAAAATGAAGTCTTGTGTTGACTCATTTTATGCACGTGATGTCCTCTAATTTATTAACAACCAATTTTCCAACTGACTACATGTGACCAAAGAAAACTTATTCAAACTGAATTAAACAAACTCTAATGATCTTGGATTTAATGGAAAACAAAATGAATCTGGTTGTGTCTTTGGGTCGAAACAATATCCACCTCAATTTTGAAGTCAAACACCATCTTCAATTATTTGATACAACTTATAGATATTTAAAATGAAATATTGAGCTGGAAAATTTCAAACTTAGAGTCTTCAAAATTTTGTAACCTCAACCTTTAGAATCTCTTCAATGAATATCGGCCTTCTTTGGATCAAAATCAAGATAGGTCATCATTATTTTGAAAAATGAACTCCCTACATCTGTGTAAATTTGTTGAGGCTGAAGCTACCGGGGTCGCAGTGGAATCTGGTGGGCCATGGATTTTAAAAAAAATCACCTTTGGGATGATTAAACTTGTCATATCCGATGATCCGAGCCCCAGTACGGCCCGAGGATCTCAAGTAAATTAAACAAAGCAAAAAAATAATATTTAAAACATGCTTTTTTACGATTTGAATTCGTGCTTTACATCTTCTTGTCTCCAGATATCACTAATAAAAATATCCAAAGAAAAATACATAAATATCATCCTCATGTGCTCCAAAAATCCATAGGAGCATCGATCATCTAATTCTGGCATGGAGATCTTATGATATATTTGACGCCCCAATGATCAATGAATTGGAATGATTGCAATGTGTGAAGGAGAACTCAATCCAATCTATTGGATCCATATTTACTCTCTCTATAAATCGTGAGAGGAGAGAGAGGCTCTTTCAAATTCATTATGAATAGTCATAGTGTGAGATCCTCTCTCCACCTATTTATAGTTGATTCTCAAAATACCCGGAAGGGTTACCCGAACACTGTATATTTAAATTTACACTAAATAAATAATTATGATGAACTAAAATTCATTATAACTATTATTTATATTTAATCATATACCTGTAATATATATTATGTGATAAAACCGAGTCATAAAATTGACTCAAAATTCCCACTAATATTAAATGAACCTGGAATATTAAAATAATATTTGTTTGAATAATATTATTCTTTTTAGTTACATACACTTGTAAATAATTTAAATAAATTCAACCCAATTATTCTTAACTTGAATAATAATGAATTTATTTATTTATCAATAATCAATAACTAATACAACACTCAGACCCTGGTGGTGGGGATCACCATGTCTAATTTTCCTATTCACCAGAATATAGAAGATTATTGAATATGTTATTGTGTGTGACCCTCTAAGGCCTTATATTGATAGAAATGAATAGTATACACATACCAAGAGTATATTCTAGTAACCCATCAAGGCCCCTAAATAGATAAGGAATATTCATAACAATGATAACAAACCTATGAACACACATTGTGTACTATAATATCTTTGTCTTTAATATATCATACAACAGGACACACACTTGTGTCATCATCCTTTCTTGATTTATTATTTTTTGATCTAATTGGATAGATTTACCCTCAACTACCTTTTCCATGGACTTATGAAGGTACTACTATCTAGATCAAACTAGGCCCGAGATATATTACTTACTTAACTCAGAAGTGAAAAATCCTATTGTGGTCATTCAACCAATGTCATACCACCAATGATGCACCCAACACAAGCTACCTCACCATGATTTAATTATCATTATTTTTACCTTGCATCAAATTACGTGATCAAATGGAACACCCTGATAATGATCTCAAGTCACGAGACCAATACACATATCTAAAGATAGGAACAACTGATAACACCCAAAACATGTGGTGTTCCTATTGGCTGGTTTTTCCTCATGATATCAACCACTAGAGATCACCAATTTAAAACATATGATAATAAGTCTCAATTCTTATGATCCCCCAACACCTGATAGTCAAACATCAACTATGTCTACTTAGTATGATATATCTAGACTATAAGACTTTTGTTTAATATTAATGTCATAGTATCTAGAGGTTCTCATTATAGCCTAGGATCTTCTATAACCTCTTGATATGACACTTAATCTATGGAAATTACCATTAAATAGTGGATACAAAAATTTATACACTGTAATGGTAAGATTACATTGTGTATAACTAACTATATCCATGATATGGTAATAAAAATTACTAGTTAGTTGGGTCTAGGGAACCCACTATTACAACACTCCCACTTTCACTAGTTTCAAATTTCTAACCATACTTGTTATCTCTCACATGATTAAAATCATGTTTCTTCTGATTCATAGATTTAGTTGTTGGGTGTGCCACATTTCTGCTATGTGGCAATTCTGCTATGTGAGACCTCATCTCCTTGAGTCAAACTTCTTAGGAGATGGTATCCCCAAGTATATCCCTTTTTTCCACTATCAAAACTTGACATCTTGGATAGTTCTAGTAAAATATTTATCATGATAAAGCTTTACCAAAAAGTACAATTCCAAGATTTAGAACAAATTGTTACATTAAATAACTACTTCTTATATTCCTCAGAAGTTGTAACATACTCATTATTTGTAGGTATGGATACCACTAGCTTTTATGAGATTTCATCACTCATTCCATTATCCTGACTATGATATTGGATCCCATTGATCTAAGGAAGACTATTTTTTGTACCCTTAAAACTAGTATCCCTTCTTCTCCACATACCAGGTATATATCCTTTGTACTTTCTCAAGTACAATTGGATAGTTCTGAATTTTTCCCTTATATTTATCCTATATATAAATGATATTTGCCTACTATAAAGTCTATGTTGGAAATATAAATTCTTATACATATCATGGAATATGTGATTGATCCATCACAAAAGCATATGGAATTAAACTCACCACTTTAATCTACTCTTATTCACAATCATGTCTACTTGGAGAGATTTATTCCATGTGACACTGGAAATAATTCTCTATCGAATTGTTCCAACTTTTATTTTTTAATAAATGTCATTATATGTACAATTAACCAAGTCTAAGAAACTATTAGATCTAAATCAATAGATATTTTTTCCTATAACTTAGGTTGCTACTTTAATTCAATCATTATAGAATTACTTTCAACTTGGTCTTAACTAACTATAAGGCCAATAGTTTTTTTCCATATGTTACCAATAATATTTCACTTAAAAACAATGGTGCTCCCACTAAACTCTGGTAGAAACATGGAAAATATTCATTATAAATGAATATTCTGTGATATTATTGAATACATTGATACATAATTATATTTAGTAACTTTCAACCCTTATTAGACTTCTATGATGTCACAATACCTTTCTGGTTACATCGTATTGACACATTCCATGATAGGTGGTCTTGACATCCAATGATCAATAAAAATATCATATAAATTAGTTATGAAAAGTAAAATTCTAATTTATTTAGGAAAAATTAATCATATAACCAATCTTGCCTTATTGTTATGACACTTATACCATCAATGTATAGTTCCACTTGAATACCCACCATATTATTCAAAATAATAAGCTCCTTTTCACTTTGATACATGGAATCCATTATTTAATTTTAATTGATATTTTTAATATTTTATAATTTCCATATACTTTCTAATTGTAGGAATTATTATTCTCCATGGATAATGTATCACTAGCCGCAGTGAATATAAAACCATTATTATGGTTTTAACCTTCCTACATAGTATGTGTATCTGGAACATTCCCCTTCCAAAAAACGTGTGGAACTTGTTCCTATGATAACTACTTGTGCATCTTTGGCATTAATAAAACCCAAGTCAATTTTCCCCTGCTATCTCAAGTAGATATGTTCAACCTATTATATAAATTTATTCTATTACTTAACTAATAATTTTCTATCATAGGGATTTTGGTAATATCTTAAGAAACTTTT
The DNA here is from genome assembly GCA_963277665.1 of Viscum album. NCBI lineage: Eukaryota > Viridiplantae > Streptophyta > Magnoliopsida > Santalales > Viscaceae > Viscum > Viscum album. The sequence continues at coordinate 283,854,778 of OY728129.1, forward strand.
AGGAAAGTTACTTTAGGTTCAATTTGAGTTTTTATAATGAAATTTTGTTTATATCCTAAAAAACTCTTTGAATCTTAACACATGTTCTTATGACATAATGGATTTACATAACTACTAGAAACTGGACCTATACCAATGGTTCGGCCAAAATCGCTGGTATAGGCACCATAATATGATGTTATACCAACAGTTTTAGCCAAAACATTGGTATAGGTCATAGTTATACCAACGTTTTTAGAACAACCGTTAGTATAGATTTCATTTAAATACCCTATACCAATGGTTCTTCCAAAACTATTGGTATTGGTCATATTTATACCAATAGTTTTAGAAAACCTGTTGGTTTAACTTCCATAAAATGGACCTATACCAATGGTTTTTCCAAAACCATTGGTATAGGTCCCAAAAATCAAAACACCTATACCAATAGTTTGGAAAACCATTGGTATGGGTGTTTTTATTTTTAATTAATTATTTTATCAAATAACATTGAATACATAAAAAATAATTTACTTTTAAATATATATATATATATATATATATATATCATATTATGTTCTCAAAAATCAGTTTATCTTAGTGGTTAGGTTGTTGAAATATAAATTGGAGGTGCGAGGATCAAAACTAGGAAAGAGTTTTTTTTTGAATTACCTATACCAATGGTTTTCAAAACCATTAGTATAGGTATTTCATATTACCTATAATGACAGAATACAAGCCAACATCCACCCAAACTATTAGTATATCCAATACCAATGGTTTTGGGGCCTATACCAACGATTCCAAATCGTTGGTATAGGAATTTTTCTAATAGTGCATTATACTATGACTCATATGATATCCATTTTTCATTATAGTTGGAATATGGTTATAGGATATCACCATTATTTGTGAAACACCTCTTGAAATATAATGAAATTTTTTGTAATATATATATCAACATTGATGATCCTTATATTTACATTATGAATCTGATGTATAAAAGAAAATGTGCATTTAGGAATTGCTCCACACTGCATTTTTTTTATCAATGTTAACATGTAAGACTCATCATCAATCCTCCTTATTAGAAACAATGTCATTATGTAGATAAGGTAATGTGAATTTAAGAATTAATCCATGCTATATTATATTTATAGATAAATGCTTGGTCAAGATATTCTTCGGCATGCTGTCCCGGAGCATCTTATATCTTTTGACCATGCATATTCTATATTTCAATTTATTATTACTTAATGACTTGTAGGAATCTTATGAAGTATATTTTCCACTATATTACCCTTGTAATATTTCACGCTCTCTTTATGAACTAATTCTGAAAGATTTGGGGTGTACCTTTATTTCTAAAGGTTTCTTTGTCCAAACTAAAAAGTATATATATTGATAATACCAAATGTGTTTAGCTCTTATGAGTCTAAATACCATGTTGGGTATATCCTTTATGTATAATTTTAGTTTTACTTGACAAATAATTATCTTTCTATAACTAAGTATATAAGTCTTACATTTTATATTCATCACTTATTGTCAATGAATCAAGCATCACTGAACTATTTATTGAGTATTAAATAGAACAAACAGCATTCATTCCATAACTTGGAATAATGTCTCCTTGTGACCAAAAGACATGTAAGATAAATGTTTTATTTATAATCAATAAAGGTTCTGCAAGAATCATTCACTTGGCAATCATAAGTTGTGTTCTTCTCACCATTGGGTTAGGAACCACCTTTTTCAGCCACTTGGAGAATACACCTTACTTCTTGTAATATTTTTATACTTACTTGGTTACTGTATTTTGATGCACATATGTGATAAAAATATTGTATTTAATATGCAATAAGTTTGTTATAAACAATACTAATAATTGATGAATATACTTAAAGAATATATTACTTTCTTCTCTAATTAAGTTCATTATGATTAAACTTACATTGATTTATTTCATGATATGAGAAGAAAATAACCTCCTATTTATTACCTCTTTCTTTGAATAATTTTTCAAAGGTGCCTTTGGCATCGCTCTGTCCATTGGAATTTTCACCTTATCTTTCAAATTGTTCAGCATAAGAATTAAAGATTAATCTATCTTTAATATTCATATTTACTTGGATAACCTTACCTAAAAGTTAATGAAGTGTTTAATCTATACTGTTCATTTTTTAAATTTAAATAAAAATGGAGTATATGGGTGAAAATTAAATATGAATGAGATTCGTTGAAATATCATGATCCTTATTTCATATTTACACTTAGCTAGTGTAATTATTATCTATTCATATCTCACTTTACCTCCTTCTCACAATCTACTCAAAGATGAGACAACATGTAAAATCATTCATGTCCCAATTTTGTAACCACAACTAAAATCAGACATTGATGATAACATTATGACATAACCATCATATTCTACATACATGATCCTTCTATAAGTATTTTTAACACTCTTGCTTCCTGGGGTGGTTTAACAGGTATCAGGGACACGAGCACCTTGAATTTTCGATATCATAGTATTGTGTGAAAGTGTTTGTACTACACTTGGAAATTCGTCCTAGTTTGGACATTAAATTTTTCCAAGATTATCACAAAGTATTTTTTGGTATTAATTTCCTTTTCTAAAATACATCTAACTCATTATACTACTATCTTGATTACCAATTTAGACATTTCTGATTAATTAATTAAATCATTAAATGTCTCCCACTATTTTATCGAATTCTAGAAACCCTATATACTAGAATCAAAATACTTTTTTTCTCGATTATTATAGTGGAAAGGAACCTTGAACTTCGCCACATAGTCTAAAAACTTTGGCTACGCCACTAAATGGAGAGTTCAAGGTATGGATTTGATAGTCCAACAGCATTAACTTACGGTTCCTTGATCTATTAAGAGAGGTCTTAGCTTCTAAAATCACAAACTTGATTTACTCAATGATTTCCTATGAAATTTAATCAAACTAGATTTGGATACTTATTTGCTTCCAACTTCAATTAAGTCAACCCACCACTCTCATAAGAACTATTTGGTAGTAAGATACACCCTCAACTTTGGCTAATGAGCACCCCAAACACCCGTTTTTGTTCAAATTCAAATGATGGAAGTCATTTAGGGACTTAATATTTCTGTGAGATTTTTTATTATTTTTTATTAATAAATATAATCCATTTTTATTAATCTTGTTCAATCTATGTTGTCGTTCTCAAAAGTGAACATTAATATAAAAAAATTCGTCACTTCTTTATCCATTTTACTATTTATTATTTTATGTTTTTCTCAGTATCAAAAAATCCATAAAATAATAAATAAATGCATAAAATAAATTAACTATCTGACTTGTCTTGAGCATATAAAACTAGTTGATTTATTTAAAATAAAAGGAATCAACCATAACCTAGGGGTATTATACCTGAATCGTCATTTGAATCATGATGCATCCCATCCTTGTCCAGTATGTCTACTGCTTGTTTGGATTTCATCTTGTATTAGTAGAATCCATATCTCATCTGGTGAACTGCCTTGTCTTGGTGGGGTCTACGTTGTACATTTTCTTCATCGAAGTAAAAATGTACTCACTCGCAAACGAGGGGGACTAGAGTAACAAATTACAATAGATAAATTTGGATGTGTAGACCCTTATACATATTGATGAAAAATAAATGATGATGCACAGACTGTCTTAATTATTCAAAATCATCGCACGTAGATAAATAATTAATTAAATAATTCATACATGCACAGGTTGGTGCTCAAGACCATTCAATAGGTAATGTAAAAGCATGATAAAATTTAAATTACAATAAATTAAATTATGAAGTCATTTAATTAAATTAAATTAATTAATTTAATTCAAATAATTTAATTATTTTTGTTCCCATGATTAATGTAATTTTAATACAAAAAAATAATTTAACTAATTAATTAAATTTAATACCTAAATTAAGTTAATTTTAATTGAGTATTAAAATTATATTTCAAACCATAGATTAATATTTTAATTAATTTAATTTAATTCTAAAATTAAATTATATAAATAAATTAATTTTGTTAAACCCGGGTCCCGAAACCCTGCCAAAGTGGGTTAGGTCGAACCATGCAGGCCTATTTCAGGCTGTGCAAATCCCATGTTGGAAAATTCTCCCGGTCTTCCCTAACCCATAATGGGTTGAGCGGACCCACCTGAGCCTATTTTGGGGTGGATGGTAGATGTGGAGAGAGGTACCATAGAGTACCTCATGTTATGGGATCTGGCGGCTGTTCCTCTGTGCAGGAGGCGTCTGTGCTACAGTAGTGAAGGGAGGATCCATCCCAATATACTACCATGGTGGCTAGACGATGTGGCTCTAGCAGTGACAAAGGAGGCGCTACACATGTTGATCCAGTCTCGGAGATAGAGGCTTTGATGAATTCACTGTGAATAGTCATTGTGTGAGAGCATCTTTTCACCTATTTATAGTGGATGCTCAAAATAACAGAAAGGGTTCCCCAACCCCCATATATTTAAACATACACTAAATAAATAATTATAAATAACTAAATTGGGTCATAAATATTATTTATAATTAATCATATACCTATAATATATATTACATGATGAAACTGAGTCATAAACTCAACGTGAAATTCTCGATAATATTAAATGAACCTAGGATGTTAACATAATATTTGTTCAAATAATAATATTCTTCATATTTACTTTCACTTGTAAATGTTTAAATAAATTAATCCTAATTATTCTTAAGTTGAATAATAATGAATTTATTTATTTATCGGTGATCAATAACTTGGACAACACTCGGAACCCAATGGTGGGGCTCACCATTTTCTATTTACCTATTCACCAGAATAGGGAAGATTCTTGAATATGTTATTTTGTGTGGCCCTCTAAGCCCTTATCACAATAGTAGTGAAGAGTATTCACAGACCAAGAGTGAATTCTAGAAACCAATCAAGGCCCCTAAAGAGATAAGGAATAGTCATAGCAATGAAAACCAACCTACAAACATACATTTTGAACTATAATCTACTTGTATTTAATATCTAACAAAGATGGACACACACTTGTGTCATTGTCTTTTCTTGATTTATTTTTTGTTAATTTAACTGGATGAATTTACCCTTGACTATCTTGGAAAAGGACTTATGAAGGTACTACCATCCTGATCAACCAGGCCTCAGATATATTTGTTCCTTAACTCAGAAGTGACAAATCTTATCTCGATCATTAAATCAATTCCATAACACCAATGATACACCCAATACAATATACCTTTCCATGATTTCATTATCATAGTTTTTTCCCTTCATAAAACTACATAATAAAATGGAACACATTGATAAAGATATCAAGTCAGTAGACCAAAACACATGTTTTTTTATCGGAACAACCAATGACACCCAAAAAATATAGTGTTCATATTGGCGGGTATGTCATCATGATCTCAACTACTAGAGATTACCAAGTACGAACATCATGAGAAGAAGTCTCAATTATTATGAGCCCTTATCACCTGATATTGAAACATCAATTGTGTCCAGTCAGTATGATTTATCTAGACCATAGAAAATATGTTTAAGATTAATTTCATAGTATCTCGAGGTTCTCATTATAGTCTGTGATTTTCTATAACCTTTTGATATGACACTTATTAAATGGACATTACCATTAAATAGTGGACACATAAATATATATACTATAACGGTAAGTTTACCTCATGTATAACTAACTGTATCCATGATATGGTAATCAAAAGTACTATTTAGTGGGGTTTAGGGAACCCACTATTACTAAATTCTATCATTATTTTTTCAAATATGAATAAGAAATTGAAACCGGATGTTATTTTGAACATGAAACCTATGTATTTGTAGTTAGGGAATTTTGATTATTGTGCATGTTTTCTTTCTTTTTCCACATTCATAAACTCAGCTATGATGAATTGATTTGTTCTTTTCAAATTACATTGTATTGCTAAACCATGTGATCTAAACCAAAAATTCAGTAGATGAAGGTTTAGTTTCATTATAGTTTATCATTTTGAATAATTTCATAGATGACTTCTTTTTGGGATAAAGATGAAGTATCGTCATATGAAAAGTCTAATTCAATTGTTTATTTCATTTATATGAAATTTTTTATAATCTATAATTTCTTACAGGCTTAAAATGTAATGAATTTGAAAAAATCCATCAAAGAAAATGACAACATGACTAAGATGATGACTTGGACACATTTCTTTATTATGTTTATTCTAGTTATCATGCTCGATAGAAAAGAGTAAATTTCAATTGCAAGAGGCAATAATCAATAAATTTTTTCACATTTTAGGGTTGGTTCAGTTCATTGCAACAAACATTTTTTAGAATGATGTACATTTTTAATATGTTCCATCAACCTTGTATTCCCAAGAATCATTAAACCATTAGCATAATATTTTTTTCCAACTCCTTAAAAAAAATTGACAATGGTAACTTATCAAACATTCAACTTCAATTATTTTTCACTTGAAATTATACACTCCACTCTTCAAAACACTAATAATTTTTTTTATGTTTTAAATGGTTTAGAAATAAATAAGGACCTAGAACACTCACCTTCCTTCCCTTTGGTTCATCTCTTCACTACTATGCTATTGTATAAGATATAAATAACATTTCAATGACTATGATGATCTCTAGACTTTGTCAAAAGTTTGCACCATTTTTAGAGAATGCTTGGAACTGGGTTCCTTGGGGTTAAAATTAAAAAATCAAATGAACATAGAAAAACTAAAAAAGGGCTCTGTTTTCTTTGAGTGAAATCACTTAAACCTTCTCAGTTCTATACTTGAAATATCATTTCTAATTATTTATGTTTCTAAACACTCTTTATCTCCACCTATTCAAACTAAAAATCCGTATTTTTAGCTAACTTGCAAGGTATAAGATAAAAATATTCTTATTTTAGTGTGTTTGAGATAACAATATACTTGTCATCCATTGTTTTGAAATTTTAAAAAAAAAATATACCTATTTTGATTGAGTTTATAACTTATCATCACTATTTATTGTTGTTGTTTGGGTAAATTATGGCTTCTTTAAAGTCTATTTGGTGATGGGATTTTTGTTGTTTGTTGGTAAAAATGGATCATTTTAGGTGTTGAAATCAACAATATCCAATTTATTATGTATTTTTTATCTGTTATAGGTATACTATTGTGTTTTTCGAAAATTATTCAGATTCATCAGACAGAGTTTCCCCAATTAAGTTCATTTGATAGAGACCAGTAGATAAATGTTTCATGCTATATAGTTTCAAAGAGTTTGGGGTAGAAATGTTTCATCAGATAAAAATCCATAATAGATAGATCATAAAATGTAGATTATCAGATAGAGTAATCCTACGGTGATGTTTCAGATTCATCATATAGTGTTGACCAGACATAGTCATCAGTTGGAGTTCTCACAGATGGTGTTCACCGGGGGTGGTGTCTCAATGCATGAGTTGTGTGCATAGTGATCAGTTTTTTGTGGTTTCAATGGATGGTGAAACAATGTATCAAAGACCTTGACCCTAGTAGCATATAATCGGTGCTTACTTTTTTACATTGTCATTAGATACAGGGAATCATATTCCAAAGGATCAAATAGTTCAGTAGTCTTGAAAAACTAGATACATACTTGAATTTCAAATTACATTTGAAAACTTAAAATCCAATATAGTAATTTCTTTGAGAACGCTATTATTTTATTTTTCATATACCTATATATCAATCATAATACACATCCTAGAATACTTGAGAAATGAAACATAAGAAAGGGGTAAACTCCAATGCTCAATAATGGTATGCGTAGAATGAAATCTAATAGTACATGAATAATATGAAAAGAATAAATGATGACTAAATAATGTCATATAAATAATCAAATTTTATAAAAAATTATCCAGGGATATCATAATAAATCAAATAATAACATGAACATCAATAATTGGCTTCATGATGATGGAATGGAAAATTTCAGACATCTGAAACTTACTGTTGCGGTCTCGTGTCAAGACATCTTATATAAATGGGTAAGGCTCTGGCCAATTACCCAATTTAGTTTCTCTCATTAGACCTACCAATAAATAGAGGGGATATGTAATTTTGGGTCTCATAAATCACTTAATAATTCCAACTCATTCATCATATTAATAATCAATACAACTTAAACAATATGCCTTAAAAATCAATAACTGCTTGTATTGGAAGAAATAACATACAGAATAATAATGTTTTCCCCAATCAAATTAATCATAAACCATCATGAAAAATAAGTTAGATGGTATCATTATATTATATCATTATAATAATATTTAACAAATTATTTTGACATAGATGAAAATACTTTAAAGATATCATTGTAAAATTTCTTGAGGAAAATACCCTTTTCACTTTGAAATCACTTATTTAAAGTCTAAAATATTTTCCAAATATTAAAGAAAACATTTTCTTTGAAAATAAATTATAAAATTTTAAAATATTATTTAAATAAACATGTTTCCATAATGAAGAATAAATACTCTCATGTAATATAAGTTAAAAAAATATTATTTTCACACTTATAAAAATGTCAAAAAGTATCCGTTTCTAAAAAGAATAAGAATATTCTATTTAAACAAATTTGTAAAAAGTAAAACATGGGTAAAAACTTCCAATAAATAATTGTATAATGTTAAAAACATTATTTTATAAATTTTAAGGAAAATATATACATGGAAGATAAAGATTCCAAACTGAGTAGAAAAACAAGGTTGTTTTTCCTTAAAAAACATTAAATTTGTATCTTGAGTAAGAGAGGAAATTGAAATAAAAACTTGTAATTTATAGAAATAACTTGAGGAGAATAAAATAGATTGAGTTTAAGATAATAATATTGATAATACACTGAAATATTATAATATTAATTGTTATAATGTATAATTTTTATGTGCTTTATTATTCATAAACACCATTTTTAGTGCATTTTACAATTTGAACATTATTTCACATTATGATTGTAATTCCTTCTTAAAATGCACTACGACATGGTAAATTTTTTAACACATACTAAAAAACCCAATGTTTCTATTTTTAAATTTCAAATTTCAATTTCAGGTCTCCCATTCTATGAGGAACATTCTATCCTTCTAGAGTTATTGGAGATTTTTTGGGGATGATGAGAAAAGTGGTCCTTGAATCTAATAAATTATGAGTGAAGTAAACTGAACAGATTCCCAATATAATAATTATAGAGGTCATGATAAAATCACATTAAAGTTCAAATTATAACTATAGATATATTACATCATGAGTAACATTTAATTAAATAGTTACCATATATAATTCTGAGTTTTGAAGGGAGTTTTGGGAAGCCCAAGTTGAAGATTAGATTTTAGAATAGATTATGTGGCAGAGAATAACAACCCAAAATGTTGATCATATCTCCTAAACCACAAATAAAATTTGGATGAAATTTTATAGGATATTAGGGGACATATTGGGATTAAATTTCTTTTTATATGGTCCACTATAATTAGGACATCTAGAAGCTAATTTCGACACCTTTGTTGACTGAATGCAAGCTGGATCATATTTTTGTCAAGGGTGAAAAAGTCTAATCCCCCTTAACTTTTCACACACCATTGCCTACCCTCATTATTTGGGATTACTTTTAAGTTTGGGGTATATACCTAAGGCTTCCAAAATTTCTATTTAAGTTAGTGGTGTTATAATATTTTAAAGAAGTAGTGTATGTTTTCATTTTAATGTTATGCTATCAATTTGATGTTGTAATTACATTTATTTATCATGTAAGTTATTATAATTCAGTTTAGTTTATTAATAAAAGTTATTATTATCCTCTTATTCTATCATTCTTCATATCACAATGATAATTTTTCTTCAAGTTGTGAACTTATTCGCACAATCACTTGGGAAATTCATCACAAAATGGTAGAGTGATCATTATTTCACTATTTTTCTTCTTCAATTACACCGTCATGAGTCTACTTCCCACTTCCATTGAGAGAATAGCATTAATGGAGGGATAACACTCTTATGTATTGATCTAAGGGAGTATTAATGGTATGGATTAGATTTTATTTCTCACTCTATTAATGTTTAATCACTTATTTTAATTGATAATTTTGTTTGACGATCTTAATACTTCTCTATCCTTATTGAATTTTAAGGCCACACATTCAAATTCTAATACCAACCTTTACCTTTGAGTGCTAATAAAAATGATCCTCCAATTTTATAAGTGATTATAATTAGGTTTTTATTGGTATTAAACTAATAAGTGATTAAAATTTTTTTATCTCTTTAAATGAATCACTCTCAAGTCTAAGAAATTTAAATTGTTAAAAAGGAATTTCATCCAATACATCTCTTATAATAACCTAGGATCAAGCCTTTCTCATAAATTGAATTTTCTTAGGTCTCTTAGTATTTTTTTAACCCACATAAATTCATTCCCAAATTTGGAAACTTCATATCCAAAATACATTTCTATATAATGTGTATCCATAGGTTCTTCTTAGCTCTATAATGATTCAAAAATCCAACCTACACTACCAGCAATCACTTAAACCCTAAAAACCTGGGTAAATTTGTTGAGATCAAATTTTAGAACCATTTTCTTGTACCTAAGTAAACTATATGAGACACTCACATCTTAATATTACCCTACTTATCTATTCTCACCCTTGATTTAACTCCTATAAAAGGCCTTTTTAAAACAAATTGCAATATGGGGAACCTCTCCCTACTTTCACTACCATAAAACAGGGCAAGGGAAGCACTAACTTTTATCAGTACTAAGTAGAAAGCACTGATAAAAGGGTGGGAATTTATCAGCGCTAGCTAAAAGTGAAAATAAATGTACCCTTTGTTAGCGCTTTTCTTAGCACTGATAAAAGTTTTTAATAAAAAAATATTTTTAATTTATATAAAATTATTATATTTATATACAAAAATAATGTTTATTTGTATACATTAAATAAAAAATGCATGTTTATAATTAATATATTTTCTTTTAATAATTCAAAAATATATATAATGTTTTAATTTAAAAAAGTATTTCTAAGAATATAATTAAATATATATATATATAAGATTATAATGAATTAAAATAAATAATAAATATATTTATTGTATTTATTATATTTATTATATTTATTTGATTTATTAGAATTATTAGATTTATGAGATTTATTAGATTTATTAGATTTATTAGAGATTTATTAGATTTATATTTATTAGATTTATTAGATTAATTTATTAGATTTATTAGATTTATTGGATTAATTCATTGTATTTTTTATATTTTTTATATTTAATATATTTATTTTATTTATTTTATTTATAAATATATAATACTTTTTAATATATATATTTATAATTAAAATTATTGAATATATGTGTGTTTTCCCATGAATTTGGTAAATGAATATATTGATCATGTGTATATGTTATGTATCATGCATGAATGTTCACTTATACATTTCATCACGTTATCCATTTATTTGGTATATTTATTAGTTCATAATGTTACCCATATGAACTATATATGTTCTAAAAAATGTACTTATAAAATTACATTACATATATTTACATAATAAATATATTTTATTATATTTTTAATGATATATATAAATACTTTTCAAATACATTTGTAATTATAATTATAACTATATATATAAAAAAATAATTATAAAATTATACATATAATATTATAATTTTATTAATATATATATATTAACAATTATATAAAAATATTTATAAATATATACTATTAATATTTATAATTATAACTATAAATATATATATATATATATATATATATAATTATAAAATTGTAATAAATATATTTATTATTATACTTATAAAGTTATAAATATATAATTAAATAGATATATTTATAAATATATACAAATATTTATAAATAAATACAAATAATTTTATATTTATTTAAATAATTATTAATTTATAAAAAATATATTTATTATTTCATATATAATATGTTATATATAATTAAATAAATATATATTTATAAACATTTATACAAATATTGATAAATTAATACAAATGTTATTTATAGTTATAAATAAATACGTATGTATTTAAATAATTTTAAAAGTATAATAAATTTATTAATTATATATGTTAAAAAATTATAAATATTATATATATAAATTTGTTATAATTTTATAATTATTTAAATAAATATATATTTATTTATTTATTTATTTATTTATTTATTTATAATTATATTTATAAATAAATATATATTTCATATAAATATTTATAAAATTAGAAGAAATATAGTTATATATATCTATAATCTTTTAAATATATATAATTAATATATTTATTTAATATATTTATATGATTATAAATATATTAAGTATATTGATTATAATTTTATAATTACTTAAATTATAATTTTCTAAGTATAAATAAATATATATTTATTTATAGTTATAATTATTAATAAATCAATATATATTTATCTTATATATCATTTTAAATAAATATATAACAATATAAATAAATTACTAAAATTATACCTTTATCAGTGCTTTTTTAGTGCTGATAAAAGATGTATTTATCGGCGCTATAATTTTAGCGCTGATAAAGGTCTATCTTTATCATCACTTTTAACTAGCACTGATAAAGGTTCCAATGAGTTTTATAAATGAACCCTAACAGGATCCTCCTCCCTCACACCCTTTCAAGCCTTCACAGAAGTTGACCCCTGCGTCGTCGAGCCCTCCTCTGCCAAAACCCCTCCTCCATCGTCGCTGCCTCCTCCTCCTCTGCGACCGCCGACTCATCCTCCTCCACTGTCATCACTGCCTCCTCCTCCTCCTCCTCCTCCTCCTCCGCCTCCTTCTCCTCCTCCTCCTTGCGCGGCCCCCTTATCCACCTGAACTGCTTCAGCGCGCCCTCCTCATCCGACAATCGTCCTGAAATCCTCCTCTTCAGAGCATGGATTCCCCTTGGTGAGTCTCTATTATAGTTTCCCTAGTTTCCATAAGGTGTGTAGGTTTTGTATGAACCCTTATGGGTAGGGTTTAGGTGTGACGTGTTTTCTTTGGTATTTAGGGTGTGCAGAGGGTCTGTGATATCTTATTCTCCCTTCTATTAAAGCACTATCACATTTTCACACATTTGAGGTAGGTGAATCCATGTTTTCCTTTCCGATTAAGTCCATTTAATGCTTGAATGTTTTTAGTTAAATATTTTACTTGATTCACAGCTTCGCAATACACTTGGTTAATCTTCTATAGTTTTTTCAAGTTAGTTTCTTTTGTTAAAAATAGTTTTAAAGTATTTTTCCCATGTTAAGTTTATATGTGCTTCTGAAAATTGTGTTTAGTGGATGTCAAATGTTGTTTTGATAATGTTTTCAACATTACAAGCACCTTTGTATTACTCTTGAATAATTTATTATGGTTTTCTCTAGTTTATGTAATTTTTTTGATCTGTTTATAATGTTTTTAATAAATTGTTTGGTTTGTTTATAAAAAATTATTTATAATTTGTTTGTACCATTTATTAAATTGTTTATAAATTGTTTTATTTGTTTATAGAATTTCTAGTAAACTGTTTGGTTTTCTTATAAAATCATTTATACTTTATTTGTCCTACAAAAAAAATTCATAAACTGGTTAGCTTGTTGTAAAATTGTTTATAAACTAGTTGGGTTGTTTATATAATTATTCATAAATTTTTTGGTTTGTTTGTACAATTGTTGATAAATTTCTTGGTTTTTTTTATAAAGGAATCATCATTTTATAGTTTTGATGGATTTTTTATTGAAATGATTTGGTGTATGTTTGGAAAGGATAAGGTCCGTTTTGGAAATTGTGAAATGTTTGGGTGTGTGTGTGTTTGAAACTCAAGGGACCATTTGGAACATTCATATGATTTGTGCGTTTTAACTTGGCTTAAAAAGGCACTTGGGCACTTTTTGGTAAACCCTTGGTGTAAAGGCCTATTTGGTCATGTTTCTGTAAAAGTGGTATTTGTTGTTTTTTAAATGGTTTTGGTGTGTATTTGGTTTTTAAAGAGGGATTTGGGGGGGTGCTGACAGGTTTATATTTTTTCTTGGTTTTGTATGCCTCATGGTTGTGTATTTTTTACGTTGTGTCTCAAAACATCCATCTCATTGTGTTTATTCATTGTACCTCACCATAACCTTGTTATTAAATTAATTTCACTAAAATTCTAATCCACTGAAGGTGAGTATACTATATTTTTTCACATTGACTCATCAATGATGTGTTCTCCTTATATGTATCCCTTTATATTAAACCATGTAAAATACTTTATTTAATTATATTTATTCATTTGTGTTTTTTTTTTTGAGTGAACCATTAAGAGTGAAGGATTTAATTAGTTCCTTTAAATGAGGTAAAAATATCCTATAAAAGGGGTTAATATCATCAAGATATTAGTTTTAAATATAAAACACCTAGATTCACCTATCATCTTAGGGTGATCATTTTCAACACGGTCTGAACATACATGAATTATATATGTATGAGTAAACTCATCCAATTTTTCATTATCATCATGAAAAAATCATATTCTTCATACCACAATTCACTTTGACTCGATAGAGCACATTTACTTTGAAACATCCCTCATCCCCATAGAGCATCCAACTCATCCATGAGTATTTTAATAGAAATAATACCTAAAAAGTAGTACCAATACCCTTGATTGAATTTTATTAAGAAACTAATCATATGATGTATCAATTATGAATGTAATATATAAACCACATAATAGGATAAAATGTCATTTTTATAGAACTCTAATTATAAATGTAAAAACAATTTCATATTAATCATGTCTCTACTGAGAACAACTTGAAAATATCCTTTTCCAAGTCATATAATGAGATACTTATACAAACATAAACAACCCAAAAATCATCAATATATATTCAATATATCTATAAACTCTAAGTTCCTTCATACACACCCCAGAAATGAATCTACATCTATCATGTTGAGCCACAAAACAAACTCTCCTCAAAAGGAACATGATGTAAATATCTAGTTTAGAATAGATTAAATACAATATCAAATTTATATAACCATCACTAAGTCACATTACTTACAATAAAACCATCATACTTCAATAAATTCTATATATATAACCCCCTTAAGGATAGCTTCATTACATTCACATCCTCTAGTTTTAGTCTATGATGCAAATCCTTGGATGCTTTATGCACCTCTTCTTATAGAACCTCATGATGGAATAACACAACCAAACTAAATATAATTACTTAAACCAACCTCATTCTAATGAAAAATATACAATGAATATTTAAACACACTGTCACATCATCATTTCCATCAACATATCCACATCATTCAGCCCCCCCCCCCCCCAAGCTTATCATTTACACATTCCACATCACTTGTAACTATATGATTAATGAAACCAAACCTATTAATATTTAATGAGGTTTTTAAGATATTTCCTATATATTTTTCCATAGGTTATGAATTCATCACATAAGTTTTAATCACCTATTAGTTTTTTATGTCTACTTTACACACTAGGTTCAACAAACATTACTACCATACAAATAATGAAATCCTTATCAGTGACTACTCTAATGTCCAATCTATAAAAGATTTACCAGATATGATACTATCAGGACCCACCCCCATAGGAACTCCAGTGGATTTGGGAATATATTAGTGTCTGACCTCCACCCTAATATTATATTTAAATGGACGTGGGTCAGTTACAATTGGAAATGTAATGATATAGACTGGGCTGGTATCATAACCAACAACTGGCCTGACTTTCCACTAACCTAAGAGGCGTTCATGATCCCTACGGGATAGCAATGATCCCCTGGGAAAAAGATACAATTAATGTGGAATATTCTAACCCAAAATTAGATTAAATTAAAAATAATATTTCTTCTGAGAACTAGACATGTCTCATTCATAAGTTGAACATCTAGGAAAATAGTAGATACACAAAAACTAAATAAACAGGAAGCGGATATCCTAGATGGAAAAAAAATCCCACTATTGACCAATAAAACTTTTTAACTAGACATTTCCCATTCATAAATATCATTGGACCTATTTTGGATAGGTATAACATATGAGTTCTCATTTTATGTTTTCTTTTCAGTTGGAAATCTCCTCTGTCGCGTGGCTCTCCTTTGCCGCGAACACACCTCTACCGCATGCTAAACCACACCATTTGTGGTGAGTTTTCTTTTCTTACTCATTGGTTTCCTCTTGTTCACATTTTATTACTATTTTATATTGATAGTTATGTTGTGAATTGTACGGTCTAAACGCCTCACTGAAAATCGTGAATGCTGGTGTTCCTTGTTTACGCGCTAAATTAATTGCATGTTGGTTGGTTCCTGTTGAATATTTGAATATAGAAATTGGTAATTTGTGTATACTTGGATAATGAATGAATACCCCATAATGATAAAACTTCTGTGATAACCCCGGAATTAAAAGGCAGAATTGAATAAGGGGTGCTTTTTAAAATCTAAAATTGTTTTTGTTTGGTTTGTATGGTGTTGCGATTGTGAGCATGATTGTTTTTTTGTATGGTGTTGTGGTTGTTGGAATGATTGGTATGACATTTGTTTTCCATGTTGTAGTTCCTCCACCATTGAATATCAATCCAAACCTTACCCATTTCAATGGAACCACCACTTTGTTACTAGTTCAATTCCACTGAATTTTATAAAACCACTTCACTAGAGGACTCTATGGGACACTTTATGGACACCCTGGTCAAATAACCATAAAAACACATGTAATGAATACTTCCACCCACAATCACTATATGGAAAACCATACCATCTATTAGTTTAGTTCCATATTTTTTGACTCGATACATTATGTTTCTAGAGAAACACTAAAAAACAGATTTACAACAATGCATATAGATCACATGTGGGATACTAAAACATTATAGTGCAAGGGATTATCAGAGCTAGTTCAATTGATCATTTGGTTGGGAAGATGGGTGTGATCTACTTCGTACCTGAGTAATGCATGGAGAGGTAAGGGTATTGTTTACCAAAGTTATTTCCATTGATTATAGTTGGATGATGATCCTATTTGAACATATTTGTGTAATTATTTTGTTAAATATTTATATTATTGAATCAAATAGGATGAATATGAATACAGAATGGATGAATGTCAATCGGTTGACAAAAGAGTATGAAGATGTTATGAAAGAGTTTATCAAGTTTAAAAAATACCATGCATATGAACCTTCTCAAATCCTTTTCTCATGTTTATGCTGTTGTTATTCAAGAAAAATTAGTCTAGATGAGTTGGAAGAACACTTGATATGTCACAGAATAGATCAAAGTTATAAATATTGGAATAAACACGGAGACAAAATGAATGTAGGTAGTGGCTGGGATAGAAATGGGTTTTATGGATCATCTAACATGATTATAAGCATGAATAATGAAGATGATCGTATGGAGGATGTGATTACAAATGTGAATGATGATGAAGATCATATTGAGGGAATGACCAGGACAGTTGAAGATGAACTTCATGATTTCCCAAAATTGTTTGATAAGTTAAAGAGTTGTGAAAAGACACCATTTTATGCTGGTTGCACTAAATATACAACATTGTTAGCAGTACTGAAGCTGTATAATTTGAAAGAAAGAAATGGATGGAGTGACACCAGTTTTACGAAACTACTTTCTCCCCTAAATGACATTATTCCAAAAGATAATGAGCTCCTGAGTCGAACATATGGCACCAAATGAATGTTATGCTCAATGGGTATGATCTATGAAATAATACATGCATACCCAAATGATTGTATACTATTTTGCAAGGACTAAAAATCACTTAAAAAATCCCCAAAGTGTGGTTCTTCTTGATACAAGAAAGATGAATCCAGTCCTATGAAATTTGTATGGTACTTTCCAATCATTCCAAGTTTTAGGCACCTATATGAAAGTGAGGAGACTGTAGGAAAATTGACATGGCATGCAGATAAAAGAATTAAATATGGGAAACTATGTCACCTGGTAGACTCTCCTCAGTAGAAGATAATTGATCATGAGTATCCTGAATTTTGAAATGAGCCGAAAAACCTTTGCCTTGTGTTATTTATAGATGGAGTGAATCCTTTTGGTTTTCAAAGTAGCAGTCATGGTACATGGCTAGTTATGTTGGTAAATTATAACTTACCACTATGGTTATGCATGAAATGAAAATACATCATGTTATCTATGCTTATATCAGGACCAAAATAACCAGGTAATGATATTGATGTTTATTTGGCTCCATTGATTAAGGATTTTAAATTATTGTGTGATTTAGGTGTTACGTTGTATGATGCTTACAAAAATGAAGACTTCACTTTGAGAACCATGTTGTACTGGATGATAAATTACTTTCCTACTTATAGAAATTTGTTAGGATATAGTATTAAAGGAACTAAAGGGTGTCCCATTTGCAAACAAGGTACATAGTCAATTAGGTTGAAACATTCATTGAAAACTGGGTTTCTAGGACATTACAGATTTCTACCCTGATGGCATAAGTACTGATATTATATGACATCATTCGATGGAAGTTCAAAATAATATACAGCACCGTCTCCACTAACAGGTCATCAATTGTTTGAGAAATTAAAATATGTGGAAACTAATTTTGGTAAACCATTTTTGAAAAACCTTACGAAAACCAATTGGAAAACGAGACTAGTTTTTTTTTTTGAATTACCATATTGAAATTGTCTGTATGTCAGACATTTTCTTGATGTCATACATGTTGAAAAAAATGTATGTGATAGTTTCATCAGCACGTTTCTAAATGCACCCAGCAAAAAAAAAGGTTTGAATTAAGATTAGGTTTGACATGGTTGATATGGGAATACGAGAAGAGTTGGCACCAGTGAAGGGTAAAAAACAAACATTTCTTCCTCCTACTGCATACACTCTTTCCAGGTAGGAGAGATATCAGTTTTTCAACTTCTTGAATAACGTAAAGGTTCCAGAGTGGTATTCATAAAATATCTAGAACATTTTTTCAATGATCGATTTAATATTAAAGGGTCTGAAATCACATGAATATCATGTTTTCATGAAATATCTAATTCTTATAACTTTAAGTTGATTTTTTCCCAAGAATGTTTGCCATACATTAACGAAGATCTGTTTCTTCTTCAAAGCTATATGCAGCAAAGTTATAGACCAGGTGAAATTTCCAACTATGGAAAGATAGATTGTCGTCATATTATGTGAATTGCAAATGTTCTTCTTGCTAACATTATTTGATATGATGGTTCATTTTATGGTTCACTTGGTTAGAGAGATTCAACTATGTGGTATTGTAAATTATAGATGGATGTACCCTATTTAATGGTATATGAATATTTTTAAAGGTTATTTCAAAAATTTAAGTCAGCCAAAGGGTTGTATTGCGGAGCGATATATTGTTGAGGAAGCTGTTGAATTCTGTAACAAATACCTATCTGGTGTGGAAAGCATTGTCCTACTGAAATCTCGTCACACTGGGTAGCTTGAGGGTGAATGAATTTTTTTAATATAGGTTTTCACAATCATCATTACAGATCAAGAGAATTCCCACCTTTATGTTTTTTATAATAGTTCTAACATTGACCCATATGTTCAAGTCCAAAAATAAATTCTTAGGTGTTTGAATCCATCTAGGGATGAGAAAGGGATATTAGATACACATAATCGATGGTTTATAGGATGGTTTTCAAACCATATTTTTAAGAAGCTAGATAAAAATACAGACTCAATTTTATAATGAATTAGATGGATAGCCAGAGGACCAATTGTGTATGTATTATCTTCTAATTATTATGTAGTTAATGGTTATACATTCTATACTAATGAAAATGATGAAGACAATACCATGCAGAATAGTGGGGTTACACATGTGGCTGAAGAGATTCATATTTTCGGTGCTAAGGATAGAAATCCAATTTATGTGAATATGTCATACTTTGGCATCATCAAACAAATATGGGAGTTGAATTATACGAAATTCCAAGTTCCGATTTTTCAATGCAAGTGGGTTGATAATAGGAGTGTTATTAAAATAGATGAATTGGGATTTGTGGAAGTTGATTTCAGTAAGGAATGATAGAAAGATGAACCGTTTATAATGGCATCATAGGCATTACATGTATTTTATGTTCCAAATCCAGAAAACTGAAATTGGTCAATTGTTATGTTATCAACCAAAACAACTGAAGGGTCAGATGAAAATTCAATGGAGGATGACCCTTTCATTGGGACTTCACAATCATTTCGTAGTATTCCCAATATAGACATCATTTTTTATGCCATATGAGACCACAATAAAGGGATTTTCATAGTCAATTGAGGGGTCAAATCTCTTCATAATTTAAAAAAAGAGAGTTCAATAATCAAGTTATTTTTTTATTGTAATATACCTTGTGTTACCTTATGTTATTATTTGTTATCTACTGATTTTATGTAATCTAAATTAAATGATAACCACTTTTGCAGATAATGACTTATACACCTATTGATGCACCCAATCCTGAGGCACAATAGGTCTCTCAGCCTGTTGTTGTTGGTCACAGTGCAGAGAAACAACAAGTTTCTCAATCAGTTGTTGTTGGTCCCAGTGCTGAGGTACAACAAGTTTTTCAACCTATTGTTCTTGGTCCCAGTGCCAATGCTATCACTCTAGAGGAACATAATTATGATACTAAAATTGAGGAAAGGGTGGGTAATGAAACTCGGGCGGCGCAAAAAAAACAAGAGAGTTGTAGTTTGACAGTGTTGGCCAAAATCCTTAAGGAAAAAAGAAAAAGGAATCAAATTTGAGGTGGGGTGGAATAAGTGAGGTCGTCATATTAACCCCAACAAATCCATATTTATTAGATACATTGGAATTGTACTCGGAAATGTGTGTCGATTAATGTACATTCATGGAACCATGTTATCATCAGGATTAAGTCACTAATGTGGGAAGATATTACAGTAACATTATGATATCATTTCTTTAATTTATTAAAATAAAATAAAATACTAAAACATTGAATTAATCTTCATCATCCCTTATAGAGTTCATTTATAGTAGATGCCTCACATAAGGAATATGTATTAAGAGTTGTAGGAAGGATTCATAGAGGATTCTACACAATTTTAACGAAATATCATCTTAAAGATGCTGAAGGGAGAATCAAGCTACACCCACCTCCTCTTTATGGACACTTGATATCCCAAGAATCATGGGATGAGTTTAGCAGTCGTCGTATGGAGAAAAATTTTCAAGTACATTGTGCCCAGTAATACATTGTTTGACATTGCTTATATTCATCACTTTGATTAACATCTTTTTATTTATGAAACAACAACTGAGTTCTGAAAATAATGAATGTGCAACAAAACTATCATACCCCTACCATAAAGCAAGGATGGGGTACGCTTCACTTGAGAAAAAATTGGTATGTATTTTAAATCTACCATAATACTATTATGTGAAATAAAACAACATAATAACCATGTTCCTCTGTTTATATGCAGATTGATGAATCAAAATCTAAAGACACTTTCATCTCACTCCATGTTATATGGAAGGAGTCTTGTTTAAATAAACAGGGGATATTTATAGATGAAAACGCACAAAAATTGTGGGAAACATTTTTAAGTATGACATAATATAAATTTTTTTCTTTAAATATCTATTATATAACAATGATTACTTATTTTCCTATATTTTCTATCTGACATAGTCATAGGAATTAACAATAACCACACTGAATGCAAACATAATTTTGGTGACCTTGAAGTGGTTAGAACAGCATGGTTGTGTCATAGGTGTGGGTTTCGGGGTGACACCCCGAACATATTTTCAGGAAAAAAAATAAGAGGATCAAAATGAAGAAATTAAAATGATGATAGAAATACTAGCTACCCTCCAAGAACAATTCCAATGGTAGAGAGAGATGATAGCAACTTTTATGGGGGATAGTTGAAGAGAATAAACAACTCAAGAACAACCATCGCATGAAGATCCCTCCCCACCCCCCACCCCACCAGCTTTGAGATGAGCCATTACCCACAAAAACCTGACTTGGCTGAGGTAATCAATGTTCTAATAATTGTTTATGTGAAATTTAAATCATATAGACACTGATACATTTCCTATACTAATATTCTATAGGGTGAAAATTATTGTGATTTATATCTATCAACTCCCACCCATCGCCTTGTAGCGATGGCTATGGTGTTCAATATGCAGAACGACATGCTACACAACAGACCACTTACAACAGGTCATGTTAGAGTGTCAATTAACATAGCTCATGATCCGATTTCTGAGCTACCTATTCCAAATGATGATGACGACATTCATATGGTATAACAATCTATTATAACATTCATTGCATGGCCGTCAATTCTTGTAAAAACATGTCAACAAAGAGGTATTAATTTATAATTTATTTTTCAAGTTGAACCTTTAACATTTAATGAAAAAATTTATGATCCAATGAATTTTATTATATAAGGAAAAAGTGAAGGGGTGAAATGAAAGATTGGCTCAAAACCATCTTAAGGATAAACCAACCAATTGAAACGATCTACTAAGAGAACCTTCACCTCAATTGTTTTATATCCACATTTAATATCATTGCAATATCATGTGGATACAAAGTTGATAGATGGAAATACTCATAAAGTTGATTTTGAAAAAAATATGTACGAAGGAGAAGAATCATATTACATTAGTACTGACAATGTAAATGAAATACTCAAGAATGAATGGCTAGGCACCTCATTTGTAAATGTATACATGAGGTATGTTTTCGTGATTTGATTTTACAAAAGCTAATATACTATGATAATTATGACCAAATACATTTCATATTTTTTTCAGGCGTATATATTAAAAACAATTTAAGGGATTTTCTGATGAAAAAAAATTAGGATTCGTTAGTCCTCATGTCACCTCTTAAAAAGAAGAAATAAATTACAATAAAGATGGTGAAATAATGTCATCCCTACTCGAATCATTTGAAAACAAAATTATAGATGACAGAATCTTTTTAATAACAATGATGCAGGGAGAAAACTATAAAATTTAATCATATCAACTATATTTTCATTTATTTCATTACTTATTCCTTTTTGGGTTTTTAAGCAACATGGGATGCTCATTGCAGTCAATTTGGATACTCCAAATATTTATTTTTTGGATACAATGCATGGATATCCAACAAACTGACCACACATGATGAAGTTTTTCAATTTGTAATACACTAGATCCAACATTTTAGAACTAAACATCTAGTTATATAATTTATATTATATTTTAATGAGGATTCTATTATGATAGGGTGGTGCATCAATATCATCTACTTTATGGAATGAATCCAGGTCCTAAGGACAATAACACCGACAAGATCTACAACTGGACAAGTATCAGGTTATATATAATAATATTTTACTATCCAAACACATATCAAAACAAATTAATTATTTTTATTGATGTTTTTTTAGTTTCAAAAAAAACAAATGGAAAGGAATGTGGTTAATATGTTTGTAAATTTATGAAAGAGATTGTATTTCATCAAAAAACTAGCATCCTTGAAGAGGTATTTTCAAAAATAATTATCATTTCATTTAAAATATTTATTAATTATTTTTGTATTTGTATTTTTTCACTACAACCATGAATGTTTCAAAAACTCATATTCACAAGATGATATAGATATGTTTATAAATGAATGGGAAACATACATGATGGAAGATTGTACACAAATAGGATGAAGGTGAATTCCTACTACTTATGTTATCCTTATATGATCATTGATATCTCTCTTATTTACACTTATTGAGCATCTATGATCACCCTTTCCTATTTTCATATCCTTGGGTTATGAAGAATGGTTTTAGAAATGATTTGTCCTTATAGTAAAGAATAACTTAATGAGAGACTCTTATGAACTAGTTCTTTATGTTTCCATGTTTTAAAAAGAACTAGACCTAAACTATTATGGAATGGATCGTTTATATTCTATATTTTGGTCATTTATGTTGTTGTTTCTACTGATGTAGTGTGTTGGAATAATATTGGTTGTGCATCACTCACAAATTTAATAACAAAACTTAGGATTCTTTACTACTACTAGTTAACTACCACTTATCATAGAATCTCATCTGAACTTCTAATCTAGCATCCATGTGATGCTCTCATCCCACACCATCTCTATGATATCATACAGATGGTATCAAATAAGAGCATCATGGGGACGCTGAATCAGAATTTCAGATAAGATGCTATGGTAAGCGGTAGTTAACCAACAATAGTGAACTGCACAAAGAATTGTTATTTTTTTATTAGCTTATATCTAGACCAAAGAAACCCTTTAGAAATATGTAAAGGTATTTTTGAGATATAATATATCTATTTTAACAAAAAATAATATAATGAAACGTTGATTTTATTTTCATTATTCCTTGTAGGGTTTGTTTATTTTAGAATATTTCTTTCCATGTTACATGCCTTTGCAGGAAGAGCAACGATGATGTGTCTGCTCAATCATAGAGGTAATCTTTATTTTTGTACAATAAAATCATTATATATAGAATTAATGAATTGTTTCATATTTATGTTTAATTTATTTCTTTTATGTAAGGAATATTAATCTATTAATATGTGATATCAATGTATGAAATGTTTAGGTCATTATAGTTGGTATTAGAGTAACTGGCCTATTCAAAGTCGAGAAACTACAATCAGTTGTTTTTATACTTTAGGTAGATGATCCACAAGTCATTTGAAATGTGTATGAATCAACCCCTCCTCAATAAGACACACGATGGGATCAGTATGACTCAAAGTGTCACTTTTTATTTAAAGTTGACATTATTTTTAGTAAAAAGAACAAGTGACATACTAAAAACTGAGCAAATGCATTATGATTATTTTGATACTTTAGGAAAATGATACATAAGTCATTTGTGACCTATAGGAATTGAATTCACTTAAATTTAATGCACAATGTGACTGGAATGACTCAATGTGTCTCTTTTTATTTAAAATTGATGTTAATTTTAGAAAAAAAACACATGAGTGACATACTGAAAACTGAGAAAATGTATTATTATTGTTTTGATACTTAAGTAGAATGATCCATGAGTTATTTGTGATATGTACGAATCAATTTTACCTCAATCTGATTCATGGTGTGACCGGTATATCTAAAAGTATCTGTTGTCAGTTTAAAATTGACATTTTAGCTCTAAACGTGTCACTCACTGAAAATCAAGAAAAATCGATCTGATTTTCTTTATAATTTAGGATAATTATTCATATGTTATTTTTGATGTGTATAAGGTAGTCTCATATCAAACCAACGCATTATGTGACCGGTATGACTCAAAATGGGTATTTCCAGTTTAAAATGACATTTTATTAAAAAAACACAACTAACATACTACAAACTGATAAAACACATTTGGATTGTTTTGATACTTTAGTAAAATGATCCATAAGTCATTTTTTACATGTAGGAATTGACCGCACCTCAATTCAACACACAATTCAACTGGTATGAATCAAAGTGTCTCTTTTTATTTAAAATTGACATTAATTTTAGAAAAAAACACAAGTGCCATATTGAAAACCAAGAAAACACATTAATATTTTTTTGATACTTTAGTAAAATGATCCATGAGTCATTTGTGACATGTATTAATCAAATTAAGCTCAATATGATGCATGGTGTGACTGATATAGATAAAAGTGTCAGTTATCAGTTTAAAATTTACATTTTAGCTCAAAAAGTGTCACTCACTGAAAAACAAGAAAACCCTCTCCAATTTTCTTCATAATTTAGGATAATGATTCATAATTTCTTTGTAACATTTATGAAGTAGTATCATATCAAACCAATGCACGATACGACCGGCATGACTCAAAATGCATGTTTTCAGTTTGAAATGACATTTTAGTAAAAAAACAAAACTAACATACTACAAACTAAGAAAACACATTAATATTGTTTTGATACTTTAGTAAAACGATCCACAAGTAATTTGTGAAATTTAGGAATCAACCTCTCCTCAATTCAACACACAACACGACTGGTATGACTCAAAGTGTCTCTTTTTATTTAAAATTGATATTAATTTTAGAAAAAAACACTAGTGACATACTGTAAACCAAGAAAACATATTTGGATTGTTTTGATACATTAGTACAATGATCCATCAGTCATTTGTGACATGTTAGAATCAAATTCACCTCAATCTGATGCATGTTGTGACCAGTATGGCTAAAAGAGTCTGTATTAGTTTAAAATTGACATTTTAGCTCAAACGTGTCACTCACTGAAAACCAAGAAAACCTGCTCCAATTGTATTCATAATATAGGATAATGATTCATAAGTTCCTTTTTCCATGTATGAAGCAGTCTCATATCACACCAATGCACTATGTGACCATTATGACTCAAAACGTGTGTTTCCAATTTGAAATGACATTTTAGTAAAAAAACAAAACTGACATACTACAAACTGAGAAAACACATTCGGATTGTTTTGATACTTTAGGAAAACAGACCATCAGTCATTTTTGATGTGTAGGAATAAACCTCACCTCAATCCAATGAACTATGTTACCTATATAAATCCAAATGTGTCATTTAAATTAGATATTAATTTCAGTAAAAGAAGAAATGACATACTCAAAACCAATCAAACCTATTCGTATTATTTTAATATTTTAAATGAATAATCTATGACTCATTTGTGATGTGTTGGAATTAAACCCACCTCAATACGACACATGGTGTGACTGGTATAACTCCAAATGTGTCTTTTTTATTTAAAATTGACATTTTATTAATGTATTATTTCATATTAATGTTTAATTTATTTCATTATTGTATTACTAACATAATATTTTTTTTCTTATATAGGTGTAATTTTTTTCTTGAGTTCATATTCTTTGTTCAGCAATTAATACCATGGAGGAAAATTTTTGAGAGGGGATCACGGATGCCAAAGGATGAAACATTAATGGTTTTAACTATTTTTTGGATAATTGTAATTGTAACCATATAAAACATTGTTTGAAATGTATATAGCAGTGTTTTTTTTTATTCGTGATGTCAGGTAAATGTATATAACATTGTTTTCTAAAATCTTGTGTGTGCTATTTTGTTCTTCTGTGATTTGTTCATTTGTAGTTGTTGTTTTGTGTAGGTGTTCAGGTGTTGGGTGTGCTATTAAATAAACATCACATCATAGGAAACTAGGCCTTTATCAACTCTATTTTGAGCACTGATAAAGGACCATTTTATCATCTCAAATTAAAGCACTGATAAATTAGGCCTTTATCAGTTCTCAAAATAGCAATGATAAATGTGTGACTTTATCCGCGATAAAAAAAAGCAATGATAAAGGGGGGACCTTTATCATTGCTTTTTTAGCGCCAATAAAGGGCCCCCTTTATTAGTTCTTTTTTAGCACTATTAAAGGGGACCCCCCCATCTTCTCCGCGATTAACAACACTTTTATAGAACTATTAAAAGCGGTTTCTAGTGCTTTTAAAATCCTTATTTGTTGTATTGTTTGACTTTCTCTCACCAAGTGTGGTGTACAATGAAAATACTAGATTTTATTGGTGGGATAATCAGTAACCCAATAAACCACAATGTTTGAACTCCTATGATCCCCCAAAACATTCCAACCTATAATGAGTTCTAATACCAACAAGGACAATCTGAACTTCCTACTGTGAAAATCCAACAACTTAATTATCCTCCCGGAGTAGACCATTTGGATCAACCCTTTGTCCAGCCTGATCTACAACCATTACTTAAAAAACTGTGTCAAAAAATGGATTGAATGAATTATGAGGTTTCATCATTGAGAGTATAACTAAAAAGTATTAAATTGGTTATATAACCCATTCCTACTCAGGTTGTCTCTTCATCATCATTGAAAAACCTAAAGTATTTATTCTTAAACTATTAGAGGATTCAAAATTAAACTAAAATGTTGAATAACTCACTTTATAATCTGAGAAATCAGAGTTGGATAATGAGGTGAATCAGTTAGGTAATGTTTAATGTCAACCCGACGAATATAAGGGGGATGTTAATGAGTGTTTAGATCAGGAGGAAATTGATTTTATAGATTCAAAAGAGGATAATTTTATATCATGGATTGAGGTTCCTTAATATTGATCCATTGATGATTTTTTAGAAACACCAATCAATGAACCATTGGGATAAATCAAAAACCTTGAGTCTATATCCATTTCTAACACTTATATTTCCAATTTTTTGGTTGGATATTCTATTCAAAAGGAACCAATTATGTTGAGAAATTTTAAAAATGAAATTGAGTTTAATTCAAATCTCATACCTCTTTCAGAAAGTTTTAACTAAACCAATATCAAATTCAAGGTCCATACATCCTCTCCTAAGTCTTACTTTATAGGGTATAATCAAAAACATTATTTCATAACTTAATCCTATCTTGATGATAATAAGGAGAAAATTCCCCTTGATGTATTAAGAAATATTAGGAAATAAATTAGATGGAACCTTTTTTATATTCATGGGATTATCCCATTCATTAAAACCTATATGGTTTTTCTTGAATCAATTTCAAAACCTTCATATAAACCCCATTGGAGACTCATTCACAATATAATTAATGTATTGAAATTTTCAATCCTTATAATATTAAAAGTTGGTGTTATATAATTTGGGTGGTTCATGTCAAGAAAACAATATTAAACTAAGCTCTTTCTGGGAGGCAACCCATCTTCTGCATTGATTTTATTTTATTTTATTTTATTTTGTGTTTTTTTTTTGTTTTTTAATGGATCCCCTTGGGGTTTACAATGTTCTCTCATGTTGTTTAAATTTGAGATTTATAATCTAAAGAAGTTTTGTGTTTTAAATGGAACCAAATTCCATAAATAGTTCAAGCACAGTCTTCTTTCATTGATGAGGTGTCTTTGAGTGACGTGGAGATGAAAGGAGTAATCAATATAATCATGAACTTCAACTTCAACTGTCGAGTGATTTTGTTCCATTTTCTTATTTCAGTTTCCTTTTATAACTCATCTTTTCTACCGCTAATCCCTTCTAAATTTTCTATTCTTTAAACACTAGGGATAGTTTTATTCTATGTTAAGGTGGGGAGTAAAATTTTGTGTGCATAAATGGATATATATTTTTTTAAATTGAACATTATAATAAAAATTGAAAACATTTAAATTGAATATCAAATAATTTTTAATGCCTTTATTTTTATTTTTATTCTTATTTATGTTCATGATCATATATTTTGGAAAGTGTGGTTTTCTAATGTGATTTTTCACTGTTTATATTTTCATCCATTTAATAAAAAATCCCAATACAAATCATTTGTAGTGTGGGGTATTAGTTTGAGTTCTTAGGGTCCTTTAATAAATAGAATAGTTTTGGTTATTGTTTTAATTTTAAGATGAGTATTAAAAAATGTATGTAGAGCAATGGACTGACCTAATGTATGACTTTCGACACTAGGGGATTGTGAATCCGGAGTTGTCTAGTCCATAATTGGGAATTATATCTCTATTTTGGGTTGTTTGATTTTTTTTATTGATTTATTTAACTCCAGATTATGTCCATGTATGTGAGCTTAACTTATTTCCCCAAGGTCTTTGAGCTTGGGAGTTATCAACAAAGTCTTGCTACAAGGGATGACTCAATTGAGTGCAATTTCAGTTACTTGGAAAAATTATAATAAAAAAACAAAAAAATTAACATGAATATTCACTTTATGTTTAAAATATGATTCCACCTAGCGCTTACATCTTTCCCCCCTTGAATAAAAAAACTTTTATGTCTATTATGATGAACAAAACATCATCGTGCTTAATTGAAATTGGATGAAATGTGGTGATAAATATGAACAAAGGAAGGAACTTGGGATTGGGATATGATTATCAACATATCTTTTGTTAAATTATTTTGACGAGTTTCATAAGTTTTTGGTATGAGTTAATTTAGTGAGAATTTTATATGAAAAAAATTTTGGAAAAGGGAATTCAATTTCATATTTTTGAGATACTTTTTTTCTTGGGACAAGAAAAACTCAAGTTGGGGGTGTGATTATCCACATAAAGAGTAGAATATTCACTTTTATAATGTATAATTTTTTTGTGCTTCATTATTCATAAACACCATTTTTAGTGCATTTTACAATTTTAACATTATTTCACATTATGATTGTAATTCCTTCTTAAAATGCACTACTACATGGTAAAATTTTTAACACCTCCTAAAACACACGATGGTATTGTTTTTATTTTCATATTTCATTTTCACATCTCCAATGATATTAGTAAAATATATCCTCTTGTATCTATTGGAGATTCATTTAGGATGATGACCAAAGTGGGCATTTAACCTAGGAAATTTTGGGTAATGTGAACTGGACAACATTCCAATAAAATAACTGTAGAGGCCATGATACAAGCCCAATGAAGCTAAAATTTTATCTTGGGATATAGTAAATAATTAAAAAAATTAATTAAATATTTAACATAGATAATTATGAGTTTTGAAGGGAGTTCCAAGCATCCCAATTTGAAGATGAAATTCTAAGCCAGATTGTGGCCCAGAATAACAGCTCACAATGTTGATCAGATCTCTAAAACCAAAAATCTAATTAGGATTAAATTTTATATTATTTTATGGGATATATTTGGATTAAATTTCTTCATCTATGGTCCACTCTAATTCGGCCATCTAGAAGTTAATTTTGGTGCCTCTGTTGGCTAGATGCAAGCTCGCTCAGATTTTTATACAGGGTTGAAAAGTCTAACTCCCCTTAACGTTTCACCTACCAAATCCCAAAATCATTAATTTTTATGACTTTTAAGTTTGTTTGATATACCCAAGTCTTCTAAAAATCCTATTTAAATCATTTGTGTCATAGTATTTGAAATAAGTAGTGTATGTTTTCATTTTAATGTTATGATTCCAATTTGATGTTGTAATTGCATTTATTTCTCATGTAAGTTGTTATAATTCACTTTAGTTTCTTTAAAAAAACTTATTATCCTCTTATTATATTCCTCTTCATATTAAATTGATACCTTTTCCTCAAGGTGTGAACTTATTCACACCAACACTTGTGAAATTCTCCACACAACGGTGGGGTGGTTGTTATTTCACTATTTTTCTTCTTCAATTCCACCCTCATGAGTCTAATTCCATTTTACATTGATATAATACCTCAATGTAGGGATAAAACTCTTATTTTTTTATCCAATGGAGTATAAATTGGTTTTATTGGATGTTATTTATCACTCTATTAATGTTTAATCATTTCTTTTAATTGATAATTTCCTTCGACAGTCTTAATACTTATTCTTCCTTATTAAATTTTAGGGCCACACAATTCAAGTTCTAATATGAACCTTTAACTTGGAGTTCTCGTAAAAGTTTTCCTCTAAGTGTATGGTTGATTATCATTAGGTTTGTTTTGGTATTAAACCAATAAGTGATGAAGTTGTTTTGATCTCTTTAAATGAATCACTCTCAAGTGTAAGAAATTTAAATCTTTAAAAATAATTTTCATCTAATCCATATCTTGTAATAACCTAGGATCAAAACTTTCTAAAAAATTTAATTCACTTAGGTCTCTTATTATTTTTGTAACCTATAAAAATTCAACCCCTAAGTTGGCGACTTCATAGCCAAAATCCATCTCTATAGAAAGTGTGTCTGTAGGTTCTTCTTATGTCTATAAGGATTCAGAAACAAAATATATATAATAAAAGATGCCAATTTAACCCAAAAAACTTGGGTAAATTTGGGTGAGATCCAATATCAAATAATTCCCCCAATGTAGATTTAAACATAAACAATCCCGAATAATAATGAGTTTGTGAAATAAACCCTTACCTCAGGTCTGATTTTCATCGTATATGTTCAAAACTCTTGTATAATAAATATTTATTTAGTATAAATCTGTCCCAGAACCATAATAATATATTTAATACCATATAATATTTACTTATAACGTTTTATCAATCATTAATTAACAATGTTTTATTAAAATCACTATTTCAGGTGATAACTGCTTCGTTTTTCATGTATGTTTTAGTTCGGTAGTTTTGGTTATTGTACTTTGATCATGGTAATATCACCTATATAAGTTAATCAAGATATAAATATCATATATAATATTTATATATATATATATATATATATATATATTCATCCATAAAATTATATATAGATAAATGAATTACATCATTCATGGAGATGGTAGGTCATACATATGTATGAATGTTGTTTCCATTTTTTTTACAGATAGAATAAAATAAAGGTAAATAATAATTAAAATTTTAAAAAAAATTATATCATATATATCATATATATTCATTAAATCTATCCTTATTACCATCCATGTCAAAATAAAATGAAAATCATATCACATCGCTTTGTGGAGGCAGTGGTCCACACGTACGCATGAGCGACGTTATCTTTTTCTAACATATTGGAAGGTAAGAAGATAGATGTGATATTATAATTACTTAATCATAAATTTTTTATAAATATCATATATATACACTAAATCCATAATTTTATCCACCCTTTAGAGGTGGTGAGCGAAAACGAATTACATCGGTTCGTGAGGTGGTAGTCCCTTGTACACATGATTAACAGTTTTGTTTCCCATTTGATGGAAGAGGATATAGATATATGTTATGTAATAAACATTATAAAATATTAGTATATTAAAGATAATAGTTTTATTATTTTAGAATATTTTTAGAATATTTTAAGGCTGTATATGAATAAATAAAACAAAAACACTCGTTTAAGAACGACATCTCTTCTTCAGACAATCTCTTTAGGTTTGCACTAAAATCCTTCTTATAAAGTTTTTTTAATTAAACCAAGTAATATAGGATATGGGAAGGGATTTAAAGAATATATTTGGGTAGTTTTTGTCCAAAAAAGGTATTTTTAAGTGTGAATAAAAGAAAAGAGGATGTTCCCTTTTATAAGAGAGGGGAGGGACACTCTTCAAATTTCTTAAAGTATTACATTAATATAAATTAATTTTTATATTCAAATGGATCCAAATTGATAATATTTGAAGATAAAATGAATTTTATTCAAAATAATCTCATCCAATAAAAATTGAGCAAGTTTGGATGATGTTATCACCATTATCTTTTTTGTTTTAACCCGATTTTACTTTTTTTTACAATTATCGTGGTATTAAATTTTTTACTCTTTATGGGTCAAGAAAGTTCCTATAAAAGCACAAAGACCGATAAATAGTCCATGGTTGATATTATAAACCATATATCACTAAATTTCTTGAAGATAAAAAATTTATTAATTTTAAATCATTTAATAAAACATTATTTATTATAAAATAACATTGATATCCTTTTTTGAACTATTCATTTAATTTGAATTTGAAAACAACATGAAAGCAATGGAATTAGAATATATTCCATTAAAAAAGTTCTAAAATGTTACATTTATCTAAAACTTTTATGGAACACAATAATCATTTCGAAATATATTACTTTTAATATTTTTAAAATCATTTATTAAATTTTTCTATTAATTGAATAAATATTGTGTTAGTGTTGAGCAAACATTTAAGGTAATTATTTAATTAATAAAAATTATAAATAATTTATCATGATAAAAAAATATCATTTACCTTTAAAATTATTATTTTGAATCAAATATAATTTGTTTTTATCCCTATAACAAAATATTATAATACAAAATATTATAGTTATTAAACATAAGAAAGTATAATTTTTAGATTTTATTTACATAAATTATTATAAAGGTCACAATCATGGTCATATGAGAATAAGGTCATATATTAAAATTTTGGATTATAATGGACGAAATATACTCATCCAATAAAAATAAGTCAAGTGTTAAGGTTACTTTTTAGTTCTTATCAAATTATTTTTATCCTTAATTAATCCATTTTACCTTTACAGTGACACAGATATTAATATAGTTACTATTCATAATGAAAAAAATAAAAACGATGTCTTTAAAAAATTTAGACCCCATGATTCTAAATTTGGAATTAATTTTAAAAGGTTCAAAACATATAAGTGGCAAAATTTAGTTTAAGATTAATCCGGAAAAACATGATGAAAAATGGTTATTCAGAAAAAATGCATTTTCCAAGCAATGGATGGTTTTATATTAACTCTATGAAAAGAAATTATAATTATATTAAATTAAATTAAAAAATATATATATATATATAATATACATTTCATTTCAATATTTCCTTATTATTGGTTATTTTAATTAATTAAAATGGATAAACTTTATGCACTTTAAAAGCGGTTTTCCGAAAACTATGTTTTTAAGCATAAAAATAAAATATATCAAAATCATGAAAATTGATGATTCAAATGAAATTAATTATATTATTATAAATAAAATGTTTCATATTTCACTTTAATACTAAATAAAAAATATAATGGGGATTTTAAATTACTTTATTTAATGAAAAAAAATGACAGTATTTGAAAATTTTGAAATTTTCACTATTCACTAAAAAACCAGTCATTTCATTAAAATCTCAAAATTTAACCCTAATTTAATTTTGATATCTTGATTTCAAAAATTAAATTAATTTTATCAAATACATTTTTTAAATGTTCCAAATATTTATTTTAATATTTTCTCACAAAAATAAATAAAATTCATCTTTGAAGAGAGCGCATTTTTTGAAAAATAAAATGTATTCATTACAAATTGAATTCTTATTTCTTATGAATTTATAAATAAATTTATATCAAGTGAGATATTTATATATATTTCCTAAATCAATTAATACTATTCATACCATCCAATTTAATGGCTAGGTTATAACAAACATATAATAATATTTCATGATTCATTTAGGCTTGGTGTTGCATATCGTATACGTCATCGAACATAGTTTTATTTTTAAATATCTTTGGGTGTTACATTTACTTCATTAAATAAATTTTTTCCTTAAAATTTTAACTTTATCTTAGTAATCAAAGGTTTTCCATAGGAAAATACTTTTTTCAAAATCCCACATTGTACAAAGGGTTATTAAAAATTCCTCTTGATAAGAGATAAAGAGAAGTATGGAGGCCATTTAGAATAAAACATAACTAGGTTTCCAAGTATAAAAACATTAGTGGGAAGTGAAAATATGGAAATGGAAGAAAATATTAATGCCCAAATAATGATTTAGAGTGATTGAGATCATTGATGTTTCATGATTCAAATCCTTAAAGAAAACTACTTCAGAATAATCCTTAGATGTTTCGTGATTCATATAACCAAAATATCATTGCTGCAACAATTCTACAACATAATTATCAAATCCTAATAAATAAACACTTCAATCCTTCCACTTAAATGATTTTCATAACATAGATCCTTCCTTGGTCTAGGATTTAACCCTTGGATTATGACATTAACTCAGAAAATTCCCATGTTCCCCATACATAAGACATTAAAATCCTCAGAAATTCATTGCTCTATATCCTTTATTTCCACACAGAATACATCCTCCCCTTCCTTTGATACATTCCCTAGGATCTATTTACACATTTCTAACATGAAGTAAATTGATTCATTTCCCCATGTGGTTTCCACTATCCGATCTCTCATCAAATTCTATCATTCTCTTCTTTAGTGAGTCTGAGAGTTGGTTAAGGTGCAAGTTGTTAATAATATATCGTGATAACTGATTAGACATAATCATAATATATTTCTATCCACTCCTCATCCAATTTGGTTACTTGTAATCACCACACCATCCATCACATTCAATGTTAACATGTTTCCTCCTGGTTCCAGCCATTGACTAAAACCAAAAATCATAGCACGGGAAACATTAATATAGTGGGAAACCACATAATCTTGAAAAAAAATTATAGGATTTCTAAATCTTGACGCCTTATTTTCAATCTATGACTCATAAGGTTTAACATTGGTAATTCATGATAATAATCCATTAAAATCCTTCATAATGATTCAATAAAGAAAATGTGATTTATACAGGTATATACCTCGGTAGTTTCAAACTAGGTGCATGGTGAGGGAACACTCACCATGCACTAGAATGAAGGCCAATATATACTCAGACAAATAATTTTCGGGATTAGTACCCCTAGATTTATCTATGCAAAAACCACATCCACTTATAGTATTCAATTATAGATGTATTTCTAGAAAAATCACATAATATCTACCTTACAAGAACTTCGGGAAGTTATCTTATACTTAGACTTATCCTCAAAGTAAATCATAGGGTTGTATTCCCTAATCCATGTTTTTGTAAATACATTTACCATGTTTCTATTAAACTTCATCTGTACCAATAGTAAAGACCCTAAACCTATCAGATCAGAGTTGGTGGTTACATTATTGCATTGGTACTAGATACAAGGAATCATATCCCAAAGAACCGAATATTTTAGTAGTCTTGAGAAAATATATACATACTTGAATTTCATATTAAATTTTAAAACTAAAATACAACATAATATTTTTCTTTAAGAACACCATTATTCTCTTTATTATATCCCTGCATATCAATCACAATACACTTCTTAGCATCCTGGGTAAATGAAACATAAGTAAGGGGTGAACTCAGATTCTCAGTAAGGGTATGTGTACAATAAAAGCTAATAAGGCATGAATAATCTAATAATAATAAAAAATGATTAAATAATAACCTATAAATAATCACATCATCAAGAAACTTATATATGGATATCATAACAAATCTAATAATCACATGGACATTAATAACTGACTTCATAATGATGGAATGCATAATTTCGGACATCTGAAACTTACCATTGAGGTATCATGTGGGGACATCTTATATAAATGGGTAAGGCTTCATCCAAATACTCAATCTAGTTTGCCTCATGAGACTAACCGATACATCAAGGGGCTATATAATTATGGGCCCCACCCATCACTTAATAAGTCCAATGCATTCATAATATGAATTATCAATACAACTTAAACAACATGCCTTAAAAATCAATAACTACCCATATTGAAAGAAATATCATACAGAATATAATGTTTTACCCATTCAAATAGATCATAAACCATTATGATAAATAAGTCCAATTCATTCATTATATGAACAATCAATAAAACTTAAACAATATTCCTTAAAATCAATAACTGGTCGTATTAGAAGAACATGCATTCAGAATATCAATGCTTTCACCAATAAAACTAATCATAAAACATATAGAGAAATAATTTGGATGATATCATTATATTATATCCTTAACATAATATTCAACAAAGTATATTGACATAAATGAAAATATTTTAAAAAATATCACTAAAATTTTTATTTAGGAAAATACCCTTTTCACATTGAAATAATTTATTTAAAGTCTAAAATATTTTTCAAATGTTAAGGAAAAAAATTATTTAAAAATAAACTTGTAAAATTTTAAATAAATATTTAAATAAATGAGTGGTCATGACTATAATTAATTACGTTCATGTTGTATAAGTTAAAAAACATTCATTTCACACTATTATAATAAGGTCAGAAAGTAACTCATTCGGAAAACAATAAGAATGTTTACTTTAAATCATTTTTTAAAAAGTAAAAAATGGGTAAAAAATTATTTAATAAATCATTGTATAATTTTAAAAAAATTATTTTATAAATTTTATGTAAAATATAGACATGTAAGATAAAGCTTACTAACCAAGTAGAAAAACAAGGTCAGTTCTCTTTAAAAACATTAAGTTTGTATCTTGAGTACTTTAAGAGAGGAAATTGAAAGAAAAACTTGTAATTTATAGAAATATTCATAAGAGAATAAAATATATTGGGTTTAATATAGTAATATGAAATAATTCTACCAATGGAGACTTAAACATAAACAATCCTGAATAATAATGAGATTGTGAAATAAACTCTTACCTTAGGTCCTATTTCCATCATATATATTCAAACCCCATGTATAATATATATATATTTATTTATTTATTTATTTATATTTATTATAAATAAATTTTGGAAACATGATCATATATATCATACCTTGTATGATTTACTTATAACCTTTTATCACCAATTCTTTAATTTTTTTATTAAAATCATTGTTCTGGGTGATTAATACTTTATTTTTCATGTATGTTTTAGTTTTGTAGTTTTGTTTATTGTACTTTAATCATGGATAAATAACTTATATAATGTTAATTAGGATATAAATATCTTTTATATTCATTATATATATTTAGAGTCATCCATAAAATTAGAGATAGAAAAATAAATTACATCATTTATAGAGATGATAGGTCATACGTACGTATGAATGTTGTATCCATTTTTTTGATGGATGGAAAAAAAGAAATTTAAATAATAATTTAAATTTTCAAAATCATTTTTATATCATATATATCATATATATTCATTAAATATATCCTTATTACCATCCTTGTCAAAATAAAATGAAAAATGTATCACATCGCTTCGTGGAGGTTATAGTCCACACCTATGCATGAGTGACATTATATTTTTCCAATGGATTGGAATGTAAGAATATATGTGTGATATTATAATTAAAAAGGCATAATTATTTCATTAATATCATATATATACATTAAATCCATCATTATTTCCACTCATGAGAGGTAGGGATAGAAAACGAATTACATCGGTTCGTGAGGTGATAGTCTGTCGTACACACGATCTACAGTTTCATTTATCATTTTATGGAAGAGGATATGGATAAAAGTTAAAATATTAACATAATAAAATCTTATTATATGTAAGATACCAGTTTTATTGATTTATTATATTTAAAGAATATTTTAAGGCCTCTTTTTCAGACAACCCGTTTAATTTTGCACCAAAATTCTTCTAAGAAGACTTTTTTAATCAAACCATAGCCTCTAGGATGTGGGTACGGATGTATTGAATAGATTTAGGTAGTTATTTTCTGAAACAAAAGTATTTTTAAGTGTGAAGAAAAAATAATAGGAGATTCCCTTTTATAAGAGAGGGGAGGGACACTCTTGGAATTTCTTAATGTATTAAATTAATATAAATTAATTTTTATATTCAAATGGATTAAAATTGATAATATTAGAATATAAGACAATTTAGAGTCAAAATCCACTCATTCAAAAAAAATTGAAAAAAAATTAGATGATGTTTTCACCCTTATCATTTTATTTTAACCTTTTTTAACTATTTTTGACAATTAATGCGATATTAAATTTTTTACTCTTTACGGGTCAAGAAAGTTCCTATAAAAGGTCACCTGATATATAAATGTACCATGATTTATATTATCAACAATATACCATTTAACTGGTCAAAGATAATATTTTTAGTAATTTTAAATCATTTAATAAAATATTATTTATTACAAAATAACATTAATGTTATTTTTTAAACTATTCATTTAATTTGACTTTGAAAACAACATGACAACCAAAGAATTTGAATATATTACATTCACACATATATAAAATGTTATATTTATCTACATAATTCATGGAACACAATAAATATTTCAAATTATATTACTTTTAATATTTTTAAAATTATTTATTTTATTTTTCTATTAATTGAATAAATACCGTATCAGCGTTGTGTAAAAATTTAAGGTAATTATTTCATTAATAAAATTATAAATAATTTATAATGATAAAATCATATAATTTATCTTTAAAATGATAATTTTTAATTGAATATAAGTTATTTTTATCTATGTAACAACATATTATATTTATTAAGAAAGTGATATTTTTGGATTTTCATTACATAAAGTATTATAAAGGTCACAATCATGACCATGTGAAAAAAAGATCATATATTATAATTTTTTATGATTATGGAAGAAATATACTCATCCAATAAAAATAAGGTAAGTTTGGGGGTTACTTTTTATTTCTTATCAAATTATTTTTACCCTTAATTAACTGATTTTACCTTTACTATGGCAACAAATATTTACTACAATTAATATTCATTATGAAAAAAATAAGAGAAATATTTTCCAAGTTCTTACCACCTGATTAAAAATATATAATCCATTTTCAAAGATTCAAAACATAGAATTTGTGGAATTTAATTTAATATTAAACCGACAAAACGCGACGAAAAACAGTTTTTGGGAAAAATGATTTTTTCAAGTAATAGATAATCTTATATTAAATTTATGTTTAGAAATCATCATTATATGAATTTAAATTGATGTAAATATTTATATAATCTATATATTTTATTGAAATATCTACTTATTAGGGTTCATTTCAATTAATTAAAATGGATAAACTTTATGCCCTTCAAAAACAGGTTTCTGAAAATTGTTTTTTCAAGCATAAAAATAAACTTATTTAAAATCATGAAAATTTATGATTCAAATGAAATTAATTATATTTTTCTAAATCAAATATTTCATATTTCACTTTAATACCAAATCCAAAATATAATGGGGCTTTTAAATTTCTCCATTTAATGAAAATAAATTATAGTCTTTGAAAAAACGGTAATTCTCACTATTCATTGAAAAATCAAACATTTTATAAAAATATAAAAATTTCACCCTAAGTTAATTTTGGTATGATAATTTCAAAAATGAAATTAATTTTATCAAATACATTTTATAAAGTTTCTATAAATTAATTATAATATTTTCTCACAAAAAAAGAAATAAAAATTATTTTTGAAGAGAATATAGTTTTGGATGAATAAAATGTCTTCATTGAAAATTGAGTGTTTATTTAATAAGGAATTTATCAATAAATTTATATTAATTTAGAGTTTTTTATATATTTCATAAATCAGTTAATCCTATTTATACTCTCTTATTTAACGGCTAGGTTATAACGGTTATATAATAATATTTAATGGTTAATTTAGGCTCGATGTTGCATATCGTATACACTATAAAACATAGTTTTCTCTTTAAAAATATTTGGGTGTTACATTACATATTCATTTGGTGGAATGGATAGAGTGATTCTTGGGATTCCTCTATCTCCCAACAATTGGCATTAGAGTATTGAAGTTGATATGAGTTTCTTACCTCTAACAAATGTAAGGGAACCAGATAGTCTGAAAGAAGTAGCTACTTTCAGTTACTCTAAATAGTGAGAGTCATCCATGTAAGAGGAAATAAATTCCTTAAATCTTAAAAATATATGATATTTGATTGAGCTACCATAAGGGAAAAGAGTTTTGGAAAAAAATTGGTTTTTCATTTGAAAGAAAAAGCTGATGTAAATAAGAGGTAAAAAGATAGGTTAGTGGTGAAGAGATTTCAATAAAAGGAATAGATTGAGTTTTCTGAAATTTTCTCACTAGTGGTAAGACACAAAACTGACTTAAAAAGTGATTATAATTTTTTATTTAATTATCTACAGTTGGATTATATGAATGTATGGACAACCTCTCTTCATGAGGATTTGGAGAAACAAATTTACATAGAGAAACTCAAGTTCTATGAAGTTCATTGAAATGAGGATTTAGTTTGTATATTGGATAAAGGTATTTATGACTTAAAGAAAGATCCAAGACAATGGAATCAGAAGTTCAGAAATTTAATTCTTGAAGAAAGTTTCAGGTGTTGTGATTCTGATCACTGTTGTTATAGAAATCAATGATATGATAGAATATATATCATGATGTTGTTTTATGTTGATGATATGTTGATTGCAGATCAAGAGTTCCATTGGATCAAGGAACTAAAGAAGTATTTGTTAATAAGTTTTGAGATGAAGAACCTTAGAAAAGCTAAGAATATATTAGGTATGAGAATTGAGAGGGATAGGATGGATGACTATTTGGTTTTATCCTATAAGGGATACATTAGAAAGGTCATTGAAAGATTTAGAATGAATGGTTATAAACCTTTCTCAACCCCCCTCATTAGACACTTCAATCATTCTAAAGTACAATAATTATCAACAAACAGAGAATTTCATGACATGGATAATGTGTCTTATGCTTTTACTATAGGAAGTTTTATGTATGCATTGGTTTGTACATAACTCAATATTTATTTTTCAGTGGGAGTTGTTAGTTGTTTCATGTCAAATCCTGAAAGGAAAAACTGGAAAGCTGTGAAATAGATCTTACAATACTTGAAGGGGTCAGAGGATGCATCTATATGTTTCAAATATTATGATAAGTTGAAAGGTTTTATAGATTTTGATTTTTCTGGAGACATAGACACACACAAATAGTACTATAAGATTTTTATTTACCTTTGGTGTGACAACTATCAGTTAGATGTATTGGTTGCAGCCAATTGTTACTTTATCTACAATGAAAGAAGAGTATGTTGTTACTACTATAGAAGATAAATAGTTTATATGGTTTATGTTCTTGTTGAAGGACCTCAATAAGGGATCAGACAAATAAATATTATTCTGTGATAGGCAGAGTTTCATTCATCTTGATCACAATCCAATGTTTCATGAAAGAATGAAACACATTGACCGGAAGTATCACTTCATATGAAGTCTGTTGGAAGATAAAGTGTTGTAAATGTAGAAGATTAATGGTAATCAAAATATTATAGATATTTTTACAAAGGTGATAGTCTAAGAAAGTTTAAGGAAACATTGTGCCTGAGTTGGACTCGGATGATCAAACAGAGAGGAGAACACTACATTCATCGAATAGGGATAATTATTGATGGAGATAAAAACCATAAACATTTGAAGAAAACCAAAATTAAAAACTAAAACATGGGAGTTTCTTGAAAAAATAAAATATCAAGAGAAAATTGAAATGAGTGATGAATAAAATGAATTGGGTTACTTTTATAATGAGAGTGTAGTGGAAAGTTTGGCAGGAGATAAATAAAAAATCACTGAATTGGAAGAGTTTGAAAATGAATAAGAAACATTTTTTACAATAATAAACTTAGTAATTGAACAAATAAACCCTCATAAATGTGTGGATACTTAAGAAGTGGATTAAGTGGATGATTTTGATAGTGAACAAGAACTAGAAAAAAATACTCCATTATTATCTAGACTCTTGAACCTTAAAAAACATTATGTTTTAAGAATTTCAAGGGTATTATAGCTTGGGTTGATCAAAAACATGAAAATCAAGATTTAAATTTTAAAAAAATATTTAACCCATTTTTCTATAAATTTGAATTAAGAGATATATTTTAATTTTGTATAAATAGTGGAAGACATCATAATGTTTGAAAACATTACTTCTGAAATTTTTCAACTTTATTGAAAATGTGATCTTCTATTTTATGGTAGTTTGAACCCAATGAATTTTCTATTGGATAAAAATGAAGAGGTTTAGGGAATTAAATTTTAAGAAAGGTTTCTTTTTGAACAATTTCCTCATAATCCTCTCATCTCTAATGTCTCAGAAGTACTGCTTAAGAAATTGGAAATCATTGTTGATCATTTAGGAGAAAA
Organism: Viscum album; assembly: GCA_963277665.1. Taxonomy (NCBI): domain Eukaryota; kingdom Viridiplantae; phylum Streptophyta; class Magnoliopsida; order Santalales; family Viscaceae; genus Viscum; species Viscum album. The sequence continues at coordinate 283,898,286 of OY728129.1, forward strand.
TATGAATAGTCTAAAATTTTATAATTATATTCTTCTTAAAACTTAAAAAATTCATACCTTGAATTTGAATTGTAAAACTCAATTGATCTTACTCTATCTTTTAAGGATAAAATTTTGGAATTTTAACTTCAACCGTTGGATGATTGTATACTTTTTTTGCTAAAGAACAAGTGATTTTTTAAAGGAAGTGAGTGTTGAGAATATTTTCACATTTGATGTTTTTTAGGAGAAATTTTTTAATATTTATATTATTGGTTTAAATGTGTTTTAATTTAAAATAAAAACTAATTTTCCATCTTTTTAATTAAAATTATTAGTTGTTAACCCATTCGTTTAGGTTGATGACAGGAATTTCTGTGAAAATTTTCCTAAGGTTGACACTTATTTTACTTATTGAATTTTAAATAAGGTTAGTTGTACCTAATTTTTAAGCCTATAAAATTGAAGTGTTTCCCCAAGGTATCGATAAAAATTATTTTCATAATAATGTGAAAATCAATTTTTATAAAACTTTTTTGAAAAACTCAAGTTTTTACACCCTAGATTTTTATGATTCTTAGATCTAAATTATTAATGAGTGATGTGAGGATAGTGATACACCTTTAGGGAAACATTATAACCTATTTACACCTCAAGGAATCATGAATTATTTAAATTCTTGAACAATTATTAAATTTGAAACCAATATTTTCACAACTATAAAGGGGTGTTTTCAAGGGGGTTTTCAGTTGCAAAGGGTTTTGATTATTTTTTTAAATATTTTAAATCCCATAAAACTAATTTCTACATAAAAACATATGGGTTATCAACATGTGGTTGTTTATAGATAGGAAACCACACCCTCCATCGTTATTATAACAAATTATATAGGGTAGTCTGGATAGGAACATAAAATCTAGTTTTTCATTGGAGGTAACCCATTTTTTCTATGCTTTCAATAAAACAATTCAATACTTTCAGTAAAAATTATATTTGCCTTAATTTTTTTAAAATTGAAAAAAAAACTATCGCACCCCATGTTTTTTATTCATAGTCTCAGGTTCTTTTCTAATGCATCTAATAGAGTGTAGGGTGTGACATCCATATTTCTTATATTGCACTATGGTGACCACCACTAGATTAGAGCTTCATTGCAATTCTATTATCAATTCAAATGTAGCTTCATTCTCTTAAACATAAATACTTGAATCTAATGTTTATTTTGTTTCTTTTAAAGGTTATGGAATGAGATAAATCAAGTTGATTTAAAATTACAATAAATAGGTTGGATGGCTCAACTAATTAAAGAATGGATATTCATCTCATTACAAGGTGCTTTGGTGCAAGAAACTAGATTGTATTTTATAAGAGTGAAATTATATTTCTGAATTATATGGAAATATATATTCTTTCTAGAGGATTAGAAATTCAATTATTCCTTAATTATTTGAATTGAATTCTAAGTAAATTTTTTAACCTGGTCACTTGTGTATTTTGAATATTATTCTAAATGAAAAAATGCTTGCTTACTAAATATAGTAATTTACATACTGTTAATTGAGTTTATTTCAAAATTTATGTGAGTTGTCAATGTAAAATTCATGTACCATGCATGATATATACTGAATGGTTGTTGAAAATTATTTTCCCTACTTATAGTTAGTGTAATTAATGAAATTTTTTGGTATGCATGTTAATATTGTTTAGATTTCTTTTGATGTTTTTCACATGATTTTCACTATTGAATTGCAAACCATTTGAGTTGAAACTTTTTTAATTATCTCTTCCACTATGAAATTCAATATCGTGAATAATGTTGGGTTTTATTTGTGGGGGGGTTCCATTATGTTTCAAACTATATTTCATGAATTATAGATCTAAATATCAATAAACTGACTTTTTGAGCTTTATTTAACACATTTCATGGTTGAAATTTTTTCTAAAATTTAGATTTTTTTTACAACTTTGAGGGGGTTAATAATATCTATTTATCTATTTATTTAATTGGGGAGAATATTTTCTTTTCTATCTCTTAAAAACTTATTTTTCATGATAATATTTATAGGGGAAATTTTTTTTTAAAATCACATCTTTGTTGGTATTATGATGTTTTTCATCTTTAAGGTTGATTGACATTCACTAAATATGTTTAACTCATTTCATAAGGACAAAAAATGATTTTAATGTTGGGGAATTTGATATAAAAATATTTTACATCTTTTCTACATATAATTTATAGGTTATTCTTGTGAATTGTATGCTAGATTAAACATCTATAGTTTAAAAACATCTATTTTGATAATTTAGTACCAAATGATATTCACTGTATAAATGTGAAGTAATACGATTTTTTGATAAAAAAATGTTGAGTTCCCTGGACTGAATTTGACATTTCAACTATTATATGATATAGTAATGAAACTATTGTGAGCATTATCTATGACCTTCATTTGAGATAATTGATTTTCTTTTGTAGTTGGGATAATAAATTGAAATTTATTTGTTGTGATACTTTGGGGATGTTTTCACTAAAATTATTTTTTGATGTAAATATATATTGAATTAAATTTTTATTTTAACATTTTATATCTTGACTGTAGATATTAATTGATTAACTGGATGTAAATTTTAATGTAATATTTCATTTTTTTTAAAGGTATTAATCATGTTGGGATTGATTTTGTATTTAGAACTGGGTTGAGAACATGTGGGGCCAGGTTGGGATTTTTCAAGCTATTCCATTCTCTCTATGGGATATATTACCATCTCATGATGAGGAGGGGATATGGCTAGATTATTTTTCTAGGATTTTTCCAAGCTTGGAGAGATCAAAATTGTCTTAGAGAGGCCTTAATTTCCTGGCTGGCCATGATCAGGTGACCTAATTTCACTAGGAGGTGTGTGATCAAGGAGTTTGATAGAGTGAATCTACAAAAGAGTTTTATAGTTTATATTCTAGGAAGAAAACCTTACATGTAGTACTTGGTTCACTACCGTTACCGACTCTTGGAATAACTTATCTCTCTTGGGATCCTTTCTCTCTCCTCGGGCCTAAGATAACTGCCTAACATGATTCTATTTTTTCATCCCCCTCCCCCTACCGGGAAGACGCATACTTATTCCCTTAGTAAAAGAAAATAAAATGTACAATTACCAAACTTACCTTAACAAAAAAATGATCTATTTATTCCCTTCCCCTATACTGGTACGTAAAAAATAATAGGTGGCATGTTCCGCTCCCCAACTACTCTATCATTTCTACCACCTTGAAATTTCTTCTTTTCCTCAATGTGGGATTCTGGAAACTAGGCCTTTATAACCTCATCATCTTCCCAAGTAGCATCTTCATCTGATCTCCCCCGCCACTGAATAATTCACTTTGGTTCTCTGTCCTAAATTTTGGTTGCATAAATAGCTATCAGATTCTCATTCCTTTCAAAAAAAATTCATCAGGGAGAACCTCCTCTTCAACATTTTACCCAACTACTTCTTTTAACTGAGAAAACTAAAACACTAGGTGGACATGACTATTTTGTGGTAATTTGAGTCTGTAGGCAACTCTACCTACTTTCCCTACTATCATAAATGGACCATAATAGCATACAAATAGCTTATAACAAATTATGTCTATACTAACATGCTGATTAGCTCTTAATTTGACCCAAAAAAGGTCCCCAATTTTATAAGTCACCTCTCTGCAATGTTGGTTTAAATTCTTGACCATTAGTTGTTGTGCCCAATATATATTCACCTGGAGTTTCAGTAATGATTCATCCCATTCCACAAGATAATATTCCACCTCTTCTACCATTGTTCCCCCTAGTATAATGCACAATTTGAGGAGGGTGTCGCCTATAGACTACTTCGATGGGTGTTTTCCTAGTTGAAGTATGGAAAGATGAGTTACAACTAAATTTTTCCCATGGTAACCAAGTCACCCATTAATTTGGTTGATCTAAAGAAAAATTTCTCAAATAAACCTCAAGATAGTGATTCACCACCTCATTTTATCCATCACTTTGTGGGTGATAGGAAGAACTTGTCTTTAGGGTAGCCTCTTGAAATTTGAGGAATTCCATCCAAAATATACTAGTAAAAAGTGGATCTCTATCACTGACTATTGCCCGTGGGAACCCATAGAGCAGCACAATCTCATTTATAAAAACCTTAGCTATTGTCTCAGTTGTATATGGGTGTTTAAGGAGAATTAAATTTGTATACTTACTCAAATTATTGAATACAAAAAAAATAACTTCGTAGAATTGTGACTTTAGCATTTTGGAAATAAAATCCATATAAATTTCTTCCCAAATCATTTCTGGAATAAGCAATGGATACAGTATCCCAATCAGACTTAATGCCTCGTATTTACTTATTTGACACACTTCACACTATTTAACAAAATGTTGCACATCCCAAGACATTCCATCCCAATAGACTCCATGTTCCAGCCTCTTATATGTCTTTAATCTACCCAAGTTTCCCCCCACTCCTGGGAAGAGTGATAGTGTTGCATCATTTTTGGAATTAAAGATGAATTCTTCAGCAATTCCATCCTATTTTTTGTAAAACAGCAGTTCCAGACATGAAGACTTATCTGAATACAATGATTCTACTATTTCCTATAACTTGGTATATTGGATCACCTGTGCTTTTACTATTTTTATATCTTCCCATTGTGGTTCAGAAAAATTAAAATACCTATAGTCTATTGTTTACTCTTCTCGGGATAACACATCAGCAACAATGTTTTCTTTCCCTAGATTTTAAATCACCACAAAATCATATCCCAAAACTTTGGATTTCCAACATTGTTGATCCATTTACATTTCCCTTTGACTAAGAAATTGTTTGAGACTCCTATGATTAGTGAAAAATTTAAACCTTCTACCCATCAAATATTGTCGTGAATACTGAATTGACAAGACCAACGCTATTAACTCCTTTTCATTAATGTATTTTTCAAAGTTATTATCATAAAAATATTTACTAAAATAATCTAGGGGTTTTCCTCCTTGCATAAAAACTACACCTATTCTCGAACCAGATGCATCACATTCTATTGAAAACTTATATGAAAAATTAGGCATCTCTAACACTAGAGTTGTAATCATGTTTTCTTTAAATTTATCAAATGTCTCAAGTTCTTATGGAGTCCATTTAAACTCAACCTTCTTGGTTAAGGTTTTAAAGTAACAAGTGATTTTCCTATAATCATGTATATACTTTCGGTAATATCCAGTTAACCCCAAGAACCCCCTAACTTCCTTAGTCGACCATAGTACCTGCCAACATTTTATAGCTGTCGGTTTCTCAGGATCCATCACAACTCCATTATTTGAAATTATATGTCCCAAATACCTAATATATTTTTGGAAAAAATAACATTTATTTAACTTAGCATTCAATTCTTTCTCTTTCATCAATTTCAATACCCATTGTAGCTTCACTAGATGTTCCTCCCACCCATTTCTATAGATAAGAATGTTGTCAAAGAACACCAATACTTCCTTTCACAACATTTTCTAAAATATTTCATTCATATTAGCTTGTAAATTAGTGGTGTTCACCGAACAACATTACCAAATATTCATAATTCCCCTCATCTATCTTAAATGTCATTTTCTCCACATCTTCTTCCTTTATTTGGACCTGGTGAAAACTAGACTTTAGGTCCAACTTGGTGAAGTGCCCTACCCTATTCAATTCATCCAGCAATTCCTCTATTACCATAATGAGATACCTATTGGTAATTTTTATTTTATTCAAATCTCAATAGTCGACACACATATGATATCCTTCATCCTTCTTTATTACAATGATTATTGGACTAGAGTAATGGATGGTGCTATATCGGATAAATACCTACTTTAATAACCTATAGAACTACAACTCAATTTTATTTTTCATTTGATAAGAATGTTAGTAAGGAATTATATTCACTAGTTATACCCCGTATTTAAATTTAATGGTACGATATGTCTCCCTACCTGGTGGTAATCTTCTCAGTGCCTCAAATACCACACAAATTTGGCTTAACATTTTCTTCAATTGATCTTATTAGGACTGGTTCAGCACCACCACATTCATGAAAGCCTTCTTTCAAGTTATCAACTCCATTACCTAAACAATACTTCCTCATTTTCCTAGTTATTCCTATAAATCTCCAGGTTCATTCTACAGAAATCTTACCCCTAGTAAGGTTACACATTTTCCTCCTTTATCAAAACTCATAGTCAGTTTCTTGTAGTGGGTTGCAACATACCCTAGTGTCTCTATCCATGAAATACCCAAAACCAAGTCAGGTTTGGTAGTTTTGAAGATGTATGCCTCAAATTCAAACTCCTATTCTCCCAAGAGAACTCTTAACATCTTACATATCCCTTAAAACTTCACCCAGTGTCCATCTCCCATAAAATTTTAAAAAGGTTTTTGTTTCAAAAACCTATGTTGTAAAATACCATACTAGCCTCTTTGAAATGAAATTACAGTTTGTTCCACTATCCACTAAAATTAGAAATGGAATTTCCTTGATTCTTCCTTCCATTAACATAGACCTAATACATTTCAACCATCCCTTATCTTGCATGTAGATTGATGTGCCCAACATTTCCATCTCCCACCAGTCTCTAGTACTCTCTTCATGTTCCTCACCCAAATTCTCTAGATCTACTTCATCAGTACCGCAAGGCTTCACACATTCCCATACAATTAGTTTAAATCCTTTCCTGGGACATCTATTCCCTAGACCAAACTTCTTCCAATAGGTGTAGAATAATCCCTTAGATTTTCTTTCTTCAAACTCTTCCCTGGAGAAATTCCTTACACCTCTCCATCGAGGATCCACTCCTCCTCTTATATCCCACTCATTTCCTTATCCTACTGGCATGAGCTTAATTGTATTTGAATTACATCTTCACCCCTTCACTCCCAAGGGTTGGATCCTTTCATGCAAATCTAAATATTAGATATTTCCTTTCAATAGTATCTCTCTTACTACTCTTTGTGTCGAAGTGAGTAGGCTAGATTTTTCCTGCGGTCCGTGCATCAAAACCATATTCCCAATATTCGGCCTTAATCCTCCAATAAACAAACTTAAAACCCATTTTTTGATAAAATTGAGTATGTTCAAGGTTATATGTTCAAAATCATCAATGTAATCATCCACTATCCCTATCTATCATATCTCCTTCAAATAGATAATAAGATATTCTTCTCTTGTGTTGCCGTAACACCCTAACAATTCCTCCTTCAGCTATGTCCAAGTGATTTCCAGCTTTACTAACCTTAATGATATGATCCAATATTTCACCATTCCTTCTATGCACAATTGTGCCATCGAAACTTTCAACTCCTCCTGAATTCATCAAATTGAGAAATAAATATCAGCTTGAGTTATCCAAGTTACATGATCTTCTTCGATGAAAAGTGGAATTTCCACTTATCTCGATGCCATGCATAACTCCTCCAATGAAAAGTTGCACTCGACCTATCCTTACACTTCTACAGAAAATGTTCATCCATTATCTACTACCTAGGACCTCAAACTACTCCCTCTTTTCTGTTCGGTTTATTTTTTATTTTCCTCCTAACATAGAGCGAGCTTCTCTACAATTTCCATTAACTTCTACATTTCATTTTCCTACCGCTGAGCTCCTGACATCAACTCTAGAACCATATTTTCTAACATGGTAAGTATACTCTCCATCCACATGTTCATACACATTCTTTCTTCCACCAAAACCTCTTCAAAAATCACTCTCTATTTGAAACATTCTTTTTCAATGTAAGTCCCCTCAATGAAATCACCAAAGTGATAAGAGAATATGCAGAAGGTTTTTCTAGTTTATTTTCTAGGAATAAATCCTTACATATAGTACATGGTTCATTGCCTTTACAGACTCTTAGAAGAACTTCTCTCTCATGGGAGCCTCTCTCTCTCCTTGGGCCTAGGCTAACTGCCTAAAAAGATTCTATTTTTCTATCCCCCTCCCCTACCAAACAGATGCCTACTTATTCCCTTAGTAAAATAAAATAAAATATACAACTACCAAACTTCCCTTAAAAAAATGGTCTATTTATTCCCTTCCCCTATACTGGTAAGTAAAAAAGAATAGGTGGCATGTTACTCTCCCCATCTACTCTATTAGAGTCTATGATAGTATGGACATCACAAGTGGGGTGTTGTAGATCTAAACATTGAGTAGGGAGAGCCCCACTACTTCACTACTTTTTCATGTAAATACATAGAGGAAACTAATAATTTACACTGATGAATCTTTATGAGTATGCATATATGGGTTTGGGTATGCCATGATATGGGAATATTTTGTTGATTGGATGCTTATTTTAAGTGTGTAATTGTTGTATTAAAGGTCAATTGAAGACACTTTGGTATCTAGATGAATCTAATATTCTTACTGGTCTAGTGGCTGTGGATATTTGTTAGTGGGTTTTTTTTACATTGTAGGATATCCATGTGCAGATTTTGTTATGGTAATTTCATGCAAATCAATAGTAGTTCGTTGTTCAATGGTGTATTTTTGAAATTTTTTTGAAAGGAGATCATATGAGGTTGAGGCAAGATCTGATTTATGAGATACCTTTTGAGTGCTCATCACAATGATTAAAAGGAGGCAGGAAGGCCTTTAGAATAGTCATTGTCCTCCCCTTGGGTTTGACCTTTCATTTATATACTAGTGTAGGAGATATAAATGACATGTTGATGGTCATGATGATGTCTGACAACTATCAAACATCAAATTTACAATTTTTTTCATTAGGTTGTCTCTTAGCGGTACTGCCCATATCTTTTTCTTTATTGTTATGATAATTTTTATTGTTGTGGATTACATTGTGATTTATCATTATCTATTCTTGGGGTTATAATTTCTCCATTATCACCTATAGACCTTCACCACTCATGCCTGGGGTATTTAGTATTTTTTTCAAGAGGATCAGTGCACCACATTGAGAGGGTGAGGTGAATTAGTGTGATCTTCTTTTACTAATTAATAATTTTCCCTTCATTTACCTTTTTATCTATTCAATGAATGGATATAACTTTCCTTATTTCTCTTGACCATCATGCATAAAACAAAATATAAACACAACAAGGAACATAAGATTTTTTTAACCAGGTTCACCGTCAATGTGGATTACTATGTCCCCTGATGTATGGTCATTATTATCTTATATGCACACTGATTCAATTTTATCATTAAGAATAATAATAGATGTATCTCCCCGAGATTTTACTATATATATTTCCTTTAAATTAATCTAATGTGTTTGATATCATAATCTATAAACAACACTGAACTAAAATGAGTCATGATATATTTGATGAATATTATTAAGAAAATTAAGTGTCACACCTGAATTTTCAATTCCATCCTTTTTTCGATTCTTCTTTTGGTTTTTATTTTTTTCTCTTAGGTTCCAGGTGTTCCGGGTTTAAATTGGGTGTTTCGGGTGTTCTTGATTTAAATTTTGAGTCTTGGAATTTTTGGTTGGTTTTGGCCTTATCCTTTGTTAAAGGGAAGGTATGAGGAGGATCTTGCTTGTAAATTGAGTTAGTAACACACCTAGTGGCGCCTTTATATGGGGTGTGTTTATTGGGTGGTTTATCCCCTTGAGTTAGATGGGGTCTGGAGTGAAAAGGGTGATTTTTTAGGACTTTTTCCAAGTCACACGGTTAGGGTGTACGGTTTAACAAACCATGCAGTCTAAGTGTGCAGCCAATCCGGCACTAGATAGTGGCGGATTGCATGGTTTGCACACAGTTTGTCAAACCATGAGAGCTAACCGTGCAACCCACTCGGGAAAGGGTATTTTGGAAGTTTTCCCTTCTTTTTAATTAGGGTTTCTCCCTTTGGACCCCCTATTCGATCTCCCCCAACCTAGACACCACCCATGGGGGATTTTTCCACTTATAATACCCTCCAAGTGGGATTCAAGGTGTTTTCTTAGTGATTCTTCACCTGGATTGAAAGGTTATAGCTTTATTATTCTTCTCCTTTTCTTTCTTTCCATTTTTCTTCTCTTCCCTAACCCTAGTGGCCATGTTGGCCGAATTTTTTGGCTAGGGTTACTTGATTTTTTGGGGTTTTACTTTCTTAGGGCTCCTTGAAGTTCAATCTAGCCTCCCTTTGGTGCGGTTGAGGTGCGAATGAGGTTTCTCACCAGATTCCAGAAGTTCTTTGTTAAATGAGGTAGGATCCCTTTGAAAATCACCTTTAGATTTATGATTTCAGTGATTTATTGTTTTTCGCACCCTCCTTGATAACTAAATAGAGATCTATGATTTTTAGATTAATTTTTCTATGTGAAATGAGGTGTTTTTCACAATTGTTTTGAATATATGGTGTTGTTTTTGTTGAATTGTGAACACCATGTTCTTGATAATTATCTTGACTGGCCTTTGCAAGTGGTTTATAATTTTTAGAATCATGTCTTGATCTTATGAATGAAATTGTGATGGTTAAAGAGGATGATTGGTATTTCTCAATGGGTTTCTAAATTTTTTGGTTTTAAAAAGGGATTGTCCATGGTTATTTATGAAAAGGTTTGATATGTGAAAATGTTTCAAGGCCTGTTTGTAATTTTGGAATGGTTATTTGGAAAAACTCTCTTGGGTTAAGTCACTTTACTTTTTGGTTGATCATGAGATGGAAGGGTCTTTGGTATGGTACCTCCCTTGTGTAATATTTATTTTAAGGAAAGGTACTACCCTTGAGGTGCTCGAGGAGGTGCCAGTTTGTGTGACGTGTATAATGGAATGTATATGTGGCTTGTTTCTTGGATTGTATGGAACACCCCCTTGTGAAACATAACATGGGAACCTAGCATAGAAAAGAGGAATTCTAAGAATGTTTGATACATTAGTCTAAGTTATTGTACTAGCCAGTGGCCTATAGTAGGTGGATACTTAGGTTTATTGTTATGGGATTGGGCCCCTCGACCAGGGAAGGTACAGAAATGGTCGGGCGTTAGGGCATTATGATGTCATTAAGTGGGGAATACCTTTAGGATGAGTCACATTTATAGTATATTCTAGTTCTTCTATGAGTTCATAGGTATTCTTGTGTTTCTCGAACATTAGCACCATTATCCCATTGCCCTCGCTATGAGACTATATTTCTTGTTCTTGTTTTTGGTGTTTTCTTGGTAAATTGTGAATGTGTGGTTTTATTAAAGATTTTTCAAGAAATATGTTTGTAAAGAACAAGTTTTTTCCCCTTTTTTCCATTTTTCATGAAAAATAAACATTTCCTATTTGGATTCTTCTTCCCCTTTTTCCTATGAACCTAACTCTCCCCATGAATGGAATCTTGTTTTAAAATTGTGAGGGCAATGGGTTGTGATTTTCATTCTCTAAAGTGAAAGTGTGGAAAACCTATATTTATATAATGTATTTCAAACCTAAAATCAATGCTTCTTTGTTTAAAGGATATGCATTGGGAATAAATTTATTTGGTTCTACCTGCTGAGTTTTAATCCTAAATCCTATAGTCTTTTATTGTTTTTAGATTTTTTTGTAGGTTCCAGCTTCAGATTAATTTCCTTGGGCAATAGTTTCTTGTGGATTTAAGAGTGACCCTCGAGGTCACATGGAGATGTATTGGTTATCAAGTTCAGTCTGGTTTTTCTCGTGTAGTTCATTTCTTAGTTTTTGTACCCTCTTTTGTAACGTAAATGATATAAAGTTGAAAACCATATTAATTTAGTTTTACTCTTTTATTTATTACATTTCTTTTATTTTTTCCTTTATATTGGGTGAAATTGTTCCCATTGTTGTCTCTTGTGATTCCCTTGGTGCTTGTCGCCATATCAAGAGGATCGGGAATGCCTCTTGGGTCTTTCCATGGATAGACTTGGGTGACCAATTCAAGGTCATTCTGGGTTGGTTCGTGAAAAAATGGTATTAGAGGAGGTCGGATCTTTTGAGGACCTTACTTTTTAGAGCACCCACTGTTATTTGGGGATGTCAAGGTAGAAGGAGTAGAATTTTTGGGGATTGAGGTGTAGGAATGAAAAGGACATCATGAACCTTTACTCATTTTGAACATCAGTCACCAAGGGATGTTTGGGTTTGTTGGTGTCTTTTTGTTCTTGTAGATTGTTTGGTGTTGGGAAATAAAAAGGGAGTTGGGAAAGTGGATTCCATGAGATCGTTGGGCTTGGAAAGCCATGTGGAGTAGGGGACATGGTCTAAAAGGACTCCCTGTAGTGGTGACGTGATTGACATATGGCCACCAACCATATGTCCAAGTCACCCATCAACACTAGTTCCCCTTGTGAGTTGTTTTGGGTCTTCCTTGATTCTGAAAATTGTTTTGAAAAAAATCTTGTTTTGGAATTGTAAAAAGCTTAATTTAAAGTGGTAATGACTTTTTTTGGAATGTGGAAAATATATTTTCATAACTTACTTTAAGGAAGGGTTATAAAGGTGGGTTTTTCAAAAATGTTTTTTAGGGTGAAATGAAAATTGTTTAATAGGATTGGATTTTTCTAATAAAAATCTGAAGTTTATTGAAATTATTTTTTTTGAAAATAGAAAAAAAAATGAAAAGAATTTTTTGAATTCATTCCTGATGAGAAGAAATGAGTTTTTAGTCAAATGATTATTAATGAAATGGGGTTTCTAGAATTGGTGGATATGATTTTAATGAGATGGATTAGTTTTACTATGATTCATTATTTTGTTCTTGATTTTTCTCTTTTTAGTTTGGTGTGTTTCATATTTAAATTTTGAGTTTTTGGGTGTTTTCCCTTAGTGCACAGTCAGCACATGGTTTGGGAAAACTATACATATTGCTCTAGGTAACTGTGTGAGCTTTTATTTACTTCTAGTTGAGGGAACACAGCCTACACACGGTTACTCAAACTAAGTTTAAAGCGTGTGGAAAGCCACTGCCTCGGAATAAAACCCTATCACTCGGTTGGCGCATGGTTTTCTAAATCATGCATCCAAATCATGTAGGTATCCATGTTGTCCTATAAGGGGTGCATGGTTGGCACACAGTTCAGTAAACCATGTGGCCTAACCGTGCACAGTTCCAAAGTGTCTTAAAATGAGAAAAAAATTAGTTTTAATATTCTATTTTGAAATTATAAAAGAAGTTGTGGTTTTCCTTTGGTATTATTTGGTTTTGGGAATGATGTTTCATATATAGAGTTTTGAGACTAATAAATTCTCGTTTATGGATTGGTCTTGATTGAGTTATTTGTTTTCTTGTTTCTTAGTGTTTTCCCCTATAAAGATTTGGTGGATACCCAAGGTGAATCTTCAGGTGGTGCATCATTAGAAAACCTTCCAATTGATAAACCCATTTACTAAGTTCTTAAATACTGGAAGTTAAACCCTCCCCTCTTTTATGGTCAAATGGATCCTCTCAAGATGAAGGAGTGGATGTAGAGGATTGAGAGAGGCTTCAGTTTCCTTGAGTTTCCTGATTCATTAAAGGTAAAGATTTCTACCTTTATTATTGAAGGTCCAACTTGGAAATGGAGGAATTCGGTGTCTCAAGGAAAACATTGGAGAAATATTACTTGGGAGTTCTTCAAGTCTTTGTTTATACAATAGTAATTTTATGATATGAAAAAGGTAAGGAAGAAGATGGATATGTGCTATCATTAGCAGGTTGTTGGATCGGTGTTAGAGTTCTACCTTTTCTTTGTAGATCTAGTTCTGTATGATCTGAGGTATGTTGTGAACGATCCCATGAAGGCTCGACATTTAGAGTTTGGACTCCGTTATGAGCTTCATTCAAAGGTGGCAGAGCTCAATTTAACCACTTTATCTGATGTGGTGAGGCAATCCTTTTGTTTCAAAGCTGAGTTAGTAGGGGGACTTGATATGGTTAATCATCCTATGGTCCTTGGAAGTGGTTAAGGTTATTCCAGTAAGAATAATGAGAAGCATCCTAGAGCTGGTGGTGCTGGTAGAGAAATTAAGATGCCATCAGACCTCTCATCATCATCTTCAAGATGCAATGTCGTGATATTTAATCAGTGTGGTAAGCATGGGAATAAGAATCCATCATGCCCGAGTGATCCAAGACCCTGCCACACCTGTGGATGCTTGGGTCACTTTTAGAAATTCTGTTGGGGTGTTTCCAAGAAATCTTGTGGAGCCAGACCCAACTCTTAAAAAGACACCCCAAACTGTTTGCAGAAGTAGGACGATGTTTGGGATCAGTTTAGAGTCTCTCTTGTTTTAGTGTTTCTTCCAGTTATATTAGTCGTTCCTGATGGAATTTGTGGTGTTGTGTTATCTTTGAGTTATAAGAATGGATTTTGTGACTTTTCTAAGAACTTTAATTTTAATGGAATCATGTTTTCTTTCAGAAACTCTGAATTTATTACATTCTAAATAGAGGTTTCTTCCATGTTTATCTCTTAAATTCTGGTCTCGATAATCGGATATTGTTAGCTCCTGACTGTGGGGTAGGAGATGCTTCAAACATTAGGGTTCCATCTATAGGTCTCAGAGTGAAGCTTTTCACACAGTCAAGAAACCACTAGGGGTGTGGGGATCTCTAGATCGGTTCATGTCTCCTCCAGTGGGGAGTATACATTATAAATGTTCTTGTTGGTGTTTTTTTTTATTGTGGAAATTTCCTCCTTGAGGATTGATTGGGTTTTGGTTTTCATTTGGATTCATGTTTCTTTTGTTTCCCTCTACCTATTCCCCTTGTGGTGGGGGTTTTTTGGCCCATGTGGGAGAGTTCTTGTGTTGGATCATGTTGGAATTTCTATGTTGGCATGTGTTATCGGTTCAGTCTAGTTGCTTCTTAATGGTGGGGAATCCATTCTGACATCCCTGTTGCAAATGTGGTTTAATTAAAATGTCGATCTAGTATGAAATAGTTTTGGTTTTTTGCGTTGTTTTGGGCTAGAGGAATAAGCTATGTTTGGCTGTGGTTGAGGTTTTCTATGTTGGCATGTGTTATCAGTTCAGTCTAGTTCATTCTTTCCATTTTTCTCTTCTTCCCTAACCCTAGTGGACATTTTGGATAAATTTATTGGCTAGGGTTGATCAATTTTTAGGGGTTTTCTTTATTTGGGATTAATGAGGTTCAATTTAGCCTCCCTTGGGTATAGTTGAGGTACAAATGAGGTTTCGTACTGGATTCCAGAAGTTATTCGTCAAATGAGGTAGGATCCCTTTGCAAATCACCTGTAGATTTATGATTTCATTGATTTCTTGTTTTTATCAACCTCCTTGATAGATAAATATTGATATATGATTTTTAGATTAATTGTTCTATGTGAAATGAGGTGGTTTTCATAATTATTTTGAATATGTGGTGTGGGTTTTGTTGAATTGTGAACACCATGTGCTTGATAATTAGCTCGGTTGGCCTTTGCAAGTGGTTTATAATTTTTAGAAGCACATATTGATCTTATGAATGAAATTGTGATGGTTAAAGAGGATGATTGGTATTTCTCAATCGGTTTCTAAATTGTTTGGTTTTAAAAAGGTTTTTCCCATGGTTATTTATTAAAAGGTTTGATATATGAAAATGTTGCAAGGTCCGTTTGGCATTTTGGATTGGTTATTTGGAAAACCCCTCTTGGGTTAGGTCATTTTTCTTATTGGTTGATCATGAGATGGGAGGGTCTTTGGTATGGGACCTCCCTTGTGTAATATTTATTTTAAGGAAAGGGACTACCCTTGAGGTGGCTGGGGAGGTGCTGGTTTGTGTGATGTGTATAATGGAATGTATATGTGGCTTGTTGTATGGATTTTATGGCACACCCCCTTGTGAAACATAACATGTGAACCTAGTATATCAAAGAGGAATTCTGAGAATGTTTGATGCACTAGTCTAGGTTATTATACTAGATAGTGGCCCATAGCAGGTGGATACTTGGGTTTATTGTTATGGGATCGGTCCCCTTAACTAGGCCAGGTAGGGAGAGGGTCAGGCATTAAGGCATTATGACATCATTGAGTAGGGCATGCCTTCAGGATGAGTCACATGTATAGTATGTCCCGGTTCTCCTTTGAGTTCCTAGGTATTCCCGTATTTCTCTAACATTAGCACCATTATCCCATTGCCCTCGCTATGATATTATATTCCTTGTGCTTGGTTTTGGTGTTTTCTTGGTAAATTGTGAATGCGTGTATTTGTTAAAGATGTTTCAAGAAATATGTTTTTAAAGAACAATTGTTTTTCCCTTTTTTCCATTTTTCATGAAAAATAAGCATTTCCTATTTGGATTCTTTTTCTCCTTTTTCTTATGAACCTAACTCTCCCCATGAATGGAATCTTGTTTTAAAACTGTGAGGGCAATGGATTGTGATTTTCATTCTCTAAAGTGAAAAAGTTTGGAAAACCAATATTTATATAATGTATTTCAAACCTAAAATCAATGTTTCTTTGTTTAAAGGATATACATTATGAACAGATTTATTTAGGCCTACCTACTGAGTTTTAATACTCATGCCTATAGTCTTTTCTTGTTTTTATCTTCTGTTGCAGGTTCTAGCTTTAGATTTTTCACCTTGGGTGATAGTTGGTTGTGGATTGGAGAGTAACCCTTGAGGTCACATGGAGATGTCTTGGCTATTAGGTTCAGTCTGGTTTTTCTGGTGTATTTCGTTTCTTAGTTTTTTGTACCCTCTTTTGTAATGTAAATGATACGAAGTTAAACACCATATTGAGTTAGGTTTACTCTTTTATTTATTCCACTACTTTTATTTACTTTTATATTGGGATAAATCCTTCCCGTTTTTATCTATTATTATTCCCTTGGTGCTTATCGCCAGCCTGAGAGGATCGGGAACGCCTCTTGGGCCCTACCACGGATCGGCTTGGGTGACTGGTTCAGGGTTGGCTCGGATTGATTCTTGAAAAAATGGTATCATAGGAGGTCATATCTTTTAATTACCTTTCTTTTTAGAGCACCCATTGTTATTTGGGGATGTCAAGGTAGAAGGAGTAGGATTATCGGGGCTCAAGGCGTAGGAACAGGAAGGATGACATGAAACCTTGCTCGTTCTAAACCTCGGTCACCATGGGATGTCTAGGTTTGTTGGTGTCTTTTTGTTCTTGTGGATTGTTTGGTGTTTGGAAATAAAAACGAAGTTGGGAAAGTGGCCTCCATGAGCTCGCATGGCCTAGCAAGCCATGTGGAGCCGGGGACATGGTCCTAAAAGACTCCACGTGGTGGTGGTATGATTGGCATATGGATGCCAACCATATGGCTAAGTCACCCATCAATACTAGTTTCCCTTGTGAGTTGTTTTGGGTCTTCCTTGATTCTGAAAATTATTTTGCAAAAAAAAACATTGTTTTGGAATTATGAAAAGCTTAATTTAAAGTGGTAATGACTTTGTTTTGGAATGTGGAAAATGTATTTTCATAACTTACTTTAAGGAAGGGTTAGAAAGGGGGGGTTTCAAAATGATTTTTGGGGTGAAATGAAAATGGTTTAACATGATTGGATTTTAATAATCAAAATCTAGAGTTTATTGAAATCATTTGTTTGGAAAATAGAAATGTGTTTTGAAAAGAGTTTTTGAATTCATTCTTAATGAGAAGAAATGAGTTTTTAGTCAAATGATTCTTAATGAAATGAGGTTTCTAGAATTGGTGGAAATGATTTTAATGAGGTGGATTGGTTTTATTGTGACTCATTCTTTTGTTCTTGGTTTCTCTCTTTTGATTTTGGTGTGATTAATATTTAAATTTTGAGTTTTTGGGTGTTTTTATTTGGCACACTATCAGTGCACGGTTTGGGAAAACGGTGTGGATTATTCCAAGTAACCATGCGAGCTTTGATTTGATTCTGGTTGAGGGAACATAGCCTACGCACGGTTACTCAAACTGTGTTTAAAGCATGCAGGAAGCCACTGCCTCGAGATAGAACCCTATCACATGGTTGGCGCATAGTTTTCTAAATCATCCAACCAAACCGTGCAGGTGTCTAGGTTTTCCGGTAATGGGTACATGGTTGGCACACTATTTGGTAAACCGTGCAGACTAACTGTGCACAGTGCCCGAGTGTCTTAAAATGAGAAAAAATTGGGTTGAATTTTCTCTTTAGAAAGTGGAAAAGAAGTTGTGGTTGTCCTTTGGTATTCTTGGGTTTTGGGAATGATGTTTCTTATGTAGAGTTTTGAGATTGATAAATTCTCATTGATGGATTGGTCTTTATTGAGTTCTTTGTTTTCTTGTTTCTTAGTGTCTGCCCCCACAAAGATTTGATGGATACCCAAGGTGAAGATTCAGGTGGTGCATCATTAACAAAACTTCCAGTTGATCAACCCATTGACTACATTCTTAAATGCTGGAAGTTGAACCCTCCTCTCTTTTATGGTCAAGCGGATCCTTTCAAGGCGAAGGAGTGGATGCAGAGTATTGAGAGAGAATTCAGTTTCCTTGAGTTTCCTGAGTCATTAAAGGTAAAACTTTCTACCGTTATTCTTAAAGGTCTAACCTGGAAATGGTGGAATTAGGTGTCTCAAGGAAAACCTCGGAGAAATATTACTTGGGAGTTCTTCAAGTCTCTGTTCATCCAATAGTACTTTTCTGAGATTATGAAGGTAAGAAGATAAAGATGTGATGTCTTCAGTAGGTTGTTGGATCGGTGTTGGAGTTCTACCTTCTCTTTGTAGATCTAGTTTTGTATGATTCAGGGTATGTTGAGAACGATCCCCTGAAGGCTCGACATTTCCAGTTCGGGCTTCGTTCTGAGCTGCAGTCGAAGGTGACAGAGCTCAATTTAACCACTTTCTTTGATGTGGTGAGGCAAGACTTTTGTGCCGAAGCTGAGTTATCATGAGGACATGAGATGGTGAATCTTCCTCCAGTATTTGGAATTGGTGAAGGTTATTCCAGTAAGAAGAATGGGAAGAATCCTGGAGATGGTGGTGGTGGTAAGGGAATTAAGAGGTCATCAGACCTCTCTTCAACATCTTCAGGGTGCAATGTCATGATATGTCATCAGTGTGGTAAGAATGGGAATAAGAATTCATCATTCTTAAGTGATCCAAGACCCTACCACACCTGTGGATGCTTGGGTCACTTGTAGCGGTTCTATCAGGGTGTTTCCAAGAAACGTTGTGGAGCCAAACCCAAATTTTTAAAAGACACCCTAATCCATTTGTAGGAGTAGGGTAATATTTGGGCTCATTTTAGAGTCTATATTGTTGTAGTGTTTCTTCCAGTTATATTAGTCATTCTTGGTGGCGTTTTTTGGTGTTGTGTTCTCTTTGAGTTATAAGAATGGATGTTGTGACTTTTTTGAGAACTCTGATTTAATGGAATCGTGTTTTCTTTTAGAAACTCTGAATTTATTACGTTTTAAATGGAGGTATCTTCCATGTCCATCTCTTAAATTTTTGTCTCGATAATAAGATATTGTTAACTCCTAACTACGGGGCAGCATATTCTTCAAACATCAGGGCCCCAGCCATAGGTCTCAGAGTGAATCTTTTCACACATTCAAGAAATCTCTGAGGGTGTGGGGAGGGGGAGCTCTGGCTCATTTCTTGTCTCCTCTAATGGGGAGTGGATGGTATAAATGTTCTTGTTAGTGTTTTTTGTATTGTGGATAGTTCCTCCTTGAGGATCGGTTGGGTTTTGGTTGTAATTTAGATTCATGTTTCTTTTTTTACCTCCCCCTCCTCCCCTTGTGGTGGGGGGTTTTAGCCTGTGTGGGAGAGTTCTTGTGCTGGATCATGTTGGACTTTCTATGTTGGCATGTGTTATCGGTTCAGGATAGTTGGTTCTTAATGGCGGGGAGTCCATTTCGGCCTCCCATGTTGAGAATGTGGTTTAATTTCAGATTTCGGTCTAGTATAAAATAGTTTTGGTTTGTTACGTTGTTTCGGGATAGAGGCCTAAGTTCCATTTGGCTGTGGTTGAGGTTTTCTTGGTTCAATAGGTTGGATTATGTGGATGTGGAAATCCTTAGTCTTTGATCAATCAACTGGAAGTTGTGGTGGATTTCTTGGGGAAGAAAGTGTAATAGTGGGGAGAATTGTCACACCCATATTTTCAATTCCATCCTTTGTTTTGATTCTTCTTTTGGTTCTTATTTTTGTCTCTTGGGTTCTGGGTGTTATGGTTTTAAATTGGGTGTTTCGGGTGTTCTTGATTTAAATTTAGATTCTTGTAAGTTTTGGTTGGTGTTGGTCTTGTCCTTTATTAGCAGGAAGGTATGAGGATGAGGTGTCATGTATATTTAATTTTTAACACTTCTAGAGGCGCCTTTGTATGGGGTATGTTTGTTGGGTGGTTTATCCCCTTGAGTTAGATGGGTTTTAGAGTGAAAAGGGTAATTTTTTGGGACTTTTTCCAGTTCGGGCGGTTAGGGCGTACTTTTTAACAAACCATACAGCCTAATTGTGCATCCCATCCAGCACTTGACAGTGGCGGATTGCACGGTTTGTGCACAGTTTGTCAAACCATGCAAGTTAACCGTGTAACCCACTCGAGAAAGGGTATATTGGGGTTTTCCCTTTTTTTAATTGGGGTTTCTCCCCTTGGACCCCCTATTCGATCTCCCCCGACCTAAATGCCTCCCATGGGGGATTTTTCCAATTCCAATACCCTCCAAGTGGGATTCAAGATGTTTTCTTGGTTATTCCTCACCTTGATCAAAAGGTTAGGGCTTCCTTCTTCTTCTCCTTTGATTTCTTTCCATTTTTCTCTTCTTCCCTAACCCTAGTGTCCATGTTGGCCGAATTTCTTAGCTAGGGTTGCTCAATTATTAGGGGTTTTTCTTTATTTGGGCTCCTTGAGGTTAAATCTAGCCTCCCTTGGGTGCAGTTGAGGTGCGAATGAGGTTTTGCATCAGATTCTAGAAGTTCTTCGTCAAATCACTACTACAAATATGGTTTTTATCAGCGCTAAAAATGGCCATTAACAGCGCTAGAAAAAGCGTTGTTAATGTCGACGAAGATAAAGGGGGGTCCCCTTTAACAGCGCTAAAACGAAGCGCTGATAAAAGGGTCTTTTATCAGAGCTTTCTTTTTAGCACTGATAAAATACCACTTTTATCAGCGCTTTTTTTTAGCGCTGATAAAAATTAAAAAAATTAAAAAAATTAAAAAAAATTAAAAAAATTACTGTCAATCTCGGGGGGGGGCTTTTTACAGCGCTTGAGCCCCCCTTTATCAGCGCTTTCCCATACCTCCAATGCCCGCCCGCACCGCCTACACCCTTTATCAGCGCTTTCCCTTTAAATCAACCTTGTGCGTGCACCCGTGCCTCCACCCGGATTTGATCTCGAGACCTCCCCCCTGCACACCTAAAGCCTTTGCCACTACCCTATATTGATTTGTTCTCTTATTCATGATATATCTATTTATTTATATATATATATTTAGTTATATTTATTAGTATAGTAATATATATTTATATTAATATATATAGTTATATTAATATATATATATATATATAGTTATATTAATATATATATATATATATAGTTATATTAATATATACATATAGTTATATTAATATATATATATAGTTATATTAATATATGTATAGTTATATTAATATATAGTAGTTATATAAATATTCATATATTGGTATTTTAAATAAAATGGATATTAGTTATTATTTAGATAAAGCTAATATATTTTATATGTAAATATGTTTAATTATTTATTTAAAAAATTTAATTTTCAGGTGTGAATATATAAAAAATATGTACATATAGTTATATATTTGGTTATAAATAGCAGTGAATTATAAAAAAGGATAAAATTTCAAAAACATAATATCAATATGAATGTAATACCTAGGAATAAATTCAGTCTCCACCAAAAAATCCAATAATACCCCCTTAAACGAGGCTGAAATCCACAAAATGTTAAAAAATCTGGGTACCCCGACTAAAAACTCAGTTTTGGAGGCCTTCTAGGCCTCTTTTTGCCTCGAAAAATGCTTGACCGGGGTCCCTTGGGTCACAGAGACGTAGAGCTCATCGCAGGCTTCAATTTGATATGTAGTAGAGCTCAAACGGACACCCGGATCAAAAGTTATGACCGTTTGAAGTTTGAGTTGCGTTTTCAACATATTTTGGATCTTTTTTAATTTTTTTTAATTTTTTTAGTCTTCAAATTGTTATTAAATGACTATTACTCCATAATAATTATCAAATTATTAATTAAAAATAGTTTTTAAATTTTTTAAGAATCCATTTTCACTAAATATCTTACATATTAAGTATAATAAGTGTAAATGTACATTTATACTTATCTAAAATATATTTAAAAATTATATATTATATTTATATCAATATAACTATATAACTATATTTATATATTAATTTTTTTTAAAAAAAAAATTTTGAAGTCGACCCTTTATCAGCGCTACTAAACAAGCGCTGATAAAGGGGGTCCCTTTATCAGTGCTAAAAAAGCGTTGATAAAGGGGGGGCCTTTATCAGCGCTAAAAAAAGCACTGATAAAGGGGTACTTTTATCATCGTTTTTTTAGTGCTGATAAAGGCACCCTTTATCAGTGCTTTTTTGAGTGCTGATAAAGCCCCCCCCCCCTTTATCAGCACTTTTTCGTTAGCGTTGATAAAGGGGTGGCGCTGGCCTTGCCCAGTTTTGTGGTAGTGAATGAGGTAGGATCCCTTTGCAAATCACCTTTATATTTATGATTTCATTGATTTCTTGTTTTTCACACCCTCCTTGATATCTAAATAGTGATATATGATTTTTAAATTGATTGTTCTATGTAAAATGAGGTGGTTTGCACAATTATTTTGATTATGCATTGTGGGTTTTGTTGAATTGTGAACACCATGTGCTTGATAATTATCCTAGTTGGTCTTTTCAAGTGGTTTATAATTTTTAGAATCATGTCTTGATCTTATGAATGAAATTGTGATGGTTAAAGAGGATGATTGGTATTTATCAATGGGTTTCTAAATTTTTCGGTTTTAAAAATGGTTTTTCCATGATTATTTATGAAAAGGTTTGATATGTGAAAATGTTGCAAGGCCCATTTGGCATTTTGGAATGGTTATTTGGAAAACCTCTCTTGGGTTAGGTCACTTTACTTGTTGGTTGATCATGATATGGAAGGGTCTTCGATATGGGACCTCCCTTGTGTAATATTTATTTTAAGGCACGTGACTACCCATGAGGTGGTCGAGGAGGTGTCGGTTTGTGTGATGTGTATAATGGCATGTATATGTGGATTCTTGTTTGGATTTTATAGAATACCCCCTTGTGAAACATATCATGTGAACATAGCATAGAAAAGAGGAATTCTAAGAACATTTTCTACACTAGTCTAGGTTATTATACTAGCTAGTGGCCCATAGTAGGTGGATAATTGGGTTTATGGCTATGGGATCGGACCCCTCAACCATGCCAGGTAGGCCGACGACCGGACATTAGGGCATTATGACGTCATTTAGTAGGGAATGCCTTTAGGATGAGTCACATGTATAGTATGTTCTGGTTTTCCTCTGAGTTCCTAGGTATTTCTGTGTTTCTTCGATATTAACATTGTTAGCCCATTGCCCTTGCTATGAGACTATATTCCTTATGCTTGGATTTTGTGTTTTCTTGGTAAATTGTGAATGTGTGGTTTTTTTATTCAAGAAAGATGTTTTTAAAGAACAAGTGTTTTTTCCTTTTTCCCATTTTTCATGAAAAATAAACATTTCCTATTTGGATTCCTTTTCCCCTTTTTCCTATGAACCTAACTCTCCCCGTAAATAGAATCTTGTTTTAAAACTGTGAGGGTAATGGATTGTGATTTTCATTATCTAAAGTGAAAAAGTGTGGAAAATCGATATTTATATAATGTATTTCAAACCTAAATTCAATGTTTCTTTATTTAAAGGATATGCATTGGGAACAGATTTATTTGGGTCTACCTACTGAGTTTTAATACTCATTCCTATAGTCTTTTATTGTTTTTAGCTTCTCTTGCAGGTTCCAACTTCAGATTGATCTCATTAGGTGATAGTTAGTTGTGGATTGGAGAGTGACCCTTGGGGTCACATGGAGATGTCTTGGCTTCCAGGTTCAGTCTGGTTTTTCTGGTGTAGTTCATTTCTTAGTTTTTTGTACCCTCTTTTGTAATGTAAATGATACGAAGTTGAAAACCATATTGAGTTAGGTTTACTCTTTTATTTATTCCACTACTTTTATTTACTTTTATATCGGGAAAAATCTTTCTCATTGTTGTCTCTTATGATGCCCTTGGCGCTTGGCGCCAGCCTGGGAGGATCGGGAACGCCTCTAGGGCTTTACCACAGATCGGTTTGGGTGACTGGTTCAGGTTCGATACGGGTTGGTTTGTGACATTAAAATTAATAAAACCTCTAGTAAATATAAAGATATTATTTAACTAAAATTTCTTACATTTGGAGGATAAATAATTAATATTAAAAAATATTGTTCTTTCTCAAATTACTTTTTTTAAGTGATATATTTTATCATAATTGTAACACCCCAACCCCACTAGGCTGGAGTCGGTGCATTACTTGTGATTTTGGCATGGTTAGAAGGAATGAAAATCCTGAAGGAAAGATCAGTTTAGTAGTCTTGAAGAAACTAGATACATAGATTTAACAAAAATTACATTGGATAAGGTTATAAGATACAATACATAAAGAAAAACAAAAACGGTATCCATGAGCACTCAATAAATGACCTCCTCTTCATAACCTGTTGAAGGTAAACAATGAAAGAGGTGAGATCAAACGCTCAGTAAGGGTTACAAATAGCGAAATCATGAGTACAATAATAAGTGAATCATAATCAATCTGACATAACCAAAATGGCATAGTGAATAAATGAACAACTAATGCCATTAATAAACTGAGAATGAAAATGCATCCATAGATTTTGTCATAGTGAAAACCTCATTGATAATAATAATAACTGATAATGAATAAAGATAATGCTTATTAATTGGACATCATGTATCTATCACATGAAACCATAATACTGTTGAAACGGTTTAGTTCTGCGGGTAGAAACCCATCTGATTTTTGGAAGCAAACTCGAAGGGTCTGTCGCCAAACTGTTTTGTCTCATGAGACCTACCGATGCATCGAGGGGTTGTAGTGGGCCCCACCCACCTCTAAATCCAAATCATTCTTTATACATAGATTCAATACAAGAGCAATATGTATTTAAATTAACCATATAGAAGAGAGGATACAGATTCATCAATATTTACACTATCAAAACCACATTCAAAATAAATACCGTATGTAAAATGGTATACGGATTAGACAATAATAATATCCCTGATATGAGAATATGGATATTTTAATGTAATATAATTTCAATTGAAGAGTTATCTCAAATGGGCAGTAGGTACACCACATATGAAAGAGTATGTGTACAATTACTAAGCAAGTCGCAATGGAGTGAAAATTGAGACAAAGCTCGTTATCGTGTTGTATTCAATTGAGTCATATGAAAAAAAGTTAATAACCACCAAAAGAGTCACATAATACAATTAATATAATGATAACTATGATAACATATGTAAAATAGCAGTACCCTTATACCACATATAAGAAATAAGAGGTGAATAATGGAGATCCCACAGAATTGAAAGTGAGATGAGAAAAAACCCCTTACAAACATTTCGGCAGGGTAACGAGTGTTCTTGCGAGGGATTAATGAGAGATAAAAGGTTATCCCATTATTTATATATCATAAGGGTAGTATGTGGGAGGTGAAAAAGCATGCCCCATCATTAAAAATTAAAAACAAAAGCACGCAAGATAGGGTGGATTCTTGAATAAATGTGAGAGAGGATCCCTTACCTTATGCGTGAAGGTGTTCTTGACTTGTTACTAAAGACCTGAATAAACAAATTAGGCTTATTAATTCATAATTAAATAACCAATTTTATATTTAAATGATTTATTATAATCCTTTTTAGTTCATTCTAAGCCTTTTTTATTGGTTATAAGGTTCAATTTCATTGTTCGGGATCGTTTGTTTACTTTTTAAATGATCGGTTCACTTATATTCAAGTTAAGATAAATATATAAGATAGATGTGGTTGTCTAGAAATGAAGTTATATACTATTAGTAAACATCCAGGAGATTAAATGGTTTTAAATTTAATTTAGGTTACTTAGATTGAAGTCGAATTTTTATATATATAACCTTAGTGATAATCGTTTTGGTTAATCGGTGGGTTTGATTACGATGAACATGTTTTGCTTTATAACTTAATACCATTTGTACAAAAGTATTACAGAACTAAAAATAGGATATATTACAAAATAATCTGGTTCAACCATAACACAAATGGTTTCCTGACCAGAATTAAAGATTATAATATAAATCGATAAACTGTTGTCCTTGAATCTGCTAAATTAGCACATCTCAAACGGTGCTTTCATTTCTTTCAAATAAAAGTGGGGAAAGGAGAGAAGATAATGGAATATATACCATTAGCATGAAAACATTCCAGTACATGTATGTTACTGGATTTTTCATACTATTTTGGTGAAGGGAGGTGAGGAAAGAAACAAAAATAAAAGAACTTAAAAGAAAAGAATGGATTTGAAAGAGGAATTTACCTCTTGAGACTTCCTCCTTTGAGAACCTCTTAAGGGGATAGGTTTTGGTATTTTGAAGAGGCTGGGAGCTTTTGGACGTGGGGGGGGATCTTGGGGAGTGATTTGGGTGGAATATTGGCAAGGCACAAGGCTTGAGAGGAGTGAAGAGAAGAGGGAGTGAATGGGGGTTTTTATAGTGGAGGAGAGAGGAGTTTTCTTAATATTATAATCCTTAATTTATTATTTCCTCTCAAGACAAGCAATAGTGAGTATTTCATGACCAAGAATAGTAATATATGCATGTGAGTTCGAGATTTTGGGTGCTTACATCACTCATGATTCTAGGAATAGTTAATTTAAATTATAATTTATTTATACGGTAAATTAATGTATTTTACTATTCACCCAAAATTCAAGTATTTCAGAAAAATCTCAAAAATTCAACCTAACCATTTTTTGAGGTGTAGAATCCAAAAATGAAGTCTATTTTTCAAAAATAATTTTCTAAATATGATTAATTAAATATTTAATTAAATCATTATTTAATTGAAATATATAAACACTTAAAATATTCATCTTCATTTTTAAGGTGTCTAAATTCATTTATACATTCAAGGGTATGGATACCATTCATAAGAGTCATATTTCTATTCATAAGGTTAAGTTACTATTCATAAGGGTAGGTTACTATTCATAAGGGTAGGTTACTATTCACTGAAAATTAAGTTAATTCTATCAGACTCTAAATATCATCTTGAACACAACAGTGTATATCAGATTTTTAAAATTCAAATCACAGAGTTGGTAAATTTAAGTTTAGTGGCTAAGTTATGGCTATCTCCTATAAGTAACCATGTTTTGTTCCATAGGGGCTCAGTGATTCATTAAATATAGGCTACCTAATGAATACAGTGTATTTAAGAGAAACATACCATAAAATATTTGGGGTGCTACACTAATAAATTGAGTTGATCAATTTTAAATTATTAGTATGAAATAGTATATTAACATTGGTTAAATAAGAAATTGATATGAAATAATATTAATAACACTTAATATTTAAAAACATCTTTTTTAATAAAAACAGTTTTTCTTTATATTTTGAATTTTCATTTAAAAGATAAATTTATAAATTTTAGAATTTCACAAAATGAACTTCAATTTTTAATCTAGAATGCTTGAATTATAATAGGGTAAATTTTTTGGATTTTCTAAAATAATTTATTTTCAGGTGAATAATGAATACAATTCTTACTAAAATGATAAAGTTTATGACTATATCAAGAAGTATAACATAAAAACTTATAAAAATTATTCATGATAAAAATTTATTTATGGAGTTAAATTATGCATTTGAAAAATACTATGTTGAATTTATAAAACCCATGTTTAACATTATAAAAATTAAGCAATATTTTTGTTTTAATAAAAAATATTTTTAATCGCCTTTTAATTATGTTTTTTCTAGGTGAAATTAGGTTTTGGATTCCTTTTAAATACACTTAAATCTCCTTTGGTTAATAATAAACCAATTAATGTCATTAAAATTAACAACATTGATAATTTCATCCTAAACATTATTTTTACGCTTAAAAACACATTTTTCCTGAAAATGTTTTTTACGCATTGTATGCGCTAATATTAAAATTAAGTTTTATCGCCATTAGATTTTTTATTTCAAAAATTGGATATCATATTTGGAATCATTAGCTATAAATTATTTAATAGGTTTTATTTAAGTTTTATTCATTAAAATAAAATTACTTAGGAAAAAAATTATTACAAGGATAAAAAAATGATAAATATGAAAAATCTAAGAGTAAAATACTTAAAAACATGTTTAAAACATGTGTTAAAATGAATGGTTAGGGGATTTATGACATTACCACATCCTACATTTCATTATTTTCCACTGTGACGCGTGATCTCTTTATATTAAAAAGTTATATTTGTGAAAATTTCATTCCCTTCGCCTATAAAAAACCTCAACTCCACCCCATTTCTACACTCATTATAAAGCATCATCTTGACAAAAACTCTTCCCTAGTCGCTCCTCCACTTTATCCCCACATCCTAGAAGCATTGGTCTTTCTAAAAGACCAATCTAAGGAGCCTTAAAGCGTTACTCAAGGGAGAACATCCAAATAGAGGGGTAATGTTCTTAACCGAGCTTTCTTAATTATTTCCTTATTTACCCCCTAAAACCTATTATATCCATGAATGTATGATAAAATAAGTATTACTAATATTATAAAATATCAGTATACTAATGTAATATCCATTTTCTTCCTCCCTCCAAAACCATTCAAAAAATGAAGGTGTCGTCATGCATACATACAAACTATCGCCCTTATGAACGACGTCCTTTATTTTTTCATCCTCGCCTTACACGGATGGTTCTAAAACTCTATATAATTGATTAATATGATATTTATAACATTGTTAATATTCTATAATTATAAATTATTCCCTATATTTTTTCTGATCCATGGAAAACAAACACGTTGCTTGTGCGTATGTGTTGATTGTCGCCTCCACAAAAGTGATGTATTTTGTTATTCACTCTAACCATTTATTATTTATCCAACTCTCTTATAAACCAATCCATCAGCTCAAAAACATCTAAATAATGCCATCATTCTTCAATAATAATGATATTATTTCAAAAGAGTCACTTTCTTAACCATACTCACTTATATATTATAGCTTGTCCTTGTTTGGGTCAGTTTAATCTCCCACATGAACAATACTATAAATTTATATCATGGATAACTATGAAAACCCAATTACTAGTGATATTGGACAATAATAAGTAAATAATTATTTTCTTGGTTCTAGAATGGCAATGGTAATATCTAACCTATTATTAAAATACAATGTATTGTCTGTGAAAATTACCAAAACAAACTCATCTCCAACTTCATTATCCTGAATCATAACTAAAATACATATGAAATAAATTATAGAATCGGAAATAACGGTAAAACATCTATTCCAATAACTATAATGATCTTATAATGATGAAATTTGAATCTAAAAATAAGAATCAACACCCCCATTACAAAACTAGTACTAAACAAAAAATCGAATCTAATAACACCTGATGATGAAAGTATAATATAACTAATTAATGTATTTATAAATAACAATTTTAAATGATGTTTATAAAAGGTTATAGGTATGAATAAAGTTTTAAAATAGGTGATTAAGATGGTTATTTTTGTTACACAGGAGGTTAAAGCATTTTCATGAAATTTAGGAATTAAGGCAAGGGTTCTTCTTAACTCGTTTTTCGTTCATTGGGTTGTGATTGTTTGTTTTGAACATTATTCTTATAAGTTGGGTATGTTATACCATATGATTGTATTATGTTGAATTTTCTATCATTTTTTTGTAGAATTATATTGATGAACTTCTTTCTTCATAAAAGCTGATGATGTTAAGAATAATTACCATTCTTTCCAAATGAGCTTTTTGTCTTCCATATGCATATTCTATCTTCTCGTTAATGTTCCATGTTCTTATTTTGAAATCCAAATATGTTTTATTTTTAGTAATCTTCAAATTTCTATTTACCTCTTAAAATGAACGATTTATCACTCTTTTTATAATGCATGTTTTAATAAAAGTATTTTCAAAATATTGAAATGGGTTTCCCTTTCACGTTCACATTTTTATCTTTTACACCACATTTCCCTAAGATAGCCATCTTTTTAAGGATCCATTATTTGAATTTCGTTTAAAGTGGTGTTTTAAAAAGGTTTTCACGTTACCTTCTAGAAAATGATTTTTGAAAGTGTTTTGTAATTTCATCTCCTTACGATGATGTTAAGAAATGTTTTCTAAAATCTTTTTTTCATAGATTTGCTTCCATTTTATTCTTTAAAATATCTAACTACTATGGTGTTATGTTTTATGAATTACCCTCAAAATTCTATTATGAAATACTTCTTTTGGGTGATTGAACTTTTGGTATCAACCAATCCAATTCTTGATGTTTTTTTTTGTGATACAATTTGGAAATGTTAGGAAACCCATTTTCTTTCCGTAAGTTCTTTATGATATGATAAATGATTGATTTAAAGGGGCACACATATGTATGAATGATTGATGAGTGGGGACATATATAGCCCTATAATGCATTGGTTAAGGTTTCGTATCACATGAGATGATGAAATATTTCATGAACGTGATGTGGGTAGCATTTTTCACAAGTTTGTTTTGTGAAAGTGATGCGGGTAGCTGATAGGGCTGAAGGTCATCACGATCGTCAAAATACAATTTATAACTCCTACACTAGCAGAAGGGTCGAACCCAAAAGAAGGTAAGTGAGTGATTCAAAAGGCTTATTTTATCACTAAACTATGAAACACTGAAAGAAACTAAATCAAGAACAAATGGATTTTCAATGAGTGAAGAAAAGTGTTAACAATGTTAGCACTATCTGTGTTAATCAGTAGCTGCATGCATTCAGGTTTGTCAAGGGAAAATTATTGTGACTTCTAAGGGAATGTAATGATCAAGAAAAGAGATTCATCTTAACATCGATTAGGATTGTCATAATCTCCCTCGCGAATTACAACCACTCCCATAGCAAATCACGCTCTACCTCAAGATGTGTGATAAAAGTGATTAAATTGTAGTAGAGAAAGTATTTATCAAGATTAAGAAAAAGATAAAAATAACAACAATTGAAACCCATCAATCAATTTAGTTCAAACATGTTCAAGATGTATATATACACGAACAAAAATGAAATATGAAACAGAAAAGAAAATAAAAGAGAAATGAGATATCTTCTCTCTCGAGTCGATGCTTATCTGTCCCTATTTCATCCCCAACGTTCATCCTCATTGAACTTCTGCTTTGTTTTCCATGAAATCTTCTACTTCCCCTCTACTCTGAAGCTCCAAGAATCTGTTAGTTGGGTTGGTGTCTCCAAGAGGTTAGTTGTATGAGTCTCAATGGGTGAAAATATGAAATGTTCTTTCAGAATTTGACGTTGATATCGTTTGAAAAAACAACCAACAAAGTCTTGTGCCGCCTCATTTTATGCGTGTCATCCTCTGATTTGTCACCAACCAACAGCCCAACTAAATGCTTGTGACCAAGAAAACTTATTCAAATTGAATTAAACAAACTCTAGTGCTCTTGGGTTCAATAGCAAACAAAATGAATTTGGTTGTGCCTTTGGGTCGAAACAATCTCCACCTCACTTTTGAAGTCAAACACCATCTTCAACGATTTGAGTTTACACATATTGACAGTGAAATACCAAGCATGAAAATTTCAAACTTAGTCTTCAAAATGTCTTAACCTCAACCTTAAGAATCTCTTCAACGAATCCGGGTCATCTTCATCATCAACTCAGCGGATCAAACTCAAGATCGGTCATCATTATTGTGAAAAATGAACTCCCTACTTCCGTATAAATTTGTTGAGGCATTTCTGTAAACACCTTGTGTGCACGCGGATCTAGTTGAGAAGCCGTGTCATAGGGAACCATCGAAGCCCCCTCCTCTGTTCCAAACTGACCCTGCAACCAAATAAAAAATCCCAGCGAAACAAGCAATCTTCAAGCTCGGGTTCATCTTCACCCTTGGCTGGAATTCCCTAAAACTTCGAGTTTGGTTAGAATCCTTACTTAGTGCCACGTCATCAGCTTCAGGCGTGGCCCTTGGTGAGAAACTGCTTCAACTTTGTTCCCCAAATCAAATGAGATTCACATATCTCGGATTACGCAACTTTTCAAAAACCCTCATCGTCTTGCTCTTCATCCACTCGGCACAGATTCAGATCTGTATTCAGTTTCACCAGGTAACAAAGTACCGACCTCATCTTCCTTGTTCGTCGACGTCATTTGATATGATTCCACCCAACCTCAACTTCGAATTTGGTCGACATGACTAAACTCTGGATTCCTCAGCGGCACTTGGTTCTTCATCATCTGATCTGCACAGTTCGACCATCGACCCTGGCTCCAAGATCGGCTTCACCAATCATCCACTGAATGCAGAGCTTCAACCTCATCGAGTTCATCCACCCAGTCAAGCTTCTCGTTTGACCTCACATGAGATCAGGCATCCTAAATCGAGATCGGGCGCAACCTGTTCAGTCATCAGCAACGGCAGACTCACGCTTCAATCCGTGTCTTCCTCAGCAAGATGTTCCAAGCCCATGAAAAAGGCTTACCAACTATAATTATGGGAAAATGGGAGCATAGGTTTATGTGAGGATGCACGGCATAAGATGAAGAGGGATTTTATTATTGAAATGAAAAACATCAAACAAAAGAAAACTAAAACCTTGAGTTGCATTACAAACAGTGTTAGGTTTTTAGTCTTCAGTCAAACTCTGCTAACAACCAACTATACTCACTAGAGCAGCCAACTATAGTCACTAGGTGAGTGTGGTTTCATAAGTCAGAACCACCACATGTTGACAGCCCAAGCATTTTTAATAATAGCCAGAGTTATATTGGCACCTAGACTTCCAGAACATCTCTTCACTCTATTAACAATTGAAGACGACACCCATCGTCATCAAGACTGCTCAAAGGAGTCTTCAAGTATAGCATAAAATTCATCACCCAAGCCCACTTTCTCAGTGATTTCAAAATAAGAAAAGACCCCCTCCGGCTCTTCCAAGAAACCTTCAAGTTCACCAACCAAAAATAAATCTCCAAAATCAATCTTGATAGGTGTGATGTCCACATTTGGAATTAATTCATATTTGGAAAGTTTAGAATTTTCTTAAAGGAACCACAGTGAACTAGGTGGTCCTAGAGGCATGACATTATATTCACAGGATCCTAAACCATTCTCAATCTCAAAATTTTCAAAATCAGAGGTGTAAGGAGATGAGTTTAGAAAGAAGAGTGTTATCGGTAGTGTTTTGTGAAGAATTAAAACCATTATCAATCAAAAGAGTTTCCTCTTCCAGGTAATTCTCAGCTCCTCAATGACAATCATCACCCCAATCAGATGAGGAAGACATTGAAAAATAGAGAAGAATTAACCTTTGTTCATCCATAATCCTAGATTTCACAAAACTACGACTCTCTTCCAAAAAAATCATCATCGAAAAATAGAAAATCATCAACCACTGTTTTCAAAGAATTATTTCTGCTTAGACCATCCAATGTGTGCTCAACCTCTTGTTTAAGTTCACTTTAAAAAAATTCACCTTCCAAAGCATGTTCAATTGAGTGTTTCAATCTAATTTCTAGGGAAAAATTATTATGTTTAGTTCTAAGAAAATCATATTCAAGTTAATTCAATTTAAAGCAATTTCCTCCTGCATCAACAACATTGTTTTCTATTTCATTAAACAACGCCTTAGTGGGATTATTAGTGTAAGAATAAAAGAGTGTAAGTTCATAAAAAGCTCTTTCCTCAAATTGTATTCCCTCATCCCTTTCCTCCTGCATCAACAACATTGTTTTCTATTTCATTAAACAAAGCCTTAGTGGGATTATTAGTGTAAGAATAAAAGAGTGTAAGTTCATAAAAAGCTCTTTCCTCAAATTGTATTCCCTCATCCACTTCATCAAGAACAAAATTTAAAATTATAGGGTTCTCATTTTCAAGACAAGGTCACATTTATCAACAATTTCAAAATTTCCAACATCATTTAATTCATAGTTGTTGTCCTCTTCCAAAAGTTCCTTAGCTTCCCATTCAATCCCACTTCCTAAAATTTTAGAAAAATAGGTTGAAGGATTTTTCAAGTTTTCAAGTTACAATTGATCATCCAAATCATTCAACTCTTCGTCCTTTAAGGTATTCTCAGATTTAAAAGAATTGTTTCTTCCTTCAAGTGAATTGATTAGTTCAATTTGTTCTTCCTCAAATTCAAAATTACCCCAATTAGTTAATTAATCTTCATATTCAATCTCACCTTCCACTGGACTTTATTTCCTATTTTCCACTTCACGCTCATTCTCAAAATCACCCAATTCATTTTTATTGCTTATTTCAACTTTATCTGGATTTTAAATTTTCTCCTGTAATTCCCAAAATGAATTTTGTAGTTTTTTAAATTATAGTTCAAGGTCTTGAGAATTTTTATGGAAACATTTAGTTCAATTTTCCTGATATTGGTCAAATCTAGAGTTCATTTCCATCGTAAGTTATTCCAAATGTGAAAGGTTCTTAGGTTCTAATTCATAGATATTTTGGTTTTCTTCCAAATGGTAGAAGTGTTGTGGCTGGTTATAGACACAATGTCAAGTAGTGTTCCCATAACAGCCACAACAATCACAACATACATCATTTTGTTGATTTCAACCATCTTGATAATCCATGCTCCTTTTTTAAAACATAATTCATACACTACCACAAAACAGGGCAAGGGAAGCGCTGCCCTTTATCAGCGCTTATTTTAGCGCTGATAAAAGTTTTTATTCTTAATTTATATAAAATTATAATATTTATCAGCACTAAAATAAAAGCACTGATAAAACATACCTTTATCAGCGCTTTCAACGAGCGCTGATAAAGGTTCCAGCGGTTTCTATTTAATAACCCTAACAGGCCCTCCTCTCTCGCACGCGGTAAAACTTTCGCGGAAGCTAAACTAGGCCCCTCTTCCGCCGTGACCTCTCCTCCTCGTTCTCCTCCTCTTCCGCATCCTCGTCCTCCTCCTCCTCCTCCTCATCCTCCTCCTCCTCCTCGTCCTCCTCCTCCGCCGCCGCTGTTGGGTTTTGCTCCTCCGTCGCTGCCTCCGCCGTCGTTGGGTTTTGCTCCTCCACCGCGACCGCCGCTGCCTCCGCCGCCGCTGGGTTTTCCTCCTCCGCCGCGACCGCCGCTGCCTCCGCCGCCGCTGATCAGTGTAGGAATATTTTTCCTTCTCTTGGGTTAATATAAATGAGAAATGATGATCCTTGAATGATTATGATGACTTATAGTTTTTTTTTATAAGTGAGTTAAACTTATGTATGAGTAGTTGGGGCAAGAGTGAGAGCCCAGGTGGTGAGACCCTTGTATTGTAGGTTGTTTTAGATAGCGGGTGTGTGAGAACCTATAGTAAGTGGTTGGTTTGGTTCACTAGATGATGTGTGTTTTGAGGTGGGGATAAGAGTGGCACCCATGGGCTAAGGATTGTGTAAGAACTGATGTAAAGGGTTTGTGTGAGATCCCAGTGGTCGTTAGAATGTGACTCAGGATGGTATCGAGTTAGTGAGTTTTGGTGGTTGGGGGAGACTAATGAGTGGGGTTATCTTGGTGTTATGAATACCTTAGATACATAAATCCAGGGTAGATTCTTTGACATGAGGGATTGATGCATATTAGGTGTTATCAAGTTGATAGTGAAGGAATGGTCATGCCTTGGATTTGTATAAGGGAAGCACTCTCTATTCTTGAGTTTTGGTGTTATGACTGGGTTGAGGGACATGATCATTTGGATTCCTAACCCTATTGATTTATAGCATGGTTTTAATGTGACCATCACTATTGAACCTAGATGGATGGGTTTAGGGTAATGAAGCATGGGTATATTCCTTTGGTTTTGGAATAATGTTGGGTAACTGGTGATCGTGTGGTGAGTTTTGGCATGGTGTGATGTTAAGATTGGAAAAGAGTGTCAGGGGTGTCCCATTGGAAATATGTGCGTTCCCCCTAATTTTTGTCAAGATGTACGGGTAGGCTCATTGAGTTTGAATAGGGATATGATCTTACTCACTAGATACCACGTGTTGTGTTGAAAAGATTGTACCATGAAGTTTAAAGTCATGCGATTAGGATGTATGTGTCGTGAAAGGTATGATAACAGAGGATTGATCAGGGCTTACTCATTTGGGATATGCTATCTAGAATAAACTTGGAGATTATACCTAGTAAGGAGGACATATTGGTCAGGGCTTAACCATTGTATGTTCATCTTTTATATTTTAAAAAGTCTGTTGAACTCGTTATATCGAAGGTGGGTTCTATAATTTCTTGTTATCTTAAGGTGTGTTTAACCATAGTGTGGGTTGATTTCGGTTTTAGTGGGTTCTTGGGGTTTGTGGGATGTGGTAAATGGTGTACTCGGTTTTAGATTATTTTATTCTCATGAGTTTCCCCTATTTTATGTTTTCTTTTCAGTTGGAAATCTCCTATGTTGTGCGTCTCTCCTCTGCCACGAACGCACCTCTGTCGTGTGCTTAACGACACCTTCGCAGTGAGTTTTCTCCTGTTACTCATTGGTTTCCTCTTGTCCGCATGTTATTACTGTTTGATATTGATGGTTATAATGTGAAATGTACAGGCTAAACGCCCCGCTGAAAATCGTGGTCGTTGGTGGTCCTTGTTTGCGCACTAAATGAATTGCATGTTGGTTGGTTCTTGTTGAACATTTGAATATAAAAATTGGTAATTTACGTATACTTAACTTATGAATGAACGCCCCGGGATGATAAAACTTCTGTGATAACCCCTAAATTAACAAACAAAATTGAATAAGGGATGCTTTGTAAAATCTAAAATTGTGATTGTTTGGTTTGTATGGTGTTGCGATTGTGAGCACGATTGTGTTTTTGTATGGTGTTGCGGTTGTTGGCATGATTGATATGCCATTTGTTTTCCATGTTGTAGTTCTTCCACCACTTTGGCACCACCACTTTGTTACTAGTGCAATTCCACTGAATCCTAAAAACCCACTTCTAGAGGACTCTATGAGACACTTTATGGTGTGAAGATAATGTTTTTCAGATTCTATATATTTTTAAAATACATGGTATGTAGTCTTGTTAAATAGAACATGCTTCACCATACATGGATTTCATATAGATTTTAATGTCAGACAATAGTTATCTCCAAAATTTACACCACATGACTCATCTTCTAACTCAAACTTGGAATAAGTTTTATTTTAAATGTTACATGTCATGTGAACGTAGGTCACACACAATGTATCTCCAAGACATATACTTCAGCATGAAACCATGTACATGCCATGAAATAATGGTAGAATCATATGATATGTGTTTTACTTCACTCACACCATGTATAGATACCATAGAAACTTGATGTGTATAGACTATACACCCCTAGTGGTCATGTAAGGACTACACACCGTGTATTCCACAAAAATGTGATGCATAGCTGGTGAAGTGACTCATTTTGTATCTAAAGTACACGCCTTTAGCTCAAGTTGTTCTATATGTCATGTATTTTCAAAGGCATCATGCAGTCTTTGTAAGACTAACTTGAAATTAATTTGATATATGTCAGATTAAATCAGGTATCTTATCCATAGACGATGTTCACCCTACTAGACACACCATGTATATGGATTTCACATGAGTTTAGAAATGGTAGTATACAACCAACCTTGACTGAGAACCCTACACATTGTGTATCCATTGAACAAATTGTGTGCTATGTTAATTTCATTATTATTATTTATTTTTCACTTAGATGATAATATTTCATATATGAGTAGCCCATTATAAATATCTTCTCATGTAGATCACAATATTATGATTCCCTCATTCATTGAAAATTGCACACGATGTGGTTTGGATATTTTAATTATCTTCACTCTGTTTGAGAGTTAACAAGTGACAAGTGAGATGTTTGGAGAAAATATGGAGTATGGTACTCCCCCATGTTTCGGTGAAGAGTCATCCATGTATAGGTTTTAGGTACTCCATGGAGATATACAAAAGACAGGGCACAGTCCCCCGTATATAGATAGAGTTCAAGCACTTTCACATGTTTTGGTGTAGGTTCCTCTATTTCATTGTAGAGGCATTTGTACCATGATTTTTTTTATAAAACTCAAACAATGCTACTTGATTAATTAAAACATAATATTAGGCAAGTTCGAGATCGAACCCATAAAGACGATGAATATGAATAAAGAATGGATGAATGTCAATCCGTTGACAAAAGCGTATGAAGATGGCGTGAAAGAGTTTATCAAGTTTGCAGGAGATCATGCATGTGACCCTTCTCAAATCCTTTGTCCGTGTTTACGTTGTTGTTATTCAAGACAAATTAGTCCAGAGGAGTTGGAAGAACACCTGATCTGTCACGGAATAGATCGAAGTTATACATGTTGGAATAAACACGGGGAAAAAATGAATGTAGGTAGTTGCTCGAATAACACGACGTTTTATGGAAGATCTGATATGATTACAAGCGTGAACAGTGAAGACGATCGTATGGAGGGTGTGATTACAGATGTGAATGATGATGAAGATCGTATTGAGGAAATGACAAGGACAGTTGAAGATGAACTTCATGATTGCCCAAAATTGTTTGAGAAGTTAAAGAGTTAAGCAAAAACGTCATTGTATGCTGGTTGCACTAAATATACAGCATTGTCAGCCATACGGAAGCTGTATAATTTGAAAGCAGGCAACGGGTGGACTGACGTCAATTTTACGGAACTACTTGCTCTCCTGAATGACATGCTCCCAAAAGATAATGAACTCCCAAGCCGAACATACGATGTCAAACGAATGCTACGATCAATGGGTATGATCTCTGAAAGAATACACGTCTGCCCGAATGATTGTATATTGTTTCGCAAGGACCAAAAATCACTTAAATAATGTCCAAAGTGTGGTGCTTCTCGATACAAGAAAGATGATTCTAGTCCTACGAAAGTTGTATGGTACTTTCCAATCATTCCAAGGTTTAGGCACCTATATGAAAGTGGGGAGACTGCAGTACAATTGACATGGCATGCAGATACAAGAATTAAAGATGAAAAACTACGTCACCCAGCAGACTCTCCTCAGTGGAAGAGAATTGATCACGAGTATCCTGAATTTGGAAACGAGCTGAGAAACCTTCGTCTGGCGTTATCTGCAGATGGGGTGAATCCTTTTGGTTTTCAAAGCAGCAGTCACAGTTTATGGCCGGTTATGTTGGTAAATTATAACTTACCACCGTGGTTATGCATGAAACGAAAATACATCATGTTATCTATGCTTATATCAGGACCAAAACAACCGGGTAATGATATTGATGTTTATTTGGCTTCATTGATCGAGAATTTGAAAATATTGGGGGATTCAGGTGTTACGTTGTATGATGCTTACAAAAAAGAAGATTTCACTTTGAAAGCCATGTTGTACGGGACGATAAATGACTTTCTTGGTTATGGAAATTTGTCAGGATATAGCATTAAAGAAACTCAAGGGTGTCCCGTTTGCAAACAAGGTACACAGTCAATTAGGTTGAAACATTCATCGAAAACCGTGTTTTTTGGACATCGCAGATTTCTACCCCGACGGCATAAGTACCGATCTTGGACGACATCATTCGACGGAAGTTCAGAAGAACGTACAACACCGTCTCCACTAACAGGTGATCAATTGTTTGAGAAGGTAAAAGATTTGGACACTACTTTTGGTAAACCGTTTTCGAAAAACCTTACGAAAACTGGTTGGAAAAAGAGATCAGTTTTTTTTGAATTACCATACTAGAATTGTCTGTATGTCAGACATTTTCTTGATGTTATGCATATTGAAAAAAATGTATGTGATAGTGTCATCGGCACGTTGCTAAATGCACCCGGCAAAACGAAGGATGGAATTAAGGCTAGATTGGACATGGTTGAGATGGGAATACAAGAAGAGTTGGCACCAGTGAAGGGTGAAAAACGAACATTTCTTCCTCCTGCTGCTTACACTCTTTCCAGGCAAGAGAGATATCAGTTTTGCAACTTCTTGAATGACGTAAAGGTTCCAGAGGGGTATTCATCAAATATCAAGAACATCGTGTCAATGAGCGATTTAAAATTAAAGGGTCTGAAATCACATGACTGTCATGTTTTGATGCAAGATCTAATTCCTATAGCTTTACGTTGCATTTTGCCCAAGAATGTCCGTCATACATTAACGAAGCTTTGTTTCTTCTTCAAAGCTATATGCAGCAAAGTTATAAACCCAGCGAAATTGTCAACTATGGAAATAGAAATTGCCGTCATATTATGTAAATTGAAAATATTCTTCCCGCCGACATTTTTCGATATGATGGTTTATTTGATGGTTCATTTGGTGAGAGAGATTCGACTATGTGGTCCTGTACATTATAGATGGATGTACCCCATTGAACAGTATATGAAGATTTTGAAAGGGTATGTCAAAAATCGAAGTCGGCCAGAGGGTTGTATTGCGGAGCAATATATTGTTGAGGAAGTCATTGAATTTTGTACCGAATACCTGTCTGGTGTGGAAAACATTGGCCTACCGAAATCTCGTCACACTGAGCGACTTGAGGGTGAAGGAATTTCTGGAAGAGAGGTTGTCACAATCAATATTACAGATCGGGAGCAGGCTCACCTTTACGTTTTGCATAACAGTTTCGACGTTGACCCATATGTTCAAACCCACAAAGAAATTCTTAGGCGTTTGAATCAATCTAGGGCTGAAAAATGAATAACAGATACACATAATCGACAGTTTATAGGATGGTTTCATGACCATATTTTGAAGCAGTTAGATGAAAATTCAGACTCAATTTCAGAACGACTTCGATGGCTAGCCGGAGGAGCAAGTGTGTATGTATTATCATACAATGCTTATGCAGTTAATGGTTATACATTCTATACTAATGAACATGATGAAGACAGTACCATGCAGAATAGTGGGGTTACACTTGTGGCTGAGACGATGCATGTTTCCGATGCTAAGGACAAAAATCCAATTTATGTGAATATGTCATATTTTGGCATCATCAAACGAATATGGGAGTTGGATTATACGAAATTCAAAGTGCCGATTTTTCAATGCAAGTGGGTTGATAACAGGAGTGTTGTTAAAATAGATGAATTAGGATTCGTGAAAGTTGATTTCAGTAAGGAAGGGGAGAAAGACGAACCATTTATAATGGCATCACAGGCAGTACAAGTATTTTATGTTCCAGACCCCGCAAACCAAAATTGGTCAATTGTTCTGTTATCGACCAAAACAACTGAAGGGTCAGATGAAAGTTCAATGGAGAATGACCCTTTTATAGGGACTTCACAATCATTTCGCAACGGTCCCAATGTAGACGGCGTTTTGTATGTCAGAGGAGACCACAATGAAGGGATTTACATAGTCGATAGAGAAGTCAAATCTCTTCAGCCTTTAAAGAAAAAAAAGAGAGTACAATAATCAGGTTATTTGTTTATTGTAATATACATTTTGTTACGTTATGTTATTATCTGTCCGCTGCTGCTTTTATGTAATCTAAATTAAATGTTAAACCACTTCTGCAGATAATGACTTTTGCGCCTGCTGATGCGCCCAATCCTAAGGCACAAAAGGTCTCTCAACCACCTGTTGGTGGTCCTAGTACAGAGCAACAACAGGTTTCTCAACCAGCTGCTGGTGGTCCCAGTGCAGAGCAACAACAAGTTTCTCAACCTGTTGTTGCTGGTCCCAGTGCTGATGTTAGTGCTCCGGAGAAAGATATTGATGATACTTCTGAGGAAATGATAGGAAATGAAACCCTGAAAGCGCAAAAAAAACAAGAGCGTCGTAGTTTGACACTGTTAGCCAAAATCCTTTAGGCAAAAGCAAAAGGCATCAAATTTGAGGTGGGATGGAATAGGCGAGGCCAACATGTTAACCCCAACAAAGTCATCTTTAGTAGCTACATTGGAATCGTCACTCGGCAACGCGTACCGATGATGTACAGTCGTGGCACCATGTTGTCACCGGTCTTAAGCCACTAATGTGGGAAGAGATTATGGTAACATTATGATATCATTTTTTTAATTTATTAAAATAAAATATCAAAACATTGACTTACTCTTCATCATCCATTGTAGAGTGCATTTATAGTAGATGCCTCGCACAAGGAATATGTATTAAGAGTTGCAGGAAGGATTCATAGAGGTTTCCGCACAATTTTAACGAAATATCATCTTAAAGATGTTGAAGGGAAAATCAAGCCGCACCCACCTCCTCTTTATGCACACTTGATATCCCAAGGAGCGTGGGACGCGTTTATCAACCGTCGTGGGGAGCAGACTTTTCAGGTACATTGTGTGGGGTAATACGTTGTTTGACGTTGTTTGTATTCATCACTTTGATTGACAGTTTTTATTTATGAAACAGCAACTGAGTGCTGAAAATAAAAAACGTGCAGCAGAACCAGCGTACTCTTACCATAAAGCAAGGATGGAGTACGCTTCACTTGAGCAAAAATTGGTACGTCTTTTAAATCTACCGTACTACTTATATGTGACATAAAACAACACCATAACCATGTTTTTCTGTTTATATGCAGATTGATGAATCGAAATCGAAAGTCAAATCCATCTCACGCCATGTGCTATGGAAGGAGGCTCGTGTGAATAAAGAGGAGATACTGATAGATGAAAACACACAAAAATTGTGGGAAACGTGTGTAAGTATGACATAATATAAATTTGATTTGTTTTAAATCGCTATTACATTACAATGACTACTTATTTTTCTATATTTTCTATCTGACATCATAGTTATTTACGGCGCATGGCGCACAACGGCGACAAGAGCCCCCGGCGCAAAAGCGCACGGCGCGTGGCAATATTAACTTGCGGCGCACAAAAGAGGTGTATACATATATCAACAATAACAAATAATAAATTATACAATTTATATATAAAAAACAAAGATTTATGTCAATAATTCATATTCCATACATCAAAAAACAAATGAAGTCAACAATTCCTGAAATATATTAAAAACCATTTATCTCAAAAAACCAAGACGGGAGTAAAAAACCATATATCTCAAAAAAACAACAGGGGTAATTCGAAAAAAAATAAAGGGCGAGCAACATAAATAAAATTGAATTAAAAACAAAAAAAAAGTAACTGATTCGCACAGAAGGTGCGCCTGCTTTGGACAACATTGCGTATCTAAGTCGCGGTGGTTGAGGGAGCTCGGCTAAGTCGTGGTCGACTGGGTCACAACGGTCGAGGGATCTCGGTTTGGTCGTGGCGGTCAATGTGGTCCAACACCGGCTGGGTCGCTAAGCTCACGGGAAGAGTGTTGCGTAAAGTCGAAAGGGGAGGCCGTTGTTTGACCTCAAAAGATGTATTTTCAATCAGGGCGTAAAAGTTGGCAGGTTAAAAAAATACAAAAAAAAAATCAAAAAGGCTCAATGGCGCGCGCCATTGGCGCAACATGGCGTGCGCCATTGCGCAATATGGCGCACGCCACAGTGAGCCATCTCAAATGAGCCATGGCGAAGCCATGGAGCGGCGCACCACTCCCTGGCGCTAGCCATGGCGCAATGGCGCGCCATGGCGCGCGCCATTAATAACTATGTCTGACATAGTCACAGGAATCAAC
Source organism: Viscum album (assembly GCA_963277665.1). Taxonomy (NCBI): domain Eukaryota; kingdom Viridiplantae; phylum Streptophyta; class Magnoliopsida; order Santalales; family Viscaceae; genus Viscum; species Viscum album. The sequence continues at coordinate 283,942,059 of OY728129.1, forward strand.
AACACCCACACCAGATGCAGACATACTTTCAGCAGCCTTGAAGCGGCCAGACCAGTATGGCCGCGTCAGAGGTGCGGGTTTTGGGGTGACACCCCGAACATATTTTCAAAAACAAAAACAAGCGGAGGATGAAAATAAAAAAATGGAAAAGCTGCAAGAAAAATTAGCTATTTTTCAAGAAAAATTACAATACCAGAGAGAGATGATAGCAACATTGATGGGGGAGAGGCAAAGAGAAGAAACAACTCACCAACAACTCGTGCGTGACGATCCCGCCCCACCCCCCACCAGCTTTGAGGCAAGCCATTCCCCTAAAAAATCTGACTTAGCTGAGGTAATCAATGTTTTAATAATTGTTTCTGTGAAATGTGATTCACATACACTGATACCTTTCCTGTACTAATATTCTACAGAGTGAAAATGACTGTGATTTATATCTATCAACTCCCACCTATCGCCTTGTAGCGAGGGCTACGGTGTTCAATACGCAGAACGACATGCTACACAACAGACAGCTTCCAACAGATCATTTCAGAGTGTCAATTAACGTAGCTAATGAGCCGAGTGCTGAGCTACCTGTTCCAAATGACGATGACGACATTCATACGGTAGAACAAGTTGTTAGAACATTCATCGCATGGCCGTCAGTTCTTGTAAAAAAACATGTCGACAAGGAGGTATCCATTTCCAAGTTATTTTTCAAGCTGGACCTTTAACATTTAATGAAAAAAGGTCTGAACCGATGAATGTTATTACAGAACGACAAAGAGAAGGGGGTGAAACGAAATATCAGCTCAAAACTATCTCAAGGATCAACCAACCGATTGAAACGGTCTACTGAGAGCTCCTTCACCCCGCCCGTTCTATATCCACAGTTAATATCATTACAGGCTCATGTGGATACAAAGTTGATAGACAGCAATGCTCACACAATTGATTTTGAAAAAAATATGTACGGAGAGAAAACATCAGATTTCATTAGTGTTGAAAACATCAGCAATGCTCACACAGTTGTAAATGTATACATGAGGTATGTTTTTATGATTTGATTTTACAAAAGCTGATATACTCTGATAATTATGACTAAATACATTTTATATTTTTCGCAGGTGTATATATGAAAAACAATTGAAGGGATTTCTCCATGAACAAAAATTTGGACTCGTTAGTCCTCACACCAACTCTTCAAAAGAAAAAATAGATTCTCATAAAGAGGCTGCAATAATGTCATCCCTGCTCAAATCGTTTGAAAACAAAATTACGGATGACAAACTCTTTTTAATACCAACGATGCAAGGGTAAAACTCTACAATTTAATCATATCAACTATATTTTCATTTCTTTCTTTACTTATTCCTTTTTGTATTTTTAAGGAACATTGGATGTTGATTGCAGTCAATTTGGATACTCCAAAGATTTATTTTCTGGATTCAACGCATGAATATCCAACAAAACCGACCACGCATGATGGCGTTTGTTAATTTGTAATACACTAAATCCAACATTTTAAAACTAAACATCTAGTTATATAATTTATGTTATCTTTTAATGAGGATTCTGTTATGATAGGGCGGTGCATCAATATCGTCTAATGCATGGAATGAATCCAAGGCATAAGGATGAGCAAGCCTACAAGATCTACAACTGGAAAAGTATCCGGGTATATATAATAACATTACACTATCCAAACACATATCAAAACAAATTACTTATTGTTGTCGGCAGTGTCCAAAACAAACAAACGGAAAGGGCTGTGGTTATTATGTTTGTAAATTTATGAAAGAGATCGTATTTCATCAACAAACTAGCATCCCTACTGAGGTATTTTCGAAAATAATTACGAGTTCATTTAAAAATTTTATTAATCCTTTGTGTATTTATATTTTTTCAGTACTACCATGACTGTCGCAAAAACTCATATTCAGAAGATGATATAGATGTGTTTAGAAACGAATGGAAAACATACCTGATGGAAGATTGTACACAAATAGGATGAAGGTGAATTCCCACTAATGTTATCCATATATGATCATTGATATCTCCCTTGTTTACACTTATTGAGCATATATGATCACCCTTTATTATGTTTTATATCCTTAGGTTATGAAGAATGGTTTTAGATATGATTTGTCTTTATAGTAAAGCATAACTCATTGAACTACACTGGTCGATAGTGTGGAAGTCGACCGATGCATAGTCATTCAGTCCACTCACGAGCATCTTAATCCAATTATAAGGAGGAAATCCTCTATGTCACACTTCACCAATCCCTATATAGAATATCCTACTCATCACACACATCATGACTCTTATATATCCTTAAGAGGGTGTTCCCCATCATACGTGATATATAAAACTATATTATCCATCTTCTTTAGGCCTAAGACTCTAATACCTACTCAAATATCCTTAGAAAACCTAACTAGGCTATACAAATCTCATACCAAACCCGATCCTCTCATAAACACAACTAGAAACCTCACCTCCATGGAGACATAATCTCTGGATGATCATAAAATCAAAAACATTCAACAGAACCCTCACTCTATCTCTTGGTGGATCAAAAACACCCTATTTAGAAAACAACACTACTGACATACAGAGCAAACGCGTTCGGATTGTTTTGATACTTTAGGACAACGATCCATGAGTCATTTGTGACGTGTACGAATCAACAGCACCTCAATCTGACGCACGGTGTGACCGGTATGGCTAAAAGTGTCTGATATCAGTTTGAAATTGACATTAACTTTAGAAAACAACACTACTAATATACGAAAAACCGAGCAAACGCGTTCAGATTGTTTTGATACTTTAGGACAACGATCCATGAGTTATTTGTGAGGTGTACGAATCGACTGCACCGCAATCTGATGCACGGTGTGACCGATATGGCTAAAAGTGTCTGATATCAGTTTGAAATTGACATTAACTTTAGAAAACAACACTACTGACATACGGAATACCGAGCAAACGCGTTCGAATTGTTTTGATACTTTAGGACAACGATCCGTGAGTCATTTTTGACGTGTACGAATCAACTGCACCTCAATCTGACGCACGATGTGACCGGTATGGCTAAAAGTGTCTGATATCAGTTTGAAATTGACATTAACTTTAGAAAACAACACTACTGACATACGGAATACCGAGCAAACGCGTTCGGATTGTTTTGATACTTTAGGACAACGATCCATGAGTCATTTGTGACGTGTACGAATCAACCGCACCTCAATCCGACGCACGATGTGACCGGTATGGCTAAAAGTGTCTGATATCAGTTTGAAATTGCCATTAACTTTAAAAAACAACACAAGTGACATACGAAAAACCGAGCAAACGCGTTCGGATTGTTTTGATACTTTAGGACAACAATCCATGAGTCATTTGTGGGGTGTACGAATTGACCGCACCTCAATCTGACGCACGGTGTGACCGGTATAGCTAAAAGTGTCTGATATCAGTTTGAAATTGACATTAACTTTAGAAAACAACACAAGTGACATACGGCAAACAGAGCAAGCGCGTTCGGATTGTTTTGATACTTTTGGACAACGATCCATGAGTCATTTGTGAGGTGTACGAATCGACCGCACCTCAATACGACACACGGTGTGACCGGTATGGCTAAAAGTGTCTGATATTAGTTTGAAATTGACATTAACTTTAGAAAACAACACAAGTGACATACGAAAAACCGAGCAAACGAGTTCGGATTGTTTTGATACTTTAGGACAACGATCCATGAGTCATTTGTGACGTGTACGAATTGACCGCACCTCAATCCGACGCACGGTGTGACCGGTATGGCTAAAAGTGTTTGGTATCAGTTTCAAATTGACATTAACTTTAGAAAACAACACTACTAACATACGAAAAACCGAGCAAACACGTTCGGATTGTTTTGATACTTTAGGACAACGATCCATGAGTCATTTGTGACGTGTACGAATCAACCGCACCTCAATCCAACGCACGGTGTGACCGGTATAGCTAAAAGTGTCTGATGTCAGTTTCAAATTGACATAAACTTTAGAAAACAACACAAGTGACATACGAAAAACCGAACAAACGCGTCCAGATTGTTTTGATACTTTAGGACAACGATCCATGAGTCATTTATTACGTGTACGAATCAACCGCACGTCAATCCGACACACGGTGTGACTGGTATGGCTAAAAGTGTCTGATATCAGTTTCAAATCGACATAAACTTTAGAAAACAACACTACTAACATACGGCAAACCGAGCAAACGCGTTCGGATTGTTTTGATACTTTAAGACAACGATCCATGAGTCATTTGTGACGTGTACGAATCGACCGCACCTCAATCCGACGCACGGTGTGATCGGTATGGCTAAAAGTGTCTGATATCAGTTTGAAATTGACATTAACTTTAGAAAACAACACTACTGACATACGGAATACAGAGGAAACGCGTTCGGATTGTTTTGATACTTTAGGACAACGATCCATGAGTCATTTGTGACATGTACGAATCAACCGTACCTCAATCCGACGCACGGTGTGACCGGTATAGCTAAAAGTGTCTGATATCAGTTTGAAATTGACATTAACTTTAGAAAACAACACAAGTGACATACGAAAAACCGAGCAAACGCGTTCGGATTGTTTTGATACTTTAGGACAACGATCCATGAGTCATTTGTGAGGTGTACGAATCGACCACACCTCAACCCGACGCACGGTGTGACCGGTATGGCTAAAAGTGTCTGATATCAGTTTAAAATTGACATTAACTTTAGAAAACAACACAAGTGACATACGGCAAACCGAGCAAACGCGTTCGGATTGTTTTGATACTTTTGGACAACGATCCATGAGTCATTTGTGAGGTGTACGAATCGACCGCACCTCAATACGACACACGGTGTGACCGGTATGGCTAAAAGTGTCTGATATCAGTTTGAAATTGACATTAACTTTAGAAAACAACACAAGTGACATACGGAAAACCGAGCAAACGCGTTCGGATTATTTTGATACTTTAGGACAACGATCCATGAGTCATTTGTGACGTGTACGAATTGACCGCACCTCAATCCGACGCACAGTGTGACCGGTATGGCTAAAAGTGTTTGATATTAGTTTCAAATTGACATTAACTTTAGAAAACAACACTACTAACATACGGAAAACCGAGCAAACGCGTTCGGATTGTTTTGATACCTTAGGACAACGATCCATGAGTCATTTGTGACGTGTACAAATCAACCGCATCTCAATCCGACGCACGGTGTGACCGGTATGGCTAAAAGTGTCGGATATCAGTTTCAAATTGACATAAACTTTAGAAAACAACACAAGTGACATACGGAAAACCGAGCAAACGCGTTCGGATTGTTTTGATACTTTAGAACAACGATCCATGAGTTATTTGTGACGTGTACGAATCAACTGCACCTCAATCCGACGCACGGTGTGACCGGTAAAGCTTTTCATTATATAAAGAATCAGTATTTATTAAATGAGATAAATCATCCAAAAACATATTGATTTTACATTATTCTCTTTCATTGTTATCATAATGAAAACATTTGAGTTTATCATTTCCATATTTTAGTTTCACATTTCCATATTAATGTATTCTTTCATATTAATGTTTTAATTTATTTCATTATTGTATTACTAACATAATATTTGTTTTCTTATAAAGGTAAATTTTTTTCCTTGAGTTCGGATGCTTTGTTCGGCAACAAATACCGTGGACGACAATTTTTGAGAGAGGATCACGGATATCAAAGGATGAAACATTAATGTTTATAACTGTTGTTGGATAATTGTAATTGTAACCATGTAAAACATTGTTTGAAATGTATATAGCAGTGTGTTTTTTTGTATTCATGGTGTTAAGTAAATGTATATAGCATTGTTTGTCAAAATATTGTGTGCGGGTGCTGTTTTGTACAGGTGTGCAGGTGTTATTTTGTGCAGGTGTTATTTTGTGCAGGTTTGCAGGTGCTGGTTTGTACAGGTGCTGGTTCTGCAGGTACAGGGGAAGGTGTCTTTATCAGCGCTGTTAATGTCAGTTTTTAGCGCTGATAAAAGGCCAAGTTGTAGTAGTGATAAGAAACAATAACAAAATGTTTCCAATATCTTCAACTTAATCACACAAAAAGTTCCAACAAGGAATAAATGCTCAAACACACAAGATTGAAGCAAATTTTGAAAGCTAGCATAGATTTAAAAACAGATTTCTTTTATTTTTTAAGTTTTGTTTATTTAATTTTTAGTTTTTTTTATCTAGTCTTCCCTGAAAATGATGCCAAATTTTGACAAGGTCGGAGGTCGTCACAGCTGTCAAATTAAAATTTATAACTCATACACTAGCATAACAGTGAAGCGTCGAACTCAATGAAAGATAGGTGAGTGATTCAAAGGGCTTATTTTATCTCTAAACTATGAAAAACCATAATAAACTAAATTAATAACAAATGGGTTTTCAATGAGTGAAGAAGAAAATAAGTGTTAACAATATTAGCACTAACTACGTTAATGAGCAGAGACATGAATTGATGTTTATCAAGGTAAGAATACTATGGATGCTAAGAGAATGTGATGACCAAGAAAATAGTTCTGTCACGGCATGCGATCGATTGGTTAGATGTGTCATAATCTCCCTCGAGAATTACAACTACTCCCATACCAAATCACGCTCTTTCTCAAGATGCGCGATCAAAGAGATTAAATTATAGTAGAGAAAGAGTTTATCAAGATCAAGAAAAAGATAAAAACAACAACAGTTGAAACCCCTAAATCAATTTAGTTTAAACATGTTCAAGATGTATAAATACATGAACAAAAATGAAATGTGAAATAGAGAATGAAAACATAATAGAAATGAGATATTTTCTCTCTCGAGTCGATGTTTACCTCTCCCTCTTTCATCCTCGACATTTATCCTCATTGAAGTTTCGGTTCATGTTTGCCTTGAAATCTTCTTCTTCCCCTCTGCTTCGGAGCTCCAAGAATCTGTTAGTTGGTTTGGAATCTCTACGAAGTTGGCTGCAAGTGTCCAGTCGGAGAAAATCTGAAATGTTCTTTCAAAATTTAAAGCTGATCTCCTTAAAAGAAAAACAACCCACCAACTTAAGTCATGAACTACCTCATTTTATGCACGTGTCATGAATTTTTAATCTGAATTAAACAAATTCTAGTTCTCTTGGCTTTAATAGAAAACAAAAATGAATTTGGATGTGTCTCTGGCTTAAAACAATCTCTACCTCGCTCTCAAATTGAAACACTAACCTCAATAACTTGAGCTAACTTGCATCTATTGACAATGAAATACCGAGCTAGAGAATTTCAAACTCAGAGTCTTCAACAAGTTGTAACCTCAACCTTCAGAAGCTTTTCAATGAATCCCAGTCTTCTTCATCATCTACTTGGTGGATAAACGCAAGATCAGTCATCCTTGTAGTGAAACATGAGCTCCCTACTTTAGTGTAAATTCATTGAGGCATTTCTGTCAACACCTTGTTTGGACACAAATCTAGTTGAGAAGCCGCATCATAGGGAACCATCGATGCTCCCTCCTCTATTCCAAACCGACCCTGCAAACAAATAAAAAATCCCAGCGAAATAAGAAATCTTCAAGATCAGGTTCATCTTCACCCCATATTGAATTCCCCATGACTCTTAGCTTGTTTAGAATCCATACTCGGTGCGACGTCATCAGCTTCGGGCGTGGCCCTTCCTTGGAGAGAAATTTCTTTCCTTCATTCCTTGCATCAAATGAGATTCATAGATCTCATATTACACAACTTTTCAAAAACCCTCATCGTCTTGCTCTTCATCCACTGGACACATATTCAGATCTATCTTCGGTTTCACAAGGCGATAGAGCCCCGACCTCAACTTCCTTGTTCGTTGGCATCCTCTGATTTGATTTCACACAACCTCAGCATCGAATCTGGACGACATGACTAAACCCTAGATTCCTCAGCGGCACTTGGTTCTTCGTCGTCTGATCTACACAGTCTGGCCATCGACCCTGGATCCAAGATCGAATTCACCAATCATCCAATGAATGCAGATCTTCAACCTTATCGATTTTATCTACCTAGCCGAGCTACTAGTTTGACCTCACTTGAAATCGGGCATCCTAAATCGAGATTAGGTGAAACTAGTTTGATCATCAGTGGCGGCAGACTCATGTTTCAATCCGTGTCTTCCTCAACAATATTTGCTTCAGCCTTATCTCCTATGTAAAATACTGAGGCTCATCAATTTCCCAAACCTGTCTTGGATTTCAAATTCCTCATCCAACTTCGGTGCAGATCGACTTCGATATCCAGGGCATGGTAGCAGTATTTCTTCTGGCGGTAGAAGGTAGTAGAAGAAAAGTATTTAGGCATGGTAGCACATCCCCAACGGTAGTGGAATCATGTGAGCGGCAACATCAAAAAAATTCATCTGCTTCAGGAACAGTAGCAGGGAACGGAAGCACCCTCAAAAATATTAAAACACCAAAACAAAATATTTTAAATTAATTTCTAATTCTAATTATTAAATATTAACAAAAACATAAAAATAAAAGATTAAATTTCTAAAAAAATGATTAAAAAAGAACAGTTAAAATTAATATAAAAATAATATAATTATAAATAAAATAAATAGAAATTATAGGCACAAAAAAATAATTTTAAACATAAAAACACAAATTTAAACAGAAATTTCATAAATTAACAATTTCAACTACAAATTTATTATATTTCAATTTTTTAACATTTAAAACACATTTTACTAATTAAACCATCAAAATATTAAATTTCTAAAAACCATGATTAAAAAAGAACAGTTAAAATTAATATAAAAATAATGTAATTATAAATAAAATAAATAGAAATTCTAGGCACAAAAAAATTAAACATAAAAACACAAATTTAAACATAAATTTCATAAATTAACAATTTCAACTACAAATTTATTATATTTCAATTTTTTAACATTTAAAACACGTTTTACTAATTAAACCATCAAAATATTAATAAAATGATGTGGTAAACCGTGAGAAATAAAAGCCACATCCGTAGCTTTATTCACAAGTCGATTGTGTGAACGTGATGCATGTATCTTTGTCAACAAGTTTTTTGAGTGAACGTGATGCATGCAGTTTTGTTCAAAAATTTGTTATGTGGACATGATGCATGAAGCTTTGTTCAAAGATTTGTTGTGTGAACGTGATGTAGGTAGCTTTGTTCACAATTTATTTCATGAACGTGATGTAGGTAACTTGGTTTACATGATTTTTTATGCTTATTTTTGGGCTATAATTCATTATTATTCCATGTTTCAATGACATGTCGTATATTTTATATCCATATGATTTTCCCTTTGTCTTATTTTTATTGTCTTACTCTCTTCTACCATGGTATATGTTTGTTCATTTTAGATTACCAATTCTTATATCATGACTCATGAACAACTCCTATTGTTCCATGTTATTTTTAATAATATATTTCTCTTCTACTCATGTTTTCTCATATTCTTATGATATAACCATTGATGACATATTGATGAGTTTTTCCCTTACTGAGTATTTGAGATTACCCTTTTCATATATTTTCATTCCCCGTGTTATGAATATGAATACAACTTATGAGGAGTTTAGAAGGGAGTCTAGTGTGGCTCAATTATGGAGAAATATTCACAAGTATAATAAAATATGTTGCTTGTGCAGCTGATCCTCAAAGACACTAAAACTTCATTTCTTGGTATTATGAGATTATTTATGAGATGTAATATTTAAATTATGCAAATGATGTAGAATAAAGACATGCTTAGCTTGGGTCATCTAACTTAGTATTAAAGCTAGGGTTTAAAGAAAGTGTTTTGAGTATTAGATCTAGGAGTGCTCGTCTTGGGGCGCCTCAGTTGGTATCATAACAAAGTTTAGTTATTTTTTAGGATTATTTTAGTTATTTTTGGGGAATAGGATAAGAGAACTCTAGTAAAAACCCTAGATATATGTCTAATGGGCAAGTCTAAGTGTGGGATAACATCCTGAAGATTCGGTAAAGTTGAGATTGTGTGGTTTCCTAGAAATTGCATCATTGTGTGGAAACTAGTAAGAGGATACAACTATGTTATGGATGCACCTAGGGGTAATCACCCCGAAAAAGGCCGGTTAAGTATCAACTCGATCATCAATCAATGCATGATGAGTGGGCCTAAGACATCAGACCTGGATAGACACTCTCGAGGGATATGCTTTGTTTAATTTACATTCTGTTTATGAACCACTATGAAGGATTTAAACAGAATATGAGGATATAATATATAACTATTTAGCTTATAAAACCTAATAAGAAAATGACTATGGACAACCTAGGTTAAACTAAAGGAGTTACATGTTGATCCAGTTACGTCACAATTGAAACAAAAGTATCATAAGTTGAAATGAAGGTCTCATTAGAGAAGACATCTCAGGATTGAGTTTTCATAAGATCATTTATTCTAATATTATTAGTTATTATCATAACCATTTTGTATTCATTATTTGATTGGGAGCAAGATCACGAAAATGAAGTTGTGAAAGGCAGTCTCTAGAAACTCTTATAATCAACTAAGGAAGCATAATTTCTATAAATTGTTGAGATTAAAGAAAATCTCAATACATGCCTATTTTGTGGGATATAATGAGTCTCATAGTATCTAATATTATGAGGTTGATATATCAATATAAAATATATATTGAGTTTCTTATGGATTCCTTAGCTTCTTTCAACAGTGAATGATAATGTGAGAACGTAATATATTTAGGGGGGAATGTAACACCTCGATATTTCACTATATATCTTTCTTTTAAATAAATCTAATGTGTTTGATACCTTGATCCACTTGTAAAACCAAACTAAAAAGAGCCATGATATATTGGATGAATATTATTAAGAAAACTAAAAGAGCAATAAAACCTCTAGTAAATAAAAAGATATTACTCAACTAAAATTGTGTACATTTAGAGGATAGATAATTAATATTAAAAAGGACTGCTCTTTCCCAAATAATTATTTTATTAAAAGTGTTATATATTTTATCCTAATAATTTAAATTTTAAAATTAAAAAAATTATTATTTATGAAGTAATATATTAAAAAAAATTAAATAATAAATTGATATGAAATAATATTAAGAACACTTAATGTTTAAAAACATCATTTTTAAATAAAAATAGTTTTTATTTTTATTTTGAATTTTCATTTAAAGGATAAATTTATAAATTTATAATTTTAAAAAATAAACTTCTTTTTTGAATTCAACATGTCAAAATTGTATTTGGGTGATTTTTTTTGGGAATTTCCAAAAATAATTGATTTTTAGGTGAACGGTGAAAAATATAGTTTTTACTAAAACTATAGAATTTATGAGTATATCAAGAAGTAAATATAACATAAAAAATTTAGAATTTTATTCATGATAAAAAATGTACTTATGGAGTGAAATGATGTATTTAAAAATAATATGTTGAAATTAGAAAACCCATGTTTAACATTTTGAAAATTAATCAATATATTTTTTCTAATAAAAACTATTTTTAGTATTTCCCTTTTAATTAAGTTTTCACTAAGTGAAATCATGTTTTAGATTTATTTTAAAGAAAAAAAAATCCTTTGATTAATAATAAACCGATTAATGTCATTAATGTCACGACCCCCCTTCTCCAAGATGAGGTAAGAGACAACAGATTGTCAGACCCTTCCTTCTTCAAGTTGAAGAAGAGATAATGACCCCTGAGACCCGCCTTCAATAGGTCCCAGAGTGGCAACTAGCACCAAGGGTATAGAACCACACACAAGATGGAAGACATTACCCTTTTTATTTAGTAAGATCAGGAGATAAGATAGTAAATCCCAACAACACCAAAACTGAAGGTAAAAGTAAAGCCAAAAGAAAACCATTTCGATATGCATGTCCAAAAGTAATGTTACAAACGTACAAGAAAACCCCAAAGGAAAGTACCAAAGAAAAGAAAAACACTAATAACAATTGTCCCAAGGTCCGAACTAGTACGGTCCCGCACGATCCTCGAAGTCCTCTTGGAAACCTGAAAACAATTTATATACGTAGGGTGAGTATACAGGTATACTCAGTAGGGAAAACCAAAAGCTCTCGTGCACAAGTGGGGAGGCATTCTAATGCCTCGTGAGAAAAGGAGATAACCAGAGCACCTAACAAGGAAACTATCCACCCCAACCTCACCAAGGCACACTCCCCAAATAACGCAAGTCAAGTAAGGTAATAGTAATAACACGTCGATGTTTGGGTACCCCGCACCACTTTTCCACTGGTTATTAAAGACATCCTATGCGTCAGACCTCTCCCGCCATTCTCACTGCAGTCCCACTGCCACACCTCGCCCACACACACTTATGCTATCACAACCGCACATCCCGCCCGCAAACACTTGGGCTATCACTACCACACATCCCGCCCGCAAACACCAGGGCCTCAACAACCAAACGTAACCACACCCGCACACACCTGAGTCCGAACAACTACTGCCACGCCCGAAGACACCTGGGCCTCATCCCGAAGACACTTGGGAAACCACCTACCCGCACACACCTGGTCCAACCACCACCGCGTACCCTACCCGAAGAAAATAGGGCTATAATGAACCTCAGGCCGTCAAATCCTGACCAAAGAGACTTGGGCTACTCGAGAAAGGGAGCAGAAAAGGATCTAATAACTAGCCACTCATAGGAGTGTTGGGAAAAAAACACCCTCCCCCATGAAATGGGGGTGTTCGACACGAAGTGATCAACATGGGTGGGGTGCGAATAAGAAACATAAAACTTAATTATACATATAGGTAAAAAACACTCATCCCAACTTAGGGGTTCCATAACCAGCCTATACACAAACACCCTCGTTACTATTCATAAACTGCACAACACCCATGATCAAGTCACAACTCATTCCCGAAAATCAATTCTCATTGAACCCATTCTCGTTTTCACATTCAAGTGATTCCATTTAAATTAATTCTTCACTACTGGTCAATTAACAGGCATATCCACAAGGCAAGGAAAGGAAAACAGTCAAACAACAATTTAAGCATTCACACCCGGTTCTCTTATAAAGCCACAACAACAAAAGGGATCTCTGAGATCCCTCGAAGTACTAGAACCAAAACAAGCCCCAACATATGACCCCACACGACCTCAAATCCACAAACCAAAAACTGCACCACAACAGGGGATCCCATCCCCATCTATGTCACTTCTCAAACATCAACCGTAAACATCACCAGAACAGAGCAAGGGAGTTTTCAAAATTGAACATGTCATTTATTTAGTTCCATATTTCCATCTGGTTAACCGGGTGATCACACAAGGATTCTTATTCATTAGGCATCCATTTAATCAACCGAGTTTATGTGATTTACCAGTTTCCATGTTACATCCATTCAATCATATAATTAACCAGAAAAACATAGGATCATTAGTGCGTAAGAAAAGACCACCAACGACCATGATTTTTAGTGGACATAAGCCCATACAATCCACAACATATAAAGAGGGGTAAAATAGTACACTGGAAACATCAATCACACCCCTTCATCCCTTAAAAGTAAGTTTATTATCTTCATTTAAGGTATGGTTTCATCCATCCCCGTAGAAACATCAGCATACCCACCCTGCATGATACACAGTAAAGAAGGACAAAGGAATAACCCTACCTGGATGATCAATGATCGAAGTTTTCTCCTGGCGCCAACAACTAGGGATGCGCGACTTGTAGGGGAGGAACTCCAGGGACTCCAAGAATGAGCAGGAAAGGCTACAGCATGGGTGCACCACTCGCCTCGGGAAAGGAGACTCCAAACGCACCAAGGAAAGGAAGAAACCAGCCAAGAAGAAGAAGAAGAAAGAATTCTAGTGCGATAAAAAGACGAGATCCTGGCATTATGGGATATCAAGATCTTGAGTAGCTTTAAAGGCGGATCATGGTTTCACTACATGGTTGGGTGGTTACACACGATGGAATTTATCGTTATTTAATAATTATCATTGGGGAGGTGACCATAACAGCTGTGAGTGAAAAGATTTTATTTAAACAGAGTAAAACGCGCTACACGGACACACAATATGGGTTCGTTGAGGGTCGTCCCACTCTTAGGAGTTTAAAACATTGTTTATGGGGCTAAAAACGACCTTGAAGCACTTTTAAAAGGTTAAAAAGACTTAAAAGTAGTGTTATAGAAAAAAACTGGGGAAGAAAAACCCGACAAGCCCCCCTGTGGCACCGATCGGTGACACACTGATTGGTGACCCACCGATCGGTGTCACCATTGGCTGACACCACAATGACATCCTGCCACCAAGACGCTGCCCTTAGGATCCGGACTTGATGGGTCCAGGGCGTGCCAAACACCAGAAATCTGGCAAAGGGATGGACCAAGAGGGTCTCAACCATTACAATTAAAATCAATAGCATTGATAATTTCACCCTAAACATTATTTTTACGCTTAAAAATGCACTTTTCCTAAAAATAGATTTTATGCATTATATGTGCTAATATTAAAATTATTTTTTATTAAACTTAGATTTTTTATTTTAAAAAATAGATTTCATATTTGGAATTATTAGGTACAAATTATGTAATATTTCATATTTTATTTTTAGGCATTAAAAGTAAATTACTTAGGGAAAAATTTATTACCTAGGTAAAAACCAAAAATGGTATTTGTGAAAAATCTAAGAGTAAAAGAATTAAAAAACATGTGTGTAAAGGAACGATTGAGGGAATATATACCTCACCTCATCCCATGAAAAATATTTTACACTTTTTCATCACATTCCATGAGAAACATGTTCCTCTTTATATTAAGAAGTTATATTTATGAAAATGATATTCCCTTCATCTATAAAAGGAGCTTACTTATGACCTGTTTCTCCACTCTTTATAAAGAATTATCTTCACCAAAAATCTACCATAGTCTCTCCTACACTCCCTTCCCATGTCATATAATACTTTTCCTTTCTAATAGGCCAAGATAAGGAACCTTAAGGTGTTACCCAATGGATAACATCTTAAGGGAGAGGTAATGTTCTCAACAGAGCTTGGTTAATTATTTCCTTCTTTACCCCCTAAAACATATTATATCCATGAGATTACGATAAAATAATCATTAATAATATTCTAAAATGTTATTATACTAGTGAAATATCCATTTTCTACCTCCCTCTAAAACTATTCAAAAAATGAAGACGTTGTCATGCGTACGTGCAAACTACTACATCCATTAACGACATGCTTTATTTTTTCATCATTTCCTTACATAAATGTTTCTAAAAGTATATTTAATGAATTAATATGATATTTAAAATATTATAAATATTTTTTTATTATAAACCATTCCAAATCTTTTTCTAGATCTATGGAAAACAAATGTGTCGCTAGTGCGTATGTTCGGATTACCACCTTCACAAAAGTGACATATTTCATTTTTTACTCTAGCCATTTATTATTTATAAAAACCTATTATAACCGGGTTCAATAACTTAAAAAACATTAGATAATATCATTATTCTTCTATAATTATAATAGTATGCTGAAGGAATTTCATTCTTAACCATACTCACCCATAAATTATAGCTTGTTCTTGTTTGGGTCGGTTTAACCACCTACATAAACAATTCTATAAATTTATATAATGGATAACTAATGAAACCACAATAATATAGATATTGTAAAATAATAATTAAATAATAATTTTTTTTGGTTTTGTAATGGTAATGGTAATATCTAATCCATTATTAAGATACCATCCCTAGTTCAAGAAAATTAATAAAAGAAGCCTGTCACCAATTTTATTGTCATGAATCTTAATTAAATGCATATGAAATGAAATTAGAGCATTATAAAAAATATATTAAAGTAAATATATTGATATCAAAATGATAAACCCTGAATATATAAATAATAATTGACACACCCTTTACAAAATTAGTGTTAAACAAACAATTGAAGTTAATAACATCCAATGATAAAAATAAAATATAAATAATTAATGTATTTGTAATAAAATATTTTAAATTAAGTTTATAAAAGGTTATAGGTATGAATAAGGTTCTGAAATAGGTTATTAAGATAGTTATTTTTCTTATAAAAGAGGTTAAAGTGCTTTTGTAAAATTCGAGAATTAAGGTAAGAGTCACTAATGGAAAAAAGCCTATACTGGTGGTTTAGAATCATTAGTATAGACCCCCAAACCATTGATATAGGCTATACCAATGGTTTTGAGGGTCATTGGCCTATATTCCATCTGTATAGACCTATACCAATGGTTTTGAGAAACTGTTGGTATAGGTAATGTAAAAAAAAGCTTGGCTAGATTTGATCCTAGCACCTCCGACTTATATTTCAACAACCTAACCACTAAGTTACAATAAATTTTGTGAACATAATAATAATATATATATATATATATATATATTAAAAATTAATTTAAATTTTTTATGTATTTAATTTTATTTGATAAAATAATACTTAAAAAATATGAATACCTATACCAACGGTTTTCCAAACCATTGGTATAAGTATTGAGATTTTTGGGACCTATAACAATAGTTTTTCCAGAACCATTGATATAGATGATTATTATGGAATCTATACTAATGATTTTGGATAAAACATTGGTATTACTATGAACTATACCAATGGTTTTTTCTAAACTATTTGTATATGGTCTTATTATGGAAGCTATACTAATGGTTTTGGCCAAACCGTTGGTATAACTATGACCTATACCAACGATTTTTCAAAAATCATTGGTATATGGTCTTATTATGGAATTTATACCTATATTTTTACCAAACCGTTGGTATAGATATCACCTATACTAATGGTTTGGCCAAAATCGTTAGTATAAGTTCTCTCTATGATACATATACCAAAGGTTTTGTCCAAACCGTTGGTATAGGTCCGTTGGTTTATGTCCAATTTCTAGTAGTGAGTTTTTGTTAATTCAATTTTTATTCATTGAGTTATGATTTTTCATTTAGAACATTATTCTTATAAGTTGGGTATATTCTACCATATTATTATATTATGTTGAATTTATTCTCTATTTTCTAGGGAATTACCTTAATGAACTTCTTTCTTCTTAAAAGTTGATGATGTTAAAAATAATTCCCATTATTTCCAAATGAGCCCCTATATTTCATATCCATAATCAATATTCTCACTAATATTCTCCTTTTTATTTTGAAATCCAAATATGTTTTATTTCTAGTAATCTTAAAATTTCTCTTTACCTATTTCCAAACAAAATATTTATCACTCTTTTTATGATGTGGGTTTCAATAAAATTATTTTCAAAATATTAAAGAGGATTTCCTTTACATTTTCTTATTTTTAACTTTAACTCCACATTTACTTAAGAAAGTCTTTATATATTTTCAAGGATCCATTATTTGGATTTAATTTAAAGAGTTGTATTAATTTTTTTTCATGTTCATGAAAATGTTCATGAATCATAATTTGACCATTGAAGATGTTAATGAAGCATAATTTGACCATTGAAAAGTGCACATGTAGCATCATGAAGTCTCCAACCTCATGAAACAATAAAATTGAGATGTAGAACTATTTGGTTTAAAAATTCATAAATAAATAGAACTAAGATGTTGTTCCATGATGTCACCAACTTCATAAATTGGACCATGAGGTGGCTTCATGAAGCTTTCAACCTCATAGATTGACTCCGCTACAAAGAAGAGCCACAAAGTCTTCAACCTTGTTGAGCGAATATACCATGAAGAAGATCCACATGGTTCCCTCAGGCTTTTAGAGTGTAATTTTTAGTGAGGTAGTGTGGTGAATTTATAGTTAGATGGTCTCTCACCTCCTTTTATATGCTCACGTCATGGAGTGCCAGACCTCACAAAGAGGCGTCCTATGCGGCATTAGAGTGATAATTTTGACAACCTCAGGTGGTACTTAGGAATACCACCATCATGGAAACGTTTCATGTCTATGTGTACTTAAATTTAATGATTCAAGTCATCCACATTATCCTATAAATACTTGGGTTCCATTTCAGGAAAGAAGACACCGTGAGATAGAGAGACATCGAGAGTCACAAGAAGAGACATGGACATACAAAGATAGATAGAGTGAGTCACAGAAAGAATATTTGGGTAATTGAAAAAATAAAAAGAAACACTCATAGATAAATAAAAGGAGAATCCACCTCATGGGGCCACCAAACGAGGGAAATCACATGAGGCCTCTTCAAGAGGGAGAGATCGTGAGGCCACCTCAATAGGGAAATCCTGTGAGGACACTTCACATGGATGATCCCTTAAGGCCACCTCATGAGGGTGATATTGTGAGGTTATCTCACAATAGAGAGCCTACAATACCACTTTGTGTGGGAAAGTCAACAAATCCATCTCTCAAGTCCGAACTCACAAGGACAACTTGAGAAACCCAACACATAAGGCTATTCTACAAAGGCTACATCACAAGGTCATCCTATGAGGGATAGTTCCCAAACTCCCCCATTTTTGAAGGGTCTCTAATTTAGGTAGCCTTACCCCCTCATGCAGTGTCCATCCAAAGTAGTAATTATACAGTGTTTCTAATACCTTTCTCTATTTACAGGAATCACTCAATTGGTTGGAGAACATACATCCTTCACATCCATACTTTCTCCTAGGTTCCATCTTCAGAACATGAATATCCAAAATAACTTTATCATTTCATTCTTCCAAGGTAAAATCCCTAAAAAGGCTACATTTATATCTCTTCCAAAACCACCTAACACATATGACAAGGGAATGAACACCAGTGTTAACCCCTTTGATCATGTATTCCTTTGATAAAAGGAAGCTATAAAATTATCCTCCCATATAGGTAGGATCCTTAGGGGGATCATAATCGTCGACTCACTTGATAAAAAGGGTCCCTGTTAGATTGATCTTACTTGGACCAACATACTTATGATGATTAGGATTAGGAACATACTTCCATTCCAACTGGGGGTTGTTGAAATATTCTGAAAATGACTTTAGGGCATGCCCATATTCCCTCCAACGACATAGAGGCCCACCAACATACTCTAGTAGTCACTCACTAGTGGACACATATTCCACCATAAATCAAAAGAGATTACCAAAATATTATGAAGGTGGACAAGGAGAAATATCATAACCCTACTTAGTCTCAAATATTTAATCATAATATTCTAATAAGGACCCGAGGATCACCTAATAGGGCTCCTTCCAAAGAGGTTCACTACCAGTAATGAACAACCTTGATCACTTGATAAAGAGAATCTATAAGTATATATCTCTAAATGCAATATATGGATTAGAAGTAGGCCCATATTCCTACCATGTTCAATAATAATGTCCTTGTTTCTATTTAGTATCTTTCAACAGTGGCCCAATTATCTTCTGATTCCTCATTAGAAGAGGAAGTTAATATTCACTAAAAAATTCTTACCATATAAATTTAGAGGTTGATCATGGGAATACTCCCTATAACTCTCCTCATAATATTCATTATTAAAATCCTCCCCAAAACCAAATTATATATCAATAATAATGTTATACTTCCGCCATTATTTCTAAAAAAAAGCCTTCATATAAAGTACTTGAAGAGATAATGTCAGCTACCTATGACACCCCATCATTAGCTAGAAATTATTTATTCTGATAATGGCTTATCCAAAAAAAAATCTTCATCTCTAAATCCCTTAGATCATACACCACCCACCCTACCCAAATAAGAATATTTTAATTGGTTATAATTTCCCTAGTGAATCACTAGGAAAGTGGCCTTTATGGTATAACCATGTGGAGGAATCTCCCTCTAGAAATGAATAGGACACCATGGATATGTGGAAATAGATGGCTAAGGGAAATATGATAGTAATTTTCTATCCATTTTCCAATACTCAGTATAATCTTACAAAGGAATTATACATAGAACGAGTGCACTATTTGTTTCTCAAATTATAGATAAACCTCCTCTATCTCAAGGTAAGGCCTTGTTTTATGACAGGTACACAAACCATGTTGAATAGTTTGTGAGATCTACCATCAAGTTGAATTTTCTATATTTTCAATGGTGTGAGCTCCAAAATATGAGAATATACATGAGAATATTCAGTGTGATTTCCTCAATAGCCTATGGAATATATACAAAGTAATCAATGATTCCACACTTTTTGTGAATATAAGGGGATGTGGTGAGTATAGTTCATTGCATTTCACTTCACTCCCTAGTCAATAGAATTTATTAAGGAAGGTTTCATGTAATGTGATCACCTTAAGTAAAATTTTGGGACTAAATAGTGCATATGAAAGCTAAGAAGTTTAACAAAATCCCATCATTCCCTGAACCCCAAAGTAGTACAATAATCATGGGGAATCCATTGATAAATTACTATATTAGGCTTCCATTAAGGTTGAATGAGATCAAAGCATGAGGAAAGTAAGATTGGAATCATCTATAAAAGAGGAACCCTCCCTATTTCTTCTAATAAGTGATCCTATATCCCCATTGGGGACATGTTTGGTCAAGACTGTTGATGATTCAGTTCGAATCACTATATATGAACTAATTTTGGGAGAACATATTGGAGGAAATATGAAACCATGAAGGGGACATAAGCCATAATAGATTACCTAGAAGAAGAATACACAGGAGGAAATTGATTCATCCTTCAACAAGTAACTAGTGGGAAGTGAATTCCATTATGACTTAGAAGAGGAGGATGGTATGATATCATCTATTCAATATACTTCAATAAATTTCATCACCATCAATTCAGTAGACAAACATTCTAAGATATTGATGCTGAAGAACATGATGAAGAAGTGTTGACTTGAAATGAATCCCACACTGAGGTGCACCAGGAGGGTGTGAACACTAGGAATCCAAGACAAACTCAAAATTTGGAAACTATAAACATCTAATAACCATATACACAATGATATTAAACTAAATATAAAGGAAAAAATATGGCTACATCCCATGCATAATTTGAAGAATATGAAATATTGAATGTGGAGGAAAAATTATCCCAATGTGAGGATGGATTGGACAAACCAAAATAGATTAACATTGAATTACTCAAAGGTATAATTAATATTGAGTATAACTCTTAGGTTGAGCTAAATATTTCTCAACCAAGAAATCTTCTACAATAGGAATGAACAATTCAGCCTATAAGGGTTAAAACAAGCCACCCCATTGGCCCCACTCCTAAACTACCTGTCTACTTAAATCCAGTGAATGAATATGAAGCGATAGAAGGGTGGAATAAACTAGTTCATACAAAGAAGAAGTGATGCACTCTTGTGCATAGGAAATTTCCATTCTTCTTTAATGATTTAAGAGTGGTTTTATGCATTAATTATCATGATTTTCACAATCTACGTATATCTGGATAGGGATTCTATACATTGAAGGAAGGAATGGAAGACTTTGCATTACCGGGGTATTCAAATAGAAACTGGAGGCATGTGGACCCTTTTTTTTCCATGGTGCACACTTCAACTAAGTCTCCCAGCTGAACACATCAACCCCAAGGGATGAACCAAATCTGATTTGGAAAAACAGAACATCCCGCACAGTTTGCGCACAATTTCCCTAACCGTGCACCCTCAAACCGTGCGGGCAGAGGGATCCTGCATGACCTCTATATGGTCGACCCAAACCATGTGTCCTGCTCTCCAAGTCATGCGGGGTGTGGGTGTTGAGGCAGAACCTCCCGCACGATTTGCACACGGTTTTCCCTAACCGTGCGCCATAACTATGCGGGAGTCAACATAGCACCGCCCGCCTCCATATTCTCCACCTAACCACTCTATGACCTAGGATTTAGACCCCTAACCACCCCAGGACAATTGGGGGAATGACCAATTAATGGGGATAGAGACACTTGGGGCCAGGGGGATCGATAGAACACAATTATTATTGGAGGAAGAGCTTGGAACTCATTCTAGGAAAAGTTTTATAATTTTTCCTTTTTAATTGTTGTTTTTATCCTTTATAATTTTACTGTAATGGATCCTTCAGGTATTACTAGTAATTTTTTTTCATTTTCTTCATGAGCAAATAAATTCACCATGTGTGGGGGATGTGGGTAGATGTGGGTTCGTTAAACGATTAATTTTCCTATATTTTTGTTGATCATTTTCCTCACATAATTCTCCCAACATTTCTTGCTTAAATTCACTGGAAACCTCATATTAGGCCAAGAACGGAGTTTCCTGGGATCCTTGGGGGAATTATGACAAGTAAAAACATGATCATTGGGTGAAATTGTCATTTCTAAAGGGATGTTCTTAACTAAAAGTTATTATAAATCAAATTCTAGATCAAGGAATTGATTTCTATTGATTTAATCAGAACTCATTGGACAAAGGGGGTTCCAACACGTTCAAAACCCATAAATGTGGGTTATCATGAACAACACAACACAATAAGAAAATAGATTTTTGATGACCCACATAAGCATTCACAGCCCCAACACGTTTTTTATCATTAAGCATCAAAAATAAGATTGAGGATTTTTTTATTTTTAAGATTAAATATCTTTGAATTGGAAAATTTTAATTAACTGTCTTTTGGAAATCAGTTACCATAATCAACAAAAAATAATTTTTAAAATTCGAAACCTTCACTTAATTAATCACACTTCAAGAAGTACCTTAATTCACCCTATGGATCGACCTTGTACTTACACTATACTAGTAGTTAGAAAGGGAGTATCAATTTGGGTTGCCGAACATAACACTTTGGCTAGAACAATACCAAATCATGGTTCTGTTTATGGGGAGATAAATTAATAGAGTTTTTCTAAATTGAGTTGTATTAACTAAGTGAAAAAAATAAAAAATTCTGAAAATTATATTCTTAATCTCATTTATGTTTTTCCCTTGTTTTCCGCCTTTATGCTTGGTGTGTTGTTTGATATTGTACATGACCACATGTGTATGAGTAGTCAGTTCATGCATTCCAAGAGTGATGAATCATCAGAAATAATTCCTCTTGATTCAGAAATCGAACAAACCATGTCCAAGAAATGACGTTCACTTATGGGTTTCCATAACCTAAACACCTCTATGGAGAATATAGAGGAAGAAGACCATGTTGTTGTCCAAAGATTTGGATAGCCATTTACAATTGATGGAAACCCACAATTGGCTACTGAGGTGGAGAAAAACCAAAATCCACTGAAAAATTTTATGGAGTATGTGTCGTGTAACCAGCAAAGACTGCCAGCTTAGTTTATGTCGGGGTTTGGACAACCACAGCCACAACAATATCTTCCACAAGATCCGCAACCATATTTACCTTCGAATTAGCTGATATATTTCCCTCAAGAGAAGAAATAGTATATACCACAAATGCCTTAAGAACAAATGCCTCCGCGTCGTACTCTTATGGAGTATGGGCTACCTTTTATCCATGGAGCGGATACCGGCATAGTTAGACCACCAGTGTAAGCCCAAAAATTTGAGATCAAGATGAATATCATGAAACTTATTCAAAACATAGTTCTATTTGGAGTATTACCAAGTGATGAACCCAATGATCATCTATCAAAATTTCTGGAAATTTGTGACACATTCTACTACCACGGGGTATTTGAGGATGAAATTCGTCTTTGGTTATTTTCCTTCTCATTAAGGGATAAGGTGAAGGATTGGATTAAGGAACTACTTCAATGGTCCATTCTCACTTGGGAGGCATTTACCTAAGCATTTATACCAAATTATTTTCCTCTCTCCAAGACAATCACTTTGATGAATGAGATTCACAATTTTTAGCAACACAATTCCAAATCATTATATGAGTCTTGGGATCATTTCAAGGAGATGTTGAGAAAATTCCCTCATCATGGCCTTCTGTTGTGGATGAAAGTCAAAACTTTATATAGAGGTCTTACTAAGAACACCAAATTAGTGGTGGATGCAGTGGCTGAAGGTACAATTATGAGAAAATAGCCAGAGGAACTCTTTGATTTGTTAGAAGATATTTCGGAGAACAAATTCCAATGGAATTCCAAGAAAGGTAATCAAAAGAGATTCATGCATAACATTTATGCCACTATGATTCTTGAGGACCAACTCAATGTTGTATCCAAGAAGATAAATGCATTGAATTTGAAACACATGTCTCAATTTCAATCGGTTAATCACCCGACGTGTAGTGAATGTGGTGATAATCACGCCATGAGTGAGTGCTCGGGGGCAAGTGTCGATCCTTCAACAAGCGAGGTGAACTACATTTCTTAGAACCGAGGGCCAAATATCTACCCTCAATACCAGAACTTGGCCTAGAAAGATAATCAAAATATGGACTGGGGGAAAAACTGCAAAATCCTCAGCCCTAACCATAGAGACAACCCGATTATGGTTAGCAGAAATTTCAGAATCCTTATCCTAGGAAACAATAAGGAAACCAGTTTCAGCAAGGAGCCTACCACCAATAAGGGCATCAAAACCCTCGTCCTACGCAACCACCAAGGCAGTCACCACCACAACAAGTAACACAAAAACCTTAGCAAGAACCCCCATCAAGGCTGGAAGAAATGATTCCCAACTTTATAACAATTGCTGAGATAAGATTCAAGAATAAAGAGACATCCATAAGAAGCCTCGAAAATCAGATTGGGAAGCTTTCCAATCAACTTTATTCAAGGAAACCTGGTACAATACCAGGTAATACTAAAAATAATCCAAGGGAGGAGACTAATGCTGTAATATTACGAAGTGGGAAGGAACTTCCCCAGAAAGCAATTACAAGTCAAGGTGAAGCTACAAAACAAAATCAATCCACAATCTCTTCCGATAAAGAAGCTGAAGCTGGGGAGTCCCCCTCAATATATGAACCAGTTAAGGAACCATAATTCATACATGGTAAAGGAAAAGATGTGATTGAGCCTTATAAAACCACCTTACCATTTCCTACAAGAATGAAGCAAAGGAAGCTGGATCAATAGTTTGTTATGTTTATGGAAGTCTTCCGGAAATTTCATATCAACATTCCATTTGCAGAGGTATTAACTCAAAGGCCAACATACACAAATTTTATGAAGGAAATCCTCTTGAATAAGAGGAAAATGGAGGACTTGGGAACTATTACCCTAACCAAGGAATGCTGAGCGGTGGTGCAACACTCTCTTCCTTCTAAGATCTAAGATTTGGGAAGTTTCAAAATCCCTTGAATAATCATATATTGTGAGTTTGGGAAGGACCTCTATGATCTGGGGGAAAGTGGAAATATTATTCTCTTAGGAGTCTTCAAGAAACTGGGGTTGAATGATCTCACACTAACTCAAGTGGAATTACAGCTGGCAGATCGCTCTATTAAATATCCCTGAGGGCTGCTAGAAGATGTGCTAGTAAAAGTGAGAAGATTGATTCTACCTACATATTTTATCATACTCTACATGGAAGAAGACCAAGAAGCACCTTTGATTCTAGGATGACCCTTCTTGGCCACTAGTAGAATTTTAATCGATGTTCATCAAGGAGAGTTGGTCTTTTGAGTGGGGGTGAAAAAGTATCTTACAACATCCTCAAGGTCATTAAACAAGTCTCATTTATGTAAAATGATGACTGTTGTGTGTTGACTGTAGTGGTTGATCACTTTGTCCACATGGGAGATGGTATGGGATGTTGCTCAGTCACCAATGAATCAATCATTGAGGACACCCAGCCTGAAGAAGAACCAAAGTAGATACAATTTATTACAGTCTAGGGAAGTCATTATTAGAAACAAGTAGTGGTTCCAGATATGTCAGAGAGAGCTGAGGTCGAGCCGATTGTGCCTTCAGTTCTCAAATACCCATAGCTCGAGTTGAAACATCTCCTGTATTCCTTAAAATATGGCTACTTGGGGGATGTGAATACTCTTCCAGTGATCCTCAATTCATCACTCACAAAAGATCAAGAGGAGTCACTCTTACAAGTTATGAATAGGATAAAACATGACATTGGTTGGATAGTCACTGATCTTAAGGGTATTAGTCCCACTATTTGAACGCATAAGGTGCTGCTTGAGGAAGAAGAAAATACCTCTCGACAACCGCATCAATGGATAAATACTCCAATGAAGGAGGTAGTAAAGAAGGAACTGATCAAGTTATTAGATTCCAGAATCATCTACCCAATTTCTGATAGTCCATGGGCAAGTCCTTTGCAAGTGGTTCCCAAGAAGGAGGGTATCACTATTATTACCGACGAGAAGAATGAAATCATCCCAACAAGAACAGTAACATGATAGAAGGTATGTATAGAATACCAGAAGCTCAATTATTCCCTGAGAAAGGATCACTTCCCACTTCCCTTTATGGATTGGAGAGATTGTTAGGGCATGAATTTTACTACTTCTTAGATGGTTATTCTAGATATAACCAAATTTATATTGCCCCTAAAGACCAAGAAAAGAGCACTTTAACATGTTTGTATGGAACTTTTTCATATCGAAGGATGTCTTTTGGCATGTTCAATGCTCCAGCCACCTTCCAACAGTGTATGTTGGCAATATTTCATGATATGGTAGAGCATATTTTAGAAGTCTTAATGGAAAATTTCTCAGTATATGGAAATTCATTCAATACCTACTTGAGAAATTTGGAATTGGTTCTTGAACGCTACGAGCACACTAATCTAGTTTTAAACTGAGAGAAGTGCCATTTTATGGTACAAACTGGCATCATCTTAGGCCACCAGATTTCCATGAAAGGAATTGAGGTTTATCTGGACAAGATTAAGGTAATCTCACAACTGACCATTCCAACTTCTGTCTGATCCATTCGGATTTTTCTAGGGCATGTGGGTTTTTATCGATGATTCATCTGTGACTTCTCTAAAATAGATCACCCATTGAACAATCTCCTTTTGAAGGATGCCATATTTGAATTTGGTGAAACCTGTACTACATTCTTTTAGCTTCTAAAAAAAAGATTGGCCGAGGTTCCTATTATGATTTCCCCGAATTGGGAGGAACAATTTGAGATTATGTGAGATGTAAGGACTATGTGGTGGGGGTAGTGCTCATACAATGGCTGAATCATATCTTTAGAACAATTTATTATGCGATCTGAGCATTGAATGAAGCACAAATAAATTACACCACCATGTAAAAATAAATTTTAGCAGTGTTTTTTGTGTTTGATAGGTTTTGCTCTTACTTGGTGTTATTTACAGTTGTTATCTACACTAACCATGCCACACTCAAGTATTTGCTAAATAATAAGGATGCCAAACCACGACTCATACATTAGGTACTCCTCCTATAAGAGTTTGATTTGGAAATACAAGATAATAAGGGGAGTGAAAATGTTGTTTCCGATCATCTATCCTAGCTAGAATTGCCCCATTTAGAAAGTAAAGATGAATGAGAAATTAAGGAGGATTTCCCAGATGAGCAATTGTTTTTGGTTGAAGTAACACCTCATCCATGGTATGTTGAAATTTCTAATTACTTGGTCATGGGAGTCATTCATCCAGATTTTACATTAAAAAAAACGATTTCTGTCTAAGGTGAAACAATATTTTTGGGAAGACCCACTAATTTTCTACTCATGTGTTGATGAGGTAATCCACTGATGCATCTCGGATGAAGAAATTCAAAGAATTATAGAATTTTTTCATTCATCTCCAGCTGGAGGGCCTCACGGACCAAACCAAACTATAGCAAAGATTTTTCAATCTTGGATTTTTTGGACTTCCATGCACAAGGACACTCATTATTTTTTATCTCACTGTGATAGGTACCAACGAACTGGTAACATGGGCCACCAAGATGAAATTCCATAACACCCCATCCTTAAAGTATAGGTCTTCGATGTGTGGGGAATTGATTTCATGGGCCCCTTTCCCCCATTATTTGTGAATTTATATATTTTGGTCTGTGTTGATTACATTTCCAAATGGGTGGAAGTTGCGACTACAACACACAACACGACAAAGGTCATTTTAGTCTTCCTAAAAAAATAATTTTCAGAAGGTTTGGAGTCCCACAGGTTTTGATAAGTGATCAAGGGACACATTTCAACAACGCGTTGATGGAGAATGTGCTTTTGAAGTATGGGCTAAAGTACAACGCATTGATTAAGAATGTGCTTTTGGAGGTATCAAACCATGAATTGAAGAAAATATTGGAGAAGGTAGTGGGAGATTCAAGTAAGGACTGGTCCAAAAATATCGATGATGCCTTGTGGGCATACCATACCACCTTCAAGACACCTCTGTGTATGTATCCCTTCCGATTAATCCATGGGAAACTGTGTCACTTGTAGGTGGAACTAGAGCATAAATCCTATTGGAATGTGAAAGCCTTAAATTATGATCTGAAGGCCGCATAAGAGAAATGGAAATTTCAATTGATAGAGCTCGATGAAATCAAAAAGGAGGCCTATGAGAATGATAGACTATACAAGGATAAGAAAAAGGCAGTTCATGACCGCATGATATCTCAAAAATCCTTCCAACCCAATGATGAGGTATTTCTATTTAAATCACGCTTAAGATTGTTCCCAGGGAATTTGAAGTCCTAGTGGTCAGGACCCTTTAAAGTGATCAAGGTCTTCCACCATGGTGTGGTGGAAATTACTGGAGTAGATGGGAAACCATTTAAGGTGAATGGATAGCGTCTCAAACCTTATCTTTACATGGAAGACATGGTAGGCATGGTCTGCACCATGCAATTCGGGTAGCAAGAGGCTCAGGTATGTCGAGATCGAGACAATAAACGTAGCATGACTAGGAGGTTACCCGACATTTCAAAAACTTTTATTAAAAACAATTTTTTTTCTATGTGCTTAGGAATGCATGTTAGTGTGATTCCTTTAATGTTTTCATGTTTTGGTTGTAGGATCTATGTGACAAGATAGATATATTATTAAATTTTTTTTATGAAGAGCTCAAAATCTTATGGAAAATCTCACATCATCTTTCAAATTATTGGGAGAATAAATAGTTTCATCTAGAAAAGGGAATATTTCATTCAAACTAAGGAAAATTTCAAAAACAGAGGGATACCTCATGGTTAGCACATGGTTTCCCTAATCGTGTGCTCAAACCATGTGGATTTTTCTAGGTTGCCTGATTTTTTTTTTAAAATCTCACCCCTTTCTTATTTCCTCCTCTTTAAGACATGAAATGCCTCCACCCTCTCCTATGACCCCTCCTTCCCTTCCTCCTTCCTTCATTCTTCTTCTTCTACCAAGGTCTTTCTCCTCCTTCCTCCAGATCATTCGTCACCAAGGTAATCTCCCTCTCTCTTTTTCCTTATTTCTTCTTCATTTTCCCTTTCTCTCTCAGGTTAGGGTTAGGGTAGTCCAATTTTTTCTCCCCCTCCCCTTATTCAATTTTCTTTTCTTTTTCTTTACCCTCACATAATTTCCTTTCAACCTCCCCTCACCCACCAACCATTTTGATTTTCTTTCACCTAAAACCCTAATTTCCCTTAATTCAACCCTAATTCTCCAAATTGAGATTTTACATTTGTTATTTAAATTCTACCATAATAATTAATCAATTATATATCTATTTTTATTCTCATTTTTTCTATTTTAGTGTATGTGCTCAATTGATTATAGGTTCCACCCCATTCCACAATATGTCATCCTCTAAACGAGCGTGGGTTTCCAGTTCTTACAACCCACTTGGCCCCCATCTAAAATTCAGTCACAATCACTAGGCTACTAGATACCATATTTTGAGCACCAGTACAGTCAAAATACCTCATAGATTTTCCCTAGAAAATATCGAGGCCTTGGGAATTTCTGAGGAACTTGAGCGATTGACTGCCCAAGGTCACCTTACCCAAACCCTATCAGTGAACCACCCTTCTTATCAAGATCTTGTTTTGGAATTCGGGGCCACCTTCCAGTGTCGTGATTGGTATACAGAGGATGAACAAGTATTTATCAGTGAGTAGGATGGTGATGTCACATTCCTTATAATGAACAAATGGTTCAGCTTCTACCTCAGTGAGTTCGCCACTTTCACTAGGATTTATGACTGCGACCACATCGAAACCATGGCCTATGCCGAGGACCCTTTTGAATAAGACCCCACCTTAACCCATGATTTTTGGGCCACCGTTGCTCAGCTTGGGGACTCATATGTTCCCCAAATTGCTAAGGCTTCCCAGCTTCTCAACCCAGTGCACCATATACTGCACATAATACTTACCACTTGCTTTACCACTCACTCTAATAGTGAAGGGAATGTCAGCCTATGGGACCTTTTTCCCCTATAATCCATGATCACAGGTGCTGATCTTAACCTTGTTTTTCTATTCACCTAGTACCTTAAGAACATGTTCTCCAAGACACAGGGGGGAATTTTTTGTGTCCCCTTCATTATTCTCCCCATAGACCGCCTCAATATTGAATATGACCCCATCGCCTTTACTGATATTTCTCCATCTCCACTGTTTGATATTTACATCGTCTGTTGTATGAGGATGCAAGAGTACGATGACCGAAGTTTTAGATTCCATGGCCGACATATGGCCAATCTGGCTTCCCAACTGCATGAAGCCACTAAGAACCCCATCCCCCACCATCCCTCTCCCCATACACTGCCACACCACTCACCACCTACTCTAGACCCTATGGACCCGCACCATTTTTCTTCCTACCCCTACCTCCTTGGTACCCCCTATAGTGATCCTGACCTTCTTTGGAAATGGAAGCAAGACTCATATGACATGTTTGACCATCATGTGGAGGCCTTAAGATACCAGGTAGCCGACCTTAGTCTCTATGACCTGCCTAAGACTGATCTGTACTATGTCGTGCCCACCCACCCTCCATATTACTATATACATGAAGATTCCCCCTTTCACCTAGATCTGGAATGGGGAGATTCTCCAAGTGGTGGACCCTAGGAAGCCCCTCCCACTGAAGGCATGTCCATTGATTCCGCAACTAGAAACCCCGCATGGGATGCGACCTCTCGTTCTGAGTTTTGTGACCCATATGATCCCTACACCAGATGGCACTGACTTCCATCTGTTTTATGCACTCTTGTTCTTCTCCTTATGTGGCTGTTTTGTTAACTGACAACTTTTTTTTCCTTTCTCATGATACATTTGTGTGTTGTGCTTGTGTCTTTTCCATGCCTTCTCCCTGATTCTATTTTGATACCACTACTTCACTTTTGTTGGTTTATCCATTGAAGTACTCAGGTGGCTCACTCCCTACAATTCGAGGCTGCTCCATATTCTCTTTCCCACTATTTTCTACCACTCTTTCCCAGATTTTTAGGGGAGTTACTCAGTTTTAATTGCTTTCTTTTTCTTTTTGCTGCTCACCCTCCCCTGCCCCTAATTTACTCACCCACCCTTATTCACCTTACCACCTTCATGGGGGACCGTGACCGGTTTTAAGTGTGGGGGAGGGTGCCCACTTATGGAACCCCATTTGATTGACTGCTTGAAAAATTACCAAGGATGACATGTTTTCTTAGAAGTTTTTAAAAGGGATGTTATAGGTGTCGTAGGCTTATATCAATTGGATAAAAATGAATTTTGGGGAATATTTTCTAAAAATTACTCATATGTTCAGATTGAAAAAACTTGTTTGTGATATAAATAAACATTGTAATTCTTGAAAAGGAACATTTAGTCATTCATTTACAAAATATTTTGTTTAAAAATGACTTTTGTGTTAGAGTAATTTAAATTAAGGAACCCCTTAAAATGAAATTAAATTTATGCATAAAGAAAGGCGAGGCTTGGGAATTGTTGTTTCCACACAAGTGGTTATCACGCAGTCTGAATTTCATAAACTCTTGACTTTCTCCAAATTATCATCATGCGTTGACATGAACAATTATGCCTAATTGAATGCTTGTATCTCATTCCACTGAAAAATAGAATTCGAGATATGCAAAGGCATGCCCAATATTTTTTATGACCTTTCACCATGTTCTAAAAGATGCAAGTCAATGAGGGTGTGTGAACTATAAAAGTGGTAGCCCACCAATTGGAGATAATGAACCCTAATCCTAAACAATCTAAGTGTATGATGAGATGGAAATGGAGGTTGGAAATTTCTTTGAATGAAGAAGGGAAAATTTTAGCTTTAAGAAATATTGATTTATGAATGAATGGTTGGATGTTTTGGATTAAGTCAACCTTGTAACTAACTTCACAAATTTGGGGAGCCATGAAGAATTAATGTAGTAATTTTTAACGATAATTCCTTCAAAGTCCAAATTCATTTGATTGATATAATCTGTGACATTTCTACCTATTGCTTTAGTCATTCCTCTGAAATAATTGTCTAGGCATTGGTTTAAGGACAAACAATCAATCAAGTGTGGGGGAGTTTGATGCACTCTTGTACATAGGAAATTTCCATTCTACTTTAGTTATTTAAGAGTGGTTTTATGAATTAATTATCATGATTTTCACAATATACATATATCTGGATAGGGATTCTAGAAATTAAAGGAAGTAATTGAAGAATTTACATTACCAGGGGATTCAGATGGAAACTAGAGGCATGTGGACCCTTTTTTTCTTGGTTCACACTTTGACTAAGTCTCCCAAGCTGAACACATCAACCCGAGGGCCAAACCAAATCTGATTTGGCAAAATAGAACATCCTGTACGGTCTGCGCATAGTTTCCCTAACTGTGCACCCTCAAATCGTGTAGGCAGGGGGATCCCAAAAAATGTCCGCATGGTCGACCCAAACCATGTGGCATGCTCTCTATGCTGTGTGGGGTGTGGGAGTTGAGGTAGAACCTCCCACATGGTCTGCACACGTTTTTCCTTAACTGTGTGCCATAACCATGCGAGAGTCAACAAAGCACCACCTACCTCCTTCTGCTCCTCCTAACCACTCTATGACCTAGGGTTTGGACCCCTAACCACCCTAGGATAAGTGGGGGGGGGGTGAACAATTAAGGGGGAGAGAGACACTTGGGGCTAGGGGGATCGAGAGAACATAATTTTTGTTGGAGGAAGATCTTGGAACGCATTATTGGAAAAGTTTTGGCATTTTTCCTTTGTAATAATTGGTTTTCTCATTTCTAATTTTGATGTAATGGATCCTTCAGGTATTACTGGTAAGTTTTTCATCATTTTCTATATGAGAAACTAAATTCCCCATGTGTCAGGGATGTGGGTAAATGTGGGTTCATTAAACGATTAATTTTCCTATATTTTTTTGATCATTTTCCTCACATAATTCTATTGAAATTTCTTGCATAAATTCACTAGAAACCCCATATTAGACAAAGAAGGGAGTTTATAGGGATCCTCAGGGGAATTACGACAAGTACACCCATGATAATTGGGTGAACTTTTCATTTCTAAAGGGCTTTTCTTAACTAAAAGTTATTATAAATAAAATTCCAGATCAAGGAATTGATTTCTATTGATTTAATAGAAACTCACAGAACAAAGTGGGTTCCGACACATTCGAAACCCAGAAATTTGAGTTATCATGAACAATAAAACTTAATAGAAAAAGAGATTTTTGACGACCTATACAAGCATTCACATCCTTGACACATTTTTATCATTAAGCATAAAAAATAATATTGATCATTTTTTTGTTTTTAAGATTAAATATCTTTGAATTTGAAGAGTTCAATTGACTATATTTTGGAAATTAGTTACCACAATCAACAAACAATCATTTTTAAAATTTGAAACCTTTACTTAATTAATTGAAATTCAAGAAGTGCCTTAATTCTCCCTGTGGATCAACCCTGTAATTACACTATACTAGTAGTAAGAAAGGGATTATCAATTTCGGTTGCCGAACATAACACTTTGGCTGGAATGACACCAGGAAGCCTTACCCCAAATGGGTGAATGTAACCCATCATCCAATTTTTTTTGGGATTCCCACCTTTCCAACTTTCAATGGTACCATGGTACCAAATAATCACTTGGTTCATTTCTTATCTTGTTTCGTACTTATAATGGGAATACAAGAGAAAAAAGAGGCAAAAAATCTTAGATAATTTATGAAGACTCTAAAAGTAAAAACTTTCCTTTGATATAATAAATTTCCATCTAGAGCTATGGGAAACTTAAAAGACTTTAATCACAAATTTTTCTATCATTTTAGTTCCATGATAATAAAAACAATGATCCTTGACCTCTCAAACTCCATAAAACATGAAAATTATAGAGTCTCATATTTCATCACCAGATGGAAAGGTATCACATATGCTATAGATATATAGATCCCACAATAGAATCTATTAGAGTTATGAATACATATCCTCTAGGATTATTTGAAAACAAAACTCATCTAATTGAAATATCTTGGATGATTTATGGGGTTGGCAGTAGTCACCCAACATTTGGAGGATTCCATTGGGTGTTACAAGGATAAAATCTGACTAATGCCAACAGTTGAAGGAAAAAGGATTGGAAAGGTAGAAGAAACAACTATAACACTCAAGTCAACTTCAGTACTAGTTCTGGTTTCCAATCCTACTAAATATTAGTCCATTTCCACTCCTGAGTGATCAAATCATCCACAAGGTCATTATTATGGAGGAATTAATGAACAATATCACTCGATTTTTGAGGAATGAAAGAATACAAATTATTATTTCATGAAAGAGTAGGTTCTAAGGTATTTTTTCACTATAATGGAGAATACCTTTTCAAACTTCCAAAATTCATGAGACCTAAGGAAATAGGTCTTTATGACCACCCAGATTAATGTCCCTATCATCAAATGTTGGGATATAAAATTCAAAATTGTTTCATTTACAAGGATTTTCATCAAAAGATGGTTTATTATGGGTAGGTTAAATTGGGGAATCCCTCAGAATAAGTGACATATGTCACCACTATTTCACCTAATAAATAAGGAGTTGGAATATGATCCACAATAAGAACACATAAAAGTTTGATGATTGGTTAACCTAGAAAACAGTTGATTAAGAACACACCATAATAAAGGTTCAGTTAAATCAAATAGTTATGACCCAATTACATATCTAATATATTAATCATCTTCTAATGAAAGGTATAACCAACAAAATAAGGTCTAGGTATACAAATATTAATCTCTCTGATTCCTAAGCTAGTTTAGAATCTTCAACATTTTCTACCCCAGAAATAAAAAATATGTGAACCACCCCACTAAATGGATATGTTTATCAGATGAAGAGTCATTATATGACTCGATCAATGTAATACACTTTGTAGTCACATTATATAGTGAAGAACTATCTTGTGGACCTGAAGTCACTACCCAAAATTAGGTATAGAGAGCAAGAGGCCACAGGTACCAAGTAGGTAGGGGATACACAATCATGACTGATCTCAATATTTAGGCTCCTTCCTGATGAATCTATATATGTAGATGAAAATAAAGTAAAGGAAGTTTAGTGAAATTAATGAGAGAATAAATATACCCATTAATAATACAAGTATTATTCAAATACTATCATTATGGAGGATTAGTTGAAAAATATACAATTATCCAGACAATATCAGCCTATGGGTAGGAAAGACCAATCTAATCAGTAAGAGGAAAACAATACCACCAACTCCAATATAGAGGGTATTTTTTCTATATATACATATTAAAATCCAAATAATAATTCTAGGGAACAAAACCATGTCTATATGTGTTGGTCCTTGGTATATAAGTTTGAAATTATCAAAAAATTAGCTATTTTTTAGGATAAACTTTCAATTATGGATGTGATTCATCTCTCAAATGAAATCAGGGGAGCACTCATTGAGGCCCTATAAAGTATTCAATAATTTAAGGTATAGGTTTCCCCAAATGAAATTTACTATGAATAAATCCATCTTTTTGAATTCCATACAGTCATCTCATTCACTAAACAAGACCAATAGGCTGCAATATAGGGTCATATTAGACCTCTGTATATCTCTAGAAAGCTTAACAATGTTGAGGTTTATTACAAATTAATTGAAAATGGTTTTAAGAACAAAATTATTCTTTTTCAAACTCTCCAACACTTAGGATATAATGAGGATAACCTACCCCCTCTAAGCTGACTATCCCAGGATATGATAAAAGTGAGTAGAGTTCCCAATGGAGGGTTGGTTTTAATGTTTAATTTAAAGTCCTTATCTTAAAATATGAGTTTATGGTAGTTCATAAAGGTACAACATTCAATGTTTTTCAGGGTTGAACTTGGATGCATATGTATGTGACTATACCATAATCCTATCATCAATGTCCCAAATATTCCATCAATGTACAATTTGGGGTATTTCATAATGATTACTCTCCTTTCAATTCTTGAAAATCCTTTTATATGAAGGCATATTTCTATAAAATAGAATGAAAATAACTCTTGATATATAATTCCACTCAGATTATAACCCCTAATGGTTTTAAATCCACTCCCACCAATCCATGAATTACACTTAATAAGGAATTCATGATTCTCATAACCTATATTGTCATGATAAATATGGATCTTGGAGACCACTATGTTGTGAAAGTCCCATGAGACTTAGGTACATTTTCATGATCATGATATCAATTTTATCAACTGTCTCAGCTATAATTTATTAGTTAGAATAGGTATGAAACTTTTAGATAGGTAACATCACCTCTGATAATAATTATTTCGAGTTATCACTTAAACCTTAGAGGCCTGGCACATTTTCTACTATTGAATATGACACTCCTAGTGTTAATACTCTTACAGAAAATTTCCCCATAACATATGAAAAGTATCATAGTTCTATTTTATCTTTTGTATTGGATAATTATGATTTTACCATTTTTTATAATTCCACATCTTCTTCATAATATTCGTAGGACAACACATATTATGTTTCTAATGAAAATTAATCTCCTCTATCTTTAGAGTTTTAGAAGTTAGACACTTCATCTATTCCAAACAATGATAATGCCCCCAATCATCATAACCCTAATCAATATTAATACCAATAATGTAGAATAGGGGGAAGAGGATGAGGATGCTAGAGAGTATGAAGACCTTAGATATGCTCTAACAACATTTGAAGAAGGAATCAATACTTTCGTGGATAACATCTAATAAGTAAAACTCATAATAGAAGAGGAACCACAACCTGTGGTGATTAATGAAACTATTTCCTTAAAATATGATAAATAATATATTAATTTTATAAAAAATAAATAGTATGTGTTCACTTGGAGTTACATGTAAATTCCTAGGATAAACCTTGAGGTAGTCACCCACCACTTGGGACTACCAGATGACCACTAGGGTTATAAATAAGTGGAAAGAAGAATATATTAATAATTTCTTCCAAGGTGGAAGATAAAGTCAACAAGATAATCAAATCAAACTTCATCTGGGAAGTCTAGTACCCAATGTTTATTTCCTACATCATCCCCATCAATAAATAGAATGGGAAGATCAAGGTTTTCATCGATATTAGAGATATTAAGTAGCATTTCCCAAAGGATGATTTTCTAGTTCCAATTATAAAACTGTTAATAGACACAACTGAAAACTTCCAAGTCCCCTACTTTATGAATGGATATTTAAGCTATAACTAGATTAAAATGTCCCATAGGGATAAATAGGACACTAATTTTAGAGCACCTCAAGGGATATTTTGTTATCAAGTCACACCCTTTGATTTGAAAAATATAGGTGTGAAATATCAATTATCAGTGAACCACATCTTCAATACCCTTTTATGGAAGATATAAACAATAAATATAGATGATATTATGGTCAATTACTATTAATTCTATTATTATCATTATAATATTTATATTGTGTCCAATAAATCGTGGAACCATGATTTGAAGTTGAACCCCCTTGTAATTTTCTTTTGCAATGACATCAAAGAAATTGCTCATCATTATAGAACACTATCGGGGTATCAAAGTATACAAAAAACAAGGAGATCATTGAAATGATGCTTCCTTGAAATCTCAATGAGTTGAGAATTATTTAGGGATGTCTCTCTTATATCTAGTAGTTTATTTTCAATATCACAGGATAATGTTTAACCTTCAAAATATTTAAAAAAAGGTGATATCTTATTAGTGGTATGAGCATTTCCAGAATTATTTTTATGAAAAGAAGAAATATCTCATACAGCATTAGTTTTTATGCCTCAAGTAAAAGAAAACCACTCATTCTATTTGTAGTGACCTTGAATTGATCACTTAGTTCTCTCTTTACACAAAAAATGATGTATATGGAGAAATTAGTCTCTATTATCTTACCCAAACAATGATGGATGTCGAAACTTGATATTATGATGTTAAAAAGAGCTGGCTCACATTTATATTTATAGTAAAAAAATCTGAGACAATATATAAAATATCATGAAGTCCATATAATCTCTCATATGGACCTGCCTAAGTATATCCTCATTTGTCTAATGTTTTCAGGGTTTTTGACATAATGTTTGGTCATTTTATAATAATTAAACATCTAATTAATTTCAAAAAAATCAATGAACGTGTAGGATTTGGAAGAATTTTTTTCATTACACCCCATCCATGAGAGTGAAATAATGAATGCAGAACTACCTAATGAGGATATTTTCTCTATTAATAATACTCCCTAGATATGAGAGATTTATTTTGTTTATGCCTCCTAAATACTTGTTGGGAAAAGAATGGAGAACCAAAATCTCAATGGATTCATCTTGGGAGTCTTCTTCATCTCCATGAAAAAAATAAGTTTTTCTTTATTCCTTATTATTATTAGATATCCACACAAATAATGAGGTGGAGTACTTAGACTTTATTACAGGCCTAGAGTTAGATCTAAAAATAAAATTAACCTATCTAAATGTAAAAGGTGATCCTAAATTTTTAATAAAACAAATAAATAGTGAATATTTCATTGATAAGGTAGAATTAATCCCTCTCCTTAATTATGTTTGAGTTATGATAGAGGATTTCCCCTCTAAGATGAATCTGACTCACAGTATGCATTCATGAAATGCTCATAATGATATCCTGAACAATATAGATAAACTTTAGATTATCTAGAATAGGATGAGATAATTATATACATAAAACATCACATGGATGTATCTATATTCTCTAGATATGACATGAATGAGATCAATGTAATTAGTGCCACCACAGAATAAGAGATCTCATATCATCATTGATAAAGTCCATAACTAGATGGATGTCTACCATAATAGACTATATTCATAATGGAATTATTCAATCTAATCAGGCTAATAGGGATCATATCTAGTGGAGAGAAACAAATTTCATCCTTTATGATTACCCAAATTCATAGAAAGTAATTTATAAACTAGGCTTTAATGGAATTCTCTTTATATGTACTGAAAGAGGAGAGACCCTCACTATTTTAAAGGAAGTCCACATTAATTTTTATGACACCCATCAACTAGGAACCAATATTTTCCATCAAATCAAGAGCCTTGTGCACTATTAACCATTGATGATTCAAGACTACATGGATTTCACCAAAAGGTGTTATTCATATAAGATACATGTTATTTTCATTCATTAACCCCTCAGAGTTGTTGTATTCTACCATATATTCTCAGTTGTTTTCTATCTGAGGAATGGATACCATGGGGCTATATCGCTCAGCTACAACTAGGCAATTCTCATACATCCATACTACCAAAAACTTCTTCTACAAATGGTCCAAGGTTATACCCATAAAATAATTCAGTACAATGTCTATTATCATCTTTATGAAGTTGAATTTCATCACTAGATTTTGTGTCACTCACACGATATTGACAGACAATGACACCAATCTATGCTCTTATGGGTAGAAAAGGATATATTAGGAATACAATATTCAGTTAAACCACACATCTCTATATCATGTAGTAGTGAATGGGAAGATATATTATTTCACTAAGACTTTTTCTAATATCCTAAAAAAGATGGTTGTTAAGGATAAGAAATCCTTCAAAGAAAAACTTTTGAATTCTTTGTGGGCCTATCACACCACAACCCATAATAATACACAAGATACATCATATTATCTTGTCCATGGGACATATTTGGTATTTCCCATTAAAGTCCAATTACCTTTACTTTGAGTAAACACATGAAATCAGAATTATGAATATGAGAAACCCTAAAAGTGATTTAATGAGTTGGAGGGACTTGATGAGAAAAGGTCGTTCACTCTGCACAATCTAAAAGTCCATTATAATTGAATCTAATTATACTTTAATAATAGAGTTTTCCCCACTCATTACTTCAAGTAGAGTTGGTACTAGTTCTTAAAACTCCCATGATACCCAAGAATTGGCCTTCAAAAATTGAACCAAATTGGGAGGAAACTTATGGCATGCATATGGTATACTCTAATTAAGCTTACTCCTTATCCTACATGGATGGGTATAAAATCACAACTACCACCAATAAAAGGTTTTTTTAAATAGTATTTTTCATATTTTTCACATTTATTTACAAATTTTGAGCTTTATGACTTTGAACTACATAACAACGATCTATTCTACAATACTTTAAAAAAATTATAGTTCATCACAGTCACATTAAATTAAACTAAATGAAATTATATCCTTAATTTAAGATAATAAAATGCATAGTAAACATTGGTATATGCATCATAATCAGAAACCATATTCCCCCACAATTTATTCCTCAAGACTTTAAACTATATGAAGCAAGTCTTTATCACCTGACATTAAATATCACAACATTGAGTCTACCTTGCTTGAATTTAAACGACTCGGAATGGACCATCTTTATGGAATATTTTTTCATGGGAGATAGATTCATTTTAGAGTCTTGATACATGTTTTTCCCTATCTTCCAACTAAAATCAAAGAAAAAGTTCCCCCTTTTCTTACTTTTTTCATGATATTAAACTGCATTACATAAGGTCCAATATTGAAAGACCTTAAACTGCTCAAAGTATCCTACCTAGTATGGCCTATTTCCTTTATATAAGATCCAGATATATGTATAGATCCTCAATTTATAGATTCCACCTCAATTAGCCTACCCTGAGGTGAAAATGAACTCATTTAAATAAGAACTACGTGTGCCTTGATTCTTATAACACCCCAATATTTTAATATTAATTTCCCATTAAATATATAGTATTTTGAATAGAATGTATCACACGAAACACCAAACAAAAATGAACCACATTATATTATATAATATAAAATAAATGTTAATACATCATGATAATAAAATGTAAAATGCCTTTAAGAAAATTATAAAAAATAGTAAAACCTTAAGTAAATAAAAATATAGTTAAATTGATTTATTTTAATTCCTTACAAATTATTATTATTTTAAAGACTAATTTTATGTTTTATAATAACAATTAATTGAATAAATTTAATTATTATAATATAAATAATAAATTTTAATGGGATTAGATTAAAATCATTTAGTGTTAAAAGGCCTATTTTTCAAAGAATTATAGTATTCTGTATATTATGTATTTTTATCTTAATAAATTAAAATGAAAATTTATAAAGGATTATTAAATTAAAATATTTCAATGTAATATATATATATATTTTAAAAATTATTTCATTAATAATTGGTATGATATAAGATTAATAA
This sequence comes from Viscum album, assembly GCA_963277665.1. Taxonomy (NCBI): domain Eukaryota; kingdom Viridiplantae; phylum Streptophyta; class Magnoliopsida; order Santalales; family Viscaceae; genus Viscum; species Viscum album. The sequence goes on from OY728129.1 coordinate 283,983,604, forward strand.
CACATATTTTTTTAAAAAAAAAATCAATTTTCCAATATTTGTTTTCATTATATCTTATGTTTCCATTAAAATATTAAATTCATAAATTTTAGAATTTAAATTTTAAAAATAGAAATAATTATTTTATAAAGAAATTAAAGATTATTTTAGGGTAAATTTTTGGGATTTTTTATAAAAATGTTGCATTTTAGGGTGAATAGTAAAGAAATACTGATTTTACAAATACCATAACTTTTTGTGAAAAAATCACGATATAAGTGTGAATTAAAAATTTATGAAACATTTTCCTTCACAAAATATATATTTATTAATTGATATAATACATTTAAAAATATATTTTTTAAATTAGAAATATATGTTTTAATTATTGGAACCTAAGTTATAGATTTTCTAAAAATTTTCTTTTATGCCTTATACAGTTATTATATTAAAATTATTTTTATTTATTTTTGAAAATGAATTAAATAAAATGAATTACATATTTATAATAAAAAAAAATTAAATTAGTAAATATGGGAAATATAATTTTGAGACATAAAAACAAGTTATTGAGTTAAATTTAATTACCACAGTAATGATACAAGAGTTATTTTCAAACAAATTATTTTTACTAGTGTTTCCATAATTCTTATCAAATAATATTAAGTTGGTTGAATTTAGATAAGGAATATAATTTAATATATATATATATATATTTAATGAAATATATTAACAATAATTTAATTATCCATGATATAAAATTAGACTTAGAACCCTTATTATTTTAAAAAGACTTTTCCTACGAAAATAATTTTTCTCTTATACGTTTCAATTTCAAAGATATTTTTTTCATATTTAGAAATTTAATTAGTTTAAATGTATTTACCATTTATAATTATCATGTTGAAATTTGGTAAGAGGGTTAATATTATATTTTTATTAATAAAATAATTATCATTTTTAATTTTTAATCAAGGTTAATAAGAGTAAAAATGAGTGACATAGAGTGAATTGAATTTTACTAAATTAACTTGAAAAAAAAACACCTTATAAAAGAACATTGTTAGGTTTTAATGTCATACTTACATGTATAACCAAAATTTACTCACCTAAATCCCATGTGATCTTATATTATCTTCTCACCCACCTTTCAAATTCAAGGGAAATTCCCTCTTTTTCACTTATAAAATGATCACACATCCAAACACTTAAAAAAATATTTGATTAAACTTACCCTTGAATAATTTACTATTATAATTATCCTAGGTTCACATTACACGTTTTTAATCCCTTTTTTCCAAAGATAATCCCAAAATACTCCATTTCTAAGAGGTCTTCCAAGAGAACATTCAAGTTCTCAACGTAAGTACTATCCACTCCTTAACCATTTTGTTTCTATATATTCCACATCCAAATATATTCTAACCATGATAATTTAATTACAATAGTATAATAAGTATAAAAAATGTAATTATGTTAATTTAATAATCATGTTATAACTTCCTTACAACTTTTTGAAAAATGAAAACCTCGCTCGTGCGTACGTGCAAACTACCGTTTCCATGAACAACATATTTCATTTTTCTTCACTATCTCATATGGATAGTTATAAGAATTTATTTAATAAATAAATATGATATTTATGACATAATTAATATTTTTTAATTATAAATCATTATCTACCATCCAATATAAAATGAAAGTGTCGCTTGTGCGTAAAATGGACAACCGCCAACATGGACGACATGTTTTTTTTCATCACTACCTTAAATGGATGGCATTAAAATATATTTTATAAATATAAATGATTTTTAAGAGTAGTATATGTAATAAATATTTTTCAAAAAGTATTTCCCAAAAATAAATTATCATTAAAAAGTAATCCATTGATATCTATAAATTACCTGACATAAGCATGTCATTGATTTCAACTTCAATAATAATGACTAAAAATATCATGGAATGATATTGGAAATTTATAAATCATTAGAGAATTTATATTTCAGTTCCTTGAATAATAATGATTAACTTTTACCAAATAATGAGTATCGATATTGCAATTACAAAACTCACATGAAACATTCAAGGTTACTAACAGCTGATAATGAAAATAAATAATAACTAACTAATAATGGTATAATGAATGATTATAGTTGAAGTATGGGAAATGTAATATATGAATAAGGTTTTTAAATTAGTTATTAATATTTTTTATAATAATTATATAGGAGGTTAAAGTAAATTTTTAGAAGTTGAGAGTTAAGGTAAGGGTTTCTCATATCACTTTTATTTCTTTCCAGCATATGCCATATTCACCAATTATTTTATATTTTGTGGTGAATATACTTCCCTATGGATATTTTTATCATAACTTTAATGAAATTCAAGTTAATTACAAATCCATCACAATTTATCTTTTTCAAGGGTTTTTTGATTCAATTGTCACTACAAAATATTTAACTTTTTCTAACAAGGGAAAATCTATTGGTAAAGATACATTTTATATTGGTAAAGTGTTTTACCAATAGATATGTATTTATCACTAAATTATTAGTGAAAACACTGTAGAAAAATATTATTGTGATAGATAAAAAAATTCTATTTTAATTATAATAATACCAATAGATAATATATATATATATATATATATATATATATTGGTCAAAATGTTTATACATAGATTCATACGACAAATTTATCTATTGATGATATTATCATCAACTTTTATAAGAAATACTAACAATTAATATATGTTTATTAATTATATTTTAAATAAAATTTTATGTGTGGGTATTTTGGTATTGTAGCTATAATTTTATATTATATTTATTATTCAAATTATAGATAATATATTTGTTATATTTATTATATAATAATTATAAAATTAACATATATAAAGCTCCCAAAAACTATGGATTTATTTGAAAACACATGTTAAAAAATAATTTAAAAACATGTTAAAACTCCAATAAAAGACATGAATCTCCAAGAAACATGTAAAAAAATCCACGAGAATTTCCAAGAGACTCCATCAAACTTCATTTGAAATATGTTTCTCTCACACATCATCTATCACTGTTGTGGTTCACATTAGTGAAGGGGTCCATGCATGCAGTTCCCCCGCACAATCCTGACATGGCCACAATGGTGGAGATCACCTATATTAGGATTACATTGGAAGTATAAAGTAGGTTATCCCCAATTTCATTCATGAGGGGATTGAATTATCTGATCATCCCCACTCATATAAGTAGTCTCACTTTCTTACACTTATTGATGAAATCAGTTCATCCCTAATCTCACACTAGTAATAAGAAAAAAATGAATATAAAATTATATTATAGTTTGTGTAATAGCAGCAAATTCATACAAATATTATAGTAGACTAATTATATTATAGTCTATGTGTGTAATAAAAGTAGATTTCTTTGTGTGTAATAGGAATAGATTTACTTATCAGTATATGTGTGTAATAGCATTAGACATTGGAATAAATTTTTCCGACAATAAACCAGTTTGAAAATAAAACATTTTGATAATAAACTAGTTTAAAAATAAACCAACTAGTTTAAAAATAGTTTCAAATGATGAGAAGTTTGAAAATATATTGAAAATAAACCAAACTATTTTATCATCATCAAATGAGGACCAACCAACTTTTTTATCTTAAATTTGAAAAAAATCCATTTTACTTAGAAATCCATATACTTTCCTAGTTTTATAGACATAATTTGACAATAAATTCTATTCATGGATAGATAAAAAAAGAAAAATTAACCAATAGATAAATTAAATGTTATTTTCAAATTTATTTAAGGTAAATACAGTTAAAAACTATTAATTATTGACACAACAAAATTTTACTAAAGAAATAAGAAAGTTAGTCCAACCAAACATGTAAAGGATAAAGAAAGAGTACTCATGCATTCCAACCTAATCAGCTTCAGTATGGTACCCACTATGTTGTATAGAATATCTCATCCTTAAGTTATATCATGCAGGGGAACTTAATCAAGCAAGTGTTTCATTCTTCAAATCTATCCCATAACTATTTTATGATAGAAAAAATAGTTTAAATCATTAATATCATTAATATACAAACATAATATTACTATTTTATTATAAAAATCATACTAATAATATATAAATTTGATAAATAAGATCAGAATCAATGTGTAATAAGGTAATTTATATGAATGTTCCCTAAAAAGGATCATTTTTACATATTATATTCTCTTTAATGTAGATTATCATATAATAAATACTTTAAAAATAACTAATATCTCATCAAATATAAGCACTATATAAAATTTTATAAACTCATTACAACCTAACCCCTTAAATTTATCTATTTAAATCATTTATATTTATATAAATAACCAACCTAAGTAGTCATATTAGGATGTTTCATATGAGAAAACAACACAAGAACAACTAAAAGAGAAAAATTAGAAAGCTGTGAGGGATTGAAGCAGGGACACTTGGTCTCCTTTAGCCATCCATGGCTCCCTTATTATCTTGGAAGCTCGAGTATATAAATGGATCATCCTAGGGATAGACCTTACCCAAGATAGTGTAGTCAGTGTGCACTACAATTCCTTCACTATGGTGGATATCCACATGAAAAGCAACACAGATGAACAACTTGAGCATATTTCATAGTGGGTACTTAATATCCTACCAGAAATCTACTTATTCTTGGTTAAAACACTATTGAAATCCATTAATAGTCATAAAATATAGATGTTTCTAAAACCATGGAAGATCCTTCTTCAAATAGTTCATTGACCACATCTTGATCACAATACTCTTCATCATCATTAGAATATGATTCAGATTGTTTTTTGTGGAATATGGATTTGATGAATCACTTACCCTTTTTTGTGGCTATAGAAGAGGCAGGATTTCCTTCCCTGGAAGCATCATAACTACAAAATACAAGACATTCTATATTGAATCCCCTTTTCCTAGACAACCTATTTTAATTTAGGATGACATTCATTATTTAATATATATAATTTATGTCCTAAAGGATAAAATATCAAACCTACATTAATATTTTTTGTTGCTGTAACTTCCACTAACATGCCACAATAATAATCAAAAGATGATTCTTGGGTTATACTAACCCAAACACCCTTAACAATATATGTTTCTAAAACTAACTAAGAGTGTGATTTGAAAAACTAACTAGAAAAATGACCAGGTTTTAAAGAAAAAACATACCTATATAATAGAAAAAATAAATTTTTAATAAATCTAGGTTCATTCATCAGTTTTTATTATAAAGGAATCATCAAATCTGGATATGAATGATCCAGATGCGATCAGGTATAAAATTTATGGGATGCTGCCCTATTCTACATCAACCACTTCTATCATAGGTAAATACATTTATAATTAGATAAAATAATAGTTATACCTATATCAGAGCATTGTCCCAATGTTGGTGAATTTTGTAGTTGTTGTATTAAATAGTATTTTATCTTTTTAGAGGCAATTATTACATAATGGTATTGATAGGAATGTTTTAGAATTTATCTAGTATAGTGACCTACATATAATAAATGAGATTCCCTTAGATGCTTCTTGATTATGAGAAATAGTATGTTTGGGGTGTTTTTAATAACCATCTATTTTGGTAGTTGGGGTACCATAAAAGTACTGATCATGAGTGTAATTGTGATGGGTTATTTTTTATTTCATGGGATCAGAACAAATTTTATATAGGTAAGAATTATTTAGTGCTTTTTGAATGTCTTCAGTCAGTATTTTTAAAATTTAGGGGTTTGAGTGAGGATGTAGACAAAGAGGTTGTGTTGTTACAGGTAACAAACACCACTAGGTTCCCAGTGGTGATGTATTAGGCATAAGTTGATATCATGTAATGTGTTGAAATTATGTCAGTAATAACCAGTTTATGGTTGAATCACTTCAGTGTGTTGGGGGTTTTGTTTATTATTACTACAGGAGGCTTGGGAGTTTCAAACATACAAGCTTTCATTACGTCTTAATATAATTCATAATATGGATTTACTCACAAAAATTTATCAAATTGGGAAATATTTTTTGATGAATTGATGTTCAAAATTGGGTCTTTTACCCATGAAGGTACCGCAAGTCACAAATGCTCCATTAACCAATGGTTACTCAAAATTATCGTAAGCATACTCCAATTGGTGAATTTTAGTAGTTTATGCCTCTATTAAATAATTATACAATTAATTAAAAATTAATTAATATGGTTTATAATTAAATTTTTGAGACTTTTGTTTAATACAGGTTCCTCATGGATGATGTTAATGATCAAGGGTGATTTGGTGAGAATGGTTGTGTATTTAATTAAATCAAGATAACTCTAGTTAGAGGTCTATAATTTTACTACACTATATTTAATTAATAGTTATTTATCACATTATATCTATTTTAAATGGGTGAGAATGTACCAAGTTTGATATAAGGTGGGTTCCTTTTTATGAGGTATGACAAGTTTTTTCCATTAGGCTGATAGTGGTTCTTCTGAGATTAGAGAATTGATTATAAATACACTAAGTGTAATTCTACCTAAGTTAATACCATTGATAAATTGAGATGGGGGAAAAAGTATCTAGTGACCATGAAACGTTCTATGAAAGGGTGCAAGATATTTTACCAGATCATTATGCTAGGTGTTAAACAAGATACTAGATACTTATTGATCAATATAGTGATTTGTATACTAAGAGTGGTGAAATTTCCATAGGAATAAGAATAGATGAGAAGGTTTATGAGTGGCATATCATGATTTTAAATGTGGATCTATCAAGGTTATATCATAGTAATAGCCACCTAATAAATAGTTCATCTTTTATGGTTAGAGTATTGGATTATTTATTGGAGAGATGTATGGATATGTGACCATGTGGGAAGTGAAATGGGAGATGGTTAAGTAATTTAAACTTAAAGAAGTGGTAGTCATATAGGATTATAATGGATGACCGATCAATGGTTGAATATCACATGATTGAGAGATGATGTCTTAATGAAAAAACTATCAGACATGGGATTTCCAGTTTATTGAAAAGGAGTTTACACAATTAGTGATGTGAGATCCTAGAGTGAGTGATAATACAAATACGACCAAGCCAGCTAAGGGTATAAATTTCAATGACACATTATGTGGTCAGTGTTGTTAGACATGGGCTATAAGAGGGTTACTTTAGGATATTTGATGCATGAGGTTTGATGGGTGATTAATTTAAAGCTATGTTTGGGTAGGTTTTCTCATGTGATGTTTATTATCCTAACATTTATTTCTATGTTAATTTAGTATATTTATTATTCTAAGGGATTTTACTGCTGATGTGGGGCCTTATATTCAGTAATTTGTAGGGTAGAGATTATGAGATTGAATTGGATGAGAGGAGTCAATCTCAGTTTCCTAAATATGGTTGAGGTTGGACATGTTTTTGGATTTAATCATAGTATCCTTATTATTATCGATAATGGAAAAGTTGGTGGAGGATATCCTATTTCCAAATATGATTGAGAATATTCAGGTTGTAGAGCCCAAAATAGTATCCTAATTAAAGTAAAGTATGCAAGGGTTAGTGGAGAACAATGTACTATCCCGATGTGATGTAGAATTTATGGGTTAGTGGAAGTAAACCATGTAACCTGTTATGAAGGAGTATGGATCAGTTGGTATAGGACAACCATGTATTTTTTAACATCTCGCCCCTCCTCATTGGTTTAAAAATGCGGGAGGATGTTACTTGGCCTTAAGAGACATCCCCAAGGCATCAAAGGCTGAAAATAAATTCCAAGGGTTTCACAAAAAAGTGGGTGACAATTTTCCCTTTGAAAGTAAATAACTAACCAAACATGGCATAAAAAATAATCACTATATGATGAATGGTAACAAATTTACAACAAAAAAAGTAATAACATTTATTTAAATACCAACTATGAAAGAGTACCACAACAGAAGACTACTAAAACATCAAAGTAAATATTGGAAGACATAACTGACAAAACCCAAATACTTCAACAAAACACCAAACTCCAATAAGTTCCATGCTAAAAAAACAGCCCAAGTATCACTATGAACCACTAGAGAAGTGCGATACTTTACCTTTTCTCATGTCTCAATAAACAATACCTACAAAATAACCAAATTTAAAAATTAGGGGTGATTACTAAAACTCAGTAGGTTTTCCATGAATTAATTCCCTACTCATGCCACTAGGATAGAACAAGTTAGCACAATTATATAAAACAATTTATATAAAACACTTGGAAAATATTTCAAAAATTTATCCCAAATCCAAAAAATTGCATACCAAAATAGTTTTCTAAAATAAACCAATTTATAAGGAAAGTAACAAAACAATGATTTAAAACCATTTCAAAAGTTCCATTTTGTCATAACCATTCTATTCCATATATCCACACATCCAACCATGCATACAACCTATATCTCCCTATACTCGTGAGTGGTGAGTCATCATTTCACTAAGTCATCAATTAATGAACCAATTTGATGGGGGAGATCCTTAACCCTTATCCATCCCACTAATTATAATGGAGACGCTTTACCCTGATCCATCCCGAATACACATGAACACACACAACCATTATGCCAAAAACTAATGCCAAAAAAACTATTTCAACCATTTCAATAAAACCATAATTTTATTGAAAAAATTTCAAACAAACCAATTCAATAAAACCAAACCCTTTCTTGAAAACAATTTTCTATGAAACAAAACTTAACAGTCATTTTAAAATCATCATTTTAAAATTAAGTTACCAATTTCACCTTCCAAAAAATTCCCAATTTCTATAATTCTATAAACCATAACTAAAGAGGGTTTCCAACAATAAATTCACATAAATTTCACAAAAAAGTTTAAGAAAAACAATAAATTTAAAATCAATCCTTTAAGTTATAAATATAAGAGTTGAGAGTGAAGCCACATACCTTGGGATTTATCATGAAAATTAAGAATGACACTAAAACACCAATGAAATTGGATTAAATATCTAAAAAACATCCTTATATATCTTCCCTTAGCATCAAAAAATCCAAATATAATCATATTTGAAATAAAAAACCTTATATATATCCATAGTAGACATATATATAAGAAACTGAGAGAGAGGGAGAAGTAGATCTAAGTAAATATTGGAAGACATAACTGAAAAAACCCAAATACTTAAACAAAACACCAAACTCTAATAAGCTCCATGCTCCAAAAAAACAGCCCAAGTATCACCATGAGCCACTAGAGAAGTGTGATACTTTACCTTTTCCCACGTCTCAATAAAAAATACCTAAAAAATCACCAAATTTAAAAATCATGGGTGAGTACTAAAACTCATTAGGTTTTCCATGAATGAATTCCCTACTCATTCCACTAGGATAGAACAAGTTAGCACAATTATATAAAATAATTTATATAAAACATTTGGAAAAAAGTTCAATAATTTATCCCAAATCCAAACAATTACATACCAAAATAGTTTTCTCAAATAAACCAATTTATTAGTAAAGTAACCAAACAATGCTTTAAAACCATTTCAAAAGTTCCATTTTTTCATAACCATTCTATTCCATATACCCACACATCCAACCATGCATACAACCTAGATCTGCCTATACTCATGAGTGGTGAGTCATCATTTCACTAAGTCATCACTTAATGAAACAATTTGATGGGGGAGATCCTTAACCCTTATCCATCCCACTAATTATGATGGAGACTCTTTACCCTGATCCATTCCGAATGCACATGAACACACACAACCATTATGCCAAAAATCAATGCCAAAACAAATATTTCAACCATTTCAATAAAACCATAATTTTATTGAAATTTTTTGAAACAAACTAATTCAATAAAACCAACCCCTTTATTGAAAACACTTTTCTATGCAACAAAACTAAACAGTCATTTTAAAATCATCATTTTAAAATCAAGTTACCAATTTCACATTCCAAAAAATGCCAAATTTCTACAATTCTATAAACCATCACTAAAGAGGGTTTCCAACAATAAATTCACATAAATTTCACAACAAAGTTCAATAAAAACAATCAATTTGAAATCAAGACTTTAAGTTATAAATAGAGGAGTCAAGAGTGAAGCCACATACCTTGGGATTTATCATGAAAATGAATAATGACACTAAAACGTTAATGAAACTAGACTAAATCTCTAAAAAACTTCCTTAGATCTCTTACATTAGCATAAAAAAATCCAAATATAATCATATTTGGAATCAAGTACCTTAGATATATCCACATTGGACATATATATAAGAAACTGAGAGAGAGGGAGAAGTAGATCTAAGGAAAACCAAAGAAAAATATGAAGAAAAAAGACTTACCATAAGAATACGGCTTCAACGCACTAAGAGAAGACTTCAGATCACCTCCAATTTGATGGAAGAATCCTATAATACCTTTGGGAGGATTAAATCTTGAGTTAGGCCCATTTTGGGTAAAAAATGAGGGAGTTAGAGGTAAAAATGTGTTCGATCCACAATTAAAGGATCTAACTTTTAAACCATGCATGATTAGTCACACAGTTAGAAAAATCATGCGAAAACTGTGCACCAACCACTACATTAAAGATGAAACTCATAAATTTCACTCACAAGGTTAGAAAATCGTGTGCCAACCATGAAAAATCCCATTATATAAAAAAGAACAATTTCTCCAAGGTTGCCACACAGTTTGGACAAACCATGCACCACCTGTGATCCTTCCCCTTAGCCATTGTATCACTATGAATGGTTTCCTGTAGAGGTTTCATGGTTTCCCTAAACTGTGAACCAACCATTCAACCTTATAAAATCTCCAAAACATTCCAAACCCTCCAAAACTTCACCCAAACACATTACATACTTAAAATAAATAAAATAAGGGTTACTTACTTAAAACTGGGGGTGCTACATTCTCCCCACCATTGTCCTTTACATCCCCAAAATGTAGAAAACTATCATTTCCCTGAAATATTTCTAACCATTACTCTTTCATTTCCATCTCCTGTTCTTAAGTCTCTTCTTAAATATGACCATGTTTTCACAAAACCCACACTAGACTGATGATTTTTCCACATAATACTTTCTATTTCCTATCCACAATTTGCATAAACATGTGCACCAACAAAGCATCTGGATTTAGGTCAACGCAATCCCATTGAATCACATGGTTAGGATTAGGCTGATACTTTTTCAACTAAGATACATGGAACAAATTATACACAACACTGAACCATGGTGGCAATGCCAACTGATATGAAACCTCTCTAACATATTTCATTATCTCAAAAGGGCCTATGTATCATGGAGATAACTTGAACTACTTCCCAAAACAATGATGTACAAGAATTGGAGAGATTATAAAGAACACATGACTACTAACCTCTATTGAAAATGGCCATCGACGATGATCCACATATGATTTCAGACAACTCTGATTCATCTCCATCCATTTCCTGATCAACTGAATCTTCTCCATTGTTTCTTAAATAAGGATTGGCACAACCAGTGAAGTCACACCTATTTCCACACAAAAAATTAAATAGAAACAAGGACACCCAAAAATGCTTCAAAAGGATCTATTTGTGTCGAGATCTGATATCTGTTGTTATATAAGAACTCCACTAATAGTATGTGCTCTTCCCATGAGCCACCAAAATCCATTACACATTCCCACAACATGTCTTCCAATATTTATACCATTCTTTTGGATTTATCATTTATTCGAGGATGATACATCATACTCATAGTCAACTGATTCCTAAGGGATTTCTATAAGTAATTCTAGAAACATTATGTAAACCTCAGATCTCTATCTAACACTATCAACACTGGTATTGCATACCTATTTACCACTTCTCAGATATATATTTTTAACAATCACTCCACTATATGAGATTCATAAATAGGGATTAAATGAGTCAAATTTGTGAGCCAACCCACTATCACCCATATGACATCATTTTTATGAAATTTTCTCAGGAGACCTGTTACAAAATATATAGCTACCTACTCCTATTTCCAAATAGAAATAGGTAAATATTGTAACATACCTTCTGGTCGCTGTTTCTCTTCCTTAACTTCTTGACAAGTTAAACATATAAAAACAAACTCATCCACCTTATTTTTCATTCTGACCCACCAAAACTATGCTTTTAATGCATTATACATCTTTTTCATTCCAAGATGAAAAACCCATATCGAATGGTGGTAATCATAAAGAAGTTGTTCCTGAAAATCCATAGGTATGACCATCCTATTTCTAAACCACAACACTAAACTCCCATATAGCCTCTATCCCTCAATGGTCTCCTCACCATTGAGTTTTAACCTCATAGTCGCACATTCTGAATTATACATCCATGCCTCTTTAACCATCTTCACCAAATCAGGAACAACCAAAACTAGAAAGAAACCCACAAAACAAATCGAACTTCACATTCCATGTGCATATCAGATAGGAAAGACATGAAATGCAACTCATTAGAAGATATCTTTTCCAATTGAGTATATGATTTTTTTCTTAATGAATCTGCCACCATATCGCCTTTACTCAGTGTATACATCAAGTGAAAACTGAACATTTGGAGACACTCCATCTATATTCTTTGTCCCAGGTTCAAATCCCATTGTGAGAAAATATTTTTCAAGATCTTATGATATGTGAACACAGAAATTTTTTCACCAAAGAGATAATGACACAAAGTCTTCAAAGCATGGACTATGTGAGATAACTCCAAATCATGTATTGGGTATTTCTTCTCATGAAACTATAACTATTCTGAGCCATAAGCAACAACATGATATCCCTGCATGAGAACACATCCCAACCTTGATCTAGAATCATCATAATACACCACATACCCTTGTCCTGATTCTAGAAAAATCAATATTGCTAATGATGTAAGGAAAAATTTAATATATTTAAAGGACTTATGAAATTCCTTGTTCCATTGGAATGAAATATTCTTCCTTATAAAAGCTTTCATCGGTGATTCTAGTCATGAAAAATTATGAACAAAGTGTAAGTAATAACTAGCTAGAATAAGGAAACTACATATCTTGAAGACATTCTTTAGAGGTTTCCAAGATATAAAAACCTCTATCTTATCTGTATCCATATAAACATATATTTCATAAATTACATGACCAAGAAAGTTTCCTTATTATATCCAAAAATCAAACTTTTATAGTTTGGCATACAAATGATTATCTCTCAAGATTCCAAAAACTGTCACCAGGTGTTGTTCATGCTTATCCCTTGTCCTTGAATACACCAATATGTCATCTACAAACACCACCACAAAAGAATATAGATATATATGAAATATCCAATTCATCAAATCAATAAAGACCATTGGTGAATTCATAAGACCGAAATGCATCACCACATATTCATAATGGCCATATCTGTTTCTGAAATCTATCTTTGGAATATACTCCTTCCGAAATCACAATTGGTGATATCCTGATTACAGGTCAATCTTAGAGAACCATTGATATCCTTTAAATTTATCTAAAATATCATCAATTTATGGTAGTATATACCAATTATTTATCGAAACTTGGTTAAGATTATGATAATCGACACACATCTTTAGAGTTCCATATGAAGTTTTCAAAAATATGATCGATACTTTCCATGGAGATGTTCTTGGATGAACAAACTCTTTTCTTTCTAGATATTCTAACTGTACTTTAAATTCCGTTAACTATATTGGCTCCATCCAATAATATGAAATGGATATAGGAATGGTCCCTGTAAGGATATCAATCATAAACTCTGCTTCTCTCATGGGTGAAAACCTTGATAAATTTTCAAGAAAGACATCTAGAAAATGATCCAAAACTACTAGAAAACTTATATCCTCGATTTATTCTATTGATTATAAATTCAAATACACTATATAGTATGAGATAATTACAAATATTGGTGCCAACAATCCCATTACACCTGCCTTTTCATCCCAGTCTCCACTAAAGAGATGATCGATGCCATTGTCAGTTATAAAACTGACCCTTTGGGTATAACAGTCAATGTGAAACATCAACATTATCAACCAATCCATACCCAAGATTATATCATAGACATCAATTTCCAGTACAAAGAAATACCAAATTAACTCATATCAATCAATATTTATAGAACTTGATCTACACACAAAGGCTCAATATTCTCTTTGACCAAGAGGAGTTTGAAGTTTTAACACAGAAGACATCATCTCAACCTTTAAAATTATAAAATAAAGAACATGATAAGGAATAAATGAATGGTATGAACCCATATTATACTAAGATTACATAAGGGTATAATTCAAAATAATTGTACCTCACACCATAGATGGTCCAGGATGATCATCTAAAATCACCTACTTAGCTCCATATAATTCCTTGCTCACAACACTTTATTATTTATTGCCTTGTTGAGAGTGCCCTTATAGAGGAGTCATGGTATTCTTAGAATCACCATGTCTAGATATGTTATTATGATGGGGATTTTTTTTCTTTCATCATCCCATCGAAGTATATGAAACCTGCAACACCTAAGAAGTGTCCCTAACACTTGACCTTGGAGCACCATGACAATAGTGCTGAAGATTCCCCATTTGGATGCAATTATGGAATGATCTAGGTGATGTCGTACACTGTCACTTCATATGGTCAAATGAACCACATTTAAAACATCTAGGATGACTCTTTGGTTTTAGAAGAAGATCCACTGATCTAGCCATTTGATTTTGAGCCATACTCCTACCTTCGAAACATGTGCCCCTCTTTCACTTGCTCCAAACATTAGAGTTCCCACCATTTCCCACATATATCAACACACTCCCTTTGCCGATATCTATTGATATATCCCATTTAACTACTATTTTTCTGTTGACCATCTCTATATAATCCATAATACAGAGCACAAAAAAATTTGAATGAATCTCTAAACTCAACCCCAATTCAAAGATGCATTCCTTTAAGGAAACACTAGCAGCAACTTCGGGTGAAAAGTGTACTAAATTCATGAATTTAACTGCACAATCTGTCACTATGAGGCTCTCTTATTTCAAGCTGAAAAATTCCATCATTCTTCCAATCTTGAACATGTGAGGATTGAATTGTTTGTTGAACTTTTCTTCAAAATCCTCCCATGCTAGGCCTTGGTCTAATTTATCTTGAACTACTAAATCCCACCATTGGAATGAATGATCCTCCAGAATATACATCGCCAACTTGAATTTCAGCTATTCTAGTGTTCTAAGGAAATATAATATTTGATTCATCCTATTATGACACACCCATGCCTTCTCTGGTTCATAATCACACTAAAAGATGGTTAGATTTTGCTTCTGGAACTGAAAAAAATGATCTACTTGACTTGGTTTATCCATTCTATTCCCTATATACACCACTTGAAAAGATTGAACAATAATCTGAACTAGATATTGGTTCACCTATGGATCAGGTTCAACCACATTATCAGTAACTTCTTTTAGTTGGTTTCTATGACGCCTACCAGGTTCCATTCTCTAGAAACACAACAAAGGTCATAAGTCTCACTCTCTAGCAACTAAAGGCTTAGCAATTTCAAATTCTATCATAACATTTATTTCTAAAATTATTCATTTTCCATGTTAAACCATTTTTCAAAATATCCCTATGATTTTGAAAATCATACCATTTTTAAAATAAACATTTCATGCATTTTCTAAATCTCACATTATAAAACAACTTTAACAATTTTAAAAAATCAATATTTTTTCACCAAATCATAATTTTTCACTCAAAATTAAATATGCACTTCTAGTGGGAATTAATTCTTCTAATTCATGTCATGCTTGTCTCATTGGATAATCCCATAACAATGATATTCCAAATCATATAAGTTTCTCTAAAACACTAATGCACCCAACTCCCTAGTAACTTAAAGTTAAACATAAAAAGGTTATCTATGTATTTTTATGATCTACATTTAAGTCTTGAAAATCCTACTCTTTTATATGATCCCAACTAAATAATAACTATAATAAATTGTCAAATACTAAATTGACAACCAATACCAAGTCAAATACCCCTTCTTCTAGAAAGATATTCAGAAGGATCAAGATGATAACACTTTTAACATCCTACCCCTCCTCATTGTCTTGAGAATGCGTGAGGGTGATACTTGGCCTTAAGAAACATCCCCAAGGTGTCAAAGGATGATAAAAAATGACAAGGTCCTCACTAACAAGTGGGGGATGATTTTCCATTTAAAAGTAAAAAACCAACCAAACATGGAATAACAAATAATCACTACATGATGCATGATAAAAAATGTGCAACAACAAAAGTAATACCATTTATTTCAATACCAACTATGAAAGAGCACCACAAAAAAATTCTACTAAGACATCAAAGTAAATAGTGGAATACATAACCAACAAAACCCAAAGTCCCTGATAAAACTCAAAGATCCAACAATCTCTAGGCTCCACAAACAACCCAAGTATCACTATACACCACTAGAGAAGTGTTATACTTTAACTTTCCCATGTCTTGATACACAATATCTGAAAAAGCAGCAAATTACCAAATTAGGGGTGAGTACTAAAAATTAGTAGGTTTTCCCTGAATAAATTTCCTTCTTACACCACTAGGATAGTAAAAGTTATCACAATTATATAAAACAATTTATATAAAACATTTAGAAAACAGTTCAACAATTTATCATAAAGCCAAACAATTACATACCAAATTTTTTTCTCAAACAAACCAATTTCCAAGTAAAGTAAAAAAACAATGATTTAAAACCATTTCACAAGTTCTATTTTGGATTAACCATTCCATTCCACATATCCACAAATCCAACCATGCATGAAACCTCGACCTCCCTATACTCACAAGTGGTGAGTCATCCTTTCACTAAGACACCACTTAATGAACCGATTTAAAGGGAGATATCCCTAACCCTTATCCATCCCAATAATGATTGGAGAGACTCCTTACCCTTATCCATCATAAATGCACATTAACACACACAACCATTATGCCAAAAACCAACACCAAAAACAACCATTTTAACCATTTCAATAAAACCATACTTTTATTGAAAACATTTAAAACAAACCATTTCAATAAAACCAACCCTTTTATTTAAAACACTTTTCCATACAAAAAACCAAACAATCATTTTAAAATCATTATTTTAAAACCAGGTTACCAATTTCACCTTCCACAAAAATGACCAATTTCAACAATTCTATAAACCACCACTAAAGAGGGTTTCTAAAAATTGATTCACATAAATTTCAAAACCAATTTCAATCAAAAAAATCAATTTGAAATCAAACATTCAAGTTAAAAATAGAGGATCCGAGAGTGAAGCCACCTACATTGGGATTTATAGAGAAACTGAATAATGACACTAAAACTCAAATGAAACCAGGTTAAATCTCTAAAAACCTGCCTTAGATATCTCCCCCCATCATCAAAAAATCCATATATAATCATATTTGGAATCAAATACCTTAAATATATCCACAATGTATGTATATCTAAGAAATCAAGGGATAGGGAGAAGTAGATTTAAGGAAAACCAAGGAAAACTATGAAGAACGAAGACTTACCATAAGAATTCGGCTTCAACGTACCAAGGGAAGCCTTTAGATTACCTATGGATCAATGGGAGAAAACTATACTACCTTTTGGAGGATAAAATATCAAGTTAGGGATGTTTTGGGGAAAAATGATGGAGTTAGAGGTAAAAATCATACTAGATCCACAATTTAAGGATTCAACTTTTAAACTGCGCACGGTTAGTCACACGGTTAGGGAAACCGTGCAATAAACATGTTCCAAACACTACCTCAAGGACAAACCTCGCATAGTTGGATCACAAGGTTAGAAAACCATGCACCAACTATATAAAATAACACTTTCTAAAAAATCATGATTTTTTCTAGGCTACCGCATGGTTTGTATAAATAGTGTGCCGCCCGTGTGCCTTCCCCTTAGCCTCTGTCTCATTGTACACTATTTCCTATAAAAGTTGCATAGTGTTGAGCCCTCTAGAAGATTGCTGATTTCATGTTTATAACTGATGTTTTAATAATCACAAATCATCACAACTCATTGATGCTTAATCTGGTTTGATGTCTCATAAACATAATTCCAATCTATGAATGAATCAGTTATCATGTTTTTAACTATGCTTATTGACTTACAAAGTATGTTGGAAGTCTTCTGGATTCAACAGACATCAGAGTCACCGATCAATCAGACTCACCGATCCATCAGAGTCACCGATCCATCAGAGTCACCGATCCATCAGACTCACCGATCCATCAGACTCACTGATCAATCAGACTCACCGATCCATCAGAGTCACCGATCAATCAGACTCACCGATCCATCAGAGTCACCGATCCATCAGAGTCACCGATCCATCAGACTCACCGATCCATCAGACTCACTGATCCATCAGACTCACCGATCCATCAGACGCACCGATCCATCAGACTCACCGATCCATCAGACGCACCGATCCATCAGACTCACCGATCCAAGGACTCACTGATGCAGATGACTCACCGATGCAAATGAGTCACCGATGCAAATGAGTCACCGATCCAATGACAGACCGATGCTGATCAAAATGACTCACCGATCAGATGACAGACCGATGCTGATCTATCTGAGTCACCGATCATTACTCTAATGCTGATGACCTACCGACCACTTGAACAGTCATAAACAACTGTTTGAATTTCTTTATCTTTATTTTTATTTAATCTAACCAACAGTAATATTAGGTATATTTTAATGCTCTGACAGATTATTAATAAAAGGTTGTCGGATGTCAGGAAACCGTACCTCGTACCTGCGGAAAGGAAACCTTTTCTGTCCTACGGAGCACGTGACATAAATACAAGAAGACGTTGCTGAAAGATACAACAATAACAGAGACAACAAGGAGAGAACACACACAGAGACAAGGAAGCATACGACATACTCAAGAAGAGCTCTGTGCATACAAGAAGAACCAAGCAAGACAGAATCAAATATACAATCAAGCCTACTCAAGAAGAGTGGTGTGCATATAATAGAATATTGAAGAGCTTCATCGACTACATCTCAATGCCTGTGAACCTGAAGCATACGACACTCTGCTTCTCAAACAAAATCGAGAAGAGGACTCAGAATCACTTCTGATTAATTCCAAAACGAGTCCAGTGCTACACTGAAATCACTAGATCCATTCCTAAACTCTACATCTCTGCTCTGTGATTTATTTATTCTACATTTTGAGCAGTGTGTGTTATCTGCTGTATTAAACACACACACACTGACTCCTGTACTTTCACTGGAGGATCTGTAAATCCTCAGCAAACCTTTTACACTTCACTTCCCACTGTGGATAGTGGTAGAGGTCTTGTGACCTGGACAGCTGGCTGCTGTTGTTTGTTTTCCCACGTAGAACTGTGGTAGAGGTCTTGTGACCTGGACAGTGTGTTCACTGTTGTTAACCCCAATCCAGGGTGTGGATCACTTTTATATAAACTTTTGAGAGGACTAAGTCTCGGCTTGAGACTGAACCTCTTGGTTACTTCTCTGTGTTTATAGTTATACTCTATATCCATACTATACATATTTATTTCATATTCCGCTGCTATTATTTTGAAATATACTCTATCTTCAAAGCTACTTTGATAATTAAATTCGCAAGTGTTTATATTTATTATAAATCAGTAAATTAGTTTCAAAAGTTAATTTAATCATAAGATTAAGTTAACTGAGAACTAATCAATCTTTGAGAAGCTAATTGAACCTTTATAATCTACATAAATTCACTACAGTTTAATTTGTTTTTGAAATTGGGGGAATTTATTAGAAATTGTTTTTAACAGAAAATTTTAATTGGAACTCAATTCACCCCCCTCTTGAGTGTCCACTCCGACCAACACTTGGTATCAGAGGGAAGTAAATACTTTCTAAAAGTGCTCTGCTTTTGAACTGTGATTTTAGTTGTATTTTAAAGTTCTTAAAATTTCTGTTATTTCTAAATTTTTATCTCTTTAAAATTCTTTTTTTGTAATATTATGGATAATAGACTTGAGGGTGCTGCTACTAACCGGCCACCTTTCTTCAATGGAACTAATTATGCTCAGTGGAAACTGAAAATGAAAATTCATCTAGAAAGCATAGGTTTTGATATTTGGATTGCTATTGAATCTGAATACAAAATTCCCACTACTGCTAGATCTACTTGGGATGAACCTACAAAGACTGCTTACAATAACAATTGTAAAGCTATGAATGCTCTGTACTGTGCTCTAGGAGATGAAGAGTTTAATATAATTTCTGCATGTAAAACTGCATATGAAATTTGGGATATCTTAGCTGTTTATCATGAAGGAACAACTAATGTTAAGGAGATGAGATTGAATACCTATACTATTAAGTATGATAATTTTAAGATGAAGCCTGTTGAACCCATTTCTGATATGTATCTCAGGTTCAATGAAATTGTCAACACAATGACCTCTCTGGGAAAGGATGTTCCAGCAAAGGAACAAATTATGAGAATTTTGAGATGTCTACCTGAAAGATGGAGAGGAACCTCTGTCTCCATTAGAGAATCCTGTGACATTGCTGCTCTACTTGTCAAGGAATTAATTGGTAAGCTGATGATGTATGAAGAAGAGCTTAAAGTAAATAAAGAAGAAGATGATGAACCTAAAAGGAAGTCTATTGCCTTCAAGACTACAACCTCAAAGAATAAGGATAAGGAAAAGCTTCAAGCTATCAATGAAAGTTCAAGGAGTGAGGAAAGTGAAAATGATTCTGACAGTGATGATGAGATGGCTCAAATAGCCAGGAGATTCAAAAAGTTCTATAGGAAAAAGAAATTCTTCAGGAAACCAAATTACAAGGGAAAGTATGACCAACAAGGCAAATGGAAAAAGGACTGGAAGAAGAATGACAAATCAGATGATGTTGTCTGCTATGAGTGCAAGAGGAAAGGACACATTAAAGCCGACTGTCCAAAGCTGAAGTATAAAAAGAAATATGAATACAAGGATAACAAGTACAAGAAGGCCATGAAGGCTACTTGGAGTGCTTCAGAAGACAGCACAAGTGAAGCTGAATCTTCAGACTCTGAAAAGAATCGGGCCAACATGTGTTTCATGACAAACACTTCTGAGGTAACATCAGAGACTCCTGCTTTTAATTCATACTATTCTGGAGAAGATTCTGACTCAGAAAACATGTAAAAATCTGAATTGTTTGAATACTGTGACATGCTAGAAGAAACATGTAATGAGCTTAAAGATAAATATAAAGGTCTAAAGAAACAGTATGCTTTAAGTGTTAAGCATAAATCTGATCTGGATATAGAAGTAGAAAAGAATGATCAGCTGCTTAAAGAGAATACTGAACTAAAATTGTCTAATGAGCAACTCAAGAAAGACTTAGAGAAGTTCACCAATGGTAAAAATACTCTAACACAAATGCTAGGAAAGCAAGTTGCACCTAGATACACTACTGGTATAGGATACCAACCTGGACAAAGGAAAGTTGCCAAAACTAGATTCATTCCTAAATCTGGACAGAAGATAGTTAATTATGGAACTTCTTATGCCTCAACCAGTTATATTCATAGTTATGAATCTAATAAGGTTTATCTTTCAAAGAATGTTATTTCTACAAATTATATGAGACCCATTAGACAAATATGGGTACCTAAAGTGTTATTGGCTAACCTGTCTGGACCCAAGAAGATCTGGGTACCAAAACCATCTTCCATCTAAATCTGTTTTGTAGGAGACCTGCTTGAAGAGCTGTTACAAGAAGATATGGTATTTGGACAGTGGGTGCTCAAGACACATGACTGGAGATTATTCTTGCTTCAAGAGCTTAATAAAGGTTGATGGAGGTCATGTCACCTTTGGTGATAACTCTAAAGGAAAAATCATCGGCCTAGGCCAGATTGGTAACACTGATTCAATTTTGATTTCTAAAGTTTTATTTGTTGATGGACTTAAATATAACCTGTTAAGCATTTCTCAGTTATGTGATGATGGTTTTCATGTTAAATTTGAAAATGATTCTTGCAATGTTTTTAACTCTAAAAATGTTTTAGTATTTTCTGCTTTAAGAAATGAAAATGTCTATGCTGTTGATTTAGATTCTTTAGCTAAACATAACATTCCTTGTTTAAATGCTTTTCATAAAGAGTCTTGGCTTTGGCACAGAAGATTAGGACACTGCAATGTGCACTCACTTAGAAAACTTTCTAGGAAGAACTTGGTTGGAGACTTACCCAAACTTGAATTTCTAGCAGACAAAGTTTGTAATCCCTGTCAAAAGGGAAAACAACACAAAGTTTCTTTTAAATCAAAGAAAGAAGTTTCAACTTCTCAACCACTTGAATTGGTTCACATGGATTTGTTTGGACCATCAAGAGTTTCTAGTTTAAATGGGAAGCACTATGTCTATGTTCTCGTAGATGACTTTTCTAGATATACTTGGGTATATTTTCTAGCTCACAAAAGTGAAGCTTGTTCTTACTTTGTTAAATACTCCAAGTCTATAGAAAATCTTAGTGGACTCAAGATTAAGACCCTAAGAAGTGATCATGGTCGTGAGTTTGAAAATCAAGATTTTGAATCTTACTGCTCACTCAATGGCTATTCTCATAACTTTTCTGCCCCTAGGACGCCCCAACAGAATGGTGTAGTAGAAAGAAGAAACAGAACCCTGCAAGAAATTGCTAGGACCATGCTCAATGAATATGACCTGCCAATTTACTTTTGGGCTGAAGCTGTTAATACAGCTTGTTATGTCATTAATAGAGTCTTGATCAGACCTGTTCTAAAGAAAACCCCTTATGAGTTGTGGAACCATAGGAAACCTAAGGTTAACTACTTCAAAGTTTTTGGCTGCAAAGTCTTTATTCTGAATACTAAAGATAATCTGGATAAATTTGCATCCAAGAGTGATGAAGGAATTTTCCTAGGCTACTCTATCTCTAGTAAAGCCTATAGAGTTTTCAATAAGAGAACCAAATGTGTGGAAGAATCTGTTCACATCAAATTTGATGAAACTGATCCACATGAGCCTAAAACCTCTCTTGGGAATCTTGAAGAAGATTTGTCTATTCTGGACCTTAATGATAAATCTAAAGAACCTATTATAAAAGCATCCAGTTCTGGACATTATCCAGAATCTGCTTCTGTTGAACCTCAATCTCTAGATGAACCTGAAATTTCTAGCCCTATCTGTTCAAGACCATCTAGGACTTTAAAGAACCATCCTTTAGATGCTGTTGTAGGAAATCTAGATAGAGGAACACAAACTAGAGCTTCTCTAAGAAACCAGGTTGAACATCAAGCTTTTCTTTCACAGTCAGAACCTAAAAATATCAATGATGCTATCAATGATGAATTTTGGGTAATGGCTATGCAAGAAGAATTAAATCAGTTTGAAAGAAACAAAGTCTGGGAATTAGTTGACAGACCTAAGGACACTTTGACAATAGGCACAAAATGGGTGTTTAGAAATAAAGTAGATGAATCTGGAAATATAGTTAGAAACAAAGCTAGACTAGTTGCACAAGGATACAGTCAAGAAGAAGGTATAGACTATGAGGAAACTTTTGCACCTGTAGCTAGACTAGAAGCCATTAGGATCTTACTTGCATATGCTGCACATCTGGATTTCAAATTATATCAAATGGATGTTAAAAGTGAATTTCTAAATGGTTTTATAATTGAAGATGTTTTTGTAGAACAACCACCTGGATTTACTAATCCCCATTTTCCAAATCAAGTTTTTAAACTTTCTAAAGCTTTGTATGGTTTGAAACAAGCTCCAAGAGCTTGGTATGATAGACTTAGCAATTTCCTTATTTCAAAAGGTTTTACTAAAGGGATTGCTGATCCAACTCTTTTCATTAAAAGAATTTCTAAAGATGTTTTAGTTGTACAAATATATGTTGATGATATTATTTTTGGATCTTCTAAAAACTCCTTATGTACTGATTTTTCAAAGGTTATGCAAAATGAATTTGAAATGAGCTTAATGGGAGAGCTTAAGTATTTTCTTGGATTTCAAATCTTTCAAACTAAAAATGGTATTATTTTGAATCAAAGTAAATATACAAAGGATCTTTTAAAACGTTTTGGATTGAATAGTATTAAGGAAAGTAATACACCTATGAGTACTACCTGTAAATTGGATGTTGATGAAACTGGGAAACCAGTTGATCAAACCAATTACAGAGGTATGATTGGAAGCTTACTTTATCTTACTGCTAGTCGACCAGATATTATGTTTAGTGTGTGTATGTGTGCTAGATTTCAAGTTAATCCTAAAGAATCACACTTATTAGCTGTTAAACGGATTTTTAAGTATCTTAAGTATACTATAAATTTAGGT
This sequence comes from Viscum album, assembly GCA_963277665.1. NCBI lineage: Eukaryota > Viridiplantae > Streptophyta > Magnoliopsida > Santalales > Viscaceae > Viscum > Viscum album. Next base: position 284,008,024 of record OY728129.1, read on the forward strand.
TTGTTTTACCCAAAAGGACAATCCTTTGAGTTAATGAGTTATTCAGATGCTGACTTTGCTGGTTGTAAGTTAGATAGAAAAAGCACATCAGGAACATGTCATTTGCTTGGAAAATCCCTAGTATCATGGTGTAGTAAGAAACATAATTCAGTTGCATTGTCTACTGCCGAGGCAGAATACATAGCTGCTGGTAGTTGCTGTGCACAAATTTTGTGGATGAAACACACTCTATTGGATTATGGATTTGATCTTAAACATGTTTCAATTAACTGTGACAACACTAGTGCAATCAACTTATCCAAGAACCCTGTGTCTCACTCTAGAACTAATCACATTGATGTCAGACATCACTTTCTAAGAGATCATTACCAGAAGGGTGATATTTCTCTAGAATTTGTTAATTCTGAAAATCAATTAGCTGACATCTTCACAAAGCCCTTATGCTCTGAAAGAATGAAATTTATTAAACAAGAATTGTGTATGATTGATCTGTGAAACTGATCTGTGAAACTGATCTGTGAAACTGATATGTGAAACTGATCTGTGAAACTGATCTGTGAAACTGATCTGTGAAACTGATTTGTGAAACCGATCTGTGGAACCGATCTGTCACACTGTTCTGTCAAACCGATTTTTTTTTTAAATTACTTTTTATTAATTTGTAAATTACTTTTTATGGGAACCCTAAATGATAAAATAAATGATACGCGGCTATTTATCTTCCCTAAACCTTTGACCTTTCATTTCCCACCGAACCTCTCAACCTCTCTTCCCCTCTGCTTCGAACCTTCGAACCTTCGAACTCCTGCCTCTCCAAAATCCTCGAATGGCTAAGCAAAAGAGACCGAGCAAAGGACCGGATATCCCTGTACCTTCAAAGCGTGCTCGAGGCGAGTCGAGCAGTACCTCTCAACGATCAGTAAATCCGAACCTGGAAACTCGGATTGTAGCTGTAGAAAAAGAAGTAAACTCGGCGTGGCTTCTGTCAAGTAAGTCCCTGTTGCTACAAGCTCTTGAATCGCAAGGATGGATAGACTGGTTTTCAGACAACGCCCGAATAGATTATCCAAAGCTAGTACATGAGTTTTACATGAACCTGAAAATCACGCTTGATGGTGTGGAAGCTGCTAGGATGTCGTCTGTTGTAAAAGGAAAGAAAATATCTTTCTCATCTAAGCAGTGGGCTGAATGTTTAAACGTACCTCATGAAGGTCGATATGAGGACTATGCTGGCAATATACCCCCAGTCACTGACTATTTTTCTTATGAGCTAGCGCTAGAGCTTCTAACTGGAAACAGAGAATCAAGGAGAATCACAGCTTCAGAATTAGATGGTGAAAGCAGACTCCTATTCAAGTTTATTCAGCACCAACTTTGCCCTCGAAGAAAAGATTTTGCTGCTGTTAAGTTTCAAGATGTTTTTCTATTGTTTCTGCTCAAAACCCATGAAAAGATAAACCTGTGTAGATATGTGATGGTCCACATAGCTAGTATGCTGAAACCTTCCAAGAAAGCCACAGCGTTGTTTTATTCAAAAATGATATCTACTATGCTCCAGAATCTGGAATGTGTTGATGAAGATGATGAAGTTGTTGAAACAGAGCGTACCTTCTGCCTCAACAAAGAGATCTGCAAGAGGATGAAAATCAATTGGAATCCATGGAAGAAATGTTGGGTTGCAGATGAAGATAAGTTGTATGAAGCCTACAATCCCATAGATCATGGCAAGAGGCCAAAGGATTTGAGAGATCCTGGATTAAAACCAGATGAGGAACCAATTTATTCTGATGATGATGAGCAAGAAAAAGCTGCAACTGAAGAAGTAAGTGTGTCTTCTCCTGATGATAGGAGTGATCCAGACACTGCTAGCCCCAAGAAAAGAATAGAATTTGGACCTGCTAGTCCACCCTTAACCCTACCAGAGTCAGAACCTATTCTTGATGATGAAGAAGATTCTGATACTGAGGAATATCACAGTGAAACCTCTGAGAAGAGTAATAATGAGCAAGGTGATGCTGATGACAATCTTGGTGGTGATGATGATGATGCTGATGATGTTGAAGCTGCTGTTGATGGTGTTAATAGACCGGTGGATGGTCTTGCTGTCGATCAAGTGGAACAACCTCAGTCAGTACCAGAAATCCATATCAGTGGCAAGACTGACTCATCAAAAATCAGTGGAACAGCATGCTACGAGAAACCAAACTACACCCTGTGTGCTGCTGTGTGGGATGACTACCCTGGATATGCTGTTTTGGGCTTAGACTATTCTGAAGAAGAAGACGAATTGCCAGAATCTGCTGCAGCTGTGAAAAGGAACCTTCCAAGAGAAGCAAGGTCTATTCCTACTGTTGATCCTGTAAATGTGAATTTACCTGGTTCTGAAATCTCTCGAGCTGATCTTGATAAGTTTAAGACTGATTTGCTAACCACTGTGAGAGATATATTCAGAGAAGAACTTTCCAATGCCCTTCATCAAGTATCTCTGCAAGTTTCTGAAAATTCCTTGAAAGCTTTTTCAACGGCAGTCTCAGATGTTCTCAAGCCAGACTTGACTGCTACTGGTGAATTTGTTGGTAGGCACATAGCCTCTTTGAATCAAACTTTGAAGGATCTCCAAGTTAGCTTAGTTTCTCTATCAAATGAGTTCAGATCAACCATCTCTGGTATGATGGTAGTTTTGAGAAATCTGATTGAACATCTCAACAAGTCTGACCTGAGGAAGTTGAAAGCTGAACTAACTCACATAGTCGGCCAAGCCAGTACAGGCAAGGTAACCAAAATCACTACCCGTGAGATAGAATCTCTCAGAGAAGTTGTGCATGCAGAGCTAGCTGCTGTAAGACAAATTCTTGACTTAGAATCTTTGAGGAGGATGAAAGAGCTCTGTGATAATAGTCATAAGATGGCCTTAGTATATTCAGCGGATGCTAAGAAAGCCCTGCAAGAGATCAAGGAAAAAGTTGATACTTACTTTTCCAAGATTTATACAAAGCATGAGATGGCTGCAAACTTCAAAGTCTTGGCAGAGAATCTGAAATTACCTCCAGTCACTCAGGCCTTCAACACTCAAGTTCGTCAATTGCAAGATTTTGTCCCTTCCTTGGCACAGTTCATGGAAAACAAGGATGATTTTGAAAAAGCTATGAAGTATGGAGCAGAAGTCATTCAGGACTTCATTCATCTGTTGAAGCCTTACTTGGATGCACAGGCCACTGCAATTGTACTCCCTACTTCTGAACCTCTCAGTGCCTCTGATGTCGCTCCAAATCAGCTGTCTGTTGCCCAAGCTCTATCTCAGTTACGGCCAGTCTCTCAGAAATCTTCTCATCCAGCTCCTGCTCCTTCTCAACAACCCTCTGTGACACCTTCAACTGCACCTGCCAGAGTTGTCCTGCCGCCACTTCAGCTCCGTGAACCACAGCCTACCTCCAAGCCTTCTACATTACCTACCATTGATCCAAAGGATAAAGGGAAAGCCCCTTTGTATCCCAACAAATAGCCCTGTATTATTTTTGATGGGGTGATCTATGTATTGCTTATCTTTTTCTGTGACTTTATCAAATTTATTTTTCCTTTGTGTTATGTTCTATCCTCTCTGCACCCTGCTTCTCTTTTCCCTTATCTGTTTTCTCTCCTTTTTGATTATCCCAAAGGGGGAGAAAGAAGATATATATATATAATGGGAGAAATAAGATATATATAATGGGAGAAAGAAGATATATATAATGGGAGAAAGAAGATATATATAATGGGAGAAAGATCTATATAATGGGGGAAATATATATCTAAAGGGGAGTACTCTATATATGAAGAGGGAGATCAATATTTCAGGGGGATAAATCTGAATACTATATATATGGGAATGTTATTTTAAGAGGGAGATTTTTTTTATTTTATATATATATATGAAGATTTGTGATTATCAAAAAGGGGGAGATTGTTGAGCCCTCTGGAAGATTGCTGATTTCATGTTTATAACTGATGTTTTAATAATCACAAATCATCACAACTCATTGATGCTTAATCTGGTTTGATGTCTCATAAACATAATTCTAATCTATGAATGAATCAGTTATCATGTTTTTAACTATGCTTATTGACTTACAAAGTATGTTGGAAGTCTTCTGGATTCAACAGACATCAGAGTCACCGATCAATCAGACTCACCGATCCATCAGAGTCACCGATCCATCAGAGTCACCGATCCATCAGACTCACCGATCCATCAGACTCACTGATCAATCAGACTCACCGATCCATCAGAGTCACCGATCAAACAGACTCACCGATCCATCAGAGTCACCGATCCATCAGAGTCACCGATCCATCAGACTCACCGATCCATCAGACTCACTGATCCATCAGACTCACCGATCCATCAGACGCACCGATCCATCAGACTCACCGATCCATCAGACGCACCGATCCATCAGACTCACCGATCCAAGGACTCACTGATGCAGATGAATCACCGATGCAAATGAGTCACCGATGCAAATGAGTCACCGATCCAATGACAGACCGATGCTGATCAAAATGACTCACCGATCAGATGACAGACCGATGCTGATCTATCTGAGTCACCGATCATTACTCTAATGCTGATGACCTACTGACCACTTGAACAGTCATAAACAACTGTTTTAATTTCTTTATCTTTATTTTTATTTAATCTAACCAACGGTCATATTAGGTATATTTTAATGCTCTGACAGATTATTAATAAAAGGTTGTCGGATGTCAGGAAACCATACCTCGTACCTGCGGAAAGGAAACCTTTTCTGTCCTACGGAGCACGTGACATAAATACAAGAAGACGTTGCTGAAAGATACAACAATAACAGAGACAACAAGGAGAGAACACACACAGAGACAAGGAAGCATACGACATACTCAAGAAGAGCTCTGTGCATACAAGAAGAACCAAGCAAGACAGAATCAAATATACAATCAATCCTACTCAAGAAGAGTGGTGTGCATACAATAGAATATTGAAGAGCTTCATCGACTACATCTCACTGCCTGTGAACCTGAAGCATACGACACTCTGCTTCTCAAAAAAAATCGAGAAGAGGACTCAGAATCACTTCTGATTAATTCCAAAACGAGTCCAGTGCTACACTGAAATCACTAGAGCCATTCCTAAACTCTACATCTCTGCTCTGTGATTTATTTATTCTACATTTTGAGCAGTGTGTGTTATCTTCTGTATTAAACACACACACTGACTCCTGTACTTTCACTGGAGGATCTGTAAATCCTCAGCAAACCTTTTACACTTCACTTCCCACTGTGGATAGTGGTAGAGGTCTTGTGACCTGGACAGCTGGCTGCTGTTGTTTGTTTTCCCACGTAGAACTGTGGTAGAGGTCTTGTGACCTGGACAGTGTGTTCACTGTTGTTAACCCCGATCCAGGGTGTGGATCACTTTTATATAAACTTTTGAGAGGACTAAGTCTCGGCTTGAGACTGAACCTCTTGGTTACTTCTCTGTGTTTATAGTTATACTCTATATCCATACTATACATATTTATTTCATATTCCGCTGCTATTATTTTGAAATATACTCTATCTTCAAAGCTACTTTGATAATTAAATTCGCAAGTGTTTATATTTATTATAAATCAGTAAATTAGTTTCAAAAGTTAATTTAATCATAAGATTAAGTTAACTGAGAACTAATCAATCTTTGAGAAGCTAATTGAACCTTTATAATCTACATAAATTCACTACAGTTTAATTTGTTTTTGAAATTGGGGGATTTTATTAGAAATTGTTTTTAACAGAAAATTTTAATTGGAACTCAATTCACCCCCCTCTTGAGTGTCCACTCCGACCAACACTTGGTATCAGAGGGAAGTAAATACTTTCTAAAAGTGCTCTGCTTTTGAACTGTGATTTTAGTTGTATTTTAAAGTTCTTAAAATTTCTGTTATTTCTAAATTTTTATCTCTTTAAAATTATTTTTTTGTAATATTATGGATAATAGACTTGAGGGTGCTGCTACTAACCGTCCACCTTTCTTCAATGGAACTAATTATGCTCAGTGGAAACTGAAAATGAAAATTCATCTAGAAAGCATAGGTTTTGATATTTGGACTGCTATTGAATCTGAATACAAAATTCCCACTACTGCTAGATCTACTTGGGATGAACCTACAAAGACTGCTTACAATAACAATTGTAAAGCTATGAATGCTCTGTACTGTGCTCTAGGAGATGAAGAGTTTAATAGAATTTCTGCATGTAAAACTGCATATGAAATTTGGGATACCTTAGCTGTTTCTCATGAAGGAACAACTAATGTTAAGGAGATGAGATTGAATACCTATACTATTAAGTATGATAATTTTAAGATGAAGCCTGATGAACCCATTTCTGATATGTATCTCAGGTTCAATGAAATTGTCAACACAATGACCTCTCTGGGAAAGGATGTTCCAGCAAAGGAACAAATTATGAGAATTTTGAGATGTCTACCTGAAAGATGGAGAGGAACCTCTGTCTCCATTAGAGAATCCTGTGACATTGCTACTCTACCTGTCAAGGAATTAATTGGTAAGCTGATGATGTATGAAGAAGAGCTTAAAGTAAATAAAGAAGAAGATGATGAACCTAAAAGGAAGTCTATTGCCTTCAAGACTACAACCTCAAAGAATAAGGATAAGGAAAAGCTTCAAGCTATCAATGAAAGTTCAAGCAGTGAGGAAAGTGAAAATGATTCTGACAGTGATGATGAGATGGCTCAAATAGCCAGGAGATTCAAAAAGTTCTATAGGAAAAAGAAATTCTTTAGGAAACCAAATTACAAGGGAAAGTATGACCAACAAGGCAAATGGAAAAAGGACTGGAAGAAGAATGACAAATCAGATGATGTTGTCTGCTATGAGTGCAAGAGGAAAGGACACATTAAAGCCGACTGTCCAAAGCTGAAGTATAAAAAGAAATATGAATACAAGGATAACAAGTACAAGAAGGCCATGAAGGCTACTTGGAGTGCTTCAGAAGACAGCACAAGTGAAGCTGAATCTTCAGACTCTGAAAAGAATCGGGCCAACATGTGTTTCATGACAAACACTTCTGAGGTAACATCAGAGACTCCTGCTTTTAATTCATACTATTCTGGAGAAGATTCTGACTCAGAAAACATGTCAAAATCTGAATTGTTTGAATACTGTGACATGCTAGAAGAAACATGTAATGAGCTTAAAGATAAATATAAAGGTCTAAAGAAACAGTATGCTTTAAGTGTTAAGCATAAATCTGATCTGGATATAGAAGTAGAAAAGAATGATCAGCTGCTTAAAGAGAATACTGAACTAAAATTGTCTAATGAGCAACTCAAGAAAGACTTAGAGAAGTTCACCAATGGTAAAAATACTCTAACACAAATGCTAGGAAAGCAAGTTGCACCTAGATACACTACTGGTATAGGATACCAACCTGGACAAAGGAAAGTTGCCAAAACTAGATTCATTCCTAAATCTGGACAGAAGATAGTTAATTCTGGAACTTCTTATGCCTCAACCAGTTATATTCATAGTTATGAATCTAATAAGGTTTATGTAGAGACCCGAAGCCTGACGTACATAGACTTTACATTACTTTTGCGGAATACTTAGTACATAACAAAAACACACACACACAAGGATCGTAATAGTTTAGTGTCTTTGGAAACTCGGAACGTAATCTTCTAATCGTGGTGAAAGATCTTCAATATCTCCCATAAAGATCTTCCCTTTTTTTTACCTAAAACCTTTCTTTATATCCTGGGGAAAAGAAAACATAAAAGGGTGAGCTCAAATGCTCAGTAAGGGTATACAAAAGAAATAAAAATCATATCATATCTTTTTGAAAATCATAACCTGCAAAAGAGATCATAATATCTTAACATGGAACAAATCATAGAAGTGAAACTGAGATCACCATAATCATAACATGAAACTTGAAACTTTGTGGCATGCACACATAATCATGGAAAATCATTTCTTGTTAGTCATGACTCATTGCCAAGACTATCTTAGTGGACAAAGTCCCTTTCTGAATCGAGTAATCCTCGTTTCAGTCCTGTTTCACTGAACCGGTATAACCTACCATTCCAGCCATGTCTATCTCATGAGATATAAAATCTTTACCCAATGCATTGGAGGGAGATATAGTTCCCACCCATCTCATAATGATACCATTCTTATGTGTGCCACAAAATCATAAATCATACATCATTTCATAACCCATGTAATAAAAATGGGATTCTTAAACAACATGACATCATAAAACCATTCATATAAGATAAAGGAATTCATAAACATAATTCCATCACAGCATAGTAAAATCAATGTAAAAATATGGATAGAAACAGAACACTTTATTATCTTAGATGGAAAATAATTTTGATAAAACACTTGAAATGAATTCTTGAGGAAAATATCCTTTCTTCTTCAAAATCAATTTCTTTTCACAAAACATCATGAATTTTTAAAAGAAAGAGATTTTATTAAAAATAGTCATGAAATATTTTTTAGGAAGATTCATGAAAATAAGGCTTTATAAAACCGTTAAAATCCGTTCGTGCCGTTTAAGTTTAAAAAACATTCTTCGTACTTTTGCCGGAAAAGTCAAAAAGTACCTCGTACGGAAAAACGACAAAAGATTCCTTTTATATTCTTTACTAAAAACTCACCTAAGGGTAAAATTGGATTTAAACTATTGCAAGTGGGTGGAAACAATATTACATATTGAGGGAACATGGATGTGGATGATAAAATACACCCCAGTAAATACATACGAATAAACAATCTCGGATAAAAATGAGATTGTGATATTTCCCTTACCTTAGGTCCGACTTGCTTTGTAACTGTCCGAACCTCCTGTATAATGATTTAAATCATGTTATTGACTTATTACAGAATCATATTCATTGTTATGATATCATATATGGTTCACTTATGACATTATATTACCCGTTCTTTTGTAAATTCCATGTTAAAGAAGCCTTTTGGGTAAAATCGTTTCATTTATCGTAGGTGTTTTGACTTGTTGTTCTTGAAATCATTATTACTTATATCATGATTTACTTACTTCCAGAATATAAAATATGATTTATATATCATATATATTCAGTATATATATATATATAATAGATAGATAAATAAAATGAAAAACACCGTTCATGGAGACGGTAGTCCGTACGTACGCATGAACGCTGTTTTTCTTTCCTTATTGTCCTGAAATGGAAGTAAGTAGATGACATACATATGTATATATATACATAAATCCAGTAGCTTTATAATGTCATATATTTCATTATTATTTCTTATATATACATTATAATCATTCTTAAATGGTTAACATGGAGAATGAATCTCATCGCGTCGTGGAGACGGTAGTCCGTACGTACGCACGAGCGATGATATCATTTCTATAAATATTGAATTGAATTGGAGTGTATTATACAATATATCAGAATCAATATGATGTTTTAATAACTATTTATAGTTATTCTTTACACCATTATACCCATCCATGTAAGGTGGTGGTGGAAAATAGATTACACCACGGCGTGGAGACGGTATTCCGTACGTACGCACGCGGGGTGATTTCTTTTTCCGTAGGATGGATAGATGGTGAAATAGGTTTGTTTCATACTTATAATAACATATCAGTATATGAGTGATACTGATGTTATTACTTCATAATGAAACAACCTAATAAGAAGAAGTGGAAGAAGAAATAAAGATGAAAGAATTGGTAACGGTAATTACCTCTTCTTTGAAGTGCCTCTTTGAGACCTCCTCTTAGGGCACTAAAATTGGTATTGGAGGAATACCAGAACCTCTAGGATGTTTCTAGGGAAGTGGAGAGGAGAAATTGGCAGGGGTTGGCCGAGCTTGAGTGCTCAAATTGGTGTGAGGAGGAGGGGAAGGAGGTGTCCTTTTATAAGGGAGGAGAGGGGTACCTTAGGAATTCTTAAAAATATTAATTTATAATAAATCTAACCCCACTTAAAAACCTCCAAAAATGACTCATATTCGAAGCTTAGATGCGATAGGGTTGTAATCTCATCAACCAATCAAATTTAGACATGTTTGGATCTTATTTTAAACCTTATCAATTAGATTTAACTCTAAGTTAAATAATTTTACTTTTACCGTGTCTTTTTGTTTTCTTTCACTATATGGTTAATACACTTACTATAACATGCCAAATGAACCCCAAATTGTTTATTATTAATATATATATCCTTATCTAAGTCATTTGGCCGAACCTTAGATTTTTAGGAATAAAATAACAATTAATAATATAATATTTGATTTAAAAACTATTTTGTGTCAATTTTGACACCATTTGATATATGATTTTTGTGAAAGTCATAACAGAATTAAATGTTCGAACCAAGTTGATTAAATCAACATTAATATATCATAGTAACCTATAAAATTAGTGGAATTCATAAAAATTCTCAAATTACATTTATTTTGGTGTTTATAACATCAATTATGTCAATATTTCATAAATAAGATAATTACTGCATCATCTTTGTGTCATAAATTAATTAACTTATTTGATGTCTAAAATTTACAAATAAAATACCATTATGTAGGAAATCTTTTTAGCTTTCTAATGAATATTTATAGTCGAATTTATCTTATGTATAACCCCATATTAAAAATTATTTACTTATTAAACTTTGATTTTAACTATTTTAACCTTTCTTTAAATAAATTAATAATAAATGTCCTAATCTAATCCAAGTGGGCCTAAATGGTCATATTTTATTCCTAAGTTTGTTTTTGGTCGAATTACACTTGTCCAATAGAATTAGGACATGTGTTAGGGTAATAGTAATATCATATTTACCCTTAGTTACCCTATTTACTATTAACCGCGGTAAAAATAGTAAAAAGTTACTATTCACCAAAAAAATTATTTTTATCTCATTGAACCACATTTTAGTCCTTGATATTAACCGTGTCTCTCGGATTTTCGAAATTCCATTCACAGAAGCGGTAAAATTAAGTTTTATGCAAAATTCAGTTTTTAACCTACCACTTAGTAGTTTCACTATTCATAAAAAATTGATGTTTTTCAGAACAATGCCAAAATTTCATCCCAAGCTATATTTCATATTCCGAATTCAAAAATGAAGTCTATTTTACCAAATTCATAACATAAAAGTTGCATTAATTAATTTTATAATTAAATCCCGCTGTTAAAACAAATAGCGTGTTTTTAAGAAACAATATCTATCAAAAGATTGACACTTGTTTATGTCTAGTTTAAATGTGAAACTACATCCAATGACCAACATTGTATTAAATTGTAAAAATATATTCTAAATATACTTTAAAACCACTCAAATTAATGATTTATCACTATTAATTATTTCGATTAAAAAAGTTGTTTTTAATTATAATTTAGTAATTTTCACTATTCATCAGAATATGAAAGTTATCCGAAAAGTACCAAAATTTCACCTTAGGCTAAATTCGATACTTAGAATCCAAAAATAAAGTTCATTTTGAAAAATAAGATTTACTGGATTTCAAAAAGTGGTTATTACTATTCATAATGGCTAGTTTTAATAATATTTTTATAGCATATCGTTGTTTAGTGAAACTCGGTATTGCGTACTACACACGCTATCGAGGAAGGTCGCGATTGCGTGTAATGCAAGTCAAGTCAAGGATGTGTGTTGTGCAAGCTCCTTTTGGTGTAGCGTACAACACAAGACATTAATAAAATTAAAAAGAATATTTTTTTTATAAAATCTTGGGCTGTTACATTCTACCCCCCTTAAAATAAATTTCGCCCTCGAAATTCGTCGGGGTTATAAATGGTTTACTATTTGAAAGTTTCTTTAATAGAAACCCACATCGTAAAAGGGAATACCAAAACTTGTCTTTAAAAACTAAAGTATGAAATGTAACGATTACCCAAATAAACTAATCACTGGGTTTCCACATAGGTGAAAATATGGATATGGAAGAGAAATCTAACCATCATGTTCTGATGGAGAGTGGTAGAGAACATGGCTATGGAAAATCCAGTAATCACAAATCCATAAATTTGTGATGATCTAAGGTACCATCTGATTCATCAGGTATAAGATCACTAGGACAACATTTTTGGTTTTCAAGATCATTTCCCTAAAGTTGAAAATTTGAATTAGAATAAATACTTACTTTATTTTGATACAATATCACTGTTGTTCGTGCCTTGAACAATTTCCACTTCATCTCTTAAATAAATGAAGTTGAATTTGTTATTCGTGAAGTGTTAGCAGATGATGTGATAGAATGACGGGTCATTCCATCTGTCTCAAACAAAAGGTAAGCAAAAGTTATTAAATATACATAAGTCATTCAATAGTGAGTTTAATCATATATAGTTCCTAAAATGGACTTATACTTCATATATCATACTGCTTAATATAATAAAACTAGTTTCTACTAAACAGGGACTTCCTGTAGGCCAGTGGTAGGCGATAAAGGCCAGTCGCACTTTGGTTGTGGGTTCGATTCCTACAGCCTTGTCTGAAGCGATGGGCTGTCGCCCGTCCTGCAGGTTGTCCCTTTTTCTAAAACTACGTTACTATAACATCCCATCAATAATATCGAAAATCTTCTATCCTTAAACAATACTAACTTATGTCCAACATAATCCAGTCTAATCTTTAGGCTTATAATACTGCAGTCCACTCTCATAATATAGTGACAACGATTACCAGAGATTTAATACTGTCGTTGATCCCCACATATCATAAGATATGTCTTGTTGGTCACATTCCAAACATTCAAAGTCCTTAATCGTGTATTCTCTTGAATACCTTAGTGAAAACATGAGTGCAGTTAAAAGTTAACACTTTCCACATACCAAAATCCTCAAAATTATTTATACTCAAACCATGATATCACTTAGTCCTTATATCAATCATGAGCTCATGAATACAATAAAACATCTCATTATCTTCTTATCCTTTCATTATGCACTTATCATCTACTTTCCAAAAGTATCTGAATAACCTTTCATGGTTACTGGTAACATTAATCAGACAACAATGTAACAATCCTTACATGTCTCTTTATTCCATAGTACCATGAGATTACTTATACAACATTACACATGATAAACATGTAATCATTCCACTACATTCTTAAACCATTAACCGAGCTTCAACAATTCTTTCATCTCACATATCATTTGTAGTCTCTTCATCACCATCCACATAAATACTACCCATATGGCCATACTGATTCTCTTCATGAGTCTTTCCCTTAGGACATTGGTTTGCATAATGCCCATACATTCCACATTTAAAACACTTAACCATTTTTGATGTCGTAGCAATACCATTATCCTCATCCATGGTGTTAACTGAACCTTTTCCTTTGCACTTACTTGCTTTGTGTCCTTCTTTTCCACACCCAAATCATCTTCCAGTTCCTTTGAAACATTCTCCTTGATGCCTCTTCCCACATGAATTACATAGGGGAAATTGAACTTTCTTTCCTCTATGATCATCATGAAACTCCATCTTTCTCTTATTAGTCGAGTCAGGAAACCCAAATTTTACTTTATTGATCATATTATGAGATTGCTGATTCGGCATAATAATTATGTTTGGACTTCCAAATCCCATTTCATTATGAAGAATATCATTCCATTTTCCATCATTTCCTCCATTATCGTGAATCACCATGTTTCCAGCCATTTTCTAAAACCCAAAAAGAATAGCGTGAGAGGCAAAAATCATGCTAGGGAAAACAACATAATAAAGGGGGAGTACCTTGAACATATAACATCTTAGGTTTAATTCTATAATCGTTAGCGTAGTTCTAGTACTATAACCTATACGTATACTTAACCTTAGGGACATCCCTAGACATACCTTAGAAATATCTCTAGGGATCTCACTAACGTTTTCGCATCCTAGTTTCCAAAGGTTGACTAAACCTTTCCTCTGATACCAACTGTAGAGACCCGAAGCCTGACGTACATAGACTTTACATTACTTTTGCGGAATACTTAGTACATAACAAAAACACACACACACAAGGATCGTAATAGTTTAGTGTCTTTGGAAACTCGGAACGTAATCTTCTAATCGTGGTGAAAGATCTTCAATATCTCCCATAAAGATCTTCCCCTTTTTTTTTTACCTAAAACCTTTCTTTATATCCTGGGGAAAAGAAAACATAAAAGGGTGAGCTCAAATGCTCAGTAAGGGTATACAAAAGAAATAAAAATCATATCATATCTTTTTGAAAATCATAACCTGCAAAAGAGATCATAATATCTTAACATGGAACAAATCATAGAAGTGAAACTGAGATCACCATAATCATAACATGAAACTTGAAACTTTGTGGCATGCACACATAACATTGGAAAATCATTTCTTGTTAGTCATGACTCATTTCCAAGACTATCTTAGTGGACAAAGTCCCTTTCTGAATCGAGTAATCCTCGTTTCAGTCCTGTTTCACTGAACCGGTATAACCTACCATTCCAGCCATGTCTATCTCATGAGATATAAAATCTTTACCCAATGCATTGGAGGGAGATATAGGTCCCACCCATCTCATAATGATACCATTCTTATGTGTGCCACAAAATCATAAATCATACATCATTTCATAACCCATGTAATAAAAATGGGATTCTTAAACAACATGACATCATAAAACCATTCATATAAGATAAAGGAATTCATAAACATAATTCCATCACAGCATAGTCAAATCAATGTAAAAATATGGATAGAAATAGAACACTTTATTATCTTAGATGGAAAATAATTTTGATAAAACACTTGAAATGAATTCTTGAGGAAAATATCCTTTCTTCTTCAAAATCAATTTCTTTTCACAAAACATCATGAATTTTTAAAAGAAAGAGATTTTATTAAAAATAGTCATGAAATATTTTTTAGGAAGATTCATGAAAATAAGGCTTTATAAAACCGTTAAAATCCGTTCGTGCCGTTTAAGTTTAAAAAACATTCTTCGTACTTTTGCCGGAAAAGTCAAAAAGTACCTCGTACGGAAAAACGACAAAAGATTCCTTTTATATTCTTTACTAAAAAATCACCTAAGGGTAAAATTGGATTTAAACTATTGCAAGTGGGTGGAAACAATATTACATATTGAGGGAACATGGATGTGGATGATAAAATACACCCCAGTAAATACATACGAATAAACAATCTCGGATAAAAATGAGATTGTGATATTTCCCTTACCATAGGTCCGACTTGCTTTGTAACTGTCCGACCCTCCTGTATAATGATTTAAATCATGTTATTGACTTATTACAGAATCATATTCATTGTTATGATATCATATATGGTTCACTTATGACATTATATTACCCGTTCTTTTGTAAATTCCATGTTAAAGAAGCGTTTTGGGTAAAATCGTTTCATTTATCGTAGGTGTTTTGACTTGTTGTTCTTGACATCATTATTACTTATATCATGATTTACTTACTTCCAGAATATAAAATATGATTTATATATCATATATATTCAGTATATATATATATATAATAGATAGATAAATAAAATGAAAAACACCGTTCATGGAGACGGTAGTCCGTACGTACGCATGAACGCTGTTTTTCTTTCCTTATTGTCCTGAAATGGAAGTAAGTAGATGACATACATATGTATATATATACATAAATCCAGTATCTTTATAATGTCATATATTTCATTATTATTTCTTATATATACATTATAATCATTCTTAAATGGTTAACATGGAGAATGAATCTCATCGCGTCGTGGAGACGGTAGTCCGTACGTACGCACGAGCGATGATATCATTTCTATAAATATTGAATTGAATTGGAGTGTATTATAAAATATATCAGAATCAATATGATGTTTTAATAACTATGTATAGTTATTCTTTACACCATTATACCCATCCATGTAAGGTGGTGGTGGAAAATAGATTACACCACGGCGTGGAGACGGTATTCCGTACGTACGCACGCGCGGTGATTTCTTTTTCCGTAGGATGGATAGATGGTGAAATAGGTTTGTTTCATACTTATAATAACATATCAGTATATTAGTGATACTGATGTTATTACTTCATAATGAAACAACCTAATAAGAAGAAGTGGAAGAAGAAATAAAGATGAAAGAATTGGTAACGGTAATTACCTCTTCTTTGAAGTGCCTCTTTGAGACCTCCTCTTAGGGCACTAAAATTGGTATTGGAGGAATACCAGAACCTCTAGGATGTTGCTAGGGAAGTGGAGAAGAGAAATTGGCAGGGGTTGGCCGAGCTTGAGTGCTCAAATTGGTGTGAGGAGGAGGGGAAGGAGGTGTCCTTTTATAAGGGAGGAGAGGGGCACCTTAGGAATTCTTAAAAATATTAATTTATAATAAATCTAACCCCACTTAAAAACCTCCAAAAATGACTCATATTCGAAGATTAGATGCGATAGGGTTGTAATATCATCAACCAATCAAATTTAGACATGTTTGGATCTTATTTTAAACCTTATCAATTAGATTTAACTCTAAGTTAAATAATTTTACTTTTACCGTGTCTTTTTGTTTTCTTTCACTATATGGTTAATACACTTACTATAACATGCCAAACGAACCCCAAATTGTTTATTATTAATATATATATCCTTATCTAAGTCATTTGGCCGAACCTTAGATTTTTAGGAATAAAATAACAATTAATAATATAATATTTGATTTAAAAACTATTTTGTGTCAATTTTGACACCATTTGATATATGATTTTTGTGAAAGTCATAACAGAATTAAATGTTCGAACCAAGTTGATTAAATCAACATTAATATATCATAGTAACCTATAAAATTAGTGTAATTCATAAAAATTCTCAAATTACATTTATTTTGGT
Source organism: Viscum album (assembly GCA_963277665.1). Classification (NCBI taxonomy): domain Eukaryota; kingdom Viridiplantae; phylum Streptophyta; class Magnoliopsida; order Santalales; family Viscaceae; genus Viscum; species Viscum album. The sequence continues at coordinate 284,024,917 of OY728129.1, forward strand.
GTTTATAACATCAATTATGTCAATATTTCATAAATAAGATAATTACTGCATCATCTTTGTGTCATAAATTAATTAAATTATTTGATGTCTAAAATTTACAAATAAAATACCATTATGTAGGAAATCTTTTTAGATTTCTAATGAATATTTATAGTCGAATTTATCTTATGTATAACCCCATATTAAAAATGATTTACTTATTAAACTTTGATTTTAACTATTTTAACCTTTCTTTAAATAAATTAATAATAAATGTCCTAATCTAATCCAAGTGGGCCTAAATGGTCATATTTTATTCCTAAGTTTGTTTTTGGTCGAATTACACTTGTCCAATAGAATTAGGACATGTGTTAGGGTAATAGTAATATCATATTTACCCTTAGTTACCCTATTTACTATTAACCGCGGTAAAAATAGTAAAAAGTTACTATTCACCAAAAAAAATTATTTTTATCTCATTGAACCACATTTTAGTCCTTGATATTAACTGTGTCTCTCGGATTTTCGAAATTCCATTCACAGAAGCGGTAAAATTAAGTTTTATGCAAAATTCAGTTTTTAACCTACCACTTAGTAGTTTCACTATTCATCAAAAATTGATGTTTTTCAGAACAATGCCAAAATTTCATCCCAAGCTATATTTCATATTCCGAATTCAAAAATGAAGTCTATTTTACCAAATTCATAACATAAAAGTTGCATTAATTAATTTTATAATTAAATCCCGCTGTTAAAACAAATAGCGTGTTTTTAAGAAACAATATCTATCAAAAGATTGACACTTGTTTATGTCTACTTTAAATGTGAAACTACATCCAATGACCAACATTGTATTAAATTGTAAAAATATATTCTAAATATACTTTAAAACCACTCAAATTAATGATTTATCACTATCAATTATTTCGATTAAAAAAGTTGTTTTTAATTATAATTTAGTAATTTTCACTATTCATCAGAATATGAAAGTTATCCGAAAAGTACCAAAATTTCACCTTAGGCTAAATTCGATACTCCGAATCCAAAAATAAAGTTCATTTTGAAAAATAAGATTTACTGGATTTCAAAAAGTGGTTATTACTATTCATAATGGCTAGTTTTAATAATATTTTTATAGCATATCGTTGTTTAGTGAAACTCGGTATTGCGTACTACACACGCTATCGAGGAAGATCGCGATTGCGTGTAATGCAAGTCAAGTCAAGGATGTGTGTTGTGAAAGCTCCTTTTGGTGTAGCGTACAACACAAGACATTAATAAAATTAAAAAGAATATTTTTTTTTATAAAATCTTGGGCTGTTACAGTTTATCTTTCAAAGAATGTTATTTCTACAAATTATATGAGACCCATTAGACAAATATGGGTACCTAAAGTGTTATTGGCTAACCTGTCTGGACCCAAGAAGATCTGGGTACCAAAACCATCTTCCATCTAAATCTGTTTTGTAGGAGACCTGCTTGAAGAGCTGTTACAAGAAGATATGGTATTTGGACAGTGGGTGCTCAAGACACATGACTGGAGATTATTCTTGCTTCAAGAGCTTAATAAAGGTTGATGGAGGTCATGTCACCTTTGGTGATAACTCTAAAGGAAAAATCATCGGCCTAGGCCAGATTGGTAACACTGATTCAATTTTGATTTCTAAAGTTTTATTTGTTGATGGACTTAAATATAACCTGTTAAGCATTTCTCAGTTATGTGATGATGGTTTTCATGTTAAATTTGAAAATGATTCTTGCAATGTTTTTAACTCTAAAAATGTTTTAGTATTTTCTGCTTTAAGAAATGAAAATGTCTATGCTGTTGATTTAGATTCTTTAGCTAAACAGAACATTCCTTGTTTAAATGCTTTTCATAAAGAGTCTTGGCTTTGGCATAGAATATTAGGACACTGCAATGTGCACTCACTTAGAAAACTTTCTAGGAAGAACTTGGTTAGAGACTTACCCAAACTTGAATTTCCAGCAGACAAAGTTTGTAATCCCTGTCAAAAGGGAAAACAACACAAAGTTTCTTTTAAATCAAAGAAAGAAGTTTCAACTTCTCAACCACTTGAATTGGTTCACATGGATTTGTTTGGACCATCAAGAGTTTCTAGTTTAAATGGGAAGCACTATGTCTATGTTCTCGTAGATGACTTTTCTAGATATACTTGGGTATATTTTCTAGCTCACAAAAGTGAAGCTTGTTCTTACTTTGTTAAATACTCCAAGTCTATAGAAAATCTTAGTGGACTCAAGATTAAGACCCTAAGAAGTGATCATGGTCGTGAGTTTGAAAATCAAGATTTTGAATCTTACTGCTCACTCAATGGCTATTCTCATAACTTTTCTGCCCCTAGGACGCCCCAACAGAATGGTGTAGTAGAAAGAAGAAACAGAACCCTGCAAGAAATTGCTAGGACCATGCTCAATGAATATGACCTGCCAATTTACTTTTGGGCTGAAGCTGTTAATACAGCTTGTTATGTCATTAATAGAGTCTTGATCAGACCTGTTCTAAAGAAAACCCCTTATGAGTTGTGGAACCATAGGAAACCTAAGGTTAACTACTTCAAAGTTTTTGGCTGCAAAGTCTTTATTCTGAATACTAAAGATAATCTGGATAAATTTGCATCCAAGAGTGATGAAGGAATTTTCCTAGGCTACTCTATCTCTAGTAAAGCCTATAGAGTTTTCAATAAGAGAACCAAATGTGTGGAAGAATCTGTTCACATCAAATTTGATGAAACTGATCCACATGAGCCTAAAACCTCTCTTGGGAATCTTGAAGAAGATTTGTCTATTCTGGACCTTAATGATAAATCTAAAGAACCTATTATAAAAGCATCCAGTTCTGGACATTATCCAGAATCTGCTTCTGTTGAACCTCAATCTCTAGATGAACCTGAAATTTCTAGCCCTATCTGTTCAAGACCATCTAGGACTTTAAAGAACCATCCTTTAGATGCTGTTGTAGGAAATCTAGATAGAGGAACACAAACTAGAGCTTCTCTAAGAAACCAGGTTGAACATCAAGCTTTTCTTTCACAGTCAGAACCTAAAAATATCAATGATGCTATCAATGATGAATTTTGGGTAATGGCTATGCAAGAAGAATTAAATCAGTTTGAAAGAAACAAAGTCTGGGAATTAGTTGACAGACCTAAGGACACTTTGACAATAGGCACAAAATGGGTGTTTAGAAATAAAGTAGATGAATCTGGAAATATAGTTAGAAACAAAGCTAGACTAGTTGCACAAGGATACAGTCAAGAAGAAGGTATAGACTATGAGGAAACTTTTGCACCTGTAGCTAGACTAGAAGCCATTAGGATCTTACTTGCATATGCTGCACATCTGGATTTCAAATTATATCAAATGGATGTTAAAAGTGCATTTCTAAATGGTTTTATAATTGAAGATGTTTTTGTAGAACAACCACCTGGATTTACTAATCCCCATTTTCCAAATCAAGTTTTTAAACTTTCTAAAGCTTTGTATGGTTTGAAACAAGCTCCAAGAGCTTGGTATGATAGACTTAGCAATTTCCTTATTTCAAAAGGTTTTACTAAAGGGATTGCTGATCCAACTCTTTTCATTAAAAGAATTTCTAAAGATGTTTTAGTTGTACAAATATATGTTGATGATATTATTTTTGGATCTTCTAAAAACTCCTTATGTACTGATTTTTCAAAGGTTATGCAAAATGAATTTGAAATGAGCTTAATGGGAGAGCTTAAGTATTTTCTTGGATTTCAAATCTTTCAAACTAAAAATGGTATTATTTTGAATCAAAGTAAATATACAAAGGATCTTTTAAAACGTTTTGGATTGAATAGTATTAAGGAAAGTAATACACCTATGAGTACTACCTGTAAATTGGATGTTGATGAAACTGGGAAACCAGTTGATCAAACCAATTACAGAGGTATGATTGGAAGCTTACTTTATCTTACTGCTAGTCGACCAGATATTATGTTTAGTGTGTGTATGTGTGCTAGATTTCAAGCTAATCCTAAAGAATCACACTTATTAGCTGTTAAACGGATTTTTAAGTATCTTAAGTATACTATAAATTTAGGTTTGTTTTACCCAAAAGGACAATCCTTTGAGTTAATGAGTTATTCAGATGCTGACTTTGCTGGTTGTAAGTTAGATAGAAAAATCACATCTGGAACATGTCATTTGCTTGGAAAATCCCTAGTATCATGGTGTAGTAAGAAACAGAATTCAGTTGCATTGTCTACTGCCGAGGCAGAATACATAGCTGCTGGTAGTTGCTGTGCACAAATTTTGTGGATGAAACACACTCTATTGGATTATGGATTTGATCTTAAACATGTTTCAATTAACTGTGACAACACTAGTGCAATCAACTTATCCAAGAACCCTGTGTCTCACTCTAGAACTAATCACATTGATGTCAGACATCACTTTCTAAGAGATCATTACCAGAAGGGTGATATTTCTCTAGAATTTGTTAATTCTGAAAATCAATTAGCTGACATCTTCACAAAGCCCTTATGCTCTGAAAGAATGAAATTTATTAAACAAGAATTGTGTATGATTGATCTGTGAAACTGATCTGTGAAACTGATCTGTGAAACTGATATGTGAAACTGATCTGTGAAACTGATCTGTGAAACTGATCTGTGAAACTGATCTGTGAAACTGATCTGTGAAACTGATTTGTGAAACCGATCTGTGGAACCGATCTGTCACACTGTTCTGTCAAACCGATTTTTTTTAAATTACTTTTTATTAATTAGTAAATTACTTTTTATGGGAACCCTAAATGATAAAATAAATGATACGCGGCTATTTATCTTCCCTAAACCTTTGACCTTTCATTTCCCACCGAACCTCTCAACCTCTCTTCCCCTCTGCTTCGAACCTTCGAACCTTCGAACTCCTGCCTCTCCAAAATCCTCGAATGGCTAAGCAAAAGAGACCGAGCAAAGGACCGGATAGCCCTGTACCTTCAAAGCGTGCTCGAGGCGAGTCGAGCAGTACCTCTCAACGATCAGTAAATCCAAACCTGGAAACTCGGATTGTAGCTGTAGAAAAAGAAGTAAACTCGGCGTGGCTTCTGTCAAGTAAGTCCCTGTTGCTACAAGCTCTTGAATCGCAAGGATGGATAGACTGGTTTTCAGACAATGCCCGAATAGATTATCCAAAGCTAGTACATGAGTTTTACATGAACCTGAAAATCACGCTTGATGGTGTGAAAGCTGCTAGGATGTCGTCTGTTTTAAAAGGAAAGAAAATATCTTTCTCATCTAAGCAGTGGGCTGAATGTTTAAACGTACCTCATGAAGGTAGATATGAGGACTATGCTGGCAATATACCCCCAGTCACTGACTATTTTTCTTATGAGCTAGCGCTAGAGCTTCTAACTGGAAACAGAGAATCAAGGAGAATCACAGCTTCAGAATTAGATGGTGAAAGCAGACTCCTATTCAAGTTTATTCAGCACCAACTTTGCCCTCGAAGAGGAGATTTTGCTGCTGTTAAGTTTCAAGATGTTTTTCTATTGTTTCTGCTCAAAACCCATGAAAAGATAAACCTGTGTAGATATGTGATGGTCCACATAGCTAGTATGCTGAAACCTTCCAAGAAAGCCACAGCGTTGTTTTATTCAAAAATGATATCTACTATGCTCCAGAATCTGGAATGTGTTGATGAAGATGATGAAGTTGTTGAAACAGAGCGTACCTTCTGCCTCAACAAAGAGATCTGCAAGAGGATGAAAATCAATTGGAATCCATGGAAGAAATGTTGGGTTGCAGATGAAGATAAGTTGTATGAAGCCTACAATCCCATAGATCATGGAAAGAGGCCAAAGGATTTGAGAGATCCTGGATTAAAACCAAATGAGGAACCAATTTATTCTGATGATGATGAGCAAGAAAAAGCTGCAACTGAAGAAGTAAGTGTGTCTTCTCCTGATGATAGGAGTGATCCAGACACTACTAGCCCCAAGAAAAGAATAGAATTTGGACCTGCTAGTCCACCCTTAACCCTACCAGAGTCAGAACCTATTCTTGATGATGAAGAAGATTCTGATACTGAGGAATATCACAGTGAAACCTCTGAGAAGAGTAATAATGAGCAAGGTGATGCTGATGACAATCTTGGTGGTGATGATGATGATGCTGATGATGTTGAAGCTGCTGTTGATGGTGTTAATAGACCGGTGGATGGTCTTGCTGTCGATCAAGTGGAACAACCTCAGTCAGTACCAGAAATCCATATCAGTGGCAAGACTGACTCATCAAAAATCAGTGGAACATCATGCTATGAGAAACCAAACTACACCCTGTGTGCTGCTGTGTGGGATGACTACCCTGGATATGCTGTTTTGGGCTTAGACTATTCTGAAGAAGAAGACGAATTGCCAGAATCTGCTGCAGCTGTGAAAAGGAACCTTCCAAGAGAAGCAAGGTCTATTCCTACTGTTGATCCTGTAAATGTGAATTTACCTGGTTCTGAAATCTCTCGAGCTGATCTTGATAAGTTTAAGACTGATTTTCTAACCACTGTGAGAGATATAGTCAGAGAAGAACTTTCCAATGCCCTTCATCAAGTATCTCTGCAAGTTTCTGAAAATTCCTTGAAAGCTTTTTCAACGGCAGTCTCAGATGTTCTCAAGCCAGACTTGACTGCTACTGGTGAATTTGTTGGTAGGCACATAGCCTCTTTGAATCAAACTTTGAAGGATCTCCAAGTTAGCTTAGTTTCTCTATCAAATGAGTTCAGATCAACCATCTCTGGTATGATGGTAGTTTTGAGAAATCTGATTGAACATCTCAACAAGTCTGACCTGAGGAAGTTGAAAGCTGAACTAACTCACATAGTCGGCCAAGCCAGTACAGGCAAGGTAACCAAAATCACTACCCGTGAGATAGAAGCTCTCAGAGAAGTTGTGCATGCAGAGCTAGCTGCTGTAAGACAAATTCTTGACTTAGAATCTTTGAGGAGGATGAAAGAGCTCTGTGATAATAGTCATAAGATGGCCTTAGTATATTCAGCGGATGCTAAGAAAGACCTGCAAGAGATCAAGGAAAAAGTTGATACTTACTTTTCCAAGATTTATACAAAGCATGAGATGGCTGCAAACTTCAAAGTCTTGGCAGAGAATCTGAAATTACCTCCAGTCACTCAGGCCTTCAACACTCAAGTTCGTCAATTGCAAGATTTTGTCCCTTCCTTGGCACAGTTCATGGAAAACAAGGATGATTTTGAAAAAGCTATGAAGTATGGAGCAGAAGTCATTCAGGACTTCATTCATCTGTTGAAGCCTTACTTGGATGCACAGGCCACTGCAATTGTACTCCCTACTTCTGAACCTCTCAGTGCCTCTGATGTCACTCCAAATCAGCTGTCTGTTGCCCAAGCTCTATCTCAGTTACGGCCAGTCTCTCAGAAAGCTTCTCATCCAGCTCCTGCTCCTTCTCAACAACCCTCTGTGACACCTTCAACTGCACCTGCCAGAGTTGTCCTGCCGCCACTTCAGCTCCGTGAACCACAACCTACCTCCAAGCCTTCTACATTACCTACCATTGATCCAAAGGATAAAGGGAAAGCCCCTTTGTATCCCAACAAATAGCCCTGTATTGTTTTTGATGGGGTGATCTATGTATTGCTTATCTTTTTCTGTGACTTTATCAAATTTATTTTTCCTTTGTGTTATGTTCTATCCTCTCTGCACCCTGCTTCTCTTTTCCCTTATCTGTTTTCTCTCCTTTTTGATTATCCCAAAGGGGGAGAAAGAAGATATATATATATAATGGGAGAAAGAAGATATATATAATGGGAGAAAGAAGATATATATAATGGGAGAAAGAAGATATATATAATGGGAGAAAGATCTATATAATGGGGGAAATATATATCTAAAGGGGAGTACTCTATATATGAAGAGGGAGATCAATATCTCAGGGGGAGAAATCTGAATACTATATATATGGGAATGTTATTTTAAGAGGGAGATTTTTTTTATTTTATATATATATATGAAGATTTGTGATTATCAAAAAGGGGGAGATTGTTGAGCCCTCTGGAAGATTGCTGATTTCATGTTTATAACTGATGTTTTAATAATCACAAATCATCACAACTCATTGATGCTTAATCTGGTTTGATGTCTCATAAACATAATTCCAATCTATGAATGAATCAGTTATCATGTTTTTAACTATGCTTATTGACTTACAAAGTATGTTGGAAGTCTTCTGGATTCAACAGACATCAGAGTCACCGATCAATCAGACTCACCGATCCATCAGAGTCACCGATCCATCAGAGTCACCGATCCATCAGACTCACCGATCCATCAGACTCACTGATCAATCAGACTCACCGATCCATCAGAGTCACCGATCAATCAGACTCACCGATCCATCAGAGTCACCGATCCATCAGAGTCACCGATCCATCAGACTCACCGATCCATCAGACTCACTGATCCATCAGACTCACCGATCCATCAGACGCACCGATCCATCAGACTCACCGATCCATCAGACGCACCGATCCATCAGACTCACCGATCCAAGGACTCACTGATGTAGATGACTCACCGATGCAAATGAGTCACCGATGCAAATGAGTCACCGATCCAATGACAGACCGATGCTGATCAAAATGACTCACCGATCAGATGACAGACCGATGCTGATCTATCTGAGTCACCGATCATTACTCTAATGCTGATGACCTACTGACCACTTGAACAGTCATAAACAACTGTTTGAATTTCTTTATCTTTATTTTTATTTAATCTAACCAACGGTCATATTAGGTATATTTTAATGCTCTGACAGATTATTAATAAAAGGTTGTCGGATGTCAGGAAACCGTACCTCGTACCTGCGGAAAGGAAACCTTTTCTGTCCTACGGAGCACGTGACATAAATACAAGAAGACGTTGCTGAAAGATACAACAATAACAGAGACAACAAGGAGAGAACACACACAGAGACAAGGAAGCATACGACATACTCAAGAAGAGCTCTGTGCATACAAGAAGAACCAAGCAAGACAGAATCAAATATACAATCAAGCCTACTCAAGAAGAGTGGTGTGCATACAATAGAATATTGAAGAGCTTCATCGACTATATCTCACTGCCTGTGAACCTGAAGCATACGACACTCTGGTTCTCAAACAAAATCGAGAAGAGGACTCAGAATCACTTCTGATTAATTCCAAAACGAGTCCAGTGCTACACTGAAATCACTAGAGCCATTCCTAAACTCTACATCTCTGCTCTGTGATTTATTTATTCTACATTTTGAGCAGTGTGTGTTATCTGCTGTATTAAACACACACACTGACTCCTGTACTTTCACTGGAGGATCTGTAAATCCTCAGCAAACCTTTTACACTTCACTTCCCACTGTGGATAGTGGTAGAGGTCTTGTGACCTGGACAGCTGGCTGCTGTTGTTTGTTTTCCCATGTAGAACTGTGGTAGAGGTCTTGTGACCTGGACAGTGTGTTCACTGTTGTTAACCCCGATCCAGGGTGTGGATCACTTTTATATAAACTTTTGAGAGGACTAAGTCTCGGCTTGAGACTGAACCTCTTGGTTACTTCTCTATGTTTATAGTTATACTCTATATCCATACTATACATATTTATTTCATATTCCGCTGCTATTATTTTGAAATATACTCTATCTTCAAAGCTACTTTGATAATTAAATTCGCAAGTGTTTATATTTATTATAAATCAGTAAATTAGTTTCAAAAGTTAATTTAATCATAAGATTAAGTTAACTGAGAACTAATCAATCTTTGAGAAGCTAATTGAACCTTTATAATCTACATAAATTCACTACAGTTTAATTTGTTTTTGAAATTGGAGGATTTTATTAGAAATTGTTTTTAACAGAAAATTTTAATTGGAACTCAATTCACCCCCCTCTTGAGTGTCCACTCCGACCAACACATAGTTTCCCCAAACTGTGCACCAATCATTCACCCATATAAAAAGACCCAAAAACAATCAAAACCTCTTACTAAACCTCCCCACTTTACCCAAACACTTTATATACTTAAAATACATAACAGAATTGTTACTTACTTAAAATTGGGGGTGCAATATATTCCCATGTAACCAAACATTGATAGGTTTCTTGAGTTCAAACTTTTATAATGTGATGTATGTGATGTATATGGGTAGAAGAATATTTTACCCAAAACTTACATGGAACATTAAAATTCAACATTAGTATGATCCAAAGTATGTATGGGTTAATTTTTATGGTGATTTCTTTAGTACCTTCATTCAGTAAATGTATGCACACATATATGGTTATCATTAGTGACACCATTGCTGGGGTTCTATTTAGTTTTTGACTCACAGCATACACATTCACATTAATGGGTGTGTTAATAATTTATGATAAAATGTAGGTATAGTCACGTGATCTAATATATGTGTGTGGGAAGGATGAACATGGTGGGGATATAGTGATGGGTTTGAGTTTTTTTAAGATTTAGCTGGGTCTTATTTTTATTTCATTATATATTTTTTATGATAATATATATGATCAAACCAATATTATATATTTGATGGGATATATGTCTATATAATACCCATTGGTTATATTTTATACTACATGGGTTATAGATTTAATTACAATTAATATACTGATATTTTTTTTGTATTGGTACAATATAAAATTCATCTGTTTATAGATGTTTAATTCATTTATTTATTATTTTATGACAAGATAAAGTGGGTATGTTTTTACATAATAGGTTTATCTAACCCTTTACTCTATAAAAAACATGTAGTTCATAGGCAAGCACACCTTTTGTGTGTATAACTCTGGCTTGGACTATACAGATGGTTACAAGACCAAAGATGTCAAACATACATATTCTTCTAAACCACTTTAGCTATGTAAATATTTTTCATTGTTTATCAAACTTTGGGAATATTACTTGCATAAATTCATAGACCAGATAAAAATTTTAACACCCCATAATGATAAAGAGTTAAATGAATAAATGATATGACTCATGTCAACAAGGTTCACCTTCTTTTTCGGGAGACTACCTAATTAGAACTCCATAGTTAAGCATTCTTGGCATGAATTAATGATTAGGATGGGTGACCTTTTGGGAAGTTTCCTAGGGTGTGTGTGAGTGAGGAAAAAGCATAATGAAAAGGAAATGTGTTGGATTTTGGGTACCTTTATTAGTCATATTACCTATTCAGACACATGGGTTGGACCTAGGGTGGGGACCATGTGTCTGTGGGGAAACAAGTGGTATCTGGTAGGCTATGTTAGGGTGGGGTGTCTGTACTGTCAGCGGGACCTAGTTGTTATATTTGGTATCAAAGGTGGTACCCAGCCTTAAGTGTGGTGCACTGCCTAGGTTGAAATGTAGGGCCCACAACAAGGAATTTGTGCTCTGGGGAGGGGGGATGGTGAATGTAACACCCTAGAACGATAAAGGGTTAAAAGACTAAATTATACAACTCATTTCAACAAGGTGAACATTTATTTTTGGAAGCCTACCTGATTAGAACACCATAGTTAAGCATTCTTGCCCCGAAGTAGTGATTAGGATGGGTAAATTTATGAGAAGTTTCCTAGGGTGTGTGTGAGTGAGGAAAAAACACACTGGAAAGGACATGTGTTGGCCTGTAGAGACATTAATTAGTCATATAACCCATTTAGACATGTGGGTGGGCCCTAGGGTGGGGATGGGAAATGACATGTGTTGGCCTGTGGTGACATTCATTAGTCATATAACCCATTCAGACACATGGTTGGGCCCCAGGGTGGGTACCACTATGGGGAAACTGGTGGTACCTAGTAGGATAGGATTCGATGGCCATGTTAGGGTGGGGTGTTTGTGTTGTCTGCGGGGAAACTGGTGGTAGCTGGTAGGCTAGGACCTGACATCATGGTGGGGTGTCTATGCTGTCAACAATGCCCCATTGTTACAACAATCCACTCAGCTAATATCATAATTTTTTTTCCAGATCAATCATTGATTTATATGCCTAATTAAAAGGATAAACATCTCATATTTCTAGCTTTAAATACACCAACCATCCCTTTGAAGTGTTATCTATGATTCCATCCAATACACACTCATATAAATATACTATATAAAATACCCATGTATTAGTTAACTTAAATTTCTATTCCTAATCCAAACCCATCATAGACTTAAAGCTAAATCTATCAATCATAATCTATTTAATCATACCGAATTGAAAAATTCTTCCTTATAGAAGTAGGGGTGGTTATAATGGAATATCTCATCTTCTATTCATCGATGATATGGTTTTATTCCTCAATGAAAGTAGAAGATCTCTTCATGGATTCAATACGGCCATAAATGAGTATTGTAGGTGGAGTTTCCAAATTGTTAATCATGATAAGAGTTTTTTCTATGTCCCGTCTCATTATTCTAAAAGATGTGCTAAGGTGATTGAAGATTATTTGAGTTTTCATAGGAGAGGTGATTAGCCACTAAATGAGGCTAATATTCATTGTTAATATACATAATTTTCATGTTCTTTGTTATTCATAAACACCATTTTAGTGCATTTTACACTTTGAACATCATTTCACATTATGTTTGTAATACCTTCTTAAAATGCACTATTATGTGGTACATTTTGGAACATCATTTAAAGTACCCAATGATTCATCTGATTGTAAGGAATTGAATTTTACATTTTTTAATTTGATATTTTTGGAAATTGATCTACACTTAAATATGAACATGTTTGATTCAGGGATCATTGGAGAATTCATGGAGGATGATGGAGATATTTGGCAATGAAAGGAAGCAATTCTGGAGAAGGCAGATTGGACACCTTCCCACTGATGAGACTGTGGGGCCCAACATATAGACCCAATTAATCCCAAATTTCATGGGATGCTAGAAGACATGTATAGGAACAAATCACTCTTCAGGAATTAATGCTAATTCTGCCTCCATGTTGGTCATGTAGTCGTCCCAAGTTAGAGATAAAATTCTGGGCCAGATTCTGCGGCCCAGAAAAACAGTCCACCACTTTGATCATATCTCGGAATCCACAAATCCAAATGGGCCCAAATTTTACAGACGGTTAGAAGACATCCGTATCTCCATTTTATTCTTCTATGGCCCACCCTGATTCGGCCGTCTAGAAGGTCTTCCAGACTCGTCTGTTCGGTGAATTAAAGCTGGCTGCCACCTCGGGTCAAACGTGGAAAAGTCCAAATTCCACAAGCTTTCCACCACCTATAGCCTAGCAAAATTAATTAAGATGCTTTTTACTGTTGTTGGTTCGACCCAAGGCTCCCAAAATTTCTATTTAAGGCAGTGGTGGTGAAGGAGTTGAGGATCTTGGTTGCTTTGTTTAATTGTAATGTTATGCTGCATTTTTGTTGCCTCAATTTTGTCTTTCACATGTAAGTTGTTCAATTCACTTTAGTTTCTTAATAAAATTTCTTCTTCTACTCTTATTCTGTTGTTCTTAATATCACTTTGATACCGTTGGATCAAGGTGTGAATTTATTCACACCAACCCTTGTGAAATTATTCACACAACGGTGGAGTGATCATTTTATTTTTGTGGTTTTCTTTACTTCTCCATTCCTCCCTTATGAGTCTACTTTCCGCTTCCATTGAAACCATGGGATCAATGGAGGGATAACACACTTATGGGTTGATCCAAGGGAGTAGAAAGGGGCTGTATTGGATGTTATTTATCACCTAATTAATGTATAATCACTTCTTTAATTGGGATTTTTATTTGATGATTTTTAAACTCCATCGTCCTTGTTGAATTTAAGGCCACACACTTCAAGTATTAATACGATCCTTTACCTTGAAGTGCTCAAAACTTTGATCCTTCAAGTGTATAGGTGATTAGTATTAGAGGGTGTAGGCATTAAACCAGTAAGTGATGATGTTGTTTTATCTCCTTAAATGAACCCATCTCAAATTTAAGAAATTGAAATCATTAAAAAGAAAATACATCCAATCCACCCCGAGTGATAACCTAGGATCAACTCATTCTTTTAAATTGAATACACTTAAATCTTTTAGATATCTTTAAAACTCATCCAAAATCAATCCAAGTTGGCCACTTCATAGCCAAAAATCCATCCCTTAGGTTGTGTATCTTAGGTATCTTCTTAGGTCTCTGTGGAATCGACAACCCAAGCTACACTACAAGGACCGTTCTACCCTTATTCTCTTGGGTAAATTTGGGCGTGAACCAAGAGGATTTAAAATAGAATATCTAGGTCCCCCTATCTCACCTAGAATAATTCACATTCACCATTTTTGTAGGTTAGTAGACAAGATTACTAATAGAATTAATAACTAGAAAAATCACTTCCTCTCTTTTGGCGGTAGGTGAAATTTGGTGAACAATGTTCTCACATCCATCCCAATGCATTTCCTCTTGGCTTATAAAGTGCCAAAATAAATCATCACAAATATTAGGAAACTCTTGGTCTCATTAATTTGGGATACCCACTCTGATAGAATATGTCATTGTGCTGTATGGAAAATATTCAATAAACCTTGTAGGGAAGGTGAGATCAATATGAGGGATGTCTCCAAAATGATGGCTATCCTTTAATAGAATATAGTGTTGGAAGTTTTTGAGGGTCATAATCTTTGGGGAGGATTTATTGTAAAAAAATACAGGCTAGATCTAAGGCACCCAAAGGTTAAGGTCTCTATGTATTAGAGTCATATCCATAAGAACATTCCATTTATTATGGATAATTCTCATTGGATTATAGGATGTAGGGAAAATGGATTTTGGGATCACAATTAGGTAGGTATTGTGCTTAGATTTCTGAGGTGTCTGACACCCAAAATTTCTTTAAGGCCTGCCAAAAACTACCCCTTATTCAGTGATGCAGTTCTCAACCAATAACAACATGATTTTTCTAGAGTATCCATATTATTGATGAGAGAGACTCTTCTGTGTTCATAGGAATGACATTTGTAAAATCTAACAAAGTATTATCGCTAGGTATTACATGGAAATGATGGGAATGATGGATGGGGTATTATCCTTTGTAAAAAGTCATTACAATTAAATATAACTTCCTGATATGGTGGATAAAGAATAAAACTATTCTTATAGATGAGGAGATAAAATGGAAGGGAATCAATTCAGCCTCACAGTTCCTATTCTGCACGAACCCAAAATAAGAAACTAGTGGCCATATTTTCTTTGAAGGTGATTGGGCAGTGTTTATCTGGTGTGAGTTTAGTAAATTCATAGGGGATGTGTTAAATGATCATAATAGTGGATATTTTCTTTATTTTTAGTTTAATAGGGATACAAGAAATAACATGGAAAATAAGGAAAGAGTGATTCTCCTATTTTTTGGCTTTTGGTGTATATGGGAAGCTAGGAAAAATGCCCAACATAAAGGAGTTGGTAGTTTTAACTGTCTCTTGGTTGCTAGAGATAAATTCTCGGTTCTTGATATGGTGCCCTTACTTAAAGTTTGGGATATGGATCCGCCCTTATCGAATATTTTGAAGCCTGATAGCCCATCTTCTCCAAGGTATCATGAGACTCCACAGGGGTACTGGATTCGACAGACTCCCCCCTCAAATGGTTTAAATCTTAAATTTTATGGGTTCTATAGCTTTGGTATTATGTGAGGTGGTGTTATTTTTTGCAACTCATGTGGTTTTGTGATCTCCGCCTTCATTGTAACATATGGATAGAGTGATTCTCTCATAGCAGAGGATAGTTCCATGCGCAATGGACTGGGATTGTGTTGTGAGAATAATATTGATCATGCCTCCATTGAGACTGAATTGATGGTCATCCTCCACTCACTTCAAGATTAGATCACTATCCCTTGGTATATTTTTTATCATATCCTCAGGTGTAAATCCCTTATAAAATAACACACTACCTTACATCACACATGGAAATATGGGAATTAAGAGGAGGACTACTTGCCTTCATGGGTTAATATAGATGGTACAATTATTTTTTCTATATTCGACTCCCTCCCTCTTAAATAAATTTAAAAATCAATTTTTCTCACAAAAAAATGGAAATTAAATTTCAAAATAAAAAATGTTCAGAATCATTATGATTTGAATTTTAATGGAATTTTTTTACAATATTGGCCCATTTTAAAGATAGAGATATTTTGTAAAAATGTGAAATATAAGTATCAATATATCATCTCATAATTACAATATTAGCTTAAAATAAACAATTTTCATTAAATTAATCAAAATCATTATGTAGCAACCTCGACTCTAGTAACTCAGAGCTAACATCTACACATTGACACTAAATACAAGGCATCACATCCCGAAGGAAAAAATAGTTTAGTAGTCTTGTTAAACCAGATACATACTTGAATCTCATATTATAGTTGAAAACATAAAATATACAAAGTGTTTTCTTTGATAATTCCATTATTCCTCATAGCTTATCCCTATATATTAATCAAAAAACACTACCTGGTATCCTGGGGAAAATAAAACTTAAGAAAGGGGTGAGCTCATATGATCTGTAAGGTTAAGATAACTATAGAATATATCATAATTAAATAAGTACAATCAATATGGAAAGGTAAATAACTGAAACATATTCCATTTAATCAATAAACTGAGCATAATATGGAAGAAATAAATGATGATCAAATAAAAACATATTAAAATCACATGATATTGAAACTTATACATAGATATTATAACTAATATAATAATCACATGTACATAAATAAATGATCTCATAATGAGGGAATGTATAATTCCAAATATATGAAACTATCAAGACATTTCACAAAATTGTTTAAATTTGTGGTTAGAAACTCTTCTAATTTAATCAACTGATTTATCTCAGGAGACCTATTGATGAATCAAGGGGCTATTATAACCGGGTCCCAACCATAACATACTAATTCCAATTCATTCTTCATATGAAAGGGGTGAAACATAAAAAACATAAAAATTCATATTAAAAAACTAACATATGAAATGTTAATACTTACCCCAATCAAATAAACATAATCATAAACCATCCAGAGTAATATGGTGAATAGTAATAAAATTGTACATTCTCAATCAAACTTATCATAAGACATCAAAATAAATAAACAATCTGATATAAATATAATATATCCCTAGTGTATCATAAGTACAATAAATGGTTGATATCATTGATAAATATATTTACTATAGAAATATCATTAAAACATTTTTTAGGAAAGTGACCTTTTATCTTTGAAAAAAAATATATTTTTGTAAAAAAGTTAACAAAATATTTTGAAAATAATTTGCTTTGAAAAATCATAAAATAATATTTAAAACATTTATTGGTCATGATGGTGGAAAATTCCATTCACACCATAGACGTTGAAGCAAAGATTCCTTTCACATTTTCAATAACAGCCAAATGGTCCTTCTTTTGAAAAAAACATAAAGATACCTTTAAATTTTTTTTGTAAAAAGTAAAAATAGGTTAAAATATCTTTAATAAATAATTTATAAAAGGTTAAAAACATTTTTGAAAACATTTTTTTGAAAACATGGATTTTTATAAAAAAGGATTTTCGACCAAAGAGAGAAATACATCAAATTTTATTAAAAACACTATCTCTATCATTTTAAGTACCAAAGAGTAGAAAAATGTAACTATTACTTAAAAAAGTTCATTAATAACTATATTATAAGAAAATATATTTATTTTAATATATAAATATCAAATAATTCCCCCAATAGATACTTAAACAAAAATATTTCAGAATAATGATGAGATTGTGAAATAAATCCCACCACTTTGGTAACTTTTGAATCATAAGCCCAATGAATGAAATAAATTCAAATAAAACTTTAAATATCATTAATATAAATAGGTTAATGATATAAAATATCAAAATTTTCATTATATACACTATAAAAAGGAATAATTGGTGAATATGGCGTATGTCTCATAGAAGTAAAAGTGAGATGAGAAACCCTTACCTCTGGCTCGACTTCCTTAGTATGCGTATGAACCTCCTGTATAATAAATATAGGTTTATTATACATATATTAAAAATCCATTATCATATACATAATTCCATATATGAGTTACTTATAGTATTTTATTACCCATTTATTAACAACTCTTTGTTAAAATCATTATTTTGGGTGATAATTGTTTCGTTTTTCATGTATGTTTTAGTTTAGTAATTTTGATTATTTTAATTTAATCATGGTTAAATAATATCCAAAATTTTAACCATGATATAAATATTATATATTTTCATTATATATTAATTTAAATTAATCTATAAAATTTAGATATAGAAAATTGATTACATCGTTCATGGAGACGGTAGACCATACGTGCACATGAATGTTGTTTCCATTTTTCTCGAATGATGGAAAGAAATGAAGATAAATATTAATTTACTTTTATATAATAATTATTTATATATAATTTATATTATTAAAATCCATCCTTATTACCATACATATAAAAATAAAATGAAAAACATTTCACATTGCTACGTGGAGGCGGCAGTCCACACATACGCACAAGTGGCGTTATTAATCTTGAACAGATTAGAAGGTAAGAAGTTATATGAGATATTCTATTTATTTAAGTATGTTTAGTTAATAAATATCAAATATATTAATTAAATATAACCTTACTACCTTTCAAGTAAAGCATATGCAAAAAACAAATCGTATCGCTTCGTGAGGCTGTAGTCCTCCATACACATGAACGACATTATCATATCTCCCACAAAATAGAAAGTAAGAATTTATATGTGATATAATAGTTCCAAAAGTATAATAATTTCATAAATATAATATACATATGTTAAATCCATCATTATATAATTCCTTGAAATGTGGTGATGGAAAATGAATTACATCTGTTCACAAGGTGACAGTCCGTTGTACACACGATTAACAATTTCATTTCCCATTTGATAGAATTAGAGATGGATATGGGTTATGAAATAAAAATGATAACATATTATTATATATTATATAATATTATTATTATTATATTATCACATTTTAATAAGGTTTTAAGGAGGCTTAAGAATAAATAAAACAAATACATATGTTTAAGAATTTTACCTCTTCTTCGGAGAGCCTCTTTAGGTTTATACCTAAAGCCTTCTTAGAAGGAATTAATAATAAAAATAATTCCTATGGAATGTGATTAGGGAAATATTTAAGGTATTTTGTTAGGTATTGGCTAAATAAAATGGGTTTTAAAGTGTTAATATAGGAGGAGAGGGGGTGGCCTTTTATAAGTGGGGGAGATGACACATATGGAATATCTGAAAAGATAAAGTGATACACAAATTTTTATCATTCTAAAAGCCTAATAAATTAGTCATTATAGAATATTATATATTATAGGGAATAAATATTTCTATAAAATGTGTTTTTAAAAATTATTATGTCACTTTTAACCCTCATCTTCTTAGTTTAACTCCTCGATAAACCCATCTGTACCTTAACCGTAGTAATTAATTTTTAATATTTTCACTATTAATTATAGTAAAAAATTAATTTTAAATTATAATATAATATAAATTATACTGATTAAAAACATGGAATCTATTTTTCCAAATTTAATTCATATAAGTGGTGGAATTTAATTTAAAATTAAACCATTAACACGATGAAAGAGTGATTTTCCAAAGAGAAAATTCTCATAAGTATTGAATGTTTTAATATCAAAATTCAACATAAAGTTGATTTAAATGAAATAAATTAGTTAAATTTTAATATAATTGATCTAATTTTACTTTAAAACCAATTTAATATATAATTTAACTTTTTAAATAATTTAAAAGAAAAGGTAGTTTTCAATAAAAAGCATCATTTCACTATTCATCAAAAAATTAATATTTTCAAAAAAATTCAAAAAATCAACCCAAATATAATTTTTAAATTTATATTTTAAAAATAAACAATATTTTTTTCAAATAAAGTTTCTTAAAGTGGTAAAAACTAATTTTAAATTATGCGCACAAAGCGCGAATAAAACGTCTTTTAAAAAAATATAATTTTCAGAAAACATTTGTTTATATTTAAAATGGTTCTTATTTTATTTAAAATCAATAGACAACTATTTAATTTATTTTATACATGTGTAAACCATATATTTTTTATAATTTAGTTATTACTATTCATACATTACAACTTAACAACTCGTTTATAATGGTCATGTTTAAATAATAATATTTTAAAAGAGTATCACATTTTATTTAAACCAGATGTTGCGTGAATCACAAGATATTGTAGTGATTTAATTTTTTTAAAAATAAATATATCTTAAAGTCTTATGGTGTTATATTCTCTTCTAAGATTATTTTTTCATGCAGTACAAGCTATTAAACATAATTATCTGTTTAAAATATCAAGGTTTTATATTCCACTCCCTTAAATAAATTGAATCCTAAAAATTTAATACTAATATAAAAAATTAATTTTTTGACATTTAAAAATGCCTTTTTATAAATCAACATCATAAAAAGGGTTAATATAACACCCTATTTATAATAGATAAAGATAAGTATATAGGTTACCTTGTATAACACATAACTAGATTTCCAAGTAGGAGAAAATTTGTGGGAAGTGATGTTATGGGCATAGAAAAAAGCATAAATAATCATAGAGAGTGATATATATCATTGAACATAATAAAATGAGTTATCAATGTAATGTTAAGGACATCAAAACCATAAATCCATGATAAGTTAAAAATCCATTTTATTCATTAGATATGAAGTTAATATGATAAATTTTTTGTTTCAAGATCATTTTCAAAAAGTTGAGAAATTATTTTACTATCATGATAGATAACTCCAAAAAATATAATTACTTAATATATTTTTTAAGCATAATTTAATCCTTTGGATGTAATTCATTTCTTACTCCAAGAAATTAATATCCAAGATGATTTTTTAATTCCTAGAGTAGTAAAATTAACTTTTAATAGATCATTTGAATAAATTTTTTTTCCTCCTATCTCTATATATTTTCCAAATCCAAAATAGTTAGTACAAGTTATACAATATAATAAATTAATCTCTAATACCTAAATAGTAACTCCTAAAACTCAACATTATCCATTTTATAAACGGTTAACCTTAAGACTCATCCAAAATACATCTCTCTAAATTTAAAGTCCAAAATTTATGGAGGAATGTCACTAAATCAACATTATATTCCATATAAAATATAAATTAGATCTTAATGTCACACTAAAAATATATGAATACCTTGATCACCATAAAACCTTAATCAAAACATGAATTCTTCCAAAAAATAAATCTCAGGTTGTTAACTATATTTCATAAATAAATACTTGTAGTAAACTCCATAAAAGATCACATAAACCATCAAACTACTAAATAATTTCATTATCACCAACACTATCCCACAGACATGTCATCATTACATCAACACCAAGAAGATATTAAGGGTTATCCTACCTTAATAATGTGTTTTCTAATAGGTTGACTTATTACTGAATAACTTTTCTTGGCCATCAATACTATTCAACATATGCTCCCATATCCTTTAAGATGTAGTACTGAAGTACAATCCTTATACATTTTATGATTCTTATAAAAATAATATCATTGATAAAATAATTATACAACATATTCATTTAATATAAATTCAATCACTTTAATCATTACACTTCAGATGTATCAATATTATAAGCTTGACCTTGACCCCTTAGCTTCTTCCGGGGTATATTTACTTCATTCTTGAGATATTCATTTGCGTAGTTCCCCATATCCTTATAGTTTAACCATTAAACATTGTAAAACTTATTTATTTTCCTCAAAATCCCTCCATAATCGTAGCAAACTCCCATTACCTTCAAGAAACTGTAAGGGCGTTTCTTTCCAAAATTATCACATGTGGGAAAATATTTCTTTCCCTTCTTCCCTTTATCCATATTTTTATATACCATCCTCGTTTTCTATTTATTTACTTAAAAGACAGGATAATTGTATAATTATTTATCTATCTTGATAGCATATGATACTAGGTCCTTGTTTTATGGGAGTATTTGGGGGACTAATCCCCTTCGAAGGATGGGATTCAACCCATCAAAGAAAGGGTAAATCTTACTCTTTGTATTATGTATATAGCCTGTACAATTTATTTATAACCTAGTAAATTTAGATTCATAATTAGAAACTTTTTTATCTTTATTTTTTCTTATATTCATGAATTTTATCTCCATATCAGCTTGTTTCTCATGAGGAAAATACATTTCCAAGAAGCGCACCTTAAAATCCTTCCATTCCATGTTTTCTATTTCTTATTCACCCTTAGTGTTTTGAATCAATGATCTCTATTGATCCAAATATCCTAAGAGATAATAAACTAAAACGAAAAATTTATCCCTTTAATTACTTTCTAAAGCAAGAAATATCTTCTCTAAGAAACTTATCCACTACTCAGCTACAAATGGATTTGTATTCCCATTGAATGATGGGGGTTACTGATGCAAGAAGTGATCTAACATTATTACCATGCATGGTGGATCATAAGAATAATCCATAATGAAAAGGTTATTTCTTATAAACTGAGTCATCTACCCCAATATGTTTATAATTTCTTCCATTATAATTTCATCTCAATATTTAGCTCTAGCTTCATTGTCTCCCATAGGAGGAAAATCCCTACAAGGGGTATATAAATTGTTATGGTTATAATTATTTCCACTAGGTTCCATTTATAAATAATAAAATACACTAGATTAGATCATAAATTTATGAAACATAATGTGTAATCCCAATAATAGTGAAATAATTAACATAAATTGAAAAATTTATGCATGAATTATCTCATAATTATAAACATGGTTTTATTGGGAATATTTCCAAATCATAAAAATATTTTCAAATCCATAATAATGGATTGAAAATAAAATGTGAATTATCTTAAGCATATACCCCTAGAGTGTCAAACTAGGTGCATAGTAAGACCCATTTTCATATACTAGGTAATGATTAAGTCAAGACCAACACACCTTTTTTGGAGTTATTACCCCTAGGTACATCTATGCGAGAATCACTTCCACTTGTAGTATCCAAATAAGGATATATTTCTTGGAAAACTAAATAATCTCCTTCTTATCAAAATTTTAGGATGTTATTATATATTTATCCTCAATTTCTATCATAGGGTTATGTTCACTAATATATTTTACCCTAAATCTAGTTTCCAAGATTTTTACTAAAATTTCTCTGATACCACCTGTAGAGACCCTAACTCTAGTAATCTAGATCCAGTATCTAATTTATTACATTGGAACTAGATACAAGTTATCGCATCCTAAATGGTAAAATAGTTTAGTAGTATTG
Source organism: Viscum album (assembly GCA_963277665.1). Taxonomy (NCBI): domain Eukaryota; kingdom Viridiplantae; phylum Streptophyta; class Magnoliopsida; order Santalales; family Viscaceae; genus Viscum; species Viscum album. The sequence goes on from OY728129.1 coordinate 284,048,263, forward strand.
GTAAACAAGATACATACTTTAATATCACATTAAAATTGAAAACATAAAATACAAATTTTTTTTCTTTGATAACTTCATTATTCCTCATAGCGCATTATTACATACCAATCACAAGACACTTCTTGGTATCTTGGGGAAAATAAAACATAAGAAAGGGGTGAGATAATATTCTTAGTAAGGGTAATAATACCATATAAGCTATTATTAATAAATAATAATAATAAATATATAAAGGAAAATAACTAAAACACAATCAATTTAATTAATAAACTGAGTATAATATGGCAGAAATAAATAATGATCAAATAAAGCTATATAAAAATCACTTGATCTTTAAACTTATCCATGAATATTATAACGATTATAATAATCACATGGAAATAAATAACTGATCTATTAATTAGGTAATTCATAATGTTGGATATCTAAAACTTTTACGACATTTCATTAGACAATTTAAATATGCGGTTAAAAGCCCATCTAATTTGGACAACTGATTTGTCTCATGAGATTTTTCGATGCATCAAGGGGATATTTATAACTAGTAACCACCCATAACATAATAATTCCAATGTATTCCTCATATTAAAGGGATGAAAAATAATCAACATAAACATTTTTATTAAAAACTAACATATGAAACTTTTATACTTACCCCAATCAAATAACCATAATCATAAACCATTCAGAGTAATACGATGAATGATAATAAAATTGTACATCCCTAGTCAAACTAATCACACGCCATAAAAAGAAATAATAAGTATAATATCAATACAATTTATCTCTAGTGGATCATAAGTACAATAAAGTGTTTATGTCATTGATAAATAAAAATAACATACAAATTCCATTAAAAACAAATTTGAGGAAAATAACCTTTTCAATTTGAAAATATTTTTAAAACAAAAATTTAACAAAATATTTTAAAAATATTTTTATTTAAAAATAAACTTTTAAAACATGTAATATAATATTTAAAAAATTGATTGGTCATGACAGTAGAAGATTCTGTTCATGTCGTACGTGTTAAAACAAAGATTCCTTTCACATTTTTGAAAAAAATCCAAACACGTCTTGTTTTAAAAAAGACACTAATATACCTTCAATTTTAAAAAAAAAAGAAAAACGGGTAAAAATTTATTTAATAAACAATTTATAAAATATTAAAAAAATTGTATTTTTTTTGAAACACATGGTTTTTTATGAAAAATGGATTTTCAATTGAAGAGAGAAAAAAGTCATATTTTTTTACTCAATCATTTTAAGTACCAAAGAGTAAAAAAATGGAACTATTAATTGAAAAAGTTAATGAATAACCATAGTAGAAGAAAATATATTTATTTTAATATAAAAATATCAAATAATTCCCCCAAGGGAGACTTAAACAAAAACAATCCCGAATACTGATGAAAATGTGAAATAAACCCCAATCACTTTGGTAACTTTTGAATCATAATCCCAATGAATGAAATAACATAAAATAAAACATTAAATACCATTAATATAAATAGTTTCATGATATAACATATAAAAGGAGAATTATATACACTAAACAAAGTAATAAGTGGTGAATATGGAGTATGTCTCATAGAAGTAAAAGCGAGATGAAAAACCCTTACCTTAGGTTTGACTTCATTCGTATCTATCCAAACCTCCTATATAATAAATATAGGTTTATTTTAGATATATTATATTACAAATATAGTAAATCTAATTTCATATATGATTTACTTATAGTATTTTATCATCCATTTATTAACAACTCTTTGTTAAAATCACTATTTCGGTTGATAATTATTTCGTTTTTCAAGTATGTTTTAGTTCGGTAATTTTGGTCCATTTAATTTGATCATGATTAAATAATATATAAAATGTTAAAAATGATATAAATATTATATATATTCATTATATATGTATTTAAATTAATATATAGATGCTTGATATAGAAAATGTATTACACCATTCATGGAGGTGGTAGGCCATACATATGCATGAACGATATTTCCATTTTTCTCGACGGATAGAAAAAAGGAAAATAAATATTAATTAAGTTTTTCAGAATAATTATTATGTTATATATATCAAGTATATTAATAAAATCCATCCATATTACTATCCATGTAAACATAAAATGAAAAAAATTTCACATCGCTACGCGGAGGCGACAGTCCGCACATACACACGAGTGACATTATTATTTCAAATGGAATATAAGGTAAGAAGTTAGATGTGATATTATATTTAAAGAATTATGGTTAGGTAATAAATATCATATATTTTCATAAAATTTAACCTTATTACCTTTCATTTAAATCTTATGCAAAAAAATGAATCACATCGCTTCACGGGGCGATAGTCTGATGTACACACTAGCGACGATATTGCATCCCTCACAAAATGGAAAGTAAGAAGGTATATGTGATATAATAATTACATAATTATAATTATATCATAAATATCATATAAATATGTTAAATAAATCATTATATCCATCTTTTAAAGGTGGTTATGGAAAATAAATTACATCAGTTCACGGAACAGTAGTCCTCCATATGCACGATCGATGATTTCGTTTCACATTTGATGGAATTGAAGATGGATATGGGTTATAAAATTAATATAATAAAAACCTAGTATATAGGATATACTAGTGTTACTATATTATCATAGTTTAAGAAGGTTTTAATTATATAGAAGAAAAAATAAAACAAATACACATGTTTATTAATTTTACCACTTTTTCAGAGAGTGTCTTTAGGTTTATACCTAAAGCCTTTATAGGAGTGATTAATAATAAAAATAATGCCTCTAGAATGCGGGGAGTGAATAAAGTAATAGATTAGAGTAGGTATTGGACTAAAAAAATTGTTTTGGAATTGTGAAGTGAGGATAAGAGGAGGCGACCTTTTATAAGTGGGAAAGATGACACACATGAAATATTTGAAAAGATAAAGAGATGACCATGTTTTTATCATGAAAAATCATCTAAAATGCATAATTATTGAACATTATATATGATATGGTCTATATATGGCCCTTAAATTAGTTTTGGACAAGTTTTAGGTCATTTTAACTCTTATCTTCTTAGTTTAACCCCTTGGTAAACCCATTTTTACCTTAATCGTAGTAATTAATTTTTACTGTTTTCACTATTCATTATAGTAAAAAATTAATTGGAACTTATTAGATAATATAAATTATTATTATTATAAATATAGAATAAATTTTTCCAAATTAAATTCATATTAGTGGAATAACTCAATTTAAAATTAAACTGCAGATGCGAGGAAAGAGCGGTTTTCTAAAGAGAAAATTCTCATAAGTATTTAATGTTTTAATATCAAAATTCAATATTAAATTGATTAAAATAATAAAAATTAGTTAAATTGTAATAAAATTGAATTAAATTTACATTAAAACCAATTTAAAATATAATTTAACTTTTTAAATAATTTAAACGAAAATGTTGTTTTAAATAAAAAATCATTATTTTTCACAATTTATAATTTTTTTAGAAAAATAGAAAAAATTCACCCAAAGATAATTTTTACTTTTATATTTTAAAAATGAAGTTTATTTTTTCAAATAATTTTTTTAAAAATGGTAAAATTAATTTTAAATTATGTGCACAAAGCGTGAATAAACTGACTTTTAGAAAAATATAATTTTTCTGAAAACATTTCTATCTCTTTAAAATGGTTCATATTTTATTTCAAATTAATAGATAACTATTGAATTTATTTTATACATGTATAAAAAATATAATTTTAATAATTTATTTATTTCTATTCATACCTTCCAACTTAACTACTAGGTTATAATGGTCACATTAAAGTAATAATATTTTAATAGATTATCACATTTCCTTTAAACCCAGTGTCGTGTTAATCGAAAGCTATTGAAGAGATTGATTTTTTTTAAATATATATATATATATATATATATATTAAAGTCTTGGGATGTTATATTATCTTCTAATCTTGGTGTTTTGTGTCATACATTCTATCAAACATGATGTTCCTCTCAAAATCAAGGGGTGTTGCACATTGTCTGCAAATACCAATCACAACCAGAGAATGCCATATTTATAGATAAACCCATACAAACATGAAACACCACCATTTATAGTTTCAAGAATATGAGAAAAATTTCTCATGAGAATAATTACCTGAAATGAAAGTAGAGGATATGGATAATCTAGAGTGAAAGAAGAAGAATAACACACATAGGTGCATATTCCGTGATATTTCCCCCAACTATTTTTTTGCTTCAACTTTGGTGGTAGTGGGGGGTTGATTGAATGGACGATATTTCATTAGATTGAAATTATGGAGATGATGCACTCAGTTAGTATTTTAGTAGGGGGGAGGAAGATCTGGAACATGGGAAGGACAGAAGGTTTCGAAGAGGCTATCCGCGATCAGGCTGACATATGTAGTCATACGACGAATGGGTGTAGTAGGAATTTAAAATAATAATCTATTTTTTAATAATTGGGAATTTTTTTAATTAACTTAAATAATTATTATTTTATGTGTATTTTATAAATCCATCCTAAATTATTCTAAAATATGTTTAAATTATTTTTATATATTTTAAAATTATTTTTTTGATAGATTTTATTTTTTTATTAAATAAATTTTTATATGGTGGATTATTTATTCACTAAAATAATTTATACAAAATTTTAAAATCATTAAAAATGTCGTTTTAGGATGGATAATTTTAAAAATATAATATTTAAAAATTTGAGTCACTTATCAATAATATATATATATATATATATATATATTTATATCCATTTCAAGAAATATTTTATGTTTTATATACTTTAATTCAGTGTATAAGTATATTTTTTATTAATGAATGATGATTTGGTTATAACTAATTAATAGATATATATTCAATTTTTCATAAAAATATTATTATTGAATAATTTATTAAACCTTAAATTTTTAATGGTAAAATATTTGTTGGTAATAATAATTAATAAAAATATATATATCGGTTGGAAAAATATTTGTTGGTGTTAATATGATAAAACAATGAATTTAATTATTAATAAAAAAATTTGTTGGTATTAAATGGTTAATACCAACAGATTTATCTGTTGGTAAAAAAATTATTGGTATGTATAATTAAAACCAACAAAACATACTATCTATTGGAATTGTGTGTTTTTTTACAATAGATAAAATATCTGTCGGTAAATTTCTATTGGTATAGATCCTTTTTTGTAGTGGTACTAAATCTATAAGGGATTTTTTTAACTCAAATATAATTTCTTTATGTTAAATTTTTTATTCTTTAACTTCTATCTTCTATGTTTGTTTTCTTACACTCTATGATTTTATTAAATAATAATTTCTCTCTATTTGGAGAAATTTAGATTTTAATTCCAAGCCTCTTCCTTGGTGAGTTTATTTCACGAAAAATTATAACTTTGTTAATAATAATTACCATCCTATTTAAAGAATATTTTTCTTCTATTATATTAGCCTCACTAGGTTAAATATCCTGGGGTGGGGGGGTGACTCAGGGTATGGAAAATTAAAACAACATCCCCTTAAGATCTTGTTTCATCTTTAAAAAAACACTCTTCTCTTCCTTTCCCATAGAAATGTATGAGAATAAATGAATGAATGCATGAGGCATAATAATTTTACTTGTTCCACCTACATTGAGCTACATATAAGGATCATACATAGACAATGTGCCTATATAAAAAATTCACTAAAGTGAACTATTATCACAAAGTTTGGAGCATGCTCACTTTCCCTCCCGGTTCACTACCATTCACAGTTTAAAAGCTCACTACCCTCTCAATTGTAGTGTACTCACTTATCATTAATAAGGATCTTTTATTAATCAACTGAATTAATATTGTTTTCATAAATTTGGTGTATCATTAAGTGCTATATTTATCCACTTTATGAATAACTCTTTACCTTATAATTTCTGGGAAAATCCTTCTAGTTTGCATAAGATTCAATTTTTCGGAACCCTTTTCTCAAATTTCATGAATCTTAAAAATACTTCACATAAATTTTCTCTTTCATGGAAATTTTCTCTTTTGAAAAACTCATAACATTTTTCAAAACTTTCTCAGCATTTATGAAACCTCATTTTTTTCACGAAACAAAATACTTTATTTAAGAAAAACCATTGCGAAACACTTTTGTGAATTTATAACCTTTGGATATTTTTTAAGGCTTCCTCTACTCAGATTAGGGGGCTATACACCTATTTATAGAAATTTCCTATGCTTCATGAAAATTTTAAGCTTAATTTCTAATTTTTTTGAAAGTCTTCATTCATTTTTGTGAAACTACCTTTCTTCATGAAACTTCAGGTAAAATTTCTATTAGTGAAACATTTTTTAATTGCACAAATCACTGCCTTTTCTTTTGTGGAATAATAGTATTTCAAAAATAATTATTTCCAAAATCTCCAAAAAATTCAAAAAACCAATTTTTTTTGAATTCCATGCCTTTTCCATATTTTCCTAAGGCATCCCTAAAAATATAACTTTTGTGAAACTTTTCACATCCTTCAATTTTTAGACCCTAAAAATCTGGAAAAAACTAGGAAACAATGACACTTTGCATGTTAACCTTTCTATGATAATTATAGATCTTCCATACCAAGTCAAAAATCACACTGGAACTCCACTACTAACATTATGAACCTGCTTTGTCAATAAAAAAATCAACCAAAAACACTGTAAACTCACCTTGCGGGATTTTTTCCCAATAAATTCCCACTTTTGGATTATTGGAAACCCTTCACCATTTGATAAAAATTTTAATATTTAGTTTTCAATTTATTGAAAATAGGTTTTTCTCTTCCAACTTCTACCAAAATTAACTTATTACAATTCTAGATAGTGATAAAAGATTCTCTCAACACACAGTTTAAGCCCACACAGGCCATGATCACTGTGAGAAAAAAGAGTAGCATAAAATTTTTATCAATGATTCACTTCATTCCAAAAACTAAAAACTTATTTCATCATGAGTCCCATCTGTTGGGATATATAAAATTTGACCAAACATATGTAGCATCATCAGATTTAAAACTCCCCATATTTTGCTACTCCCCCTACCATCTTATCCCTCTATCTTGATTAGTACATTTTATCCCCATTTTTAAATGAACCTAAAAGTTAATATTTTATAGATATAATGTGGTAAAGAACACATATCATAAAATAGGGAAAACACCATACATTAGGGAGAGGGGGTTCCACTTCCACACTTGTTCAAGTGTGAGAAGTTGACTGAAATCCAAGAGCCAGTCGATGCCGCTCAAACACCTATTTGGGTAAGGCCTTCATTAGAATGTCTACAAACTATAGTTTTTAGGCACATAGTCCAAATTCATAAGCCCATTCTCCACTTTCACCTTGATAAAATGATAGTTGATTTCAATATGCTTCATCCATGAGTGATGGACTAGATTTTTGATGAGATTTATAACACTTGAATTATCATAAGGTATTCCAATAAAATAATTCACTTAAAATCCCATATCTTTAAGATTCTTCTTCATCCATAATAACTATGTGCAAGATTAAGTGGCTATAATATATTAATATTTTGTGGTGCTCTATAAAATAAAATCTTGTTTATTGCTTATCTAAGAAATACAAAATCTGATAAGATAGAATGCACCACTTGATATCGTTTTTATATCATTTTCGGAACCCGACCAATATACATCTTTATAACCCAATAACTCTTGCTAATATTTTTTATTATACAAAAAAATGAAATCCACTATTCCCTTGATATAAAAAAGTATTTTTTTACTATAAGTAAGTGGATTTCTTTGGGTTTTCTTTAATATTTCACTACTTCACATGCGAAAAAAAAAATATTTAGTCATGTCACTATTAAGTATAATATAATGACAATGATATGACTATATCTTGTGACATTAAACACTTCACATTCATTTTATCATGAAATATTCATCTAGCTAGCCACTAGATTTTTCATTTCATTGGAATTATCCATTCCAAATATTATCAGAACCTCCTTGATATATTTGGATTGAGAAATGAATGTTCCATTTATTCCTTAAATTACCTTTAAACCAAGGAAAAACATTAGTTTTCTAACCATTAACATTTCAAACTTACTTTTCATGAATTATGTGAATTGTTTACACTATGATTCATCTTCAATTTTGATGTCAGTTTTTAACTGATGTCTATAAAGGTGACGTAAAAAACTAGGTTTTTTTACACCAATTTTTTAAAAAATGATGCTGAAAATGAGACTCATCTTAGTTTTTGGCATCAGTTTTTTTAAAAATAAACACTAAAAAGGAGAATCGAATTGGTTTTGGTGTTAGTTTTTATAAAAACTGACGCCGAAAACCTTGCTAATTTATTTTAATGATTTGGCATCTGTTTTGATAAAAACTGACATCAAAAGTTAATTTTTTAAGAGAATTTTTAATGTTACCCCCCCCCCAAAATAATCAGAATCCTTGTAATAAAAAATATTGTACAAAAATATAAAAATGTATAATTAACTAAAAATCTATAAAAGCATGCATATTTTTATCTAGTAGATCAAAAAATTATCTACTCATTTTTATTATAAAGTATAATTAAAAACACAAACCTAAAATTTACAATATGACCATTGTTGGTTATTGTTAAAGAATTCGTTTGATATCATTATGTTAAAACACCTATTATAATAAAATAATTAGTTTTTTGAACACATGTTACTAGGAAAATGTAATATTAATCATAATCATTAGAATATGCTTACCTTAAATCATAATCATACTTAAAAAATAGTTCAAAAATAGATATTAAAGATGGGTAAGTTCATTTTGTGCAAAATAATCGCAATCATTGAATGTGTAAAATAAAATTTAATGATATGAGATTAAAAAATAGAATACTATGACAAAAAATATAAAATAATTAATACAACTAACCTTATAAAATTCAATAGTTACCCCAGTTGTGATTATCTCATACATGAATCACAGAACATGATAATCACATTCAACATGTCCTTATTGACAATGAAACTGCACTTATAAAACATTACCTTGATAATAAAAACATATATATATATATATAAATATAAAATCAGAATAATATATAATATAAAAGTAATTACCATTACTTTCACATATTGGATTGCATTTGGGTTCTTTATCGATATGTGATCTTGGTTAAATTTTTTCCATGACCTAAATTTTCATATATATCAACTAATAATACATTTATATACAATAAGAATTAAATACAATTAACTTATAAAAAATAATAAAACTTAATTTTCTAACAAAGTGATATTTTTCTATGAACACCACCTAGTAAAGTGGAAAACCAATTTAAGGTGCATTCAATTGGGAAGAATACGCATAACATCCAATTCCCCCTACAATAAAAAAGTTCAGAATTAATGAAATTATAATGAAAATTAGTTCATAATTATGATTTTGTTCTTACACATAAAGAAAAAGAAAAAACCAACACCCAATATCCGTCTGTGATAATCTCTCATATATATATATGCAATTATATTAGGATTCTTCATAGATTTCATATATGTGGAAATGAATTCTGGATCTATAGAACCATAAACTCTTATGGTGTAATTTTGTATAAGAATCATGTATAGATACCTAATTAAAATGATAATATAGTTAGTCAATTTAAATGATATTTAATTAAAGAAATAAAAATTAAAACATCAATTTACTTACATAGAAAACAACTGCAACACATTCACATTAAGCTCTTCAAAATCAATTAGATCCATGATATCTTTTCTAAATATTCTCAATGGATAGTCTCTTCCGCATATATCAGACGTCATCCAAAACTCATAGATATTACCCAAGGAAGAATAATCCCGAGATAATATTTGTATCTCATCAGAAATATAATAATTATCTACATTTGTTTGTTCCTGAACCTTTTGTTTCATTTTTGCCATTTCTTTTTCTTTTAGATAGTCTAATATAAGTTAAATGTCGAAAAAAAATTATAAGTAATTTTCAATCAAATGTAATTAACATTTTAAAAAATGCATACCTCATATGAAAGATAAGAAAGAAGTCTAGATGGATAAAGTAAAAAATGATATAGACAATCCCTAACTCTGGTAACCTCCTCAGTAGGAAATGGTAGTAGATTAGTAGGATCAATAATATCAAGTACTGATACTCCAACCTAACCCATCTGCATAGAATGGTGATGAACAAGATCCCCCAAAAAATTCATGAATCCTAATGCTACAATATGTATATGAGGATTTATAGCATAAAAATCACAGTATAAGGTTGGGTCCAAGAGAGAAGGTGGAGGATCTGAGTAGGCAGGCTGGGCAGGGTTGTCCGATTGGGATGGCTGTATAGGCTACACACCTGAATGGGAAGGCTGGGAAGGCTGCATAGACTATGTCTATATAATCAATTATTCTAACATAGCCTGCAAAACTGATTGAATTTAATCACCCATGTACTATTTCATATATTTCATCTCAACTTTTAAGGATTATATTTCTTGGCCTCTTGATTTCTTACTCTGATGACCAAATTTTTTTCGAATACTAATACCCACCTGATATCCTCTTATGCAACCGAGGTGTTCTGGATTTCCTAAAGTAATGGCTGGGATGTACATCCTACCCTTAGGTATAAAAGAAACCCATGTATATTTATCCTGAAGTTCCTCCTGAAATGAAAAATGAAAATGTTATATTAGTGTTTTTAATTTATAAAATAGAAAAATTCATGAAAAATAAATAATATTTACTTATAAATTTTTATCTACTTCTTTATCTTTATCTATAAGACAATTTTCATTTTTTATTCTTCTCACTCATTTCCATTTTTCATGGTGAGTGGGGGGAGATGGAGGACTGAACTAGAACTCATTAGAGTCACTAGTAGAGTAAGATCTTAGTGCTTCAAACTTTTCCCCAATCATTTTTTCTTCAATAAATGATACCCTCCATGTGATAAAGTATAAGGGTATACATTCTGCAACTGGATGTGTTGATGGGATTTCCTAGAGTCCAGTTATAAAAAAAGTAAACTAATAAGTATATATATATATATATATATATGAAATTTTAAAATATAATATAATTACCATACCAGAAAGGCTTCATCATACCGGTTGGAAACAAATTTGTTCTATGTATCTGAATATATAAACTCATACTTAAGGCATGGGTTTTCATTTTATCTTTCCAAAAACACATTTTTTTGTCAAATTCATTTTGAAATCTCTCCATATAACCACCACCAAAGTAAGACATCTTTTCTTAATTTCTTTTGTTTCTTAAAAATTGAATGTCATCTGTAATTGAATAAAATAAAAATTAGTAATTTAAAATATATCATATTGGAAAAATAAGATAAAATAAATAAATTGATATATTATATCGTTACGACCTCCCAAAGATAATCTTTCACCATCTTGTCGATGAAGTTCCAATCATGATATAAAATTATAATCCTGCAATAGTTTTGTATGGATATATAACTGATAAATTATGTTACATTTGGTCTAGTTTAATTATTATTATCATCAAAATTAATATGTAATCACACTTATCCACAAGAATTTGGTAGTTTTGGTAAATGTGTAATGCCACATTTACTAACTCAAGAACTCAATTTTGTAACAGTAAATGTAGAGGACTCCATTACTGAAGTCTCATCAGTAGTCCTGCAGTTATTTTTTTTATAAATTGAAAGTATGTTTTAATTAAATAATTATATTAATGGATATTTAATAATATGAAAAAATAAAAATACCTCGGTACATGTTCCTCTATATCTGTATCTATATCTCACATCAAAATAGGAAATTTCAATGAAATTATTATAGACCTGCATATTATTATCCAATTGAATAATTAGAAAATAGGAAAACTGAAATATATAAGTAAAAAAGGGAACATATGTGTAAGTTAAAGAAAAAAATAATGATGTTTTGAATATTAACCAAAAAATATAGAATATAAACTATTAAATATAAAAATTACTTCTAAGATGATAAAAAATTTATAAATTTAATTATCTAACAATTATTAAAAAATAAAATTTTCACACATGTAAATTTCAAAAACTAAAAATAATATAAATAATTATCCGATTAATTAGGAGATTAATTTAGTGTTTTCCCATATCCCTTCAGCATGATCATTTCATACAACATGCACTATATCTGCATTATAGTCATTGTTATCTAGAAATTGTGTAATAGATGAAGAATACTTATATAAATCAATAACACCATCATCATCATTCTCATCATCATCCAAATAGATTATTTTCCCTTGTAAAATGGCAGACCACTGATCATTCTATAGTTCAATGATGTAAACTATTTGTTTTTCTTATATGGCCATGATAAATGGTTCCTCATTGCAATTAAATCTTTTCAAATCAACCAGTTTAAACCCATATTAATTATGTTTCACACCACTATTACTTGCATCCCAATTATAATTAAACGCGGTGACTCAAAATTTAATATAATCAATTTCCCACATGTCTTCAAGAACTCCAAAATATGGTGTTAATGAAAAAATTGGGTTTTTATCTTTGACACTTAAAAAATGAAGTTCTTCAGCGATGACCATTACACCACTATTTTGAATGGTACTCTTTTCATTTAGTTTTTTTTGTATAAAATGTGTACCCATTAATATCAAAACCAGACCATGTGATCACATTAAGGGATGGTCCCCCTGATAACCATTTCAATGTTTCTGATGTAGATATATTTTGATGACTTTCTCTTTAAACCATGAGAAAAATGTATTTTTATGATCAATCATTAGCCACTTTTTATTTATTTTTAGATATAGTAACTTTAATTTAGAAATATGTGAAGATATATATGATTGAACCTCATATGTGTTGTTTAAAATGTATAAATGTTCTTGTATCCCTTCTCAAATGGAATGAAATTTCCTTTAAACCTAGAATCCCTGTACCTTCACTATCAACTGTCATATGTCGAGATATAGGGAGACTAATATGCTCTAATTCATACAAATAATCAGTAAAGAACTCAATCACCTCTTCTGATACATATTTTTGAACAATAGAGGCCTCTGTTCGATAGGGAATTTTAACATATCCCTTCAAAAATTTTATATATCTTTAAAAAGGATACATCCATAATAAATAAATAGGCCCACATACTCTTATCTCACGCACTAAATGAATCACCATATGGACCATTATATCAAAAAACATTGGTGGTAAATACATTTCTAGTTGAAAAAGAATAAGGGAAACTTCATTATCCAACACATTTAACAAATTTGGATCAACTACTTTAATACAAATGGATTTGAAAAAATTACATAACCTGATGAGAGTCTTTTTGATAGCTATCAGTAATATACCACGTTGTGTGACTGGTATAAGTTGTTACATCAATACATGAAAATCATGAGATTTAATACCTATTAATTTTTAATCTTTCAATGAAACCAAATTATTCACATTTGAAGAATAACCACTAGGTACTTTAATACCAAGAAGACACAAAAAAGATTCACCTTCCCAATCTTGCTTATGTGTTTGAAGCCAAAGGTAAATATGTTCTGTTTCCTTTCATAGTGGGAGATAAATCTAAACATATTCCCATTTATATCAAGTTAAATCTAGTATGCGATCCATCTTTTGACTTTCCTTTTATGTCTAAAAACCTTCCAATAAAACTGTTACATATGTTTTTCTCAACATGGATAACATAAATGTTATGTTTTATCACTAAAAATATCTAATAAGGTAGTTTGAAAATGATAGACTATTTATTCTATATATTTTTTTTAAAGACTAGAACTTATTTTCTTTCCAAATGTTGAATCAATATTTTTCACCTTGTCATAATATTATTCAACTAACAATGGTTGTGGGGGAATATTGTATTTATATTAAAAACTAAATGCTTTTTTCAATCTATGATAAGTATGATCAATTGAAAAAAATCTTTGATGTCCCATGTATACTGTCTTTCTTCCATTATGAAATTGATAATATGAATTATATTCTTCACAAATTAGACATGCTTTATGTTCCTTAACACTATATCTAGATATGTTTCCATATGCAAGAAATTAATTTATAGTGAACATTATCATATCATGAAGAAGAAAATACTCTTTCTTGTTTGCATCAAAAATTTGAACACCTGTCTCCCATAGTAGTTTCAAATCATTAATCAATGGTTAAAGATACACATAAATATAATTTCCCAGATGTTTTGGTCCATAAATCATCAATCTCAATATAACATATTTTTTATTCATACATATATGTGGGGATAAGTTGTAAACTACCAAAAAATAGGCATGAACTATGTTGGATACTTAGTATCCGATCTAGATTGATTCCATCAGTACACAATCCCATTATGAGATTTCTAACTTCACTTACAAAATCATAAAATTGTTTATAAAATATCTTCCACTGTGGTGAATTAGTAGGGTGATGTAAGTTACCATAAGAGATGCGTTCATATAAATTCCCTCTTAAACTTTTTTTATAAATTGAATTTAAAAATAGATGCTTCAAACTAGGAATTATTGGAAGGTACCAAATTTATTTAGCAGGAGCTTTGATTCTGGTACCTAAGAATGAATCAGAGTTGAATTATCAGAATTATATGAAGGGATTAATGGATGAAATTATTAAAAATTATAAGAAATTTATTTTGAATGAGGTTAAATTCCAACAGCTGGGAATGAATCTGAGTTTCCTTTTTTATTCTTCTTATAACATGATTTCCCATATATAGGACAGTTTGATAAATATTCATATTATTTCATCTAAACACACAATCATTGGAGAAAGCATGTATCTTTTTATACCCCAATCCCATTGGGTATAATATTTTTCTCACATAATAATTGGAATCTAGAAGCCCGTTGCCTTATGGAAGTAACTCTTTTAAAAGATAAAGTAAGTTAGAGAAACTTTTATCACTCTACCCATTTATTACTTTCAAATTAACTAATCTCAAAACTAATGATAACATTGTATATTTACTGCAATATAATAATAGTGTTTTCTCATAATCTCTATACAATCGTTAAATATTTGCTGCTTTTTGATGGTTTCAATACCTAAATCATGAATTAATTCTTTAATATAATCCTCTACCTCATTATGAATTTTGTCATCAATATTAGATGTTTAATTTTTAGTTTTTTTCACCATGCCAGATCTAATGTGTATAATTAAGGATAAAACCATAGTAAATTTGATTATCCTTGATTTATCTAGAGTTTAAATTTCTCATATTCAAACACTTCATGCATGGATAGAAAATCAAATCTATGTTTTGAAGATTTTATTTATAAAATTCCAAGAAATAATCAAATCCCTTTTCATATTCACTAGTGGTTCTTTGTAAATTTATCTAATTATGATCCATTCAATACCTGATATCACAATATAATCATTTAATATATTAAAACACATAAACATTTAAATATATATATATATATATAAAGATAAATTTTAAACATAAACACATCCAATAAAAATTATTGGTAATCTAATAGGAAACATAAAAAATCATTAGGAATAAAATAAAAAATAATCCACTAAAGGTATTTATTTTTCATGATGTGTGTCATGATGATCCAATGGATATCTCATGTAATGACCCTGATAGAAATTCCCAGTAAAAAATCATGATTTTTAAACTAATCTATTGTTTGGATTTAATTTATTTCCTTTTATTTCTTTATTTGTATGTGATATTCCTAGTATAAAATCATGATTTTTAACTATATGTATGTTTTTAACACCTCATATTATAATACTATGATGTTTATTTAATTTCATACCCTAATGTTTGTTGTTATGTATTATAAATGATTAATTATTTTACTAATTAACATTCTACTATAGGGGGTAAAATCGCTATACGGTAACTTTTTAGACCCCCACTATTATTGAAAACCTCTTTTTGGTAAAAATAGTATCAAACCGTATTTACATGAAAATAATTTTTTCTGAAAAAAACTCAAAAAGTTATACTATGATAATATTGAAATTCTAAATCAATGATTGAACTTAATTTTAAAAAATTAAATTTATACAATTACATTTTTAAATGAATTATTATATATAATCTAAAATAGTTTTTATTAAAATATGACCATTTGAATATTTATTGTTTTATAATATTATCTCAAAATAATATTAAAATTAATCAATTATAATATAATAGTTCATATATGGAAATATCATATATTGTTTCAATCATTTAAAAGTGGTCAATTACAAATTTTTTTAACATATTTTATTTGAAAAAAATCCCATTTTAATATAAATTATATATCTTTTGAATATAAAAATAGTAATTTTTTTATTTTCATATTATATACATGTGGTTTATTGATATTATAATTTAATTATTTTCAATTATCTAACATGTATTAGTTCATTTTACATAGTTGTTACATTAGTTCGATGTCGCTTGTGTCAAAAGGTATTGAAGATTATATTAATTTAATGGGTGAAAAATATGGAGTCATTACATGTGATGTATATTATATTGATAAGAGATAAAACCATATATCATTTTTCATTACATAATATTATAAAAACCATTTGATAATTTCATAAAATAAAAAATTTATCAAAATAAAAAAACTTTAAGAAAAAAATTTATAAAAAACAATCAAGTACATAAAAATAATTGAAATAATAACTCAAAATATAACTAAATGATAAATAATTAACTTCAAAATTAAAAAAATTAAAATATTTAGATTTCAAAAAGGAAAATGGGCCCTTAATCTAATGTTTCTACCATGAATTCATTGGAAGAATAAACACTATAAGATCTAACGAAAATGTTTTTAAAAATGAACAATAAATAAGAACAAAGAAATAAAAGAAAACCATGGTTGATGTTCGGTCGGAAAAATAGATTCTGATGATAAATACTTAGGTGGATGATGAAATAATGATATAGAATGAAAAATTGAGACAATATATCATGAAATGATGATAAAAATTGAAGAAAAACAATAATAATGGTCGTTGATGGTCAATGTGTCTCTGTCGAGGATGCCGCAACTAGAGAAAAATGCTTTACAGATCCAAAAAATGAGGATTCCATGATCGAGTTTTTTTTAAAAAAAAATTTGGCAACTGTTTTTATATAAATTGATGCTGAAAATTATTTTTTGAATTTTTGGCATCATTTTTTGAGAAAACAGATGCTGATTTTTAATTATTTATTTATGGCATCGGTTTTTTTACAAAAACCAATACCATAAATCAAAATTCTATAGTTTTTGGTGTTTATTTAAAAAAACCAATGAAAAAATCAATACAAATATATCTTGGTGTTATTTTATGTTAAAACTGATGCCAAAAACTTACCACCGATACATTTTGTATCTGTTTATAAAAAACCGACGCCATAACATTGACGTTGAAGCCACTATTTTTATAAGTGCTTCCATAGACAAAAAATTATGTACTCATATTCATGAATGAGAAAACCATCTAGATACTCAATATACACTTCTTCTTCTAGTACCCCACTAAGAAATGTTGACTTGATGTCCATATGAAAAAATTTGAACTTTTATTACACTGATATAACTAAGAATAGTAAAAAAGTCTTGAGTATTGTAATAGATGAAAATATATCATAAAAAATTATTTCCTTGTTTTTGGAGTATCCATTTCACACTAGTCATGCTTAGTTTCATATTAATAGTCCATATTTATCTAGTTTTCTCTAGAATACCCATTTGGTTTGGATGAAATTCTTATCTACTATTCTTGAAACCATCTCCCATGTTTGGTTCTCTTAATTTTTTTCAATCTCATCATTCATAGACTGAACCTAATTTTTATATCTCGATAAATATTCAAAACACTTTAAATCTAACTAAGATAGAAAGGATGATTACTTTAGTGACTTAATTCTTCTTATTTGAACTAGCACCTCTTGATCACCGATGATATTCTGCTTGTCAATTTATGCATGCCTCCTTGGTTTTTTGTTTCAGAAATATGTCTATCACTATCCTAATAATCATTGGTATCTTATTCTAAATTAACATTTTACACTTTTACTCCCCCTAAGTTGATTAACTCCTCATTAATATCATCAGGGAACTTTTCACTGTGTTTTTGAAGATTCAATTCATTTTATACTACAGTGACATAATTACTTTCAACCACTTTTCCTTGCCACCTATTGAAGAATTTATATTCTTTATTTTTTCCAAAGTATCCAAGGAGTGCTCCCTCATCTCCACGAGACTCAAAATTTCTATTTTTCTACTTATTGGGAATAAAATAATTACTTCTAAATATTTTAAATTATTTTAATTTTGTATTTTTTTTGTACCAAAACTCATACAAAGTCTTTTCTTATTTCAAATATAGCAAGTCCTTATTGGATATATAGACTAATTTCAAAACTACTTACAAAAGTTTTATGGTAGGTCATTTTCAACAAAAATTATTCTATACATGTTTTTTATAATCAAATTTATACTCTAAATAACTATATTTAGTCGAGGAGTTATCACTACCAAAACTTGGTGCCTTATCCTGCATTTCTCAAGATAATACTCTACTTGGATGTTTGTGAATTCTATAAAAATATCAGTTTTAAACTTCAGAATCTTCTATCCAATCATCCTTTCAACTTTTCTTCAATATTGTGTTATGAGACTGAACACCATAGACTTGTGGGAAATGAAAAATATCCATGCCATCATGTTGAAATCATTAATGAAAATAACATAATACCTCTTCCCATAAATGTATCTCGGTAAGATAGGTCCACACATATTCACATGAACCAATTCAAGCACTCTGGTTGACCTTTGTTCTTTTTCCTTGTACGTCTTTATGATAATCTTACCTTATTGATAAGAATCACACATGTGAGTATGATCATGTGATGTCTTGGGGAGATCTCAAGCTATATCACATTTGACCATATCTTCTATGGATGGTTGGAATATATGGATAATACTTTTATGCCACAACTTATTTTTTTCCACATTGGATAGAAAGTACATATCTTTTTCTCCACTCATAAGGTAGAGATTACCCTTCATATGATTTCCCTATAAAACAACTATACCATATTTTCACTTGAAAATGCAAAATTCTTGGTAAATCTTATAGCATGACCCAAGTTATATAATTAACTAACACTTAGAAAGTTGTGATTGAGATCTTCGATAACTAATATATTATCATGTCTTATATATCTTCCTAAGACAATAATCCTTAAGTGTAAGGACCCAAAGTTTTATAAATGAAAAATCACTTCTTAAATTATTTCATATAGTATAATCACATAAAACCACAATAATAACATAATAAAAACTTTATAATTGATTAATGAATAAAATAAAAGGTATTTCTGGAAGCTAAAGAACCTATACTGATGAAATAGTTACTAAACCTTTAGAATAGTAATGTAACCCTTATAAATAGTAAACTGACCAATTAAATAGTAACCTCACCAATAAAAGTATAAATAAAATTTATCCATATTATAAGTGAAAATATGCTATAATTATATCATAGTATAAGTAAATAAATATTTTGAAAATTATTAATTAAGTGTTGGTATTTTTTTTGAAATTTATAAATATTTAATTATAGTTTTATGACTAATTTAACAATTTAAAAGAAAATTTATTTTCATAAAATGTATTCATAAATTATTATTTTGATGTCTTATTATTATATGATAATTTTATGAGACCTTAGTTAATTTTTTAAAGTGTTTCAAAATCAGTTATAATTTTAGAATGTCTTTTTTCAAGTAAATTAAGAATTTATTTAAAAATTAAATTTATCATATTTAGAATTTTTTTATAAAATGAAGTTTATTTTTGAATTATACATGTTTAAAAATGTTTAGGATAAATTTTTGGGATTTTTTCTAAAATACTTGAATTTTTAGTGAATAGTAAAATACAGTAATTTACAGTACATATACATTATAAGTTAAATAAACTATTACTTGAGTAATTAATGATGTAACAACCCAAATATAGAACTTAATTTACTTATTTTAATATTTTTTATGATAATGATAGAAATATTCACAATCTTTAGCCAAAATAATAAACTAATGATTAAAATAATGAGAAAACACCCATCTCCTCCACTATAAATACCACCCATCACTATCTCTTCTTCTCACACCTCTCAAGCCTTGTTACGTATCCAAATTCTTCTCAAATATATTCCTAAGCACGTACACCATGTCTAGGAGCTCTTGGTCTCATCATAAGACCAAAACCTCTTCCCTAAGGAGGCTCTCAAGGAGGATAAATTCAAGAGGTAAATTCCTTTTTCCGATTGTTTTATTTTCTTTTTAAGTTCCTTTATTTTTATCTCATCAAATCCTCTCATAAAAATGGTATGATAACTCTAGTACCTTACATATACTATATTTGTTTTATTCTAATGGAATAATTCATCATCATCTCTCCTTATGACTCCTTTTATACTAAAAATGAAAACATCATTCAAGATGTGTTAATTTATCACATTCAAGGAAGACGAAGTTTTCAATTTACTTTACCTTCTTCAATGGATGGTTAAGAAACCATTTTTATGGTTTAAATAGATTATTATATATGTATTATAACTTATTTAAGGTTATGGAATCATTTTTTACTCACTCTATTAATTTATAACACAAAATGAGTTTGTTGTGATAAAAAAACTACAAAAATAAACCCAAATGATTATCATTAACTATTTATCTAATGATTCATCATAATTTCATAAAACCAAATTATATAAGATCAATTTAACCACTGGAATATCATTAATAACATAAAGTTTAAATTCTGGATAATTAACCCCACTTTACATGAACCTTCATACATATATACAAGTAAACCGATCATGAAAACCAAGGGAACTAACACTCCCCAGCAATGAAATTGAATTTCTTTACCCATAAAAAGTACATAAATGAAATTAATTAAGTTATAATAAATCTAATTCACATATAATATGTTCTATAATTATTAATTACTGAATATAATTTTATTATTAAGGACATTAAGATCAAGGGAATAATACCTTCAGACTTAAGGTGTGGGATTATTCCCGAACCTCCATTATTCCTTCAGTTTATTATTTATCTTTCTTTACCCAAATAAAATTCTCTATTATTATTATGTACTAATTATAATTTTTTTTATATGTTCCAAAATTATTAATCAATATCCATTTCTCCTTTTTTGGGGATATACATGTTTTTAGAAGGCCCCCTACTCAATTCTTTCCGATAAGCAAGCCCGATTTAAGGGAACTTTCTGTATTCTTATCCATTTTAAAGTGCAATATATAATCTATTTTGAGCCACCATATATTTTCTAGAATAACTCTTTTTATTATGAAAAAAATTCTTGGTTCACTTCTGGTTTTATATAAAATATTATTTCATATTCTATTCTAAAATCTATTTCATATTTTCCTTAAACCACACTAAAATGTTTTAATTATAAAGATTATTAAATACTTTTTTATATGTTATCACTTCAGTTTAACATAACATATAATTATCTATGCCTATTTTAACTTATTAATGTCCATTTATGATTTAAATAATTTCTTTCATGGACCCCATTGTGATATTTCCTTATTTTATGCCTTTTGACAAGATTATGATACCCGATTCTTACCATGGGTAACCCTTATACTTTTGATTGATTACTTATGTATGATTATTAATATGGAACAAATATTCATGAAAATGTTATTAGGGGTGAACCCAGATAGTGTTCCAATTCATTGGGTAAATTTTAGTCTCATGAGATGTTATGTGTAATGGTCTTGGTGGTTAGCCTTGACTTATGCTTCTCTATATGCAATGAGCCATGAATCAATATAAAGTAATTTTTTACGTTGCTTACACATTGCTATGAATGAATTAATTTATGATCCCATGTTTTATATGTTATGATTCCTTATATCATGTTGCATGCCTTTTTATATCATTATGACATGACTTTTAACCCATGTGCTATGATGTATTCTTATGATTATTACCTTTCCAAGATTTTAGATCATCCCTTTGTTCATGTTATCCCCAAGTTATCATATGCCAATGTAAGGACTCAAAGGGAGTTAATAGATCATAATGGATGATAAATAAATTTTTTATTTGGTCCCATGTTTTCTATTTTATGTACCTATTCTTTTAATACACTAGACATTACAATCCTTGGCATGAAATATAATGTTTAATTATGCTTAAAATCATGTAATGATATGTTTAAAAAGATAGGGTCTATATAGATGGTATTAGACAAAGTTATAGTTATTTTTGGATATTAGGAATAAATTACTTTATTAAGAACCTTAGGGATAAGACTAAGTCCAAGAAAACATCCCTAAATTTTGGTAAATATAGATTAAGTGGTTTATCAAGAAAATACATCCCTATTTGGATACTACAAGTGGATGTGATTCTAAAACAAATGTACCTAGGAGTAAAAAATCTGAAAAGGTGTTCTAGTTTTGACTCATGATAACCTGGTACATGAAAATGGGTCTTACTACCCACCTAGTTTGACACTCCTAGGGGATATGCTTTGGTAAATTCATAAGCTTATTACAAACCATTATTAAGGGAAAAAAATCCCATAAAAATATATGTTAAGAAACAAATCATGGATAAAATATATTGAAACCCAGGGAATCACAAGTTAGGATATATTTTTCCTTTAAGAGTTTATCCTTCTATGTTTAAAGTTTATTTTTTATGCTTATTAGTTATGTATTCAATCCCCCTATTAAATTTATTTTTATTAGTTAATAGATTTAAATAGAAGAACACATGCCAACAATCAATGTGATAGGTAATGTGATGATTTCCTTAATGATATGCCAAATATGATGGGAATGGGTGCTCAAAACATTATGACATTACTTGATCAGCTGGATCAAATTATGAATAATAACATGAATCATGTGAAACGCCGTTTTTATCCAAGGAAGGATTAAGTTTTTTTCAAATCCTTCATACAAAAAAGGCATCCCATCTTTAGTGGATATTCCGATCCCCTCCTCAAAAGACAATGGATTAACTCCATTGAAAAGATATTATATGTCCTCCAGTGCTCATAAGAAGAGAAAGTTGTACTAGAGGTATATAATTTTGATGGGGAAGCTAATCAGTGGTGAAAAATAATCAAGAACATGA
Organism: Viscum album; assembly: GCA_963277665.1. Classification (NCBI taxonomy): domain Eukaryota; kingdom Viridiplantae; phylum Streptophyta; class Magnoliopsida; order Santalales; family Viscaceae; genus Viscum; species Viscum album. The sequence continues at coordinate 284,071,502 of OY728129.1, forward strand.
AGTCTAAGGAGGAAATTGATCTCATGGGCTAAGATGAATTCAATAAAATATTTTTAAATAAATATTTTCCCCAAAACCTCCTTCTCAAGATGGAAAAAGAGTTCCTCTAACTCTAGTATAAGGAAGATGAGTCTATTGGGGAATATGAAGTAAACTTTATAAGGAATTCAAGATACACCTCTGTATTTTTCATGATCACAAAAAGTAATGTGGATAGCTTCTTTAGCAGACTAAAGCTGAGTCTATGAAAAGTGTCGGTGATACCTGACTTCGACAGTTATGAGGATATTTTCTATTGTGCCTTTAAGGTTGAAATGAAGATCAGAGACTCTCAATGGTCTTGTGGGTTTGATGAAAAAAAGAGTAAAATAGATTCTAATATGGGTGGTTCATAAAATAAATCCCATGATGGAAAGAAGACCGAACATACTGCATGTCAAAATTATAGGAAGAAGTATCATGGGAACTATCTAAGGGGAACCATGAATTGCTTCCAATATGAAATAATGATATAACTGGATAAAAATGCTAGAGGGATATGAATAATTCCACTAATTTGGAAGAAGAAAGGAATCATATCAACACTCATCCAGTAGTGCAATGTTTCAACTATAAGGAACAAGGGAATTATGAAAAACATTTTCCTAAGACAAGGGTTGTTAGATGCAATCAAGAAAAACCTCCAAGGAAACATGGAAGGACTTATTCCATCACTACTATTAAGGTGGATCTAGACAATGATGTGGTAAAAGGTATACTGGTTATTCATTCAAGAATAGAAAATTTACTATTTGTTTTTTCTTTTAAAAATTCTTTCATATCTTGCAAGTTTAGTAGAACTATTCAAACACCACTTAAAAAGTTGGATTTTGGGTTATCCGTGAGAACAACGAATGGGGAAATTATTGTGTCTAAGGTTTATAACTCCTCCCCAATAAATTTTTGTGGAATGAACCTCCTAAAAAATCTTATCACACTCTATTTGGTAGAGTTTGAGGATATTTTGGGAATGGATTGACTATATTTATATAAATCCAATATCAACTACTGGGAAAGGGAGATCACTCTTCACATACCAGATTATCCACCAATTCTGTAGAAGTGTAAGGAAGAAGATGAATATCCTTCATAATCATCATCTCAAGTGTGGATATTGTTGCCTTATGAGATAACATATATTTATAAAATGATTGAGACAAATGAGAGAATCATGCTTGAATACATGCCCATTTTGAGGGATTACATTGATGTATTCCCATAATAATTGCTTGATCTTCCTCTTGATTGATAGGTTGAGTTATCAATTGAGATTATTCCTAGATCTCTACCTATATCAAATAAAAATTATAGAATGTCCACCATAGATATCTAAGAGTTGAAGAAGTAGTTATATAAGAATTTGGAGAAGGGTTTTATATACCCAATTGCTTCACTATGGGGTGCACCAGTCCTCTTAATTAAGAAGAGGGATGGATCAATGTGACTCTATGTTTATTATTGCAAGATAAATAAAATCATGATAAATAACAAGTATCACCATCCACATATAGATGAATTGTTTGATCAACTACGTGAGACCAGTTATTTCTCTAAGGTGGACCTTCGGTCAGGATATCACTAATTAAAGGTTAAGAAAGAAGATATTCCCAATACTTCCTTTTGAATGAGGTATGAACACTATGAGTTAATAGTGATGCCTTTTTAATGAGGCATGAAAACTATCTTTCTTTGGGAATGTTATCACCGAAAAAGGGATATCTGTGAACCCTTCCAAGATAAAGGCAATTGAAGAGTGGCCCAAGACAACATCTGTAACGGAGATCTGTAGTTTCTTTGTCCTAGTTGGGTATTACGAAATATTTTTGAAAAAATTATCAATATTTTAAAACCCAATGAACATGATGATATGAAAAGGGGTGAAGTTTTTATGGACCCAAGAATGTGAGGAAAGATTTAAGGAGCTCAAAATGAGGCTTATCACTGTACTAATACTCATACTCCCGACAAGTGTGGAAGTATTTGTGGTGTACAACGATGCTTCAAAGAAGTGACCAGGTTGTGTAATGATGAAAAATGATAAATTGATAGCCTATTCCTCAAGTAAGTTGAAAATTCATGAGAAAAAATATCCCACACATGATATATAATTGGAAGCTGTGATCTTTTCATTCAAAATATGGCGGCATTATCTCTATGGGGAGAAGTGTGAGATATATACTTATCACAGTATTATCAAATATATATTCACACAGAAGGAGATTAATATGCACCATCAAATATGGTTATAGATCATCAAAGATTATGACTTCTTAATCCACTACCATCCTGGTAATGAAAATAAGGTAGTAGATGCTCTAAGTAGAAATGATCTTGCATCTTTATCAATGATGATAATTGAGAAGGATCCTATAAGGCCCCACCCTTAAAACTTACTTAATCTTGAGTTATTACAAGATTACACATTGAGGATCTTTTTAGGTTTAGAGTTTTAGAGAATTAGATCATAAAAATTAAATTACATTCCACATTTAAACAAAGTGGTTACATAAAAGATAGTATTCATATTTTTTTTCCATCAATGGAAACATATTTAAAAATAAAGTTTGGATTCTTTCTTGACACTTCCTTGACACTATCATCATATCATGTACCTTTCCATTGACCTGTGAAAAACATTTCAAAAACTTGGTATGAGCATAAAAAGCTCAGTAAGGGTTATAAAAATATGGAAAGGAAACATGAGTTCATATATACATAAGAATGAAATCATACTTTACCCATAAAACATAGGCAATTTAACATACCTCATCAAATCATGAATAAATTATAGAAATTATAAGACATAAAGGTAACTTGAGGCATTCATAACATTCTTACGTAGGGAGTAACCCTCTTGGTTATGTTTGGAATACCCACTACAGTATATTCCCTAAATCTCTTCGGAGAAACCTTAACGTTTCACTCCTTCGTGTTACCCAATGCATTGGAGAGCTATATCGGGCTCACCCGCCCTTAGTTTATCACGGAACCACCCGTCTTCATAATAATGCCCAAGAACCATAACATAATCGTATCACATAAAACATGCATAAAGGAAACATAACATTTCCACTTTTCAATCACAAGATATCAATACAACACATTGATATAAAAACAATATGAAAACCATTTTCAATACCAAAATAAAAGAAAAGTAAAACCTGGTATTTATTTTTCTTTTAAAAAGAAGGTATGGCTTGTAGAGGAAGCCGAAACTCAAATAATGGTCACGGCGGCGGAGAAGTCGTTGTCGCCGCATACGTACGACAAAAACATTCCATTTTGTCGTTTAGTAAAACTCTTCGTATAAAAAAGATTACTTTTTGGATAAACGTAAAAGTCAAAGGGGTTTATACACCGTATAAAATAAGGTTGTGTATAAAACAAAATATTCCTCAATGATTGGAGATTGAGACGAAGTCCCTTACAAAGACGGTATCCTTGGTTTAAGGATAAATCAATTAAATAATTATGTGTGACAAACGAATACACCAAATATAAGTGGATATTAAGTGTAAAAAAATCAGAGGTTATTCACAAATATTCATAGAACGACATATTCATGGAGTACAAGTTTATCCCAAAGAATCAAATTTGGGTTAAGAAGTTCCCTTGCAAAAATTTGACAGCCTAACGGCGTCACTACAAAATTCAGAAAATGAGTTGATGAGAGATAAAAAGGGTATCTCATCACATGGACATAAAATTTAAATCAATAAGGATATAGAAGAACATATCCCAATCATAATATTATGTGAATTAAAAGACATAACAAAAGATGTCTTTTAAAAAAGAGGAGGGTGAAAGGTTCCCTTACCGACATGGGTATCCTTCGAAACATACACCCCGTGAAATAAGGACAATACAACATTGATGTAAATACTCATAAATGAAAGTATATTACACAATGAGTTAAATAATGGGCAGTTCATACACCACTCAAAGGAAAATGTGGAAAATGTTGCATAAATCTCACGGGAATAAAAGTGAGATGAAAAATCCCTTACGAAAACTCAGCAGCCTAACAGTGCCACTTAAAACTTACAAAAATGGATTGATGAGATCAAATAGGGTCTCTCATCATATTAACATAAATTTTACAGAAAGAGGAATATAAAATAACATCCCCCAACATAACAAAGAGGAGCTTAAAAGATGTGACATAAATGAGAGTACTTAAAAAGAAAGAGAGAGGTTAGATCTCTTACGAAAATTCGGCAGCCTAACGGCGCCACTCAAAACTTCCAAAATGGATTGATGAGAGATAATAGAGTCTCTCATCATATGAACATAAAAATTACAGTAAGAGTAATATAAAATAACATCCCAATAACAATAAAGATGAGCTTTAAAAGGAATGACATAAAAGAGTGTACTTAAAAAGAAAGAGAGGAGTAGGATCCCTTACCTCAAGTCCGACTTATCTTGTTCGTTTCTTTATATTCCTGAATAATAAACTTTGGTCAATTTATAATTACCTAAGGACCTCCTTTAGATATTATTATTCAGTTCATATCACATATTATAATTTTATAATAATTGTTTAATAATGTTAGTTCATATCAGATGTTTTTGCCGATGTTTGGTACATGAGTCAAAAATGAACTTGTTTGAAAAATGATTGCCCATGTAGTTATAAGTAAATAATTTCCAGAATAGTATTAATGATTAAAATATCATATATATCTAGTACATATTAATTTTATACTATTACATATCATTTGGAGATAAAAAACTAAAAGCACCGTTCATGGAGACAGTAGGCCGTACGTACGCATGAACGCTACTTTCATTTTTTTATTTGTCATATTAATGGAATTAAAAATAAATGATATATATATATATTATAATTCCAGTATAATATATATGTTATATAGGTCACATATGTTTATTAATTTCATTCTTTATACATTCCATGTATTGCATGTACGAGTCACATCACTTGAGGGGCGGTAGTCCACACTTCCTCATATGAAATTATCGCATTTACACAACATGAAAAGAATAAAGGTATGTTTTAAATATAAAATACAGAAGCATATAGTAAACATAAATACCATATATATCATATATTAAATACAGTGACATCATAATGACCACCTTTAAATGTGTTAAAAGAATATTGAACAATCATCGTTTCGTGAGGCAGAAAATCACCAACCACAGAAACAGTAGGTTATTTAACCATTAGACGAAGGTGTGTGTAAGTATAGATAGAATAATTCTTATAACAACATTATAGTATATTTAATATACTGTATTTGTTACAAAATAAATGAATAAAAATAGTTTAGGGGGTTGGAGAAGCAAAATAAAACAAAAGGACTCAAGTGAAGACATTACCTTAAAATCAGGTAAATCCCTTTGGTTTGATCTCAAAGGCTTCTTTGGGAAGACTTCTGCCCAAAGTGAGGCTTCAAAGAGTTAGATAGAGATGTGGAGATACAAAATGGGTAGGGTTTGTCTGAGCCAAAGGCTTTTTAATTGTGGGTAAGGAGGTAGAGGTGGGGGCCTTTTATAAGAGGAGAGGAGGGGCACCCTTGGAAAGTAAAGAAAGGTTCATTTATTTTAAAATGAGTTTCGGATTTAAAAGGTCCCACATTGATATAATTAGAGGATAAGGTGATAAGGGTTTGAAATACACCCATACAATAGGTTTTGGACATGTGTAGGTCTTAGAATTTACATTATCTTTTCATTTTATTTAAATCGTTGAATAATGAGGTCATCGCTGCATCATCATAATGTCATAAATAATTTAACTTATTTAATGTCTAATAATTATAAAAAAATACTATGATGTAGGAAATATTTTTAGGTTTACAATGACTATTTATAGTCAAAAATCAGACTTGTATAACCCCATGTAAAAAATGTTTTAGTAAAACAACTCATGTTTGTGTCATTTTAATTTTAACTTTAAATAAAAAGGTATTTATGTCATTTTCCAACCAAAGTGGCTCCATGGGGTCCCCAAGTTGACTCATGGATTGTATTGGTAGGCCATGACTCATCCAATGAGGGTAGGACATGTGTCTAGGTCATTTCATTTTATTAAAACATTATTCTTACCTTAAACTACACTAATTACCTCTAATCGCGATTAAAAACTTAATAAGTTACTATTCACCAAAAAGTTATTTTAATCCCATTGAACCACATTTTACTTCTTAATTAAAAATATGTATGTCGGATTTTTGAAATTCAAAACACAAATATGGCAAAATTTCATTTAAATGGAAAATCAGTTTTTATAAGTACCACTTAGTGGTTTTACTATTCATCAAAAATTGAAGTTTTTCAGAAAATTACCAAAAATTCACCCTAAGCTATATTTGATATTCTGAATTCAAAAATGATGTCTATTTTACAAAATTCAAAACATATAGGTTGCATTAATTAATTTAATAATTAATTCCCGCTGTCAAAACAAAAAGCGTGTTTTTATGAAACAAAATGTATCAAAAGATTGACACTAGTTTAAGTCCGATTTCAAAGTGAAATTAATTCCAACGACCACTATTGGATTAAATGGTAAAAATATATTCTAATTTCACTTTAAAACCAATTCAAAATATAATCTAATCATATAAATAAATTATATTAAAAAGTGGTTTTGAATTAAAATACAATATTTTTCACTATTCATTAAAAATTGAACTTTTTCGGAAAAATACCAAAAATTTATACAAAGTAAATTTTTATGTCCCAATTCCAAAGAAGAGTTTTATTTTGTCCAATATAATGTATAAGAGTGACCAAAACTATTTTTAAAGAGGGTTCTCCATCTAAAGGCGATAAATCGACCTTTTTGTGAATATTAGAGTACATATGTCTAAAATTGAATTCTTTTCGTATTTTGAGACTTTATACTTTATTGGATAAATGTAAAAACATTTAACAAACATATATAATCATATTTTAGTTATTTCTATTCATTATCTCCAATACAATGGCTACATGCTAACTACCATTTAAAATAATATTATTTTATTATTAGAGTACAACACAAGATTCCCAAGAAACTCATTGTTGTGTATTGGGTACGCCATCGTGCATAGCGCCCCCTTTAAGTAATATTAATATTTTATTCAAAAATATGGATAAATATGAAAATTTCATATTCTTTATTTACCTGGGGTGTTACATCCTTTCCCCCTTTTTGGGAATTGCTTCCTCGCAATTTTTAAAATTGGGCTTGGAAACTTCATTGAAAATCCCACATCAGAACAAGAGTCAGTAAAACAATCACTTTAAAATAAAGAAAGATAAGTACAAAGGTCACCCGAGTTAACCCATACTAGGATTCCAAGTATGAAAGTATGGACATGGAGGAAAAAAAAGGGTCATGTTCTGATGGAGAGTGATAGTAAACATGTCTAGGAGAAAGTTAACCATAAGAAAATCACAAACATGTGATGGGTTAAACGGTATTGGATTCCCCAGTAGGAAAAGTTAATGGAAAACAATTTTTTAGTTACTTTTCATTGAGGAATTTATTTTTGAGATTAACTAAAACATAAGGAAACATACTTACTTGTCTTTTTGACTTTCAAATTTTACTAGATTTCTTACACGAACTCATATTTTCTCCAAAAGACGAGTATTTAGGAAGACTTGTTCACATTAAGAGTACTATAATCAACTTCTAGAGAATCACCTAATCCACAAAAGAGAACTATATATTTCCCATGTATTTAGACTTTAACCAAAACCAAAACCAAAAAGATTATTACAAGATCAGATAATCCAGAAAAGGATAACCCTTTATAAAAAGAAAATCTATTCTTAATCTCCAAAATTTGTCCAACAAAACCCAAAGTTCAATGAGGACCATTCGATAAACAATTTGTCCATAAAATTCTTCAAAGTAAACCAAACTAAGATTGAAACCCAAATATTTGAAGGATTTAGTCACATAATCTTCCAAGTTAAATCATAACATTTATCTCCAAACAACATCAGTTGCTCTTAATGTCTCGTATTGAAAAGTAATTAACCTAATCACATATCCTCCATGACAGGTTAATAAATTTCCATAGATAGCCCAAAATCAAATTACTCTTAACTCATAAAATCATCTAACTAAAAATAATCAGTCAAACTAACCAGGGACTTCACGTAGTCCAGTGGTAGGCGATAAATACTAGTCGCACTTTGGTTGTGAGTTCAATTCCCGCAACTTTGTCCGACACGACGGGTTGTCACACGGTCTGCGTGTTGTCCTTTTTATAAAACTCCAAAAATAACCCTAACATGTTTTAACCTCAATAGTTTCCTTATACATCTCATTTTCATCCAAATTCGTTACGATCTCAACATCTTAATTCTTCAAGTTTTATTTCACCACCATAAGATAAAATAAAACGATTCCCAAAATGAATAAGATTATACCTTGATCATGGCGTCCACTCGGTTTCATCGTCATCTTTCTCACGTAGGTAGAAGTCCCATGCATTACAAAAATGATTTAGAGATCCTTCAAAATCATTTGCTTCCTCCATCCAAATACACCTTGTACAACATGGGTCATATGGGTGTTCACAGAAAAACAGTTTTGGAAAATAATCATGTATGACATATAATTCCAAAACATCTGATAAAACATGATTTCTATAAAATAGTCGGACAGAATTTGAGTTGAAACTTTCTATTATTGGTCCTTTTAAAATACCATAAGTATGTGCTGAGAGACTATATTTTAAAATCAAATATAAATAGGTTGCTCAAGGTTCTCCTTCCTCAGCACCAATTTTAAAATCATAATATGCTTCAAATTCTTGTGATAAGGTAAAATATTTGGAAATAACTTGATAATACTTACCTTTCTTGAAAATATGAGAATATTGTGAAAAAAGTATTTTCCTAAAAAAACCCATGATCCATGATGATAACGAGGTATAGTGGAGGTGTTTGATATCTCAAACAACTTCTTGCAAGTGAGTTGTATGCTAGAAAAAGTTTCACAATCATCCGAACATGACTTTGCAATAATTATTGCAAGCATGTCATCAGGAAGAGATAGGAATGTCGTTTGAGATCCTTCTCCTTCCATTCGTAACCGACTTTACTTGACCTGAAAAAAGTTATAAAACAAGGATTTAACTGAAATAATATATATAGGGATTAATCACGTGTCTAACAAAAACTTCTAATCCCTAAAGTTGTCTAAACCAACCTCTGATACCAACCATAAGGCCCCAGCCTTAAACCTTACTTAATCTTGAGTTATTACAAGATTACACATTGAGGATCTTTTCAGGTTTAGAGTTTTAGAGAAAAAGACCATAAAACTTACATTACATTCCACATTTAAACAAAGTGGTTACATAAAAGATAGTATTCATTTTTTTTACATCAACGGAAACATATTTAAAAATAAAGCTTGGATTCTTTCTTGACACTTCCTTGACACTATCATCATATCATGTACCTTTCCCTTGACCTGTGAAAAACATTTCAAAAACTTGGGATGAGCATAAAAAGCTCAGTAAGGGTTATAAAAATATGGAAAGGAAACATGAGTTTATATATACATAAGAATGAAATCATACTTTACCCATAAAACACAGGCACTTTAACATACCTCATAAAATCATGAATAAATCATAGAAATTATAATACATAAAGGTAACTTGAGGCATTCATAACATTATTACGTAGGGAGTAACCCTCTTGGTTACGTTTGGAATACCCACTACAGTATATTCCCTAAATCTCTTCGGGGAAACCTTAACGTTTCACTCCTTCGCATTACCCAATGCATTGGAGAGCTATATCGGGCTCACCCACCCTTATTTTATCACGGAACCACCCATCTTCATAATAATGCCCAAGAACCATAACATAATCGTTCACATAAAACATGCATAAAGGAAACATAACATTTCCACTTTTCAATCACAAGATATCAATACAACACATTGATATAAAAACATTATGAAAACCATTTTCAATACCAAAATAAAAGAAAATTAAAACCTAGTATTTATTTTTCTTTTAAAAAGAAGGTACGGCTTGTAGAGGAAGTCGAAACTCAAATAATGGTCACGGCGGTAGAGAAGTCGTTGTCGCCGCATACGTACGACAAAAACATTCCATTTTGTCGTTTAGTAAAATGCTTCTTATAAAAAAGATTCCTTTTTGGATAAACGTAAAAGTCAAAGGGGTTTATATACCGTATAAAAGAAGGTTGTGTATAAAACAAAATATGCTTCAATGAATGGAGATTGAGACGAAGTCCCTTACAAAGACGGTATCCTTGGTTTAAGGATAAATCAATTACATAATTATGTGTGACAAAATAATACACCAAATATAAGTGGATATTAAGTGTAAAACAATCAGAGGTTATTCACACATATTCATAGAATGACATATTCACGGAGTACAAGTTTATTCCAAAGAATGAAATTTGGGTTAAGAAGTTCCCTTGCAAAAATTTGGCAGCCTAACGACGTCACTATAAAATTCAGAAAATGAGTTGATGAGAGATAAAAAGGGTATCTCATCACATGGAAATAAAATTTAAATCAATAAGGATATAGAAGAACATATCCCAATCATAATAGTATGTGAATTAAAAGACATAACAAAACAAGTCTTTTAAAAAAGAGGAGGGTGAAAGGTTCCCTTACCGACATGGGTATCCTTCGAAACATACACCCCATGAAAGAAGGACAATACAACATTGATTTAATACTCATAAATGAAATTATATTACACAATGATTAAAATAATGGGCAGTTCATACAACACTCAAAGGAAAATGTGTCAAATGTAGCATAAATCTCACGGGAATAAAAGTGAGATGAAAAATCCCTTATGAAAACTCGGCAGCCTAACATCGCCACTTAAAACTTACAAAAATGGATTGATGATATCAAATAGGGTCTCTCATCATATTAACATAAAGTTTATAGAAAGATGAATATAAAAGAACATCCCCCAACATAACAAAGAGGAGCTTAAAATAAGTGACATAAAGGAGAGTACTTAAAAAGAAAGAGAGAGGTTAGATCTCTTACAAAAATTCGGCAGCCTAACGGCGCCACTCAAAACGTCCAAAATGGATTGATGAGAGAGAATAGAGTCTCTCATCATATGAACATAAAAATTATAGTAAGATTAATATAAAATAACATCCCAATAATAAGAAAGATGAGCTTTAAAAGTAATGACATAAAAGAGTGTACTTAAAAAGAAAGAGAGGAGTATGATCCCTTACCTCAAGTCCGACTTGTCTTGTTCCTTTCTTTATATTCCTGAATAATAAACTTTGGTCAATTTATAATTGCCTAAATACCTCCTTTATAGATTATTATTCAGTTAATATCACATATTATAATGTTATAATAATTTTTTAATAATGTTAGTTCATATCAGACGTTTTTGCCGATGTTTGGTACATGAGTCAAAAATGAACTTGTTTGAAAAATGACTGCCCATGTAGTTATAAGTAAATAATTTCCAGAATAGTATTAATTATTAAAATATCATATATATCTAGTACATATTAATTTTATACTATTCCATATCATTTGTAGATAAAAAACGAAAAGCACCGTTCATGGAGACGGTAGGCCGTACGTACGCATGGACGCTACTTTCATTTTTTTCTTTGTCATATTAATGGAATTAAAAATAAATGATATATATATATATATATTATAATTCCAGTATAATATATATGTTATATAGGTCACATATTTTCATTAATTTCATTCTTTATACATTCCATGTATTGCATGTACGAGTCATATCACTTGAGGGGGCGGTAGTCCACACTTCCTCATATGAAATTATCGCATTTACACAACACGAAAAGAATAAAGGTATGTTTTAAATATAAAATACAGAAGCATATAGTAAAAATAAATACCATATATATCATATATAAAATACAGTGACATCATAATGTCCACCTTTAAAGGTGTTAAAATAATATTGAACAATCATCGTTTCGTGAGGCAGAAAATCGCCAACCACAGAAACAGTATGTTCTTTAACCATTAGACGAAGGTGTGTGTAAGTATAGCTATAATAATTCTTATAAAAACATTCTAGTATATTTAATATACTGTATTTTTTACAAAATAAATGAATAAAAAGAGTTTAGGGGGTTGTACAAGCAAAATAAAACAAAAGGACTCAAGTGAAGACATTACCTTAAAATCGGGTAACTCCCTTTGGTTTGAGCTCAAAGGATTCCTTGAGAAGACTTATGCCCAAAGTGAGGCTTCAGAGAGTTATATATGGATGTGGAGATACAAAATGGGCAGGGGTTGGCCGAGCCAAAGGCTTTGGAAGTGTGGGTAAGGAGGTAGAGGTGGGGGCCTTTTATAAGAGCAGAGGAGGGGCACCCTTGGAAAGTAAAGAAATGTTCCTTTATTTTAAAATGAGTTTTGGATTTAAAAGGTCCCACATTGATATAATTAAAGTATAAGGTGATAAGGGTTCTAAATACAACCATCCAATAGGTTTTGGACATGTGTAGGTCTTAGAATTTACATTATCTTTCCATTTTATTTAAATCGTTGAATAATGAGGTCATTGCTACATCATCATGATGTCATAAATAATTTAATTTATTTAATGTCTAATAATTATAAAAAAAATACTATGATGTATGAAATATTTTTATATTTCCAATTAATATTTATAGTCAAAAATCAGACTTGTATAACCCCATGTAAAAATTGTTTTAGTTAAACAACTCATGTTTGTGTCATTTTAATTTTAACTTTAAATAAAAAGGTATTTATGTCATTTTCCAACCAAAGTGGATCCATGGGGTCCCCAAGTTGACCCATAGATTGTCTTGGTCGGCCATGACTCATCCAATGAGGTTAGGACATGTTTCTAGGTCATTTAATTTTATTAAAACATTTTTCTTACCTTAAACTACATTAATTACCTCTAATCGCGATTAAAAACTTAATAAGTTACTATTCACCAAAAAGTTATTTTAATCCCATTGAACCACATTTTACTTATTAATTACAACCATTTATGTCAGATTTTTGAAATTCAAAACACAAATATGGCAAAATTTCATTTAAACAGAAAATCAGTTTTTATAAGTACCACTTAGTGGTTTCACTATTCATCAAAAATTGAAGTTTTTCAGAAAATTACCAAGAATTAACCCTAATATATATTTGATATTCTGAATTAAAAAATGATTTATATTTTACAAAATTAAAAACATATAGGTTTCATTAATTAATTTAATAATTAATTACCGCTTTCAAAACAAATAGCGTGTTTTTATGAAACAAAATGTATCAAAAGATTGACACTAGTTTAATTCCGATTTCAAAGTGAAATTAATTCCAACGACCACTATTGGATTAAATGGTAAAGATATATTCTAATTTCAATTTAAAAACAATTCAAAAGATAATCTAATCATATAAATAAATTAGATTAAAAAGTGGTTTTGAATTAAAATACAACATTTTTCACTATTCATTAAAAATTGAACTTTTTCGGAAAAATACCAAAAATTTACACAAAGTAAATTTTTATGTCCCGATTCCAAAGAAGAGTTTTATTTGGTCCAATATAATGTATAAGAGTGACCAAAACTATTTTTAAAGAGGATTCTCCATCTAAAGGCGATAAATTGACCTTTTTTTGAATATTAGAGTATATATGTCTAAAATTGAATTCTTTTCGTATTTTGAGCCTTTATCCTTTATTGGATAAATGCAAAAACATTTAACAAACATATATAATCATATTTTAGTTATTTCTATTCATTATCGCCAATACAATGGCTACGTGCTAACTACCATTTAAAATAATATTATTTTATTATTAGAGTGCAACGCAAGATTCCCAAGAAACTCATTGTTGCGTATTGGGTACGCCATTGTGCATAGTGTCCCCTTTAAAGTAATATTAATATTTTATTCAAAAATATGGATAAATATGAAAATGTCATATTCTTTATTTACCTGGGGTGTTACAGATCCAATCTTCTTATATTTGTATATGATAGACCTGGGAATCATTAAGGGTGGAATATCATCAATCCATTCTCAAATGATTGTTAAACTATCCCTCATGGAGAAGATAAAGGATTCTCAAAGAAAATATGTGGAAATTATGAAAATGGTGGAAGCTATTAGAAATGGGAAATCCCCTGAGTTCAAGATTGATGAGGAATGAGTTCTAATATTTAGGTCATGATTATGTGTATCATCCGATCCATAGATAAAGAAGGAGATTATGAATGACACACATAGCTCAAACTTCTCTATTCTCCCAGGGAGCACAAAGATGTATCGATATCTCCAAGAGAACTATTGGGGGAACAATATGAAGAAGGATATTTCCTAATATATATCAAAGTTCCTGGTATGTCAACAAGTGAGGTCTGAAAGACAAAAGTATAAGGGGATGATGAAACCACTACCCATACCGACATGGAAGTGGGAGAACATTACCATGGACTTTATCACTGGACTTCCAAGGATATCTAGAAGAAACAATGCTATATGGATTATTGTGGATCATCTTAAAAAGATAGATAACTTTATCACAATTAGAGAAGACTTCTCATTGGATAAAATTTCATAGATATATATCAAATAGGTGTTAAGGATGCATGGAGTACCACTATAGATTGTATCTGATCAAGATCTGAGATACACCTCGAAGTTCTAGAAAAGTCTCCAACATGCTTTAAGCACCGAGCTAAGATTTAGTACAATCTATCATCCTCAAACTGATTTCAAATCTGAGTGAACTATTCAGACACCATAAGACATGTTGAGAGCGTGTTATATGGACTTCAAAGGAGGATGGGACCAATATCTACCTCTGGTTGAGTTCTCATAAAATAATAGTTTCCAGTACAACATCCAAATGGCTCTATACGAATACCTTTATGGGAAAAGGTGCAGAACACCAGCGTGCTAGGATGAAGTCAAAGAACATAAGCTTCTAGGACCTGAAATGGTTGAAAAAATGGTGGAGGAGGTGAAAACAATTCAGTAACACATCAAGGCAACCCAAAGTTGACAGAAGAGTTATGAAAATAATCATCGATGAGATCGTGAGTTTAAAGTTGGAGACATGGTATTCCTATACATATATCCATGGAATAAGGTCATTAGATTTGGGATGAAAGGAAAGCTAAGTCACAGGTACATCGACCCCTTTGAGATTCTTTCTTTCATTAGAGTTGTGGCTTATCGATAAGCACTTCCACCTACCATGTCTAAATTACATGATGTATTCTACATATCCCTCTTAATGAAGTATATACTAGATCCTTCAAATGTACTATCTTCAGGGGTGGTACATTTGGAGAATGACATTTCTTATGAGGAGCATCCAGTGAAGATCTTGGATCATAGTAATAAAGTTCTATGAAACAAGACTACTCATCTGGTCAAAGTACTATAGAGGAACCATAAGTATGAATAAGCAACATGGGAACTGGAGGAAGCAATAAAGGAAAAGTACCCACACCTATTTTCAGCTTAGAATATAAAACAAAATTTCTAGGGTGAAATCTTATAAGGGAGAAGAATGAAATAACCCAAAGTTTTATCAATAGAAATTCCCTTATTAAATTATGTCATATAGTATAATCACATAAAATCACATTAAGAATATAATAAAAACTTTATAATTGATAAATGAATAAAATAAAAAGTATTTCTGGAAGCTAAAGAACCTATACCGATGAAATAGTAACTTGGAATTTGGAATAGTAATGCGACCCTTATGAATAGTAAACTGACTAATTGAATAGTAACCTCACCAATGAAAGTATAAAAAAAATTATCCATCTAATAAGTGACAATATGATATAATTATATCATAGTATAAGTAAATAAATATTTTAAAAATTATTAATTAAGTGTTGGTATTTTTTTAAGTCATAAATATTTAATTATAAATTTATGACTAATTTAATAATTTTAAAAAAATTTTATTTTATTAAAATATAGTCATAAATTATTATTTTTATTTCTTATATTATATGATAATTTTATGATACCTTCGTTAATTTTTCAAAGTGTTACAAAATCAGTTATAATTTTAAAATCTGTTTTTTCAAGTAAATTATGAATTAATTTAAAAATTAAATTCATCATATTTAAAAAATTATTGTCATAAAATGGAGTTCATTTTTTAATTATACATTTCAAAAAATGGTTTGGGTTATTTTTTGGGATTTTTCTAAAATACTTGATTTTTTGGTGATTAGTAAATTACGACAATTTACAGTATATATACATTATAAGTTAAATACACTATTACTTGATTCATCACTAATTTAAGAAACCAAATATAGAACTTACCTTAATTATTTAAATATTTTTTATGATAATTATAAAACTATTCATATTCTTGATCCAAAATAATAAACTAATGATTAAAATAATGATAAAACACCCATCTCCTCCACTATAAATATCACCCATCACCAACTATTCTTCTCACACCTCTCAAGCATTTTTACTTTTCCATATTCTACTAAAATATCTTCCCAATCCCCTAACACACTTATAGAAGCTCTTGGTATCATCAAAAGACCAAACCCACTTCCCTAAGGAGGCTCTCAAGGAGGATAAATTCAAGATGTAAATTCCTCTGTCTGATTATTTTATTTTCTTTTCAAGTTCCTTAATTTTTATCTCCTAAATTCCCATAGTATAAATTTTATGATAACTAAAATACATTAAATATAATTTGATTTTTTTATTATAATGTAATAATTCTTCATCATATATCCTTCCCCCTCCTTTTATACTAAAAATGAAAACATCGTTCGAGATGTGTTAATTTATCACATTCAAGGATGATGAAGTTTTCAATTTACATTACCTTATTAAAGGGATGGTCATGAAACAATTTTTATCAATGAACCATATTATTATATATATTATATCTTATTTAAGTTTCTATAATCATTTTTTACTCATGATATTAATTTATAACACAAAATGAGTTTGTTGTGATCGAAAAACTGCCAAAATAAACCCAAATGATTATCATTAACTATTTATCTAATGATTCATCCTCAAATCATAAAACCAAATTATATAAGATAAATTTAAACAATTTAATATAATTAATAACATAAAGGTTCAATTATAGATAATTTACCCCACTTTACCCGACTATTCAAACATGTATACAAGTAAACCGATCATGAAAACCAAGGAAACCAATGCTCCCAAGCAATGAAATTGAATCTCTTAACCCATAAAAAAGTCCATAAATTAACTTAATTAAGTTATAGTAAATATAATTCATGTATAATAGGTTATATAATGATTAATTAATGAATATAATTTGATTATACAAGACATTAAGATCAATAGAATAACACCTTTAGACTTAAGATAAGGGATTCTACCCGAACCTCTATTATTCTATCGGGGTATTCTTTCTCTTTCATTACCCAAATTAAATTCTATGTTATTATTATGTAAATATTATAAATGTTTTTTATATGTTTCAAACTCATGTATAAATATCCATTAATCCTTCTTTTTTAGGGATATACATGTTTTTAGAAGGTTTCTTACTCAATTCTTCCTGATAAGCAATCCCAATTTAAGGGAACTTCCCACATTATTACCCAGTTTAAAGTGAACTCTATAATATGTTTGAGCCACCATATATTTTCTAAAATAAATATTTTTATTATGAAAAACTTCTTGGTTTACTTATAGTTTTATATAAAAGAATATTCCATATTCTATTTAAAATATCTTTAATATTTTCCTTAAATCGCACTAAAATGTTTTAATTATAAAGATTCTTAAATAATATTTTTACTAGTTATAACTTAATTTTAAAATAAATTATCATGATATATTTATATTTTACCTTATTAATGTCCATTTTTTTATTTAATTTTTTTCTTTCATGGACCCCATTGTGATATTACCACTATGTTATACCTTTTGACAAGATTATGAAACCCAATTCTTAATATGGGTAACCCTTATGATTATGATTGATTAATTGTGTATGATTATTCATGTGGTACACATATTAATGAAAATTTTATGATGTGTGAGCCTAGATAGTGCTCCAATTAATTGGGTAAAGTTTAGTCTCATGAGACATTATGTGCAATAGTCTTGGTGGTTAGCCTTGACTTGTGCTCTTCTATGTGAAACGAGACTTAACTCATGCTAAAGTCATGTTTTATGTTTCTTCCATGTTTCTATGGTTACATTAATATATGATCACATGTTTTATATGTTATTATTTCTTATATCATGTTACATGAATTTTTATATCATTATGACATTCCTTCTAAACCACATGCTAAGATTTATTCTTATGATTATTCATTTACTGGGATTTTAGATCATCCCTTTGTTCATGTTATCCCTAGGTTATCATATGCCAATTTAAGGGATCAAAGGGAGTTAGAGATCATAATGGATGATAAATGAAGAATTTTTTTATTTAGACCCATGTTTTCAGTTTTATGTACCTAGTCTTCCAAGACACTAGACTTTACGATCCTTAGATTGTAATATCATGTTTAATTATTCTTAAAATCATATAATGATATGTGTAAAAAGATAGGGTCACTATATTAGGTCTTCATAATTTCTAAATTTCACAATAGCTTCATTTTCATATTTTACATTTATAACAATATCCTTATTTCCTGTTATACGGGATGTGAATCCACTATCAAGTATCCATAAACCAACATGATCTAATGCTTTAAGGGTAGTGTCTACTACCAATTCCTGATCATTTATTTTCTTTTTGATCCATATCATCAACTTCATACCTATTGTGTACTGGTATTATTTATCTTCCCCAAAGTATGATGGACTAAATTAATTTTTTAGAGATAAAAATAAAATTTTCATTTTCATCTCATTTGATGATTCTTTGGGCTACTGTATATGACTAATTTGGGCCTGCTTCAACACATTCTTATGAATTTTTGATCAGTAATATCTAGATGTGTGTATGAATCCTCCACACCAGAAACAATGACCATTAAAAATAATTCTTGGAATATTGAATGATATGTGTCCACCTTTATTTCTATTGTTCCCTTTGGTACCTTTGGCTTTGGAACACAAATTTTGGGAATTTACTATATTTTTATAGTAATAACACATAATATGAGATGAATTATAGTGAGTAATTACTATAAGACTGGCTGTTCCTTGGATTCTATGAACCTTTTGATTCTGATTTGTACACAAATCAATTTTTAACCTTGGATTTTGTGCTTGCAGTCTAATATCAATCATCAGAACTTTATATTTGTGATAAATCACAATACTATCCTTGTTATTTAAATATGATTGTTACTTCTATTTTGATGGACCTCTATGCTCCACTTTCATGTTTTTTATTTCCTAAGTAATATGCTTTCCCGATGTCATATCACGATTCAATATTCTCTCATGATATTCAAATTTTATTTAAAAGTCAATAAATTTTACTTGTAGTTCATTTATATGTTTGATTTGATCTTTTTATATGTTAGTCATACCATAAATCAATATTTTCTATTCTTTAACTTTGATCTTGCACTCAACAACCTTTTCTAAGTTCTATGACATTGAAGACTTAAGCTTTTCAATTTCTTCCTTCAACTTAGTATCCTCTTCTTCCTATTATCGCATAAAGAGTTTGGTATCATGAAACACTATATTTTATTTCTTAGTTATTTCACTCTAAATATCTATATCCTCAAGAGATTATTATAATTAATCTTAGAGATCAACCCTTCCTTCAACTTATCCTTCATTATTGTCACTTTCATCCCTTATATGGGATAACCTACAACTACCACCATAACATTTTCTCCATGATCCTTACAATCCTCTATCTCTTCTGCCTCAGATTATTTAGAACTATCATTATATTATGAAAGTAGGATCTTCTTCTTGAAAAAATTTCACTTCAAATTTTTCTTACCTTTTATATAAGCTAAATACTTCTTCATGGGAATTTTGACTTCATCCTCATCATGGTGTTGGAACTTCTTGGCGAACCTTGTTGTACGATGTCCATCCTTTCCACATCAAAAAAATGTGAGTGGAAGTTTCCCTTTGAACTTTACTTTTACTATTTTTAGATTCAAGGAAATAAATTACATGAGCTTATACACCTCTTATTATTCCCAACCACCCTCTATATTGAGATTCTTTTTGGCCTTGATTTCCACCTCTTTAGATTTCCATTTTTCCATAGACTCGTTATCAACATTTTATAAAATCTTGTATGTGACAAGATTACTATGTAATCTATCCAACATCATATCCTTTGGATCTTTATCTTCTAGTATAAATACTTTTGGATTGAACCTAGGTGGAAATATTCTCAAGATTCACTTAAAGATCTTTACATCTTCATGGATTTCTCTAAGACCATGCATGACTTCTATGAAAACATTTACCCAGTCAAAGAAATAATCTATAGTTTCATTGGGTTGCATTCTTAGGCCCTCATACTTGTTCCACAAAACCTATAATTTTTTTTCTTTGGATTTTTAATTTCCTGCAAAGATATTTAACAAATTTTCCTACATGACATGTTTTGACTTACATGACATCACCTTCATGTATATTGTGTTAGATAAAGGTCCTCTTCAGAAATTGATTCATTTGGAATCAACATCCAATTCTATTAATTATTCTTCTGATAAAAATCCACTATCCACACTAGAAAAAAATAACATGAATCATATCTATAAAGGAATCTACAGTTAATAATTAGAAGTAATGCTACATTTTATTCTTCCACAACTAAAAATTGTTTCCATCAAAGATTAGATTCCCTTGGTGATTAACAACCTCCATTGAAAACACTTAGAGAGAAACACTAATTTTAAACTTTTTATGTAATAAAAATTATTATAACAACTAGGATAAATACCCTAATATGGGGGTCGGGTGGATCATGGTATGAAAAATTAAAACAAATTCCCCTTCAGATCTTGTTTCATCATTAAACAAAACACTCTTCTCTTCGTTTCCCATAGAAATGTATAAGAAAGAATGAAATAATGAATAAGACACAATAATTATAATTAATTAAACCACACTAAGATATGTACATGAATCATACATAGGAAATGTGCCTATATATCAAATCCAATAAAGTGTAATACTATTACAAATTTCATATTAGACTCACTATCCCTCTTGGTTCACTAACATTCATAATTTGAATGCTCACTACCCTCTCAAATTAAGTGTGATCACTAATACTTTAGAATAATATTTTCTTGATTACTTGAATCAATATTTTTTACACCTCATTTAGTGCTTCATGAAGTTATAATTTTATCCACTTGATGAATAAATCTTTACCTTATAATTTCTAGGAAAATCCTTATGGTTTGCATAAGATTCAATTTTGTGGAACCCTTTTCCAAAACTTTTGTGAAATATCAAAATACTTTGTTAAAATTTTCTCATTCAGGGAATTTTTATCTTTAGAAAAAGTTATAACCCTTCAAAAAAAAAATTATCAACTTTCATGAAACCTCCTTTCTTTATGAAACTAAATGGTTCATGTAATAAAAACCTTCTTGAAACTCTTTTATAAATTCAAAGCCTTTGGATCTTCGTTAATGATTACCCTTCTTAATTGAGGGTGGTATCCACCTATTTATATAAATTTCCTCCCCTTTGTGAAAATTTCTATCTCACTACAACCTTTTCATGAAACTCTTCATTTATGTTTGTGAAACAAACTTTCTTCATGAAAATTTAGAGAAATTTTTTATTTGTGAAAATTTTCATAATCACATAACTTGCCACTTTTTTTCTTTATGAATCAACTGTATTTTATGAAGAATTATTTATTGAATCTCCAAACATTCATGAAACAAGTTTTGTGAATTACATTCATTTTCCATACTTTTAAAGGAAAACCTAAAAATCTAACTTTCACAAAACTTGTCCTTTCCTCCAATTTTTGGACCCCAAAAATTTGAAAAACACTAGAAAAGATTCTAGATTATTCGTGAAAATTTCTATGAAACTTCTAGTAATTTTGTCCTCTATCTTGGAGATTTATCATCATAACTAGTCAAAAATCATGTTGGAACTCCAAAACTAACCTTATCATCCTGCTTTTTTAACAAACACAATCAACCTAAAAACACTATAAACTTTCCTTGAGGTATTTTTTCCCAAAAATGTATATTTTTTTCCACAAATGTTTTCCTTTAAATTTTCAAAAATATAAATTTTTATTATATATTATGATATTCATATTTTTCTTGTTATATTTTTAAAAATAATATTTAATACTCTTTTTACAATGTGGGTATCAATAAATGTATTTTAAAATATTAAAAATGTTTTCCCTTTCATGACTGTACGTTTTATCTAATACTCAATTTTATTTAGATAATATTTATGTTTTTTTCCATTGATCCATTATTAAAGATTATTATTAAAAGTAAATATTTTCAACAATTTTAACTTCACCTTTTTGAAAATAAATTTTGAATGTGACCTATAATTTCATCTTTTATGATAATGTTAACATTATTTTAGGAAAAATGTTTTATGATTTCGATTCTATTTTCCACTTTATCACAAAATGATTTATGTACTTGGAAATTATTATTCATGGATTAACCTATAAATTCCCTTATACTATTTTTTTCTTTTTCAGGATTAAAATCATGGTATAAAATGATCCAACTCTTGATCCATTCTTATGTGGAACCATTAAAAGTATTATTATTATAAGTCTAATTTTTATCTATGTCAACATTCTTCAAAGTTTTTAATATTCACTATAGATATATTCTTATACTTATATCCGAAATATTTTTTTAGATGGCTTATAAAATATTCTATGGATATTTTCTTGAAACCTATCTCTTTTATATAAGTTAATTAAGTGAAGTTTGAAATATAAATGTTTTCATTTTATCTTGGAACACATAGGTATTATTTTTCCTTAAGTGACAGTTGGGTTAGATATAAGACCCAATTAATTGGATAATGTTTGATATCTCATAAGATACTAATTGTTTTTATTGGGTGTAATTATGGTAAAACTATGCTCATAGTGTGTGGGTGTAATTTCATTTATTCTATGATCACATGTTTTATAGATGGTTCCATATAACCAAATACATTCAAAATTACATTACTAAAGTATTCATAATCTTGAATATTATATAATTAAATAATTTATTGTAAATTATTTGTGATGATCCTGTCTTCTTGGTTCCAATGTAATAATCAATTAATATTTGAATTAATTATATTGGACTCGATGATCTTCATCATGTCTATCTCATATTATTCATTTATTATAAAAAATATGAGTTAGAAACTACATAATAGGCTGTTTTACTAACCCCAAAACCTTAAAGAAGTATCAGAGTGAACACATAATCAATTTATAATTATTTATTAATTATTTATTAATTATATGAATTTTTTCTAGTTTTATTTCTGTATTGTTCATTATTTAAATCCAAATATTGAATTACTATCTTACCTTCCTTTTTATCACTTATATAACTAAGAATAGGTTAATTTAATATAAATAACATCTGAATACTCTATCTGGAGATACTGAGGGTTCTGGCCGAATAACTAAAATTACACTACGTGTAACCTGAAAGTACCTATCATGCACCCATTTTAATGCACCATGATATCTCATATTAAAATAGAATCTTCATGTATTAACTACATGAAAAATAAATTTAATGAACACTACATTTTGAGAAGTCCGGGTGGGAATGATGTTTTTTGAACTACAACCATGTTACTCACTTACACACCATGTATTTGATGTGTTTTCATGGTGGGAAACATTGGGGTCCAAGACGTGTCATATATTTTCTACATGAAATAAATAATTTTAAACCACGAACCTTTAAGGTTTCATGGAATGTAGCTGGTGTAAAATTTCTTTACCTCATACATGTTCATAACTAATAAACTTTCCCCAACCCTAGGAGTGTGTCAAGGATATGGAAAGAAGAGATCACATGTCATATTTCCCAAGTACATGATATGTAATCTAATAAGACTAATGTGATTTATTTAACATGGAGAGAAATATTAATTATATAATTAAACCTATTTAAATGTGTTCTATGCATTATTTATTGGTAAAACATTCCATTCAATAGGATTATTAATTATATATTAAATTAATTTCCATGTAAAATTCTAAAATATAAGCTGTGCATGGACTTTACTTGTATTGAACTCCATGTGAATTAATAGAATCACATACCCCATAATTTAAATATTACAATGCATCATTTATTGAAAATTTCATTCCTTGTAATTACATTCCCTGAAATGTATATCAAATACCATGTGAACACATAGTATAAGGACCATTCCTAGCAGTTTGGACTGTTACATGTTATGTACCCCAAAGGAAACATGTGTACATTAATAATTTTAAATAAAATATTTATTTTATTTATTTAAAATTATTGATGATGGAAATTTTGAAGACGATTTGGATAGAATTAACATAAATTGAATAAATTGATTAATTAGATAATTAATTATATTAATTCGAGGTGTTTTATCTTAATTTAATAATGAATTAAATTGAAATCTAACTAGATTGAAAATGTATATTCATTTCATGTGTATGGGTTATCATGTCCATAGACCAGACTGTGTATGTGATTGTATTCCTTTTAATTTATTAATATTATAAAATTAAATTGATAGTTTGTGTATCATTCCCTACTATCATTATATAAGGGCCTGCATGCCATGGGTTTTTTATATAAACCCCTTAATAAATAATTTTATTCCCCTCACCTTCATGGTCATAAATCTTGTGTAATTGATGGAAATCCCAGGTGAGTAGAGGAGATTCAAGATGGAACCAAGGTGAAACCAATCCTAAAGGTGCATAGGTGGACATTTGGAATGCTGCATATCAAACGTGTGTAGGTTTAAGGAGTCATTCCATTAAGGTTATAGTTAGGTTATCACCCACTATGTAAACCAACTATTAGATAAATATCATGATGATATCAATTTATTTATTTGTTTCTATCAGTTTAATGTTTAGTTATTTATTTGAATGGATAGAGTTTATATTAAATAAATGAATTAAAAATCATGAAAGATATAATTAAATAATTGGATTATGTGTACATTTTATCTAATACATGGATAATTAATTATGTAAATCCACTAAATATTAACAAGAATATAAGAATATTGAAATGGGAAATTTAAACATTAAGACAAAAAATTACCCACCTCCCCTAAAATCCATTTTTTGGCATTATTAAAACCACTTTATGGGTAAGTGAGAACCATATAGAGAATTCCAAATTATCACTGACACATGCACTATATAGACTTTCAAAACAAAATACAAAAAAAACACGTGCACCAACCAAACATCATTCCACATTGCCTCCACAATAGAACCAAGTCAAAATTTGAAATCAAAAGACGAAAAACCATTAACCACCATGGAACCAAACTAATTCAAACTGCCCTCCAATACCATCAAAACATCACCAACCTAATCACCTCAAACCATTCAACACCATCATGAATATCTTGTCACCTACTTCACTACCATCAACACACGATCCACCAAACTCTCCGGCAAGACCCATCGGAAATCATTGACTTTGAACCATCATTGTCTCTGTTGAGAGACTCCCATCGTCGAAGAGTCGCTGCCACCATGCTAACTTCACTCCAAACATCGCCGACAACACCATCGCCTCACCTCCGTCGAACGATCATCATCACTGTGAAGCCACCCGCTTAGACAAATCAATATTTTATGTTGGTATAATCTTCCACTACTTATGTTAAGATCGAACCATATTTAAAATTTAATGATCGGCCTAAGTTTAGGTGCTTTAAATTATCAAGTAATTTTAGATTCATTTTTGGGTTGAATTAACCTAGTTCACATAAAGGGTTAATTTACCATGGAGGACTTGGTGTAACAAGTAAGAAAGTGTTGAGGAAATCCAAGTTTATGATTTAATGATTGGGGAATCCAATCAACAGATCAAAGAACTATGATTTAATGTAATTGGAAAGTTATGATTACCTAATACCATTCAAATATCTTTTCAGGATCAAGTATGGGTTATCAGAAGGGGAATATGGATCCTTTCTTCTAGAATATCCATGTGATGAGATGTTCCAAAATTAATGATGAGGGATATTGGGTTTTAATAAATTATTAAGATACTAATAAATAAAAAATTATTATGACATATCTTTTGGTAATAAAAATAAAACAAAAATATGTTTTAAATTAAATATGGAAAGAGAAATCATTGTAACACTGTGATCATTTAGATAAATAACATTTCATCACTAACACACTTTTCTGAGGGTGGTAATATTTTTTTATACAAAAAACTACCATAAGAAAATTTATACTATGTTCTATAATTCCCTACATTATTTCAACCACCTCAAAGAGAAAGATAAATAGAGAAGGATTCCTATAAGATGTACATAAGGATGATTCAATTCACCACTGTGTTATAATATCAATTATGTCATGAGAACTGATAATGAAACTTAGAGACGTGAACTACTATAGCATGATATATCATCACCTATCACTTTAGAGTAATAGAGAGTGGTTTTAGATAAATGATATTGTCACCATAATACACTAGTGTAAATTGGAAGAGGGTATTTAGATATTTATCTTGTCTTGAATATACTAAATAACATTGACCAGTTAGAGAATTTTGGGATTCTATATGAATAATAATTTATCTATTAATCTCATATTATCATATTTACCTTCTGCTTATTACTTTTAATATAAAATTTGAGATGAATATTATGGATTAATGACTAAAAAATATTTTTACTAAGATTCTTTATGGAGATAAGGGTTGTACAAAACTTTGTTCCACAACCCTTATGGTGAAAAACATGAAAGGAAGGTTGTAAATCCCATGACTATTTTATAGTAAATGGATTTCTAAGTGATAAATTATTTAGTGGCAGTGTTATAAATAGGAGGATATTTGTTTCTTATATGGACATAAAGGGTCATTTAAAGTAGAATTTAATTAAATTGAAGAATAATAAAATAGTTTCATCTACTTGAAATATATTCATCATGGATTATAATGTTTATTTTTTTTGACTTCTTGGGTATTAAATACTATCTTTTATTCAAATACTCAAACCAAGAATGAAACATTAATAGATGTATGGTGTATTATCACACAAGCTAAAAAAGGGTGATTCTTATATCAGTCATGAGAAGTTCATGAATTCATGAAGTATAGATGAATTATCCTATAAGATGAAAAGGGTGATTCCTATGTCAATAAGGATAATTTTACAACTTATTATTTACTAGTGGATATATTATAGTTTAACTAATGCTTGTTTCAAGTGTAATGTAAAAAAGTTTAATGTCTTTATGGTATTCTAGATTTAACTAAAAGTTTATTAATGCTAGAATCATTGATTTCAAATGTTGGGAATAGATAATGAATATAAATAATAATATTCATACCCATTTGTGTTAATATAATTCATTGTGAATTAAAACTAATTATTATTGTCAAAGATATACCCAAAAGAGTATTTAGTCTCTTTGTATCTAAAAAACCATTAGGTATTATCATTATATATACTTATTGATTTTTTGAAAAATAAATCTTTATAAATTAAGGTATACCAAAAATTTTCTAGAATTTATTCAGTTACAAAGCATGAAAAATTCCATGGAAAAGCTAAATGTAAATTCATACACTTAATTAAGTTTCATTAAGAAATTTTAGTAACGATAGATGAAAGTAATGAATCCACTTGGTAAAAGATACATGATCCTCCAGAATAGTATTTCAAAGAATATATTAACCACATATTCATTCATCATTAAATATAGTGTGAATATTTTTTCTAAATTTAGATGAACTTATTCACATCATAGAGAAGGTAATTATGCAAGGAAGATCGATAAAAAGTATTATAAACATTACAAGAATTTTATGATTCCTTTCTAGATATGTTTTACAAAAATAACAGTATAACAACTATCTATATGCTAACTAAATTGAATAATGGATATCATATGAGTTACAATATGATGGAAATCCAATTATATTATATCCTAAAGTGTTCTGACTCGAATCATTTGTTAAGTTAGCGATGAATTCAAATTTAGGTCAAAAGAAAAACAAGAAGTATATCAATTTATTATCCTATAGCTATGGAAAATAATAAAATCCTAAAAATATAATGGTATTAATTATACGAACTACAATTATATGTGGGAAGGAAATATCTGTTGAGATAGTGGGAGCAGTCAGGGCTTAAATTGAATATTGGCTCAAGGTGAACAAGTCATAATAATAATAGTGAAATTTATAAGTTTTAATAGGAGTAATTATTCCAGAGACACATACTGTATATGAAATTTAAAACCATATTATTGGTTTAATATTTACCATCGTAGGTGATATATATTATTTTGTGAGAATAAAAATTACTATATGAAGTAGTAAGTTACAAATATCTATGATTGGAATGTTCATATGAATTCAAAAATGGAATCCATATACCAAAATTTAGGTGTACTATATTTTGTATGTTTATATACTTGATACCGATACAAATTATTTAATAGAAACTATATATGGATTGTACAAGTTAGTGCCAATAAATCATGATTGATTATTAAATCGTTTAATTTATATGACATAATTTGTGAAAAAAACCTTCACACCAATAATCATGATTAAATTTGTTTAAATTCTAATTTTCATAGATATTGTGATCATTTTATTAGGAATTAGATGTCAAGGGACACCTCTAATGGAGGTAACTTTATAATTCACATGACATGACTACAAAGGTTTACGACATCAAAGAATTCCAATATGGAGTATAAGTTTCAAGGACCCATTAATGAATTGAAACAAGTATAATGATTATAGTATATTCATTTGGAATGAATTATATATATGTGTATACAAAAAGGATAATGGGAACACTATAAATTTCTTATGATAGGTATGTTTTCAATATATATAAAATTAGTGATTAGTATTAGGGTTATATATGAATAAATAATTTATCTAAAGATAAATTAAGTAACAGCCCAAGTCCTAAGGAAGAAGATATTCTTATATATATCAAGGGTTTAATTAATCCATGTCATAGTACATAGTTGACATGGTATTGAAAAACACAAGATAAATTAATTTACATGAATTATTCCAGTGTCACATAGTATTTTTGTGAAGTATAAACTACATATTAATAAGATTAATTTAGAAATATATCTCACATTAAATGATATGTACACATTTTTGATATTTCTTATTCATAAAAAATAGAATTAAAATATCAAACAAGACCCAAAAAAATGTATATGATGGTTGTTAGAACCATAAAATAGTGCTTGAGAAAGAAAAAAGGGTTGAGTACCTAGAAATTTGAGAAATGTGAATGCTAGTTTTCATGGAATATGAAACTAGTATTATTTAGATTAGTTTATTTAGTATCATAGTAAGGCTTATATAATTTCCAAGTTTAATCATATTACATCAATTTGTTTCGATATCTAATTTACATTGAGTATGTTGCAGCTTCTGATGTATCTTAAGAAGAATATTTAGAAATATTCTTTTCTATATTATGGATTTATACTTTGATAGTAAATTTCAATCATATCATGTTGAACCTTTATAAATGGTATTATCCATAATAACATGAATTGCAGAGAACAAAGTATATATAATGGATTATATAATCTCTTGAGGTATTTTTTAAGATAGATGGGGTCATAGTAAGAATATTAGCCATAGGTTGTGTGGTTTTATTAGCAGTTGTAACCATACCTTAACAAAATTATGTTTAACATGTGAGACTAAATAAAAAGTGTTAGTAGTTGGTTGTAGTTCATGTGAGATTCTACTTGAGTTTGTTCCCTAGTATCAACTAATTTAAACATTATATTGCTAGAATATTTATTGTCTTGAAAATTTGATAATTAAATAATTACTTATCACATGATGATCATTTTTCTATATGAATTTAACGCGATAATTCCCTTGGAGTACTTGTTGTACTAAAAGTTCATAACAACTACCTGCTATGATGATAGATAATAAGTTCCATATCAGTTTTATTAAATATATATTTTATATCCAGATGAAATCATTTGACAGGGGAAAAATGATATTGGCTATTAGGGATAGGGACTCATAGGGCTTTGAGAAATTTTCTCATGGTGTAAAATCTTGGTAATCTTCAGAGAAATATATTATTAGAACATAAATTCCCATTAGGAAAACCAATTTTTTTATGTGTCATTGGATATTCCATATCTGAACATGTTTAATAATCCTTATACTTTATTATTATTTTTAATGAATATTATGCATCTTGTACTTCGATGTATTGATGAAATCCATGATGACATATACTTACTGTGAGGTAGGATATGTTGGGTGTGTCATGGGTAATATTACATTAATGAATAATGAGAGAAATGATTTGTATCTTATGTTCATTATTTAAGTTGACATCTCAATCCATTTTATGGAAATAGAACCACCTTATTAAATCCATGGCCATGGAATTATGTTGGAATGCTTATTTCTACAAATTTAAAGAAAGAGACATCAAACACATAAGTTGATAACACCAGAATGCAACCTACATGATTAGAGATATCATGGAAATGAGATTATATTACACATTGTAAATTCATATGTGATTTTTTTCATTGTGACATTTAACTTATTTCTTTATAGGATGTTTGTCATGTTGTTATATACTAACCTTAAGATTTAGGCAGTACTGTCTAATTTTAGTGAGAATGGTGCAAAGAGGGATACACACTATGTGTATCAAAATCCTCAATTTAATTATTTTTAATTTTAACATATTGAATAAACAATATTCCTATATGAGTTTAATAATTATTTTTGTTTAGTTGGTTTCATATATTCAACCACCAGTTATTCAATATAATATTATGTGGGATGAATATTAAAAAACATTCATTTCACAAGCTAATTTTTAATTACATGAATATATAATATTTATTTATTATGGTTCATTCACAGTATGGAAAATATTAATTTATTTTCTTATGTGAATATTTGATAAATATTTACTTTTCAATTTAGTGAATAAAATATTTATTTATTTATCAGTAAATAATGAGATAATATTTATTTATTAATAAATTGTTATTATTCAAGGATCATAAAATAACTAGGAGGATATACGAACTGATTTCAATGGTTTGGTTGAAAATGATATATTAATATCATTTAAATAAATATTAATTAATTTATTTTAAAAATGATATTTATTTATCCATCAGTGTTAAAAATTTCATGTAAATAATAATAATTATAATAATAATATTATAGATGCAGTTTTCTAAAGAATAAGGGATTTACTAATGGCCCTTGTGTAATTACCAACCCAAACCGAACTTTATAAATATCCAGTTATATCACTTTCCCAGGTTATATGTTCATTGGGAATAACTAACAAAATAAATAATTTTATCAAGACCTAAGAGAGAAATCTCTTAAGAATGTGTTCAAGAATAAGGCCAGCAATCCTCTTCCATCCTCTTAATACTGGAGATAAATAGAGTGATTCTCTCTCACCTTAAAGGATTATGTTGTGATTAACATCAAATATTGTGTGAATTAAAATTTTCCATGCTAGAACTTTTATATTTCTACAATGAAATTCAGAGGTTTGAGGTAAACATTTGGATTACCACTAGAGGGGTTATACGCTTCAATCCTCTCACCTAAACAATAGAATATCATGTAGAGGTCCTCTGACTCATCAAAAGAGAAAGAAATTCATTTTAGGGTATTTTTTATCCAAAAAATTAGTTATAAATTTTATATAATGTTCCTATATTCTTATTTCTAGAATAATAGTAAAATAATATTTGATTTATATCTATTGGTCATGATGATTTTTGTTTTTTACATCTTGGATTGTTCATTGATTATGAAAAAATACAAGTTAGAAACTACCCAATAGTCTCTTTTGTTGCTCCTAAAACCTTCAACAAGATTGTCCATAGTTGTAATTTTAGTTATTATATGCTCAAATGTTTGTGTGTAGTTTTAATTTTGGTTAATATATACATATATTATTGTGCGTGGGTGTAATTATGGTTAATATACACTCATAATATTGTTCATGGGTGTAATTATTGTTAATCTATGCTTATAAGATTGTGTGTAGGTGTAATTTCAGCCAATATATTCTCCAAAGATTATGTTTGGGTGTAATTATGATTAAGATACACTCACAAGATATTGTGGGCATGTAATTTATATTAATATATTCTAATAAGATTATGTGTGGGTTTAATTGTTGTTTATATATGCCTAAAATATTGTTCATGGACATACTTTCAGTTGTTCTATGTTTACAATGTTATGATTTATTATTCTTATGCTTATGCCACATTTCCATGTTAAATGCTTATGTTTTGTTCAATATATCATGATTAATGTATCATGTTTCTGCACTCTTTTTCTATGGTATATGTTTGATCATATGTGATTATACATATTTTTTTTCATATCTTACAGAAAAATCTTATATTTACATGTTTCTTTTCATTATATATTTATCCCATGCTCATGTTTTCTCATATTCTTATGATCTAGACCATTTATAATTCTTTGATAGGTTTTTCTATTATCGGGAGTTTAAGATCATCCTTATTTATGTTTTCCACTCCCTAGGTTTTTAAGATTATTGTAACATATAATGTTTCTATAAGATGCTCTATCATGGTGAGGTTGTAGAGAAATGTTCTCAAATGTTGTAAAATAAGTTTTTTATATAGCTAATATTCAAATACATCAAACATTTGGTTCATGGGATTGTGATATTA
Organism: Viscum album; assembly: GCA_963277665.1. Taxonomy (NCBI): domain Eukaryota; kingdom Viridiplantae; phylum Streptophyta; class Magnoliopsida; order Santalales; family Viscaceae; genus Viscum; species Viscum album. The sequence continues at coordinate 284,104,421 of OY728129.1, forward strand.
TTTTTAGATGTAATGTTTAAATTATTAAAATTATGTTAAATATATTCAATTTTTAACTTGATTCATTTCACTTGGTATTAAAGATAGTTTGTAAATAATGATTTTTTAAAACCAGATTTGGGAGAGAAAGTTTGTGGTGTCTTGTTTGGTATCCAAGAAGGGTTTAGTTGTTTTTTGGAGATTAGTTTAGTTATTTTTGGGCATTAGAAATACATAAAATTTTGGCAAACCCTAAGTGAAGTTTTATATATAATAAAACATCCTAAAATTTTGGTAAAGTATAGAGTTTGTGGTTTCCTATCAGTGACATCCTTATCCGGATCCAAACTGGTAGATGTAGGATCTATCACATATAAACCTAGGGGAAATGAAACTAAAAAAGGCTATTTGGGTATTAACTGAATCTTTACTCGGTGCATGAATGAGAGGCCTAACTACACACTTATTTTGACACTCCTAGGGGATATTCTTTAGTAATTCATATACTCTTTACAATCCATTAGGAAGGAATTAAAGAGAATTTAATGTTGTAGTATATTACTAATTAAATTAAAAAACCTAATAGGAAAACAACCATGTAAAATATAGGTTAAATTGAAGGAGATATAGCTTGATCCAATTGTATCATAGTTAAACCAAAAAGTATCATAGGTTGAAATGAATGTGTCAAAGGAGAAGTCATCATAGGATTAAGTTTTCATATTCATAAAAACATTTAACCAATTTTTTATATATATGTTCATAACTACTTTTGTTTCAGTATTTTATTGAGAATAAGATCATGAAAATGAATCTATGAAAGGTGTGTGTCTATAAACTCCTATAACTAATAATGAAATCATATTTGATACAAATTATTGAGATAAATTAAAATAGAAATACATTCTTATTATGCATGAAAAAATGAGTCTCCTAGTATCTAATATGGAGAGTTTGATATCATGGTTGAAACTATATCTTGAGATTCTTATGGATCTCAAAACTATTTTCTTTTGTGAGTGAAAATTAAAACTGAGAGGACAAAATTTATTTTAGTGGGGTAGAATGTAATGACTCAATATTTTAGTATTAATTTACCTTTAAATTGATACTATTTTGAATAGATTGTATCACATATAACAAAAAACTAATAAAAAACTATGTTATATTATATAATGTGAAGGAAACATTAATATATCATGAGAATAAAATGAGAAATATTATTATAAAATTATTTTATAAAATGAGTAAAACCTCAAGTAAATAATAAGATAGTTAAATTTATTTATTTTAATTCATTAATTATTATTATTATTATTTTAAATAATAATATTATGTTTTATAATAATAATTAATTTAATACATTTAGAGTTTAGAAAATAAATAATAAATTTTTATGGGATTTGATTAAAATGATTTAGTTTTAAAAGGCTAATTTTTCAAATAATTGTATTTGTTATTCTGTGTATTTTGATATAAATAAATTAAATTGAAAGTTTCATTAAGGATTATTCTAATAAAATGTTTTAGTGTAAAAATATATATATTAACAATTATTTAATAGATAACTGATATGTAATAAGATTAAGAATTCTTAAGGTTAAAAAATCATTTTTCTGTAAAAATAGTTTTTTATTATATTTAATGTTTCCTTTTAAAAGTTAAATTCATAAATTTTAGAATTTGAATGTTAAGAAAGGAAATAAATTTGGGATTATGAATGTAAATATTATCTTAGTGTTAATTTTTGGGATTTTTCTAAAAAGGTTGAATTTTTTGGCCAATAGTGATGAAATACTGATTTTACAAGTACCACGACCTTTGTTAAATAATCATGATCTAATTATAACATAAAAATATGTAATTTTTTTTTCACTTAATATTTATTTAATAAATAAAATTATACATTTTAAAAAATTATGATTAAACCTACGTTTGACATATTGGAACCCATGTTATATTTTTTTTCTATTTTTTATACGTTATACTTTTATTATATTAAAATTAATTTTTATCAATTTTAAAAATTGAATTAAATAAAATAGATTAAATATTGGGAATAGTTTTTTTTAAATGATTAAATAATGGAAATATCATTTTTATACATAAAAATAAGTTATTAAGGTTAATGTTACTTAATACAATAATGATACAAAGGTTATTTTCGAAAGATTTGTTTGCATAATTATTATCTAACTAAATTATGTTGATCTATCTTATATAATGAATCTAATTTAATATTTATATATATATATAAAATGTATTAATACTAAATTAATTATCAATTGATATGAAATTACTCTAAGAACACTTAATATTTTAAAAAGTCTTTTCCCCACAAAAAAGTTTTCCTATATATTATATGTTTTATTTTAATTGAAGATTTTATCTTATTTATAAATTGAATTATATTAAATTGATTAAAATTAATAAACCACATAACAAAATTTTATAATAGGGGTAATCTTATATTTTTAATAAAAAATGGTTACCATGGTTAATTTTTAATTAAGGTTAATAAGGGTAAAAATGAGTAACATAAAGTTGCTCTAATTTTACTAAATTTACTTCAAAAAAATTATATATTTCATGTTTAAAATAAATACCTACATGAATCAACAACCATTATTCTCTTAACTCACCTATCACCCATGTGATTCCATCTTTACCCCTCATTTACTATTTAATTCTAAGGGAATTTCCCTCTTTTTTACTTATAAATGGATCACCTTCCACCCTCTTCAAAACACTCTATAATTCTAATCATCCTTGAATCCATAAAAAAATTATTTGTCATAGATCCGAGTTCAACATTTTTCATCCCTTTATTCAAAGTATAATCGCCAAATCCTTTATTTCCTGGAGGTCCTCTCAGAGAAGGTTCAAGTTCTCAACATGAGTACTTGCCACTCCTTAAAATTTTTCTTTATATTTCATAATCCTAAAAATAAATTCTATACATGATAAAATAATTAAATCAATATATTTAGTATAATTAAATTTCATTTTTTAATAGAATAATAATTTTATACCTTCTTTCCAACCATTGGAAAAATGGAAACGTCGCTCATGCGTATGTGTGAACTGCCACCTCCATGAACGACATATTTAATTTTTCATCACCACCTCACATGGATGGTTATAAGAATTTATTTTATGAATAAATATGATATTTATTAAATAATTAATATTATAATAATAAATCATTTTCAATATTCCTTCCCTCTCATTCATTATAAAATAAAAACATCGCTTGTGCGTATATGCAGACTACCACCTCCATGGATGACATATTTCGTTTTCATCACCTCCTTATATGGATGGATCTAAAATATACTTTATAAATATATTTTATTTTAAGGAGCATAATATTTTATTAAAATTATTTTTAAATGAGGACATAAAAATTAACAATCAATATAGAGTAATCCATCGATATCATTAAATTAATAGAAACAAGCTCGTTACTAATTTCATATTCATGAACAATAGCTAAAATTATCATAGAATGATATTATAATTTTTTAAGTAATTATAGAAACTATATTATATTAAATTTAATAATATAGTAATGATAAAATTCAAAAAATGAATGAGGATTGATATCTACATTACAATTCGCACACAAAACAATCAAGGTTACTAACATCCAATGATGAAAATAAACAATAAAAAACTAATAAAATGATAATTAATGATATAAATTAAAGTATTATAAAGTTAATAGATATGAATATGGTTATTAAATGAGTTATTATGATAGTTATATTTATTATTCAGGAGGTTAAAACATATTCAAAGAAGCTAAGAATTAAGGTAAGGGTTTCTCATCTCATATTTATTTATTTGAGACATATTCCATAATCACCACTTGTTTTATATTATGTGGTGTATATAATAATATATATTTTACTTTATAATAACTTTAATGATATAAAATGGATTTATAAATCCATAAAATGTTCTCTTTTTCAAGGGTTTTTCAATTCAACTGTTACTAAATCCATAATGTATTTTTTAACTCAAATCCCCTTTCTTTGATTTATAACATTTCATATTGAACTTATTTATTCTATGTTTTTGTTTATTCCACCCTAAAATTTTATCAAATGATAATTTCTCTCAATTATTAGGAAATTTTAATTTTTTTACTTCCAATATTTTTTCTTGGTTAAATTATTTCACACAAAATTATAATATTATTAAGAATAATTCTCATTATCTTTAAAGACTAATGTTCTTCCATGATCATATTATTTATTTACACAATGTTTTCGTTTCTTATATTGGAAATCAAAATATTTATTTTCTTTTGTGATATTATTATTTATCTTTAACTATTTTAAAAAATAATATATATTATGATTTTTATGATGTGGGTTTTAATAAAGGTATTTTAAAATATTAAAAAGTTTTTTCCTTTCAGGATCGTATATTTTATCTTCCACTCCACAATTTATTTGGATATTTTTTTTTATTTTTCATGTATAAATTATTGAATATAATTTTTATAATTAAAAAATTTCAAAAAATTTCATGTTACTTTTTGAAAATGACTTTTTAATGTGACCCATAACTTTTTCTTTTATGATAATGTTAATTTTTGTTTTCTAAAAACTCTTTTATGGGTTTTATTCCATTTAATAATTTATCTCCAGGGGATTTATTTACATGGAAATTATTTTTCATGTATTACCCTCTAAATCTCCTTATGTGTTTTTTATTTTTTGGGATTAAACTCATTGTATCAAATAATCTAACTCTTGATTCCTTATTATGTGGTACCACTTGAAGTATTCTTCTTATAAAGGTGATTTTAATCTATGTCAATATCCTTCAATGTTTTTAAGCTTCACTGGGGATATGTTCTTATGCTACCATCCAACTTACTTCTCTAGATGGATTATGACATGTTCTATGGAAATTTTATTGAAACCCATCTCTTTTACACAGGTTAATTAAGTAATGTTTGAAATATTAATATTTTCATTTTCTCTTGGAAAACATAAGAATGATTTTTCATTAAGTGATAGTTAGGTCTTATATATCCCCCAATGCATTGGATAAAGTTTGATTTCTCATAAGATAATTATTTTGTGTATGGTTGTAATTGCAGTTAAGCTATGGTCATAAGATTATGTGTGGGGGTAATTATGTAAAGACCCAGAATTTCCATGTATTTTTTTAAATATATGGGAATTTTAAGAGTCCGTGAAAATTGAAGGTGTGTGATTCTGAGGCCCGGAGTGAATTTCTGAACTTTTGTTCGAGTACATTCAGTAAACGTGCGCGCGAGATTTTATAACTTTTAAACCGGTGCTCGAAATTGAAATCCGAGGACACCATTGAAGTCGCAACACCAATATTCGCTTAAGGAGACTTTCACCTCGGCGACAGTTGGTTGAGGGTGAAAGATATGTTTTTTGGGTTTTCGTGGAAATAATAAAATAAAATAAACGCACATTTTATTTTATTTTGTTTTAACCACCCTCTTTTGGATATTGTGGAGGTGGGGACCACAGGAGTTTTATTCTCCAAATTGAATGCTCGGTAGTGGGGACCACCCGAGCTACTAAAACCTCCCATGAGGGGTTATGGTGATGGGGACCACTTGAGGCTTGAAACCATCAAACTTCCTATTAAATACGGGGGAGCCTCTTCAAATTCTCTAACATTTATTATTCCAAATCTCTCCATTTAATTAATTAAGCCATCTCAATTAATTAAATCTTCAAATTTGAAATTATGCCAATATAATTTATTATATTGGAAATCCCTTATTTTTGGTGGGTTGGGGGAAATTAATCATTGGAAAAGGAAGGATCCTTGGGAGAAAACCTCTCCACAAGAAATCCAATGAAGAATGCCGACTTTGACTCCGACTTCTTCCACGGGATGTTCGTTGACGGGGAGCATCTTCAACATCAACGAACCAACAACCGAGGAAAACGCTGACAACACCGACATCCGTATTTTCCCAATGATTCATATTTTTAATTGTGACATCGTTGACATCAATGAACAATTCAAGGTAAGGGTTTATTTGTGTATGAATACATTTACCAGGTTCTTCCCTTGAATTCTTTTTTGGGGTTGGGAATAGATCGTTGCAGGAGGTTGTAAAGCTTGAAGTTCTTCTTCAAGTTCTTGTTGAGTTATATATTTCCACCCTAACGCAGAGGGTACGGGACAAACAAACATGGCCTGACCCCTCGATAAATCTTGTAATGATTTGTGGTGTTGAAAGCAACGATTGCGATAGCACAACGACACCGCCCCACGGCCACCGCCGCCTCGCGACCTCCGCGCCCTCGCGGCACCCCCGTGGATAAGTTGCTCTGTGGCACCCACGACCCCCGTGCCCTGTGGCTCCCCCACTCGCGGCCCCGCCGTGCTGCCCAAGTCTGCCACCGTCCGGGCCGAGCCGCCGCAGCCGATTGGACCGAGTCGCCGCCACCGTCGACCAGGCCGAGTCGCCGCCATCATTCACCGAGCTGCTGCCGCCGCCCGCCGAGCTGCTACCATCCGCCAAGCCGTCATCGTCCCGCCAAGCTGCCGGACGAGCTGCGCTACTATGGCCCTCCGAGCCGCCCCACAACACTTTTCCGCGCCGCTCTGGCTGAGCTACCCCACATTTGGCTCGCTCTTGCCAAGCCGCCCCGCGACACCGAGCCGCTCAGGCCGAGAAACCCCGTGGCACCGAGCCGCTTCGGCAGAACCACCCCGCGACCGAGCCACATTATTCGAGCCACCCCGTGGCCCCGGGACGCTTTGGACAAGCCCCCCTGTAGCCTCCGCCCTCCTTACCGTGCTGTCCCGGCCGAGTCGCCCTACGACCTCGTGCCATCTACGACCGAACCCTTGCGGCCCCTCACGGCCTGACGGACCACCCAGCGGGCCGGGTTGGACCCAACGGGCCGGGATGAACCCAACGGGATGGGCCGCACTACGGGCCAGGCCAGACTCAGGCTGGGTCAGGCTGGGTCGGTCCAACCGGTTCGGACAGGACCCAGGCCCACTACGACTCATTTACTTCTTTTGACCATAACTTTGGCACCAGACGTTCGTTTGACAAATCGTCGGGGGCACTGTAAATATTGGAGTGAGACCGTCCCTTTGAGTATATCCCACTGAAGTTTTGGATTAATATGGGGAATGGTCAGGTTGGATCGAGCACGAATCCAACCGGGCCCTTGGGACTAAAAGGCTAATAACTCACAGATCGGGCATCCGATTGACGCGTCGTTTGTTGCGTTGAGACCCCTATGACATGGTGGACCTTTGAGATGCTTCTATGTGGGACTTCGTGGAAGTTGGAGTATCGACCAGTAGCTCGTGGAGCAGATCCTCTTGGAGACGAGCGAGCATAGTGCGGGAACCTAGTAGCTTGCTGAGACTTGAGGACTGCTAACCTTTTCAACTTGGAGTGACTTGACATGCCCAGTGGGGAGCGCCTCTGTGTGATGCAGTAGAACCACGGTGGGGAGCACCTCTATGTGACGCAACAGACCCACAGTACATGACAGGAGGAGTACCTCAGTAGGCCACAGTGGAGAGTGCCTCTGTGTGACGCGACAGACCCATGATACTCGACAGGAGTAGTACCTCAGTAAGTCACAAGGGGGAGCACCTCTGTGTGATGTGGGAAAACCATAGTGGGGAGCGCCTCTGTGTGATATGACAGACCCACAATACTCGATAGGAGGAGTACCTTAACAGTCCAAGATTAGTGGGAAGCACCTCTGTGTGACGCGGTAGGCCCACTATACTCGATAGAGGAGGGTATCTCCAGCAGCAGAGGTGTTCGACGATGTGACTGAGGATGTTACTTGTTACTACCCCTAGAATAAATCCTTGTGTGAGCTAAGTTAGTATCTCTGTGTTTTACTCATGATTGATATGGATTACTTGATAACATAGGTATATGTATGAGCACATACCTAAGTAGGGTTATATGTTGATTTCTTACTTTTTGGTTTATCCTTGGTGGTTTTTGTGAGACCATGAGGGTTTCGGGGTCCCTACTGAGTAGCATTATACTCACCCCTACACGGGATATGCCCGCACCTTGTTGTGTTGGATGAAAACGACGGACATCACTGACTGAGGCTGAGAGTACCAGAACTAGACGGTGCCTGGAGGTGGACTATACAACGTGTCGGTACGCAGAGGAGACGGGTGGACGTGGAGTGATGAGGAGGTGATCTATACCTACCCATCAGGTAGGAATCTCAGAGGATGATCTAGTATCTATCTTTCTCTTTCTTCAGTTGTATTGTATTTCAGTTTTACTTGTACCTTTACTGTTGAGCTTGTATTCCGACCACCCTTTTTACTTTCATCACTCTTTTGGTTATACAGTTTTCTTGTGTTCATATCTTGATGTGTGCTTGGTTTCATGAGTTTATAGGTTATAAAGGAAATGCCTTCCTAGTTTTAGGGAAAACACCTTTTGGTGCTAGTCTCTATCCCCTGACCTATGAAAGGCGGGCTTGGGGTATTCACGACACGGGCCCCGGGGGACGGGTCATGACCAATTGGTATCAGAGGAGTTAGTTATACCAAAGAACTTGGACTCTGATCTTTTCTATACAGAAATATTGTTAAGGGTAATGAGTGCGATTTTCAGTTCAGGGAGTCCAGTGTTGGTGAGGCAGCCGACGTATCCATACACCAGGACCCTGAATTCTAATTTCTGACTCAGTGCACGAAAACAATGATTGCATGTGTGTTTCCAAGAGTTTTATTTTTTATCTCTTGAGTCAGCTCACTAGGTATAAATTATTGACCATGGCGCACCTATTTCTTTTAAGGATGCCTCCACGCAGACAACTAGCTAGGGTTTAGAGGGTAGTACAAACTAATAGCCCACCGAGCGATGAGGCCTTGGTGCAGAGCCCTCTTTAAATAAAGGCACCAGTGGAGGCACCAACGGTACCATTACCCATTGGGCCACCAATGCCACTAGCCCTAGCAGCAGAGAGTGCACGCCGCTTGAGCATGTTGCACGAGTTCTAGTGCCAGAGGCCACCCAGGTTCAGGGGAGAGACATACCCACATGCAGATGAGGATTGGATGAAGGCTGTAGTGAGAGTTTTCCAACTGGTAGTGACACTATCAGATCTCATGGTGATCCTTGATGCCGAACTTCTACAGACAGCAGTAGTAAGATGGTGGACCTTGATGCTCCAAGTTCACAACGAGGTGACGCTTCTCTGGGAAGACTTCGAAAGCCTATTTTGGGCAGAGTTTGTTCCAGCAACTCTTCACGCAGTGCACATATAGGAGCTTCTTCATCTGAATTAGGGAAGTATGACTGCAGATTAGTACTCAGAGAGGTTCACTAACCTCTCACATTACTCCAATGATATGGTTTATGACCCATTCTTTAGAGTCCAGACCTTTGAGCAGGGGCTCAGGTGGGAGATCGGGGCTTCGATGATCTCACTCAGCTTCCCGACACAGACGAGGGTGTTAGAGAGAGCCCTTTTGGTGGAGAGTTTTCTTACTGAGAAGTCACCAGTAGCAAGACCCACCACCAGAAATCATGCAGCAGAGTCTTATGTAGCTGGTAGTAGACATACATCACAGAGGTCCAAAAGGACTAGAACTACAGGTGGACGATCGCATGACTCAAGGTCGGTTGTGTGGGGCACCCGAGACAGAGCCAGTCATGCCAGGATCAGGTAGTGTTACACATGCGGTGGGTAGGGTCACATGGCTCGTGACTGCCCGACCCGCCATATGGATGATCATCAGACGGTCGAGGGACTTCCCAGTCAGAGACAGAGATTCGATCGAGGTGGTCTGTAGGGAGCAGGAAGATGTGGCAGAGGAGCTGTCCATGTAGCTGGTGGTGGGAAACGATTTGATATGTTATCGACATAACCACTAGGTGGTCCACCCCGACCACAGGGAGTAGGAGGATAGGGGATATCTCATCTCTAGGAAGCTGAGGCCTACGATCACGACACTCCAGAGATGATATGAGGTACGATCTGTGTCTATTCCACCTTAGCTGCAGTACTTATACACACAGGTGCCAATCATTCTTTTATTTACACTTCCCTCATTTGGAGCTCGAAGATTCCGATGGAGTCGTTGGCTCGATCCTTACGACTAGAGAATCCTATAGGAGCGGATTCGACAATTACGTACTGGTGCCGGAAGTGTGAGCTTACTCTAATAGGTGAGAGATTCGACTGAGATCTCCTTGTAGCGGCGTCGAGGCCTTACGACATCGTCTTGGGTATGGACTGGTTATCTATAGTCCATGCTCAGATAGATTGTATTAGGCGCAAAGTGCGGTGTGTCCGCATGGATGAGACCAGTTTTACCTTCACCAGTGAGAAGGGAGCCTTTACAGCGCGGGATAGACTTACCCGAAGGAGAGTGCAGCCAATCACTCATTAGTTGGCTAGTCATACCCTCAGAGCTGTTGATGTGGAGAGTCCAAGCTATCCTATAGTGGTGGACTAGTACGCAGATGTTTTACCTGATGATGTTCTGGGTTTACCTCCTCACAGAGAGGTGGACTTTTACATTGACTTGTACCCCATGACGACACTGATATCTACACCAGCATATCAGATGGCTCCCACTGAGCTTCGTGAGCTACAAGTATAGCTAGAGGACTTACAGGGGAAGAGATTCATTTTGCCCAGTGTTTCTCCTTGGGCAGCCCCAATATTGTTCACCAAGAAGGCGAATGGGAGATTGAGACTTTGTGTAGACTATCGGCGCCTGAACCAGGTGACCGTGAAGAATGAGTACCCACTCCCGAGGATTGATGACCTCTTCGATCAGCTGAAGGGAGAACGATGGTTCTTGAAGATAAACCTCAGACCAGTCTATCACCAGCTCAGAGTACGAGATGAGGATGTGCAGAAGACGACATTCAGATGTCGGTATGGCCACTACGAGTTCTTGGTTATGCCATTCAGCGTGACCAACGCTCTAGCAATGTTCATGGGACTCATGAATAGGATATTTCAACCATAACTTTATCGCTTTGTAGTATTCTTCATCGATGACATTCTGATCTATTCAGCTACTGAGGAGGAGCATGCCTATCATTTGTGGGTAGTACTGGACACACTCCAAGAGCACCAACTTTATGGTAAGCTCTCAAAGTTCCAGTTCTAGATCCGAGAGGTTCACTTTCTAGGACATGTCATATCGGAGTCTATATTTGTAGTGGATCCAGCGAAGATTGAGGCGGTACTTGCTTGAGAGCCACCTAGGAGTGTGATAGAGGTATGGAGTTTCCTGGGTTTGGCTGGATATTACCGGAGGTTTGTGCCAGATTTTTCCAGAGTTACAACACCACTATCAGCCTTGACGAAGAAGGGTAAACCCTTCGTGTGGTCATAGAGATGCCAGTAGAGTTCAGGATATGAGGCAGAGGCTAACTAGTGCCCCTATCCTGAGGCTTCTATAGGAGGGCGTAGGGTACGCATTCTACTGCGATGCATCAGGGACCAGATTCGAATGTGTCCTTATGAAGGAGTGAGCAGTGATCGCATATAGTTCTTGACAACTGAGATAACATGAGTAGAAATACACTACCCATGACCTAAAGTTAGTAGTAGTGATCTTCGCCTTGAAGATGTGGCAACACTATCTGATGGGTGAGTGCTTTACGGTGTACTCTGATCACAAGATTCTCAGGTATATCTTCTACCAGAAGGACCTGAGCCTGAGACAGAAACATTGGCTTGAGTTCCTCCAGGACTATGACTTCGAGATAGTCTATACTCCTGGGAAGGGGAACGTTGTAGCAGATGCACTCAGCATAAGTTTTGGTACACAGCTGCTAGGAGAGGTCATGAAGCAGTTGGCTGCTTTACAGATATCCTTTGTGGATAGAGATAGAAAAGATTTTCTTCAGTCTCTTATAGTCACTCCCCCACTCCTTCAGCAAGTCAGGGAGGCACAACGTGGGGACACTGACTATGAGACATGACGTGCTCAGATATCCATAGGACATACACCTGATATATTTTTTGAAGGTCGGGAGAACGTCATCCTCTTCAGAGGACGTACCATGGTACCAATTTCACTTCAGGAGGAAGTGTTGAGGGATTTCCACACTTACCCTCTAGTGGTATATCCAGGAGTGGTAAAGATGTACCAGGATCTCTGATGACAGAACTGGTGTCCGGGAATGAAGAAAGAAGTATTAGAGGTTGTCTCTCGGTGCCTCACTTGTCAGTAAGTGAAGGTGGAGCATCAGGTACTAGCAGGCTTGGTTCTGACTTTAGAGGTCCCAGAGTGGAAGTGGGATGGGATATCCATGGAATTCATGATAGGAATTCCATGTACATCGAGGGGTTGTGACTCGATTTGGGCGATCGTCGACTGAATCACCAAGTCGGACCACTTCCTACCGATCAGAGAGAAGGGTTCAGTAGAGAGTTTGGGATGCCTATATGTGCAGGAGATTGTACAGTTACAAAGATTACCCTTGATGATTATCTCCGATCGTGATGAACGTTTTACTTCCCAGCTATGGAATGGGTTGCATGGGGCTTTTAGGACACAACTTTGTTTGAGCATCGCCTTCCAACCTCAGACGGATGGCCAGACTGAACAGACCATTCAGACCCTCGAGGACATGTTGTGTGCTTGTGTCCTCAACTTTGGTCGCAGTTGGGAGGATCAATTGCCTTTGGTGGAGTTTTCATACAAAAACAACTATCACTCCACCATAGGGATGGAATTTTGAGATGTTTTATGGGAGACCTTGTAGATCACCTTTATGATGGACTGAACCAGGGGAGTTTTCACTCGTGGGACCATATATGGTATGAGATACTATAGATAAGGTGCAAATCATCCAGGAGTAGATGAAGATTACACAGAGCAGGTAGAAGTCGTATAATGATAGGATACAGAGACCTTTGGAGTTTGAGGATGGAGACCACGTCTTTCTACGGGTCTCACCCAGAAGAGGTTTGCAGATATTTGGTTGAGGCATCAAGTTATCTCCGAGATTCATCAGATCTTTTCAGGTCCTCAGCAGAGTTGGAGAGGTGGAATACCGCTTAGATCTTCCACCTCAGTTACACTGAGTGCACGACATCTTCCACGTATCCCAGCTGAGGAGATACATGCACGATCCTTCTCACATCATCAACCATGGCGAGTTGGACGTCGACGATAGGGAGACTTTTATGGAGGTTCTAGTAGAGATTGAGGATCGATAGGAGTGGGTCCTTTGTGGATGGTTGATAACTCTGGTGCGCATTCACTGGCAGCACAGGAACCTCCAGAAGAGTACATGGGAGTGGGAGGCTTAGATGCATACTCAGTACCCCCAATTGTTCCCTTAGTTTGAGTTGTGGCTTATGGGTATGTAAATCCCTAAGGTGGGGAGAATGTAAAGACCCAGAATTTCCATGTATTTTTTTTAAATATATGGGAATTTTACGAGTCCGCAAAAATTGACGACGCATGATTCTGTGGCTCGGAGTGCCCAGAATGAAATTCATAATTTTTTTTGGGTACGTTTAGTAAACGTGCGAGTGATTTTTTCTAAATTTTGAACTAGTGCTCAGAATTGAAATATGAGGACACCGTTGAAATCGCAGTGCCGGTATTTGCTTAAGGTGACTTTCACCTTGACGGTAGTTGGTCGAGGGTGAAAGATAATTTTTTCGGGTTTTCATGGAAATAATAAAATAAAATAAACACACATTTTATTTTATTTTTTTGTAACCACCCTCTTGTGGATATTGTGGAGGTGGGGACCGTAGAAGTTTTATTCTCTAAATTGAATGCTTGGTGGTGGGGACCACCCGAGCTAGTAAAACATCCCATGAGAGGTTATGGTGGTGGGGACTAACCGAGGATAGAAACCCTCAAGATTCCTATTAAATATGGGGAAGCCTCTTCAAATTCTCCAACATTTATTATTCCAACTCTCCCCATTTAATTAATTAAGCCATCTCAATTAATTAAATGTTCCAATTTGAAATTATGCCAACATAATTTATTATACTGGATATCTCTTATTTTTTTTGGGTTGGGGGAAATTAATCGTTGGAAAAGGAAGGAGCCTTGGGAGAAAAGCTCTCTACTAAGAATTCCAACGAAGAACGCCGACTTCGACTCCGACTTATTCCATGGGATGTTCGTTGATGAGGAGCGTCTTCAACATCAACGGACAACAATCGAGGAAAAAACCGACAACACTGATGTCTATATTTTCCCAATGATTTGTCTTCTTCCTCACGACCTCATCGATGCCAATGAACAATCCAAGGTAGGGGTTTATTTGTGTATGAATACTTTTCCCATGTTCTTCCCTTGAATTCTTTTTCAGGGTTGGGAATAAATCGTTTCAGGAGGTTGTAAAGCTTGACGTTCTTCTTTAAGATCTTATTGAGCCATATGATACCACCTTAATACAGAGGGTATGGGACAAACAAACATGGCCTGAACAATCCACAAATATTGTGATGATTTGTAGTGTTAAAGGCGACGACAAAACATTATCGCCCTGTGGCCACTGCCGCCTCACGACCTCCGCGCCCTCACGACACCCCCGCGGCTGAGCCACTCTGCGGCACCCATGGCCACCGCACCCTGTGGCTCCGCCACCCATGGACCCGCTGCGCCGCACACAGCTACCACCGTCCGGGCCGAGCCACTGTCACTGACCGGGCTGAGCTGTCACCGCCGTCCATCGAGCCACCACCGCCGTCCGTCGAGCTGCTGCCTCCATCCGCCGAGAAGCCGCCACTGTCCGCCGAGCCGCCGCCACCATCCCACCAAGCCGCCAGTCGAGCTATGCCACCGAGGCCCTCTGAGCTGTCCCACGGTGCATCGCCACACCACTTCAGCCGAGCCTCCCTACGGCTCTGAGCCACTCCGGCCGAGCCACCCCGTGGCACCGAGCCGCTCTGGCCTAGCCGCCTTGCGACACTGAGCCACTCCGGCCGAACCGCCTCACGGCTGAGCCGTATCAGCCTAGCCACCCCACGGCCCTAGGCCACTCCAGCCGAGCTTCCCTATGGCCTCCTCACTCCTGGTCGAGCCTCCACGGCCGAGTCGTCCTACGGCCTCGCGCCATCCGCGACCGAACCCCCGCAGTCCCTCGCGGCCTGTCGGACCCAGTGGGACAAGCCGAACCCAACAGGTTGGGCCGCACTACAGGCCGGGCTAGACCCAAGCCAGGTCGGGCCAGGTTGGTCCAACTGGGTCGGACCGAACCCAGGCCCACTACAACCCATTTACTTCTTTTGGCCATAACTTTGGCACCAGATGTCCGTTTGATGAACCATCAGTGGCGCTGGAAATCTTGAAGTGAGATGGACCCTTTGAGTATAACCTAATGAAGTTTTGGATTAAGATGGAGAATGGTCAGGTTGGGTTGAGCACGAATCCAAATGGGCCCTCGGGACTAAAAGGTTAATAACTCACAGACCGAGCATCCGATTGACACGCCGTCTATTTCATTGAGACCCCTATGACGTGACAGACCTTTGAGATGATTTTTCCTGGGAATTAGTGGCAGTTAGAGTATTAACCAGTAGCTCATAGATCGGATCCTCCTAGAGACAAGCGAGCATAGTGCGAATACTTATTAGATGGCTGAGACATGACGACTGCTGACCTTTTAGACTTGGAGTGACTTGATAGGCCCAGTGGGGAGTGCCTCTGTGTGACGTGGAAAACCCACAGTGGGGAGTGCCTTTTTGTGATGCGGAAGACCCACGGTACATGACAGGAGGATTACCTCAGTAGGCCACGGTGGGGAGTGGCTCTGTGCGACGCGGCAGACCCATAGTACTCGATAGGAGGAGTACCTCAACAAGTCATGAGGGGGAGCGTGTCTGTGTGACTCGGCAGACCGATGGTGGGGAGCACCTCTGGGTGACACAACAGACCCACAATACGCGACATGAGGAGTACCTCAGCAGTCCAAGATTAGTGGGAAGTGCCTCTGTGTGACGCGGCAGACCCACTATACTCGATAGAGGAGGGGATCTCCAGTAGCCAAGGTGTTTGACAATGTAATTGGGGATGTTACTTGTTACTACCCCTAGAATAAATCCTGGTGTGAGCCGAGTCAGTATCTCTGTGTTTTACTCATGATTGAGATGGATTACTTGATAACTTAGGTATATGTATGGGCATATACCTAAGTTGGGTTATCTGTTGATTTCATACTTTGTGGTTTATCCTTGGTGGTTTTTATGAGACCTTGAGGGTCTAGGGGCCCCTACTGAGTATCGTTATACTCAAACCTATATAGGCTATGCCCGCATGTTTTTGTATTGGATACAAACGACGGACAGTGCTGACTGAGGTTGAGAGTA
The DNA here is from genome assembly GCA_963277665.1 of Viscum album. Classification (NCBI taxonomy): domain Eukaryota; kingdom Viridiplantae; phylum Streptophyta; class Magnoliopsida; order Santalales; family Viscaceae; genus Viscum; species Viscum album. Next base: position 284,120,725 of record OY728129.1, read on the forward strand.
CCAGAACTGGATGGTGCCCGAAGGTAGACCATACAGCGTGTCGGTACGTAGAGGAGATGGGTGGATGTGGAGTGCTGATGAGGCGATATGTACCTATCCTTAAGGTAGGAACCTCGAAGGACGATCCATTAGCTATCTTTCTCTTTCTTCAGTTGTACTTGTACCTTTACTGTTGGGCTTGTATTTCGGCCCCCTTTTTAATTTCAGAACTCTTTTCGTTATACAATTTTCTTGTGTTCGTATCTTGTTGTGTGCATGGTTTCATGAGTTTACAGGTTATAAAAGTAATGCCTTCCTTGTTTTAGGGAAAATTACTTTCGGTGCTAGTCACCAGCCCCTGGCCTATGGAAGGTGGTCTTGGGGTAGTCACAGCACGACCCCGGGGGACAGGTCATGAAAAATTAAAGGTAAGTTATACTCACAAGATTATGCATGGGTGTAATTATAGTTAATATATGATCGTATGATTATGCATTAGTATAATTTTGATTAAGATATTCTTACAAGATTATTTATTGGTATAATTATGGTTAATCTATTCTCACAAGATTATGCATGGGTATAATTATAGTTAATTTAGGCTCACAATATTGTGTGTGGGTGTAATTTCAGTTAACTTATGCTCACAAGATTGTACGTGGGTGTAATTATTATTAAGATATGCTCACAAGATTGTTCATGGGTATAATTTCAGTTAGGATATTCTAAAAATACTTTACATGGACATAATTTTAGTTATTCTATGTTCACAATGTTATGATTTTCTATGCTTACACTTATGCCAAATTTCTATGTTAAATTCCTATGTTATGTTTCATGTATCATTATTATTGTCTTAGGATTATTCACTCTTTTTCCATGGTATATGTTTGATCATTTGAGATTATAATTTTTTTTCATGTCTTATTGAAAACTCTTATCATTCCATGTTCCTTTTTATTAGATATTTTTACTGTGCACATGATTTATCACATTATTATTATCTAACCCCTTTATGATTCATTTATAGGTTTTTGTATTATAGATATTTTAATCTCATCCCTTATTATGTTTTCCACTTCTCAGGTTTTGAATATGATTATATCCTATAAGGTTTTTAGAAAGTGGTATAGTATGGTGCAGTTTTGGAGAAAGGTTCCCAAGTGTTGTAAAATAAGATTTTTCTGTAGCTAATATATAAATACACTGAACCACTAGTTCACAGGATTGTGATATTATTATGAGATATAATTTTTAAATAATTAAAATTATGTGAAATATATTCTAAGTTTATATTGAGTCATCTCACTTGGTATTAAATATAATTTTTAAAGAATGTGTTTTCCAGCACCAGACCTGGGAGTACAGGTCTAGGGCGTCTCAATTAATCTTATTATAAGATTCATAGTGACACATGGATATTATATCCTTGGCCCCACCATTAATTTTCATCTCTATCAATCTATTATCTTTTCATGAGAGTCAAAACTTTGTAGTGATTTTTTTTGTATCAAGATAAAAAATCACCCATACGTTCCTTAACATACACTCTCATTTGATTCAGAAAATATTTTAGTTATATCTTATTTGTCACATCAATCATGAATCAAAAAATCTTATATGTCCTTTATAATAACCCTATTTAGTGTGAATGAGGTGAAACATATTCAAAGACATGGAATCTAGTCCTGGTCATATGAAATTAAACTACACAACATAAAATCCACTGTACATGACTTCTTAAAAAATTTGTGGTGGTTCACCAGTGAGAACCATTTCCTTTACATGAGATTCAAATCCATGTAAGATATTTTGGTGAATTAATTGACATTTAGAAAAATTCTCCCAAATATAAACAATTCGTGGCTTGATTTTTGTTTATTTAAGATACATAGTGACGCCTGGATCCCCAATTTTAGCCCCAAACATGAATTCTATCAACCAAAATTCCCCTCTCTTATTTATGGGATAGATTTACATAGGAAACTTCATTATAGAATCCCTTTTCCATGGTAATATTATGAAAAATCCTTTATTCATGAACTATAAGTGTCTTTATTACTATTATCCTAGAATACGTATCCACATTTAGATCAATTATCTTAGGCTCCACCACATATCCCCATTGGTATTTTTTTATTGGTGATTAGGTCTATCCTTATTCAGGTATAGTGTATGCTAATCATATGACACCAGAGTATAACCATCCATACTCTTATTCTTTGAGTATGAAATTTATTTATGTAGAGGACTTATAATAACTTTGTATGGATTGATTCTTGTTTTTTCAAGATACATAGTGGCATATAAATTATATATTTTAGACCCATACATAGTCCATAACCCACTTTTACTCTTTTAAAGAGGACTGTAATAGCCTATACATTTTAAGCTTGGGTCTAGAATTATTTCACCACCTTCTCTGAGAATCACTTTTTTATAAACTAAAATTCACTTCATGAGTGTTTCATATTGTTATAATATTTCATGGTTATTGGTAATGAGTATATTTTACTCTAAGGGACACCTATATTTGGTTATGAACAAATCCCTTAATTTGGATATACATATGTGACTCAATATTTATTTCTAACTAGAGGTATGTTTTATCCTATGGATAAGGTCCTCTAATCTCCATATTCCCTTACAAAATCATAGCGAAAACCTTTATTCAAACTTGGTTAGTGGTCTTCCCTTACATAACTATCCCATGTCATCACTCCTAGTATGAAAACTTTGAGTTATGAATCATTATTTTCCTAGTTTAAAAAGTTTTGGGGTGTTTCTAGACTTTTTCCCCTAGTCAGATTATTATTCTGTCCCACACCTTTCACACAATGGTGCAAGCATCAAGACCTTAAACTGCATTAATTTTTTTTGAGATAATCTAAATTAACATGGATCTTTATTCATGACAGGTATTCCTTTTCGATTTCTACATAGACTGTGTCACTTTCTATTGAAATCTATGTTAACTTAAAATCTATAAATTTTTGGTCAAATCTGTGTGACTATAAAATCTAGCCTATGATGGTCAAACTTGTGCGACCATAATCTCTAACTATTACTATTAAAAGTTTTGAAAACATAAACTTTAGCTGATGTTAGTCAAATATGTATTACCTTAAAGTCTAACCATTTCTATTCAAATATTTATGAACTTATAATCTGGATGATGTTGGTCAAAGTTGTATGACCATAAATTATATTCCTTAACTGTCTATGTTATAATACCATAAACTATGAACCAAAAGAGAAACAAAAACTCTTCATGCTGAAAGCTTGTAAAGGGAAGCCTAAAAAAGTCACATCTTCACTCTCTAGTCTTACAAATTTCAAGGATTATGAAAAAAATTAGAGGGTAAATAGAAAAGGCACAATGTTTTTGGGTCCCACTATATATCCCTAGAAAAGTCCAAGTTGTGCTCATAGGACCCATTGGTCTAGAATAAAATTAAAGCAATGAAATGCTATAATCCTTTGTTTTGATAATGTGTTCAATACATGATGGAATAAAATTTAAGGTTCTTGAGCCTATATTGAATTTCCCCTATGTATAGACTTACTTAATTTCCCAAAAGTTTAAATCTCCATAAACCTCCCATGGTAATTGGTAACAAGTTTATCTGAATCTAAGGGAAACCATTTGGTGACCATGTATACATGCCTTGATTTAGATCTACATGTACACCTCAATATGGACTACCAATAGGAGGAATGTTTTTGTACTAAGGTGATAGTCCTATAATATTTATATTCCCTTACAAGATCAAAGAAAAACCTACCATTCAAATATGATTAATAGTCATCCGCAACATATCAAATATTATTTTCCCTGATTCAAATTCCTTGATTTATAATTTATAAAATCCACAATCCAATTATTCTTATGAATTTTATATCCTTGATTATATTAATTCATGCATCATACCTATTTTCATAGAAAATATGTGTCCTCTTAACCATAAACCATGTGACCCATTGTTTAATCACTAAGAATATAAACTATGTGAACCTATCTAGATCCATGATAACATTGGGATCTCTTTCATGAAAAGTTTTCTTTGGTATGATTGCTACATAGATCATTCCAATTTTTATTCAAATCCATATGACTAGAAATATCATCAACCCATGGTCCAAGAGATATGAAATTAAACCATCCTCACTACTCCTCTAGATTGTCTTCATTTGTAATGTTGGTTTTTTTTTCATTCAGGTTGGGTTTGTACTTAACCCATGTTACTTTTCAGACTACCTCACTCTTTTTTGGTTCAAGGAATAATAAAATTATACATCGGATATATTGGACCACCATGTATAGCCTAAAACTATATAATAAAAGAGGCACAAAAATTTATAGTTTAAAAAACAAAAAAATGGATACTTTGGAAAATGTCGATTCTCTCACTGCTAGACATGCATCTTATATTACTTAGAAATGATTAAACATTTAAAAAGAAAGTGACATAAAAAAGGTAAGTCCAAGAACCCACAGAAGGAGGAGTTGGTAAAATTCATGTTCATACCCACTAGGATTCACTCATATTAAGTTTAGAAAATTTTTTGGGTGATTAAAAAAAATAAAATATATAAAGATTTCGGGGTCCAATATATAATTCTAGTAAAATTAAAGTGACTCTCTCTAGGTCCCTTGGCCTAGGAAAAAGTTAGATGATTCCTTCATCCATGGTATATCAGTCTAAAGGATCCATATGAAATTTATAGAGACACAACCCCAGGGAATGTTTTCCCATTTATGAACATTGGGATCCTCATTCCCAATTCCCTTTTTGTGATCCTCATCACGTTGAGTAAAAAATCCATATCCAAATGGACCAACTCTAGTGCATGGTGAAAAAAACCTATGTCTATACCTATCTGTGTGCCACGCCCATGGGGATATCATTTATATCCAAATAGACTGACTCTAGTGTATGTGATGACACCCATGCCAATACTCATATATGAGACATGCCCATGAGGAAACCATTCTGACTCAAGTATTTAGGAACCATGATTATATTTTTCCATTTAAAATTAAATGTTTATATGGTTCTAAGTTATCTTGATATTATCTTATAATGTTTCATAGTTTACTATGAAACTATAATTAAAATGGATAAAGATACAGAAAAATAAGAATTAATTTTTTTTACATTCATTTTAAACAATAAGGGAGATCATCCACATTTTGGATCCTCTCTTTAAGAGATTATGATTTACAAAAGAACAGATATTATTAATTTATCACTTAAACCTCTTGATATGGACTTGAAGTTTATCTATATCTATTATGTTTGCTTCAACCTAGGGAATAAATTCCTTTACCTTAGCTTTAATGGCTTTTAACACCTTTTCTAATTTCTACACCATATTTTTATGTTCATTAGTTTCCTTTTCAATAGTGAAAATTTCTTAATGAAGACATGCTAACTCCTAGTGAAGTTTCTCTTCTAAAACCCATCCTTCCATAATGTGATGTTTCCATGTAACCAGTACCACTTTTGTTAGAGGCTTCTTTGAGTATAGTAGATCTAAGGTTTGTATCATTTGTTGAAAAAATACACCATTGAAAGTCTCAACATCAAGTATTGTTCATGATCCCGTGTTTAAATGATGTCATTCACTATAGAATGTATGGATCAAAAGTCAAAACCTTCATTCCATAATTTTATAAACATGTGATAGAGTCTATGTATCTTCTCTATAAGTTTATACAATGGAGTTTTGGAGATTATATTCTGTATACTCTTCTATACTAAATTGTGGGTTATTCAACAAGAATTAAGATCATCCCAATCTAAATTAGAACATCTCTCTGATGGAGGGGTACAATCTTGAACCAAATCAACCAAAAAAGGTGTAGATTTGAAAATAAAAGCTACACTAGTATTGATTCATCCTATGTTCTCACCATCACCATTTGATGAGATGTTGAGACAGTTACAAATTGTGTCTCTTCAAATTGGGGTGGATCTATCATAATAAAAATTTTAAGGCAAATTAGTCAAAGAAGGATATAATGAATAAATATTGATAGGTATAAATCCTCACTATTTAATGAGTTGATTATAGTCCCATCAACTACAATTAAATTTATAGAAATTATACCAGTAATGATTTCTGGTGAAAATGAATCCTTTGATGGAGCCATATTTCTAAAAAATACTCCATATATTTGTGCATGATGAATGTTCCTAAGCATGGATTCCATGTTAATTTTAGTTATCATGATCTATAGAAATATTTCTAATATAAAGTAAATATACACTCCAACTATAATATGCTAAGTTAGTATATTTTCCTCAAAAATAAACACCTGGAACAAAAATATCCATTAGGTCATATACCATCCTTATAAGCATAGTGACACTAGCCAATGTTTCTAGATTAAAAGAAAATTCAGAAGCCTCTTGAGCTTTAACTCCTTCCACTACCCTATGCACCACCTCCTTAAGGGTTCCCACTAGAAGTGTAGGGATTAAATCCTCTTGGGGAAGGGGTATCTAAAATTTTAAAATCCCTTCATAATTTTCCTCTAATACCAGATATATAAGAGTGGTGGCTGAGTATTCTCTATGGACACCCATTATCCTCTGGACCATGGTAGAAACAACAAATTCATTTGGGTGGGAGGCTGAATCTTATTTATTTTAGGATTCAATGATCATCATATAAAAAAAAGTCTCTCCAAAGATAAGTTATTTGGAATATGGTATCTTTTCACTCATGAAACTTTATCCAATACCTTGTCAAATCAATGTGTTAGGATCAAGATACAAAATTGACTTTAGAGATGTGTGAATTATATACTCACTTGTCCACCCCAGAAGAATATGGGTCACAAGTCTACTCACATACTTTTATTTTATGATACCCTTCAAGGATAAATTTATAATAGTGATCAATGATGGTGGAACTAAAAGAGTTGTTAGATAATTGGAGGAAAATTCCTTCATTTTATCTATTGATTTAGGGGAACCTTCTTTCTTAACCCTAACTTTAGCATCAACAACAAAACCTATCACCATGGATCCAATTGAGTAGTATAAAGAAGTATCAAGTGACTAATCCACTTTAGTATCCTAAAATATTCATGAAAATGTTTAATAAAAAGAATAAAAACCACTATGTAAAGGAAAGGTAATGATATGACCTACATTTTCTTAAGGATTACTATGGATGGTTTCCCCTTCTTTACTAAAAATTACTTGGGGCCTCATCATCTCAACCACTCACTTGAAATAAAATAACCTTGCTTTGGTAGATTATATTTTTACCTTGAGATCCCAAATATAAATAATGAGTTCATTAGAATGATCATCCCAAAATATTCTTGTGGATGAAGATATAAACCTGAGACCCGGGATATTTATCACTCTCTTTTTAAGTAAATCCAAGGATTACCTGGTAGATATACTACTTATCCAAATGTCTCATTCCCTCCAGGATGATGATAAGGTTTCATCATTAAGAAACTATGGATGATAATTCACTCTTGGATATGGAAATTCCCCAATTTTCCTGGGGGTGGTGGGAAGTCGCCTAAACTATTTCCTTAGTATATTGGTAGCAAGATATTTTTCTAGATAAACTTTTCCTCTAATCCTCTCCACAATTGTCAGTTCTTCCTTTTCATCTTTGACCTTAGTTATTGATGGTAGATTTTACTAATCCATTATATTATCTAGAATCCCATCAAGATATGGCTATATCTAAGTATGTGTATAATGAGTCACATGCCTGATGATGATATCAATGGGTGGAAGGATAATTTGAATTCCTATCTCCTCCCACATGATCATCAACTACAATTAAAAAACAACCATGGGATTATTTTTTTCCTATATGATACATGTATGAGCCTGAAATCTCCTATAGACATAATAAAATTCCTATCCAAATCTACAAGGGGTATACCCCTCATAAATAAACTCCACATAAATTGTGGTAGAAAGAACACCATCCCTAAAATATATCAAATATTCCCTTTCCTCATGAGTTCCAAATGTTTTTTTGTAATAGTATTGAATGGTGAAAAATATTTCATAAATAGAAGCATTCCGTGTCGATTCAATATGACCTTGATATTTAGTTCCTTCAGCTCAGAGGACCTGACCCCACCCAAGAAAAAGAGATAGGGTATAAAAATAACTTTTAGTACTGGATGGTCATTTATGAATTGGTAGCCTTCCATATGTTCCATAATCTATCCCCATATAATTTTAAAGAGGCATAAAAATCTTGAATGGGGACTTCCCCCTATTAACATGTTTGATAAGATGATATAACTTGTATAATATTCATACCTCCAAATTAAACCACTTTCCTCTAGCTAGTAGGGATATCATTATGAATGTTCCAAATCTAACCCCATATTGATATTCCCTCACTAGTAGAATATTTCTCCTAATGAAAACTGATAAATACTTCCAATTTGGTGATTTAATCAATTATAAAAATAACTTCCCAACCCTAGGTTATATAATTCCCTTCTTCTGACATTGGACAACATGCATCTAGAAGACCGTGAGATTTAAGGGATGGACGTGTCCTTTGTCTTTTCACCTTTGCCTCTTAACTTATGGAATTAATAAATTTTATATCCAAGATAACAAAGGGTATGTCAATATATATGATAAGATCTTCCTTCATTATTTATCCTACCAATTTGAACAACTCCCTTTATAGTGGAGGGGTTCTTTATGCATTTTCCCATGAAGAGGGTATATAGAATAATTCATTATAAATATTGCCCAATATTTGGACTCCACTGATCATTCTCACATCCCAAAGGATTATCATAACATATCCATGTATTATATTGAATGAATTCATGTTCAGAATCTACCAGTGAAATAAGTCTAGAATGATGTCACAGTTGTAATGGAAAAGGAATGTGAAATACAAATGGCCTCATATAACCTAATATCTATTAGTTATTTTTTGAATTAAACATATCTCTGATGTACCATGAATTTCCAACCCCATTTTATACCGAATGTGCTGTCAGGACAAAAATATATATTGGGTGCCTAACCCAGCTTATGATCAGCTTTCTAACCCATTATGATCAAACTATAACTTTTGTTTCCCCCTATAGTGTATGTTTTTACCTTTACAAATATAAGGGATAGTACCCATGAACTTAGTGAGTGTTGTTCCCAAAAGTCACTAGCTATGTAGTTATCTCATTATTCATGTGACGGCCTCAAAATTTTCATAGTCATCATGTAGTTTTCATGAGTCCAAGCCACTTACATAGAAATCCTTTTGATTTAAGTGGCGACTTAATGAATTGCATAGTAAACCATGAAGCTTTCATTATGACCTCATGGGAACTTTCCTTTGGTACTTTTGAGACTTCCTCTATGAGGATAAATCTTAAATTTGACCTATTTTCATGAAAATGACTCCATTTTCATATTTTTTTTTGTATAAGATGACTCTAAAATATGTTTACCAGGTTTTAAATTTAAGGAATACTAAGATTATTGATATCATTGATTCCTCTTAGAACATATTCATAAAAACATTTGGTTTTTTTAATTAAATGACCTTTTTATGAGACATTCACCTAAATCATATTATGATGATGAATAGTCTAACTGATTATAATATTTTTGGATCATGGTACCAGAATATGTAAATCACTTAGTAGTCCAAACCCATATATGGTTAGTCTCTTAAACACTAGATATGCATGAAATCCCACTCCCATTCAATTTGACAAGAGGATATGAAACTAAAGAAAAAGTTAACACTGGGAGGAATCAATACTATCAACCATCTCAATATTTCTTACATTTAAAACCTATGAAACCTATTCAAAAATCATATTCTATAGAAAAAATATGAAAATGGAGTAATTTTCATGAAAATAGGTCAAATTCAAGAGTTATCCTCATAGAGGAATACTCAAAAGTACCAAAGTAAAGTTCCCATGAGGTCATAATTCAAACTACATAGTTGACCATGCAGGCCATGAGGTCACCACTTAAATCAAAAGGATGACCATGTAAGAAGCTTGGACTCATGAAAACTACATGATTCCCATGAAAATAATGAGGTCATCACATGAATCATGAGATGACTACATAACTACTGAATTTAGGGAATAACACTCAATAAATTCATAAAAGACTTGAGTTTACTCATGAGGTATAATTTAGTTGTCCATAGGATTCCACAAAGTAGACACAATTGAAAAATGTGAAAATTAAGGGGTCATAATTGACTTATATATAGGGGTTATCCATAACAGACCACATGAAAACTATGTAAGATTTTCTACTTCCTCATAATTATATCCTTATTATTCCAAATGGAAACAATTTAGATGTGGGTGGGGAGAACTTTTTGATTCCAATGATGATAAAATAAGAATTAAATTAAAAATCATGAAGTGAAACACATTAAAGGCATTTTCAAAGACTAATATGACCCTCACAAAGCACATTAAATGCACCAATAATTCTTAAATATCCTTCTGAAATGGAACTATGAGGTATAAACATGAGGTTAGAAATTTATTTAAACAATATAACCATGAGGCATCCCTATCAGATCACTAACTTTGTGAAGAAATTAGACCATGAGGCATCCTCGCAAAGTATTAAAACTCAATGAGAGATTCCACCAAAAAGTATAGACACATATTCCTTAACCTCAAGGAGATAATATACCATTAAGTAGAGCTATGGGGTTACCTCACATTATCAGAGTCTCTTTCTTGGTGAGGTTTAATGGTGATTTCATAGTGAGATGATGATACACCCCCTTTCGATATCTCACCTATCGAAGCATAAAACCTCATAAAGAATCCTATTTCACGACATTGGATAGATAGATTTGGTAGCATTGTGTGGTACCTAGGAAGACTCCTATAATAGACACGTGTCTTTAAATTATGAGAATAAAGTCACTAAACTTCACCTATAAAAACCTGGGTTCCATTTTGGGAAAGAAGACAAGAAGAGACATAGACAAACACTAAGATTACATGAAGAGACTCAGACATACAAAGATATATAGATAAATACTTATGAGGCCACCTTGTGAGGATGAGACTAGGAGGCCACCTCACGAGGATAACCTATGAGGCCATCTTGTGAGGGTGATCCTATGAGACCACATTAAGAGGGTGAGTCCATGATTTTTTCCCATGAGAGAGAGACTGTGAGAATAGCTCACAATTCCCACCCCATGAGGCCATTCCACAAAGGTCACCTCAAAGGTTCCTTTATGGGGGAAATTCCACATAATCTTCCCTTTAATAATGGTCTCTCATATAGGTAGCCTCCCTCCCTCATATGGTATAAAATGGGAATGATGTGGGGAATCCACTATTTCTAGGAAGCACTCAATTGGTGGGAGAATGGACATCTTTCTCATCCATACTTTCACCCAGGTTTCCTATTTGGGTCATGAAAATACAAGAATGTTATAGTTTCCTTCCAATAATGTCAAATCCTTGAAAGGAAAAAATATATAAGTCATCCAAAACCACTCAATGCATATGAACATAGAATTCAATACAGTGTGAACCCCTTTAATTGTGTTTTACCATGATAAAAATAGGCTCAATAATTATCCTCCCAGATAGGTAGAACTATCATAGGGATCACAATAATGGATTCCATTGATAATAAGGGACCTTGTTAGGGGGATAATAGAGTTTTATATCTTAGAAAAACATGATAATGTGGATATAGGCTTCATTGTTTATGTATAAGACCCAATATGGTTCCCATTAATGATTATATCACCCAAAGACATCAATGAGACAAGAACACCCATATCAGGGTAGCAACCATTCATGTATATTCCCCAATCATGCTCTCAAAATTTTTAAGCTGCATTATGGGCCTCCAATATAGTGTAATACCCAATCAATAATTACATATTTAATGATCTCATCCTGATGATTCATTAGCGAAAGACATAAGGGAATCCTTAATGTGTAATCCCTATTAATCTTCTGATTGAAATCTCTCATAAAGTACATCTAACCTACTACTATCTCCTATTTGTCACACTAAGTACTACTCATGTGGTATTATATGTTTTAGTCAATTGATTCATTATAATGATCAATGTTACATCCATAAGGGAAAATCTAATGTGTAATACCATTTACATCAACTATCTTCACTCTATTCATGATGAAAATATACTAGTCTCATGAAATAATATATTTAAAAACATCCTTAATGCATGAAAGTAAACTTTCTATTATGGTCCAATCACATAACCTTAAAATATTAAACATGAAATATGTGGGACTTGATTCCTATTTCAATAGGATACATAGAATCCCTCTCTAAGATTCAAATAAAATACCCCAAACTCCGTTCTCCTCATTAGTCAATATTATTGATGAAATTAGGATCCCATTCAGAGGGCTATATTCACTCATGGTAATCACCAAATCCATATTTATAAGTACATATTCCCTTTGAAATCAACCAAAAAATCCATTTTTATACAAAATCTCTATAATAAAAATTTCTAGGTATCTTCCCCCTATAATTCCACTCTTAATGAATTTAATATTCTTGTAAATGGTCCTTATAATATGACCTTGAAAGGTTTGATGTGTCCCATTATGTGGAAATAAATAATGCATGTTCTAATTATATTCATAGGTATACATAAAAATCCCCTATTATGGGCCCGAAACCATCTCCACAACACTCACTACTTCCTGAGATGGAGATAAATAATATAGCTTCAAAGTGTATGGATTTAAACCACAATGCCTTAAACTAAGCATAAATAGTTAGTAAAATAAAAAATAATGAACATATAACACATAAAATAAGGTAACATCAAGGAATTGTTTTGATTATATTATTGGAATTAGGTAACTAGTCCCACATTGAGATTTTTGAAAGATTAAAAAACATGACTTAAATCTTTAAGAAAGTACCAATGTATGAAACAAATACCCTATAAAAGGTTATAATGAGCCCAAACTCCATCCTCTTGATCAACATGCATTACTAAGTGTCACTAGTAAAGTCTAGATGACCATATAAATTTAATAAGATAGTCTATACCAACTCAAAATATTACAACATGAAGAATAGTATAAGTTATCACCTATATTAGAAACAAAATGATTTCAAAGTTCTAGAAGATATTACATATTAGAGTGAGTAATTTTCCTTTTCTAAATTTCACTTGACTTAAAGATATTACATATGAGTAGAATATATTATGTACTATATGATATATATTACATATCATAGTGTATAATCCAAGGGATTTTTACAATTTTATAAAGCATCTTACATGTCATCTTAAGAATATTATGTATCTTAGTGATCTCCAACACTTACAAAATTTTATGACTTAGAGGAATATCTTACATATTCATTCCAACATAACTCATTACACCAAAAATTCTTCAAATCACCTCAAGTTTTTTAGACCTTACCAAGGAATATCAATCAATTTCAAATCATCTTCAAACATATCCAATTATATTATTCTTGTAACATATTTTTTTCACCATATAATAATACCCAGGATATACCATTATTAAAATACTAGATGGCCTTTACCCTACTATAATTTCAACGAGCTTCTCAACTTCATCACATAGATATAATTTCTAGTAATAACCATACTCTATGAAAATCTTATCAATGAGTGTAACAACCTTTTATATTAAAGTTTTACTATAACCATGTATAATATCTTATTACTCCAAGTAGTAGTATCCATATCATATTCAACCATATTTTTTAATCTTTGGAAGTAAAATAGTCTTCTATGTGTAATATTATAAGAAAATAAAATAATTTTATATATGTGAATAGATATCAAATAATATCTCTAATCATAGTATCTCACATTAAATATCCTTTTCAATGTGAATATTTAGATAAACTCACATTAAATATCTAAGGTTTTCTTCAATCCTCATTCAATGTTTATAGGTCAATATATAATGACACCTTTCATGGGAACTTTAAACTTCTTTTCATTATCAATATTTAATACTAAAAAATCCTTCCCAACCATTATTATTTAATATATATTGACATCCTGAAAGTTTTATTTACACTTATTGAAAAAAATACGTCTCAACACTAATTGGGTTCAACAATAACCCCTTTGGATTTGTTGTCAAAACCAATAAAGAAAATTCAATATGTCTTTTTCATTTTATTATCTCTCCCCATTATTGATAAACATGATATAGGATGGTATCAATTTGTATAAATAAATGTGTCATTAATTATCGCACTTTAATTATATGAGAAAAATTCTCAGTGTAAAAACACAAGGGGCTAATTTAAGCAATAAAGTATTCCATAATCAAACCATAATATGATATAAAAATTTAAACTATTTTATTAGTGGTTATTAAAATAAAATCTATAGATTATCCATTTTTTGAATATATTCCCATGATATTTTCAACATTAATACCTACAAATGTCTTCAATAAAATATTAAAACATTCAAAAAAAACTAGCAGGTTCACATTATGAAATCATCCCTTGTCTTTCTCAGTTTTTTCGTTTCATTGATAAATTAAACTTACACCCGTATAGAAATTAATTATTACAAAAAAATAATGAAATAATATGTATATATACCTCTTCAATAATATATTTTCATAAACTTTCCATAAATTATAGATTTTCCCCAGATAAATGGATTTGGTAGAGATCTCAAATTTCTCCCCTCAAGGGATAATATAATAGATTCTTCATCATGGTTGACTTCTTCATCAAGTAAACTACAAACAATTTTTTTTTGGATCACACCAAGATGAGTAATATTGGCCTATAGTCCAAAACTGAATCAAGTGGAATATTTTTCAAATTTAGAATCAAAATTTTAAAATTAGTTAATATGGAGAATTTCATGTTTTTTTATAAACATAAGTCACTATGGTAAATGATATTTACTATGGTAAATGATAAAATGATATCAAAGTGTTAAACAAAGGAATAAAATTATTAAATATCATAAAAATTTATCGCTAAATGGGTGGATAAGGGATTGATAAACCTCATTTGATTCTATCCTCTATAATTTCTAATTTTTGGATATGAATTACTTTAATATGACATTCATATTATATTAATAAATTAGTATTTATAAAAATACTACCTTTTCTCACTTATAAAAGGTATCCTACACAAACCTTTATAAGACACAACTAAAATTATAATTCCAAAAAATAATATGATATTTTATTCGATAATAATACCTTCACATGTTTTTTAGACTTTGGTCCCAATTGGATTCCTGAAATCCACCAAAACAAGGAAAACATCCAAGAGAGGATATGATTTCTTATTTATAATAAATGACCAATTACCCTTTTTTTTCATAGATCTTCATACTCTAAATCTTATTTAATATTATTTATAGCTTTTAAAAAATATTTTTGAACCATTATGATTCTATAAAATTTATATTATTTCTATAATATAGAACATTTCTATTAATTTAGTCGTTATGACATGTTATTGTTTGGGATGGTTTTACCACCTACATGAATGATGTTATAATGTTTAAGTAATTATTGAATAAGAAAATTTATATATTGGAAATATTTTATAAAAAAGATTAATTTATGATGTATTCATAATTATTTAATGTCAATAACCCAATGTATGTTCACTAGTCATTTTAATTAATATGTTAATTTAATAATAACCAAAAATGATATTTTTAATCATTCCATGTCAAGCACCCCAGTAAGTTCCATGAAACAAACATGGTTATACATACTTATTTCTAAAACATAGAACAAATACTTAATAACATTATTTTTTTGATGAATCCATGAATAAGAAGAAAGTATTAGAATCACCAAATGAAATAATACATGGAAAACATAATAGTTGAAACCTGAATATTAATTTTAAAAATAATCAATTAATACATGGTTAATAAGGAATTATAAATGAATAGTATAAGATTAAAAAACTATGAATAAAGTAATAATTTATGTTAATAATAAACCTAAATGTATTATATATGGTGTTATATAATGTTAAATCAAGTGGTAGTTTGATGTTTGGGTTTTCACATCTCAATTTTCTTTTATTTAGATATGATTTATATTCACCAATTGATTTATTTTGTATGGTGTATATACTACCCATGAATTTATTTTTAATAATTTTCATAAAATTAAATGTATTTAAAAATATATCTAAAGTTCTATCTTTCAATTTATTTTGTTTTAAATGTAACCAAGCCACAAGGGTTTATTTTCCAACCTCACTTTGAAATTGAGGCTTTTTATGTTAAATATTCATTTAGAGTAATTTTTTATAAATTTTCTATAAAACCCCATATATTTTCTTATAATATGTTTATTTTAGGTTTTTATATATCTTATTACCATTTCACCTCACTTTGGTTCACAATTCAACCAAAAGGTTGACTGTAAGTGGAAATCACCTTATCTCATATTTTTAGTTAGGAATATTTCTCATCTATATTCATATTATTTATTTTGTTTTATAAATTTAAATATTTATAATTATATTATTTAATAAGTTTATTTACTATCAGAATATAATTTATTTATGAAATAATATAATTAATCTCTTTTTATCTTTTTCTAGATGAGTCAATTTCTATTAACTTTGAATCTCTTTACAAAAGTTTGAAAAGAATATCCCTTTTTGATGATATTTTCAAGAAAAAAATTTCCAAACATATTCTTCATTATTATTTAAGAATCATCTTCTTCTTGTTTAAATGGATTATCAAATTTATTTATATTAACATTTTTTAAATTTTTTTATTTGAAATATATTTTTTAAGAACATAAAAGGCTATTCCTTATCATTTTTCAAATTAATTTATTAATACTCATATAAAACTTTTTTCATTTATGTCAACATCCTTTAATGTTTGTTATACTTCACTAGGGATATTAAATAATGAAACCATCCACATTATTTCTCTCTATGGATTATTATCATGTTTTTAGATGTTTTCATGAAACCCAATTATTTCCATGAGTTAATTAAGAAATGATGGAATTATGAATGTTTTCATATTTATATGGAACTAATATATATAGTTTTGAATATTTGATAGTTGGGATTGAAATTATATATCCCTCCAATGCATTGGGTAATGTTTTATATCTCATGAGATGATAGGGAGTGGGAAGTGAAGCCAATTCCCTATGGAACACAATCCAATAAGTGATGGGTACATTTGTTATATCCCTCTAATGTATTGGGTAAGGAATTATATTTCATGAGATAACTTGTCATGGATTGGGGAGAAAACCTAATCCATCAAAGGACTATTTACTCTATGTTATAAAGTTCAAATAAGTGAGCCTTAACATAAATAATATTCTTCTATGCTTATGTATATTCGATATTCTTATAATTATGTTATGTTTTCATGGATCATGTTCCCAAACCCCTATTACTTATATATTATGTTATTCCAAAAACCATATTCCATGAATCATGAATAATAATATATTTTTTAGGCATGATTATCTTATATTATAAATATGTACCTTGATTATGTTCTCATATCCATATACTCAACTTATGCTCACATATGATATTTGATTTATATCTCATATGTTACCCTTAATGATCATCTGATATCACCCTTTTATATGTTACTATTCCCTATGTTATAAAGATGATTAATATGTATACTATGTCTAAAATGGTATCATGCAAGAAGAATATTTTTTGGTAATATTGAAGACCTTTTATAAAATAAAAAGATAATGTAACCAATCTTCAAAGACACAAAACTATTGAATTCTAGGATTTTGTGAATTTTTGAGATAAAGTGTTTAAATTATTAATATGATATAAAATATATGTTCATTTTTATCAGGTTGTCTCATTTGGTATCAAATCATATGTATAAATTTTATATTTATAGAACTGAATCCTATAGTGTGGGTATAGGGAATCTAAGTTTGTATTAGAGTGGGGTTTAGTTATTTTTTTGGATTATGTTATAAAGAATAAGAGGATAGATACTAAAACATCCTATGATGAACCAAAAGTGATGAAGGATAAAACTAAATTTTCTTACATTTAAATGAAGTTGTCATAATTTTGGGAATATTAGGATTGATTTTCCTTTTCATACGATTAGAAACTCTCATTATTATTACTTGATACTCACATTAACCATTTAAATTTTCTTAATGGATAAAAATGGGAGAAACTGATTTTATAATGAATATTATGGATAATGTGATGATCATACAAATGAGAAACCAAATTATATGGGAACTAGTGTTGAAAATCATATGGCCATTCTTACATAGTTGTCTCAAGTTATGATTGAGAACTTAAACCTTTAAAAACTTCCAAAAAAACCAAATAAGTAAAAAATAGAGTCTCATGGATGATAATGTGATAAATAATATAGATTAAAGAATATTTAACGTCTTATATGTTAAAAATATGGGAATAATAACCCATGAAAATGTATCAAAGGAACTCAAAGACATTTTATGTGTGGTAAATAATGGAATTGAGAAAAAAGATACTAAGGAAGAATTATTATTTTAGTTAAAAAGATGAAGGATGGTAAAGATACTCCATAGATACTAATATAAATTAAAGGTTTTAAATGTGGGGAATTGAGGAACTATGCAAATAAATTCACCAACACAATAGTTAATTATGAAAATAGACACCAGCAACCTCTTAATATAAGGGACAAAGGTAAATCCTATGCAATCAAAAATTCTAAAGTGGGTTACAGAAATAAAGTGGTGCAATGTAAACTCTTCATCCAATCTCAAACTACAAATTTTGGGTTTAATTTTGTATCTAACCACTCCATCATATCTAGAAAGTATTATAATAGTATAAAATCACCACCCTAATGACTAGATATTGAGTCATTGATAAAAAATCCTAGCGGTATAATGATTTAATCCCAATTATATAAATTCACTCTGATAAAAGTTTGTGTTAATATACTTCTTAAAAATATTATTATTCTCCCTTTAGTTAAATTTGATATGATTTTGGGAACAGATTGGTTATACACACATATATATTTTTTGTTTTCTCTAACAATAATAATTTATATTTATTTAAAGGGAGCAGAAAAGGGTAAAAACAATTCACAGGGGTCTAAAAATTGGATCCCAAGGGCTTCATCCATAAAATATTTAGTACTTACTATGGGGAGAAACCCAATGGTAAATAAATTCATGAGGGGAGGAACTTGAGAAGTCTTCGAGGCCATGAAGTCAGGAAGATGATTACCTTCATGCCAAGTATGGAGGAGTTCCATCTCATTGAATATGAGATCCTTTCATTTTAAAATAAGATAGATAATCTACCAAGGGATGATTGAGATATCTTTAAGAGATATTTATATAATTTTAGATTCAGTCTCCATGGTGTCCAAAGTGATCTATCGTGAGTGGCATAAATCAATCCCATTAAGCATGGCCTTAGCTTCCACTTGGAAAGAATTAACTGCCCCATAAAACTCATTAAAAGCATACAGAACAAAACCCGTTGAGTTGCAGACCACTCCCCCCATACATGAACCCCTTACTATATGATCCATTGGAAAATTAAATGATTGTTTACAATTAAAAGGGTTCTAATTCACTTAGGAAAATACCATTGATTCTCAAGAAACTGTTTCTCAAAACTATGTGTTTTTGTTAAAATTATTATTGAAGTATGATATCAATAAAATGTGTTTATAAAACTTAAGTAATTTTTTTAAAAATATATTAATAACATAAAATAAATAATAAATTAAAAATAAGTAATAATAATTTATTTAATCATGTTTAAACAAAAATATTTTTTTAAATTAATATTTTTATTATATATTTTTAAAAGTAAAATTTCTCATATTTGAAGTATGAATTTTAATGAAATTAATTAATTATATATATATATTAAAACAAAATAATAATTATTTAATAATTATTATTTGGTAAAGAATAAATATGAATTCATTTTTATAATTAAAAATACATTTTTTTTAAAAATTATTTTTATGAGTTATGCATACTTATATTAAAATTGATTTTTATCACATTTATAAATTAAATCTATTAGAATGGTTTTAATATTTTGAATCATCATTTAAAAATTTGGTTATAAGATAAATTTCATTTTTATGCATAAAAATATGTTACTATGGTAAAATTTAGATACTACACTAAAGGCTACAATGATGTAAAAGTATTAAATTAAGTGACAAGATCATAAAATATCAAAAAAATTTATGTATAATTGGTTATATGATGTATTTATCAAACTACCATGATCATATATCAACTAAATTTTAATTTTTTATTTATTTTCCTTGAATATGATATTCCTTTTGTTTTAAGAAATTAGTTTTCACAAAAATACCACCCTTTTTACTTATAAAAGGACCCCTCCACCACTATTTCTGAAGAAGACCTAAATTATAATTCCTACTTATAATATTATATATTTTCTTAAAAATTAATACTAGCACACATTTTTAAACCCTTGGTATCAATGTGATGCCTCAAATCCTTCAAAACTAATAAGGCTTCCAAGAAAAATATGATTTCTTCTTTGTAAATAATGACTTATTATCCATATTTTTTCATAGACTTTAATCCCATAAATATTATTGAATATGATTTATAACTTTATAGTTATGTTTTTTAAATCATTCATCTTTCATAAAAGTGAAATTATTACTATACAATATCAGTTTCTTACTCATTCATTCATTATAACGTGTTCTTGTTTAGGTCGATTTTACCACCTACATGAATAATGATAAATATTTTAAATAATGAATGACTAATAAAACATAAATAATGGTTATATTAAAAAAATTATTAATTTAATATATTTTTATAATTATGTAATGGTAATATGGGAATTTATATTCACTAATCAATTCAATTCATTTGTTAATTCAATAATCACAAAAAATGACATGTTTTAGAATTCCATGAAAACCACCACCATAAGTTCCATGAAACAAAAATTAGACTACATAAATATCTAAAACACATATAAAAATACCAATTAAATTTTTTTAGTTCATTAACCCATGAATAAGGTGCAAGGATCAAAACTGCCAAACCGAATCATGTGTGGAAAATAAACTGTTGACACCCGAATATTAATTTTAACAATAAAAAATTAATACATGGTTAATAAATAATTATAAATGAATAATTAAAATTTAAATAACTATTAATAATGTTATAATTAATATTAACAATTAATCTAAATTTATAATATACGATTTTAGATTATATCCGACCATGAAGATCTTCGAGGTAAGGGTTTTCTCATTTTAATTTCCTTTTATTAAAATATACTTCATATTCACCACTTGATTTATTTTACATGATATATATAATTACCATTGATGTATTTTATAATAATATTTTTTCAATCCAAGGTATTATTAAATACATCAATGATTCTATCTTTCTAGGTCTTTTGATTCAAGGGTTATCAAGACGTAAGGTTTAATCTTCTAATCGCATGTTGAAATCGAGGTTGTTTACGTTAAATATGACTTGTGAGTAATTTTTTTGTTATTTATATCTAAAAAATATATTTTATTATTATAGGTTTAGTTATTGTTTTTACATTTCTTCTCACCATTTCACCTTCCTTTGGATAACAATTCAACCAATAGGTTTTCTATAAGTGAAATAGATATAGTTTCTTCTTTTCAGAAAAGAATCTTTCTCCTCTATGTTTATATTCATTATTTTATTTTATATATCTATTTTGTTACACTTATATTATTTATTAAGTAAATTTATTATTATAATTTAATTTATTTATAAAAATAAAATGATTAATTTATTTTTAATGTTTTCTAAACGGTTCAATTTCTATTGACTTTGTATCTCTTTACAAAAGATAGAAAATATTATACCTTTTTAACATTCTCATGAAAAAAATTTCTCACCATCTCCTTTTTTTTCTCTAAGAATACTCCTCTTAAATTATTTATGTTTTTATATGTTAATTTCTATTATCATTATTTTGTGTTTTTTATCTTTGAAATAGATGTTATTACAAACATAAAAGTGTATTTATTCTCATTTTTCAATGTAATTTCCTAATTCCCTTATATATATATATATTTCATCTATACCAACACACTTAAATATTTCTTATGCTTTGCTGGGGATATGATGTAACGATACTATTCACCTTCTTTAATTGGATATATTATGAAAATTTATTTTATTTTTTTATGAAACCCATCTCTCTCCATGAGTTGAGTAAGAAATAATGGAATTATGAATGTTTTCATGTTCATGTGGCACACATATGTACTGTTTTCATTATGAAATGGTTATGATTATAAATATATATATCCCTTAAATTAATTGGTTAATTTATTATATCATAAGAGGTTATTGAGGATGGGTAGTGAACGAAAAATTCCATGGGCCACTTTACACTAAGTTACTGGTGGGTCCATTATATCCCTCTATGCATTAGGTAAAGAATTATATCTCATGACATAACATGTTAGGGATTGGGGATAACATAGAATATATTAAGGGAATCTATCAAATTTTTGATAAAGGTATTGGAAGTGATCCTTGACATAAGTAATTATTTTTTATTCTTATTTATATTCCACATTCTTATGGCTATGTTTATATTTAATTTCTCATGATTATTGACTCATGTTTCCACAACCATTTTACTCATTTCTAATTTCTTTCCAAAATAATTATTCCATAACTCATGATAATAGATATATGTATTTTTGGGTATGATTATCTTATATCATGACCTTATGTCATGATTATGTTCTCAGACCCACATTCTCATCTTATTATCACATATGATCTTCAATTGATATCTCTTATGTTTACCCTTACCGAGCATCGGAGATCACCCTTTATTATGTTTTTATTCCCTAGGATATTAAGAAGAGTATTATGTATGATGTGTCTAAAAGGGAATCCTATGAGAAAACTATTAATAAGAAATGTTAAATATTTATTGTAATATAATAAGATCATGTATCTAATCTAAAAAGACACTAAACCTTTGGGTTTGGGGATTGTGAGAATTTTTGATATTAAGTATTTAAAATATAGAGATACTATAAAATATATGTGTACTTTCAAGATTCATATCACTTGGTATCAAATAATGTGTATAAATTTTATATTTATAACACTAGATCTTGGAGTGTAGGTTTTAGGTATCTCATAATTCCATGGACCATTTGTAATAGAAAATAGTGTGGCCTATTCTACCATAGTAGAAGAAACTTCTTCATCTTAGTGAACTATCCCTTTTTTCCTTCTTAGGTTTTATTTGAGAATAACTATTATACTTGTTTATTTACAAATGGTAAATAACATTAACTTCCCTTAGATTTCTAATTACATGGTCTCCTTCCATAAAATTCCTCAAGTATATGCTTTGTTGACTTGCAAAAGAATTCTCCTCTATTGTGATAGCTTTTATTAAAACTTTCACTGAGATTCCAAAAGATCCCATCCTATTTTTGGGATAAATAGATTTTTATCCTTCCTCTATGTAATTTTATTCAGATAAACTTTTCCAATTGTTTTGGGATTCATTCTACTAGTATAGGTAAAAATATTATGAAAAAAATCAAGATCCTTATGACAAAATCCATAACATCGCCAAAAGTAGACAAAGAACCATTTTTATCTCTTTTGAAAAGAATTCTGACTAGCATGAACACATTTTTATTTTATAAAATATTACCATTAATTTTATAAAATTTTGGGTAACTAACTCTCCTACACATTATTCTACCCACATTTGATATAATAGTGAGTTTCTCAACATTTTTATCAACCTATTTTTGTTCAGAATTTGAATTATAACCTGCATTATGCATGTAAATAGATTTGTAATAAATAGTATTTTATGGAATAAATGGTATCAATTTTATTGATATTGCTACAAGTTTATCATAAAATGTTATTGATCTATTATTTCTATAAGATAAAGGTCATTTAATATAAATCACCTTATCCTAAGTGTGTATGGTTGCAACTATTCTCTTAGATTTTTATAAAATATCATCTTATACCACTTTGAGCTTTATCAATTTAACTTAAAGCTCAATAAATTTCATATTGATGATGTTTTTATCATTCTATAACAACTACACTTTATATTAAAATACTCTTCTGATCTTCTCAGTATGCCTCTCATATTCATTATGTAACTAGTTCTTCTTTTAAAAAAAATTGACAAGCTATTTTATACTATCTAATTTGATCTCTATTTGTGAATTATTGAAATCAATTATATCATTTTGTTTCTCTTTCAAATCATAGGAATTTTCTTTAATCCTTTATATTTATTCTTATTTCTTTTGTATTTCATCAAACTAATCCTTCCCAATTATAGATTATTTTTCTTCAAGATCCATAATTCTATCACTCTTTGAATTAACTTGCTTGGTATGTTTTTTAAACATCATTAATTTATTTTTCTAGTGATTTATCCCTCTTCCCAAATTCTTGATCAATGTGAGGAATATTACCAGTAATTATTTAAAAGATCCGTATATATAATTTCAATTTTTTTAGAAACATTCTACTGGGTATTCTCTGTGAAGGAACATTAATTATCATATGCTTTATCATATGAATCTTCAGAGATGTGATCATAAAAATTGTACTTGGATATTTAAAAAAATTGAAAAGGAATTTATGCTTCCTTATATATAGTTGAAATCCTTAAATCTTCAAAGGTATATGTATTTTATATTTAATTACTAGTATATTTAATAATCAGATCTTATCCATTCATGCTAGTTTTGATTTCTACTTGTATGTAATGTGTGGAAAAGTGATTTTTCCTATTTTCATAAGAGGTATACTATATACATATTATTCATCTCTTTATTCTTCTTGTTCTCCATATTCATAAAATATATCATATTCAGATCATTATTTGAAACTTTTTCTCTAAGTTAACTCATAATATTTAATTTTGAAAGGGAAAATAAAAACATTAAAAACATAAAATCATGATATTGTTAAGAATACAATCTAAGGTGGAACCTAGATCTAACACCTATTTTTTTCCACTAGTATTAGTTCACCAAACTGAGTAGGGTGGGGGGGGGGTGAATTAGTTTAAACTACTTTATAAAAAATCAAACATTCCCCCTCTTTTACCTCTGTACTTATTTAATGAATACATCTCAATCTCCCTTTTATCTCACTCAGTCAACATGAATGAAATATTAAATATGAAAGATGCAAAATAAGGAAAAAATCTCTCTAATGAGGTTCAAATTCAATGTGGGTGAATATGCCCCCAGTGTATGGTTGTTGTTATCCCCCAAACACACACACACTAGTTCCTTTTTATACCCCCATATTCATTTTATGATCACTTATGATATTAAATTGATATCTACTATATTAACCTTTACTAAGGATATTATCTAATAATTTTATTATGATTACATTCCCCAAGTAAAGAAGAAGAGTATTATTCCAGATATGTCTAGAAGGATATCATGTGTGGAAAATTTTATGAGACCTTTTGAAAATTTATTATAAAATAAGTAGTGATATAGCTCATCTCCAAAGGAACTAAACCTATAGGTTTTGAGGTTTGATTTATTTTTGATACTTAATGAATATTCTTATAAATTTATGTAATATGTTTGTATATAATACTTGGGTCATATCATTTCATTTACATAAGAATCACCCAAAAAAATATTCCCCTTCATATCATGGTGTCTGATATGTAAAATCATTTAAATTTTAGTTGATTCTTACCATTTTTCATGTTTTTCAAGGGAAAATATTTACTTGTAATTTTTACCGTTTTTATATAGGATTAGGTGAATCTATCAATTCTTATTTAAGTTAGTTTGAACTCTACTACAAAAATTAAATCAGACTATATCTTTCCCATTTTGTGTTAATTATCACATGATGACCATGAATTAATCCATCCCATACACCTATTTTTAATTTGTATCATTAAAATAACTTAAGATAAGGGAACTTGAAGAAGCTAGACTTTATATATAGCTATTTAACAAGATTCCCATGTCCTATAAGGGTTTATAATGAGGAATAATTTTTGAAGGTGGTTTTAAAATTTTTAAAGTGAAATTTAAAATATGTTTCCTTGGTCACTTTTAAAAAAATATTAATTTCTAAAATATTTAAAATAGAGTTAAAAAAAGTTCTATCTCAAAATGAATAAATCAAGTCTCTCAGATAGATAGTAAAATAATAGATTATATAAAAATGTATATAGTAATTCTCAGTATTGTGAGATAAACACTAGATAACAATCATAGAGTGGGTTTCTATAATTAGTGAGATTAATATGATTATATAAAAAAATAAATTCATGGAGTGAAAATAAATTTAGCATCTATATAAGTTTTGTATATGTATATTAAATTAAACCATTATAATTTAATTGAAAATTCAAATTTTCTTAGGTATTCAGTTATTCTCAAAACTTTAAAAAACACTAAAAAACCCAAAAAATGATATCAACTTAACCCAATCATACTAAAAAAATGAAATAAATAAACAAAAAATAAACCAAAATAAATCCTAAATTTAATAAAAAAGTATAAACTCACTATCAAAATTGGTTCTTGAAATATCCTGAAAGAAACTCTAAAAAATTAATATCAACTCTAAACATATAAGACAAAGGAAAAAGTAAAACATGGGAAACATAGATAAAAAAATTTATTGATCATATTTACTAATATTTAAGGATTTTTATCCCCTCAAATAATTTTTTAGAAAGGATTTCATGAAAATACTTTAACCTCTATCAATTTTTTATGAAATACTTCCTCGATTCTTCTCTCATTATTTTATAATATAAATGAAAACATTGCTGACAAAAAATAGACCTTCTAATTGGAAACATAACTTACCTAATATGAAATTAATTATAGAATATTATTTGAAATTTTTTTCTAGGGTAGAATACCTTTTTAAATGATTTAATTTTCCATTCAATTTTTTTAGAAAATAATTAATTCAATAATCATAATTAAGAATTATTTTGAAAAATCCAAATGTATTACCCAAAAGTCTTAGTCAGAAGCAACACTTTTGACCATTTATTAAAAGGAAATAAAAATTACAGATAAGAGGTGGACGAGATCAAACAAGCAGAAATGACCTCATCCACCTAACCGCAGGCCTACATATCATAATAAGACATATCATTTCCATAATCAGAGTCACTAGAAACCTCCCACTCAGATGGATATTTCTCCTGATTAAAATTCTTAATAAACTTTGTGTCCACCTTCCTGGACATCTTCGAAGATGATCTGGTAGTAATGTTCCTAGGATAATTATAATAATCCTTGCGTGGTCTTCGCTTTGCGGGAACAGAGGTGAGACCCTCACCACCATTCATCTTTTCCTTTCCACTCACGACCACATCCTTGAAAGATGCATGACCACCACTTCTCAAAGCCTGAATAGGGGTACTATAATCCCTTTCATCATCAGAAACACTCCCCCATTTCTTAGACAATTCAGAAGAGTGAAAGAGCTTCTAAATTTCCTGATGCCAGTCGACACCTTGGTGTGCATCAGCCTGGTCAGAAACATTACTCTGCAAGCGATCAGGGATCATCAATCCCGGAGACTGTGTACGGGGTTCCATAGTTGAAGTAACCTCTTTAGAAACATCAACTAAGGGGCCACTATGATCTCTCTCCGGAGATACATCCACCAACAGACCTTTTCCCTTTAGATTAGACACATCAGACTTCCCAAAAGTCATCACATCACCTACAGTGGAAGTCGGTTCCTTGAGTGCATCATAATCATGAACAATAGGTTTTGATTTCCTTCGGCAAAGTTTTGCTGGATGACCCCTCATTCCACACTCCTCACATGAGACATGCTTCCTACATGACTCCAAAGAGTGTCCAACAGCCAAACAGTCATTGCAGAAGAGAGGTTTTTTCTCATATTCAACATCAATTTGAATGTTATCAAAAGGAGTAGAAAGAGTTACCTTGTCAATAAATGTGGAACTGAGGTCCACCTCCACCAACATCCTGGAAAAATGACCAAACCGAACATCTTCAGTCTCCTTGTCAAGATGAATAGGTGTCCCAATTGCTTTGGCAATGTCATGAAAAATCTTCGGATGCCAAAGGACCCAATTCAGCCCATGTAGACGAACCCATACCTGAGAAAAGGCATTTCTAGCATGCGTGACATTAAAGTCCAAAGACCATTCATATAAGTAAATCCAACCATGTTTTAAAAGAAAGGTCCCAATAATCCAAGCACAGAGTTTCAAATCATCCGAAGGAAACAGGCAATGAAAAAAACCTCGACCAAGAGAAACACATTTCTAATTAGAGAAACCCTATAAAATCGAGACTCGACGAGTCAATTCCTCAAGCTTCCAAGTTTCTTCACCTTTAGGTAGAACAATGCGTGCAATCAAAGAGTTTTTTCCAATTTTCAGTCTCTCAGCAAGCGCTGCAGGATCAACTTCAACATGAGCTGATGCGCCTTTACGAAGAATTATACCATGACATGAATCTTTAAACATACCCAAAGAGCTAATTCCATTCAACTTCGATCCTAAAGTTCTATTATTTAAAGCATAAACATAAGATTGATTGGAAAAATTGTTACCACCTGGAAGAGTTGAATCCATCCTAGCATCCCGCTTCTCCTTCAGACCAGATGACATCCGTGCATCACTACCGTTTAACAGGAAACCATTAGCAGATCGTATACCTTCCGGTCTATCAAAGAGATCCGAAACCGGATGAGGGCAGGCTTGCAACATTTCGTTAGATCTATTGGGAAGATATATCACCAAATGAGGATCATATGAGATGCGGTTCTTCAATACATCCGTAGTGTTTCGGGAATTATCAGATAGCCGTGATAGCGGCACGTCGGCAGATCCAACAGGCAGATCTGAAACTAACCGAGAAGAGGCCAAATCGCGAGGAACTGGTGCATCCTTAGGGTTGTGAAAAGCAGTAGGCCGCCATGGGTCACGAGAAGGAGTAGACGCCGACACAGACCCACCGGGGAGGAGAATCTTGAAGCCGAGGAAGTGCGGGATGTCCATGACCAAACCCTAGACTCCATCATCGAGGAAAAACGTCCGCACAACCCATACCGCCTCCATCTTTCAATCACCAAATGTATTATATAAATCCCAAAACATTGATAAATTGTTAAAATCACCCAAATTTTGGTTATAAAATGAATTTAAACTCTAGTAAAATATATATTATTAATTTTATTTATAAAATATATAAGTGGATATATAATCAAGGGGGTGATTAAAAAAATGAAATTTAGATGAAAAGAAATACTCTTATAATAAATCTAAATTTGAAATCAGGATTTTCTAAACTGGTAGAATGTATTTGAAAAAATAATTTGAGATAAAGCTGTTAAGTATGTGGTATATTAATTAAAAACTTTGTGTATTGAAAAATCTAATTAATTAATGTAATGATTTTTCACAAGTAGGCTTAGATATCATGAAATAGTATTTTTTTATTAATAATATTTAAATATTTATCTTCTCAATTACTATGAATTTTAATTAGTATCAATATCATTCAATTTATTTTCATTAATTTAGAGATAAATTATTATAATAGAGAGGCTTGAAAAGAGGGAGAGAAAAAATATTGAAAAAATGATTTTGAATTATTTTAAATATGAGAATATTATGTGTATTGATAAAAAATTAAATTGGGATATTAAATTAATTAGTGATATTAATATATATTTATTAGTGGATTTTATAAGCACCCATGAATTTATTATGTTTTATTTTTTTCAAAATATTTTAAGGTGTTAATTTATTTAATAAATATTCAATATAATAGTTAATGACTCTATGAGAAGATAGATGAATAAAATGTGCAAGTGACTATACGATTGTGATGTTTATAAACTATTAAAATATTTTTTAGTATTACTAAAAGAGTTATAAATATTTTTTGAATAAATGTATTCATTGTTAGTTAAATTCAATGATTTATGAGTAGATGAATCACACTAGAGTGATTATAAAAAAATTATGAAACATTATTTCATCACAAGATAAAGTGATATAAAATAATTCTATTTGAGTTAAAGAAATACTAGAGAATCATGGAAATATTTCTAAGAATATGATTTTGTTGAGATGTATGAGATTAAGAGAATTCTTTTGAATACTAGGAAATACTGATATGTTATTTGTGAAGGATACATGAAAAAATGTCAGATTTATAAAGACTGTATAATAGTGATATGTAATTTTTAATGAAGTTTAACAATTATGAATGATTTATAAAGACAAAACAAATATTGATATGTTATTTCTAAAGGATATACAATAGTTCATTTTGATTTCTGAATATTTTTTAACATTGAAACTGAATTTGAACTAGTCTTGTAATAATAAACTTGAGTGTGAAGGAGTAATTTTAAATTTTAATAGCATTGACCATGATGCAACATAATACTGAATTTAATTGAAAGGAAGTTTTTCAAGAATGATGTAAAAATTACATAGGATATGTGAGTTTGATTAGAATAGTTAAATAATTTGAATGAGCAAATTAAATGTTTTTATAAGATTGAGTTTTACCCATTCATGAAGGTTTTTACATTAACTCTTTTGCACTAATATTTATTAATTTTTGTTATTTAAAAATTTTAATGTGTTATGAGATATTTAGAAGATTTATTAGAGAATTATTTAGTGAATATTTGTTTCAAAATATAATTCAAAGAGATTTTTTTATCATCAGTTATTTACATGGTTATGTTTAATTTAAATATTAATATTTATTAAATATATATTCAATGATTAAAATATTGATATAATAGTTTTAAATTGATCATTATTTACCTTTTATTTTATTGATAGAATCAAATAATATTATGGAAAGGAAAATATGTAAAATAATATCCATTATTTTTAGTCAGTGATATTGAAGTTCTATTTTTTGTATGATTTAATTTATTTTCAATGGTATTTTTATTCAATGAAGCATGTAAATATATGAGTATGGAGACATGGGGGATGGATTAATAATTATCACAATTAATGAAGAAGGTGACTTCCATTAGCTATGGGAAAAAGACACTACTACAAAATAGGCCTCTAATAGTTCTAAAAATGACCTTTACCAGTACTAGAAAAGCACTGACTACATGAGTGCTATTAAAAGACCAAGACTTTTATTAGTGATGAAAAAGTTCTGATAAATGAGTTATTTATCAGTGCTTTTATTTAACATTTCTAAAGGAATCCTTTTATCAGTTCTTTTAGAAGTTCTGATAAATGTGTCCTTTATTATCACTTTTAAAATCACTGATAATGGTCCTATTTATCAGCGATTTTAAAAGCGATGATAAGGGGACATACTATAGTATGATGTTACATCACACTAGAACACCAGAAACAGACCAGAAACACACTAGATATCAACAAAAACAGGTCCCACTACTACATTTAAATGAAATTAAATTTACAACATGAATAATAGAAAAAACACTATATTATAGACATTTCAAACATTATTTTATACAATTAAATAGATAAAAATTATTACATACATTCAAAAACAATCCTAACTATCAATGTTACCACAATTTCCATTTACTTTATTTTTTAAACTACCAACGCTGTATGAGTAGTTTCGAACAAACCACCTCAAATCGAAAAAATCCACCTATATTAGAAAAAAATTATTATGAGTAATACTAAAAACAAATAAACTAAACATAAATATGAAATAATATATTAATTATATGGACAATAATTTTACTATGTAAATATCAATATTACCTTTGTGATTTAACTGTATAGGGAACTTGAAGGAAATTTATAAATGGTAACACTATAGAAGTGAAAGGTTTTTTGGGAAAAGAATTCTGTTGAAGTTTTGGGGCAGAAAGGGATGGAATATAGACATAACACTCAAATAAAACAAAAGAATCCACCTGTATATGAAAAAAATTATTATGTGAGTAATACTAAAAATAAATAAATAAAATATACACATTAAACAATACATTCATTTTAACAATGATTTTACTGCACAAGCATCAATATTACCTCTATAATTGAGTAGAGGCAGCATCATTTCTCTTCCTGCAAAGGCAGTGTAGGTAACTTGAAATAAAGTGATAAATGCACCTTTGTAGGGGTGAAAATGTTTTAAGGGAGAATAAGTATAAAAGTTATACAAAACACCCCAAATTGAACAGAAGAATTCACATGTATAAGAAAACAATTATTATGTGAGTAATACTAAAAATAAATAAATTAAACATAAATATGAAATAATACATTAATTATATGGAAAATTATTTTACTATGAAAACATCAATATTTCATCTATGATTGATAAGAGACAAAATTATTTCCCTTCTAAAATAAACAAACTCTGTAATGATTAATGAAAATTAAATAAATATTACATTATATACTTTTTCTTTAAAATAGAGAAAGTATATAATAATATTACATTTTCATCTATCCAAAAGATTTTATTCATTATAGTTTGTTCTTATGAGGGATTGGTAACATCATTATGTGCAAAAAACATTATCTACATGAGGTGAAAAACACTTAATTTAGATTATGTTAATGTAGTAGAGAACATATTATATTATTATAAAAAACATATTATATTAAAAGACACTTTTACCTTCTCATTGAACTCTATTTCTTTTTTTAATGGTTTTAATGATTTGGTTCCTATTTCAGGAATCCAAATACCCTCATTATGGTTCCCTCTAACGTATAAGACATTTTATACATTAGGATCGACATGAATAGATTGTGATGACCCAATTAAAGGTTTATCCTCGATTAAATTTTCATATGAATCAACATTTGTTTTAGTCTCCAGCAGGAAAATCGACTAATTCTTGTTTATTGGATCAGAGACATAAAATACTTGCACTACTTGTGATGCCATTATGAACATATCATCCTTTTCCCCTTCTACACTGAAATTCACCTTCTTAAATCCCATTTCATTAACTTTCACTCCATTGATATTTTCAACCCATTTTCAATTGAAAATCAACACTTGAAATATTATATAATCCAACTCATATATCTATTCGATAATGCCAAAATATGACATATTAACATAAATTGGATTTCTATCCTTGGAACTAGATATCTGCATCATTTTATCCACAAGTGTAACACTACTATTTTTCATCATACTAAAGTAATCTTGTTATTTTTTATAGAACGTATAACCATTGATTAAAAAACTAGTGTAAGATATAGAATTTTTATTTGGTCCTCTGGCTATCCATTGAATTCATTCAACAATTGAGTTCTTATTTTCATATAAATAATTATAAATTTGATCTTTTAAACACCCTATAAACTATTTATTATATGTATTTGATATCCATACATCATCCCTTTATGGATTCAAATCTCTATGAATTTATTTTTGGGCTTTAATGTATGAAACAAAATTTTCACTATTATGTAATATGTAAAGATGTGCTTGCTCCTACTCTATCAAGGTAATTGTAATAACATCTCTTCTAGAAATCCCTTCACCCATAAGGATTTTACTATGATAAGATTTTGGAAGATTGATGATTTCAATATCTGATAGGTAATCAGTAAAAAAATCAATATATTCTTCAACAATATATCATTTTGCAATAAAACCTTCTCGATGACTTCGATTCTTAACATACCCTTTAAAAATCATCATATATTGATCAATGGGATAAATCCATCTATAATACATAGGACCACATTGTTTAACCTCTATGACCAAGTGAATCATAAGGTGGACAATTATATCAAAGAATAATGGTGGGAAGAATATCTCTAATTCACATAATATTACTTCAATCTCCTTATTCATGATGGGAACATTCATTCGGTCTAGAACTTTACTGTATATATATTTGAAAAAGAAGTTGATTCTGGTTAATTTATATCTTAAATTTTGAGGTAGAATGCAATTAAAATAAACATGCATTAAATCTTTCGTCAAAACATGACAGTCATGCGATTTTAGTCCTTATAACTTCAAATTAGTCATTGACACGAAATTATTGATATTTGATGAATACCCCAATGTAACTTTTAAAATAGTAATTAAAAGGAAAAATTGCAATTTTTTCTTGTATGGATAGAGTGTAAGCTACTAGAGGAAGAAAAGTATAACTTTTACCCTTTACTGGTTCCAAATATTCCCTTATACCCATTTCAATCAAGTCCAACCTAGCCTTGATTCCATATTTCATTTTTCCAAGAACATTTAGTAACGTGATAATAACACCATAAAATATATATTTTTTCTATATTCATGACATCAAGAAAATTTCTAACATACAAACAATTATAATATGGAAATTCAAAGAAAATTGATCTCTTCTTCCAACCTGATTTTGTAAGGTTTTTTGAAAATGGTTTATTGATAATAGTGTCAATATTTTTTACTTTTTTTGTACAGTTGATATCCTGTTGCTAGAGATGGTGTTGTAAATTGTTCAATATTTTAATTGAATGATGTTATATAGGATAAGTATTTATGTCATTGAGGTAAAAATTTCTGATTTCCTAAAAACACAGTCTTCTAGGAATGTTTCAACCGAACTGAGTATGTGCGTTTTTCAAAAAAGGGACACCCTAACATTCTTTTAATGTTATAGCCTGATAAATTTCTATAAGGGAAGTCATTTATCATTACATACAACATGTAACTTAATGTAAATTCTTCACTTCTATGAGCATCATACATTGTAACACCTGTATCCCATATCAATTTCATATCTTTGATCAATGGAGCCAAATAGACATCAATATCATTACCGAGTTTCTTTGGTCTAGATATAAGTAGAGACAACATAATGTATTTTCACTTTATGCATAACCATGGTAGAAAGTTATAATTTAACAACATGATAGGACATGTAATATGAGTACTAATTTGTACACAAAAATTATATATTCCTTATGTATATAATGCAAGATGAAAGTTTCTCGGCTCATCTCCAAATTCAAGAAACTAGTAATAAATTTTCTTCCATTAAGAAGAATCTACTGAATGACATAGGTTACCATATTTAATTATTATATCTACATTCCATGTTAATTTTATTTTGGTTTCCTGACATCCATATATCCTTTTAAACTATGGAATGATAGGAAATTTCCATACATATTTTGAAGGACTTGATTCATTTTTCTTGTATTGATTTGTGCCACACTTAGGGAATTTTATGAGCGATTCACAGTCCTTGTGAAACAATATTCAATCATTTGGAAAAGAATGTATTTTTAGAGATCATTACCATTGAATTTAACATTCATTTAGCATCATATGTTCAACATGGTAGTTAATTTTATTTTGGTAGCATACCTTTCAGAAGACCAAGTAGTTCTGTAAAGTTAGTGTCACTCTATCTGCTGCCATCTTTCAAATTATATAACTTCAATACAGCTGAAAATGTTGTTTATTTAGTACAACCGGTATACAATGGTTTCTTGTAACAACTGTTTAACTTCTCAAACAACTTTGGATAATAACTAAGGTCATCTTCAATTTTCATTTTCATTTCTTCCATGCGATCTCCATCATCTTTTACAAAGGTATTCATATCAAATGATTCATAAACCATAGTATCATTCCAATCAATCTCAACATTATGTTTTCCCCATTTTTAGACCATAATTTATAGATTTAATCTATTCTGTGATAAATCAAATGTTCTCCCAACTCTTCTGGACTAATTTGTCTTGAATAAAAACAACGAAAACATGGAGAGGATTTTAAAAGGGTCATCTACATGCTCTCTTGAAAACTTGATAAATTCTTTAACTCCATCTTCATATTCATTTGTCAAATGATTAGCGTGCATCCATTTTCAGTTCATATACATCCCATTAGGTTTATAAAATATTATTTTTATACAATATACAAATAAATACTCATAATATATTCATTATAAAAAGTGAAAGTTATAGAATATTCTAATAAGGGAAATATGGATAATTTATACTAGAATATATAAGTGCCTAGATATTCTAAATCCAACAATAATTGTTGTTGGAATTTGAAAAAATATAGGGAGATAACGGAAAATAATAAATGATATTATCACTAAACTTTATAGGTGTAAACAGGAAGATAGATAATGTAATGACCCTAGCCTAAATTACCCAAACAACACTAGGACATATCATATTATGACCTCTAACACACCTCAAAGTCACTAAATTATGGCTTAAACTTTGGGTGAAAAAACCCCAAAATGGGAGGTGGTCCCCCCCCCAAATAGAAAAAACTAGTTTGAGAGGTTGAACAAAATTCTAGAATGACCCTTGTGGTTAATGGACATGCAGACCCAAACTCATCATTACCCGATATGGCATACCTATTAGACAAAAAAATATAGAAATACATGATTCAATAGCTATATAGACACACATACATGTCACAATAGTATAAAAACCAACTTATAGTATATAAGAAATATCAAATAGATAAAAACTTGATATTAAAACATAATGTTAACTCTAAAGGCACCATAATGATTCAAAAAGTGAAGGCTTTATGTGATAAAACCTAATGTGATGAACTGGGGATAACCCCTTTGAATATGATTCATAAGAAAACTGAGGTCCATAGTGAATTCTAAGAGGAACTAGATTCTATGATACATATAACCAATAGAGGAAAATACATCACTCCACTAACTTGGTTCCTGAAAAATAGCATCTGAACTGCATGTCCACTTAGGTTTCCATGAAAGGTGTCCACATATATATAATCATTAGAGAACCACTAATGTGCCTCAAATCAGTAGTAAGTAAACAAGAATATACATGAATTTTTTTCCCCATGCTCGGATAGGGTGGTAAGGGTGGGGAGGGGTTTGGGGAATGGTCGCAGGGTCAAGTCCCCAGCCAGAAATTTACCTGTATTTTCTTTGTCACATTGTGTGCCACATTCATAGTTGTACCCAGTTTTTAAAAAAGAATATACATGAAAATTTATAAAAATTTATATACATATATGAAAAATTTATTTAGTAAGAAGATATAAAACATATAAGTAAAACAAAAATGAATAAATAAAAGGTTCAATGTCAGATATAAATAATAGATCATACATTGGCAGCCAATATAAACAATGGACCACAAATCGTTCCCTAAAAAATGGATCACAACTAAATCATAAACAAGGGATTGTAAAAAAATAGTAGAAGAAGAAATCAAAAGCAAAACAAAAAATAAACAAAGAAAATAAGAAGGTTTATCTTGCTAGGTTGAAGAAAATTCGAGAGCCTTTTCGGAAACCATAACTACAACCGAACACTGGATGTCAGACAAGATGTTGGAGCAACTGGAGGTAGTCGAGTGGTGTGATTTAATATTCGAGTAATCTAGGAGGAACACCAACAGTAGGTGGCTTCCACAGAAAGATTCTATATCACAATGGGTTCAAAAATGGTTAGGGTTTTTAAAATAGATTGGGGCACTTTTATCAGCACTTACAAATAAGCGCTAATAAATAACCCTTTTATCAGGGCTTATTACTTAAGCACTGATAAAAGGGATCTTTACCAACGCTAAAAAAATAGTGATAAAATAAATCTTTATCAGCGCTAAAGTAATAGCACTGATAAATATTAATTTTATTAGTGCTTTATTTATCACTGATAAAGCCTATCTTTATCAGCACTAAAAAAGCACCGATAAAGATGATTTTGTCAGCTCTTATTACTAAAGCGCTGATAAAAGATTTATAATTATAATTATAAATAAAAATTTGTAAATATTTATATATAATTAAGAAATAAATATAAATATAAATATAGTACATATATTCCTTTTTAAATATATTTATTATAATTTTATAATTATTTTTTTTAATTATAGAAATATTTTTAAAAAATAACATTTATGTCATTATATATATTTATATAATTATATATATATATATATTTAATAAATAAATATAAATATAAATATAGTAAATAAATTCATTATTTAAGTAAATTTATTATAAATTTAATAATTATTTAAATATATATAATTAATTATTTATAATTATATAAATAATTTATGAAAAATATTTATTTATTTATAATTATAAATATATAAATTTATAAATATATTAAATGTACATTTATAAATATATTTATTTATAAATATTTTTTATAAATATATTTTTAACATTATTAATGAATATATAATTTTAAGTTCATGCATACATATTAAAAATGAGTGAAATTGAATAAATTAAGAATAAGTACACTTTAACAATATTAAAAAAATGGATTCGTTTTGTGTGTGTGCATTGTAATATATAAAAATTCATTAATTACATGTATATGAAATCAATATAACACATATTTGATCTATACTAAATTAAAAAATCAAATGACATTCAATTATATACTGAGTACTATTCAATTAGTCAATATTTTTAATTCAAATTAATTTTTAATTACAAAAAATTATTCAATAAATATATGACTATTTAATGTAAAGCACATAAATATTTTTTAATATATAAATCATATTTATATACATTAATATATATCTATATATTTAATATATACAATTTAATAACATTAATTATCATAATTATCTAATTAATAAAATGTTCAATATTTAATAATGTATAATCAATATGCTCATTTTTCAATAATTATTTAATTAATAAAATTTTAAATATTTTTTTAATAAACACATTTTTTTTTATTTAATTATTTCATTTAATTTATTCGGACCTTAATTAGTGCTAAAAATGCGTTGATGAAATAAATATTTACTAGCACTAAAAATCAAATGTTGATAAAGAACACCCTTTATCAGTGCTAAAAAGAAAGCTTTGATAAATGTTCCTTTTAGTAGTTCTAAAAAAAATCATTGATAAAAGGTTAAATTTATCAGAACTTTCTTTAGCGCTGATAAATATGCCATTTATTAGCGTTTTTTTTTCTAGCGATAATAAATACCAGTGCTGTTAAAGGCCTATTTTTTAGTAGTCAAAGATTGATGTGGCTACCATTAGAGTTATAAAAGAATATTCACATGTTAAAAATATAGTATGTAAAGAGGTTCTACTACCTTTGAAGATCTAGAAAGATAAATGATATAATGATAAAATCAGATGATTTTATGAGACAATCTTCAAGTAAATGATAAGTTCTAAGGATGGAGAATCCATATAATCAATAGTTTGAATGAAAGATCTGGTAAAGGATGATCTAGTTGTTGAACTGTTCTGTTCATCTTGGTAAAGGTATATTTATATGTTTATAATAGGTTCAAGGTGTTCAGGAGAAGTAACTAAATTTGGAAGAACCATCCATGGAGTTATTAGAATAGTTTTAGCTAAAATTAGTGTGAAAAATTCCTTGTAGGAAGTTTATAAAGGTTCATAGAATCCCCAGATACACTGTAAGTCATTATGAAGACATTTGATTAAGTCTTTAATTTTTAAATTCAATTAAAAATGTAAATTTACCTTAACTTATGACTCTTCTTACCGATTTTATGACTTTAACTTCGTTGTATGAAATCAATCCTATAATATGATTTGGAGTTGGCCATAAATTTGATAAAGGCATGAGTGTATGTATTCATCGTATGACTTCATCTGCAACATTGATCATATAACTCAATTTTATGACTTCATATATTTCTATCATATGAATTCATGATGAGAATATATATTTGAGATACATTATATGGATTTGGATGATCATTAGACTTCAGTGTAAGTCATTGGATTACATTGTATGGATTTCTGATGACACAAGAAATTCAAAAAGGCACGATCATATGAATATATCATACAACATCAAATAAGATCTTATGACTTGATAATAAGAATCAATCACATCATATAACATTGATCCAAGGTAGGGAAATGGAAAATTCATTGATTGTAAAACTTTTATGAATATAATTCTTTGAGAACACAAAATAATCCTTTTATAAGAATAATCTTTTAATCCCAACATAAGCCTTCATTATAATAATTTCCAAGAATAAGTATTCAATGACTAAATAAATAAAGTACCCTATGTATCATATGACTTTTGTACTTAATGATTCTTTATGAATGGGGGAGATAAGTAAGGGTTACTTGAAAATTATAAAGGCAATATAAAGGTTATATAGACCTACGTAGAAGTAACTATAATCTATGTAAAGGTCAACATGACTTGTGTAAAGTTAATCCCATAGTTTCTAAGAACTACATAAATGTTATCTATACCTATATAAGGGTTACACTAAAAACTAGAGGATATGTAAAAGTATATTATATTTTTCCATAATTATTTATTTTAAAGATTAAATCAAATATAATGGTAACTTTGTTATTCAATCATGTCAAAAAGATCATTAATATTTTAATAGACATGTTATAAGATTGAGATACAAATATTCAAGATGAGGGAGAAGATAATTAATATATTAATATTTTATATAAATTTAAATTTGATGAATTGAGTTTATCGGGTTCGTAGGAATTATATAGATTGAGATTCATGGAATCTCAACCTATTTTTCAAAGTTTAATTAATTTATGAAGGGAGATATTTTAGAAAAAGAGAGTTGATTATTGAAATTTATTATGCCATAAGAATAATTTACCAAATGAAAATATACTTCTTCTTTCCATAAGCTGAGTTTCATGCCACAATATGATGCGTGATATATTTTTATATAGTTATGGGAAATGAAGTATATATTTAGTGAACATATATTTATTAAGATGGAGATTTCTTCGGAATAAAGCAAATAATTTATTTGGACATTCATGATACATTTAATGATTTTATTATAAAAAATATCCCTTGATTTAAAAAATTAGTGCTTAAAATAACTTGTTAACCTAAAACTTGGTGTTATATGGTTCATTTATCATGGAAGTGTCAAGTTTCTCTCAGTATTTCATTTATAGATACTGATTATAATGGGAGAAATTTAATTCTCTAAAATGAAACCACATGTGGATGAGAAGATTGAAGAAAAAGATATAGAAAATTAAGAAGGGTCCATTACTGGATGT
This sequence comes from Viscum album, assembly GCA_963277665.1. NCBI lineage: Eukaryota > Viridiplantae > Streptophyta > Magnoliopsida > Santalales > Viscaceae > Viscum > Viscum album. The sequence goes on from OY728129.1 coordinate 284,161,768, forward strand.
AGGGTTAAAATGAGAGAGATCTGAGAGCTTGTTATGAATAAGAAAAACAAAAAACTATCAAGTAAGTATATCTAGAAGAAACTATTTCATGCTGTAGAAAATAGAGATTTTACCTGATGGGTGTCAAAGAAAGAAAAGAATAAGAAGCTGAGTGTTTTGAATGGTACTTCTAAATAGTCCCAGTCATGGAAAAAATAATAATAGATTCGATCCTATGTAACCTACTTAGTTTTGAAGTGTGTAAATATAAGAAGAAAAATCCAACAACCATTTTGATATTAAATTATTGATTTGAATCGGTGAGAAGATAATGAAATGAGTATAGGAGAGAGAAACTATGTTTTTTCTATTTAGATTATATATGAGTTTAAATTTTAAATATTGAGAAGTGAGATGTCTAGGCAAGTAGTATCTATTGAATATTTATTAAGTTGAGTTAATAAATAGAGGCCAAGTTTCTATGTTTTCTTGAAGACAATTTTGTAGTCAAAGACTCTATATTGAGAAGAATGAGATCTATCATTTTGTTTTTTAATCATATAATTTATGCCTAGTGTTAAAATTCTAAATAGGAGATAGATGGAACACTTTAATATAAATAGTGTGAATAAATAGAACTTCTGGGACTCATGGTATGCCTGGAGACCAAAGTACACATCTGTCAAAGTAATGATAATCTACTATGATGAATTCATATGAGTAATAAGCACGTGTATTCATGGTGAGAGGCTATTTAGGTGTGGTAATCACCAAGAACTGTATTTAATAATTTATTAAAGTACAGTATTATTTATTGTGGAAAATAACCAATCAATCCAAGGGATAACTGTTTCTTAATGATCCTTGTAAATTCCACATGATCTCTTTATTTTCTTTACTTTCCTTTCATGTGCTATGATTTCTTTGTTAAAAATAAAATATATCCAACTATAATAATTAAAAATAGATGTAAAATTTTAAAGGTGGTAAAATATTCCATGACTATTTGTAATTTGGTAAAAATAGGGAACACCTGATTCACCCCTTCTTCAGTGTATGCATTGATTCTAAGGGGAATTTCATGTGGAATGAGAGAAAATGTTCCCTCTAGTAGGATCTAAAATTATTTACAATGGTATTTTTATCAAAGTTTAATTAATTGAAGATTTTATATGTTTTAATACCCTCAAATAGAAAAATTATAAACAATTCCTATGGTTACTCATGTGGAAATATCTTTAAATAATTTGGAAAATAAGAAAAAGAAAGTGGCCAAGAATGAAAGAAAAAATATGATTAATGTAATTTATCAACCACTTATTAAATCTAATCAAAGTGGAAAGTGATCATGTAGTGAATACTTTGATATAGATCCTTTTTATGACTATGGTTCAAGTTGTGTAGGTCATTAAGAGGTAAAAAATTTAAATACTTTTAATCTCATGTCAAATGATATCTAAAGAAAGTTCCTGATGAAGTTTTTTCCTATATATTTGGTTTTATCTTAGAACTATTTGACAAAAAATCATAAACATAAGAAGATGTTGATTCAATGGAGAATGCATTGGATAAATAGATTGAAATATGGAATACACCCTTATGACTGGTGAAAGATAACATAGAAACAATATCACTTTGAATTAATCTAATATCCCTTATTGATGAAAAATAAAAAATAATAGTTATTAATAAGGAAGTGTTTATGTTTTTTTGTAACTAAAGTTTTTAATGAATATAAAATAAATATAAATTCACAGTGAATTTCAAGGATTCTCATATTTATATAAAAGAAATAATAATTAATGAACCCGATGGTTCACTACATGAGAAATGAAAGATACATGATAAAAAATTTCAGAAGATGAAAAGTGACTGGGAAGAGAGATTGAAGTTTTTTGATGCTAATAAATATTCCCACAACATAAATTTCTTAAATCTAGTGTTAAATTTGAAAGATATTGAATCATAACAAACTATACCTTACAAAGAAATGAGAATAGATGTTCTATAACTCAAGTCTTACAGATGATTTAACCCTCAATAGGGACTCATGTTGGTTGTAAATATATCTTGAGAAGTGGTGGGGAATCATCCACCTTAATCACATGGATGAAGATTACCCATAGTTCGAAAAGTTATTCATGCACTAAATATTTTTTGTAAAATAATACTAGAAAATGTTAATTTTAGGATATATATGGATGAAAAATTTATAAAAACCCACCAATAAGTCAATGGTGGATATGATCAAGTATGAGAAGATAACGTTTTCAAAATTATCCTAAAAGGTTTTGATTTCAATCCAAAATCAACTTTCATGTAATGCTATATAGGCTTCAACCAAAATAAAAAGAATAAGATTTACTGGAAGTTTGTGGTATATCTAGAGATTTAGGAATAGATACATTGATTACTGGAATTATATGTAAGTTTTTACAAGTTAAATAATTCATAATTCAAAGGGATTTAAATATGAAATTCAAAGGAAACCCTTTAAAAGAAAATAGACACTGTAGAAAATAAAAAATCTATCCATGAATAATATATTAAAGTTTTTCAAAACATTTTGTTAGTTGTATAGTATTAGTGGTTACTATTATGGATATTGATATTAAAATATAGTTAGGTATCATTCTTAAACTAAATATATGAGATAACTACCCTAGGATAATAAGTAGGTGAAGTAAGAAAGTGTGTCTATCTTAGAAGATAAATCAGCGATGAAGGCTTCTAAATCAAATCCTTCCAAGAATTTAATGAAGGAATCTTACCAGGTTTTTCAAATTATTGGGAAGAGATTATTCTATTTTAGTAAGAAATTATATATCATTAACCATTGAAAAATTATATTAATATCAAGGGGTAAGGGATAAATCTAAACACTAAAAGAGAATCCACCAAAGAGAGAGATAAATATATTGAATTAGTAGTAGATACTCCCTATGAAGAGGTTGAGAGGATACAAAAAATTGTAGATAAAATATTGTTAGAAAAGTGTGTGGAAGGTGAAACTAAGAAGGACCCAAGGATGTCAGTTGTATGACTATTTTCATAGTCAAAATGAGTTTAAAATTCACTTGGGGAGAGTACTAATGGATTTATATTCTCAAAATATTTCCAAAAATAAAAATTCTACATATAATAAGATGTAATAGAATGTTTTTAAAGAGTTTTTACTCATATGGTCATATCACCTAGAAGATGATAAAAATTTGGAGTAAGAAACTAAGAATCAATTTTTTATGCTATCTCTAGAAATGACTATATTCTAACTAATAAGTAAGTAATGAATGAAAAGACACCCCTATTACCCAAGTAAAAATAGACTTGTAAAATCAATAAGGAATCAATATTGGTATCGAATTCAAGGAAAAGTGACACTGGGATGAAGAAGAAGTCTCAACCTTATTGCTACAATTTAAGAGTAGTGGAAAACCCACCTTATTACCACATTATTAGTGATTGTGCTTTGTAAAAGTGGATTTAAAGTGATAGATGAGAATAATTTATGAAGGTTGTGATGTTTTTAAAGTCACGATAGATAACCATCATAGTAATTATTTAATTTGGAATTAAATTTCAATATGTATCTAGTTTCAACTTGTACCTTCCATGGTGATGAAGTATATAGATCATCCCTTAACGGGAAGATACCAAAGAATAGAAAGCTAATAGATGTTTGGTATTTATAATTAGAATTGTAATCTATATTACCTTATAAAATCTGTTGTTTGAGGTATTATTCTCATTCTACTATCCCTATTAACATTTTTTTTTCATTTTCTAATTATTAAGGGGGAGTGGTTGTCTATGAATATGGGTAAGTAATTTGTTTTCCATAGAATGGTTTTAATGTATTATATGAAGTCGGGTGTAGGTTCTTGAATATCTTGAAAATAATATTTGTACAAACCCTTTGTAAATAAATTCAATGTTGGTACCACATTAAGAAATGATTATGGAAAGCTTTAATGATTTGGTAAAATAATTATTGTTTTCTACATTGTGTTATCCCATGTAGAATTAGTGTTTAATTAAACATGTCTTATTACTATTAATCATGTGGTTTTATACTTCTCTTAAGATTAATGGATATAATCTCTCAATAGGGGGGGGGGGAAGAGAGAGAAACCAATTGAAGAATATGGATCATTAATTAATAATATTAAGGGGGATAAAAAAATTCCCTCATATTAATTTTAATGAATCTATGATATGAAAAAGGAGGAGAAAATATTTCCCCCAATTTTTATTTATTGTCATTAAGTGGGATTAGAAAATTAAACTTCAAGTGTAATATTTACATGCACATAGGTGTATTTAGAAATTTAATTTATTTAAAATAAATTAAAAGGTGAAGATTGAAGTTCCATTTAGTGTGTGATTTTATTTATTGACAATATTATTTTTTGTAATTGAAGAATTTAATTTTATGATAATGAAGACATGGGTGATGGATCGATGTATCCACCCAATGCATGAAGAAGGTGATGCCCATGAGCTATGGAAAAAAAATATTTATATGGATTCCATTGCAGTTTCAAAGGAATATTTATATATTTGTAGTATAGTATGGAAATAGGTATAACAACCTTTAAAAATATAGTTGGAAAATTGGTAGGTTTTAGCTATAAAATTAGATGATTGTTTGAGATGATCTTCATGAGCATGATAAGTTTCAAGTATGGAGAAGCCTTCTCTTCAATAGTTTGAATGAGAGAGCTAAGAAAGAAAGAAATGGATACTGAAATATTCTTAACATCTTAGAAAAACTATATTTATATGTTTAAAATAGGTTAAATGTGTTTGGGAGATCTATATGAATTTGGAGGAATAATCCTTGGAGTTATTAGAATTTATGATACTGAAATTAGTATGAAAAATTCCTTAGATGAAGTTTAAAATGGTTGGAGGCTCCCTAGAGACATTGGAAGTCATTTTAAAATCATTGTATTAAGTCTATAATTTTGAAGTTCATTGAAATATTGAAAATTAACTAAAAATATGAATTTTCCCATAGATACTATGGATTTGTTTTTATGTATGTCTTTATACAAATCATAAGAAATTAGAGTAGGCTAGATATTTGATAAAGGCATAAGTGTACGTATTCATCATATAACTTTTTCTGCAATACTGACCATATGAATCTATCATATAACTTTAAAACCTACCATTACATGACTTCATATTGAACATATGTCTTTGAGATGAATTGTATGAATATATCTAATCATAATACTTTAACATAAGTCTTTGGAGTACATCATATGAATTTTTATCGAGGAAAGAGATTAAAAAAGGTAGGAGTATATGAATCTATAGTATAGCTTAAAACCATATCATATGAATTGATCATATGACTCTAGAACATTATATAAATTCGATCCAAGGTAGTAAAATGGAAAATTAATTGATAATAATAAATTACGGAATGTAATATTTTGAGAACTCAACTTATGACTTTTTTAAGGGAAAGCCTTTGATCACATATGTAATTCTTCATCATAAGTGTAACGTCAAAATCTCTTCTTTCACCTGTGTTTTTTGGTTTGTGATGTTTTCTTTTAGTTTAACATATTATTGGGACCTTCTATAATATTTATAAACCCTTTTGGTTTTATTTAATAAAGTAATGACTAAATTAATTGACTACAAGAGAACTAAACTATATGAATTTGGTTACATGGTTAAATTGTCTATGTGAATCAATTACATAGCTGAATTGGCTATATGAATCAGTTATGTGGATTAATTGGATATGTGAATAAACAATGTTAGAAATAGGCTACATTAATTTGTTTACTTGGATTTATCACCTATGTGAATTGACTACATGACCATTCAGTTATGTGAATTGGTTACATGGATGAATCATTTATTTGAATCATATATGTGACCATTTGTCTATGTGAATCACTTATGTAGCTAAACCAGCTACGTGAATTAGCTACATGACCATTAAACTATGTGAAATAGTTACATGGATAAATCAGTTATGTGAATTTTAATGTGACAATTCAACTCTATGAATTCACCTGACATCCCCAAAGAAAAAAGAGTTTTTAAGAAAAATTAATAGAAACTTTGTTTTACATTATTATTCATCCATCTCAACCCTATAACTCCTTTTTATGTTTTTAAATGCTTGAAATCATGGAAATCATTTCTTAAATCATTTAAAGGCCTTAACTCTAGTTTTAAATTATTTTAAACCCTCTGAATTCATTATTTCATTAAAAAGGAAATTTAAATGGTTATTTAATTTGAAGTTTTTAATTTTATAAATTTGAACTACCTGTGTATTTTTAAAATACCTGAACCCTTTATTATTTTATTATTGCTATAATTTTGAGTAGTGTTTGGGGTTTGTAGCTACTGTGTAAAAATCATATTGGTGTTTATTGTTTTTTCTTTGATCACAAGGCCTAGACATTCTCCTATATTTTTTGTAGATCCCTTAATTTGTGTTTTAAAATTTTATTATTAAGGTAGGTGTTTTTATGTAGTTTCTTCATCCTAAAATTAATTATTTACTCAGAATTCAAAGAACTATATTTCTTATTTTCTAATACATTTTCTATGAATGTTTAACTTGAAATATGTTATAAAATCTTCTTTTATCCTCTTCTCTATGAATTGAACATGGTATGGGTATAATTTTTATGATTTTAGTTCTTATCACTATTTTATAAATTGTTAGATTCCATAATGGTATTAATTCACTTTAAAAGATCATTTAAAGGCTATTTTGGAGAAAGTTAAACCTTAGTATGGGTTTTGATTTCTAAGGTCAAATTCCATGTTTTAAATAATAAGGGAATTGAGCCATGTTTTAAATGTATTAAAAAATTTTATATTTGAAAAATTCATTTTAATTCATTTGGGTTGTCTTTGAAATAAATTCTTAGTTTAAAGGTCTGTTTAGAATTTTTATGATGATTTCTGAAAGGAATTAAGTATGATTACCATTTTGAATGTTGATTTGAATAGAATTTTTTGAATTGAAATTGATTACACTTGATAATATTTGTTTCACTTTTTTATGGTCCTCTATTGTGATAATCCCTAGTTGCAACTTACTTGATTCTTGTACTTCCCATTGATGGGTGTCGACAAAGGGTTTATTCACTTTGGGAGAGTTTGAACACTTTTGACTAATCATTGGAACCTTGATATATATATGAGATGATATATATTTGTTATTTTCTAGCAAAATCACACCCCATCTGGTGGATCCATGGAGAACATGATAATTTTAGGCTACTGACTTGTAGCTAAGAAAATAGGTATGCATGGATTTGGTTTTCTTGATACCCTTTTATGCTTGATGTAAGATCAATGATTGGTCATGTTGCATTTATTTATTGATTATCTTATCTTTGGTGGACTCCCTATTGTATATTGGTTGTACCCATGATATCCTTATACTTGATACTCGACACATGATAGCATTCTATTAATTACATGGCACTGGAGTTTCCATTCTTGATTCATATTCAATCTTGATTTATTTGAGTTTAGCTTGTGAAATGGTTTTCAAAGATTTTCATGAAATGTTTTTTGTTTTTAAATGATGAAATGACATGTTTCTAGATTTGGTTTCATAAATGATTTTGAAATGTTTAAAGTTTCATTTTTATACAACCAATATTATTGTATTATGATCTTTATGGATTTAGTTTCCTATTATAAAATGTAAAGCCTTATTATCTCTTATTATACTACATTTTAGAACATTTGGATTACATTATAAATTAACTAAATAAACACTTTGGTGAAATACTACTGGGATTTTTACCTCACACACTTATTCTATTGTCTTGTGTTTTCAACCTTTATGTTTATATAGCAGGTGATCATGTTCTCATTTTATTCCTTCAGGTATTTTTTCGTGGTTGGATGAGGGAATGTGACTTGGTTCATAGTGGGTGGTCATAGAACACTAAGAGATAGGTTTTGGTAGTTTTTTTTTCTACTTTTTGTTCTTGCATAATCTCCTTATACCTTGATATTGTTTTATTGATTTATTTATCTAATGATGTTAATGAAGTATAATTTGATTATTATTATATAATGTGGGAATAATCACCCCTAAAGGTTATTTTTGGATGCCTGTGTTCTTTTTACCAGTCTATGGGGATCATAAACACTCTTTGGGTTAGTGGTGAATTGTTTTGGAAACCGTTTTGGATAGAATTTTGGTTTGGTTTGTTAAAAATTGTATCAAATGATGTCTTTCCTTAAAAGAAAATACTTTTACTTAAAGTAAATTATGTAATTTGTGGGGAGTTTTGGTATAAATGAGATTAGGGACATGTCAGAACTCAATAGGATGTTCGTGAGTGGGTTTTTGATCACCACCTCTCCATGATGAGACTTGAGTTGCTAGGGAAAGCGGGGAATTGAGTCTTTCTTTTGAATTATTAGTTTCCTAATGATAAATGGGACTTATATTCCCAATGATTTTATCTTTGAATAATATCCCTGATATGGTAATGGAAGTTTTGAAACTGTAATGGATTTATATCACAATTTCACATTTTAAGGAAAAGTGTAATGTTTTATAAATGGGTAAATATTATTTTCTTTGAAACCAATGATTATTTTATAAAATCATTTTGTGGCTTGTTTGAAATATTTTGAGCCTATTTTTATTTTGTATCGAATTTAGTTTTATGCTTGAGTTGATGATGTTGTGTTTTGTGATGTCTAGAAATGTCTCAAAAAAAGTAATTCAAGAAAGATAGATTTTTTTTTTCATTTGTCCGGTATTTCTAGTAGGCCTTATCATTTTTTTAGTTGGCTTATCTAGTTGAAAACTTTAACTGGATTTTGAATCGAGTGGTGGTGTTATAAAATTTATAGTCTTTGGACCCCAACTACGTGTTCTTGGATTATATTCTGCATTCTTATAATGGTGAGAAGGGTTCCTCTGAATTAATGAAATGGATTGCATAGGTTGAGGACACCTTTGATTCCCTAAACACTTATGAAGCTATGAGGTCAAGTTTATTAAATCCTTGTTTTTGGGACTAGAAATAGAGTGGTGGGAAGTCATTATTAATTATTTTATTCATGATATAATGTCTTGAGAATTCTTCAAGTCAATATCCATTCGCTGAAATTATGCTGAGGAAATGAAGAAGGAGAATGTTTTTGATCTCTTGGGTTTCATTCATGGTTAGATAAAAGTTACAGAGTATTTAATGAAACTCACATGTTTGGTATGTTTCTTGCATTAGTTTTTTGGTGATGAATCTTTTAAGGTTATCTATTTCCAAAAAAGGTCTTCACCCAGTCCTTGGGACTATCATCTCAATAGTTTTTATAAACTCTTTTTCATTTGTTATTAAAAGGGGCTTGTTAGTTGAAGAAGAACTATAAAAGTGATAGGAAGTGGTTAATTCCACATATGTGATTGAATTAAGTGAAGAAATTTCATCTAATGAATCACATACGTTGGTTAAGTAGGGAAAGTATTATTATAAAATGAATAGTCTTTCCATGTGAATATAATTTGGAGCGCCTGGTTATTTTAAGAAGTCGTGTTTGAAATGTCTGAGATTTTGCAAATAGTGTGGCTCCTTGGGTTACATTAAGAGGTTCTATAAGTTGGGCTACTAAAAGGGGAAGTTTATATTGGGGATCATTGGCTCATTAACATGGGAAATAAATGCTTCAAGATAAAAGGGATTCATCCATAGGCCTCAAAGTGAAGCTTTTCACATAGTATAGGAACTTCTAATTGAAGTTGGTGTGGTCCATCTTGTTGTTCCAATGTATGAGTGAAAACCATATGGGTTTTTTGTTTTAGTTCTTCTATTCTCTTAGACCTTTTTGTTTTGTAGATATTTGTGAATTGTTTGGGGATCTTTGTGTATGATCTATTATAGAAATTGGTTTTGAACATAATATGGGTTTCATTTTCAAGATTTATCTATTATTGTGACTTGTGGATATGCACTCTTGAATGGTTAGCCTTTATCATGAACAATTTTAGTCTCTTAAGGTTCTTTGTGCTCTTAGGGATGAAGTGGAATATTATGCTGAGAAACTTTATATTCTTGGGGTTTGTTGCCTTCAAATTCCACCTATTTCTTACTTTTATGGGAATATTCCTATAGACGGTGTTGGATACCATTTAGGTTAGTTATTGTTCCTTGGTATCCTCTTGTTTTTTATTTTATGGATTGAGATAAGTCTTGATATGATGGATGATATCACTCATGAGAGTATAGTGACCTATTTTTGAATTGCCCTTGATATTTAAAGATCATTTCAGTTGGACTTAGATAGGACTTGGGAATATACTTAGATAGCTAGGACTATATGTATTCTTGATGGACTAGTCACTTATAGGTTCTAGAAAATGATTCATTGATCCCATCAAGGGGTGAGATTTTGTTTTGAAAATCCTAGGTTATCGATGAGTACATTCTCATTATAGAAGTCCTTTTTAGTTCCATGCCTTACTTGTGAATGGTTGTATCATTGATGGATATTTAGATTATTGTCTCTTTTTTGGAATCATTTAGGTGTTTTGGATGTTTCATTACTTGAGGTTTTAGTAATATTCTCTTAGATGTTTCACTATAGCATGCAATTACAATCTATTCTTTGAGTTAAAGAGATGTATTTTAGAGGAGGTTTTCCTTATATTCCATTTTTTTGTGAAACATTAAATGGTTTAGAGACTTATTATAGGTCTCCAGTTCTTTATAGTTTTTCCAATTCCTCTCATCACTATTGAGTTTTTGTTTTGAGACATGTTTTGATCTTGGAGTTGTGCCAGGTGGCTACTTTTAGGTAAATATTCTTCAATTTACTGGACCACCCACCTTACTAGTTGATTGTGGGAGTTCTTTTAGTCTCATATTTTCTATATTTCAAACTGGAATCTCTCTAGGGGTAGAAAACATTTATAGTTTAGATAATTATAACATCCCAATATTTAATTTCTGGTACTCTATTTGATTCATGATGTTTTATTTTGGTTTTGGATGTGTTGGGGACCTTATATGATCTTTATAAAACATTTTGGTTTTATTTAATAATGACATGGAAACATTAATAAGCTAAGTGATAATTCACCTATGTGAATTTAGTCATATGGTTGAATCAACTATGTGAATCAATTATGTGGATGAACTGATCACATGAATCAGTTACACGAATAAATTATCCACATGAGAATTTAACTATATAAATTAGTTTTTTGGATGAATCATGTACAAAACCGACCATGTGACCATTTTGATTTGGTAACTAATTATGTGTATGAATGGGATACATGAATCATCTATATGACCATTCTGTTATGTTAATCAGTTACATGGCTAAAGAGGTTATGTGAATCTGTTATGTGACAATTCAGCTACATGAAATGGTTACATGGATGAATCAGCTATGTGAATCATCTACATGATCATTCATATACATTATCATTCATTTACATGATCATTCATTTACATGATCATTCATCTACATGAATTAACCTAAATTCTTGAAAAAAGGGTTTTTAGAAAAAAAATAGAAATTGAGTTTTCTTTTCTTCTTCCTCAAACTCATATCTGTAACTCCTTTTTACGTTTTTAAATGTAGGAAATCACAAAAATCATTTCTTTAACCTGCTTAGAGGATGTAACTCATATTTTAAATTATTTTATACCCTCAACATTTAAGTTTTCTTTAAAATGGAAAATTAAATTGTGGTTTTAATTTGGAGTTTTTAATTCTGAAAATTTCAACACCCTATTTATATTTAAAATACCCAAAACCTTTCTACATAAATTCCTACTATCCTTTTGAGCAGAGTTTAGGTAGACTGGATGTTTGATGACCATTAGAAGGGTGTTTATTCTTTTATTATATTGTGGTGTGTGGATCTTCTCCTATTTCTACTACAGATCCCTCATTTGGTGTCCTATAGTTTTATTATTGAGGTAGTTAATTCTATACAGTTTCTTCATTATATAATTCATTATTTCTTTACAATTCATAGAAACGTGTTTCTTATTTTCTAATACTTTTTCTATGATTTTTTAGATTGAAATACTATATAAATTTTTCTTTAATCCTCTTATATATGAATTGAACATGGAATTGAAATAATAATTATGATCTTATTTCCACTTATTATTTTATAAATTGATTGATTCTATGTTGTTTTTAATTACTTTTAAAATAACATTAAATGGATGTTTTTGAGAATGTGATGTCTTAGTCATGGTTTTGATTTCTAAATTGAAATTCCACGTTTTAAATAAAAATGGTGTTAACCCAATGATTTCAAATGTATTCAAACATTTTAAATGGTTAAAGATTACATTGAATAATTTACAGATATTTTTGAAAGAAATTGTTAGTTTAAAATATTTTTTGGAATTTCAATGATGATTTTTGAAAATAAGTGGGTATAGTTACCCTTTTGAATTTTGATTTGAAGAAATGGTTATGAATTAAAATTTATGATGCTTGATAGAATGGTTGGAACTTTGTGATGGCCCTCCCTTAAGAGAATATATAATTGTAACTTACTTGATTCTTGTAATTTCCATTGATAGGTGCTAATAAATGTTTTATTCACTTTGAGGGAGTTTGACATATTTTAACTAGTCATGGGAACCTGGATATTTGGATGAGATGATATAGATTTATGTTTTTTAGCAGAATCACACCCTGTTTAGTGGATATGTAGAGAACATGATAGGTTCAGGCTATATATGTGCATCCAGGAAAGTGGGTGTGCATGGAATTGGTTTGTTTGGGACTCTTTTAGGCTTTATGTAACCCCAATTACCAGTCATGATTTATTTATTTATTGACTATATTATCTATTTTGGACTCAATATCATATCTATATTTTACCCACGACATTCTTATACTTGATACTTGATACATGACAACATTACTTGTCATTACTTGGAATTATAGTTTCCTTATTTGATTGATTACCATTATTGATTATTATAACTTTATCTTATGAAATGGCTTCAGAATATTTTTCATATTTTTTTGGGTTTTTAAATGATTAAATGACATGTTTCCAGCATTGGTAAGTTTTATTTTTATAAAAACAATATTTTTGTAATCTTATATTGATGGATTTAGTTTCCTATTCTGAAATTTTAAGCCTTTTTATCTCTTGTGGTACACCATTTTAACTGATTTGGATTACCTTATGAGGTAACTACATAGAAAATTTGGTTAAATTCTACCAAGATCTATAGCTCATACCCTACATTTACCATATAGTGGTTTCAACCTTTATGTTCCCATAGTAGGTGCTCATGTTCTCATCATCTTACTTTGGGTATTTATGCTTTTATAGATGAGGGAAGGTGACTTGGGTTATGGATAATGTCCACGGAACACCAAGGGATGGGTTTTGGTAGTTTTCTTCTTCTTTTAGTTATTGTATTATCTTTTTATAACCAAATATGATTGTATTAACTTATTTATATGATTATGTTTCCATAGTATAATTTGATTATTGTTATCTCTTGTAGGTGAAATTGTTCAAAGGTTAATTCTAGACGCCTATGATCTTGTCTTTAGCCAATGGGGATCATGAATTATATTTGGGTTATTGGAAAATGTTTTTGGATATTTTTTTAGATGTTATTTCAAGCCGGTTAATTATAGAAAAACTTTTAAACCATAATACTTCAAAGACTTAATAAATTAATTAACCTATGTAGTGTATATCATTTGGATTTAGAAAAATTTTAGAATGATATTAGATGAAATGGGGAGATATGTAAGGGTAACTTGGAAATTATGATGGATATATAAAGGTCACTTAGACCAACATAAAGGTAACTAGACTTTTTATAATGGTTATCTGTACTTTCATAATGGTAATCCCATAAGAATTATATAATGGAAATGTAAATCTATGTAAGTGTAACACTAAGTTTGGAAAGAGTATAAAAATAATATAGTTATCATATTGAGGTAATATTACTGATCCAAAGTAGTAAGAATAATAATAAATTAATTGAGGAGATATCGAATAGGTTGCTACTATTTAGATAATATATTCGTCGATCCTTTAAGTGATTGAGAATTGATATTTCTAGTTCAGAAGTATCTATTAATGATTTGTGAAGTTGAGCTGAGAAATATAGGCTAAGTTTTTTTTGTTTTCTTTAAGAATAGTTGGCTATCAAAGTCTCTAAGTTGAGAAGAAGAAGATATATCTTGATGATGTATAAGTATCCAATTAATTCTTAGAGATCTAATTTCAAATAGGTACTAAAAGGAACACTTTAATATACATGTTTTGAAGAAAAATAACCTATGGGACTTAGGGTATACAGGGTGATCATAATGTGACTCTTTGAAAGAAATGAGAAACTATAGTAAAGAAGATCCATGAGAAGAATGAAATTTTATGAATTGCGTAATGATTTGTAAGTGTGGGAAGAACTAACCATTATAGTCAACATTTTTATCATAGTAGATAATAATTGGTTATTTAAAATAACCAATCATGTTAATAAATATGTATTTCTAGCTGAACCTTATAAATGAGACGTTCTCTATTTTTTTTATTTACTTACATTACACATAATATTATTTATTGGTTAAACATAAAATTGATCCAACTACCCTAACCAAAACCATAAGTTAAATTACAATAGGGGTAAAATATTCTAAGAGAGTTTTGAATTTGGTAAAAATAGGCAACAACTGATTCACCCCCCATTATGTGTCTACACAAATTATAATTATAATTTCAGATATTTTTATAGGAAATTAAAATTTAATATCTTCAAAATATTTTTATTCATAGTTCTTGTGGATTAAATATTATTTTAGTTATTAAATTTCAATGGAATAAAAATTCTAGAATTCTTTAGGAGAGCATACATTTCTCTTATAATGAGAGAAATTTGAAGTCTTTTGAAAGTAATTTAGTTGATAATTCATTATCCATGTGTTTCTAATCTCATATTTTTCAATAAAATTTGAGAAAGATCAAAATTTTGTTGTAATGAAATCACTGAGAAGAAATAATATATTTTTTCATTATAAAATACATATTCATTTTGATAAATAATTATTTCAATGAATATTTTTTGATTTAGTTTTTTTGTTAAGAAACTTGAAACTTCATATTGATCAGTATCATCATATAATGATATCCATGATATTATATTTTCTATGGAGGATAAAATACATTGTAAGGATATAACCATGAAAACCTTGAGAATAACCCTATAAAAACATAGTGTACAACTATGAATGATTTTTTTTCATGTTTTTTATTTTTTAAATAACATAAAAAAAATTCATCCATCTTAACAAGTGGAGAGGTAATCTTGATTTAGATATAAAAATAAGGAAACAATAATTTTATTTCCACATCTTATGGTTGATACCATACTTGTTTTTTGAAATCACATCATTCATAGTTTTATTCAACATATTTGAAAATTACATTGATTCCATATTTAATCAATAAATGAAAAAGTGAATTATTTCAATCTAAACTGTTATTATTAAATTTATTTAATAAATAAATATAAATTCATTAGAATTTATCTTCATACCATTTAATAATTTCAAATAAAAAATAATATGTGTTCTTACATAACTCAAGAAAATATTTAATTAAATTACTTACTAATAATTACAATATATTATTATTATTTTACATTATTTTTTTTATTTAGTTAGCTCACTTGGAATCATTAATATGTAACATCTCAGAATCTAAAAACCTTATCCAGTTGTTATATTACATTATTTGAACAAAATTAAAGTGTTCCTAAATGATTCAATAGTTTACTAGTCTTTTAAGACCAGATACATACAAACAAATCATTTCAAAACATAAAATACAACATTAACATATAGTGAAAACATGATTATCCCTTCCATTATATCCTTGAAAATTAAACATAGTCCTACTCTAGGTATCTTGGGTAAAGGAAAACAAATACGGTTGATCTTAGATGATCCCTGAGGAGTAGCATATAATAGAAGTTTTATTAACATAAAAATTTCATAAGTGAAATGGATGGAATAAATGAACACTATAAAGATATAATAAACAGAAATAGAGGGCATGATATATCCATTAAAATAAATGAAAACATGTAAACCAATTCTCATTTATCTCATAATGATATAATATATAATTCCAGACATCAAAACATATTTTCAATGCCATTTTCCATGACACTATCCCATTTTGGTAAGAGTTATACACCAAAACCAACCTATTTTGACTCATGAGACCCATTGATTCATCGAGGGTCCATATAATCCTAAGCCCCACCCATCACCTCATTATGTCAAATTCATTAACCATAAGATCCATCAAAACCTTACATACCATCCCATAAGGAACCTCTTACTGAATAAAACTTGTATATCTATATAAAAAGAAATAAAAAAATCAAATACTTCCCCATTAAATAGAATAATGTGGATGTATAAGAGAACACACCTTAATCAACTTATTATCTATGGGGTATCATCAAAGTAAAATGAAGTGTTGTTATCAAAGAAATATAGTTACAAGGGTAAATACAATGTGCTAGGTTATCTATGGAAGATAATAATTGGATTTAATACCTTGAATTGGTAGGAGACTTAGGAAACAGTGGAAAAAATCATTCATCTTGATATATAATGATCATGTGAATATTCTAAATCATATCCCTTAGGAGTGTATATACATGTGTGATGTCTTAGACCCATTATGAATCAGAGTGATGAGTGATTCAATGATCATCCAACCATTTTTTGGGTGATTAAACCAAAGGTGAATTTGTTCCACAACCATATAAAATTTCCAATATATAGATACATATGTATTTTCTAGGAAAATAAAAATACTTTTACTTAACCAAAACATAGGATGGGGTTTCCACCATGGAAAATATTGTGTTTTAAAATAGTTTTTTAACTCATGAATAAAAAGAATATTTTGGATGGATAAAAACATAGGCATGCAAATTCCTAAAATTTCATGAATAATATGTTCTAATTTCATCCATGGAAATTAATACATTTCACAAAAAGGAAATAGGTGGTGAATATAACATGAGTCCCAAATAATAATGATTGAGATAGAAATACCCACTTATGGATTGGGTGGTGATTAAATCCTAAAATATCAAAATATATTAACTCAAATTGATCTTAAAATACCATTCATAAATTAATTTAATAATATAAAATATCATATTGGTAGTATATATACACCATATAAAATAAATTAGGTGCATAATACAAAACATATCTCAAATATAGGAATTTGATACGAAAAACCCTTACATATTTTATAGAATTCTTAAACAAACTTTATCATATTATATCACAAAAAATATCAATATTAATAAATTAATTCATAACCTTAATCATATAAATTTTAATTCATACTCTTCATAAATAGTCATTCCTTACGCGAATTCTTCTGATTTCCACATCTGGTGTTTATATTTTTGGTCATTTGTACTAGTGTAATAACTGCTATGTCCATATTAATTATTCTTCTAAATTTAATAATTATTATGTCATTAAAGATACTATAAGGGATTATTTATAATAATTTATGATATTTTAAATTCCTTTCATGTGTATTTTAATCTTTCTCATTGACGTTGAAATCGATAAAAATCATGTTTTGATGGTTCTTGACGATTGAAGGGTGTTATCATAAATAATGAATTAAATATTGATATAAGATATATAAAATAAAAAATAAATCATTATTTAAATATTAATATTATATTATATTATTAATTATGTTCAAATATTCATTCATGATATAAATTAATAGTATTGTTCAAGTAGGTGGGTAAACTGACCCAAACATGAACATACCCATATTTATGGAATGATTATGAGGTGGTTTTATTGTAATATCATTATACCATAAGTATGATGATATTATTTAGTGTTTATTATTGTGATATATCTGACTTGGTAGGAATAATAAGAAGTAACAGATATGAAAATATCACACAATTTTTATAACAAATTATCCTCTTAGTACGCTAATTTTAAATGATTAATTTAATGATGATTGTTTATTGATGATATCATTAATAGGTTCAAAAAACTTTCATACCAAAACCTTAATGATATAATAAAATTAATATTACATCATTAAATCCTTTATAGGAACCATAAATGATTTGTGGTGATGAAAAATGAATTTCATTGCTCATAGTGGAGGTAGTATGCACATATGCACGAATGAGGATTTTGTTTTTCTTAATGGATATGATAGATGAATAGATAGTGATAATACCATTAATATATTAAAATTAAAGTATAAAATTGATAATTATATCATTTTATTAGTGTTATATACTAAATTTGAAAGAATATAATTATGATGGAAAGGTAAGTAGTTGATAATACTCATGTTGGGGACTTGAATTTTCATTCAAAGTCTCCCTAGAAATGAAGGCATTTTGTAGAAAAATGGTGACTGTAAGCTATTGAATGTGGGATAGGATTCTAGGAGGATCCAATTATCATATGATTAAGAATAAATTGAAATTATAGGTGTGTATTTTAGTAGTTGAGATGTTAATATTTTATAAGTTTGGAGAAGGGTAGTTTTGGGAGTAACCCTTACATTTTCAATAATATAAGGTCACTATTCAAGTTTCAAAGGCCAAAAAATTGAAAAAAGAGGCGAGGATAATGATTTTGGGTAAAAAATCACTCAAAAAACTCCTTTTAGAGAAAAAATTGAGTATTTTAGGTTTTTTTAACTTTTAACTTTTACCCTAATTTATTTTTATCTTCTTAATTAATTTATGAAATTTGTAATTAATTTTAATGAAAAATATTAATATTGAACCTTTTACCTAATTTTATACTTTGGATTTAAAATTCTAAAATAATTTTATCATGTATACTTTATAAATGTGTGGAAAGTTAATTTAAAAATATGCAAACTTAATCACATAAAAACAGTTTTTAGAAAAGTAATTTTTTAAGATTTAAATTTACATATAAGATAAAATTATATTGGATAATGATTTTAAATACATAAATTTATTTATTATAAAAAAATTAATGGTATGAGGCTTTCAAGTCAATTAAAAACTTAATCTACCTTGAAAATACCTGATTCAAATGAAAAATTGAAAATAGTTTTTTTATCAAATTAATATTTTAATTTGTTCTAAAAATATTGGACATAGGATTTATAAGTTCAAATAATATTTTAATATTCATATTATTATTCCCTAAATACATATTTTATTACATAAAATATTTTTTAAACTTATATTTCATTTTTATATAATGATGAATTCATACAAATTTCAAGTTTCACGAAAAATTATTTTATGAATAAAAACACACCATTTAAAAAAAAATATCAACAATTCATAAAAAAAAATATTTTGATATGATAAATTCAAAAATAAAATTAGTTTGGTCAATTTAAAATTATAAAATTAATATTTTAAATAAGTTCATGAATAAAGGATCTTTAAAGTGCATATTATGTGATATTTCATGATATGGTGTTTACCTGTTACAGTATAGTCTAGAGTTTTACATTCCCCCTTTAAATAATTTCATCCATGATATTAGGGTATATATAATATATTAAAAAAATGTGGATATTAATTCCTCACATCTTCTTTAGGATCCCAGGTTTACTCTTAAGTTTTTTATTTCTCTAAAGTACACTTTCCAATCAAGTTGTCTAATTCCACAACACATAATCTCTAGTGTCAAGATTCTAGAAAGGTTATTCATTATAATACAAGTCTAAATACAACTGTATTCTATCATATGTGTGAACATGTGTTGGATCCATCATTTATTACCCCAGTAATGAAACATAAAAGATTTAATGTACTTTATAAAGGTTGGGATAAATAGATAATTGATAATCTATAACTCTAATTCATTCTAGTATTTAAAAAGGCCTAATTTACCTAGGGATTAAATTAATATTTTTACCAAATAATAAAAAAACCTTCCATGGTAAAACCATAAATAATACATTATCCAAAACTTTAAATTTCAAATATTTTCTTCAATTATCTAAATTACACTTTTTTCTTCTTTGGGACACTTTAATATGATCCTGAATTATTAATACTTTAGTAGTAATATCCTCTAAAATATATGGGCTAACTAACTTTCTTTATCTAATTTCTTCCAAATATGTAAGAGTATGAAATATATTCCCATATAATGATTCTTATGGTGACATTTGGATGATTGAATGAAAGATATTATTGTATTAAAAATTCCACAAAAGTTATATATTGATCACACATACCTTGGAAATAAAGAGATCATAATATCAACATGTCTTCCAATGTCTGGATATACCATTTATACTGCCCATAATTTTGAGTATAATAGGCGATGATTAAATTCTTCTCAATGTTGAGATCCCTTTGAAAACTTTTACATAATTTTGATGTGAACTGAGGGTCACCATCAGATAAAATTGATAGAAGTGACCCATGAAGCATTACTATTTCATTGATATAGAGTCAGGAAAGGCACTCAAGGGGTATATATTCTATTATTTCTAAGAAATGAGTACACTTAGTAAGACCATAAATTATGACCCATTAAGAATCATTCTTCCTTTGATACTTTGATATTCTAGTGAAAATGTCCATTATAATATTATACCACTTCCATATAGGTATAAGAATAGGATGTATGACTCCCTTAGGATGTATCCTTTTAGAATTTACATATTGGGATACTAAGTATCTATATATATAGTCTATAATTTCTCATTTAATACAATCCTATAATAAATTATCACTTAAATCCCTATATATATTTGTTCTACCATGGCGTATATAGAAATTTGAGCTATGTGCTTTGTTTAGAAGTTACCTTTTTTAACTATGGTATGTATGGAACACATAACCTCTTACCAAGATTTAAAAATATATATTTATATATGAAGTGTGTGAATTTTACATCTATAACTACTTTAATCATTTTTTGTAATATTTCAGCATCCTTATAGCACTTCTTTATATTTTTGAGTAAGGACGATTTAGTAATTTATTAGAAAAGGAATGATGGCTACCCTTTCCAAGGAATAACTATATCAATATTTAATACATACATACATACATATATATACATATATGAACCTTGTTAACCACCATCATGGTCATAAATCTATGTTCCCTTCTACTAAATTCATTATTCACCTTGTTTTCATCCCCAGGGTGATAGTGTATCATGAAATCATAGTCCTTGAGTAGTTCTAACCATCTTCTTTACCTCAAGTTGAGCTCCTTATTAGAGAATATATAATTCAAACTCTTGTGGATAGTATATATATATCATATCTTTCCCAATAAATGTAGTTCGTCTATATTTTCAAAGAAAATAATATGGATTATATCTCAAGGTCATGGGTGTGATAAATCTATTCATGAATTTTAAACTTACTAAATGAATAATCAATCACTCTATCATTCTACATAAGGACCTAACAAAGTGTTTTCTTTGATGCATAACTATATATTAAAAATCATTCCTTAACTAAAGGTAAAGTTAATATGGGTGAATTAATCAGTAATCTATATATATCTTAAAAACATTCCACATATTCCTTTAACCATATTAACTTTACCCCTTTCCATGCTAACTTGGTTAATGGGTCGGCCGACCTGAAAAAATATTGAATAAAATTCCAACACTAACCTGCTAAGCCTTGGAAAAATTAGATCTCAATTATGTTCTTTGATATAGGGAATTATTTTATTACTATTTTATTTTAAGTTTCAATATATATTCTATCCTTGGAGACAATATGGATAATAAAATAAACTTCATTGATCCAAAATTAACACTCACTATACTTCCCATATAATCCCTTTTTCCGAGGGTCTCTATAATTATTTGAAGATGAATCTCAGGGTATTCATATATGTTAGTGTATATTAATATATCATCAATGAATAAAATGAAAATATTATCAAGATAACCATTGAAAACTCTATTCATTATATCCCTAAATATAGAAGGCACATTTGTCAATACAAAAGGAATTATCACAAATTCATAATGTCTGTAAATTGTTCAAAATGTCCTATTTAGTATATCATACTTCACCACCTTTAACTAATAATAAACAAAGAAAATATCAATCTTTGAAAAGTATTGGGATCCTTGAGTTTAAAAAAATAAGTCATAAATGTGTGAAAAAAGATACTTATTCTTTATATTAATGGCATTGATCTATTTATAATCAATATACAGTCTCATGGAAACGTCATTCTTTTTTATGAATAAAATAGGGGATTCATAAGGTGAAACACTATGTAATACAAATCCCATATTACTCCGATACTACAACTATTTATTTTACTCCACCAACTCCATTGGTTCTATTCTATAAGGATTTTTAGATACATTCCTTGCATCATAAGTGTATTTAATAGAGAATTCAACTTCATACTCTGGTGGATGACTAGGTAATTATTCTAGAAAAACATTAATGAAATTATATATCATGGGTAAATATTATATTCTTAAGATATCTCCCTCAACCATATATCACTCTTGATCTTACTCTTTACTCAAAATTTCATTAAGGAGAGCTACTAGGTGAGGATACAAAAATTATTTAGATTATAAAGACCCCCTTTAAAGATAATGGATTCCACCTCACCTTCAAGAATCATAATATCATTATATTGGAAATAATTTTTTTAGTTATACTTTTAAAGTAATTATATTTTAAGGATCATATCAAAGTCATCCATAGGTATAATAACTAATTTTTCAAATAGGGTACACCCATGCATCATAATTGGAACTACCTGATATATCTTTGTTACCATAAGATCCCCACATAGTGTCTTAATTGATAACTCCCTTACTAGGTTAAGGGGGAAATATATAGTATTTTTAGAAAATATGGAAGATATAAAATTGTGTGAAAATAAAAAATCAAATAAAACATTATCTAACATTGAGTAAATAGTTAAAGTACCTTCGACCACATTATTAGGAACTTCAAATTTAGTTATGGTAATTTCATAATCTTAGCCTTTATACCTTGTCTTTTTCTATGGTGAATTAACTCGATGTTTTTGGAATTTATTTGAATAATTCCCCTTATTCTTATATTTATAGAACATAACATCAATAGATTCCATATTTCCCTTTAATTAATGACCTTTATATTCTCTTTATCCAAAATTTTAACAAACTCTTATTCCCTTCCTCCAAGCTCAAGGGTGTTTCTTCCTATAGTTATCACATGTGGGAAACCCAACCCTTAATTTTTCACCCTTTACCACTATATTATTCCCATGATGCTCATTAGAACTATTCTTCTTCTGATTTTCCTTAAATACATATATCATAGATAACTAATTTTCTTTCTTAATGACACTTGAGACTATATCCTTATATTAAGAAACATACTGAGAGACCAAATCCCTCTAAATGATTGACTTTACCCTATCAAATAAATTATCAACATTTCTTCTAATCAATGTATATATTCCAAAAAATATTTTTCTTACCTTGTAAATTTATCCACATACTATAAAATATTTTCCTTTTACTTTTTCTTATGATTGAGGAATTTACTTTCTATTTTTTTCTATTTTATCATGTGAAAATAATTTTTTATTGAATATATCATTGAAATATCCCCATTACAAGAACTTGATCTCATATTCCTCTTTAGTGTTTTTAATATGTGAAAACCATTGGTCCACATCTCCCTTAATGTTATAGACAACCATGAAGACTTTTTTCCTTTTCATTACTTCCCAAAGAGAGAAATATATTATCTAGGGACTTGATCTATTGTCCAGCTACCAATGTATTAATAGTTCCACTGAATTTTTGATGTTTTTTTTCATATGAGGTGGTCCAATATAGTTACAACATGTTGTGTATTAGTATGATACTCTATATAATAGAATTAGTTTTCATAACATGGGTTAACTGCCTTAATATGGTTATGATATTATTAGACTAAACTCTAACTTCATTAACCTGTTCAAGGGGAACATCCCTACATTAACTATGGCTGTTGATATGGTCTCCATTACTCTCATTAGTATACATATTTTTATAATAGTATACACATAATTAGATCATGATATATAATTGTAAAATAAAATCCTTTTAAGTTTTCTATAGAGTTCCCTAGAAATCTTGATGGATTTTTCATAGTACTTGTGTTATTTCACTTGGTTCCTCTAAGTCTAACCCCAAGGTTCCTAATAAACTCCCTTTGATACCAATTATATCATCCAAAACTATAGAAACCTAGATTTAGTTATTAAATTAAATTATTGGTACATAATTTAGGAGTTCCTAAAGAATCAAACTATTTAATAGTATTGGAAAACCAAATACATACATAAAATACATTTCAAAACATAATATACTACATGAACATGTAGTGATAGTATGATTATTCCTTCCATAATATCCCTAAAAGTTACACATAATCTTCCTCTAGGTTTCTTAGGGAAGAGAATAAAAATAGGGTGAGCTTATATGCTCAGTATGGAGTAGAATACAGTGGAATATTTCTTAACATAAACATTTATAAGTGATATGGATGAAATAAATAAAAAACATGAATCCATAATCATCTGAAACTAAGGGAATGTTATATCCCTAAAAATAAATGAAAACATGGATAACAATAATCATTGATCTCATATTGATGGAATACATAATATAAGGCATTAAAAAATATTGTCAAGGCCTTATGAAAAGACACTATATTGTTATAGGAATTGGTATACACCAAAACCCAGCCTATTGTATCTTATTATACCTATTAATTCATCGAGGGGATATATAATTCTAGGCCCCACTTTTCACCTGATTAAGTCCAATATATTCAGTATTAGAGTCATTAAGACCTTGTATACCATTACCCAATGAACTTATTACTGAATAAAACTTGTTTATCCATAAAATTAAAAATAAAGAAATAAAATACTTCCCCATTCAATAGAATAAAGTGAATGTATAAGAGAACATCCCTTAATAAACTTATAAATTGTGGGGTATAATCAAAGTAACATGATGTGTCCTTATAAAATAAATATAGTAGTGAGGGTACTTATAATGAGATGGGTTTTCCATGTAATATAGTAATTGGATTCAATAGCTTAAATTGGTAGGATAACAAGGAAATGGTAGAAAAAACCCTTCATCATGGTTCATAAAGAGTGTGTAAATATTCCAAAGAATATCCCCTGGGAGTGTTTATCGAAATGTGCAGTCTTAGGCCTATTCATCGTGCATCATAGTGTTGATTGAGTCAATGATAAACTAACCCTTTTTGGGTTATTATCCATAGATTCATATTTACCAAAGATATATCCACTTTATAGTATCCTGATATAGATTTATTTTATAGGAAACTATATATATTTTTACTTTTTAAAAATTTAGAAGTGTTTTCCACCATGAAAAATATTGAGTTGTAATTTTTTTATTAACTCTTGAATAAAAATAATATGTTGGAGGGATAGAAATATAGAATTATAAATCCCTATAATTTCATGAGTAATATGGTAAAAAAAATTAAATATAAATTTATGAAACACACAAAAAATGAAGTAGGAAGTGAATATAACACGAGTCCCAAATAATGAGAATTGAGATGGAAATACCCACTTATGGATTGAGTAGAAATTAAATAATTTTTTTAAAAGCATGGAATTAAAATTTCTATTAAATTAAAATTAATAAATTCATTTTGTGATATAAATTCTCACATAGTCAGTATATATACACTACATAAAATAAATTATATGCCTAATACTAAACATTCTCTATGAGAGGATTTTGAAATGAAAAACTATTACCTCTTGTCCTAAATTTCATAGACATAGCTTAAATTATTTTATAAAAAATATATCTATCACAATAACTTAATTAATAACCATACCAAAATCAATTTTCATTCATAATCTTCATAAATAGTCATTATCTACATGAATTATTTTGATTTTATACATCAGGTATTTATAGTTTTGATCATTTGTACTTTTTTCATAATAGAAGTGTTTGTATTCATTATTTTTATAAATTTATTAATTACTAGGTCATTGAATTTATTTTTAATGATGATTTATAATAATTTATGATGTTTCAAATTCTTTTCATGAGTGTTTTAGTTATTATCCTTGAATATGAAATAGATAATATTCATGTCTCGATGATTCTTGACAATCAAAAGGTGTTTTCTTAATTTATTAATTAAATATTGATATAACATCCCCAAAATAAAAAATAATTATTTACACTTTAATATCATACTATAAAAATATTAGTTTTATATATTGATTCATGATATAAATTTATAGTATTGTTACATTAGGAGGTTAAACTAATCCAATCGGAACATACCTAGATTTAATGAATTATTATTAGGTGGTTTTGTTGTAATATATTTATACTGAAATAATAATGAAATTATTTATTGTTTATTAGTGAAATAAATAATATTTTAAGTATGTGTAAGGTTAATTAATGTATATGATAATATTACACAATTTGAATATAAGATCAAGTGCGATTATGTTAAACGAAAGAATTAACGATGAACATTTGTTAGTAATATCATTATTAGGTTATAAAATTTGACATAAATTGACCTTAATTATATAATAAACACAATATTCCATCATCAAATACATTTTATGAACCTTCAATGATGGGTGGTGGTAAAAAATGAATTTTGTTTCTCGTGCTGGTGGTAGTCTGCACATACACATGAACAATGATTGCATTATTCTTAATGGATATGATAGATGAATATAAAATGATAATAAAACTAATATAGTAACATTAAATTATATAAATGATACTAACATCATTATATTAGTGGGTATAGAATAAATTTTAAAGAAGATAAATAAAATAGAAATCTAAGTAGTTGATAATACTCAAGTTGAAGATATGAATTTTCCTTGGAATTATCCTTGGAAATATATGCCTTATGATAACTAATGGTGGTAATAATATTTTAAAAATGTTAAAGGGTTATAATAGGATAATGGTTTCATATTTTAAAGGATAAATTAGATGTATAGGTGAGTCTTGAAGTGTTAGAGATGTTACACTTTTATGAGTGAGAAGAAGGGTAGTTTTGGGAGTAAACCTTACATTTTCAATAAGGTAAGGTTACTATTGAAGTATAAATGGATAAAAAATGGAAAAGGGAGATGTAGACATATATTTTGGGTCTAAATCAACATAATACACTCATTATTAAACAAATATCAATTTTAAGGCTTTATATTTTAACTTTTTTACTTTTACCCAAATTTACTTTTTCCTTGTTAATTAATTTTTAACTTTAATAATTAATTTTAATGATAAGTACTATAAATAACCATTTTAATCAATTTTATACCAATAATTTAAAATTTTAAAATATTTTTATTAAATATAATTTTAAAATGTGTTACAAGTTAATTTTAAAATAAACACATTTTATCACGTAAAAACAATCTTTAAAAAAATAATGTTTTTTAATATTTAAATTTAATTATAATATAAAATTATATTTCTTATTGTTTTTAATGAAATAAATTGATTTATTATAAAAAAATAAATGGTATTAGGATTCCGAGTAATTAAAAAATAAAATATCTTTTTAAAATACTAGATTCAAAGAAATAACCAAAACAACTTTTTTTATTAAAGAAACTTTTTAATTAGTTCTAAAAATGTTGGATATAGGATTTATAAGTTCAAATAATATTTTAAAATTCATATTTCTTTCTTAAATTCATATTTTATTACTTATATATTTTTTTTAAAAATCTATGTCATTCATATATATTGATAAAGTCATATAAATTAAAAGTTTCATGAAAACATCATTTTTTCAACTTAAAATATTACCCTTTTAGAAAAAGGTAAAAATTGATAATATGTTAAGTTTTATATGAAAAATAAAAAAAATTAATTTATTATTTTCAATTTAAAATTATAAAATTAATTTTTTAAATAAGTTCATGTGTAAAGTCTTTTTAAGGTGCACATCGTGTGATATTTTTGGATATGGTGTTTACCTTCTATAGTGGGATCTTAGGTATTACATAAACCATTTCATTTTTATTAAATGTAAACAAACCTTTATAGTAAATAAACCATATTACCATGTTTATATAAAAATAATAAAATCAATTACAAATTTATTATATATACCAATTAGAGAAACCAAAATAATGTATTTCTATAATTAATGTAACCCTATTTTACAAAATGATTTAATCATATTGAATTTATTTATTTATATTTATAATTACCTAGCCTTAAACATTACATAATATTGAGTTTTAGTTAATAAATTACTTTTTATTATATTGATGATATTTTCATGTTTATAGTTTTATAGAATAAGTCCATAACTTTTACAAAACAACTCAAATATTACAAAGTAGACACTTATACTCACTATCCATTTTTTTTCATAATCTATTTTTTTTGAAAAATAAAACCTGATTTCTTTTTCATGATAAAAAATATTCATAACATTCATATTGAATTCCTCCTTTCTCTTACCCATAATTATACCCTATATATATTTTTAAAACTTCGTATGAGCATAAAAAGATCAGTAAGTGATATAATATACAAAAAGAAAATTTTAGTCTATGAATACTTATAAACCCATGAAAACATTTTCAAAAAGTTATAAATTTCACCCACAAAACATAAACTCTTTAGCTTACCTCATGAAATAATAATGTTATTGTAAAAATAAATAGAAATATGAAATCATAAAGGTAAATTTTGGTATCCATATCATTCTTATATTGTATCTTTCACGTCTACATAGGGAGTAACCTTCATGGTTACATTTGGAATACCCACCATAGTATATTCCCTTAATCTCTTAAGATAAACCCTACCAATTAAATCCATCCCATTAACCAATAAATTAGAGAGATATCAAGGGATAACCCACCCTTGGTTGATCATGTAATCACCCAATAGATTAAAAAATTCCTAAGAACCAAAACATAAACACAACACATAAATCATATATAAAAGAATAATAAATTTCCCACTTTGAAATCACTTTTCATTTTTTAAAAGTTACACACTAAAAATTGAAAACACAATATGTGAAAATAAAATTGTAAACATGTAAAGAAAATCAAAAAATTAAATTGAAATAAAATTTGTAAATTCCATTCTTATCATATATGCTAAAAAACATTCCCATTAAATTTTATAAAAATAACATTAAATGAGTGTTTTTAAAAGAAAGTATCTTACCTTGAGTTCGAACCACCACGTACAATATTTATCTTATGGAATAATAAGCTTTGGTTAATTATTTAATTTCTTGAGAACCTTTTAAAAGTTTATTATTAATTTTATATGACTTATTATCATGTTATAACAATTACTTAATTATTTATGTTCATATCGGGTGTTTTTTCGATATTCGACACTCAAGTCCATAATGACTTTGAAATGATGTATATAGTCAAAATAGTCACAATTAAATAATCTACAGAATAATATTTTTGAAATAATAATTAAATTTATACATCAATTAGATCAAAATATTTATCTATGGTTATGAAAATGAATAACTTTATAATCATGGAGACAGTAGGCCGTACGTACTCATGAGTAACGTTTCCATTTTTCAATGATCATTATAGAAAGAAGTTAATTATAATTTTATCATTAAATAATAATAATATAATTAATATCATATTAATAATTTAAATATACTTACATATATCATCCATGTTATGCAGTGAATAAAAACGAATCTCATCGCTTTGTGGAGGTGATAGTTCACACGTACACATGAATACCATTATCATTCTTATGTATATGGAAAGGTAAGAAAATAAATGATATTTTATTATTTCATAATGATAAATATGTCATTAATATCAAATATAAATATTAATTCCATAATTATGACCAGTATTGAGAGATGATTATGGAAAACAAATTATATCAGTTCACGAGGTGGTAATCTGCCGTACACACGAATGAATAATTTATTTTCAATTTGATGTAATTGGAGATAGATTTCGGTGATGATATTAAAATAATAACATTTAAGTATATTTAGGATAATGGAGTTATTATTTCATCATGTTTGAAGAATATTTTAAGTATGTGTAAAAAGAAACAAAACAAAAACACTTAAAAAACAATACCTTTCCTTTGGACAACCTCTTTTGATTAACACCTTACCACATATACGGTAAGTGTTCTACATAATTTAAGAGCTATATAATGTGGGGAGGGATTATAGGAAATTATTTTGGTAGATATTGTCTAAACCAAATAGGTTTTTAGGTGTGAAGAAAATATAATAATGGGTTCCCTTTTATAGGAGAGGGGAGGGGAATCATGGAATTATTCAAAATATTAAATTAATAGAAATTAATTTTATAAACCAAATGGGTCCAAATTTATTTTTAAAATATAGGATTATTTTGGGTCAAATAAATTTCATCCAATTAAAATTATACATGTTTGAATATTTTTTAATCCTTATCTTTTTGTTTTAACCCTTATTTTACCCTTTTAATTCTCACCGTGATATTATGTAATATACTCTTTGAGGGTTAATATAATTACTATAAAATTAAAAATGACCAATTAATGAGTAATTAATTAAATTATATGACATATACCAATAATTGTACCAAAATTTATATTTTTGGAAATTTTAAATCAATTAATAAAATATTATTTATTTTAAAATACAAATAGTGTCAATTTTGACACTATTCATTAGTTGTGTTTTTAAAAAATCATAACAGCAAAATAAGTTCAAAACAATCCCTTTATATCATCAATAAAATGTAAAATTAATCCATTAAATTCTTTTATGACATCAATTATCATAATTTTTATTTATTTTCGTATTTTTAATAGCATTAATTTGATTCTTTCATTAATGAAACAAATACTACATCATCATTGTGTCACCATTTAATTTAATTATTTATTTTCTAAAAATTATAAATAAATTACCATGATGTAAGTAATATTTTTATATTTTTAAATACTATTTATTTTTGAATATATCCTTTATATAACCCCATATTAAAAATACTTCACTTGTTAAAATAAGGATGTGACAAAATTTGTATTCTCTTTGAATATAATAAGATAAATGTTTTAATCACACCCTAGTGAATTAAAAATTATAAAACATAAAAAAGGATTATTTTGTTCTAAACACACTCATACAATGAATTTTAGAAACTTTTTAGGGTGATATTATATTATTTATAATATTATTTTTATATTTAATTACCCGATTTACCATTAACTATGGTAACAAAAAATTACTAAAGTTTCTTTTCAAAATGTCCAAAAATAAAAGGGACCTGTTTAAATTATTTGTACAATATTATTAAAAATATGGAATATATATATTTCCAAATTAAAAACACATAATTGGAAGAAATTAACTAAAAATTAATCTCATCGACAGAATGAGGAAACAAGTTTTTTTAATGTAAAAACGTTCAAAAATTCAGAATGATTTTATATCCAATTTCAATTTAAAATTGATTACAATGAACTAAATTTTATTAAATTATAAAAACATAATCGAATTATAATTTAAAACCAATTAAAAATATAATATAACTATATAAATAAATGAGACGAAAAAGTAGTTTTGAATTAAAACACAGTATTTTTAACTATTTATTAAAATATGTAATCAATCATAAAAATAAAAAACAATTAAATGAAAGTAAAATTTGATATTAAAATTTCAAATAATAAGTTTATTTTGTTAAATATAAATTATAAAAGTGACAAAAATTACATTTAAAATGGGTGTTTCATGAAAAGGTGATAATAAATGCTTTTAAAAAAAATAAAGTTTTTAACCATAAAACTAGTTTTATCGTATATGTTATTGAACATATTTTCTATTTTAAATACTATATAATTAATAAATATTAATAAATATTAATAAATATAAAAAATATTTATTCTATCATTACCTGGGTTTTCACATTCTTCCCCCTTTTTGGAAATTATGTCCTCACAATTTTATTCACTTATTAAATAAGTGGGGATACATTTCCCTCATAGCATTTTCAGATTACCATATTTACTCTTAAACCATATGGTTTTTACCAAAAAATTAACATGATTAATCACATTATTCCACAACACCTACTATCAATGGTTAACAACCTAAATTATTTGTTCCTTATAAGAAAGATTATCTTTCAACTGAACTACTACTGGAGTCAAAACATGAGATGGATCCAACATATACTTTCTTAACATTGAAACATGAAAAATAATATGTACTTGGGATAAACTTAGAGGAAAATCCACTAATTAAGAAACTGATCCAAATTTATCTAGGATTTCACAGGGTCCAATGTACCATGGACTCAGATTTCTGTTCTTAACAAAATGCATCACATGTTTTCATTGAGAAACTTTTAGAAAGACATGATCACCTACCTAAAAAGAAAAACCCTTCCTTTGGTTATCCACATAATATTTCTGCCTACTCTGATATTTTCTCATGTGTCACAGAATCAACTGAAATTTCTCTTTCATTTCCTCTACCAACACCAATCCCATCAACTTCTTTTCCACAAAATCATCCCAAAAAGCTGGAGTTCAACACTAGTTTACAAATAATGTCTCAAATGGTGTCATCTATATACTAGAATGAAAAATATTATTATAAGAAAACTCAACCAAAGAAATATGTTGATCCCAAATTCCCTAGTAATATATTGAGAAATCACACAACATATCCTCTAAGGTCTGAATTTTATATTCTTACTACCCATTTGATTAAGGATGAAAAGATATAATGAAATTTAATTTTGTACCCATAAACTTATGAATTACTTTATAAAAGTTTTAAGTGAACCCAAGATCATGAATAGATACAATGGAGAGAGAGTAAATCCTTGTAAAATGACTATAAAACTGATAAATTTGATTAAGATCTATAGTGTCTTGAATAGAAAAAAAATGAGAAGATTTTGTTAATTTATCAATAATAACTAGATCACATTGTTACCTAAAGAAGTCTTCGGTAATAACAATATAAATTCCATGGATATATTTTACCATTTTCCAATCTGGTACTGGAAAAGGATGAAGCATAGCTTTTAGTAACTTCATCTATGCTTCAAAATATTTACAAGTCAAACATCTTAGGGTAAAGTCAGGAATATACCTTTTCATTACATCCCACCAGTAATACTCTCAAAGGTATCTTCACATCTTATTACTTCCAGGATAAACTAAAAATTCAGAAATATGAGCTTTTTTATAACAATTGTTTCTCCAACTATGAATCACAAGGCACACATAATATCTCCCCAAATCTCAAAACACAATCTCTATCAATGTTAAATTCAAAAAATTGACCTTTTGAACAAATTCTACATTTTTCTGCAACTCACAGTCTTCCTAATATACTTGTTTAATTATGTCTGATAGAGATGATTTCACTGACCCCAAAAACAAAATAGAGTAATTTCCTGCACCAACAACTTCAAAGACCAAATTCATCAAATCATTTACTAAAGGGTCATGTTCTAAACATAACATAGTTAATGTTGCATTAATTTTTCTACTCAAATCATCAACCACTTTATTTTCTTTACTATGATGGTAGTGAATTGTGAAATAATAATCCGTGATTAGTTCTATCCATCTTCTCTGTATCATGTTCAATTATTTCAGAGTGAATATATACTTCCAAATTTTTAGATTAGTATGTATTTCACACTTTACTCTATATAAATTATTTCTCTAAATTTATTAATATAAAAACAACAAAAAAGAATTCCAAATCATGGGTAGGTTAATTTAACTCATCAAGTTTCAACTGAAATGAAGTATAATCTATTACCTGATCATTCTGCATTAGGATACAACCAATTCCTTTCAAAGAAGAATCACCATATATAATAAATTCACCGATTATATAAGGTAGGGACATAATTTAATTATTCACCAATATTCATTTCAATTATTGAAAAAAATCATCACTTTTTTTAGTCTAAATGAACTTAAAACCTTTTTGAGTTAACTTAGTTAGTGGTCTAGATAACTATTAAAAGTTTTCAATAAAAATCTAGTAATATCCTGATAAATTAAAAAAACTATAAATCTCTATGATATTTGTGGGTCTTGGACATTCTTCAACCACTTTCATTTTAGCAGGATCAATATTTTTTCCAAATTTAGAAACAATGTTATCTAGGAATGAAATTTTTGCAACCAAAAATTACACTTGCTAACTTTACCATAAATTATCTTTTCTTTTAAGGTTTGTAAAAAATACCTTATATGTCTTTCATGTTCCTATTTACTTTTAGAATAAACCAAAATGTTGTCAATAAAAAAACCATAAAATTATCCAAGAATGCATGAAATATTCTATTTATAAAATCCATGAATACAACAAGTGTATTATTTAACCTAGAAAATATAACTACAAATTCATAATGAACATATCTAATCCAAAACGTAATCTTCATATTGACTTATTACTTTACATTCAACTGATGGTACCCCAAACTCAATTCAACCTTTGAAAAATACTATGCTCCCTAGATCTGATCAAAAAAATCATCGATATGAGGAAAATGATACTTGTTCTTAATAGAGATGTTATTTAAGGATCTATAATCAATGAAAAGACTCATTAAACTATATTTATTTTTTATAAATAAGACAGGATCACCCCATGGTGGAGTTATAGGTTGGATGAAACCTTTATCTAATAACTCATATAATTTTTTTTCAACTATAAAAGTTCCAATTAAGCCATTCAATAAAATGGTTTAAAAATTATCTTAGTATTAAAAACTAATTCAATAGTAAATTCAACTTCCCAATCAGGTATAATACTAGGAAGCTCATCAGAAAAGACATCTAGATACTCATTTACCACTAACACATCATTAATCTAAACAGTTTATTCCTTTTCAACAATATGTAAAAGATAACATTAATTTACATCTTTTAACAACTTCTTAGATTACCAATATATTATCAATGATATGAGTTCATTATTTTAAAAAAACTGAAACACTATCTAAAAAGAAACTTCTTTAGCTCTATAATCTATCTTAGCATGGTAAACAGAAAGCTAATCCATACCTTGAAAAAAATCAAACTCCACTAGAGGAAAAACAACAATGTTTGTAGGTAAATTTTTTCCACAGAAAACGACATGAGTATTATTATAATTTATATTTTCCCTAATGTTTCGCATAGGTGTTTTTACCATAATTTATAGATTCATTTATTGTGGTGGAATTTCCAATTTACTAGAAAATTTCTCATAAATGAAGGAATGTGTAGAACCCAAATCAAAAAACACATTTTCATAATCTAAATAAACAAACAATGTACCTGATTCCACTTTATTTAATGGCCCAAAATCTTCTAAATTAGTTGAAAAATATTTCATCACACCTTTTTGATTATAGTATAGTTACTTCCCATCATTTAGGTTCTTTATAAGACACTCGTTTGCAAAATGACCCATCTCACTAAATTTAAAACATTTCACTGGTTGTATATCAGATTTTGTCTTACCACTACCTTGAAATTTTTCAGTGTAGTTGTGAGACTTATACCCCATTTAACCACATCTAAAGCACTTTCCATAATTCAAAAGGAATTCCACAGTGTGTTTTTACAACAATTCTCACAAAATGTAAAATTATTTTTCTTACCATCCTACTTTTTTGATGTATTATTCCCTTTCACCTACCACTTCAACGTATTTTTCTATTAGTTTTAAAATAACACATGGTCATCCGAAAACTCTATTTCCATATTCTCTACATATCAAAAAAGTTTTTTGTAACTT
Source organism: Viscum album (assembly GCA_963277665.1). Lineage (NCBI taxonomy): Eukaryota > Viridiplantae > Streptophyta > Magnoliopsida > Santalales > Viscaceae > Viscum > Viscum album. The sequence goes on from OY728129.1 coordinate 284,197,595, forward strand.
ATGAACTCATGAGAAGCCAACACCGTTTGATACTTTGGCTTTAATCTTGAGTAAAAATGATTTATTTTACTATCAATATCCTAGATGAAATTTGAATCATACATTTCCAATTGAGTGAATGTTTCATTGTATAAATCCATTGAATGGTCATCTTTCCTAAATTCCAAGAATTATCTTTCAATCCTAAGTTGAAACACCTTGGGAAAATATTTATTAAGAATTTGTTTTAGAATTCATAGCACTCAAGAGGATCAATATCCTCACTATCCCTGATATTATTTACCGTCGACCACCACTGATTGGATTCACATTCAAAAAGGTAAACAATAAGACTAAACTTTTGATTTTCTGAAAACCCCATGACATTGAAAATCATTTCTAGAAATTTAATCTACTATTTAGCTAGAACAGGGTCAGATAATCCTCTAAATAATGTAGGATGTTGCCTCATGAAATGCTCCCCTACCGACATCTTCCTCTATGGTTGATCTGGATAATCACATGAATGGATTTCACTACCATTTATAGCCCGCGTCAAATAATCCATCACTATAAAAATTGTTTAGTTTTGATTCTGACCATCTCTGAATGCTGATTTAGATTGTTGTTTTCCTCTGGATTCCTTCCCAGCATAGATTCCCTATTTCCTCTGTGGAAAACCATTCTGAACAAACATATCTTAGATGAAGAAACATGGTAATCTTTAAATGTTGTATAATTTCAACTTAAATAGAAAGTAAAATTCATATATGGATATTATATTAAAAATACCATAACCTATAAAGTTATCTAAACCGACCTTTGATACCAACTATAAGGCCTCATCCTTAAACATTACATAATCTTGAGTTTTAGTCAAGAAATTACATTATATCATATTGAGTATCTTTTCAGGTTTATAGTTTTAGATAATTAGGTTATAAATATTACATAACAACTCAAATATTACAAAGTAGACACTTCTACTCACTATCCATTTTTTTCATAATCTAAAACTTTTTAAAATAAAACATGATTTTTTTTATAAAAAATCTTCATAACATTCATATTGAATTATTCCTTTCTCTTACCTATAATTATTCCCTATGAAAAACATTTTAAAACATGGGATGTTCTCAAAAATTTCAGTAAAGGATATAAAATAAGGAAAGAAAATGTTAGTCCATGAATACTTATAAACCCATGAAAAATTTCCACAATGTTATAGTTTTCACCCACAAAACATAAAATCTTTATCTTACCTTAAGAAATCATAATATTCCTATAAAACTCTATATAAATATTAGATTATAAAGGTAACTTGTGGAATCCATATCATTCTTACATTGTAGCTTTCACGACTACATAGAGAGTAACCTTTAGGGTTAAATTTGGAATACCCACCATAGTATATTCCCTTAATATCTTAGGAGAAACCCTAAAAATTAACTTCATCTCATTAAACAACACATTAGAGAGATATAATGGGAACACCATCCCTTGGTTTATCAAAAAACCACCCAATAACTTAAATAATGGTCAAGAACCAAAACATTAGCACAACACACAAATCATACTTAAAATAATAATAAATTTCCCACTTAAAATCACTTTTCATTTTTAAAAATCCACACCCTAAAAATGAAAAAAAATTATGTGAAAATAAATTTGTAAAATTATAAAGGAAAGATAAAAACATTAAAGTGAAATAAAATTGTGAAATTAAATTCCTTCTGTATAATTTAAAAACACATTCCTATTGAATTTTTTAAAAATAAAATTAAATGATTGTTTTAAAAAAAAGTCCCTTACCTTGAGTTTGACTCATCACATACAATATTTATCTTACTGAATAATAAAATTTGGTTAATTATTTACTTCTATATGAACCTTTTAAAATTTTATTATTCCTTTTATATTACTGATTATACTGTTATAACAATTACTTAATTATTTATGTTCACATTTGGCATTTTGTCGATATTTGGTACTCGAGTCCAAAATGACTTTGAAATGGAGTTTATAGTCAAAATGGTCATAATTAAATCATATAAATAATAATATTAATTACATAATAATTACATTTATACATAAATTAAACTTTTAAATCAAACCATTTATGTATGTTTATGAAAAATGATTAACTTTATAATCATTGAGATGGTAGGCCGTACATACGCATAAATAACATTTTTATTTCTCAATGATCATTATGAAAATAAAGTAGTTATAATTTTATTATTATAAAATTATCATAGTATTATTAATTTAATATTAATCATTTAAATATACTTATATATATAATCTATGTTATTTTCTGTTGAAAAACAAATCACATCACTTTGTGGAGGTGATAGTTCACATGTACGCACGAACGGAATAATCATTCTTATGCACATAGAAATGTAAGAAAATAAATGATATATTATTATTTTAAAATGATAAATATACCATTAATATATTATATAAACATTAATTCCATAATGATGACTAGTCTTGAGAGACGGTGACGAAAAATGAATTATATCGGTTCGTGAGGTGGTAGTCCGCCGTACAAACGAATGAATAACTCATTTACAATTTGATGGAATTAGAGATGTATTTAAGTAATGATTTTAACATAATAACATATAATTATATTTATGATAATTTAGTTATTATTTCATCATGTTTGAAGAATATTTTAAGGAATTGGAAGAAGAAACAAAACAAAAACACTTAAAAAATGATACATTTTCCTTTAGACAACCTCCTTTGATTAACACCTTAACACCTCTTAGGTGAGTGTTATACCAAATATGAGAGATCTATAATGTGGTGAGGGATTATTTAAAAGTATATGGGTAGATATTTTCTGAACCAAATAGGTTTTTAGCTGTGAATAAAAGAGAAGAATGAGTGCCCTTTTATCGGAGAGGGAGGGGAACTCATGGAATTCTTCAAAATATTAAATTAATATAAATTAATTTTCTAAACCAAATGGGACCAAATAGATTTATTTAAAATATAGGATGATTTTGGGTTGAATTAATTTCATAAAATAAAAATTATACATGTTTTATTTTTTTTAATCCTTATCTTTTTGTTTTAATCCTTATTTTACCCTTTTACTTCTTACCATCATATTATGTAATTTACTCTTTGAGGGTACATATAATTACTATAAAATGAAAAAATACCAATTAATAAGTCATTGATTATATTTTAGGACTTATCCCAATAATTCGGAAGAAATTTAGGTTTTTATAAATTTTAAATCAATTATTAAAATATTATTTATTTTAAAATACCAATAGTGATGATTTTAACACAATTCATTATTTGGATTTTTTAAAATATCATAATAGCAAGATAAGTTATAAAAAACACCTTTAAATTATCACTAAAATATAAAATTAATCCATAAAATTTGTGTATGGCATAATTTATCTTAAATTATATTTATTTTAGTATTTATAATATTGTTTATTTGATTGTTTTATTAATTAAAAAATTACTACATCATTATTATGTCAAAATTTAATTTAATTATTTATTACCTAAAAATTATAAATAAATTACCTTGTTATAGGTAATATTTTTATATGTTTATATTCTATTTATAGTCAAAAATATCACCTGTATAACCCCATATTAAAAATACTTCACTTGGTAAAAATCCAAGTGGATTATAAAGGATAAATATTTAGACCAATAATTATTTTGGTCTAAAAACACTCATCCAATTAAATTCAGACATTTTTAGGGTGATTTTATATTAGTTATAATATTACTTTTACCTTTAATTACCCGATATACCATTAATTGTGGTAATAAAAATATTATTGAAGTTATTATTCATAATACACAAAAATAAAAGGGACCTATTTACATAATTTTGACCTTATTATTATAAATATGGAATCCATTTTTCAAAATTCAAAACACATAATTGGGATAAATTAATTAAAAATTAATCCTGTTGACGGAATGAGGAAACATATTTTTTTAAAGTAAAAATGTTCAAAACTTCACAATGATCTTATATCCAATTTCAATTTGAAATTAATTAAACATACTTATATTATATTAAATTATAAAAAATCTAATTATAATTTTAAAAAATAAAAGTATAATTTAACTATATAAATAAATTAGACTAAAAAGTAGTGTTGAATTAAAATGGAGTATTTTTCACTATTCATTAAAATATGAAATCAATCAAAAAAATTCCAAACATTCAAACAAAGTAAATTTAGACATTAATATTTCAAATAAGAAGTTTATTTTTTCAAATATAATTTATAAAATTGAAAAAATTATATTTAAAATGGGTACGCCATCAAAAGGCGATAAAAATGCATTTTTTGAAAAATTTGGTTTTTAACCATAAAACGAGTTTTTTCATATATGTTATTAGACATATTTTATATTTTTATTAATATTTAATTAATAAATATTAATAAATATGAAAAATAATTATTATATCATTACCTGGGTTGTTACAATATTATTAATTTTCAACACTTCTGTTTGAATCCCCTTTATTTTTCATATTTATTCAATATTTTGGTTCTTGGGTGTTAGAGGTGTTTGTGGGGGGTAAAGGTTCTATTTTTGGAATATATACCAGGTGAAAATACTTTTTTTAATAATCCAAAATCCATTGGGTATGTGGTGATTTGATAATATGTACCAAATGGATCCTCAAGTGATGGGTTGGTTATGTGAGGTATACTTGGTGTAAGAGGCTCATATGATAAGTATTCAATGGGTATCGAGTACTAAGTTTGTATTGGGTTGGTATGCGGTGGGCTCATGCCATGTTTTTTTAAATTAATCAATTAAATTAAATGATAATTTTTAAAATTAAAAAAAACCTCACCATCTCCCCCTCTCATTATTTTTCCACTAACCCACACACCTATCACCTTTATTTCCTCCCATTTTAGCCCTATCAAAGGGTAATTATTTATTTTTCATCAAATTCGGGTTCTATTTATCATAGGGGAGGGCCATAGTTAAGTCTAACACTCATCTTCCATCAAATATTTGTTTCTATCACAGTTTCATTATTTTTTTTACTTTTTATGCCATAAATTGGGAATTATTTTGTGGTCGGTATATTTCATTCAATTAGAGTTGATTATTCTAATGATTTTTCTTGAGTAGTATACAATGGTTACAAGGTAGGTGGTCCATATTCTTTCCATATTGTTTATGTGTTTTGGAATGTGTATGGTGATATATGTATTTGACTAGACATGTGTAAATGTTATAAAATGAAACCAAATTAGGTTTATTGGAATTAATATAAATGAATTAATAAATAAATAAATTCTTGTGTTTTCTTCTTGATTTATAATTAAAACTACTATCATTTATGGACTCACCTTGAAAAATATGTTATTGATTAGATTAAGGGAACCCCTAAGGGGTATTTCCAAATATAATTTCACCTAGTGGACTATGATGGGGACACTTTATTTTTTTAATGATTGTAAGTAAAGTGGTGTGAGGATAACATAGAGGCATCCTTGGATGAAATGGATATTGGGAAGAGGTTAGGTTTGAATGAATAAGATAGTGTAAAATTTATACCAATGTAAAAATAATTTCTATCAATTATAGACCCATATTATAAATGGGTGTGTTATTGGTTTTTTATTATTGTTTTGAAATTTTAAGAAGTTATTACATAATGTGATTATTCATGTTTGGTATTTTATATGATTATTATTTTTTAAAGGGGTTGGGTGTAATTATAACCCTATTATGTAATTAGTACAAGGATATATGTAATGCCATACTTTAGAGGTGAGGTTATATGATTTGGGAATAATTCCAATTGTAGATGGATATATGAATTGGGTTTGGTGTAATGCCAACAATATATATATTTGAAATACATGTAGGGTGTAATTATAACAACATACATGATGAGATATGGTTAGGGTGTAATTCCATCAATGGATGGGTTATGTGATTTGGATTGGTGGAAATTCCAACTATATAAATTTATGAAGAGGTGGGTTGGGTGTAATTCCAACCACTGGCATACTTATTATATGGGTTAGGTGTAATTCCATCCTTGGATGAAAAAATGGTTGAGGTAGGGTATAATACCAACCCATGGTTATTTATATTCCTGAGTTGGGCATACTTCCAAATATACTATGTTTGGTTTTTATAGTTAGGTGTACTAATAACTAGTAACTATGAGCTTATGGCATGATATTATGGGAAGATGTCCTCTAAAACCCAGGTATTATTATGTGACATGATCAGAATCAGCACCATCACATGAAAATGTAGATATAGTTGATCCATAGTGTCTTGAATGAAACTAAGGATATGATAGTTAGTTACTTGAGGTTCCTTATTTACATCATCATGTCAAACTATCATGCACTTTTTTTATTAAATATTATTAGTGAAATAATTTTTGGTTCCAACTTAGTTTTAATGAAACCCTACTCGAGAACCCTAAAACTTATATAAATATCATATTTCATGAAATATGTTAGGGAAAAGAACCTTCTATTATGTATGAATGAGCTGGATAGGAATGGTTGGAGTCAGAAGATGGGATCTTTCTAAAACATGGGACAATTTTTGTTGTTTTCTCTAATTCAGTTTATTTTTAGACATTTATTGTATATGATATCCGTAAGAGGGATCTTATTCATATTTTTATGACTTATGTGATATTACTATAGTTTAATTTGTTATATCTAGTAGAATTTTATTTAATTATGATTGAATTTAGCTATGAGGTGTACCTTTATGTTGTTATTATACCATAATGGATATTGTTGAGATTTCATTCAATGTTATTTATTATTACCTAATCTAGATGCTATAGTCTTATCATAGTATGTTATCAGACCCTCAATGATAGTAAAAATCCTCTGGAATACGGGTAGGTGCACCCAAGGTGTGTAATGTAGTAGTTCTTCCATGACACAACTAAATTAGACTGTGAATATTTTAATTTTGTATCTGATCCTTGTTTTTATGTTACTATTTGGGATATTGTAGATAGAATATAGAATATTTTTAGATATTATTATATAACTTATTCCTGGGAGTAGCTAACCCACATATAGAGAAAGTCTTGGTTACTAGGTATGAAATTTTTGTTTTTAGTTTTCACTTTTTCAGTTGGATTATTTTTATCAAATGTGATACATTATGTTATTTTTTAATGGTTGATTATTTTACTCTTGTCCATGGGTGGAAAGAGGCATGTGTTCATGTATAATACTTGGATAATAGGATTCACATGTCATTCATGTGCTTTACTATCATGAATCATCTTGATTAATTTATAGGGTTTTGTTATTTAAAGTGTCATCATTGACTAATATAGTGTTTACATATATAACTTGATGGTGGAATTATACATAGCTAAGATCATGTTTTGGTTTGGTTATTGTTATCCAATAATTGATTTTGTGCATCCAATATGCATTATTGACCCTAAGAGTGGGTATACAGGGCTTGAGAGAGTTCCCAAGTTATGAGACCCTTATTATGTGGGTGGTGTATATAAAGTAGATAGATTCCATGTGTGTTGGTTCTCATTATAAATAGTGATTTTTAAAATTTGATGATAAATTTTTAGTTAGTCATGTGGTTATAATTTCTATGTCTTTCCACCATGACATACTCCAATATAGAGTCAAGAGGGAAGGGTCTAGCATGCCCCCTAATTCTTGTGTAGGAACCCCCTTTTACATAAGTATTTACTACAGATGACTAAGTTCAAGAGAGTTTTCAATGGGCTATTTAGTGTATGTATAGAGGTACTCTGAGTTCTAATCCTTCTATATTTGATATGATATGGGAGTTATATATTCACCACGCATCCCTGTTTACATGTGAGGGTGGCCTCCAAGTTATTGATCTCTAGGTGGAATTGATGCAACCCATATTTGATCATCTTGAGAAACCCCCTTAGAGGTGGTTAAAGCTGGCTATGTTTATGCTTCAGGGACTATAAAAAGTTTATTGAGATATCCTTGGCTAGGAATATCTATATATGGGTCTAGTCTATAAGGAATTTCATATTTTTTTGTGATTATTTATTTCTACAACATTGAAGGGTGATAAGGCATGAGAATTAAGACATCTCACACAGTGGTAGTTATCTTCTAGGGATTACATAATGAATTTCATAGAAATTATTCATTTTTCTCATAGTTTGGAATTGGATAAGGAATATAGGGTCATAATTTATAAGGATATGATGCGATATGACATTTATGTTGAAGTGATAATTTTTCATATGACATCATTTTCAGAGGTTGTGAATCATACCATCATATCTGAGAGGAAATTAAATGATGGAAGGGTATTTGGGTAGTTGGTTTCATCTATAGGGACTAGTAGTGGGTCTTTGAGTAGTAGGAAGTACATATTTGATTGTTCATACTAGTTTGGGGATAAAAAAATTATATATAGTTGTGGTTAAACTCTTACACCTCAAAGGAGAGGTTTTTTAGAGTGCTTATTATGCTATAAGATTATCATGTGTGGTATCAGTTGAACTAAAAAATTATGTAGTACAGATTATGTTAGATTATAAGAGACCTGTAGTGGTTTTATAGGAGCATTATGTGTTGGGATTGGATTACCACAAAAGATTAGTATCTAGGTATCCTCTAACTTTCTAATTCATAGAGGCATACTAAGTGCTTAAAATATGGTGTAGTAAAGGTATTAGAGTATTCCCCTCATGGTAGTCAAGATATATGGGGTTAGGGACATATTTTAGGAGAAAATATTTTTATTGAGAAAATTGTAGTTGATCATGACATCCTGTCATCAATGGTTCAAGTTATTGTTTTATTACCAACCACCATTATGTTTATTTTTTAATAAAATTTAAATAAATTAATTCATATTTTATTAGTTTTATGGTGATTTGGGATATTTCTATTTGGGACCCCTTAGGGGTGTGATAAATAATAATCTTGAGGTGTCTTAGGTTTTCTATTATGATTAATAGATATGGTCTTCCTTGATATTTTAATGTGTTAAAAATATTCAACTTTTATGTGATCCTTGTGATGAATTTGATGACATGGTATTAAGAATTCACCAAAAACTATCACTAATTGGTATTATTTATATCTACTTAGGGTAATAGTTATACCCTTGTTAGGAATTGGGATTTATATGTAATTTGATTAAGAGATAAACGTCGATATCTAAAGACGAGTTTAGCCCAGTCGGAAAGTACTGTTTTGAATGATAAGGAGTCATGGAATATAATCATTATTAATATTATTTAATAGTTCAAGGATTCATTTCAAAAGTAATTATTATGTTTAAAACTCTAGGGGGAGGATTTTATAACCAAGATTATTCTATATATGGAGACCACATCTATTCCTATATACTGGATGCCACCTATAAATCTTAAAGAGATAAAGATTTATCTAGAAGATCATTTGGTAAATGGATTCATTTTCTCTATAACGTACCCTTGGGGTGCTCTCATGTTTTTTCAAATAATACAGAAATTTTGTTGTGATGATTTTTAGATTACTGGAGGTTGAACTAGGTGGTGGTCAAGAACCAATATCCTATTCCTCTTATCGATGACATGTTTGACTAGTTGAGGTGTTCTAAATTATCCTCTAAGATTTATTTAGTTTAGAATATCATCAATTCCACATGTGAATTTATGAGATTCCTTTTACTTATTTTAGGATTAGGTACATCTTATATGAGTATCTGGTGACTCCTTTTGGGTTGAAAAAAATATGGATAAAATTTATGTTCCTAATGAATTAGGTCTTCCATCCATATTTAGATTCTTTAAAAGTATTATTTATTGATGAAATTATTGTATAATATAAGTCACAAGAATATTATTATCACTATCTAGAAATAATTTTGGGTACATTAAGGGAGAATTAGTTGTATTCCATGCTCTCTAAGTGTCAATTATTGATTAATGAGGCATGCTTCATAGGAAATTAGATATTATTAGTATGTATATTAATGAACCATGAGAAGGTTATAGATATGATTTCTTGGGAGTGACCCAAGAATAATTTTTATACTTTTAGTTTCCTGGATTTATCTAGTTACTACTAGAAGTTTATTAAGGACTTCACTCAATTGGAATTTCCATTGATGGACCAGAATAAGAAGGGGGAGAAGTTTGAGTGGATAGAATATTATGAGAGTGATTTTTAGGAGATAAATGGATGATTGATATATATGAAGATCTTGATATTATAAGAGCTAGGTAAGGAGTATACCATGTTGTGTAATGATTTAGGTGTTTGTTTGGTAGTTTTTATGATGTATTATAGGATTATAATTTCTTAAGGATCACAGTAGTTTATGTTTTAGGGGTAAGCTTATATGAATCATAACCAAAAACTATATGTGGTAGTGCATGTATTTAGGTGTTGGAATAACTACTTGTTGGTTGAGAGGTTCATGGTATATATGAACCATATGATCTTGAACTATAATATCTCACTAGATAACTTCAACCATTAAAAGTAGAGGTGGATTGAGTATCTTTAGTCTTTCAAGAATGAGATGGAATATGACCATGTGATAGAGAAAATTGTAGCTAATTCATTTAGTAGTAAGACTCAATATTAGCAGGTGAAATAGGTGATTAGTGAGGGGAAGTTGATGCACCTCTTTGGTGAGATGCATCTCAACATACATGAGTATCCTATTAAGGAAACCCTAAAATCCATGTCTATTACCTATTCAATCCAATAGTGGGTGAAGGAGAGTATATTGTCTCACTTTTATTTTTTTGGGATGTTAGATAGTATAAATGAAAGGGATCCACAACATGAATGGTCCCTAGGTTCTGATGAGGTCCTTTATATATGAGATCATGTGATAGTCCAATCAAGAATGCATGAGGTGCTAATAAAAGTCTCACATTCCTTGAGATATACTATTCATAAAAGGATTACTAAAATGTATCATAACATCTAGAGGAATTTTTTTATCCCATGATAAATAAAGGAATAACATGGTTTGTTTTGTGATGCATGAACTATCAGTAGGTTAAGGTCAAACATTAGTGACATGTAGATCTTCTTCAACTGCTTCCCATTACTAAGTAAAAGTGGGATAAAATAGAGATATAATTAAAAAGGGAATTTTCATGGTCATCTTGAGATTGTGATGTGGTTTGGATTATTGTGGAATATTTTATAAAGGTTTAAAATTTTATACTAATATGGGATACATATTCCACTTTTTAGCTAAGCCGATTGTTTGTTTGAGAGATAATGTTACTTCACAAGTTTAATTAGTGACTCATATCTAATCTGGTTTCTTATTTAACACCACACTTCTAAAATGGTCTATAGAAATCCCTTTATACATAATTACATTTTAGAAATTCTTACCATCCTCAAACTAACATGTAGTCTAAGCATACCATCTGGGTATTAGGGGACATATTTTTGGATTGAATTCTATACTTTGAAAGTTTGGGGGTGAAATATCTCACAAATTCAATGTTATTATTTATCAATAGTTATTTAGGATCAATTAATATTGCAACTTTTAAGTATATATATGACAATCCATTCTGTTCACCTATATTCTTATTGTAGGTAGGGAAGTCCTTTATTTTCTAGCCATGTATTATGTTAGAGAAATTATATCATATCCATTTTATTATGAAGTGTTTAATGAATTATTAATGAAGGAATATACAATGTGATGACAAAACATTCCTAACTTTGATGTTTGAGGTGGGAGACCAGGTATTTGTATATGCATGCCTTCATTTGTAACATTATCATATTTAGAGGAAAGGAAAATTGGTGTCTAAGTTTGTTTAAGATTATCTATAGGATTAATAACATAATATATCCATTAAAACTTACTTAATGATATAGTTTTATAATTTATGTATTCAATGTATCTAAAGTTTATAGTTACCATCCCCCAATTTTCATGTGAACAACATCAATGATGTTGAAATGTAGTCTGATGCGTCATTCATTAAATGACCATTTTATGTTGTTTATTGGAGTGAAAAGATACTTTATAGGAGGATGATATCTTTAGTACATGTGTAGTAGCTACATGGATGTAACCAGAATGAGACTTGGGATTATGAGTATAGTATGAAAGTCTAGTGGATAGATATTTTCACCAATGAGTTACAATGATGGCCAGTGGAGAAACTCAGGGATTAGCTGATATATAGAGGGGATTTTATAACAAAATGGATATTTATAAATATTTTTTATTTAATTTTCACTAATAATCAAGTATTTTTGTTTTTATTTGGTGTTAGACTTTTTGGCGGGGGGGATCTATTTCAAAAATACGGGTTAGATACTAAGAATTTTATCAGAAGACAGAAGACACTGGGTGCTTAGTGGTGTTGTACCATGTACCTAGTGGTCCTACCATTCGAGGGGGTTATTATGTGAGGGAAACTGTGTAGAAAATGACACTAGGATGGGTACCTAGTGGGTATGAGGTACCTAGTAAGCAGTCAACAGGAACCATTTGGTAACTTTCTATGTTTTTTATAAATTAATTAATTGATAATTTTTTAATTAATGACTACACCCTATCACTCTCTTATTTTTAATCCACCAAGCCTCATGACCTGACCCATTCACTTCTCTCACTCTCTAACTCTATATGGGTGATTATCCTCTACCCATTATTAGATTCAGTTGTCATCTATCACAGCGGGTGGCATTAGTAATCCTAGCACTCCATTTCTATAAGGCCCGAGCCTTAAACCTTACTTAATCTTGAGTTATTACAAGATTACACATTGAGGATATTTTCGGGTTTAGAGTTTTAGAGAATTAGATCATAAAACTTGCATTACATTCCACATATAAACAAAGTAGTTACATAAAGATAGTATTCTTCATTCCCATCAATGGAAACACATTTAAAAAAAACATGGATTATTTCTTGACACTTCCTTGACACTATCATCATATCATGTACCTTTCCCTTGACCTGTGAAAAACATTTCAAAAAAACTTGGGATGAGCATAAAAAGCTCAGTATGGGTTATAAAAACATGGAAAGGAAACATGAGTTCATATATACATAAGAATGAAATCATACTTTACCCATCAAACATAGGCACTTTAACATACCTCATAAAATCATGAATAAATCATAGAAATCATAAGACATAAAGGTAACTTGAGGCATTCATAACATTCTTACGTAGGGAGTAACCCTCTTGGTTACGTTTGGAATAACCATCACAGTATATTCCCTAAATCTCTTCGGAGAAACCTTAACGTTTCACTACTTCGCGTTACCCAATGCATTGGAGAGCTATAACGGGCTCACCCGCCCTTAGTTTATCACGAAACCACCCGTCTTCATAATAATGCCCAAGAACCATAACATAATCGTATCACATAAAACACGCATAAAGGAAACATAAAATTTCCACATTTCAATCACAAGATATCAATACAACACAAAAAACATTGTGAAAACCATTTTCAATACCAAAATAAAAGAAAAGTAAAACATGGTATTTATTTTTCTTTCAAAAAGAAGGTATGGCTTGTAGAGGAAGCCGAAACTCAAATAACGGTCACGACGGCGGAGAAGTCGTTGTCGCCGCATACGTACGACAAAAACATTCCCTTTTTTCATTTAGTAAAAGCTTCGTATAAAAAAGATTCCTTTTGAATAATCGTAAAAGTCAAAGGGGTTTATACACCGTATAAAAGAAAGTTGTGTATAAAATAAAATATGCCTCAATGAAAGGAGATTGAGATGAAGTCCCATACCTCGTATCCGACTTGACCCGACCGTTATTTAATCTCCTGAATAATAAACTTGAGTTAATCTTTACTTGTTTATGAACCTTTTTCAAGTTCATTATTCCTTTTATACCATGTTATTATCATCATGTAATCATTTAAGTTAATAATGTTCATTTTGTCGGTGTTTGGTTCTTAAGTCAAAAATAGACTTCTTACACTTACATGTTGTTAATTTGGTCAAAGGTTCATTATATCCATAATGATATTAATGATTTGGATAACATATATATCATATATATTCATCATATACATGTATTTATAATATTACATCACATTTAGAGGTAAGAAATGAAATGCACCGTTCATGGAGATGGTAAGCCGTACGTACGCATGAACGCTACTTCCATTTCTATTTCATATTTTCTGGAATGAAATCATAATGATATAAGAGTATATTATAATTCCAGTATAATAACATATATAATATCATGAACTTTATCCTTTACACATCCCACATATGGTATTAACGAATCAAATCACTTTCAGGGGGCGGTAGTCTGTACTTCCTAAAATGAAGATATCGTGTTTACCCATAATGGAAATCATCAAGGTATTCCCAAAATGAAAAAAAACAGAAGCTTAAGGAAAACATAAACATATTATATATCATATATAAAAATAGTGACATCATAATGGCCACCTTTGAAGGTGTTAAATGAGTATTGAACAATCATCGTTTCGGGAGGCAGAATTTCGCCATCCACAGAAACCGTATGTTCTTTAACCATTTGATGTAGTTTTCTGAGAGTGTAGCTCAAATAAATATTATAACAACATCTTAGTATATTTAAGATACTGGTGTTGTTACAAAAGAAGTAAATAAAAAGAGTTTAGGGGGTTGGAGAAGCACAATAAAACAAATGAACATGAGAGAATGAATTACCTTTAAAAGTGTAACTCCTTTTGATTTGAGCCTAAAGGCTTCCTTTGAAAGGATTCTGCCCAAAGGGAATCCTCTAGGATGAGGAGAGGGATGTGGAGAGAGTAAATGGGCAGGGGTTGGCCAAGCCAAAGGCTTGAGGAGTGTGTGAAATGAGGTAGAGGTGGGGGCCTTTTATAAGAGGAGAGGAGGGGCACTTTTGGAAAGTAAAGAAATATTACTTTATTTGAAAATGTGTTTCGGTTTTAAAAGGTCCCAAATTGATATAATTCGTGGATAAGGTGATAAGGGTTCGAAATCAACCCATCCAATAAGTTTTTGACATGTGTAGTTCATATATTTTACATTATCTTTCCATTTTATTTAAATCGTCAAATAATGATGTCATCGCTGCATCATTATTATGTCATAAATAATTTAATTTATTTAATGTATAAAAATTATAAAAAAACTACTATGATGTAGGAAATATTTTTATCTTTCCAATGACTATTTATAATAAAAAATCTGATCTTTATAACCCCATGTAAAAATTGTTTTCGTAAAACATATTATGTTTGTGTCATTTTTACTTTTACATTAAATAAAAAGTTATTTATGTCATTTCCCAACCAAAGTGTCTCCATGGGGTCCCCAAGTTGACCCATGACTTGTCTTGGTCGGCCATGACACAACCAATAAGGTTGGGACATGTTTCTAGGTCATTTCATATTATTAAAGCATTACTTATACCTTAAACTACCCTAATTACCACTAATCGTGATTAAAAACTTAATAAGTTACTATTCACCAAAAAATTATTTTCATCCCATTGAACCACATTTTACTTCTTAATGACAACCATGTATGTAGGATTTTCAAAATTCAATACACATTAGTGGTAAACTTTCATTTAACTGAAAAATCAGTTTGCTTGATTACCACTTAGTGGTTTCACTATTCATAAAAAATTGGAGTTTTTCAGAAAATTACCAAAAATTAACCCTAAGCTATATTTGATATTCCGAATTCAAAAATGAAGTCTATTTTACCAAATTCAAAACATATAAGTCACATTAATTAATTTAATAATTAATTCCCGCTGTCAGAGCAAATAGCGTGTTTTTATAAAACAATAAGTATCAAAAGATTGACACCAGTTTAAGTCTAATTTCAAAGTGAAATTGATTTCAATGACCACCATTGGATTAAATGGTAAAAATATATTCATATTACACATTAAGACCAATTCAAAAGATAATCTAATCATATAAATAAATTAGATTAAAAAGCAGTTTTGATGTAAAATGCAGTATTTTTCACTATTCATTAAAAAATGAACATTGTCAGAAAAATACCAAAAATTCACACAAAGTAAATTTTGATGTCCCAATCATAAAGAATAAGTATATTTTGACAAACATAGTTTATAAAATTGTCAAAATATAGATTTAAAAAGGGTTTTCCATCATAAGGCAGTAAAACAATCTTTTAAGAATATTAGTGTATTCCATGCTTAAGATTGGATTTATTTTCATTTTAAGCCTCTAAAACACTATCTTAATCATTAATAGACATAGATAAAAATATCTATTATTCATTACTTACTTGGTATGTTACATCCTTCCCACCTTTAGAAAATTGCGTCCCCGTAATTTATTTACTTATCGAATAAATGGGGGTACTTATCCCTCATTGCATTTTCAGATTCCCATGTTGCCTCTTCAATCATGTGGTTTTTCCACAAAACCTTTACCCGGTGAATCAACTTATTCCGTAACACTTGCTCCCTGTGGTCAAGAATCTAGACCGGTTGTTCCTCATAAGATAGGTTCTCTTCCAGCTGAACTACCTTTGGACTCAAAACATGAGATGGATCTGGCATATACTTTCTCAACATCGAAACGTGAAAAACATTGTGTACCTGAGATAAACTCGGAGGTAAAGCCACTCGGTATGCAACTGATCCAACTTTCTCCAGAATTTCGTATGGTCCAATGAACCTTGGAATCAACTTTCCTTTCTTACCAAATCTCATCACACTTTTCCAAGGAGAAACCTTGAGAAAAACATTATCACCTACCTGGAAAGATAGATCCTTCCTCCGGTTATCCGCATAACTCTTCTGCCTGCTCTGAGCTGTTCTCATGTGTTTCTGAATCAGCTGAACTTTTTCTGCCATCTCTTCTACCAATTCTGGTCCCATCAACTTCCTTTCACCCACTTCATCCCAGAAAGCTGGAGTTCGACACCGCTTCCCATATAATGCCTGAAATGGTGCCATCTGTATACTGGAATGAAAACTGTTATTATATGAAAATTCAACCAAAGAAAGATGTTGGTCCCAACTTCCCTGATAATCCATAGAACAAGCTCATAGCATATCCTCCAATGTCTGAATTGTTCGTTCTGACTGCCCATCTGATTGAGGATGAAAAGCTGTACTAAAATTTAATTCAGTACCCAATGACTTCTGAAGGCCTTTCCAAAAGTTAGAAGTAAACCTGGTATCACGATCCGATACAATGGAGAGAGGAACTCCATGTAACCTGACTATTTCTTTAAGATACAAACGGGAAAGTTGATCAAGAGAGAAAGTATCTCATATAGCAAGGAAATGAGTAGATTTGGTCAAACGATCAACAATAACCCAGATTGCATTATTACCTCGAGATGTCTTCAGTAATCCAACAACAAAGTCCATGGATATATTCTCCCATTTCCACTCTAGCATTGGTAAAGACTGAAGCATCCCTTTCGGTAACTGCCGCTCTGCTTTAACCTGTTGACATGTCAAACACTTCACAGTAAAATCAGCAATGTCTCTTTTCATTCCATCCCACCAGTAATACTCCCGCAGATCTCTATACATCTTAGTACTGCCTGGATGAACTGAAAACGGAGAACTACGAGCTTCACATAACAACTCTCTCTTCAACTGTGAATCACAAGGCACACACAATCTCTTCCCAAATCTCAAAACACAATCATTATCAATGTTGAATTCAGGCAACTTACCTTTCTGAACTAGCTCTACCTTTTTCTGCAACTCACTGTCTTGCTTCTGTGCTTGCTTGATTCTATCTAATAGAGAAGATCTCACTGATACCTGAAACAAAACAGAAGGACTTCCTGCACCAACAACTTCTATGCCAAATTTCATCAAATCCTTAACCAAAGGATCACGTTCCAAACGCAACATTGTTAATGAAGTATTACTTTTTCGACTCAAAGCATCAGCCACTTTATTTGCTTTTCCCAGATGGTAATGAATTGTACAATCATAATCCTTGATTAATTCTAGCCATCTCCTCTGTCTCATGTTTAACTATTTCTGAGTGAATATATACTTTAAACTTTTGTGATCGGTATATATTTCACACTTTACTCCATACAAATGATGCCTCCAATTTTTTAAAGCAAAAACAACAGCAGCTAATTCCAAATCATGTGTAGGGTAATTTACCTCATGAGTTTTCAACTGTCGTGAAGCAGAAGCAATTACCTGATCATTCTGCATTAGGACGCAACCAAGTCCTTTCAATGAAGCATCACTGTATATAACAAACTCACCATTCCTGGAAGGTAGTGCCAAAACTGGAGAATTCACCAATCTTCTTTTCAATTCCTGAAAACAATCATCACATTCTTTTGTCCAGATAAACTTAACACCCTTCCGAGTTAGCTTAGTCATTGGACTAGATAACCGTGAAAAATTTCTAACAAACCTTCGGTAATATCCCTCCAAACCAAGGAAGCTACGAATCTCGGTTACATTTGTGGGTCTTGGCCATTCTTCCACAACTTTTGTTTTTACAGGATCAACAGTTATTACATCTTTAGAAACAATGTGACCAAGGAAAGAAATTTGTTGCAAACAAAACTCACACTTGCTGAATTTCCCATACAGTTTATTTTCTTTTAAGGTTTGAAAGATAACCCTTAAATGTCTTTCATGCTCCTCTTTACTTTTAGAAAACACCAAAATATCATCAATGAAAACCACCACAAACTTATCCAAGAACTCATGGAAAATTATATTCATTAAGTCCATGAATACAGTAGGTGCATTGGTTAGCCCAAAAGACATTACTACAAATTCATAATGGCCATATCTCATACGGAATGTGGTCTTCGGAATATCTGCCTCCTTTACCTTCAGCTGATGGTACCCCGATCTCAGGTCAATCTTTGAAAAAAACTGAGCTCCCTGGAGCTGATCAAACAAATCATCGATATGAGGCAAAGGATATTTGTTCTTAATAGTGATATTATTCAAGGCTCTATAATCAATGCAAAGTCTCATAGAACCATCTTTCTTTTTAACAAATAAAATAGGAGCACCCCATGGTGATGTGCTAGGTCTAATGAAACCTTTTTCTAATAAATCTTTAAATTGCTCCTTCAACTCTAAAAGTTCAATTTGTGCCATTCGATAAGGGGGTTTTGAAATTGGCTTAGCATCGGGAACTAAGTCAACAGTAAACTCAACTTCCCGATCTGGTATTATTCCAGGCAACTCATCAGGAGAAACATCAGGATACTTATTTACCACTGGCACATCATTAATCTGAACAGTTACTTTATTTTCAACGACGTGTGCAAGGTAACATTCATTTCCATCTTTTACAAGTTTCTCGGCCTCTTGATATGTTATCAAAAGTAAGGGTTCATTCCTGTAAACAAACTGAAAGTCTTTCTGAAAAGAAACTTCTTTATCTCTACATTCAATCTTAGCATGGTAAATAGAGAGCCAATCTATACCCAGGATAACATCAAACTCTACTAGAGGTAGAACAATAAAGTTTTCAAGTAGGTTCTTTCCACAGATAAGTATAGGAAGATTCTTATAAATTCTTTTTGCCTCAACATTTCCCCCAGGCGTTTTTACCAAAAGTTCAGGAGTCATTTCTTGAGATGGTATTCCCATTTTACTAGAAAAGGTTTCAGAGATGAAAGAATGTGTAGACCCCGAATCAAACAACACACTGGCATAATCTGAAAAAAAACAAAGTACCTGATACAACTTCATTTGATGGACCGACATCTGCTGAAGTAGTTGCAAAGGATTTCAGCACCCCTTTCTGCTTGTAGTCTAACTGTTTCCCATCACTCAAGCTCTTTGTCGAACACTCGTTTGCATAGTGACCCATCTCATTGCACTTATAACATTTCACTAACTGTAAATCAAATTTGTTCTTACCTTCACCTTGATCCTTTTCAGTGCAATCACGAGCCTTATGTCCCATCTTACCATATCGATAGCACTTTCCAGAATTCAGAAGACATTCCCCAGCATGCCTTTTTCCACATTTATCACAAACTGGAAACTTAGTTCTCTTACCATCAGACTTTTTTGAAGAATTCTTACCTTTCTCCTGCCACCTCGGTCTCTTCTTCTGCTGGTTGTTATAGAACACTTGGTCATCGGCAAACTCCATTTTCACCTTCTCAGAACATCGAACAAGATCTTCATAACTTTTAAACTCACGAGAAGCTAATGCCCTTCGATATTTTGGATTTAATCCTGAGTAAAAACGATTGATTTTACTATCAAGGTCTCGGATAAAATTTGGAGCATACCTTGCCAATCGAGTGAACCTTTCTTCATAGGCAGCCACTGAGTCTTCTTCTTGCCTCAATTCCAAGAATTTATTTTCCATCCTAAGTCGAACAACCTTAGGAAAATACTTCTCAAGAAACATACCTTTGAATTCATCCCAGTCGAGAGCATCAATCTCATCAGCATCCCTGATATTTTTAACCATCGACCACCACTGATCTGCCTCACCCTCCAAACGGTAAATAGCAAGACTAACCTTTTGATTGTCTGAACACCCCATGACATCGAAAATCTTCTTCAGTGATTTAATCCACCCTTCAGCTAGCAAAGGGTCAGATGATCCTCTGAATGATGGGGGATGTTGCCTCATGAAATGTTCCACCACTGACATGTTCCTCTGCGGTTGATCTGGCTGATCTCGTGCATGGATACCACCACCATTTATAGCCTGAGTCAACTGTGCCATTACTGCAACAAACTGTTCAGTTCCAATTCCGACCATCTCAGGATGCTGATTCAGAAGGTTATTTCCTTCTGTATGCCTTCCTAGCACTGCCTCCCTGTTTCCTCTGTGGAAAACCATTCTGAACAAACATGTCTTAGATGAAGCAACATGGTAATCTTCAAATGCTATATCATTTCAAAAACATATTTTTGGATAATCATTTAATATAATTCTAACTCCTAAAGTTATCTAAACCGACCTCTGATACCAACTATAAGGCCCCAGCCTTAAACCTTACTTAATCTTGAGTTATTACAAGATTACACATTGAGGATCTTTTCGGGTTTAGAGTTTTAGAGAATTAGATCATAAAACTTTCATTACATTCAACATATAAACAGAGTGGTTACATAAAGATAGTATTCTTCATTCCCATCAATGGAAACACATTTAAAATAAAACATGGATTATTTCTTGACACTTCCTTGACACTATCATCATATCATGTACCTTTCCCTTGACCTATGAAAAACATTTCAAAAAAACTTGGGATGAGCATAAAAAGCTCAGTATGGGTTATAAAAACATGGAAAGGAAACATGAGTTCATATATACATAAGAATGAAATCATACTTTACCCATAAAACAAAGGCACATTAACATACCTCATAAAATCATGAATAAATCATAGAAATCATAAGACATAAAGGTAACTTGAGGCATTCATAACATTCTTACGTAGGGAGTAACCCTCCTGGTTACGTTTGGAATACCCATCATAGTATATTCCCTAAATATCTTCGGAGAAACCTTAACGTTTCACTCCTTCACGTTACCCAATGCATTGGAGAGATATAACGGGCTCACCCGCCCTTAGTTTATCACGGAACCACCCGTCTTCATAATAATGCCCAAGAACCATAACATAATCGTATCACATAAAACATGAATAAAGGAAACATAACATTTACACATTTCAATCACAAGATATCAATACAACACAAAAAACATTGTGAAAACCATTTTCAATACCAAAAGAAAGGAAAAGTAAAACATGGTATTTATTTTTCTTTTAAAAAGAAGGTATGACTTGTAGAGGAAGCCGAAACTCAAATAACGGTCACGACGGCGGAGAAGTCGTTGTCGCCGCATACGTACGACAAAAACATTCCCTTTTGTCGTTTAGTAAACGATTCGTATAAAAAAGATTCCTTTTGAATAAACGTAAAAGTCAAAGGGGTTTATACACCGTATAAAAGAAAGTTGTGTATAAAATAAAATATGCCTCAATGAAAGGAGATTGAGATGAAGTCCCATACCTCGTATCCGACTTGACCTGACCGTTCTTTAATCTCCTGAATAATAAACTTGAGTTAATATTTACTTTCTTATGAACCTTTTTCAAGTTCATTATTCCTTTTATACCATGTTATGAACATCATGTAATCATTTAATTTAATAATGTTCATTTTGTCGGTATTTGGTTCTTAAGTCAAAAATAGACTTCTTACACTTACATGTTGTTAATTTGGTCAAAGGTTCATTATATCCAGAATTATATTAATGATTTGGATAACATATATATCATATATATTCATAATATACATGTATTTATAATATTACATCACATTTAGAGGTAAGAAATGAAATGCACCGTTCATGGAGACGGTAAGCCGTACGTACGCATGAATGCTACTTCCATTTCTATTTCGTATTTTCTGGAATGGAATCATAATGATATAAGAGTATATTATAATTCCAGTATAATAACATATATAATATCATTAACTTTATCCTTTAAACATCCCACATATGGTATTAACGAATCAAATCACTTTCAGGGGGCGGTAGTCCGCACTTCCTAAAATGAAGATATCGTGTTTACCCATAATGGAAACCATCAGGGTATGCCCAAAATGAAAAAAACAGAAGCTTAAGGAAAACATAAACATATTATATATCATATATAAAAATAGTGACATCATAATGGCCACCTTTGAAGGTGTTAAATGAGTATTGAACAATCATCGTTTCGGGAGGCAGAATTTCGCCATCCACGGAAACCGTATGTTCTTTAACCATTTGATGTAGTTGTGTGAGAGTGTAGCTCAAATAAATCTTATAAAAACATCCTAGTATATTGAATATACTGGTGTTGTTACAAAAGAAGTAAATAAAAAGAGTTTAGGGGGTTGGAGAAGCACAATAAAACAAATGAACATGAGAGAATGAATTACCTTTAAAAGTGTAACTTCTTTTGATTTGAGCCTAAAGGCTTCCTTTGAAAGGATTCTGCCCAAAGGGAATCCTCTAGGATGAGGAGAGGGATGTGGAGAGAGTAAATGGGCAGGGGTTGGCCTAGCCAAAGGCTTGAGGAGTGTGTGAAATGAGGTAGAGGTGGGGGACTTTTATAAGAGGAGAGGAGGGGCACTTTTGGAAAGTAAAGAAATATTGCTTTATTTGAAAATGTGTTTCGGTTTTAAAAGGTCCCACATTGATATAATTCGTGGATAAGGTGATAAGGGTTCTAAATACACCAATCCAATAAGTTTTGGACATGTTTAGTTCATATATTTTACATTATCTTTCCATTTTATTTAAATCGTCAAATAATGATGTCATCACTGCATCATTATTATGTCATAAATAATTTAATTTATTTAATGTCTAAAAATTATAAAAAAATAATATGATGTATTAAATCTTTTTATATTTCCAATGACTATTTATAATCAAAAATATGATCTTTATAACCCCATGTAAAAATTGTTTTCGTAAAACATATTATGTTTGTGTCATTTTTACTTTTACATTAAATAAAAAGTTATTTATGTCATTTCCAAACCAAAGTGTCTCCATGGGGTCCCCAAGTTGACCCATGGCTTGTATTGGTCGGCCATGACACAACCAATAAGGTTGGGACATTTTTCTAGGTCATTTCATATTATTAAATCATTACTTATACCTTAAACTACCCTAATTACCACTAATCGCGATTAAAAACTTAATAAGTTACTATTCACCAAAAAAATTATTTTCATCCCATTGAACCACATTTTACTTCTTAATGACAACCATGTATGTAGGATTTTCAAAATTCAATACACATTAGTGGTAAATTTTCATTTGACTGAAAAATCAGTTTGCTTGATTACCACTTAGTGGTTTCACTATTCATCAAAAATTGGAGTTTTTCAGAAAATTACCAAAAATTAACCCTAAGCTATATTTGATATTCCGAATTCAAAAATGAAGTCTATTTTACCAAATTAAAAACATATAAGTCACATTAATTAATTTAATAATTAATTCCCGCTGTCAGAGCAAATAACGTGTTTTTGTAAAACAATAAGTATCAAAAGATTGACACCAGTTTAAGTCTAATTTCAAAGTGAAATTGATTCCAATGACCAATGTTGGATTAAATGGTAAAAATATATTCATATTACACATTAATACCAATTCAAAAGATAATCTAATCATATAAATAAATTAGATTAAAAAGCAGTTTTGATGTAAAATGCAGTATTTTTCACTATTCATTAAAAAATGAACATTGTAAGAAAAATACCAAAAATTCACACAAAGTAAATTTTGATGTCCCAATCATAAAGAATAAGTTTATTTTGACAAACATAGTTTATAAAATTGTCAAAAGATAGATTTAAAAAGGGTTTTCCATCATAAGGCAGTAAAACAATCTTTTAAGAATATTAGTGTATTCCATGCTTAAGATTGGATTTATTTTCATTTTAAGCCTCTAAAAAACTATCTTAATCCTTAATAGACATAGATAAAAATATCTATTATTCATTACTTACTTGGGATGTTACAATTTCCTTCCAATCCATTTTCCCTCATAGTTTTAATAATTTTCAACTATTATGATATAAATTATGGTTAATTTATTTGATATATGATTTCTTTCTTTTTGATTCAATTATTATTATGATATTTATTAGTTATTATCCAATTGTTACAACATTGGTGGTCCCTTTATTTTCCCTACTATTTATTTAGGTTTGCATGTGTATGGTGATATGCATAATACACTTGGCATGTGAGAATGCTCCAAAATGAAACTAAATGAGATTACATGGAATTAAGATAAATGATTTAATAATAAAAAAGGTTTTATCTATTTTATATGAATTTTAAATGATACCATGGTCATTTATGGCCACACCTCAACCAAGATGTTATTGATTGGTTTAAGCGAACCCACAATGGGTTACCAAATATGATGTGACACAATGGAATATGATGGGTTCCCTAGAATATTTCTTTATTATTATAATCAAATAATTTAGAGGATAACATGGTCGTATAATTGGATAAAATGGGTATTGGGAAGAGGTTGGGTGTGTATTTATATCATAGTGTAAAGTATATATTGGTGTTGGGTGAATTGTTATCCCATGTCAATCCTTGTAATATTTGGGTGTGTTTTGGGGATGTTTTTTATATTCTTGGGACATTTTAAGAAGTGATTACATTATATAGTTAGTCATTTTAATTATGTTAAATGATTATTAGCCTAGAAAGGGGATGAATGTAATGCCAACCTAGACATATAATTAATACAATGTTGGGTGTAATGATAACCTTGAGTGGTCATGTATTACAAGATGGGTATAATGCTAACCATAGATGGATAGATGACTTGGATGGAGTGTAATACTAACCATATATTTATTTGAGAACTGTATTGGGTGTAATTCCAACCAAACACACTCATAATACATGGATTGGGTGTAATTCCAACCATGTATGGGTGATGTGACTTGGGTGTGGTGTAATTCCCACCACAGACATACATGAAGAGGCATGTTGGGTGTAATAGAAAACACACACAGACTTATAACATGGGTTTAGTATAAGTAAAAATGTGGATATATGGATAGTTCTGGTTTGGTGTACTTCCAACTTAGGGTTTGTTAGATGGATGAGTTGGGTGTACTGCTAACTATAGAATATTTTATTTCACAGTTGGTTTACTCCCAACTAGTATCTATGAGATTGTGGGATGAAATCACAGATATAAATTATTTTGGACCTTTGTATTTTTATGTGATATTTTTAACCTTGACACCAACACTAGTTGATGTTGGTGCGGAAAATCCTAGTTATCATGAAGAAACCAGATGATATTATGGGTTTTTATTTCTGGTTCTTTATTTACATCATTATATAACAATAGTATGCACTTATATTTACTGTAAATTCTTAGGGCTATCATTGGTGATAAACAACTTAGTTATACTAACAACCTACATCGAAACCCCATTACCTGAGCATACTTTTTGTTACATGACCGTGGTAAGGGAAAATTCCCTAATTCCATGGATATATGAGATAAAGGAACTTGGTTGGAATTGTGAGGTGGGACCGGTCGAGTAATTAAGACCTATTTAATTGTTTTCTCTAACAATATTTATTTTTTGACCATTAATTATATGATATTACCATGGGAGATATTATTCATATATTTATCACTCCTATTATGTTCAATACTAATGCATTATGATGTTGAAAAATGATATGAAATATGACGGAGTTCATGAGAAGATGTGAAGTCCAGAGGATTCACTGATATAAAATACCAACTTTAGAAAATCTAGAGTTATATAAGAATGATTTTTGAGTTAACATTATAAACAGTTTCAATAATATAGATTTTCTTAGTCTAGAAGATCATATATTGAGGGGAGTGGAAGATTATGAAGTTGAGAATCCCAAAGATGAGGAAATTATAATCTATGATGACGAGTTATGTAGAAGAATATTTAAATTTATTTGGATAGAGTTTGAATGATGCATTAAAGTTATGCAATAATATATCTGAAATCTCAAGAGGCACTTCAGATTAAGTTAAAAGATAATAAAGGTTGTTTATGAATGATTTGAACATTTTAAAAGGTAAACATAAATATATGGATTAATAACTTATTGATTTGAATATGATGATATTGATCTATACTTCAATATATAAATATAAAATGTTGTAAGTAATGATTCTATCTGATATTTGAGGGAACAATGTTAAAGATTAACTAAGAGTTTAATGTGAATATGAATTGGTCATGAAAGATTCATGAAATTAATTAAATGATAAATAAAGATAATTGAGAAAGTGGGAAATTTAAAGAGATTAATTACCAAGGCCCACACTACTACATTTAAAAAATGTTTCAATATTCTTTAATGACTATAAATGGAGGGGGATCTCTTTTATATAATGCTGCATATGAGAGGGTAGATACCATAAGTGAAGAGATTTAGAATCTATCCTTCATGTTTTTAATAATTCACGGGATGAAGAATTTAATGATCTAGAACCTGAGGTTTCAAAGTTTTAGTAAGAAGATTCTAAATGTTTAGAAAACAGAAGTTAGAGAGCATGACTAACATTTTGTTTAAGCCCACCAATGTTCCAAAATTGAAGTACATAAATATTTAAATAATCTTGAAGTAGTGATATTATAAATAATGTGAGAAAGGTCAATTATCACCATCCTATAAAAAGTTTAAAAGATTATTATCTTAAATAAGTGAACAACACCAGTGACCTCAACACAACATAAGTTTCTGAAATTGAGGATCAAGAATAAGTGAGCATGGCCTAATTTTTAAATATTATGAAGGATAATAGAAAGATCATTACTCATTATGGAATAAAATTAAGTGTTAATGAAACCTAAATATAAAGTAACTTATTCATTTCATTTGAGTTACCATTGTAAAGTAGTGGGAGATAGTATATAGATATTATCAAGAGAAAGTAAGGTTTTATTGAATATATAATATTGTTTTAAGGATGATAACTTCCCACACCCCTTGTAATCATTGTTGATAATATTGTATAATATATGTCTCATATTGGAAGTGAACACAATAAGGGGTAGATACCCATACTGGGATCAACCATTTAAAAATTAACATGTTTTGTTCTTTTTTTACTTTTATCTTACATACAGTGTGATTGTATTGGATAAAATAAAATATCTATTTATCCTAATATGTGAAAATGCTTGAGTACTAAAATGGGGTAAAATTAAAGTGAAAATAATTCACTAAAACTTGTATAAACTAATTTAACCCTCTCGGTATGGAAGATCAAACCTATTGGGTACTTCAACTAGTATCATAGATCAAGGTTACACCTCTAATTGGATTTAAATTTTTTCTTAGTCTTTTTTTAATTTATTTACATAAAGTATTTGAGGAAGGTTTTGAGACATCTCATTTATAAGATAAGGTAGTTATATCTATCAATATAGAGTTTTATGGTAGAAAATTACAAAATTAGAACAAGGGTGAAGCTAATAAGTTAAGAAAGATAACACTTGTGAAAAGAGAGAATGAGGATTCACCACCAAACAAAGGTATTAAAAGTGTTAATGTTTAATTCATATATATTTATTACTATACTATTGAATATTAAATTATAATATGTAAATATAGTGTGGAAATTTAATAAATTAGTGATATTTATTCAAAATTTAAAGAATATTAAAAAAAGTTCATGCTAAATCTTATATATATATATATTTGATTATATCAATGATCTATTGGATGAAAAAGAATAGATGTATTTGTATATAAATATTTTTGGTAATTGAATTAATTTATAGTTTACAAAAATTTAACACTCACACAAAATATGTGGATACAAAGAATAATCCTTATTAATTTGAAAAGAAATGTTTCCTCTAGTAGAAGGATAATTTTAAAATAATTATTTAAAGAAAATTTTGATTAATAAGGTTTTAAATATATGATTCATAGTGTAGAAAAAACTAAAAAAGATATAATTTATTTAAAGGATACCTATTTGAATATCAAATGATAAATAATAAGTGATCTTGACCATTCCATGTAAGATATGAGTAAGTTTCATGAATAATAAGTTGACGTGATGGGAAAAGAATAAGAAGGTAGAATGAAATATGGAGAGGATGAGAAAAGTACCCTCAAAATGAAGTACTTTTAACTCAAAGTTAAATTGAGAAATTTGAAAGTGGATCAACATAAAACTTCCAAACAAGGTGAAATAAGTGATGAATCCATGAAAGAATCTAAAGACTGTATTAAATATAAAAAGAATAATTCTTGTGTAAAGAAGTGTTTAAAATTATATAAGGATAAATCCACTATAGGGTAACTAGAAAAGGTAACCCTTACTCCAAATTTTTTTGTATGTACTAATATTGATTCCCTAGAATGTGTAGGTTACAACATAAACTCTGGTTAAATGTGGGTTGTAGAAAAATTTGGGAAGTCCAACGATTCATAAAATATGGGTTTGATCAAGAGAAATAATTATTTTTCCTAAAAGTAAGTGTAACAAATCGGCCTAGGATTCCACCAAACTTGGCACCTGACCCAGCTCCCCACATGGCCTGAAGGGAATTATTAATCTCCACATGCTGGAAAATGGTGCCTGGGAATCATAGGAATCCATTTTTTAATGATTTATCCCAAATTAGTGATAATTATACAACATAAAAAATAAATAAAAGAACCAAAATAAATAAATATGAAAAATAGTTCATAACCAACTAAAATAATCCAAAACATTTTAATAATAAAAACATCATCCATAGATACAAGGATATGATAGGGAAATATATACAACACTAAATAACAATAAAAAACTACAAACTAACTCGAGTTGAGCCTAAACCATCTCCATGAAACCTTAAGTTTCTCACCACCACCCAACTCACCCCGCGTCCTCCACAAAGAACAAAGGAAAAGTCCAACTGAAATCCAAGAACCTTAAATATATAGGCATGAGATAAAATTACTTGTAAGTCTTCAAAATCCACTGAAACAATGAAAATAATTCCATACTAAATTCATCAATTGTTGTTTGAAAATAAAGCTAAAAAGTAAGATTTTCAAATATATATTATAGAAAACAAAAAAAATCCATAATCTCCTTTCAAAAACATTTATCATTGTTTTTTAATGCTAAAAACAAATTATTTGGAAAAAAATACACTTGCATAAGACATTTCAAAACCACACAGCTGTTTACATTTCTCAAAAACTACTCATTTTTTTATTTAAATTAAAATATTTACTTTAAATTATTTCACCGAATAAATACATCTTTAAACCAAAAAAAACATTTTTAAATCCAATTTAAAAACTCACACAAGAGCCTTCAAATTAAAAAAACGTTTTCTAACATATTTAAAAACTCATCTTACAAAAGAAATAACCCAAAACAAAAATGGGTGAAGCAAAACAAATCACACACACATATCACAAGTAATGTAACCAAATATGAATAAGGAATGGTTCCATAACAATGTAAGCAGGGGATATAATATAAATTAATACTAGATAAAACTATCCTATATCAATAACTAATCAATAAAACTCATTTTTTATGGGATCTACCCTAGATACCTAATATGTGAAGCACCTATACATATAACAATATTCCAACCTACAAACCAACTACTGGAATGGACTGATGTTCACTCCATAAGTCATCCAAGTATACCACATGAGCCTTATTATGATGAAAAACCCCTCTTATATCTTATTCCAATCATGATTGGAGGTCCACTAGTGGTGTGTGAACCAACAATAATAATAAGCTAGATCACTCACTTAGAAACTAGGTTCCCAATACCAAAAGGGGGAAGTAAAGAAAAAGAACAAACAAACCAAGTCTAACACATAAAGAAAAATAAATTACTAATCCTCACTCCCCTAACACCTAAAAATTATTATCCCCATATATATATAATGCACTTACAACATAAAAAATCACATTTCCACTCATGGAGAAGAAACATGCATCACATAGTGATAAATAACCCACACGAGGGGTGAACAAATAAATGGGAAATAAATGGGTGTATTTTATATAAACCATTATTAAACAAAATCACCAACCAAGACTTTAAAATTAAAACATGACATGAAATCATAATCCCTTTATAATTCCCAAAAAACAAAACATTAGGAATTTCATAGAAAATGGTTGAAATCAACCACACTTCTAAAAACATTTAAAATCCACTCTTTAACAAGGGTCTTCCTCTTTGAAAACAAAAATAAAGAAAAATACCATATATTCTCTTATTTTTTAGAGGACTAACCATGGAATTATTACAAGGGTTAAACCATAAATACATTTTAAATCACCATTTTAAATCTATCAAGGAACACCCTTTTAAACCTCTTTGAGGTCATCACCTGAATTAAAAACCATGTTCCATTTAAAAAATTGTTTTTAATCATTAAAAACAAAATATATATTGAAATAAAATTTAAATCATGAAAACCATTTACAAAATCCCCTAAGTAATTTAAAAAAATCTTAGAAAAATAAAACATTCCATTTAAAACATGAAAACATGGAATTTTTATGAGAAAACTCTTATGATAATCTTATAAAACAAAGAAAATGTTTCAAATAACCTAAAATTCATCACATATATTCATACTTTCAATATAAAATAATTTATAAAGAATAATAAAACTTTTAATTCCAAAATGAAACAATTGTATAGAAACTCCTACATTGAGGAGATGATAATCAAGAAAACAATTATCACCTTTAATGGAGCACATTACAACGGGAATAGAAATGAAATATAATAACCCTAAGCACCAAAAATACCCAAAATTAGATCCACATGTATCCCTAAAATATGCCCCAATATATCTACGGTTCATGGTGGAAACCAAATCTAAGAGAAAGGATAAAGGGAATGGAAGAAGAAAGAAATAGAGGTATAAATATATCAAATCCTCTTGGAAATTTCAAAATAGTGGAAAAAAATAAAAGATGTATGAGAGTGGAGGTCCTCCTTGGTCTCCTAGGGGTTGGCCAATGTGAATAGGGGAGAAGAGGGGTGAAACCCCTCTTAATTAGAGAGACCATTTTGGGAAATTCCCCAAAATTTTAAACACTTAGACATGACCCATGGTTTAACCACACATATATACAAATCATTCAATAAATGTGCATCACCCAAAACTTAGACACAAAGAACCCACATGGTTTTCCAAACCATGCACCAACCGTGTGCCTGCCTCTGCCTAATCCAAAGAGACTGCTTAGTTTATAGGGAGCTCCACACATGATGAAAAAATATATGGAAGCTATAAAATATATATTTCTCACCATGAAAGGCCCTTCCAAATTAGAATCACATGGTTACTACTAACTTTGTGTTCTAATCATGATTCTCCCAAAAATCATCCAAAAACTTTAAATTCTAGCCCAAAAACCACTATAACTCAAAAAAACTCAATATAATATAAAATAATAAAAAAAACACAGTGACATGGGGGGTGTCACAAAATACCCACCATGCCACTTTATACCCCTAGAAAGTTCATTTGAAGATAAAGGTGAGAGAAAAAGAAAGATCCAAATAGGTGATAAAGAAAAGAACCTCTCAAGACCACTCAACCTCAAAGAAAACAACAAAAATCCTTAAAACTATCAAACCGATCAACCAGAAAGAAGTAAAAATATCTAATAAAAATGAAATAAAACCCCAATATATAAATCCTATTAAGAATAGGATACTGAACATGGTCTCCCCACTATTTATAATTTCTTTAACATGGATGCACTAAAGGTAAAATACCAAAATTGATTCCTCAAACAACTAAGAAACCATGAGAGACTCTCAACCCAAAATCACTTTGAAACCAAAAGGAAGGAAGAATACCAATAAGAAGAAAAAAGAGAATGACTTGACCTCTCACCTCATGTCATGACACATATATAACCTATGTTCAAAACCGAAACACCCTCACATGGTGCATTCGAACATTTATATCCAAACACCAGTTAGTAAACCAAACTCATCTCATAAGGCACACACCCTAGTCCCCCAATCGTGCACCCATGTCCTATCTCATGTCCCAAAAATAATCACTTCAAAGGATCGACACAATAATAAGCACAACCCACTACATCCAATAATAGTTTTCTCAAGCAATAAGGCTCATTAAAATGACACTCACAACCAACCACAAGAAAAAAGTAAAACAATAAAAATACCTCAAAATCTACCCATGAGGGAGAGGGGTGAGAGGGAAGGGGGAATTTCACAATAAAAACTAAGCCTGCATAAAATTAAATCTAAGGTTATCCATAGGAAACACCTCAATGAGGGGAAAAACCCAAAATATTCCAAAAACTATAACTGAAGCTCCAAAAACAAGATTATAACCATCAAAGGGAATGACACAAAAACAACACATTCACAAAATGATCGAACCCGATACCTCTTTGGAAATCCTATATTAGAAAACATTTTAAGATGACCCAAACAAATTCAATAGAGTAAAACTCTTGGATACTTTAGATAAGAGGTCTTAACATGCCATGGAGCCCCGCATTGGAAGCACACAAGTGATATTTTATTCCCATAAGAAAGACCCATTACTCAAATATTTAGATCACCATGATTTTGATCTTTACTTTCCTAGTTACACTTATACCCAATATGATTCTACTACACATTATATAGAACTAAGGCATCACCTTCCACAGGCTGCTTATACTGGTTAGCTTCCATTCGCATGGCCTCACTGACATCCTATTGAAAATATGTCAATCCCAATGCAAGGATAGCTAAGCCGAAAGTCTAGGTGAAGAAAAACTTTAATGAAATGAGATTTATCTACATCATTGTTCACCAAATTTTTAGGGAAGATGACCAAATTAAAAAATTTATTAGTGTGATACCTTAATAATAATTCTACATGATAAAAGAACAGAGACTCTAGATATTAATTCACTTTCAAAACCTCAAGAAAAAACAAAAAAAAATTACATACCAAAGAGCTCTCAATAAATTCCTTCACATAGATGAGAAGGTACCATCGAATCCCAACACACTGAGATAAAACTGATAATAAAGTTCTCAAAATTTCTCACCTGCAAACCTCGAAGTGCCCCAATAGAATTCAGGATCACCTCAATCTCACTTAAAACACCTCACTTATTTTACTGACCCTTGATTACCACTAATAAAGGAATATTTTGATTAAAAAAATTCCAAAATGTAGCTTGAGATAAAGGATGGTTCCACATCCACTACTCCACTCAAAGTCCGGGTAATTATTAAAAGCAATTAAAATCTTTTAACCATTCTAGAATTCATACTAAAAATAAAATAAGACATGAATCATTTCAATGTATTCCTCAAATAATAAACTCTTCACATTCCAATAAACAGGCCATCAAACAAGGTGCACATCATTCACACCAAGAAAAGATAATTTTCTTTTGAAATCAACTATTTCAATAAGGAATTTTGAAATCGACCTCTATTAATTTTTATCCTCAAAAACCAAGAAAACAAAACTTTAAAAATAAAACAACTTCAGTGGAACACACACACATTTCCCCAAAAAGGAAAGTCACAAAAATCCCAATTCAAAATCCCATTTTTGTTTTGAAAACCAAGCATTCAATAAATGATCATCAAACTCATTTAAATTTTAAAAACACTTTTTAAAATTATTTTCAAAACAAAATATTCCATTAAAATTAATAAAAAAACAAGGTTTAGAAACAAACAATTCAATAAACCTATTTATTTTTCCAGATAAGGTTTTAAAAATATGAGCACAAACAAAGCACTGTACATGCATTCAAACAAGGTTCATAAGAACCACATCTAGAAAGGGAATATAAACACTCCTTAATACACCTCCAACAATGGGGAATCAATTTTTGAGAAAAAAATATTTATTCAATATTTTAAAACTCAACTCAAAACTCAACTTCCCCTAGATGTTTGAGGTTTAGGATGAGAAAGTGATAGTTAGACTCTACCCTACCTTTCCTATCAAGTTCTAATAACCTTAATATCCTTTCTACTAGGACATTCTAAAATTACAAGGTCTACACATGAAGTTTAGGCTCTTATAAAAATAATCTAATCCACTGATACCATTTTTTAATGAACTAGATCGGGCTTCCCCTGAACCCAACACCTAACTAAGGGAACCATAAGGAACAAGGGAATTACCAATCCCCATCTGCTAGAAACCAATTTCTAGGCCTCACAGGAATCCCTTTGGGAACAATTTCTCCCAAATCATGGATAAAAAGACAACAGAATAAATAAATACAATATCTTAAATAAAAAAACATTCCAAATAGGTCATAACCAAATAAACTAATACAACCCATTTGATAAATAAAAAAATAATCCATATACATGAGAATACAATATGGAAATATATACAAAAATAACTAAAAATAAAAAAGCTACAAACCAGGTCATGCTGAGCCCAAACAATCTCCACACAGCCTCATATTTCTTACCACCACCAACTCACCCCACATTGGCCATGATGAAAAAATGATGGGTACAACTAAAAAACTAGAACCTGAATTATATAGGCATTATATAAAAAACCTAGTAGGGTGTGAACTATGTAGTGTAATAATATAGATCTCCTACTTAATATGTAGGTTCCCATGACCAAAATGGGTAAGTGAGGTAAAAGAATAAACAAGCCAAGTCTAATGCCTAATGCACAAGAAATGTCTAACACTCACCTCCTCACACACAACATTGATTTGACCCATATATATAATTAAAAAACAACATAAAAAGAACATTCCCACATAAGGGTAAACAACATGCATCACATAGTGATAAAGAACCCACATGAGGGGTAAACAAATCAAGGGTAAATCAATAGTTTCCTTTTATATAAACCCTTTTAAAACCAAAGTGCCTACAAGTCCTTTAACACTAATTTTTTTTTCATAATTCCAAAACCTTTATCATTTCACAAAAACACTAATTTAGTAATTTCTTAGAAAATGGTGGAAATCACCCACACTTTTAATTTTTTTTAAAGCCATCCTAAAAAAAGGGTATTCCTCTTTAAAAATGAAAACAAGGAAAAAATAAATCCATTCTATTATAAACTATTTAAAGTATCCATGATAGAATTTTCACAATGGTTAAACCACACACACATTTCAAAACACCATTTGAAATTTATTAAATAACCCCATTTTAAATATTTTTGAGGTAAACACCAAAATTCCAGACCAAGTTCCCTTTAAAACAAAGTTTTAACTCATTAAAAACAAAAACTAGATTAAAATTCAATTAGCATCATAAAAAAAATAAAAATAATCTCCTAGGGAATTATAAAAAATATTAGCACAATAAAAAATTCAATTTCAAATTTGAAAACCTTGAATTTCAAAGGGAAACCACTTATTCTAAGATCAAAACAAGAAGAAATAGTTTCAAGTCACCAAAAATCCACCACATAAATTCATACTTTCAATAAAAATGAATTTATAAAGCATAATCAGATTTTTAATTTTGAAATAAAACAACTCCATAGAAACACTTACCTCGAAGAGATGATAATAAGGCCAAAACTTGTCACCTTCAACGGAGAGCACACCCATATGAATATAAATGTTATATAATAACCCTAGACATGAAAAAACACAACATTAGATCCAATTTTAACCCTAAAACTATCTAGAAGAGATATAGGGTTCATAAGAGAAATTAAATCCAAGAGAGAAGAGAAAGGGAAATGAAGAAGAAATAAATGGAGTAATAAATACCTCAAATTCTCTTGAAAATCCCTAAATAACAGCTAAGAATCGAAGGAGGTGGAGGGTGGAGCTCCTCCTTGGGATACTTAGGGTTCATTGATGTGAATGGGGGAGAATAGGGGTTAAAACTATCTTAATTTGAGAGGTAATTTTGGAATATTCCTCAATATTTTAAACCCATAGATAAGATGTTTGGTTTGGTCACACAGTTTACCAAACTATGCACCGACCATGGGAAACCCACTACCTTGACATAGAGCACCGAAATGTTTTGTCCACATAATTTTACACAGCATTCACTGACCACACACCAAACTCTACCATAGAAAAAGAGTTCACTTGGTTTTTGGGGAGCTCCTCATGGTTTATTAAATTGTGTGGAAGTAGTAAAAAATGGATCTTTCACCATGATAGTCCCATAAACACATGAATTTTATGGTTAATACTATCTATAAATCTCATAAAAGACTATAAACTTTAAATTATATCTCAAAAACTATTGGAACTCAAAAACACTCAATTTAAGATAAAATAATACAAAAAAAAAACAACACAATGACATGAGGGGTTTCACAGGAATCTAAAAAGAATAAATTTTTAGTTCAAAAATAGAAAGGGGTAAAAGTTGGATAGAATATTTCAAGAAGGGACAAAAAAATATTTATTGGATATATTTGGTTCTATGAAAAGTTAATTCACAAGTCCGATGATCATTGTTATAAATTTTTAATCATCAGAAGATAAAGGAAACTTACATTAAGGGGGATGAAAGCTAAATCTAAGAGAAATATTTCTAGGTATAAAAAATTTACATAGAGGAAGGTAAATCTGTTTACTTAAAATAGATTTGAATATCTTAAAAAATTTTATGGATGTTCTAATATGAGTTTTCGTTGTGATGATTAGTTCTAGTTTACTTCTATCAATCATGATTCATTTAATATTAAAAGAATAATGACATCAAAGATGAATAAAAATCAAATAAATAATGATGTCGAGTCTACCATAGGGTGTATGAAAAAGGATGATACTAAAAAAACAACTAATAATAATTTAAAGAAATATGTTACTCCTAATAAGTGATGATTCTAGAGGGTAATTAAATAACACAACCTGGATAGTTTCAGTCAATCCACAAACATTATTGTTAAATGAATAAAGTTAGAACATCAATAAAAAACAATATGAGAATGAAACTAAAATATTAGTTTAGTTGAAGATATTTATACTTATTAAGTTGAAATTCATGAAAAGTTACCTAATGTAGGTATCCCAAGTATTTTTAAAAATCTATTTGGGATATCTAAACAAACTACACATGTACCTAATGAATGCTTGATTTTATGGCAAACAAAGTTAGAAGAGAGAAAGAAAAAATATTCAAGTAAATGAAAGTGAAGGTTTATGATATCTATTTTGAAAAAGGAAGTTCCACATGTTAATAAATCTTAAAATAAGTAGAAAAACATGTAACCTTAGGATATTATTGTTTATAAACAAAAGGTTCAAATAATAAAAAAAATTGTGGAGATAAAAATATTAGATTTTTATCTGGTTGATAAATACCTCTCAACCTTGATTCTCAAAGTAAACATTGAAGTTAAAACCTTTTCCCCACATATTTTGTGTCTATTTCTCCATATAGGGAATTGAAGTTGATACAAGTATTTTAGGGGAGATTTAATATAATTAATGTTGTTAATATATACAATAAATTGGAATATATCTATTATAGAGTACTCAATTTCAATTGGTTTCAGTCATAACATTTCATTTGTTATCATCCAAGACAAAGAAGGTGGATAGAGGCTATACCAATATGGAAAATTAAATTAAAAAATTTCTAGATATCAAATTACTATGTAAATATGAAAGTTTTTTAAGTTATGGAATGTGTGATTTTTTGAAATTTATAAATTTTAAGTAAAAGAGTTGGGATTTTAGAAAAGCCAGATAGTTGATGTTCTAAACATTGTAATTCCATATTACGAGATTATGAATATTAAAATTTTTGAAATTTAATTTTGACTTTAATGGGGTATTTTGACTATATTTCTCTTTCCTTAAATGAAAAATAAATTCTAAAAATAAGGGGATAAATTTATTATTTAAATAAAAAAAATTGTAACATTGATGGAGACAAACTTTCTTTGTTTTAGATGTTTTTAATATATTTATTGAGAAGAATGAAAGAGATTACTTTAAAATCATTTAAACAGACCCCAACTAAGATCCCTAAGTTGTTATCACATGATGAAACATTTGTAGAAAAAAATTATGTCTAATTTAATCAATATTTAATTTCTACATGTAGAATTAGTGTTGATTAACTTATTGGTCACTCTTTAAGTAATGGGATTCTATATGTCTCTCAATATAATCATGTTCTTCTTATATAAGTATAGAGAAGATGAAATTTTAGTTATTATGAGGTTAATAATCCCATACTTTTGAACCATTGAAAAAATTTTCAATAATAGGGACCAA
This sequence comes from Viscum album, assembly GCA_963277665.1. Classification (NCBI taxonomy): domain Eukaryota; kingdom Viridiplantae; phylum Streptophyta; class Magnoliopsida; order Santalales; family Viscaceae; genus Viscum; species Viscum album. The sequence continues at coordinate 284,236,325 of OY728129.1, forward strand.
GAAACATATAAAAAAATTATGAGACCATTTACTTTAGTTTATATTATGTATTGAAAAAAATCTAAAAGGGGGAATTGAATAACCCAATGTATTATGACGACGAGTGTTGTATTTATTGTAAATGAGAAGTAAATTCAATGATAGTTAAATTAAATATTTTATGAATTAAGGATTAATAATGAATAAGATGAATCTAATAAAAGAAGAAGTTTATCCTTTTGATTAATAATTAAATATTATTAGAAGAGAAGTCTCACTTGGACGGTGAGATAAAGCTATGATGAATGTACAAGAGATGTTTCAAAAGTCGTGGATGATGAGATAATGTTTAGTTGAATGTATAATTGGTGTTTTAGTGGTTATTAACTTCTAGAATATATCACTGAAGGGGATTTTGAGCCTGAATTATTAATCATATTGATAGAATGAGTATCTATGAAAATAATGATGTTGGGGAGATTGATGATTATGTTACTGATACTATAGTTTAAAGATATATATTTTAGGAAGTAGCTACATTTGTTGATTGTTTTTATAATATTTTAAGGGATTTATGATATGTTTTCAAAGGTTATTTATTGAATCACTATCTAATATAAATTTTGGCTATATTTGAATGAGATTGAATCTGGATGTAATTATGATAAGTTTTTAAAAATATTATTCAGATTCTAATTTTTTAGGATTAAGGAATCATATATATGAGGATTTTTGATCAATACTTAGTGAAAATAAATGAATAGTAATGATGATTATTTAATTTAATTTATACTAAAAATTATTTATGGATTTTTTAAGAAAATGTCATTGGGTTTATTAACTGAAAAAACTACTAAGGAATTAACTTAGATGATATCAAAGTTGGAATCCATACATGTATAAATAAGTAATTACCGAAACACTATTTCTATAAGTGTAACATTACCTAAAGGATGAATTTATTTGATATGTTGAGTGGAGAAATATTATGATTTTTACACCGTGAGACTTTATAATATATTTATTTTTAACAAATTCAATGTGTTTGATAGGTTGTGATGCACACAACATCAAACTTAAGTGAAAAATTCCTTATTAAAAAATATATAAAATAAAATAGATAAATAAATAGTTTAATGAAATTGATAAATTCAAGTAATAAAATCAATTAATAAAATTCATGAAATAATTTATAAATGATAAGGAATGTTATTCTAGTAATTATTGTCCAAAAAAAATTTTTGTTTAAAAAAATTGTTTTTATTATATATGTTCTGTTTAAGAGTTGATTTTTTGTGTATTAAAATTTTGAAAAATTATTGATTACTCATGTATAAAAATGATAAATAATTTATAAATTGAATATCAAATGGTTATAAATGATGATAAAATTATTTGAATATAAAAAGCGATATTTTTTAGAAAATTATTTTTAAACCCACAATGAATTTTTATGTTAATAAATTAAATATATAACTATTTATGAATGATTTTAATAAAATGTATAGATAATATATTCAATAAAATATGTTAACTTTAATCTAGTGGTTTTTACCAGGCAAGGGATGAGAATAATGTATTTTAGGCTTAAAAATACATTTCTATCTAAAATTAGTTTATACAGGTTTTGTGAATAGATATTAGAATTAATTTATTTTTCCTTTATAAATTTAATCATATAAAATTGATTCCTTATTTGGAATCAGGATTTATAAATTTGGTTATATGTTCAATTTTATTTTTTTTCATAAAAATAAGTTACCTTAGTAAAAATTTTGTCACCACGGTAAAGGTAAAAATAGGTTAAAAGGGTTAAAGAAAGGGTAAACTAATATAAAAAGATTAAATTATCACTAAAACATGTTTAAATATGGTTGTTTCTATTTATATCAACCCTATCAAATACTATAATAATTTTTTTCCATTTGGTTCAATTTATTTTGAAAATAAATTTTTATTAGTTTAAAAATTTTAATATTTACAAGGCTACCACTACCCTCACTTATAAATGATAACCTCCTCTACTCACATATTCACTCACATTGAGTAGTCTAGTTCACTAAATTACTTACCAAGAAACATCCCAAATTTCTTCCCCATTTCAAAGAGGTCTTCATCTCACCAAAAGACCATCCTATGAAGGATTTAATTTTAATCTAATGGAAGATACTCAAAGAAGATATAAGTTTATTTACCAATCTATTTCAACAATATTTTTTCTTCTACATAACCTAAATATATTATAACCATCTAAATATAATTAAATTAGTATCTCTAACAACACAAATTTTTATATTTATTCCTTTGAAATAAATTTGATGTATTTGATAGCTTGTTTTACATGAAACCTTGAGTCTAAATGATCTGCAATATATTATAACATTTATTACCTGTCCATTAGATTAACGGGTATGAATAGGATTAACCACATTATGAAATATATATAGATTTTTTTTTGTTAATTAAAATACATTGATTAATTCATAATAAATATTCACTAAATTTTATTAAAATCAATTCATGATTAAAAGACCTATTTTTTTAGAAATATATATTTTCTAGATGTTATGATTTTTTAAATAAAAAAAATATATTAACAACTATTAAAAATTTATTTTAATGAAATTTATTTTTAATATAAGAATAATAATACATAAACTAGTTTTCTAATGGTTAGGAATGATGATAAAATCATTTAGTGGTAAAAAAGAATTCTTTTTCATAAATATATTTTTTATATACGCAATGTGTTTTTATATTAATAAATTAAATAAATAACTATTTATCAATGATGTTAATGAAATTTATAAAATATATATTCAATATTTTTTTTAAAATTCATCTAATAGTTTTCACTTGTCATGGAATTAAAATAAATTTAGTTTTATTCTTAAAAATATATTTATCAAAAAATGGGGTTTCTTTGGTTTTTTCGATATTAATTTGAAATTAATTTATTAAAGTTTTAGAAATTGAATTTGATTAAATTTATTCCATATTTATAATTATAATTTCTAAATTTTTTAATGGAGCCACTTTTAGTTTTGTTCATAATTGCGAAGACCTGATCCACTAGGGCCCGCCTGTCTAGAGGATGGTCAAGCTGCTACAACCCCAAGCCCAACTCTAATAGGCTAGGGGATAGAGACAAGTTTCGAGAATGAATAATATAGAATGGGGGCCTTAGACTAATGTAACTATATGCACACACCCAACTATCTTTATGAAATAATGTTGAGTAATAATATAAAGACTATAACATCTAGAGAATATCAATGCATATAATAAACTATAGGGAATACATTAGAGTAAAAAAAATTAAGAAAAAGTGTAAAGGTGAAAATTACACTCCCAACAAAAAATGAGGTCCCAACCTAACAAAAAATGGAATAATGGAAAACTGATAGAGCTCAATTCCCGATCTCTAAGTCTGATACCCTTACGTGGTCAATGCACCCAAGTATCATTATGCTCTACTGATGCCACTGCTGAACTGTCTATCTTCTGCATAAGACATGAAAAATAACGGAAAATCCCATTTAGGGGTGAGTATATATATACCCAGTAGGATTCCCCAAAAACTGAAGATGGGGAAATAAAAAGATACAGTAGAGGTCAGATCCACCCATAACATGAGGGAAACCAAACCCATCATAGATATATTATCAACAAGAAATCCAGATGACATTTAAAGGTGATATCCATCTTCACAGATATCCCAGGATGATGATTCTACCTACAACTCCAAAATTAAATCAATTATTCTGAAAATATCAAGTGTCAATCTGAGAAAGTCATGCTGAGGAACAGCATCTCGCCATTACTCCGTAGCCTGAGGGGCACAATCCTCAATAGAGGAGACCCACATCCCAGTGAGATAGGGGTTACCACTTAGTGAACATAAGACCCATTCCCTAGCATGATAGGAGGGTACCACTCAATATACTTATAGATAGATAGAGGACCTACAACCTGGTGCAACATGGGGGGGGGGGGGTCCACTCAGTGAATGGAGGACCCAAAACCTAGTATGATAGGGGGTTCCACTTTATAGGTAGAGGAACCTCACGCTTTTCTGCTAGGGGGTACCACTCATTAAATAGAGGACCCATGCCATAGTGCATCACATACACCAATCTGTAGATAGAGTAGAATATGGGGTAACCATGGCCTAGTGTGATAGTTTGGTTTGTAACCCTAATATCTATCACATGATCACTCCTGATCATTGCTATCATTCAAGCATATCATGAATATGTATTCCACATGAAACACAAAAATTTATATATTTAAATAAAATAAAAAGGTTACAATATAATTACACTTGGAAAATATCATAGGATAGGCTACTCAAAAGCCTAAATATGAGTCCATAATAAGGGAATATGAAAGGTGGAAACTATTGAAAAAAGTACATGGCATGTACCTAGGGTCACACTACATGTGACCATGCCTTATCACCTAGACGTGTCCTAAAATTCACAAAGTCTGGCTATCCATGCAGGTATAAATGTTATGTGCATGGGGTACATCATATTTCCTTTCCACCTAGGTCTTGGCTATGTCCATCCAATATGTGTTAGTGTACCTCATCTCGTTCTTGTGTACACTGTCCTTGCCTATGTGCCTGCCTGTAGAAATGTCCGTGTACTCCCATATTACACACCGAGATGCTATCATAGGGACACATGGTGTGTGATACCTATCTTCCTTGAAACCCTATCTGTTGCATTGGGGGGGGGGGTACCTGGGGTGTTCCTTAGGGATACATGAAATATAGTCATGTTTTACAAAGAATTATAGGGATGTCTTCACACATTTTACTACACTATAGACACTACTATTTCCACCTCCAAGTGTACCATAGAGTTTAGATCAAGGGATTTCTATGCTTGATCTGCTACTGATTCCCAGATTTTGGCCACTTGAGCCCTCACATGTCTCCTCCCATCACCATCATGCTACTCTTGTTTCCTCTTCAGATACTGGATCTATGAAGTATCAACAGAAACCCAATTCTCATTCTGATCCATTAAAAAATTACCAATATTTTCATCGATAATTCAACCACCATAATTTTGGGGGTTAAATCTCTCTCAGAACCACATTGTCAATGTCAAACCACAACCCTGTGGGTCAATGAAGAAGAACATAAATAACTAAGGGGGGAAAACACATAAAGAAAGTGAAAACTTCATTGTACAAGAATTCTCTTCTAAAGATCACATAAAAAGGATATCTAGGTTGATAAAATGCACAAATAATAGTTTAATTAGATCAATATAAACAATAAAATGGTAGGGATCATGAGAATGTTGAAAAACACAAAAAATCAAAAGAAGATAAATTAATCCATGATTGATGAAATCAAAGAGGGAATAAATCCGAAAACATAATGTTTCCTACCTCAATTTAGAATCAATCATTGTGGAAGAACATGTTCTCTAGTGATTAATAAGACCTGTTGTGTATGCTAACTATCGATCCACCTCGATATAATTGCCCATCATTCTCTGATTCTGATATGTCAATGAAGAACATCCAAGACACCTCTCAAATACTCCTAGGGGTATGCAGATAAACCTATAAATTATTTATAATTGGATATTTATAAGGGAATTTGGGTCATGGGAATTCAAAATAAAATAGATAAATAAATTATTTTTTTAATTAAATTCACCTGCTGATGGATGCTTTTCTCATAACATCCAACACCGACCAACCTTAGGTCACACTTAGGGTAAAACCCATGTTCTAGAGTCAACTGTAGTATTATATTCTCTATATTTGGTTCTAAAAAATGGGAAACATGAAACATTGAAATGATGTGAACATGTGAATTAATATATATTAATATTTTTAATGTATTAAATTAGGGGTCTCAAGACAGCCAAACATCATGCCTACTCAAAGGATAAATCTTGATATATATATAAAAATATCCAAAGGGAAATCCATAAACACCAAAGTCATTAAATTCTTCCCTCTTTCAAGGATTTTCACCCAAAAATTCACAATCTATACAAAAGGTAGGGTAATGAGATTTCATTTGATTCTATTTCTCCCAGGACCCCTCTTTCGCACACTCATGCTGCCAAAGCACACAAACCAAATGAATGTTCTATCCTCAAAGGATCCTATCCTATTAGTCATCAATTCCCACTAGGTACTTAATGAAGGTGGATCCATCCTTGATTTCTATCTCTCCCCATCCAATAATGTGAGTAGGTTCATGAATGTATCTCCTTAGCTACAACACATGGAAGACAACATGCACCCGATCCAACTATGGGAGTAAGGCTAGGTGGTAAGAAACCTCAGAAACCCTCCATAGTATCTTAAATGGCTCAATGAAACTTATGTATAACTTTCCTCCCTGAAAAAACCTCTAAAATCATCATCATAGTGAGACCCTCAGGAAAACATAGTCTTCTTACTTGAACTCCAAGGGTCTATGATGTCGATCTGCATAACATTTCTTCCTGCACTCGGATTTTATCATATGTTCGTAGATCACCTAAACCTTATCCTTCACCACCTAAGCTATATCTATCCTAATTAGATATGTATCCCCAATCTAATTCTATCATAAGGGTGACCTAAAAGGTCTCCCATATAGGTCCTCAAAAGGTTACATGTCTATAGTAGAGTGATAACTATTATTATATGAAAAATCTACCAATGTAAAGTGATACTCCAAACTTCTGTCAAAGTCTAATATGAAAACCATTAGCATATCCTATTCCACATAGATAGTCCACTCAATCTTTCAATCCATCTAGGGTTGGAACAACATACTCATCCTTAAATAGGTCCCAAATGCCTCTTAAAAGCCTCTCCATAAATGTGATATATATCAAGAATCATAGTTTGAGACTATCATCAAGGGTACCCCATGAAGCTAGATGGTCTCTTTCATTTAAAACTACCTTAGTGTCTTAATTAAAATCTTCTCATTGATATAAAGGAAGTGATCTAACTTAGAGAGTTAGTCAACAAATCATCGAGATGGAATCATAGACTCTTTCTGTCTATGAAAGCACCTTCAAGATGTACATGGATATTCTATACCATTTCTACTTTGGGATCTCAAGAGGTTGTACCAAACCTTCCAAAACGTGGTTCTCACCCTTCACCTGCTGACATGTGAGACACTGAGAGATGAACTTGGATACATTCAACCTCATTCCAACCCACAAACCTACACCGAAGGTCCCTATACAAATTTTCCACATCAGAATGAACAACCAAATTGAAAGTGAAAAACTCCCAAATAACCTCCTCATATTACATGAATAGAACCACCGTACATCCTTGGAAAAGGATAACATACTCCCCTCATCCAAAAATCCATATAAAGAATCTCATAAGGATATCTAGTCATGTAGAAATTCATATTCAATATCTCCCAACCGGGCCTCTCTGACACACTAAAAATGAGGCGGAGTCACCACCATAGACTAAAGAAAATATTCAACCCTCTCCTCTACCATGGTCAGATTTAAAGAATCCAACTACTCATATTCATTTTTCACCAAGTGAGAACAAGACTTCCTACTAAGCGAATCTTCCACCACATTTCCCTTATAAGGAGTATAGATTATCTCAAAGTCATAGTTCATTAGGAAATCCAACCAAAACATCTATCTCAGGTTAATATATATATGTGAATATGTTCCTAGTACTCTAGTGGTATGAGCATAAAACAAAGTGATATCCTAAAATATAGTGTATCCATATCCTCAGAGCGAAGACGACCACTTCCAACTCTAGATTCTGAGTAGCATAGTTCTTCTTGTGGGGTATCAACTACCTTAACCCATATGTGATAAATAAATTATTTTACATCAACATGAATCTAATAATATCTATGGTGGCATACAAAAACACAATGTACTCCATACCCTCCTTCAGCAGTCTCAACATAAGAGCACTGGTCAGCATCATCCTCAACTCCTTGAAGGCTATCTAACATTGCATGATCTAGATAAATGACTTCCCTTTCTGTATCAAGGTGGTAAAAGGGGATAAAATCATAGATAATTACTATAAAAACCTCATGTAGTACCCCATAAAGATAATAAAACTTTAAACCCCCCAAAATCACTTGGGTGAATCCCAAGAGAGAACTACATAAATCTTTAATAGGTCCACAACTAAACCATTATTTGAAATGATATACCCCTGAAAGTAAGTCTCATAGACCCAAGACTGATAATTTGAGATCTTACCATAAATTTGTTTCTCCTGGAGTAAGTCTAGGACCAATACAAAATGATCTACATGCTTTTCCTATGATGTATAGTAAACATGTATGTCATCAATGAAGACAACCAAAAACTGGTCCAAGTATAGTTGAAAGACCTGGTTCATCCGATCCATAATTTCTATGGGGGAATTTATCACACCAAAAGGAATTATTAGGAAATCATAGTGCTTTTAGATACATTATAATTCTATCTTTAAAATATCATCCTTGAAAACCATTAACTGGTGATAGCTTGACCTAGATCAATCTATGAGAACTTGCTCATGACTATTAATTGATCAAAGTGTTCACCAATCCCTGGAAATGGGGTAATTGTTCTCTATAATTTACTAGTTCCAAAATTAATATAAAAAAAAGCCTTAATATCCCATCCAAAGTTTTTAGGAACACAAATAGATCTTCATAGAGGGAAACACTGGGTATGATAAATTCATTCTCTCAAAGGTCCTCTAACCGCACCCTCATTATTAGATCTCCATACGGGCCATCAAATATGGCATAGAAGATATCAGTATGGTCTCAGGGTGAAAGTAAATGAAAAATTACATCTACCAACTCATAGGAAGTCCTGAAATGTCCTTGGGGAAGATGTCCATAAAATCCTCCACTACTAATATAATCTAGATACCTAAAGTTTCTATTGAACCAAGGGAGAATCTAACCAACTAATGGGTGATGGGTTACAACTTCTTTCTTGTAAGAACCACTTGATTATCCATGATATCTCTCTCATGAATAAGGAGAATCTAATTACATATTCATGAAGGAATTTAACTCACATGTGATGACCATCTATCTACATCTAAACCATGGAAAACCATTCTATAGACAAGATTTATCCATAAGGTTTCATCATAATAACCAATAGGTCCCATGATAAACTCTCTCCACTAAGCACCAACTCGTACCACTGATATATAAGTGATATCAAAGAATAATTACCTATATAACCTCTATCCAAATATGATAACCTAAAAAATCAATTGGATAATCCATCACTCGTACTTAGTATAAGGATATGAATGAATAAATCTCACCTATGTTTATCAATATTGGAGAAATAATAGAATAAGCATATATTGTAACTTGTATCATCTCATTTATAGACTAGTCATATCCCTATATAGTTAGAAAGTTATCATGGCCCCAACACTATCTCATAGATCCTGGTGTGGGCCACCTGGTGGTAGTGGTGGGAGTAGCTCATAACATTTTCCCCCACTAACAAATCCTTCCTCTAGATCTATAATTGCTTCTCTTCCAACACCATCTCCTCGAGGGATACCCTGGCCGCACCTGGGAGATCCCTCATCATTAATATACCTCTTTAAATGGTATTCCATCCATTTAATTCCTACCCTAATCATATTGATGGGTCAGAAAATCACATGCCACGTGACCTCACCCATCAGAAGCATAACATCACCCCTCTAAAGGATGACCGAAACCTCTATATAAATCATACACCACATGTCCACATAACCAAGTATAACTATTAAAAGGTCTCCTACATAGAGATCCTACTGATTGGTTCCTTGTAACTAACTTAGAAGACTTATCCCCATAAAACCCACTGAAAAATCCATATTTATGGAGTCCCTATGATAAGAATATCCCAATCACCAGATCCCACTTTAGCACTCAATCATATGAGGTAATACACAAGGTGGACACACTGGTCAAAATTCATTTCCCAAACGAAACCATATTGCACCATATTTAGGGAGTATCATGTAATGTCGTTAAAACTCATGAAATACTTTTCAACTATCATACTACCCCACTGCAGCTCAAGAATCTCCTTGATCTGAACTGAGCATAATCATGAGGGATAATACTTATCACAAAAAAGATACTAGAATACAGATCATGAGTGTTTCATCTCATAATGATTCTACATGACTATAATCAACCATCACCTTACAACTCCATAGAAAATATTGGATGTTAGTGCAATGATATGATAAGCTAGGTTTTGTATGAGCCTGAATACTCAGATCACCGATTAGAGAAAATCCTCTATTTCCTAAGTATCTGGATCACCGTGGAACCTCAGTGGTCTATGATTCTAGATCTCATTGTGTGATTTAAGACTATATTAATCATCATTCTGAAGTACTAGTAATATATAAAACTTAATAGGCATGAGTTATGGTCCCTGGACACCTTAAGGAAACTCCACTTGAGATGGCCCTTGAATTGAGACCTCATCACTCATCGAATCATTTTCATGATCATGAATCGGTAGCCTAGGTGGTTGTCTTCATGAAGGCATCCTAAAAGTAATCAAGACATACCATTAGTATATGAGTATATATACAAGGTAATATGATTCAGGATGGACAATCAAAGGACTCAATCTTATATGATGAATGTACTAATGATTCCCTGCAACTAATGCCCTAGTATTACATGATGAAAAGAGAGTACTGAGAGTCCTGGTGTATGGATACATTGACCGCTACACCGATACTAGATTACCTTGCCTCAAATACACCCTTGAGACACTTAAACACTATTTCTCTAAGTCCCAACCAATTAATCATAATGTGACAACTCTAAAAACCATTCTAGGGAATGAAATTCTACAATACCACTTTGTAATGACCTGACCCACTAGGGACCACTTGTTCGGTGTAAGGAAAAGCCACCACAACCCTGAACTTGAATATAATAGGCCAGGGGATGGTAGAAAGTTCCATTATAGAATAATATAAAATGTGAGGAAAGAGCCTAATGTACCTGTATGGACGCACCCAACCATATCTATGTAATAGTGAAGAGGAATAATATAAAGACTGTAATATATATAGAATAAACATGCATGAAATAAACTATAGGGAATAAATTAGAGAATGAAAAACTAATACAAATTATAAAGGGTAAAAATACATGCCCAACCAGAAATGAAGCCCCCACTTGACAACAATTAGAATTAAAAAAAACTGAGGGATTCTGGATCCTAATCACCAAGTCTTACCGCTATACGCGGTCAATTCACATGGTGATAACTATGCTCCACTGATGTCACCATAAAACTGTACATCATATTCATAAGATATAATACATGCGAAAAAATATCATGAGGGGGTTAATATATACATACCCATTATGACACCCCAAAAATTTAAGTGGAAAAAATATAAAGATACAACATAGTTCAGATCAACCTGTAACATGAGGGAAATGAAACCCATCATTGATATATGCTAAAAAAGAAACCTAGATATAAATGAAATGAGATATCCATATACACAACTATCCCAAGACAATATGTCTACTTGAATCTCTAAAAGTACATCACCGATACTAATCATATCACATGTTTATTTGAGATATCCATATGGAGGAACCATACCTCTACACTGCTCCATATCCCACGGGGGAACAATCTCTATAGAGAACCCTATTCCTAGTGCAATATGGGGGTACCACTTAGTGAATAGAGTACCCACACCCTAGCACGATGTGAGGGTACCAATCAGTTGATAAATAGAAAAAGGACACCCCCTTGGTGTGATAAGGGGGTTATACTGAGTAAACAGAGGAACGGCGCCCTAGAATAATAGAGGGGTGACACTTAGTAAGTAGAGAACCCACACCCTAATCTATCATGGGTTACCATTCAGTAAATAGAGGAACCACGACCTAGGGTTTCATGGGGGTACCACTCATTAGATAGAGATGAATACATCAGACCCACACCCAGGTGTGATAAGGGGTTTCCAACCTCAACATCTCTCATATGATCTCACCCAATCACCGCTATCAGCCAAACCTCACCTAAAGAAGCATCAAGATTTTAACACCTCACATAGTATCTCAAAATCCAATATGAAGGCCACCATCATGTTCTATATAGATAACTAAAAATGACAGTCTACTTGTGGGACAAAATATGAGTCTAAAAGAAGGGAATAAGTTAGATTAAAACTCCATGAAAAATTATATGATGTGTACCAGGGGTCACACGGTGTGTGACCTTTCTTGGTCACCTATATGTTTACTCTCTTTCACATGGAATGACAGGAAATGCAGGTATACATAGCATATAAAGGGGGTACACATTGTTTCCCTTCCACCTAGGGCTTGGTCATGTTCATCCGGCCCGTGCCTGTGTACATCGGCTCCTCGTGCATGTATACACTGGTCATGCCCCTGTGACAGACCATGTCCATGGCCATTTACTCTTATAGTACACGCCAATCCATGAATACTAGATCACACAGTGTGTATGGGTCATATATGACATGTGATACGTATCTTCCTTGAAACCCTTTCCATCATAGTGGGGGGGGGGATATACAACATGTTCCCTTAGGATACATGGTGTTTAGTCATGTTTTTCATAGAAATACAAGAAAGCCTTCATGCATATCTCCTCACCACCACCACCATCATTTCTTCCTCCAAATTCACTTTGAAGTGTGGATCTAGGGTCTTCTATACTCAATTCACTAATAGTGGTTAGATTCTATACACCCAATCCCACCTACATATCCTCTCATCACAACCATGCCACTCCCATTGATGTTTTAGTTCCTAGTTCTATTAAGAATCACCCACAACCCAATTCTCATCCCAATCCATTTGGAAATCACCAATCCATTCATCAGTCACATAATTACCATGAGTCTAAGGGTTTGATCATGCTCTAACCCTCCCTAATAATGTAGAACCACAAACTCATAGGCTAATGGAAAGAACCCGAAGAACGAAAGGGGGAAAATCACATAAATAAGCTGAAAAATTCATTGTCCAAGAATTATTGACCAATGATTAAAAAAAAGATGATATACAGGGTGATAACATGTATAAGAAAGGAGTTTAATTAGATCAATATAAATAATAAAGTGGTAGGTCTCATACGAAGGTTAGAAAACAACATAAATCAAACCGGGTAAATTAATACATGTTTAATTAAAGAAAAGAGTGAAGAAATAAAAAAAATAACATGCACTAACTTGATTAAGGATCAATATTTCATGGAGAATGTGTTCACCAATGATGAATAAGACACAGTCTATTCACTGCTTATCAATCTAATTCGATACAATCACCCATAATTCTTTAATCCCGATTAACCAATGAAAAACATCCAAACCTCCTATCATATCCTCATAGAGTTATGAAGATAACCGTATATATTTTTTATAATTTTTTATTTATATAAAAATTTAGTTTTTGGGAATTAAAAATAAATTATTAAATAAATTATTATTTTTTAAATTAAACGCACCCACCAATAGTTGATTTCCTTAGAATGTCTGACATTGACCAACATAAGGTCACACCTATCGTAAAACCCTAATTTTAGAATCAAACATGGTCTCAGATCTTCTATCTATTGTAATAAACAAATAGAAACAAGAAACACTAAATCGATGCACATACATTAAAATATATTAATATTTTTAATGTATTAATTTTGGAGTCCGTAGACACTCAAAATCCATACCGACTCTAAGGATAAATCTAGATATATACATAGAAATATGAAAAGGAAAAATACATCAACACTAGAGTCTTTATAATAATGATTAGTAAAAATTTGTTTTCGTGGTTAAGGTTAAAAGGGTTTATTGAGGGTTAAACTAAGTGATAAGGGTAAAAATGACAAATAAAATTATCTAAATCTTTTTGGATGAAGATATTTAAACATTATATTATCATAAAATTTATTTATTATCTACTTTTTTCCACTTTATCAATAAAGTGACTTTATATTATTTAAATCTTCAAATAATTCCTTGCATGTCCCCCCGCCTCACTAATAAAATAGAACCTATTATCATTCCTTATTCGAAAAATTGGAGAATTATAGATTGGATCAGACCTACTCAAAAACATTCATTTATTACTTCCCTTAGTTATTTTCCTTCTGGTATTCTCCTAAGAACATCCTAAGATGGCTTAAGTTGTAAGCCAAAGGAGGTCTGTCAAAGAATATGTAACTATCTTACGTGACTCTTTCAAAGTTTATTTACTTATTATAATTAATATAAATATTTTTTATCCATCCTAGAATATTTGAAATAAACATAATAAAAATATGAATATTTTATTATGATTATGGTCTAACCATTTTCCACCTCATTTCCATTAAATAGAAAGTGAATGTATGACTCATGCATACGTGCAGACAACCACCTACACATAACTTTATGATTAATTTTCCATAACAACCTCACGTTGATGGATATAATAATGGATTTAATATATATATATATATATGATATTTATTATATAATTATGGTTTTATAAAGATGAATTATTATTTATCTTTATTTGATTCCACCCTTCAGAAAGTAGAAAACATCAATTATGTAGGGTTTTATGTTACAATATCACTTTTTACCAGGATTGTCCATGGTTAAATTTTTTATGATGAAATTATATAATCTATATTTCATAAATATTACAAATTTTACTCTACGCTAGTTATTTCTTTATATTACAAGTTTTACTTTATATTTTCTCTCTCTAAGTAATAAAAATTCCGAAAGAATGTTTTTAAGGAAAACTGACTTTGTTTATCTATTCGATCAAGAATAATTTTCTTCCATTACCATATTTTTATTAAAAGTTTTTGAATAATGTTTTTAATATTATATAATTATTGATTAAATTATTTTTTATCAATTTTTTACTTTCTATAAAAAGGTTTAAAAGGAATATTCTTACTATTTTCCGAATGAGGTACTTTTCACTGAAGGCACGAACAAAATATTTGTTTTAATGTTTACCAAAAAAACATATTTTCTCATTATAATTACTAATATTTGAATTGAATATTATATTAAAACCTTTCATTTTTCTTTTCAAGTAAATTTTCCCTAATAACTATAATTTTTTTCGAATTTAAATAAGGTATTTCAAAATGAAAAGGGCATTTTCTTAAAGAAATGTTCTAGTGATATTTTAAATGTACTTTCAGCATTGAATATATATATTTATGTTACATATTATTCACTATTGATATGATCCAATTATACCATATTTATTCCTTATAGGGATGGTTTATGATTATAATGATGAAATATTGACGAAATATGTTTTTTATTCCATGGGTTAAGCTATAACTAAATGGTAACTATTTTCATGATATTATGGTATAAATATGAATAGATTATGATTATGTTATGGGTAAGTCCTTTATACCCCTCCAATGTAATGAATTATGTTTAATTGTTTATGATCTCAAAGGGTAGACATGTGGTTATACCAATCCCAAAATAGGTTACATGCGAGGTTATCTTAATTCTAAAGAGGGAACATGGATGGTTAACCCATGAATAACATGTGATGAATGTATTTACAGATATAAATTACATAATATTTATATTATTATGATTTTACCACAATTTTTATACCACTATACATGACAAGTTTTTAAGCTTATGATATGATATCATGGATCATGATCATTTATTCTTCAATGATTCATGTCTTATGAACTGCCAAAGCCTTATACCATGACTATGATATATGAATTAGTATTTATTAATTTTATATTTTAAGAATATATTATCATAACTTTATTCTCATGTTATTCTTATATATGACCATTTTCGAATATCTCCCATGTTTACCCTTACCGAGAATTTGAGATCACTATTTCTTATGTTTACATTCCCCAAGTTATGAAGAATGGTTTTAAGTAGGGTATATCTAATAATTTTACCATATTAGAAGAAATTTTTGGGATATATTAAATATATTTTATGATATAATATAATTATTTATCTAGTCTCTAAATAAAATAATCCTCTATGGTCCTCAGAAGTGTATTATTGTGAAATGTATTGAATATTCATCTAAAATGATAAAATATTTATGTATATAATGTTTTAGTAAACTTGATATCATTAATATACTTAAATTTTTTTATATTAACGGTAAAACAATTTTATATCTCTTTTTTAGCCAATAGAAAATGAAATCACAACTTATGCATACATACGAACTTCCATCTCCCAAAAGCGATGTGTTTCATTTTTCATTACCACCTCCCAAGGATGGTTATATTGATGGATATAATAAATATATATAATATATATGAAATAATTATTATTATAGAAATATAAATTATTAATTACCTTTATTTTATTCCATTCATTAAAAAATGAAAGCATCACCCATGAATGTGTGCAGAACACCACCTCCACCAAGTGATGTAATTCATTTATCATCACCACCATAGAAGAATTTTTATTAAAAAGTGTATATGATGAAAAAATATAATATTTATGAAATTATTAAGATATTATAGATGATTAAATCATGAATTAGGTATAGGGACCAGAATCTTCTAACCGAAACACGCTTGAAAATGAAATAGTTAACACCAAGAATAATGATTTTAGTGGAGAAATGTTAAATACAATTGGTGATTAGATGTTTTGAATGAATAGTAACTGTTAGTATAAGTATTAATATTTTAATGATATAGATATATAAAAAATATAAACTTATTATATATTATGTTAGAGTGTGTGTGAAGAAATTCAGGACTTTAGGTAAGGGTTTATGTTGAAATCTCATTTTAAACTAGGATTATTAATATTTAAATCTATTTTGGATACCTTTTTTGATCTATATCACTCTTAATAATCATATATTTTCTTATACTCTAGTTATTTTTTTCAAGTATTTTTTCTATTTTACCCACTTTATTTCTCAAAAATACTAAAAGAATATTTTCAAGAAAAACCAACCTTATTTATAAATATTTGTTTTAAAATATTTTTCTTCTATCCATATTTTTTAAAAATGTTTCAAGAATTTTATTTTCAATTCTATAATTATTATATAATTTCATTTTAATATTATTTTAGTTCATTTTCAATGTTTTAAATAATAATTTTTACAATTTTTTTCTATACGATTATATTATATTTTTAAAAGTGTGAAAATAATTTTATTTTTAACATTTACTTAATAAATGGATTTTTACATCGTCATATAAATTATTAATTATATAAATTAATTTAAATGTTTCTATGGTTTTATAAATAAAATCTTATTCCCAATTTTTTAATTTATTTCATTTTTAAAAGTTACTAAAATAAATGGTTGTTTTATCTTGTTTTTCCAAGAATATTGATAATTATTTTATAAAATTATTTTACCATCTATGTCATAATATTTAAATGAATATTTTCCTTTACTATTGATATGATTTAATCATTCCATACACTTTATTTCTTTGGAAGATAGATCATTATGATGTTTTAATGAAACCCATATTTTTCTCATGGGTTAATTAATTTATGATGAAATGATGAATGTATTTGTGATCTTGTGACACACATATGTATTGTTTTCATTATGCGATGGTGGGTAAAAAAATTTATATCCCTCCAATTCATTGGGTAAATATTTTTATCTCATGTGATAATATGAAATAGAATGGGGAGAAAACCCAATATAATTTGGGACTATGTCCACCATGAATGAAGAGGGTATGGGGAGTGAACTAAATCCAATATGGGACTCTATTCACTATGAATAGAACGGGAATGGGGAATGAAGCCAATCCACTATGAGACTCTACCTACTATGATTTGAGAGTTTTGGTGGTGAACTTTGACTAATGAAATTATTTTATATGCTTATGATTATAACACACATTCCTATGACATGTTATTATGGTTATGGTATACTCTCATGGATCCCGATTGATTATTAATGATTATATTGCCTTATAACTCATGTATTATTTATGAAAATGTTTTATATAATGGATAATTATTTATGATCTATGATTAATTAATTTATAATTTCATAAGTTATGATCATGTTATCATACACTTATTCTAATTATATGATCAAATACGATCATAAATTGATATCTCACATGTTTAACCTTATTGAGCATACTATCTCACCCTTTCTTATGTTTCCATTTCCCAAGTTATGAAGAATGGTTTTAAGTATGATATGTAAAATTATGGTAATATTTGATAAGAAATTTTAGGAAATGTTGAAAATATTTCATTAAATAAGTTGATTATGTATCTACTATTTAAATACACAAAGATTTTATAGTTCTAGGGAATGCATTATATTGATATGTATTAAATATTCATTTAATGCGATGAAATATTTAGGTATTAAATGCTCATGCCTCCTCAAAGATAAATTCCAATATCACTATTTCTAGAAGAGTTACACATTGAAGATAACCCAAAAGTAACTCTTAATTACACCATATGAATGTTTCTTGATGTGTTTATATTGTTGAGATGAAGTTTATTTGGATGATGAAAAATAAAGGTTGATGTACATTTAGAGGAATGACATATTTATAAGAAATACACTCCTATAAGATTATTTGTGAATGAAATCATTTCTATATCAAAAATTTGATTTATTGTGAAGAAATATAATCGATAAAATATGTTGAGTGATAAATATAAAGTTAGAGTAAAATTGATAATAAAAAAATAGGTTCCAAAAACATTTTATTCTGAATGGTAACTTGTAGAATAAGTTGAACAAAAGGACTTTCCTAAGTTTTGAGAGTTATGAGAATTTAAAAGGTATAATTTTGTATTAATATATGACTAAATTTTCTATATAATATTTAACAGGTAATTTATTTGATGATTATAAGAACTACCCTATTCAAACAGAACTATGATAGTTTGAAATATGTATAAAAATAAAGGATTGTCTTGTTTACGAAGAAGATTCCTGATTCAGAAGTAACAAAAGTAAGATGAATACCATGTAATAAAATGATGGTAATATTTACAAGATAGATGATGATGAATTTAAGAAATACATAGTTTATTAGAATATTTATTTGGATGATGTTAAAGATGGTTATATTGGGATGGTGAAGGATAATCTAGAAGATGAAGAAGTTAATGGGTAGAAGATAATTTTAGAGGATTCAATGATTCAAAACACCAACTTTGGAGAATCTAGAGTTTCAAATGAATGATCTTTGAGTTAATCCTAGAAGGAGTTTCAAATTGAAAATTTTCCTAAGTCTATAAAATTATATATTGAGTAGACTTGAACATAAGTATGTTTAGATGCCTATAAGTCTAGATGATCAGATTCCATGGGGATGTGCTGTGTGGAAGAGTGTTGAGATGTTATTGGACAAATTCTAGAAGATAAATTGGATCTACAGAATAATTAATATGAAGGATCAAGAGTTTTGTTACATTATTTTCATTATAAAAAAGGATAAAAAATAATGAGTGAAATTTTATAATGGTCAATGTAAAGATAAATAATAATAACTTATAGTGTTCATGAGTTAAATGTGATAATAATGATATAATATATAATAATAAATATCATGATTCATAAAATGTGATTCTACCTAGTATTTTAAAAATTATTAAAAAAGATATAATGAGTGTTTAATATAACTAAATCTTATTCAAACCATACTTATCCGAATCCTCTAAGAAGAAGTAATAATAATTGAGAGATCTAGAAACTCAAAGAGAGTAATTATCGAAGCTTGCGATGTTTCATATCAAGGAAGTTTCAATATTTAGGGATTAATATTGAAGGAGAGATCACTCATATAGATTTTATGATGAGAGGGAATAGAATCTAATATAATATATATATAATTTTACTTTCATGTTCTAAATATCATTTGGTTCAAATAATTTTATTATCCGGATCTAGTGGTTTCAAAATTTAAATGTGAATATTTTAGAAGTTGAGAAAAAAGAAGTTATTGATAAATAAAAATAATCGATGTTGTTCTAGAGAGGTTTAAAAATTTTAAGTACTTGAAGAATTAATGTCACTAAAAGTAGTGAGATTCATGAAAAGGTGAAAAAAGCTATCTATCCATGTCATACACATTGTCTAGAAGTTGATTCTCATAAAGAAGTTATCAAGACTAGTGATCCTAATATTTAATAAGTTGTAAGCATTGAATATATTTAAGAAGTAAGAAAATAATGATTATAAAATATTTTTAATGATCAACGACATATCATCACATGTTGTGGAAGAAGATAAATTATGAGAGAAAATCTAATACAACAGATCTTACAGATTTCATTTGAGTTACCATTTTAAAATAAGGGGATCCAACACAAATAACCTGCTAGGATAAAATAATAATTTTCTAGAGACAACCTCTTGGATTAAGTATGCTACCTTATAACACCACTTTTAATCATTTTTTATTACAATAGAAAATCTATGTTTCAGTTAAGACTCAAACATAAAAATGAGTAGATAACCCGATTTGGATATAACTGTGTAAAAATATTAGGTGTTGGGATATAAATAAATTTGGTATTACACGTGGGGTGAATATGTTTATGAATATATGAGATTTATCCATTATAATATTTTTATATTTTAAAGTACCAAAATTAGGTAAATGTTAAGTGAAATTTATTTGATAAAACTTTCCTATAATGAACCACTCTCCTAATGTTACTACATAATATACTATAAAATTTATCATGGAATAAATAATTTTATGTTAGGGATTAATATCCAACAAGGGATGACCAAAATCACTAAAACCACTTCTAAAGTGCATCTAGAGTTTGAGATAAGATAAGTCTATTGAACCAATGCAGAGGTAATGGGAAATTTATAATATAAATTTAGTGGACACCACTATAAAATAATGAAGGGTACACTATGGAGTAATTATTATATATCAAACCTAATATGAGAATTTATTAATTCAAATTTATCATGTACATAGTTATTATTATTCATTTAATTTTTAAAAATGGATTTTAAAAATATGGGCGATTCGAGAGTGTGTAATAATAGAGATTTCATGGCGATTCAATTTTTATCCATAAATCCTTAGTCATTTGATCATAAATTTACATGTATATTTCAAATTTTATGCAAGTATAGATGTAATTAAAGGTTAAATATCACTTTATAAAGGTTTTTTCTTTCATGTAAGTTTTTAATAGGAATAATCCATCAGTGGGAAAATTTGAGGCTTAAGATTTGCATCAATTGCATATTATAAAATCCATTGATGAGAAATTATCTATTATCACTAATCAATGGGATATCAAGGAAAAGTTAAACTCTTGTATGTTTTCCATAATTGGAAGAATTATTATTAATAAAGTAGATAAACCTTAGAATTTATAGGAATTAAAGATGAAATTGGATCAAATTTTGAGGTTAGAAAACCGAAAGGTTATTCCAATTGGAAATGGATATTTCCACATTGTTTACCAATATGAATTATAGATATACACTCTTTTGAATATAGTTTCTATAATATTAATCATGTATTTTTTATGATTTTTGGAATGGTATATCAATTTCAATCCTCATCATCATAGAAAAAAAATCTAAAATATGGGTTAGGTTCCATAATCTTAGTTGTGTGTTTTGGAATCCTAAAACTTTGAAGGATATTTATTCTTACATTGATGCTCCTCTAGAGATAGATGAGAACACTATCAAGGGAAATTTTGGATATTATTATAGGGTTCTATTTTATTTTTATATTATTAATCCTTCACTTTATAATGATACAATTTTTATAAATTATGATAAAATTGAATTTTTGTTTGAGAACAGATTTATTCTTTATTTTTGTAATGTTTGAAAGCTTGTAGGTCATGAGATCTCAAAATATAGGTAATTAAAAATTCTTTGGATCAATAATCCAACCCACTCCATGGAGTTGGGGTGAGTATCTCAGAATATATTTATTAAGGAGGGGGATAACGTAGGTTCAAAATCCATTGTGAGCATGGAAAAGGCCCTCATGATAGAGTAGGGTAGATCTCAGAAGGGGGTAACTTTAATTTTTAGAACATTTAAAAAACCACTAAAGGGAAATTGGTTTCTAGGGATGAGATAGATATTAATGGTCTTGAAACATAGGTGATGGATATGGGTGAGATTAAGGAAGAAATTTGAGGCCCCTCACCTACGAATAATAGGGATCTTCTTAATGTGTATGCGACTATGGTTGGTAAGGAACATGGTCTTATTTTTGAGGAGGTTGGGACTCATGATCTCAATTCCACATAATATATTGAGAAAAAACATCAATTAAACTATTTTGATAAATATTTCATGGAAAAATACAAGTAGGTAGATCAGGAGACCTGTATAGATCCTGATACTACACTGAAAGAGGCAGTCCCCTCTAATAGGAAAAAATTTCAAGAGTTTATTTACCTATCCTTAAAAGAAGATCCTTCCAATAAATAATGTTCATAATTTATATATCTAAGATTTGTGACCACTTCCATGATCAAATTTTATATTAGAAATATAGGTTAAGGGTCAAAAGGGGTTTCTATGGAGGAACCATATCCCACTTCAGATCTCTCTTCCTAAAATAATTGTCTTTCAAAGAAGGGAAAATTGAAAGGACCAGATGGAACCAAGAAGTCACATTAAGGTGTCTATAAATCAAATACAATCATGGTAATAAATGAATAAACTATCTTGGAATTATGAAGGGATGGTAAATATTTCCACTACCAGCACTCTTAATAGATTTATTTTAAATCATTATCCCTTGATTATTGGAATTGAGGATCCCAAGACTTATTTTAGCTCCTTCAATGGTCTAAAATTTGAATCTATAGGTTATAATATTGTTTGGATTAATCAATATACATTAGTAGTGGAAACTCATTAGATTTTAGTCTCAAATAAATTTAATAGTTTTAATGTGGTTAGAATAAGTTACTAGATGATTACCACCATGATTTTTATATAAGGTAAAAATTTATCTTACTCATTTATATATTATATCTCTAGTAATTAAGGGATAAGATTCCACTGGGAAGAAATTGGGAATAAAAAGTAGGATATACAAGGGCTATGGATGATATAAGGTGATTTTAATACAATTATAGGTTCTCTTAAAAGAATAATGGAGCCTAACCTTACAATTTAAAGTAAGGAATTTGAGGAATGAAGTGACCAAAATGACCTAGTGTAAGTGAATATCCATGGAGACAAATAAAATTGGTATTGAAGACAAGTGAATGGGTTTATATATAAAAATATGGATCAATGAATTATTAATTTTAGTGTACTAGAACAATGGGTGGAAGTTTAATCTATGAATATTGTAAAAAAACTATGGTCATCATCTCATAGAACCTAACATTTTCACCAAAGAGGAAAGGGGTCCCTTTCCTTTTTATTTCAATAATGGTTGGATAAAGCATCAATACTATAGAGTAATTGTTCAGAAGGTCTGGGATAATATAGATTATACTAGTTATTTTTCTTGTGTACTTGAACTAAAAAAAATAAAGTCCATATGTAAAACCTTTAGTAAAAAGTTATTTACTTCCATGGATGAGGATATTATGGTCTTAGAAAAGGACATGTTGAATCTTAAAAACATAAAAGATGAGGGTTTTGAAATGTTTCACTTTAATAGGGAGGTGGAAATTTATTTAAGCATGATTGTGAAACTCACCATGAAGGAGGACATCTTGAATAAAAATTTCAAAATTAAATTTCATAATGAAGGTGATAAGAACACTGCATTATTTAATAATTTTCATAAGGATGGGAAATATTTAAAACCCATCACTTAATATGGAAGTGAGACTATCAAAGGGAAGAAGTAAATATGGGATCACATTTTTTAATATTATGAGGAAATCTTTTAAAGTGGTTCTCATGATGACCTTATTGATTTTATGAATTTTATTCCCATGGTTATTGATCAATTAGATAATGTGATTCTCAATAGGATCTTGGGTCTAGTAGAAGTTAAATATTCCACATTATCTCTCAATATAGGGAGTTATATTGGATCATATGAATTCATTAGCCTCTTATGTTGAGAATAAATAAAGCTCCATTAATCTTAGGTGACAACTCCAAAACACTAAAGGATGACAATAAATTCCAAGTGATTACAAGAACATCAGGGGTTGATTTATCCTTCGTAAATACAATAACCTGAAAATAAAAAATATAAACATCCCAATAATCCACTTGATTCATGATTAAGAAATAAAACTCAAAAGTAAAACCAATAGAATAACAATATCAGAGTGACACTAGAACAAGGAACATCAACTAACAAAAACCAAAGACAACATGACCTAATAACACCGAAGTTGTTTCATCCCAAGAATCACCTTAAGTAGATCTAAGCTCAAACATCACCTACCATGGTCATGGTGTCAAGATGCACTGCTATAGAAATAAGTTACCTTTCCATTTTATATGTCTTGGTATATAACATATGTAAATAAACTAAAGATCCCAAGTAGGGGGTTAGTATAAAATCATTAGGTAAACCCCAAATATATAATAATACACGCCACTAGGAAAAGAAATTTTTATCACATTTCATATAAATAAATTGAAAAATAGTTAAATAGTTTATACAAAACTATAAATAAAATTATTGTGCAAAAAACCATAAAAAATATTATTATAATTAAATAACACTAGGAGTAACTATTCCCATGTTCACACCAACACACACACACACCCATCCACATACAAAATCTTATTATTACCATTAAAAATGGTACTTTCTGATCATATTTCATCTCAATTTGATGTTGACACGTCATGAACATACTCCATACCACTTTAAACACACACCAACTTAATTATTCTAAATTCCATACCAATTAATTTTATATAAAACAAACCTTATTTTTAAATAATTTCATTAGGATTTCCTTATACATCCAAACTATAATTTTTTTTAAAACTGACATTTTAAAATTATAAGAAAACAAATATATCCCAAAAGACATATAATTTCCCATATTTACAAAACACAAACCTAAATATTTTACTTTAAGTAAGAACACAACATTACCATATAAAATAAAAGAAAAATATTTTAATAGAACTAGTCATTTAATTTCTATAATAAGTGGATATGAGATAGAATCCACCGACCTCTAAATAGATTAAAAAAAGTAATGACAGTATGAAATTCTAGATCCAGGCTCAAAACACCTTCTCTTAAATAAACCCAACAAGATATCATAAATATTCATATAATAACACATAAATATATCAATAACATATTATATCCATTTCAACAAGAGAAATAAGAAGAGTAGATCTAGGATAAATATGTAAGAGCACATTCTTACCATTAATTTTAGATCTCCAACACACTTTAATTTGTAAAAAAATTTCTTTCAGATCAAAGAGAATCACCTTGGTAGCCTATGAGGGGAGATGAGTTCAAGTAACTAGAATAACAGGACTATAATTATGGTTATATGGACTTAAAATGAATTTAAACTTAATTTTTAGAGAAATAAATGTCAGTTGCATTTTTAGTTTACATGATTTAACAAACTGTGCTCCAACTGTGTGTATTCTACTGGACATAACCCATGTAGCTTAATGTTTTGTTCCATATGGTTTGGAAACATTTTCACAAACCATGGTGTGTTAATGTCTAAAGGACAACCCATCACATGATTATCTCATATGGTTTGAAAAAATGTGTTCCAACTATGATTTCCCATTATCTCCACCCACACGATTTCCCCAAACATGCACATGGTTTGGGAAAACCATGATCCAACTATGTGGCTACCCAATAAATCCCATAATCACCTACAATAGTTACCTAGAGACATATTATTGTTTCTAATAACCATTCCCAAACATTGAACCTTCAGAAAAAATTCCAAAACCTTACAGAAACTACTGAAACTTAACCAAAAAATTATATAACATAAAAATACACAGTAAAATAGTAATGTACCTAAAAATGGGGGTGTTATAATCTCAACACTTTTGATCTTTCCATGCTCAGAAAGTAGGAGACTACTGTTTCTTTCAAAGGATTTGGGCCACTACACTAATATTTCATTTTCACATTCCCACACCTCTTCTAAAATATGACAATTCTATCATAAAACCTATACCAAAATGTATATTTTCACATGAAATTTATTCTTTTGATTATCCAAAATATGTATCAACACATGATTAAATATAGTATTTTATTTAGGATAAATATGGTCCCATAAAATCACATGGCCATGATCAGGATGACACTTATTTAGTTGAGATACATGTAACACATTGTTCATAGAACTGCACCTTGGAGGTTAAGAAAAATAACAATTGACAAATAAAACTTGTTCAAGTATCTTGAAAGGTATAATTTATCAAGGAAATAACTTTAATTACTTACCAAATTGATAATTCCCTATCCTTGGAGAGATTATGAAGAATACATGATCATCCACCTAAAATGATAGTGGTCATTAACGATGATCCACATACATTTTTTGATAACTTAAAACCATATATATTCTTTATAACTTGATAAAAACTCCATTTAGTCATCACTCACTATCAACTAGAGTATTATAAAACTCAAAATTACTATAAGAAACAATACATGAATATTTTTTTTAAAAAGAACCATTATAATCATTTTCCTAAATCATCAAACTCAAAATGAACATTGCATTCCTAGTGGTAAGTCTCACTATCAATGCATGATATGAAAATATTATCACTAAACCCATGATGATGAGGTGAAAACACACCTAAAAGATTCTTAGAACACTTTTCATACCTGTACTACCCTTAAAACATTAAATTTAACATAAAAAGATTAGATATATCCTTTTAATCTATATATTTAAATTTTCAACATTCTTATCTCTTTTTTGCCATCTCAAGAGACAGAAAATCCGACCAAGATGGATACAATTTGTAATATCCCAACACAACTCATTAGATTGATAAGGTACAGAGTTCCACCAACATTAGGAGGAATCCCCAAGACACTAAAGAAAGGTAATGAATTCCAAGGTCATACAAGAACATTGAGGGTTGATTTTCACTTTGGAAATAAAATAACCTAACAACACAAAATATAAATATCCAAACCATCTATATGATACATGAGTAAGAAATAAAACTAAAATGTAAAACCAATATAATAATAATATTAGAGTTAAAATAGAATAAGGAACATCAGTTAACAAAATCCAAATATAACATGACCTAATGAAACAAATGTTGCATCATTCCAAGCACCACTCGAACTAGCTCCAAGCTACAACACCACCTTATATTATCATGTTATCAAGATGAATCACTAGATAAATAAGATATCTTTACATTTATTATGTCTTAGTATATAACATATACAAATACACAAAATTTCCCAAGTAGGGGGTGAGTATAAACTTAGTAGTTAGTCCCTAGACACTTCCCAAAACATGCCACTAGGAAAATAACTGATTATCATATTTCATAAAATTTATTTTGAAAATAGTTAAACAGTTTATACAAAACTATAACTAAAATCCATGTGATGAAAACAATAAAAAATATTATTAATATTCATTAAAACTTGGTATAACCATACCATGTTCACACACACACACACACACACTCATCCACACACACAATCTTGGTGTTACCATTGAAGGAGGTACTTAATGACCATAATTGGACCAACATTAATAGTGGTAATTCATGATTATAATTTTTACCTATTTAAAAATAAACCAACCTAATTATACCAAATTCTATTCAAATTAATTTTATATAAAAAATATTTATTTTAAATCAATTAATAAAACATTTTTCATATGTCAAAACCATAATTTTTTTAAACTGAAATTTTAAAATTATAATCCAAGAGGTTTCCCAAAATTTATCAAATTTCCCATATTTCCAAAACAAAAAACAAAATAGTTTCATTTAAGAAATCACAAAATGTTACCATATAAATTACATGAAAAACCTTTTAATAAAACTAATAATTCAAGTTTTAAAACAATTGGATATGAGAGAGTCTACTTACCTCTCAAAAAATGGAAAAATAAAGAACTGCACTAAGAATTTGTAAATCCTACCTCAAAATTTCTCCCCTTTAATAGATCTAAAAACATATTATTAAGATTAAAATCCTATCACATAGATCTATCTATAACATATTAGATCTTTGTATTTGAGAGAGAAGAGAAGAGTATATCTATTAGAAATAAGGAAGAACAAGGACTTACCAATTATTTCTGATAAAAAAATACTTTGATTCATCTAAAATTTGATTTCAAATCAAATGGAATAACTTTGGGATCCTATAAGGGGAGACGATTTTGAGATCTTAGAAGAATAGTAGAATAATGAGGTTTCGAGGGCCGTAAAATGCATTTAAACTTAATTTTTTGTGAATTAATTTTTTTTGCATGGTTTGACAACCCATGTTCTAACTAGGTTCATGATACTGAAAATTATCTAGGTAGTTGCAAGGTTTATGTTATATGGTTTTGGAAAATAAGTCACCAACCATGAAGTGCTATTGTCTCAAGTCCAACCCCTTGCATGATTTTTTTTCATGGTTTGAAAAACCATAAACCAACCATGATTATCCTACAATATCCACCCATATGTTTTTCGTAGGAGGTTTGGGAAAACCATGATCCAACCATGTGCCTTCCCAATGACTCCATGCATCACCTTCATGGTTTCTTGGAGATAGTTAAAAGTTTCCACTAAACATGGTCAAACTTTGAGCTTTCAAAAATACTTCCAAAAACTAAAAAACATTGTAGAAACTCCCAAAATATTACCCAAACATTATATAACTTAAAAATACACAATAAAAGGTTAAATTAACTTAAACTGGGGGTGTTACTACTAGGATATCATTAATTAGGATATTATGAAGATGATTCATATTTTATTTAGTAATAGAATTATTAACGAAGGGCATGAACACTCAATTTATGAACATTTTTCAAAAGTATACACTACTGACTCACTAATCTCTTTAAAAACTATTGCTTTAGATAACTCTAATTATAATATTCTCAGAAAAATATTGGCTACCTGAGTTTCTATCATTATAAAAAAGGTGCTGTATTGAAACCAATATGGATTTGTTAAAGGAAGAAGGATACATGATTTTAACCATGATCCATTTGAGTGAATTAAATTTATAAGTAAGCTTTAATAAATTGGAATGATTACTGTAATGATTTATGTTATGATGGAATTTGATTCTATTAACTAGGAATTTATGATTGAGTTACTTTATAGGTTTGATTTCAGTACCATTTTCAATGACATGGTCTGATATATTTTTTTAAAATTGGTCATACTTTTTACTCGATTGAATGAAACTCTTGAATGATACCTCTTTTGATCATATGTAATTATACAGGTTTATCCTTTATATTCTACTATTTTAGGATTGTGGAAGATTATTTAAGGCAATGAATTTCTGTTATTTTTAAAATAGGAAATCTCAAGACCTTGAAAGATAGGAGAGGTGTTATGGACACACATCATGTGTTTTATGATAATGATCTAATCCTATTTATTTAGAGAGGTTTGAAGAATATTTATTCTATCAAATAGTTCCTTGATCACTATGGGTTCAATTAAAATTTGTATATAAAATTGAATAAACTTTAAATATTTTTCATCCATAACTTCAAATGTCAATGGAAGTTGAACATAAAAATAATTATGAGTATCAAGTAGGGTACCCTCCCCTTAAATTACATAGGCATACCTCTATTATGGGGAAGTTTGAAGGATGAAAACTTTAGAAAAATATATAATATAATTAAATAAAAAATTAACTCTTAGATAGAGAGATATGTCTACCTTAAAGGAATGAAATAACTTATCAAAGGCATTGTTATTCCCAAGATTCTCAACTCCTTTATACCTTAAAAATTCTCCATTTATTTGATAAATGATTTATATAAATTATTTAGGAATATCATATGTAGTGGAAACATTTATGAAGAGAAATGAATTGTGGTTAATTAGAATACCTTCTATAAATCATTAAAGGAAGAAGGAATGAGAATACAAAACCACTCCTTTTTCATTGATTTTCTTCAACTTCAATATTTTTGGATACTTATCACCAAAAACTCAAATAGAAATTATTTTTTAATGTATAGAATTATTAGGTGGCTAGAAATCCTAGAAAATGACCCCACTTCCACACTTCTATTACCACAGTTTGAAAAACTGTGGACATAAGATGACTATAGCCATAGTTTCTATAAACCATAGCTGTGAGAAAATATATATCCATATTTATATGAAACCTTTATGGTAGTTTTTGAGATAACACCCAAAAAAATGTTGGGATTGGTGGGAAAGGTATACTTCAATGGTTTAGTAAATTGTGGCCATAGCCACCTAAGGCCATGGTTTAAATTGTAAACATTGACACCTAAAAGTGTGATTTAAATCCTAGGTATATCCACCCATAGGCATGGTTTCATCCTAGAATATTGTTACCTAAGGATACGTTTTAAACTATGGCTATTTCTATATAAGGCCATAGTTTGAAATCGTGGCTATAGCCAAATATTTCCATGGTTCCAAATTGTGGATATAGGTTTTTTATTTTTTAAATCATTAATAATTATAATTATATATAAATTTATATGTACATATATAAATATAAAAATAAATAAATAAATATATATAGTTTATTTCATGGTATTGGTAAAGTTTTGGAATGATTATAAAACAGGTTGGAAGATCAAACCTCTTCGGCTGAATTTTTTTAAGGCTACTTCCATGACTTCAAACTGTGGCCATAACAACCTAATGCCAAAATTTGAAACCATATCTATATCCACATAAGGAAAAAATTTAAATAATTTCTATATGAACATAAGGCCACAATTTAAACTGTGGATATAGCCACCCAGTTCCATGATTTATACTATGGTTATATGCTAGACCCTATTGAAACAACCATAATAACACAGTTCAAGTAAAACGTGGCCTTAGGATATGGACATGATTTTTTAGAATATTTCCATGGTTTTAAAATATGGAAATAGATTGATTTTTTATTTGTGTAGATTCTAGAAAGAGATACTATCTTATCTCTTTTATTTATCCCTATATCGAGAAGTCCTATAAAAATGTGATGCAACATAGTAGATGACTGAATTACCTCAATCCTGAACAAAAATTATTGAAAGTGATATTTTTGGGTTATCCATTGATTGAAGGGTTTCATAAATAAATTATAGATCTTTATGTGACTATTATGGATAAAATTTGAACCATATCGGATCAATTACCTACTCCTATTAAGCAATCTATCTATTAATACCCTTTTATGTCTATCAAAGATACTTTGATTTGGGCGATGAGGTGACAAAGAATACTCAACTGTTTGTTATATTATAATTTATACAAGGGTAGGCCCATAAATATATATTCCTTTATGAATCAATTATATAACCAATGGATAGTTACTTCTCATCACACTCTTACCTGGATTTTTTCTTGTAATAGACTCCCCATATATTCTAGTATTATTATAATTGATTTTAACCTTTGCATAATGTGTAACACTTTTAGGGCTAGGTCAGACTCCATTGATCAAATTTTATTTCAATGATGATTTTTTAATATTATACGGAATAATGTTTTTAGCCTTTATAAAGTTTATCTCTTCACTTTAATTGATCTCAGACCCCTCTTTGTTTGCTACAATGTACATGAAGTATCTAATCAACTAAAGAACCTCCTATGATCTACTTTTTATGAAATACCACATCTCATTTATTGAAATAGAAATAATAACAGAGAATAAAATTATGACATCTACCTAAACACAACTATGAGGAATATTCTATATGTTTTCAGGACCATAGATGATATGAATACTAGCTTAACTATGAATTCAATTTTGGAATTTTATTTTTTTAATTGGATGGGAATTCAGGGGAATTATAGAAATTACCATGGTTATATTCATATTTTTTACAAACTAACAACAAAGGTTAAATAAAGATCAACACAAATAAGGATTCAAAATGTAATACACAGACCGATGTTTATGGTAGAAAATTTAGGGACTTAAATGGAGTGATATTCTCATGATTCTCTCAATACTTTGGCAAAAATATTTCTTATGAATATAATATGGAAGGAGTGATCCTAGTGATCTATATTGTGATATTTGATAACTAGAGTAAAATTTATCTTGTTTTGGACCCGTTTTTTATTTTATAAGAAATGAAATTGAGGATATCATATCCCTCTTGGAGGTTTGTAACAATTTGGGAATATTTCAATTAATATTTTAGTCAAATTGATTTTTTTGTTTCTCATATCTATAGAGAGGGTAATAGGTTCAATAAATCGTTTTCCAACTTGGGAATTGGGATGGGTGGTCTTAACGAGAATTGGTCTATGCAAGAATTGATTATGGTTTTTTTCTAGACGTTTATAAAACTAAAAAATTATATTTTATAATATTTTTCCACTAGAGTTTCTCTCTATAGAGGCCCATTTATATTATAAAAATGGATTTACCATAATCAAAGACATAACCCATATTAAAATAGAGGTGTTATTCCATATGTTTATGTAATCCATGAACATCCATGAAATTTTATTCACTATACTCACCTTTTATTTTAATTTTCATCAGTATTATATAAAAATATTACCAACATATGTTGAACATTTAAACCATAAATCCATGGAAACACCATGACAAAAAATTCTCTTCAACATTCAAAAATGAACCATGATGCTTGAAATAATCATTTCTACCCTCGAAATTTTAGACAAAGATCCCCCCAAACTCAACCCATAACCATGAATTCTAAAATAGTGTATACCCTACTATAAATATTTTACCCAATATGAAAAATCCTTTTAAATAAATTGAATCTTCCCACATAACATATAAGAAAAAGGACCCATCCAAAAGGATCATAGAATGACCAAAACCAACCACCTAAACCACTATGGAATAGTAAGGGAACCCTAACATTACTGTCTCCTTCAAAATGAAAAAAATATCTCTTCTCTCTCGATATACCTTTAAATTATATCTTGACATGACCAAAACCTCAATACACCAATGTAGAGGAATTGAAAAACATAGACCTTTAAATTTTGGTATAGTAAAATTTATAATAATAAATATTTACTATTAAAAAATAAGTAAATATTTTTCTTAGAATATGATAAAACGATTTCAAAAATTATGTAACATAAAATAAATATAAGTGTAAATTTTTGATATGGAATGTTTTAAGTTAATTAATAAAAAATAAAATTTTATCATTATATTTAAATACTATATTGAGATAATTTAGAAATTTATTTTTATAAAATAAAAATATTATTTAGAATCAATAGATACAATTTATATATGGGTGATTTTTTTATATTATTCTAAAAAGGTTAAATTTTATGTGAATAGTTTTTTAGGATATATGGAATTTTTTATGATTTAATTATGATGTAAAAATGATAAAATAAATTATGAAATGTTAATTTAATAAATTAAATGTATTATTAAGTAAAATAACATATTTATAAATAATAATTTGAATTTATAACCCTAAAATATAGTATACAAAGTCAAAATCATATTATATTCTGATGGAAAAATATTTTATTCTTTACTTTGAATTAAATATTATAATGAAATAATTTATTTTTTAAAGTGTTTTAATGTAATGAAATATTATATATTTTAAATCTAACATTATGAATAATAACATGAATTAATTTTATTCAATGTCTTTAGAAAATATAATTAATTATTTTTTATTTTATACAAACACATCCCTCTCCTTTCCTATAAATACCCCCCTTAACCACCTATTTCTCTTCAATTAAAAAAATATCCTTTATAAAAATATCTTCCAAATTATAACCCTAAACAATCCAACCCACTTTTTCAATAATATAGCCTAACCAAAAGTACATCATCTAAATGATTAAATTTCATTCAAAAGGAAACCTCTAAAAATAAAGTTAAGATTTTCAAATCCAAAGTATTTCAATATCCACTATCATAAAAAACCTTTTATAAACTAATTAATTATTTTTATAATTTTAAAAAATTATCATAATTATACTATATTATATTTATGAAAACCATATATTAATTGGTTTTAAATTCATTTGAATATCTCCTCAAAAACATCATTCAGACATGTTAGGTTCATACTACCTCTGTGAATAATGATGTTATACTATTAATTATTAATTTCATAGAAATTATAAAAATTAGTTGTCATATAAAAATAAAACATTAAGAATAAATTAATTTCATTATGATATTATAGATTAATAATAAAAGGCACGATTTTAATAATATTAACAATAAACCAAAATGATTTTTGAATAACTTAAAATAAGAATAACAATTTTTTTCATTATTTCATATAAAATTAGGGTATCTATTAGACTATAAAACAATAATATAATTTTATTGATATATACTTTCCACCTCAATAGTTTTGGAGATTATGGAACCTTAGTAAAAATATCATTTGTCATTAAAATTATACTAAATTGACTTTGGAACTATGAACTAAACAACATTGAACTGTTAACAAAAAAAGAAAACTTAAAATAAAAAAATAAATTAATAAAATGAATAAATAATAATTAAATAGACATTAAATTGTTAAATATAAAGTAATTAATAAATTGAATTTGATTATTCATGTCGTTAGATTACATCCCAAGAAAAATCAGACTTGAGGTAAATGTTCTCTTCAAAATCATCATTTTTTTCATGTGTGGATTCTTATATATTATCTTATATGTATTATATACAAATTCTTGAATGTATAACTTATAGTTTTACCTTAAAATTTATGGTATTACTTGTCTCATAACCTCTATTATTGATTTATGATTCAAAAATTATATTTTAAGGTGACACTTTCCACACACTCTCTCTTTTTATTGATGCTCACTATTTCTATCTCTTCCACATAAGATACATTTATATTTAATTTACATCCATTAATAGTATAATTTATTTCATTTTTACTTTCCTTTTCATGGATTTTCATTTTTTTATATTTCCCATTAATATAATTACTTTTAGTAAAACCTTTAAAAGTATATAAGGGAAACTTTTCCATCCGTTCTTTTTTTTTCATTTATCCATCCTATAATGACTATTTTTAACTTATATTTTATAAAACTTACAAAAATATATCCAATATCATGGGTTTTGATTTATCTAGAAGATTATATTACCTAATTTATAACATGTAAAAATCATCACTTAAACAACTATTATTCTATTTGAATTTTATTCTATATATGTATATTAATTTTTTATATTACTATAATATCCTAATATTTTTTAAAATAAAGACTATGTCTCATAACATACAAGATATGAAACATCGAGTTTAAACAATATAAAAAATATTATTATTTTAATATAAAATCTATAAAATAACCATTAAATTGGTGGGTATGAATAATATTCACTTAATTATGAAATATATATATATAAATTTACTAAATTAATTAAAATACATGTATTAATTATTAGTAAATAATAACTCTATTTTCAGTAAAGTAATTTTATTCATCAAAAATATGTTTTCTTCAAAAATGTTTTTTTTAATTTTTTAGGATAAAATATTAAAATTAATTTTTATACATTTTTGGAATTTTGTTTTATAAAAAAGATATCATTTTTTAAATCATCATATCAAAATTATCATATGCTGAAATTTGGTCATTTTTTCTAGAAAACTGATTTTTATTAAAAATTCTATTTTCTTTTGAAGTATTTAAAAAGTAAAATTATATTTTGGATTAGTTTTAAAATGGAATTAGTTAATTTTTATTAAAAATAATCCAATTATAGACTTTAGAATAGATTTTATACTTTAATTTGGTATAAAAACATTTTTATACTAAAAAAAACATTTATCTAAAAAACTATTTTTCATAGCATTTTGTGTATTTAACTTTAAATTAAATTCTACCACTTATGTGAATTGGATCTTTAAAAAATTTTCTCATTTGGAATTAGTGGGTATAAATTTTTTAAATATCTATTTTTAATTTATGTTCATTATAAA
Organism: Viscum album; assembly: GCA_963277665.1. Taxonomy (NCBI): domain Eukaryota; kingdom Viridiplantae; phylum Streptophyta; class Magnoliopsida; order Santalales; family Viscaceae; genus Viscum; species Viscum album. The sequence continues at coordinate 284,272,397 of OY728129.1, forward strand.
TAGTAACCTTAGAAGATTTTGTTACCACTAGAAGGGGTAAATCAAGTAATTAAGGTTAAAAAGAAAATAAAAGGACTAAAAAAGAATCCAAAGAATTTACTTAATTTTATACGATGAGTTTATATCATTTATAGTCATACAAAATTTTAATATATGGCCTTTATTTTTTTCATTTGGACATTATTTCAACCATTATAATATTTTTGTTAATATAAAGCTAAAAATGTCACACTCTAGCTCTTAATAACTAAAATATTTTTTATATAGCGATAAAAAGAGGATATGTATGGTTAAAAATATACATTTTAAATATAAATGATTTTTTTCAATCATGTTAACTTATTTTTAATTTTTATTGATGAAATAATTACCTTAAAATCATACATAACCCTGATGTAGTAATTATTCAATTAATAGAAAAATAAAATAAATGATTCAAACATATTAAAAGTAAAACAATTTGGAATAAATATTGTATTAAAATATTTTTTTGGAGAAATATAAAATATTAATGATGTGTTAAAGGATTATATTCTAATTTCCTTTTTATATTGATGTTATTAATGTCAAAGTAAATGAATTTTTCTAAAATCGAAATTAATGATATTGTATAATAAATAATATTTTATTAAAATATATAATAATTTATAAAATTATATGTTTGGAAAAGTGACTTTTATATGGTTTTAAAATATCAACCATGGTCCATTTATGGGATATTTTCTATTTATAGTAAATAAATTAACCCCTAAAGAGTAAAATATTTATTATCTTGGTAATCACAAAAAAGGGTTAAAGTGGGTTAAAAAAATATAAGGATAATTTTTTTTTTCTAAAATTGTCCAAATTTTATTATATGAGATTATTTTGAATCATACTCATCTTCTATTTTAATAAATCAATTTGGATCCTTTTTAAGATGAAAATTAATTTAATATTTTAAGGAATTACAAGAGTGCCCCTCCCTTCTCTTATAAAAGGACACACATTCTTCTCATTTATTATCACTTAAAAAACATTTTAGTCATAAAATAACTTCAAAAATTCATTATTTACATCACTTTCCACTATTTTGGGCATAATAATATCCTTAGAGGGATTAAAGTGAAAAGTAAAAGAGATTGTCTCAAGAAGAGGTGTAATCTTTAAACAAACGTTTTCATATTATTTCTTATTCTACCTTCTTAAAATATTCTTGAAATATGATGATATAATAATAATATTATTTCTAATATAATTATATGTTATTATTTTAATTTAATAACCTATATACATCTCCAACATCCATCAAATGGGAAAATAATCCATTGTTCGTGTGTACGGAAAACTACTGCCACACAAACTGATGTAATTCATTTTCCATCACCACCTCTCATGGAATTTTATAATTATGTATTTAATATATATATATATATATATATTATTTACATAATTATAGTTATTTAAATATAATACAACACCTGTTTTATTATCATTTCATTCACTAAAAATGAAAATGTTATTCGTGCATACATGTGGACTACCACCTCCATAAAGTGATGTGATTCATTTTTAATAACCACCTCACATGGTTTATATAAATAAGTATATTTAAATAAATAATATGTTATTTATGATATTATGATTATTTTGGAAAGATAAAATAATACTTACCCTTTTTCTATAATGATCATTGAAAAATAGAAACGTTACTTAGGCGTACGTATGACCTACAATCTCTATGATTGTATCACAGTTCATTTTTTATAACCATATTTATTGGTTGGTTTTAAAAATATAATTTATAAATATAATTTATAATTATTTCATTATTATTATATTATTGAGATTATGGAATAATGACCTCTTTGACTATATTCAATCTACTAAAGTCATTTTCCATATGAGTTGAATTTCATCAAAACATCTGAACTAAGATTAATTGGTCTATTAATCATATATAAATTAATAGTAAGTGAAATAAAAGGAATAATAAACTTGAAATTTTTTATCAATAAAGTAAATAATTACCATAATATTATTATTTAGGATGATAGTGAATGTACTTGATGAGTCAGACTCAAGGTAAGGGACACTTTACTTTAAAACCATGTTTTAAAATGGTTTAAGTATTTATTTTATAAATATTTTTCTTCCATGTCCATGTTTTTAAGAATATATTATTATGTTATTTATATATAAATAAAATAATTATAAATGAAAATTTATGTCTATTTTGAATTTATTGAAATGTGTTTTCAAAAGGAATATTTTTATAGAATGTTTCCACTTTCTTTACAAAAAGGAATAAAGAAATGTTCTATTTTTGCATATACAATGAAAATTAATTTTCCTGATACCATAAATTTTATTTGAAGTTTAGATTCCTTTATAATATTTCTTGTTTTATTTAATGAAATATAATATTTCTGTTTTTATGAGTATTTTGGTATTTAAAATGTATTTTTGAAATAAGGGTATTTTAATATTCAAAAGTTATTTTCATATGGATTTAAAAGAATTTTTAAAAGGTTTTATGATAAAAATTTGGAATAATAAAATGATTTATTCATGTTATGATACTTTATAATTATATATGTGAAATTTGTGAGCTTGATAGAACTTATACGATGGGTTGAACCTCATTATAAGTCATAAAAAATGGGTGATCCAGATATAGAATATATCAAGGGTGAGCCCCATTATATCTCTCCAATGTATAGGGTAATGTTCATTGCCTTTAAAGGTAATAAGGAGGGAGTTAACATAGGATTTATCATATGTATTGAACTATTCTATAGTTATTTTATATGTAGTCTTAAAATGGGTTAGGAATATGATTCTCTAAGTTTACTAAAATATTTTTTTATTTTCTTACTATTGGGTTTAATGGTTTCCTTTGAGTAAAAATCCTATGTGTTTTTAATATGTGAATTATTTATTTTATTCACTCAAAAAAATTTAGATAAAGTTAAAAATTTAAAGAGTTTTCATTATTTTCACAAGACTAATTAATTTAAACTTTCTATGTCCATTATTTATATTTTATTTGTGATCATCCAATGTTTTAAAATGTTTTTTCATAGGGTTTAAGAAATGGGAAATAAAAAAAAGAAATCAAGTTAAAATTCATGATGATTTTTCATGAAAAGAAAATATTTTACAATTTTAAAGTTTTATATTATGTAAAGAATGGATACTGGTTAGAAATGTCTACTTTATAAAATATGGTTTTGTTATATATGAGTTATGACGTAATTATCTAAAACTATATACCTGAATAGATCCTAAAATGTAAGAGAAATAATTCTTAATGTAAAAATTATGATTATATAATGTTTAAGGTTGGGTCCTTACATTTTGTATCAGAGGTTAGTTTATAAAACTTTAAAAGTTATGATTTTATTTGAGAATCAGTTAAATGCACTCTATAGCCACAAACAATAGTATGTTTGGGAGAATTATGATTATTTTAGAAGATTGAAATCTTTTAAAATAACATATTTAAGGATATCTTAGTCTTTTTTTCCTCATAAGATGGTTTATTATTATTTTATTGATATTCACACACTAATTGTTTGATTTTAGTAAATAGATATATATAGTAGGAATAGAAATAATAAAGTATGTGAAGGAAAGTTTGGTGGTTTTATAAATGGGAAACTAAAGAGAGTATGATATGTAGTGAAAATTATTATGGTTATTATGATCCATAAATCACGAGTTTTGATTAACAACTTGAGCCTATGTGAGTTTCCCAACTCATAAAATAAGAGATAAATTATGCTCTATGGAAGTATAGGTGGTAAAGATCATAAAGTTAAAAATATTCAATAAAATATATATTAATAGTGTAGGAAGAATCACATAGTAATTTTTTTAAAAGGATGGAAATATATTTTTTATGTGGTAGAGAGAATAAAGAAGTAATCTTCCACAGAAAAAGGAAGCGTCCAATTAATTTCATAAAGGGTAATAAAATTATTCCCAAGGTATTAATTGAAAATTTTAATTGTAGGGAGTATGGTAATTAATAAAATCTATTTCCTAGGAGGAAATATCAGGAATAGTATTATTAAGACCATATAGATAAATGTTTATAAATTCCTAATTTTATTATAGATGATGATTAGGAAACCACAAATGACATATGAAAGGTATGAATTATATAATGGATTATGTTTGTAAATTGATTAATCTTAGGAAATGATTCAAATGTTTATTTATAGGAATTAATTATTAAGAAATAATATGGAATAACATGATTAATATATTATGAATAACATTGAATGATTAATTTGTTTACATATAAGGAATCAAAAGTTATGATGTACTAGTAGATCTAAGGATGATCATAAATTTAAAAGCATTAATAATGTTTTTATATTTAATTTTATGGGAGTGCTTTGGAGTCATTTATTGAGTTTTGATATATTTTTGAGTTATATGTAACCCTTAAGTTTAACATGTGAAAAAGGTACATGAATAAGATTTCTCTTTTCATTTTATAAACACAACTTTAAAGGTATTGAAAACCCTTAGGGTTTATATGATCTTTGATGATTAAGGTTATTTTTGATTATTTTCATCATATTTTTGGGAATGTTATAAAAATTATATATATATATAGTTTCAGTAAAAAGAAAACCCATAATCTAGGTGACACCTCATCGCATCTGGTAAGGTCTCATTTCTTGAATCCACAACCCAAGGGAAATTAGGGTAAAACACCTACCACTGGCCTATGTGATGTCCTAGTTAATATGAAATCATTTTTTTCATAAAATTTTTAATATATAATTATTAATTTTATTTTTGGAAAATATGTTTTATTATATAGATAAAAATGGGAAAAATTGATTTAGTGATGGAGTCATTAATGATATTTCAGAAGAAGTTCCCTATTTTGGGAAACTTATATGATTATGGAAAATAAGATATTTTGTGATTTTATTTGAGGAATAAAGGTTGAATTATTTGTTGGAAGAATATATGATTTTATTGCTAATTTATGGTGATATAGGTTATTTATGGAAATTATTATCATATTTTAAAGATTATATGATTACAAAATATGAATTTTATGGATATGACTTTATGAGTGGAAAATGTTGATTAAAGATAAATGAAAAAATTAGTCTCAAAAGTATATATGATGAATTCATTCTAAATTTTAGGGTTTCAATCATGGTTGGTAATATTTTATATAATTTGGTGGTTAATTATTTGTTAAATTATCAAATTTAAACTTTGGCTGTTATTGCTTAGGATTTGGAGATTAATGATGAATATATTTAAACAAAGGTTTATTATTTTAGGGAATTATATTATCTAGTTCTAGAAATTTTCCATTTTGGTTAATGTCTAAATATAGGATTAATATATTTTTACCCTTTTATGGAATTATTTGATCTGTTAGAAGTTGATTTTAGTGCTTCAGGTGTTAAAAAATTCATCTTGAATACTCTTTTTTGGTAAAAAGATGATATTATGGTGGAAATTGATTAAAGGATGAATTTATACTTTAAAATTATGTATTTTTAATTATTATTTTAGTCTATATGGTGAAGAAATTTCTCAACCCAAAGGAAAATAAATATTCAAATAAATATATTATCATATTACCTTTATTTTTGATGAATCAATGGTCTGTTCACCAATCAATGGTTTATGATTTCACATTCATTAACTTTCTTCGGGCCATATTCTCTCTATAAATCCCTTGGAGTTATTTTTCTCTTCTACGTCCAAATTTTCACTTGAACCAATGTTTTTACACTTTTAAACTTGGTTATGTGGTATTCTAGATGACATTCATACTTCACTTTCTCTCTTATCAAGAGAAATTTTTATTAACCATTTTTGCATTGTGGGTTTCCACAAAAGAATTTTCAAATGTGAAACCCTTAATTACCAAGCACAAGTTAAAATTAAAATAATAAAATTTATTAAAGGGTGATGTGAGTACATAATATCTGGATATTTTTAAAAATAAATACTATGTCTCGAAGCGTATAAGATACATAATACCAAGTTTAAAAAAACTATGAAATATTATTATTTAAATATGCCTCTTATAACCTAGCCATTAAATTTGAGGGTATAAATAAGATTAATTGAATAATGATATATATATATATATATATATATATATATATATATATAAAGGACCTAAATAAATTCAAATGTATCTATTAATTCTTAATAAATAATCAATCTCTTTTTCATAAATTCAATGTATTCATAATAAAATATTTTATTTGAAAAATGAGTTTTATTTATTTTTGTGAAAAAATATTATAATTAATTTCTAGAGATTTTAGAAATTTTATTTGATAAAATGTATATAATTTTTGAAATCATAATATAAAAATTAGATTATGGTGAAATTTGGATTTTCTTGAAACGTTTTATTTTTCAATGAATAGAGAAAAATGTATTTTATTGAAAATTTTAATTTATTTTAAATTATTTGTTTTAATTATAATACAATTATAGTATTTGGAATGAATTTTATATTTTAATTTGGTATAAAAACATTTTTATACTTAAAATTCATTTTTCTGAAAAACAGTTTTTTTCAGGTTCAATTTTAAATTAGATTCCACTAATTATGTGAATGGAATATTAAAAAATGAATCAATATTTTTAATTAGTGGGTCTAAATTTGGAAAATATCTCCCTTTTATTATTTAATATTATGAATAGAAACCTTATTAAATTTCATTATCATGATCAAGGGTAAATCAAGTAATTAAGGTTAAAAATAAAATCATAAGGACTAAAAAACCACAATAAAACTTATAGTAATTTTATTAGATGGATATATATTATCCATAATCATCCAAAAGTCTAATATATGGAATTTTTTACCATTTGAGCATGATTTTGACCTTTATAATATTTAAGTGAATGAAAATAAAAAAATGTCACACTCTTATTTTTAATATCTACAATATTTTTAATATAGGGATAAATAGAGAATTTGATCAGTTATAAATTTTAATTTGGAAGATAAATTATTTTTATCATGTTAATTTATTTTTAAATTTTAGTAATGAAATAATTACCTTAAATGCTTCTGCAATGCTAATGGGGAAATTATTAAATTAATATAAAAATATAATAATTGATATTAAAATTATTAAAAGTAATATAATTTAAAAAATTTATTGTATTCCATGAATTTTGGAGATCAATATTAAGTATTAGGGAAATTTTAAAGGATTATATTATAATTAATTTTTTATATTGATGTTATTAAATTCAATGTAAATGAATAGTTGTAAAATTAACATTAATGATATTTTATAATAAATAATATTTTATTAAGTTATTAAAAACTATAAACAATACAATGTTAATAAAATTTATTGTTATACAGTTTAAAATATAATCTATCATGAATTTATTAGATATTTTTTTGATTTATAGTATACATCATGACCCATAAAGAGTAAAGAATGTTTTATAGTGGTAATCGTCAAAAAGGGTTCTTTTGGGTTAAAATCAAAATATAAGGACAGAAAACATATCTAAACTTGTAAAAAATTGTTTTTATGACAATATTTAGACTCATAACCATTTTATATTCAAATATTATCAATTTGGCACAATTTGAACATTAAAATTATTTATATTAATTTAATATTTTAAGAAATTCAAAGAGTTCCCCTCCCTTCTATTATAAAAGTGAACCTCTTATTCCAATTTATTAAAACATAAATTTTTTTTGGTTCATAAAATAACTACCCAAATACCTTAGTTACATCCCTATACATATCCTAGAGGCTGTATTTAGTGTATAATACCAACCTTATAGGGCTTAGGGTGTAATGAAATTGAGATTGTCCAAAGAAGAGGTACAGTCTTTAAGAAAATGTATTCAATTTATTTCTTTTTTAACCTATGTGAAATATTATTAAAAAATGATGATATAATAATATAAATATCTACCATGTAATTATATTTTTATAAGGTAATTGAATAACCTATATCCATCTGCAACCTCCATTAAATGGGAAATGGTTTCATCCCTCATGTGTAAGGAGGACTACCGCCTCACAGACCGATGTAATTTGTTTTCCATCACCACCTCTACCATCTGGTTATAATTATAGATTTAATATATAAATATAATATTAATTAAATATTTATCCTTCTATAAATATAATATAAAAACTATTTTATTACATTTTCATTCACTGAAAAATGATATCATCATTCGTGTGTATATGTGGTCTTCCAACTCCACGAAGCAATGCAATTTTTTTTCATCACCAAGGCACATGGATTATATATATAAGTACATTTAATGAAATAATATGGTATTTAGGATATTATTAAAATTATTAAAAAATAAAATAATACTTAAATCCTTTCTATAATGATCATTGAAAAATGGAAATGTTACTCATGCGTACATATGACATACCGCCCCCATGATTGTAATATAGTTAATTTTTTTATAAATATATTTCATGCTTTTTTTGAATTATAATTAATATATAAAAAATAATTATGTCATCATTTTTATTCTAGATATTATGTAATAATGATCTCTTTGACCATAGTCAACCAACTGAAGTCATTTTTTATATATGAGTGGAATATCATCAAAACATCTGATGTGAATTTAATTGATTAAGTAATTGTATATAATATGGTAATAAGTGAAACAAATGGAATAATAAACTTGATATTTTTTATCAAGAAAGTAAATAATTATCTTACATTTATTATTTCGGATGATAAATAATGTTTGTGATGAGTCAAACTCAAGGTAAGGGACACTTTACTTTAAAAAAATGTTTTAAAATGCTTTAACGATTTATTTTCAATTTTTTTTTCTTCCATGTATATGTTTTTAAAAATATATTATTACTATATTTAAATGGACATAAAATAATTATAAATGGGATTATATGTATATTTTTACTTTTTTCAAAGGTTTTCAAAAATAATCTTTTTATTGAATGTTTTGACCTTTTTTACAAAAAAGACAAAAAATAATGTTCTATTTTAACATATACATGGACAATGAGTTTTCATGCCACTATAAATATTACATTAAGTTTGGTTTAATTTATAATATTTCGGGTTATATTCTAATAAAAATTGTCTTTCCCTTTTTTGGGTTATTTTGGTATTGAAAATGGTGTTTGTAAAAAGGTAATTTTGATATCCAAAAGTGTTTTACAAATGAGTTTAAAAGAGTTTTTCAATGGTTTTATGACAAATAGGTGAAATCATAAAATGTTTCTTTTCATTATTTGAGGCTCCAAAAATAGAGGAAGAGACTTGGTGGATGTAAAACAATATATATATATATATTATATCTGATGGATCATTCGTAATATTGTCAATGACGTGAACACCATGACCAATGAAAATTTTCCACTAGATGTTGATGTTAAGAAACTCATAACCCAAAGGGGGTCTTTATATGTTAAATTTATAATTAATTTAAATAGATTTGAAGAAATGAATATATAATATTAAGATATTTCTTTGATGATGATGATGTTGATCATTTGAAATACCCTTTTCAAATTACTATTATTGTGCTCGTAGGATCCAAGTTTAGAATCCTTCTAATGGTGATCCATATGTTCTCCTTCAATCTCCAAAAAAATTGATGGAACACTAGGTTATAGCATGGTAGATTAATCATATTTTTTGTACAACTTGTTCAATCGAACTTCAATCTTAAAGGATTTCTACTCGTTCTTGAGAAGATGTGAGGAAGAGGAGTTGAGAGATAAATTTATTTTCACAACGATTCTAAATTATCAATTACCCTACACAATATAAATAACAATATTTTTATAGATCTAGAATTTAGGTTAAAATAATATTTAATTGCATACTAGACCTTATATAATATATCAATACTTAAAAAACCCAATTCTATAATAATAAAATAATATTATTATTTTATATCGTGTGGGATAACTTTCACAATAATAAATATTATTTTTGTGGCTTGTAAATTAATATTTATCACTGTAAACGATCTTAGTTCGTTTTAAATCCTTAAAATTTAATCAGTTACCAAATAAATAGTTAACTAAATATATAATTCATCAATAAAATTTTTGGATTGATAAAACATGAATAAAATTATTTCTCAGTATTGTGAGTAATATTTATTCTATTAAATAAATTAAAATATAATTTAATTAAGATCAATGGAAACACATCGTGCATGACCCTCTAGGATTCTTTCTCATGGGAATTAGGTAGGCTTTCCTAAAGTCCAATGTTACTATATAGTAACGGGACAAGGCTCCCAAGAGGAAAAACATAATGTTTTAACATCGACAACCACATATGAATGATCACTATGTAACATGATACCTTTTTCACAATATCTCATCAATAAGGTTTCTCATCCATATCAACAAACTATATGTTTGATATATCTTTCTTTGACAATCTGAAATAAATAAGTTATTACAACATGGACATGGAATTTATTGTGATGGTTCTATTCCAATCAAATGGATGAGATATAAACTTTCATAAATGGAAATGAAAAATCCTTCCTTGATTTATTCCTTAATAACACATCATTTGTTACACACCAATGTATCCAAATTCTCTATGAACTGTATCATCGTGGTTTATGAAATACGTAAAAGGGAAAGAGTATTAATATTCATTAATAACAATCTTAGAGTCTAAGGACCATTACACACACTCATAGATCAGAATATTCAATGATGCTAAAACTTTCAGAATTCCTACTAGTGGGTATGTTCTCATAATCTCCCATATTAGAGATTAACAAGTGAGAAATACATGAGAAGAAGACTCATCAACTTATGAGTAATCATATGTGATGTTCATGTTCTATGGGTCCCATCATAGAATGATATCCAACCGTGTAACTATATCTAAAAATTTCATCATGGAATTTTAAGGTTCTTATCGTAGAGGGGAACTTATAGGACCATATCAATGTGACATATACTCTAGGAAATTTTTGAATTCAATTCATAAAGAATAATGAAAAATATGTAATAAGATATTTTATTGAGTATTCATGTAATAAAATTACAAATATTTGTTCCTAGGGATCCAACTCCAATAAACTCCCACTTAGAATAGAGACAACTAACTATGACTTTCAATTCTCTAAACCACTCATGAAGACCACTTTTTTCTAAGTCAAGGACTTAGTAAAGGGTACTACCAAATTATCTTACATGGAAATACTGATCACTGCAACCTCACCTCTCTAAGAAACAATCCCTCAAGAGATGATAATTTTGAATTATGTTCTTCATTTTCTGATGTGACCTTGACACTTTTATGGGATCCATCAATATAGTATTATTACAATAGAGTGCAATAATATCTTCATTTATAGGTATCAAAACATGCTCTTAGATGAATTTTAGTGTCCATAATGATTATTTATCTACCTTATAAGATACAATATACTAAAAATATATAGTATAATATGCGACCAAAAGTTTCTTTAAGCTATTACAGCTCATATAACCTCAATTCAATGTAATGATGCATCCCATATTAAATTTTTTATCATATTGATCTGTTTGGAAACTATAATCTTCATATCTTATGATGAATAGTTCCTCATCTATTCTATATACTAGGAATATATCCTTACTATGCCTTCTATACTAAAGTATAGTCTTGAATTCCATCTAATGGTGTTCAACCAGGTCATCTTGATATCTACCTACTGCACTCAAGGAATATGGAACTTTTAGCCTACTATATATCATGAAAAACATGACTGATAAAAATTCAAATATGTATGGAATCATTTCCATTATTTTTCTTTCCCAATGTGTCTAATGACACATTTTATTAGAAATATGAATTCCTTGTGATACTAGAAACAATACCCCCTTAGATTTTTCTATACTAAACCTCTTTAGAAACTTTTCAATATATGTACTTTGACTTATATTGAACACCCTATGGGATCAATCATAATGGATCTTGATGACAATAATATATACTACATTACGTAAGTCCTTCATGGAGAAACATTTATTCAACCAGGTCTTAATTGACTGTAATACTAGAATTTAATTTCCAATAAGTAATATGTCATAAACATACACTTTTAAGAAAATGACCAAACTACCATTACGAAGTTTATATAAAAAATTATTACATTCATTATTTATGAATGAAAATTATGTTCTAGCTTCTTCAAATCAATTTTTACCTAATATGGATGCTTGATTTAATCCACACATATATTTTTTTAGTTTTTATATCTTTTTGGAACCATCTAGAGTAAAAAACCATTCGTTTTGTGTCATATAGAAATCTTCCTAAAGGTTTATGTTAAGGAAATATATTTTAAAATACTTTTTATAAATCTCATAGTCATGGAAATCCATCATTAAAACTATAATTTTGATTGATTTCAGAATAAGAACTGGTGAAAATGTTTTATTGCAGATAATTAATTGACACTGTTAAAACCCATTTGCAACCAATCATGCCTTATAAGTACTTACTTGACCATCCATGTATAGTTTCTTCATGAATACCCTTTAAAACCAATGGTATTTACATCCACCAGAGGATCTATCAAAATTCAAACTTGGTTTTGGAACATGGAATACATTTCAGAATTCATGAATTTTTTCCATATAGAAACATATATTCCATTTTCTACCTCCTTGTAGGTTAGAGGATCATTATTATCAATTAATAACGAGTCATCATCCTCAGTGAATAGAAAACTATACTGTTCAAGTTATATAACATATCTTGTACTCCTATAAAATATTTGTGTTTAGGGAACATCTTCTTCAATGGGGTATTTTTATAATATATTCCCATGCCAACTCTAGTGCATCTTGATCCTATAATTCATCAAATTCTATCATTCTTATACTATCTACTTTATAGATATTATCCTTCTCACGAAATGTGGGACATCTATCAACCACAACATTTTTTTTCTGAAGGTGTTTATAGGTAGCATCCCTTTCTTTACTTTGGATATCCTATAAAGATACTCTTTTTTCCTCGTGGTGAAATATTTTTTTCCTAAAGAGGACATAACAAAAGATTCACATCCTCACAAAATGTAAGTATGAAAAATGGGTTTCTTTCTACTCCATAATTAGCATGGAATAAATTTTGTCTCTTTATTTTGAACTCAATTTATTATATATGATATTTTTTGTAATGTGTATCCCTAAAAGGATAATGGAATATTTTCTTGAATTGTCATTGATGTTAAAATGTCCAATAGGATTTGGTTCCTCCTTTCACTTACATAGTTCCATTAAGGTTTATAAGGATGTGTGAGTTGAGATATAATCCCAAAATCTTATAAATAATAAATGATATATTGATAAAGATATTATCCTTCATGATATTATTGGAGTTTATTAATCTTCTTACCAGGTTGGTTCTCAACTTCATTATGGTATTCCATAAATTTTTAAAGGAATATTAATTATACCTTAGCAATTCGTCATATCAGTATCTACTAAAATCATCAGTAGAATTTACGAATTATGAGTACCTACCCTTTGACTCAATTATAAAAGTTCCACATATATCAATATGAACTAATTCCAGAATCTCCTTTACTATTTCACCTTTTCCACTAAATGAGGATTTGGTAAATTTTCATTATAAACATGAGTGACATACACCAAGTTGTTTTTGTTCAAAAGAATATAAATATCCATGTTTATATCATTTATTCAGACATTTTTCATTTACATGAGCTATCATGTGATTCTATCGTTGGGTGTGATATTGGTCATGTGAATAAGTTTCATTATCAATTACCATTATTTGGTTCATGCAATCCAACTCATAAAGAGCATGATTTAAATTAACCTTATCCTAATAAATGATATATTTATAATATAAGCAATAATAATTCCCAAACATTAAACTAAATCCATCCATATCAAGTCTGGATACTAATATAATGTTGTTTTTAATATATGAAACATTTTAATAGTTTTTCAGAACCAATAACATCCTCATTGGAAAAGTGAAGTGGAAGTCACTGACACATATAACAGAAAGTTTATCACTATTAGCATCTCATTTATCTACCGCCCCTCAGTCAATATTTATGAATCTAAATGGTTCTTATATTTGAATAAAAATTTTAGTACCTAAATATTTATTCAATACCCAATTTATATAAATAAAAGAATTTCTCTAAATAAAAAATACACCAGAAGTTTTCCCTTTCTTCTTTAGCTGGGTGCAGTTTTTCTTCCTTTGGACCTTCATTCCTCATGTGAAACAGGTAACATCTTATTACTTTGATTTACCCTTAATATTTATCTTCTTAAAAGGAAATTGAATATATTATTTGGTATTAGATCTCTTAAATTGGTTTTTTTGTTCACCATAAGTAAAAAATGAATTTCATGCTTCTTTTCCTTATAAAGTTAGCTGAGAAGTGTAAGAAGATCTCAAAGAGGCTTATTAATGTTGTTCATATTAAAATTAATAACAAATACAAAGAAGTTTTGAGGGAGTGATTCAAGAAAGATATATATGGGATGCTCATAAAGAAGTTTAAACCCTAGAGACTCCAAGAACTTAATGTATCCAATAAACTTGACTAGGTGAGTCCCAGCTAGTGCACCCTATCTAATCTTGCTCTAAAAAATCCTTGTAGATCTCATACTATTCTTGTATTTCCATCAATTGTTAAAGACCATATAGATGCTTGAGAATTCTATAAGCATCTACATTTTCATGTGAATTCATGAGTTCACTAGACATAGATGATAACCTCAAGCATTGAATGTTGAACCTGTCACTAAAATTTATTTCATAGACAATGAACTATTCATATCTTCCATCCTTCATAGGTGGATTAGGTAATGATGATTCTAGCATGTAAGATTTCTATTCATGGAACAACACAACCCAAAGGTGTTTGAACTATTTTTGGAAGTTACTTATAGTGACGATATGAAATTTCTCCTATATAGATCATAGGGATAGCGTGGATGTTGAAATTTCCATTTATTCTACAATTTAAAAGAGTATATTGTTAGTACTTTTCTTTATTACAAATTATATGTGAAATAATATTAATTAATTTTGTTAAATCTTCCACTATTTTGTCAAGTATCAATAACAATCACCATTGAACTTGGAATGTCTTGTTAATATGAAATTATAGTGGAAAGGATCAACATTTACCTTTATAATGATCCAAAATTTTCCGATGAAAACCATAAGAAAGTATTTTGGTATGTGGTCTTGCCAACTATGGGCTTGTAATTCATTGATCTATTGAGTAGAATCTCCAATCCAAAAATCCTCAGCAGGATTTCCTGACACTTGACTCCAAATATTTATTTAACATTTATTATCTTTTAAATTGAATATAAATTTGGTCAAGTGAACCCACTCTCTTAGTTAATATTTCCCTATAATTAAAATTTACCTTGACTTTGGATGAACTGACACTTCAACAATGGTTTAATATTAATTTGGAAAATATAAGGGATTATGACTTAATATTAAGTTGAGGGATTTTATTTATTATGAATAAATTTTTTATTGTTTTATCATTTACATGACTTGTTTGTATTAAATGGATTATACTTAATTAATTAACAATGTTGGTAAAAACATTTAGTCATAATTAATTAATTTATATTCCATCTTTCCAAATTAATTCATTTAGTTATGTGATCAAAGTCTTGCATATATAAAATAAATAATTAATAAGATAGATATAAATAAATAAATAAATGACTTGATCCTGAGCTTATCTAATAATTGATATTTTTGAGTGGACAATATACTATCCTTTGAGCTACGGGAAATAACTCCTTGTGCTGGACTTAACATGAGTTGCAGCATTCCACCTATGCACCTACATATCACCTGGGTCAGCATCATCAAGGAACCATCTTGAACTGCCTCCTTATGCCTTGAAAACTCCATTTGTTACAAGTATTTATAACTCACACATCATCGAGGGGAACTAAATGATTGTTCAAGGGGAATTATATAAATCACCTTGGATAAAGATTTTTTATATAATAATGGTGAGAGGTATGACTCACATTCCATCAAATTTAATTTATTAATAAATAATTTCAAACCCATGTAATAAATTAAATTAAATAATACCAACACATACAATATTCTTGGTCAAGCTCATGATTTATCATAAACTTGAAATGATTACTCATTTATAATAATTATCTATACTTCATGCAAATTCATTATTTGGTAAGATAAAACATGCATGAATTAATATGTTTTAATATCTTATTAATCAAATAATTTATTTTATATTATTTCAATGAATTATCAAAAAAATTACCATCCATAGTGATTTTAAATAAAATAAAATAAAATATTTTATTTAAAACTCAATAAAAAGTACAAAAATTTGTACATGGAAGAAACCCAGTGATTACTTGTTTGAACTAATCTGTATAGTTTTATTTTAAATAATGAACTCATATGATATATTTTTTACACAACATGTGTCATAATCACCCGTTGTTTAATGTCAAATTAATGACTCATGGAACACATAAAAATTATATATCCTATACCATTTAATGCGTTGATTATTTAATATAAAATAACCATACCTGATTTATATTCTTAGATATTAAATGGAACTAATTAAATATTTAATATAATATAAAGCCTAACCACCAGTGTGTAGTGTCAAATTAGTGACCCATAAAACTTGAGTTGAAAAGGTTTAGGGAGTAATTAATTAATTTTAATATTTTAGCTTAATCAGGTAAAGTACACAGTGTGTCCAAGATAACTACATGATGTGTACTTTTCTTCATTGAATATTTACATATTCCTTCAGAATCGACATCTACTTATAATAAACATTTATGAAATATATAGTGTGAATAGAGGATACACAACATGTACTTCTAGTTACATAGTTGTCAATATTTATGCATCATGTCTTAATTACATGTGGTGTATTAATTACATAACATGGTTAGACCTCATGTTTTTAGTCTTGAAATAATGTGGACTACATGATGTGTTTTCAAAATAGAAAATTTATACTTTTTAAAGGTTGTGTGCCACCCAAGATGGTCAATATGCAGTACATTTATTTCATGTTATGTGTAATAATTACAAGATGAGATGGAATCCACATAGGTGTCCATATGTAATGAACAAGGATACACAACATGTAACAAATGATTACATGGGATGTTATATTTTATTACCCATCCATGATCCTTAGATCTTCGAGATGATCACTTTATAAGTAAACTTCATTAATAATTAGATGATCTTGGTAATATTTGTGAGAAACAAAGATGTGAAAGAATAAAATTTGATGATAGATCAAGAACAAATTAAAAAATGAAATCAATCATAAATTTTAAATTCACAATGATCTACAATCAAATAAATAATTATAAATTGGAATTTTACCACTCTGATACAACTTGAAGGTTCTAGGAAGAATTAAAGAACCATTATGGTCATAAAAAACATTATTGATATGATAGATCATTCACAATATTTTTAATGATGTGAACACCGTGACCAACAGATTTTTTCAAATAGATATTGAAATTAAGAAACCCAAACATGAAGAGGATAATTTAATGTTAAATTTATATTAATTAATTCAAATATAAATAAATTAATACCTATTATTAGGAACTTTCTTCAATGATAATGATTTCGATTGTCCAAAAGGACCTTCTCAGATTAATGTTGTTTCACTTGTAGGATCCATGTGTAAAAACCCTGTAGCGGTGATCCACACATTCTACTTAGATCTCTAAAAAATAATTAATAAAAAATCAGATGATATCACGATGAACCAATCATACTGCATTTTTCACCTTAATCTCTTATCCTTTAGGAATAAAGGATTTCTTGTTGATCTTAAGAATATGTGAGGAAGAGGAGTCGAGAGATAAATCCATTATGTGGGATTATTATTAATTATTGATTACCCTACACAATTGATATAACTATCTATTTATAGATATTAAGTTTAGATTAAAATATTATTCAATTTCATAATATCTCTTAAATAATATAATAATACTTAATACACCTTATTCCATAATAATAAAATAATAATATTATTTTATGGAACATGTACTAACTTTTGTAATAATAAATATTAGTTTACCTACTTTTAAATTAATAGTTATCACAAGACATGATCTTGGTCCATTTGAACTAATAATTGTTTTTTAAACACTCTAATAAATATTTAGTTAAATATTTCATTCAAAAATAAATATTTATGATAAATATAACATGAATAAAATTAATCCTTAGTCTTAGGAATAATAATTATTCTATTAATTAAATTCAAATAGAATTTAATCAAGATCAACAGAAACACTCAGCATGTGACCCTTTTGGATTCATTCTCATTAGAATTAGGTGTGTTTGACTAAATTCTAAGATTACTATCTAGAAACGGATCAATTAAACCAAGATAAATAACTTATTGTTTCCACATTGATAGCTATATACAAAAAACCACAATGAAATATGACCCTTTTTTCACAATATCTAATCAAGAAGGTTTCACATCAATGTTGCCAACCTATATTCTCGATACACCTTTATATAACTATATGAAATAGACACATTATTACACCATGTAAATGAAATTTATTATTATAGTTCTATTCTAATAAAATGGATGATATTAAATTTCATAAAGATGGAAGGGAAAAATCATTCCCCTAATTATTCATTAATAACACATCCCTTGTGATGCACCCAATGTATCCAACTATTCTCTAAACTATATCATCATTGATTATGAAATACATCTAAGTGTATAAGTCATAATATTCATTAATAATAATCTTAAAGTAAAAGGATAATTATTCCCAATCACATATAAGAATATATGCTGACACCAAAACATGAAAAATTCATATTTCTAGGTCTGTTATCATAATATCCAATCTTGGAGATTACCAAGTGTGAACTTCATGAGAATTAGTCTCATACACTTACTAGTAATCAGACCTGAGAGTCACATTCTATGTTTCCCATCATAAAATGATATCCGACCATATATTTATTTTTAAGAATATTATCATGGAATTTAAAGGTTCTCATCATAGCAAGGAACTGCTATGACCTTATCAAAGTGAAAAATGATCTAAGATATTATTATATTAAAGTCATGTAGAATAATGAAAAATATATAATAAGATATTTTATCGAATATACATGTAATTAATGTACAATAAATCTGGTCCCTGGACACCAAATCCAGTAATTATATGGTACTTTATAATTATATATGTGAAATAGGTGATACCAATACATCTTATACGATGGGTTGAGCCCTATTATAGCTCATAAAAAAATTGATGATCTCGATATAGATTATATGATGGGTGATCCCCATTATATCTCTCCAATACACTGGGTAATGTTCCTTATAATTAGAGGAAATAATAATGGATTTACTTGATGTTTTATCTTAGAAATTTAACTGGGCTCCAGTTATTTATGACATGGGGTTAAACCGGGTTATGAATATGATTATGTAAGTTTCTAAAAAGGGTTTTTATTTTATTACTATGGGTTTTAATTGTTTTATTTGAGAAAAAGAGAATGCATGTTTTTCATATAGAAATTATTTATTTCATTCTCTCAAAGAACATTGATATAAAGGTAAAAATCTAAAGATTTTTCATGTTCTTCACTAGACTAATGGATTTATTCATTTCTTATAACTTAATGATCATTTTTTTCTCATTCAACATTTTAATTTTTTTAATAGGAATTAATGATTAGTAAGAAAAAAGAAGAATCCATGTTTAAAGTCACAATGATTTGTCATGAAAAGAAAAAAAGTTTCATTTTAAAAGTTTTAGATTATGGAAAAATTGATATAGGTCAGAATTGACTACTTTATAAATTATGTTTTTTTGTATGAGTTATGACATAATCATCTAAAAATATAAACATAAAAAGATACTCAAAAGTAAGAGAATTAATTTTTTACTTAAAACTCAAGATTATGTAATGCTTAAGGTCAGGTCCATATAGTTGGTATCAGATGCCAGTTTAGATAACTTTATAGACTAGGATGTTATTTGATCATAAGTTAAAAGTTCTATATAACAAAAAAGGATAGTATGTTAGGAAGAATTATAGATATTTTGGATAAACAGAAAGAGTTAAATATAACATGGTTAAGTATATATTAGTGTTTTCCTCCTAATAAGATAGTATATTATGATTTTATTAATATACTCTCACAAAAATATTTGGTTTTAGTAGATGAATGGATATAACAGTAAAAAAATTAAAAATTGGTGTGATGGAAAATGTAGTTATTGTATGAATGAGAAATGAAATGGAATGTGAGATTTCTTGAAAGCCCTTATTTTTATTCTTAACCAGATATCATGAGATTTGATTGAAACATTTAACTTAGATGAGTTTACCAACTCATAAAATAAGAGATAAATTATGATTTGTGGAAGTTCATGTGATATTAATCAAAAATTAAAAAATATTCAATGACATATGTGAAAATAATATGGGAATAAGCACCCATTAATATGTATTAAAATAATGGGAATATGTTTTGTATATGGTAATGTAAGGAATAAATAAATAAGCTACCAAGGAAAAAAGGAATAATCCAATTAATTCCATGAAGGGGGATAAAATTATTCCCAAGGTATAAATTGAATTTTTTAAATGTATAGAGTATAGGAATTATGAAAATAAATTTAATAGGGTGAAATATTAAGAATAAAATCAACAATACCATACAGATAAATTCTTATCAATGCCTAATACCATTACAATTGAAGATGGGGAAACTATAAAAAAAATATGAAAGGTATGAATTATATAATGGATACTATTTTGAAATTGACTAATAATAGGACATGATTGATATTTTTTTCTTGTAGGAAGGAATTATTAAGGAATAAGTTGTAAAATCATGGTTAATTATTTTTGTAGAATATTAAATGATTAAGGTGTCTACATATAGGAATTCAAGAGTTATGATGTAGTGGTAGATCTAAGGGTGATCATAATTTTAAAAATGTTAATAATATTTTGATGTTTTATTTTATGGGAGTATGTTGGATACATTTATTGAGTTTTGAAAGATGTTTGAGGTACATGTAACCCTTATGTTTAATATATAAAAATTTTATTCGAGAAATAATTCAATTTTTATTTTGTGGAAAAAAAGATTAATGGTATTGATAATCTTAAGGGTTTATATGGTCTCTAATGATTAAGGTTATTTTTAAAGATGTTAATCATATTTTTGGGAAAATTATAGGAACTATATTGATATAGTTTTAGTAAATGGACAACCCATATGTCAAGCTACAACTCGTCACATCCAAAAAGGCTATAGGGCTTGAATCTATAAATGAAGGTCAATAAGGGTGAACCACCTATGACAGGACAATGTGATGTCTTGATTAGGATGAAATCATTTTTTTACTTAAATAGTTTGATAGATAATGATTAAGTTGATTTTGAGAACTTATGTTTTATCGTATAGATAACCATTGGAATGAAAAGTGATTTAGTTATTGAGTCATTAATGATATTTTGGAAGAGGTCCACTATTTTTGGGACCTTATAAGATCAAGATAAATAGGATATTATGTGATTTTATTTGAGGAATAAATGTTCAATTATGTTTTAGAAGAATACAAGATTTTAAAATGGCTTTATGGTGATATATGTTATTTTTGGAAATGATTTTCATATTTTTGATATTATATAATTATAAAATATAAATTTTTAGATATATTCATTTTTTGAGTGACTAATATTTATTGGAGATAAATGACATATTAATATTAGATCAATATGTGATTAAGTCTTTATAATTTTTTTGGGTTTCAATCTTGGTTGGGAATATTTTGAATAATTTTTAGGGTAGTTATTTATCAAATGATACAAGTTTAACTTTGGGTATTATAATTGAGGCTTTAGATTAAATTTCCTTATGTGAACATTTATTCTTTTGGGGAATTATATTATATTATGTGAAATTATTTTGGTTTTTTAAGGTATAAAGATAATAGGTATAAATGTTTATCTGTTTGTAGAATTATTTGATCCTTTATAAGTTTATTTTAGTTCTTCAATAATCAAAAAATCCATCTTGAATACTCCTCATTTGGAGAAAAAGATGTGATTGTGGTGGAAATTTATTAAAGGATGAATTTTTACAATTAAGTATAATTCTTTATGATATTAATCTATATGGTAGATAAATCAAACAAATCTAAGGAAAATGATATTGAAATAAAAATTTTATCCTATTACCTTCATCTCGGATGAATCGATGGTATCTTCACCAAGCACAAATTTTCGATTTTTTGGTCCCTAACTTTCTCCTCAAAGTGGTCTCTCGGTCAAGCCTTGGGAGTTATTTTTCTATTCCATGTACATATTTTCACTTCCCATCAACTTTTTTTGACTTTGAAACCTATTTATGTGTTATTATATATGACATTCATACTTCACTTTCTCTATTATTAAGATAAATTTTTATTATCTATTTTTTGTGTTGTGGTTTTCCAGAATGTTATTTTCAAATGTTACACCCATAATTATTGTACACAATTTAGAATTATTAGGTTGAAATTTATTAATGGGGGGATATAATTTAATTTATTGATATTTTTAAAAATAAATAGTATGTCCTGAAGTGTACAAGATAATAAACACCAAGCTTGAACAAATTATAAAATATTATTATTTAAATATGAACATTATAACATAGATATTGAATTAGAGAGTATGAATAATATTAAATGAATTATTATATATATATATATATATCTATATCTAAATATCCTAAATAAATTCAATTTAATTGATTAATTCGTAGTAAATAATCACTCAATTTTAAAAAAAGTCATTTTATTCATAAATTTTTTTATTGAAAAACGTTTCACTATTTTTTGTGAGAAAATAGTATAATTAATTTTGGGAACATTTAGAAATTTTACATGATAAAATTTATCTCATTTTTAAAATCATCTTTAAAAAAAAATTTGTGAAATTTTGATATTTTTTCTAAAAAGTTTTATTTTTCCATGAATAGAGAGAAAATTGATTTTTATTAAAAAGTTTAATTTATTATAAACTATTTAGAAAGTAAAATTCTATTTTGGATTAGTTTATAATTTTCATTAGTTAATTTTCTATAAACACAATCCAATTATAGTTTTTCAAATGAATTTTATTCTTTAATTTTTCATAAAAACATTTTTATAATTAAAAGGCATATTTATGAAAAAATGTTTTAATAAAATTTTGTGGGTATAATTTTAAATTGAAATATGCCACTTTTATGAATTGATTTTTTCAAAATCTATCCAAAATTTAGAATAATTGGGTCCAAATTTAATAAATAGTTTCCTGTTATTTTTGTACATTATGAATAGTAACCTTATTAAATTTTGTCACCACGGTCAAGGGAATATCGAATAATTATGGTTAAAAATACAATGATAAGTGGAAAACCCTAAACCTTGAATTGATTTTATTAGGTGAATATATATCATATATAATCTTATAAAAGTATAATATAAGGCCTTTTTTCCATTTGAACATGATTTTTACCTTTATAATATTTAAGTAAATAAAAAACAAAAAATGTCACACTCTTGCATTTAATAACTATAATATTTTTAATATTGGTATAAATAAAAGATATATTGAGTAATAAATATTAATATGAAATATAAATGAAAATTTTTAATATTTTTTTTTATTTTTTAGTGATGAAATAATTACCTTAAAATCTTACACAATGCTGACACAATAATTATTCAATTATTTGGAAAATAATATAAATGATTTAAAAAAATAATAAAAGTAATATAATTTGAATGAATTATTATGTTCCATAATTTTTTGGATCAATATAAAATTTTATGGTTGTTTGAAATAATTATATTTGAATTAATTTATTATCATGATGTAATTAAAGTCAATTTAAATGAACAGTTCTAAAATTTACATTAATGATATTTTAAAATAGATAATATTTTATTAAATTATTTAAAACTCTAAAAAATACTATGTTCATAAAATAGATTTTTATATGGTTTAAAATAAAAAACATGGTCTATTTATAATCCTTTTTTCCATTGATAGTAATTAGCTTGAACCCTAAATAGTAAAAGCTTTTTTATTGTGGTAATCATCGAAAAGGTTTAAAGTGGGTTAAAACAAAAATAGAAGGCTAAAAACCTTATATAAACTTGTAAAAAAAATATTTTATCAGATTATTTAAACTAATAAACACATGATCTTATAATATTTTAAATTTTAAGTTGTTTTAACATGAAAATTAATTTATATTAATTTAATATTTTAATAAATTATAAGAGGACCCCTCCACTCTATTATAAAAGTGATCATAGTTTTCTCATTTCTTCACACTTAAAAAGCCTTTTATGATCATAAAAGACCTAAAAAACCCTTAATAACATTCCTATACATGTATTGGAGGCATTGGTTAGGGAATAATACCAACCTTATAAGGCTTAACATGTAAATAAAAGGAGATTGTCTGAAGAAAGGGTCTAGTCTTTAACTAAATATTTCCATTTTATTTCTTTTTTTACTCATTAAAATAATATAAAAACATTATGATATAATAAAATAAAAATATACCATATAGTTTGATGTTATTATGTTAATTAAATAACCTATATCCATCTCTAACCTCCATCAAACAAGAAATGAATCCCTTGTTCATTCCAGAGTGCACTACCGCCTCATGGAGTGATGTAATTCATTTTCCATGACCACCTCTCATGAATGGTGATGATGTTGGATTTAATGTATATATATAATATTAATGACATATTTATCATTATTTATGGATAATATAACACCTATTTTCTTACCATTTCATTCACTGAAAAATGATAACGTCGTTCGTGCATAAGTATAGATTACCACCTCAAAGAAGCGATGT
This sequence comes from Viscum album, assembly GCA_963277665.1. Classification (NCBI taxonomy): domain Eukaryota; kingdom Viridiplantae; phylum Streptophyta; class Magnoliopsida; order Santalales; family Viscaceae; genus Viscum; species Viscum album. Next base: position 284,297,346 of record OY728129.1, read on the forward strand.
GATTTGTTTATCATAACCACATCACATGGATTATTTATAAGTATATTTAATGAAAAAATATTGTATTTATGATATTATTATTATTTTTTAAATATAAAATAATAATTTCAATATTTTTAAAATGATAATTGTAAATGGAAATGCTCCTCATGAGTATGTATGAGCTATCACCTCAATGATTGTAACAGAGTAAATTTTTTATAACAATTTTTCATGATTGGTTTTAAAAGTATTAATGATATATAAAAATAATAATTATTTCATAAATATTATTCTATATATGTTGAAATAATGACCTATTTGACCACCATCATCCTACCAAATTCATTTTTCACATATGAGATGAATATCATCAAAACGCTGGATGTGAACTTAATTATTTAAGTAATTGTATATAACATGGTAATAACAGAAATAAAATGAATAATAAACATAAAAAAGGTTCTCAATAAATTAAATAATTATCATAAGTTTATTATTCTGGATGATAAATAATGTACATGACAAGTCAGACTCAAGGTAATGGACACATTACTTTAAGACCTTGTTTTAAAATGTTTTAAAGATTTATTTTCTAAATATATTTTGCAACAACACAATGTTTTATTAATTTAATTACCTTATTATAATTATATATTATAGTATAATAACATAATATTACTTATAAAACACAATTAAAACTTTATAAATGAAGAATGAGTAAAATAAAAGGTATCTCTAGAAGTAAAGGAATGTATACCGATGAAATAGTAACTTGACTATTGAAATAGTAATGTGACACCTATGAATAGTAAACCAGACAATATAATAGTAACCTCAATAGTGAAATTATAAATAATGTTTATCCATCTTATAAGTGTTAGTATGATATAATTATACAATATTAAAAGTAATAAAATATTTTAAGAATTATTAATTATGTGTTCGTATTTTTGTAAGTAATGTATATTTAATTTCAATTTTATGATTAATTTATTAAATTAAAAGAAAATTTATTTTCATAAAAAGTATTAATAAATAATTATTTTGATGACTTATTATTATAAGGTAATTTTGAGAGACCTTAATTAAATTTTCAAAGTGATAGAAAACCTGTTTTAATTTGAAAATTTGTATTTTTTAAGTAAATTATGATTTTATTTAAAAATTAATTTTATCATATTTTGAAAATTATTTTTATAAAATGGAGTTAATTTTTGGATTATAAACTTTAAAAAATGGTTAGGGTGAAATTTTTATATTAATCTAAAATACTTGAATTTTTGGTGAATAGTAAAATACGATAATTTATGATAAATGCTAAATAAATGAATTTCGATATCATGCTTGAGTCATGGATTATATAAATGGCCATTTGTTCAAAATAAAATGATATATTTACTATTTTTGGTTACAATAATCAATAATAATCATATTATTGAGCAAAAACATTAAACTAATGATTACAATAATGGGAAACTTCTATCCTCCACTATAAATACCACCTCTCTTTAACTCATCTCCTCACACCTCTCATGCCTTGTTACTAGTCCAAATTATACTCAAATAACTCCCTGAGAACCTATACCATTTATAGGGGCTCTTGGTCTCATAAAAATACCAAAACCTATCCCCTAAAGAGGCTCTCGAGGAAGATACATTCAAGAGGTAAATTCCTCTTTTATTTTCTTTTATTTTCTTTTCATGTTCCTTTGTTTTCATTTCTATCCTCACCTATCCTCATCCAAATGGTGTGATAAATATAGTACCTTACATGTAATTAATTTTTTTATTATAATGGAATAATTTATCATTATCTCTATTTTTGTCTCATTTTATACTAGCAATGAAAACACTATCCGAGATGTGTTAATTTATCACATTATAGGATGATGGGCTTTCAATTTATTTTACCGTGTTCTAATCTAGTCATGATAAAATTTTTATGGTTTAACCAGGTTATTATGTATTTAATATATCATATGTGATTTTCTATAATCATTTTGTGAAAATGGTATTGATTTATAAAACAAAATGAGTTTTTTGTGATAAAACAACCCCCAATTAACCCAAACAGTTATCATTAATGTTTTATATAATGATTCATCCTCACTAAAAATAAACAAATTAATTTTATAAAAATTTAATATTATATATGTTCTTTAATAATATATAACTTAAATTCTAGAAAACCGTACTTATCTTACATGATTATTGTAATGCCCCGACCCCAGTTACCTCGAGTCGGTGCATTATTACATAATATTGGCATGATCGTGAGAAAGATCAAGCCTCGAAAGACCGATTAGTTTAGTAGCCTTGGAATAACTAGATACATCCATAAATTTTTACATTACATCATAAAAAAAACATCTTGTCTTCATATCCCCTCATACTATCCCTGCAGGTCATTCATAAATTACTTCTTCATAATCCTGGGAAAAATAAAACATTGAAAGGGGTGAGCTCAGATGCTCAGTAAGGATAACATTATAGCAGAAGCTTTCATAGATAAGCATAAACAATTAAGGCAGTTTATAACTAAAACAAAAGCCTTTTAAACTTTAACTTCAGCATAAAATGGCAAAGATAAAATAAAATAATGCCATTTACTTACTCACATGGATATTCTACTAGTCGAACAATCCCATGCATTATCAGTAACCACTTTCATAATGATGGAATGCATAATGCCAGACTATCATAACCACATAGCCAAGGCCTCGTGCCAAGACTACAAATAAGATTTTTCCAAGGCCTTGTGACAAGACACTAGTTTGTCTCATGAGACCTACCGATGCATCGAGGAGCTATAGCGGGCTCTACCCGTCACATATTAAGTCCAATGCATTCTTATATGAAAAGGTTTAAATATAACATAACATTCGTATTAAAACTAGCATACTAAATGTCAATAATTTCACCATAAACTATGAATGGTATAAAAATATCACATCCACAGTCAAACATATCACAAAACCTTTAATACAATATAGAAGTTTTGTATCATAATAAATCAACTTCAAATAAGCGTAAAATCCATCAAAGGATGTTGACATAGATGAAATCAAAACTCTTTTTAGAGAAATATCTCTTTTTATTTTGAAATCATTTAAGAGCCATATAAAATAAAACATTTTCTTTTGAAAATATTCTTATAAGATTGTAAGGGAAGCTTCGACGATTTTATAACGGCGGAAAATAGCCGCACCCTCCGTATAAGTTAAAAAAAACATTCTTACCTTAATTTTGTCGAAAAGGTTAAAAAGCACCATGTTTGGAAAACGACAGAAAGATTCCTTTATAAACCTCTTATAAAAAGTCAAACAAGGGTATAAATGACTTTAACCCATATTCTTGTGAATAGTAAAAATGTTTTGAAATACATTTTTAAGAAACATGGATGTGGATGATAAAGAGATCCCAGTAGATTATTACGTATAAACAACCTCGGATAATGAAGAGATTGTGAAATAACCCTTACCACGTTGTAATCAACTGAGTCGTATGGCCAAAAGTTAATAACCACCAAATGATTTACAGAATAACATGAATATAAAGATAATCATGATAATATATATCAAATGGTAGTACACAATACACCACTTTCAATAATTTAGTGGCGAACAATGGAAATCTCACGGAATTGAAAGTGAGATAAGAAAATCCCTTACTTTGTACTTTTTCCTTGGTCGACGGTAGGTTTACCTCCTGTATAATGGTGGAATAATTGTTTTTGAATTATACAAGAATCATTTACTTTAATATGATATCATATATGATCTTTTAACATTGATTTGTTAATAATATCTTAGAATTATCGTCATTTCGGGTGTTAACGGGTTCATTTTACTTTATATTATTTGTTATGTGAGCCATATTAGTTATTAATGGGATGTATATTATTAATATACAGAATTATATAAAGTCCTTAGATACTATTTTTAAATCATCAAATTATAATTATACTTGAATGGATATGATGGAGAATGAATCTCATCGCGTTCATGGAGACGGTAGTCCGTACATACGCACGAGCGACAATATCATTCTTTTGATATTAAAATAATATATAATTGGATGTTATATCATATATAAAGAATCATTATCATGTTATATTTATTATTTACATGAGTTACACATCATTATTATACCCATCCAAATAATAATATATTGAATAACAATTACCCCACGACGTGGAGACGGTAAGCCGTACGTACACACGTATGGTGACATGTTATTCAAAGGATGGATAGAATACTGAATATGGTTGTACCATATTTATAATAACATCAAAGTATATATATGATACTGGATTTATTATTTTATAATGGTAATAACAAAGAAAGAGGAAGTGGAAGAAGAAAGGAACTTGAAAAGGGGTGGTGAAAACATTACCTCTTCTTCGGGTTCTTCCTTTTGATTTGATCAAAAGGGATATTTAGGTTGGATTTATGATCAAACTAAGGCCTATATGTTGTAGTGAGGGAAGTTGATATAGTATTTGGGCAGGGGTTGGCCGAACCAAAGGGCTTTGAATGTGTGAAGAAATGAGAAGGAGGAGTGCCCTTTTATAAGAGGGGTGAGGGGCACCTTTGGAAAAGCTAGAAATATTAATTTATAATAAATTCATATTCGGTTTATAGTGGCTCAAAAGTTTATTATTTAAATTTTAAGGTGGGTATGGGTCGAAAAAAACTCAACCAATATAATTTAGACAGGTTTGGGTCATTATATTAACCTTATCTTTAAGTATTAACTCTTAGTTAATTAGTTTCACTTTTACAATGTCTCTTTGTATTTTTATATTATATGGTTAATAAACTTACTATATACATCCAAGGGACCCCAAAGTGGTCCATTAATGATGAAAATATCATGATATAAGTCTCTTGGCCGAACCTTAGATTTTTAGGAATTTAATATCATTTAATAATATAATATTTCTTTTAAGAACTCTTTTATGTCAATTTTGACACTATTCAATAGTTGATTTTTGTGAAACTCATAACAGATTGATTACTTAGAAAAAAGTCAATTAAATAGATCCTAATATATCATATTATCCTAGAAAATTATTTTAATTCATTAAAAGTTTCATATTATATTTATTTGGGTATTTATAATATCAATTATTTTAATTTTTCACTATTAAAGTAATTAATTCATCATCATTGTGTCATAAATAAATTAAATTATTTAATGTCTAAAAATTATAAATAAAATATCATTATGTAGGAAATCTTTTTAAATTTCTAATTAATATTTATAATATAAAATCCAACATATATAACCCTATGTAACAATTGTTTTGTTAAAAGATATATGCTTGTTTCATTTTTGTATTTATTTTAACTTAATTAAAATAAAGTGTCATTATCACTTACAAGTGGATCCATGGGGTCCCAAAATCTACCCAAATATGCCCATGGTCTACCATTTATCAAAAAATAGGGTTACGACACGTTTTAGGGTAATTTAGTATTATTATAATATTATTTTTTAACCCTTGTTTACCGGATTTACCGTTTAACCATGGTAAAAAAAATATTTACCGAAGTAATTATCCAAAATGTTTAAAAATAAAAGTTACCTATTTACACAATTTGAACATCCTGATTCCAAATATGGAATCCATTTTTACAAATCCAAAACATATAAGTGGCAGAAATTAATTTAAAATTAATTCCCGTTGTTAAAACAAAAAATGTGTTTTTTAGAGATAATAACTATCAAAAGATTGTCACTTGTTTATGTCTAGTTTAAATGTGAAATTATGTTCAATGACCCACATTGTATTACATGGTAAAAATATATTCTAAATATACTTTAAAACCACTCAAATTCATAATTTATCACTATTAAATATTTTGATTAAAAAAGTTGTTTTTAATTAAAATTTAGTAATTTTCACTATTCATCAAAATATGAAAGTTATCCGAAAAGTACCAAAATTTCACCCTAGGCTAATTTTGATATTCCGAATCCAAAAATGAAGTCCATTTTGCGAGATAGAATTTATAAAATTTTAAAAAGTAGGTATTACTATTCATAACGGCTAGTTTGATTGGTTATGGTGTGTTAAAATCTCGAAGTTGTGTACAATGCACGCCATTGCATTATTCGAAAGGAAACATACCGAGGAAGCTTTGGGTGTTACAATTATTCGTACATGTATATAAGTAAACCGATCTTTCAAACCAAGGAAACAAATGCTCCCAAACAAAGAAATTGAACCTCTTAACCCATAAAAAAGGTCACGAATAAACATAATAAGGTTATAATAAATCAATTAAATATAAAATAGGTTCTTTAATTATTAATTAATGGATCTAATTTGATTATATAGGACATTAATGTCAAGTGAAGAACACCTTCAGACTTAAGGTTAGGGATTCAACCCGAACCTCCATTAATCCTTCGGGTTGTTCTATCTATATTTTTACCCAAATGAAGTTATCTATTATTTTTAAGCACAATTTCTAAACTATGTGTATATGCCCCAAAAACAATTATAAATATCCATTCATCATTCTCTTTTAGAGATATACATATTTTTAAATGATTCCCTCCTCAATTTTTCCCGATAAAAAATCCTGTTTTAAGGAAACTTTCTGAATTCTTACCCATTTTCAAGTACACTATATAATATATTTTTAAGCCAAAATTATTTTTATAAAACTACTATTATAATTATAAAAACTTCCTTGGTTCACTTCAGGTTTTATATAAAATATTATCAACTTTTATGATTTAAATCTCCTTTGATATTTTCCTTTAACCGCACTAAAATGTTTTAATGCTAAAATTTATTAAATACTCTTCTTAAATGTTATAAATTATGTTCAAAATAACTTAACATTATATATGAATATTTTACCTTATTAATTCCCATGTATATTTTAATTCCTTTATTTCATGTACAATTGTATGATACACCCATTTATCATGATTTATGACATGATTATGATACCCATTTCTTTCCATGGGTAACCTTATGTTTATTTATGATTGATTATTTATAAATATTTATGTGGAAAAAATATTCATGAACTTGTTAATATGGGTGTTCTCATATATTTCTCCAATTCATTGGGTAAATTTTAGTCTCATGAGATGTTATGTGAAATGGTTTTGATGGTTAGCCTTGACTCATGCTCTATGGGCAATGGTCTTAGTGGTTAGCATTGACTCATACTCCTCTATGTGCAATGAGACTTGAATCATTATAAAGTCATGTTTTATGTTGCTTCCACATTAATATTATTCCATGTTGATATGATCCCATGTTTTATATTTTATTATTCTACATGATCAATCTTGTTACAAGACTTTTTATATCATTATGTCATTCCTTATAACCGATGTGATAAGATTTATTATTAAGTTTATTCCCTTACTGGGCTTTTAGTTCATCCCTTTTTTTATGTTATCCCCAATTTATCCTATGCTGACGTAAAATATAAAATAAAGTTAGGAGATATTTATGAAGATTAAATAAATAAATGTTTTATTTAGTCCCATGTTTTCAGTTTTATATACCTAGTATTCCAAGAAACTAGAATCTATGATCCTTGGAATGTAATTTGATTTTTAAATACATTTAAAATCATGTAATGATATGTGTAAAAGGATGGGGCCACTATAGTTGGTATTAGAGAAAAGACTATTTATTTTTGGAGATTAGGACTAGATCACTTTAGTAATAACCTTAGGTATGAGACAAAGTATAAGAAAACATACCTACATTTTGGTAAGTATAGGGTATGTGGTTTATTAAGAAAATACATACCTATTTGGATATGAACAGGTAAATGTGGCTTTGGAACAGATGTATCTAGGGATAAAACCTAAAAAAACTGCTTTGAGAAAGACTTAAATTGAAACTATTGCATGACAACAGGCCTTGATGCACTTTTGGTTTGACACTAATGAGGGATATTCTTTGGTAAATTCAGAAGATTTTATGAACCATTATTAAGGGAACAAAAAATAGTAATCTCATAAGAATAAATGTGAGGAAATAGATCATGGGTAACATATATTGAAAAAAGGGAATCACAAGTTAGAATATACTTTTCATTTAAGACATTATCCTTTTATGTTTAAATTTTATTTTTTTATGATTATTAGATACTTATGAAAGCCATATAATTGTAAATTCTTTTTCATTGTTAATAGTGGAAAATAGAAGAACACATGCCAACAATCAATGTGATAGGAAATGTGAAAATTTCCCTAATGATATGCCTAATATGATGGGAATGGCTGATTTTGTACTTGTTTATCTGGATAAAATTATGAATAATAACTTGAATCATATAGAACTCCCTTCTCCTCCAAGGAAAGAGAAAATTGTCATCAAATCCTTCATGCATAAAAGGGCTCCCATGTTTAGTGGATCTTCTGATCTCCTCCTCATAGAATAGTGTATTAACTCTGTTGAAATGATATTCTCTATCCTCTAGTTCTCAAAAAAAGAGAAATTTATATTGGGGGTCTATAGTTTTTATGGTGAATCTAATTAGTGGTGGACACTGATCATGAATACGAAGTCCCAAAAAAATTTATTCCATGGATTGGGAGGAATTGAAGAAAAAAAATTTCAATAAATTTTTTTCCCAAACCCTCCATTTCAAGATAGAACGAGATTTCCTTGTACTTAAGAAGAAAGAATATGAGTCTATTGGGGAATATAAAGCAAACTTCATAAGTATTGTAAGTTATGCCTCTAGATTTTTCATGAACACCGAAAGTAATGTTAATATCTTCTTTTTCAGACTAAAACCAAGTATATAAAAAGTGTTTGGGATTCAAGACTTCAATATTTATGAGGAGATTTTATATTGGGACTTAAAGGTTGAAATTAAGATCGAATAATCTCAATGGTCTCATGGGATTGATGAAAAAAAGAGGAAAATAGAGTCTAATATGTGTAGTTTGATAATAAATCCCATGATGGAAAGAATATTGAACATCCCAAGTTTTAAAATTATGGGAAGAAGCATTCTGGGAACTGTCTAAATAGAACAAATAATTGCTTCAAATGTCGAAGAATGAGGCATATGGCTAAGAAATTTCATAGGGATATGAAGAATCCCACTAATGTAGAGGAATAAAGAATGGTTTAGATCAACACTCAGCCTGTATTTAGTGTTACAACTGCAAAGAACATGGTCATTAGGCAAACAATTTTCCTATGCCAAGGTTTATCGGAGGAAATCAACAATAACCTCCAAGGAAATAAGGTAGGGCTTATGCTGTCACTACTACCAAGGTGGAGTCAGAAAATGATGTGGTGACAACTATGCTAGTTATTCATTCAAAAATAGAGAATATACTATTTGATATGTGGTTCTACATATTCCTTCACATCTTTCATGTTTAGTAGAACTATTCAAACAAAACCTCAATATTTAGAGGTTAAGATAATTGTGAGAACATCGAATGGGGAAATTATTTCTTCCAAGGTTTATAAATCCTCCTCAGTAAATTTTTGTGGACTGAACCTCCTAAAAAATATTTTCATACTTCCTATGGTGGAGTGAGATTCTATTTTACGCATGGATTGACTACATTTATACATAGACAACATTAACTATTGGTAATGTGAGATCACTCTTAACATCCAAGAGCATACTCCAATCCGATACAAGTGTAAGGATAATGATTAATTTCTTTCAGAATCATTTTCTCAAGTGTGGATATTTATAACTTACGAGAAATCATATATAGCTCAAATGAATGAGATAAAGTAGAGAATCATGCCTCAAGTCATGCCCATCATGAGGGATTAAACTGATGTATTCCCTAAAGAGTTGCTTGGTATTCCTCTTGATCGAGATGTTGTGTTCTTAATTGAACTTATTCCTGGGTCCCTACCTATATCAAAGAAACCTTGTAGAATGGCCACCATTGAGTTGGAAGAGTTGAAGAATTAGTTACCTGAGAATCTATATGAGGGGTTTATATGTCCGAGTGCTTCACCAGGGGGTGCGCCAGTCTTATTCATCAAGAAGAAGGATAGACCAACGCACCACTACCTTGATTATTGTAAACTTATTAAAATCATGATAAAGAATAAGTATCATTTTCCTCAGATAAATGACATGTTCAATTAGATTTGTGGGGATAGTTATTTATATTAAGGTGGACCTCTGGTTGGGATATCTCCAATTAAGCACCCCATAATACTATATAAAAAATGGGGGTTCAAAATCTATTGGGTATAGGTATTGTAGTAGTAATTTAGTATACTATAGTTACAGTAGAATTTTTTACCGGTGGAAACTGTAATGGCGGCATACATTGTAGCGGATAATGTAGTAGTGGTGGGTACTGTAGAGGCACTGTAGCAGCGGTGGGCAACACTGTAGCAGTGGAGGGTTCTGTAGCAAGTACTATAGTGGTGGTGGTACTATAGCGAGTACTGTAGCAGCTAGATTACTATTCACAAAATGGGCTATGGGACAACAAATGTAACGGGTTTCATGGCCACTGGGCTTTCTGGAAAAAAATATTATCTAATAAAAGAGGCTTGTTGGGGGGTTATCCCTTGTGGGGCGGTGTGTGTGTGTGTTTAATGTAATTGTTCCCCCAAAAACATAATATAATTATTATGGACACTATTAGTTCATTGTAATTCCATTCAGACTCATTAATGATTTAGAAATATTCATAGATTTAATTAATAGAGTCTTTAGATATTACCAAGACAAATTTGTGGTAGTCTTTATCAATGATATTCTAATATACTCCAAGAGAAAGGAGGAACATGAGGAGAATTTGAATACCATGCAAAATATTTTGAATAGGGATAAAATTTATGAAAATTATAGTAAATGTGAGTTATGGATGGAGGAAGTATCATTCTTTGGGAATGTAATCACTAGAAAAATAATATCTGTGGACCCTTTCAAGACAAAGGAAATTGAAGAGTGGCCCGGGCCAACATATGTAATAGAGATCTGTAGATTTCTGGGTCTAGTAGAGTATTATAGATGATTTTTGAAGAACTTATCACGATGGTAAAACACAATGACCAAGATTACAATGAAGAGAGTGAAGTTCATTTGGACTCAAGAATGTGAGGAATGATTTAAAGAGCTCAAAAAGAGGCTTATCACCGCACCAATAATCACACTCCTGATAAGTGGAGAACTCTTTGTGGTGTATAATTATGCTTCAAAGAATGGAGTAGGATGTGTGATGATGCAACATGATAAAGTGATAGCCTATGGATCAAGGTAGCTAGAAATCCATGAAAAAAACTGTCCCACACATGATTTGGAGTTAGCGACTATGATCTTTGCATTGAAAATCTGGAAACATTACCTCTATGTGTAGAAGTGTGAGATATATACCGATCACAAGAGTCTCAAATATATATTCCCACATAAAGAGATTAATATGAACTAGTGAAGATGGTTTGAGATCATCAAGGATTATGACTTCTCAATCCACTATCATCCTAGAAAGCCAAATAAGGTGGAAGATTCTCTAAGTAGAAAGGATCCTGCATCTTTATCAATGATGAGAGTTGAAAAGGATAAAATATTATTATATTTACATAGTATGGACATGAGAATCATTAAGGTAAGAACATCATCAATACTTTCTCAAATTATTTCTCAACCATCCCTCATGTAGAAAATATAGGATGCACAAATAAATGAAGTGGAAAGTCGAAAAAGGGTGGAAGCTATCAGAAATGGGAAATTCTCTATGTTCTAAATTGATGAGGAAGTATTTGTAAGACTTGGGTCATGATTATTTGTATCGTCTAATCAAGATATAAAGAACGAGCTTCTAAATGATGCACATAGCTCAACCTCCTATATTCACCTAGGGAGCACAAAGATGCATCGAGATCTCTAGGAGAATTATTAGTGGGACAATATGAAGAAGGAGACTGCTTAGTATGCATCAAAGTTCCTGGTATGTCCAAAAGTGAAGGTTGAAAGGGAAATGTATAAAGGGATGATGAAACCATTATCCATAACAAAATGGAATTGGGAGAACATCAACATGGACTTTGTCATTGTCCTTCCATATACATCCATAGGGAATAATACTATATGGGTTATTATGGATCGTCTTACAAAGATAGATCAGTTTATCAAAATTTCAGAGGACTTCTCACTAGATCAACTTTCATGGATATACATAAAAGAAGTTGTAAGGATATATGGAGTACCACTATCTATTTTATCTGACCGAGATCTGAGATTCACCTCCATGTTCTGGAAACTTAGCCTACATGATCTAAGAACAGAGATAAAATTTAGTATATCCTATAAAACTAAAAATGATGGCCAATCTGAGAAGACTATTTAGACACTGGAAGACATGTCGAGAGCATGTTCTATAGACTTCAAAGGTGGATGGTACCAAAATCTACCACTGGTTGAATTATCCTACAATAATAGTTTCCACTGTAGAATCCAAATGGATCCTTATGAATCCCTTTATGGTAAAAGGTGTATAACACTGGTATGCTGGGATTAAGTTAGGTAACTTAAGATTCTAGGACCTATAATGGTTAAAAAAATGGAGGAGAAGGTGAAAACCATTCAAAATCACATAAAGGAAGCTCAATATCGATAAAAGAGTTATGAAAATAATCATCAGTGAGACCTTGAGATTAAGGTTAGAGACATGGTATTCCTATACATATCTCCATGGAAGTGGATCGTGAGATTCAGGAAGAAAGGGAAGCTAAGACCTAGGTACATTGCCCCATTCGAGATCCTTGATCATGTCAGAGCTATGCCCTATCGACTATCACTTCTACCAACCATGTCTAAATTACATGATGTATTCCATGTATCCATTTTAAGGAAGTATATACTGGATCCTTCACACATACTATCTTTATAGGTGGTAAAGTTTGAGAATAATATTTATTACAAGGAGAATCTAGTGGAGATCTTGGATCATAGAGAAAAAATTCTAAACAAAAAGACTAGTCACATGGTCAAAGTACTTTGGTGGAACCATATGTAAGAAGCAAAAACATGGGAAATAGAGCAAGAAATGAAAGAGAAGCATCCACACCTATTTTCAACTTAGAAAGTAAAATGAAATTTTGAGGGAGAAATTTCATAAGGGGGGAATAATGTAACGACCCAAAGTTTTATCAATGGAAATTACATTATTATAATTATGTCTTATAGTATAATCACATAATATTACTTATATAACCAAATGAAAAATTTATAAATGAATAATGAGTAAAATAAAAGGTATCACTAGAAGTTAAGAAACATATACTGATGAAATAGTAACTTGAACTTTGGAATAGTAATGTGACCCTTATGAATAGTAAACTGAACAATGCAATAGTAACCTCACCAATGAAAGTATAAATAAAATTTTTCCATCCTATAAGTGTAAATATGATATAATTATATCATATTAAAAGTAATTAAATATTTTAAAAATTATTAATTGTGTTTTGGTATTTTTATAAGTCATGTATATTTAATTACAATTTTATGATTAATTTAATAAATAAAAAGAAAATTTATTTTCATAAAAAGTATTAATAAATAACTATTTTGATGAGTTATTATTATAAGATAATGTTAATATACCTTAATTATTTTTTTAATGTGTTAGAAAAGCAGTTTTTATTTTAGAATTTTTATTTTTTAAGTAAATTACGATTTTAATTAAAAATTAAATTTCTCATATTTATAATTTTTTTATAAAATTGAGTTCATTTTTTTTATTATACACATCAAAAAATGGTTATGTTGAATCTTTGGGATTTTCCTTAAATACTTTAATTTTTGGTGAATATAAAAATACTATAATTTACGATAAATTCTAAATAAATGAATTTCAACATTATTATTGAGCAATGGATGATGTAAATGGCCATTGGTTAGAACTAAAATGATATATTTATTTCTTTTTTCACAATAATCAAGGATATTAATAGTCTTGAGAAAAATATTAAACTAATAATTAAAATAATGGGAAACACCTCCTCTCCTCCACTATAAATAACACCCCTCTATACCTCCTATCCTCACACCTCTAAAGCCTTGTTCCTTGTCCAAATTCTGATAAAACATCTCTCTAATATTCTATACCACTTCTAAGAGCACTTTTTCTCATAAAAATTGCAAAAAAGCTTCCCTAAATAGGCTCTCAAAGAAGTTATATTCAAGAGGCAAATTTCTCTTTCATTTATTTTATTATATTTTCATGTTCCTTTGTTTTCATTTCTATCCTCACCTATACTCATCCAAATTTTGTGATAACTCCAGTACCTTACATGTACTAGAATATTTTCATTCTAATGGAATAATTTATCCTAATCTCTTCTTTCCCCTCCCATTATACTAGAAATGAAAACACCATCTGAGATGTATTAATTTATCACATTCTAGGATGACAGGTTTTTGATATATTTTACCTTGTTAAATTATGGTCATGAAACCATATTTATGGTTTAACCAGGTAATTCTGTATTTAATATATCCTATTTAATGTTCTAGAATAATTTTGTGCAAATGATATTAATTTATAAAATAAAATGAGTTCATTGTGATAAAAAAATCACCAATTAACCCTAACGGGTTTCATTAAAGTTTTATATAACAATTCATCCTCACTCAAAATCACCAAATGAATCTTATAAAAATTTAATATTATGTATGTTATCTAATAAAATATAAATTTAATTCTAGATAACCATCCTTATCTTAAAAGATTATCCATACATGTATATAATTAAACTGATCATGAAATCTAAGGAAACAAATGCTCCCAATCAATGAAATTGAATCTATTAACTCATAAAAAAGGTCATGAATGAACTTAATAAGATTATAATAAATCAATTAAATGTATAAGAGGTTCTGTAATTTTTAATTAATGAATCTAGTTTTATTATCCAAAACATTAAAATCAAATGAAGAACACCTTCAGACCTAGGGTAAGTGATTGTACCCAAACCTCCATTATTCATTCGAGTTGTTATACCTTTATTTTTACCCAAATAATGTTATCTATTATTTTTATTCACATATTAGAAATTCTGTTTATATTCTCTAAAATCATGTATCAAGATCCATTCATCATTATCTTTTAGGGATATACACATTTTTAAATGATTCCCTCTTCAATTATTCCCGATAAGCAAGCCCATTTTAAGGGAACTTTCCGAATTCTTACCCATTTTCAAGTACACTATATAATTTATTTTTAAGCCACCATTATTTTTATAAAACCACTCTTTTTATTATGAAAACCCTCTTGGTTTAATTCTGTTTTTATATAAAATATTATTCCCTTTTATTTTTTAAATGACATTTGGTATATTCTTTTAACCGCACTAAAATGTATTAATGCTAAAATTTCTTAAATACTATTCTTACATGTTATCACATATATTTGACATCACTTACAATGATATATGAATATTTTACCTTATTAATGTTCATTTATGAAGGACCCCGGGACAGCCTGAGAGGGGAGGGGTGAATCAGGGTGACAACTTTTTCTTTTAAAGTAACGGATCTTGTTCCCATGTTGGTAGGAATTGTTGAACCTGTATGATGAATATGATCAGAAAGTAACATTCACATGCACAGAGAGGACACAACACTTTTTACTTGGTTCACCACTAATGGATACGTCCAAGGAGCATACACCGACAGGTTATCAGTCATACCTAATTCCACTAAACTTCACTAGATGGGGATTAAAAAGGTTTGGGAACAGTCACTCTATCCTAGACTCACTGTCTTTACAATTGTTCAGGGATTGCTCACTTCTTCCCTTGGGTCACTCCCGTTGACTCCCCCTGGCTCAATGCTATTGGTGAAGTCACGCTCAGTTTATAGATGTGAATGTATCTTCATCATTATAAAAGAATACATCCTCTGTTGAATGTAGATACTCTGTTTAAGTCTAACTTTCACTCGTATACTAATCCCACTGTGCACCGAAGGGATCGAGAAATCTTCCAGTTTTCATGTAGCTCCAAAATGACCAGCGTAAAACAACCTCACCTAGCGCGCTTCTCCAAGACCAGTGCGCAAGTTTCAAGAATGGTGAGCAAGTCACTTGCGTGGTACAAATTCGGCACACAGGTGTCACCAACCCACTTGCGCGACACTGCCTCTTTCAACTCCAAACTTTCGTGACACTGTGTATTTAACTCCCAAACCGCCTTGGCCGCGCATCCAACAACCGGCGTACAACCTCTACTTGCGCGACCGAACCACCACTTGCGCGAATCAACCACTTGCACGAAGAGAGATTGAAAAACATCTAAGTCTTGAACTTCATTCCAAATGAGGAGGGATGGCCCTCTATTTATAGTCAAACTGGACCCCCTGCGCGGTGGCGCGCAAGTGTCCTTACGGTGCGCAAGTCCCGGCACGCAGCTCCAACCGCCCTCGTCTCTGTCGCGCAACTCACTTGCAGGACCCAACCAATACTTGCACGATCTACTTTCCTTTGACATATTTTGAAGTTATGATCATGAAGAAAAACCGGTGCGCAAGTTTCCAAACCTCCTAGGCATCGGCGCACAAGTCTTTTTCTCAGCGCGTAGGTCACTTGCGCGACCAGACCAAAACTTGAACGACCCTTATCCCTTTGTCATTTTTCCATGTTCTGATCTTGAAAAACACATGGCACGGAAGTTTACTCTACTTCAATTATAAGGCGTGCAAGTATCTTTTCCTAAAACACTTTTCTCCATTTTTCGATTTTCAGGCCCAAAAATTTGGAAAACACTGGGAAACACCGCCACCTTAAATACTGTTGTCTGCTTGAACTGTATGATCACTTTGCTGGTATAAATTCTGAACTTCCACTGAGGATTGACAACAAAAAAAAACCATACTCCAATTCATGCATAGAATACCATGGTTCTTGTTGGTCGGAGTGGACACTCAAGAGGGGGGTGAATTGAGTTCCAATTAAAATTTCTGCTAAAAACAATTTCTATTAAAATCCCCCAATTTCAAAAACAGATTAAACTGTAGTGAATTTATATAGATTATAAAGGTTCAATTAGTTTCTCAAAGATTGATTAGTTCTCAGTTAACTTAATCTGATGATTAAATTAACTTTTGAAACTAACTTACTGATTTATAATAAATATAAACACTTGCGAGTTTAACTATCAAAGTAGCTTTGAAGACAAATTATATTTCAAAGTAATAGCAGCAGAATATGAAATAGATATGTATTGTATGGATATAAACTTTAACTAAAAAACACAGAGGAGTTAACCAAGAGGTTCAGTCTCAAGCCGAGACTTAGTCCTCTCAAAAGCTTATATAAGGATGATCCACACCCTGAATCGGGGTTCAACAGTTTACAACTGTCCAGGTCCAAGACCTCTACCACTGTTATCCGTGGGAAACAAAACAACAACAACCAGCTGTCCAGGTCACACACGACCTCTACCACTATCCACAGTGGGAAAAAGAATGAAAAGATAGTGAGTGAGGATTTAAAAATCCTCCAGTTAAGGTTTAGGAGACAGTGTGTGTGTAAAATACAATAGATAACACACACTGCTCGTAATGTAAAAAGTAAATAACAGAGATAAAGATTTAGGGATTAGAAATGGCTCTAGTGATCTTCGTGCAGCTCTTGACTCCTTTTGTTGATTAGAATTTGTTCTGAGTCTTCTTCTGGTTTTTGTCTAGAAAACAGAGTACCATCTGCTTCCTTGACTTCGAGGTTCAGCTTGCTTATCGGCTCAAAGAATGATGAGTTTTGTGTGGTTCTTCTTTAGCATAGATTGCTCGATGTATGATCTATGTTCTGGAGGCTGGTAGTAGTAGTCTCGTGAGTGCAAGTTCTCCAGTTGATCTTGGCACATTTTGAGCTTGATCGCAAGTGTGTTCTGTGTGCTTGATCTCTTCGAGTTTTCTTTTCACACTCTACTTTTGATACATACACGATGTCCTCTTTATACCCTTTTTGTTTTTCTGACAAGAAGGAATGATTATACTTTTTGATCGTACTTGGTACGATTTCCTGAAATGGCAACATAAATCATTTAATAACATTAAATGCATAAAGAGTAACAAATGTAACCGTTAGTATGATAAACAAATAGTGTCTAGGATATAGGATTTGACTCCACAATTCATTATAGGTAGCCGTTTGTTTGTATACGTGTACGGTTGACTCGGTGTAGGGATCTTCCATCGGTATCTCTTCAAACTCTTATCGGTGGCTCTTATCGGTAGCTCTTATCGGTAGCTCCCTGTGTGCATCGGTAGCTCTATGTGCATCGGTAGCTCTGTGTGCATCGGTAGATCTGTGTGCATCGGTAGCTCTGTGTGCATCGGTAGCTCTGTGTGCATCGGTAGCTCTGTGTGTGCATCGGTAGCTCTGTGTGCATCGATAGCTCTGGATATCGGTAGCTCTGGCTATCGGTAGCTCTGGCTATCGGTAGCTCTGGCTCTTATGCAAACCACATCTAATTGACTTAGAATTGTTTCAAAGCTTGTATAAACAGGGATAATCGAGATTAACATAAATCAGAGATTATTTAAACATTATTATTAACTTGATCACTGATTTGAAAGAATTAAAATGTAGATCATCAGTAATTGAGAGTAGCATAATATATGAACACATAATTGGGATTATCAAAACAGGTGAGGTCAACAATCTCCCCCTTTTTGATAATCACAACTTATGATATGACCAAAAATAGTGAGAATATAGTATAAGAGAATATAACGTTTATATTCTAATTTCTCAAAGAAAGCAATCAGAGGAAATAGAGGAAATAGTAATAGAATGAAATAGATCAAAAATTATCATAGGATGTATTAAATACAATAGTATCAGAGATAAGCTTTGAAAGAGTTGGTACCAAAGAAGGAAATGTAAGAATAGTAGCAAAGGCTCAAAATTTCTCCCCTTTGATATTGCTCCCCCCCTCTCTTTATATTTTCTCCCCCTTTATAATTTTCTCCCCCTTTGTGATAATCAAAAAGGGGGAAAGCAGACAGAGAGAACTGAGAAACAAAGATAGTGTAAAGAAAAACATTTGTATTAGACTAGACAAAACTTACATAAACAGAATAGAAGAGAAAAAAAGAAAAAAGACAATTCCTATCAAACAGCCTGGCCACTTCAGCAATCTGGATCTTCAACATGAGATTTGCCTTTTGGATCAGAAGAGGAGGCAGGTGGTGAGGATGTGAGTGAGGGCTTTGGAATCCCAGAGATGATCACAGGAGGCTGAGCCACTGATACAGTGCCTGGCCTGTATTGGGAAGTTTGTTGAGTGATCATAGGTGTGAGGCTTCGGATGGCCTGAACAGGAGTCATCTGGACTGGAGACTCAGTAGAGGTAGAGGAAGGCAAGGCAGGAGGGACAATAACTGGTCTGGCATCAACATGCAAAAAGGGAAGCAACAGATTTCTGAAATCCATAATCATTCCTCCCCCTCTTTCCATAGCAGATATAAAATCATCTTTGTTCTCCATAAATTTTTCTAAGGAAGGAGTCAACTCTCTTAGCTTGCTCACTTGTTCTCGGAAGGCTTGAGTTACAGGGGATAATTTCATGTTTTCCAACATCAGCTTGAAATGATGGGTGAGTTGTTGCTTGGTAAAAATCCTTTGGAAATAATAATCCACCTTGTTCTTGATTTCCTCCTGAGAGGCAGAGGCCTCTTTCATAGTGTCGTGGATGATTTTCATTATTTCCCTTAATGAATCTCTTGTAGAGAGCACTACCCGGCTTAGATCTGATGAGTCCACAGGGCCACTGGTTGAAATAGAACCAAGCTCCTCCTTCATCATAGCTCGTAATTGATTCAAATCAAATGCAGGTTTTGAAGCTAGAGGACCAACCGAGAAGGATACAGTTTCTTTGAAACTTTTGGTCAAGCCACTAATCAGAGTTTGCAGTTGAGAGTCCTGATTTTTAACATGATCCTTTATAGAAGATTTGAAATCTTCAAATACTGAGACCATTTGGCTTACAACAATTTTCACATAGGCTAAATCCTTATCAGCTTGAGGCTTTGAGCTCATGTAAGAAACTAAAGTAGTAACAGACTTCTTTAAGGCTTCAAGATCTGCTTCTATTCTAGAAGATTGGGTCTGGAATTCTTTGACTGCTTCCATTAGCTCACTCATAAAAGTTGACAGATTGAAACCAAGAGAAAGCTCAATAGATTGTTCTAACAACTTCATTTCTTCACGAAAACAGTGCTTCATCTCAGTAACTGAGGCACTGAAGGATTCTTTCAGCTCATGCTTCAGGGATTCAAGATCTGACTTTGTAACAAAATCAGTAGGAGCAACTGTAGTAGATACTCGTGTAGAACCTAAGCTGACTACTGAATCATTAATGACTTATTTAATTGAGGATACCCGAAAAGATTCCATTGTCTTTACTTCTTCTACAAAACTGACTTTGAGATTTTCTTTCAGCACATCTAAATCATGTACTCGGACCACATCATCAGGTAATAACTCAGAATTGATGTCATAGCTGATCTTTGGTCTATTCAAGGATACTTCATTATCCGAATCAGGATAATCCAAACCACAGACTATAAAACCTGGGTCTTCTACCCAGTCTTCAATCCCAACAGCTACTGTAACATTTCCAAGATTGGAATGATGCTCCCCCTCAATGGGTTCATTCCTATGTACAACAACTGCATTTTATGCTGGTCTTTCTTCATCAGAGTCTTCCACAACAACTTCCATCTCAGTAGCAGTAAGGAGATTTTCTAAAACAGGTACATCTTCTTCTCTTTCTTTTTCTACTTCATCAGTAGGCACAACTGAGTTTTCAATCAATGGGCTCAGACTCAACCTAGCAGAATCAGATGATTCAGATAAATTCTCTTTTTCTCCTTCTTGCTGAGGAACTGGCTGGTCTTCCTCATGAATAGATAACACTTCCTCTACTTTTCCTTTTCTTGAGTATACACACTCAGTAACAGGACTTGGGGGCAAGTCTGGATCTCCTCCAATATCCATAGGAGTTTCTTCCTCTTCTTCTTCTTCTTCTTCTTATTCTAACTCATCACTGTACTCGGGTTCCTCTTCATCAGATCCTAAACCTGGATCTCTTTTATCCTTTGGCCTTGAAGGATAATCCACAGGATTAAATTTATCATACACCTTCTGGTCATCACTGACCCATTCTCCTTTCCACGGGTTCCAATTTATTTTTATGTACTTACAAACTGTAGTAGTGATACAGAAGTTATTCTTAACTACAACTGTCTCATCCTGAGACTCAGCTATCCCTTTCACTTTTATCATCACAGAGATCATTTTGGCAAAGAATAAAGCATTAGTCTTTGATTTTGGCCTAATAACGTCTTCCATTTGATTCAACAGCAGTCTGCACATATTAACTTTCACACCATGTCTTAACAGATGTAGAAGATAAATATCTTGATATCTCATATTAGAAAAATCTCCTCTCCTCGGTATCAAAACATGTTGAACAAATTTGAAAAGCAGTCTGTTCTCTCCATCCAATTCATTAGCAACCACTTGCCTCTGACTTCCATTACCCGTTAGCTCTTTTAAAGCGGTCTCATAGTCAAAGATGTTACTGGTAGATGGAATTTCTCTTGAGACATACCCGGATACACCTTCATGTGGGACTTTTAAACATTCTACCCACTCTACTGAAGAAAACGACATTTCTTTTCCATTTAAAAAAGAACTTACCCGATTTTCATTTTCAGACTTCTTGAAGCTTACGAATTCGTAGAACTATTTCACTAACTTCGGGTAGTAGGGACCATTGTTATTTGAAAAACAATCTACCCATCTCTGATCTTCCAGAATTGCAAGCACCAACGACTTGCTTGGTAGCATCCAATCTACACATAGCTCCTTTTCAATCACAATATCTCTATTCTGCAAATGAGGGTTTACTGGTCGCTTTCCCGACCTAGTTCTGACATTACTTCCACGAGCTTCTTGCTGCACTTTCTGCTTCTTTGTTTTAGGCTCTACACTGTCATCTCTGCTGGCAGGAATCTTGGTTTTTTCCATCGCGGATTTAGGGTTCTCAGTCGATTAGGGAGCTAGGATTCAAAGGTGAAATGTTTTGGGTCCGGTGGAGTGAGAAGCGGTTTAGGCTTAGTTTTATCATGTAGGAATCATAAATAAACGAATAAAGTAAAATAACATAAAAATATAAAGATTCATATTCTTGGAGGCAGACAGAAGTTTTAAAATTAATTGCATCGGTGAGAATTTCAACATCGATGAGAATTCCACATCGGTGAGAATTTCACATCGGTGAGAATTTCAACATCGGTGAGAATTTCAACATCGGTGAGAATTTCAACATCGGTGAGAATTTCAACATCGGTGATAATTTCAACATCGGTGAGAATTTCAACATCGGTGAGAATTTCAACATCGGTGAGAATTTCAACATCGGTGAGAATTGATCATCGGTGAGAATTTCAACATCGGTGAGAATTGATCATCGGTGAGAATTTCAACATCGGTGAGAATTGATCATTCCCAGCTCGTGCCTAATGTAACTTAACCTATCAGAACTTAAAGGTTTAGTGAAAATATCGGCCAATTGATGTTCAGTGCCAATAAATTCAAGAGTAATATCACCTTTTTGATAATGATCTCTCAGAAAATGATATCTTACATCTATGTGTTTGGTTCTATAGTGAGATACAGGGTTCTTAGATATTTTTATTGCACTAGTGTTGTCACAGTTAATTAAAACATGTTTAAACTCAAATCCATAGTCCAATAAAGTGTGTTTCATCCACAGAATTTGTGCACAGCAACTACCAGAAGCTATATACTCTGCTTCGGCAGTAGACAATGCAACTGAATTCTGTTTCTTACTACACCATGACACTAGGGATTTAACAAGTAAATGACATGTTCCAGATGTGCTCTTCCTTTCTAACTTACATCCAGCAAAGTCAGCATATGAATAGCTAGTTAGGTCAAATGATTGTCCTTTTGGATAAAACAAACCTAAATGTACAGTATGCTTAAGATATTTAAAAATCCTTTTAACAGCCAGTAAGTGTGATTCTTTAGGATTAGCTTGAAATCTAGCGCACATACATACACTGAACATAATGTCTGGTCGACTAGAAGTAAGATAAAGTAAGCTACCAATCATACCTCTGTAATTGGTTTGATCCACTGGTTTCCCAGTTTCATCTGTATCCAATTTACAGGTAGTACTCATAGGAGTTTCACTTTCCTTAATACTGTCCAAACCAAAACGTTTTAAAAGATCTTTTGTATATTTACTTTGATTTAAAATAATTCCATCTCTAGTTTGAAAAATTTGAAAACCAAGAAAATACTTAAGCTCTCCCATTAAGCTCATTTCAAATTCATTTTGCATACTTTTTGAAAAATCAGTACATAAAGAGTGTTTAGAAGATCCAAATATAATATCATCAACATAGATTTGTACAACTAAAACATCTTTAGAAATTCTTTTAATAAAAAGAGTTTGATCAGCGATCCCTTTAGTAAAACCTTTTTAAATAAGAAAATTGCTGAGTCTATCATACCAAGCTCTTGGGGATTGTTTTAAACCATATAAAGCTTTAGAAAGTTTAAAAACTTGATTTGGAAAATGAGGGTTTGTAAATCCAGGTGGTTGTTCCACAAAAACATCTTCAATTATAAAACGATTTAGAAATGCACTTTTGACATCCATTTGATATAACTTGAAATTCAGATGTGATGCATATGCAAGTAAGATCCTAATAGCTTCCAGTCGAGCTACAGGTGCAAAAGTTTTTCCATAGTCTATACCCTCTTCTTGACTATATCCCTGTGCAACTAGTCTAGCTTTGTTTCTAACTATGTTTCCTGATTCATCAACTTTATTTCTAAAAACCCATTTTGTGCCTATTGTCAAGGTGTCATTGGGTCTGTCAACTAATTCTCAGACTTTGTTTCTTTCAAATTGATTCAACTCTTCTTGCATGGCTATTACCCATAATTCATCATTGATAGCATCATTGATATTTTTGGGTTCTAGCTGTGACAGAAAAGCTTGATGTTCAACCTGGTTCCTTAGAGAAGCTCTAGTTTGTGTTCCTCTATCAAGATTACCAACAACAGTATCTAAAGGATGATTCTTTAGAATCTTAGTCGATTTGGTAAAGGTTGGACTAGAAACTTCAGGTTCATCTATAGGTTCGGGTTCAACAGAAGTAGATTCTGGAGAAAGTCCAGAACTGGATGTTTTTATAACAGGTTCTTTAGATTTATCATTAAGCTCCAGAATAGACAAATCTTCTTCAAGATTCTCAAGAGAGGTTTTAGGCTCATGTGGATCAGTTTCAACAAATTTGATGTGAACAGATTCTTCCACACATTTGGTTCTCTTATTGAAAACTCTATAAGCTTTACTTGAAATAGAGTAACCCATAAAAATTCCTTCATCGCTTTTGGGAGCTAACTTATCCAGATTATCTTTAGTATTAAGTATAAAGACTTTGCAACCAAAAACTCTAAAGTAATTAACCTTAGGATTTCTATTGTTCCACAACTCATAAGGGGTTTTCTTAAGAACAGGTCTGATCAAGACTCTATTGATAACATAACAAGTTGTATTAACAACTTCAGCCCAAAAGTAAATAGGCAGTTCATATTCATTGAGCATAGTTCTAGCTATTTCTTGAAGGATTCAGTTTCTCCTTTCTACTACACCATTTTGTTGGGGTGTCCTAGGGGCAGAGAAATTCTGACTATAGCCATTGTGTGAGCAATAAGATTCAAACTCATGATTTTCAAACTCACGACCATGATCACTTCTTAGGGTTTTAATCTTAAGTCCACTAAGGTTCTCTACAGACTTGGAATATTTAATAAAGTAAGGACAAGCTTCACTTTTGTGAGATAGAAAGTACACCCAAGTATATCTAGAAAAGTCATCTACAAGAACATAGACATAATGCTTCCATTTAAACTAGAAACTCTTGATGGTCCAAACAAATCCATGTGAACCAACTCAAGTGGTTGAGAAGTTGAGACTTCTTTCTTTGATTTAAAAGAAACTTTCTGTTGTTTTCCCTTTTGACAGGGATTACACACTTTGTCATTTGGGAATTCTAACTTAGGTAAGTCTCTATCTAAGTTTTTCCTAGCCAGATTTCTAAGTGAGTGAATGTTGCAGTGTCCTAATCTTCTGTGCCATAGCCAAGATTCTTTATGAAAAGCATTCAAATAAGAAATATTTTGTTTGGCTAAAGAATTTAAATCAACAGCATAAACATTTTCATTCCTTAGAGTAGAAAATACTAAAGAGTTTTTGGAGTTAAAAACATCACACGAGTCATTTTCAATCTTGACATTGAAACCATCGTCACATAATTGAGATATACTAAGCAAGTTATATTTAAGTCCATCAACAAATAAAACTTTAGAAATTAATACTAAGTCAGTGTTACCAATCTGGCCTAGGCCGATGATTTTTCCATTAGAGTTGTCACTAAAGGTGACATGACCTCCATCAACCTTTATTAAGCTCTTGAAGCAAGAATAATATCCAGTCATGTGTCTTGAGCACCCACTGTCTAAATACCATATCTTCTTGTGACAGCTCTTCAAGCAGGTCTCCTATAAAATAGATTTAAATAGAAAATGACTTTGGTACCCAGATTTTATTGGGTCCAGATAGGTTAGCAATCAGGGCCTTAGGTACCCAAATTTGTTTTATGGGTCCCATACAATTAACAGAAACAACAGATTTTGAATGATAAACTTTATTTGGTCTATAACCATGTGAACAACCTGTTGAAGCATATGAATTTCCAAAACAGGAACTAGCAGAATTTTTTCCAGACTTAGGAATAAATCGGGTTCTAGTGAACTGTCTCTGTCCAGGTTGGTATCCCAAACCAGTAGCATATCTAGGTGCAACTTGCTTTCCTAGCATTTGAGTTAAATCATCCTTTCCATTTGTGAATTTTTCTAAGTCCTTTCTAAGTTGCTCATTTGACAGTTTCAGTTCTGTATTTTCCTTTAGTAGTTGAGCATTCTTTTCCTTTTCTATATCAAGATCAGATTTATGCTTAACACTTAAAGCATACTGTTTCTTTAAACCTTTGTATTTTTCTTTAAGCTCATTACAGGTTTCTTCCAACATATCACAGTACTCAAATAGTTCAGATTTTGACATGTTTTCTGAATCAGAATCATCTCCAGAATAATATGAATTTAAAACAGGAGTGTCAGATGTTACCTCAGAAGTATTTGTCATGAAACACATGTTGGCTCGATTCCTTTCAGAGTCCGAAGATTATGCTTCACTAGTGCTGTCTTCTGAAGCACTCCAGGTAGCCTTCATGGCTTTATTGTACTTCTTGTCTTTGTAATCATATTTCTTTTTGAATTTTAACTTTGGACAGTCTGCTTTGATATGTCCTTTTCACTTGCATTCATAGAATACAACTTAATCAGTCCTGTTAGCCTTCTTCCAATCCTTTTTCCATTTGCCTTGTTGATCATACTTTCCTTTGTAATTTGGTTTCCTAAAGAATTTCTTTTTTCTATAAAACTTTTTGAATCTCCTGGCTATTTGATCCATCTCAGCATCACTGTTAGATTCTGAATTTTCACTCATTGAACTCTCAGTCTCCATTTGTAGTTTATCCTTGTCTTTACTCTTAAAGGCAGTAGTTTTAAACGCTACAAATTTTCTTTTGGGTTCCTCATCTTCTTCTTTATTTACTTTAAGCTCTTCTTCATACATCATCAGCTTACCAATTAACTCCTTGACAGGCAGTGTTCCAATGTCACAGGATTCTCTAATTGAAACGGATGTACCTCTCCATCTATTTGGCAAACATCTCAGTATTCTCATAATTTGTTCTTTTGTAGGAACAATCTTTCCGAGTGAGCTCATTGTGTTCACTATCTCATTGAACCTGAGATACATGTCAGAAATAGGTTCATCAGGCTTCATTTTGAAATTATCATATTTAATAGTATAAGTGTTTAATCTCATTTCTTTAACATTAGTTGTTCCTTCGTGAGAAACAGCCAAGGTATCCCAAATTTCAAAAGCAGTTTTACATGCAGAAATTCTATTAAATTCTTCATCTCTTAGAGCACAATACAGAGCATTCATAGCTTTACAATTATTATTGTAAGCAGTCTTTGTAGGTTTATACCAAGTAGATCTATCAGTAGTGGGAACTTTATATTCAGATTCAATAGCAGTCCAAATATCAAAACTCATGCTTTCTAGATGAATTTTCATTTTAAGTTTCCACTGAGCATAGTTATTTCCATTAAAGAAAGGTGGCCAGTTAGTAGCAACACCCTCAAGTCTATTATCCATTATAAACAAAATTTAAAGAGATAAAAATTTAGGAATAACAGAAATTTTAAGAACTTTAAAATACAACTAAAATCACAGTTGAAAACAGAGTAATTTAGAAGGTATTAATAAACCCTCTGATACCAAATGTTGGTCGGAGTGGACACTGAAGAGGGGGGGTGAATTGAGTTCCAATTAAAATTTCTGCTAAAAAAAATTTCTATTAAAATCCCCCAATTTCAAAAACATATTAAACTGTAGTGAATTTATACAGATTATAAAGGTTCAATTAGTTTCTCAAAGATTGATTAGTTCTCAGTTAACTTAATCTGATGATTAAATTAACTTTTGAAACAAACTTACTGATTTATAATAAATATAAACACTTGCGAGTTTAACTATCAAAGTATCTTTGAAGACAAATTATATTTCAAAGTAATAGCAGCGGAATATGAAATAGATATGTATTGTATGGATATACACTTTTACTAAAAACACAGAGGAGTTAACCAAGAGGTTCAGTCTCAAGCCGAGACTTAGTCCTCTCAAAAGCTTATATAAGGATGATCCACACCCTGAATCGGGGTTCAACAGTTTACAACTGTCCAAGTCCAAGACCTCTACCACTGTTATCCGTGGGAAACAAAACAACATCAACCAGCTATCCAGGTCACAAACGAACTCTACCACTATCCACAGTGGGAAAAAGAATGAAAAGATATTGAGTGAGGATATACAAATCCTCCAGTTAAGGTTCAGGAGACAGTGTTTGTGTAAAATACAACAGATAAGACACAATGCTCGTAATGTAAAAAGTAAATCACAGAGATAAAGATTTAGAGATTAGAAATGGCTCTAGTGATCTTCGTGCAGCTCTTGACTCCTTTTGTTAATTAGAATTCGTTCTGAGTCTTCTTCTGGTTTTTGTCTAGAAAACAGAGTACCATCTGCTTCCTTGACTTTGAGGTTCAGCTTGCTTATCGGCTCAAAGAATGATGAGTTTTGTGTGGTTCTTCTTTATCATAGATTTCTTGATGTATGCTCTATGTTCTGGAGGCCGGTAGTAGTAGTCTTGTGAGTGCAAGTTCTCCAGTTGATCTTGGCACGTTTTGAGCTTGATCGCAAGTGTGTTCTGTGTGATTTATCTCTTCAAGTTTTCTTTTCACACTCTACTTTTGATACATACACGATGTCCTCTTTATACCCTTTTTGTTTTTCTGACAAGAAGGAATGATTATACTTTTTGATCGTACTTGGTACGGTTTCCTGAAATGTCAACATAAATCATCTAATAACATTAAATGCATCAAAAGTAACAAATGTAACCGTTAGTATAATAAACAAATAGTGTCGAGGATATAGGATTTGACTCCACAGTTCATTATAGGTAGCCATTTGTTTGTAGATGTGTACGGTTGACTCGGTGTAGGGATCTTCCATCGGTAGCTCTTCAAACTCTTATCGGTGGCTCTTATCGGTAGCTCTTATCGGTATCTCCCTATGTGCATCGGTAGCTCTGTGTGCATCGGTAGCTCTGTGTGCATCGGTAGCTCTGTGTGCATCGGTAGCTCTGTGTGCATCGGTAGCTCTGTGTGTGCATCGGTAGCTCTGTGTGCATCGGTAGCTCTGGCTATCGGTAGCTCTGGCTATTGGTAGCTCTGGCTATCGGTAGCTCTGGCTATCGGTAGCTCTGGCTATCGGTAGCTCTGGCTATCGGTAGCTCTGGCTATCGGTAGCTCTGGCTCTTATGCAAACCACATCTAATTGACTTAGAATTGTTTCAAAGCTTGTATAAACAGGGATAATCGAGATTAACATAAATCAAAGATTATTTAAACATTATTATTAACTTGATCACTGATTTGAAAGAATTAAAATGTAGATCATCAGTAATTGAGAGTAGCATAATATATGAACACATAATTGGGATTATCAAAACAGGTGAGGTCAACAGTTCCAACAATTTATGTTTTAATGCTTTATTTCATTGAAACTTGTATGATACACCCATTTATTATTCTTTATGACATGACTATGATACCCATTTATTTACATTGTTACCCTTATCTTTATGTATGATGGATTATGTTTGAATCTTTATGTTGAAAAAATATTCATGAAAAAGTTAATATGGGTTCAACCAGATAAATATTCAATGCATTTTTTAAAGTATAGTCTCATGAGACGTTATGTGCAACGGTCTTGGAAGCTATCCTTGACTCGTCATCCTCTATGTGAAATAAGTCTTAACTCATGATAAAGTCATGTATTATGTTATTTCAACATTAATATGATTCTATATTTATATGATCCCATATTTCATATTTTATGGTTTCATATAATAAATCTTATTCCATGCATTTTTATATCATTATTTCATTCCTTATAACCCATGTGTTAAGCTTTATTCTTAAGTTTATTCCCTTAATCAGATTTTAGATCATCCCTTTTTTTGTCATCCCAAGTTATCCTATTCTAATGTAAGGGTCAAATGAAGTTAAGAGATCTTTATGAAAATTAAATAAAGAAATGTTTTATTTAGTACCATGATTTCTATTTTAGGTCATAGTCTTCCATAAAACTAGACTCTACAATCCATGGCATATAATTTGATGTTTAAATACGTTTAAAATCATGTAATGATATGTGTAAAAGGATGAGGTCTCTATATTTTTCTTCCATGTCCATGTTTTTAATTTTTTTATTAATGTATTTATATCGAAATAAAATAATTATAAATGTAAATATTTATCTATTTTTACTTTATTTAAAAGGTTTTTAAAAGGAACCTTCTCAAAGAATGTTTTGAATTTTCATATAAAAAAGAAAAAAAAGGAATGTTCAATTTTAATGAGTATAGTGACAATTCCATTTCCCACTTTCATAAATTTTATTTAATGTTTTTATTCATTTATAATATTTCATGTTTTATTCAAATAAAAACCATCTTTCCCCTTTTATGAGTATTTCTGTATTGAAAATGGGTTAAAAAAATGGTATTTTGATATCTGAATGTGTTTCGAAAATGGGTTTAAAAGAGTTTTTCAATTTTTTTATTATAAAAAGGTGTAATATTTTTTTTCATAATATGGTACTTGATCATTTTATATATAAAATAGTTGATCCCGATACAACTTATAATATTGGGTGATCCCCATTATATCTCATGAAAATGGGTGACCTCACTAAAGCTTATAAGATGGGTGAGCCCCATTATAGATCTCCATTTCATTGGGTAATGTTCCTTGTATTTATAGGAAATAAGAAGGGATATATCAGAGGGTTTCTACTATAGATTTAATTGGGTTATAGTTATTTTAGATATGGGTTTAAAATGTGTTATGAATATGTTACTCTAATTTTCCTAAAAGGGTTTTTATTTTCTTACCATGGGTTTTAATGGTTTTATGTGAGGTGAAAGTGTGTTTTTTTCATATAGATATATATTTATTTCATTTTCTCAAATAAAATTGAGATAAAGGTAAAAATTTAAATAGTTTTCATGTTTTTTATATTACTAATTTACTTTTTCTTTTTTATGTCCCTTATGGATATTTTTGTGCTCATCCCTATTTCAAAATGTTTTTATTAGTGATTAAGGATTGGTAATAAAAAAGTATAAGTTGAGTTGAAATTCATGGTGATTTTTCATAAAAAGTAAAAATGTTTCATTTTAAAAGTTCTATATTATAGTAAAAAATATATACTGGTCATAAATATGAACTTTGTAAAATATGATTTTGTTATATACGAGTTATGAAATAATTCTATAAAACTCAAAAACTAAAAATATCATCAAATGTGAGAGAATGAATTATTAAATTAAAAATCAAGATTACTTACTATTTAAGGCAGAATCCTTATAATTTCCCATTTATTTTTGAATTTGAAATACCCTATAAAGTTGATAATGGAATTATTGTTTCTTATATTCTCTTTTTTATTTAAAATTTCTATTTGTGATCTAATATATTATATATTTCATATACTTATTACCTAAAGTATAAAAATTAATGATTTTATATTATTTTTGGTTACATACATGCCTATATACCATTTTATTCATCTATCATTGATTAGTTTTTCTCAAATATTTTCATAAAAATGGTTCCTTAAAAACTTTTCTCTCCCAAGGCCTTTTATCTAACTTATATATGTATCTTCATTTACCAAGTGATTTTATTCATGGATTAATAATTATTTAACACTGATTATGGAAAATATTTTTCTTATTTTTGGACTCACATTATCAATCAATTTATTATTCTATTATTATTACATATGAAATTGAATTATAATCCATTTATTATTCTATGGGTTATCATGGTTATGATTATGTATTTTTTTACTCTATACATAACACATATGTATAAACATGTTATTATTTGATGGTTTGGAAATGAATTATATATCCATAAAATGCATTGGATAAAGAGTATTTATCATGAGATGTTATGTTATGGTGTATGGGTTGTAAGACAAACATAAAATGATATAGTGTGTGGGTAGTGATCCATGAAACTATGTTATGGTACATTGATTGTGATACTAGAATATTATGTTTTGATGTCTTGTTTGTGAGCCTTGACATATACTTATGATGACATATTTTATGTCAATATGACATTCTTATGATTCATAAATTCTTATGATTCTTAAATTCTTATGGGTTTTATCTAGTATATGTTATGTTTTTAATTCATTATGATCTCATATTTACTTCACGTTATCATGATAATAACATTAATATTCTGTTTTCAAATATCATTCCATATATTTCTCCACTATTTTTATGTCACACAATAATATTGGATCTCTTTACATTCCTATTAATTATGATCTACATGTGTCCTTTTGATTATCACCTTATTGGGTTTCTTTTCTTACTTTTTATAAGATGTATTTCCTCAAAAGAGCATACATGTTAATGATTTTATGATATAGTTTTATACAGTCCACACAAAAGGATTAAATTAAATTTTATGGTATTTTTTAACGATGTATTATTTACTATATTCCCAAAGATATTACACCACTATGTTTTAAAGTTGGATATAATTTCATGTTGTATGAAGAAAATGTATATGGGGAACTATATATAGAAGAGATTATTTTAAAGAGTTTCATTTAGTATTTGAGTAGAGATTAATTTTTTTTAAAAATAGGAATGATTTTTTATAGAATTTCACATATGGATGATCGGTAGATCTAGATATCTAGGTTATGTTGATTTATAGTGATACCACATGGTTAATATTTACAATGAATTTAATCTAAGTTATATTATAAAATTATCATAGTTATTGATTAAGGTAACATAAGGGTTTTATTATTTAGTTTATTAAAATATTTTATTTATTTTTCAATGTTTAATAGTGATTAAAAATTGCAAGGACACAATTTGTTAAATGAGTTGAGACTGTAACAACCCAGATATTCAATTTATATTTTTATAAAAAGTTTCCCTCAAATTATTTTTTTAAATATTAAATGAATTACTTTTCCTCTTTATTTTAATGATATAAAACATGAATTTATATAAAAATTTATTTCGTAATGATTTTATTTTTAGGTTACAAAATACAATTTTTTTTATAAAATATTAATTTACATATAAATTTATATTATAAATAAATTAGATAAACACATAAATATATAATCATTATTTTATTTCATAATGTAACACTACAAGAAATGGATTAATAAATTCCATATGATCAATACAAGTATAATAGGAGAATAAAAAATATATACCATGACTAAATTTTGTAAATATAATATATCATGGTCTCATAAATATAAATCATTTGAGAACAAAAATATGAAAATGAAATAAAACATTTGAAAGAAAAATGACATTTTTTAAATGAAATTTAAAGAACCAAGATAGAGAATTTAGTGAATTTTGAAAGAAGTAATTAAAAATTATTTATAAGAAGTATAAGGATTAAATGTACATTTAAATGGTAACATGATAATTTGAATAATAAATTATTTTTGGAATAGTAATATGGTTATTAGAATAGTAATCGAACTATTGTTAAAATTAAAATTTCCATTAAGTAATATATACCAAGAATAAAATAAGTGTATATAATTATTAGAATTTGATAAAAGTATTTCAGAAATTATATAATTAAATGTATGTATAATTATAAATATTTAATTAGGTGTGTTTTACATTATTTAATTTTTAATGTTCGACCCGAACCATTAGGTTCAAGTTAGAGTGCTACGCGACCTCATGCGCATCTCCTTGTACACAAGAGGTTGTCGACTAGAAGTGATGGTTTAGGTCTATTGGTAGGGAGACTACACCACAATATCATGTCATTGAGTAGATAATAATAAATAAAAGATAAAAACAATAATAAATAAACATTAGTGTAATAATAAATATTGATAAATGGAATACATGTCCAAAAAATAAATAAAAAATATCTCTGAATGTGGTAATCATGTTCCGAGTATAAGTAAAAGATAAATTAATAAACTAAATATTAAATTATGGCCCCCTTAGGTATTTACCATCATATCCATATGAATTATAAAAAACTTAATCTTCAACCATATTTATCTTTCCCTTCACCAGATATCTGGCCTTGAAATCTACAATTGCACCGAAATTCCCATGCTGGGTGTGAGTAATAAACTCAGGACACTACCAATGCATATTCAAATTAGTGATAGTGTGATCAAGTATAAAAAGTGTGTGACATAATAATAAAAAATACATGATGATCATAAAAATATAATCCTAAATTTATCATCTATGGGATGAATAAGGAACCATGAACCCCCAACCATACCAACTTCAGTTCCGCGCTAGAATATAACTGAATAAGTTGGTAATAAACAAACCATCCTCTATACATCATCCTCACAGTGTCATGTCAACATGAAATATGGTTTTATATATCCATTAAGAGGACCATGTCACCCAACATCCTATGGTTGAGAATATATAGTACTCGCAATGACATGCTACCTCATAGTGAATGGGACATGTAAAATCAAAGCTACCTCGAATGCATCCTCAGCAAAACAACATGGATACCATGCACCTGCACCCTATACTCAAGTCCTTCATCTCTACTGTCTCAACTTAGTATAATCTCTCTATAAGGTATATATATGTCACGATGGTATACCTATATCAAGTACCACTCAAAACTACCATGGAATGGTAATATACATACATGGTGAGAACACAAGAAAGTGTAGAACTTCAACATGAGTATATAACAGCAGACATAACATCATAGGATCACAATCAAACATGGAAATAAAATACACTTATATCAATCTTGGAATCAATATCTCAACAGGTCTCATAGGCTATATATAAACCCCCATGCGATCACAATCAAGAAAGTTATCAAAAATGAAAAAACATATTTCATAGTATGGAAACATGTGTAAACAAGTTTTAAAGATGTAAGAAACTTCCTACCATAAGTTGTTGACATCTATGTCAAGTTACATCAAAGGTCTCAATATATGATTCATTTTAGAACACTAATCAGAGAAATGATAACCCACCAAGAAATCCTAGAACCATTCCAATAAAAAATAAAGAGGGGTCTAGAGTAAGGTAAAGAGAACAATACTTTAGGTTAGAAAAAAACTTAACAAAGGTTGTTCTTTAGAAGTTACAAGTTCCTTTGGGTGAACTTTTGGAAAAAATGATCCATGAAATAAGGTGAAAGCTACAACATGGAGGGTGTATTGAAACATACACTATGTAATAGAAAGGGATAACCATGATGTTATGAAAATTGAAAGAAGGACATTATAGTTTAAGGGAGGACATCATAATGTAGAGATATGGACGATGGGATAGAACTGGGCCAATTCATGTTCTTCTATAGTGTAAATGGGTTATCTGTGATGTGGGGGTGTGTCTGTATCCATTCAAGTGTTCTTGGAACTCAATAAAATTCAGAGGAGTGGTTGTATTTTCTAGGAAAACTAAAGTTTATAATGATATTTGAATTAATGAGAGTGGTGGGGGGTGGGGGTGAATCAATGATAGTATTTTTATAAATTTCAACTTTAAGAAAATTAACCCCTGTAACTTGTTAGAGTTTATTCCTTTTCAATTTTTATTAAAATAATATTCATGGAATTGTAGTAAATTAAACTAGAAAAACATGATTTATAAGGTTCAAACTCAGTGTGAGAAAATACATCCTTTCTATACCTACTCTTGTGGATCTATAGAAATTCACTATAATGAATATGTGAATAATTTTTTTGTTAACTCAATTGAGATACCTTCTACATACTGATAGGAATGAATATACTAGTTCCCATCAGTTTATAATTTTTTGTAACAAAATTTTATCTACAAAAAAGTATGCAACTTTGTGAAATTTTCTCCAATAACGGTCTTTCAAGAAACTCAATATGATGTGCCTATATCCAATATTATACATATTGAAATACGTTATCCAATAATCTCTTGTCTATTATAACTTTTATCAAACAATTCTTGAAAAAAACTTATAATCTATCTAATTTTGTAAAACTCAGTGCCTTAAAAACTTCTACTCCAAACTCTATCTGTTCTTCACTATTCATTTACCTTTTGTATAGTCTTATGAACTCTGTGAAGTTTGATATTATAACCAAAAATTCTATCTTGAAAACTTCAACACAAAACTCAACTTCGGTCGGGAACTCACTATGACACAAATTTTGTTGTACTTTGACACCTTGAAAGAATAAATAATGATCAAGTAAACATTACTCTTGCAATCTTATTTATAGGTGATCTCTAAATTGAAAAGGTGGAAAACCTGAAATGTTTTACCACTCACCCAAATTCATAAATAATAATTTATTGGACATTTAAACTTAATTTTATTTCTTCTTAAACCATATAAACTCATCAAGAGTCTTATAAAATCCTCTTGAATTCTTTAAAACATCATAATTATCAACTATACCAAATTAGAACATTAAAATGTTATATAAAATGCTTTTTCAGGAAATTTATTGCCTTGAACCTATCTATTTATAATTCTATTTGAAACTCTCTTTATATGTCCAGATCTCTTGACCCACTTGAAATACAAAATATTGACTTAGTCCAGTTAATGTTTCTCAGTTCAAACTTTAGAAACAATTTTTTTATGATATAAATCCTTATGAAATATTAGTTTAATGTAATTTATTCCAAAAATATTGTCTAATGTAATTTCTTTACCAAAGATTTAAAAATTCACAAATTTTAATTTCAATATTCCTCTATCAGATGTTCTTTACCAACTAGAGTAAAAACTATCTCAAAATAAACAAAGAAAACTTTTATCCATATATTTCTCTAATCCAACTAAAGATGGTTGAATACATTACTGTAACTTATAAATAATTTTTACACTATTATTCATCTATCATAGTCTATCGGGATGCCCGTTTTTGATAATAAAATTGAAATATTATCCTTTTTAAAAACCTTCTTCATCCTCTCAAGTCTCATCATGTGACTTCAAATTTCTTCAAGATATTTTTCCAAAAACTTCCATCCAAAACTCTTATGTTCTCTCCATTTTTTTCACTAATATTAGATTTAAACAAAGAAATTTCTTGAATTTGTCTTAGATTTTACTGAACTAAAAATCTCAGAAAAATAAATCTTTTCAGTTTTTAGAAACATCATTTCAACATCGTATGATCTATTCATTCTGATTCATCAATCTGATTGAGACTTTTTGAAAAGAATCATTAAAACATCAGATATTTTAATAATAAACTATACCTTATCATCCTAACAGAAAACCAACATCTTTGTCTTCTCATGTTTTCTACACACTCTTTTATTATTACAAACTTATACTTTCCACCAAATGTGTCGTCCAAACTTTTTGTCCAAAATGTTGTTTCCATTCAGTAATGTTGAACTCTATAAAACTTTAGCAAGTTCACAATTCCATATTTCTTGAATTTTATTTTTCCAGATAAATGTGTCAAGAAATTTGAGTTAGGGAACTTCAAATTTAAACAAAAATCCATATTAATTGGTTCTATTTTATAATCTATATATGAATCTAAAAATCCAAAGAACTGTGATTAGATCTTATCTGTTCAATAATATGTGTCTAGAATACTTCAAATTGTCCTTTTTTTAAAATCTTGTATCATGAGGTTTTCTATGATGTTGATAACTTTTATATCATTAATGTATCGTCTAACATGGGGATTTATAAAGTTGAAACTCTAAAATTTTCTGATTTTATTACTTCATTTCTCTAGAATCTTTTTAAAATTGTCTATATTTTAAATTTCTAACTTTATTAACATGATTTATAGCAACTCATATTTTCTTATTTTATAAAAAAATACATTAAAAGAATATTTATTTTCCAAAAAAAAACTTTATTATAAAATTAACACAAGTGATCTTCAATTCCCTATTTTGGATTTGTTGATAACATTCATTAACAAATTTTACATTCATTATCTTTTTATCACTTACACTTTTTTCACAACTCATTTTTGTAAAAAAAATATTTTTAATCTTTTACCAAAACATATAATTTCTCAAAAGAGAGTGTCCCAAAACCACACTATTGGATAAGTAATGTTTTTAATGGAATTACATCTCTTGGTGATAAGAAACATTGTGGCCATGTTAAGATAAACTTCCCTACACTTTAATCTTTTCTATTCTTCAATATCAAATTTTTAGTCTGCCCCTTTTTTTTGTCCTCCCATTTTACAATAACCACAACTTTAGATTAATTATAGAAAGAGTTGTTAAATCTTATTAAAAAGTAGTTAGTTTATCTCCCCATTTGTGAACATATTTAAATCATGGCTGTGAAATTTCTTATGATGTTTTGTAATTATTTCATGGAGTCTTAAAATGAAGTTTCAAACTCAATTATTTAAATATATATTTTAACATTTACTTTTTGAACACATAAGAAATGTGATATTTCATAGAAATATATTCTAGAAACATATTACCAACAATAAATTTATCTTTTTTGAAGTGATACTTTATATCAGTGTACCTTGATTTTGATTTTTGTACATAATTTTTAGAAATATCAATGGATATTTTATTATAACAAAGTAACTTCAATGTTTTGAAAAAATCAACTTTACAATATTCCAAATAATTTTCATCGACAATATTTGAGTACAAGACTAGGTAGCTATAATATATTATAATTCTACTATGTTCAAATTTATAAAACTCTATTTCTTACTATGCCAACACACATGTGAATTTTTTCAGATGTTAAGGTGTTCCTTTAACACATATTAAAATTTGATTTTCTAAAAACATATGATATTATTTCGGGCCACTCTTATATCTAACACATAAATTCACAAATTAAAAAATATCAGGTCTTGAGGATATATGGTAAATAAAACTTCCTATCATCTTTTTAAAATATTTCTAATTCACACTTTTCTCAGCTTTATCTTTATTCATTTTTACCCCAATTAAAATAGGAGTAAAAAATTATTTAGATTCATCCATACTACACTTCTATAAAAAATCACTGGAATACTTTTCTTGAGATAGAAAAATGTATCTTTTTATTGATCATGTAAACTAAGGAAGAAATTTATTCTCTTATTATTTAAATATCAAAATTATTATTCATTTCCTCAGAAAAATATTTATATTATTTTCCTTCATCTATAGAAAAAAATTCTATCATCTATATAAACAATTAAAATC
The DNA here is from genome assembly GCA_963277665.1 of Viscum album. Taxonomy (NCBI): domain Eukaryota; kingdom Viridiplantae; phylum Streptophyta; class Magnoliopsida; order Santalales; family Viscaceae; genus Viscum; species Viscum album. Next base: position 284,336,336 of record OY728129.1, read on the forward strand.
TAGGTTTTGGAGTTAAATTCTTTCATATATAAGTTGCTATCAACTTTTACTTTAAAAGAATATGACATTATATAAAAAAAATAATGTTTGGAATACTAAGAATATGGGTCTTGTTTCAACCCACACAAGTATTTATTCAATTTAAAGACCTTTATTCCATATTTATCAATTAGAAACCCATAAGGCTTATCAATGTAAAATATTATTCAATATAATCATTAATGAAATATAACTTTACATCCATCTAATAAAATTTGTAAATTGTATGTAAATACACTAATAAAAACATTCTAGTAGTTATTAATTATGAAATAGAGGAAAAGGTGTCTTCAAAATATACACATTCCTCTTGTACATCTCCTTTACAAAAATATTTTTCTTTGTTTCTCAAAACTTACCCTTGTTAATTAAACTACTTTTTATAAGCCCATTTTGTTCCAATACTAGTTTTATCTATTGTATGTGGAATGAGTTCACATAATTCATTTTTATCAATCTAATAAAACTCTAAATTCATTTAATTCACCCATTCTTTGGGTTTTATTACTTTTTAATCTGATTATGGTTCAATCTATAAAATGAGTGATGTTTGATTTTCTAATATCAACCATATTATAGTTCAAAATGGACCTTTCTAATTTACAAGTATATTTTAAGTTTTAACACTTTTTTATAAGGTAGTAAATTTCAAAATTTATCTTCTAACTTCAATTTACTTATCACATGATTCCTATGAGTCTTGATATATCTATTTTGGATCACTTTCAATTTTTTTGTAAATATTGAGTTTATCTTTCTCAACATTTTTAACATCCCTTGTTAAGAAATTTGTATTTTAAAAAATGTTCACATCATATGAATCCAAAAAAAATTTGAATGTTTTTTCCAATATTTGTAAATTCTTTCATTGGGTGAATATCCAATGAATGTTCCTTCCTTGGTTATTTCATCAAATTTCCAATGATATAGTTTTTTATTTTTAGTAAGCGTGGACTTCCAAAAAATATGAAATATTTAATTGAAGTTTAATTATTATACTATATTTGAAAAGAATTCTTGTTTGATTCAACCATTAACAAAATTATATTTCACACATGTACAATAGTTCTAACATCTTTTCTATAGTATAACCTTAAATGTTTGTACTATGCTAACATGGTTATTCCCATTTCCACCAAAGTTCTATTTTTTCCATTCCAAAAATCCATTTTATTAATATATTTTTGAATTACTATATTGATGTTTTATTCTACACTTATTTATGTAATATTAAAAATCATTTCATGTGAATTATGTACCATTATCAGTTCATAAATTTTTTATATAAACCCTCATTTCTCTCTAAACATATCTTCTGAATGATCTGAATATTTCTATAACATCTGATTTATGTTTCATAAACATGATATTGGTCATCTGAGTGAAATCATCAATAAAAGTGATAAATGAGAAATCTGATTTTTTGATTGGTGTCTCATTGGTCAAAAAATATTTGATTGAATATGTTAAAGAGGTCTGATATATTGAATCTCAACATTCTTATGGATTTTACCTATAATTTTCTATTTCTAAAAAGTTTGGAAACATCATATTATCTTCTTTTTAATGATTGAAAATTTACAAAATCATCAAATTTATAATTTTTTTATGATTCTTTAGCCAAGATACACAAATATACGATGCCTCAAATTATTTCTATCTTCATCACATAGATAAAATTAGTCTCCATGTTCTCTTATCTAGAAAACAATTTTGTGGGTTATTTATTCTTTAGTTACAAATTTTCCGTCTTTAACACATTAGATGATAAAAGATTGTTTTTTGTAGATCACTTCTTTCCTATCATCACAAAGTTGACTTACAATATGTAAGTTGGGGTTTTCCCATCAACAAGAAATCTTCCTTATATTAGAACTTTTCTTATTCAATCTCATCCATCCCAATAACTTTGATATAAGGTAACTATCATTCATGATGGTAATTGATACTCCATCTTGATTTTAAAAATTCTTCAATATTTTAAAACCCCCATCATGTGTGAAGAAAACAATTATCATGGTTTGTTCCTTTTAGTTACTTTTAATGCTATCTAAAAAACAAATAATCATTCCTCAACATTAGTTTTTTAACTTCCTTTTATGTTCTAGCGTAAGAACAATTACCTAGAAGCATTTTCATACATTATTTTTCATGGTGTCCAACCTAGTCAAATCTTCCACATACTTCTTCTATACATTCAAATTTTCGTTCAATTAGAAGTTTTATAACATCTTGATATTTCACTTTTCTATCATTCTATGTTTAGAAAAGTTACACATTATTCTTCCACCATTGATTCCACTCAATTCATAATTTATCCCAGTAAGTGAACAACCATGCCAATATTCATATTCCTTATGACCATATAATTTATAGAACCAAAAAAACTATTATATCTTGGTTTTTTGTAGAATTGTGATTTTTTTTGTAGAATTTTTTTTAGGTTCATAACTTCTTTTTCTCTAACATTATTTTGGAAGAAACCATATTTCTTATAGAAGTAATTTTTAATTTTTTTGAATGTGATAGAATTTTCACAACCCTTCAGAATCCATGTTTTTCCAAAATGTTTCTTATCACTTGAAATGTTAGAAAAATGAGATGAAACTTTATTTTTGGAAGGTGTGTATTTCACCTTATTCTTTGAATGTTCCTTTTTTACAGCTTTAGATGATTCAAATTTCACTTATGAATCTATGATGAAATTTTAATTCAAATTTATTAAGAACCATTCAGTATTAAGTAATTTTGAATGAGTTTTTTACCATCATCTTCCTTAGATGTTATCTTCTTACTGAGGACCCCAACCAGATGTCCTTATTTAGTAATTATTAGTTTATTGCCTAAGATATCCTAGATGTATTTTTCTTCCTCCTTAGAAACATCTTTTATTACATCAAACAATTTTCCATTATCTTTATTCATCATTATGATTTATTTATTTAGAGTTATATTTTTATCAAGATGTTAAACAAGTTCTGATCTAAGATAATACTCGGTGTAAGATTCTTCACCTCTTTTTTATTCACCATTTATTGAATCATTATTTTTATAAACATTCTAAAATAAGATTTTGAAAGTTTATGAACATTACTCTTCTAATTAATTGTTTTTTGAGGATTAAGATTCTATTTTTTTCTTACCATACTTATTCTATTTATGGTGAAATTATTTCCACTAGTGTACTTATTTTATTTCTTTAATGTTTAACATAAATCTTACAGGGAATTTTTTTATTGAGAACGATCTTCAAATTCACCAAAGTTATTTTTATGGAAATTGATAGAAAAATTATTGATTCCACTATACTTAAAAAAATAGAGTATTTTTTCCTCTATACTTTCATCTTCCTCTTCGATAATTATTTTAGATAAGAGGCATGATTTTTCCATTAAACTCATCATCATCTTTATCTTCAAAGTCATAATGATCCACATCTTTAGTATCTTGAATTTTCATCTTTCTCATAGCTTCAAAATCCATTCTATATTTTATCTTATTTTTAAATGATGGAGATTTTATCATTTTATAGGAAAAAATAATGTTATTAAATTAAAAAAGTGTTAAATATTATTTTACCTATAATGTAGAGATTTCAGAATAAAACCTATCCATAATTTTTTTAATGATTTTATTATCAATTGTATAATCCTCCATGAAATCTCTGAAACCTATGATGTTGAAAATAAATTCAGTCAATCTAGTTTATTACTCATCAATAGTTTCTCTACATCTCATTAATATATCTTAAAAATTTATATTGAATATTTGTATCTTCCCGTCCCACAATTTAGTATTCACTTCAAAAATACTTTTTATGTTATCCTATATTATCTTTTCTATTTTGAGACCCATCATCTCCTTGTAAATTTTTTTAGATAAATACATAATGATAAAATTTATAGTCTTCAAATCATCTTCAATGTTTCTCTTGTCAGAAACAATTATTGGAGAATCTTTCTCAATGGGAAGAAACCCAATATTTGTTGCATATATAACCTCCATGTAAAGAGATATAAGATATGGTATCATTTTGTTTTTTTATCCATGATAATTTTTTCTATAAAATGTATTAATATGTATACTGTTGATAGAATCAATATTTTAGATGATAAGGATTTGATAGGGGAACCTCCTCTATGATATCACTTGAAGTTCCTAAGGATCATTGAATGACTGGGGGGGGGTTGAATTAGTGATTTCATTCTTATAAATTTAAAATTTATGGAACTTAAAAATTGTATTTTTTTACATTTTATTTTTTATCAACATTTTATAAACTCATATTCCTGAAATTGTAGGAATGTAAACAAGGAACACAATATTTAAAAGGTTTATCCTTAGTGTGATAAGCGACATCTTTGCTATAGATACCCTCATGGGTCTATGAAAATTGACAATACTAAATATTTGAATTAAAATTTTATGTTAACTTCAATTAGAGAATTTTTATATCTATATAAAAATGATTATTCTTAATCTTCCCAGTTTAAAAATTGTTCTTACAAAATTTGAGCCCTAAAACAAGTATGTAACTTTGTGAAATCTTCATTAACATAGTTCCATCCAGAAACTCTATTTGACTTGTCTATGTCCAATATAATATGTTTATAAATACTCTATCTAATAATATTTTTTATTTCCCTATTACATAATATACACTTGAAACAGACTTCTGTTCTGTCTGATATTGTAAAACTCATTTCCTCACAAACTACTTCTTGAAACTATAACCAATCTTCACTGTCTAATTTTCCTCTATTAGGTAATTTGAGCATTGTGTTGTCCGATATTTTGAAAAAAATTTATTCCAAAAAACTTTAACATGAAAATCAAATTCAGTTGGAAACTCACTCTAACACAAATTATATGGTACATAGAATTCTTGTATGTATGAATAGAGATCAATTACAAATTAAATCTTCACTATTATTTATCAGTGCTCCAGAAATAGAAATTTTGGAAATCATAAATGTTTACATGCTCACCCAAATTCATAAATTAGAATTTATCAAATATTTTAACTTCATTTGATCACATATCGAACCATATAAACTCTTTTAGAGTCTTTGCAAATATTCTTGAATTCTTCAAAAAATTATAATTCTAAACTATACTCAAACTAAAACAATACAAAGTTTTACCAAAATTTCTATATATAAATTTATTTTCTAGAACTTCTCTATTCAGAATTATGTTTGGAACTCCCTTTATCTATCTAGTTCTCTTAACCCACTTGAAATACCAAACATTGAACCAGTCCAGTCGATGTTTCTCGGTTGAAACTTTGGAAACAAATTTTTTCCAATGTACATCCTTGCGAAACATTTGCTGAATGGAATTTCTTACAAAAAGATCATCTCATGGAATATCTTATCTATAGCTTCAAAAATTAATAACTTTGAACTTTAGTTTTCCTCTATGATATGTTCATGAGCCAATTAATTAAAATATATCTAAAAAAACAATGATTTTTTTGTTTCTCCAAGTCAACTAAAGTTGATTAACTACATTATTTCAACTTCTAAATACCTCTTCCACTATTTTTCATATGTTTTAGCCTATATAGGAGCCTGTTTTTGATAATAAACTTGAAATATTCTATTTTTTAGCATCTTTATTCATCCACCCAAGTCTCTTCACGTGGATTTAAACATTTTATGTACTTTGTTCAGAAACTTGTGTTCATAACTCACATTTTTTCTCCCTTATTTTTTTCGATGGTATAATATTTGACAAAAACTTATTCTTAAATTTATCTCATATTTTTCTAAAATAATAATATTAATAAAGAAAATATTTTCACATTTCATAAACATTAGATCTGAATTGTTCGATATGGTTAGTTTTCTTCATCAATCTAATCAGGTTTTTCTGATAAGAATAATTGTAATGTTATATATTCTTATACAAAATGTACATTATTATACTAACTAAAAATAAACATCTTTATATTCTCAAATTTTTCATGAACTTATCATTTTTCAAAAACATAGAATTTCCACCAAAATCATCATCTAGACTTTCTGTCTAGAAGGTTGTACCTATTCAATAAGGTTGAACTTTATCAAACATAAATAATTTCACACTTAAAACTTTATTACTGTTTCTATATTTGGAAAAAAATTTCCAAAAATATAAGTATGGAAACTTCAACTTTGAACAAAAACTATGCCTTAAGTTTTTCTATTTGGTAATCTTCATCAGAAAATATGTATTAAAAAACTATTTTTGGATCTTTTATATCTAATAATATCTATAAAAAATACTTCACCTTTCCCATTTTATCAAAATATTGTATCATGGGGTTTTCCATGATGTTGAGAACGTTGATATTAACGAAGCATCATCTGACTTGGGGAGTTAGAAAGCTATAAATTTCTGACATACTGATTTTATTACTTATTTTATCTATCAACTATATTAAATTACTAGAATATGGTTTTTCTAACTTCCTTAACACGATTTATATAAAATCAAATCTTCTTATTTTACAAAAAAATACTTTAACAAAAGTGTTATTTATAAATGAAAATAAAACATTCTTAAAAAACCATAACAATGGATCTTGGAGAACTACTAGAGGTTCTACCCACATAAATAAAATAATTTAAAGATCATAAATTCCACTCCACTAATACCAAAATTCATTCCTCATTTTTAAAATGAAAAATAAATCTTAAAGACATAAACTCCCATAGAACACTACTCGTTGAATGATTTTTCTATCTATTATAACCGACATGGAAAATGATACTACAACATGGTCCATGGTCTTACAATGTAGCCACCAATGATCCAAACCTCCACATACTAGGGTAAAACTGTAGAGACCCATAGTTTGACATACATATACATTACATTAATTTTGTGTAATACTTAATACATGAAAAAAACATACGCCCAAAGACCGTATTAGTTTAGTGTCTTTGGAAACTTGGAACATAATCTTCTAATCCTGGTAAAAGATCTTCAATATCTCCCATAAAGATCTTCCCATTTGGGTTTCTAACCAAAAAACCTTCTCTATATCCTGGAGAAAAGAAAACATAAAAAGGGTGAGCTTAAATTCTCAATAAGGGTAAACATGGGGAACATAAAACAATCCCTAAACATTTGAACGTAAGAACATGAACATAAAACATAAAAATAATGAGTAATGATATAAATATTGGTAGTGCATAAGGAATAAATCATAAAGGAACATTAAACATGATAAAATAGCATGAGAATAAAATATGTAATTGTGGAAAACCATTAAGCACATGATATGATTTCCATAGCAGCCAAGGCATTTCTGCCAAGACCATCATAGTGGACAAAGTCCATTACTGAACCGGGTTTACATGCCGTTCCAACCCTATATTATTGAACCAGATTTTACTTGCCATTCCAGCCATGTATATCTCATGAGATACAAATATTTACCCAATTCATTGGAGGTTGATATAGGTCCCAACCATCTCATAATGAAATCATTCTTACGTGTGCCACAAAATAAACATAAATCATTCACCATAACCCAAAGAATAAAATGAGTTTTATAAACATCATCCCATCATAACATAATCCATATAAAACAAATGGATATCATTTCATCATAATAAAAGTGAAAACATTTAAATCATAGATAAATTATACTTGAAACATAAACATATGAAATAATGTCATCTTAGATGGAAAATGGTTTTGAAAAAACACTTGAAATGAATTCTTGAGGAAAATATCTATTCTTCTTCAAAATAATTTTCTTTTCACAAAATTCCATGCAATTTTAAAAGAAAAGGATTTTTTTTGAAAATATTCATGAAATATTATAGAGTAATATTCATGAAAATAAGGTGTTATGAAACTGTAAAAATCCGTTCATGCCGTATAATTTTAAAAAAACATTCTCCTCGTACTTTTGCCGAAAAAGTCAAAAATTTCCTCGTATGGTAAACAAAAGAAAGATTTCTTCTATAACACAACGTAAAAGTAAAATAGGGGTAAATATGACATTAAAAATACATTTAAGATTACTAATCACTTTATGAAAAATATTTTTATGGACATGGATGAAAAATATAACCCCAGTAAATACTTACGTATAAGCAATCTCGGATAAAAATGAGATTGCAAAATTATCCCCTACCTTATGTCCAATTTCTTCCATATGTGTCCAAGACTCCTGTATAGTGGGTTTAAACATATTATTAACTTGTAACACAACCATAATAATATATATGATATCATATATGATTCACTTATTAATTTATATTACCTGTTCATTTGTCAATTTCATGTTAATGCATCGTTTTGGGTAAAATCGTTTCATTTATCGTCCGTGTTTTGACTTGTAATTATTCATATGATTACTTAGATCCTGATTATATAATTCCAAAATGTAAAACATGATTTATATATAATTTATATTTAGAATATACACATATATATGAGATTTATAAATGGAAAGAAATACACTGTTCATGGAGATGGTAGGCTGTACGTACGCATGAACGCTGTTTTCATTTCCTTATTAAATTGAATGGAAGTAATTAAATAACAAATATATAAATCCAGTATCATTGATATGTCATATATTTCATTCTTATTTATTATATATACTTTATAATCATTCTTTAATGGTTAACTTGGAGAAAGAATCTCATCACTTTGTGGTGACGGTAATCCGTACGTACACACGAGCGATGATATTGTTCCAATAATTATTGAATGGAATTAGATTGGATGATATAATATCTCAGATTTAGTATCATGTTATAATAACCGTATATAGTTATTATTTACACCAGTATAACCATCCAAGTAAGGTGGTGGTGGAAAAACAGATTACACCATGGCATGGAGACGGTATTCCGTACGTACGCACGCGCAGTGATTTCATTTTCCATAGGATGGATAGAAGGTGAAATAGGGTTGGTTCATATTTATAATAACATATCAGTATATTAGTGATACTTATGTTATTAATTTATTATGAAACAAAAAAATAGGAAGTATAAGAAGAAATGAACTTGAAAGAATTGGTAAAGGATATTACCTCTTCTTTGACGCGCCTCTTCTAAACATCCGCTTAGGGCACTAAAGTTTTTGTTTTAAGAAGACCAAGACCTATAGTATGTTTTTAGAGAAGTGGAGAAGAGAAATGGGTAGGGTTTGGCTGAGCTTGAAGGCTCAAAGTGGTGTGATGAGGAGAGGGAGGAGGTTCCCTTTTATAAGGGAGGAGAGGGGCACCTTTGGAAACATAAGAAATATTAACTTATAATAAATTCAAAACCCACTTAAAAACATCCAAAATGAATCAAATTAAAAGTTTAAATTAGATAGGTTTGTAATATCATCAACCAATAAAATTTATACATGTTTGGAATTTATTTTATACCTTATCAATTTGATTTATCCTTATTTAATCTATTTAAATTTATTTGTGGTAATAAAATTCTAATTTTTAAATTGTTATAAATACTTACTTATGTGTTGTAAATTTTACATAATTAGATAAATTATTACATTTTAGACCATATAATTTTCAATTTTTAATTTTTAAATATTTTTATGATTTTTAAACAATTTAGTAATATGTTATTTTTATAAAATATCAATAGTGTCAATTTTGACACTATTCATATATTTGAATTTAAATAAAATCAAAAGAGAAGATATATTTGATAAAAAATATGTAATAGATTCCTAACATGTCATATTCGTCTATAAAATTATTGTATCACATTAATTAGTTCATATAATATTTATTTTAATATTTTTAAAACCATTTATTTGATATTTCTCTTAATAAAATAGTTAATATAACATTTTTGTATAATTATTTAATATCTTTATTTGTTGCAAAAAAATTAAAACTAAAATCCTATGATGAAGATAAATATATTTACTTTCTTAATAAGTATTTTAATTGAATTTATCTTCTTAAAATCATAACATTTAAATTGTTATATTTATTAAGTTATGAAGGTGACGACTTTGACATTATTAAAAATAAAACAATATAAATGTCATAATCTCTTTTATATGGATCCAAATGGTCCCAACGTCGACCCTTATATGATTATGGTATAGAGATACTCTACTGAAATGTTTTTGTAGTGTTTGAGACTTTTGATGGGTATTATTACTTTAATAAAAACTATATTATTAATTTTTCACTAAGTAAATAATTTCTGTATCATTAATGTATAAGCTATTAAGGTAATTAAATATCACTTAAAATTTAAAAATAAATTACCATAACAAAGAAAAATATTTTATCTTTCAAATGAGTATTTATAATATAATTTATATTCTGTATAACATTATATTAAAAATACTTTAATTATTAAAGTTTGAGTGAAACATATTTCACTTTCTTTAAAATAAAATAAATTAAAGGTCTTAATCACATCCAAGTGGGTTCCAATGGATTCCATTTAGACTCAAATATTAATTAGGACAAAATATAATCATCCAATTATATTAAAATAAGTTTTATGGTAATTTTATGATATTATATTTACCCTTAATTACCCGATTTGCCTTTAACTATAGTAAATAAAATTTACCGTAGTTACTATTCATAGTGCCCAAAAATAAAAAGTAGCCTATTAACATAATTTGGACCTACTGATTCCAAATATGGAATCAATTTTTTGAAATTCAAATCACAGAAGTTACAGAAAGTAATTTAAAATTAATCCCGTCGTTAAGAAATTGAGTTTTAAAAGTTAAAACTTTGGAAAAGATTAAAATGCTTTTACCTATGACATCATTGTAAAATCAATGATAATGACATAAATTATATTAAATTTTAAAATTAAATTCTATTTATAATTTAAAACCATTCAATATTATAATTTTACTATATAAATTATTATGATGAAAAAATTTGTTTTTAATTAAAATATAGCGTGTTTTTTTCTATTCATTAAAATATGAAATTTATCAGAATAATATGAAAAATTTATCCAAAGTAAATTTTTATATCCTGATTACAAATTATAATTTTATTTTTTCAAATTTAACTTATAAAAATGTTAAAAAGTAAATTTATTGAGGGTGCACCGTCAAAAGCCGACAAATTTTCATTTTTTGAAAAATATTTATTTTACCCTAAAAATTTATTTTGTTCTCATGCCATATTCTAGAAAATGTGTAAGATGAATAATATTGTTATAAAATTCAAAATCTAGTTAATACTATTCATAATGGCTAGTTCATAATAATATAATTACAATATATCATTGTTTAGAGAAACCCAGTATTGCGTACTACACACGCTATCGAGGAAGGTCACGATTGCATGTAATGAAAGCCATGTCAGGGTTGCGTGTAGTAGAAGATCCCTTTGGTGTTCTGTATAACATAATAAAAACTTATTTCATTTATAAATTAAATAAAATCAATACTTAATGTTGTGTATAATAATTTCTACAAAACGAACTTGAAATTGTGTGTAACATGTGTCAAGAATAGTGTTGCGTATACTGCAAGCTAACACAGTGTTGCGTATAGTACAAGATAATCTTGGTGTAGTGTAAAATAGAAGAAATAAAGAAATTAAAAAGAATATATCTCATAAAATCCCGGGGTGTTACATTCTACCCCCCTTAAAATGAATTTCTCCCTCAAAATTCGTTAGGGTTATAAATCGTTTACTACTTGAAAGTTTCATTCATAGAAACCCACATCGTAAAAATGAATATTAAAACTTAATTTTAAAAAGTGAAGTATGAAATGTAAGGGTTACCCAAATTAAATCATCACTGGTTTTCCACGTAAGAGAACATAGGTGAAAATATGTATATGAAAGAGAAATCTAACTATCATGTTCTGATGAAGAGTGGTAGAGAACATGGCTATGAAAAAACCAACAATCACAAAGAAAAAAATTTGTGATGATCTAAGGTACCATATGATTCATCAAATATGAGGGTACTAGGACAACATTTTTGGTTTTCAATATCATTTCCCTAATTTTGAAGAATTAAAAGAAATACTTACTTGATTTTGGTATAATCTCACTATTGTTTGTGCCTTGAACAATTTCCACTTCATCTATTGAAGAAATGAAGTTGAATCTGTCTTCCGTGAAGTGTTAGAAGATCATGAGATAGAATTATAGGTTATTCCATCTATCTCAAACATAAGGTTAGAAAAAGTTATATACATAAGCCCATATTATGGTGAGATTAACCGTATATGATTCCAAAAAATGGACTTATACATCAAATATCATACTGATTAATAAAATAAAACTAATTTCTACTAACCAGGGACTTCCTGTAGGCCAGTGGTAGGCGATAAAGGCCTTTCACACTTCGTTTGTGGGTTCTATTACCACAACCTTGTCCGACGCGACGGGTTATTGCCCGTCCTGCAGGTTGTCCTTTTTCTAAAACTACACTATTATAAATTTACAAAAATAATTTCGAAAAAAGTTCTATCCTTAAACAATACTATATGATGTCTGACATAATCCATTCCAATTTTTAGACTTATCCAAAATACTTCTGTCCAATCTCATAGTATAAAGAAAATGATTACTGGAAAGGTCACATAACAAGCACGTGAATACCATCATTTATCCCCCATATATCATAATATATATCTTGTTGATCAGATTCCAAACATATGAATACCTTAATCCTCTATTCTCTTGAAACATAAATTACCATAGAACCTTAGTGAAAAAATGAATTCTGTCAAAACGTAACTCTTTCCACATACCAAAATCCCAAAAATTCTATATACTCAAACCATGATATGACTTTGTCCTTATATCAGTCATGAGCTCATTAATACTATCAAATATTTCATTATCTCATTATCCCTTCTTTATATGAATATTAGGTGATTCCCAAAAATATTTCAATCACTTTTCATGGTTACGGGTACCATTCAACATATACTTTCATATACTCAAGGGAAAAAATAGTGTAACAATCCTTGTATTTTTCTTTATTCCATAGTACCATACATTATTCTTGATAAAAATGCAATCATTCCACTACATTATTAAACCATTGACTAAGATTCTTCATTTTATTCCTCAACACTTCTTTCATCTCATATATAATTTGTAGTCTCTTCATCATCTTCAACATAAATACTACCCATACGACCATTCTGATTCTCTTCATGATATTTTACCTAAGGGCATTGGTTTGTATAATGCCCGTACATTCCAAATTTAAAACATTTAACCTAGGTTTATGTTTTAGAAATACCATTATCCTTTTCCATTTTGTTAACTGAACCTTTTCCTTTTCAATTACTGGCTTTGTGTCCTTCTTTTCACACCCAAATCATCTTCCAGTTCCTTTGAAACATTCTCCTTGATGCCTCTTCCCAAATGATTTACATGAGGGAAATTGAACTTTCTTTCCTCTATGATAATCATGAAACTCCATCTTTCTCTTATTAGCCAAGTCTGGAAACTTACCAAAGTTGATATTATTGATCATATTATGAGATTACTGATTAGGCATAATAACGATGTTTTGACTTCCAAATCCCATTTCATTTGGATGCTCAGGAAGAATATCATTCCATTGTCCATCATATTCTCCATTAACATGAATATTCCTCTTTACAACCATTTTATAAAATCCAAAAAGAATAGTGTGATAGGTAAATATCATTCTATGAAAACAACATAATAATGGGGAGTACTTTCAATCTCTAACATCTTAGGTTTAATAATATGATTGTTACCATAATTCTAGGTCTATAACCTATACTTATATTAACCTTCGGGACATCCCTAGAAATACCTTAGAAATATCTCTAGGGATCTAAAGTTTTCGCATCCTAGTTTCCAAAGGTTAACTAAAACATCACTTTGATACCAACTATAGAGACCCATAACTTGACGTACATAGAAATTACATTACTTTTTCGGAATACTTAATATATGACAAAAAGATATTCCCAAAGACTGTATTAGTTTAGTGTCTTTGGAAACTTGGAACATAATCTTCTAATCCTGGTGAAAGATCTTCAAAATCTCCCATAAAGATCTTCCCCTTTCATTTTCTTACCTAAAACCTTTCTCTATATCCTGAGGAAAGTAAAACATAAAAACGGTGAGCTCAAATTCTCAATAAGGGTAAACATGGAGAACATAAAACAATACCTTAACATTTGAACGTAAGAAGATGAACATAAAACATCAAAATCAGAGTAATGACATAAATCTTGGCAGTGCATAAGGAATAGATCATAAAGGAACATTAACCATGATAAAATAGCATGGGAATAAAATATGTAATTGTGGAAAACCATTAATAACATGATATTATTTCCATTTTATCCAAGGAATTTCTGCCAAGACCATCATAGTGGACAAAGTCCATTACTGAACCGGGTTTACATGTCGTTACAGCCCTGTATTACTGAACTGGATTTTACTTTCCATTCTAGTCATTTCTATCTCATGAGATATAAATCTTTACCCAATGCATTTGAGGGAGATATAGGTCCCACCCATCTCATAATGAAATCATTCTTATGTGTGCCACAAAATAAACATAAATCATTCATCATAACCCAAAGAATAAAATGGGTTTCATAAACATCATCCCATCATAACATAATCCATATAAAACAAATGGATATCATTTCATCATAAGAAAAGTGAAACCATGTAAATCATAGAGACATTATACTTGAAACATACACATATGAAATAATTTCATCTTATATGGAAAATGGTTTTGATAAAACACTTGAAATGAATTCTTGAGGAAAATATCCTTTCTTCTTCAAAATCATTTTATTTTCACAAAATTCCATGAGATTTTAAAAGAAAATTATTTTGTTGAAAATAGTCATGAAATCTTGTAGAGTAATCTTCATGAAAATAATGCGTTATAAAACCATAAAAATCTGTTCATGCTGTATAAGTTAAAAAAAACATTCTCCTCGTACTTTTTCCGGAAAAGTCACAAAGTTCCTCATATGGTAAACAAAAGAAAGATTCCTTCCATAAAACAATGTAAAAGTTAAAGAGGGGTAAATATGACTTTAAAAATACAATGAGGATTGTTAAAAACTTTATGAAAAACATTTTTATGGACATTGATGAAAAATATAACCCCAGTAAATACTTACGTATAAGCAATATCGGATAAAAATGAGATTGCAAAATTATCAATTACCTTATGTCCAATTTCTTCCGTATATGTCCGAGACTCATATATAGTGGGTTTAAACATATTATTAACTTGTAATAGAACCATAATAATATTTATGATATCATATATGATTCACTTACGAATTTAAATTACCCATTCATTTGTCAATTTCATGTTAATGCATCATTTTGGGTAATAACGTTTCATTTGTCATCCATGTTTTGACTTTTAATTATTCATATGATTACTTAGATCATGATTAATTACTAAAAAAATTTAAAACATGATTTATATATAATATATATTTAGAATAAACATATATATAATAGATCAATAAATGGAAACAAATACACCGTTCATGGCGACGGTAGGTCGTACGTACGCGTGAACGCTGTTTTTGTTTCCTTATTAAAGTTAATGGAAGTAATTAAATAACATATAAATAAATCCAGTATCATTTATATGTCATATATTTAATTATTATTTATTATATATACTTTATAATCATTCTTGAATGGTTAACTTGGAGAAAGAATCTCATAGCGTCGTCGAGACGGTAATCCGTACGTACGCACTAGCGATGATATCATTCCAATAATTATTGAATGATATTTGAGTGGATGATATAATATCTCAAAATTATTATCATGTTATAATAACCATATATAGTTATTCTTTACCCCAGTATACCCATCCAAGTAAGGTGGTGGTAGAAAAACAGATTACACCACGACGATGAGACTATTTTCCATACATACGCACGCACGATGATTTCATTTTCCATAGGATGTATAGAAGGTGAAATAGGATTGGTTCATATTTATAATAAAATATCAATATATGAGTGATAATGATGTTATTAATTTATTATGAAACAACAAAATAAGAGGAGGTAGAATAAGAAATGAACTTGAAAGAATCGGTAAAGGATATTACCTCTTCTTCGACGCGCCTCTTCTAAACCTCCTCTTAGGGTACTAAAGTTGGTCTTTTAAGTAGAACATGACCTCTATTATGTTTATAGGTAAGTGTAGAAGAGAAACGGACAGGGTTTGTTCGATATTGAATACTCAAAGTGGTGTGAGGAGGAGAGGGATGAGGTGTCTTTTTATAAGGGAGGAGAGGGGAACCTTTGGAAACATAGGAAATATTAATTTATAATAAATTAAAAACCCACTTAAAAACATCCAAAATGACTCACATTCGAATATTATACGATATAGGTTTGTAATATCATCATAAAATAAAATTTAGACATGTTTGGCATTTATTTTAAACCATATCAATTTGATTTATCCTTATTTAATCTATTTAAATTTATTTATGGTAATAAAATTCTAATTTTTAAATTGTTATAAATACTTACTTATGTGTTGTGAATTTTCCATAATTAGATAAATTATTAAATTTTAGACCATATAATTTTCAATTTGCAATTTTAAATATTTATTTTTATTTTTAAACAATTTAATAATATGTTATTTTTATAAAATATCAATAGTGTCAATTTTGACACTATTAAAATATTTGAATTTAACTAAAATCCACAGAGAAGATATATTCGATAAAAAATATTTAATATATTCCTAACATTTTATATTAATCTATAAAATTAGTTTAGATCATTAATTTGTTCATATATTATTAATTTTAATATTTTTAAAACCATTTATTTGATATTTCTGTTAATAAAATAATTACTATAACATTTTTTTATAATTATTTAATATACTTATTTGTTTTAAAAAAATTAAAAATAAAATCCGGTGATGAAGATAAATCTATTAAATTTTATAATTATACTTTTACTCGAATTTATGATCTTAAAATAAGCATATTTAAATTGTTATATTTATTAAGTTATGAAGGTGAAAACTTTGACATTATTAAATATAAATTAATATGAATGTCATAATCTCTTTAATACGGCTCCAAATGGTCCCAAATTCGACCCTTGGAATATTATGGTATATATATACTCGAAATATATGTTTTGGTCAAGTGTTTGGGCCTTTGGATGGGTATTATTACTTTAATAAAAACTATATTATTGATTTTTCACTAAGTAAATAATTTCTACATCATTAATGTATAAGCTATTAAGGTAATTAAATATCACTTAAAAATTTCAAATAAATTACCATAACAAATAAAAAGATTTTAGATTTCAAATGAGTATTTATAATCTAATTTATATTCTGTATAACATTATATTAAAAATACTTTAATTATTAAAGTTTGAGTGAGACATAAAATCACTTTCTTTAAAACAAAATAAATTAAAGGTCTTAATCACATCCAAGTGGGTTCTAATGGATTCTATTTCGACCCAAATATGAATTAGGACGAAATATTATCATCCAATTATATTAAGACAAGTGTTATGGTAATTTTATAATATTATATTTACCCTTAATTACCCGATTTACCTTTAACTATGGTAAATAAAATTTACCGTAGTTACTATTCATAGTGACCAAAAATAAAAAATAGTATATTAACATAATTTGGACATACTGATTACAAATATGGAATCCATTTTTTGAAATTCAAATCACAGAAGTTGCAGAAATTAATTTAAAATTAATCCTGTTGTTAAGAAAACGCGTTTTAAAAGTTAAAATATTGCAAAAGATTGAAATGATTTTACCTATGAATTCATTATAAAATCAATGATAATGACATACATTATATTAAATGTTAAAAATATATTCTATTTATACTTTAAATCCATTAAATATTATAATTTAACTATATAAATTATTATGATGAAAAAAGTTGTTTTTAATTAAAATATAGTGTGTTTTTACTATTCATTAAAATATGAAATTTATCAGAATAATATGAAAAATTTATCCAAAGTAAATTTTTATATCCTGATTCCAAAGAAGAATTTTATTTTCTCAAATTGAACTTATAAACATTTAAAAACTAGATTTAATGTGGGTGTGCCATCAAAATGCGACAAAACTGCATTTTTTGAAAAATACTTATTTTACCTGAAACTTTTATTTTGTTCTCATACCATATTCTAGAAAATGTGTAAGATTAATAATAATTTTATAAAATTTAAAATCTAGTTAGTACTATTCATAACATCTAG
Source organism: Viscum album (assembly GCA_963277665.1). Taxonomy (NCBI): domain Eukaryota; kingdom Viridiplantae; phylum Streptophyta; class Magnoliopsida; order Santalales; family Viscaceae; genus Viscum; species Viscum album. The sequence continues at coordinate 284,354,609 of OY728129.1, forward strand.
TTCATAATAATATTATAACAATATATTGTTGTTTAGCAAAACCCAGTATTGCATACTACACACGCTATCGAGGAAGGTCACAATTGTGTGTAATGCAAGCCAAGTTAGGGCTGCATGTAGTGGAAGATCCCTTTGGTGTTGTGTATAACATAATAAAAACTTATTTAATTTATACATGAAACAAAATCTATACTTAATGTTGCGTAGAATAATTTCTACAAAATGAACTTGAAATTGTGTGTAACACGAGCCAAGAATAGTGTTGCGTATACTGCAAGCTAATACGGTGTTGCGTATAGTACACGAAAATCTTGGTGTAGTGTACAATAGAAGACATCAAAGAAATTAAAAAGAATATATCTCACAAAATTTCATGGTGTTACAACAATGCAATCTCAACCTTATATCCCACACTCCAACACAATATATCATATTACGGTGTGACCTCAAATCCCTAGTAGCCTTGTAGTGTAGCCATATCTACCATGGTGTAGTAAGAGGATCTATGGCATGGCCCTATTCTCTATGAAACAATAACACCTATTTTGGTAATAGACATTACAAAAAAAACATTTTAAGCCTCCAAGACTATTCCAAAACAAGGAATAATCAAAAAAATATGTTACAAAGAAGGAAAAAAGGCTTCCATTAAGGGAAAAAGGTTTAATGGTTTAATAATTACCCCCATATAAACACTTTTTATTATTAAGAAGCATCTCATGAGGTCCAGTTTAAACAACTTATTCCACTTAGCTCAAACATAAGACATTATACCCCAAGCCTCCTCCCAGATCTACCCATTTTCCCACCAAATCCAAACAAGTGGTACCATCTTCTCTTATAGTATTTTATTACTCCCATTTACTATCTGAACCATATGATCCTTATAAGATACATCAGCCTAAAACTCAAAATCCTCACAATTGATAACATGCGTATGGTTTGGTATGTATCTCTGAATATATGACACATGGAACATGTCATGGATACCTCGTTAATAAGTTGGAAGGTCTAGATGATATTCAACTATACTGATGTGCTCATTGATCTAAAAGGCTCCCATAAAACAAGGTGTTATCTTTACCTTCTTCAATATATGTTTATTCACTAACTGAAGAGTCACCCTCGAGAAAACATGATCAACCACAAAGAACTACAAAGGTCTCATAATCTAGTATACATAATATCTATGTATACTCTAAGTAGTGATAATCCTATTCTGAATTATCTACACTATCTCGAAGGTCTCTTGAACCATGTTGTGTCAAAAATTGTTACCTCACCCACAAAATTCCAATATAGTAGTGAACGGAATGACCTACCATAAAGAGACTCATATGGTGCTATCTAGATCAAATCCCAATAACTATTTTTTTATTAAAAATCAAATAAGTATAGGGGATCATCTTATGATTCAAAAAATCAAGAATACAACCTCAAACCATATCCTCTAATATGAATTTAGGCTGCTTCGATTGTTCATCTGTCTGTGGATGGTACACCATGCTCTATATCAGCTGAGTCCCTAAGGATTTCTCTAATAATTTCCAAAAATGTTTTGTAAAATGTGTAGCTTTGTCTGATAATATTCTCAAGGGAACTCTGTGCTGGCATAAATTCTCATAGACATAGATCTTTCCCAGCTCATCCAATGAGTAAATCTCTCTAGTCGATAAGAAGTGACTAGACTTTGTTAGCCAATCAAAAATCACCTATACTATTTCATGAATCCTAAAGGTCCTAGGTAACCACATATAAAATTACTTCATGAATTCCTCCCACTTCTACATGGGTATAGTAAGTGGTTGGTGTAAACCACCTAGTCACTATTTATTGGCCTTTACCCTCCAACAACTAAGTCATCGAGAGATGAACCCTACAATGACTCTCTTCATCCATGGACAATAGAACTATCTCTTAAATTATTAGTACATATTAATTACTCTAGGATGTAATTACCCTATAGAGTTATGTTAACACCCCATCATATCATCTATAATGGATGCATGGACTATTACTCTCTGATGTACCATGATCACATCATCATCCTCTACTGACCATTCAGTTATTGGGTCACCAAAAACTTTCTATTCAATTATCATGAAATAACCTAATATTGAATCATATCCATCCTTTACCCTATAAAAAAGATAATATACGGATAATAAGAGAGAAAATGTAATATAACCCTATTCCTTTGAGGAATCTATCCTCCCACTGTCCAATAAGCTCATCAAGCACCACTTCTCCTTTGATGAGCACTCACCATGATCTTGCTCAACCTGCATCTTATGACAAAGAGAATCTACAATTATATTACCATTCCTAGGTGAATAAGACATATTGATATAAAACATATATAGATACTCAACACATCACCTCTATATCAGGTTTTGGTCCCTCAATGTGAAGATATAGGGAAGACTCTTATGATCTATGTAGACAAAAAATATATCACCCATGAGACAGTGTCTCTAACACTTCAGAGCATAAACTACTACTACGAGCTCCAAGTAATATGTTGGGAGTTACTATCATGGTTTTATATCTGACAAGACCAATAGGATAATACCTTCTCTCCCTATAAATGTACTGTTCCTAGACCAATATCTGATGCATCACAGTATGATACATTACTAATCCCAGGATCAGGGAGTGTTATTATTGTATCTGTCATCAACATTTTCTTTAGATCAAGGATAGAATCTTTACCTTGGTCTGACTATATGAACATCAATATTTTCTTCATCAATGCTGTAATAGATAATTATAGTTAGAATAAGTATTGAATAATCCATCGGTTATATCCTGTTAACCCTAAAAATATCATGATCTCAAACATGTTTAAAGGAATTGTACGTGAAATAACCACATCAACTTTTTATTGGACCATAGATATACCCACCTCAAAAAACACATTTTCTAGGAACTAAAAATCTTGAATCGAGAAGTCACACTTCAAAAACATGGTGTAAATCCAATGTGATTGAAGCTTACTCAAGACTATTTCCAAGTTCCTAGAATGTGTCTTTGGGGACGGTAAGTAGACAAGGATATAATTAGTGAATACTATGTAAAATGAGTCTATATATGGGTAAAATATCTTTTTCAAGAGGTCCATGAACACTTTCAGTGTGTTCATCATACCAAATGACATTACCAAATACTGATACAACCTGTACTTACTCTAAAATTCTGTCTTTGGAATATCCTCCTCTCCAACTCACAACTAACAGAATCTCAATCAAAGATCAATCTTAGAGAACCACTAGTATCCCCATATATGATAAAAAAGATCATAAATACTAGGAAAGGGACAAAAATTCTTCACCATCACCTAGTTTAGCTTATTGTAATCAACATAGTGTCGAATAATACAGTATACCATCTTGGTAAACAACATAGGTGATCCCCATGGTGTAATAGTTTTCCTGATAAATCCATTCTTACAATTTCATCAATATGTATCTTAAGACCCTTTTATCTTGGTCAGATTCATATGATATGGAGGTATCAAAATGGGTTGCACACCCAGTACGATATCTAACTCAAATGTAATGCCTCTAGAAAAAGGGATCCTAAAAAGTCATATGGGAGTACGTCCTGATAGTGAACCACAACTAGAGTAAAATATGATGGGGGATATTAATGATTCATTTGAGAGATCCAATCATTCCATATTTGTTTTAATCTTCCCATGTAGGCTCAATTCTTGTACAAATCATCCTACCCCCATCTCACACTCTCCATTCATCATGTATCTCTCTCCCTTTTGGGAAGTGAATGACACATTTCTATGACAGAAATCCATGGGATCCCAATATATAGTTAGCTAGTAAAATATAAGAATTACATATAAGGTTGTCATACCTAGAATCATAAACTCCCCAAGATGTCCATAACTAGATATGACTATAGGAAACTTTGGTTTTCACTGGAGATGACCCACCTTTATTCCCAATGGTTTATCATTAGATACTAGTTCACAGGATAACCTGACTGATAGGTCAAGAATAGAAACGTCTTGTGAAAATATAAAGGAATGGAGGGAAATAGTTTTAAAAAATTAAGTAGAAATAGTGGATTTGATAAATACCCAACCTCGAACTATAGATGTCCACTCTCCTCTATATGCTCGATTCTGATCCAAAATATAGACATGACCTTCCTTAGACCTATGAATCTATTCCTATGGTTCATGACTAGTCTAAGTATACTGATGAGATCCCTAATCCGACCTTTGGTTCCCTGATCTTGGCTTTCCCCACCATCTATATGACATTTTGGCACAAAACATCTGGAGATGACATTTCCTACCACAATACTGGAACTGATTATGGGGTTCTAGAAATTCCCGACTGTAGTGTCTAAACATACCATAGTTGAAGCACTATCTATCATATACAGAAGAAACCAAAGATATTAAACTCTATTGAAAATGCATTTCACTGTTATTCTATATATCTATAGCCTTCCTCTTCCTTTCATCAAAATGGAAAATTACAACATGAGTAGGGGGTACACATGTATGATTAGTAAAAGGTAGGAAAAGACCAGTCATTTTTCCATCATCTACAATCCTATCAATGGTCATGGATTTCTTTATAATATATGGGTACAAATCTAGATAAAAACATTGGACTAGCTACCTAGGACATGGTAAAAGCATTATTTCAAACTTCTTGGCATTTTGGGCCTCATTACTGGCTAGAAGTGGTGAAAAATAAAGAAGATTAGTAAAATGAGTAGATTATATTGATATTTTCATGGATCCCTACTATAGTTCCATGAACTACTATGTTTGGTTAATTTTCATCATGTCAGGGAAGAACTCCTTGGTAATAAAAGTACTTAAAGGCGTCCCGTGAGAGTCCTTCTCACCGACATTCCTAACCCAAAACACCCCACCAACTCTTAGTGGGTCTTTAAAACATGAACACTTATAGATTATCCATTGTTTCGAATAGTGTCTCAACTTGTTAGAAAATTATCTTAGTGGTTCCATCCAATTATTAGCATCCTGTAGTCCACCAGTTCCCTAAAAGGATGAGGGATGCTGGAGCCGTAAATCCTTGTAGTTGTCTACCATGCATTTTGGTGGTGGATAGTAAGGAACCACTACCTGTTCTGTAGAGAAAGGTGTGGGAATTGTCTATAAATTAGTGTTATCAGCTGGTGGTCCAACCAAATTTATTCAAGGTGGGGTCTTCTACAATATAAGGAAAATTAGGAAAATAAAAATTTCTCAACCAGTTTATAGGATCACGCAAGGTTTTTCTAGGAGTCAAACCTCAACCCAAGGTATTACCCTACTAAAACTAACCCTGGTTCCACCCCTACACATTAGTCTAAATCTTTACATATATTTATATGTACTAAAAAAGAAACATGTTCAATTCTACTAATCAATTACAATATAGATATATCACAAAAAAATTTCGACATAGATATATCACACAAAGAGAAACTATCCAGAACATATAGAAAAAATCAAGGTTTAAAATTGAATAACTATTATGAAACATAAAAATAAGTATATATATAATATATATACCTACATTCCTAGTGATGATGCATAAAAAAATCCAAAATATCATAAATAACAAAACAATATCATGTGCATCACCTGAGGTTAGTTTAATCAATGGAAACAAAAAAACATAATTTACCACCTTATGAAAACTCGGAGGTCCACTATATAGTGATGGACAAACACTAGCATATTTCCATTTCCAAATTTCCAAATATCCTATATCCTATCTACCCTTTCCCAAATCAAGGAAAATAGAATAACAATCTAGTGAATCTCGAGCTTTGATACCACTTTGTAGTACCTCAACCAAAACAACTAGGACCGAACTGGAGTGATACATGACCTCTTGTGTGAATCCCTGTATGCAAGAGGCTGCCAACTTGCAATGAGGGTCTAAGTACATCAGTGGGGATACTATACCCCCAGTATCATGTCTTTGATTAGATAATAATAAAAAATAAATTACAATAATAATAAATTAAAATCATAGTAACAAGTGGAAGTAATAAATGGAATACATTTCCTTCAATTAAAATGAAACAAATCTTATTGTGGTAAGTGTATCTTGAGTATAATTAGCTGACAAATAAATAAACTATATAAACAACTATGAGTCCCCTAGGGCCTATTCAGTCCACTAAAAATTTGTGCTCCACTACTCAACCATCCACCATAGGTCACTTCCCTTCACTGGATCTCTATCCGTGAAATCTAAATGCACACTAAAATTACCGAGTAGGGTATGAGTGCTTGACTCAGTACGACACCACTAATGCATCATGAACCTAGTGTACTCAAGTATTAGAAGAGTATTCAATAATAATTAAAAATTAAAAATGATCATAAAAAAACAATATAAAACCTATAAGTCATGCACCTAGACCAATTATCCCTAAACCCTGACCATAACTACTTCAGCTCCATGCCAAAAGATAATGAAATAAGTTAGTAACAACCAAAACATTCCCTGTATGGTGTCCTCACGACGTCATGTGAACATGCAACCCGACTTCATCTATCCATCAAGAGGACCATGTAACCCAAATTCCTCTAGTTGAGAATATCTAGTACTCACATCAACATGCTACCTCACAGTGAGTTTCACTTGGAAAATCAAGGTTACCTCAACTGAATCCTCAATAAAAACCCATTGATACCTCATAGATCCAACAAAATATTCGGTCATTCATCACTATCATAAAAAATTAGAACAATCCCCCTTCAAGGGATAAATATCTCATGAAAGTCCACCTATCTCAAGTATCATTCAAAACCACCAAGGCATGGTAACATACATATGGGGTGCGCGCCCAAGTAGTCATAACTTATCAATATTATTATATAGTCTCACATATAACATCATGCGATCATAATCAAACATAGAAATAAGATAAACTAATATCACTTATAGAATCAATATCTCAATAGGTTTCATGGGTTACACACACAAATGTGATTAAAACTAAGAACAATATCAAAAAATACCACACATAAACCATAGGATAGAAACATGTGTAAATGAGTTACCAATATATAATGAATTTTCTACCATAATTCATGGAAATCATTGCTATGTTTCATAAAAGGTATCAATATATGAGTCATATTCTCACAAAAATCAGAGCAATGATCACCCATTGAGAAATCTTAGAACTAGTCTAATAAAATATGAATAGTGTCTTATAGTAAGGTTGAGAGAATGTGACCACATGGTAGAAAAACATATAATTGAGGTTAGTTTCCAGAATCCCCAAAATCTATCAAGTGATGTTCTAGAAAAGAGTCACCATGACAAAAGGTGAAAGATATATTGTGGTGGGTGTGCTCGAATAGATAACACAACATTGGTAGGGTGTAACATGGAATTTGGTAAATTTGGAGAAGACCACTATAAAACAATAGAGGAAACCTTGGTGTAGAGAGAGGGAATATAGTATAGAACTAGAATAAGTCATGCTCTTTTATAGAATAAAGGGGTTTTCTACAGTGTGGTTCTGCATCTGCAGCCTTTCAGGTGTCCTTGGAACTCTGTTGAATGGGTAGGATGATATGTATTTTATGGTATAAATTACAGAGGTTATATCCTCATGATGAACTTCATTTAAGGCCCTTAAACTCCTATCCATCAACACTAAAAAAATATTCCTTATTTTTAAAACCAAAACTACCAATTAAAGGAATAATGTCATGAAGACCACTGCTCATGAAACATCTGTTCCTGCTATTAAAACTGATGTGGAAAAGTGAAATAAAACATATTCCAAGATCCTAATAAATAATATCCAATAATCCATCCCTCTAAAACCTAGTATATAAAAAAATTTCACCCATACATCCCACACTAAGTAATAGTACATCCTACTATGGTGTGGCCTTAAATTCACAACACCCTTATACTGAATCCATATCTACCATGGAACGGGAAGAGACTCAATGACGTGTCCCTTTTTTCTATGATGTAATGAAACCTATTTTGTTAGTAAACTTTTTAAACACCATTTTAAGTCTCCAAGCCTATTCCAAACCATGGTCTAATACAAAAAAAAGAGATAAAGAAGGAAAAAAGGCCACCATTAAATGAAAAAGATTTCAGGGTTTTAAAAATTGATTCCTCTAAATACTTATCATCCTCGAGAAGCATCTTTAGTGGTTTTATTTGAAAAACTCTGGCCAATGAGCATAAATTCCAACCTCTCGTTCCCAAGTATCCTTCTGAATCTGTCTATGATACCACTATATCTGGACTTGTGGTACCATCTTACCTTGAAGATATTTCTCACTCTAGTCTACTATCAACACCAGATGCTCCTCATAAGATATTTCAGCCTCCATTTCAACATCATCATGATCAATAACTTGTGCATGGTTGGGTATGTACCTCTTAATCTATGACATATATAATACTCCATGTATACCAGAATAACTAGGATGATGGTAAAGATTTTACACCATTTTCTTAATGAACTTGATGATATCAAAGGGTCTAACAAAATGAGGATCTAGCATTCCCTCATTCCTTAGATATTTATGAACCAACTGAGAATTCATTCTCAAGAAAACCTGATCACCCATAGAAAATTATTAAGGTCTCCAATAGTTATCATAATATCTATATCTTATTTAAGCGGTGTTAAACCTACTCTAGATTAGATGAATTCTCTCAAAGGACTCTTGAACCATTCTAGGACCCGTAATTACTTCCTCACCAACCTCATTCTAATAGTGTGGTGAACAACACAACCTCTTGTAAAGAGCATCATAAGGTTCCATCTGAATCAAATCTTGTTAAATGTTTTTATAAGAAAACTCAACCATGTTTAGGTGATCATACGATACTACATCATATTTTATCATGAAATATAAAATCATATCCTCTAACTTGTGTATAGTTCACTTAGATTTCACATATGTCTATGAATGATATGTGGTGCTCAATTTCATCTGATTCCCTTAATACTCCTTTAATCTGCACCAAAACTATGATCTAAAACATTTATATATATTCTATCAAATTATTAAGGTAAATATTTTAATTAATATGATCTCAAGGAAATAAAGGTTTCCCATACCATCCATTGAGTGAGTATCTTTGATTTATAAAAAGTTAGAAGACTTCATTAGTTGATGGATAGTCACCCAGACTACTTCATGACTCATTGGGGACCTAGTTAATCCCATAATAAATTCCATCATGAAATAATACCAAATACACATGGGTATAATAAGTTCTTGTAGAAAACCACTAGTTCACTAGTGCTCTAAACTCACCTTATAATATGTAAGGTATTGAGACACAAACCCTAAAATGTCTCTCTTTATCCCTAGACACCATAAATGTTGCATGAAGACACAGTAAATCTTTATTTCTCTAGGATGTATTTATTATATAGAGGTATGGTATTCCATCATCATATCCTCTATAATGGACTTAGGGAATACAACTATACTATGTAGCATGATCACATCATCATCTTCAACCATCTATCTAGGTATCAGGTCACTACCAACTAGTTTTTCCCTCATCACTACACACTCCGAGTCTAACTCATATCCAGCATTTACCTGATCCAAAAAAGAAGATGTGACTACCAAGGGATAATAAGTAATATAACCCTTTTTCTCTAAGGTATCTATCATCCAATTTTCCAATAACCTCATCAAGAGACACTTATCCTCATATGAATGCTCACCAAGATTTTTCTCAGCCTGTATCTTATGGCTAAGAGAATCCACAATGATTTACCCTTCCCAGGTGCATAACATATCACAAATTCAAATGTATGTAGATATTAATCCCATCACCACTATCTCAGTTTCATGCCTATATATGTGAAGATATAATTAAGGATATTATGATCCATGTATATAAAAAATCTATCATCAATGAGATAGTGTCTCTAACAATTCAGAGCAAGAACCATAGCTACCAAAACCAAGTTTTTTGTAGGGTACTTCCTCTCATGGGGTTGTAACTGATGAGAACCATTGGATAAGACCTTCTCTTTAAAAATCAATAACACATTTATAATAATGAATGTTTTATTTTAGTATATTTAATAACCAATCCTAGGATAATAGAGTCTCAATAATTGATATTTCATCAAATTTTAGCTCAAGGAAAGCTTGTTCACACTGGTCAGACCATAAGAACTTCACTACTTTCTTCATCAGCAAAGTCATGGGTGCTAATAATTGGGGGAAGTCTTGAATAATCCAACAATAATATCATACTGACCTCATAAATATAATGATCTTAAACATGTTCTAGGGATGTGTCTAGGGGATAACCTCCTAAAATTTTTCTAGGTTCATGGATATACCCGTCTCAGACACCACATGTCATTGGAACTTTAACTCTCAAATTTAGAAGCAACACTTTGACAAATTATTATAAAACCTATGTGTTCAAAGTGTAATCAGAACTATTTATAGGTTCCTAACATGTTTCTATATTTTCAGAATGTAGATGAGGATATCATCGATGAATACTATGAAAAATGAGTCTAGATATGTTTTAAATATCTTGTTAATGAGGGCCATAAACACTTCCAATGAATTTGTAATCACGGATGACACTATAAAATACTCATACAACCCATACCTTCTATAAAACACCATCTTCAGAGTATGCACCTCTCTAACTCACAACTGATGGTAGCCCGATAAATGATCAATATTATAGAAAGAACAAGTTCCCCATAACTGATAAAAAAGATCATCAATCCTTGGAATGGGATATCAGTTATTCACTGACATCTGGTTTAAATTTTTGTAATCAAATCAAATTTTAATACTACTATCTTCCTTCTTAGTGAACAATATAGGTGATCCCCATGGTGGAGTACTTGTATTGATAATGCCTTTCTTCTCTAATCCATCAATCTGTATCTTGAGATCCTTCAGTTTGGTAGAATCCATATAATATAGATGTATTGATTTTTTTTCATATCTGATATGATATAGAACTAAAATTCAAGGACTCTATAAGGAGGTATATCAGAAAATTTCTTCTATAAAGACATCCTAATAGACATTCGTGACTAGATTAAAATATGAGGGGTATGTTACTGATCCTAATGAGAGGGAAGATATTTCCATCTATGTGGTAATCATCCCAGTTTTTTTGAAGTATGGTCCAACTCTTACTACTCCTATCTCAAAATCTACATTAATCATGTATATCTATCCAATTGGAAAACTAAATGACAAACCTCTATGATAATAATCTTTGTGATCCCAAAAGTCAGTCATCCAGTCCATGATAATAATCACATCAAAGGCCATCATATCTAGAATCATGAAATCCAATTGATGTCTATAGCGTAAAATGACTATAGGATACTTTGGTAATCACTGAAGATAAACTACATTTTTTCCCAATGTTTTATCAAGAGTGAAAAGTTCATAAGATATCTTGATTGGTAGGTCATGCGCAGAAACTACTTATGTAGCTATAAAAGAATGAGAATAGCTGTTGTCGAATAATGTAGTAGATTGAATGAATGTGACCAATACCATATCTTGAATTGTAGATGACCCATATCCACCATCTTTCGGAGTTTGATCCACAATATATACATGACCTACCTCAGCCCTATGAATCTATCCCTGAGGTGCATGACCATTATGGTTTTTCTAGTGAGAGCTTCATTTCGACCTCTGGTTCCAAGATCATGGATACCTACACCTCATAGCCAAAACTCTATCATAATAATACTGGAGATGTCCTGTCCTGCCACACTTACTGACTCAGAGGTACAAGGAATGCCCGAATGTAGTGTCCAAATTTCATAAATTTGAATAACTATGGGTCACCTCAACATGGAATCAAAGACATTGAACTCTCTTTCACATGAATGCCACTATTCATCTTCATATCTGTGGACTTCGTATTAATTTCATTAAAAGAGGAAATCACAACAATAGTTGGGGGTCCACCCATCTAATTAGTGAAGGGTAGTAAATTACTATCTATTATACATACATTAGAATTATCTTATTGGAAAGTGTCTTCCATAGAACCTATAAGTATGAAGCTAGATCAAAACTCTAGACCTTATCTCCATGGTTAGGTCGAAGTCCAATTTCAAAATTCCTAGCCTTTTGGGACTCATCACTAACAAGAAGTGGTGCGAAACAGATGAGATCAGTAATTGGAGTGGAGTATGCTAATACAATCATGGTGACCTTATATAGTTCCATTAACTCATATGCTCAGTCAATCTTCAACATTTTGGGGAAGATATCTCTGAGAAAAACATCCTCGAAGGCCTTCAATGAGAGTCCCCCTCATCGACCAACCTGACCCATAACTCTCCACCAACACTTAGTAGATCCCTATAGTATGAACAATATTAGAATCACCTTTATGTTTGATGGTGTCTCAACCAGGTCAAGAATTCTCTCAATGGTGTCCATTCAATCCTTAGTATCCTATGGTACACTGGTGGCTTAAAAGATAAAGGAATGTTGGATATGTAAATCCTTAGCATTGGCTACCACTAATATTTGTGGTGGATGGTAAGGAACCAATACCTGTGCCACTATAGAAGGTGTGGGAATGGGATCTAAATTAGATTTCTCAGTAGCGATCTCACCAAAAATATGTGTGGTGATATATTTTGAAACAAAAGGGCCATTAAAAACATAAAAATTTCCTAACCAATCTATGGGATCACAAATGTTTTTTCTAGGAGTCTATCCCCAAACCAATGTATAAACCTCCTAGTAATAACCCTAGTTTTCCCCCTCATTATAGTTATAATAGTCATATATATCTATAATAATACAAAACAATTCTCAATTATACTAATCAATTCCAATATAGATATATCAAAATAGAAGGTCAACACAAATATATCCACAAAGAGAAACTATCCTGAAAATATTGCACAAATAAAGTAATTTAATTAAATAAATACTATGAAACATAAAAAAAGGTATATATATATATATCATATAGACCTAAATTCCCAGTCATGATTCATGAACACACCTGAAATATCATAAATCACATATCAATATCACATGAATAACTCGAGGTGAGTTTAATTAATGGTAATAACAAAACATAATTTACAATCTTATGGAAACATGGAGGTCCACTATATAGTGTTCAATAGAAACTAACATAGTTTTTTACTAATTCCTAACCATATTATCTACTATCAACTCTATCCCAAATTAAGGGAATGAGAAGAATACATTTGTGAGTCCTGATATCTGATACCACTTTGTAATGCCCCGATCTGAACCACCAAGTCCATGCTAGAGTGCCATGTGACCTAATGTGTGCCTCCCCATATGAAAGATGTTGTTAACTAGTAGTGAGGGTATACGTCCATTTGTGGGGATACTATACTCTTGGTGTCATGTTATTGAGAAGATAACTATTAATACAAAATAATAACAATAATAAATAAACACTAGAGTAACAGGAGGAACTGATAAATGAAATACATGTCCTTTAAATAAAATAAAAATAGTTCCCAATATATTAAGGCTATAAAGAGTATAATTAGGTGATAAAGAAATAAACTTGAGAAAAAATGAAAGTCCCTCAGGGCATGTATGGTTTTATGAAACTCTAGGCTCTATTTCTCAACCACCCACCATAGGGCATATTCCCTTTATCAGATCTCTGGCCATAAAACCTATAAGTAGACCAAAATTCCTAATTAAGGTGTGAGTACAGATCTCAGTAAAACAACACCAATGAATCCTAAACCTAGTGTTCTCAAGTATAAAAAGTTTATTATCTAATAATTAAAAATTCATAACATGTATATACACACAATCTAAATCCAATAGGTTGTGAAATGAACCAGACACCACGAATCCCCATTTGTACCTAATTCAGGACCATGCTAGAAGATAATGGCATAAGTGGGTAATAACCAAACTAGCCCTAGTGCAGTGTCCTCACGATGTCCTATGAACAATAAACCTAACTTAATCTATCCATCAAGAGGACCATGTCACCTGACATCCTCATGTTGAGAATATCCAATACTCACATTGACATGACACCTCATAGTGAATAGAACATGGAAAATCAAGGATACCTCAAGTGTATCCCCAACATGAAACCATGGATAAATCATACCTTCAACCTATACTTAGGCCCCCCCTTTTCCATTATTACAACTCAGCGCACTTCCCCTTTAAGGGATAATTATTCCCTGATGGTCCACCTTTCTCAAGTACCGCTCACAACCACCAAGGAATGATATCATACATACAGGGTGATCACACAAGTAGGCATAAAATATCAACATGAGTATATATAATAACACATAACATCATGTGATTATAATAAAACTTTCAAATAAGTGACACAAATATCAATCATGAAATAAATATATCAACAGGTCACATGGGATGCACACTCTTCCACATATGATCATGATAAAAAAAGTATATATATATATATATATATATATATATATATATCATAGAATGATAATATGTGTAAAAAAGGTACCAAAAGGAAAGATACTTCAGACCATAAGTCATTGACATCTATTTCAAGGTCCATTGAAGGTGTCTATATCTAAGTCACATTCACAAACCAATCAGAAAAACGATCACCCACCAAGAAATGTTAGAACTGGTCAAATATACAACGAAGAGGGATCTAGATTAAGGTAGAGAGAATGATAACATAAGGTATATCCAAACTACCTTTAGTTCATTCACTAAAATCCCCAAGTCCTGCTGGGAGATATTCTGGAAAATAGGTTCCATGAAACAAGGAAGAAGTTGCGATATGGAGGGTGTGATGGAACATACACTATTGAATAGGCCAAGAATACCATGACATAGGGTAAATTGGGAGAATTTCATTATGAAAAAGGGAGGACACCATGTCACATAGAGAGGGCCTATGTAATAGAACTGGGCCAAGTCATGCTCTTCTATGGTATAAAGAGGTTGTCTGTGGTATGAAAGTGTGTATGTTTCCCTTTTAGTGTTCCTAGATCCATATCAAATGAGGATCAGAGGTATTTTCTTGGAGAACCACTGGAGGTTACATATGTTTGAATACCTTTATTTAAGGCACATAAATTATCCTTTATTAAAACCAAAATGCGTTCTTTAAAAAAAATATTATCTTAAAGTTATAAACACCCAAAGACCATAGCTCATCGATAATTTGTTTCAACTGTTGTAACCAATACAGAAAATGAAACTACAATGTGTTCAAGGGTCATAAAACATAACTACCCTTAATTACCTAGGCTATGACACAATATCACCAAAAAATATCAAACTATGACACAATATATCATACTATGACATGGCTCAAATCACTAGAAACCTTGTGGTGCGGTCATATCTACTTTGACATAGGAAGAGAATATACTATGTAGTCATATGTACTATGGCATAATGAATCCTATTTTTGATGTAGACTTTCCAAAATAACACATTAAGTCTCTAAGGATATTCCAAAACATGGTCTAATCCAAAAAATAGGAGATACAATAAGTAAAACAAGGATTCCATTAGGGGAACAGAGTTTTAATTTTTTATATAATAAAATATAAATTTGTATGATAAAATTAAAATAATTGATATACCATATTTATAAAATTATTTCTATAAATGGATCTAATTTCAGTAATTAACATGTCAAAATGATCTTTGGATGGATTATTGGCATTAAAAAACCTAAATTTTTGGTGAATTGAACAAATATTTTTTTTTGTACATAGTATGTTTTATGACATTATTATGATCTAAAGATAACTCAATAATTCATAAATTTTTTTACACTAATAAAAATCTATTTAAAATTTAAAATAATATTCTAAAATAATAAATTTAATTTTTCATACATTTAAATCAATTTTGAAGGACATATTTATATTTTTTCTATTAAAAAATGTTTTTATTATTTAATTTTCATAAAATATTAAAATCATAACATTCAGTTTGTAAGTGTTTCAATGTAAATTAAATTTATATTTATAAATCTAATACTATTAATAATAAAAAGTTTCAATACTATTCACAGTCTTGATCAAATATAATTTATTTCACTGTTTTATATAAAAATAATATTCTCCCACTTATATTAATATTTCCCTTCAGCACCATTTTATTTTCACAAGAAAGACTTATTAATTAATCAAATATTTATTAAATAGAATCCTAAAACCTTTTAAGGTAAGTTTTTGAATCCATAGTTTGACCAACATACCATATTTTAAAGGCTTCAATCTCAAGTCAAAGGAGGAATCTAAAAAATCCAGGTATGGGTTTCAAATCCCAAGTCATTTTTTTCCAATATATTTTCCCTTCTATATTGTAAGAAAACCATATAATACCATTACAATAGTTATATAATAATACTCTAATTTATTTAAAAATTTAATTTATGAATTTTTTTCTTTGCTTTTGAATGTATCTTAAAAAACATTATTCACACATGGTAAGACTGGACAAACTAATAGAATGACGATGGTCTAATTATACTTATAAAATTTAAAACGTTTTTTATAATGGATTCAAAGCCTAAAAATAATATAAAAAATGAATTAATTTTTGAGTAAAAATTTTTACTTTCTACACTTTATATTCTTATTTTTTAAAATAACAGCACACCTTTAAAGACTATATTTTAATAACTTTATATTTTCCATGTATTTAGAATGTTTTTTTTAAAAACATTAATTATAATGTACATCAAAATATTTATAAACTGATAGAATAAAATTTACATAAAAGCCTATTCCATTGGACTGACTAAAGTTTGATCCATTGGAATGACTAAAGTCTGATCCATTAGATTGGAAAATATATGATTCATCATACTAAATAATGTCTAGTCCACTAGACAGACTAGAGTCTAGTCCACCAAAATGACCAAATTCTAGTTCAATAAAATAACCAAATTATAGTCCATTAGGATGACCCAATATTAGTATATCTATGTGACTATGTTTAGTCCATTATATTTTCAATATTTTATTCCACCAAAATAATAAATTTTATAATTGGAGTCAGAATTATTTCAACCAGATAAAAGAATTTTTATAACATTTTAATTGTACTATAGAAATGACATTATATGGAGATGTACTTTCTTAGATTTCAAGATAGAGATCATTTGATTCCATTACAACTAACTATTATAATAAAAAAATTTGACAATTCTAGGTGTACCTATAAATAGAGGTTCATTTAAGGAGCAAGAAGTTGATTCTTTTATGAAATTAACCTGTATGAATATTTCTCTCTTATAGCCTCCTATTACTTTTTTTATTTTTAATCGTTTATACAATTTTCTGTACAAGGAATCTAAGAGAGGATTTAAAATTCTCTATAATATTTTTTTCATTGTATTCTATTTTTTACTTGGGTAAATATTAAGGGATTCTGGGGATAAGAAGACTAGTGATTCCGATCAGGCTGATCGAGGTCTTTTGGGAATAAGAATATAGAGTTTATTTTGATCTTTGTGATCAAGGTATTTATTATTTAATAAAGATATAAATTAAAATTTGTTAAAACTATGGATACCTTAAGTTAAGGTTATTTAATTCATTTATGTTGAATGTTAATGTTTAATTATTTATTTTATAAATCTTATGTTAGTTTTACTAGAGAAATTTGTAAAGTTTCATTTTACTTGTTTCTAAGAGTAATAATTTTCTATTGTAAAATTTATAAATAAAGTTTATCTTAGTAAAATTTTCTATACTTTGATTTACTAGATGCACTATAATTCAGATATAATAACTATTCTCATTGAACAATTACTGAGTCTGATAAACATAATAAATAGGTTTATGATTTTAATTAGTTTAATTTTTTAAACTATAATTCACCCCTCTTGTAACCATTATAAACTATAATGATCCAAAAATTGGTATCAACATTTGTTCTACTTCATGAATTATTATTATTATTATTTTTATTTTAATAAAGTGTCTAATTTTTAGTAAAATTTTATTATAAATTGTTGTTTAAAAACTATTATTTCACTAACGTGAACATTTTAGCAAGAATTTGAATTTTTATAAGATGAAAGGTTAAAATATTGATACACCTGAAAATCTAAATCCTAATTGAATGTTGGTATTTGATAGTGATGACTATGAATATTGGAGAGAAAAAATTAATACATTTGTTATTAACACTAGTATTGATAATTTTTTCATGCGGACTGGAGATTAAAAAATTCATGAGATGGAAGTTTCTATCTTTAAAAATCAAGAGATGCTCGAATATCAATTGAACTATCGAGTAAGAAATAATTTTACATGTATGATGACTTGGAATAAATATAATAAAATTTATTCTTGTGCAGTATATAACAATATCTTGAAGAAGTTAGATTTTACTCATTTTGGAACTATTAAAGTAATTGAGACTATAATAGAAATGATATGATTAGACTATCAAGATTTTGTTTTTTACATGGTGAATCTATTGGAATGATGTATAAGAGATTTATGAAAACCATGAATAGTATAATATCATTCGGTGAGAAGGATATTACTGATGAAATCATTGTAGAAAAGATCATTTAAGTTATTACCAGAGAATGAAAATCCCAAAGAACAAATTAAATGATACGAGAAGGATACAAATCTTACCATGGATGATTTGATTGGTTATATCATGTAGAATATGGGTAGGTTAAAAATAGATTATGAGAAAATGACGAAAAATAATTGAGGAGTTTTTTTTATACTGCTTCAAATGTTTCTAGTAAATTTTATTCAGTATAAAAGGTTTCAAAGTCATCAAAGAAAACAAGTTATAGTTTAAACCTATGATAGTTCTTCAAAAAAATTCAATAATTAATTATCCAATAATTCTAATAGGATGAATAATATTGTTGGGAATAAATATTTTTTATATTAGTATAAGAAGAATAAAAAATACAAAAGTGATAACAAGGATCCAAAAGTTATCTATTATGAATGAAATAAATATTTTCATATTATATCTGATTTTTTGATGCTTAAAAGAGAAGAAAATAAGGAAAAAACTGTCACAAACCAACCCGGGTCGACCCCAAACCGGTCACCCGAGTCGGTCAGCGTCATGGCCCGAGAGGCGTTCCCGATCCTCCCGGGCTGGCGACAAGTGCCAGGGTATCACAGAGTACACATGGGAACGATTTCTCCCAATAAAAATTCACTAAGAAGCAGAAATAAATAAATGATAATAAAATAAAACAGCCAAAAAAATAACTAACCTGACCACGAACCCAACTCCTCGCGACCCTGAGAGTCGATCGTCAAGCTACCACAAACTCTCGTCCACGGGGAGCAAGCTCGAGTCAAACCTGCGACATAGACTAAAAACAAGAAAACACTATAGGCGTGAGTATTAAAACTAAGTAGGCTAGCCCGATAAATCTATTCCCAAAGCACTACCATTAAAAGAAGAAATTACCAACTTCTATTTTGAACTACATTATAGAAAATATAGGTTTTCACACACACACACTTTCCATTTTTAAAACAAGTAACAGTCCATTGCCCTTTTTAATTTAGAAGAAGTTTAATTTTGAAAGGAACAAGTGAATTTCATTTTAAAACATTTTGCGGACAATTAGAAAACCAAACTTTAGTTGTTAGTCAAAAATAAAATCACACACAACACACACCAAGGGCAATGGGAAAAATTGGCACACAAGGGTCGGCATCCAAACTCGACCTCTCAATCGTCTGCCATATACAAATAAACACTAAAAGAGACATGGGTAGAACCTAAGAGATCGTGAACAAACCAGAACGTACTATACATGTGACTCATCCTGAAGGCATGCCCTAACTCGATGACGTCATAATTCCATAACGCCCAGCATAGCCCTGCATGGCCTAACCAAGGGGCCCAATCCCCATAGTAGCAATAACTCAGTATTCCCCTGCTATGGGGCCACTAGCCAGTGCATGATCTAAACTAGTGCAACAATTGTTCTCAGAAAATTCACTCAATATGTCAGGTTCCCATGTCAACAGATATAATAAAAGAGGAGTGCATCCAAAATGTAAAACTAGTCACGATGCACAAGCATCACATACTCAACTCACCTAATCAACAAACACAAAAGATCCCTCCAAAGAGACTTTTCAAAACATTAATTTCATTAAAAGTACCAAACGGGCCTCATGTACTTATTCAATACCAAATCAATTCCAAAATAAGGATCAGACGCCGTCACGTTTAAAACCAGAAAACACATTTAAAATCTCATTTAGGTAAACCAAATCACCATTTTAATTCTGAAGCGCAAACATAAGGGACAAACGGGCATTTTCACTATTGCGCAACAACTAATCAAGGAAAAGATTTCGGTACAATGCAAAGAAAGAAGCAGTTCCAATTCTAGCAAGTAACTACTCTAAATATAATATCTTAATACTACTTCCAATTTAATGAAAATTAAATAAATGACAAGAAATAAGTAAATTATAAATTCAAAGGAAAGTGCAGTGGGAACCTACCTCAAAATGCAGTCTAAAAACAACGACACGACACACCTCACACTTGCGCACAAGAAAACGCAAGTAGAAAATTCTGGTAATGCGGAATTACCTCACCAATCACGCTGCAAAAAATGCAAAACAACTAAAACACAAAAACGCTGACTTAAAATAATTTATATGAATCAGGAACGCAAAAATAACTAATAGATATATAAACATTGACATAAAATAAACCATGTAAAATCAAAGAAAACCACACCTCGACACTGGAGAAGGTGAAACGGGTGATCCCAAAACACACGCCTTCGGCGACAAGCGTTCGGTGCACACCTAGAAGGAACGAGGCATGCGGCTAGTCACGCGAACAAGAGCAGTGGTACCGGACAGTGTAGCGGCGCTACGAGTGGCTAGCCGGGTAGCACGTGGATGCTCCGGGAGGCCTACGGGTCAAAACGAATGTGACGGGTGCGGCGAGCAGGGCAGGGCGAGTGCGGCGCGGTCTGAGGCGGCTGGCCGGAGGTGGCACGACCAGGACGAGCTGGCCGGAGGCTACGTGACCGCAGTGGGCAGAAGCTGAGAGGTGCTACCGGAGATGGCCGGGCGCCAGAGGTTGGCCAGGGCGCGGTTTGTAGGGCAACGCTGGCAGGGGGTTTCGGTCGGAGGTGGAAGCGGTCCGGCAAGGGAGGAGGGAGCGCAGTGGTCAAAAGAGGGAGAGAGGATCCGGCAGTCAGGAGAGGGAGGGAGGCGGCGTGGCCAGAGGGAACGCCGCCGGAGGAGGGACACGGCTGGAGACAGGGGCGGTTGTAGGGCAGTGCCGGCGGGAGTTTCAGCCGGAGGATGGATGCCGGATGGGAGACAGGGGCGGTTGTGGGACAACGCCGGCGGGAGTTTCGGCTGGAGGAGGGATGCCGGACGGGAGGCGGGTGGTCGTGCGGCCGGAACGCATAGGAGGGCCGAGAGGGAGCGGGTCGCGCGGAGGGAGAAGGGAGGAAGAGGGAAGAGAGAAAAAGAGAGGAGTGGGGAGAGGAAAAAAAAGAAAAAAAGGGTGGCAGTGCCTAGGGTTACGGAGGAGAGAGGGATAAGAGAGAAAAAGAAAAAGAAAAAGAAAAAGGAAAAAGAAAAATAAATAATAACAGTAATAATAATAAAATAAAGAAGAAAAGGGGTAAATAAAATGAAATAAAAAGAAGAAATAAATAAAATAAAGTAAAATAAAATAAATAAATCAAATAAAATAAAATAGAATAAGATAGTAAATAAAAAAAAGGTTGATAATAATAATAATAATAGTAGTAATAATAATAATAATAATAGTAATATTAATAATAATAATTATTATTATAATTACAAACATATATGCATATATATATATATAAACATATTTAGACAAACCTACATAAAAAAAAGAAATTATAAACATACATATATGAACATACATAACATATTATAAATGTATAAACATATATAATCATATGTATAAACACATTTACGAATAAATATATAATGTTAAGAAAATATATATTTTTCAGCATACGTGTATATATACACATATATACATACATATATGCATATTACGTTAAAAATAATAATAATAACGTATAAACATATATACCCATATACATACACATATATAAACCCATATACATATTTATACACATATATAATCATATATATATATATCTTTATATTAATCCGCTCAACAAATGAATTTAATAACGTTAAAACTGAATGACCGCGGGGTACGCGCGCACCGTACGGTTCCCAAGTGGACTGCAAACGGGCTGCGCAACACAACGTACGGTGTTCACGCATTATTCCAAACCATAAACTCATCCAAACATTAAAATTTCCATCAGGACTCACCCACACACATGCAAAAGCACCCGACGCTATGATAAATAAAATAAATAAAGTAAATAAATAAAAACAGGTGTGATAATTCTCCCCACCATAAAGCTTTCCGCCCCCGGAAAGCCATAACAAGTTCAAAACCCCAAATGAAAACTGACATTAATTTAAAATTTAAAGAAATATCTAAAGAACGACAACAAAGAGATTCTGAAACACTAACAAAAAGGGGAGTGATAAATCAAAAGAACTAATATAATATGAACGAATTACCCGCTAAGTGTCACCCGCCCCCAAAAGTGTGACCACCTCCAGTTGATCGCTTAAAAGGACAAAGAACTTTAACAATAGTAGATCCAGGCCCAACATACACCCACCTTAACACCATTCAACAGAACTCAACCAATTCTCCATCTTCAATTCAACCTTAAAACACAACATCTGGAACAACACCAATAAAAACATGAATACTCTTTTGACACCAACAAACAAGTCAAAACCACATGCAACGCGTATCTCTTAAAACCTTACTCCAATATGACACTGGAACTCTCATGCCCCAACTCCTTACCAAAAGAATAAAATAGAGTTTTGTGGTTCCATATAAGACCAACCACAACCCAACCAAAACCTAGAACAAAACTGGGAGATTGACACGGGAAGTCCGAACGGGCTCCCCACCATAAGAAACAAGCTAAATTGAATTTGGCGAGACCCGTGATGGTTATTTCTGCCACAAGTGTCATGTTAGTTCCTGGAATAGGACCAGAACGCCATCACTTGAGACAAAATTCATGACCACAAGAATTTTCAACATGGGGAGGTCGAATGGACTCCCCACCATAAAGCTTTCGAGAAGAGAATAATAGGAGGACCTCCCGGCATTATCACCAGCCATCACTGCCCACGAGTGGGAGGGGGGGGGGGGCTGTCCAACACACCACCCCCACCCGGAATGCATAAAGTGAGCAGTTCTTAATAAATGAGAGCAACAACATGACCAGACAGTTATTACACATAAACTAGGCATAATGAGGAAAATGATTCCGACTACGCGCACTTACTGAGAACAACACCCTATCGCAAGACTTCACCTTTCGTTGGAGTTCCCCCGACTACGCGCTAGCTTTACTCCGAGGCCTATGGATGGAGCTCTGATGAATGTAGAATCTTCCGGCTTCGCAGTCAGGTTTATGAAACCCCAGAAGCATGACACAAGAACCATAATTTTTTTTAACAATCACACATCCATAAGATCAATGGTTTAAAAGAGTTCAACCACAACCATTCTTTCAATTGAAAGAAAAGAACACCACAAAACAGTATAGGTAACGACTACTACATCCAAGAAACATTACAAGAAGAAAACATCAAACTCATCCACCAAAATCTCCCTACTCCTGCTGATGGGCTGAAGTGACCTTCGACGATCCAGGTCTGGCTTTAGCGCACTTCTTGGAAACACCTCGGCAAAATCACTTCAAGTGACCTAGACGTCCAAAGGTGTGACAGGGTCTTGGAGCACTTGGATATGTTGGACTTTTGTGACCATGCTTACCACACTGGTGACAGATCACAACATTGCGCTGTGAAGAAGATGACTGAAGGTCTGAAGGCCTCTTGATTCCTCTACCAGCACCACCAGCATCAAGTCTCTTCTTACTCTTCTTACTAGAATAATCTGAAATGCTTCCCAAAGCTAGAGGATTCGCCACCTCAAGTCCTACTACTAGCTCATCTTCAGCAAGAAAGGCTTGCTCGACAACATCTGAGAAGGTGGTTAGGTTGAGATATTCCACTCACGGTCGCAGCTGAGGTCGGAGTCCAGACTCAAATTTTCGATCCTTCCCGGGATCATTCGCAAAAAACCACTAATCATACGAAACTAGGCCTACAAAATGTCGATAGAACTCCAGTACCAATTCAACGCCCTGCTGGAGACAACACAACTCCATCCTCTTCCTCATCTTTGTCAACTCAGAGAAGTGTTGTTGGATGAACGATGACTTGAAAAACTCCCATGTCAAATCTTCCTCAGGCTTGTTCCGAGACATGGACTTCCACCATTTCCAGGTTGGACCTTCAAGCATGAAGGTAGCCAACTTCACCTTTAATGACTCAGGTAGACCAATGGAACTGAACTTCCTCTCAATCTTCTGCAACCACTCCTCTGCCTCAAGAGGCCCTTCTTGTCCATAAAATAGAGGAGGGTTCAACTTCCAGAACTCTAAAACATAATCGATGGGCTGACTAACTAGAGGATTAACTGAGGATGCACCACCTGAAGCTGCACATTGAGCATCCATTGAGACTTCGTGGGGGAGAACACTACGGAACAAAGAAACGAGGAACTTGATCAAAACATAACCAATACCATTTGAAATTCAACATTACTCAATGAGTTTCAAAATGAAGGAAAAACCCATTCACTAATGGGGAAACTTATAATGATGGACGACTCGTCCATATGGTTGGCAGCCATACATCAGCGATACCATCGTCACTGAGAGCATTTTAGGGTGAAGTCTCCGGCTCCATAAGGCTTTCCAGGCCCTATCAGCTCACGAAGCTACTTTCCCAACTCCCCTTTCATTTCCCCAACATAAAACAATCCAGAAGACCCAAAAGACACTGACAACCCGGACATCTCATGGTAACTCGAGGTTTAGAACGAGCAAGGGTTCATGACGTCCTTCCCATTCCCCCGCCTCGAGTCCGAGCAACTTTACTCCCTTTACCACGACAACTCCAAATAGAAATGGGCGCTCTGAAAAACAAGGTCTGCTCAAGAGCTGACCTGCTCTGATACCATTTTGTCACAAACCAACCCGGGTCGACCCCGAACCGGTCACCCGAGTCGGTCAGCAGCATGGCCCAAGAGGTGTTCCTGATCCTCCCGGGCTGGCAACAAGCGCGAGGGCATCACATAGTACACATGGGAACGATTTCGACCAATAAAAATTAACTAAGAAGCAGAAATAAATAAACGATAATAAAATAAAATAGCCAAAAACATAACTAACCTGACCACGAACCCAACTCCTCACGACCCTGAGAGTCGATCGTCAAGCTACCACCAACTCTCGTCCACGGAAAGAAAGCTCGAGTCAAACCTACGATAGAGACTAAAAAAAATAAAACACTATAGGCGTGAGTATTAAAACTCAGTAGGATAGCCCGATAAATCTATTCCCAAAGCACTACCATTAAAAGAAGAATTTACCAACTTCTAGTTTGAACTACATTATAGAAAATATAGGTTTTCATACACACACACTTTCCATTTTGAAAACAAGTAACAGTCCATTGACCTTTTTAATTTAGAAGAAGTTTAATGTTGAAAGGAACAGGTGAATTGCATTTTAAAACATTTTGCGAAAAATTAGAAAACCAAACTTTAGTTGTTATTCAAAAGTAAAATCACACACAAAACACACCAAGGGAAATGGGAAAAAGTGGCACACAAGGGTCGGCATCCAAACTCGACCTCTCAATCATCTTCCATATACAAATAAACACTAAAAGAGACATGGGTCGAACCTAAGAGATCGTGAACAAACCAGAACATACTATACATGTGACTCATCCTAAAGGAACGCCCTAACTCGATGACGTCATAACACCCTAACGCCCGGCATAGCCCTGCATGGCCTAACCGAGGGGCCCAATCCCCATAGCAGCAATAACTCAGTATTCCCCTGCTATGGGGCCACTAGCCAGTGCGTGATTTAAACTAGTGCAGCAATCGTTCTCAGAAAATTCACTCAATATGCCAGGTTCCCATGTCAACACATATAAAAAAGAGGAGTGCATCCACAATGTAAAACTAGTCACGATGCACAAGCATCACATACTCAGCTCACCTAATCAACAAACACAAAAGATCACTCCAAAGAGACTTTTCAAAACATTAATTTCATTAAAAGTACCAAACGGGCCTCATGTACTTATTCAATACAAAATCAATTCCAAAAGAAGGATCAGACGTCGTCACGTTTAAAACCAGAAAAGACATTTAAAATCTCATTTAGGTAAACCAAATGACCATTTTAATTCTGAAGCACAAACATAAGGGCCAAAGGGGCATTTTCACTATTGCGCAACAACTAATCAAGAACATGCTTTCGGTACAATGCAAAGAAATAAGCAGTTCCAATTCCAGCAAATAGCTACTCTAAATATAATATCTTAATACTACTTCCAATTTAATGAAAATTAAATAAATGACAAGAAATAAGTAAATTCTAAATTCAAAGTCAATTGCAGTGGGAACCTACCTCAAAATGCAGTCCAAAAACAATGACGCGACACGCATCACACTTGCACACAAGAAAACGCCAGCAGACAATTCTGGTAACGCAGAATTACCTCACCAATCATGCTGCAACAAATGAAAAACAACTAAAACACAAAAACACTGACTTAAAATAATTTATATGAATTAGGTACGCAAAAATAACTAATAGATATATAAACATTTACATAAAATAATCCATGTAAAATCAAAGAAAACCACACCTCGACGCCGGAGCAGGTGAAACGGGTGATCCCAAAATGCACGCCTTCAGCGGCAGGCGTTCGGTGCACACCTAGCAGGAACGAGGCGCGCGGCTAGTCACGCGAACATGATCAGTGGTGCCGGACAGTGTAGTGGCGCTACGAGTGGCTAGCCGGGCAGCACGTGGATGCTGCGGGAGGCCTACGGGTCAAAGCGAATGTGACGGGTGTGGCGAGCAGGGCAGTGCGAGTGTGGCACGGCCTGAGGCAGCTGGCCGGAGGCGGCGCGACCTGGACGAGCTGGCCAGAGGCTACGCGACCGCAGCGAGCAGGAGCCGAGAGGTGCTACCGGAGATGGCCGGGTGCCGGAGGTTGGCCAGGGGGCGGTTTGTAGGGCAACGCTGGTAGGGGGTTTAGACCGAAGACGGAAGTGGTCCGGCAAGGTAAGAGGGAGCGCGACGGTCGGAAGAGGGAAGGAGGAGCCTGCGGTCAGGAGAGGGAGGGAGGCGGCGCGGCCGGAGGGAACACCGACGGAGGAGGGACGCGGCTGGAGACAGGGGCGGTTGTAGGGCAGCGCCGGCGGGAGTTTCGGCCGGAGGAGGGATGCCGGAAGGGAGACAGGGGCGGTTGTGGGACAGAGCCGGCGGGAGTTTCGGCCGGAGGAGGGACGCCGGACGGGAGGCGGGTGGTTGCGCAGCCGGAATGCGCAGGAGGGCCAAGAGGGAGCTGGTCGCGCGGAGGGAGAAGAGAGGAAGAGGGAAGAGAGAAAAAGAGATGAGGGGGGAGAGGAAAAAAAATAAAGAAAGAAAAAAAAACGGTGGCGACGCTTAGGGTTACGGAGGAGAGAGGGAGAAGAGAGAAAAAGAAAAAGAAAAAAATAAATAAAATAAAAATAAATAATAATAGTAATAATAATAAAATAAAGAATAAAAGGTGTAAATAAAATGAAATAAAAAGAAGAAATAAATAAAATAAAGTAAAATCAAATAAATAAATCAAATAAAATAAAATAGAATAAGATAGTAAATAAAAAAAAAGTTGATAATAATAATAATAGTAATAGTAATAATAATAATAATAATAATAATAGTAATATTAATAATAATAATTATTATTATAATTAAAAACATATATGAATATATATATATAAACATATATAGAAAAACCTACATAAAAAAAAGAAATTATAAACATACATATACGAACATACATAACATATTATAAATGTATAGACATATATAATCATATGTATAAACAGATTTACGCATAAATATATAATGTTAAGAAAATATATATTTATTAGCATATGTCACGACCCCCTCCCCACAAAGTGTACCCCTCCTGGGCTGGCAATGTGAGAAAGGAGATAATGACCCCCGAGTCCCGCCTCCAGTAGGCCCTGGGTTGACGACTAGCATCGAGGGTATAATAAACATACAAATAGGAGGCATTACCCTATAAGAGAACACATGCAGAAGAGAGAGATAGAATAGACTCCAATCAACTCCAACTCAGAACTAAAAATATAAATGAAACCCAAGTACATATATGAAATGTCATGCAAAAGTACTACAACTGAAAGGGGAAACTAAAAGTACCCAAAAGAAATTAAAACGACAGGGACCACAAGCCCGAACATCTCCTCCTCCAACCACAAGCTAGTAGTAACCCGCTTGATCTCCAACCTGCTCCAAGTGACCT
Source organism: Viscum album (assembly GCA_963277665.1). Lineage (NCBI taxonomy): Eukaryota > Viridiplantae > Streptophyta > Magnoliopsida > Santalales > Viscaceae > Viscum > Viscum album. The sequence continues at coordinate 284,383,139 of OY728129.1, forward strand.
GAAAAAAATAGTTTATATATATATAGGGTGAGTATAATAGTATACTCTATAAGATCCTCCCCAAGTCTCTCGTGCAAAAGTAAAGAAAGCATGCTAAAGCCCAGTGAACAACAAGTGAAACTAACTTGTGACCTAAATAGGTATACTAAGTTCCCAACCTCACCGTGGGTACTCTCACCAAATAATGAATACAAGAATATAGCATATAGTAAAGAATATCAAGGGTACCCCGCTACTACTTCCCCACTGGTTTTCCGCTTTGCCCCAATGACATACGGCCTGTGCATCTCTCTCCAAGGCTTGCCCGCAGACACCTGGGCTATGCTCCACAATCTGCACCTCGTGCACCACAAAGGCTTTGCTCGCAGACACCTGGGCAAAGCACCACACCATCCTCACAACCAAAAGTAACCAGGTAGTTTCCAGGAGCCACCACATCTCGCATAACGTGTATCATACGTCAGGTATAATACCTCAAGCCATTATAGCCCATACTCCGAGTAAGGATCCTCAAGCCATCATAGCCTATACACGTTACACCTATAGTAGTCCATAGGATAATATATCCAGAATATATGTGTGTGAATAACCACAAGCCATTACAACCCTCTACACACATATATGGGGTAACTAACCATCGTGCCTCATGTCACAAGTATCTACCAAGAGAAGAGAGCAGGGCCAAAGGGGGTAGTCAGCCATTCAACCTCCCATCAGAATGTTGGGGAAAACACCCCCCAGGGCTCAGAATCCCCGGGGTGTCAGTTTCCCTTACCGACAGGGTGGAGTAGCGTATAGAAACACAAAAAGTACAAAATATATATGTAACTCACATCCACACTAAGGGCATTACCTAGTATTAGATACAACTGTAGCTAACGTCTCTCAGACTCCAGGATTCTACTTCAAAGACTAGGTATCCTATAAGCACACAAACATTTGAAGAGATTTATTAGATTACTCCATTCTCATTTTATCAGTTCCACTGTACGTTAATTAATTCTTTAAACATTAATTAAGAATGAACAATTCCACATTAAACTGAATTGGCACCACATTCAAAAACAACTGCTCCTTTTAAGATTCACATCAGCTTTAAATTCCAGTATCTCCATCCCCGTGGATTTTCACCATTTAATCAATCATTCATTACATAATTACTTTTCGATATTCTCAGGCATTCTAGAAAAGCATCCTATGCTTATAAACACAAAGGAGGCTCAACACGGTGAGTATATATACTACCCGTCGAGTCTTTGCCGCCTATAGAAAGAGTATAGACCCATTTTCCCTCGAGAGGCTAAACACGGAAAGCACGTGGCATACCCCGTGCATCTTCACCTCCTTCGGAAGAAGGGTAGCAAGACCAGCTGCCTTGAGCAGTGGGGAAAAGCAAAGCAGATTAACATTTAAAGAAAACCACAAGCATCCAGCAACCACATCCATCCCATTCCATCACCCCCGGTGTCCTCCCCGACACCCACATGCATAAATGATGCATATCTCCACTCTAGGCATCATCCATTGCCATAACCACAAGGCCTCCATGCCTCCACATATCACAACAGCCATCTAGGATCACATCACAGCACAAGTAGCAGGAAAACAACAATCACAACCATGGGCTCTTGACCCTTTATCAAACAAGAGGGTGACTCAGAACCCTTTTAGAAATTCCCACATAATCTGTTCTTTAATCCATATTGAATTGGAAGATTTGTTATTCGTAGGTTCCCATCACGGATACCTAATCAGTAAGTTATCACAATTAAATAACCATGCTTACTTCCCTAATTTGATTATCCTCAAATTAGAACAACTACAACAACTGCAATAACCAGATTAATTTACATGCCTCTTTATCTTTAGCCAATTAATTAACAATTAATTCCAGCTTTACGTTCATTATCAATTTCTATCATGAACGAACAACAAATCAAAGAAAACATAGATATCACTATATCTAGGAAAACATGAGGCAAATCGTTATCATGGTATAAAGCAACAACATGTGATCAACCAATTCTTTTAATCCGGTTCAAGTATTTAATTAGGTCAATTTCATTGTGATCCAAAGGGATAAATCATGATAATTCTATGATTTCACATATAAAATTATAGAAGCCATGAATCCCCTACCTGGAAGTGTTCTTGACGTCCTTTATCCACAAAACGGGTCACAATCCTCCTCTCACGACAACTTATTGGGAAGGTTGACCGACACAGTTCGGTTGCATCCAAAACAGAGCAGAACCAATCCAAGGAGTAAAGATTGATTGTGCAACTCCTACGGGAAGGATTGAAAGGTTCTAGCTCCTCTTAGTTGAGAACAAAGGGAAAGAACAAGGGAGAATGATATCTCATCCCTTTTTTGAAGATTTAATAGGGCAACAGTTTAAGATCCGGTTAATTCTCCATTAAAAACGGATCGCATTAACCCACACGGTTTGACCAAGTGAAGCATTCCAAGCCTTAGGAATAATTAATATAGGATTTATAGCATTTGAATCGGCCTTAAGAGTCCTTAAAATAAGGCTTTAAATGTATTTTACATCAAAGGAAACGTCAAAAGGGGAAAAACTGTAGGAGTCTGAAAACACTATTCACCCAATGTTACTGTACATGAAACCGATATGTGAAACCGATCTGTGAAACCGATCTATGAAACCAATATGTGAAACCGGTCTGTGAAACTGATCTATGAAACCGATCTGTGAAACCGATCTGTGAAACTGATCTGTGAAACTGATCTGTCAGACCGATCGGTGAGACCGATCTGTCAGACCGATTGCTGAGACCGATCTGTGAGACCGATCTGTCAGACCGATCGGTGAGACTGATCTGTCAGACCGATCTGTGAGACCGATCTGTCAGACCGATCAGTGAGACCGATCTCTCAGACTGATCGGTGAGACCGATCTGTCAGACCGATCCGTGAGACCAATCTGTCAGACCGATCAGTGAGACCGATCCGTGAGACCGATCAGTCAGACCGATCGGTGAGACCGATCTGTTACTGTTCATAAAACTAGAAACACTGTTCACAGAACTGGAAATTTGGCAAAGTGTTGGGGATAAGTCCCCTTGACCTCCCAGAACACCTCCAACACCAACATTTCACAAATTAATGGACCGGAGAGGTCCGGGACATTACATTAGATACCCATCAAAACATTCTCGTCCTCGAGAATTTAAAACCAACCCAGAAGACAAGAGGGGTTTGAACAACCACCCCATAAGATACCTCTCACGGGAAAACACTATGAGTTGTTCAAAAGCTGGAACAGAACTACGACATCCGAGAGTATGGAAACAAAAAATCCATATCCAAACAATTCAATCATAACATCACATCAAAGGTACCTAAATAAAACATGAAAGGTCCAACCACAATGAAAACATCATTACTTGAAAGGAGTTAAATATTAAACAACTCTGGGTACTGAGCACATATCTGTGACTCACGCTCCTAGGTACTCTCCTCCATGCCACTGTGTCGCCACAAGACACGAACTAAGGGAATAGAACGCCCACGAAACACCTTCTCCTTGTGGTCTTGGATCTCCACAGGTCGCTCCTCGAAGGTTGCATCATCATCAATATCGATTTCTCCCCAATCGATAACATGAGATTCATCATGAATATAACGATGGAGTTGTGATACATGGAAAACATCATGTATCTGACTCATCTAAGGAGGAAGTGCTACTCGATACGCCACAGCTCCAACATGAGCTAACACCTCGAAAGGCCCAATAAACCGGGGAGAAAGATTACTTCCATGACCAAACCTTCGCTGCCCACGACGGGGAGTCACCTTCAGAAACACATGATCCCCAACATTAAACTCTAAGGGTCTCCTTCTTTGATCAGCATATGATTTTTGACGATCTTGCGATGTCTTCATCCTCTCGCAAATCACCTAAACCATCTATGTTGTATTCTGCACTAGTTCTGGTCTGAGAATTGTTGACTCTACGACCCCAGTCCAGCACAACGGAGAACGACATGGCCAGCCACACAAGGCTTCAAACAGTGCCATACCGATGGTAGAGTGAAAAATATTATTGTAAGCGAACTCTACCAAGGGTAAGTGCTTCATCCATGAACCTCCAAAATCAAGAACACAAGATATCAAAATGTCTTCAAGAGTCTGGATGGTTTGCTCTGTCTGACCATCCGTTTGAGGATGAAAAACAGTGCTAAGGCACAGTTGAGAGCCAACAGCATGCAGGAGACCTCTCTACACCCTAGAGGTAAAACGAGGATCTCTATCAGAAATGATCATCATAGGTACTCCATGAAGTCTCACCACCTCCTCTAGATACCGCCTCAACAAAACTTCCACTGAGCTCGACTCCTTGATCGCTATAAAGTGGGCCGACTTTGTTAAACGATCCACTACCACCCATATATCATCATGTCCTCCTGGAGATCGAGGTAAACCTGTAACAAAGTCCATTGAGATGTCCTCCCACTTCCACTGAGGAATCTCTAATTGCTGGAGAAGACCACCAGGAACATGGTTTTCAGCCTTCACCTTCTGGCAGACTAAAAATCGAGACACACACTCAGCAACCGTACGTTTCAGCCTAGGCCACCAAAACTGACTCCTTAAAGATCGGTACATCTTCGTCACACCAGGATGTACTGCCAAGGGTGAACTATGGAACTCTCAGAGAACCATCTCACACATCTCCAAGGGAACAAAAAGCCTTCCATGATACAACACTTGGTGTTGTTCATCCTCCGACCAACCATCAGGGGCCTCACCACAAACAACTCTGTCTCTCCAGAATTCCACCTCTAGATCACCCAACTGAGACTCTTCCACCTTCTGCATCCGGGATTACTGCACCGTCATCTGGAAAACACAACCTCTACCCCCCAACTTCTCCCATATCAAGATGCAAAGCTGCTAGCTCTTCCATCACTCTCCAGGAATCACCAGATTCACGCACAACATCATTACGTGACTTTCGGCTTAGTGCATCAGCTACAATGTTCCCTTTTCCAGGTGTATACGATATTTCAAAGTTGTATTCCTGCAAGAACTCCATCCACCGACGCTGCCTCAAGTTCAAGTCACATTGGGAGAAAACATACCTCAAACTCTTATGATCGGTGAAAACCACAAAGTGCTCACCAATGAGGTAATGTCTCCACAACTTCAGAGAAAACACCACGACTGCCAACTCAAGATCATGGGTGGCGTAGTTACATTCATGGGGACAAAACTGCCGAGACCCATAAGAAACAACTGACCTCTGCTGCATGAGAACACATCCTAGCCCCAGATGTGAAGCATCACAGAAAACAACAAACTGGACTCCCTCCGCTGGAAGACAAAGGGCTGGAGCACTTACCAACTTATCCTTTAGATATTCAAAAGCTTCCTGACACTGATCAGTCCATATGAACGCTTGATCCTTCTTGTTCAAAGCTGTAAGAGGAGTCTCAACTCGTGAGAAATTGGCTACAAACCTCCTATAATAGCTTGCAAGACCAAGGAAACCTCGCACCTCTGACACGGTCTTGGGGGCTACCCAAGACACCACTGCTTCCATCTTCGACGGATCCACAGCTACTCCTTGTTGGGACACAACATTCCTCAAGAAACAAACTTCTCAAGCCCAAAACTCACACTTGGACAACTTACCAAACAACTGATGTTGGCGAAGAACTCCCAAAACGGCTCGTAGATTCTCTGCATGCTCCACTTCAGATGTGGAGTACACAAGGATTTCATCGATGAAAACCACAACAAACTTGTCCAGGAATTCACGGAACACATCATTCCTCAACCCCATGAAAACACCTGGAGGATTTGTCACGCCGAATGGCATTACAACAAACTCATAATGCCCATGACGACAACGGAAAGCAGTCTTCGGGATATCCTCATCCTTTACACGCATCTGATGATATCCTGACCGCAAGTCGATCTTTGAGAACCAACTTGCACCCTTCAGTTGATCGAATAGGTCATCAATCCGCGGAAGAGGATAGCGGTTCTTTATTGTCACTTTGTTTAATAGACGATAATCAACGTACAACCGCAAACTCCCGTCAGCCTTTTTCACAAACAAAACTGTTGCACCCCACGGTGACACACTTGGCCGAACAAAACCACACTGCAACAAACCATCAAGCTGTATACGTAGCTCTCGCAACTCAGAAGGGGCCATCCTATACGGAGACATAGAGATAGGAGACGCTCCTGGCTGTAGCTCGATCCAAAAATCGATCTCTCGTCGAGGGGGTAAGGATACAACCTCTTCTGGAAAGACGTCAGGGTACTCTTCTACGACCCTAGGAAACGCCAACTGTTGAACCTCTGAAGAACTCAACATCATCCCAGCCATCATGGATGATAAGGATGGAACTCGTCTATGACTCATTTGAGGATCTATCTCACCAACAAACACCACTTCCTCTCCATCTTCATCAAATAAAACGACCTTCTTCCTGTAGCAATCCACAATAGCCTGCACCGAATACAACCAATACATGCCGAGTATGACATCATATGGTTGTATTCGTAAACATAGGAAATCTCCCCAAGAGCGGTGTTGCCCCAACACTAGCTCACAGTCTCTACATACTTCAAACAAGTTGGCTCAACCTCCAACTGGCGTAGTCAACACCAAGGGCACTGGAAGCCTCTCTACCTCAAGTCCCAAAGCATGGACAAGGGTTTGTGATATGAAGGAGTGTGTTGCTCCTGAATCAAACAAGGCATACAACAAGGTAGAAAACAAGCAAAGGGTACCTCAAACGACATCTGGCTCGCCTGGGGCTGGAAATGCTAGAGCATGAAGCTGACCACGACCTCCTCCACGGCCTCTCTGACCCTGATGACGACCACCACCATGGCCGCGCTCTGCTCTCTGAGGACGGGGAGCGTCATGGGACTGTCCTCTACCTTTTCCATCTACCCTCTGGTGATCTAAAGCTGGTGCAACCTGCTGCTGCTGCCTCGGCTGGCACTACCTCAGCGGAGGAACCTGGAGCGGAGCGCCCGGTGCACGATGACTGCTCTGAAAAGTCGGGCACTACTGATGCTAATGACCACGACCACCACAAGAAAGACAAGCACATGATCCCTTTTCATAGGCCCGAGGGTTGCTGCCTCTAGAGAAACGAGATGGGAAGTGCTGGGACCTACCCCCAGGTGAACGAAAACTCTTCTACCCTGAAAACCAAGAACCTCGGACCACAGCTCTGCTTCGTGAGGAATCATGACGATTCCCCTCTTGTGACGATCCGGTCCTATCCAAAGTCCTATCAACAACCTCTTCCCTCGCCAGCACCTCAAGATATGTCTTTAGCATAAATTGGGTGACCTGGCGCTGGATCACTGGACGCAAATCCTCCTCGAAATGCCTTGCCCTGGCCTCCTCATCTGGTAACAGGTCTGAAGCATATCGTAGAATGTTCCTGAAATGGATTCCAAACTCCCGAACACTGGAGCTCCCCTATCGAAGGGTAAGGAGCTCCTAGAGACTGGACGCCTTCGCAGTAGAAGAAAGAAACTCGACTCTAAACCTGTCTCGAAACTCCTCCCATGAGATCGCTGACTCATCACGACCGCCGAGGAACAAGAACCACCACTTCCTCACTGCTCCACGCTGCATCGTCACAACCAAAGACACCCAGTGTTCCTTCCGATAATGAATCAAACTGAAGCCTATCTCAACCTCCTCCAACCAGTCTTCTGTGACTGCATCTGAAATGGATCCCTCGTACTTCTGTAGACTCTGGCGCTAAAAAACTCGGAGTGTCTTCCTCCAAGTGTGTTCATCGTCAACCTCTACCCGACGACGATCTGCTGGAACAGCCTGCTGGGCGTCTTCTGCACAATCCTGACGAGGACGTCGACCTGAAGCCATACCTGTAAAATAAAAATTGTTTGAGCTCCTAAGCTTGGAATATGGAAGACTCAACATTAATTAATTAATTATTTTGTTTTATTAATTTTAGGTTACCTATTCCAAGGTCTACCCATTCAAACACAGGCGCAAAGAATAATGATGTATGATCCTTTCCTAGGTCTCTACCCTGCAACCAGTATCACTTTGTTTAGTAGCCATCCTAAACTTAAAGGTCCATGAAACTGATCATAGGGGGCCCTAAAAACCTATGTCTCTGCCGGTCTCCAGTGTTTACGCCACTTGATAAACATGAATGACACTGTTGCCCTACCATCCCATGAATCCTCACCTGTGCCTAACTCCAAACTCCATCCTATACCTCAACCAGAGCTCTGATACCACTCTATCACGACCCCCTCCCCACAAAGTGTACCCCTCCTAGGCTGGAAATGTGAGAAGGGAGATAATGACCCCCGAGTCCCGCCTCCAGTAGGCCACAGGTTGGCGACTATCACCGAGGGTATAATAAACATATAAATGGGAGGCATTACCCTCTAAGAGAACACATGCGGAAGAGAGAGATAGAATAGAATCCAATCAAATCCAACTCAGAACTAAAAATATAAATGAAACCCAAGTACATATATGAAAGGTCATGCAAAAGTACTAAAACTGAAAGGGGAAACTAAAAGTACCCAAAAGAAAGTAAAACGACAGGGACCACAAGCCCGAACACCTCCTCCTCCAACCACAAGCTAGTAGTAACCCGCTTGATCTCCAACCTGCTCCAAGTGACCTGAAAAAAACAGTTTCTATATATATAGGGTGAGTAAAACAGTATACTCATTAGGATCCTCCCCAAGCCTCTCGTGAAAAAGTAAAGAAATCATGCTAAAGCCCAGTGAACAACAAGTGAAACTAACTCGTCACCTAAACAGGTATACTAAGTTCCCAACCTCACCATGGCTACTCTCACCAAATAATGCATACAAGAATATAGCATATAGTAAATAATATCAAGGGTACCCTGCTACTACTTCCCCACTGGTTTTCCACTTTTCCCCAATGACATACGTCCTGTGCATCTCTCTCCAAGGCTTGCCCACAGACACTTGGGATAAGCTCCACAATCTGCACCTCGAGCACCACAAAGGCTTTGCCCGCAGACACCTGGGCGAAGCACCACACCATCCTCACAACCAAAAGTAACTAGGTAGTTTCTGGGAGCCACCACAGCTCGCATAACGTGTATCATGCGTTGGGTATAATACCTCAAGCCATTACAGCCCATACTCCGAGTAAGGATCCTTAAGCCATCATAGCCTATACACGTTACACCTATAGTAGTCCATAGGATACTATATCCAGAATATATGTGTGTGAATAACCACAAGCCATTACAGCCCTCTACAAACATATATGGGGTAACTAACCGATGTGCCTCATGGAACAAGTATCTGCCAAGAGAAGAGAGCGGAGCCAAAGGGGGTAGTCAGCCATTCAACCTCCCATCAGAATTTTGGGGAAAACACCCCCCCAGGGCTCAGAATCCCCGGGGTGTCAGTTTCCCTTACCGACAGGGTGGACTAGCGTATAGAAACACAAAAAGTACAAAATATATATGTAACTCAATCCACACTAAGGGCATTACCTAGTCTTAGATACAACTGTAGCTAATGTATCTCAGACTCCAGGATGATACTTCAAAGACTAGGTATCCTATAAGCACACAAACATTTGAAGAGCTTTATTAGATTACTCCATTCTCATTTTATCAGTTCCACTATACATTAATTAATTCTTTAAACATTAATTAATAATGAACAATTCCACATTAAACTGAATTGGCATCACATTCAAAAACAACTGCTCCTTTTAAGATTCACATCACCTTTAAATTCCAGTATCTCCATCCCCGTGGATTTTCACCATTTAATCAATCATTCATTACAGAATTACTTTTCCATATTCTCAGGCATTCTAGAAAAGAATCCTATGCTTCTAAACACAAAGTAGGATCAACACGGTGAGTAGATATACTACCCGTCGAGTCTTTGCCACCTATAGAAAGAGTATAGACCCATTTTACCTCGAGAGGCTAAACACGGAAAGCACGTGGCATACCCCGCGCGTCTTCGCCTCCTTCGGAAGAAGGGAAGCAAGACCAGATGCCTTGAGCAGTGGGGAAAAGCAAAGCAGATTAACATTTAAAGAAAACCACAAGCATCCAACAACCACATCCATCCCATTCCATCAACCTTGGTGTCCTCCCCAACACCCACATGCATAACTGATGCATATCGCCACTCTAGGCGTCATCCACTACCATAACCACAAGTCCTCCATGCCTCCACATATCACAACAGCCATCCAGCCTCACATCACAGCACAAGCAGCAGAAAAACAACAATCACAACCATGGGCTCTTGACCCTTTAGCAAACAAGAGGGTGACTCAGAACCCTTTTAGAAATTCCCACATAATCTGTTATTTAATCCATATTGAATTGACAGATTTGTTATTCGTAGGTTCCAATCATGGATACCTAATCAGTAAGCTATCACAATTAAATAACCATGCTTACTTCCCTAATTTGATTATCCTCAAATTAGAACAACTACTACAACAACAATAACCAGATTAATTTACATGCCTCTTTATCATTAGCCAATTAATTAATAATTAATTCCGTCTTTACGTTCATTATCAATTTCTATCATGAACGAACAAAAAATCAAAGAAAACATAGATATCACTATATCTAGGTAAACATGAGGCAAACCGTTATCATGGTATAAAGCAACAACATGAGATCAACCAATTCTTTTAATCTGGTTCAAGTATTTAATTAGGTCAATTTCATTGTGATCCAAAGGGATAAATCATGCTAATTCTACGATTGCAAATATAAAATTAGAGAAGCCATGAATCCCCTACCTGGAAGAGTTATTGGCGTCCTTTATCCACACAACAGGTCACAATCCTCCTCTCATGACAACTTATTGGGAAGGTTGACCGACACAGTTCGGTTGCATCCAAAACAGAGCAGAACCAATCCTAGGAGTAAAGATTGATTGTGCAACTCCTACGAGAAGGATTGAAAGGTTATAGCACCTATTAGTTGAGAACAAAGGGAAATAACAAGAGAGAATGATATCTCATCCCTTTTTTGAAGATTTAATGGGGCGACAGTTTAAGATCAGGTTAATTATCCATTAAAAACGGATCGCATTAACCCACACAATTTGACCAAGTAAAACATTCCAAGCCTTAGGAATAATTAATATAGGATTTATGGCATTTGAATCGGCTTTAAGAGTCCTTAAAATAAGGCTTTAAATGTATTTTACGTCAAAGGAAACGTCAAAAGGGGCAAAACCGTAGGAGTCTGGAAACACTGTTCACCCACTGTTACTGTACATGAAACCGATCTGTCAGACAGATCAGTGAGACCGATCTATCAGACCGATCGGTGAGACCGATCTGTGAGACTGATCTGTCAGACCGATCGGTGAGACCGATCTGTCAGACCGATCGGTGAGACTGATCTGTGAGACCGATCTGTCAGACCGATCGGTGAGACCGATCTGTTAGACCGATCGGTGAGACCGATCTGTCAGACGGATCAGTGAGACTGATATGTCAGACCGATCGGTGGGACCGATCTGTGAGACCGATCTGTCAGACCGATCAGTGAGACCGATCAGTGAGACCGATCTGTCAGACCGATCAGTGAGACCGATCTGTGAGACCGATCTGTCAGACCGATCTGTTACTGTTCATAAAACTGGAAACACTGTTCACAGAACCAGAAATTTGGAAAAGTGTTAGGGATAAGTCCCCTTGACCTCCCAGAACACCTCGAACACCAACATTTCACAAAGTAATGGACCGGAGAGGTCCGGGACATTACAGCATATGTGTATATATACACATATATATATATACATATATGCATATTATGTTAATAATAATAATAATAATGTATAAACATATATACCCATATACATACACATATATAAACCCATATACATATTTATACACATATATAATCATATATATATATATTTATATTAATCCGCTCAACGAACGAATTTAATAACGTTAAAACTGAATGACCGCAGGATACGCGTGCACCGTACGGTACCCAAGTGGACTACAAATGGGTTGCGCAACACAACGTACGGTGTTCGCGCATTATTCCAAACCATAAACTCGTCCAAACATTAAAATTTCCATTGGGACTCGCCCGTACACATGCAAAAACACCCGACGCTATGATAAATAAAATAAATAAAGTAAATAAATAAAAACAGGTGTGACAAAAACTCTGAAAAAAATTATAATAAATACTATAGATTCAAGAATAAGAAAATTATAAAATCATCAGACACATGGAGTTCATGTGGGGGTGATAGTTTGTTGGATAATTCATCTAATAGTTAAAGTGAAGGTAATAAGAATAAATATTTCTATGCTGAGATTCCAAAGATCAGTAATTTTTTATGATTAAGGTAATTGTTATGTCCTTAGCAATCTTACTTTAAATGAAAATCATATTAAATGTGGTAATGATAATAATTAAACATCTTTTGATGATGGATATTTTTCATTAGAATAAAATAATACTTCACTTAGTTTTTAATAAGTCTCAATATTTGAAAAACATTTAGATATTCAAAATTGAAACAATACTAACAAAATTTATACTAATAAAGGAAAACTTTCTAAAGAAAATTCAAGAATATATAAACATACCACCATGATTTTTAATATTTTTAAATAATTATAAAAATGTAATTTTGGAAAAAATAATCATTCAAATGAATTAGATAAATATAATATTAAAAAAAATACTTTTTTCTAAATAATTCCAAAAAACTTAATTCGAGTATAACTTCTACTAAGGGTAAGAATTTATTTGTGAAACTAAACACTGAAATACATTTTCTAAAAAATATTCAATAAAAGTTTAATAAAGTTTAAGTAAACTTGGATAATTTTTATAGAAGAATTAAACCTCATAAGGATGTATCTAGAATGGATTTTACTAATAATAATACTTTTTTTTTCAAAATAACTACTCTATTTTGAAAAGTACTCCAACTTTCAAAAAATGTAAAAGTAGAGGAAATTGGATAAATATATATTCTCTAAAAAAAGTATAATCAATATAGAATAATTTTCTAAATAATTGAAAAAATGTTAAACATGGTAAAGTTAGATATATGTGGACTCAAAAAATATTACTTTCTAATAATACCGAACCCAAGTAGGTTTGGGTTCTGAAATACAAATATTTATTTTCAGGAAAATAAGAAGTTTTAAAAAAACAATATATGGTAAATAAATAGTTGGTTTTCAAGGAATATTACTAGAAACAAATAATTATTTAATGATATTATTAAAATTAATGGTGCAAAAGTTACATTCGATGATAATGTTAAAGGAGAAATTATTTGAATTCATAATATTGTTCTTCTTTCTAAAGACTTAATTTCAAATTTTTTATTTGTTATTAGTCTTAAGGAAAAAATTTCTAGAATATCTAAATTATGTGATATGGGATATATTTTGGTCTCTCTAAGTAGAAAATGTACAATTCATAGTTCAAAAGATGAATTTATTATTTCTATCAATCGTTATGAGAATTTTTATACACTAAACATAGAAGACCTTAGGTTCCAAGATCTTCATTGACTTAGTGAAATGGAAGTCCCATAATGGTTATTTAATTGAATATTATGATACAATAATGTTATAAATTTATCAAAACTAATTAATAAATGTTTAGTTAATTATTTACTATAACTTAATATTGATTCTTTTATAGTCCGTGATCATTGTAAATTTGGAAAGAAACATAAGTCAAATTTAAAATCTATTAGAAAAGTCTCATATTATGATGATTTTTGGTTAGTGCACATGGAAGTATTTGTTATAACACCAATTGGAAGTATCGATGTAAAATACTATATATATGTTTTAGTTTATGATTACACTATATATACAAGAGTCTATTTTCTAACAAAGAAGTCTAAAGATTTTTTCTATTTGAAAACTTTTATATCATGAGTTAAAAATGATAAAAATATATCTTTTATAAGTATTAATAGTGATCATGTTGAATAATTTTTAAATTCTAATTTTGAAATAGTTTTTTTTAAATTCTATAATAAATATATTTCTAGAACCTTAAACTCTATATAAAAATATTGTAGTCAAAAGGAGAAATAGAATTATTCAAGAGATTACAAGAACAATACTGAGTAAATACTCAATTGCAATTTTTTGGGATGAGGTAGTTAGTAATATCCACTATAATAAAAATTGAGTTTTAATAAATCCTTTAATTGATAAAACTCATTATGAGTTGTGGACCAGATGAAAAAAAAACTTCTTATTTAAAATTTTTGGATGAAAAGTATTCATTATGAATACAAATGATAATTTACATAAATTTTATCCAAAATTTGAGAAAGGAGTATTATTAGGTTATTATACAACTAGTAAATATTCTATACTTTTTAATAAAAACACTAGTACTATTGAGGAAATAGTACATGTTAAACTTGATGAAGCCTATCATTTTGTTTTCAAACAACCTAAATCTAAATCATCAGATGTTAATTAAAAAGCTTATTTTCATCCAATTAGGTAATGTTCTTCTCATGAGAGAATAAATGAAGAATATATTTCTAATGTTCTACCTCGAGAATAATTTTAACCTATTGTTGCAAAATATAGTTTTGTTAACCCAATGAATCAAATGATCCTAATGAATCATCATAGTGATAACATTATTGGTGGTGTAGATAAACCTATTAGAACTAGTATTTTCTTAAGAAATGAAGTTGAACGTTGTTCGTTTTTATCACAATTAAATAAAAACTTCTGATAAATATTTAAGTAATGATTATTGGATAAAAACTATGCAAGATGAACTCAATGAATTCAAATAGAACCAAGTTTGGACTTTGGTTGAATAACCTAAATATACTTATATAATTGTTGTAAAATGGGTTTTCCAGAATAAGTGTAATGAAAATGGAATTATAGTTAGAAATAATGATAAAATTATTGTATAGTTTTATAATCTATCAGAGTTTATAAACTATGAAGAAACATATGCACATGTAGCAAGACTTGAATCTATTTATATTCTTCTAGCATATATAGCATTTCTTAATTTCAAATATTTTTAAATGGATGTGAAGTGTTCTTTTCATAATAGATATGTGCAAGAGGAGATTTATGTAGAACGATCCCTTGGTTATGAAAATAAAAATCTATATACCACATATTTAAACTTACTAACACACTTTTTAGACATAAAAAACACCCTAGAGAATCATATGATAGATTAACAATATATTTATTACAAAAAAAGTTTGGTAAGGAATCCATGGATCCAAAGTTTTTTATAAAATAAGTTCCAAAAAATATCATCATTGTGCAAATTTATATAGATGAAATTATATTTGGTTCAACCCAAACATATATTACAAATTAAATTATGGATCTTAAGAAATATAAGTTTGAAATGAGCATGATGGGTTGTCACGAATCCCTCCCTAGAAAGTGTACCCATCCTAGGCTGATAATGTGAGAAGGGAGATAATGAACCCCAAGTCCACCTCCAGTAGGCCCCGGGTTGGTAACTATCACTGAGGGTATAGTAAAAACACATATGGGAGGCATTTCCCACTAACAAAACATATGAAAAATAGAGATATAAGACAGACACCAACCAAATCCAAGTCAGACTTCAATATAAAAGAAATCCCAAGTACACACATGTAATATCATGAAAAACTACTACAAATGGGAGGAGAAAACTGAAAGTACCCAAAAGAAAGTAAAAAAATAGCGACTGAGAAACCCAAATAGCTCTTTCAACCCCAAGCTAGTAGAAACCAACCTGATCTCAAACCTGCTCCAAGTAAACTGAAAAATAGTTTATATATAGGTAAGGTGAGTATACCAGTATACTCAGTAGGATTATCCCCGAAGCAACTCATGAAAATGTAAAGAAAGCATGCTAAAGCACAGTAAACAACAAGTGAAACTAACTCGTCACCTAAATAGGTATACTAAGTTCCCAACCTCACAATGGATACTCTCACTAAGTATTGCATACAATAGTATATAATATAATAATGAATAACAAGGGTACCCCACTACTACTTCCACACTAGTTTTCCACTTTTCCCCAATGTATCACGTCCTAAGCATCTCTCTCCAAAAAGGATTGCCTACATACACCTAGGAAAAGCACCACAACATGAACCTTTTGCAACAAAAACACCACGTCCATGTAACAAAGTAAAAATTTAGTTTCCAAAATCCACCAAAACTCTTATAACATGTATCATATGTTAGGTATTATACTTAAAGACATTACAGCCCATACTCCAAGTAAGTATCCTCAATCCATCATAGCCTATATAGGTTACACCTATAGTAGTCTATAGGAATATATATCCAGAATATATGTTTGTGGATAACCACAAGCTATTACTTCCCTCTACATACATATATGGGGAAAACTAACCATTGTGCCAACCAGTACAAGTAACTAACAAGAGAAGAGAGCAAGGCCTAAAAAGGTAGTCATCCATCCATCCTCCCACTATAATGTTGGGGAAAACACCCCCAAGGGCTCAGAATCACCGAGGTGTCAGTTTCCCGAACTGACGGGGTGGAGTAGCATATAGAAACAAAAAAAGTACAGAATATACTATAGCTCACAACCAAACTATGGGCATAATCTAGTCTTAGACTCAACTTCATCTAATGTCTCTTGGACTTCCAAATGCCACTTCTAAGACTAGGTATCTTATAAGAACACAACCATTTAAAGATCATTAATACATTACTTTATTCCATTTTTATCATTTTTACTTTACGTTAATTAATTATTTAAACATTAATTAACCATCAATAATTTCCACATTATATTTCATTTGCATCACACAAAAAGTTCACTGTTCCTCAAAATCACAACCTCATAATTGCGCCCCAGCAAGATCAAACCCCATGGGTTAACATCATTTATTCAATTATTTGTTTACAACATTACTTTCCCATATTCCTAGGCATTCTAGAAAAACATTCTATGCTACTAAACACTAGGGGGGTTAACATGGGGAGTAGATGAACTACCCATCCAGTCTTTTCCACCTATAGAAAAAGTGTAGACCCATCCTCCCCTGAGAAGTTAAACACGGAAAGAATGTGGCATACCATGTGAATCTTCATCACTTTCAAAAGAAGGGTAAGAAAGACCACCTTCCTTGAGTAGTGGGGAATGTAAAGTAGATAAACAACCAATAGAAATCAGCAAGCATCCAAACATTCACATACAACCCGTTTCATCATCCCTAGTGTCCTCTCCGACACCCACATGCATAAACCGATGCATCTTGCCACTCTAGGCGTCAACCTCCACCACAACCAGTAGGCCTCCATGCCCCCACATATCACAACAGCCATCAAGTCTCACATCACAACACAAGAAGTAGGAAAAAAAACATCATATGAATTGGGCTCTTGGCCCTTAAACAAGAAAGAGGGTAACTCAAAACCCTAAAAAGAATTATATTTTATTAAACAACTAGTTCTTTAATCCACCTTGAATTAACTGATTTATTATTCATAGGTTCCAATTATGGGATACGTAAAAAGTAAGCTATCAAAAATTTATTAAACATGCTTACTACATCAATATGATTAGCATAAAATTACAACAACAACAATTGGATTCATTGACATGCCTCTTTATCTTTATCCAAACAATTATAAATTAATTCCATCATTATGTTAATTACCAATTTCTATCAAGAACAAAAATCTAAATAAAGAAAGAATAGATATCACTCTCTCTAGAAAATCAAGAGGTAATAATATACGATCGATATCAATTTATTTATCCAATTAAAATATTTATTATGTCAATTCCATTGTGATCCAGTGGGATAAAACATTCTAACTCTACAGCTGCACGTAAAATAAAAGAGAAGAAACAAATACCCTAACACGAATGGTTCTTGACATTCTTTATATGAGAACGAACCATACAATGGTTACGATCTCCTCCCCCCGTGATAACTAAATCCACCCGAGGATACAGAGACACCACCACACTGGTCAACACCCAAGAAAATTCCATTAGGAACATGGAGATAACATTCCATAAAATGGAAAGGAGAAAAAGTAGGAGATGAACAAAAAATAATGGTGATAGATCATACCTTATATCGAAGATTTCTCGATACTACTTGGTTGGTTCTAAAAAGAGGGGAACCAATCCATGGAGGAAATTTTGATCGCACAACTCCTACGGGAAGGAATGGAAGTTTCAAGCATCTCACACCTGAGAACAAGGAGGAAGAACTAGGGAAGAAGATATCTTGTCCCTTTATAAGATTTAACAGAGAAGTAGTTTAAAATAATCTGGATTTTCTATTAAAATAGGATCGCATTAAACCATTCAGTTTGACCAAGTAAAAGCATAACAAGCCTTAGGAATAATTAGTATAGGAGTTATGGCCTTTTAATCGACCTTAGAGTCCATAAAATGAGGCTTTAAATGCATTTTAATTCAAAGGAAATTCCAAAGGGGAAAAACTATAGGAAGCTGGAAACAATTTTCATGAAAACAAAATTTGGAAAAGGAAATAGAGGTTACTATTGGAACCTCACTATTTTGGAAACACTGTTCATGAAATCAAAATTTGGTAAAGGAAAGAGGCTACCATTGGTACCTCACTGCTCTGGAAACAGTATTCATGATCTCAAAATTTCTTAAAGGAAAGAGGCTACCGTTGGAATCTCACCATTCTAGAAACACTATTCCTGAACTCAAAATTTAGCGAAGGAAAGAGGCTACCATTGGAACCACAGACACCGGGTTATCACAAAAGAATGAACCAAAGAGGTCCATGCCATTACATAAGATACCTATCAAAACATTCTCATCATTGAGAATTCAATACCAACCTAAAAGGGAACAAGAAAGAAGTCTGGACAACCACCCATCAAGATACCTCTCAAAATAGAGAAATCCATAAGAAGAAACCAACGAAAGCCATCTCATAAACAAAAAAGGCCTATATCCACAATGGGGACATCGTTACATGAAAAGAGTTAAAAATCAAACAACTCTGGGTACTGAGCACATATATGTGGCTCACATTCCCAGGTACTCTATTACATGCCACCGTGTCACCACAAGACACGAACCAAGGGGATAGAATTCCCACACAACACCTTCTCTTTGTGGTCTTGGATCTCCACAGGTCACTCCTTAAAGGTCGCATCATCCTCAACATCGATCTCTCCCTAATAGATGATGTGAGAGTCATCATAAAGATAATGATAGGGTTGTGACACATGAAAAACATCGTGTATCCAGATCATCTACGAGGGAAGTGCTACCCGATATGCCATATCTCCAACATGAGATGACACCTCGAAAGGCCCAAAAAACAGCGGAGAAATCTTACTACCATGACCAAAACTTCGCTGCCCACGAAGGGGAGTCACCTTAAAAAATACATGATCCCCCATATCAAACTATAAGGGTCTCCTCCTTGGTCAACATATGATTTATGATGTTCCTGCGCTGTCTTAATCCTCTCACGAATAACCTGAACAATCTCTGTTGTATTCTTCACTAGTTCCGATCTGAGAATTTATGACTATCTGACCTCAGTCCAGAACAATGGATAACGGAAAGGTCGGCTATACAAGGCTTCAAATGGTTCCATACCGATGGTGGAGTGAAAACTATTGTTGTAATCGAACTCCACCAAGGGTAAGTGCCTTATCCACGAACCTCCAAAATCTAGAACACAAAAGCGTAATATGTACTCAAGAGTCTGGACAGTTCGCTCTGTCTGACCATCCTTATGAGGATAAAAAGAAGTGCTAAGGAATAACTGAGAACCAAAATAATGATGGAGACCTCTACAAACCCTAAAGGTAAAAAAGGATCTCGATCAAAAATGATCTTCCTTGGGACTCCATGAAGTCTCATCACCTCCTCCATATACTGCCTTGAGAAAACTTCCACTAAGATTGACTCCTTGATTTCTATGAAGTGAGATAATTTTGATAAACGATACACTACCCCCCAAAAACCGTCATTTCTTCCCTGAGCATGAGGTAAATAAGTAACAAACTCCATTGATATGTGTTCCAACTTCCACTTAGGAACGTTTAATAGCTAGAGAAGACCACCAGGAATACAGTATTTGACCTTCAACTTATAGAAGACCAAACATCGAGACACAAACTCTGCAACCGCATGCTTCAGCCCAGGACACCAAAACTAACTTCTCAAGGCTCGATACATTTGTTGGAATCGGGCATGCAGCAGAATCCCCAAACAGGTGGGTTTTTAAAAATTTTCCATTGATGATCGATGCAAACTTGTCGACGTCGGTGAAGAGCATCCCAATTGAATCTGAGGATCTCGCGTGAAGTGTTTTAAGCACAAAATTGAATTGTAAAATACCTGGTTTAAATACGAAGGTGCGCACGATGTCTTCTCATCATTGGCGATCGCTGCTCGAAGAATACGAAGTCGAATTCCTCTAGATCGTCCACACGTGCTTCAAGGAATCCGCGGGAGCGCCGTTCGTCATAATCCGGGTGATAGCGTGGATTTGTGACGATGCCTTCGACGCTCCAATGACCACCACATCGCTTCGCTAGCGATGCCTGAGAGAGAGCTTCATCCGAGCTCCTTAGATCCATAGCATCTCTCTCTAGAATGTGGGAGAGAGGAGAGGAGAGATAAAATCCAGGAATAGAGTTTGGAAAATTCCCCTCCTCTTATATTTATAGTGCTCAATTAAAATACCCAGTATCGCCTCGCCAGCCCCGAATACTTAACACACTATTAATGACATTTTATGACAACTAAACTGAGTCATAAATATTATTATCATTCACTTGTAATATATTAAAATATATTACTTAATAATAATTAAGTTATTAACCCGACTCGTCGCTCCCATAAATATTAATTGAACCTTGAATAATTTAATATTCGTCAATTAATATTTTTTCATATATTTACTTAAAAATTGTAAATACATTTAATAAATAAATTCAATACTCATTATTCTAAACTCGAATAATATGAATTTATTTATTGCATTGGTGATCATTTAACTTTGGACAATTCCCGGACCCCTGTGGCGGGGCCCACTATGTCCAATACTCCTATTCAACTGAATAGGGAAGATTCTTGAATACGCTATTGTGTGTGACCCTCTAAGCCCTTATTTCGACAGCTATGAATAGTATTCACAGACCAAGAGTGGGATCTAGCAACCCATCATGGCCCCTGAAGAAATAAGGATTGTCACAGTAGTGACAACCAACCTACAAACATGCACTGTGTAATATAATCTCTTTGTCTATAATATCTCATAAAACAGGACACACTCTCGTGTCATCTCCCTTTTCTTTCATTATTTTTTGTTGATGTAACTAGATGGATTTACCCTTGACTTCCATGGCCATGGTCTTATAAAGGTACTTCCATCCATATCAACATGGCCAGAGATATATTACTTCCATAACCTGGAAGAGACAAATCCTTTCTTGACCATTCAACCAATGTCATTCCACCAATGACGCACCCAAAACAAACTACCTTGCTATGACTTCATTGCCATGGTTTTTATCTTGCATCAAAGTACGCAATCAAATGACATACATTGGTAATGATCTCAGGTCAGGATACCATTACACATGATCGTAGATAGGAACATCCAGTGACACCCGAAACATGTGGTGTTCCTATTGGCAGGTCAGTCCTCATGATCTCACTACTAGAGATCACCAAGGGCGAACTTCACGAGAAGAAGTCTCAATGCTTATGAGACTCCAACACCTGATGGTCAGACATCTACTATGTCCAATTAGTAAGATGTATCTAGACCATAGAACATATATTTAAGATTAATTTCATAGTATCTAGAGGTTCTCATTATAGCCTAGGAACTGCTATAACCTTTCGATACGACAATTAATCTTTGGACATTACCATTTCAATAGTGGACGCAGAAAAGTATACACTATAATGGTAAGATGACATCATGCATAGTTAAATCTATACATGATATGGTAATCAAAAACACATAATAGTTGGGTCTAGGGAACCCAATATTGCAACAACATCTTTGTCACACCAGGATGAACTGCTTAAGGAGAAGTATGGAACTCTCTGAGAACCGTATCGTGTATGGACAAAGGAACAAATATCATTCTGTGATACAACACTCGGTGTTGTTCATCCTCAAACCAACCATCAGGGGCCTCGCCTCAAACAACTTGGTCTCTCCATACCTCCACCTCCAGATCCCCCAACAGGGACTCTTCCACCTGCTGCACCAGAGATGACTGAACCATCATCTGAAAAAGACAAAATTTTCCCCCAACTTCTCCCATATCGATATGTAATGCTGATAGTTCTTCCATAAATCTCCATGAATCACCAGATTCATACACTTCATCACTACAGGACTCCTAAATCAGCGCATCAACTACAAAATTTCCCTTTCCAAGTGTATACGTTGTTTCAAAGTCATATTACTATAATAAATCCATCCACCGACACTGTCATAAGTTCAAGTCACATTGAGAGAAAACATACCTCAAACTCTTATGATTGGTGAAAACCACAAAGAGCTTGCTAGTTAGGTATTATCTCCACAAATTCATAGAAAACACCATGGATACCTACTCAAGATCATGAGTGTCATAGTTACATTCACAGGGACTCACCTTCCAAGACCCATAAGAAACAACGGATCTCTGCTGCATCAAAACACAACCTAACACCAGATGCGAAGCATCATAGAAAACATCCAACTAAACTCCCTCTTCTGGAAGACAAAGAACTGGAGAACTTATTAACTTCTCTTTTAGATACATGAATTCTTCTTGAAATTGATAAATCCATATAAATTTCTAATAATTCCTCATCAAGGCTGTCAGGGGAGTCAAAACTCAAGAGAAATCAGCTACAAACCTCCTGTAGTATCCTATGAGACCAAGGAAACTTCGCACCTATGACACTGTCTTGGGGTCCACCCAAGACAAAACTACTTCTATCTTTGATGGATCCATAGCCACTCCCTACTAGGACACAACATTCCCAAATAAATAGACTTCTTGTTCCCAAAACTCACACTTCGACAACATCCCAAACAACTGATGTTGACGAAGAACTCCCAAAATAGTGTGTAGATTCTCTACATGCTCCTCCTCAAACATGGAGTACATAAGGATGTCGTTGATGAAAATCACTATTAACATATCCAAGAAATAATGTAACACAAAATTCATTAATCCCTTGAACATAGTAGGATCATTCTTCACACCGAACGACATTACAACGAACTCATAATGCCCAAGATGACAACAAAAAGCAGTCTTCAGGATATCCCCATCTTTCAAATACATATGATGATATCCTGACCACAAGTCTATCTTTGAGAACCAACATGAACCCTTAATTTGATTTAATAAATCATGAATCCATGGAAGATGATAGATATTATTTATTGTCACTTTGTTCAAGTGACGATAATCGAAAGAAAACCGCAAACATCTATCAGCCTTCTTCAGGAAAAAAACTGGTGCACCCCACAGTGGCACACTCAGCTAAAAAAACCACACTATAATAGACCATAAATCCGTATACATAGCTATCATAACTCAGAATGGGACATCCTATATGAAGAAATATAGATATTATATGATCCTGGTTGTATATCGATCCCAAACTCGATCTCTCGTCGATGGGGAAAGGCTACAACCTCTTCTGGAAAGACATCAGGGTACTCTTCTACGACCCTAGGAAACACCAACTAATAAACCTCTGAAGAACCCAGTATCAGCTCAGTCATCATGGATGATAAGGAAGGAACATGCCTCTGACCCATCCGAGGGTCTCTCTCACCAACGAACACCACTGGCTCTCCATTTGCATCAAAGAACACAACCTGCCTCTTGAATCAATCCACGATAGGCTATACTGAATATAACCAATCCATGCCAAAGATGACATCATATGGTTATATTCATAAACAAAGGAAATCTCCCCAAGAGTGGTGCTGCCCCAATACTAGCTCACAGTATCTACATACTTCAAACAAGTCATCTCAACCTCCAGCTGGCGTAGTCAACACCAAGGGAACTGGAATCGTCTCTACCTCATGTCCCAAAGCATGGAAAAGGGTAGGTGATATGAAGGAGTGTGTCAATCCTGAATAAAACAAGGCATACACCAACGTATAAAATAAGAAAAGGATACCTCAAACAATGTCTCGATAACCTGGAGCTGGCAACACTAAAGCTTGAAGCTGGTCACGATATCCTCCATGGCCTCTCTGAACCTGATGAAGTCCACCACCATAGTCGCGCTCTACTATCTAAGGATGAGGAGTGTCACGGGGTTGTCCTCTACCTTCCCCATCCAACCTCTGATGATATAAATCCGGTGTAACCTTATGTTGTTGCCTTGGCTAGAACTGCCTCAAACGAGGAACCTGGAGCGAAACACCTGGTGCACGGTGACTTCTATGAAAGGTCAGGCACTATCACTACTGATAACCTCAATCATCACAAGAAAAATAAGTTCCTGATCCCTTGGCATAGGCCCGAGAGATGCTTCTCTTGAAGAAATGAGTTGCTGAGGGATGGGACCTACCCCCGACCAAACAGAAACTCTTCTTCCCTAAAAACCAGAAACCCTAGACCATAGATCTGCTTCATGAGGAATCATGAAGACTCCCCTCTCATTATGATCCGGTTCCGGCCAATTTCCTCTCAATGAACTGTGCCCTCGCCAACACCTCAAGATATGTCTTCAGAATAAATGGGTTGACTTGGTACTAGATCCTTGGACACAAATCCTCCACAAAATACCTCTCCCTTGCCTCCTAATCTTGAAACAGGTCCGAAACATATCAAAAAAGGTTCCTGAAACATATTACAAACTCTCGCACACTAGAGATCCCCTATCGAAGGGTAAGATGCTCTTGGAGACTAGACACCTTTGCAGTCAAAGAAATAAACTAGACTCTAAACTTTTCTCGGAACTCCTCCCATGAGACCAATGACTCCTTGCGATCCTTGAGGAATAAGAACCACCACTGCCTCGCTGCTCCACGCACCATCATCACAACCAAGGACATCCAGTGCTCCTTCCGAGCACAGATCGAACTGAAGCCTATCTCAACCTCCTCTAACCACTCTTCTGTGAATGCATCTTAAATGGAGAACTCAGACTTCTACAGAATCTGGTGATGAAACTCTCTAAGTGTCCTCCTCCAAGTGTCGTTGTCAAACTCTACCCTTCGGTGATCTGCTAGAAGAGCCTACTGAACATCTTCTATGCAATATTGATGAGGAAATCGACCTGGAGCCATACCAGTAACATAATAAAAAGTTAGAGCTCTTAAAACTGAAATAAGAAAGACTCAACATTAATTAATTAATTTTTTTCTTTTATTCATTTTAGGTTAACCTATCCCAAGGTCTACCCATTAAAAGATATGCACAAGAAATAATGATGCATGATCCTTTCCTAGGCATCTACCATGAAACTATTATCACCTCATTTAGTAGACATTGTAAACATAAAGGTCCGTACATCAGATCATAGAGGTCCTTAAACACCTATGTCTCAGTCAGTCTCTAGTGTTTACATCACTTGATAAACTTGACTGACTCTGTTGCCCTACTAACCCATGCAACCTCACCTGTGCCTAAAACCAAACTCCATCCTATCTCTTAACTAGTCCTATGATACCACTTTATCATGACCCCCTCCCTAGAAAGTGTACCCCTCCTGGGCCAGCAAGGCAAGAAGGAAGATAATGACCCTTGAGTCCCGCCTCCAGTAGGCCCTGGGTTGACGACTAGCACTAAGGGTATAGTAAACACATAGATGGGAAGAATTACCCCATAAGAGAACACATGTGAAAGAGAGAGATAAGACATACACCAACCAACTCAAAGTTATACTGTAATATAAAATAAATCCGAAGTACACATATATAATGTCATGAAAAAAATACTACAACTGAAAGGGGAAAACTACAAGTACCCAAAAGAAAGAAAAAACAACAACGACCATGATGCCCAAATAGCTACTTCAACCCCAAGACAATAGAAACCAACTTGATCTCCAACCTGCTCGAAGTGACCTAAAAAATAGTTTATATATACATAGGGTGAGTATAAGAGTATACTCAGTAGGATCCTCCCCGAAGCCTCTCGTGCAAAAGTAAAGAAAGAATACTAAAGCACAATGAACTCAAGTGAAACTAACTCGTCACCTAAATAAGTATACTAAGTTCCCAGAATCACCATGGACAGTCTTACCAAGTATCATATAAAAGTGTATATAATATAATAAATAATAACATGGGTACCCCGCTACTACTTCCCCACAAGTTTTTCGCTTTTCCCCAACATCGCACGTCCTAAGAATCTCTCTCCAAAAGGCTTGCCTGCATACACCTGGGCGAAGCACCACAACATGCAACTCATGAAACAAAACCACCACATCCATGTAATCAAGTAACCATGTAGTTCCCGAGAGCCACCACAGCTCATATAACACGTATCATATGTTAGGTATTATACCTCAAGCCATTACATCCCATACACCGAGTAAGGATCCTCAAGCCATCACAACCTATACATGTTACACCTATAGTAGTCCATATGAAAATATATCCAAAATATATGTGTGTGAATAACCACAATCGATTACATACCTCTAAAAACATATATGGGGAAAACTAACCGCTATGACAACCATCACAAGTAACTACCAAGATAAGAGAGCAGGGCCAAAGGGGGTAGTCGGCCATCTATCCTCCCACTAGAATGTTGGGGAAAACACCCCAAGGGATCAGAATCCCTGGGGTGTCAGTTTCCCTAACTGATGGGGTGGTGTAGCGTATAAAAACATGTAAAGTAAAGAATATACTATATATCACAACCAC
The DNA here is from genome assembly GCA_963277665.1 of Viscum album. Taxonomy (NCBI): domain Eukaryota; kingdom Viridiplantae; phylum Streptophyta; class Magnoliopsida; order Santalales; family Viscaceae; genus Viscum; species Viscum album. Next base: position 284,410,053 of record OY728129.1, read on the forward strand.
ACTATGGACATAACCTAGTCTTAGACTCAACTATAGCTAACATCTCTCAGAATCCTGGCCGCCACTTTTAAGACTAGGTATCCTATAAGCACACAACCATTTAGAAATATTTAATACATTAATTTATTCCCTTTTTATCAGTTTAACTTTATGTTTATTCATTCTTTAAACGTTAATTAACCATCAATAATTTCCACATTATATTTCATTAGAATCCCACACAAAGTTCACTATTCCTTCAAATTACAACCTCAACATTGCGCCGCAACAAGCTCCAACCCCATGTGTTAACATCATTTATTCAATTATTTATTTTGATCATTACTTTCCCATATTTCCAGACATTCTAGAAAAAAAATTCTATGCTTCTAAAAAAAGGGGGCTCAACACGGTGAGTAGATGAACTACCCATCAAGTCTTTTCCACCTATAACAAGAGTGTAAACCCATCCTCCCCTGAGAAGCTAAACATGAAATGCATGTGGAATACCCTTGGTGTTTTTCCCCTTTTAGAAGGTGGGTAAGCAAGACCAGCTACCTTGAGCAGTGGGGAATGTAAAGAAGGTAAACCACCAATAAGAATCATCAAGCATCCAAACCTTCATATCTAACCCGTTTCATAATCCTTGATGTCCTCCCTGAAACCTACATGCATAAACCGATGCATTTTGCCACTCTAGGCATCAAATGATACCACAAAAATTAGGCCTCCATGACCCCACATATCACAAAATCCATCCATGCTCACATCACAACACAATCATTAGGAAAAGAAACATCATATCAATTGGGCACTTGGCCCTTAAAAAATAAAGAGGGTAACTCAGAACCCCAAAAGGAGTTCTATTTTATCAAACAACCGGTTCTTTAATCCAACTTGAAATAACTGATTTATTATTCGCAGGTTCTAACTATGGGAAACCTAAATAGTAAGTTATCACAAATTGATTAAACATGCATACTTCATCAATTTGATTAGCATTAAATTACAACAACAAAAATATGATTCAATCACATTCCACTTTATCTTTAGCCAAGAAAATATCAATTAACTCCATCTTTATGTTCATTACCAATTTTCAGCAAGAACAAAAAACAAAACAAAGAAAGCATAGATATCATACTATCTAGAAAATCTAGAGGAAATAACATATGATCTATATCAATTTATTTATCTGGTTCAAATATTTATTATGTAAATTATATTGTGATCTAGTGGGAGAAAACATACCGACTCTACAGTTGAACATAAAAGAAAAGAGAAGTAAAAAATACCCTACCTCAAATGATTCTTGACGTTTTTATACAAGAATGAGCCACACAACAGTTACGATATCTTCCCCCCCCCGTGACAATAGAATCCACCCAAGGATGCAGAGACACCACCACTCCGGTCAAAATCCAATAAAATTCCTTTAGGAACATGGAGATATCATTCCATAAAAGGTAAAGGAGAAACAAGAGGAGATGAACCCAAATGAATGGTGATAGATCATACCTTATATCAAAGATTGACTGATACTACTTGGTTACATAAAAACAAAGGGGAACCAATCCAAGGATGAAATTTTGATTGCACAACTCCAATGGGAAGGAATGGAAGGTTCGAGCATCTGACACCTGAGAACAAGGAGGATGAACTAGGGAGGAAGATATCTTGTCCCTTTAGAAGATTTAACAGAGTAGAAATTTAAGATACGCTAGATTTTACATTAAAATAGGATCACATTAAACCACATGTTTTGACCAAGTAAAAGCATCCCTAGCCTTAATAATAATTAATATAGGAGTTATAACCTTTGAATCGGCCTTAGAGTCCTTAAAACGGAGATTTAAATACATTTTACCTCAAAGGAAATGCCAAAGGGGCGAAACTGTAGGAAGCTGGAAACACTTTTCATGAACATGAAATTCAGAAAAGGAAATAGAGGTTACCATTAGAACCTCACTATTCTAGAAACACTCTTCAAGAACTCAAAATTTGGAATAGGAAAGAGGCAACCATTGGTACCTCACTGTTCTAAAAACACTATTCATAAACTCAAAATTTGGAAAAAAGAGGCTACTATTGGAACCTCACCATTCTGGAAACACTGTTCATGAAATCAAAATTTGAAAAAGGAAAGAGGCTACTATTGGAACCTCAGACACAATAATTTCGCAAAGGAATATACTAGAGTGGTCTGTTCTATTACATGAGTGAACTTAATTATTTTCTAGGATTTTAAATTTCACGGAATGAAGAAGGAAATTGTATATCCCAGCATAAGTATATAAAATATATTCTTTAAAAATTTTGATTTGAAAATTATAAAAGTATTATTTCTCTTATTAGAACCTCGAATAATTTAGATATTGATGAATCTCAGAAACAAATTGGTCAATCTATTTTTAGAGAATGATTGGATGTTTTCTATACTTAATAGCAAGTCATTTGTATTTAATTTTTTTCATATGCTTGTGTGTAATATATTAAGATAATCCTAAAGAGTCCCATATTAAGTCAGTAAAACAAAATTTTCATTATTTTAAGGGAACTATGGATCTAGGATTATTTTACTCTTCTATAAATGGTTTTGATATTATTTTTTTGGATGCTAAGTTAGGGGGATGTAAAATGGATAGAAAAAGTACTTCTAGAACTTTTAATTTATAAGTAGAAGCTTTAATGTCTTGGTCTTGTATGAAACAACACTTAGTAGATCTTTCCATTTCTGAAGCCGAATATGTAGAATGTAAAAGTTGTTGTGATCAAGTGTTGTGGATGTAACACACACTCACTGGATTTGTCACGAGTTTCAGTAAAAATCCAATTTTGTGTGATAACACAACCGTCACTCATTTAAGTTAAAACCTAATACATCAATAATGATAAAAAATAGATATAAGACACAATTAATTTATAGATAACATAAAAAAATGTTATATTATTTTATAATTCATTATAATAAAATAACAACTTGATGATATTTTTACTAAACCCTTTAGTTTAGATAGATTTGAATATATCAAACAGAATCTTGGAATAATCAATACTAAATAGTCATTCATATATAATTATTATTTACCAAGTTTATTATATTAATGAACTCATTTTAAAAGGGGGAGTACATATGCAATCGTTTTTTTTAAAATAAGTTTTTACAAAATTTTTTGTTTTAAATAAAAACATTAGTTTTTATAAAATCTATAGTTTTACTAAAGAATATTGTTTTAAAAAAATAATATTTCTAAAATATTTAGTTTTTCTAAATATTTTAGTTTTCTTCAAAATTTCATTAGTTTTTATAATTTTCTTTGGATTTATTAAAATATTTTGTTTTACTTTTTTTTTATTTTTATAAAAACAGGAAGAATAGTTACCAGATAGAATTTCTCATATAAAGTTTTATTTTTTACTTTGAGAAGGTAATTTATAATGTTTATTTTCTAATATATTTTAATCTATTTTCTATTATTTTTTACTTTTTATAAAATACCAAATTTTTTAGATATCTTAATGTTTTATTTTTCAGACAAATAATTCATCTGATAAGAATTTTATTTAAAAAACATTATGATTTAAGAGAATATTATTTAAATATTTTGAGGATTATTTTTTGATTATTGGATAAAGTTATTGGATTTAATATGATATTTTATATCTTTAGAATTTGATTAATCACCCCTAAGAATATACAAATAAGGGTGTATCACCACATCCCACAACATTTTATTAGACAGCCAAAGACACTCAACTCTCAAATTATTTATCAGTATTATATTTTTCCATTAATTGAAAATAAATTTTATTATTATGCTAATATATTCTTAGTCATTTTAGTTTTTGAAAAATGGATCCTATTAAAAAATTAAAAACTAGGATGTTTTTAAGGAGAGGTTGATTTAGAAAAAGTGGTATGATAAGACTGATTCTTTCTTGAATGAAATTATTAGATTATAAGGTTTGCAGAAAGTTTGTGTTGAAATGGAATATATTAATCTTCATTATATACCAATAGTAAATTAATTTTATTCATCTATTGATTTTAGTATGGAATTTGATCTGGAATTCATAACTTTTAATCTTTTTATGATAGTTATGAGTTGAATATTCAATTGTTTACAAATAATATAGAAGTTCCATGGGGTGGATATGCTTATCTTATAACACATAAACTTCTAGAAAATCTAATAAGTTTTGAAAAATCTAGGTCCGAAACATATTTTTTTTTCTTATTATGAGAATGTTTAGAAACTTTATCATTTGAAACATGATGCTAAAGTTATTTCCATATGGATGAAAGGTTATATAATTATGAGGAATGGTGATAAAGACACCTTGAAAGTGTTAGATATATTTGTGTTATATTTCCTAATGCATATGAGGAAAATCAACTTAGTGAGGTAAATATTCTCATAAATCAAGGAAGTGAAGAATATTGAAATGAAATTAAGATTTCCCCATACTTTATCAACAAAATGTTTGTAAAATTTATGATCATAATGAAGATAAATAGTCATGATTTTGTAATGAGATAAATATTTTCTTTGATAAGTGATGATTCAATTTTGAGAAAGATGTTAGAATTTGTGGTAGAGCTGAAGATGGTTATAGATAAATTGAACAAAGAAGCATTCGATGCTAAAGTTTTCCAATTTTAGAAATTAGGAAATTCAATTCATCAGCCCCAGGATGAAGAAGAAATTTAAAGTTATTTTAGATGAGGTTTATCAAGAGATAATTAAAAAAATGAAAAAATAATCACGAAGATCTTCAGTTTTTTAGATAAGGTGTAGACATTAGATCTTATATAGAAAAATATAATAATCTTTGAATGAATAAGAAAAGAATATGAAATAGAATAAGTGGTTTTATGAGGAAAAATTCATTTAATGATTCAAAAAGGGATTTGAAAAAGATAATAGATGTTTTACAAATAATAAAGAGAAAGTAAAAATATTTTTTTTTGATTTATCCTCTGTTTTTTGTCCAAAACATTCCTCCTTTGACCATTATTTATTAGTTAGTTCCCTAAAAAAATAAAATTATTGGAACTTATAAAGTTCCTATTGCTGTTGAAAAATTAAAATTGAATATTATAGATATTGAAAAATTTGTTTGAGAAAAATTTTAAGTTAAAGTTCAAAAAAGTGTGAAGAATACTAAAAAAGCATATTTTAGAAGTAAATATATGTTTTATATAAAATTAGAAAAATAAATGGAAGAAGTTTCTAAATAAAATTCAGAAGAATAATAGGGAGAAGAAGAATAGAAAGGGGAAATTTCTTTAAAAACATTATCATTTTGTATTAAATCAGAGAAAGACGATGAATTGGAAGTTTAAGAGAATGTGAATAATTTTGAAAAAGAAAAAGAATATCAAAAATCACAAAAAAGTATGAGATAAAGAAAAATATTATAAAAATATTGATTTAATTGATGTTTATAATGTTGAAAAGGAAAAAATAAAACAAAGGGAAATAAAATGTTGATTTCAGAATGTCAAGAAAACATGTTTCCTATGTTTCATCGAACTCCAAAAATTCTAAACAAACTCAATCAGATCAATGAGTAGAAAAAATATTTACCTATTTAAAAGAATCTTTTAAGAATCTTTTGGAGTAATACCTTTTCCACCAAACATATAATCTTTGTGAAATAAAATTTATAGAAGGTTAAATGTATTAGAAAAATAATATTCTTTAAATCAATTAGGAGAAACTATTGTTTATAATGAGGCTGATTTAAAATCTTCTAAAGTTGAATCCAAGTCAGAAATAATAATATTCAAGAAAATTATTATATGGTTAAAATAAACAAAAATAAATATGAATTTTCATGATGATTATATTGAAGTGGCTAAGAAGAAATATTTTGAAATTATATATTATTTTAAAAGATATATTCTTAAGTGGATTAAAAGTTATAATTATCTAAAAAGTTCAAGTATTTATTTGAACTCCCAGGATAATAATGTTTCAGAACTAAAAAAAATTTCTCTTAGAGAAGTTCCAATGTTGAAGGAATGAGATAATACCATGATTCAGTCTTTAGAAGCAGAAGTTGATATTATTAAGTAAGTGGTTTGAATATTTCAAGTTCTTTAATAAATACTTTCAAAGATGGATTCAATGGGAAAAAATACTGAGAAGAACTAGGAAGAGTTCTATCAGTTTAAATTAATCATTAATAAATTATAGAATTAATAATGTTTTTTCTCCTAATAAATTAATATAAAAACAAAACTTTTGTTTTAATGAAGGTTTTAATGAATTTTTCTAGAAACATTATATTTTAATGTTTTTTATAAAATTATTATATTGAGTATTATATCCTTTTTAATGGATGAATGTTTATTAAAACTATTTTTTTGTATAATGGTTTACTAACAATTCAAGTACATTTTACCTCTCATATTTCTTTTTTAAAATCACAAATGGGAAGAAGATATTTGGGAAGTTTTTGAAGATTTTATTTAGAGAGAAGTAATTTTGGGAGAGAAGTTATTAAAGGAGATTATTTCATAGCTTTTATCTTATCTTATTCTTCTAAACAAATTTTGTTTACAAAAATAGAGTTACAAATAAAAGAGATCATAAAGAAAAAGGAGACATGTTTCTAAATAAATTTCCAAAAAGTGGGATATTATTGAGTTGATTGTTTTAATTTCTACAATTTTGATCCTTTGTTTTAAAAATCACAGAACACCCATAATAAATAGGTTTTACTAAATTTATGTTTTCCAAGTATATATAATGTTTTTTAGAAAACCATTAATTCTATCAGATATAGAAATATTTCTAAAATAATATTATAAACATTCCATATAGGTTTGATCCATAAAAATGAATACAGTATAATCTATTAGACTGACTAAAGTCTATTCCAATAGAATGATGATTGTTTAGTCCATCAGACTAACCATAGTGTAGTCCATTGAAATGAACAATGTCTAGTCCATTAAAATGAACAAATTTTAGCCTACCAGTGTGACAGATTTCAGTCTATCAGACAAATAATGTTTTATTCCATTAGAATAATAAAGTTTTTAATCATAAGTATAATTATTTCTGTTGTATGGAATAATTTTTATAGTAATTTAATGGTGCTATAAAAATGATATTGGATAGAGATGTATTGGATGAGCTATTAATTTAAAGATCATATAAGGCCATTAAAACCAACTATTTTAACCATAGATATTTTATCATTGGAGGTGTTCCTATAAATTGTGTTGCATTAGAGGAGTTATAAGCGGATACTTTTGTGAACTCAATCAATCTAAATATTTCTTCGTCGTAACCTCTAATTACATTTTCATTATAATATTTTATAGAATTTTCATTATATGAAATTCGAGTGTGGATTTTAAATTCCTTTGAATTTTTTTTCAATTATATTTTGTGTTTAACCTTGGTTATGATTAAGGGATTCTGGGGATATGAAGACTAGTGATTCAAACTAGGATGATCGAGGGATTCTAGGAATAGGAAGACAAATATTATTTTGATCTTTGATATTGAGGTATTTCTTCTGAATAAAATAATGACATTACAGTTTGGTTAAAACTGTGGATACCCTAAGTCGTGTTTATTAAATCCCTCTACACTTAAGGTTAAAATATACATATATATTTTATAAATATTCTCTTAGTTTTACTATAGAACTATGTAATATTTTATTTTACTTATTTCAATAAGTTATAATTTTCCTATGTACAATTTAAAAAGAGAGTTTATCCTATTAAAATTTTCTATACTCTGATTTACCATATGCACTCTAAGTCCAATTTAATTACTTTGATCATCAAATGATTAATGAGTCTAAATATAATAATAAAGAGGTTTGGGAATTTATATAGTTTAATTTTTTAAACTATAATTCACCCCTAGTTTAGCCATTATAAACCCTTATGATCTGACATTAATATCATGTTTAATATTGTTGAGTAATAAAATATTTCATGATATTAATTATATTAATAATAAAACATCATAGCCTATTTAATCACATAAAATGAATTTTCTGAGAAATATTTCACGATTTCAAATAATTTTAGAGTATATTTTAGATAATATAAATTTTATACTACTAGAATAATATATAATCATTTCTAAAAAACTTTTTTATCTTATTAAATGATATTATAAATACCATTGGTCATTACATTTATAATATAGTGACATCAGAAATGTGGATTGAAAACATTGAACAATTAACATAAGAAACATAAAAATAACAAGTTAACAAAAAATAAAAAAATAATTAAAAAATTAAATAAACATGTATAATTTATAAATGAAGTAATATAGTAAATTTAATTTTATTATTTAATAGGATAAATAACATCCAAAAAAATTGGGACTTTTGGTAAGTGGTTCTTTTCAAAACATTTATTTATTTAATATATTAATTATTTATTATCTATATTCTCTTAAATATATTATCTAAAAAGTATTGAATGTATATATTAATTTTTTGATTTTTTTATATATTACTTTTCCTTATCTTTTAAAGATTCATTGTTTATATCATATTTTTAAGGGGACACATTCCACTCTCTCTAATTTATGATCAATTTTTCTATGATATACCTAAGATGATTTTATATTTTTTTTCATAGAACTCCATGGTTTCTTTTATTTCATTTTATTTAATTTTTTTTGATATAAATCTCTTTCTATTTCTCTTTAAAATAATTACCTTAATCTATACCATTCTATATATTGAGTGGAAAATTTTCTATCAATTATTTTATTTCATTAATTACTACTCTAATTATTATTTTCTATTATTATTTTTATACATCATTTTCATATATCTTATATCATGGTACTATTATGGTTTTGGGGAAAACCACATGACTTTATTTCCTTTAAAAAATATTTTACCAATTTCAAAATATTTTTGGGGAAATTCTTTTGAAAATCATATAGTTTACTTTATTATTATATAAATGTTATGTTCATGTATATTATACTTTGTAACTTGTACAGAAAATTACTTTATCATTTCTTATTAAATTTTCATTTGACTCAAGATATTTATATTACCTCTATAAATTTCCCATTGATTCTTGCTTATGACACATCCTATAATTTTGATAAAAAACCATTTTTACATTATTTTATTTTATTTTAAGAATTATATTCATTATATACCATCATATTTATTTCTTTTTATTCATCCCATGAATATATAAAATACTTATTTTCACTTATTCATATCCATTCCTTTTTATTAATTGATAATTTACACTAAAATGTTTTCATTATTTTGATGATTATTATTTTTTCCTTCTCTATGGAACATATAGGTATGTTTGTTTTATGATATGAAGGGTGGTCCCAAAATAACATGTCCCTCTAAATCAATCAGTAATCCATATATATAATGATATTTCATGTTATGTTTCAATGATAGTAATTCATGTTTATAATGTTTTGGTGTGGTGATAGTGAAGGAAGCATGATACATTATGGTGCTTAGGCATTGAGGTTATAATGATTATAACATTACTATTATTTGTATCTGGTTTTAACATTATAAATTCAATATGATCAAAAAAATTCATTTTCTTATTAATTTAGCATTCTTATGGAATATTATTATTTCAGTCCATATGCTTCTCTATTTTTTATCGCAAAAAATAATCCAGAATCTCTTAAAATTTTATTTATTTATTATCTTTAATTTTTCTTTTAATTATCCCCTTACATGGATTTAAACTCAACCTTTTCTTGATGGATAACACTAGATGATTATAGGTGTTAAACAGATAAAGATCTAATTTGAATTTCTTTCTAATAGAATATTTGATTAAATTTTAGTATATTATATTATTTGAGGATCAATTGCATACCTATTTCCAAAATAAAGTAAAATATGATTATAATAGTTTGTTTTAATTTCATGTTATGTACAAAAATTTTGTATGCATATTATCAAATACTAATGTATGGGTCTTGGGGAGTCTCAATAATGATTCACTAAAAAGTTTTTAACCCTCATGGTTTTGGTTATATTTGTAAAAAATGATAAAAATGGATAGGGTGGGGATGATTTTGATATTTTCATCCTATCTTTGTTTCATCCTATTTCACCATGACATGGTTTGGTATACACCGTATCATGGTGTTCATATTCTTTTAAAATATTTTAATTTTAACTTTTAACACAATTTTTCACTGACTTCCACCACTCCCCAACTAATTATCCTAAAAAATAGCATTTTTTTGGATATTGTTGTCTGATTATTTACCTTATAAATATTTAATAAAAATTTTCTAACTAAAAAATGGTTCAAAAAATAAACAAATAGATTTTTTTGAGTTTTTAAAACATACCAAGGTTTCCTATTCATCAACACTTTAGTTATAGTGTCAATATTGATATAACTTGTGTTCATTAAAAACATTTAATGGAGGAAATGTAACCTTGTAAGAAATTTTCCATAAAGAGATCTAAACATTATGTATTAACCTTAAATATTATTTGATACAACATTTGAATCTTTATGGATTTGTAAGTGTTTTTTTGATCACCGTGAAGTGTCACAACCAACATGAAATAAATTTTTGATGAAATATTTTCAAATAATTGTAAAAAATAAATATATAATCTTCTATAAAGGGTGTTATTTAATTTATTTATAGATCATATCACATTATGAACTTATCCTAGTTTATTCTTGAATCTCATAAGCATCCCTTTTGGTTTCCTTCAATCCATCTAGCTACAAAGGGATCTTATTCTGATTTTGTGGAAAATATACATTAACTTTTCTTTTCATAGGAAAATATAATCTATGTTTGAGCCCTATATGAAATTATTATAACATTATATAGATGAGAATAAATAGATATGTAATATATTTTATTTTAAAGTATGTGAACTATACTAAAAATGCATCATCAAGATTGTTTCTCCTTCTCAAAAATACTATTTTGTCCATCATTTATATTATCTTCTTATTATAAAATTATATTTTACACTATTTTATAGCTTATAAATAGATATTTTATTATATTAAACTCTATATTTATACTAAATTACCATTAAAATATGTTTTTTAAAATATATAACAAGATCACTTATTAGTAACTCAAGGTTTCCAAAAAAAAGAAAATATGTTTTCCATTAAATATTTTATAAATAAATTCATTTTATACCTTGTTATTAAATTATATTACACCCAACCTATCATGTAAACCAAAAAAAGAATATATATGTTTTAAAAAGAGTAAGGTATGGATAATGTGAAATAAATTTCCCACACATTAAATACTTCAACTTAGAGAATGGGGTGTTTATTATTTTGATTTATTTTTCTAATATTTATGATGAATTAGCATTAATTGAATCCCAAAATAAATTCCCATATATATTTATAGATAGTTCAAAAAATATTTCCACTTTACAAAAACATAATGACTGTTATATTAATACTATTATGTTATATAGTAGTTAATAAATTGAAAAAATATGCAATTATTTCCCCTCAAATGTAGACTGACATAACCAAATACTTCTATCTCTAAATTTATTTTTCATAAAAATTTATCATCTAAAAAATAATATGTTGTGTCATAAAATAATATATTCGTTTGGTTATAAGTGTAGTGAGGGTATATGGTCAATATTTACATATAATAGTAAAATTTATCAAACAAATGATAAGCTTCCAAATTATCGTAAAATAATTATTTATTTTGGAACTCATTATCAGTATAAATATTCTAATAATCCACTACATTGTTTAGTGTCAACCAAGAAAAGTGAATAACAAAAAAAATCCCTTTTAATATTTTAATATGGTTTAAAAAACTTCTCACAATAGTATCCATCAGATAACACATGGGTTCACATTATTTTTTTAGAAATTATCACAAAGTGGCATGATTGGTATTGATTAATAACATAGAGAGTAAAAAATAAAATTAATAATATCAAAATAAAAATATAATTACTGGATTCTCATTATTTTTTGTGGTATTATTGATTTTTGACTCATTTGAGAATGCAACATGTATATTATACAAGTACAAAAAATATGATCAATCCATTATCCCAAAGCATATCTTATATGGAAATTACTCACATCACAAATCAAGTCCAAAGTGTTTCACCAATCCAGAGAGATAATGTTTATATTAGATATAAATTCATTTTAATATTTCAAATTATTCCTTAAATTATTTATCAATGTTTATTGGAACATCCATTGACTATATTTGGGTGATTGGTCAAGTGATATTTGAACAATACTTGACAAAATTGAACTAGAATATGTCTTTTCCCTGAGTTCTTTGTATACTATTTACTATGGTTGGATATAGTAACTATGGTATCACGTTTATTTTTACTAGGATAATCACTTTTACTTTATTTTGTATCCCCTCTCCAAAGATAGTTCCCTATTGAACTATGAACTAGATCATTTACTAATTGAGAAAGAAACACTCTTCCTCACATTGTTTGAGTACCAAGTCTTGGTTATGAATGAATACCTAGAAAAATATCCCATATATTGAGTACTTATCCTTGAATATCTTAAAATAATCCTCCACCATGTTGTGAAATATGTGTGACACACAGCATTGAAATTTCATTGGGTTAATACACATGACATATATCATGTGATGATAAAAAAGGGTTTATAAGGAAAGTTAAATGTCATTTTGGATTATTATATTAGATATATATATATATATAAACTTGATTAACTATATAAAAAGTTATATACATCATTAATGGTAAAAAATTAAAAAATTATCCATAAATAGGAATATAAAGTGGTCCTTTCATAATATAGAATTTTTATTCTGGTAATCAATGCATACTATAAATTCCATAAAAGTCCATATTGGTATTAATTAATTTTTCTTACTTTTTATATCCATAATTTATCCCTTATTTGAAATTTTATAAATATGCATGGCTCATTCACTATTTAAAATTGAAATCATGATTCTCACATCAATGATATTTTTACCTTCGATTTTACTAACTTCTTCAGTAGTGGTATACGTGTACTTTATAGTTTTTAACATAGATTTGTTCCTTAATATAGTAATAAACTATGTGTATAAATAGTTTCATTAGTTTACTTTATATTAAAAACATCTCATTATATAACCTGATTCTTTTTCCAAATCACTTATAAAATATTAACATCTTATTGTTATAAAAAAAATGATTATTGGTAATTTTTGGTAAGGTTACTCTTTCACCAAAAAAATTATACATAAATAGTTTTGGATATTGATTAATGTGTAGCTTTGATGGCTTGATGATTAAATAGATAAACACACAGCATTAGTCCCTTAATAATTGTTTATTAACTATATATCTCTATCTTCTTATTCATCCTCCAAAATTTTAATTTCTCATTTTTCCCACTGTGTCATCAATTATTTTCATCATTTTATCATATTACTCTTAATAAAAAATCATTAACAATGAATGATCATTATCAGTAATGATAACAAGTAATTACTAAAATTTATATCCATTTTAAATAGATTTTGTATGATCAAATATGACTTTCTTATCAAAATATCAAAAAATCATTTTCCCTTGATCAATGAAAATCAAGAATTTCCACATTTCTAGGAATGGGTTCAAAAGGATAATGGGGGAATAACCCTATTCTTCCATTATTTTAATAAAAATATTAGTGGGAATGAAAATATTTTACTCTTTTATAATAACACATTTAAGAATTACATGGGGGTGATTCATTGAGAAATTTTTGAGTTATAATGTAACCCATATTTTCTTAGATAAATGTATCCCAAACTTGTGAAATACATTTTGTGGAATCAATCTAACAACAACTCCCAAGTGGAAAAATTCCTTCCCAAATGTACATGATCAAATTCTATATGGAATTTTTGAACATCCCATATCTATATTATTTGTATCTATTTTATATTGAACAATAAAGCATCACTATTTAGTAAAGGAGGTTTCATTTAGATACCCTAATTTAATTTTACCAGAAAAAACCTCTATTAAGAAATTTTCATACATTGGTATTTAAAAAATTTCACCAGCGAAGAGTTTGAAGATATAAATATACATTAAAAACTGATGGAATTTCATATATTTTCTTTATGTCATGTGTTTTCTTACCTTATCTAATAATGTTTGAGTGTCCTTGTTTATATATCACACTTCTTATTTTCCTCTATATTTTCTTCTCTATTTTCACATATATATTTTACTAATTTCCCAATATCCTAATCCTCCTCACTGTTCTCATCAATATATCCTTTAATTTCTAATTTTTCTAATTCCATTCATCCAAATATAAAATTAATTCACTAAATATCACGATCTATGAATGGTTATAGCCTTTTAATAAACCATTTAGTTTTTTCCATGATAAACAGTAGAGTATTGAGTGATTTATCAAAAATAGTTAACAAATTTATCTAACTTGATACTCAAGATTAAAGATATATGATTGTTGATTCATCCATGAATTCTCTTAATTTGTCATTTTGTTTTATGAATTTTTAATAAATGTTATAAATATTTGCAAGAGAAGGTATTTTATATTTTGGTTGTGGATAAATCTATATTAAATAATTATTGAATTAAACATTAGAATGTGGGAATCATTTTTTAAAAGGTCTTATACCTCATGGTGTAGGGCTGTATCTAGGTGGAACAAGATTTATATTAATTTTTAATGAATTATTTGTTGGATATAACATATATTTGGATCTATATTAGGATTCACCATCCCCCAATAATAATATTGAAATTTTGTTTAGTTTAATTATAAATCATCTAATTATAATAAATTTACTTTTTATATTTTGATATAGGCATACACTCTTGGTTAGAACAAGTCCCTCTACACATCTTAGTAGATTTTAAAATGGGATTTGGTATTAGAGGTAGCGGTTGAGTAGGTAAAACCAATTAAAAAATATCCATATTTTTTTATTGTGCCTCTATATGGGTATCCAAATGATTAATCTCATCCACTTGATGTATTATTCTCTACAGTTATCCCAAATCAATTTTTAAATTATTAGAATTATTAGATATTTCATCATGGAGGTCTCATATGATATCAAGAGTTTTATATGAAAACACTTGAATATCTAATATATCAACAATAAATTGAGACATTTGGTGTAATTATATGTAAAATGTTTGAATTTGAATCCAAAAATCAAATATAGGGTGCATAAACATTGTCAACAGGTCTTTGTAACAATACCATGATTCAAACAATTATTATTTATCATTTTGAAAAATGTTTTGTATTTTATTACTTATATCCACTGACTTAGATTTTGGAAAGTATTTATCCAAAAATTTCTTCCCTAATAGGTCCAAATATATAATGGAACTGAGTGAAAAAACATTAAATGAATTGTTTACCCTTTCTATGAGTGAATATATATTTTTAATCAAATTTATTGAATATATTGAAACTTAATTAGGCTTATGTAAATAAAAAATAGCAATGAAGTTAAATTAATTTTCTAGAGGATCTTTAAATTTAAACCTAAAAAAAAAATTCCCATATTTTTTATTATCTAGAGAATACTAGGATTGAACTTGATTTTTTTCTTTAATTTGAGGTTTCATAATTATTAGGAATCCTCATTAACAAATTTGAGACCATATTCTATGGTTATTCTACGATCTTTCAACTGTTATACACATTATTAATATTCCTCATAGGTGAAATTTTTGTGAATTTTATGATTTAAACCAAGGTGATTTTATTTATCCACACAATCTCATCATTACTGTAAATGGTAATACTCGATCTTGGGATAATATTCATTAAATTAACTACAATATAGACTCCTTAAACGTTTCTACATGTGTCTTAAAAATGAATTAATAAAATTTTAAAGGAAAATAATAAAAAACATGAAAGTAAAGAGAATAAAAATAAAAATAGAAATAATATAAGAGTATTCTTGACATAATCAGTATGTATCTCTTACACTTACATCAAAAAATTTCTCTTGTAACAAAACCAAACACATATCCAATCTGAGGGCATCATTACTTCTCACGGTGGAAAAATGGAAGAGATCGAGATTTTGGTGAAATGATTATTTTCAAATAAATTTAATCTTTTTGATATTTTTTTACACAGAAATTAATTTCTATGTTTTGTTACATTTAATAAAGAGTTTATCTTATGATACACACAACACCAAGTTTAAACAAAACATGAAATTCTATTAAAATATTATTATTTAGTATGAAAGTTATCACATAAACATTGGAATAAAGTGTATGAATAAGAATAAATAAATTTTGAAAAAAATATTTTTTTTTAACATGTATATAAAATGAATTATGTGGTGACTAAATAATTTGAAATGAAAATATAAACCATTTAAAAATAAATGAAAACATTTTCTGGAAAACAATTTTTATGAAACAAAATGGATTTTACGTTAATAAATTTAATAAATAACTTTTAATGGATTATTTTAATAAAAGTTATATATTATATATTCAATAAATTTTTTAAACATTCATATTAGGTGTTTTATAGATGATAGATAAGAATATATCTAATTTTACACTTAAAAATTGTATTTTTCTAAAAACCAATTTTGTTGCCTCTTGCACACTTATTATAAAAATAAATTTTGACTCTTTTAGAAAATTTATTTCAAAAAATTAAAGTTAATTTTTGAAATCATCATTTCAAAATTATATTATAGTGAATTTTTTAGAAGAGAAATTTTTGATGAATAGTGAAAAATACTGGTTTTTATTAAGAATTATAATTTATTTTAAATAATTAATAAACTTAAAAATTATTTTAATACGATTTTAAAATAAAAATTAGTTCAATTATATATCTATTAATCCAATATATGTTATTATAATAATTTTATTATTTAATTTAGATATAAAAACATTTTAACCATTTTGAATATTTTTTCTTTGAAAACCTACTTTATCGTCGCGTATGTGAGATTAATTTAAAATTTAAATTTTCCACTTCTAATAATAGAAATTGTAAAAATGGATTAAATATCTTTAAAAATAATAATTTATATTATATAATAATTTAAAATTAATTTTTTACCATAATGAATTGTAAAAATAGTAAAACTTATTTACCGTGGTTAAGGTAAAAATAGGTTTACTGAGGGTTAAACTAATAAAATAAAGGTAAAAATGACTATAAAACTTGTAAAAATCATATTTTATACTAATATTTTAATATTATAATTAAAAATTTAGAATATATGGTCATTTTTAATCTTTTTTATTTTTAATGACTTTATTATTTTGGATTATTTTAGGAAATTCCTAAGTAGTTTCCAAGTGCACTCATTTCCCCCATTTATAAAATGCCACCACCACCCTTCAATAATTCACACCTATCAAGCTTTGTAGTTTAGGAAAAACCTAATACAATACTTCCAAAAAACACTTCTCCATGTTCTAGAGCTTATGGTGTTCCCAAAATACCTACACTACGGCCCTTAATAAGAGAATTAAAGAAGGAACTTCTCAGTGAATGTAATTGTCTTCAATAAGACCCTTATTTTTATTTATTATATTTCCAAATTAAATTATGTATTAACACTTAAAATATAACAAAAACATTTTATTATATATAATTTTATGTTATTATGTTAATTTCATAACCTATATCCTTCTCTACATCCATGAAATGGAAAATGAAACTGTCGATCTTGTGTATGACAGACTACCACCTCATGAACCGATGTTATTCATTTTCCATCACCAAATCTAATGGATAGATATAGTGATAGATATAATATTTATATATTATATTTATGATATTATTATACTTATGTAACCTTTATATCAAATATTAATTCTTAATTTATATTCCATGGGAATACGATAACATTGTTCATGTGTACGGAAGACCACCATCTTGTAAAGTGATGCAGTTTGTTCATAATTTACATGGAAGATAATAAGGATTATTTTAATTAAAATATGATATATATATATATATGACATAAAAACAATTATTAAATTTTAATATATTATTTATATTTATTTATTCCAATCTGTAAAGAAAATGGAAACAACGTTCATGTGAACATATGACTTACCATCTCCATGGAAGGTGTATTTTATTTTCTATCTATAAATTTTATAGATTTATATTTATATATATATATAAAGAATATATATGATATCTATATCATTTATAAAATTATGGATATGAAGTAACTATAATAAAATTAAGAGGATAAAAAATTAATCAAAACATACCCAAAAAATAAAGCAATTATTTCCCGAAACATTACATTAAAATGGAATTGTTAATAAACACGTAATAACATATCTTAAGTAAATAATTTATTGAATGATATATATAATTAATTTTTAATAAATATATGTATAATAAACTTTTATTTATAATTTAAGTGGTTCTAACATGTCCAAATAATGTTGAAACAAAATGTGAAGTATTTCTAGTATTCATTTTATTTTTGGGAGACATAGGAAAATTCACCACTCATTTATTTAATGTGATGTATATAATTCCAATTTTAAATGTTGTGTCATGAATATAATAATTTTAATTATATTTAATGTTTAATTTTATGTTAATTTTTATTGGGTATTAAATCCAATATATTACTAAAGCAAAAAGGGATTTCCATCTCACTTTTATTTTCTGTGAGACACATTCCATATTCATGATGAGTTTATTTTGTGTTATGTATATACTTCACATGAATATATTTTATGATTATTATCCTGAAAATTATTTGGTATTACATATCCATTTTATGAATTCAATTTTAGGGGGTTTATGATTCAAAGTTTTCCAAAGTGGCAAGGTATTTTTGTCTCAATTTCCATTCCTTGAGATATATGTTATGTTATGAACCTATATTCTTCGTATGGGGGTGTATATACAACCCCTTTAAAAATTAAAATCATGAATTCATTTATTCTCATTATATTTTAAGTATAATTTAATGTTATTTCTTTCTAGGTCTTATAATTAAAATTTACCAAAGTGGTAAAGATTTCATGTTACAGTCTCATCGTTTATCATGATGGTTTATAATTATGTTTGTGATGAATAAAATGTTATGATCCATCTCTAAATAAAATCATTAATTTTATTATCCTCTAGTTATTTTATAAGAATAAAATTTTCCATTCATTTTACTCTATTTATGTACTCAATAGTTCAAAATAATTTTTTCAATAAAAATGTTCTTTATTTCTCTCTTCTGTCGAAAGCCCTTTTTTCATCCAAAACTATGTTTTATAAAAATGTTTTCAAAAATGTATTTAACACTAGTAAAATTATTTTTTAATGAAAATTTTACCAAAATTTTACTTTTTTTAGAAATTTTTTCAATGTAATATTCATGTCATTTTCCAATAAATTCTCATTTGTATTTTACCAAAAATGTGAAAATAATCTCTATTTTAACATGAATGACATGAAATAACTTTCCTTACATCAAAATTATTATTTTATTTAAATAATAATTTATAAATTTTCAAATTTATTTTCAAAATAAAAGTATTTTCAAATTGTTTTATGTTTTAAAATTTTATTTTTTAAAGAGGAAAGGTTATTTTCCTCAAGAAATGTTTTAAATGTTTCTTAAAGATTCATTTATATGTTTCAAAGTTATTTTCAAATGAAATTATTTTATAAAATATTTATGTTTTAAAAAGTTTATTTTAAATCCAAAAGGATTTTTTCTTCAATATATGTTTTAAATTATTTTTAAATATTCATTTATATTTTTTCAAAGTTATTTTCAAAGAAAAGTTATTTTCCTCAAGAAATGGTATCAGTAATATTTCAAAACAATTTTCCATATAATATGATATCCTTTGATATAAATTATGCTTTACTAGGGATATTATCCAAGTAAAACATTCTCATTTTTTCTCTAAATGGTTTATGATTATAATTACAAGATGTTTATGAAACCCATTTCTCTTCAATAGGTTATACCATGATAAAATGCTTATGAAACTCGCTTCTTTTCATGAGGTACGTAATGATGAAATGATTATAAAACATATCTCTTTTCCATAGGTTATGATACAATAAAATGTTTATAAAACCCATTTCATTTCATGGGTTATTATATGATGAATATTTTATGATCTCATGGCATAAATACTTATTATTTTCATTATTTTATGGGTGGGAGGAACACATATATATAATTATTTGTGTAAATATTTATATCTCATGAGATAAATAGGGTTGGAATGGGGAGTGAACTGGGTTCAGTAAGTTACTTTATCTACTATGATGGTCTTGGGACTAAACCTTAAATACTATGTTGGTTTAGGTAGTAAAAACATTTCACTATGATAGCCTTGGTAGTGAGCCTTGAATAATATGGAAATGATTTTCTACACTTTTGTGAATGCGAAAATTTTATGTCTTATACTAATTTTATTCATGTATGGATCATGTTATTTTATTACCTTATGATTCATGTATTATAAAATTCCAATATTTATTCCATGAGTCTAGATTATTATCTTTGATATAAATGGTATAGTTTTCACATGTTATTATCATGTTATCATACCCTTATGTTCATGTTATTCTTACTAATCTCCCTTGTTTACCTTTACTGAACATATAATCTCACCCTTTCTTATATTTGTTTAACAATGTTATAAATAAATTTATTATGTATGATATGTTTATGATGGGTTTTAGTTATTAAAAACATAGTGAGAAATTATGTAGCTCACTTATGGACTAGTTTTTTATTTTAAAAAGTTTCCAAAGTCACGATAACTTTATAATCCTTAGGAATGTGTTCATGTAATTAAAGGAATATTAATATAAAAATATGTAATACCTATGTATGAAAGCCCTGGGTCATAATAGTTAGTATTATAAGATAGGTTTAGTTATCCTTTTGAAACTAGGATATGAAAAATTTAGTGATATCATTAAAGATATGATTGATGATAAGTCTATATATGTTTCAAAGTATAGGAAAATGCCCTAGAATTTTGATAAAGGATTGAGAGAGTGGTTTATAAGAAATTAAATCCTTGTCTGGATAAAACAAGTGGATGTGGATCTTGAATATATGAACCTAGAGGTAATAAGTATGAAAAGGTATTATTGAACTGGAGTCGATCGTTACTGTGTGCATGATAATGGGATTTACTTCACACCTAGTTTTACACTCAAGGTGGATATGATTTGGAAATTCACAAACACTTGAAGAAAAATCAAGAAGGATTTTAATAATGAACATGAATGAACTAGGTTAAGCCTAAGGTTCTATAGATTTAGAAGGTGTCATGATTTGGATATCTTATACGTGATTTTTTTAGATTATGTTGTTTCCCACTATGATTATTATTATTCATACTATGATTTTTTGTTAGTTTCAATGGATGGAACAAGAAGGAATCCTATAAACATTGAATCTGATAAAAAATTTAGAGACTATGAGAAACCAAATTAGATGAAGACTGGATAGATATATGTAATTATTATTACTAATCATATGTCATAATATATCATTAACAATGTGAAAATTGTTTAGATTCCGAAAGATTCAAATAATTGGCAGGTTAACTTTTATGAAAGTTTGTGTAGTGATGAATAGAGAGGGAAGAATATTTATCTTCCAAAATTTCAAGAATATAATAAGAAGAACCTATAAAAATATTTATAATATAGGTGGATATATTATATATGTGGAAAAGAAGGTTATAGAGTGAGAAATTATTGAGGAGTTCAATTTCTTATATGTGGTGAACTTAGGAATTATCCAATTCAATTATCTAAAATAAGGGTTAGACCGTAGACCATAGAAATACATATGTTATTCCAACCAATTAAGTGAAAGTATTGAAGTGTGTATGTATTTGTATTAATGATTTATTATGTGGAAGTATTTAAATATTGTTATTTCAGTTATAATAATCACAAAACACCAAAGTATTATATTAATTTTATAAGAGTATATGTATTCATATAAGATTAACTTAAGAGTTATTGATACCATCATGGGTTTATGAGTTTGAGGTTGATAATAAGTTCAAATTAATTGAAAACCCATTTTGGATTTTATGTGATGAGAGTTAATCAATAATAGGAACGTTTTAAGAGACATTTATGAAAATAAAACCCAGTTTTGTATATGTTTTATTGAAAAATTTATTTAAGGAGGAAGGAATTTACACTTTGTGGACATATGATTAAAGGTAATGGTAACATTTACGGTTTATCTTATCATTTATACTTAAGTAATTATGGATTTTAGTCAATAACCTTACAATGTTAACACACTTCATTACTATATGAGAAGATATTTCTCTAGATCTTCTCACTAGAATATACATTAAGGAAGTGGTAATATTTCATGGAGTAGTACATTCTATTTCATCTAATTGGGATCTGAATTTAACCTTGATGTTTTATTAATGTATTTATAAGGTTATTATTATAGAGTTGAGTTTTATTTTTATGTATCATATTCATATAGATGGTAAGTCTAAGGGAACAATTCAAAACCTATAGGATATGCTAAGATCCATGATTTCAAAGGTGGTTGGGATAAACACCACCCTCCAATTTAGTTTTATTACAACAATATCCTTCACTCAAGTATTCATAAGGATCTATATAAACCCATTTATGAAAATAAGTATTGAACTCTAACATATTGAAATGATGTTATCGAAAGAAAGAAATTGGGACATAAGATAGAAGATCAAGTGGAAGATAAGGTTATGTCTTTTAAGAAAACATAAGTGTGGTAAAAATTCATTAGAAATTTTATATGGATAGTCGATAACATGGTCTATAATTTGAAGTTGGTGAGAAGGTGTTTCTAAGAATTTATCTACTGAATAAAGATGGTAAAACTATTCCCTCTGTAGATAAGTCCCTTTTAAATAATAGATTATATCAAGATAGTGGCTTATCATTTGTCACTTCCACATACCCTCTCTTAGGTTCATGATGTGTTCCATGTATCGCTCATGAGGATGTACATACCCAATCCATCAAATGTATTGAAGTTAGAGGTCATACAAATAGAGATTGATCTTTCTTATGAGGAACAATTGGTGGGTATAATGGATAATATAGGGAAAGTTAATCAAAATATGACCACTCACTTGGTCAATGTTTTTTTTTGTGAAACCACCATCATGAGTGCTGCACCCCCGATTTTGGTAATTAACCCTTTATTTATCTATTTTATGTATATAATGTATTTGGTTTAAGTTTCATAAGGTTTTGATGAGTTTTAGAATTTTTGGGGGGATTTTATAGAGCTTAAAGGTTTGATCATCGTTAGTATAAACTGGTTAACACCTCCATGAAACTGTGAAAAGGGAAATAAAGGTCACTAGGTAGGTGCATGGTTGGTGCACAGTATGAACAAACCATGTATCAACCCTGGAAAAAACATAAAAAATGTAACAGAGATGCTAATAATGGTTGGTGAAGGGTTTTTCTAACCATGTTAGTCAACTGTGCGAGGGGTGTTTGGAGGCTATGTCTTGTGAACAGTTTGCACACTGTTTTCAAAATCGTGTGCCTAAACCATTCAATAGTAAAAATTAGATCCTCATTTTTTGTATATAATTTGAATGAACCCATTGAGAACTCATTTTTCATAAATATAACCCTAAGTCAAATAAATCTCCCTCTTAAGGCTATATATACCTTTCCCTTCAATCATGGATAAATCCATTGGAAAATCTTGGTGTGTTAGAGGTTGTATTCCTTGGTAATTTATCATTCTTTCTAGTTTTCCTTAGATTTCTTCTTTCCACCTCTCTTAGATTTATGTATATAATCCATTATAACTAGATCAATGTTTTTTAATTCAAATCATGGTGATATATGGTTGTTTTGTTGATAAGTAACTATATCTAAGGCCGATTTTTAAAGATCTATGCCAAGTTTATAGAGTTTTTGTGTTGTTCTTCGATTTAGCCTTATTTTATGAGGTATAAGGATTCACTCCCAACTCCAATTATTAGAACATAAAGGATTTATTTAAAATTGATTTAATTTATTGATTTTAATTATAAAATTGATGTGAAATGTTGGTGGAAATACTCTTTAGTGATGGTTTATGGAATTGTAGAAATTGGTTCTTTTGTGGAAAGTAACTTTTTATGTGATTTTAAAATGATGATTTTAAAATGGTTTTTTGATTTTTATTCATAGAAAATTAGTTTAAAAATGTTTTCAATAAAAGGATTATTTTATTTAAATGGTTTGGAATAATCTGTTGGAATGGTTTTTGGCATAAATTCTTGGAGTGTGCTCATTTTCATATGGGATGGATAAGGGTGCGAACTTTCCCCCCAATAAAAATGGTTCACCTAGTTATGGATTGGTGAAAGAATGAGTCACCACTCATGAGTATAAGGAGGTATATGTCTACATGTATGTGTGTATATATGGAATAGAATAGGTTATTCCAAATTGGGATTTGATAAATGATTTTAAAACAATCATTGGTTTCTTTCCGTATAATTACTTTAGTTTAGATATGAACTATTGATATGAATTTTAATTGATTTATATAAATTTTTTATATAAATGTGCTAAAATTTTCTATTATAGTGGAATTAGTAGGGAAGTCATTGGGGAAATCCTATTGAGTTTTATACACTCCCCATGTTTGGTCACTTTTGGGATTTCGTATATGTTTTATATAAAGACATAGGTAAAGTATAGGTGTCCCAATTATTTAGTGATTCATCATGATAACCCACTCATGTATTGTTAACTCGGATCTAAGAGATTGTTGGTAGTCATTTATGGAGGCCTTGGTTGTGTTTGGGTTTTGTTGGTTTTTGTTTTCAGCTTTGTACTCTCATATAGTTCATGGTTTTAGTTTGCATTTTTTTAGTTGGTTATAATTTGACTTGTATTACATTTTACTCGTGCATCATATAGCATATTGTTTGGTTGTAGTTATCTTGGTTTGGTTATTTTTTTTATCCAAGGTAGAATCATACCCCTATTTCTTATGAATAATTTAGTATTTATTTCCATAATTTGGTGTCTTAGGGATGTCCCCTAAGGCCTAGTAATATCACTACATCTTTCCAAGACAATAGGTGAGGGATAGGATGTTACAAATGGGTTTAGTCTTGGCTAGTCTATCTTTTATTTTGGAAAAAATGGCAATAGTTTATGAGTCTTGGTGTTGGAAAATCATTCCAGTTTAGTCCTTGACTTGGGATGGTATCAAGGGGTAGGATCACAACAATATGAAATTTAGAGCATAAAAAGGTGTATCTAACCTATTTATGTTGAACATAATGTTACTAGGTATTTTAAGGTACATGAGTGTTTTGAGACACTCATAGGTGTTGTAACCTCAACATTATGGGTTTAGAAAAACTGAAGAGAATGACCTGAATTGATAGATATGACTTCCCACTAGGTGTTAATTTTTCATTTTGAGTAATGATTTATGATTTTGAGAAAAATTTTAGATTGTTTAAAATAGTTGAAAATGTCTTTATTTTCAAAATCATGGTGGAATTTTAAAAAATGGCATGAAAGGGGAAAATGTTGAATTTTGGAAATCCTTGTTGCGATAGGTGTGATTTGGTACATTTGAAATGGATAAGCCTTAAGTTTCTATAGAGTGATATTAAATGAGATTTTATTTTGGTTATAGAAAATGGAATCAATTAGGTGAATAAGAAACCAACTAAAATAGGCTGTTGAAAATTTTATGGCACCTGATCCACATGTGAACCAGAAACTAGTTTAGAGTAATTTCCACATTTTTCAAGCTATGGATAGAGGAAATATAATGGATGAAATGATAAAGTTAGATCATCCTATTCAGTTCTAGAAAAAGAATCCACCCATATTTCAGGGTGATTTAGGATTGGATAATGTAGTAGCGTGGACTAATAGAACAAATTGAATCTTTAATTTCCTAGGTACACCAAATACGTTGAAAGTCAAGTTATCAGTGTACATACTAAAGGATATTTCATTCCAATGGTGGGATTTAGCTATTTAGGAAAAATTATACCAAGAAATTACATGGAAGGTTTTTGAAGAATTTTTCAACAAAATTTTTTATCCACACACATTCAGGATTTATATAATGACAGTCTTTTTTAGATTGAATTAAGAGAACCTATCAGCGGAAGAGTATGTGGATAAATTTATGAATGTATTTCTCTTTTCACCCAAAGTTTCTGAAAGTGAATACTTGAAGGTATACATTTTTAAATTTGGGTTGAGGATAGAGAATTTCTCAAATATTTCCATAATTTTTATAAAGAACTATACCAGAATGGTCAAAGGAGTAAAAGTGGCAGAAAGATAAATATCTGAAACTATGGGTGAAGGAGGAATTTTGATACCTATGGGAAATAGTGGGAAATATAATTCTAGGAATAAATGGAAGATAGACAGCAATTTACAAGGTAGTGGTATGACTCAGAATCAAATAGTTGCATCAGTGAATATTACTCCAATACCTAATGGTAAGATGAAATGTTTTCAATGTGGTTTATTTGATCAGATAAAGTGATATCTTATAACATCCCACAGATAATGTCACAATTTAAAATATATGAGGAATCTTTAGTAATATTTTCATAGTGCTCGAAGGTCAGGTTCTAGGGACACATCTCATGTTTCGTAGAAATCATATGCTTTGATGGGACAAGGGTAGAAAAGTAATTCTTATTAGAATAACCAAGATATCCAAAGTGATTTGAGAAATAACATGACTCCTCAAGAATTTCAATATCAATAGGGAAATAATGAACAAAGTGAAACGAGTAAGCAATTATATGGGGTTGAGAATGTGATTGTGGATGACCAATCAGGACCATAAATGGTGGGAGGTAAGATTCATTCAAATTATAACCTTATTAAATGTTTATTGGATATTGGTGTATCCCATTTATTTTTTTATTCTCATGATACTGATCTTCTAGGTTTTCAGGTTGAGATGATGTCTATATTTTTTAAAGATCAATATCTTCTTAGTCAAAGAGAATATCAAGACTTTATGTACAAATAATTTTCTATAACTTTAGATGAGAATAAATTGATATAGGATTTATTTATGATTTATATCTATGTCTATGACATAATCTTGGGTATGGATTGGTTGAATATGTTCAAAGCTCACACTAATTATTATACATGAAGGTTTAGTTTTACGACTGATGATAGCATCGAGAATCTCTTTAGAGGAGAGTATAGTGTAAAGGAAAATGGAATAGGATGGCTGGAACTAGTGGTTGGAATGATATCATACCATTTTGTAGTGATAAATTATAAATCAAAGGATGATATTGGGGATAAATATTTTCTAGAAATTGTTGATATATTTCTAGAGTTTTTTCTTGAGAATTTCTCAAGGCTGGCACAAAAAAATAGAAGTAGAGTTTAAGATTTATATACTAATAGGGAACAGTACTATCTCACTTACGTATTATCATATGACACCAATAGAATTAATGGAATTGAAATTATTGTTGTAAGAGTTGGAAAGAAAATGGTTCATTCGGCCTAGTAAGTCTATGTGAGCAACAATGGTATTGTTTGTGAAAAATGTAGATTAAACTCTTAGGTTGTGTATATATTATCATAAACATAACTAAGTTATGATAAAGAATAAGTATCTACTTACATTAATTGATGGTTTATTCCATCGATTGAGGGGATCCTAGTGGTTTTCAAAAATTGAATTGGGTTCAAGATATCACCAATTATGGGTTCAGAAGGAGGATGTTCCAAATTTTTTTTTGGAGTAGATATGGCTATATGAGTATGTGGTTATACCTTTTGGTCTTAAAAATGCACCAAATTTATTTATTGAATTCATGAATTGTATATTTCAAAGGTATCTGGATTCCTTTGCGATGGTGTTTGTGGATGTCATGTTGGTGTATTAAAAGAAAAGGGATGAGCATGAGAAACACTTTTTGACAGTTTTCTATATCTTGCAGTATCATCATCTACATGAAAAACTTTCAAAGTGTTATTTTTGTTTACGAGAGTTATATTTATATTGTCATGTTATCTCTTAAAAAGTTGTTTATGAAGATCCTAAAAAGACTGAGGTCATGATCTCTTAGTAGCCACTAAATAATGTATATGAGATATGTAGTTTCCTTAGTCTAGATGGTTATTATCAATGTTTTTTTGTACTTTTCATGATTATATTAACAAATTATAGATTTGAAAAGGAAATATGATCCATTTTAATTAAATTAAGAGTTTAATATATCTTTTAAGATCTTAATGTTTACTTTAGATAAGCACTGATATTGGTTTTTCCAGAAATAAGACAAGGGTATGTGGTGTATTATAATGCATTAAGATCTGGGTTGGGATATATTATAATGCATAGATATAATGTTGTTTCTCATAGATCATAACAATTGGAATTACATTAGAATAAATACCCAACACATGATTTTGAATTACATGTTTTAGTCAATGATTTTAATTCATGATATCATTACCTATTTAGTGAGAAATTTATGGTGTTTAAAAATCATAAGAGCTTGAAACTTATTTTTTTCATTAATATATTTTAATCTAAGACAAATAAATGGATGAAGTATCTCTAAATGTTTGACTTTGACTTGATGTATACATAGGGTAAAGGGAATTTTGTGGTGGATACAATAAGCACAAATTCATATAGTCAGCTCGTGAAAGAGGCTTCATATCAGTGGTGGATGATTTTGGTGATATTCGACATGCACATGGATTATGAAGAATGAGGTAGTTTTAGGGTATTATTCCTAGTTTCTTTGGTTCCTGATTTAGAGAAGACATTTAAAGAGGCACAAACATATGATTCTAAATGTGTTACTATGAGGCCAAAACTCAATGGCGGGGAGACCATTAAGGGATAGAAGATGAATGGGTGTTTAACTTTGTGATTATGAGATTGGATACTTGTAACTTTGGAATTTTTGGAAAAATTATTTATTATTACCACCATTCAATATGGGTTATTCATCCTAGAATAAGTAACATGTATAAAAAATTGAAAGAACAATTTTGGTAGGTTTTCATGAAAATAAAAGTGGATGAGTTTTTTATGAGATGCCTCACCTTTCAATAGTTTAAGTTAGACCACTAGAGATCTGTGGGTATGTTTAAGTCTCTACATATTCTTGTATGAAAATGGGATTAGATAGCCTTAGATTTTTTGATATTTCTCCCAAGGATGGTTCGGAAACACAATGTCATATGGTTGATAGTGGATCGGCCTATGGAGTCATCCAATTTCATCCATATTCGTATATCTCATATGACAGATGAATTGTTTAAAATATATGTATGAGAAGTGGTAAAGAGGCTTGATGTACCACTTTTGATAGTATCGGATAGAAACATAAGGTTTATATATCATTTTTGGAAATCCTTAGAGAAATCTCTTATAACTTAGTTGACTATGAGTATAGTATATCATCCTCAAAATGATGGACAATCTAAAAGAATTAAAAAAATGTTGAAATAGAAGCATATAGCTTGTGATATTTATTTTGGTGGCTAATAGGAAGAGAATATACCATTAGTGTATTTTTCATATCACAATATTTACAAGGCCTCAAAACATACAGATCATTTTGAAGCATTGTATGGGATTCCCTGTCGTTCTCCACTTTGTTGGGTGGAAACATGTGAAACTTAAATGGTTGTACCAAACCCTAGGAAATAGATAATGGAGAAGATTCAGGTGATCTGAAAAAAATGGAGATGCCTCAGAGTTATTAGAAATATTATGTGGACCATTGTTGATTATTTTTGTCATTTGAGGTGAGTGATTATGTGTTCTTGAGAATCTCTAAAAGGATTTGGAATCTTCATTTTGGGAAGTAGGGAAAGTTATATCCTTGATACATAGTCCTTTTTTATATACATCAATGGGTTGGTGAGGTGGCATATCAGCTGAATTTTACACCATGGTTCAGTTTAGTGCATAACGTGTTTCATCTAACTTAGTTGACTAAGTATCATTATAATCTTATCTGTGTGATTATGTGGGATCACATTGACTAAGATCCAGATACTGTGTTGGTTCATGTGCCATTGCATATTTTGGATAGTTAATAAAAAGTCATATGTGAACAAATCATCGATCTAGTGAGGGTTCTTTTAAAACCATGGTCAGATTTAGGAAGAAAATGGAAACAATATTCATGCGTACGTACGACATACCATCTCCCTGAATGGCGTATTTCATTTTCCATATCTAACTCTTATAAATTTATATAAATACATATATAATGAATATATATGATATTTATATCATGGTTAAAATTATATAGATTATTAACCATTTTCAATGTAATATGACCAAAAAAATTACAAATCTAAATATACATGAAAAACAAAGCAATTATTGCTTGAAACATGACTTTAACATGGAATAGGTAAAAAATGGGTAATAAAAGGTTATAATTAAATAATATATGATATTATATATATAATTTTTATTCTTTAATATATTTATAAAAAAATTATTTTTATTATACAAGATTTTTAAACATGTACAAAAGAAGTTGAGACATATGGTAAGGGATAGCTAGTCTCTCTTTTATATTTGAGAGACGTATATAAATTCAAAACTTTTTACTTTGTGTGATATATATACTGCCAATTTGAAATGATATATAATTAATATACATATTTTAATGATATTTAAATTTTTATTTGATGTTATACTTCTTTTGGCATTATAATCTAAAATATTACTAAAAAAATAAGGTATTTGCATCTCAATTTTATTTTCAATGAGACACATGTAATATTCACCACGCATTTATTTTTTGTGTTTTATATAATGCACATAAATTTATTTTATGGCCCTTATACTGAAATTTATAAGGACTTATATATCCATTTTATTATTTTTATTTTAGGGGGTTTACAGTTCAAATGTTACAAAAGCGGTGTGCATGTTTTATCTCAATTTTCTTTCCTTGAGATATATTGTATAGTATACACCTATCTTTATCTATGTGGTGTATATAAATACCATTTGAAAATTAATATCTTGAATTTATTTATTATAATAATATTTTATGTTTCATTTAATTTTATTTCTTCATGAGTCTTATAATTAAAAGTTACCAAGGTAGTAATGATTTTATATTACAATCTCATCATTTATTAGGATTGTTTGTGATTAAAATTATAATGATAAAGTAATATAATAAATCACTCAAGAAACTCATTAATTTTATTATCATATATTTATGTTATAATAATACATTTTGTCTTTCATTTTCCTCTCTATGCACTCAAGTGTTAAAAATAATGTTTTGATAAAATTTGTCTTTATTTTACTCTTCAATTTAAATAACTTTTCTCACCAAAAACCATGTTTTATAAAAAGATTTTAAAAAAATGTTTTTAAAATTATTCAAATGATTTATTAAATAAGTTTTAACCCTTGTATTACTTTTTTTAAAAAATATATTAAAATTAATCTTCAGGTTTTTTTACAAATAACCCCATTTTCTTTTTTTTTGTAAATGTGAAAGGAACATTTGTTTTAACATGTTTGAAATGAATAAAATTTCCCTCCATCATGACCATTTTGTTCTTTGAATATTCATTTATATGTTTTCATGGTTATTTTCAATGAAAATGATTTTTAAAATATTTAATGTTTTAGAAAGTGTTTTTTAATGTGAAAATGTTATTTTTCCCAAGAAACCTTTTAAATGGGTTTTAAAGATTCATTTTTTACATTTTCATTATTATTATAACTATAATAATTTTCAAAACATTTTATGTTTTGATTTTATTTTAATTTTGAAAGTAAATTTTCCTCAAAAATGTTTTAAATGATTCTAAATCTTCATTTATATGTTTTAAATGTTATTTTTTAATAAAAGTATTTGGAAAATATTTTCGGAATTTTTAGTTTCAATAAGTTATTTTCAATGAAAATTTATTTTACTCAAGGAATTATCCAACTTATATTTAAAAATAATTTTATATATATGATGACATCCTTTGATGTTACTAATGATTTATTGGGGAGATTATCTAAGGATAACATTCTTATTCTTACTCTGAATAATTTATATTAATGGTGAGAATATGTTTATGAAACTCGTTTCTCTTCCATAGGTTATACCATGAAAAAATTCTGATGAAACCTACATCTTTTAATGGGTTATTCTATGATTAAATGTTTAAATTATTATGAAACCTATATTTTTTCCTTAGGTTATGATATAATGTAATGTTTATAAAACCCATTTAATTTCATGGGTTAGGATATGGTGGATGTTTTATGATCTTCTAGAACACATACATATGATTTTTATTACGTGATGTGTGGGACCTATCTCTCTCTCCAATTTATTGGTTAATGATTTATATTTTATGATATGGATATGATTGGAATGGGGAGTGAACCCAGTTCAGTAAGGGACTTTGTCTGCAATAATGGTCTTAGGAGTAAACCTTGACAACTAGTATAGCTTGGGTAGTGAACCCATTTCACAATGATATCCTTGGAAGTTATCCTTGACTACTATGGAAATGATTTTCAATGATTATGTTTATGCCATAATCTTATGTCTTGTTCCAATTTTATTCTCTCAAAGATCATGTTCATTGATTCCCTTATGATATATTTCTTATAAATTTCAAATATTTCTTCCATGACTCATGGTTATGATCTTTGAAATGTAGGGTACGGCTTTATCATGTAATTCTCATGTATCCATACCCTTATGTTCATTCCATGCTCACATATCTACCTTATTTACCCTTACTAAGAATTTTAGATCACCATTTCTTTTGTTTACTTTTACCAAGTTATAAAGAAATTTATTATGTATGATATGTCTAAAAAGGGTGATAGTTATGAAGAACATAATGGGAGATGACATAGCTCACTTATATACCAGTTGTTTATGTGTCCATGTTTCCAAAGGCACTATACATTTCTGATCCTTAAGTGTGTGTTTTTGTAAAGTAATTAATATTCATATAAGAAAATGTAATATCTATGTATGAAAATCCTGGTTATCTATAATTTTTTTTAATTTCATGATTAAATACTAAACTTATAATGATTATAATAGTATATTATTTAGATCATTTCCATGAGTATTATTAATTTAAAAAATTATTTTGACCCTATTTTTATCCATCTATTTTAACCTTTGAATATTAAAATTTATTAGGAAACTAGATTATAACATAATAATAATAGTTACTTAAGGAATGAAGTAATAAAATATATTCAAAGGATATCATTTTATAAAAAAACATTCTCCTTCATTACAATATAAATTCAATTAATTTTTTATAAATCTAGTAAAATATAATTAAAATTTTATTGGTAAAATCCATCATTTCTAGTAAAATTATTTTACATATTTTGATATGAGAAATAAAATTAATTAATAATTTTAAGTTGTACCTAAAATAGAAGATGGTAAATCAAAATTTTTACTCAAAATTTTATTCTCTCAATTTTCATTGAAATCCCCCATTAATAAATATATTAATAAAATAATAATTCACTAATAAAATAAGAATTATTGTCACATGAAAATTCCAAACTAAAAAAATATATATAAGAATGGATTCAATAGAAAAGTTAAGAAAAATAATCTTACTATTTATTAATTAAATATTAAGATACATTCCAATAATGATCAAATAAACATCAATCATCAATAAACAATAGATCTTATGAAATAAAATAATGGAAAAAATTAATGGATTTAATTTTAAAATACTATAACAAAGAAGAAAAAGAATCAAAAAATTAAACTTATTATATTATAAATAATTCATTAAATTAAATGTAATATAATAAAAACGTATTTGAATATCATAACAGAAGTGAAATAATCTTGTAAAATCTCCATCCATTATATAAAATCTAAAACACTAATATTTATATACAAAATCTGATCACAATTTTTTTTAAAGTGAAACTTATTAGTGTTTTTATCAAAACCATTTTTTTGGTAATTTAACGATGATCAATAAAAAATGGGAAGAATTCCATTAATTTATACACAATTATAATATTTTTAGGGAATGGAATATTAAAAAATATTCAATTTTTTTTGAATTTTATGAAAATTTGGGGATACAAATGATTTGATAACTGATGAATATTCCATATTTAAGATTCAAATCACAATACATTAGAAATGAATTTCCATAATTTACTAAAACATATATGTTCATTTTAGTTTTTCATTTGATAACATGGTTCACTCTAGTCAAAGTTTCTATTAATTTTCCTCAAATTCTATTGAATTCAAGGAACCATTGATAACACTATTTCATAGGGGCATCCATGGTTATTTCTATTCAATATCAGAATCCCTATCTTCAATGGTTAGGATAATCCATGACATACTTTCTTATAAACTCTTAATTCTACCTTTATAAAATATGGAAACGAAATATTTTACAGAACACCACAACACATATTTAGTCATTTTACTTCCTTCTTCTCTAAAGTTCTCAAATTCAAATACAATGGTCCAAAAATAAAATAGGCATCTGAATCATTATGAATAAGGCATAATAAACACATTTTCATTCAAAAAATCCATTTTTAAATTAGTGTAACAATAAATTATTAAATAAAAACATGTATTTGTGTTTAGTATGATTCTAATTGAAAAAAGTGAACAGTAGTTAGATTTTTTTATTATTTAGCATAATTTTAAATAAAATGATAATACCTTATAGATGTGTCTAAAAAGATGATATTTTGTGGATTATCTTAGAAATATATATTTTATTGTCTCACATATTTATAGGGAGGTAATTTCAATTGTAGATGATACATCCAACAAATAATTTTTTGTTTTTTCACTTGTTTGGAATAATATTTTACCTTCTAATTTGGTTAATATTCAATGATAGATAATTTTAAAACTCTAATTTTTAGAGATTTATAATTTTTTAATGTGATGTGGTTGTAAACATGAAAAGGGTTCATAAAATTTTCCTTTATGATTTAATCCAATATAATGAATCATTTATTTTGTATTCCAATTTCCATTATTTATTTTAACTATGTTTAATTAGATTATTTTCTAGAAATTGAAATTATATTTTTATTTACTAACAAAATTATAAATAATATTTACTTAGGATTTACCTACACCAATTTATCATTATATATTATTGTGAATTAAATCTATATATCTATAACATATCTCATTCATAAATAATAGATTAAATATTTTCATAAAAGTAAATATATTTATGAAAATATAAATTTGAATTTTTATATCCAATTAAAAAAATAAACAATAATCCATATTTTATAATAATTTTATATGATTTGTTTTTTTTTCAAATTCTCACCCAACTAACACACTAATAGAGACATAATCTCATAAAACTAAAATAAATTCATTAAATACATTCAATGATATCAATACCATGAGTTGGGGATATAAATTAAAAGAAGTAGAATAGATAAAAAATAAAATATTTTTTTTATAATATTAGAGTAATTTGATTATAGGATTATGCAATGTATTGACCCTGGTACCACATACTAGTTCCCCAAACTAGTTGGTTACGTGGCCTTATGTGCCCCTCCCTATTTGGCAGATGCTTCCAAATAACCGCGAGGGTCTAATATATAACTTGGGGAGACTAAACCCTATTTATCAGAGCATCTCAACAGTGGAAAATAAATAAATAATAACAAAAATATATATCCAAAAACAAAAATAATTCCATAACCAATACAGACCAGTATCACATGATAAAAAAACATGAAACAATATCCATACTAAATCCATAGATATTTTATTCCATATAAGTGTTAAGTGTCAATATGAAAGACCCAAAATAAAGACACAATAACAACTCCCAAAATGGTTCGAACATCATTTTTAGTTCCTTCATCCATGATCAATCCGAACATAGGCATCTAATATAGGGATCTTTCCCTTATACTATGCTGCAAAGATGAAGTCTTTTCAAGTACCTATTAAGAAGATCATGTAAGGTGTGAGTACAACTTAGTTATCCACCACCAACAACATCTAAAACAATATCTAATCTATAATTGTGTATGAAATTTTATGAAGAATAAAGTACAATAAAATAAGTAAGAAGTTTTCAAAATTCATTATTCATTAATTAACCACATAATTACTTGGGTTTACAATGACACCCAAACCATCGATGCCTACTTCATCCCATTCCTAAGTTTTAACTATATATCATATAGGCAATCCCAATTATAAATATATCATGGTATTTCACTAATAATTTAACTCCAATTTCAAATCTAGGCTACTTGGAACTCCAGTACAATACTAATGTCTTGGGCCTAGAATGTCATGTCTAGCACCCCTTGGGTATTTAAAGCATCTGCCCCTATCTTACACTTCATTGTTATCACATATTGGATTTTGAATAATTAGTCCTCGTACTACACTTTTCGTTATTATATATGGTATTTTGAAGTTCCATATCTTATCCAACACTCTTCATCACATATATCACAATATTACATATTTCACATATTTCATATATTTCACATAATTTACATATTTCACATATTTTATATACATCAAGGTTAAGAATCATTACACTTCTTATCAAACATTATCATCAATGTGACCAATTTCAATTATCAATTAAATCATCGTTATTCACTTTAATGACATGGAATAATATGAAAATTTATCCATAAAACCATTTACTAACAGTTAATAATACAAACCACTAAACCCTTATGGTTAATAAAACCATCACTTAATTCCCATTAATCAATCAATTGAACATCCCATTATTCATGAATTCTACAAACACAACTTCAACCAATTTCATAATCACCTCATTTCATGAATTCCATGGTTCCATTAATTAATTAATTAATTAGTTAATCCAATTTAAGATGTGATTACAAAACATGGAAATATAAATTTCATAATTACATAAACACAATTAAAATCAATACTACATTAACTGATATTTATACAACCTACCTCAAGATTATTGAAAAACGTTCACCAAACTATAAAACCCCAAATTAAAGAAGATCGATCATGAAGAGAGTGGAAAAAGTGATTTTGAACCAAAACCTAGATCCAAGATCAAATAGATTAAGATCAAAGAAAACCTAGATCTAAACAATTTCCAATGGAGGAAATCATTCTTCCAAAAGATGAGAGTGATATGGTAGAGTGAAAGGAAACTAACTGGGAATGAAGACACTTACCTATAGAGAGAAAATCCTTCAAACAATACTTTTATTTGTCAAAAATTGGGTTTTAGGAGCCTTGAATCCCTTTAGGAGATTAAAAATTCATAGTAATTGTTTTAGAGTCGATATAAGGTGCTTAGGTATTACAAAAAATTGTTTAGGTATTTGAAATAAAATTTTTGGAGGAATAAAATCCATGCACACAGTTTCCTGGGCAGGGCTGTACGGTTTTCCAAACCGTGAACCTTAACCTTGTGCCTCTTCTTAGGAGTGCATGGTTTCTACCAAAAGGGTGCACAATTTGAAAAAATATAAACCAATCATAAAAATACCATCTCTTTGGGTTTGAATGGTTTTCTAGGATGGGAACAATGTTTCGGAAAACTGTGAACCAACTCTGCAATTCCCAAACAACCCCTAAAAACTTTCAAAATTAACTCAAACAAACCCAAGAGAAGATCCATCCAAATTATAACCAAAACAAAGAAAAAGAGTACCTAAATATGAGATCATGAAATCTCTAGAAAAGTTCAGGATCTTATAATCTCCCCACATTAAAATATATTACCCTCGATTAGTAATCCCTAGAATCATTATGATTTTGAGATAAAAAGATCAGACCACCAAGCCCCCATATCTTCTTTTCTCTCCCTTGTTTCATCCCAAACACAGACATGTTTCCACAATACTCAATATCAGCACATCCCATACCTGAAAAAATTTATCACTTTATCCACATCACGTATTGGATTCTCCTCAAAGGATACGTCAGTTTCAAGATCAACATCATCCATATAGATCACAAGAGAAGGGTCAGGGTGATACTGCTAAAGTTGTGACACATAAAAAACATCATGCATATAACCATACCTCTATGGAAGATCCTATAATTATTACACCAGCACGATTCTCTCCATGAACTCAAAAGGTATAAAAAACATGGTATCCAACTTTCACTACCTCTAAATCTTACAATGACCCAATATAAGAGACACCCAAATAAATACATGATCACCCACTATAAACTCAAGGAGTTATCAATGTCTTTCATCATACAACTTATGTATAATCTTATACATAGACATACATTTTTGAATCACATGAAACTTCTTCGACATCTCCTGCCCGAGACTCTGTCCAAATAGGTTTTACTCACATACCTCCATCCAATATAGAGGTGATCTATATGGCCTACCAAAAAGTTCCACATATTGTTTCTTATGATAATTTTCTTGATAATTGTTGTTATAAGAGAACTCAATGAGTTCTAAATGCTTGTCCCAAGATCCACTAAAGTTTAGAAATCATGATCATATCATATCCTCCAAAACCTGAATAGTATGTTCTGACTACCCATCTATTAATGGGTAGAAAATTGTATTGAGTAATACCTACATTCCAAGAGCCTTCTGCAAGCCTTAATAGAAGCACAGAGTAAAATTTGAGCCGCATTCTGAAACTATACACCATGGAACCCCATGAATATGAATTATCTCATTAATGTACAATTATACCAACTATTGCATATAGAAATGCTCCCATATAGGCATTAAATGTTCTAATTTGATTAAATAGTCCATAACCATCCAAATAGAATCATACATCCAAGGCATCTTCGGGAGACAAACCACAAAATCCTTGGTAACATCATACCAATTCCATTTCAGAATGGGAACTACTGTAGTAAACCACCATGTTATTGATTATAGGACTTCACCTATTTAAAATTCTACCATCATGTCACAAACCTTGCAATATCGTTTTTCATATATGACCACCAATATTGTCGATGTAGGTCATGGTACATTTTGGTCAAACTCAGATCCACCAACCACTTCAAGGTATGAAATTCCCCATAAAATCTTCTCAAATAATTTAAGAAACAACTAGATGGACCTAGAAGTAGTTGATATCATCTTCATTTATAGTCTAATCAGAAGGTGACTCCCCACATTCAAGGATTTCCCTCAAGTCCAAAAACTCTAAATCCTCATATTTCCTCTCCCTAATTCAGCTGAAAGGTGTGGATTATACTAATAAGGATATGATGGTCATATACTCTTGGACCTCCTAAAACACAACATTCATCTCAATGAACAAAGTCATCATATTCCACTCAAAAATAAACTCCTGAACCACCTGAGTCTATGTTTTTTTTCTCAAAGAATGAGCAACAAAATTACCCTTCTCGGGCATAAAAGACGGATAAAAATGAAATGTTTATATATAATCAACCCATCCACATTGCTATATATTTAAATATAGTTTTTAAAATATGTAATTTCGGATCTTTTGATAAGTACACATATTAATATTTTCACCCAACAGATAATTCCACCAACATTTCAATGCATAAGCTACTGCAACTTACTCGAGGTCATGCATAGTGTAATTATGTTCATGTGTCCTCAACTATCATAACCCATATGCTACAACTCGACCCACTACATAAACAATTCTCTATTTTTATCCCAGATTCATCACCACCACAACCAAAATCAATTTTTTTATTATTTGGAAATCTACTTTATGGGTAAATGGGAACCATACATAGATCCACCTATCCATGCATATTCCACATCCAAAACCACTCCACACCGCATTCCACATTCAAATTTCAAAAGACCAAATTCACCCACCTGATCCACCTATATCTATAGGTTGACCCACCTCAACCCACAAACTATCATCCATCATGACCTCAAACCAAGAGAGATGAAATGGTAATGCCGCTACCATTTGCCATTAGTAACATCATAATCATCGTTCTCAGCACCAGAGAAGACACTCACCACCATTAGCGTTGTCCAGACCACCGTCGTCATCACCATTACAACATTTCACCAGATTCCGAAAACCACATGAGCTATTCATAACCACAATTAAAGAATAACATCTTGAAAATGAAAACTAGAAACATCCAAGAAAACAATACATTTCGAACTCACTTCAATAAAACACGAAAAGAAATAAACCGTAACTAGAAACAACACTGTAGATAACCAATGACGGCTTCCGCCATAACTAAAATAGAGAAAATCCATACCAAAACACCCCATTAGAACTTTCTCCAATCTGGTCTTGAGTATATCGAACAACAAAGAAAATGAAACAAATAAATCACCACAAAAAACCGAAACATATTGCGCGAGGGGAACCGTATTCCACTGAACCCCACCTCCAAAAACCTTTGAGGAACCACCACTTCAGATCCAACTTAGAGAGAAGAATAAGGGATTGAGGTTAGGGTAGGGATAATATTGGTCGAGGTCTCATAAAGATGATAACATGACAAGACTGAAACCAAAATACAACACCAAAGTGATGCCGAAATAGAAGAGCCTAATGAAATGATGATTGGAAAACCGTTTAACACAAAACCCCTGTGTTACCACCACTCAAAATCCGACCTGGAGAGTAGTGATGGAATGCGAGATCAGTGTAGGGTTGTAGCAACCGTAGGCTTTGATGACGACTGACTTTGGTAGAACCAAAGAAAACACCCCATAAGAAGAACAAAAAGAAATATGCACCATTAAGAAAGAGAAAATGTTTGGAATCAACTAAATGAAAGGACCACAGGGGATGAAGGAGACTAAAGGAGTCGAAAGTGGAGAAGAAAGGAATGAAAGGAAGTGATGCTCAGACACATTTCCAACCCCATGCAGTGGGTTTCATCGAGAAACCCTAGACGAGCTGAGCAGGAGACAGGGAGATCCATGAGAGAAGGGTTCTATCCCAGATGAATCACAAAACACCATATATTACTCACCTAGATCCAATTGGATCAATATTAGAGTGGTATTTAAGTAATTTTTCATTAATAGAAAGAATTATCAAATAATTCATACCATTAAACTTTACACCCTTCTTGGTCAATCCAAAAATTTGTGCTTTCATATCAGAAAAGTCCTGGATGAACCTTCGATAAAATCCCATTATTCCCAAAAATCTACTGATATCAAAAACACTCTTGGGATGTTCCCAAGACACAACTGCCTATACCTTCTATGGGTCCACTGAAACACCCCCTTTCAAGGTGATGCATCATAAGAAATGTTCATGATCAATCCATAATTGACACTTAGATTGATTAACATATAGCTGATGCTCTCTCATCGTACTACAAAATATTTCAAGATATTGGGAATGATCGTCATGATTCATAGAGTACACCTAGATTCCCTATTCATCTACAACCAAAAAATGATCTAATTTAAGGTAGAATGTTTATTTTATCAATGCCATAAAAACTGCCAGATCATTCATCAGCTTGAACAACATCATAAAAACTCATAGAGGCCGTAAATTCTTTAGAAATCATTCTATGGTATACTTGAAGGTTGAACTATCGACTGATAACACCCTAAAATCACGTCAATATTTGAGGACACACTAGACCATCTCAACTGGTTAAAGAGATCACAAATACACAGAAGTAGACACTGGTTCTTTACTATCATCTGATTCAACTTACTGTATTAAATATATATGTGAAAAACTATATCATCCTTCTTTGAAAACCACACTCTAGATCCCCTAGTAGACATACTTGGATGTATAAAACCTTTATCCATATACTCTTTTAGCCTATTCATAAGATATTGAATCTCTGTTTGTTCCATTATATAAGGTATAATAGAAAATACCTCATCTCCAGGAATGAGATCAATTTGAAACTCAAAATTCCTCTTAGGTGGAAGCCCTATTTATTCCTTAGAAAACAAATCCTAGAACCAGTCCAAAATGGGTGGAAATAAATCAATATTTACACACCCATAATTCAAAAAAAAAAATAGAAAACTGAGAAACGATCTCTCATATTTTTTGATGAACTCACCCTGTAAGGCCTGGCAAGATATCATACTCTCCCAATGAAAATAATTGTCACCCTTAGGAGACGTAAAGTTCACTCTCATATGGTAAAAATCATTGTGGACTTAGTATGTTAATAACCCATCCGTACCCAAAATAAATTCAAATCTTAAAATGTCAAGGATGTAAATATCCCATAGAATAATATACTTCCTAACCTCGAGAGAACAACCCTTAAAAAAGAAATGTCTCTTGACCATACCCCCAATGATGTATCAACCATAATAACTCTTCTCATGAACAGAACCATTAGACTCAAACCATTCACAAGTTGTGTAGATATAAAAGATTGAGAGGCACATGTATCACATAAGGAACTAGAAATTATAGAAGCTAAAAGAATAATACATATAACTATTGATCGTCCATCATCTCTCTCCATAAGTGCATGATTAACTGCATAAAGATTTCCTACCCCTCTTCCCTATGACACATTCTGAGACCTCTGAGCTACACTAATCTGCTAATATGGATGATCTTTCCTAGAAGTACCATGTACACTGAATCTACCTACATAGCCAGTAAAACTCCAACTAGTATAATGATATGGGGTATAAGACCCCCTTCTAGTACTTTGATTCTACCTAACTCCTCCATCACCACCCATATATCATGGGTTCCTATAGACCCTTTGTAGGTGTCCCATTCTTCGACAAGCTCTACAATCTATCTATGGTGGAGGGAACTATCTATAAATGAAACCTAGCCTATTGCACTAGTGGAAGATAATTGGAAAACGGTCCTCAGTAACTAATTCTTCCCCTAGACACTCTTCTTTCTATAACCCTAGTTGACATTCTTTAAGCAATGCTGCCTACTCTCAAAATGCATTCTTCCGAGTCATCCAGGAGAAACCAATTGTCCTCCACTATAAGCCTCTTTCATGTTCCTATCAGATATGAGATCCTGATTCACCATCTCAGAATACATATTCATCTTATACATGTTAACCTAGGACTTAATGTCACATTAAATCCCATTACAAAAATTATGCTCTGTAATATCCTCACCCCCTTACCAAACTGGTATATAGTGATTCAAATAAGTAAAGTATCTTGTATTGTCCATCACATACATTCTCCCCTAGGCCAACCATATAAACTTGACTTCCCTCTCCCACCTGAGCATCTTAAGGTAAAAGTGATCCAATAAATTCTCCTGAAATAAATTCCACACAATATTCTACAGCTTTCCATCTTGAGTATATATATCCCACCAACTCTTTTTCTGAAATCATAATATATAAGAATATAGTTTGACTCTATTCTCAGTATGAGTCTCTAGGTGTTCAAGAATTTTCGAGATAGACTCTATCCAGAACTCAACTACCTCAGATCCACCCTCTCTAGTAAAATTCTGAGGGTGATGAAACTGGAACTCCAGTGTCAATTCATACATAATCTTCATAGCTCGCTCTAGGTTTTTTTCCATAAACCGCATAAAGTGAGAAAAGTTATCATATAACATAT
The DNA here is from genome assembly GCA_963277665.1 of Viscum album. Classification (NCBI taxonomy): domain Eukaryota; kingdom Viridiplantae; phylum Streptophyta; class Magnoliopsida; order Santalales; family Viscaceae; genus Viscum; species Viscum album. The sequence continues at coordinate 284,453,590 of OY728129.1, forward strand.
CTCTAGAATACTTGATCAGAACTATCTGAGCCTCTGGTTCCACTACTGGTGGATCATTTCTAGCCATGTCCTCTCATTCTATCAACAAGCTTCATTGTGGAGGAATAACTCTGAAATTTCAAACATACATCTTAGGAAACATAACACATCATTAGCACATTTCTGTATGAGGAATTCAAATAAATACATGAAAATTCATCCCCCCAAACCCTCCACATGATCAAAACCAAGACACTATCACTATACTCAACCATCCCTCATCTAGGTCATGGTTCACATGGGAAAAAAACACCACATTTCATGTTACCCAGTAGAAACGAATTTATCGATTTCTATTTTCCACATTTAGCATCATTTTCAATTATCAATTTCTTATTAGGATCCTTTTCATTTAAACTACACAAAAAAGAACTTTATTTTAAACAAATCACCCATAATCCTACTTTTTCATGCATGCCTAAAATGATTCATATCACAATAATGCACGAGTTCCTAGAATGATGCATGTATACACAACTCTTATTATATACCAATACATGAGTAAAATTTCATTAAATCAATAACATCACACAACAAGTGAATCACTCAAGGTGAAATAATATGAAACTATAATTGAAAATATAAATAAGAACAATTCCACCTTGGGTACTTGGGTTTTTCCCAATATATGGGTTAACTACTCCCCTACAAGAGCTAATAACCAATGATAGAATCATCCTAGTCTCCATTCTACCATTCCCAAATAGTGTATCAAAAGAAAAGAAAATAAAACCACATTTAATGACACTTTTTAATTTCCTGACCTGGGATCTTTATACTATTTCCCCAAGCTGGTTGGTTTGTGACCTTAGGCATACCTCCCCGTATGCTAGAGGCTGTCAACTAGAATTAAGGGTCTAATATATGACATGGCGAGAATACACCCTCTTTATTAAAGAATCTAAGTAGTGTAAATTTCATAAATAATAACCAAAATTTATATCCAACAACTAGAATAATTACATAACCAATACATACCTATATCACATGATAAACCAAAGTTGGAAACAGTATCTATACTAAAAAAGTTGATATGTCATTTAAAATATGTGTCAAGTTTCAATATAAAAAACCCAAAATAAAGGCACACTAAAAACTTCCAAGCCAATCCTGATATCATGTTTGGTTCCCTTATATATTATCCATCCTAACTCATCCATCTAACATAGGTCTCTTACCCATATCCTATCCTGTAAACATGAAGTCTATTCGGGTACCGATCAGGCATCCCTAGTAGGGTGTGAGTACTACTTAGTAGGCCACCCCAAAGACGTCTAGAACAATATACAGTCTACAATAGTTTATGTTGTTGTATAAATAATAAAGTATAATAAAACCAATAACTAGTTTTCACAGTTCATTATTCTTTAAATAACTACATAATTCCTTAGAATCACAATGACACCCAAACCATGAATACCTTCTTCGTCCCGTGCTAGAGTCTGAACCATATATCACATATATAATAATAATTCTTTATATCAAGGTAATAAATCAATCATTTAATTAAAATTTCATATCAAAGATACTTGGAACTCTTATCCAATGCCAATATATTGGACCTAGAACGTCAGGTCAAGAACCCCATGGGAATTTGTAGCATCAGTCCCTATTCCACAACTCATTGATTTCACATTTGGTATTTTTAAGCATCATTACCTGTCTGACAATCATTTTTTTAACATATAGTATTTTGAAGCACCAGTCCTTGTCCCATACTAATCCTCACATATATCACAATATCACATATATCACATATTTTAACATACATAAAAGTTAAGAATCATTAACCTTATTTTTAAAAATTATCAGTAAAGTGTCCCATTTCAATTATCAATTCAATCACGGTTATTTACTTCAATCACATGGAATAATATAAACAATTCACCATCAAACTATTTATCAACGTTTATTCTTATAAACCATTTAACCTTTATGTTTATTCCAAGAATCACTTAATTACCATTAATAAATAAATTAAATATACAATTATTCACTAATTTCATAAACACAATTTCAACCAATTTCATAATCACCAAATTTCATCAATTCCATGGTTCCATAAATTAATCAACCAATTAATTAATCAAATTTAATATTTCATTTCCAGACATGGAAATAGAAATTTCCAAATTCCATATATGAAATTAAAAACAAGAATATGGTAATTTATATTAAGACAAACTACCTCATGATCATTGAAAAACGTTCGCCAAAGCAGAAAACCCCAAATTGAAGTAGATCGATCAAGAACACAATAACAAAATAGATTTATAATTAAAACCTAAATCCAAGATAAAACGGATAAATATCTAGGAAAATATAGAACTTAACCATCACCAATGGAGGAAATAATCCATAAAAAATATGATAGAGATACAAAATATATAAACTAAACCAATTGGAGAAGAATACATTTACCAATATAGAGATGATCCTTTAAACTGACCATCGATTTTCGAAGAACAGGGTTTAGAGATCCTTGGAACCCTTCCTAGAGTTTCAAAATTTATAGGAATTAGTTTAGGGTTGAGCTAGGGTGTTTAGAGTTTAAAACTGTGGGGTTTATGATTTTAATTAATAATTATGGAGGAATAAAACTCACGCACATAGTTTCTTTGGTAGGGGTACACTGTTTTCCAAACCATGCACCTTAACTGTGATACTCTTCACAAGGGTGCACCATTTCTACTAATTGGATTAACAGTTTAAAAAATCATGTTCCAATAATGTATGTCCAATGTTTTTGGGTTTTCTTGGTCTGTTGGGTTGGGAGAACATTTTGGGAGAACCGTGTGTTAATCACACAAGGCCCAAAAAAACCCGAAAACTTCCAACATTCACCCAAACACACCCAATATAAGCCTTAACAAAAGTAAAACCAAAATAAGGCAATAGAGTACCTAAAAATGTAATTAGTAAATCTATATAAAAGGTTGGTATCTTATAAATCCATTATTAGTTTAGTCCTTTTTCGTTCAAATATGTTACAATATTAACAATTTTTTACTTCTATATACCATCTATCCAAATATATAATTAATCATTCAACATATGAATGAATTAAAAATATACCATAACTATTATATAATTTTTTTAATTAAAAATATAGTATTAAATAAAAAAATAACATTTTTATAGAAAAAAAATCATATATGATGCATCACATACTCAAATTAACCTAAAATCATGTATAACTTCCCGGTTCACCATATTTAACTTTATTTATAATATTTTTATAATTAATTTATTTTAATAAAATTTTCATTCTGATTTCAAAATATACTTATTATATTTTAAAATTTCAACCATAAATAATTTCAACAATATGAAGTAGAATCAACATTTTATGAAAATATACTACTTAAAATGGATTTGTCAAAATAAATATAATATTTACAGTGAATATATAAAACCCTAGAATGCTCTATAAATTATTAAAAAGGTACTAATTATAATGATATTTTGTTATGATTATTTTGTTCATCCCTTGGAATCATAGACACTAAAAAGTATTTTACATATTAATATAATGATCATGATGATATTTAGATAAGTTTTCATTCTATGAAGGTCTTGTATATAATTCACTATTTGTGTGAGGAATGTAATATTAAATATCTTCCATAATCTAAGGAATAATTCCTCTATTAAATTATTCAAGTGTTCTTCTAATTTATTATATACAAATTCCATGTAATGCTTTTAATAGATATTACTTTTTATGAAATTTGAAAACTAGATATATTGACATGAAAAAAACAAAGTGTTTGAATGGTTACTAATATATATGAGTAACTACTTTGTAAAATTTTATAAACATTGAATAACTCATAGGTGAATTTCTTAGTTAGAATTCAGAATAAACCACTAGTAAGAAGATTTTTTCACAATTCCAATTACATAGTTTATTTATCAAGGACACTACATGCATGATGAAATTCATTCATACTCAGTAGTTAATCTAGGGAATCAACTTAAAAATTGAATATTACAATGGTAATTATTTTCAGGATGAATTTTTTTTAATATTAATTAATACATGTTATCATGAATTCATAAAACTCACCTTAAAAATATAACCACAAACTTTCATGATATTTCACTCTCTACTTCACAATACTATATTTAACAAAATGTTCCAAAATTATGAGTGTTTGGGTTACTATGTTCCACATGCGAGAAAGTCACTACTTATTCATACTCATGAGAGTCACAAGACGTGAAAATTTTCAAACATATGTTTTATAGTAACTCTATGTATTTTAGTTATTTGGTAATTTTTATTGAGTTTGAATTTACATAATGTTTTATATTTGTTGATGAAAGATTATTTTTAGAAGATATTTGGTAAATTTTTGAAGCTTTTTTAGGCTATTGATATCATTGGGTACCCATTAGTAGTGTACTCGGAACCCGATAGCAAATAAAGTTAAGAAACATAGTCTTTATATAAACAATAGAGGACTAGTGGATCAAAATGGGAAGTTGATGGCTATTAGGTGGATGATTTATATCCATAGAGTAGCCATTTTTCATCTAAATATCATTTTAATGAGGTGGAATTAATTTTCTTTCCTATTATGGGGATTGAGATTAAGAAAATATTTGTCTTTCCATATGAATTTTAGTTAATTATTTGACACTTAAATATAATATCCATTATACTCAATTTTCTATCAATGATATATCTATCAAATCAGGATGAAATTATTATTCATCTACTCTATTATAATTGTGATAGTGAGAGAATAATGTTCCCTATCATGTTATTTGATAAAAAGGTGTTTTAAATAAATTTAATTCTAATATGAGTATTTTATTATTGTTTATAATTATTAATACCTTTTAATATTTGACAAAGAAATATTTATTTATTATTTTCATGTACTGAATATTATTTGAAGGTTAGGGGATCTTAAACATTAAATTGATGTTTAATTTATTTATTTTTCATTCAAATAAAATTTCAACCCTTTTCAACTTAGGAATTTACAGTAAAAAATATATTAATAATGAATTTAATTAAATCATTAAATTAATTTGAAATTTAACCATATTGAATGAAGTCTCCCCCATAAGAAAAACTATTTAATTTTTAATTCCAAAGAATGAAAAATCCTTTTCTCATGGTTTAAGAATAAATTAAATGATAAAATGATTTTAAAATTCATAAATAATAATTTAAGGATATTTTTTATTAAGTTATGTAATGTTAATATAATTGATTTTTTATTAAATAATTTCATCTATTGTTTAAAGGATATGCTTATAAGTTAATACTTGTATGATAAAATGAAATTTTTTACTATTAATAAAATTATTTTATGTTAAACTCATGCAATTTTATTAGGTAATGGTATGATTAGTATTTGGAATAATAAATGGTTAATTTTTAATTAGGGAAGTTGATTTTTTTGGGGGTTTAGGTGAATTTTCATATCGAAAAAAACTTAATGAGTTAGAGTTAGTGATTTAATTCCAAATAAATTTATTAAGGTGTTAATGAACTAATTTTTCATTAAAAATAGTAATTTATGAAATATTTTGGTTAATAAAATTGTATAATCATATTTTATTCAATATAATTTGTTTAGAAAATGATTGGTAATTGAGTAAAAGGTTAATAAAAAGGTAATTAAATGATATAGTGGTGTATCATTCCTTGAAATTATAAATTATGAATTGAAAAGTTTGAATGGGATAAAAAGGGATGTTGTGTTTATTATAAACATAGGGTTTAAATGGATGTTGAAGTATTTTTGTTTAAAATTATGTATATAATTTTCCAAAATGAATATATTTATTTTATTGATAAATAATATAAGTTTATAACATGTTATTAGATAGTAAAATAATTTAATTTTTCTATTGAATTAGCTTGTGTTGATGAAAAATAATTGTTTTTTTTCAAAGGGATTTGTGAAAATATGAATCATTATAATAATTTATTTTGAATATAATGATTCACTAAAATTAATGACTTGTTAAACATAGTAATATGTGATATAATTATTCATTGGATTAACATATAATAATATATCATAATTAATGATTAACATATATTAAACAACATACTAAATTTTTTTGTGGATTTATTAATGAAGGTATAAAATGATATAATGAACTGATATATGATTATGTTGTGAAAAGACATGGGAATAACCCTTTTATATTATATAATATGGTACTAACCATATTATATCTTTGTAGTATGATGTAAGATATTATGGGGGTTGGAATTATATTATGTTATGCCTTGGTCCCACCAATATACTGAGGTACTGGTACTACATACAAATATTTTTCAAGTGATAAGGATATGATCTATGATATGGAGGATCAATATATTATAAAATTACTTGTACATGATATATAATGAATATTTTACTAAGTAACCACTAACATTGGCCTAATTAGATAGAAATGGTTTCAAAGAGGCTTTAATCAAACTCATTGTTTTATTGTATGTGTTATTATTCATTTAAAGATACATTAACATTATTTCATAGAAAAAAATGATAAAAATTTGTTTCTGTTAAACTCCATGTGATACATGGGGTCAAGATGAATTTCTACTAAGTTTTTTATAGCACCATGTATGTACACATAGAATGTAGATATGTAATTATTTTGTAATTATATAGGTAAGGTAAATATTATTGTATATAATAAGTTTATTATACCTAATTTATTTGATAGATATTTTTCGAGTGCATGATAATATTGTGTATTTTTTGTAGTTTATTTTAGTTTTAATGATGATCTTTTAATTTTGTTCCACAATAGTTGGTTATTTAAAATTTATATTATTAGAAGGATTTGTGATGATCTATTTTGGGTTAAATGGACCTCCAAGACAAACATCTAAAACATTGGTTCTAATTGATGGCATATGGTGGATAAGGATTTCACATGATGTCATATGAACTTTCACCTCTATGGGATAGCCTTATGGGGGGGGGGGGGTCATTAAAAAATAGTCCCAAATAATGTTCAATTATTAATGTTGATACTTAGGGAAAATGTTTGAAATGATAATATAGGTAAGAACTTGGTATGAAAATTATGCATGTATGCCTAGCCCACATGTCCATAGTATATTTCCATGTCATCGGTGAAGTGTGGGATTGAATTGTTTCATTTTAATGAGATATTGGTGTAATAAAAACCACTAAGACTTGGGGTGAATAGAAGGATGCTGAAGAATCATTGTTGGCACCGGAAAACCCATCCATTTAATTCACCGAATGATTACAAACATGATCTCATAGAATATATCCTTTAGAAATATTCATTTTGACTAGTCGAGGATCCTTAATGGAGTAACATATCAAAAGTTTGGTCCTTTCAAAGTTAGACTACTGAAAATGGCCATCCATGATGGTTTTGGGTCAATGTATGGTTTTATGCACAGGAATTGAAATTCGGCGTTCAATAATGGATATTTGGAATGAAATAATGGAATCTTGCATGAAATAACAAAATCTTGTGAGCAACCTATAGTGAAAATATTTTATGTTCCCAATGCGATGTCATCTTCCACCCTAGCCACCTAAAAACAGGTAAGGCTGGTGCACACAAGTTTCGAGATGCACATGCAAGATCAACATCCCCCTGAAAGAGTCTTACACGCCCAATGATATATGTTGGGAATGTTTCTTGAAGTCTAGGGAAATTGGATAAGGAAGGTGCATGAATGTTTTGAGATGTGCGTTCAAGATTATCATCTGCATGGATGACTATTACCCACCCAATGCAACGTCAAACGCCCTTTTGTGTGTGCACCTAATGTAGGGTGCATATAAGATCTATTACATGACTAAAATCTTACATGCCACAACTCATGGTTTCTCCTAAAAATACAAGTGCACCTCCTCCCCTCGGGGTAAGTCTCCGGAGGTCGATCGTCACTCTGTTGTGCATAAGAATTCCTCTTCCACACTTGAATTTAAGAATGGAACCCTCAATGTGATATCTTGTGCGACAAGTCCCATATGGGTCCACACTCAGGTAGTCTGATAGTGGGTTAAACCTTTCCCAATATCTTTTATTCCTATGTCATATACACACAAGATCTCCTATAACACTCAAGATTCCATTCCTGCACAAAAGATTCTAATCCTACCCGCAAGACATCCAATATTGCTTACTAAAAAATAAATATTATGAGCAACATTTCCATGTTCCAAATCTTGTGTTCAACATTTCCAATGTTTCCATTTTTCATGAACCTATTCTTCACAACCAAATCTTCAAAACAATAGTTCCCAGGTCTGTGCCCATTGGTCCATACTGTGGGGGCTATGCCCTCACACCCCTGCTTGGGATCATTATTGGGATGCAGTCCCGACCCTCCAAGACTACTCCTTTGATTCCGTCACTGACCCCCTTGAAGAATAGAGAGTAACACAATAAATGTTTCAGGACCAGTTTTTGATATTTTACCTTGCGCGCTTATGCGCACCCACGTTATACCTTTGAAATACCATGATTCGAGATACTCCTCCATACCTCTTAAAACACCTTTAGTTGACATATTCCTCTTGTTCCCTTTACAATATAATGAGTTTATATTCTTATCATCAATTCCTTGAGTACCTTGAGTTGAACCATTCCTCAAGAAACTCATCCAAACCCAATCACCTATCTATTATGAAAGGTTGAACCATAAAGGGACACTCTTGAATAAGTCTCACACCAACCATTTCTAGGTGCCTTATGCCTAATAGTCTTCTCTACATGACTATAAACTATAGTACACCCTAAACGACAAACATAAGATGCCTCTTATTCTAAATAAGAGAAGCCTAATATTCCAAGGATAGGACACTAATAGTCCTCACTACATCCATTTAAACAGTATCATGCCCTATCATTAAATAATAGGATACCTCTTGTTCCAAATAAGAGATTCCTTACGTGAAAAGAATAAGATGCCTCATTCCATGATTACAGTGGCATAATTTCAAGAGTGTTGGAATCTTATTGAGCATTACATCACTCCACCTCATGATTCATGGGTCTTTCATTCAGATCTTCATCCAATTTCATATCTAAAGGGACCCTTAATGGTCTGGTCCCATGCCTCTTCAGCTCACCTACCATTCTACGACAACACTTAGAAAGACTTTGGATGACACTTTGAGTTTGGGCCCGTATTTTGAATACGGTCAGTGTTTGGAGCTCATTTATTTATTTCCATATTAGGCTATCATGATATGAATTCTGAATTTCAAATATGGTTAGTAGATATCTATTTTCATCATGCCACTATCATTATGTTACGAATTTTGATCATATTATTCACACTTTTCATATCCCTTTGTTCAGACTGATTGCAATGCCCTTGGCATTATCCTGCTTGTGCACTAGGATGTAGGTGTAGGCCCCAATTATATGCCTCAACCCACCAGTGATTTGGGATTCCCTCATGGACATACATGTTAAAGAAAATTTTGGAAGATTCTATGTGTAATCCCCATCCACTATTTCCACTCCTTAGCGGCTCCGGGATAGTTTCTATGTGTAATTCCTATCCAACATTGCCGCTCCATAGCGGCACTCGAGCAACATCCATGCATAATCCCCATCCACCATTGCCACTCCTTAGCGGAACCCGGGAAGATTCCATACATAAGCCCCATCCCCCATTTACACTCCTTATAAGCACTTGGAAAACTTCCATGAGTAAGACCCATCCACCATTGCCGCTCCATAGTAGAACCCAGACATCATCCATGCGTAAGCCCCTTCCACCATTGTAATTATTTAGAGACACCTGAGCAGATTCCATGCATAAACACCATATATTATTTAAACTTCTTAGTGGAATCTATTCCACTTCTATGTGTAATCCCCATTAACCACCCTTCGTGGATGAACCATTGCGCCACGATCATCATGTCTATTGTTTCCTCTTGTTTCTCACACCGTGTATGAATCAAGTGAGCTTAGAGTAAATAGTAACCCTAATATCCTCTTTGGGCCTCCTTGGTGTGTAAGACTCATGCCCCTTTTCACCAAACTATGTTGACTTTTATCCTTTCCCTTTTGAAGCATGGTACACATGAAGCCTCTATGAGGTTCAATCTCGTCACCCATCAGTCCCGAACAATTCACGTCAGTTCACCCTCACTTCGTATGATGTTAAACTATATTCCCCTTTCATCCCACATGATGATAAACTATATTATTTTGAACTACATGGGTTTTTATCCCTGTCTCCAAGACCAGGTATGTTGGAAGCATCCCTTAGGTCGAACCCCAAACATTGGTAAACTTCGATGTACCCTTTGTAGGGACCCATATCCTTGGTCTGCCCCTTAGTGGCATCAGACTTGTTCCCAGGACGTCTCAGTGCGTATAAACCACACTAAATCCCTACTCATCCATCCAAGAGTGTCCCTCTTGTGATGGGTTTCTAACCACATGTAATCCTCATCATGTCTTCAAGTTGTTTTTCATTGTATAAACCTCAATTCTGTGCCCAATTCATGAACTATGTGGACTTTGATTCTCTACCATGGGGATACATAGGATGAATCCTTGAGGTTCAATCCCATCATCCATTTCCCATAATAGTGTCTCCTTATAGCCTTTGTGTTTCGAGAAGACCATACCACACCCCAAAGGATTTACTTCCTTTAGGTCCACATCCATGCCGTCCATTCTCATGGACCACCCCCTCAAGTGTCCCATCACCCCACAGAACTACGTGGACTTTTTTTCCATCCACGAGGATATGTAGGAAGCCCACCTAAGGATAAAGAACAACATTACTGTCATCTTTACATCGGCTCCATCCTATTCATCTCATCCATGTCATTAAATCATCCATTATCCATCCAAATTATTACCTGGGACACCACATCCCGGTGAGATCATTCAACCAGACTCCTCGCAGCTCCGAATAGAGTCCAAGAACCTAAGCATACATAAGCCACACATAATACATATTCATCCTTAGAATAGTTACACTCTTGAAATGGGACACTAAACCACACATAATCCCTAACAAGATTTTAGGTTATTATCTTTTGTGTACACCCTGATTTCATGCCCTGAGCATTCAAACTATGTTGGTTTTGATCCATGTCCTGTAAATAGGGTATGTATGAATCCTCCCTGAGGTTCAATCCCATATAATGGTAAACATTGGTGTCCCTTTTTCTAGGACCCACCATTTTATAATCCACCTATTGTGGTGTCTAGATCAAATGTCACGATGTGATATCTTATCTTTATGAGACACACCACCCTGGTTATACTCTCATTGAGCGTTCTGATCCATCCATCCAGTTTCACCTTTTCTAGAGTTTATTTTCCTTGATTTTCCCTCAGTGGTGTCTAGATGAAACTTCACAGTGTGATATGTACCCTTTATGGGACACACCTCCCTGGGTCAGCTCTCAATTGTCATTTTAATCCCTTCATATGGTGTCCCCATTTATGGGGTAAAATTTCCCTGATCCACCCTTAGTGGTGTCTAGATTATACATCATGTTGCGATATACCTTGGGACTTCTCTCATTGAGTGTTCTGATCCATCCATTCGGTGTCCCCCTTTCTAGGGTAAAATATCCATAATATACCCTCAGTGGTGTTTAGACTAGACTTCACGATGTGATATCTTCCCATTATGGGACACACCTCCCTGGGCCCACTCTCGTTGGATGTTCTGACCCATCCATCCAGAAAACAACCTAGGTGCTCCCTCATTGGAATGTACCAATCTGATCTGTCTCCATGGGGTGTTCTGTTCACTCTCATTCCATCTCTGCAAGATGATAAACTCTTGGACTACCCATGTTGAACATGTGATGTATGAGGAAAACCTCAAAAACTATGGATTTGGGGTAACCATCTCCGAAAAATGTTAAACTCGATAAATACCCTATGTTAAACATGTGAATCTGAGGAAAACCTTAGTGAAATTCCTCCAGCATAAGATACCTCGTCACCGATGTTGGATGCCTTGGGTTTTGCACCCTTGAGATTCCTTATTATGAGGAAAAATAGATGTCTTCCAATGTACACACATCCCGAGATACCCGGACAGGCATGATGTTACCATCTACATTGGCCGAAGCTTTCTACCCTTTAGAGACCCCTTAGAATGTCCATAAAAAATAAGTGTAATTAACCGACATCCATAATGATATGGCACCAGGAATGATGTTCACAAAAAATTTCTCAGATCAATGAGGGAGACCCGGAATAGGCAATGAGTTCTAAGGATGAATCCAAAGAATGAGAAACCAATATCCCATCATCCCATTTTGATCAAGGAGCAAATATCTCTAAAGAAGTGATAAATGCCATCCGGTTTTGGAAAGAGGGAATGTGAGGAAACAAATAGTGGCACGTCCTCCTTAATAGATGGATGTGTACACCCTAACAAAAGCGTCGAAAACAGTCATTTAACAGATAGAGATATGATATTCCTCTAAAGGCATTTTATTGTTCTTGATAATAATCTTGTATGAGAAAATGAATTTGGATAAATGATTTACTCAATAGTAATCAAAAGAATTTATCAAACTATCCCTCCCTAAATCACATGTTTAAATTCAGTTATCTCTTATAAAAATAATCTAAGAAGGTTTTTATTTTTTAAACAATTTTTGTGGCTATAAAATTATAAACTTGTGATATTATTTAAAGTGAGTCATATTATCTCTCCATCTTTATTACTTTGAAAAGTAAAAAAGTTATCAAAATTATCTTTTGAATATAATCAAATAATAGATTCTAAATATTCCTTTCAATAATTCTCTAAAGAGAGTTTTTGTATCATAGAAACATGAGTGGATGATATAAACTCATTATCATATTATATTACTAAGTTACCAATTCATAAGAAATAATTTATTTTCCAAGCCACTATAAAAAAAAAGAAATCTATACTTTGGAAGACTTACATGTTCAGAACGTAGTAAATTTCTTATGAAGAAATGAATAGTATTTGTGTGGATGGGATTTCATCACATTGGTTGTTAACTAATCCTCATACACGTATCGATTCTTTCCTATATTATCTAAACCATTTGATGTATTCTTTAAACCATTAATTCTATCTTCACCATTATTTCATTTTCTATAAATTACACAAATCTTCTTAACATTATGTCAATTGAGGTTATACCTTTGTATAAAAAAATTTGGAAACATTTAGGGAATTGAATATAAAATCCCAAGATTTTAAAATAATATCTTTTTTGGTAGCATATACCACAAGAATCACCGAGGTTAAATGAACCATGAGATATTATTATTTTAATATTATAATTATAACTTAACCACTATATTTTTGGAATGAATAGAAATGAATAGGATCAACCAAATTGTGATATATATATATATATAAAATGTTCTTAATAGTTTTTTATTGATTCCTAATAAATAAGTACTTAATTTTTAGTAGAGTTATTTTATTTCTCAAGAATTTGTTTTCTTCAAAGATGATTTTTATTTATTTTGACAAGAAAATTTTATAATTAACTTTTGGAACTTTTAAAAAATACATTTGAAAAAATTAAATTCATTTTAAAAAAAATAATATCAAAATTATCATAGGGTGAAATGTTGGTATTTATTCAAATGAATTCTTTTTTAGTGAAAAGTGAAATTACCATTTTTTCATTTTTTGTAAAAATATCATTTTTTTAATTAACATTTAAAGTTATGATTTTAATTTTATATAAAATTAAAATAGTTATCATTTAGTTATAAATAATATAATTAATTACTTAGGATTCATTATTATACTTAATTTGGTTATAATTTCAATTTTTGGTTAAAATTGCATTTTTTCTAAAAACTATTTTTAGTTGTATTTTTATGAATTTATATTAAAAGTAACTACTGTAACTTATAGTGATTGATTTTGTTTTAAATTTTCTTTTTTTGGATTCAAAAAGAATAATTTATCCAAGGATTAATTTTTGATATTTTTCTGAAGAAGCAAATTTTTTGGTGAATAATAAAAAAATATACTTTTTTTGAAATACAATATCTTTTATGATATCTCTAGGACATAAACATGATATAAAAACCTTTTAAACTTATTTAATTACTCATGTATTATAATATAATATAAATATAATTTACAAATAACCCTAAAAAATATTAACTAGAATTTATTTCAAGATAAATATGAAAATCATATTTTGTGCCAACACAGTGCTTGCACAACATTAGAAAAGTCGAATTTGGTGTTCTAAAGATAATATTTGAGAAGGAATAAGTCCTTGATATAATTATTTAATAAATATTTACTATTATTGATTATTTTTATAGAACTATACATTCTTTGTCTTATATAAAAAGTGACTTATCCAAATCCTTGTGCAATGCTCATGTAATGCCAAAAAAGTCAAAATAACATATTAAATAAGTTTATATTGCATAGACACGAGTAAATATACATATTAAATGAATATTTCTTTTAATTAGTTTTAGTTAAATTTTTTATTATGGGATCTTTTTTTTTCAAATTTTAGTGATGATATAATTACCTTAATTTCTTACGCAACACCGACATAATATTTGTTAAAATAATAGAAAATGAAATAGGTGATTTTAAAAATATTTAATGTAAAAAAATTTGGATGAATTATTTTGAAGAAATTTTTTTATATAAATATGAAATATTATTGATGTGTGAAAGTATTATATTCAAAATTTCATATTTTTATTTGTGTCATTAATATCAAATTAAAGGAAACTGTCAAAAATTACAATAATTCTATTTAATGAAAATAATATTTAATTAAATTATTTAAATATCACAGAAACTTTGAAATATGAAAAGTTGGAGAATATATTTTCTAAAATTTCATCCATTCACCATTTATAATCAAATTAATAACTAATATGGAAAATTATAACCCTTTAAGAGTGAATTAGTTGTTACCGCGCCTAAGGTTAATAATGGTCTATGAAGGTGTTAATCACATAGGTATGGTTTTCAATGACACCAAAACATATATAAAATTAATTTTATGGTTATATTTAGACCCTATACTATTTTTATTTTAATTAATAGACATTCATAAGAATATTTCATGAGAATTAATGGAGTATATTTTAATGTTTTAATAATTTCTAAGAGTGCTCTTCCCCTCACTCATAAAATGGAACCAATTTTATCATTTATTTAAACCACATTGAGCCTTATATATCTACCAAAACAAAAAATTTCTCTTTTAAAATTCTATATGCACAAATTATTGGTTCTGGTATTCTTAAAATATCATTTTAAAGGTTCTTAAGAAAGTATCTAAAAGTGGATAATCGAAAGAGAGGTAATCATCTTACCCAACCTCTTTAATTTTTTTTATTCATTTACTCCCAAAACCTATACGGTATTGTTCATAAAATAATAAATTCAGTATCCTAAATATACTAAAATTTTATTATGATCATTAAACCACTATTATCCACACATTATTCCATCAAATGGGAAGTGAATGTATCGCACGTGCGTACATGTTGAATACCACCTCCACGTAGAAATAAAATTCATTTTATTCAACCCTAATTTATTGATGCTTATTATGATGAGATTAAAGTTTATATATAATATTTATGACATAATTATTCTTCTAGAATTATATTATTGTAACTACCTTATTACCTTCAAATCCTTTGGAAAACGATAACATCACTCATGTGTATGTGTGGATTACAACCTCCACGAAGCGATGTTATTTTTTTTCATTTCCATTGAAATGGTTTTTGATAAGGATATATTTAATGAATATATATGATATATATTATATAATAATTATTTTTAAATGTCAATTATTATTTACCTTTATTTATTTCCATCTGTCATAAAGTGAAACCAATGTTAACACATACTTATGTCCTACCACCTTCGTGGACATTGCGATTCATTTTTCAGTCTATAAATTTTATGGATGATTATAAATATTTATATGGTGAATATATATAATATTTTATCATTAATAAAATTATTTAAATATTTTCACCAAAATAAAAGTACAAGAACTAAGACCATCATTCTGAAGCATACATGAAAAACAAAGTAGTTTTCACATGAATATCCATTTTAAGGAAGAATTTATATAAAAGGATAATTTCAAATTATAAAATGAATGTTACATAATAATTTATGCATTCATATTTTTATATAATATATATATATAATAAATCTATATTTATTATAAATTATTTTTTAACACTTTTGGAATAGAACGCGACATGAAATGATTTCATTTACCTATATTTAAGAAATCAAGAGACTAAAAGAATGTTTTAACTAAAATAAACTTTATTTATCTATTCACTCAAAAATCCTTTCTCTTCCATGTACATATTTTTAAAAAATGATTTCAATTTTTTTACTATTATAGTTTTTTTAAAATTATTTTTACAATTGTTTTAATTTTTACATAATATTTTAAAATGAACATTCAAATCAATTTCTGAATGAGGAACTTTTGACTTTTTATTGAAAATATGAGAGGTATATTTATTTTAATACACACAATGTGAATAGAATTTTCTACCACTATGAACACATAATAAATTTAAACTTACTTTAAAATTCTCCAAGGTAATTTTAAAAGAATATTGTTTTATTAATATTTGTGAAATTTTTAGATTTTAGATAAGTGATTACAAAGTGGAAAGGGTATTTTCCTCAAGAAATGTTTCAAGTGATCTTTTAAAGAAATTTTTAATATAAGACGACATACTTTGATGTTACCTAAACATTACTGGGGATATGATCCAATGATACTATACATATTATTTCTCTTGATAGGTTATGATTATTTTGAAAATGTATTTTTGAAACCCATTCCTTTTCAATGGATTACGCTATGATGAATTGAGGAAATTTTTATGATACTAGTTTCATTTACACGGGTAATGCCATAATTAAATATTTATGAAACCCATTTTTTCAGTGGTTATGATATGATGAATGTTTTATAATTTTGTGTATGGGATGTTTATTATTTTAATTATGTGATTGGTTGGATCATAATTATATAGCCTATAATACATTGGGTAAATATGGATATCTCAGGAGATAAATAGGTCTAGAATGGGGAGTGAACCTAGTTTAGTAAGGGACTTTTTCCACTATGATAGTATTGGGTGTGGACCTTGAATAATATGATGGAATGGGGAGTGAAACAAATACACTATGATAGTCTTGAAAGTAAGCCTTGAATAATATAATGGAATGTAGAGTGAAACCAATCCTCTATGATAGTCTTGGAAGTGATCCTTGACTACTCAGGTAATGAATTTATATGTTTATTTGTATTTACAAAGTCTATGTCTTATTACAATGTTATGCTCTCATGAATCATGTTCTTTGATTCCACTATGATTCATGTATTTTGAATTTATAGTTTTAATATCATGACTCAAGATTAAGACCTACGATATGATAGTTGAAAGGCCTTATACTTAAAAAATTACACAATCTCATGTTAAGTCAATAATTTTAGTTTATTTCACATTGAGAATATTTTAAAGTCTAGAGTTTTAGATAATTAGACCACAAATTATACATAAAAAACAATAAAATAAAAAGTGGGAAATTTTGAATAGTGTGAATTTTTCACATAATCTAAAACTTTTAAAATAAAGCACGATAAATTTTATAAAAAATCTTCACGACATTCAATAGAAATTATTGCAATCCAATACTCATCCTTATGTCCTATGAAAAACATTAAAAAACATGGGATGTGAATAAAAATATCAGTAAAGGATATAAAACAAGGAAACTTTTAGTTCATTTATAAACATTAAAACCCATTATAACATTATTATAATGTAATACCTTTCACCCTTAATAAGTATTAAATACTTTCCTTTCAAAATAAAACCCATAGAAATCAAAGAAAAATATATAAAGGTATCTTGGGACACCATTATAAATGGAATAACTATATGGTCAAATTCCATAAATTTCACTCTTATAAAAGAAATTTCAATACGATAAAATTCTTTACCCAATGCATTATAAGGATATCAGTGACCCACCCGTAGTTGGTTTATCATAGAACCACCCATAATTGGTTTATCATGGAACCACCTGTCAAATGTCCAAGCAGCATTATATAATCAGAATACATTAAATATTTCAATTTTAAGTATTTCAATCATAATATTTCATTTTCAATCATAAGAAAACATTTCAATATATTGGAATAATCAATCAATTTTCAAAACCCATTTTCAATAGAAAAATACCTTTTATTTGAAAAACCATTTTCAATACCAAAATACCCAAATAAAAGGAAATATGTGTTTTAATTAAACAAAACATTTAATCTTTAAAATTAATATTTAAATAAATTAAAAGTAATGATGATAATAAATTTAACTATCATTATACTTTAAAAACATGACATTTCATTTTTCATTTGTGAAAAAATTCATTTTAAAAAATGTGAAAACATTCCTTTTGAAAATCATTGAATAAAATTAAATATATAAATAAAATTTCCTTTATAATCCTTTTATAACCATATAAATTAATATTTAAAATAATATAAAGAATATTGACATGGTGGAAAGGATTAAATCTTTAAACATCCAAATCATCCCATACCACTTTGAAATTTTAAATCATAATCCCCATGAAAGAATATTATTTAACAAAACATTAAATATTACAAGGATAGATAATATAATGATATAAAATATCAAAGGGTATGTATACACGTATTATAAAATAATAAAGTTGCATATTGTTAAAAAATGCATCAATGAAAGGACATTGAGATAAAATCACTTACGTTCGGTCTGACTTGTCACGTGTGTCTCTAACTTATGAAATAATTAAATCATGTTAATTATTTTATTTATTCAATTTTTTTAATTTTATCATTAATTTTATTTCACTTATTACAATGTTGTAAACAACTACTTAAACAATTAAGTTTACATCGAGTGTTTTGACCATATTCAGTTTATATATAAAAAACGACTTAGGAAGGTCAACTGTGGTCAATGGTTTAATTATAGAAACATATAAAGAATAATAATAATTAAAAAATTATCATATTTATACATTAATTACACTTTTAAACCCATAATAAAATATGGTTATGAAAAATGAACAATCGTTACAATCATGGAGACAATAGGTCGTACGTACGCATGAGTAACGTTCCCATTTTTCAATAATCCTTATGGAAAGAGGGAAAGTAGAATTTATATTTATTGAATTATAATTATATCATAAATACCATATTATTTATCCATATATAATTATATATGTAATTCTTGTGATGTAAAAAGTAATGACATCATGTCAAGGAGGTAGTAGTCCACATATCCAGGAACGACGTTATCACTTTTTCAGTGCGTGAAAGGGTAATATAGAACATGATATATTTTATTTATATAAATTTAATTATTTAATTAGTATAATATATATTTAATTTAATTAACATATATTTAATTAAAATCATCCTTAATAAATTCCATGTAATGCGTGAACGTGTTACATCACTTTGAGTAGGCTGTAGTCCATACATCCACCAACGACATTATCATATTTACAAAAAATTGAAGGCACACACATATGTATAAATAAAAATTAAATAAGTATTAATACATCATAAATAATATATATATATATATATATATATCTCAAAATTTATAACCATGAAAGGTGGTAAAGAAAAAATGAACGACATCATTACCTGAGGCAATAGTTTGTCGTTCATGAACGGTGATTTTGTTACTCATTGGATGAAAGTATGTGTAGGTGTAGGTTTGAACATTAAGATTTAAACATATAATTATATTTAGGATATTTATGTTTTTATAAAATCACGTAATAATAATAAATGTATGGAGTAAAGAAGGAAATAAAGTAAAAAATTCATGTTGATAAAAGTTACCTCATCTTCGGGTAACTCTTTTTGGTTTTCGACAAAAGGAATTATTGGTTTTATTTATGACCAAGGTGAGGCCTCTTGGTTGAGTTTAGAGATTTTGGGAGAATATTTGGGTTTTGTTTTGTTTTATCCAAAATGGATTTAGTGGTTTCAATATAGGGGGAGGAGAAAAGGCCTTTTATAATATGGGAAAAGGACTCATTGGTCATTATTGAAAATAATTGTGTGCATCTCACGTTTTACTTGTCCCCCAAGTGTTTAAAATCTACCATTATAGATCCTTATAGGTTTAATGGTATAAATATTTCTATAAAATAATTTTTGGACTTGTTTATGGTCTTTTTTTCACATTATTTTCAAGCTTAGTCATTAATTATGATTGTTTTCCTTAATCACTATAATTAATTTCAATTACTTTTACTAATAATTTTGGTCAAAAAATAAGTTTAAATTATTAGAAATTAGAAATTAATATTATTCTAAATAGGTTATATATTTTATCAAATTCCAAACACATAAGTGGTAGAAATTAATTTAAAATTAATCTTGTAGATGAGATTTGACAACGTGTTTTAAAGTGAAAATGTTCAAATGTTTGGTAAGATTTTATATATAAATTCATTGTGAAATTGTTTCCAATGAAATAAATTAGTTTTATTGATATTAAATTTAGCTAATTATTCATTAAAACTAATAAAAAAAATAATTTAACTACATAAATAGATTACATGAAAAATCTGTTTTGAGCTAAAATTCAGTATTATCCACAAATTCATCAAAATATGAATGTTCTAATAAAGATACAAAAATTAACTCAAAGTAAATTTTTATATTTATATTTCAATTTTTTTATTTTAAAAATTTAAATTTTTAAAAAAAATTGATTTAAAATAGGTGCGCCAATGAATGAAGAAAAAAACTACCTTTAAAAAATATAGAGCTTTTTATGTTATTCTTAATTTAAGCCTATAAAATTTATTGGATGAATATAAAAACATTTAATAAAAATGTTTATACATAATATATTTAATCTTATTTATTCCCACTGGTACAACATCTAGGAAATAACTACTACTTAAAATAATAATATTTATAATATATTATTTTTGAGTATAACCCAGCCTCTCGTGCAATGTAAAATGTTGTCTAAACTCATTGTTTATGGAGGGTAAGCTATTGTATATAGAATCCATTTTAATGTAAAATTAATATCTAATTTATAAATATTAAAAATATGAAAAACAATTTTTCTATCATTACCTGGGATGTTACATCCTTCCCCTATTTTAGAAATTGCATCCTCACAATTTTATTAAATTTTCAAATTAGTGAGGATATTTTTCCCTCATGGCATTTTTATATTCCCATGTTGCCTCTTCAACCATATGGGTTTTCCATAAAACATTAACCTAATGAATTAACTTATTCCACAATATTTTCTTTCTACAGTCAAGAACCTAAATTGGTTGTTCCTCATAAGAAAAATTCTCTTCCAACTGAACAACTTTAAGACTCAAAACATGACATGAATCTAGTACATACTTCCTTAACATTGAAATATGAAATAAATTATGTACATGTGACAAATTCAATGGTAATACCACTCGATAGGAAACTGGTCCAACTTTCTCTATGATTTTATATAGTCTAACTAACAGTTGAATTAGATTCCCCATATTACCAAAACGTATCACAATTCTCCGTGGAGAAACTTTGAGAAAGATATGATCAACTACATTGAAAGAAAGATCTTAATCTAGTTATTCATATAAATTTTCTACCTACTTTGAGCCGTACTCTTATATCATTGAATCAATAGAACATTCTTTGCCACTTGATCTACCAATAGTGGTCCCAATAACTTCCTTTCTCCTACATCATCCCAAAATGATGGTGTTAGAAACCATTTTCCATATAATTCCTTGAAAAGTTCTATTTTTATACTAGAATTAAAAATTTCATTATAATAAAACTCAAACAAAGAAATATATTGATCCCAACATCCTTAAAAATCCATTAAAAAATAATGAATCATATATTCCGCTATCTAAATTGTCAGCTCATATTATAAATCGTATTGAGGATGAAAATATGCACTAAAATTTAATTCCATACCCAAATAATTCTCAAGTACATTCCAAAAATTATATGTGAACCTAGGATTATGGTGTGATATAATGGAGAGATCCACTTCGTTTAGCTAAATAATCTATTTTAAATAAAATCTATAAAGATAATATAGAGACATTATATATTGAATGTGAAGTAAATATGATGATTTGGTTAATCAATAAACAATACCCCAAATCAAATTATTACCATGATAATAATTTAAAATCCAAACATGAAATCCATTTATATATTCTCCAATTTCCAATCAAGGACTAGAAAAGGTGGTAGAGTCCCCTTCGGTAACTATTATTACTCTTTTACCTATTGACATGTGAAACACTTAACTGTAAATTCAAAAATATCTCTTTTCATTCCATCCAACCTATAATAATCCCAATGGTCTCTATACATCTTAGTACTAGACAGATTAATGGAAAATAGATAACTATGAGCTTCAGTCAAAAATCATTTCCTAAGTAGTGAATCACCAGGAACATATAAAGTTTTTCCAAGTCATAAACAACTTCTTCATCAATATTAAAATTAGGAAACTTACTATTATTAATAGATCCAACCTTTTATTTCAAAGATTACTCTACCTTATAAGCCTTCTTAATTCTTTCTAATAAAGTTGAATTAACTGATACTTGAATAAAATAGAGGATTTCCTTAAATCTACAACTTATAGGCCAAAATTCATCAAATCATTAACCAAATGGCTAAATTCCAAACATAAAATGGATATTAATCCTTGATAAGTTCCCGCCAAATCCTAAGTCTCATATTTTATTATTTTTGAGTGAATATATAATTTAAACTCTTTTGATCAATATATATTTCACAATTTAATCCATGTAAATGATGCCTCTATATTTTTAAAGAAAAACATAGTAACGAATTTCAAATCATGTGTAGGGTAATTTAACTCTTGAGTTTTCAAAATACATGAAGCATAAAAATTTACCTTGTAATTATACAACATGACACAACCAATTATATTTAATGAATAATCCCTATAGATAATTAATTTACCATTTCTAGAAGGCAGAGCCAAAACTGAAGTATTGACCAGTTTTCTCTTTAGTTCCTAATAAAAAACATTGAATTCTTCTATCTAGATAAACTTAACTCCCTTTCATGTTAACATAATTATCGGTCTATATAACTGATAAAAATTTTCAACAAACCTTCGATAAAAATCCAATAATCACAGAAAACTATGAATATTTGTGACATTGGTAGGTCTTGGACACTCTTCAACAATATTTTTTAGTTGGGTCAATAGTTATGCCATCTTTAGAAACAATATTTCTAAGGAATGAATTTTTTTCCAACCAAATTTCACTCTTACTAAACTTTCCATATAGTTTATTTTCATTTAAGTTTAAAAAAAATCCTTATATTACATTCATGGGCCTCATGGATTTTAGAATATTCCAAAATATCATCTATAAACACATCCCCAAACTAATCAAAAAACTGATGGGAAACTCTATTCATAAGATTCCTAAATGCATTAGGTGCATTAGATAAAGAAAAGGGAATAAATAAAAACTCATAATGTCCATATATAGTTTGAAACATAGTATTAAAAATGTCATCATACTTCACCTTTAGTATATGGTACCTTGACCATAGATCAATCTCTAAAAAACTCTGAGCTTACTGGAGGAAATCAAATAAATCATCGATATGAGGCAAATGATAGTTCTTATTAATAATTTTTTTAATCAGGGCTCTATAATGAATTAAAATTCTCATGTAACCAACATTATTTTTCAAAAATAAAATAGGATAACCCAATTGTGAAATTCTAGGCTGAATGAAACCTTTATAAATAAATTCCTACAACTGGTTTTTGACTTCCACATGTTCTACTTGATCCATTATATAAGAGGTTTTATAAATAGTATTATCATTAGAACATATATCAATAATAAATTCAACTTCTTGATAAAGAACAAAACGAGAAAAATCATCAGGAAAAAAATATGTTAACTCATTCCATATTGTGATGTCACTAATAAAACCTATTTATTTCTTCTCAAAAACATGAGATTTATAACTTTCACAATCATCTTTAATCAATCTCTTAGCTTCTTAGAATGTTATTAATGGTATGAAATAATTGAATAAAAATATATTGTATTTGAAATCTATTTTTTCATGATAAAATGAAATCCAATCCATACCCAAAATGGTATCAAACTCCATTATGGGAAGTTCAACAAGATTTATAGGAAATACCATCCCACTAATAATAATAGGAAGATCCCTATAAATCTAGATTTCTCTAAAAATTACACATAGAGTTTTTTCCGAATGTTCTATCTTACTTTCATTAGGCGATATTCTAAATTTTCAAGAAAATTTTTCAGAAACGAAATAATGTGAAGATACAATGTCAAGAAGATTATTGGTATAACTTGAATAAACTAGCACAAGAGCTATCAAAACTTCATTTGATAGCCCAACACCAATTCTAATAGTAGAAAAATATTTTTGCACACCCTTTTTCTGTCGATATTGATGGTTTCCACTATAGGTAATCAACTTTGGACAAACATTGTGATAATTTACTAACTCATTGCAAAACAATTATCTTACCACTATATTTTAATTGCTTTATAGATCATATTCCTTATAGTCATGATCCATATAACCATGATTAACACATCATAATCACTTCACGAAGTTGAAATAAATTCTCTAGGATGCTTTTTACTACACTTCTCTCAATATGGTAATTAGGTTTTTTTACCTCCATGCTTATTTTATGAATGCTTTACCATTTTCCTCCAACCAGACCTCTTATCTTTATTATTTTAATAGGACACATGATCATAGAAGAACTCCATTTCTACCTTCTCATCACATTAAAAAAGTTTCCTCTGGATGTTGAAATCATGGGAATCTAATGCCCTTCAATATCTTGAATTTAATCCTATGCAAAACTAATTTATCTTACTATCAATATATCAGATAAAATTTGGGACATACCACACCATAAAAATGAAGTTTTCTTCATATTTAACCACCGAATATTACCCCTTTTGTCTTAATTCCAAGAATAATTTTTCCATCCTAATTCGAAAAACCTTAGGAAAATATTTCTCATGTAAAATATTCTCAAATTTATCCCATTACAAAGAATAAATATATTCACTTTCCCTAATATTATTAACCATTTTCTACCACTGTTCGGCTTCACCTTCAAACCAATAAATTTAAAGAGTTACTTTTTGGTGATATGAAAAATCCATGACATCAAATATATTTTCTAGGGCTTTAATCCATCCTTCAGATAACAAAGGATTATATGATCCTTTGAATAATGGGGGGTTTTGTCACATAAAATTCTCCACTATTGTCAAGCTCTTATATGGTAGATCTAGTTTATCTCTTGCATGGAAATCAACACCATTTATATCCTAATTCAACTGATCCATCACTAAAACAAACTACTCAGTTCGAATCCCAACCTTCCCATGATGCTGATTTATAAGGATATTTTCCTCTTGATTCCTTCCCACTACAACTTACTTATTTCCTCTCTAGAAAACCATTTTGAATAAGTAAACTTTATGAAAATAAACATGGTAATATCAAAATTCTATATAAATTCATATTAACCAAAATGTTAAATATTTAAATAGAATTATACTAATATTAAAAAAAATATAAAGTTATATAAACCTTTCCTTTAATACTAACTATAAGGCCATGAACTTAAACTATTAGATAATCTTGAGTTAAGTCAATAATTTTACTTAATTTCACATTGAGGATCTTTTCAGGTTTACAGTTTTAGAGATTTAGGCTATAAATCCTATATAAATAACTATAAAATACAAAGTGGACACTTCTAAATAATATCTATTTTTCAATAATATAAAACTTTAAAAATAAAGAATGATCTATTTTATGAAAACTCTTCAGTATATTCAACATGACTTCTTCGAATCCATTACTCATACTTAAATTTTGTGAAAAATATTAGAAAAAATGGGATGAGAGAAAAAATCCCAGTAAGGGGTATAAAATAAGGAAACTATTAGTCCATTGAAAAAAATTAAAACCCTTTATAACATTATCATAAAGTAATGTTTTTACCATTAATAAGTAAAACAAAATTTTCTTTAAAAATAATCTTATTTCATACCTTATTTATATTCCAAAAACTATACGGTTGACTTCCATATATGCCACACTTATAAATAGAATATCCATATAACTAAATTCTATAACCAATTCATTGGAGGGATATCATAGATCCACCAGTCGTTGGTTTATCATAGAACCACCCATCATTGGTTTATCATGGAACCACATGTCAAATTTCAAAATACTATTATATAATCATAATACATGAAAGATTTAAATTTTTAGCATTTTACTCATAAAATTTCATTTTAAATCATAATAAAAAATTTCAAGATACTGGAATAATCAATCCAATTTCAAAACCTATTTTCAATAAAAATACACCCTTTTATTTAGAATACAATTTTCAATATCAAAATAACCAAATAAAATTAAATAATATTTTCCATTTAATAAAAAATTAAATATTTAAAAGATATATATAAATTAAATAAAAGTCACAAGGACATTAAAATTCATTATCAATGTACTTTAAGAATACAACATTTCATTTATTTTGTTTGTCAAAACATTTCTTTTAAGACATGTAAAAATATTCCTTTTGAAAAAAATTTAATGAAATTAAAAAAAGAAATAAAATTTCTTTTATAATAATTTTATTATAATATAAATAAATATTTAAAATAATATCAATAATATTTACTTGGAGGAAAACGTTAAATCTTTAAACATCCAAAGTATCCCATACCACTTTGAACATTTAAATCTTAGTAAAATGAAATAATAAAATCTAAAGACATTAAATTATATGAGTATATATAACATATGGATATGTAATGTCAAAGGGGAATTATATACACCTTATAAAATAATAAAGGGGCATATCATCAAGAAATTCCTCAACAAAAGAAGATTGAGACGAAATCCATTACCTTGAGTGCGACATGTCTTGTGTGTATTTAATTTCTTGAATAATAAACTTATGTTAAAAATTACATTTATTCAGAACATTTTTTAAATTTATAATTAATTTTATTTCACTTATTATAATTTTTTAAAAAACTACATAAATAACTGAGTTTACATCGGCTGGTTTGACCATATTCAGATTATATGTCAAAAATGACTTTGGTATGTCAAATATGGTAAAAGGGTTAATTAAATAAACATATCTAGAATAATAATCATAAAATAATTAATATATTTATATATAAATTACACTTTTAAAACTAATCATGAAATATGGTTATGAAAAGTGAACCAACTTAACAATCCATGAGATGGTAGGCCGTACGTACACATGAGTAACGTTTCTATTTTTTAATGATCATTATGGGAAGATGGTAAGTAACATGTATCATTATATAATGATAATTATATAATATATAACAAATTATTTATTAATATATACTTATATATATAATTATTTTGATGTAAAAATGACTCACATCGCATTAAGGAGGTGGTAGTCCACACGTATATGAATGACGTTATCACTTTTTTAGTGGGTGAAAGGGTAATTAAAAAAATGATATATTATTTCTTCAGAAATTTAATTATATCATTAATATAATATATATTTTATTTATTCACATATTTTTAATTAAACTTATCTATAATACATTCCATTTAATGTCTGAACGTGTCACATCGCTTTGAGGAGGCAGTAGTCCACACATCCACAAACGATGTTATCGTATTTCTAAAAACTAGAGAGCATGAAGATTTGTGTATATAATAATTAAATAATTATGAATACATATTAAATATCATATATATATATATATATATATTTCTTTCATTATAATTCATAACCCTGAAAGGTGGTAAAGGAAAAACTAATGACAATGTTTTGTGAGTTGGTTGTTTTTTGTATACGAGTGATAATGTCGCTAAGAATTTGATGGAAGTGTGTGTAGTTAAAAACATAGAATAAAAAATCTCAGTATATTTAGGATAATAATTTTATTATATAATCATAAAATAATAATAAATTATGGTAATGAAGAAGGAAACAGAGTAAAATTACAGGTTGATGAAAGTTACCTCTTATTTGGGTAACTCCATTTAGTTTGTACCAATGAACTTATTGTTTGTATTTATTCATAAAGAGAGGAATATACTGTGAGGGTAGGGATTTTGGTAGATTATTTTGGAATGATTTTTTCAATTCAAAAGTTCTTTAGAGGTGTAAAGATAGGGGGATGAGAGGAGGCCTTTATGGGAGGGAAAAAGGTCACATTGGGTATTCTTGAAAAGAATTATGTCCTCCATACATTTTACTTGTACCATATTGGATAAAAATAGAAAATTATAGACACTTAGAGGTTTCATGGTCTAAATAGGGTGATAAAATAAATATTATACATGTGTAGCATCATTTTTACACATTATTTTCCAAGATAATCATTAATTAAGCTCATTTTTTTCTCAATCACTATAATTAATTATAATTAATTTTACTAATAATTTTGGTAAAAAAATAATTTTAACTTATTATAAATTATAAATTATTGTTATTAAAAATATGAAATCAATTTTTCCAAATTAAAAACACAGAAATTTAGAGTTAACCTTGTAGACGGGATGTGACATGAGGTTTTTAAAGTGAAAATGTTCAAAAGTTTGGTAAGGTTTTTAACTAAATTAAATATGAAATTGTTTCAAATTACCTAAATCAGATTTAATTATATAACATGAATCTAATTATACAATATGAATAATATAAAATATGATTTAACTATATAAATAACTTGGATGAAAAATTAGTTTTGAACTAAAATTCAGTATTACTCACTATTCATCAAAATATGAATGCTCTCATAAAAATACCAAAAATTCACCCAAAGTTAATTTAGATATTTATATTTTAAAAAATATTTTTATTTTTTCATATAAAAATTATAAAAGTGTTACAAAAATTATTGAAACTAGGTTTTCTATTAAAAGGCATCAAAACTACCTTTAAAAAATATAGAGCTTTTTGTTAATAAAATAGTTTTTATTCTTATTTAAAGAATATAAAATTTATTGAATGAATGTAAAAACATTTAATAAAAATTTATAAGCATAATATTGTTAGTATTATTAATTACCACTGATACAGAGACTAAGAGACAACTTCTACTAAAAATAATATTACTAATAATATATCATTTTTTGGTATAACTCACTCTTGCGTGCAATATAAGATTTCAGAGAAACTAAATGTTATGTTTTGGGTAAGATATTCGTTTTAGGATAAATTTTAAGGTAAAATTAATATCTAATTCATAAATACTAATAAATATACAAAATACTTATTTTATCATTACTTAGGATTTTATAGTGGTTATGGTTTTCAATTATTATGCTCATGTTCACATACCTTTCCGATCATGTTATATTTAAGTGATCATTGATATCTTACTTATTTACCCTTAAAGATCATTTTAGCTCAAAATTGTTTATATTCCCTTTACCAATAAACTATACCTCTAAAATTATGGAATGGATCATAAATTTATGTATTGAGTATTCATAAAATAATATGAAATATTTATGTTTGAAAATTATGGGTTTCTATAGTTCATATAACAATATATTTTAGTTAATATTTCGAAACTATGATGAGAAAACTTTTGCGAGAACCTTGGAGATAAGTCTAAGTATAAGATAACATCCTAATGTTTTGGTAAGGAATATAGTATGTTCTTTTCTTATATATACATCCATGTATGGATAATGAAAGTATATGTGGTTTTTTAATTGATGCATCTAGGGTTAATATCCTTAAAAATAGTTGGTCGAGTATATATCATATACCATTCTAGTGCACAGTGAGTGTTCCCTTAATACACACTTTTTTTGAAACTCTTAAAAGATATTCCTGGGTTAAATAAAATTTTATATTTGAACCATCATGAATTATTTGAATATATGATTATCAAGGATGAACAAGGTTAAACCTAAGGTTTTAGAGATTGAAAGAAGTGTCATGATTTAGAAATAATATAAATTATTTTTCATAATTATGTGTTTTTACATAATGATTATTGTTCCTCAAAAAATAATTTATAGTTTATTTCAATGGATGGAAATATGGGGAATTATTATATGTTTTAATGAGATAGATAATGGAATGATTTTCCTCATGAGAAACTAAGTAAAATGATAGATGGAATATAGAACCTTATGATTATACCTAATTAACTATCCCATTATATAACTTACAATCTCAACATGGCAATGTTTACTAGCACACCTAATAATATAAAAATGGAGTTTCTTGAAGAACTTATATGTAATAATATTAAATTTATTATATATCAAGTATCTGGGAGGAATCTCTCAAGAAAATGTCTCGAAGGAATGAAAATATGTTTTATTTTTTGAAAATAAGGGAATAAAGAAAGTAATTGTTGAAGAAAAATTAAGAGTTTGATGGAGGGTTATGAAGTTAATACTAAGGTAACATTTATAGTTCAATGTATTATGTTTGGGGAACATGGGAATTATCTGATTCAATGCCCTAATCCAAGATATAACTCATAGACTATAGAAGGGACTATATTATGTCAATCGTTGAAGTGAAATTATTGGCATGTTTAATAATTGAAATTAGATAATTGTGTTGTTGATTATTTTAATCCAAGGTATTTTAGTTACATGAATAATGAAACATAAAAGGATTATTCAATAATATTTTTTATTTAAGGATTGTAATTAATATGTTGACTGGTACTAATAAAAAAGAAAATTTATTTAGTCTATAAGATGATCTTTTTGGAGGGCGAATTATTGAGGGAAAGATAACCTCTAATATGTTACCAATTTTGAGATAATAATGTATAATCAAGATAAATAGATGTTTTATTTTGATAATGTAAATGGGATAGTATGGATGACATTGTAATTGATTAGTGATTTGATGAAAAAGAGGTTTATGTTTTCTTTGATGGAGTTTACATGTTTTTTGGATTTATAAAATATATTCAATAATATGTGATTTTATTTAAAGAATGATGAGAGTGTTATTTTTTTATGAATTCATGTTTTTATGATGGTTTTATAGCAATTCAGGATATTATCGTGTCTCAAGTGAATATATGACCAAGGTATTTACATATTTCATATGTAACATGGAGATATATGTTATATTATTTAGGAATTAATGGTAAGGTGATTTGGGAAGTTTAGTGACCTTTTTTATAATTTTTCGTATTTTTATTTTTTAGACATATTTTGGAAGGGTTTAAAGGTTAAATATTTATGGGATGATTTAAGTTAAATTTTGGACATTATTTTTGAGAATTTATAGATTAACATATGTTTTATCCATATTAAAAAACATGTTATAATATTTTTGGTTTTGAAAATTATATTGAAATAAAATGAATTACTTTTATTTATTGTTTGAATCTTATGATCTATTAAAATTTAATTTTAGTTCTTTATGTAAAAAGAATTTATCATGAATATTCATTCCTTAGAGTAATAGATGACATGGAAATTAATTGAATCACAATCGGGGGATTAAATTGTTCTTATTAAGTGGAGATAAATCAAGTTAGTACATTTTCTCATGAAATATATCATGAAACTAAAATAATAACAAAATTTTAATAAAATGATCCCTAAATAAGAATGTTATGCTTTTATCTTTATTTCTGATGAATCAATGGTCTTTCTACCTCTCCCAAATTTATGGTTTTTTGGTTATTAACTTTCTCATTACCATCTTCTCTATAACTCTCTATTAATATGTGGAAACTAGTTTTTTAATATATTTATACATTTTAAATTATCTGGAAAATCAATTATGTCTTATTTTAGGTAACATTTATGTTTCACACTTTCCCTTTTTAAAGGATTCTTTATTAACCCTTTGTACGATGTGGTTTTGTCACAAACCAACTTGGATAACCTAGTTTACTGAAACTTAAGCCATTTAAGACATGGACAAAAGTAATTCCTAATCCCCATGGTTTTATCTCTATCAACTAATATCATATCCAATATCAAATGGAATAGTTATTTCATAATAACAAAACATCAATACGTAACATTAGAAGATAAATCTATACACATTCAATATGCCAAAAACACCACAAAGAGAAAGTAACATAAATAGAGAGATATTCCAAAGGAATATATCATCCATAAAATTTTAAAAAATACTTCATAAAATATTTCATAATACATATGAAAAAATAATACCATAGCTCCATCGGTCACCACCATCACTCTAGGTTATGTGCCTAAGAACACCCTCCACCTCCAAGGGGCACTTTATCCTTTCCTGGGACTAGAATAAAAAAATCTAAAAATTTCTATATTAAATGGTAAGGTATAATTTAAACAAATCTATAGGGTCTAATTATGTTTTTTATAGGAATTTATATAAAAAATAAACTAACAATGCTATTATTTAAATAAAACAAGTCACAATAGAGCATTTTATATTTTCAATCGAAACATGTTATGAAATCAAGTTTGTAAACCATTGAGATTTTGTGAAATATATATTTTTCAAATAAATTTTATCTTTTAGATATATTAAGTTATAGGAAAATATGTGTTTATCTTGTGTTACTCACAACATGGAGTTTATCTAACGTTTCATGCAACATTGGTTGTAGATTTCGATACATGATACACTAAGTTTTAAATGAAAAACAACATACTATTAAAATGTTATTAATTAATATTATAGTTATAACCTAGACTTTGGAATGGTATGTATGAATAATATTAACTAAATTATAAAAATATATTGTATAAACATGTATATAAAATTAATTCTTTGGTGACTAATTAATTATAAATGAAAAAAACAAATTACAAATAAATGAAATATTTTTATAAAAAACAATATTTATAAAAAAACATGTTAATCAAACTAACCAATTTTGGTGTGTTATTTTAATTAAATTCATATATTATATATTCAATAAACGATTTTACATTTATCTTATGTGTTTTCTAGATAAGATATAAAAATAATCTAATTTTACCCGTAAAACAGTATTTTTCTAAAAAAGAACTTTTTTCACCATTTTATGCACTAATTCTAAAATTAAAATTTTACACTTTTGGAAAAATTAAAATGAAAAAACAAATTAAAATTTTGAAATAATCTTGTAAAAAATATCTTAGGTTTATATTTTTTGAATTTTCTGAAATGATTATTTTTTTGATGAATTGTGAAAATATTGAATTTTAATAGAAATATGCCTTTTCATTTAAATTATTTATAAAGTTAAATTATATTTTAAATTGATTTTAAATTAAAATTAATTAAATTATATATCTATTAATATAATTTAGTTCATTTTAATAATTTTAATATTTAATTTTGATACAAAAACTTCGAAAACTTTTGAACATTTCTCTTTTAAAAACTAACATTCTCTTCACGTTTATGAGATTACATTAAAATTAAAATTATCCACATATATTAATTAAATACTGAAAAATGGATTGAATATTTTGAATTATAAAAATTTATATTATTTAATAAGTTCAACTTAATTTTTCAGGATAATGAATAGTAAAAATATTAAAAATTATTTACCACGGTTAAGGTAAAAATAGGGTTAATGGGTGTTATAACTAAAATAATAAGGGTTAAAATAACCTACAAACTTGTATAAAATATATTCTATAGAAACATTTATACCCTATAATGTACAAGAATCTTTAATAATATATTTTTTACCCTTTTTTCTTATGAAAAACACGGGTAGACCTTTTTCTTTTCTAAAATTACAAAAAATGTCACTCACCTCACATATAAAAGGCCACCCCCTCTCCTCTCCTCTTTACACATTAAACCTATTTTTTCATCAAATATATTCAAAAATAAATTATAAGAATCCATTATATCATATAATAAGCCTTATTTTGTGCTAAAATACAACCTAGGAAGGATTTTTGTGCAAACTTAAGGAGGGTCCATAGATAAGATGTAATGTTATTAGACTAGTATTTTTATTTTATTTTATTTATCCAAGTCCATAAATTATTATAAAACTATTATTATATAACAAAACTAGTATATTATATATAATAAGTTTTTTTATGTTAATGTAATTAACTACAACAATCCCCACTTTTATTAAATGGATTATGAAATCATCATTCATGTGTAGAGAAGGCTAGCGCCTCGGGAACTGATGTCATTTGTTTTTTCAATAGCAGCTATCATGGTTGGGTATGATGATGAATCAAAAATATATATATGATATTTATAACATAATTTTACCTTTATATCTATTTTATCATATATAACTTTTTTAATTTCCATTCAATAGGGGATACGATAACATCACTCATGTGTACGACAGATTACAGCCTCATAAAGCGATGTGATTCGTTTTCACAAACTATTTACATGGAAGATAATTAGGAAAAAATTAATTTATATATGCGATATAAATGACATAGTTATGATATTAATTAAATATTTATAATTATTAAAATAAAATATATAATTTAACTTTCATACATTTTCAATTCATTAATAAATGATAACGTCATTCGTGTATGTGTGGACTACCACCTTCACGAAGTGATATGAATCTGTTTTCTTCACCACACCAAATATATGATATATATAAGTATATTAAAAGAAATTATATAGTATATATGATATTAGTGTCATTATTTAATGATAAAATATTACTTAACTCCTTTCCACAATGATTGTTGAAAAATAGAAACATTGCTCATGTGTACGTATGACCTACCATTACTATGATCGTAATACACTTCATTTCTCAAAACCATATTTTATGATTAGTATTAAAATTATAATTTATATATAAATATGATAATTATTTTTAGATTATTATTATGGATATGATGGAACCATGATCAATGTAATAGGACCAAAAATTACAAATCAAATCATATATGAAAAACAAAGCAATTATTACCCGTGAAGTGATTTTAACAAGGAATTGATAATAAATGGGTAATAAATGGTTATAAGTAAATAATATATGGTATTATATATAAAATTATGGTTATTTAATGTATGTATAATAAAATTATATTTAATATACTAGTGTTTTGAATGTGTACGAAGGAAGGTGAGACTCAAGGTAAGGGACTTTCGTCTCACTTTTATTTTTCTTTGGGACACATGCCATATTTAGTATGTGTTTATTTTATATAGTGTATATACTGAAGAATAATTTATTCTATGATTATTCTCTAAAAAAATTATTATGATTTACATATCCATTTTAGGATATATCTTTAATGGGGTATAAGGTTCAAAATTTACTAAAGTGGTAGGGGATTTGTATCTCTATTTTACTTCTTTGAGACATATATTATGTTATGCACATATCTTTTTTTTGAGGTTTATATATAGACTCATTCACATGTAATATCATGAATTCAATTATTCTCACAATATTATAAGTTTTATTTAATGTTATTCTTTCATGGTGCATATAATCCAATGTTAGCAAAGTTGTAAGGGTTTAGTGTTACATTATCATCATTTGTCAAGATTTATCATGATTATGCTTCAATAATGAAATCCTATAAACTATATATCAGGAAAATAATGTATTTTCTGATACTATATTAGTTCCTGATATTTTTGAGTAATTTTACCATTTTAACACTCTTTGGTACTTAAAATAATTGAGAAAATTATTTTAATGAAGTATTAATTTATTTATCTTTTTGGTCTAAAATTTGTTTTCTTCCAAAAACATGTTTGATAAAAAAATTTTCAAAAATGAATTAATATTTTTTTTGTTAATTTTAAATTAATTTTTTTACCCATTTTTTTCATTTAACAATTTTTTTAACGAAATGTCTATGTCATTTTTCAATCAATTGTCGTTCGAATTTTTTCAAGAGTGAAAGGAATATTTTTTTAACATGTACTAAATGAATGGAATTTTCCACCACCATGATTATTATTTACTTTGAGGATTCCTTTATATGTTTTAAGGTCATTTTAAATGAAAATTATTTTCAATTTTTTTTATTTTGTAAAAAGTGGTTTTGAAAGTGGAAAGGATATTTTCCTCAAGAAATGTTCATAATTATTTTTAAATATTAATTTATAAGTTTTAAAGTTTATTTTGAAAGAAAAGGGTTTATGAATTTTTAGTTTTATAAAGTTATTTTTAGAGAAATTTTATTTTCCTTAAGCTTTTTTTAAAATAAAATTTAAATATTCCTTTATTAGTTTCAATATTTATTATGAGAGGAAAAGATATCCAAAACATTTTATGATTTTTTTGTCATAAAATGTATTTTTCAAAGAAATGTAAATTTTCTTAAGAAAATTTTTATATGATATTTCAAAATAAATTTAAATCTAATATGAAATCCACTAATATAACCAATTCCATTCTGCGGATATGATCCAATGATTCTATTCATATTCTTTCTCTAAATGATCTTTTATTTATGATGAAATGATATTTATGAAACATATTTCTCTTCCAAGAGTTACGTTTTTATCTATATATTTATATATATGTTTTTCTATATGTATATATATTAAGTAATAAATTTTATATGTAAATATTTTTAATTATTTATTTATAAATTCAAATTTTTATTTGTGAATATATTTAAAATATGCATGTATTATTATATATATGATTATAAATAATATTACATTATGAAAAACGATAATATTTCAATACCATAACATTAACATGAATATAAGACCCTAGAATAAATTTAGTCCCCACTAAAAAAGGGAAAAGACCCCTTAAACAAGGCTTAAAATCCACTGAATGATAAAAAATTGGGGTACCCCGACTAAAAACTCAGTTTTGGAGGCCTTCTAGGATTTTGTGGCATCTAAAAATGTGACATAGGTATACCTCTCTCACCACAGGCATATAGCTTGTCATAAGATTTGATTTGATATGTGATAGAGCCCAAACAGACACTCGTATCAAAAGTTATGGTAATTTGATAATTGAGTTACGTTTTCAAATTAATTTATATATTTTATAAATTTTTTTTGATTTATTATCTTAAAATTGTTATTAAATGTCTATTGATCAATAATAATTACTAAATTATTAATTAAAAATATTTTTTTAATTACTTTAAAATCCATTTTTAGTAAATATCATATGTATATTGTGTGAATGTCTATTTAGCCTTATCTAAAACATATTTAAAAATATTTATTATATTTATACCAAAATAAATATATTTATATATTTATATATTATTTTTAATGAAATATATATTTCTAAAATATATCATTTATCAGCACTTGTAAAAAAGTGCTGATAAAGGCCCCCTTTATCATAACTTTTTAAAAGTGTTGATAAATACACCTTTTTATCAATGATTTTTTCATAACACTGATAAAGGGGTTACTTTATCAACACTCTTTTACAAGAATTTATAAATGTCCCCCTTTAAGAATAATTTTTTAGAACTAAAAATGAGGATTTTTAACAACGCTTTTAGCTAGTGATGTTAAAACTCTAGTGCTAGATAAACCTAGTTTTTTAGTAATGGTTAAGGATAGAGAAAGTGGTTTCCAAGAAATTTCATCCATGTATATATACTAAAATTCGATGTGAATCTAACATAGAGGTAAGAAAAGAGTAATAAATTGAAGAGGGGAAAATTAAAATGGACTCGATCCTTACATAGTGCATGAAACCAGGCATTTCTTCACAACCAGTTTGACACTACTGAGGGATATGATTTGGATATTCACAAACTCTTTATGCATGATCATAAAGGATTTTAACAGATGGTGAATACAAATGACCTATGATAAACCTAAGGTTTTATAGATTAAATATATTGTGTCATTATTTTGAAATATTATAAGTGTTTTTTCTTGATTATGTGGTTTTCCACTATGATTAGTGTTGCTCAAACTATGATTTTTTGTTTTATTTAATGGCATAAATAAGAAATAATTGGGTTAACCATGAATATGGTGGAAATTTTTATGATGATCGGCTAAATGGGATGATCCATAGAGAGAAATACACTGTGATTCTTCTTAATCATCTATCATGATAAATTTTTAACAGCATGAAATTTGGTGAGATTAATAACACATCCAAAAAAGAGGAAGATGGAATTTTATAAAAGTTTAGGTGGTGATGAATATATAGGAAGGAACATTAGTCTTTCTATAAGTCAAGAAGATAGTTATAAGAATCTAGAGGAATATATCAAATAGTGGTAAAGATGTTATTTGTGTGTAAAACAAGTCTATAGAGTGAAAAATTGTCGAGTTGTTCAATGTATTATGTGTGGGGAACAAGAGAATTTTACAACTCAATGCCCTCATACAAGAATTAATGTCTAGAACAAAGGGCCAATTCTATGAAAATAATTGAAGTTGAAGGATTGCAGTATTTATATATTTTAGATTTAATAATTATTTTTCCTAAGTATTTTACCAATGGTATTTTGGTTATAAGAATCATGAAACAACTAAGGATTTCATTATTTTTGTAAACATATATGTATCCATGTTTGATTAACTTAAGAGTTATGGATTCCATCACGTATTTATGAGATTAAGGTTGATCATAAATTCAATTTATTAGATACCAATTTTGAGATTTTATGTGTTGGGAGATTATCAATATTATAGGGACTTTGAGAGACAACTATGGCCATTCACCACTTTGATTTTTATGAGGAATGAATTTTTAGGGAAATATGGTTAAAGGTATTGGTACAATTTAGGGTTTATCTTATTTTTAATGTTAATGTAATTATGGGTTTTTAAAATTTTGAAATATTTATAATAATATAGTTTTGGAAAAAGGAAATCCCACAAGTCGTGTGACAACATATTATGTAGGGAAATTATGTGGGGCTTGAACCCACAAAATAATGGAGAAAATGGTATAACACCTAACACTGGCCTCTATGAAAGATTATTTATGTTGGGACAATACAAAGTGATATATTTCTGAGTATTTATGTCTATTTTTATTATGCCATAAAGTCAAGCCTATGAAATAAATATCTAAAAGATTGGTAAAAACATTTTCCACACCATAAAGGAAATGTGAAGGCATCACTATGGTGTTTTTTTTCATAATACCCTAATAAATAAAAAGAGAATTATAATACATGGGTTATAGTCGACATACTTTTGAAGTCATCATAATTTATTTCTATCATAAAGTATTTATATTTTGATAATATTTACACAATGTAGATAAATTATGTGTTAAGTATTTAATGGAGTACAAAACTCTATTGTATCTAATTAGGATAAAAATACTAATTTGATGTTTTGGAGAAGTCTTAAGCAAGAACTTTTTACATAGTTGAGTTTTAACATTGTGTATTATCATAAAAAAGATGGCCAGTCTGAGAGAATCATTTAAACCCTAAAGGATATGATAAGATATTATTATATATATTTAAAATGTGGTTGGGATCAAAACCCTCCTCAATTTGAGTTTTCTCACAATAATACCTTTCAACTGACCATTTATATGCTTCTTTATGAATAAATTTAGGGAAATAAGTGTATAAATCCAACGTATTGAAATGAAGTTGCAGAAAATAATCTATTGAGACGTCATGTATATAATAAAATTGAGGAGAATGTTTTAACTATTCTAAAACATATATAAGAAAATTTAACAATAATTGTATGTAGATAATCATTGATAAGATCTATAATTTGAAGTTGTTGAGGACTTATTTCTATTAATTTATCTGGGGAATAATGAAGTGAAATAAAAGCCTGAGGTATATCAATCCCATTGAAATTATTTATCATATTGGGATCATAGTATTTTTTTTAGTGATTATAATGAAACTATTTTAGTTTCAAGATGTGTTCCATGACTATCTATTAAGGAATTAAATGCCTAATTCATCACATGTACTGAACCCAAAGGTCATATCATTGGAGAACGATCTTTCTTATAAGGGAAAATAGGTTGATATTATGGATTAAATAAAGAAAGTGATACAAAACAATAACACTCAGCTGGTAAATGTTTTTTTGGAAAACCACAATATTGAGGAATCTATATGGGAACCTAGTTATATAATGATGTGGAATTATATTTAGTTTTTGGTACCAAAGTGATGTTTTTAGGGAAATTCATTTTAAGGGGGGAAGAATGTAACACCCTGATATTTTTTCAATTTTTTAGATAAATTTAGTCTATTTAGATATTTGTGTTATATTAAACTCTATTTTTATATTTAATTTAATATAACAAATAGATTTTCTAACATTACACACAACACTGAGTATAACTTAGGATACACACTAAAATGGGTTTAAAAGAAATATAACACACTATTAAAATATTTTTATTTAATACTAAAGTTATAACATAGAAATTAGAATTGAAGATATGAATAGGATTAGAGAAGTTATGAAAATATATATTGTACAAATATATTTAAAATTAATTATTTACTGACAAATTAATTATAAATAAAAAATACTATTTGAAAATAATGAAAATATTTTTCTAAAAACGTTTTTTATGAAAACAGAAAAATTGATAAAAAAATATTTTGGTGAATGAATTATTTAAATTTATATATTATATATTCAATCAACTATTTAAAATTCATCTTCTGCGTTTTATAGATAATATATAATAATAAATCCAATTTTACACTTAAAATCTGTATTAATTCTAAAAATGAGTTCTATCACCGTTTTAAAAACTTAATTTGAAACTAATTTTTGTCACTTTTAGAAAATTTATTTAAAAAATAATTTTTTTATCTTAAATAAAAATTTCAAAATTATATTATAGTTAATTTTTTATAATTTTCTAAAAAGCTTATTTTTTGATGACTAGTGAAAAATACTGAAATTTAATTGAAAGCTGCCTTTTTGTTCAAATTATTTATTAAGTTAAATTTTATTTAAAATTGGATTAAAATTAAAATTAGTTAAATTATATATATATATTTATACAATTTAGGTAATTGTAATCATTATAATATATAATTTTTATATAAATACTTAGTAAAATTTCGAACATTTTCTCTTTGAAAGGCCTACTTTCTCATCTTGGTTTTGGGATTAATTTTAAATTATATTTCTTCACTTATGGGAAATTAATTTTAAAAAATAGATTCTATATTTTTAATTATAATAATTTATATTATCTAATCATTTCAACTTAATTTTAGACCATAATTAATATTAGAAATAGTAAAAGTTATTTACCATAGTTATGGTAAAAAATGTGTTTACTGGGGGTTTAAACTAAATGGAAAAGGGTTAAAATAACATAAATATTTTTCTAAAATATATATTATGGATATATTGAGACCCTAAAATGTCTAAGGATACATAAAAATATTTTTTAATGTGAAAAACATGGGAACACATTTTTCTTTTCAAAACATACAAGTGTGCCACTCACCTCACTTATAAAAGGTCACCCCTCTCCTCTCTATATAACACTACCAAACTCTTTTTGTTCTGAAATTTTTCCAAAATCACTACCGAAATTAAATAATCTCATACGGTAAGCCTAAAGTTTGGAATAAATCTTACCTAGGAAGGATTTTGGTTCAAACCTATGAAGGATACCAGAAGAAGAGGTAATATTCTTAAATGAGCATTTTTTATTTTATTTTCTTCTTCAAAATCAGTCAATAATTGTTAAACAATTATCATAAAATAATATCATTATCTTACATATACTGTGATTTTTTATTCTTAGGGAATGTCCTAGAACCATCCCCACTTTCATTAAATGGGTTATAAAATTATTATTCATGTGTGTGGCGGACTACGACATCACAAACCAATGCCATTAATTTTTCCATTACTACCCCTTATTATTGGGAATGACGATGGATATAAATTATAGATATGATATTTATAAAATAGTTATACCTATAGATTAATTATATCATATATAATCTTTACTCTCCATTCCTTTGGGGATACGATAATGTCACTCATGTGTACGAAGAATTACTTCCACATGAAGAGACGTGATTTATTTTCACTAATGATTTACATGGAAGCTAATAAGTAAATATTTAATGAATATATGTAATATAAATGAAATAATTCATATATTAATGAGTTATTTATCATTCATAAATTTTAATATTTCCTTTCATTTCTTATTTTTTCACTCATTGAAAAATTATAATTCCATTCGTGTTTGTGTGGACTACCACCTCCACGAAGCGATGTGAATCTTGCTTTTCACCACACTAAATGAGTGATATAGATAAGAATATTTAAAGAAATAATATGGTTTATATGATATTATTGTAATTCAATAAGGATAAAATATTACATATCTTTTTTTCATAATGATCATTGAAAAATGGAAACGTTAGTCATGCGTCTGTATGACCTACTATTTCCATGATCGTAAGAGACATCAGTTTTAAAAAAAATATTTTATGATAGTTTTTAAAATTATAATTTATGTATAATTATTAATGATATTTAATTATTATTATTATTATTTATATTATATAATTATTATTAAATTAATTATATGGAAAATAAAAAATCAAATCATTTAAGAAAAACAAAGCGATTATTGGATGAAATGTGATTATAAGAAGGATTTTTTTAATAAATAGGTAATAAATTGTCATAAGTTATTCATATATGGTATGATATATATAAGTATGGATCTACAATAAATTTACAATGTACTTATTTTTATTATATATGTGGTTCAAATGTGTATAAAGGAAGTCGAGACTTAAGGTAAGGAATTTTCATCTAACTTTTATTTTTCCATGAGACTCATGCCATATTAACCATATGTTTATTTTATGTTGTGTATATAATACACATGAATTTAATTTATGATGATTATCAGGAAAATTATTAGGATTTACATATCCATGTTATAATATCTCTTTAATGGGATATACGATTCATAAGTTACCAAAGCTGTAAGGGATTTTAATCTCAAGTTTTCTTCTTTGAGACATATTTTATGTTATGTACCCATATTATTTTTGAAGGTGTATATACATAAATTTTATAATGTAATATCATAAATTTATTTTTTCTCATCATATTATATGTTTTATATAATATTATTCTTTCCGGGGGATTATGATTCAATGTTAACAATGTGGTAAGGGTTTTATATTAAAATATCATTATATATCGGGATTGATCATGATTATGATTCAATGATGATATCATATGATATATCTCTCAATAAACTAATATATTTTATTCTAATATGGTAATTCAGTATTTTTTGAGTAATATTACCATTTTACCACTCTTTGGTACTTAAAATAATTTAGGAAATGTTTTAAATAAAATTCTCATTTATTTCTCTCTTCAACCAGAAATCCATTTCTTCCAAAAAAAATGTTTTCTAAAAATATTTTCCAAAATGTTTTAATATCCTACTATGATTTTTAAAATAATTTTTTACCCATGTATTACTTTTTAAATTTTTTTTGGGAAGAAATATTTATTTATTTTCTAAATAATTTCCGTTTAACTTTTATCAAAAATTTGAAAAGAATATTTGTTTTAACATGTAAAAAATGAATATTATTTCCCACCATGTTGAAAATTATTTTCTTTTAATATTACTTCATAATTTTTTAAAATTATGTTTATTAAATATTATTTTAAATTTTTTTATGTTTTAAAAAGTTTTTTTTAAATGAGAAAGGGTATTATCCTTAATAAAAGTTTTAATTTATTTTTAAATATTCCTTTATATGTTTGGAAGTTTAATTTACAAAAAAGGGTTTTCAAATTGGTTTTTTAATTTTTAATTTTAAAAATTGATTTTTGAATAAATTTTATTTTTCTCAATTAATGTTTTAAATGATGTTTAAATAATCTATTATAAGTTTCAATGTTTATTTTGAAAGAAAATTATTTCTAAAATACTTTATGATTTAAAAAATAGGGTTTCAAAGAAAAGTTATTTTACTCATGAAATGTTTCAAATGATCTTTAAAAATCATTTTCTATATAATATTACATCCATTTATGTTATATATTCGTTACTAGGGATATGATCCAATGATACCATTCTTATTATTTCTCTAAATGGTTTTTGTTTATGATAGAATTAATTTTATCAAACTCGTTTATCTTCTACGGGTTACAAAAAATGGATTTTTTATAAAAACCACTTACTTAAATGGTTTATTATATGATGAAATGGTTTAATGATTACGAAACTTTTCTATTTTTAATAGGTTTTGATATGAGGAAATGTTTATGAAACCAATTTTGTTTCATGGGTTATGATTTAATGAATGTTTGATATTCTTGTGGCATACATACATATGATTTTCATTATATGATAGGTGGTACCTATATCTCACTCAAATTAATTGGGTAATTATTTATATCTCATGAGATATAAAAGACTATAATGAATAGTGAACTTGGTTTAGTAAGTGAATTTTTCCATTATGATGGTATTGTGAGTGAACCTTGACTACTTTGCTGGTTTGGGGAGTAAACCCATTCC
This sequence comes from Viscum album, assembly GCA_963277665.1. Lineage (NCBI taxonomy): Eukaryota > Viridiplantae > Streptophyta > Magnoliopsida > Santalales > Viscaceae > Viscum > Viscum album. The sequence goes on from OY728129.1 coordinate 284,498,189, forward strand.
ACTATGATAACTTTAGAAGTAGGCCTTGAGTACAATGGAGATGATTTTCTATGCTTATGTGTATGCCAAAATTCTATGTCTTATTCCAATTTAACACTCTCATGGGTCATTTTATTTAATTCCATTTTGATTCATGTCTTATAAACTACTAATATCTATTCCACAAATCAATATTAACATCTTTGATATGAAAGGTATTGTTTTCAAATGTTATTTTCATGTTCTCATATAATTATATTCATTTTATGCTTACATATCTCCAGTTTTTTTGTTAATGTGTATCTTAGTTCACCCTTTCGTATTTTTCCTTTCCCTAGGTTATAAAGAAAGATTTTAAGTAGGGTATATTTTTGAAGAGTACTAAAGGGGAAGATATTTATGGTAGATGTTGGGGATCTTTCACCAAATTAAGAGATTTTGTACCAAGTATCCAATGGAACTAAACTATTATGGTCCTCAAGAATGTGTCTATATAATGTATTGAATATTAATCTAAAAATATGTAATATAGTTTCATGAGAATCTGAGGTCTATATAATGTACATAAAATATATATCAAAAATACTTTAATTCACCTTTTTCTAAAATGGAAATGACATGAATAAAACAGTTCTATAATCACTACTAATTCATAATAATATCAAAACCATGAAATATGTACATGATACTTGAATTTAGTTAGTCTCATGCTATATGATCCTCACACTTCTTAGTCAATGAACATGACTTAGGTTTGTGTAAAAATCCCTAGTCTCGAGCCATTTGGATAGAACCAATCCACATGAAATCCAAGTAAATCATGAAGAATATAGTTTATTTAGTATTTTCAACATCAATGCATTGATAGGGAGTCATATTACTAACATTATTTTCCAAATCACCCACTAACTACCTAATATAAAAAGTGATTCAATTAATCAATAAATCATGGGAACATATTTCATTTCAAATAAATTCATTATTCATAGTTGAAATTATAAATTTCACATTCAACATTCCATTTAAATTTCAAAACCAAAACATTGGTTTTCATCATATTCATTACTTTTTAAAGTCATCTTTCATTTTAGTCCAATTTTATCTAGAATCTATATCAAGTCATTTTGAGCCATCTTTTCACAAATCACAACATATTTTCAAATTCTCTGAAAATAGGTTTTATTTAAAAAAATCACAAACCTTTAAAATCACTCATCAAATCATTACAATTCAAGGAATCATAATCCCTTGAAAAAACATTTAAAATAATATAATCATTCAAGGGATCATAAGTATGAAAATCCTTATGAAACCACCTAAATTTTCTCACAAGATAAATTGAATAAACACATAAAATATAAATTCCATCAGATATAGAAAGGTGTGGAAGATCAAGAAGGTATTACTTGATACAAATACACCCATTTAAATGTTCTAATCCATCAATAACATGGGGATTAAATACTCTCAAAGGATATACGTGTGAAAAATAGGATAAAAAAATATGGTTCCCTTACCATAGAGGGATTAAATTCTTCCACCATTTCTTCAATTAGAGGAATAATAAACCTATTGGGAGATTTCAAAATCCAAAAATTAAGATGATATTCATGTGGGATAATATGGGAATAAACATGGGTATATGACTTTTTAAACTGATAAAAAAAATACCATGTTTTATCCCCAATATCCAAGATATAGAAGTTTTAAAAATGGCTAGACCACGATGTATCCTCTTCAAGACACCCTAGGACCAGCTTCAGTCAGTGAGCCTCCAAAATTCACAATGTCGCATGTGCCCAGATCGCGTTCACCTAGGGTAAGACTATGAAACATCCCATACACCACACCCTTAGTTCTACCCTAATAGGAAGTAGGACCCATCACACTGACTTAAGCCTTCCTGCCAAAACTGGACCTTTACTCCGTAGGGCTAAACTATAATAATATGGCTCTGTTTCAACCCAAATTTCATGATATATCTATGCTGAAATTAGAAGTAACTATGATATCTATTCTCAAGTGATCCATGGCATAGCCAACTGCAGAAACCGTATCCTTGTTCGGCCTCAAAATACCCTACACCATAGCCTAATGTGCTTCAATGTATCCCCTATAACTTCAAATTATAGTCCTACCACTACAACAAATCCTATTGTAGGAAAAACATCATTTTTTTCAAAAACACCAAACACTTCCAAAAATATTAAAAGGAACCCAAAAAAAGGGAAAAAAATAAATATGGTTAGTATTACCTGAGATAATTAATGAGATGTTATAAACTCCCTGCAATAAACTCTTTCTTCCCCTAAAAATCCTACCAAGAAGACTCTATATTAGAGATATTTGGCTATAGATCTCTCATAAGTGCTTCATTATCCCAAGTATTATAAGAATAAGAACCATGCCTCCATAGTCCATAAAATAAAGGTATAGACTTACCAAAAATAACCTTTATCTCATAATAAAAAATTAAAAATAGTTTCTGAGGAACACATAAATCATTTTAAACATTAAGGTCCTCCGAGATCAAAATATTTGTTGTCCAGATAGATACTTTGAAAGCTATGATACATGAAACATGTCATGAATCAATGTCAACTAATGTGGAAAAACAAAGTGATAATCCACCTTACCAATATTCACTACAACCTAAAATGGTCCCATATATGTTAGTGGAAGTATTATCTATTTTCCACATTTTATGCGACCCAATTAAGGTGAAATTATAAAAAAAACATGGTCACCAACTAAAAATTCCAAAGGGCATATATTAAAATCATCATAAGATTTATACCAAATCTATGATGTCTATATCCTCTGATAAATCCACCATATCTTTTCTATTTTCTATTGCACCAAAATTTTTCTAATTAATGGGTATTAACTACTCTTCAACTAACACAATATATAAATACATGGTCATCCTTACAAGGCCTTAAAGAATGGAATATATATGAAAAAATGGTAACTATTGTTGTAAGAAAAGTCCTCCAATACCAAGTGGCTATCCCAAGCTCCACCAAAATCAAGAATCAAAGAGAAAATAATGTATTCAAAAATATTTTTAGGTTATTCTATGTTTCCATATATATACAAAGGATTAGTCATACTGAATCTCACCTAAGATCTTGACACCTCCTAGATTCCTCTCAAAAAAATGAGAAGTGAATCAGGAATCCCAATCAAAAACTATAAAAATATAAATCAATGAAAACTAAAAATCTCTCTAATATAGATATTTCCCAAGTCATTGACTTTGGTTTTATTATAAATGGGTATAAAGTGAGATGATCTGGTTAACAGAATTATTACTACCCATATCACATTTTTCACATGATGGGTTTGAGGAAACCTTAACACAAAGTACATACCAATCTCATCCCACTTCCTTGTCGACACTATATGGGGTTAAAGATAATTTTAATGCTTCTAGTGATCAACCATGAATTGCTTGTAAATACCCGTAAATATCAAGGGAATTTTTTTCTTAATTTTCTTTGGAATTTTACAAGAACGTAGTTCCTGACGGTACCTGATTCCGAGGCCCGGTGTGCCCGGAATCATTTTCCGAAGTTTGGCTCGGGTACGTTCAGTGAACGGACGAGCGGATTTTTATAACATTTAAACCGGTGCCTGGAATCTAATTCTAAGGGCACCGATGGAATCACAGCGCTGATAATTGCTTAGAAACGCCTCTTCCGGAGTTGCGTTTACTTGGGTGTGGTTTTTAATTTTTGGTCTTAAAGTTGTGAAATAAAATAAATTGTACGAAAAACTTTATTTTATTTCACATAAGCCGCTTAGAAGCCACTTGAAACCACTTAAAGCAGCTTAAGCTGAGTCGATACGGATAGGGTGCTATCCATAAATATCCTACCATCTTGGTAGGATATTTGTGGGGTGGGGCCCGCACGAGCCCCTCCGTTTCTTTTCCGCTAAGTAACGCACCCGCGAAAACCCGTCATTATGAAAGTCAACTGACGCGTTTTCTTAAATTCTTAATGCACCATTTAATTGGGCGGTTTTATTCGTGAATTAAATGGGTAGTTTCTTTCGTTGATTTAATTCTACGAATTAATGGGTCGTTACTTACCTCTTTTTCGTTCGTTGGAGTAATAATAAAATAAGACCAACATGACTTTTAGAGGATGACTCATTGAGAGGATTTGTCAGAATCCTTGTGGCTTCACCCTTCTTTGCGAAGAACGCGAAGAATGCGAAGAACGCGAAGAACGCCAACCTCTTACAAAGAACGCCGAACCCGTAGAAATCGACGACGCGACGCCATGTGCTGTGACGCCGACGTTTCTTCTCCCGTGACGTTCTTCAGCGACGTTCCCTAATCCACAACAAGAACTTTCGATCATCCGTTGAGGTGAGGGTTTCAGTATTCTTTTAATTTTCCTTTGGGGTTTTCAACTCAAGATGGATTTAATTATTATTAATTAAATCTTTTTGTTCTTGAACCTCGGAGTTCGTCGACGCGACCCCTTCCGCGACGACGCGATGCCAGATACCGCGACGACGCGACGATCCCCAATTCCGCGAAGAACCCGCAGATGAAGACTTGACGAGGTAGGGGTTGTTGTGATTAATTCTTTTATTCTTTTCACGTGAATGTTTCTTTAAAATTAAAGAACCGGATTCATATGAACAATTTTATTTATTAAAATTGTTGGTTCATGTGTTGAATAATTTCTCCTGTTGTTTTTATCTAACGCAGAGGGTGCGGGCCAAACACACATGGCCCGAAAACCCTCCACCGTTCTTCATGGTTGTGCGGATTTGGCAGGTGATGGAAAAACATGGCGCAAGGGCGTTTTGATGATCCCGCAGTGAAGAGAGGAACCCGGGAGGAACAATGGCGCAGACGGGAAGGAAAACGGAGCACCAGAGCAACTCCGGGGCCCCGTGGAAGCGGTCGGCGGCGCGGGCCGCCAGCACGGCGGCGCCAGCGGCCGGAGGTGGCGGCGCCCCGGCGCGCCACCGGACGGGGCCGCCGCAGCTGAAGCCGCGTCCGTTTGTCCAGCGCGGCCCCTTTGAGGGCCACAGCATCTCCAAGCCGCGGGGGCGGCGCCCCGCGGCGTCCAGCTGCTCGGCCGCTCGGCCGAGCCGAGCCAGGCCGGTCCAACCGGCCGGGCCGGACTGGTTCGGATCGACCTGGTTCGGCCGACCCAGGGGGGGGGGGGGGGTCGGGCCGGGTCGGCCCGGGCCCGGACCCCCCCCGTCTTCGGACTGTTTTCGGTATTTTTCCCGTAACTTGAGCTACGTGCCTCCGAACGATGCGCCGTCAGCGGAAACGCGATCCTTGGATCGAGACGGTCGTTTCGGTATATTGCACTCACGGATTTGAAATACTTTTGGTTCAGCCGGGTTGGTTCGTACACGAAACCAACGGGGCCCTCGGAGTGGAAACACTCATATCTTGAGCTACGGACGTCCGATTGACGTGCCGTCGACTTCGTTGAATTCCTCTAAGGTAGATAGATCTTTTGGATCACTCCGCCCGAGGTTTGGATGCAGGTGGAGTACGGTTGGGTTGGTTTTGCATTAAAAACCAACCGGGCCCCTGTGACGAAAAAGCCAATAACTCTCAGACCGGGCGTCCGATTGACGTGCCGTCTACGACGTTGAGTTCCTGTTGACGATATGGAACTTTTGGATACATCAACTTTGGACTTTGTGTCAGTTGATATATCAGCCTCTCGGTTCGTGGAGCGGACCCTCCCGAACGAGCTTGCTGTGTGCGGGAACCCTAGTGCTGGCTGCGACTTCGACGACGACGATTGTGTAGAGATCCTCAGTGGACTACGACGATGAAGACAGCTGGTCTTGTATCCTATGTGGGTCCTAGATGTGCTGGTCTTGTATCCTATGTGGGTCCCATCTTAGATGATTCAATACTAGTCTTGAATCTTATGTGGGTCCCAATATAGGTGAATCAATGAAGACAGCTAGTCTTGTATCCTATGTGGGTCCTAGCTGTGCTGGTCATGTATCATATGTGGGTCCCAACTTAGATGATTCAATACTGGTCTTGTATCCTATGTGGGTCCCAGTATAGATGAATCAATGAAGACAGCTGGTCTTGTATCTTATGTGGGTCCTAGCCGTGCTGGTCTTGTATCCTATGTGGGTCCCAACATAGATGATTCAATACTGGTCTTGTATCCTATGTGGGTCCCAGTATAGATGAATCAATGAAGACAGCTGGTCTTGTATCCTATGTGGGTCCTAGCTGTGCTGGTCTTGTATCCTATGTGGGTCCCAACTTTGATGATTCAGTGCTGGTCTTGTATCCTATGTGGGTCCCAGCATAAACGAAATAATAAAGACGGCTGGTCTTGTATCCTATGTGGGTTCCAGATTAGATGATTCAGTATCTATGCCTGATCATCTCTTTCACCTTTTCGATGATGTATACCTGTGTGAGCTGAATCCTGTGTTACTCTCCTTTGTGGATTGTGTTGAACTATCCTGTGTGGATTTACTGTTTACTCTCCTTTGTGGATTGTGTTGAACTATCCTGTGTGGATTTACTGTTTACTCTCCTTTGTGGATTGTGTTGAACTATTCTGTGTGGATTTACTGTTTACTCTCCTTTGTGGATTGTGTTGAGCTATCCTGTGTGGGTATACGTTTTCTTCCCTGTGTGGACTGGGATGTTCTTGGGCTCAGATGTTGGAGCCGAACGGGGATTGATGACTTAGGTATATGTATGGGCATATACCTATGCAGTGTCGGTTGTTATTTCGTGATTGTATCTTTCCATTGTGGTTTATCCTTCGTGGATTTCGGGAGACCTTCAGGGGGTCTCGGGGGTCCGTACTGAGTAGCTTATACTCACCCCTACATGGGCTATGCCCTCACTTCGTTGTGTTGGTTGCAGACGACGAACATCGCTGATCGTGGTGGAGGCGTGCGGAGCAGGACGGTACCTGGAGGTGGACCACTGGGTGGGACGTACTCGGAGCGGTCAGGTGGACCCGAGGAGCAGTGGATGCTATCTGTACCCACCCTTCAGGTGGGACTTCCAGAGGACGGCTCGACGCTTCAGATTTTCTTTTCAGTTGCTATTTTTCCCTTCAGTTGTACTTTACAGTTGGGCTTGTATTTCTGGCCCCTTTTACTTTCAGCACAGCTTGTTACAGTTTTTAGTTAGTGTTTACTTTTCCGCTTTCTTACTCTGTGGTGCTTGTTCACTTTTCAAAGGCAATGCCTTCCCTCTTTATCGGGATTTATGCCTTGGTGCTAGTCGCCAGCCCCTGGCCTATGGAAGGCGGGCTTGCAGTAGTCACAGCTCGGGTCCCGAGGACGCGTCGTGACAAATTGGTATCAGAGGTGGTCGGTTCTACCGCAGGCTCTGAACTTTCTTCTATGTGATGCAATAGTGTTTCGCGTATTGGGTGTGGTTATCAGTCCAGGGAGTCCAGTGTTGGTGCGGCGGCCGACGTATCCGTACACCAGGACCCTGACTTCTGATTTCCGACTTAATGCACGAAAACATTGATTGCATGTGTGTTTCAAGTTTTCTTTGTGATTACTTGTGTCAGCACACCAGGTATACAATTCTGACAGTGGCGCACCTGCTTCTTTTCAGGATGGCCCCACAACGGCAGCCAACTAGGGTTCCGAGAGTGGAGCGTGATAACAGGCCACCGTGTGACGAGGCCTCGGTGCAGGGCTCCCTGTCAGCAGAGGCACCAGCGATACCTTTTCCCGCCGAGCCACCAATGCTACCAGCCCCAGCCGCTGACGATGCACATCGCCTTAGTGCGCTGCACGAGATTCAGCGTCAGCGACCGCCCAAGTTCCGTGGGGAGACGGACCCCCAGGCAGCTGAGGACTGGGTGGAGGTAGTGGTGCGAGTTTTCAGGCTTGTGAGGACACCAACAGACCTCATGGTGATCCTCGTGGCGAGCCTACTGCACGCAGCAGCGGGCCGATGGTGGAGCTTGATGCTCCAGGTGCACGACAAGACATCTCTTCTCTGGACGGACTTTGAGAGTATCTTCCGCTCTGAGTTCGTCCCAGCCACCCTCCGTGCGGTGCACATTCAGGAGATTCTTCAGCTGCGGCAGGGCAGCTTGACAGTTGCCCAGTACTCGGCGAGATTTACTGATCTCTTGCGCTACTCCACAGATATGGTACGAGACCCGTTCTTCCGGGCCCGGACCATCGAGCAAGGACTGAGGCATGAGATCAGGGCTTCGATGATCTCCCTCAACATTCTGACTCAGGCATAGGTGTTGGAGAGAGCCCTTCTAGTGTATAGTTTTCTCGCCGAGCAGGCTCCAGTGACAAGGCCCCCCGCAGGACGGCCCATAGCAGGGTCTTCTGCAGCTGGCAGTAGATAGGTGACGCAGAGGTTCAAACGGGCCAGACCATCAGATGGGCAGTCTCAGGATGAAGATTCGTTTGTGCGGGGAACCCAAAGGAGAGCCAGCTACACGAGGGGAAAGCATTTCTACGCATGCAGCGGGCGAGGTCACATGGATCGAGACTGCCCGACTCGTCTTACAGATGAGCAGCAGGTGGTAGAGGGACCTCCCAGACAGAGGTTCGGCCACGGTGGTCCGCAGGGTGCAGGCGGACGAGGCAGAGGAGCTGGCCGAGTAGCCAATGATGGGACACACTTCGAGGTGTTGCCACCACCACCACCAGGAGGTCCACCCCGACCGCAGGGAGTTGGTGGACATGGGAGAGCTCAGCTTCAGGCAGCTGAGGCCTTCGATCATGGAGCTCTGGGAGCAAATGGATAGGAGCGGAACTAGTGGATACGTCCTTTGTAATTCTAGTTCCTTGTTGCTATTGTGTAGCGTATTTGTATTATGAGCTGCAATAATAAAAGACGCATACCCTTGTAATGTTTTCATTCATGTCCTCTTTTTTTTTTGTTACTAAGAGGTTCTAGTTTTGACTGTTGACTTGACCCTCACTTGTGAGACATCTACTGGAGGAGACCCAGTTACCACACACTGATGCCGACAGTGTGACTCAACCCTTGGAGGCGAGAGTAACGGTTGGATCTCTTGGTAGTAGCGTGGAGGCCTTACGACGTCATCCTTGGTATGGATTAGTAACATCCATGTTGGGATTGACTGTATTAGGAAAAGGAAGTGGTTCATCCAGGGGATGAGACCAGATTTCTCTTATCAGCAAAGATGAAATCTTAGCAGTTCTTGTGGGATCGGAGATGGTCCAGGTCATCCAGGAGCGGATGAGTACAGCTCAGAACCGGCAGAAGTCTTATGCTGACAGGAGGCGGAGGCCACTAGAGTTCGAGGATGGTGACCAAGTCTTCTTGCGTGTCTCACCTCGATGTAGATTATGAAGATTTGGCTGAGGCGGCATGTTGTCTCCATGCTTCATCGGACCTTTCCAGGTCCTCAGCAGGATTGGAGAGGTGGCTTATCACTTGGCTCTACCACCTCAATTGCACTGGGTGCACGACGTCTTCCATGTATCTCAGCTTAGGAGATACGTGCATGACCCGACGCAAACCTTTGACCATGGAGATCTGGTCTTTGATGATGGGACAACTTTTGCGAAGGTCCCAGTGGGGATCGAGGATCGACAGGAGCGGGTCCTATGTGGATGATCGATTCCTCTAGTACGCTTCAGATAGCAGCACGGGAACCTCCAGTAGAGCACTTTGGAGCGGGAGGCTCAGTTGCATGCTCAGTACCGCCTTTGTATCCCTAAGTTTGTGGTGAAGCTTTACGGGGACGTAAAGCCCTGTGGTGGGAGTAATGTAAAGTCCCGTAAATTTCAAGGAAATTTTTTTCTTAATTTTCTTTGGAATTTTATAAGAACTTTTTTTCTGACGGCACCTAATTCTGAGGCCCGATGTGCCTGGAATCATTTTCCAAAGTTTGGATCAGGTACGTTCAGTGAACGGACAAGCGGGTTTTTCTAACTTTTAAACCGGTGCCCGGAATCGAATTCTGAGGGCACCGATGGAATCGCAGTGCCTGTAATTGCTTAGAAACGCCTCTTCCGGAGTTGCGTTTTCTCGGGTGTGGTTTTTAATTTTTGGGCTTAAAGTTAAGAAATAAAATAAATTATACGACAAACATTATTTTATTTCACTTAAACCGCTTGGAATCCACTTGAAACCACTTAAAGCAGCTTAAGATGAGTCGATATGGATAGGGTGCTATCCATAAATATCCTACCCTCTTGGTAGGATATTTGTGGGTTGGGGCCCGCACGAGCCCCACCATTTCTTTTCCTCTAAGTAACGCACCCGCGAAAACCCGTCATTATGAATGTCAACTGACACATTTTCTTAAATACTTAACGCACCATTTAATTTGGTGGTTTTATTTGTGAATTAAATGGGTAGTTTCTTTTGTTGATTTAATTCTACGAATTAATGGGTCATTACTTACCTCTTTTTTGTTCGTTGGCGTAATAATAAAATAAGACCAACACGAATTTTGGAGGATCACTCGTTGAGAGGCTTTGTCAGAATCCTTGTGCTTTCACCCTTCTTCGCGAAGAACGTGAAGAACGCGAACAACGCCGACCTCCGACGAAGAATGCTGAACCCACAGAAATCGACGACGCGATGCCGTGTGCCGCGACGCCGACGTTTCCTCTCCCACGACGTTCTTCGGCGACGTTCCCTAATCCGCAGCAAGAACCTTCGATCATCCGTTGAGGTGAGGGTTTTGGTTTTCTTTTAATTTTACTATGTGGGTTTCAACTCAAGAAGGATTTAATTATTATTAATTAAATCTTTTTGTTCTTGAACCTCGGAGTTCGTCGATGCGACCCCCTTCTACGACGACGTGACGCCGGATACCGCGACGACGCGACGATCCCCAATTCCGCGAAGAACCCGCCGCCGATGACTTGATGAGGTAGGGGTTGTTGTGATTAATTATTTTATTCTTTTCCCGTAAAAGTTTCTTTAAAATTAAATAACCAGATTCACATGAACAATTTTATTTATTAAAATTGTTGGTTCATGTGTTGAATAATTTCTCCCGTTGTTTTTATCTAACGCGGAGGGTGCGGGCCAAAAGAACACAGCCCGAAAACCCTCCTTCGTTCTTTGTGGTTGTGCGGATTTGGAGGGTGACAGAAAAACGTGGTGCAAGGGCGTTTTGATGATACCGTAGTGAAGAATGGAACCCGGGAGGAACAACGGCGCAAACGGGAAGGAAAACAGACCACCAGAGCAACTCCGGTGGCCCGCGGAAGCGGCCGGCGGTGCGGGTCGCTGGCGCGGCAGCGACGGCCAGAGGACCTGCAGCTGCACGGGTCCAGATCGCCCGCACGGGACGCGGCTGAAGCCACATCCGTTTGTCCAGCGCAGCCCCTTCGAGGGCCGCGACATCTCCTAGGCGCAGGGGCGGCGCCCCGCGGCGTCCAGCTGCTCGGCTGAGCCGAGCCAGGCCGGTCCGACCGGGTCGGACCGGGTCGGGTCGACCCGGTTCGAACGACCCAGGGGGGGCGTGGCGGGTCGGCCCGGGCCCGGACCCCGCGTCTTCGGACTGTTTTCGGTCTTTTGCCCGTAACATGAGCTACGGGCCTCCGAACGACGCGCCGTCAGCGGAAACGCGATCCTTGGATCGAGACGGTGGTTTCGGTATATCACACTCAAGGTTTAAAAATACTTTGGGTTCTGTCGGGTTGGTTCGTACACGAAACCAACCGGGCCCTCGGAGCGGAAACGCTCATATCTTGAGCTACGGACGTCCGATTGACGTGCTGTTGACTTCGTTGAATTCCTCTAAGTGAGACGGATCTTTTGGATCACTCCGCCTGAGGTTTGGACATAGTTGGAGTACGGTCGGGTTGGTTTTTCCTTAAAAACCAACCGGGCCCCTGGGACGAAAAGGCCAATAACTCTCAGACCGTGCGTCCGATTGACGCGCCGTCTGCGACGTTGAGTTCCTATTGACGATACGAAACATATGGATACATCAACTTCAGACTTTGTGTCAGTTGATGTATCAGCCTCTCGGCTCGTGGAGCGGACCCTCCCGAACGAGCTTCCTGTGTGCGGGAACCCTAGTGCTGGTTGCGACTTCGACGACGACGATTGTGCAGAGATCCTCTGTGGACTGCGACGATGAAGACAACTGGTCTTGTATGCTATGTGGGTCCTAGCTGTGCTGGTCTTGTATCCTATGTGGGTCCTAGCTTAGATTATTCAATACTGGTCTTGTTTCCTATGTGGGTCCCAGTATAGGTGAATCAATGAAGACAGCTGGTCTTGTATCCTATGTGGGTCCTAGCTGTGCTGGTCTTGTATCCTATGTGGGTCCCAGCTTAGATGATTCAATACTGGTCTTGTATCCTATGTGGGTCCCAGTATAGATGAATCAATGAAGATAACTGGTCTTGTATCCTATGTGGGTCCTAGCTGCGCTGGTCTTGTATCCTTTGTGGGTCGCAGCTTAGATGATTCAATACTGGTCTTGTATCCTATGTGGGTCCCAGTATAGATGAATCAATAAAGACAGCTGGTCTTGTATCCTATGTGGGTCCTAGCTATGCTGGTCTTGTATCCTATGCGGGTCCCACCTTTGATGATTCAGTGCTGGTATTGTATCCTCTGTGGGTCCCAACATAAACGAAACAATGAAGATGGATGGTCTTGTATCCTATGTGGGTTCCAGCTTAGATGATTCAGTATCTATGTCTGATCATCTCTTTCACCTTTTCGATGATGTATACCTGTGTGAGCTGAATCCTGTGTTACTCTCCTTTGTGGATTGTGTTGAACTATCCTGTGTGGATTTACTGTTTACTCTCCTTTGTGGATTGTGTTGAACTATCCTGGGTGGATTTACTGTTTACTCTCCTTTGTGGATTGTGTTAAACTATCCTGCGTGGATTTACTGTTTACTCTCCTTTGTGGATTGTGTTGAACTATCCTGTGTGGATTTACTGTTTAGTATCCTTTGTGGATTGTGTTGAGCTATCCTGTGTGGGTATACGTTTGCTTTCCTGGGTGGACTGGGATGTGCTTGGGCTCAGACGTTCGAGCCGAATGGGGATTGATGACTTAGGTATATGTATGGGCATATACCTAAGCAGTGTCGGTTGTTATTTCGTGATTGTATCTTTCCGTTTTGGTTTATCCTTCGTGGATTTCGGGAGACCTTCGGGGGGTCTCGGGGGTCCCTACTGAGTAGCTTATACTCACCCCTGCACGGGCTATGCCCGCACTTCGTTGTGTTGGTTGCAGATGACAGACATCGCTGATCGCGGTGGAGGCGTGCGGAGCAGGACGGTACCTGGAGGTGGACCACTGGACGGGACGTACTCGGAGCGGTCAGGTGGACCCGAGTAGTAGTGGAGGCTATCTGTACCCACCCTACAGGTGGGACTTCCAGAGGACGGCTCGACGCTGCGGATTTTCTTTTCAGTTGTTGTTTTTCCCCTCAGTTTTACTTTACAGTTAGGCTTGTATTTCTCGACCCTTTTACTTTTAGCACAACTTGTTACAGTTTTTAGTTAGTGTTTACTTTTCCTCTTTCTTACTCTGTGGTGCTTGTTTACTTTTCAAAGGCAATGCCTTCCCTGTTTATCGGGATTTACACCTTAGTGCTAGTCGCCAGCCCCTGGCCTATGGAAGGCGGGCTTGGGGTAGTCACGGCACGGGCCCTGAGGACGGGTCGTGACATTGCTGAATAGTTTAATAATGAGAAAAAAAATTATAAATGTCGCATCTCGTACCTAGAAAAAAAAATTGTCTCTGTATATCAAAGAATATCTTTTTGGTACCCATGTACATCACCCACTAGGAACTATAGAATTATCCCATCATATAATTTCATAAAAGTTAAGGAATGAGATATCGGTTCTAGAAACATTGGTTACCCTCTGAGGAGAACAACCACTCACTGATTGTATTCCCCCACAAAGAGATTCCCTAATTCTAAAAAAATTATCTTCAAGATATTTCTCTTAAAGAATCATCTAAAAAATAGACGAAGTCAACTGATATTTTTGGTCAAGATAACCTCAGTCTCATCTTCTCAGACTCCCAAATGAAAGAAAGAAAAGAGTTCTGCACTTTTGATTATTCTTTAGTATCCCAACTTGAATGTTTCCTACATAAGAAATCAACAATGAAATTACCTTTCCAGGGGTTTAGGAAATATCAAAATCAAAATACTATAGGTAATGCACTCAATGAATTTTTCAGAGATTAAAATATTTTGGCATGACGATATAACTCATATTTTTATGATCGGAATAGATGGTGAAACTTTCTATGAAAATAAAATTCCTCTAACTCTTGAGAGCATGCATCATGACTATGATTTTGAGATCACATTTTGGACAATTATTTTCTTATTTCATATTCTTTTGGGAACCATAGGACACCTCATGATCACCTTATAACACCCGAGACTTTTATGAGAAATATTTTGTTTTTATGTTATATAAATCATCAAAGGAATATTTCACTACACACAACACTAGCTTGTCTTTCTTTACATGCAATCACGAACTTCCTCGATAGCTTGTGTCATACGCAATACCGAGTTTCACTAAACAACGATATGCTATTAAAATATTATTAAAACTAGTCAATATGAATAGTAATAACCACTTTTTGAAATTTTTTAAATTTTATTTTTCAAAATGGAATTCATTTTTGGATTTGGAATATCGAAATTAGCCTAGGGTGAAATTTTGGTATTTTTCTGAAAACTTTCAATTTTTGATGAATAGTGAAAACACCGGGTTACTATTTAAAAACCGACTTTTTATTTAAATAATTCTTTATTTTATTTAAATTAATTTTATGTCAAAATTGATACATAATACCTATATAAGTTCAATGCAATTCATTGGAGTCATTTTATAATAATTTTAGATATATAAAAATTTTATCGAACTTTTCACCATCTTTTACCCACCTCCTTAGAGAATTTCCAAATTCTCATAAAACTTAATTTTACCGCTTCTGTGAGTGGAATTTCTAAAATCCGAGAGACACAGTTAATATCAAGGACTAAAATGTGCTTCAATGAGATGAAAATAATTTTTGGTGAATAATAACTTTTTACTTTTTTTTACCACAATTAAAAGTAAATAGGGTAATTAAGGGTAAAAATGATATTATTATTATCCTAACACATGTATTAATTCTATTGGATAAGTGTAATTCGACCAAAAACAACCTTATGAATAAAATATGACCATTTAGGCCCACTTGGATTAGATTAGGACATTTAATATTAATTTATTTAAAGAAGGGTTAAAATAGTTAAAATCAAAGTTTAATAAGTAAATAATTTTTAATATAGGGTTATACATAAGATAAATTCGACTATAAATATTCATTATAAATCTAAAAATATTTCCTACATAATGGTATTTTATTTATAATTTTTAGACATTAAATAATTTAATTTATTTATGACACAAAGATGATGCGGTAATTATCTTATTAATGAAATATTGACATAATTGATGTTATAAAAACCCAAATAAATCTAATTTGAGACTTTTTTTGAATTAAATTAATTTTATAGGTTAATATTTCATGTTAGTATTGATTTAATTAACTTTTTTCAAACTAATCGTTCTGTTATAATTTTCACAAAAAAAATCAATTACCAAATTGTGTCAAAATTGACATAAAATAGTTTTTAAAACAAATATTATAATATTAATTGTTATTTTATTCCTAAAAATCTAAGGTTCATCCAAATGAATTATATAAGGTTATATATATTAATAATAAAAAAATTGGGGTTCGTTTGGCTTGTTATAGTAAGTTTATTAACCTTATAGTGTAAGAAAACAAGAACACACGGTAAAAGTAAAATTATTTAACTTAAAGTTAAATCTAAATGATAAGGTTAAAATAGATACCTAAACTTTTATAAATTCTGTTGGATGAGAGTATTTCGACCCATCCCCAACTTAGCTTAAAAATAAATCAATTTGGTGCTATTAAAAACCGAATGTGACTTTATAATAAAATAATATTTTTAGTTTTTCCAAAGGTGGCCCTCTCCTTCCTTATAAAAGGGAACCTCCTCCCTCTCTTCCTCACAACAGTATGAGCCTCCAAGCTCGTCCAACCCATGAAAAAGTCTCTTATCCACTTCCCTATAAACATCCTAGATGTTCTGGTCTTCTTAAAAGTCCAATTTAGGGCCCTAAGAGGAGGTCTCAAAGAGGCGCATCAAAGAAGAGGTAATGTCTGTTACCGATTCTTTCAACTTTATTTCTTCTTCCACTTCTTCTTATTTAGTTGTTTCATTATGAAGTAATAATATCAGTATCACTCATATACTGATATGTTATTATAAGTATGAAACAACCCTATTTCACCATCTCTCCATCCTACGGAAAACAAAATTACCGCGCATGCGTACGTACGGAATACCGTCTCCACGCCGTGGTGTAATCTATTTTACACCACCACCTTACTTGGATAGGTATAATGGTGAAAATAATAACTATATATTATTATTGTAATGTGATATTGATTCTCAAATAGTATACATACACTCCAATACAATTCCACGATCATGGGAACAATATCATTACTCGTGCGTACGTACGGAATACCGTCTCCACGATGTGATGCAACTCGTTATACATGATTTTCATTGCATAATGATTACATAAACGAATTTACTGAATAAATATTATATATATTACACTAATACCATTTTGGAAATGAGGTATCTATAACCTAAAAATAAGAATAAGAATTTATTCGACAAAACACACATAAGACCAAAAAGTAATAAACCCTAGAATAACAAGTAGCAATGAAATATTACTAATAAGAAGCTAAAAATATGACCATATATGATATCATAACAATGAGTATCATTATGTAATAAGTCAATTACATTATTGAAATCATTATACAGGAGGTTCGGACACTTACGAAGCAAATCAGACCTAAGGTAAGGGAAAATCTCACAATCTCATTTTTATCTGAGATTATTTACACTTCAGAATTTACTGGGGAATATTCCACATCCATGTTTCATCAATATGTAACATTATTTACATCCACATAAATTTTTTTAAATCCAATTTTACCCTTCGGCGAGTTTTGAGTAAAAAATATGAAAGGAATCTTTTGTCGTTTTTCGTATGAGGTACTTTTTGACTTTTCCGACCAAAGTACGGGAATAATGTTTTTTTAACTTATACGGCATGAATGGATTTTTAGAACATTATTTACATGAAGCTTACCTTATATGTTTTCAAGTTTATTTTTAGTCAACTTCTTTTAATTCAAAATTATATGGCATGTTAAGAAAGGAAAATGTTTTTGAAGTAGAAAGGATATTTTCCTCAAGAATGGAGTTCAAGTGTTTTATCAAAATTATTTTCCATCTAAGATAATATAGGGTTCTGTTTCTATCCCTATTATTACATTGATTTGATTATGTTGTGATGGAATTATTTTTATGAATTCCTTTATCTTATATGAATTTTTTTATGATGTCATGATGTTTAAGAATCCCATTTTTATTACATGGGTTAAGTTATGATGTATGATTTATGATTTTATGGCACACATAAGAATGATATCATTATAAGATGGGTGGTACCTATATCCCCCTCCAATTCATTGGGTAATGATTTATATCTCATGAGATAGACATGTATGGAACGACAGGTTAATCCGGTTCAGTGAAACATGACTGAAACGAGGAGTGAACTCGGTTCAGAAATGGACTTTGTCCACTAAGATAGTCTTGGCATTGAGTCTTGACTACTAAGAAATGATTATCTATGATTATGTGTGTATGCCACAAAGTTTCATGTTTTATGTTATGAATATTGGGATTACATTTCACTACTATGATTTATCCCATGTTATGAAATTATGATCTCTTTTGCAGGTTAAGATTTCCAAAATGATATGTTCTTATGAATATTATGTGATTGATATTTCTTTTGTTTACCCTTACTGAGAATTTGAGATCCCCCTTTTGTATTTTTTCTTTCCAGAGGTCATAAAGAAGGTTATTAAGTAGGATATGCTAAAAAGGGACTCTAGATATGATGAAATAAATGGGAGACAACGTAGATGATTTATGAACCAGTTGTTTATGTTTCCCAGTTTCTAAAGACACTATACCTATACGGTCCTTTCATGGTTTTGTTGTATGTTGTAATAATTATACTTCAATTTTGAAGTAATAACCATGTATGGAATTTATGGGTCGTTATAGTTGGTATCAGAGGCAAAGTAGGTAGGAATGAATCCGATCCTTGGGAACTCTCACATGTGATCGTTGGACGAAGCATGGCTCTCCGCCCAAGGGCTTCATGAGGAAATGGATGCCACTGGGGTTGGTGGTGTGTCCCGCCCAGGGGGTGTAGCCGCCCATGGAGTGCCCTGATAGGTATCAATTATAGTCCACTTGAAGTAATTCCATACCATTATAGTTGGTATCAGAGGAAAGGTATAGTCAACCTTTGGAAACTAGGATGTGAAAGCCTTAGTAAGAACTCTAAGGATAAGTCTAAGCATAGAACACGATCTTAGTGTTTTAAAAATGGCCCTAAAAACCTATGATAAGACCTTAAGTGTAAAATTTTATTCTTGATTATGTGTTTTTCCTATTATAATTAATGTTGCTCACACTATTCTTCTTGGTTTTAGTCAATGGCTGGAACCCGATGGAACCGTGTTAATGCGGAATGCGACGGGAAATGCAATGATTGTCCCCCTGAGAAACCAAATGTTATGGGAGCTGGAATGAAAAATTTTGTAGCCATTCTCACATAACTTTCTCAAGCTATGAATAATGCGGGACTTCCAAACGAGCAAAGGAAGGAGCAACATTCTGTTGAATCCTTCATGAGGCAGCGTCCACCTTCATTCAGCGTGTCTTCTGATCCATTAGTGGCTGAACAATGGATCAATACCACTGAAAATATATTTTCTGTTCTTCAATGTTTTGAACATTATAAGTTCATCGTAGCAGTATATCGTTTGGATGGAGATGCTGATCAATGGTGGAATCTTATCAAGAATACGAGGCAAAGAGATGAAATTGATTCCATGGAATGGGACGAGTTCAAGAACTTATTTTTCAATAATTACTTCTGTTGTATTCTCCGAACAAAGATGGAGAAGGAGTTTCTTGAACTAAAGCAAAAGGATGATGAATCTGTTGGTACCTACGAAGAAACTTTTACAAGACTTGCAAGGTACGCTTCTGGGATTATTATCCAACCCGAGAGTAAGATCAATCGATTCTTTAGTTTCATAAAACCATGTCTTCGAAGGGCGTTAGCCATAAGGGACTTCAATAGCTACGAGAAAATCGTTCGATGTGCTCTCAAAGTTGAGATGGGGATTGGAGTAACCCATCAGTCATATGGGTTTGATAAGAAGAGGAAAATGGAATTCAAAGGAAAATCTAAAGATCACACTGAAAAGAAGATGAGTTTTCCTTTATTCTCAATGTGTGGAAAGAAACATGGAGGTAGTTGTCTTAAAGGTACAAGTAAATGTTTCAAATGTGGAAAGGAAGGTCATCGGGCATTTGAATGCCGCAATGATGGGAAGAAGATGTCTAGTGATGCAAACAAAGAAAAGGCTACACAGAGTGCACCTCCGACACTTCAATGTTACAAGTGCAAGGAAATGGGGCATTATGCCAATCAATGCCCTAATCCAAGGGTTTTTGATGATGATCAATGTCAAAAAACTCTTAAAGCTAAAGAAAAAGGAATGTCACGTGTAAGTTCTATCAGCGATGTGGTGTATGATAACGAAGTGGTGAATGGTACACTTACCATCCACTCTAAAGTAGCAAATGTTTTATTTTATTCTCGATCCACCCACTCTTTTATTTCTAAAGAATTTTCTAAGGGTATCTCCGTATTACCTAAACAATTTGATGTTGAGTTAGCTGTGACAACCCCTAATGGTATAAGAGTGGCATCAAAAGATTATAATTCTTCTCCGATTGAAGTTTGTGGGAAAGTGATTCCTGCAAATCTTGTGATCCTTATTATAGTGGAATTTGATGTGATTATTGTCATGGATTGGCTTTCTTTATATGGAGCTCATATCAATTTCCAAGGAATGGAAGTCACATTTCATATTCCAGATCAATCTATGATCATCTATCGATGCAAGGATGAACATAACCTTCCAGTGGAAATTTCTTCCCTCTTATGGGTCTTGATTCCACTAAATGAAGGTTATTTATCTCAAATGGTTGGTGAGAAACTCACGATTAAGAATATGCCCATTGTACGAGAGTTTGACGATGTATTTCCAGAGGAATTTCCAGGTCTTCCACCAAATCGTGAAGTTGAGTTTTCAATAGAACTCGTACCGGGTGCTTTGCCTATTTCGAAGACACCTTATAGAATGGCCCCAATTGAGTTGCAGGAATTGAAGAAGCAACTCCAAGATAATCTTGATAATGGATTCATATGCCCTAGTGCGTCACCTTGGGGAGCACCTGTTCTTTTTGTTAAGAAGAAATATGGATCAATGAGACTCTTCATTGATTATCGAGAACTTAACATGATCACTATTAAGAAAAAATATCCTCTCCCGCACATTGATGACTTATTTGACCAACTACGCGGAGCTCAATACTTTTCCAAGATTGACCTTCGTTCATGGTATCATCAATTAAGGATCAAAATGGAGGATATACCAAAGACGACTTTCCGTATAAGGTATGGACACTATGAATTTATAGTGATGCCATTTGGTCTTACTAATGCCCTTGCTATCTTCATGGATCTAATGAATAGAGTCTTTAGAGACTATCTTGATTAGTTTGTGGTAGTCTTTATAGACGATATTCTTTTCTATTCAAAGAGAAAGGAAGAACATGAATATCACTTGAGAATTATATTGAAGACCCTGAGAAAGGATAAGCTTTATGCCAAATTTACCATGTGTGAATTTTGGCTTCAAAAAGTTGCATTTTTGGGTCACATAATCTCAAAAGTGGGGATATCTGTGGATCCACCAAAAATAGAGGTTATCGAAAGATGGTCGAGACCAACAACAGCAACCGAGATCCGAAGTTTTCTTGGTTTGGATGGATATTATTGACGTTTTGTGAAATATTTTTCACGATTATCTAATCCACTCACCAAGTTGACTCGGAAAGGAGTTAAGTTTGTTTAGACGGAGGAATGTGAAGAGAATTTCAAGGTGTTGAAAAGAAGGTTATCCAGTGCACCTGTTCTCACACTGCCTTGTAATGGAGAAAGGTTTGTGATCTATAGTGATTCATCTAAGATGGGATCACTACTGGAAAAAAGACCTATACCCACGGTTCAAAACCGTGGGTATAGCCCCCAAAACTGTGGGTATAGCCTATACCCACGGTTTTGGGAACCGTGGGCTGGAATGGCGTCGGTATAGGGGTCTCAGCCTATACCCACGGTTTTGGAGAACCGTGGGTATAGAGGGGTCAAAGTGTGCCACACCGCTGTTACAGCGTGGCACACAACAAATCCCACGGTTTTTCAAACCGTGGGTAATTGAATTCAAAAAAACCGCGTCGGAAGGGAATCGAACCCTGAACCGCGCAGCACCTGAATCCCGCGCCGCACCAAGTAACCAACTGACCTAACACCGCTTTTGATATATACTCATAATTTTATTTTAATATGTTAATATAATAGTTATAATCGAAAAGAAAAGTCCAGCGGGTTTCGATCTCGCGCCTCCCGTTCCCTGCCCAGTCACAGCGACCAACTGAGCTAACAAACCAATTGTTATATAATTATACTTTTTTATTCTTATATTAATATATCTTCTATAATCAAAAAATAAAACACGCGGGTTTTCAAACCCGCGACCTATACTGAGGCATGCGAGGTACTGACCAACTAACCTAAATATATTATGCGATTTAAAATTTCGTATCTATATATCTATATTATTTAAGATCATCATTTCATCAAAAAAAAAATTTTCGTCCCGCGGAATTTTTTGTTCCCGCCATAACGCGGGAACTCTATACCCACGGTTTTGAAAAACCGTGGGTATAGGTCTTTGAAAAATATACCACCTATACCCACGGTTTTCAAAAACCGTAGGTATAGGTCCGCTAAACAACACCTATACCCACGGTTTTTCCAAAACCGTGGGTATAGGTCTTCAAAAACAACCTATACCCACAGTTTTTCCATGAACCGTGGGTATAGGGGACCTATACCCACGGTTCTCCAAAACCGTGGGTATAGGTCTCAATACTATCCCTATACCCACGGTTTCCCAAACCGTGGGTATAGGGGGGGCCTATACCCACGGTTATACACAAAACCGTGGGTATAGACCCATTTTCCAGTAGTGGATTGGGGTGTGTTCTCATGTAAAACGATATGGTGATAACTTATGCCTCACGACAGCTGAAAATACATGAGCAAAATTACCCAACCCATGATTTGGTGTTAGCTGTGGTAATCTTTGCGTTAAATATTTGGAGGCATTATCTTTATGGAGAAAGGTGTGATATTTATAATGATCACAAAAGTTTAAAGTATATTTTCACACAATAGGAGCTGAATATGAGCCAAAGAAGATGGTTGGAGCTGATTAAGGATTACGACTGCTCAATTCATTACCACCCTAGGAAAGCAAACAAGGTGGTAGATGCATTAAGTCGACAAGACCATGCTAGCTTATCCATGATGAGGATCACAAAAGATCCAATATTTATGGACTTACAAAGGATGGATCTTGGAATTATAATGGAAGGGAAAAAATCGTATCTTTCTCAAATGAATGTTCAACCATCTATACATGTGAAGATTAAAGAGGCACAGAAAGAAGATGTAGAGTTATAAAAGAAGGTGAGAAATGTTCCTGAATTCAACCTTGATTGTGATGAGATAATAAAGTTCAGGAATCGGGTTTTTGTTCCTCCCATCCCAGAATTAAAGAAGGAGCTGCTGGATGAGGCTCATAGTTCTTCATTCTCAATTCATCCTGGAAGCACGAAGATGTATAGGGACTTGAAAGAGTACTTCTGGTGGGATGGCATGAAAAGATATGTTGTTGAATATGTCTCTCGATTCTTGGTTTTTCAGCAAGTTAAAGTTGAGAGACAGAAGTCTAAGGGGATGTTACAACCATTACCCATACGCGAATGGAAAAGGGAAAACATCACAATGGACTTTGTCACCAGACATCCTAAAACATCCAAAGACAATAATGCTATCTGGGTCATAGTTGATCATCTTACAAAGTCTACACACTTCATTGCTATTAGAGAAGATTTCTCTCTGGATTATCTTGCCAGTATATATGTGAAGGAAGTGGTAATATTTCATGGAGTACCACTTTCTATTATATATGATTGGGATCCAAGGTTTACCTCGAAGTTCTGGAGAAGTCTTCAACATACTCTAGATACAGAGTTGAGTTTCATCACTGCTTATCATCCTCAGACAGATGGTCAGTCTGAGAGGAAAATTCAAACTCTAGAAGATATGTTGAGAGCTTTCTCTATGGATTTCAAAGGTGGTTGGGATCAACACATGCCTTTGGTGGAATTTTCTTATAATAATAGCATTCACTCCAGTATTTAGATGGATCCTTATGAATCTCCATATGGAATGAAATGCAGGACTCCAACTTGCTGGGATGAAGTTGGGGAAAGAAAACTATTAGGACCTGATCTTGTTGATGAGATGGCAGAAAAGGTCAGATCTACTCAAAAACACATAAGAGCAGCTCAGAGTCGACAAAAAAGTTATACTGATAACCTAAGAAAAGACCTAGAGTTTGGAGTGGGTGATAAATGTTCTTACTAATATCTCCCTGGAAGAGGGTCATGAGATTTGGAAAGAAGCGAAAGTTGAGCCCTAGATGTATCGATCCTTTTGAAATTCTAGATTGTGTTGGGAAGGTAGCTTACCGATTGGTGCTTCCACCAAATCTATCTCAAGTTCACGATGTGTTCCATGTATCTCTCCTGAGAAATTACATACTTGATCCTTCACATGTACTCAGCTCATAAGTTGTACCACTGGAGCAATATCTTTCTTATGAAGAACAACTGATAGATATTCTGGATCATAGTGAAAAAGTCCTATGGAACAAGACCACTCGCTTGGTGAAAGCTTTATGGAGGAACCACCAATTTGAAGAAGCTACATGGGACCTTGAGGATATGATGAGGGAGAGTTATCCTCATCTATTTTTTACAAAGTGACAAATTTCGAGGGCGAAATTCATTTTAAGGGGGGTAGAATGTAACACCCGGGACTTTTATGAGAAATATTTTGTTTTTATGTTATATAAATCATCAAAGAAATCTTTCACTACACACAACACTATCTTGTCTTGCTTTACACGCAATCGTGACCTTCCTCGATAGCTTGCGTCGTACGCAATACCGAGTTTCACTAAACAACGATATGCTATTAAATTATTATTAAAACTAGACGTTATGAATAGTAATAACCACTTTTTGAAATTTTGTAAATTTTATTTTTCAAAATGGACTTCATTTTTGGATTCAGAATATCAAAATTAGCCTAGGGTGAAATTTTGGTATTTTTCTAAAAACATTCAATTTTTGATGAATAGTGAAAACACCGGGTTACTATTTAAAAACTGACTTTTTATTTAAATAATTATTTATTTTATTTAAATTTATTTTAGGTCAAAATTGATACATAATACCTATATAAGTTCAATGCAATTAATTGGAGTCATTTTATAATAATTTTAGATATATACAAATTTTATTGAACTTTTCACCGTCTTTTACCCACCTCCTAGGAGAATTTTCAAATTCACATAAAACTTAATTTTACCGCTTCTGTGAGTGGAATTTAGAAAATAAAAGAGACACGGATAATATCAAGGACTAAAATGTGGTTCAATGAGATGAAAATAATTTTTGGTGAATAGTAACTTTTTACTTTTTTTTACCACGGTTAAAAGTAAATAGGGTAATTAAGGGTAAAAATGATTTTATTATTATCCTAACACATGTCATAATTCTATTGGATAAGTGTAATTAGACCAAAAACAACCTTATAAATAAAATATGACCATTTAGGCCCACTTGGATTAGATTAGGACATTTAATATTAATTTATTTAAAGAAGGGTTAAAATAGTTAAAATCAAAGTTTAATAAGTAAATAATTTTTAATATAGGGTAATACATAAGATAAATTCGACTATAAATATTCATTAGAAATATAAAAAGATTTCCTACATAATGGTATTTTATTTATAATTTTTAGACATTAAATAATTTAATTTATTTATGACACAATGATGATGTAGTAATTATCTTATTAATGAAATATTGACATAATTGATGTTATAAATACCCAAATAAATGAAATTTGAGACTTTTTTTAATTAAAATAATTTTCTAGGATAATATGACATGTTATTATTGATTTAATTAACTTTTTTCGAACTAATCGTTCTGTTATAATTTTCACAAAAAAATCAATTACCAAATAGTGTCAAAATTGATATAAAATAGTTTTTAAAACAAATATTATATTATTAATTGTTATTTTATTCCTAAAAATCTAA
This sequence comes from Viscum album, assembly GCA_963277665.1. Taxonomy (NCBI): domain Eukaryota; kingdom Viridiplantae; phylum Streptophyta; class Magnoliopsida; order Santalales; family Viscaceae; genus Viscum; species Viscum album. The sequence goes on from OY728129.1 coordinate 284,523,683, forward strand.
GGTTTGGCCAAATGACTTAGATAAGGTTATATATATTAATAATAAACAACTTGGGTATCGTTTGGCTTGTTATAGTAAGTTTATTAACCTTATAGTGTAAGAAAACAAGAAGACACGATAAAAGTAAAATTATTTAACTTAAAGTTAAATCTAAATGATAAGGTTAAAATAGATACCTAAACTTTTCTAAATTCTATTGGATGAGATGATTTTGAACAATACCCACCTTATCATAGAAATAAATCAATTTTGAGCTATTAAAAACCAAATATGACTTTATAATAAAATAATATGTTTAGTTTTCCAAAGGTGCCCCTCTCCTCCCATATAAAAGGGAACCTCCTCCCTCTCTTCCTCACACCATATTGAGCCTTCAAACTCGGCCAACCCCTGCCAAATTAAATTCTCCAATTCCCTAGAAACATCCTAGAGGTACTGGCATTCTTCAAAGACTAATTTTAGTGCCCAAAGAGGAGGTCTCAAAGAGGCCCTTCAAAGAGAGGTAATGTCTGTTACCGATTCTTTCAACTTTATTTCTTCTTCCACTTATTCTTATTTAGTTGTTTAATTATAAAGTAATAAAATAAGTATCAATAATATACTGATATGTTATTATAAGTATGAAACAACCCTATTTCATCATCTATCCATCCTATGGAAAATGAAATCACCGCATGTGCGTACGTACGGAATACCGTCTCCACGCCGTGGTGTAATATATTTTCCACCACCACCTTACTTGGATAGGTATAATGGTGTAAATAATAACTATATATGATTATTGTAAAGTGATATTGATTCTGAAATATTATACGTATACTATAATACAATTCCACGATCATGGGAATGATATCATCGCTCGTGCATACATATGGAATACCGTCTCCACGATGTGATGTGACTCGTTGTACATGATTTTCATTTCATAATGATTACATAAATGAATTTAGTGAATAAATATGATACAATTTACACTTATAAAATTCTGGAAATGAGTTATCTATAACCTAAAAATAAGAATAAGAATTTATTCGACAAAACACGCATAAGAACAAAAAAGTAATAAAAACCCGAATAACAAGTAGCAATGAAATATTACTAATAAGAAGCTAACAATATGACCATATATGATATCATAACAGTGATTATGATTATTTAATAAGTCAATTACATTATTTAAATCATTATACAGGAGGTTCGGACACTTACAAAGCAAATCAGACCTAAGGTAAAGGAAAATCTCACAATCTCATTTTTATCTGAGATTGTTTATACTTCCGAATTTACTAGGGAATATTTATCATCCGCATCCATGTTTCATCAATATGTAATATTATTTCCATCCACATACAATTTTTTAAATCCAATTTTACCCTTCGGTGAGTTTTTAGTAAAAAATATGAAAGGAATATTTTGTCGTTTTTCGTATGAGGTACTTTTTGACTTTTCCGGCCAAAGTACGGGAATAATGTTTTTTTAACTTATACGACATGAATGGATTTTTAGAACGTTATTTCCATGAAGCTTCCTTTACAAGTTTTCAAGCTTATTTTTATTTAACTTCTATTAATTCAAAATTATATGACATGTTAAGAAAGGAAAATGTTTTTGAAGTATAAAGGACATTTTCCTCAAGAATGGAGTTCAAGTGTTTTATCAAAATTATTTTCCATATAAGATTATATAGGGTTCTGTTTCTATACCTATTATTACATTGATTTTATTATGTTGTGATGGAATTATTTTTATGAATTCCTTTATCTTATATGAATTGTTTTATGATGTCACGATGTTTATGAATCCCATTTTTATTACATGGGTTAAGTTATGATGTATGATTTATGATTTTGTGGAACACATAAGAATGGTATCATTATGAGATGGGTGGGACCTATATATCCCTACAATGCATTGGGTAATGATTTATATCTCATGAGATAGACATGGCTAGAACGGAAGGTTAATCCGGCTAAGTGAAACAGGACTAAAACGAGGAGTGAACTCGGTTTAGAAATGGACTTTGTCCGCTAAGATAGTCTTGGAAATGAGTCTTGACTCATAAGAAATGATTCTCTATGATTATGTGTTTATTCAACAATGTTTCATGTTTTAAGTTATGATTATTGGGATTACATTTCACTACTATGATTTATCCCATGTTATGAAATTATGATCTCTTTTGCAGGTTAAGATTTCCAAAATGATATGTTCTTAAGAATATGATGTGATTGATATTTATTTTGTTTACCATTACTGAAAATTTGAGCTCACCCTTTTGTATGTTTTCATTCCCCAGGTCATGAATAAGGTTATTAAGTAGGATATCCCAAAAAGGGACTCTAGATATGATGAAATAAATGGGTGACAACATAGATGATTTATGAACCAGTTGTTTATGTTTCCCAGTTTCTAAAGACACTATACCTATATGGTCCTTTCATGGTTTTGTTGTATGATGTAATAATTATGCTTCAATTTTGAATTAATAACCATGTATGTAAAGTATGGGTCATTATACACCCTATATTAGAAAATAGACAAAAACTAAAATAGATTCATGACAAAATCTAACATAGCCCTGACCAACCTCTAGAAGAGAAAAAAGTGGAACAAAAGTAAAAACATGTTTCAACTCATCAAAAGAACTCATAAATTTTTCATCCCATGTGAATGTTACTCCATTATTGAGGGAAATCATCTGGGAATACAACTTAAAGACATATTTAATGAATCGATGATAATACCCAGCTAAACCCAAGAAGCCTCAAATCTCAAAAAAAATACATGGTTCCTCCCTTGTCACTAATGAATTCACCAATTTAAGATCAACTAAAATACTATGTTTTAAGGCCACATGTCCCAAGAAAATCATTTGATGAGTCCAAACACTACATTTTGTTATATTGTCATAAAGTTGGAAATATCATACATTTTTAGGAATCTTCCTCAGATGACACACGTAATCCTCCTTAGTTTTTATTGTAAACCAAGATATTATCCATAAATACTACTGTGAACGAGTCTAGGTACTCATATAATGTCTTAATAATCAGTGCAATAAAAATTGAAGGAGAATTGGTTAAACCAAAATTCCAAAAAATATAGTTATATTGACCATTCCTGCTCTATAAAGTGGTCTTCCAAATGTTAGATTCCTTAATTCTAAACTAGTGATAACCAGATCAAAGATCAATCTTTGAGAACAAATTCAACCCTTCAACAAGTCAAATAGATAATCAATCCATGATAATAGATAATTTTTATTTACCATAATTTGATTGATTTTTTAGTAATCAATACAAATGTGAAGTGTCATATCATCCTTAACTTAAAAAAATATGAACCACCCAAGGTGAAACACTTATGTATAAAAATACATTATCCAAAAAATCATTCAGTTGGGTTTTGAACTCCTTCAATTCATCTTGTTCCATAATGTAAGAATATATAGAGATAGAATGTGTACCTGACACCATGTTAATGTAGTACTCTACTTCCCTAACTAGTGGAAAAAAAGATATAAGGAAACATTTCGGGAAACTTGATTACTACTCGAGGAAGATCCCCACTCAATGATTTTAAATCCAGATCAAAAGAAAACACTAATATTACTCTACCAAATTCCATAAAAGGAGGTATAAATACACTTGATCTTATGTCACATTATCCCTAGAAGACCTAAAACATCCCATCAGGGGCATAAAATAAAACCCAGAAAAAAATATTCAATATGGGCTTTATTGGAAATCGTACAATCCATCCGATGAATGAAATCCAGAGGTTTCATGTCAAGAACTATAAAAATCCATGTAAGCTTTATCTATGATAAAGAAAAGAAACAATGAGAACATTAAAGACCTTTCCATCTATTTATTCCAAAGGGCATAGTAACATCCAACACATAAGAAAAAAGATCTATAAGAAGAATAAAAAAACTCACAATAAGAGTCGACATGAATGAGAGAGATGCACTGGTATAAAATAAATTAGTCACTAAAGACAAAGATATAGTGATGTTACCTATCACTATCTTTGAACCTGCATCATCTTCCTCTAATGAGACCTACCCGACATAGAGAAGCTTCAATTTGGATGTATATGGATATAACACCTTAGTTATTGAATCATCTAATTGAACCAAAATAATTTTAGGAGATGATGAGATCATTCCGCTACATAGGGAATAAGAGACATGATAAAACATTTGATGGTGGATTGAATGAATACACATACCAAAAATCTTGGATGAATCAGAACAGATTCATTTTGAATTATCGACCATTCAACACTAATAAATTCAAAGGGACTCTACATGACATTACAAAAGGTTTGGATAATGACTGCTATCAAAATTCACTATGACACTCATCACTATTCATGTTTCCCTTAAATATACCAATAGAAAAACCACTAAATGTAAGAGGGACTCTATTCAACCATGACTTATTATTCATGTCAATCTCAAACATCAATGATCCATCCAAAAAATCAGTATAAGAAGCGATCTTAAAAATGAAAACCTAGTATTGAATATCTGATCCAAGACCCATCTCAAATCTTAATGACATCGTTTTCTCATTTTTCACCACCTTAGTGGAAAATAGAACATGTTTAAAAAAAGTTTACATACCAAGTCACAGTATTAATAATGTGTTGTAGGATGAGAAACTCTATATAATTTTCAAAAACCATCAACTCTAGATAAAAGTTTTCTATTAAAATATCCATGAAGTATTTACACTCTAAACCCTCAAGTTTCTTCAATGTAACCATCGAGTCCCATTATCTCCTACTGATCCATACCATTTTAAAGGTGGAACATTTAACCTTTATTGAATTAGTAGTTTCCAAGAACTCAATGAGTAGATCAATATTTGTTTTACCAATAATTTTCATATTAAGAATAATTTGAGCCTTGTAAAGATGGAGGTCTCTGGAAAACAAACACCCAGAGAATATCTATAGATTCACCCCATTGAGGTTCCACACTTAGAGCCTAAACATGAATAGGTGAAGCTACCTATCCTATATTTTGGACAACTGTGACCAATATCTTAATAAGGTTCTAATCGACTATATTTTTTGTTTTCCATGGTTCACCAAAATATTTCTTATGTATTTTTTAAAACAGATTCTTGGTCACATGGTACCACACAACATCTATAAGAAAAATTGAAACATCATCAAGGATACATAAATCATTTACTAAATAAAAAGATACATGGATATTAAAGCTCTAGTATCAAACCATTAAAATCTATTTTTATCAATTATTCCTCAAAATAATTTTTCCAAACTCCCATGGTGAATTAAGGCTCACTATGATGAGAGTTGGACAAACACTCATTCACAACTACCTCTTATTTCCTGAAAATCCAATGACTTTTCTGACTGAATAACCCAAACTCCAAATGGAAATAAAGGAAATATACATAACCTCATCATCTAATAACAATTTTTCATGAACTACCCCTTATACCCTGGTTCACTGATACTTGAGCTGGGCCTTACATGAACTGAAGGGTAGTCCTGACCTCCATGGTTTGGAAAATAACACATAAATTTATATATGAAAGAAAAGAGAATTTGTTTTCCATAAGAGAAAAACTTGGATAACTAAAACTGGAAGATAAATCAATACATATTTGGTATTCCAAACACTCCTCAAAGATAAAGTACCATAAATAGAGAGATACACCAAAGGAAACTATTATACATCAAATATCACAACATTGTCAAAATAAGATCTCAAAATTACTACAAAATAAGTGGATCATAGCTCCAATAATCACCACCATCACTCCAAGTCCTATGCTAAGGTACACTACCACCTCTAAGGGGAACTTTCTTTTTTATTGGACTTGGAATAATGAAATCTATTAATTTTAGAAATAAAAGGTTGGCTGTGATCTAAACATCCTATCAGGGTCTCACCAAATTTTTTTATAACCAAATCTATAAAAAATAAACAATAAATTGCATAATTTTTTAAAAAGAAGGAATGGTAGAGTATTTTATATTTTAAATCAGAACATTATTTCAAATCAAGTAGATGGAATATATATCAAAATACTATTTAATGAAATTTTTTCATAAAATGGAATGGGCATGGATAAAGTTTTTTTACAATCACTAGCATTGCATAATCAATTCAATACCAAGAAACATGTATATAATCTCTACAACTAGTTAGTTCCAGGAAATAAGATCCTCACACATCTCAGTTAATGAACATGGATTAGGTGTGCAGAGATGTCCCTAGGCTCAAGTCATCTAGATAAAATAAATCAAAACCACATCTAGGGAAATCATGTCAAACTTAGTTAACATAGTGTTGTCGTCATCAATCCATTGATAGGGAGTCAGATTCTTTAGGTGCTTCTCTTAATCACCAAGAAACAAAGTAATGAGCCAAACTTATGTTAATGAAAATTCATCTTGATCTATTTAAATGTCTTATTATGTAAAATGGTTATATAAAACATATATACTTCCTTGGTTTTATGTTTTTGGATTTTAAAATACCATTAATAATTTTTACCATTGCTAATATAGTCGTTGAATAGTGATCACATGATTAGTATAAATATAGGGATTTTAAAAATTCAATTTACTCAGACAAATGAAGAAATGACCTCATCCAATAAAATTGATCCAAATGAATCCCATTTTTCGGAGCTCAAAATGTAGGTAGTGTCACTGGGCTTCACTCTAGACCAAGACCAAGCTAATATACAATACGTTAAGCTTGAACAGAACCACTTATAGGAGAAGTGGAAGTTGATAGAGATTAAGACCTGGGCGATGTTATCTGAGCCACCCCAAGAGTCTTTCACCATCGCACACCTTACCCTTAATATTTACGTGGGTATTATAAGTGGTTATGTAATAAGACCATACTATGATTATTTTCTATATTTTATGTATAAATAATATACATTCATTTCATTATTATTACTTTGTAAATGGTTTTTAAAGCACAAATAGTTTGTTTAGTTAATATTTAACATAGAAATATTTTTTGATGAATTAATGTATTTTTTTAATTAAATAATATTTTAATAAATTATTATTATTACTAAATAAAATTTTAAAAATAAATTATTGTATAGTTTTTATGAATACAATTGTAATTTTTATTAAGGTTTGAGAACTATTTTTTTTCAAAACCCATGAATTTTCAATAAATGTCAGTTTATATTTTGAAAATAAAAATGAACATATTTAAAAAATTGTTGAGATAAAATGAATATTATTTTTGGAATTAGGACGTCAAAATTTTCCAATGATGAATTTTTCATAATTTTTTGAAACAATCGATTTTTTGTGTGTAAAAATTAACTACCGTTTAAATATATAATGTGTTTTTATGACATCATAATGACCCTATAGTTATGTAATAAAATAATATAAATGTTATATTAAGACAATATATGTTTTACCCTTAAAATAATTTTATTTAAGTATTTTTTTGATTTATTTTACAAAGCCTTAGTGGACCATCCAAGGCTTATGAAACATTGTATCTTTTTAAGATGAATTTTTGAGAGTGTGACTCACCTCCACATAATAAATCCTACTATTTAAAGAAGTTTGTCCATTGGACTTATAAAATAATGTTTCCACTCCCCTTTGGAATAAATCATGGGCAATAACTCTAGTTTGGTTTGTGGTTTTGATTAGTTTAATGTGTGGTGTCCAAAACCTAGATAATAAAGAATTTCCTCCATTTTACTATATAAACCCACCCAAGATCCCACTTATATTCACTAAAAACCTTTAGACCATGTCCCTTATCTTCCCTCCTCTCTTTATTATCCTTATAAGGTTCCCCAATCTCCCACAAATCTTCTCCCAAGCCTTTGGACCACACTTCCAAGTAAGGGATTTATTATTTTCTCATTGTTATCCACGTTTGTTTTGGTGGTTATTCCATTTTATTTTCAATTAAAAATGTGGGGTATGATTTATCACCTCCCACATACTTCCCTCATTATTATTTAATTATTATATTCCCATTTCCATCTAATTAATTCCTCCCATGTATACTTCTTACTATGCCGAAATTCTGTAAGGAATTTCTCTCTCCTCATTTACATTCAATAAATTATTTTGTTTTATGAATCTAAGTTCCATTACAAATGTTGTGAAATTTATCTAGATAACCCCCTTACTATCCATTTCATTTACATATGACGACATACCTATATATCTCTAATCACCCTTTTTTTATGAATTTTTATGTCACGTCGTTATGCTGCCGAAATTGCACCATGATTTTCCAAGAAAATTCATTGTGTAGTGAATACGATGATCGTTTCTCTATCAAGGGTATTCAACTTCATAATCAATTTCTTATGGATTATATATTTTCATGTATGAATTAAAAATTATTTTATTTTGAAATAAATTATGATTTTTAATTAATCTATGTTGTATGATCTATGTGGAACACTTATGCCTGAAATGAAATGATTAAGAAGGGTGCACCTTGATAGTGCTCCAATGCATTGGGTAAAGAATAATATCTTGATAAATCAAAGTGTAATGAGGGTTTACTAATTTTAATAAAAGTGAAATGATAGTTTACTCGTTATCCATGTTCAATGATCCTTTGTGAATACTAATATCATGATAAATGTTATTGCCATATTTTAATGTTATGATAATCATGCTATATCATGCCTTTATGTTCATGTTTCTCTTATGCTCCATTGATATTCATATTTCCTAACAAGTAATGTGTTATTTTTGTTATGACTTCTTTAATCCCTTAATGGTGTTTATATATCACCCTTTTCTTATACATGTCCTCAGGTTATCCCATGAAATGCTAAGTACAATGGAATTTTGTGGTCATGTAACAAAAGTTTTCAATAAAGATGTTGTGTTTTATGTTCTAAATTGTTATGTAATATTCCTAATTTCCCGACACACTAGACCTCTCAATCAACAAAGTTTTATTATGTGAAATTTTAATTAATAAATCTTGTTTAATTGTTTAATAAAGACTAGGGTTGTTTTAGTTGGTATCAAAGTATAGGTTTAATTATTTTTGGGATTCGGATTAGAAAACCCTAGTGAAAGCCTTAAGGATAAAAATAAGTATAATAGAAAATTTCTAAATTTTGATGAGTATTGAGTGAGTTGTGTATCAAGAAAGTATATCCTAGTATGGATATGAGTAGGTAGAGGCGACTCTGGCATAAATGTATCTTGGGTTAAAACCAGAAAATACCGCTTTGAGCAAGACTCGAATGAGAACTGGGGCACGACAACATGACTTATTGTACTCTTGGATATGACAATTTTTGGGGATATTACTTTTTAAATTCATAAGCTTAGCATGAACCATTGTTACAGCAATAAAAAATAACCCTAAAAATATAATTTTGGAAGTAGATCATGGAAAACATATATTTAAGCATAATTCATAATTCAATGAAACCAAACTAATTTATAAGTTCTCCCTTTTTTTCATTGGATCCCCCTTTATGTTTTACCCCTAGATTTCTTTTATTTTTTCAACCAATTGCTAGTAATAGGAGGAATCAAGCTAAAAAATGATGCGAAGATCTATGTGATGTCTGTTCTAATGAGATTTCCAATCCGATGGGAGTGATAATCACAAACTTTGTTAAGATACTCTCTCAGTTAACAAATGTTTTGAATAGAAACATGGGTCAAGTGGAACGTCCACCCCCCCAAGAATGAACAAGACACAATTTATATCATTATGGGACACAGGCCTCCTACTTTTAATGTATCATCTGATCCCTTAATTGTCAAATAATGGATCTAATCCATTGTGAAGATCTTATCAATCCATCAATGTTATGAACAAGAGAAGGCACTTTTGGCTGTTTATCGTATGGTGGGTGAAGCTTATCAATGATGGACATTGATAAAAAATATGAATCCTAAGAAGAATATCAAGGAATTATAATGGAAGTATTTCCAGAAAATGGTTTTTGATAAATATTTTCCTCGCCCCCTCTAACCTAAGATGGAATGGTACTTCCTTTCCCACAAGAAAAAAGATGACGAATCCATCAGTACATACAAGAAAAACTTCACAAGGCCCGCATGATACACCTCCATATTTTTCATTACCCTCCAATGCAAGGCTGAACACTTCTTTGTTGGGATAAAAGATAGAATATGAAAGTCCCTAGCAATCCGGGACTTCGAGAGCTATGAGGGAATTGTCCAATATTCCCTCAAAGTCAAAATAGAGATCGAATAATCTTAGGGGTATCATAGGGATAAGAAGTGTAAGGTTTACTTTAATTCTGGACGTCCTATGGATAAATCCAATGGTGCTAAAAAAATACAGCACCCCACTTTCCAAAGTTGAGGAAAGAATCACCCCAAATATTTCCTAAAAGGGACAAGTAAATGATTTAGGTGTGGAAGGGAAAGGCACCTGACCATTAACTGCTGACAAGAAAAACCTACATCTGCGATAGAGGAGACGAACAATCCATTCGAACCTTAATGCATTTTTCATTGATTCAACTATAAATAACAATGAAACTTTGCAGACTAGTTCCCTAATCCAAGGGTTTTTGGATACAACCAACAACCTCTCAAGAAGCATGGGTGGGATTTTTCCATCACTACCACCGAAGTGAACTTTGACAATGAAGTGGTGACATGTACTCTAGTTATTCATTCATGAATAGCAAATGTACTTATTTATTCTAGTTCTAAGCATTCTTTTATGTCCCAAAAGTTTAGTAGAACAATCCCAACAACAACAAAAATCATGGATGTAAATATATCGGTGAGAACCAAAATGGGGAAATCATTGAAACCCATGAATATAACTCCTCCCCTATCACAATTTGTGGTTTGAAATTCTCAGAAAACCTCATAATACTACATTTTGTAGAATTTGATGAAATTATTTGCATGTATTGGATTAAATTATATATAACCAACATAAATAGCCTTGAGAGGGAAATCAATCTCCATATGGCGAATCAACCCCCGATTCTGTACAATTTCAAGGAGGAGGATGAATCTTCTTTAGCACCATCATATCAGGTGTGTATATTACTACCCTATGAGCATTCATATCATTATCAAATGATTGAGTCTAAGGAAGAAACCATAATTTAAGGCATGCCTATTGTGAGGGAATTCTCTAAAGTGTGTCTCGAGGAATTTGATGGTATTCCTCTTAGAAGAGATGTTGAATTCTCGATTGATCTTATACCTAGGGCATTGCCAATATTCAAGACTCCATAGACAATGGATATTGTGGATCTTGAGTAGCTAAAGAAACTACTATAGGAGAATTTGGATAAAGGGTTTATACATCCAAGTGCTTACCCATGGGGTGCACCACTCCTCTTCATCAAGAAGAATGATGGGTCAATGCGCATTTGTATGGATTATCATAAAATCAACAAAATCACGATAAAGAACACGTATCCTCGGCCTCGAATTGATGAATTTTTCGATCATCTATGTAGAGAACAATACTTCTCCATGGTGGATTTGTGGTCGGGATATTACAAAGTGAGGGTGAAGAAGGAGGATATCTCAAAGACTGCTTTTCATACAAGGTAAATGAGTCTTATCACTATACCCATGCTCGCACTAATGATCCAAAAATATTCATAGACTTGATGATTAAAGTCTTTAAAGAATACCTCGAAATTTTTTTGGTAGTCTTTATAGATGATATTCTACTATACTCCAAAACAAAAGAGGAGCATGAGGAGAATATAAGCATGGTACTAGAGACCTTGCGAAAGGATAATATCTATGAAAATTATAGCAAGTGTAAGTTCTAGTTGAAGAAACTCCCATTATTGGGTTATATCATCACAAGAAATGACATATATGTGTATCCCTCCAAGATAGTTACAATTGAAGGATGGATGAGGAAAACTTCAGAAACAGATATTTGTAGCTTCCTAGGGTTAGTTGGATATTATCACTGATTTTTGAGAAATTTCTCATGTTTATAAAACCCTCTTACCAAGATAACTTGGAATGGATTCATGTATTCTTGGAGTGGTGGATGTGAAGGGAGCATCAAGGAGTTGAAAATGAGTCTTATCACTATACCCATGCTCGCACTACCCAAAAGCGGAGAACTTTTTGTGGTATTTAGTGATGCTTCGAAGAAGGGACCAGGTTGTGTGTTGATTCAAAATGAAAAATTCATTTCCTATGCTTCAATGCAATTGAATGTTCATGAGAAAAACTATCCAACACGTGATCTGGAGTTGGATACTATAATTTTCACTTAAAAAATTTGTCAATATTACTTCTATAGGGAGAAGTGTGAAATATACACAGATCACAAAAGACTCCAGTATATATTCACATAGAAAGAGTTAAAGATACGCCCACAACGATGGATAGAGATGATCAAAGACAATGAATTATCAATCCATTACCACCCTGGGAAAGCAAACAAGGTGGAAAATGACTTATGTAGAAATTAATATGTGATTCTATCATTGATGATAATTGAAAAGGATCCAATGTTCTTATATTTTCTGAAGATGGACATGGGTATCATAAATAAGGGAACATCATGAATCCTTTCACAAATTATTTCTCAACTGTCTCTTTTGGAAAGGTTAAAGGTTTCTATCTAAAAAGAATGGAGAATTTAGATGAATGTTGAAACTATCAAAAAAGGGAAATCCTTAGAGTTCAATGTTAATGAAGAAGTAATTGTGAGATTTGGGACAAGACTATGTGTTACATCAAATCTGGAGTTAAATAATGAACTTTTGGATGATTCATATAGTTTTAATTCCTCCATTCACCTAGTAGACCCAAAGATGTATTGAGATATATAGGAGCACTATTGGTGGGATAAAATGAAGAAGGATATCTCTGAGTATACATCAAAGTACCTTGTATGATAGAAATTGAAGGCTGAGAGGTAGAAGTCTAAGGTGATGATGCAACTATTACCCATACCAGCATGGAAATGGGAGAACATTACCATGGAAGTTTTCACCGAACTTCTTAATAAATCCAATGGAAACAATGCTATCTGGGTTATTGTGGATCGTCTTAAAAATAATTCACACTTCATTGCACATCGAGAGGATTTATCATTGAATGAACAGGAAAATATATATATCAGAGAATTGGTAAGGTGACATGGAGTACCAATATCTATTGTATCCGAAAAAGATCCAAGATTCACCTCTATGTTTTGGAAGAGTCTTCAAAATTCTCTGAATACTGGGCTAAACTTCAGTACGACTTATCATCCTCAAACTGATTTCTAATCTGAGCAGACTATCCAAACACATGAGGACATGTTGAGAGAATGCTCAATAAACTTTAATGGAGGATGTGGTAAAAATATTCCTTTGGTCGAGTTCTCTTACAATAATAGTTTCCACCCAAGCATCCAAGTGGCACCTTATAAATCCCTTTATGGGAAGAGGTGGAAAACACTGACATGTTGGGATGAAGTTGGGGAGAGAAAACTCTTAGTTCTAGAAATGGTTGAAAAAATAATGGAGAAGGTTAAGACCATCCAGCAACACATTAATTATGATCAGAGTCGATAAAAGAACTATTCTAATAATCATCTATGAGACCTAGAGTTATATGTCAGATACAAGGTATTTCTCCACATATCACTATAGAAGAGAGTTATGATATTTGGGAAGAAGGGAAATCTTATTCCAAGGTACATCGGCCCTTATGAGATCGTTGATCGCATTAGAGCAGTGGCCTATCGCTATCACTCCCACCAAACCTATCTCAAGTACATGATGTATTCCAGGTATCATTCTTGAGGAAGTACATACCTGACCCATCACATGTACTCAATCTCGAGGTGGTACCATTGTAGAATGAACTCTCTTATGAAGATAAGACAGTGAAGATCTTAGATCGTAGGGAAAATGTTCTACAAAATAAAACAATACCCCTCATCAAGGTATTGTGGAGAAACCACAAGTCTGAAGAGGCAATGTGAGAATCATATGAAGTGATGAATCAGAGCCACCATCATCTATTTTAGTGTGGAGAAAGGAAATTTTGAGGGAAAAAGTTCTTAACGGGGGAAGATTATGGTGACCAAAACTTTTATTAATGAAAAATTCTCTTGATCTATTTAAATGTATTATTTTGTAAAATGGTTATATAAAACATATACACTTCCTTGGTTGTATGTTTTTTGATCTTAAAATATCATTAAGAATTATTGTAATTGCTAATATAGTCGTTGATCAGTGATCACAATATTAGTATATATATATGGCCTTAAAAAATCCAATTTACTTAGACTAAGGAAGAAATGGACACAACTAGTATAATTTATTCATACGAATCCCATTTTCCAGAGCTCAAAAGGGGGTAGAATCACTTGGATTCTCTCTTGACCAAGCCCATGTTGAGCTTCAACACATTAAGCTTGAACGAAACTTCCTATGGGAGAAGTGGAAGTTGATAGAGATTACCACCCGAGCGATGTTATCAGAGCCACCCCAAGAGTCTGTCACCATCATACCCCTTACCCTTAGGCCTTATGCGGGTGTTACAAGGGGTTATATAACCATACCCTAGAACTATGATTATGTTCATTATTTTTTGTATAATGAATATACATTTATTTCATTATTGTACTTGTAAATGGTTTTTAAAGAACAAATAGGATTTTTAGTTAATATTCAGTTAAGAAATATATTTTGATGAATTAATGGATTTTTTAAATAAAATAATATTTAGATAAAATAATATTATTAATAAATTACTTTTTAAATATAAATGATCATACAATTTTTATGAATAAAATTATAATTTTTATTATGGTTTTGAAAACTGTTTTTGTTAAAACCCATGAATTTTCAATAAATATCAGTTTTTATTTTAAATGTGAAAATTCAAATATTTAGAAAATTATTTAGATAAAATGAATATTATTTTTGGAATCCGGATGTCGAAATTGTCTAATGATGAATTTTTCCTAATTTTCTAAGACAATCAAACTTTTGGGTAAAAATTAAATACCATTTAAATATATAATGTGTTTTTTGACATCATAATGACCCAATAGAGATTTAATAAAATTCAATAAATGGGATTTTTGGAAAATATATTTTTTAACTTTAATTTAATATTATTTTATGTTTGTTTGATTTATTTTACGAAGCCTCAGGGGACCCTCCAAGACATATAAAACATTTTAACTTTTTAAAATGATTTCCATGAGAGTGTGACTCACCTCCACATAACCAAGCCTAATATTTTAAGAAATTAGTCCATGGACCTTATAAAATAATGTTTTTCAATATCCTTTGGCATAAAGAATGTGTTGGTTTATGGTTTTTATTATTTTAACTTGGATTATCATTAGTAAAACCTCATTTCACTTGATGTATAATGATACTAGTCTTTACCCAATGCATTAGAGCACTATCAAGGTGAACCCTTCTTAATCATTTCATTTCAAGCATAAGTGTGCCACATAGATCATACAACATGGATTCAATAAATATAATCATTTATTCCACGATAAAGGAATGTGGAATTCATACATGAAACTATATAATCAATATGTAAATTTTCATGAAGGTGAATACCTTTTATAGAGAAATGGGTATAGTATTCACTATAAAAGGTATTCACCTACATGAAAATTTACATATTGATTATATAGTTTCATGTATGAATTCCACATTCCTTTATCATGAAATAAATGATTATATTTATTGAATCCATGTTGTATGATCTATGTGTCACACTTATGCTTGAAATGAAATGATTAAGAAGGGTTCACCTTGATAGTTCTCTAATGCATTGGGTAAAGACTAGTATCATTATACATCAAGTAAAATGAGGTTTTATGAATGATAATCCAAGTTAAACGAGGGTTTAATCATTATGTATGTGAAATTATCCTTGGGTCATGCTAATATCATGTTAAATGTTGTTCCCACATTTCCATGTTATGGTAATCATGCTATATCATGAATTTATGTTCATGTTTCTCTTAGGCTCCATTGATATTCCTATTGCCTAACGTGTAATATTTTCTTCATTTTATTCCTTTTTTAATCCCTTAATGGGATTTATAGCTTACCATTTTCTTAAGCATGTCCTCCGATTATCTCATGCAATGCTAAGTATGAAGGAATTTTGTGGTCATGTAAAAAACATTTCAATAAAAATATTGTGTTTTATGTTATAAGTTGTCATGTAATGTTACTAATTTCAAAATATAATATACCTCTAGATCCTTTGAGTTGTATTAAGTGATAGTGTATGTAATAAATCATGTTTAAGTGTGTAATAAAGGCTAAGGTTTTTATAAACAGCCTAGGCTCACATATGATTCAATAAATAAATTAATCATTGTGAAATATTTCATTTCAAATAAATTCATATTTCATAGTTCAAATTCCGAATTTCAAGTTCAAAATTCCATTTCAATTTCAAAATCAAAACATTTTTTTTCAAAAAATTCATTGCATTTGAAGTCATCTTTTAGTTTTAATCCATTTTTCTCAAGAATTAACATCACGTAATTTCAAGACATCTTTTCTAAAATCACAAAATACTATAAAATTTTCTAAAAATATGTTTTTTAATATCATTCCTTTAAAATCAATCATAAAATCATTTCAATTCAAGGAGTTAAAATAAATTGAAAAAAAATTTCGAATTAAGAAATAATTCCTGGAATCAAATGTATGTAAAATACTTATGGAATCTCATAACTTTTATCACAAGATCAATTGATAAAATACCACAAAAATAAATTATAATGAAGATTTGAAGTCACTAAAGATCAAGAAGGAATTTCTAGAAACACATCCCATCAAATCAAGGATACAATACATCAATAACATGAGGATTAAACAATTTCAAAGGAGGGAAGAGTATAAAATAGTATTCTAAGACAAGAATAAGGTTACCTAACTTGAGAGGTAACAAACACATCCAATAGTGATTCAATGAAATAATAATAGATGTTAGAGGAATTAAAAAACCTCTTGGGATCCTTGAAAATATGATTAGTGGAATGAGGTTCACATTGGATAAGTTGGGAATAAACTGTAGTAGAATACATTCAAAACTATAAAAACAAAGACCATGCCACACACCCTATAGACACAACACAAAATTATTGAAAATGGTAAGACCACAACATAGCTTCCGCAGTCCATGTTACAAAAATAATCCTTCAACTAGACTTTGGAATTCATGGTTCATCATGTTCCCAAATCCTCTTTTCCTGGGATAAGGCTATGATAAAACTGATGAAACATGATGAAGGTCTACCCAAATAGGTAGTAGGACCTAACTCGCTCTCCTAAGCCACCACACTATAGTCGGCTCACTATGCGGTAGGTGCAATTCGCCTGAAGTGGGATATAATGCATCCTAGTATACACAACAAAGCTATTTCTAAATTGGTATTATCTTTTTAATCTAGTCTCCATGGCTCTATATTGAAACCAACCACCTACACCACAACCCTTAATAACCTCAAACTCCCTGATGCTATATCCTAATCTTATATTATATATCCCCTCCAACTCTATGTCATAGTCCTACCACTATGATGGAACCAACAATAGAAAGACCTGGTTTTTTTTTCAAAAACACAAAACTCTTATGATTGACCTAAAATAAACCAAAAAAGGGGAAGCATGACGGGTAAGGTAAGTAGTACCTTAGAGTGGTAACAGGTTGTTATAGGTTTCAATAAAGGTATTTTAAAAATATCTAACTTTTTATGACCATGGTAAAACTATAAGGATAAAATTTATTAAAGGGGGGAATGTAACATCATGATATTTTAAAAGAACACTATTTTTGATAGCCAATACATCATGCAACATCGAGATTAAATTAACCATGCATTATTATTATTGAAATATTATAATAATAACCCACCTTCTAAATTTAAGGGTATAAATAATATTAACCACATTATGATATATATATATATATATATAAATTTCCTATTAAATAAAAATTTATTGAATAATTATTAATAATTAGTCTCTCTATTTTTAGTAAAGTCATTTTATTTTCAGAAATTCATTTTCATCACAAATGTTTTTTTATTAATTTTTATGAGAACATATTATAATTAATTTTGATAAATTTTAGAAATTGTGTTTTAATAAATGAAATTATTTTTTAAATTAGCATATCAAAATTAACTTAGGGTCAAATTATTGTATTTCTTCTTAAGTGAATTATTTTTAGTGAATTATGAAAATAGAATTTTTACATTTTTGTAAAAAATAATTTATTTTAATTTAAAATTTCCATTATGATTTGAATTGGATCATAAATTTATATATTTACTCTTTGTTTCTAAATTATCTGATTAATTAAATGTGAATCAGTATTATACTTTATTTTTGTATAAGTTCATTTTGGGGCTTCAAAATGAATTTCTTTAAAAGTGGGTTTTTATTGAGTTTTATGCATTTATAATAAAAGAAATCTATGAAACCTAAATTAATTAAATTTAATTAAATGGTATTTATTTTTGTTTTTATAAATTCAAATTTATTCGATGAGGGTGTTTTGATATTATTGTAAATAATTTAATTTTTTTAAATAATAATAAAAAAAATATTGTTTTTATAAAATAAGATATATTTTATTATATCACCATGACATAAACTTGATGTAATTTTTTTATCCTCTTTGAAATAATCATGTATGGTAATATAATAAAAATAAGATAAAAAGTAGTTAAAAAAATTATAAATTAGAATTTATTTCATGGTAAATATGAAAATCATTTTTCAGTGTCGACGTAATGCTTGTGCAATAATTGGTGTCCTAAAGATAATATTTATTAAGAAATAAGTCCTATATTGACTTGGTTAATAACTATGATGAATTATAAATGATTGTAATGAAAATATACTAATTTTTAGTTATATAGAAAGTGACTTATCCAAATTCTATCCAATACCTGTACAAGGCTAGAAAAGTAAAAATAACATATTGAATAAGTTTTAATAACCTAGATATGAGAAAAATAAACATATTTAATGAATCTAAATATTTATCCACAACTTAAATAATTTTTTTTATGATGGTAATTTATTTTTAATTTTTAGCGATGATATAAGTTCCTTAATTACTTACAAAACACCAACACTTCATTTTTGAAATATTATAAAAATTTGATAAATGTTTTTAGAAATATTAAAAGTAATAAAATATGGATGAATTATTATGTTACAAATTTTTTAATTTAAATATGACATATTATAGATGTGTGAAAATATTATATTCAAATTTAATCATTGAATTTGTGTATTTAATGTCAATTTAATTGAATACTTTCAAAATTAACACTAATAACATTTAGGAAAATAATATTGTATTAAATTATTTACAAATAAAAAATTCATGAAAGAGGACAAGGTGGAAAATACATATTCTAAAATTTTATTTATTTTCCATTCATGATATAATTTTTTACTTATATTTAAAATTATAACCCATTAATATTGAATCAGTTGTTACCGTGGTATAGTTAAAAGCTGCTATGTGAAGTGGTTAATAGAAGAGACATGGTTTAAAAACACACTAAAACTTATATATTTTTTTGGGTGATATTTTGAACCTTAGATCTTTTTATTTTATTTTTTTCCATTTTGAATCATATTTATTGAGAAATAATTTATTATATTTTAATGTTTTATGAATTTTCAAGAGTTCCCTTCTCATCACATATAAAAGGTAACCCCTTATCTCATTTATTTAAACCAACTTGAGCCTTATATATTGATCAAACGCTACTTTTTTATCTTTTAATATTCCTTGTCCATGATTTATAGGTTCTGGTTTTCTTAAATTCCCATTAAAAGAGCCATTAAAAAGGATCTTAAAGGGGAAAACTGAAAGATAGGTAATCGTCTTACCTGAACTCTTTCAATTCCTTTATTCAAAAGATTCATCTAAATCTATGGTATTAATCATAAAATAATATATTCAGTATCCTTAAAATTTTATTATGATCATGAAATCATCATTATCCACCCCCTATTCCATCGAATGGTAAGTGAATGCATAGCTCATGCTTACATGTGGACTACGACCTCCACACAGCGATAAAAATCATTTTCCATCACCATATTTCATGGATGATAATTATGTTGGATTTAATGTTTTTATATGAAATTTATGATATAATTATGATTATGGAATTATATTATCACATGTAAACTCTTATCTTCCAATCCTATAGAAAACGAAAACATCGCTTGTGCGTACATGTGGACTACCACCTCCACGATGGGATACAATGTATTTTTTATTTTTGTTTTACATGGTCGGTGATAAAGATAGAATTAATGAAAATATATAATATATATTATGTAAAAATTATTCTAGAAATGTGAATTATTATTTAAATTTATTTCATTTCATCTATCTAAAAGTGAAAAGAATATTTATGCATATGTACAACCTACCCACTACTAAAACTATTTCCTTTAACAGTTCTAAAATAAGGCCTTTCTTAATAAAAAAAAGTTTTTAAAATTAGAGCATGATTAAAACCCATTGGGTTTTATCAATGATAGACAAGCGTTAATAAAGGTACACTTTATCAATAATAAAAAGTGATGATAAAGGGGCACACTTCTAAAGTGTGTTGTTAAAATTATTGTACACATAGCTACAAAAACATAAAATATATGAGAAAATATAGGAACAGATATAGGAGTAAATACAAAAAATAATTAAAATAAAATTTAAAACCCAAATAAATTAAGAAACGCTATATTATATAAATTTGAAACAGTGGTTTGTACAATTACGCAAGTAAGTAAAAATTATTACAGACATTCAAAAACATCAATCTATTCTTATCTTTGACCCTTAATCCCTAGTCTTGATATTAATTGTCGAAAATACCACCCCATAATAAGAAATAGAATGCACCTTTATAAGAAAAAAATCATATGTTATTAATACTACAAAGAAATAAATTAAACCCAATGTTTTAATTTTAAACTAAAAACATATACATCGAGTCATACCAGGAACACAATGTATCATATTGATTTGTAGTTGATTCTTACACATCACACCATTTATTAGTTTTCTAAAAAAAAGGTACCCTTGAATTGGCTCTCATCTGTGGTGATAAAAAACTCACTATAGATGGGAGCCAATTCAAAAAGACTTTCTTTTTTAGAACAAGAATTAAACTATCACACCATTTATTATTCATCTTAAAGCATTTGAATATGTAAAAACTATCTAAATAATAATAAGATAAAAATTATAATGAAATTAATTATGTTATAGAAAATAAAATGGTGAGAAAAAAATCGAAGCTCATATGACTAGTTTTTGAGATGTGATACACATTTTAAACTAAAATGGAACTTTTGTATTGAAAAAACACACTTCAAGTAATATCAATAATATTAGGTCAATTATTACACATGAAAAAAATTATGGATCATTTTACTAAATTTTGAAAATAAATTTTGCTCGTTTTATTTGTTTTGGCTATCTGATGTGTGTTTCTTACTAATATGAATCTTTTTTATGGAAAACACACACATCGAGTCATATCAACCACATTATGTGTGATATTTATTTTCGGTAAATTCCAACATATGAAAAATTAATTATGGATCATTGTCCTAATGTTTGAAAAAACTATGATATATTTTTAATCAGTTTTGGTTATATGATTCATGTTTTAAACTTAAATGGAACCTTTTTATTGAAATAAAAAACATCAAGTCATATTATCCACATCCCATGTTAGATTGAATTTTGGTAAATTCTTATATGTGAGAAATGAATCATTGATCACTTTCCAAAATTTTTAATGCAATCTGATCTTATATTGTCAGTTTTGGATATTTCATGTGTATTTTAATTTAAAAAGGAATTTTTTTATTGAAAAAAACTTGGGGTCATATTAACCACATTGTGTGTTGGTTTGAAATGTGATCAATTCCTATAAAATAAAAATAAATTATAAAATGCTTTCCAAAATTCTGAAAACAATATGTGCTCTTTTTCTCAATTTCTAATATTTGATGTTCGTTTGAAACTGATATGACACTTTTTTATTGAAAACTTGAACTTTGAGTCATATAGACCACATCATGTTTCAAACTGACGCGAGGTCAATTCCTACACATGATAAATGAATTACGGATCATTTTCACAATCTTTTATAAAAATATAATATTTTTTGATTATTTTTGGCTATTTGATGTGTGTTTAAACTAAAATGGAACTTTTGTAAGAAAACATGAACTTCAAGTCGTATCATGGACATCATGTTTCAGATTGATGTGTGTTCAATTTATAAACATGAAAAATAAAAAATGGATCGTTTTCCAAAATTTTGAAAATAATACGATTTCATTTTCTTTATTTTGGATATTTGATGAATTTTGTAAAATAAAATGAAACTTTTTATTGAAAACATGAACTTTGAGACATATCGATCACATCATGGGTCTTATTGATTTAGGGTAAATTTATACACATGTAAAATGACTTATGGATCATTGTACCAATGTATAAAAACAATATGATCTCTTTTTCTCAGTTTTGTAAATTTGACGTCTATTTTAAACTAAAAAGGCACTTTTATATTAAATATATCACTACAAAATATTATAATTTTTCCAACAAGGAAATATATGTTTGTAAAAGTAAATTTTATGTTAGAAAAAGTTTTACCAATATATATGTCCCTGTTACTAAACTGTTAGTAAAAACTCTATCGCCAATCTTTTTGTGACATATAAAATATTTTTGTTACAATTATAAAAATACCAATAGATAATATATTTGTTGGTTAAATTATTAAGCAATAGGTTCTAATGAATTTTTTTTCTTTTGATAATAATATTACCAGAATATAATATTTTTTTTATAAATTAAATTTAAATAAATAATATAAATTTTCAGTTCTAGTAAAATTTTATATTATATATATTAATTTATCATATATAAAATGTAATTATTAAATAGAAAATAGTTTTTACATAGGTTCAATATTATAAAAAATCAATTATATTTATAAATAAATTTAATACAAAAATGCAGGATCCATCATAAAACCCCATACAGAGACCCATAAAGTGACCCATATAGTGAGCCATATAATAAGCCACAAATCGACCTATACAAGACACCATACAGTGTGACCCATAGAGCAATCTATACAACGAGCCATACAACAACCCATACATCAACCCATACCAACCCCATTCATGTCAGTGGTAACCCCATCCCATGCCAACTCCCTCACCATCCATGCCATTGACAACACCAAACCATGCCAACTCTAGTACTTCCCATAGCAGCTCATTCGTGCCAGCGAGCCATCTCTAGCACTAGGGACCCCTATAAGCGAGCCAGCTACAGCTCCATCACATCTATTCCCATCAGCTAACTCCTACATCAGGGTCTAGTGAACACCAGAGACCCATCTTTACCCTAGGACCCACGATCCAAACCCACCTATAGTGATAAAACTCAATTTTCGGCCACAACATAGCCTTTACCTCCTTGATCTCCACCACACACAATAAACAAGAATACCCAAAATGATCTAACTTTAGTACCAATAAAATAAAATCGATCCATCTCTAGTACTAGCAAGAAAGATCAAGTCGCTGCTATGCCACTCCCTTTAACTCTAATATCTATATAAAAAACAATCACATGAAATACCAAAAATTAAAAGAAAAATATCTTCTTGAATTGGATCCAAAAAAGAATTAAATAGATGGGTAAAAAAATGATTTTCATAGTGATAATTTTTTATCACCCATGTTTTCATATCAAGAATTAATAGTCTGAATAACTCAAATACATGAATCATTTCTCTATTTGAAACACTTCCTAAAAAGGTACTGCAAATTTTTTACTTTTGAGAATAATTTTGAAAAAAATAAAGGGGTGTTTTTTCTATTTATATTTAAGAAGTGGTAATTAATACGATTAATAAAACATCTATTTTGTGTGGAGGAAAATAAATATACCAATAATCTGTTTAGAAATAGTTTTATAAAAAAATTTTCTATAGTAAAGTAATTGGATTTTATGACAAGACTTAATCATTACTGGTTGAAGTGAAAAATTCTAATAATCAATTTGGAAGTAGTTGTAGGACTTTTTGTTGTAAAAAATATAAAGATAAATAATATAATAAAGTTAGTTTTCTTTAAATATTTAAAATTTCACAAAAATTCTAGTTACCTATAAAAATTCATTAATATCAAGTATAGTTTTATGGTTCTTATGAAATATTAGTGGAGTCAAATAATCTCTCACAATTTATGTAGATGACGGTATGATATATTGGTAATAAAACACAAGTTTTGACCTGGAACATAAGAGAATTATTAAACAAATATATGAACATTGATTATGTGAAGTGTTTTGAAGTAATCAGTTAAGGTGGGTGAGGTAAATGAAGTGGTTCCCAAAGATGTGGAATGCCCAGATGTGTCTCCAATAGCTCAAAAGATTGGATCAAGTATTTCTCAATCCCTATTTTATTTGGATATACCTATGGCTCCCTAGACCCAAATTTATGAAATTCATATGATTTAGATCTCTCTAAAGTTTCATATGACTTGAAAATCCTCATCGACCCTTTCATTTTTTCCCATGGGATTTCACTTGGTTACCTCAATTTATTCCCAGTTTCTTATCTCTAGTGGTGGCAGTGATTCTTAATAGGATGATATTCAGCATTCACCATATTTTAGAATAGGATTTATCCCATTCAGGTATTTGAAATCTTGATATTGTGAGAATATCTATTTCCACATATTATTATGGATGATTTATTTAAATAAGGGTCGGGATGACAAATAGGTGTCCAGGTCATTCATTTTTTTGGGGCTTCTACTTATATTTCAACATTAGTACATCTTCAAAGTCATCAGGCATCAACTTGTGATTTTCCTACCGATATCCAACATGAAACATTTTCTAAATAATTATTTGTCTTTATTCATCTACATAGAGTTGAACTGGTTATTGTCTCTTCACAAAAATATCCTCTTGTTTGTGCGTGGTGTTGAATGATTTTAGAAACTATTTAATCATAACACCAAGGTGGGTTTTTACTATACCTATTTGGATAGTCCTTTAAGATTCTACCTACCATCACTAAGTAAAGGGTGGACATATATCCAAGAACGATATCCTATCAAACGAACCTTAATCTAGTGGGGTTATTATTTATCCATATTCTCTTATTCCTTGTATTGAGGCTATAAATGGGCGTAGTTTTCTAGTTTCACCTTTGGGTTGATAATTTTTTATGGGATATTCTACTATTTATATAGATATAGGTGGACCCTTGTACATAGATGCAGTTTCATAATTCTCCTCATAAAAGGTAAACTGTATTTTCATTGATGTTATGGTGTTAACTCTTTCTCCACTATCTTCTAATAATGCCTTCAGTTTTCCCATTCTGATATCATCAGAGGTCGTTCATCAGGGAAATCTTAATTTCAAGGTGGAAGTTAATTATTTATCGGGAAATCATGGTAAGACTGTTGTAGTGTTCAATACCTCATATTCATCATTCTTCCATAGGCATGTATCATTCGACGTTCCTCTAATAGAGATCCAAAAATTAAGAAAAGACATAGTTTCAAACTAAATGATAAGGGGTGATTAGAAAAAATATATATTAAAGGGATATTTCCATCCTTAGGATAACACCAAACCTTCATGATAAGTAGGATTTAGCAGACATGTTGGTAAGAGTTCAAACTCATTCCATCACCTATAAGTTTAATGTTTTGAAGGATGATTAAAACTTTTATTCTAAGTTAGGTATACAGGTAATAATTTTCTTCCACTGAACCAATTTTGAAGAACATGATTAACCAAATGGATGTTATGTATAATTTATACAAGTATTAAATTTGTACTAAATAAATCACATGGATTTAAATATTTCCACAAAAATAGTGTACTAATTGAACATTAATTTGTTATCATTAATTCTTATAGTAATAATTATATGATCTGTAAGGATGTAACTGAAAATAATATAATTGAATAATTATTAAGGTGTATTATATTGATGCTAATAAATGAAACATTGATATTGGAGAAAATTTACAACTATGTCATTTCACATGAACAAGTTGCATCACTAAAATTGGTTTTGTCTATGAATATTCATTTAAGAACTCATTTCTGAATAGAATAATTCCACTATGCTTGGATAAGTGTGATTTTATTGAGCATCAAAATCAACATTTGGAAATATTATGAAAATAAATCACTAAATTTGGGGCATACTAAAACCATGATGAAAAATATATATTTACGCGTCCCACAAGAGAGTGAAATGAGGTAAAATTAAACAAAACATTGAAATTATACAATAAAACATTTTCATCATTCACTAATATAATTTAAAAATTCATGATGATTTTGGTTACCTTTAAACATTAACTGATATCAAGAGGACTTTATCTTGATCTATTTTTTCTTCCAACTTCAATACACCTGCATCTTTATTGTTTAACATTCATATAATGATAATTGTTTTGAAGCACGTAAAAGAACATTAATTCACTATGATTATTTTCATTTCATTCATGAAAAATGAAGAAAAATTAAAATACATCAAAAAAGAAGTCTTATATTTGTTGAACTTCCGAAAATATGAAAATGAATCCATAATATAGAATCTTGCGACAAGAACTTTATAGTTAGTGAATTGTAGAAAATATCAATGGAAAAACACATTAAAATATCTTAAAAATAACAATATCTTCCTTTATATATAGACAATATCAACCATCATAACAACCATTCTGTTCTTAGGCTTTCACAGTTTACAAACTACCATAAAATAAGATAGATATATTTGTCAAGAGAGAGAGATATTTATAGAGTGAATAATAAAGAAAGAAATATGAAACATACATCCTACCACCCCAAACATTTACCATGTGAAGTAATGAAATGAAAAAAAATTCATCATAACACTCAAATTTAAATAACAAATGAATAAATTTAAAAAAGTTTCATAATAAAACATTTTCAAAGAAAACATTTCTTAATAAAGAAAGAATACTTAAAATTCCTCTAAATATAAAAAAATGTATATAAAAAAATAGACTCTACATCGTCATTTTATTCATGAAAACTATAAACGCTATCTACTTCACAATAATTTTTTGCATAATCATATAAGAGTTGATCAGAAGACCCCCTACAAAAAAATAAAATAGGAAAAATTTCAATCACCCAGTAAGAATGTGATAACCACTATCTTGGATAAGGTTGGGTCAAACCCACATAACTAGACGAAAAAGTAAAAATAACATTTTCCAAGAAAAAATAAACATACAAGAATGAATACTTAGTGAATTATTATAAATTCTACTAAATTT
The DNA here is from genome assembly GCA_963277665.1 of Viscum album. Lineage (NCBI taxonomy): Eukaryota > Viridiplantae > Streptophyta > Magnoliopsida > Santalales > Viscaceae > Viscum > Viscum album. Next base: position 284,551,078 of record OY728129.1, read on the forward strand.
TACAAATGTGATATTTTACCAACAACTTCATCAAGTTATTTCTCAATTTCCCCAACTTTTTCCTTACTATAAATACTTATAGTTATCTCTCCCTCCAATGAAAATAACTTTAAAGGAACACATGAATAATTAGAACCCAAATCAAAAGTTTTTAAATTGACATTTTATTGCCTCCTATAATGTTTTTGAAAATATCATTTTTTGTAAATATTACAGGTATTTTACGGAAAAGAAGATAACTCATTCTCAATTTTTTACTATAAAAAAATTAATCCATGTAAAAAAATATAATATTTCATATGTATAATATATTTTACGGTTATAACATAGTAAAAACATTACCTTAACTAAAATAGAAGCATCATCATGTTTTGAATCTTTTTTATGTCCATGGGTTTTGAACTATATTTGAAGATTATCTGCCTCTTTACGTTATTTTTCCTAAACAGAAAACATGTGATAAAATGAAATAAAAAACATAATAAAAGGAAAAAGTATAAAAGAGTAGAGAAAAAATTAATACGTTAATTTCAAAACATATACGAGAAAAACTCTTTGTCCCTGCATAATGAGGAATTTTCAAATGTGAATGATTTTCTATACCCCTCTTAGTTATTTCATGTAAAATATTTTAAATTATATTGGGATGAAACATATTTTTTAATATTAAATAAATATTGTTCAAGACCTGGAATATATAATAGTAATTGAATATAGTTTAAATACATAAACTTTGGAAAAAATATTTCTTATCACGAAAAATATTCCTCAAAATCTACCAAATTCTTCTATGTTTCTTAATGAAAGTGTTTGGGACGTTTTTTTTTCATATCCTCATTATGTGTTTTTATGTAAAAATAAGCGAACTTTAACTTGTATTTATAGGATCCTTATGTAGAAATATTATTCTCTAATCCCAAATGATATGTTTCAGGCCCTTCATGGAATTAATATGATAACTGAAACATAAAAAATAACATCATGCCTTTAAAATATATATTATTAAAATAAAAATAATAATAATGACTAAATGTGTAACTTAATTTCATACCACACATTTTATTTTCTATTAATATATATTGATATCCAATCATGAAAATCTAATAGTAAACGCCCAGGGTTACAATCCAAAAAATTGACGAGGGGATATAATTTTATCACTGAATCAATAACTGGTTGAAGCAAGTCATTGACGTCTACAAAAACGTGCTCGAACAAATTTTTAGTCTTGCTAAATCCATGACCCCTTCATTTCTCACCTGACCTGCCTGATCTCACTTTATGCTTATAGTGTCATGATAATGAACATTTGATTGTTAAGTCAATTCAAGTGGTATTTCTTTAGCATTCAAAATTGATGGCGGAATTATGAAAGAATTTTTATTATTTTCAACTTGATGAGATTGTAATGCTTCAAATAAAATCAAAATTTTAAAATATTTTTAAACCCATTAAATTAGTATAATAAAATCAATAATTTTCATAAAATGGAAAATCACTTACCAAAAACTTGTGTTTCTCTTCTTTGATAGTCTACTAAATAAAGAAAAACATTGATTTTATAATTAAAGTAATAATAAAAGAAATAAGGTAACTAATTTCATTAACATAACCATTCTTGTAAATAACATGAACTACTTATTCAAGGATATCTATTTATAAATTTTCTTATGTTTTATCCTTTCATACACTATCTAAAACAAATAAGGGAAATAAATTTTTTTTAATTTATCTAAAGGAATCCTAAAAATATCATATTAATCTTACTAGTAAATTATAAAAAATAGAAAAGTTTATTCATGCATTTAAACTTCAACTATCAAGGACTTTATACTTTTTTAGAGGAAATATAAGGGTTCTCTATCGAAAAAAAATGTTTCAATGGTTTATTGGATGTATTTTTTTTGTTTTTTCTTGAACATGAGGAAAAATATTTATACAAAGAAATATGACAATGTTATTAATAAAAACAATAAAAAGGGGATTAAAAATAGAAAATACTTAAATTTAAATAAAATTTATAAATTAATACCATTATGTGACCTCTTGAAACCACATTTCTCTTGATTGTTGGGTTTTCAACGAATGTCATGTAAAAGCTATATATGAAATATAATAACTAAAATACTATATAAGAATATACAAGTGTAAAATATAATGTATTATTTAAAAATTGAAATCCAATAAAAATATTTAAAACTCTAAACTAAATAAATTATTATGTTTCGACAAAAAATATAATAATTAAAATCATGAAAAATGTCATTATCTTGATCATAGTCACAAACATGAATTTTATGTAATTTAATTATCAATACTTCATGTCTTGATGTCATCATTCAATGAAATCAAGTGAAAGTTCATCAATTGAAAAATCTTTCTCATCCTATATGATATAATTTTCCACATCGACATTAGTTGACAAGTTTGTTTGTAATCTATACACTCCCGTTATGATATCTTCCTCCATTTCAAATAAGTATTTTGGTTTAGTGATGGTTGTAAGAAGCTAAATTTTCTCTTTATATTCAGTCATATAAAACACTTGAAAGTCTTGAGATGAAAGTACAAAGGGCTCATCTGTTTTAATAGTCATATTAAGGTTGAAGAGTGTGAATACAAAAAATTATTCTTTGATACCTTCAATTGGATATTCCCAATCACACCAAAATAAAATAACACTCTTTCCAATTATATATTTCAATTAAATAATTTCTATAAACAAACCATAATATGATATATTTCCCATATTTTTTGTTACAATCAAAAGAAAACCACATTTTTTGGGTCGCACTTCTCTTATTAATAGTTTTAACGCACCATTGATGCCAATCAAATGTGACACTGGTCATCATTTAAATGAACATTATAGGAAACAAACATAAATATGTCAAATCAATTTATATATAAGAGTCATTAGGTAGAAAAGTTGAAACCTGAATAATTAATGAAACTGAATATGGTTAGAAATGAAAAAACATAAAATTTTCAATTCAATGTATGATATAAAATGAATATTATCATTAAACAATTTATAAAACCCATTTCTATGGATTTCATCAACTATTTATGCCATGTTATGATATTTTATATAGATAATTTCATATTTCACCCTTCGAAACAATAATATAGTTTGAATTTAAAAAACAATGAAATATTTAAAAATTTATGGGTATGTATCTTTCTGTATATATACTTGACCTTCATCACAGTTCTCCAAAACATAATTATGTGCATTCAATATAATTGAAAAAAAGGTTGTATATATATTTTGGGATATTTCATGGAATTTTAAATAGAATATGGATAACCCTTTACACATTTCATCATCTTCATCATCATTGTTTTGTGTAGAACTATTCTCTATGGTTTGGATTTCATGAAAATATCTTGAACAAAATGTCATACACTATTCAAAAATGTATACATCAACAATTGATCCTTCTTGGAGACGTTTTTTATGAACATTCATTTTTAATCTTCACAGAAACCTTTAATCATTCAATATAAATAATTTAATTAAATGTATACAAAAGTTAAAAAATGAAAATGTAGTTTGCGTACCTATTAATTGGATACATCCAACAATAATAAAAATGTATATAAATCTGGGGTTCATTTGATAAATGAATTACAAATTGTACTATGATTTCAAAAAATGAAGGTCGGAATATGTGCTCCAAATAACAATTTATGGAAGAACTATGATGTTGTAACCTCTAAAAATATTAATATGTTGCTACTTTTAAGCATACATCCTTAAAAAAGTTACTCAGATCAATCAACACACCAGTTAACTCCTTATTTATCATTTTACATACATCCAATGGTAACAAATAGTGAATTTAAACATGGTGGTAATGAATTTTAAACCAAAACATTTTCCATCAATAATTTTCCTTTCAATGTTTGAAGAATACACATCTATAAATTTAATAGAGGATTGTGACCTTATCATTTTAGATTTTTCCTTATCCATCAATGTAAATCATGCTACAGGTAGATATGTTCAAATATGATCCACACATGGATGAATATCCTGTATTAAATTAAAATCTACCAAATTAAATGGATATTGAAAAGTCTCTTTAGTTTTCCCCTCAATGTAAAAAAGTGTGCTAATAAAACTTTCAGAGACATTTTTTCTACATGAATAACATCGAAATTGTGGTGTAGAAATACCAAAATAGAAGTTAAAAGAATATAATTTTATTTTTCCAAGGAACATCAACATCTCTCTTCCATTTATCATGTCTTTGAGCCTTGATATTTTTTCCAAATCTGATATATAATCCTTTCAGCTAATCTAAAAATTTAAATCTATTATGATATTTAGGTGGTATCCTTGTTTATATATCCCTAATAAATTCATTTTTATTTCGACAAAATTTGTGGCTTTGATCCAAGAAGAGTTGATGGCCCATGTAACACATTTTTATACTTTTTCTCAAGGACAATGATCTTTTTTCAACATTGAAACATAGAAATGCATTTGTAACCTTGGTCTTCCAACCTAATAGATTACCATATGTTAGAAAGTAATTGATTGTACACCTTAATTATCAATTTTATACAAACAAATCATTTTTTAATTCATCAAATGTTTCTATACCAAACACCCATAACACATTTATCTCATTATTTAATGGTTTTAAAAATAAAATTATATAATTTCCATGTGAATTAGGGATAGGTATAAATAATGAAATAATTAAATATGAAAGATTCATACATAAACATGGATGAAAATTATAAATCATCAAGATAACAGACTATATTCTATGTTGACTAGACATCATTCTAAATTGATTAAACCCCTCACTTTCCAAGAATAGAATAACATTTCTTGGATAACTTGAAAACTCAGGGTATTTATCATTAAAATCATTCTAAACATACGAATCATTATGGTTCCTTAACATTTCATCAATAAATCACTCTTTCTATTTCTATGTTATGAGTGGGGTTGTTTTAGATGACATGAATAATCTTTTTAGCTTGGGTATCAAGGAGAAGTGACCCAAAAACTGTATTGATACTTTTTGTTACCATATATTCATTTTATAACACTTCCATCATCAACAGTTTTCTACCTCAAAGAACCAAAATTTATAAAATTTTCAAGGTAATGTTTTTTTATTTATTAAAAAACACACAATCATCCAAGAATGCATCAATATTATTATAAAAAAGAACAATTTTCATAATAATCTCTTTCACCTTCATAAATGAGTCAAGAAATGTTGAATCATTGGGAAGAACTATCTTAAAAAGTATTATAAGTGCATAAATTTTGACATTAGTGATCCCATGTAAACATTTCAATGATACATTTCAATAAAAAATATAATTTAGTAAATTATTCACATTCTAGCAATAATGGTTTCTGAAAACCATTAAATAATTTAAAAAAAATTACACTTCAATTGAATGACATGATGAGATGTTTTCTAGTTTCTCAAATTTAAGTTACCCCCATCATGGAAAGCATATCATCTTCTGAAGAAATATCAATTTTAACACTTAAAAACTATTATAACCATTGAACGTCAAATCTCCATAAAAATTCCAAATAAATTTTTGATAATCAATGTCAATTTCTCTGATAATGAGATGATATTCCACAACATATCGATGAAAATAATGCCGATTATCACAACTTTGACATGGACACACAATAATGTTATCCCTTAACAATGTTGAAAAAGAAATGTCAATGAATAAATACACACCACTTGAAAAAACTCGAGATGTTCTCCTTAACTTCACCCAACTATTATCACTAAATATATTCATTATAGAAGTTACTTCATATTATTAAATTTTCAAGAAATTATACCTAATAAGAAAACTATTTTTGGCTAAATCATATTACAATTTAATACAGATTGTAAAATTAATTAATATGGAAACGAAAAAAATAAAATTAGAACTATAAGAGACAATAAACTAAAATAGAATATAGATTTTTCATTTGTTTCATCATATTTTAGGGTAATGGAATAAACAAATATCTCAAAACAAAGTCACCAATATTTTAGAAGAAGATGGAATGAGAGGGGGCACAATAGAGTAATACTTACATGAATGAATAAGAGTCTGTGAAATGAATCAAATGAAAAATAATTACAAGGAGATAGGAACTGCATAATGAGTAATAGAAAGTATAGAGTTTCCATTTTTATGGTACCTTATTGGGTGCCAAAATGGATTGTTCCATGGGAACATCTAACCTAGAGATTGAGGAAAGAGGGACATTTCTTATGAATGGGTTGGATTTTGTGGGAGGATTAAAGTAGAGAGGTAAATCTATGATAAAAAATCTCATGGTGAAGATTTAGGAACACAGTATATCGAGAATATGTGTGGGATAATTGAAGTTGAGCTACAAATCATAGGAAAGCACAAGTATAGGGTCTATGGGGGGCAGTGTCTATGGGTGCGTAGGTGTCCGGGGCGACGTCTATAGGGGCGGCGTCTGCAGGTGTCAGGTAGAAGATAAGTGTATAAAAATATCAAATTATAATAAATAAATTTCACAAATAAAAATATCGAATTATATTTAATATTTTTAATTAAAAATATTACCAATATATATTTATATATAAAAATTAATAATTTTGTAATATTAAGTAAATATTTTATATAATAATGTACTATATAATAATAAATAAATATGTAAATACCATTTACTAATTAATAAATTTTTTGTTATATAATGAATATAAAAATTTATAAAAAATAATTTTTTCTATCTATAATATAAAATAAATTTTTAATATGTTAATATAAATAATTAATTACTTATATTTCAATTTTTTTTTTATCTATTACCATGTTTTTATTTGTTATGTTTACTAAACTAAAATATAATAATGATTATTTTCATATGAAATGTATTTAAATGATTATTAAATGAAAAAATTGGAAAACATAAGCAGTATTAATGATATGTTTTGAATAAAACCTTTAAAATTGAATATTTACATTGGTCATTAAATTAATAATATATATATATAAATATTTGTTCACTTAATTGGTTATTATCATTGAATGATTTATTGTAACCAATTTTTATTGATGACTAAATATTTTTTGGTAATGGTTATTATTTATAATAGATTCAAGTGTTGGTAAAAAATGTTGGTATTACTATGATAAAGGAATAGATTTAGATGACGGAAAAATATTTATTGGGGTTCAACGATCCACACAAATAGATATATCTATTGGTAAAAAGTGTTGTTACTTAAAATAAATACTAATAAAACATAATATTTATTGGAATTTATCATTTTTACCAACAAATATATTGTCTGTCAAAAAAATTCTATTGGTATAAGTCATTTTTATAGTTCATTCACATCAAGTAATATTGGTCACAACATTTGTCATATTTCTATGAGATAAATTCATAAACATGAAAAATAAATTATGGATCATTTTTTTAAATCTTGAAAACAATTAGATCTTGTTTTCTTATTTTTGTATATTTTATGTTTATTTTTAACTAAAATGGAACCTTTGTAATGAAAACAGGCACTTCAAGACATATCTACTATATTATTTGTTATATTGATGTTTGGTCAATTGATATATGTGAAAAATAAATTATGGATCATTTTACTAATGTTATAAAATAATTAGATATCATTTTATTGGTTTTGGATATTTGATGTGTGTTTTAAACTAAAATGGAACTTTTCTATTGAGAACAAACACTTCGAATTATATTAGCCAAATCATGCATTAGATTGATTTGAGGTCAATTACTACTTTTTAAAAATGAATTATGGATCTTTTTTCTAAATTTTGATCACAACAAGAGCTATTTTTATTTATTTTGGCTATTTGATGCATGTTTTGAACTAAAATGACACTTTTGTACAGTAAACATGAACTTTGATTCATATAGACTACACAATGTATCAGACCTATGTAAGGTAAAATACCATACATGAAAAATTAATTATGGATCATTTTCCTAATTGTTGATAAAAATCCTAGCTCATTTTCTTAGTTTTCTCCATGTGATGTTTTTAAACTAAAAAGACACTTTTATATTGAAAACACATACTTTGGGTCATATAAACAACATCAAGTGTAAGATTGATGTTAGGTAAACTATTACATGTTAAAAATGAATTATGGATCATTTTCTTAATTTTGGAAAACAATCAAATCTTTTTCTATCTTTTTTGTATATTTAATGCACTTTTAAACTAAAAATACACTTTTGTATTGAAAACATGATTTTTTAGTTATAACAACCATATCAGCTATCAGATTGACATGTGTTAAATTCCTACTGGTCAGAAATGATTTATGGATTATAGTCCTAAATTTTGAAAACAATATGATCTTATTTTATTTATTTTGGATATGTGATGCATTTTAAACAAAAATGATAGTTTTATATTAAATACACACACTTTGAGTCATATTAACCACATCGTGTGTCTGATTGGAGTGTTTTCAATTAATACACATGAAAAATCAATTATGGGTCATTTTCATAATGTTTTAAAATAATAAAAGCTTATTTTGTTGATTTTGGAAATCTGACATGATTTTTAATATAAAATGGAACCCTTCAATTGAATACATGCACATTGGGTCATATAGATCACATAGTGTATCAGATTGAGGTGTCGTCGATTTGTACACATTACAAATGAATTATTTACTATTTTCCAAAATATTGGAAGCAATCCAATCTTGTTTAATTCGTTTTGGATTTTTGATACCTGTTATAAACTAAAATGACATTTTTGTATTAAAAACATGTAATTCAAGTCATAATGACCGCATCTAGTGTGATATTGACGTGAAATAAATGTCTACACATCGAAAATGAATTATCAATTGTTTCCCTAATGTTTAAAAATAACCAAATATTGTTTTTATTGTTTTTTCTTTGTGATGTGTGTTTCAAACAAAAATGACACTTTTATATTGAGAACAAATACTTTGGGTGATAGCATCCACATCATATGTCAGATTGTAATGCGGTCAATTACTACAATTGGAAAATGAATTATGAATCATTTTAATAATGTTTAAAAACAATAAGATCTTGTTTTAGTAGTTTTGGTAACGTGACATCCATTTTAAACTAAAATATAGCCTCTTTATCTAAGAAAAACACTTTGTATCATATCGATCACGTCATGTATTAGATTGATGTGCAATTAATTTGTTCAAATAAAAAAGGAATTATGGATCATTATTAAAAAATTTGAAAACAATTCACGCCCATTTTCTTAGTTTTGTCTATTTAATGAATGTTTTAAACTAAAACGACACTTCTGTATTGAAAACACTTACTCAGAGTCTTACCAAACAAATCAAGTTTCAGATTGACAAACAGTCAATTCCTATATGTTAAAAATATATTTAGGATTTTTCCGTAAAGTATGAAAACAATCTGACCTCATTTTATAGATTTATACAATGTTATGTTCATTTTAAACTAAAATGAATCCTTCATATTGAAAACACACATTTCGAGTCATATTAACAACATCCCATGTCAGATTGTTGCGAGGTTAATTAAAACACCTGAAAATGAATTATAGATCACGTTCTTAATTTTTTAAAACAATATGATATTGTTTTATTAGTTTTTTTAATGTGAAACATGTTTCATTCTAAAATGAAATTTTTGTATTGAATAAATTCACTTTATGTCATACCAACTACATCGTGTGTTAGATTAATTTTTGGTCTATTATTACACATCAAAATTGACTTATGTATCACTGTAATAAGTATAAAAAAATATGAATTTGTTTTCGTGGTTTTGAACATGTGACATGTGTTTCTAAATAATGTGAAAATTTATCAAAATAAGATTTAGATAAAAATTATATGAAAATAAATTAAAAATATAGATAAAATGATGATAAAATTAAAAAAATAAGTAGTAGGAAGTCTCTAATTCATGTTGTATATATACATTTTAACAGAATATATTTTTCTCATTAATTTATAAAAAAAATATTTCCTCCATTATAATTCTCCTTGAGAAACACATAAAAACTAATATATGAACATTCTAATACTAATTATTCACAACCAATATTTTTATAAGGTAATATAATATATTAAATCACAAAAATATTTGGTAATATAATAAATTTGATATTGGTAAACTTTTTAAAACCATATATGATTCCCACTCATATCTAAAAAAAATTACTTCTTCTTTTGAGTACGCAGATTATTAGAAATATTGGTAGTACTGAGAAAATATATAAAAAACAATTAAGACATAGTTTTAATAAAATTGTAATTACCTTAAAAGGTACATTTTTAGAGATACTAGACATTTTATGGTTAATGTTATCTTTCATAAATTCTCAAACACAACATCTATAATCATTATTTTTATGTTTCTTCAGACACTATAGAAACATTGACCAAAATAAGTAAATTGTTTAGAAATATGATTTTATAGTCTAATCATTATATATATACCTTAATCTCTTTCTATCATATACAATCTATGGGATTATTATTTTCATTCACCCACCTCATACCATGATTTAGCCTATATTTAAAGACCACCCTATCATAAAAACAATTCTTGTTAAAACATAGAATAAAATGTATAATTTGAAGTTTATTTATAACGTATTGATTGAAGTACATTAAAAATTCAAAATACACATCATGTGTAGTATTTTTGATAGAGATATTTTCATTGGATAAAGAAAATAAATATTTGGGGTCTCCAAATTTATTGAAATTAAAAGACAATGCTTCCAAAAAAACAAAAAATAAAGTAATGAAAATAATATTTTATATGATTAGATTTTAGAGTTTTAACCCTGCATTGCAGGCATTAAAATGAGTATGTTGTATTTTATTTTCTCCTCATATTCCTTGTTTAGATAATTTTTTTCTTATCATGTTATTTTAATTCTAATGAATTTTTTTCATAGAAATTATATATATATTAGTGTATACAAATCAAGATTCACAGGTTTTTCCCATTATATAGTAGTAATATAAACTTATATAAAAATTATGAATAGTTATTAACTTTAATGAAACGTTATATAATTTTTTAGGATTGATGTATTAGGAAAATATACCTTATGCATGTATTCACAATTGAGGCTCCCAACCATTAAAATTTGAGAATCTCTTTTATACTCTCGAGACCAACCACAAATGTAATGATATTTCAAAATATTTTTTATTCATATAGAATGTGGGAAACATCCCCATATTTTAATGTAGTGTCTTAATGAAGTTGTAATGATAATATAGGTTACAATGGAACTTTTAGGGATAAGGTACTATGGGAAGCTCTTTTTATTTTCTTGGTCGATTCAATATATTTTCTTGATCCGACCTTCCTTTTCCACATTGTTCAATCCATATGTCGGGTTAAACTCTATGGAAGAAAAATATATCACTGAAGTATAACATTCTTGTGTGGATAATTAGAAACCATGAAATACATACAGATAAAAATGTGAAAATAATGGGAATCAATATTTCTTCCAAGTGAACCTGTTGAATGAATATCCGAGAGGATACTACAGATCATCTCTTCTTTAAGGGAGACTAAAAAATCATGTTCTGGAGATATTTTGGTGACTTTATTGGTTTCATTTATTTTTAGTTATCAGATTTAACATTCTTTGAGAGGTGGTTTCATGATGCAGAGGACGTTAACCAAGAGAATAAGGCTTGATTGGCGCTTTTACTATAAGTTGTTGAAGTATATGGAATTCAAAAAACATGGTTTGACATTATGGTATTGGATCCTCACCCAAATATATAATTTCTAGAACTAGGATTCTACTACTGTACATGGTTTAAGTTCCCAAAAAATTAAAGGAAACCCCAACCCACAGACCAATTCATGCTACCAGAACATACATAAGTACCACTATAAACACAAAACAAGGTCAATAGATATGTTTTCTCCTAGACACATTAGCATTCAAGATGAATTCAGATGGTTTATGAAATATTGATGTGATTAAAGGAAGATACGTGGTTAGAGATAATAAAGGAAAAATCATTCCTAATTTTTTGGGTAACTTTGGAAGAGTCCTTTCTTTACAAGCTGACGCCAGAGCCATGTTAACTAGTCTCTAAAATTGAAAACAAAAGTGGTATCTAGCTACCTGTAGTACTGACTCCCTTATTATCTTTAACGCGTTTCATCATAGAGGTACTACCCCTTGGTCTATTTCATATTCTATTAGAAATTTCAGTCATATTATTATAGACTAGAAGAATATTATTCAGACTTGACTTATGGGGAATATAGTTGCTGACTACTTTGCCTCTATCCCTTCCCCCTAGTAGATGTATCACATGATTTTCTAACTGGAATTATTTTTATGATGAGTGGAAAATATGGTTATAGGGGATTCCCTTGGGTTACATTATTTTAGGCCATTGTTGTCTTTCCTCTATTGTACCTATTTTTTCTGTAATTCTAAATTCAATAAAAAATAACGATGATGATGTGTCTTTATAAGATAATATGACCATGCTATAGAAGTTTCAATAACACAATTGACCATTTTAATATTGAGATCATTATATAAAACATGAAACTCATCATTAAAATATTGAGATACATCAATCCCCACTATCTTGTGAGCTTTTGGGAGTACATTGTTATTTTTCATATCTTATGATATATTATACATTGTACCCCTCTCAACAAGGTAGTGTGTGGGTGTAGATAGATTGAAATCACAAACAACTTTACTCTACCTAGTTTTTGAAATATAAAGTTATTAGAAGTTTTTGGATTCACATTTAGGAGTTAGAGTAATGAAAAAAGATGATTACCGCACTTAAGGAATGTAGTTGAGGGGAATGACTTGCCTCAAATCTAGTCAGGTCATTTGGTTGTTAATGTTATGATCTTTGTTCGACTACCGGTTTTTGATGATCCTTTTTCATATATTTGTCTGTAAAATTGGATTGGATAATAATATCTTCCAAATAATCTATTTTTTTTTCTTCAATCCTATCATCATATGATATTTATCTACTTGTAGTTTTTTATTTCTTGAAAGATGTTCGAGGAGACACACCAAAACCTACAACTCTAATGTGACCACATTATCATGGCTGCTTAAAAGACATTGAATGTAGTTTTTCTTCTCATACGGTCACTGTCAATTCTTATATCTAAACCATATAAAAAAACATATGGTGATAAATGCACATTTTAAGTAATAATGTTATAAATCACAATTAATTACTATTATTTCATACATAGAAATGTTTATCATACTACTTTAGTGTTTTCATCAACTATTATATCCTATTAATTAAATGTGTGCATCCTTCCATAGCACATGACGTGGTATAGAAGTTGATTTTGATTTTGATTCATCAAATTGCATATAAACAAAGGAACATATGTTGTTTAATGTCACATAAAACATAGATTATTTTTTAAAAATAGATTATATTTTCTCCTCCTAATAATTTTGTATCCAATCCTTACTTTGTGATAGGGGTATATTGGTTTTGATTCACTTTGTTTATTTTTATAAATCCTTATATATTTCATAAATTAACAAATTTGAAACAAATTGGATATAATTAATAATTTCAAATAACATATTATTGAAAATAAGAACCTAAAATTATTTCTAATCATGAAAACTATTGAAAACATTACATGTTTACTACTTTATAATGTGCGCATAAGTAGATCATGGGTTGGGATTTAGGTTCCCCTCAACATCCCTGTGATAAAACATAGAAATATGTTTTTAGAAGCCTCTGTGGGGTTTTTCAATGGCCATTAAGAGATATTTCTTATGTAAATTGTCTAAAATAAATGAACTCTACACGGGATAATGAAAATTAAATAAATGTTTCATTGTATAATTTTTTTGTAACATAGATAAATTATATCATAACAATATCCTAATATCATCCCAAAGGGTTTTATTTATAAAATCTAGGATATTTCACCAAAAATCTATATCAATCGCCACATTCATCCTCATTGTGACCCCAATTTAACTAAAAAACCTTGAATTTATGGGGGTTAATATGTTTTCCACATTTATTCTAGACAACCTACAATTTTATTCCCCTACTTATTACCCAAATAATTATAGTCAAAACTATGAATCTTCATCATTCATGTTTTTTTCACAAACATGGTTTTGATCACAAAATAATTCTGTTGTTTCAGTATAAACTGCTTGTTCTTCCCCAATATTGGAAACATCATCATGTGCAGTACTCGTTGTCTGTAAGAGTAGTCAAACATTTTATTTATATTATGTGAATATAGTAGATAATTCATAATATTATGGGGAAAATCATAGTATATTAAAAAATCACTTTAACCTACTCATTTAAGTATTTTCTTTTCTTTAAATGTTTAAGGGATCTGGATCCTCTATCGAGAATCCATGTCCCCTCATTATGGCCCCTATAATTTATAATACATTGTACACATTGGGACAACCATGAAATGATTGAGATCTCCCAATGAAAGGTTCAACCTCGATTGAATTTTCATCTTAACCTATAGTTGTTTTAGCCACCAATAGGATGATTGTTCGATTCTTGTTTTCTAAATATGAGACATAAAAACCTATATTTCTTGTGATTCATTTTTGAATGAGTCTTCATTTTTCCCTTACATGCTGAAATTAACCTTAACAAAGCCCATTTCATCAATTTTCACTGCAATTCTACTGTCAACGTATTTGCAACGGAAAATCATATTTTCAAATTTTGTATAATCTAACTCATATATCTATTCAATGTCTCCAAAATAAGACATACTGGCATAAATTATATTTTTATCCTTATAACCAAATATGTGCATCGCATCTACCACAAACGTAACTCCTTAGTTTTTCACCATACTATGTTCATCAAATTATTTTATATAGAACATATATCAATTAATTTAAAAACTAGAGTATGATTTTTTTTGAATTTGGTCCCCTGGAAATCCATTAATTTTGTTTGGTAGTTGAATTTGGGTTTTTAGATAACTCTTTATAAATATGATCACAAACTATAATATAAACTCTTGATTACAAGTATTTGATATCGTTCCTTCCTACCATAATGGATTCAAATGTATAAGAATTAATTTTTGGGGTTAAGCATATAGATCAACATATTCACTACTATGTAAATTGTAAACAGGAGCTTTATAGCTCTCTATGATGAAAATTGAAAAAACTAATCTTCCATAAATCCATTCACTTATAAGGTGTTCACAATGACGAGACTTTGAGAGACCGAAGCTATCAACATCTGATAGGTAATCAGTATAGAAATCAATAGATTCTTCAAAAATATAGAATTATATAATAAAAACTTCTGGCCAATTTTGATTCCTGAAGAACCCTTTTAAAATATTCATTTATCGTCCAATGAGTTTAAATAATCTATAGTGGAAAGGACCACATTTTTTAACCTCTCTAATCATGTGAACCATCAAGTAGGCCATTATATCATAGAATGTGGGTGGAAAGAACATTTCTAATTCATATAACATAACTACAACCTCATTATTCATCATTGGAAACTTCACGAGGTCTATAAATTTACCTCATGTGGATTTGAAAAAGAACCAAAGTCGGGTTAAGGTATTTCAAACATTTTAAAGTAGAATGTAATGTAAAGTGACGAGCAACAAATTTCGCATCAGAGCATGGTAGTAATGTAATTTTGTTCCTTATAACATCAAATTAGTCATTGAAAATATGTTCTTGATATTTTATGAATACACCTTTAGAACTTTCACACTATTAAAGAAAATTAAAAAATGAAAATTTTCTTGTTCAGATAGAGTGTAAGCTGATGTAGGGAGAAATTACAACTTTTACCCTTCACTAGTGCCGACTCTTCCATTATCCCTATATTAATCTTGTCCATGGTAGCCTTGATTATATCTTTTTTTTCCATGAACATTTATTAAGGTTCTAGTAACATTATCAAATTTGTTTTCTATATGAATGGCCCAAATAAAATTTATGACGTACAAGAAAAATCTAGTATGAAAATTCAAATAAAATAGATCTCTTTTTTCAATCTTATATCATAAGGTTTTCAATTTTTTTTACCCGAAACAGTGTCAATATCTTCAACTTTATCAAATAGTTTATCATCCCTTAATGGAGATGGTGTTGTTTCTTGTTCGGTATTCCCATCAAACAATGTCATCTAGGAATTATATTTATGTCATTGAGGTAAAAATTTATGATGTCTTAAAAACACAGTCTTCAAGGAACATTTCAACCAAACTATGTTTGTTCATTATTTACATATGGGACACCCCAATATTCTTATAATGATACAACAAAAAAAATTTCAATATGAAATAAATTCATTTATCATCCCATAGAATAGGGCCCTAAATGTGAATTATTCACTTCTATGATAATCATACATTGTAACACCTATATCCCACATCAATTTTAGATATTCAATAAATAAATGAAAATATAAATCATTATCATTACCTAGTTATTTTGTTCGAGATAGAAGCAGAGACAACATAAAGTATTTTTACTTCATGCATAACTATTGAGGACAGTTATAATTTACCAACATAAAAATCCATATACTGTGAGTACTACTCCATACACAAAAAAGAATTTATTCCAACTGTAGATAATGTAAGAAAGAAGTTTCTCATATTATTTCCAAATTCAGGATAATAATAATCAATTTTATTCAACTTCAAATAGTCTACTAAGTTAAGTAGTTTTTATATTTAATTCTTGTATATTGTTTCCATGTTAATTGTATTGTAGTTTCCTGACATCCATATAGTATTCTAAACCGTTTAATTATATATAAGAACTATAAAATTTTTCAAGTACTTGATTTATATTTCTATTATCTATTTGTGCCACAATTAGGGCATTTTATGAGCGATTAATGGTCCTTATGAAATAATATGAAATAATTTTAATCAGAAATTATTTTTTATAAATAAATCCCATTGAACTTAGTATTTGTTTATAATGATATGTTCAACAAGGATGTTCATTTTTTTATTGTAGCATATCATTCCAAAGACCAAGTAGTTTTAAAAATCTGGTCTCACTCCATCTTCAACTAGATTTTAATTTATATAACTTTAATACTTTTGTCAATGTTTTATATTGAGTAAAATCGATAGAAAATGATCTCTTAGAACAACTATTTAACTTCTCAAAAAACATTGGACAATCACAAATTTCATATTCAATTTCCATTTTCATTCTTTCTATATGATATCCATCATCATTTAAACTGGTATTTATATCAAATGATCTATAAACTATAGTGTTATCCAAAGTAGCATGCATGTTCATTTTTCCCTTTTCTAGTCCAAAATGTGTAGCTCTGTTATATTCTGCGGAAAATAAATTTTTTCCAACTCTTACAGTAAAAATTTACATTAAAAGGATCAATATAAACAAATACAAAGGATTTGAGAAGTGTTGTATATATGATCTATTAAAAACTTGATCAAATATTTAACTCCATATCGAAACACTTTTTTATATGATTAAAGTTCACACATTTTAGATTCATATTTACCCTATTTGGTTCATAAAATATTCATTTTATTCTAAAAATAAATAAATACATATACGATATTCATTACCAAAGGATAAATTTATAGATGATTCTATTAAGGAGAACAAAAAATTTGAATGTCATCAGTTATGTTTCATGAAAAGTTATCATTTTGTATAAGGGTTAAATGAATATAAACCACTTGGGGTAAACATATTATTGTTGGTATAAGTTATTAATTTCATGTTGTTTGGGAAATAATGTGGAAATAAATCTATTGGTAAACAAAATTTATTTATTATTGGATGGAATTTTTCTCTTGGAAATTATTGTTATATTTTGTCATTTAATTTTGATACAACTTTATATTTTTTTAAAATATCAGTCCTAAGAACATACAAGTTAATGTAATCCTGGGATTTTGAAACAAGATTAAAGATCATGGAATTTGATTAAATAAATTGATGAAAATGTTATTTATTACAAAAGTGAAGTTAGATTTAATATTATACTCTTTTTCTATATATTATTCTAAACAATGTATCATAGGTTTACGAACAAATATATTTTTACTATAACCTATTAAAAAAAACCTATTTTAAAAATAGTAGAGTTATAAATACTAGGTATAACTTAAATATCCTAAAATATAAAAACCTTTATTAAATTTCCATACAAACACCCCAAATGATTTCCTTTAATAAACATTCCAAAAAAATTAGTTATCATGGATTTCAAATCATTAAGATTCAAAAAATTCTAATTCCACCTCTAACAATGACACATATAACTATAAGTTATCTCCTAAATCATGTATTCAAAACCCTGACAGGTATATCCAAAATATCTTTCTCATTGTTAATAAGACATATAAAACATGAATGGATAATGTAAATTGTAATAAAATTTATAAAATTATTCCACTATCTTCGAATCATGTATGTATCCAAAATAAATTTGTTTTAAATTAGAACCTTTCATGGGATAAATTCAAACCATTCATAATGATGAAAAATATATTAAAATAACAATAACATTGTGTACATGGAATAATCAAAATAATTAATGAAAACTAACCATGATTTTTTTTCATCAGAACATGCAATAATTTTAAATACCAAGTTGATCCCTATATTTAATAATTATATCATTAAACATTCACGAGACAATTTAAACAGTAAAACCCACCTATTAGAGGTGTGATTTAGTTTTTTAAAACATGTTTTAATGGTTATTACTCATTATATCACCTTTTATTTATAAAACATTGTAACGTTCATGGAAATTCAACAACTAAATATGTAATTTTCAAAATTCATAATAAAAATCAATCAAAATCATACTAAATATGACCATTTTAGCACATTAAACATAGTCCAAACCTAAATTATCATTTTTAACTTCATATGACACATTAACCAATATATAAACCTCAAATAACAAGTAACAAATTTAAAATAAGTAATTTCATACTACATTAAATAACCCAAAAACATTCATACTAAAAAAATCATCATACCTAATATAAATATTTACCAAAACCAAACACTTTCACAATAAATGAAATCATAAAAACAGACATTAAGAGAAAAAAATGACAACCTAATTATATTAAACCACATTAAAAGGATATTAAAATTTTAACATCATAAATTGTTTTCTTAATATTTACGCATAAAAATAAGACATTTCACCTAAAATAGTTTAAGAACATTCACATTTATTTCTTATAATATAAGAAAACTCATTTATTTCCAAGAAAAACTTTGAAATAAGACATAGAATAATATTTCAACTTCAAAAGCCATAAAACCTTTTCATTCTGAATAAAACATACCAAATAAGAAATGAAGCTAGAAATTAAACTTATAAACACTTCAAAAGTAATTAAAATATCCCATTAGATAAAAATTTGTTTATATATGAAAATAATAATCAGTTCAATATACGTAAATTAAAATTCATTCAATAATAATTACCTTTCATCACTTTAAGAATCCAATTTAAAATTTTACACAAGGAATAAAAAGCATAAAATAATTCTCTAAAACATTGCATTTTATAATAAGAATAACATAATAAATAATTTAAGTATACTTTATACTAATAAGTAATAGTTTTCAAAATAACTATACATGGAAATCATAAAATTTAGATATATAAAAGTAAACTATAAATATATATTTATTAAAAACTTACAAACTTTTAAAAGACAAAACATGAGAATCAATTAAATTTTATTGAATCCCTTTGAACATTAAATATTATGAAAATTAAATCCACTAAAACGATGTTATATTTTTAATAAATTAATTAAAAAAAATCAAAATAAATGATATCATGATATATTTTCCCCCTTAAAACATAAAATGATTTGATTTAAAATTCTCAAAATCAATTCGGAAATCCTAATATCTTTAAAACAAGATCCCCATATAATAGGGTTTTGGAAATTTAGAATGAGAATTTTGAAAAAAATTTCCACTTACATAAAATAAAGGTTTTAAAATAAAAAATTTATATAAATAGAATTTTAATTTTGAAATGAGACTCCAATAATAATACTTTTCTCTCTTACCCTATGCAGTTAACCAACCCTTTCTTTTCTATTTCTAAATACCCTCTAAAAGGTAGACTCTCATGAAATTCACTATCTTACTAACTGTCTTGGGGACTTAAAAAATCTGTTACACTAAAGAAAACAAATATCTATGCTCTTCTTCATAAACCCCACTATATATAAGTCCGCTGCTACCAGATCCACTAACACCATCCCAAATTGTCCTTGAAGCTTATGAGAATGACCAAAATGGGTAAATGTTTGTTGGGGATAGTATAACAGGTAAGATGAGGTTCAAGAGAAACCCAAAAAAAACTAATGAAAATCAAAAACCAAACAACAACGTGAACCGAATGTCATTGGAGCAGGACCTATAAGAGCCATAATAGGGTAAAATCTGGAATGTAGAGACCCACAAATAAGGAACCATTAGAGGAGGATGAATGATGGTGGGGACTTCATTGACCGAGTTCCTAAACATGTAACCACGAGACCATCGAGGTAATATAATGTTGCACTATTTCAAACCATTGAACAAGAACAAGAAAGAAATAAGAGAGGGGAGAAAAAATAACATACCTTAAGTTAAAGAGTTGATTTATATGAGAGAAGACTGAGGGGGAGTGGGGGTTGAGATGATATTCCATGAGAGTTTGAACAGTGAAACACAAATCGGTTCAATTATGGTTCTTTTTAAAAGTCCATAGAGTGCATTATCAGCAATTTAAAAAAAACACTAATAAAGAGGGGTTTTATCAGTGCTAAAATAAAAAGCGCTGATGAAAGAGATCTTTATTAGTGCTAAAAAAGCACTAATAAAGATTTATAATTAAAATTATAAATAAATATATTTTTAAATAAATTTATAAATATTTGTATATTTATATCATTATATATATATATATATTGAATAATTTAATATCAATATCAATATAAATATATTTTTAAATGAATATATTTGTATAATTTTATAACTAATTAAATATATAATTATCAATTTTTAATAATATTTTTTTAAAATTTTATTTATTTATTTATAATATTAAATAAAAAATATTTTAAATATAGTAAATATTTGTTGATGGAAATATTTATGAATAAATATATTTATAACTATTTGTTGTTGGGGTTTCACTTAGTGGTAAACGCCCCGAAATACTATATCAAGGATGGAGGATCAAAACCCATTGTGCATAAGATACTATAATAGAATTGTAGTAGTGGTGGAACTGTATCACCAGTGAATTTGTGGCTATGGCGGGCACTGTAGTAGAAACTATAGCAGTGGTAATACCATAGCAGGTATTGTAGTAGTTCAGGTACTCTAACAGTACTATTCACTGGAGGGCCTTTGTGTTAAAAATATGGGCCTCTAGGGCCTTGTAATGAGATTTAATGACCATTGAGCCTCTTTTCCATGTAAAGGTAATCCTCTACCCAAAAAAGAGGTCCTTTATTTCAATAAAATAGATGCTTCTAACCCAACTTTAAAAAAATATTTATTATGATTTATTTATAATTATAAATATATTTATATCATTATGTATACTTTTATAATGTAAATATATATTTAACAAATAAAAATAAAAATAAAAATAAAAATAAATATAAATATAGTAAATATATCCATTATTTTAATATATTTATTATAATTTTATAATTAATTAAATTTATAATTATAATAATTTGTTTTTTAAAAATTAATTAACTAATTATAATTATAAATATATAATTTTTTAAATACAGGAAATATACATTTATAAATATATTAATTTATAAATATCTATTTAGAAATATTTTCTTAACATTATTAATGAATATGTAACATTAATGGGATGGATGTTTAAAATGATTAAAATTGAATAATAAAAAATTAGTAGAATTTAAAAATACTGAAAAATAGATAAGTTTTATAAATTGTAAAAAATTGAAGTGCCCAGATCATTGTGAATCACTGAGAGGTGGAGGGGCTGAATCAGTGATCCCTTAAAACTTTTTACTAATTGATTCTTTATCAATTAAACCTCTATGGCTGGTTAAACCCTCGATCCACTCTTCTTGTATCTCTCAGCCTTTCCTCGAATGATGCAGTAAATGTAAAGGCACTGGACACAAGGATTTACAAGGTTCGGCACCAAAGGCCTACGTCCTTGCCATGTTGGTTATACGCCCCAACATGGTTTCTCCATTATAATCGGTTAGTATTACAATGGTCAATACAGAGTCCCACTGTATCTCTCCTGAGTCCCACATGAGGGTCTTTATACTGCGTCCCACAGTGTTACCAGAGTCCCACTGGCCTGCTCCAGAATCCCACTGAAGACTTCTTCTCCCTGAGTCCCACAGGGTCTTCTCCTGGCTCCTCGAGTCACACGAGTAGCTCTTCTTCACTTTAAGCTTCTTCAAGTATCTTCAGCAGTCTGGGATAAAGACTGCTGGCCTTGCTCTGTACCTCTGATCACTTGTGATGATCAGGTCTTCTCGTCTTGCTCAGGCTTTATCTCCTTCTTCTCAGGATGACCTGGCTTCTCTCTTCAAGAATCTTCAACAGCCTCTGATAAGGTCTGTTGATCTTGCTCACAGCTTCTGATCACTTCTGTTGATCAGGGTCTTCTCAATTACTGAAAAACTCAGACAAACAATATCATTCACTTCATTCTGGCTCAGTCTCACTTCAAAACAACTTCATGCACTGAATGCATGGCAACACAATATCTTCAAGATCTTCTGGTCTTGGACTCCTCATATGCACACAACCTGATTTAGCTTTGTTCACGTGCGCACGTGCATGCATGCATGCATGCACTCCCCCTTTTCTCCTTGGTGTGATAAACCCACAATGGGTGTAAATACTTTTAGCACACACACCTTCTTGAACATCACACACTTTATTCTCTTTTGATTACACACATAAATGTGTGTTATACACTAGTGTGGATGTCTTCTCTTCTTCTTAGTGTGTACACACATTGGTTTGCACACACACACTAAGGTTCGGCCTATTTGTCTTTTTGCACACAAACTTTGTTTTTCACTTTTGCACACACTTGAGCTTGGCCTTTCACTTCTTCTTGCACACACACAAAGTGTTCTTTAATTTGTTCTTTCAATGTGTGCACCCATATAAGGGCTACGGCCTTCTTCTTCAAATTGCACACAAGGCACTAAGGCCTCGACCTTCCTCTTCACTTGCCACACACACAACTTGGTGTAGTTCTTGGCCTCTCCTTTTTGCACACCCCAAAGGCTACTGCCTCTTCTTCAAATGCACACACACAAAGTGTGTTCTTCAATTAGGCACAACCACAAGGTATGGCCTCGGGTTCTCCTTGCACACACAAAACCGTAGGGTCCTCTTACTCCTTTTGCACACACACTTCCACGACCCTTTTCTTCTTTTGTTAAGCACACACGGCCTCGGGACTTCACTTCTTCTTCAAGGCGCGCAAGGTGTGAGTTCACCTCGGGTGTAGCTGGCCACGCAAGTGAACAAGGCCTCTAGGCCGCACAAGCCACGGGTGCAAGGCACCGCGGGCGCGCAAGTGCTACCGCGCAGGGGGCACGGTGCATAGAGGGGGTGCGCAAGGTTCTACCGCACAGCCCAACCTCTTCTTCTTGTCATGCAAAGGAGTTGCACGCAAGGGACTCCTTCGGGCCAAGGATGGCACTGAGATCTTCAGCCGTGCAAGTAATTTGCGCGGGGCTTCTTTCTTCGTGAGGCAAAGAGCACTCACGGGTCTTCAAAAAGTCAGCGCATCAGCAAGCAGATTGAGAGCCTCTGGCTCTTCTTTTATAGGCAGAGGGAGATGCCATATCTTCCGCATGAATTAAACTTGATTCCCCGAAGATTTCGGGTTTTCAAGATTTTCTCCAAATCTTTATTTTCCTTTCCTGTTTCACCGCGGGCTCATTTATTTTTCATTTCCTCTACGTGCATGCGACTTAGAACGCATGCACGACCTTCGTTTAGGTCCAAACCATGCAGAAAATAAATCATGTGGCCTCGCACCTCCGGTTGCTTCGGCCAACCTCGAAATATCCCATGCGTTGCATGCAAATGTATTTTTAAGCATGAATGTGATCAGTAGAGCCAGACGATCTCCATGGAGGTCTCGGTTTGCTCAGAGGTGGCCGGGAACTCAAAAACCGTCGTCGGTAAGCCTCTGGTTTAGCGGCGGCTCACGGGGAGGCCTCGGCTGAGCTTAGGGAAGGAGATGGACGAGGAGCCGTCTGATCAGGTGATCGAAAGACATCGGACGGCTGGATCAGATCGCGGCGCGCGGCAGATGAATCGTGCGGCGCAGATCAAGCGCGAGATCGCTCGAACGGCTGAGATTTTCTCCCGGGGATTTTTCCGCATCCCACATCGAAGCCGCGGCCGGTTTTCTCGCGGCTTATCAACCAAGCGCTGCCGAGAAGTGCTCAGTTGAACTTCTCCCCTCCCGGTGCCGCCCCGCACCAGGTTCTCTCTGCGGGCGCGCTCTGCGCCCACTCTGCTCCCTGCGGGCGCGCCACTGGCGCCCACTATGCACCTTCAGGCGCGCGCTCCTCGCGCTCACACTGCGCGGGCTTCATCACCGCGTAGCTCGGAGCTTATACACGGCCCCGCCCTTCTACCTCAGGGAGCGCCTTGGCCTTGAGGGTTCCCCATGGGCGTGGCGCCTTAGGCCCATATGTGCCTTGGGTGATCCCTCGGCTGGCCTCCTTGGTGGCCATATTTTTGGCTAAGGGAAATATTAAGACTTTGTTAAAAAACAAAGTTCTCCTACATATAAAACATGCCAATTTCCAAGTGCCACTTCTCTAAGCCATCTTCCTTCTTCTTCTTAAGAATTCCATCATTTCTCCTCTCATATGATCTCTACTTAGGATATGGAATTCCCAAGGTTTCTTCTTAATCTTCTTCATCTCCTCTTCCATATGTGTTCAATACTTAGGAGGGACTTCTTCAACTGAATCTCATAAATCACACATGTTCGTCAACATTCTTCATTGATCTAATCAGAGATCAATTGGATCTTCTTCTGATTCACATGCACTAAGTGATAGTGCATGGACTTCTTTAATCCACTTCATCCACTTAGAACTTATGGATGGTTCTCCTCATCTCCTCATGCATTGCTAAGACAATGCATGGTCTTCTGATATTATTGTGACATTGTATCATCTTGATACAAGGTTCTTTAAACTTTAAGAACAGCTCAACAATCGTCTGATGTGACTAGAGAATGTTTCAACCATCATCTCCTATGTTACATAGTGAATCTCCTAAGTGACATGCATCTTAGTACCATGGCCATTCTCCATTACCACCAACACCATCACAACCTTTGGCATTCACATCTTGACAATTCTTGACATCCATTCATTCTAAGACAACAACATGTCTCATTGACAACAAATGCAACACAGTGCACTTCAATCTCCCCCTTTGTATTTGTTGTCAACATCACAACTTCAGCACATATGAATGGGTCAATATGTGTGCCCAATCTTTTCTCCCCCTTATTGGCAATCAAATGCAAAGCTGTGGTGTGGTTCACTTTCAAAAATATCTCTTCCTCCCTTCGAATAGCATCTTCTTGAAAAGCACTAAGAGAGGGATGATGCCACATGTTCTCTTTAGCAAAGAACCTTTAGTAAATCAACTCTAAGTCTACTTGGGCTAACCCGGTGTAGAAAACAAGAGTGATATGACCAAGGAATTCAAAGCTGTCCATAATTCTCTACACATGTGAGATCATGCTTCAGGGGTTTGAAATCTTTCAAATATATCAATGAATTGCTAAATCCTGCACATACTTCACAAAACTCATTAGAAAGTTTAGGTGCAAAGATAAAGCTCCCCCATTTTCTTAAGATGATATTAATCTCAGAACATCATCTTCTTCAGATTTGCTCCCCCTCAAGGGGTGCACTCCATTCTGTCCAAACCATCCTCCAGCTGAGAATGATCATCATCTTCAATTCCCTGCAATGTTAGCACATGTAAATACAAGTGTATAAGGGAATAAGATGGGACCTCCTTGGTTCATCAATGTGAACAACAAGGTTGAGAAGATTCTCTCAACCGAGATGCCCCATTTTCACCATTCTTCACAGTTGCACATTTGATCTTCATTGATAATTGTGCTGGTGTGGATCTCAATACATCTTCATGTGAAATCTTTTGTTTCCTTTTTGCCTTAGCAATTCCCAGTGCTTCATCTTCAGCTCTTTGCAGTTCTCTGGCAAGTTGCAACTGATTAGGCCATATGACTAACAAGTCATTTGGAAGTGAGGCCTCAGTTTTGGAAATTCCACATGGTTCTTTTGATGCTGTTAAGCTACCTTTATTAGGAAACTTATTTTCAATCAATCCCTTCTGCTTCTTCTGGATTGATTGTCTGTTTGAGTCCAGTCTACTTCTATTCAGTTCCATGGCTTGTTTACAAAGATCCATGGTGTGTCCTTTCTTTCCACAATAGAAGCATGTTTTCTTGGTGGTCCTTCTGGATGTATCACCCTTATTGGATTTAGACTCCAATGACTTCTTTTCCTTTTTCATACTCTTCTTGGGAGCATCTTCCACTTTCTTCTGCTTGCTTCCCAAGGAATCTCTCTTATCCAGGTTCAGTGATCTTCTCTTCATTCCAGCTTCGGATACATTCGGAGATTGATATGTATCAACTCTTTGACCACTTTTGCAACCATCCCAGATGTTGTCAAGTAATCCAAATCTATTTGCAGTAAACAGATGTCTCTGGACCTGTGGATGTTGCTTCTTTTCCTCTGGCTTGCTCCCCCTAGGCATGGGCTTCCTCTGTGCTTTGGCATTCAGTGGATTGTACCAACAATCCTTTGCACAATGCCCATACTTGTTACAACACCAACATTGACCCAAAAATCTTGACTTTTTGATTCCTTCTGATTGTAGGGTACTTGTCTTGAATTGTTGTGCTGCTTTAGGAGAGCTTTCTTTCTTCATTTTCTTCATCCATACTTGTTTGGAATTATTCTTCCATCCTGCACTTTTTGTGGAAACACAATTAGAAGCATTAGTACAAGATGGTATGGATGGTACCTTCTTTGTAGAAGATGTTTCCCTTTCATTAGATGATGTCTTTATTTTAGAATCATCCTTGTCAAAGCTCACTTGAGTGGCAACATTTCTTCTTCCAGCTGTCTGGGAGGCTTTGGATTTGGGTGATTGCTGATTTTTCAATATCACCTCCTGTTCTAAGCATTTCATATTGAGGGAGTTCTTCTCATCCTCAATAGTTCTTAGCCTACCTTCCCAATTCTGTTTCAGCTGTTCCATCTGGTCATCATGCACCTTTTTCAATTCTAGCAATGAGTTGTCAAGATCCTTCACCCTTTTGACTTTCTATTCAAGTTGAGCATCTCTAACATTCATTGAAACATTGTGCCTCTTTTCCAGTGCATGGAAAACATCTTTGACCACTGTCTTAATGAATTCATTCTCAGAAAGGATTCTTTGCAATTCTTCAGTAGTGTCATCATATCTTTCATTGCAAAGGGAAACAGTTTCATCTTTAGCCTTCACCAGCTTTCTGAGAGTGTTGGTTATGCCAACCCTTTTTGCCAATTGATCTTCCATTGCATTGGCTTCTTCTTCTAACTGTGATTTGTCTTCTTGAAGATCAAGGATGCCTGTAGCTATACACATTGCCACTTCCTTGGGGACTGTCTTCTGAAGATATTTGATTGCATTTAAAAGATCATTGTTCCTTCCATCTTTATCACAGCTAGAGCAGGCTTCATCAGAAGAATGATAAAAGGAATTGTCATCTGATGTGACTTTCACATTTCTTTCCATAGAAGGAGTTTCTCTGATTGCAACAACCTTCTTCTTCATCTTCTTTGCCTGTTTCTTCATTCTGTTTTTCAGAGTCTTGGAAGATATCTCCATTTGAGGCTGTTCTTTAATTTCCTCAAATCTGCACTCCATATAGACTCTCTTGGATCTTTTAGAGGCAACCTCCCTCTGATACCAATTGAAGTGCCCAGATCAGTGTGAATCACTGAGAGGGGGAGGGGGTGAATCAGTGATCCCTTAAAACTTTTTACTAATTGATTCTTTATCAATTAAACCTCTATGGCTGGTTAAAGCCTCGATCCACTCATCTTGTATCTCTCAGCCTTTCCTCGAATGATGCAGCAAATGTAAAGGCACTGGACACAAGTATTTACAATGTTCGGCACCAAAGTCCTACGTCCTTGCCATGTTGGTTATACGCCCCAACATGGTTTCTCCATTATAATCGGTTAGTATTACAATGGTCGATACAGAGTCCCACTGTATCTCTCCTGAGTCCCACAGGAGGGTCTTTATACTGCGTCCCACAGTGTTACCAGAGTCCCACTGGCCTGCTCCAGAATCCCACTGAAGACTTCTTCTCCCTGAGTCCCACAGGGTCTTCTCCTGGCTCCTCGAGTCACACGAGTAGCTCTTATTCACTTTAAGATTCTTCAAGTATCTTCAGCAGTCTGGGATAAAGACTGCTGGCCTTGCTCTGTACCTCTGATCACTTGTGATGGTCAGGTCTTCTCGTCTTGCTCAGGCTTTATCTCCTTCTTCTCAGGATGACCTGGCTTCTCTCTTCAAGAATCTTCAACAGCCTCTGATAAGGTCTATTGATCTTGCTCACAAATTCTGATCACTTCTGTTGATCAGGGTCTTCTCAATTACTGAAAAACTCAGACAAACAATATCATTCACTTCAGTCTGGCTCAGTCTCACTTCAAAACAACTTCATGCACTGAATGCATGGCATCACAATATCATCAAGATCTTCTGGTCTTGGACTCCTCAAATGCACACAACCTGATTTAGCTTTGTTCACGTGCGCACGTGCATGCATGCATGCATGCACTCCCCTTTTTCTCATTGGTGTGATAAACCCACAATGGGTGTAAATACTTTTAGCACACACACCTTCTTGAACATCACACACTTTATTCTCTTTTGATTACACACATAAATGTGTGTTATACACTAGTGTGGATGTCTTCTCTTCTTCTTAGTGTGTACACACTTTGGTTTTCACACACACACTAAGGTTCGGCCTATTTGTCCTTTTGCACACAAACTTTGTTTTTCACTTTTGCACACACTTGAGCTTGGCCTTTCACTTCTTCTTTCACACACACAAAGTGTTCTTTAATTTGTTCTTTCAATGTGTGCACCCATATAAGGGCTACGGCCTTCTTCTTCAAATTGCACACAAGGCACTAAGGCCTCGACCTTCCTCTTCACTTGCCACACACACAACTTGGTGTAGTTCTTGGCCTCTCCTTTTTGCACACCCCAAAGGCTACTGCCTCTTCTTAAAATGCACACACACAAAGTGTGTTCTTCAATTAGGCACAACCACAAGGTATGGCCTCGGGTTCTCCTTGCACACACAAAACCGTAGGGTCCTCTTACTCCTTTTGCACACACACTTCCACGGCCCTTTTCTTCTTTTGTTAAGCACACACGGCCTCAGGACTTCACTTCTTCTTCAAGGCGCGCAAGGTGTGAGTTCACCTCGGGTGTAGCTGGCCGCGCAAGTGCACAAGGCCTCTAGGCCGCACAAGCCACGGGTGCAAGGCACCGCGGGCGCACAAGTGCTACCGCGCAGGGGGCACGGTGCATAGAGGGGGTGCGCAAGGTTCTACCGCACAGCCCAACCTCTTCTTCTTGTCATGCAAAGGAGTTGCGCGCAAGGGACTCCTTCGGGCCAAGGATGGCACCAAGATCTTCAGCCGCGCAAGTAATTTGCGCGGGGCTTCTTTCTTCGTGAGGCAAAGAGCACTCATGGGACTTCAAAAATTCAGCGCATCAGCAAGCAGATTGAGATCCTCTGGCTCTTCTTTTATAGGCCGAGGGAGATGCCCTATCTTCCGCGTGAATTAAACTTGATTCCCCGAAGATTTCGGGTTTTCAAGATTTTCTCCAAATCTTTATTTTCCTTTCCTGTTTCACCGCGGGCTCATTTATTTTTCATTTCCTCTACGTGCATTCGACATAGAATGCATGCACGACCTTCGTTTAGGTCCAAACCATGCAGAAAATAAATCACGTGGCCTCGCACCTCCGGTTGCTTCGGCCAACCTCGAAATATCCCATGCGTTGCATGCAAATGTATTTTTAAGCATGAATGTGATCAGTAGATCCAGACGATCTCAATGGAGGTCTCGGTTTGCTAGGAGGTGGCCGGGAACTCAAAAACCGTCGTCGGTAAGCCTCTGGTTCAGAGGCGGCTCACGGGGAGGCCTCAGCTGAGCTTGGGGAAGGAGATGGATGGGGAGCCGTCAGATCAGGTGATCGAAAGACATCAGACGGCTGGATCAGATCGCGGCGCGCGGCAGATGAATCGTGCGGCGCAGATCAAGCGCGAGATCGCTCGGACGACTGAGATTTGCTCCCGGGGATTTTTCCGCGTCCCACATCGAAGCCGCGGCCGGTTTTCTCGCGTCTTATCAACCAAGCACTGCCGAGAAGCGCTCAGTTGAACTTCTCCCCTCCCGGTGCCACCCCGCACCGGGTTCTCTCTGCAGGCGCGCTCTGCGCCCACTCTGCTCCCTGCGGGCGCGCCACTGGCGCCCACTATGCACCTTCGGGCGCGCGCTCCTCGCACTCACGCTGCACGGGCTTCATCACCGCGTAGCTCGGGGCTTATACACGGCCCCGCCCTTCTGCCTCAGGGAGCGCCTTGGCCTTGAGGGTTCCCCATGGGCGTGGAGCCTTAGGCCCATATGTGCCTTGGGTGATCCCTCGGCTGGCCTCCTTGGTGGCCATATTTTTGGCTAAGGCAAATATTAAGACTTTGTTAAAAAACAAAGTTCTCCTCCATATAAAACATGCCAATTGCCAAGTGCCACTTCTCTAAGCCATCTTCCTTCTTCTTCTTAAGAATTCCATCATTTCTCCTCTCATATGATCTCTACTTAGGATATGGAATTCCCAAGGTTTCTTCTTAATCTTCTTCATCTTCTCTTCCATATGTGTTCAATACTTAGGAGGGACTTCTTCAACTGAATCTCATAAATCACACATGTTCTTCAACATTCTTCATTGATCTAATCAGAGATCAATTGGATCTTCTTCTGATTCACATGCACTAAGTGATAGTGCATGGACTTCTTTAATCCACTTCATCCACTTAGAACTTATGGATGGTTCTCCTCATCTCCTCATGCATTGTTAAGACAATGCATGGTCTTCTGATATTGTTGTGACATTGTATCGTCTTGATACAAGGTTCTTTAAACTTTAAGAACAGCTCAACAATCGTCTGATGTGACTAGAGAATGTTTCAACCATCATCTCCTATGTTACTTAGTGAATCTCCTAAGTGACATGCATCTTAGTACCATGGCCATTCTCCATTACCACCAACACCATCACAACCTTTGGCATTCACATCTTGACAATTATTGACATCCATTCATTCTAAGAAAACAACATGTCTCATTGACAACAAATGCAACACAGTGCACTTCAAAAATAATAAAAAATAATATATTAATATATATTGAATTGAAGATGCATATATATTGAAAAAATTAAAATAGAGTAACTAAATATGTATAAATAAAGATTATAAAATGATTAAATTCCAAAGAAAAAATTAAAAATTAAAAATATTAAAAATGAATAAATAATACAAACTATAATAATATTAAAAATAAATAAATAAAATTTTCCAAGTAAAAACATAATATATTTACTATATTATGTTATTAAATGAAATTATAAAATGAATATAAGAATTTGGAAAAAAAA
This sequence comes from Viscum album, assembly GCA_963277665.1. NCBI lineage: Eukaryota > Viridiplantae > Streptophyta > Magnoliopsida > Santalales > Viscaceae > Viscum > Viscum album. Next base: position 284,582,949 of record OY728129.1, read on the forward strand.
TACATAAATATTTGTTGAATGTGTTTCTATAAAAGATTTCATTAATTACGTAACTATTTGAGTGGGTGAAATTAATGTGTGTATATATATATATAGAAGTTGGATATATATGAAATTGAACAATAAAATTATATAATATGTAAAATTTACTAATGAAATAAATAATAATAAGAATTAATAAATTTAAAAAATGAATAACTATTATTAATTATATAGAGATTTTTTTTAAAATAAAAATGAAAACTTATATACCTTAAAATAGAAATGAATACATATTAATTATATAAATTACAACTATATTAACGAAATTAAATTTTAACAAATAAACATGTATAAATAAATATCTAAAATGGATAAAATTACAAACATATTGGAAAATGAAAAATTGAAAATGAATAAATTAAAAAAATTATCAAACAATAATTAAGAATAGTTATGAATAAATAATATTAAAAATGAATAAATTTTAAAAAATATTTAAAATTATTAAATAGTATGTATTGAATAAAAATATAAAAAAGATAAAATTTATAAATTATAATTATAATATATTTTATATATATTATGTTAATATATATAATTCTAAATGAAAATTAAGAATTGAATAATTTATAGAAATATGATGTGTGCATGCGTTGTATGTAAAAATGAATTAATTATGAATATGTATGTGTGAAATAAATGTAACAAATGTTTGATATATGTTAAATTGTAAAATAAAACGTTATTCAATAAAATATCCATTACTCGATAAAATTATTCAATATTTCTAATTAATATTAACTTTTAATTATGAACCATTTTTCAGTAAATATATGACTTATTTAATTTAAAAATATTTTTTATTATATAAATCATATTTGAAGTAATATTATATATATATATATATGTATATAAATATATCTGAAAAGATTTCTATATTAAAATTATTTTATATATTAGTGAATAATTATGTATAAAACCCAAGAAAAATGAATAAAACATTAATATGTTTTAATTATTAAATTTTATTCATTATATAAATATATATTTAATTTATATTACTTATTACTATTTATTATTAATATATATATATTAAATTTATTCATTTTTATTAATAATTTTTTTATTAATAATTTTTTAATACTTTTTTAATTTATACATTTTTTATTTTTCTAATTATTACAATTTGTTCATTTTATTTGTTTGTATTTAATATACACTATTTATAAATATTTATAATTTATTTATATGTATATTAAATTTATTCATTTTTATTAATAATTCTTTAATTAATAAAATTTTTTATATTTTTTTTAAATTACTCACTTATAATTTTTATTTTTAAATAATTTCAATTTATTCTTATTATATATATGTATTTAATTTATATTATATGTTAATATTCATTAAATATATATATTACGTTTATTAAATATTATTTAATTAATAATTTTATTTATATTTCTTAATTTTTTAATTTTTAATTTTTATTTGTTTAATTATTTCAATTTTTTAAATATATTTATTATTCATTTTATTTTTACTAGTTTATTTGAATAGGTATATATAAAAAATTGGGGCCATAACCTGCCTCGAAAGGTGGGCCAAGTCTATTATAGGCCCTAATGGGGAGAAATGTGTTTTGGGTTGTGTAAGACCTGACCCAACTGTCTGTGAGTTGGATAAAGCCCGCGAGAAGCATATGGTGGTACAAGGCCTTCACTGGCTCGTGCGTGGAGGCATGAGCCAATATAGGTGCGTGCATAGGGTGTATGCAGGAGCCCACCCCATAGTAGGCTTCTCGAATTATGATGAAGCAGAATCGTTTATAACCAAGTGGCTAAGCATCCACTATTTTGATGTGGGACTCATGAGTGTGATCAATACTTTTATTAGAAAAATAAAATTCACTGATAAAGATTACCCTTTATCATTACTTTTCACTAGCACTGATAAATGCTAGCACTGAATAAACCCAAAACAATAGTAGTGACCGTCCCCATGAAAGGTGTGATTCATTTTTCAATCTCTAACTTTTATGGATGATTATCAATATATATATATATATATATTACATATATATATATGATTTTTTATCATTAATAATAGTATGAAGATATTGAAACTAGGATCAAAGTATAAGGGTCGGGACCATTAAACTGAAACATGCATATAAAACAAACTGATTTTCACTTGAATGTATATTTTAAGGAAGGATTGTTAATAAAATGATAACTGTAAAATATAAAATGGATGTTACATATAGAATTATACATGAATATGGTTTTGGAATATATAAATAATATTTTTTTATTTTGGATGTTTGAATGCTTATGAAATAAGAGTATACTAGATATAAGTGAATCCTGTATCACTTTTATTTTTATGAGACACATTCCATATTAATCACTTCTTTACTTTATGTGGTGTATATACAATTCGATTAACGTTTTCTTATCATTATTATAATGAAAATAATGGGTATTAACATATCCATCTATGTTTAACTCCTTCATGAGGTTTTGAATCAAATTTTACTGAAGTGGTAAGAGTTTTTTGTTACAATATCATTGTTTTACAAGATTGTTTATTATTATGTTTCCAATAATGAATTTTTCGATCTACCTCTCAAGAATCTAATTAATTTTCTTCTCTTATGGTTATTTTTTGAGAACAGATATTTTCCTTTCATTTTCATCTATTTAATAACATAAGATACTGAAAGAATGTTTTCAAGTAAAATCAACTTTATTTCACTCTTCAGTAAAAAATCCTTTCTCTTCCATGTCCATGTTTTCTATTGTTTTTAAACAATGTTTTTAAAATTATACAATGATTTTTTATAGTTATTTTTTCTCATGTTTGACTTTTTATAAAAAAATTTAAAAGGAAACTTCTTTCCATTATCCGAGAAAGGAACTTTAGAATTTTTACCGAAAGTGTGAAAGAAATCATTATTTTAACATAAACAACATGAATGTAATTTCCAAAAATCATGACCACTCAACAAGTTGAAACATTCATTATAGGCTTACAAGGTTCATTTAAAATAAAATAAAATAATTACCTTAATATTTGGGAATTTTTTAGATTATAAATATGTGATTTCAATGTGAAAAGTGTATTTTCCTCAAGAAATGTTCTAAGTGATCTTTTTATGAAATATTTTCATCTAAATGAAATAATTTGATATAAAATAATATTTACTGGGGATATGATCCAATGATACAATCCTTATCCTTTATATGTATTTTTTGTTATTGTGATGGTAAGATAGTTATAAAACTCTATCCTTTTATATGGGTTATGCTATGATTAATTGATGAAATGATTTTGAAATCCATTTCATTTCCAAGAGTTATACCATAATGAAATATTTATGAAACCCATTTTTCATGGTTTATGATATAATGAATGTTTTATGATATTTTGGAATACATATATATTATTTTTGTTATGTAATGGGTGGGAATATAATTATATATTCCTCTAATGTATTGGGTAAATATGGATATATCATGAGATAAAACAGACTGGAATGAGGAGTGAACCCATTTCAGTTAGGAAATTTTCCCCTATGATAGTCTTGAGAGTGAACCTTGACTACTATAATAGAGTGGGTAGTAAACCCAATCTACTATGATATTCTTGGTAGTGAGCCTTGACTACAATGTAAATTATTTTCTATACATATTTGTATGCAATAAATCTATGTCTTTTTAAAATGTTATGCTCTTAGTGATCATTTTCTTTATTTCCATTATGATTCATGTCTTATGAAATACCAAGTTCTATACCATGAGTCAATATTATGATCTATGATATACTGGGTATGTTTTTTAAATATTATAATCATGTTCTCATACCTTTATAATAATGTTATGTTTAAGTAATCTTTGATATCTCCCTTATTTACACTTATCGAGCATCTAAGATGACTATTTCTTAGGATTCCTTTCCCAAATTTATGAAGAGAAGTTTTAATTATGATATTTACATGTTGGGTGGTAGTTAAGAATAACTTAGTGGGATTTGATATAGATCACTTCTGAACAATATTTTTTTATATCTATGTTTCAAAAGTCATTATACCTATATTATTCTAGTATAGATTGGAATGTTATGTATTGAATATTCATCTAATCAGATTTGGTATTTATGTATGAAAATTATGGGTCACTGTAATGATGGATTTTAGCGAACTCTATCCCTAAAATCCACTACCCCAAGACCCAACTTATCTATAGTAAAAATATATTTGAGGATTAGTTTAACATACCCATCATCCTTGATCACTGCTGGAAGTAACAAATGAGGATTAAAAATAAAGATCAATAACATTACCCCACACAATAAAATTAATATAATTTATATCCCATTCATCACTTCCGATAAAAATATGTTTCATTATGTTCATTTTCTTCTTGAATTCAATCCAACTAGAGCAACAAAGGCTACTTATCCACCCTTTTCTTGTGTTTTTCTTCAACCATAGGTATATTGAAATTATTTCTCTAGTGGAAGAATTATCAATCCCATCTACCTATTGGAGGAAAACTAGAAGTTCATTCCTTGAAAAATAATTTTTCATAAATAAGGAAATTCTGTCTATCTTAATCAATGAAGATCTATTCATCAAGAAAGTGGAAAATCCCAACAATTAATCATTAGATTCAAATTGATTCATCCCTCTCCCCTTAGCAACATTATTTATTTTCAACTCTTCAGCTGGTGGAACTAGTTATCTTGGTCCATGAATAGATAAATGAAGTATATTTTTAACTTTGACATTCTACTTATGGTAGAAATTTAAATTATGTCCTTGGAACATGAATATATATCAACACTAAATAAAAGATTAAATTAATGGTTCTTTAATGATTAAACATTTCGCTTTGACATCCATATAAAAAAATTATTATAGTGGATTATAAATTTTAATGCCAACAAAAATTCATGAAATAGTATTGTATTTTCAGGTTATGGTTCAAGAACTAACATAATGATACATACTAATGGATTCACCTTAGGTAGTCAAGATTAATCAATTTGGAAAGGGTATAGGGTAATTTGAGAGATTTTTCTTCATTATTTTTTAGGGGACTTATTTCTTTAAGTGAAAATATAATGACAAAAAATAGAAGAAAAAATTAAAGTATTTAAATGTTACCGAAGATCTAGAGTAGGGTCATGAAAAATATTCTTAATCAATAAATAAAATAAGTATATTTCAAGCATTTAGAATACCCCCCTGATGTGAAGAAAAAAATTCCCAATATTCATTAATTTTTTAAACAAAATAAACTAAGGCATATCAACACCCAAAATTTAAAACAATAGAATATCATATAAGTGATGATTCTATTGACAAAATATGAATGGATATCTTGAAAATTTATAGACTAAAGAGAATGAAAATAACCTTCAAAATAACTTAAATGGATAAGAAAGAAGAAATAAATATCAGATTTATTAATGTGGAAAAGGTAATTCACTCACCTTTAGGAATAATAGAACATAAGGGATGATTATAGGAACTTTAGATTTAATATCCCACCCCACCCTTATCAGTGGAGGTGGGTCATAAGGTTTTAATATCCAATAAAAGTTCCTAGAAACATTAAAAATCACCTTGGATTTCCTATAAAAGATATTCATTCCCTTTAATAAATTAGTGGGATAGATTAAATGATTTAATATTAATGTAAAATAATTGGGCTAGAATAAATTTTTTGATATGATTTGTCTGATATGATTAACAACATTGTGTATATGTACAAGAAATGTTGATTTTTTATTCCTAGTTTATGTGGAGTTTTGGTGTCTAATTATATATATTTTAGATTGTATATATTCACGGTAAAAAATGTGTATTGATGAGCCTCATTAAGAAGAGGATAATTAGGAGAATCATTTTTCGAGTTCTAAGAGTGAGAGTTTGAAAATTCTCCACCCATACAGATATTCGGTATTTCATTAAAGGCAAAAATACGAGATATTTTTAACAGGATTATTTATACTTTTAAATGAATATATTATTATGCGGTAGTGAAGATAAATTATATCATTTAATATTTTGAGGCAAAAAATGAAAAAGTATTAGGAGACCTATTAGGCCACGAGATATGTAAGATTTTATAGAAGATATAAGAATTGTTTTGCAATTGATTGAGGAATTGAAGAGAAAGAACATGAAAATCATTGTATTTATTCTTAAGGGACTACTACGGATCTGGGGAGATTTTTTTGTATAGGAAAATAGTATAAAGTTACTAACCTAGGATGAATTTTAGGAATTAATCTTTGAATAATTATATCCAATGGCATTGAGGAAGAATATTATTAATAATTTTACAAAACTAAAATAAATATATATATGTTCATTATGCACTAATCCACCATTTTCCTTGAATTTATTTTATTTTCCATGAAATTTAGATGTGATGAGCCTCTTATAACCAAGTAATATGTGTTATATCTTGAAGAGTTTATTATGGAATAGGAAAACATTTTGGATAGAGTAAATTTTCAATTATTTGAAGTTGATGTGACTAAATGGTTCGTTTTTTTTTCAACACATAAATAAGATTTATCACTATTGAATTTAGGTGTTTCAGATGAGTTTAATTGAGTGTAAAGGTTCTCCATGTGATCATTGAATTCATGTTATAATATTAGAGTGTGGTTTGAAGTTATATTTTTTATCTGACAATGATTAAATCATACTAGGTGTTTATAAAACCATATCATGATATGTGTCTCTATAAATATTCCTATGATGTTTCTGAGAAAAATGGTTACCATAGGGAATTAAATCCTAAAATATTTTGAGTGAATCCTTGGATTACCATAGGAATGAATCCATGCCATAATATAATGGATTTTATCATGTTTATGAAATAAAATTATAAATTTTAAAAGGATAAATTTCAACTTATTTATGTAATATTGAAGTTAAATTAGAATTAAATGTGATAACATGATAAAAAAGAAAATTCTCAAGATATATATGCTATATTTTATCAATATAGTCTATTATTTTCTTATATATGTCAATATTTTTTTAAAACATTACATAATTTGGATATAATTTCTATTAAGAAATAGAAATAGGAAAAAAAACCCTAGTCTATTGATCAATATCTTGGTTTAAAAATTGATTGGATCTATTCAATATAGTTTGTGTTGGTGATGAAAAAATTACAATTAACCATACTTCACTATGGGTAAATATGAAGCACATAATTAAGTGGTTTTGATGATGTGTCTTGGTGTGTGATGTATAAGACTATAAAAAATACACCCCTAACATATTTAGTTTATATTGAAGGATATTTTAAGGATATATTTGATCTAATGTCAAGATTTAATATAGAAGTTTGTGGTAGTTGGTTCAAAAGTTTGTTATTCCATTTGAATTTAAAATTTAATCACATAGTAGATGTTTTCATGTTATCGGAGTGTGTGGATTGAATTTTTTCAAGTAATAGAAGAGGAATATAGTAGATAATAAGTTAAAGGAACCTAGTGAAGAATAAGATAAGTTCAATTCTCAATCCACATGATTCGTGATAGAGGAATCTATATAATTTAAATATATGAAACTTAAATTAAGGATGACTATAGAATGATTTTTTTGGGATTTTTTTTAAAATATTATCTTGTTAACTTATTATCAAAGAATCACCTACACATTAATTCATTTTATTTGAAGTTGTAATTTTATGTCGGTTGATCAATGTAGGGGTGTTTTCTCATTGAAGTTTTGAGTTTTAGTGATCAAAGTGGTAATAATATATTGGTACTATATTGATAGAAATTTATAAATTTATATTATTAATGAAGAAATCAATTTATTCAATATTTTAAGTTATATCATTGGTTGGGTTAGGAATGTATTTATGACAAACCTAGACCCACACTCCATGATTTGGTGCTAAAAACATAGACTTTAAATTTCTATCTATGATACCAATAAACATGACCCCTTTTAAACCCTTCAAAACATTTAACATAAAATTGAAATATTATATCACATTTATAGAAAAGGACCTTTTAAGGTTTATATTTTTATATAATTAATAAAAGCTAATAAAAACATAGATACCAAAAAAAACATGTTCATAAATATCTACATAATATACCACTATGTATTCAAATATAGTATCCTTTTTAAGAATGAAATACTTAAAACCTTTCCTCATAACCTGGGGAAATGGAAAGCATAATAAGGGTGATCTCAAATGTTTATAAAGTGTAAACATAACCATTAAAAATGGAATTTCATCAGTTATCATAAGGTGAAAATTAGGGTATAATTACATAATCAAATTTCATGATCCAACCATTAAAGACTTTATACCCATAAAAACATAGTTCACAAAACATGTGACATGGAATAAATATTTATCAAAGGAAAGATTCTAGAGAATCAATAAAAATGATCCATGTGACATCAATCTTGACCAAAGGAACCATTAAAAACTCATAGAGATTATGAAGAAAACATGTTGGTATCTTGGAAAATTATCATCATAAAACCCTTACAAGAACCCTTAGATATTGGATAAACTTACCTAGTTAATACCCATAATCTCTTAGAAGTAACCATAAAAACCACGTTATTGATGTTTCTTTAAAAGTAACCATTAAATAAAGAATAAAATGGTACCTAAAAATGGATATGGGATAACCAATTTTCATTTTTTAAATGAAAATATGATTTAAAACATTTTAGAAAATATGGATATGGAAGAGAAATATTCATGATCTAAATAAAGATAAAAGTTTAATGTCACATAAAAACCATGTTATTTACGTTTCTTTAATCAATAAAGAATAAAATCGTACCTAAAAATGTAAACCACATTCATAACTAGAGGATAAAAAATTATATTTTTTTCAAGAAAATAGGAGTATATTATTTCCCAAAGGAACCTTGTATAGAAAAAATTTAAATATAAAGGAGATTGTAAATGAATATAACACATGGAATCATACAGTTTTAAACCTAATTATGGTCATTGTTCTTTCATAAATTTATTTACCCTTGTAAAAAAATGATTTACATTAAAATATATTTTAAAAAATTATTGTAAATTTAAAGAATAAATAAGGGTAATATTATTACAACATATCCCCAGTAGATTATAAATAAAATAATGTTTTTTTTCACAGATGAATAGAAAAACCATAAAATATCATTAAAATAATTCATGAGGAAAATATCCTTTTCATTTTGAAAATATATTTTAAAAATTAAAAATTCATAAAATATTTTTGGAAATAATTTTCATTGAAGATAACATTATGAAATCATAAATTAATATTTAAATAAAATAATGGTCTTAATAGTGGAAAATCCATTCATGTTGTAAATGTAAAAAGCAATAATTCTTTTGAAATTTTAGTATAGAGGGTAAAAAGTGACCCACACAAAAAGCATTAAAAATTTTCCTTTTAAAACATTTTAAAATAAGGTTAAAGGTAATTTAAAATAACATTACTAAATTAATATTTTTAGATGAAAATATGATTTAAAACATTTTATAAAATGTGGATATGGAAGATAAAGATTCGTGATCTAAATAATGATACAAGATCTATGTCACATAAAAACCACGTTATAGGAGTTTCTTTAATCAATAAAGAATACAATGGTACCTTAAAATGTAAACCACATTCATAATTAGAGGATAAAAAATATATTTTTTTCAAGAAAATAAGAGTGTATTATTTCCCAAAGGAACCTTGTATAGAAAAAATTTAAAAATAAAGGAGATTGTTACTCAAATCCATTATCACTTTGGTAACTTTTGAATAAAAAGTAATTTAAATAAAGAGTATGATAGTAATTGATAAATACCATTAGTTTAATGAATTTATATGTAAAAATTCATTTACTAGTTAATAAGTACACCCTATAAGGAAATCATGGTGCATTAAAAGAAATATGTATCATGGAAATGCGATTGAGACAACGAAAAACATTGAAAAGATCATAAATATTTATATAATAATTAATCCATGAAGTTATTATGTGAAAAATAGTAAATAAAAATAACACAAGTGAAAAAACATAATAAGATATTTTAGATATGAATTCACACATAATCATTTCATAAAAAAGTTAATAAAGAAGAGTTATAACCTAATGAATGGAAATTGAGTTAAGAAAATCCTTACTACTTGGTAACTTTGATATCAAATTCCCTTTGATGGAATAATCAGAATTTTGACTTAACATTGCATGAATAATTTATTATTAAATATATACCAAGTAAAAATGGAATTATATACACCATATAAATTAATTTATGCGCATAACATTAAAATATCCTTCAAAGAAGGGAAATGGAGATGATGCCCCTTTCCTCAAGTTCAAACTTTTCATATCTCTTCTTTAAGTACTATATAATAAATTTGTATAAATTATTCTATTTTTTAATAAACTTTTAAAGGTTTAATAAATTATCCTTTAACAATTTATTTCATTTATTTCAATGACATATTAAAATACTTAATCAGTTAAGTCCACGTCAGGTGTTTTGAGGTAGTTTAGTTCAAAATTTCCAAACAACTTCGGTATGTTGACTATGTTAAAAGTGATATTTGTTCCATAATTTCTAAAATAATTATAAAAACATCATTAAACTTTTTATACATTAATTATACTTTTAAAAGTAACCATTAAATATGTTTATGGAAAATTAATTATGTATGAATCATGGGGATGTTAGGTCGTACACACGCATGAGTAATGTCTCTATTATTCAATTAACATGACAGAAATAAGTAACGAAATATTTTATCTTTTATTAAATGTTATTATATGAAAAATACAATATTACCTCTTTAAAAAATTTAAATATACCATCAATGTGATGCTGTGATGAAAAAAATCACATCTTTTTATAGAAGTGGTAATCCACACGAACACATGAACGACATTATTAATTTTCAATGGACAGAAAGGTAAGGAATTAGATGATATATAATAATTAAAAAATTATTATTTTGTTATTGATATCATATATATATATAAGATCCATCATTATAACCGACCATGATATGAGGTGATTTAAAATAAATTACATTGGTTTGCATGGTGGTAGTCCTATGTACACACAAACTGCGGTTTAATTTCCCATTTGATGTAAGTTTATATAGATATAGGCTGTATAATTAAAATAATAAAATATTAGTATATCTAATATACTGATGTTATTATTTTATCAAGGGGAAGAATATTTTAATGAGGTAGAGGAAGAAATAAAATAAAAACAATCGATTAAAATTTATGCTTCTTTATAAAAACTCTTTTATTTTAAACCTTAAGCTCTATAATGATGGTATTATGCCTAAAATAATACCTCTAGTAAATGTTAAGATATTATATTAATGTATTTTTTAGTTAATGGATGATCTAAAGTGCTCCAAATGTGCGAGGAAGAGAGGAGAGGTGGTTCCCTTTTATAAGTGAGGGGAGGGGCACTCTTGGAATTAATTAAATTATTAAATTAATATAAATTAATTTTATTGGGAAATGTATCCAAATAGGTATAATTATAATAAAATATTAGGATATGTTTAAATAATCTCATAAAATAATTTTTTTATATGTTTTGGTTATATTTTCACAGTTTTCTCTTCATTTTAACCCATGGTAACCCCTTTTATGATTACCATAAAATCAATTTTTTACTCACTAGGAATCGATAAAGTTACTATAAAAGGAAAAGTGACCTAAAAATGGAACATGGTTTATAGTTTGAACCATATCAATTTACTTTTATTAATATATTATTTTTATGAATTTTAAATAATTTGGTAAGATATTGTTTATAATAAAATATTATTAATTATATTTTCGGAACTATTTATTTAATTTGATTTTTAAATAACATAAAAATAAATAAAATAAAATTTATTCTTTTAAATAATTCCATGTATTATATATTTTTCTATGAAATTTTTGGGACACTTTAACTCTCTCTGAGAAAATTTCTTTTAGAATTTTTAAAACCATTTACTCGCTTTTCTACTATTTATACAAGCATTGCGTTAGTGTTTCATAAAGACTTAAAGTAATAATTTTATGACTAAAAGTAAAAAATAAATTACCATAATAAAAATAAATAATTTTCATCAAAATAAAATTTTATATTCATTCAATATTCATATTTACTCATATCCAAGACGTGAAAGCTTATTTAGTAAGTTATTTAATCTTTTGTAGCCTTGCTCAAGCATTATAAAAATAGTTTGATAACATTATTGTAATATAACTCCAATGTTAAAAAATAAAAATCAAAATAATAATTAATAAGTAATATTGGCTAAAAAATTCGTAAAAATATTTTTTATTATCCATTATTATGATTAGGAACTCAAATTTGACTTTTATATTTCTGCGTAAGTACTTCATCAGCACTGAAAATGATTTCGATATTTTTCCTGAATTATATTATATTTTATATGTTTTAATTTATTTTATATGATATTTTTATTATATTATCATACATTATTTTTTCCATATGTTTAATAAATTTTCATTCAAATGTTTTCTTGGAGATATTGTAATAGATACCATATTTCATAAAAACTATATATTTTTTCTATTCGTCAAAAAATTAAATTCATTAAAATAATATAAAAAATTAATACTTGGATAAAATTAATTTTATATTTTAAAAAATAATTTCAATTTAATTAAATTAAATTTCTATAAGTGGAAGATAAATTTTTTAATATAAATGTGTCAAAAATAAAAAAATACAGTGTTTTTTGTAAAAATGATTTTTAAGCTAAAAAATGATCTTATACTAGAATCAGGTATAATGATTAATTATATGAAATTAATTAGATTATTTATAATTAAAGGAGTATTATGTTACTTTAATATCAAATGGTTATTTAGTATTTTTTATGACTTGAATCACTAGGGAATACCTAACAGATGATAAGTTGTGTGTGACAATCGTAATCCTGCCTCTAATAGGCCAAGGGCTGGCAATGAGCACCTAGTAGATATAACACCAAAATGAGACACCTCTGACCAATGTATCTATATAAGAACACATAATAAACTCCATTCAACATGGAATATGTATAATAAAATACTGAAGATATAGTGTGTAAAAAATGCATGTAATAACCTGTAGGAAATACATATGAGAGTATAGAAATGAAATAAAAATGTTATAAAGAAAAAAAATACATTCCCAACCAAAAATAAAGTCTGGATACCCAAAATGACAAAAACTATAATTATTATAGAGGGGGAGATCCAGGCTCCAAATCCCAGAGTCTGACCACCAAACATGATCAACACCACCACATACTGTTATGCTCCATTGATATTGGTCCACCGTAGTGAATGCTAATCTATCTGATATCTTCCTCAGACACAAGATATACAGGAAAAGACTATGAAAGGCTGATTATAAACATACATAGTAGGACACCATGATATTACCATGCATAAAACATCAATATATAGTAGTTAATTGATCACCACTAAGGCATTTCAATCATAATATGTGATAATAACCATAACAATAACCGATATATGCTCAATAAGATGCCCAAATTAAGAGAGAAAGTGGACCTCTTTCTCCAAAAACCAACTAAAAATGATTATTTTTCTTGTATCTCAAAATCTCCATCACATATTCTTAATATCTTATACATTCTCTCCATAATATATGTGGAGGTCCACACACCTCTCTACTATCCTCCACAATCCGAGATCCACAACTCTAGCAGAGGACCCACTCCTTGTAGGAGGTCGATGACGGGGGAGTACCACTCTATAGATAGAGTAATAATACCTTTATATAGTATGAGGGTGTACTGACTCTACCAATGTAAAGTGCATGGGGAACCTATATTGTTGTGAGAAAAGAGATTACCAACCCCAAAATCAATCTGATCGCACACCATTGTTGCAATCAACAAAAACCCATGAATGTAGTATCATGCTCATAAAACATCATGTCATAAATTTGATTCCAAAAGGAAGTCCACCCCCACATTCTACTTAGAAAATTACTCAGGATCGGCTCCATAAAGGCTCAAATTTGATCATAGAGAAAGAAAGATGAACACACAAGGTTCATCATTGGTTCAATAGGATAAAACAAAAATCCATTGATATGTCACTAAAAACTACTATTAATGAGCAAAAATATCATTACATTGTGATCCTAATGAAAAAAACTTAGGATATTATATTTATTTTCTAAAAATTGACACCCATTGAAAAAATGAATTTTTTTCATTACACATATGTACATTTCTTCAAGGGTTTATACCCTAAGTTAGAATAAAATACCCAACGTTGGACTTGAATCATTAGTCTCAATACCGGGGTTATGATGCAGTAAAATACTCACCAATCTATTTTCATATGAATAAGTTAATACATGACCAATGTTTAACAATAATTATAATAATATCATCATTATTATATATTATTAAGGAAAAGGGACCCTCACCCCCTTTTCAGGCATAGGTAGTGCCCCCCCAATATTACTCTTTTAATTTTTTTGTTACATTTTTTTATTGTTAGTTCTCCATGGTCATTTTCTTCCCCAAAGAAACCCTAAATCCATTCACACCATAACAATTCATGCATATCCCAAAACATGCCTCATCTACATGCTCTGACATCGAGAAGTGACCCTCACACATTCGATTCACCATCACAACCTCTTGTATGGGATACCCCCGACATGAAAAGTGCTTACCCTTTCTTATGACTCACCTTTAAATAATAAACTACCACATGGAAAAATCAGTGGGAACACCAATTTCCACACCACATCAGACCCCCACCATTACTAGAGGTTGGATTCCTACCACTCATTGCTCGGAATCTGCATCCACTACTCCACTGAAGAGATCCACTCGTTCTAGCTCATTGATCAACCATTACCCAAAAAATCATCAAATTTATATCATCATCACCATGTCTCTTCCATGTCTCCAAAATATAAAACCATACCTATATCCATGCTCTATTATTTCAAAATATGAACACACAACAATCAATTTTCCCAACTATTATAGAATCACCGCCCAACCAAAATACCTATGACGAACGCCAAGAGTATGGGTAGAAATAATCATAAAACAATACCCTCAATCAAGTGAAATGTTCATTGGAACATCATTTATGGAATCTAATGAACTGCGTTTTCAAATGTGGAATAATTTATTTGGAAAAATAGATCTCAAATTCCAAGATCATGGAAGATAAAAAAATTGTAGGAAAACCAACAGATAATGATTTGGAAATTAATACAGGAAAAGATAATTCATATTTATATGAAATTATTAATATGTATTAAACCAAAAAAGAATCTAAATGGATAAAATATTAATCATTGGGTATGAACAAGCTCTCTTTCCATGCCGTTAAAGATCCTACAACATTTTTTGTCCATATGTGATTTTCCACCATCACCGTCACCGATCCAGCCTCCCAATTTTCCATCACCAACGATGATATACTACTTATACTCTGTAATATCATAGGGTTTTATGGATAAACATAGTGTTTTTACATAAAATTATTTGAGTACAAAGGGAATTATATTTATTTATTGAATAAATAAATAAATCTATTAATTAATTCACTTAATGAATTCTCCAACGGCTTCCCTCAACCAAATTCATGACTCTAATCAACTTTATATCATAACTATAATAACCCTAGTATTTATTTCATACTTAACCATATTTTTTTACATAAAATCGTAACATGACACAACATAGAAGATCGAGAGGTCTAGTTTCTTTGGGGTTTAGGAAAATTACATAACAATATAAAACATAGAACTCAACATCTTATCGAAAACTTCCTTTACATGACCACTACACTCCCTTGAACTTAGAATTTCATGGGATAAACTAAGGACATGCATAAGAAAAGGGTGAGCTGTAAATCCTAGTAAGGGAATAAATATGGGATAACATAGTGAATACTGTACATGTTAGATAATAGGCATATCAATGGATCACAACAGAAACATGAACATTAAGAAATGATAAAGCATGATAATCATAACATGGAAATGTGGCAACACCACTTTACAAGGAATTAGCATGAGCCAAGGCCCATTACGCATGGAGCATGAGTAATCACTCATTACACATGAAGAATGAGTAAACCCTCATTGCACTTGAATTAACATGAGTCAACACTCATTTCACATGACGTATCTTGATACTATACTTTAACCAATGCATTGGAGTGCTATTAGGGTGCACCCTTCTTAATCATTTCATTTCATGCATATGTGTGCCACATGGATAATAAAACATGGATTCATTAAACATAATCATTTATTCCAATATAGAGGAATGTTGAATTCATACATGAAAATCTATAACAAATATGTAAATTTTCATAAAGGGTAATACCCTTGATAGAGAAATGGGCATGGTATTCACTATAAAATAACTTTGGCTTGAAAAATCACGGTGCAATTTCAACAGCGTCACAGCGTGACATAATAACTAATAACAAATGGTTGATGAGAGAAAAAGTGGTTTCTCGTCATGATTAAATGAAATAGATAGTCAGGAGGTCATATAGATACATGTACCAACAAATATAATGAAATTTAGATGCATAATACAAAATAATTACTTTGATGTAAATTAAGAGAGAGAAATCCATCACTGAATTTCAACATTGTAATAGATGAACATGGGAGGCATTAATTATAGAGAAAGGCATCTCACATAATCAAAACATAAAGAGGGTATTATGGGGGATTTTATAAATCATACCCAAACATTTGTAATTGAAAACAATAGGGCATGAAAACTTAATGAAAATTGGACAAAAATGAGAAAGGAAGAAATCCCTTACATGGAAGTGTGATTGCAAAGGATTGGGAGAGGCTTGAGAGAGGATTATTGAGAGCTTGGGGTTCCTTTTTAAGATTATAGAGAGGGGAGGAAAAAGGTTTGAAGAACTCCAAATGCTTTGAGTGAAGTGGAAGTGGGAGCATGGCTGGGTTTATATAGGAAATGAGAGGGAATTCTTTATTATTTCGGTTTGGTACACCACACATTAAACTAATCAAAACCACAAACCAGTCCATTATTTTTGCATATAGTTTTTTCCAATGGGGATTGGAAAACAATATTATATTAGGCCAATGGCTGAACATCTCTAATAATAGGGTTTCGTATGTGGAGGTGAGTCACACTCTCCATGAAGGCAATTTAAAAAGACAAAATGTTTTATAAATCTTAGAGGGTCCACTAAAGATTTTTAAAATAAATAAAACAAATATAAAATCCCATTATTTTAATTGTAAAACGTATATTGGCATAAAATAATTATTATAGTATTTTATTACATCAAAATAGTGTCATTATGATGTCATAAAACACATTATATATTTAAAGGATATATAATGTTTACCCAAGAATTCGACTATCTCAAAAAATTATGAAAAACTCACCATTGGATAATTTCAACATCCTGATTCCAAAAATAATATTCATTTTATCTAAATAATTTTCTAAATATTTGAATATTTATTTTTAAAATAAAAACTGACATTTATCGAAAATTCATGGGTTTTGACAAAAACAGCTTTTAAACCTTAACAAAAATTACAATTGTATTCATGAAAATTGTATGATCATTTATTTTTAATAAAAAGTAATTTATTAAAAATATTTTATTAAATTATTATTTAATTCAAAAATCCATTAATTCATCATAATAGATTTCTTAGTTGAATATTAAATAAAAATACTCTTTGTACTTTAAAAACTATTTACAAAGTAACAATAATAAAATGACTACACATTCATTATAAAAAAATAATGTACATAGTCATAGTGCTGGGGTCTTGTTACATAACCATTTATAACACCCATATAATACCGAAGGGTAAGGTGTGTGATGGTGACAGACTCTGGGGGTGGCTCAGATAACATCGCTTGGGTGGTAATCTCTATTAACTTCCACTTCTCCCGTATTCGATTCTTCTTAAGCATAACATGTTCAAGCACGAAATGGGCTTGGACAAGAGAAAATACCAATGATGCCACCTCTTTTTCGAGCTCCGACAAATGGGCTTCGTACAGGGTAAGTCTACTGGATGAGGCCATCACTTCCTTTGTCTGAGTAAATTGGATTTCTTAAAGCCCTATATTTATACTAATCATGTGATCATTGTTCAACGACTATATTATCAACGGTCATAATACTTAATTGTATTTGAAAATCCATAAAACCAATTAAGTTCACATTTTATATATCCATAATAAGACATTTAATTAGATCAAGAGAAATTTTCATTAATGAATGTTTGGGTCGTTAAAATATTCCCCTATTAATAAATTTTACCTTAGAATTTTTTTCCCACATAAAAAAATATGGGTTACTTTGGTTCATCACTTCCTTTGATTACCACGTCACTTCGTCAAACATGTGGTTTCACCACAACACCTTGACAGGGGGAATTATCTTATTTCATAGAACTTTTTCTCTATGATCTATGATCTTCACTGGTTGCTCCTCATAAGAAAGATCATCCCCCAAATGTACTATTTTTGAAGAGAGTACATGTGAAGGGTCAGGTATGTACTTACTTAATAGGGATACATGAAAGACGTCATGTACTTTGGACATCATAGGTTGAAGTTCTAGTCGATAGGCCACAACCCCGACAAGATCAAGAATCTCAAAGGGGCTGATGTACCTAGTACTTAACTTCCCTTTATTTAAAAACCTCATGAACTTCTTCTACAGAGATATATGTAGAAATACCATTTCTATAACTTTAAACTCAATGTCTCGTCGACAGTTATCTACATAACTCTTCTATTATTTCTGGGTTACCTTGATATGTTGTTGAATGGTTTTCACCTTCTCTACCATTTCTTCTACCATTTCAGGTCCTAACAGATTACACTCAACAACTTCATCCCAACTTGTCGGTGTTATGCACCTATTCCCAAACAGGGGTTCATAAGGTTCCATTTAGATGCTTGAGTGAAATCTTTTATTGTAGGAGAATTCATCTAGAGGAAGATATTGGTACCATAATTGTTTGAAGTCCATAGAACATGATCTTAACATATCGTCCAGTTTCTGAATAGTTCACTCATATTGTCCATTTGTTTGAGGATGATAGGCCTACTGAAGTTTAGTTCAATATCCAAAGCATGTTTAATACTCTTCCAAAAGTTAGATGTGAATATTGGATCTCCATCAGATACAATATATAATTGTACTCCATGTATCCTTACCACTTACCTGATATATATCTATACCAGTTGATCAAATAAGAATTCCTCCCAAATTGAAATGAATAGTGCAGACATTGTAAGACAATCCACAAAAACAAAGATTTCATTGTTGCCTTTGGATGTCTTTGGAATTATGATGACAAAGTCCATGGGGATGTTCTCCCATTTCCATGCTGGTATGGGAAATGGTTGCATCATCCCCTTATACTTATACCTCTCTGCCTTCACTTTCTAACACACCAGGCACTTTGATGTATACTCAATAATCTCCTTATTCATATTATCCCACCAATAATTATCTCAGATATATTGATACATCTTTGTGTTTCCTGGTGAATAGAGAAATTAGAACTATGCGCATCATCAAAAAGTTCCTTCTTCAGCTCCGGACATGGTGGAACACAATGTCTTTTCCCAAATCTCAC
The DNA here is from genome assembly GCA_963277665.1 of Viscum album. Taxonomy (NCBI): domain Eukaryota; kingdom Viridiplantae; phylum Streptophyta; class Magnoliopsida; order Santalales; family Viscaceae; genus Viscum; species Viscum album. The sequence continues at coordinate 284,602,640 of OY728129.1, forward strand.
AATTCCTTCTTCATTAACATTGAAATCCGAGGTTTTCTATTTTATGATAGCGTCCACTTTATTTGGAATTCCCACATCATCCTTTTGAGTATCCTTTAAATTTTCCCAAAGAGACGTTTGAGAAATCATTTGTGAAAGGATTGACGATGTTCCATTATTTATGATTCCCATGTCCATTTTCATCAAATATAAAAAGATTGGATCCTTTTCAATTCTCATCAATGACAAAATAGCTGGGTCCTTTCTACTTAGAGTATCCGCCACCTTTTTCACTTTCCCAGGGTGGTAATGGATTGAGCAGTCATAGTATTTGACTATCTCTAACCATCTTCATTGGCACATGTTCAACTCTTTCAGTCTGAATATATATTTGAGGATTTTCTGGTACATATATATTTCACACTTCTCTCAAAGAGATATTGCTGCCAAATTTTTAAAGTGAAGATCACCGTAGCAAACTCCAGATCATGTGTTGGATAGTTCTTCTCATGAACTTTCAATTTCCTTGAATCATAGTCAATGACTTTGTCATTTTACATCAACACACATCCTAGGCCCTTCTTCGAAGCATCACTGAATACCACAAAAATTTCTCCTCTTGTGGGTAATGTGAGCACAAGAGCAATGATAAGCCTTCTTTTCAACTCCATGAAGCTTTCTCTGCATTCATAACTCTAATAAAACTTTAATCCCTTTTGAGTTAGCTTAGTAAGAGGGTTGGTCAATCGTGAGAAATTTATCACAAATCATCAATAATATCTACCTAACCCCAAGAAGATACAAATATCTATTACCGATGTAGGACTCATCCATCCTTCTATTGCTACTGTCTTGGAGGGATCCACAGATATCCCATTTCTTGTGATGATATGGCCTATGAATGAGACTTCCTTCAACCAGAACACACACTTTCTATACTTTTCAAAGAGCATTTCCTTTTCCAAGGTCTCTAGTATAGTTCTTAGATGCTCCTCATGATCCTACTTAGTTGTGGTGTATATTAAAATATCATCTATAATGACTACCACAAATTTTTCTTGGTAATATATAAAGACTCTACTCATCAATTCCATGAATATTTTTGTAGCATTAGTGAGTCTGAAAGGCATTACTATTAATACATAGTGCATGTATCTTATAGGAAAAGCAGTCTTGGGGATATATTCCTTCTTAATCCTTACTTGATAATATCCTGACCAAAAATATATCTTGGAGAAGTATTGTTCTCCACATAGCTGATTGAACAAGTCATCAAGTCATGGGAGAGGATACTTGTTCTTTATCATGATTTTCGTAAGCTCACAATAATCAATGAAAAGGAGCGTTGATCTATCCTTCTTCTTGATGGAGAAGACTGGTGCACCCCATGGTGAATCACATAGGCATATAAACCATTTATCCAAATTATCTAATAGTTATTTTTTCAGCTCCTTAAGATTCACAACATCCATTCTATATGGAGTCTTGGATATTGTAAATTCCCCAGGTATAAGATCAATTGAGAATTCAATATCTCTTCTATAAGTAAGACCATACAATTCCTCAAGAAACACTTCAGCTAATTCCCTCACAATAGGCATGTCTTCAAGGATTGTTGCCTCCTTAGACTCAATCATCTGAGCCAGATACGCATGCTTATAGGGTAGTAATATCCACTCTTGAGATGATGTGGCTAAAGAAGATTCATCTTCCTCATTGCACTTGTACAGAATCAGGGGTCGATTCTTCACATGGAGAGTAATTTCCCTCTCACAAAAATTTATGATGGACTTATATAAGGAAATCCAATCCATGCCAATAATTGCATCAAATTCCACCAGAGGGAGTACGAAAAGGTTCTCCGGGAATTTCAATACACTGATTGAGATTCAAATGGATAATTACTCTCCTCTTTCACAACCGTGGGTTTTCTTTTTGGCAGTTAATGGCTAGGTTCCATTATCTTTCAAACCTAAATCATTTCCTTGTCCCCTTCATGAAATTTCCAGGGTTCTTCCATCCACACCTTTGGCAAGTGGTGTGCTAGATTTTCTTATGACCATTGGATTTATCCATCAGACTGCTAGAATTGAAGTCCACCCTACACTTCATATCCCCATGATACCCTTGAGGTTCCCTGACCTCCATTTCAAACTTGAGGGCACATCAGACAATTTTCTCACAGATTTCATAGTCGCAGATCGCCAGGGCTTTCCCCATGCTAGGTTTCATCCCACTAAAGAAGCAGTCAAACTTACATTCGGGGGTAACAACAAATACAGAAAGTGTATCATGCAATCCTTGTGATATTTTCCTCGTAATCTCCAAAAAATAATTCATCTTTTTGTTTATGGTCAAGGAAGTCCCATTCTATATTAAGCTGGAGGGTGTGTGGAAAATATGTATCAAAAAACATCTTCAGGAAATCCGTCCATTCAAAAACCTTGATCATCTCCCCAGGCTTCGTATTTTTGATCAATTTCCACCATTGAATGACTTCACCCTCCATACAATAAGAATCCAGAAGAAACTTCTCTTGTTTGGAACATTGAAGGATGAATAATATATTTTCAATGGAGTTGATCCATTGTTCAGCAATTGAGGGATCATATGATTGATTAAAAGTATGAGGCCTTTGTCTCATGAAGCTCTCTATAGAGACTTATTATTTTTTAGGGGGTTTGAACGGTCCTCTTGTCTCATGTTTCTATTAAATTCTTGATTTAACTGAGATATTATCATAATAAAGTTTGCGATTCTTGCTCCCATCAGATTGGGTATTTTATTAGAACAATCATCACATTGGTCTTCACATCGGTTGTTAGCTCGAGTCCTCCCATTACTGGCCATTTAATGGAATAAAAGGAAACTTAGGGGTAACACATAAAGGATAATATAAAAACATATGACTTATAAATAGCTTTTATTTCCTTAACTTATGAATCTAGAGGATTCAATCTATGTTATCCATGATCTACTTGCTAACATATAGTCTTAACGGATTTTATTAATTCCCTTAATAATGGTTCATACTAATATTTTGAATTTACCAATGAATATCGCCCGAGAGTGTCATAACAAAGAGTGAAGCTAGGCTCATTGTCATGTACTAGGATATCTCAGGTCAAACCCAAAACTCCTTGTCGATGTTTTCACCCCAAGTTACATCTGTGCAAGAGCCGCCTCTACCTAATCGTATCGAGGCAAGGATGTATTTTCCTAATAAACCACTTACTCAATACCCACAAAAACATAGGGATGTTTTTATTAAACTTATTCTTGTCTCTAAGGCTTCACTATGGTTTTCTAATCCTAATCCCAAAAATAACTAGACATATCCCCTAATACCATCTATAATAACCCTTCTCTTTATTTCATACTTAAACATGATTTATTACATAAATCTTTCACTTGATACAATATATATTATCGAGAGGTCTAGTGTATTTGGGGCTTAGGTTTATTACATAAAAACTTAAAACATAGATCGCAATTTCTTATTGAAAACTTCCTTTACATGACCACTACATTCCCTTGTATTTAGCATTGCATCGGACAACTTGAGGACATGCATAAGAAAAGGGTGAGTAATAAATCCTAGTAATATAATAAAAATAGAATAACATGAGTAATATAGTACATGTTAGGCAATAGGCATATCAATGGGTCACAAGAGAAACATTAACATGAAGTCATGATAATCATAACATGGAAATGTGGAAATAAAACATAACATGGAACTAGCACGAGCCAAGGCCCATTGAATATGGAGCATGAGTAATACCTCATTGCACATTAATAATGAGTAAAAACTCATTTAACTTTTATTAGAATGAGTCAACAATCACTACACATGAAATATCATGATACTATACTTTACCCAATGCATTGGAGCGCTGTTAGGGCGCACCCTTCTTAAACATTTCATTTAATGCATAAGTGTGCCAAATGGATAATAAAACATGGATTAATTAAACATAGTCATTTATTCCATGATAAAGGAATGTTAAATACATACATTAAACTATATGACAAATATGTAAATGTTTATAAAGGTGAATACCCTTGATAGAGAAATGGGCATGGTATTCACTACACAATGACTTTGGCTTGGAAAATCACGGTGTAATTTCAGTAGAGTAACGACGTGACATAAGAACTCATAAAAAATGGTTTATGATAGAGAAAGGGGTGTCTCATCATATTTACATGAAATGGATAGTAAGGGGGTTATATAGATACATTTCCCCATAAACTTAATGGAATTTAGATGCATAATACAGAATAAATACTTAGATGAAAAAGAGGAGGGAGAAATCCCTCACGAAATTTTGGCATGGTAATAGGTTTACATGGGAGGAATTAATGAGTGATAAAAGGGTATCCCATCATCAAAAAAAGTAGGAAGTACGGGGGGTGTGTGAAATCATACCCCAAAATTTTTAATTATAAAAATGGCATAACAACTTAAAAAAATTGGACAAAAATGAGAAAAAAAGAAATCCCTTACTAGGAAGTGTGATTCCAAAGGCTTGGGAGAGGCCTGAGAGAGGATTATTGTGAGATAGGGGAGCCTTGGTAGGATTCCAGGGAGAGAATTGAAGTGGTTGGATGAAATCCAAAGGTTTTGATTCAAGAGTAAGTGAGAGTTTGGATGGGTTTATATAGGAAAGGAGAGGAAATTATTTATTATTTCGGTTTGGGACACTACACATTAAACTAAAACGAAACACAAACCATCACATGTTTTTTTCCAAAGGGAAGTGTAAAACCATATTATATGTGGAAAATGGCCTAAATTCTTAAAATAATAGGGTTTCATATGTGGAGGTGAGTTTCACTCTCAAGGATAATAATTTAAAAATACAAAATGTTTTATAAGTCTTAGAGGGTCCACTAAAGATTTGTAAAATAAATAAAACAAATATAAAATAACATTATTCTAATGGTAAAACATATATTGGCCGAACCTAATATTTATAGAATTTTATTACATCACTATTGGGTCATTATGATGTCATAAAACACTTATTATATTTAAACGGTATTTAATTTTTACCTAAAAATTCGACTGTTTTAGAAAATTAGGAAAAATTCACCATTGGATAATTTTGATGTCCTGATTCCAAAAAAAATATTTATTTTATCTTAATAATTTTCTAAATATGTAAAATTTTACTTTTAAAATAAAAACTGACATTTATCAAAAATTCATGGGTTTTGACAAAAACAGCTTTCAAACCATAACAGAAATTGCAATTTTATTCATAAAACTTGAAAGATCATTTATATTAAATAAAAATTAATTTATTAATAATATTTTATTAATTTATTATTTAATTAAAAAATCCATTAATTCATCTAAATATATTTTGTAGTTTAATATTAACTAAAAATACTATTTGTGCATTAAAAACTATTTACAAAGTAACAATAATAAAATGAATGAACATTATTTATACAAAAAAATGTAAATAGTCATAGTTCTAGGGTATTGTTGCATAACCTATTATAACACCCTCATAAGACTAAAGGGTAAGGTGTGCAATGGTGACAAACTCTTGGGGTGGATTAGATAACATCACTAGGGTGGTAATCTTTATTAACTTCCACTTCTCCCATAGTCGGTTCCGCTCAAGCTTACCTTGTTCAAGCTCAGCTTGGTCTTGGTTAAGAGTGAATCCCAATGATGCCACCTCATTTCCGAGCTCCGAAAAATGGGCTCCGTACGAGGAAAGTATACTTGATGAGGCCATCGTTTCCTTTGTCTGAGTAAATTAGATTTTTTAAAGCCCTATATTTATACTAATAATGTGATCATTGTTCAATGACTATATTAGAAATGGTAACAATTTTTAATGGTAGTTTAAAATCCAAAAAACCAATGAAGTTCACATTTTATATAACCATAATAAGACATTTAATTATATCAAGAGGAATTTTAATTAATGAATGTTTCAGTCATTACAATACCTAGGGTAAAACCCATGTTTCAGAATCAACCATGGTCTCGGATTTCCCATCCGAGGATACTTCCATTTTTTATTCCTTTATTTATGATTATTTTCTCACACTTGATATAACTAATTTAATATTTTTAATATATCAAAAATGAGGATCTTCGATCCCCAAAATCTTTTGCTGACTCAGGGTCTATCTTTATAAATATTACTACTAATATTATGTAGTCTTACATGAAAAATAGAGAATTATTATACTGTCACCAAATTTAAGTATTTTCATCCTAAAAATTGAAAACCTACTCATACATGTGAGGATACTGATCTAGAAAATAGGTTACCAACTCCCACGAACTCTCTTGAAGCTTCCTATACTATCAGAAAAAATGCACCCAAGGGAGAAAATTACCATGAAGGGTCTTCTCTTACCAGTTCTCAAGCACCACTGGGTTTCTAAAAAGGTAAATCCACATTCAATGTATAGATCATCCTTGTATACATCATACCACAAGTTATGAACATGTCTATGTAACCGTGAAATGTGGAATATGTAGCATGCTAAGTCTAACTATGGTCATTGGAATAAGCAGTAACCACCTCACTAACTAAATATTGAAACTATAAAAAGTCCCTTGAACCCCAATGATATCCTTCCATATCAAAAAAATCCCCATGACCCTTAATTAGGTTAGATATATCATAACACACAATCCCATTGTTGAACTCCTAAGGCCACCATCATCAGTACACATTAGAACTTGATGTCTCTCAAAATTCATGATCCAACCTTGGATGAACATCACCTTTCACTACCATCACCAACACCAACCCTAGTCTCACAAGAACTATCTCCCACTAGCTCTGACCAGTATAGTGGTGGACCACAAGGCCTCCCATATGTGAACTCAAATAGAGAAACACTGAAGGTGGAGGGGTAACTTCCATGATACTCAAAAATCCACAAATGGTAGATGTTCGTTCCATCCATTGACTATAACTAACATGATACCCCAAATATTATTCACTATAACCTTAATAGTCCATTTTATGTGACTATATTTTTGGGGGTAAAAACATGGTTCTCAACCACAATGGAGTCCCAAAGGCCTCCTTCAACCTTTTCGTAATTGTTTTTTATGTGAGCATCATGGTCTAAAATAATCTTAGGGGGAATTATATGATGCCAGACCTATCTATTTCATGACTATGAATCCCAAAATATCTACTAAAAGCTGCTCTAATATGGTTAGGATGTTGGCCAACATGTAATGTTAGTATAAAATAACTCATATAGTGTCATGAATTTCACTAATCATGAAATATCTATCATAAAACCTACAAGACACATCCCCATCACCAGTTCCATCTGGACACCATAGCCTTTACTAATATAAATGTGAGGCAACATTATTTTATCTTAGAAACATGCTACAACATCCTTCTCCACCAATTATTATGGAAAAGGATCTTGGTAACCTCTCTTGGGTGTACTATTAAGGGAAAGAAACCTCCTTAGCATATCTTCTCATAGAATGATTGGGGTCATCGTTCATCCTCAAACAATGATAATGTATCCCCACCTTCATTAAATCCATGAAGAACATGTACAATGGATATTTGGTCATACAAGATCTCAAAATTGATATAAAAAAGTTTTTCTCCCTGAATCATAGAATGAGAAGAGTGTTAACAACCATCAATAAGTGGTATACTACAATATCCTCACCATTAAGGGCCAACTGCAAAGTGTTCAAGTACTATTCCACTTTTCTCAAAAACAAAAGATGGAAAAAATTCAATTTTAGAATCTTCTGCCATGACCAAGAACTTTGTTGGAACTCATGATAACACTACCTCAACCTTTTTGGAGTCTACTATCACTCCCATTTCTGAGAATTCATATTCCGAATAGTGGATCTCTCGAATACATAACAGAATCTAGGAGTGATCCCGATAAATATGGCACTCTCAAATCATTTTCTAAACTAAATTAAAGTGTATTGAGTGATGCACTATTGACTCTGAGTACCCAAGGATGTCACTATAGAATACTACCATGAACCGATCTAGGAAGAGTTAAAGATACAGTTCATAAGTCCCACAATCACTAAAGGGGTGTTCAATGTGTCAGAGGATATCACAAAGAACTCAATGTTACCATAGTATATTTAGAATATAACATTAGTATATCTGCCTCTCAAACATGGAGCCGTTGATGACCCATACCAAGGTCAAACTCTAAGAAACACTTCTCCCAAAACCACTATTCGAATAACTAATCAATCATTGGCGGTGGATACTCCTCTCAGATAGGATCCTAGCTCGGTAAAATCAATCAATACCTAACCTCATACCCATATCAACACCTAGGTGAGAAACATAGGGATACTAAAGAAAACACATTAGTCCATATGAATTCCTAACTCTTTAGATCCTCTAAATTCACCTTCACCTCTCATAGCTCTATAGGGTTATTTGATATGCTTATGAAAATACTGGTCCATCCCTGGGTGAATGATTATAAAAAAAACCCTCAATGGAGGTAATCCTGGTACATCATCAGAGGATATTCCCTCACACATCACCAACATCATAGGAAACTTAAATCCCATTGCATCTAGTATTCCAAGGGTCTTAGAAGATGATAGAAAATCAACTATATATTCTTATACAAGAGATCATCCTGCTCTATCTAGGATTACATCTCACCAAGAAAGAAAAATCCAACCCACAACTTGAAAGCACTATAGACCTTACTAAAAATAGTCATCTGAGCATGAATGTTTTGAAACAATTCCATACTAAGGAGAAATTCATTGGTTGTCATAGCTTCTATGGAATGATTTCACATGAGGCTCTCCCTCCTCACAGAGTCAGGTCACACTGTCGGAAGAACTGTGCGATCATTCATCCTATTTTCAAGATCCTCTGAAATAAATGGTAATTATATAAAGGCATCGCTAGTACTAATAGGCCTTGAAAATGGTTTTTTGTTTAAGGAAATTTGGATTATGAATATATGACAAAACTGAAGTCGGAGTAGTGAAGACAAATGTTGTACCTTGAACCGCTCTTCAAGATTCTATTCATAAGCTCCAACCATATGAATCTATAATTTACCCTATACCACCCAACTCTTTAACTAGGGATCTCTCTAAAACATTAGAACATCAAAATATACTCAACAATATAATTCTAAGGAACTAATCCACAAATCCTTGACACAATCTTCTTTGGGTGGCACTGACTCACCTTGACATTATTAAATCACATCATAAGAATTCATCTCAGTATGATAAATTTCCCCTCTTCCTTTCATTCTCTATGTAATGTCTAGAATAACTAATAATAGGCTCCACCGATTCCATGAATCATCCCAAAGAATTTTTTCCACTAGGACCACCATCAAGAGGGATCCTATCCAAGAATGAGTTTTTCAACATTGGAGCATGCTAGGCCTATACAACATGAGAGGGGGAATTGGATCACAATGAATCCTGGAAGGTCTCTATCTCCAAAACCCAAGATGCATAAAAACATAAGTTCATCATATGTTGTTACCACCATAACCAATTTATGATCTTGGGATAAGACTGTTTTCAAGAAGAACCATCATGTATGTTGGGGTCCACACATGTCAAAAAACCCAAACCACCGCCTCGAGCGAATCCTACACTACTAGAGGGTATGAATTTCATAAAAACATAGTGGTATTTATAGTTTTAACTTGTATAAAATTATAATAATATATATATAATCATCTTATGTAGATAGAGACATAAAATGCTCAATATGTGGATAGTTATCTACCTGGACCACAAGAGGTGGGTCTATGCACTGCTTGATTAGTTGTAGTACTGCTCACTGTCCTGCTAGAGGAAAAACCTCATGAAGGGGTCCTTGAGCAACACCCTCATCACTCAACTAGTCATATTCATGAAACTACCACAAAATAATAATTTGATTTAATCATAAAGATATCTTGAAAGTTATCATGATGTACCAATGTCAAAGAGAATACATTGGGAGATGAATATTTAAGGATAATCAAAGTAATAAATTATATATTATTCATGTACCATTTTTCTCTACAACCACTATATTAGTATTATAAGTCAAAAATCATGTAGCTAGATTCTAGGTATATGGATACACTGTCTTCCACAGCAAAACTGTGTTCCCTAGCCTAAAAGACACTCTTAAGATACTCTAACACCATCCCCATAAGTTCCCAATGAATCCCAAATATGGGTCCGTATCTACAACGGTCGGAGGATGAAACATCTTTGATACCACTCTATCATGACCTGACTCATATAATCCTGCATGGATGGTGGTAATATGAGTGTGAAAAAACCCATGACCACATTCAATAATCCATGGGATGGTGACAACCAATTAGTAGGAATAACCTTTAAATGGGAGGCCTTAGCCTATATTACTTGTATGCACACACACACACAACAAAATATACAAAACAAGGAAGAAGTTTAATAGAATACCGAACATTTAGAGTGAAAATATTTTATACAATAACCATGAGGAAATACATATCAGAGTACAAAAACGTAAAAAATCACCTAAGGTGGAAAAAATACATTCCCAACTTGAAATATATGGGGGAAGCCCAACATGATAACAACTATAAAGAGTAGAGAAGGGGAGTGCCTAAAGAAAAATCCCAGAGTTCGACCAATAAACATGGTTAGCTCCACCATATTATATTATTCTTCACCAAACTATGTCCACCATAGTCAATTCTATTTGGTCTAATGGCTTCATAAGACACAACATGTGTGGGAAAATCCCATTAATGGGTGAATATAAACATACCCTGTAGGACACCCCAAAATCACAGAACAAAAATCATTAAGAAAGAGTAGTCATCTCATCAAAACCAAGACACGCCAATAAGAATATGAGATAACAAACATAACAATAACCCAGATATGATCAACAAGAAGCCCAAATGATGATTGATAGGGGATCCCCATCTCCACAACCAAGCTAAGAATAATGATACAACCTGAATCTCAAAAGGCCAATCACCAATGCTCATCATCATATGCAACCTATCTAGAATCTATGTGGAGGGGCCCAAACCTTTCCACTAGACTCCATTATCGAGGGTGATAAAACTCTAGTGAAGTAATCACTCCTTATCAAAGCTCAAAGAGGGGGGAAACCACTCTGTAGATAGAGGACATGTGCCCTACTATAGTATGGTAGAGTGATGACTCGACCTGTATAAAGAGAATGGGGGAACAACACCCTAGTCAGATAGGGGAGTGATGACCCTAACATTACTATGAACACACATGATCACTATTATCAATCAAACATATATAAAAGTACCATCATACTCATAACACCTAAGGGAATACCTTTAATTTCTGTAGGCCCAAATATGAGTATGGAATAATCTTCAAGAATTCACGAGTCTCATCATCGATCTGAAGATTTTAAACTTAAATCTGCTGGTATGCCACCAAAAAAAAATATGAATGGAAATATAGATTATGACCCTATGATACTCATGAAAAAACACTCAAGTTAGGTTATTTGATTCTTTAAAATGGACACTTTGTGAAAGAAAATTCATTTCATCATAATATGTATGTATGTCGCTTCATGGGCCTGAGCCATGAGTCAAAATAAAATATCTAACACTGGTCTTGAATCCGCCATCTTGATTCCAGGGTTATGATGCTATAAAAGTATCATTAATCTACTATCATATGAATAAGTTAACAGGGAAAAAAGGATGAATAATAATAATAACAACATTATTATTATTATATATTATAATGGAAAAGGGGCCCTCTCCCACCCTTTTTAATTCCCAAATTGTGTGCCCTAGCTCTCCTATGAGATTCCTCATTTTTATTTTTTTATTTTGTTATATCTCTAGAATTATCTTATTCCCTAAAGAGACCCTAAATAAACACACCATCACCATTCACACACAACCACAAACATTCCTTGTTAGCAAGCTCTAACCCTAAGAAGCATACCTCATGTATTTGAGCCACCATTACACCCTCTTTCATCGGATTCCTTTGACACATAGTGTGCTACCACCCATAATTTTTCTCACCATTGTATCTTAAACCACCACGTGGACCAACCTACGGGAACACCGCTTCCCATGCCTCATCGGGCCCATAGAATAATTGGTGGCTGGATTTCATCCACTCATTACACAAAATCATCATCCACTTCTTCCTAAGAGTGATCCTCTCGATACGTATTGTAGCTCCACTATTACCCTACCAGTCATTGGATTTCCATTTCCATTTCTACAGATTTGTTACATCTCTAAAACATGACAACTAACTCATAACCATGATCTGTTATCTCAACAGATGAACAAAAAATACTTTAATATCCTGATTATTATTGAATCAACGACCAACCAAAATAATGATGATGAACATCAAGAACATAGGGTGAAATAAACTCAATAAAAATCAAGCCTAGATTAATGGCCATGTTTGTTTATCCATCATTGAAGGAATCTAATGAACAGGGTTTTGAAATCCATAAGAATCGATGAAGATAAATTGATCTCAAATTCTTAGATCTAGGAAAAGGAAAAAGTCATTGAAAAACCAAAAAAGAGGGATTCAATATTTAATTTAGGAGGTTTTAATTCATGTTAATATAAAATTATAAGTCGGGATTAAAAAAACCTCATACAAGGATAATGTATCGATCATTGGAGATGAAAATTCTCAGTATAGATTTTTTAATGATTTGTTTTGTATTAATTTTTCATCTTGTGATTTTGATTAATCATCATCATCGATAAAAATTATTGGTTTCTCACTACCAAGGAGTATCTCCTCTTAATTATCTCTAATATCACAGGGTTATACATAAAAACCTATAGTTTTTCCATAAAACTTTTTAAATATAAGTGAAATTAGGATTAGTTCATTTAATTAATTAAGTAATTAAATTAATTAACCCCTGCCAATGGCTTCCCACAACCGATCTATGAAATCCAACCAAATTCAGTTCATTAATAGTGTAAACCAAATGTTATAGAATTATCCATGGTATCTGATTTTGCATTTTAGTCATTGTTAGGGATTTATTCCTTTATTTCTAATAAACTACTCATGCATGATATAAATAGTTTAATATTTTTAATATATCAATAGCAAGGATTATAGTGCCCTAAAATCTCACACCAAATCAACATATGGATAATGAATATCCCTATAAATATTTCAATGTCTTACAGAACAAAATAATAGTATCTAAAAATATATTTTTTTTATTCAAAATAAATGAAAATTTAAAAAAACCAGTATTGTTCACTATTCATTAAAAAATCAAACTTTTTTAGAAATGTGCCAAGATTTTACCCTAAAATAATTTTGATATGATAATTTCAAATATTATATCCTTTTATAAAATTAAATTTCTAGAATTTATATAAATTTATTATAATATTCATTAAAAAAACCATTTTGTAGAAAATGTAATTTTTAAGAATAAAATGACTTTACTTAAAATTGAGTGATTATTTAAAAACAATTTATCAATAAATTTTTATTAAGTTGGAAATTTATATATTTTTCATTATGTGGTTAATCATATTAATACCTTTAAATTTAATGACTAACATATAATTGTTAAATTTAAATATTTATATTGAATGGTTCATTTAAGATTGGTGTTGCGTGTTTTATATGCCATCGATAATAGTGTTATTTTAACATCCCTGGATATTAAATTCTCCCACTTTAATAAATTGAATCCTAAAAATATTAACATGAAATTAGTAATCAAGGGATTTAAATTTTAAAATACCATTTTTGAAATCCCATACCGTTAAAAGGGTTAATAAAACATTCTTTTGAAAATAGGAAAAGGGAAATGAAAATTTCATCTAGAATATCACATAACTAGGTTTCCAAAGGAAATTGAAAAAATATATATAGAGGAAAAACATAATGATAAAATAATTATAGAGGGTGATAAAGAACATTGATAATAGGAATATAAATGATTATGAGAAAGTGAATTACCTCAAAACCATAAATCAATGAGGTGTGAAAACGACCATCAATTTATTAGAAATAAATGTAATAATATAATTTTTTTAAGATCCTTTTCATAGATTTGAGTAATTATTTTAACATCATGAATAAGAACATAAAGAAATATACTTACATGATTTGTATAATTTCATCCTTTAATAAATTTCCACCACAATATCATGTTTTTATACAAATGAGTATCCAAGAAGAATTTTTCATTCATAAAGCACTAAAAAAACTTTTAATGGATTATAGGATCCCAGAAAGATAATAATTTATTCCTTCCATCATTATATATTAACAAAAACAAAACTAGTAAGCACAAGGTAAGATAATATTGAAAATGTATAAACTTTCATATGATGAAATAACACATTCCTATCTAAAATTCAACAATAACAAAAATGGCTCAACATAGGTACTTTCATAAATAAATAACCTTATTTCAAAAATAAACTCCATAAAATCAACATTACATAAATTTTTAAGCTCAAAAGTTATCTCATACCTTTCAACATACATACCCAACAATTTAATATCATTTTTCTCATATAATCCCTCACATTAAACCACATGATATACCTAAGGGTTACTTATACCTTAACCCCAAAATTATAACCCCATAATATCTTTAATCAAAATGATAAATAACTATATAATCCTATAATGTAGTAAAAATTACCAAAATATCATGAAGCATTTTTAGATAATAAATTTAAATTTAATCTTTATCTTTATCATAAAAATCTCTAAAAATATCATCTTCCTAATGAATCACTTTTCAAAAATAAAGATTTTCCGTACCCCATTATCCAATAGACCAAAATTAACTTAAAATAAAAGCATATATTGACCCAAAGTGTTATTTAAGTATCAATTTATTATTCTTCCAACACCTAGTAAAAGTTTCAAATTGCCTCAAAATCTCATAAATGAAAACCTCACAATGGCTTTCTATACCTTTGAACATATTGTCAAACATTAACTTATAAAACCAAAATGATATCTATAACATTTAATTTAAACTCAAAAGAAAACATCATAGTCCCCAAAGTCATATAAACATTTCTTTGATAATAACTGTAATAGCCTCAAACCCACAATCTTAAACCTGATGCTAAAAACATAAGATTTACATTTCTATTTTTGATACCAATAAACATGACCAAATTTAATACCTTTAAAATATAAAATATCAATCTAAAATTATAGATCACTTATATAACTGAGGTCCTTTTAGGTTTATGGTTTTAGTGAATCAGGGAAAACTCATAACAACTTGGACACATAAAAAACCGGTTCATAAAGATCTAAATCATATCTCACCAATTTATTCACATCTAGTAACCTTATTAGGTGTAACATACAAAAAAAATTAACTCAAAACCAAGAGGAATATAAAAAAGTATAAGGTTGAGATAAATTTATCAGTAAGGGAAAACCTAAGAATTAAAAATTGGATAGAATTAGTGATCATAAGGTGATTATAACGTTATGATGATATCATTATGGTTCATGAGAATAACATAATATAACTCAAACCCATAAAAAATTGGATAATAAAACATATTACATGGAATAAATATTTATAAAAGGAAAGGGTCACGAGAATCCATAGTCATGCTTTATGTGACAATAATATTGATCAAAGGAACCACTAAAAAATCATAGCAATGATAGAGAAAAAATATTGGTATCTTGGAGAATTATATTCATATAACCCTTACAAGAAACCTTACATGTATGATAACCTTATAGAGTAATACCCTTAATCACTTAGGAGTAATTTTTGAACCTTTTTACTTTATTTTATCTTTGGTCTTACTTATATTTAGTCAACTCCATCATCATTACCCAATGCATAGAGAGATATATTAGGTTCACCCATACATATAAGTTGTATTGGTATCACCAATTTATATAAGTTATATCAGTATCACCTATTCATATATCCATATCAAGCTCACCCCTCATAATATATAATTTCCATATACCATAAATTAATATAATACATTTAATATTACACTTTTCAATATAATAATAACCACCATTATTTAATAGATTGATTTACCCATATCAAAAAAGTATTCCATGAAAGTATCTTTTAAACCTTAGTAATACTCCTAGATAAAGAATAAATATTATATCATTACGGAATATCCATAGTCTATTATATATAATCAAAATTATTTTAGTCATTTATGAATATAAATTTCAAAAAAATATGATTAAAAACATTCTTGAGGAAAATATCCGTTTCATTTTGAAAATAAATTTTAGAAACTAATAATTCACAAAATATTTTGGAAATAATTTTATTTGAATATAACATTTAAAATTAATAAATTTATCTTCAAATAAAATAATGGTCATAATGGTGGGATAATATTTTCAATTTTTAAACATTAAAAATAATATTTCTGTACAGTTTTTTGTAAAGACAGTCAAAAGTGACCTATGAAAAAAAATTAAGAAATTTCATTTTAAGTACTTTTAAAATATTTTAAATAGTCATTTAAAATATTTTAATAAATAATTTTAATTTATAAAACAATATTATTGAAAACTTTTCTAAATACATAGATATAGAAGAAAAATAATCCCAATCAATAGGAAGATACAATATCTATATCACTTACAAACCAATTTTTTATATTTATTTAATCAAAAAGGGAGGAAATGGTAATATATAATGTAAAACACATTCAAACATAGTTAAATAAATGAAATATTTCTTTAAAAAATGATAGTATATTATTTTTCCAAGTTAACGTTGAACATAAACAATCATGAAATGAATAGAGATCTCAACATAAATCCTTTATCACTTTGGTAAATTTTTAATCGAAAGTAATTAAATCAAATAGTGGGATATGGATCTAAACATACCATGAATTTAATTAATTAATATGTTAAAATTCATTCATGAGTTATTAAGTACACCTTAAAGGGAAATCTTGGGGCATGAAAAGAAGTTTGTCTCTAGAAAACAAGACTGAGACAAAGAAAACCCTTATAAAGGTCTTAACATTTTATGTGATAATTAATCCATGAGGTAATTATGTGTATATATGTAATTACATATAAAATAATTTTAAATATTGAAAAAATATATAATGTCACATGTAATCATTTCATAACAAATTCAATGAAGAATATTTATTACAAAATGAAAGGAAATTGAGTTAAGAAACTACAAACCACTTGGTACCTTTCAAGTCAAATCCCCCAGGATGGAATAATTAAAATTTTAACATAAAATTCCATGAATTATGAATTATTCACAATATAAAATTTAAAAAAGTCAATATATACACCATATAAAAACAATTAGGTCCACAACATGAAAATGTGCCTTAATATAGGAAAATTGAGACAAAATCTCTAACCTCAAGTCCATCCTTTCCATATATGTCCTTTAACTCATGTATAATAAACTTATATAAATTATTTTATTTATTATTATCATTTTATATGATAAATATCATATCCTTAAACCTTTTATTTCATTTTTAATTACATATTCAAATAAATAGAAAATTAAATGCACATCGGGTGTTCTGAGGATGTTCGATTCATAATTTCAAAAACAATCTATATATTGATTGTGGTCAAAAAGATATTTTTTACAAAAAACCATAATAATAAAAATTAAATAAGTATAATTTTTATACCATAATTAAACGTTCAAAATAAACCATTATATATGTTTAAAAAAAATTAATTATCCTATAATCATAGAGACTATAAGCCATATATACACATGGATAATGTTTCCATTTTTAAATGAACATGATAGATAGAAGGTAAGTATTATTTTATCATTAATGAATAATTATTATACCAAAAATATATGATTAATTATTTAAATATTTTATATATACCATCCATTTGATGTTGTGATGAAACCTAAATTGCATCACTTCGTGGTGGTGGTAATTCATAGGTATACACAAATGATGTTATCATTTTTGATTGGATGGAAAGGTAAGAAGATATGTGATATATAATATTTAAAATATTATAATTATGTATTTAATATCATGTAAATATATTAAATCCATCATTATAACCACCTTTGTGAAGTGGTGATGAAAAATGAATTACATCAGTTTGTGAGGCGGTAGTCTGCCTGTAACGACCCCCTCCCCACTGAGTGTAACCCTCATGGGCCAGAAATATGAGAAGAGAGATAATGAACCTTGAGTCCCACCTTCAGTAGGCCTTAGGTTGGTGACTAGAACTGAGGGTATAATAAACATACCAATGGGAGGCATTACCCTCTAAGAGAACACATGAAAAAGAGAATGATATGACAGACACCAACCAACTCCTTATTAGACTATAATATAAAAGTAATACGTTGTAAACATATGTAATGTCAAGAAAATACTACTACAACTGAAAGGGAAAACTGCAAGTAACAAAAGAAAGTAAAACAATAGTGACTATGAAGATGGAAAATCTCCTACAAAACTCCCAGCTTGGAGTAACTAGCATGATCTCTAACCTACTCCAAGTGACCTAAAAAACAATTTATATATATATAGAGTGAGTCTAATAGTATACACAATAGTATCCTCCTCATAACATCTGGTTCAAAAGTAAAGAAATCATGCTAAAGCACATTGAAAAACATGTAAAACAAACTCGTCACCTAAACATGTATACTGTATTCCCTGCCTCACCATGGATACTCTCACAAAGTATCCCATACAAGATTATATGATATAATAAATAATCTCAAGGGTACCCCGCTACCACTTCTCTAATAGTTTTATGATTTTCCCCAACATCACACGTCCTGAGTATCTCTCCCCAAAAAGGTTTTATAGCAGACACCTGGGTGAAGCATCGCAAAAAGAACCTCAGGAAACTCCCCACCACAACCACACCACCAAAAGTAACCAGGTTGTTTCTGGGATCCACCGCATCTCAAATAATGTGTATCATACATTAGCTATTATATATCAATCCATTACATCTCATACACCGAGTAAGGATCCTCAATCCATCACAACCTATACACGTTATACCTATAGTAGTTCGTAGGAGACTATATCCAAAATATATGTGTGTAAAATAACAAAAATCCATTACATCCCTCTACAAAAATATATGGGAAAACTAACCGAATTGCATACCATCACAAGTAACTACCAAGATAAGATAATGGGACCAAAGGGGGTAGTAATCCATCCGTCCTCCCATTGATATGTTGGGTAAAACACCCCCAAGGATCAGAATCCCTGAGGTGTCAGTTTCCCAAACTGATAGAGTGGGGTATCATATAGAAACACAAAAAGAACATGGTATAATATAGCACACAACCACTCTATGGGAAAAAACTATTCCTGGACTCAACTACAGCTAACACTTTTTGGACTCTTGACTTATGCTACTAAGACTAGATATCCTATAAGAACACAACCATTTAAAGAGCTAAATTAGGTTACTTTATATTTTTTTCAGTTCCACTTTACTTTTATTAATTCTTTAACCACTAATTAATCATTAATATTTACCACATCATATCCCATTACAATTCCAACCAAGATCATTTCCCTCCAGCCATAGCCAAAAAGAGTCCACAACTTCTGAGAAATATTACCTCAGCATTGAATTCCACCAAGCTCCAAAACCATGGGTTAACATACTTTATTAAATTATTTATTAATATAATCAAATTTTTTCCATAATTCTAGGTATTCAGAGGAAAAACAATAAGCTTCCAAATAAAAGGGCCTTAACACGATGAGTAGAAGAAGTACCTATTGATTGTTTTCCACCTATAGTTGGAGCACATTCCCATCTATCATCGAGAAGATAAACATGGAAAGCATGTGGCTTACCACACTTGTCTTTTCTTCATTTAGAAGAAGATTAAGTTAGACCATCTTCCTCAAGTAGTGGGGAAATTAAAGTAGATAAAAAATATCTTATTCAATAGAAACCAATTCAATATCAATGGGAAATACCAGCTTTAACCCATTCCATTATCCCTAGTGTCCTCCCACACAACCTCATGAATAAACCAATGCATCTCTCTACTCTAGTTGACAAATTATACCACAAAAAATAGGCCTCCCTTCCCCCACATACCACAACAGTCTTCTAGGAACACCTATCCTAGGCTCACACCACAACACAAGAAGTATGAAACAAACAACATAGTAATTGGGCTCTTGGTCCAAAACAAGGATCACACCACTCAAAAATATATGACTAACCAACAGATGAATCACTAATAGATGACTCACTGATAGATTACTCACTAATAGATGACTCACCTACAGATAAATCAATAACATATAACTCACTGAAAAATGACTCACCAATGATACTATTCACAGAACTAAAAATACTGTTAACAAAACTGGAAATTTTGAGTGTTGGGAATAAGTCATGTTGAACACCTAGAACACCTCAAAACCCAGATTACATCAATGGAATAGACCAAAGTGGTCTGAGACATTACATTATATACCTCTCAAAACATTTTCATCTTCAAAAATCCAAAACCAACCTCGAGAGTAAAATAAAATAGGGGCTGAATAATCACCCTTCAAGATACCTCTCAAGGCTATCACCACCAAAAGATATATACCGCTTCATCAAAGGAAAAACACGAAACCACGTGAAAACTAAAACTAGATCCTAACCACTCTTTTGGGGGAGATACTTCTCAAAAGAGAATAAGAAAAAAAGAAAAATACATCTCATAAACAGGAATGGTCTACAACTAAAAACAAACAATGATACAAGAAAAGATCCAAACATAAAATAGCTTAGGGTACTGAGTGTGTATATACGACTCACATTCCCAAGTACTCTTTTCCACACCATTATGCCTTCATAAGACACGAACCAAGGGGATAACATTCCCACACAACACCTTCTCCTTGTGGTCCTAGATATTGACATGCCACTCCTCGAAGGTTGAATCATCATTAACATCGATCTCACCCATGTCGATGATGTGAGAGTCATAATGAAGATATTGAAAGAACAATGAAAAATGTAAAAAATCATGTATCCAGCTCATCTATGGGGGAAGTGCTACCCAATAAGCCATAACTCCAACATAAGATAACACCTCAAAAGGACCAACAAACCAGGGAGAAAGCTTACCACCACAACAAAATATTAAATTTCTTTAATGGGGAGTCACCTTCAAAAACATGTGATCAACAACTTCAACTCTACAGGTCTCCTCTTATGATCATCATAGGACTTTGGATGATCCTTGACTGCCTTCATCCGATCATTAATCACCTGAACCATCTCTGCCATATTCTGCACCTGTTCCAGCCCGAGAATTGCTAACTCTCCAACCACAGTCCAACCAAATAGAGAATGGAATGGTCAACCATACAAGGATTTGAACGGTTCCGTGTCTATTGTGGAGTGAAAACAATTGTTGTAAGATAAATTTACCATAGGATGTTCCCCATCCACGAACCTCCAAAATCTAGGACAGAAGAGCACAACATTTCTTCAAGTGTTTGGATAGTCTGTTCTATCTATCCATCGATCTGTGGATGAAAAGTAGTGATAAGGCATAGTTGAGAACCAAACGAATGATGGATACCTCTCCAGACCTTGGAGTTAAAATGAGGTTCTTGATTGAGAATTATTGTCCTTGGGACTCTGTGGAGTCTCAACACCTCCTCCAGATACTGCCTCAAAAAAACCTCCCCTATGATTGACTCCTTGATTTCTATAAAGTGGGATAATTTCATCAAATGGTACACTACAACCCATATAGTATCATAGAATCCATGAGCTTGAGGTAAACAAGTAAAAAAGTCTTTCGATATTTCCTCCCACTTCCACTGAGGAACATCTAACTGCCAGAACAAACCACCGGGAACATGGTGCTCAACCTTTACCATCTGGAAGACCAATTATCACGACACAAACTATGCAACTGCATTCTTCAACCTAGGCCACAAAAATAGACTCCTCAAACCTCAGTACATCTTTGTGACCCTAGGATATACAACTAAGGGAGATCTATCAAACTCTTTAATAACCATCTCACACATCACCAAAGGCACAAACAACCTTCCCGAAAACATAACCCAGTGTTTTTCATCCTCATAACAGCCATCAGGGTCCTCACCACAAAGTACTCAGTCTCTCTATACCACTACTTCAAGATACAATAACTGGGATTCATCCACCTATTTTACTAGAGATGACTTCACCTTCATCTGAAAAAGACAACCTCTGACCCCCGTGTTCTCCCATATTAATGTTTAAATGTAGAATGTTCTTCCATCACCCTCCATAAATCACCAGATTCATGCACTACATCACTACGTGACATCCTAATCAGTGCATCGGATAAAAAATTCCTCTTTATAAGTGTATACAACATTTCAAAGTCATAATAATATAATAACTATACCCATTTCTGTTTTCTCAAGTTAAAGTCACCCTAAGAGAAAATGTACCTTAGGATCTTATGAACATTGAAGACCATAAAACAATCACCGATGAGGTAATGTCTTTATATCATCATGGAAAACACCACTACCAAAAATTCAAGATTGTGGGTGGCATATTTACATTTTTGGGGATGCAAATACTATGAACCATAAGAAATGACCGACCTCAACTGCATCAAAACACAACCAAACCCCAGACAGAAAGAATAACAATAAAACTTGAATTTAACTCCTTCTTCTGGAAGACAATGAACTAGAGCATCGAAAAACTTATCCTTAAGATACTCAAATATTCCTAAAACTAATCAGTATATATGGGAACCTAATTTTTTCTAGTCAATGTTGTTAGAAGAGTTTTATCCCAAGAGAAATCAACTATGAACCTCCTGTAATACCTGTGACACCAAGGAAAATTCACACCTTTTCCACTATCTTGGGGGATTCCCATGAAACAACTACGTATATATTTTAAATATTCACAACTAATCATTTCTAGGATACAACATGCCCCAATAAATATAATTATCTAGCCCAAATATCACACTTCGACAACTTCACAAACAACTTTTGTCGAAGAAAAAAAATCCCAAAACGACAAGTAGATGATTTTTATTCTCCTCTTCAAATGCTGAGTAAACAAGGATTTCATCAAGGAAAACCACCATGAAATTATCTAGGAAATAATGGAAAAGAACATTCATTATCCCTATGAATTCAACTAGAGAATTCATCACAGCTAAAAACATCACAATGAACTCATAATTCCCATGATGATAACAGAATGCAGTCTTTAGAATAATCTCATCCTTCACATGCTTCTGATGATATCCTGACTACAAGAAAATCTTCAAGAACCAACTCTCACCCTTCAGTTGATTTAATAAATCATGAATATGTGGAAGAGGATAATGATTCTTCATTGTCACTTTGTTTAAGCGATGTTAATCAACACACAACCACAAATTTATATCATCCTTCTTTACAAAAAAACATGTCCACCCCACAACGACACACTTGAATAAACAAAACCAAACTATAATTTGAAGTCAAGATATATACAAACCTCTGGAAACTCAGAAGGAGACATCCGATATGGAGACATTGAGAGAGGAGACATGCCTAGCTATAGCTCGATCCTCAACTCTGTCTCCAATTTAGGGTGTAACGCCACCACCACTTCTAGAAAGACATCATGTTACTATTCTAGGACCCTAGTAAAAAATGAATTTCAAATATCCAATAAACTCGAAATCATATCATCCATCAAGGATGTGAAGGAAAAAATATGCCTCAGACCCATCTGAGGGTCTTTCTTGCCAACAAACACCACTGGATCTCTATCAGTGTCGATGAACTCCACCTTCCTCCTAAATAAATCCATGATAGCCTAAACTAAATACAACCATTCAATTTTGAGGATGAAGTCCTATGGTTTTATTCATAAACATAGACAATCTTCCCAAGAGTGGGGCTTCCCCAACACTAGCTCACAGTCTCTACATACTTAAAACATGTCATATAGACCTTCCAAATGGAATATTCAATGATATGGTCACTAGATTCCCCTCTACACTAAGTCCACAAGAATGGAAAAGGGAAGGATATTTTAAGGATTAGGTCTCCCTTGAATCAAATAAGGCATGTACCCAATTATAAAACAAGAAAAGCATGCCTCGAATGAAGCCTGGCTCGCCTGACACTGGCAATGATAATTCATGAAGCTAACCAAAACCAACTCCATGACATATATGACCTTGAAAAAGACCACCTACATGGATACACTCTACACTATGCAGATGAAAAGTGTCCTGAGGCTGTCCTCTTCCTACTCCATCTCCTCTCTGCTAATCTAAAACTGGTGCAACCTGATGCTGCTGCCTCGGCTGGAACTGCCTCAACAAAGAAACCTAAAGTGAACCACCTAACATAGATTGACCATTCAAAAAGGTTGACCATTGTCAATACTAATGACCTAGAACTCCATAATAAAAAAAAGTTTCAGAACTATTAGCATAGGTTTGAGAGCCACTACCTCTGGAAGAACGAGATACTAAGTGATGGAACCTACCCCGGCTGAACGAAAACTCTTCTTCCCTGAAAACCAAGAACCCAAGACCATAGATATTCTTCATGAGGAATCCTGAAAACATCCCTCTAATGATGATGAGGTTTTGGTTAAAATCTTCTCTATGACCTATGACCTTTCCAGCACCTCAAGATGTGACTTCAACATAAATGGGGTGACCAGAAATTTGATCTCTGGATGCAAAGACTCCTTGAAATACCTCGCCCTGGCATCCTCATTTGATAATAAGTCCGAATAATATCGTAAAAGGTTCCTAAATAAAAAAACAAACTCTCACACAATAGAGTTTTTATGTTTAAAGGTAATAAGATCCTTGAAACTGGATGATTTCACAGTCGATGAAAGAAACTCAACTCTGAACTGATCTCAGAAATCCTCCCATGGGAATGATAAATCCTCACGATCCTTAAGGAATAATAAATTCCACTATCTAATTTCCCCACACAACATCCTCACAACCAATGAAACCCAGTTCTCCTTTTGAGCACTGATCAAACTGAAATATATCTCAACCACTTTCAACCAGTCTTCCATGACTACATCTAAAACAGATCCCTCATACTTTTGCAGACTCTAGTGCTGAAAATATCAAAGTTACCTCCTCTATGTGTCTTTATCATTAACCTCTACTCTTTGGTGATTAGCTTGCACAATATATTGGACATCTTCTACATGAACCTGACGAGGACACCGACATGTAACCATACCTGTAAAAGATCAAATAGTTAGAGATCATAAACCTAAAATTTTGAAGACTTAACATTAATTAATTTCTTTATCTTATTCATTTTAGGCAACCATATCCCAAGGTATACCCATTCATACATAGGTTCAAAGAATAATGATGCAAGATCCTTTCTTATGTTTCTACCGTACAACCATTATCACTTCATTTAGTAGACATTGTAAACATAAAGGTAGATGCATCATATCATCGGGGGCCCTAAATACCTGTGTCTCAGCTAGTATCCATTGTCTAAAACACTTACTGTACTTGATTGACACTAATTCCATACCAACCCATGCAACCTAACATGTTCCTAACTCAAAACACTATACAATACCTCATCTAGACCTTTGATACCACTATGTCATGAACCAATCCACAAAAAGTGTACTCCTCCTAGGCTGGAAATGTGAAAAGAAAGATAATCCCCCCTCCCAAGTCCATCCACCAGTAAGCCATGATTTGGAGACTAGCACTAAGGGTATAGTAAACACACCAATCGGAGGCATTAACCTCTATGAGAACACATGAAACAGAGATAAATAGGACATACACCAAATAAATCCTTCTCAAAATAAAATATAAAAGAAATTCCAAGTACACAAATGTAATTTCATGCAAAGACTACTATAATTGAAAGAGAAAACTACAAGAACCAAAAAAAAGTAAAATGAAAGTGACAATGAAGCTTGAACAACTCCTACAAAACTCCTAGCTAGAAGTAACAATCCTGATCTCCAACCATATATATGTGATGCGAAAAACAATTTATATATAAATAGGGTTATTATAGTAGTATAATCAATAGGATCATCCCCAGAGCCTCTTCTACAAATGTAAAGAAAGAAAACTAAATCACAATGAACAACAGGTAAAACTAACTCATCACGTAAATAGGTATAATATGTTCCCAGCCTCACAATGGATACTCTCATAAATTATATCATTAAAGATTATATAATATAATAAATAATATCATGTGTACCCCGCTACCAATTACGCATTGGTTTTATACTTTTCTCTAACGTCGCACGTCCTAAGAATCTCTCTCTAAAAATACTTACCCCTAGAAACCTAGACGAAGAACCACAATATGTACCTCATGAAAAACACCACCACAACCACAAAAAATGTAACAAGGTAGTTTCTAAGAGCCACCAAGTATTTCATAATGTATATCATATGTCAGGTATTATACCTCAAGCCATTACAACCCATACACCGAGTAGGGATCCTCAAACCATCATAGCCTATACACGTTTTAACTATAATAGTCTATATGAAACTATATCCAGAATATATGTATATGAAATAACCAAAATACATTACATCCCTTCACCCACATATATGGGGAAAACTGCATACCGTGCATATGGGCACATGTAACTACAACGAGAGTAGAGAAGGTAAAAATGGGTTAGTCATCCATCTATCATCCCACAAGAATGTTGGGGAAAACACACACCTAGGGCTTAGAATCCCCAGGGTGTCAGTTTCCCTAACCGATAAGGTAGGGTAGCATATAGAAACACAAAAATTAGATGCTATAATGTATCTATCAACCACAATATGGGAAAAATATTTTCTTAGAATAAAATGAAGCTAAATTCTCTCACACTCCCAACAACCACTTCTAAGACTAGATATATTATAAGAACACAACCATTTAAAGAGATACATTAGGTTACTTATCCCTTTTTATCATTAAAACGTTTTGTTAATTAATTCTTTAACCATTAATTGACTATTAAAATTTACCACATTACATACCATTACCTTTACAACCAAGATCCATTCCCTCTAGGAATAACCAAACTAAGTCCATTACTTCTTAGATATGTTTCCTCGAAAAATCATTCAACCAGGCTCCAAATCCATGATTTAATATATTTTATTCAATCATTTATTAACAAAATTATCACTTGACCATAATTTTAGGTATTCTAAGGAAACATTCTATGCTACTAAACACACATGGGTCAACACAGTGAGTAGAAGAACTACCCTTCGAGTATTTTCCACCTATAGCAGGAGTGCATGACCATCCATCCTTGAGAGTATAACAACGGAAAGCATGTGACATACCCCATGCATCTTCGAATCTTTTGGAAGGAGGGTAAGAAAGACCATCTGCATCAAGAGGTGGAGAAATTAAAGTAGATAAACAAACAACATATTCAACAATAACCACTTTCATATCAATGGGTAAGCCCAAATTCAACCCATTCCATAATCCCTAGTGTCCTTCCTGACACCCTCATGCATAAACTGATGCATCTCACCACTCTAGGTGTCAATTGCAGCCACAAAAACTGAGCCTCCATACCCCCATACCACAATATACCTTAAGTCTTAACTATGCCAGAATCACAACACAACACATGTAGAATGTAACAAATAATATAGAAACTGGGATCTTGGCCATAAACAAGAAATTCATCCTTCACAAACAACAATCACTCATAACTACGAAGTATATGGAGCGTGGCCTTTACAATCAGGAGGTTAACTCATAATGATTCTAGGAATTATGTTTATCTCACAACTAGTTCTTTATGCCATATTGAATTAACTAATTCATTTAAATATTTATAACTACATCCATTTTATTATCATCATATCACAACAACAACAACCAGTTTCATTAAACCTGCCTCTTTATCTTTGTCCAATTAATTATCTATTAATACCAGCTTTACATTCTTTAACAATTTCCTTAAAAAACAACATGATAAACAAGAAAAACATATAAATCACACTATCAAGAAAAAAATAAGCAATAACATCACTTGGCAATTGATACCCATAATTTAATCCAGTTCAAATATTTATCATGTTAATTTAATCGTGATCGAGTGGATAAATCATGATAAATCTATGAATTCATAAAAAAACAATATACATGGCATCAATACCCTTCCTAAAATGGGTTCTGATGTTATTTCCATGAGAATGGTACAACACATTAGATCACGATCACCTTTCTCGTAATGACTACACCCAACCATGGACGCTGTGACACAACCACATTGACCAAGACCCAAGAAATATCTAATAGAAATGTGAAGATCACATTGCCTCACATGGAAAGGAGAAACAAGAGGAAACAGATTAAGGAAACTATCTGAACGAAGGTAGAATGTTCCTTATATCAAAGATGGATCTACACTTTTTGGTTGCACCAAAACAGGGGGTGCACATACACCAGGAAAATCACTACGGGGAAATGATCCAATGGTAGCATAATCACCCAAATCCTTGGGAACAAAGTTTCGGAGTGACTAACACTAAGTGAAAAGAGAGATAAGGACAAGTCATAAGTTATCTCAACCTTTTAAAAATCTAAAGGAAGTAGCAGTTTAAGGTACAATTTTGATTTCCGATTAAAGGAGGACATGGTCAAGACTGCGTGGATTTACCAAGTAAAGGAATACTAACTCTTAGTAAAATTAATATAGGATTTAGGGGATTATATTGTCCAAAAATTCTTTTAAAAGGATTTGAATTTATTTTACATCAAATAAAATGTAAAACTTGAGAAATTGTAGGAAGCTAGAAACACTATTCACATCTATCTCACTGATGACACAATTCACATTTGTCTCATGGATAGATGACTCACCAATAGATGACTCGCCAATAGATGACTCACTGACAGATGACTCACCAACTGATGACTCACCACTGGCACAATTCCTAGAATTGGAAACACTATTCACAGAACTGGAAATTTTGTAAAGTGTTTAGAATATGTCACGTTGACCTCCCAAAACACCCCAAACACCAAATTGTAGTAATGGAATTGACGGAAGAGGTCCATGCCATTACATAATTGGACACATGAACAATGGTTTTTTCTTATTTGATGTAAGTGGAGATGGATATTTGTTATGATATTAACCTGATTACATATTAGTATATGGAATATAGTTATGTTATTATTTAAGAATTTTAAATAAGATTTTAATGTGTTATAGGAGGAAACAACACAAAAATATTCGATCAAAAGTTATACCTTTTCATCAAAAAACATCATTTTCATTACACCCTAAGACCACTATGGTTGGTATTCTGCCCTAAATAATAATTATAGAACATAGTTGGGTTTACATTAAGGGATTTATGCTAGTAGTTTCTAAGAAAAAGTACACCAAATGTGTGAAGAAGAGTGGAGATGAGTCTCCCTTTTATAAATTAGGTGATGGACATTCTGAGAAATACATAAAGTATTAACTTAATAAAAATTAAATTTATTCATAATATTTATCCAAATTTTTATAATTCAATTAAAAAATAAAAATTAGTCTAAATAATCTCATCCAATAAAATTCGGACAAGTTTGTATTATGTTTTCACACTTATCTCTTTGTTTTAACCCCTCTTAACCAATTTTTCAATTACCATGAAATTAATGTTTTTTAATCATTAGTGGTGAAGAAAGTTAATATAAAAAGAAAAGAGACAAACATAATGGGCGATATTTTATATTTTACTCCATAACCTATTCACTTGGCCAAATAGAGTATTTTTAAGAATTTTAAATCATTTAATAAAATATTGTTTATTATAAAATATCATTAATACTATTTTGGATCAATTCATTTAATTTGAATTTGAAAACAAAATGATAATAATGGAATTAGATTATAATCCTTTAACACATCCCAAATATTTTATATGTATTTATACATTTTTTGTAAAACTGTCAAACACAAAAAAAAATACTTTTAGTTTTTTTAAATAATTTAATTGATTTTTCTACTCCTTGTACAAGCCTTGTATTAGCGTTGTGTAAGTATTTAAGTTAATTATTTCATTACTAAAAATTTAAAAAAATTAAAATCTTGAAAATAAATAAGTAAAGTAAAAAAATTAAACTTTTCTAATTCAATAAATTTGTATATTTAATCAAATCTATGTCATGATTAATTTTGAAATATGTTATTTTGTCTTTTTTGGACTTTTGCAAGCATTGAAAAAATACTTGGATAATATTATTGGTATATAACTTCAATATTCAAAACTCTCAATAAAAAATCATTATAAATAATATATATTTTAGAAATACTTAAAATAAATTTAATTCTCCATTATTATCATTAGGATACAAAATTTGACTTTTCTAATTTTACGCATGCTCTACGTCGACACTGTAAATTATTTTCATATTTCTCATGAAATAAATTATAATTTATATTTTTGAATTATTTTTATATTATATTTGTAGTATATTATCACTTATGATTCTTTCTAAAAGTTTAATAAAATTTCATATCATATTTATGTCTTGGAGATATCCTAAAATATATCATATTTCACAAAAACTATATTTTTTTAATATTCACCAAAAATTTAACTTCTTTATAAAAATAAAAAATATTCATAATATGATAAATATGAATATACTAATCCAAGAATTAATTTAATTTTATAAAATTCAATTAATATAAGTTACATAAAATACTTATAATATAAATGAGTAAAAAAAATGGAAAATGTGTTTTTTAAATATCCATTTTAAGTCCAAACAAGAACTTATACTAAAATATAGTATAATGATGAATCCAATGTAATTAATTATATTATTTATAATTAAATGAGTATTATGTTACTTTAAAATCAAATGGAACTTTTAATTTACTTTATTTATTGAAAAGAAATGGAAGTTTACAAAAATCATTATTTTTTTACTATTCATGGAAATATCAATATTTTTCGAAAAATAAAAATAATTCACCCTATGATAATTTTGATATAATGATTTGAAAATTGATTTTTTATCAGAATTTTTTTAAATGTTACATAAATTAATTATAATATTCTCTAACAATTAATAAAACATTTTTTTTGATGAAAACATATTTTTGAAGAATAAAATGACTTTAAAATAATTGATTGGTTATTTACTAAGAATTTATAAATAAATTTAAATTGAGTAATACCTTTATTTTTTTCATAATTTGGATAATATTATTCATATATTCTAATTTAATAGCTAGGTTATAACCATAACATTTAAGTATTAATATTTGATGGTTCTTTTACGCTTGGTGTTATGTGTTGAATTCAATATCATAAATAACATAATTTTATAATATTATTATATTACAATGTTTATTTTTTTAGAATTTTTTTATATATAGAAGAGTTAAAGGACAAACCATTCGAATTATAACCATTATATTATGTTATAATAACATGAATAAATTAGTGAGGACTATGTCCTACCATGTCTATATCCAATAATTTTTAATGTTGAACCATGTATATCTCATTGTTCACTAAAATTGTGTGATTTTTCAAGAGATTTCATGAAATTAAATATAATAACATTATTATGTTCAATGTTAAATAAGACAAGTTAGAATACTTCTAGTTTTTAATTCATCATAATATGTGAAGAAGGATGGTTTAAGGAAAATTATAGAAGTTATCCATTAATTTATTCACCGTACTATATAAAGGGAGTAATTAAAATTTGTTTTAGTGACTATATAATTGGTATATTAGTGATTTTTTAGTTTTCCTTCGATGACTTTTTAGGTTATTTAAATTTGAATTTGTTAGGAGATGATTCTAGTAATATATTTTTATATCTATTATGGATCATATTAATTCATTGAATAAAAGTTTTTTTTTCATAATTTATAGGAATAATTATATTATTTTATATGGGTTTATTCTTTTATACCTTCTATATTTGGTTGGGGATTTTTTTTTCATTTCATGTTATGGGTTTTCTCTAGTTATAAAAGGTAAAACATTCACTTTTATTTATAAATATAACAGAAAAATATATATCATTTAATGTAACACTATACTAGTATCACTTTCATTGATGGAACTCTAAAAGTGTATAGGGGTCTATAAAGTTGATGTTTTTGGGGATGAATTATGAAATATTAATGAATTTAATATTATGGCGACAGAAGGAAATCTTTATTTCTATAATGCACAGTTGAAGACATTTTTGGATAAAATTTTGAGGATTCTATGATTTTTGAGAAGTATATTAATTTTTTTTAGACAATATCAATCTCAATATTTTATTTCATAATGATCAAGATTAAAATTAATTTCATCTTGATGAATTTTATATTTTGTTGGTTTCATATTATACGAGGAAACATGATTCAATCAACAAAACTAGTAATGGTTAGAAGAAAATTTATATTAATAATTAATGAATAAGAATACATGTGAGGAGTTTAGTGAAGAAGAGAAAAATATATTTTCAGTTTGAGATTTTTATTTCCAATTTGATAAGTTCACATCTTTCATTTTAAAAATAGGTCAAATGGTAAAAGGTTCATATCATGATCAATAACTACTTAATTGTTTTTTGTAGATTAATTGGTCATTTTTTAAATAGTCAAGAGTCGAAGAAAGTGTAACGTGATTATGAGGATGAGATAATAGGGAATATATTTTGGAAACAATATTAAAAATTTAGTAAGAAAAAGTATCCTATGAAGTTAAAATAAATATATTTATATATTAAATAATAATATTAATTTTAAAATTATTGAGGAAGAAAAGTGTAATGATTGTGTGTGATCAAATACCTCCTCCAAAGATACCACAATGAGGGGAGAGAGATAATGACCCCTGAGTACTGCCTTTAGTAGGTACTGGGTTGACGACTAGCATCAAGGGTATAAGTGTATAGCATTATGTG
The DNA here is from genome assembly GCA_963277665.1 of Viscum album. NCBI lineage: Eukaryota > Viridiplantae > Streptophyta > Magnoliopsida > Santalales > Viscaceae > Viscum > Viscum album. The sequence goes on from OY728129.1 coordinate 284,635,574, forward strand.
AGGTATTACCCAATATAAGAAAACAATATCAAGAGATAGAATGAATCACCAAAAATAAACTCCACTTTAACTTTCCTAAGATAACTCAATTCAAACAAGAACATGATTTATCATAATTCATGTACCTTTCCTAGGTATCTACCCTACAAGATGTCCCACCTTACTTGGTTGTTCAATAAGCATAGAGTCCCTGTACTATGTCACGGTGGAAAAAATCCATTATGATATAGGGTCTCCCTAGACTATGTCACATACCATGGTCAACGAGAACTGTTTCCATACCAACACATCCAATCCTCAATGTGACTAACTCTGATCTTCACCCTATCTCTTATCTATCAGCTCTGATACCACTCTATCACACCCCCTCCCTCCAATGAAACTATAATGAGGGGAGATAGATAATGACCCATGAGTCCTGCCTTCAGTTGGCCCTAGGTTGGAGAGTATCACTAAGGGTATAAAAATTTCATGATATGGGAGTAATTAGCCTCTATAATAATATAGGAGTGCGAGAGAAGATAAATCATCCAGAAAAAAATCCAAGACATAAGGCCACATAAATTTCCATGATAAAAAATCAAACAATACAAACACACATATATACCTTTTCAATATATATATATATATATATATAAATATAATATATAAGTATACGTACATATATATATTGATACATATGTGTCTGTGTGTGTGTATATATATATATATCATTTTTTAACACAATTAATTTTTGAAACATTTAATTACAACCTGAGGCATGTAAATATACCTGTTTACGCACATATATAATATGTTGTAGAAAATTTAATCATGTTACAAAATGTGATATATATATATACACATATGTATATGTATATCTGCATGTACATATACTCATATATTTTATTTCCACATATATATATATATATTAAAAAGTTATATATATGTGTGTATTGTTTGATGTGTTTATTAAGACCATTTATATGGCCTCAGGTCTTGGAGTTGTTTATGGATGATTCATCTTATATCATAATCATATATTATTACAGAGGTTAATTTCTCCTATATCATTATATATTTATACCCTTAATTCTATTCTCCAATCCATGGCCTACTAGAGGCGGGGCTCAAGGGTCATTATCTCTGTCCCCTCATTTCAGTATATTTGGAGGGAGGGGATAATGATAGATTTAAAATGAATATGAATTATTACGTAGTGATTATTATGAGTAATTATTGATTATTAAGGAGAATTAAATAGAGTTATTTTTTAAATTATAGGAGGAATAAATTGATATAGAATTCATTTTGAATTGATATTATTATAAATAGAAGGCAATTATAGATTTACTAGATACTATAAAATGTAATGTTTTAAAGGAACATGAAATATTATTTAATTTTCAAAATCTTCAAATAGAAATGAAATGAAATTTACTAAAATTAGTTTGTAGTTTAAATGTATCACATTCTAAAGATAATAATAAATATGATGTACTGAAGTAGAAAATCTTATATGGAATTAAAAAATATGGATATAGTTACACAAAAGTGTAATAGGATGATGATTAGTTAAATAAGCTAATGTTTGAATTTATGAAATATTTTCAATAAGTTGGTGAAAGTTCAAAGGGAAATGATAAGACTTATGATGTATCTAATAATTTAAGAGATTATTCTAATCAATAAAATTATCATTATATAATTTCATAAAATATTGATGTTAAAAATAAAGATACTAAATAGTAGTAAAATGGAATGAAAAAAATCATGTCACCTCAAAATGAGAATCGTAATATTTGTAAGAATTTAAAATAGTGACATCAAGAAAAAATTGATACAAATGGTAAGACGAAAAAATAAATAATGTTATATAAAATATCGGGGAACATTTCAATGGAAACATAATATTATGGTTCACACAATGTATGATAATTAATGGTCTAAAATAGGAAGGACAAAATGTTTCATAATTAGGATATAAAATAGTTTTTTCTATAATATTTTAATTTTATTGATATTCCTGGTATCATAGGGGATATGGGAATATGAGAAGTATTTTTTTGTTTAATAAAATTTATTTAAATAATCCTATATATTATATAAGGTTTAGTTCTAGGGGGTAACTATGGTAATGAAACAAGTTTATAGAAAAGTTGATTTTTTTTAAATTGAATTATTTTCTAGTGTTAAATAATATTAATGGAATATTTTAATAGCATTGTGACTTGGGTATGTTATTCTTATAATTTTTACTAAAAAATTATTATAAATAATTTTCAATGATTTTTTAGGAATATAGAAATAGAAAATTAGAATGTAATTGAGGTAGAAGTAGGTTTAAATTAAACAAATAAATAAATTTCCACAGATAATTAATAATAGTTTTTCATGAAAAAATGTGATTTATGTATTATAAAAGGACATGGAATGTTCAAAATTGATTTTATACATTAGTTAAATATTGGTCACTAATAATCAAGTGGATTGTCTCTATAATGATAATAGATAAGAATCTTAAGTGAAAGAGTACTAGTATTGGAAATATTAAAAATATAACCTAATGAGGATGTCAAAACAATTTATTGAAAGAAGTATTACTAAAATATGAATATTTTTTTGAATTAATTGAATGATTCAATTTTTATACCTCAAGGATAGGGAATAAATAAAATATCATTTCTTGTAGGATAAGCTAAAAATATTATTATTTGAGTTTGAATGATAAGAATGATTTGTGTCATATAAATCTTAGTCACATTGGATAAAATCTAATGATACATTTTTATTGAGGAAAACAATATTCATGAAATTTCATTCATGAAAATAGAGATATAAAATTTTGGTGACAACAACATTCAAAAAGAAAAAATTATTAATTTTTTACACAAATGGGAAAATATTTACAAAAATCACCATTGGGGACTCAATCACTTAAACATATGTGGTCTAATTAAATATTTATAAAAAATAGAGATAATTTTTTAATTATTTATTAATTATTAGACCCAAAATAAGTTTAATAGTTTCAAGAGTAGTTCAGAAATGGAATATAGTTATTCAATTAATATTTTTCATCCAGAAAATTGTATTGAATATAGATATGAAAATTTTTAGGCTTACTTAGAGAAGAATGAGATTTAGTATTAGTATATTTCTCTATATAACAAAACAATTTGGTATATCAGAGAGTAATAATTCCATATTTATTTATTTTATTAAACCATGTTGTTAGAAAATGAAACTTATATATATAAGTTATTAAGATATCAGTTTGCATTAATTATCATTTCTTTTATATGAAACAGATTAAGACATAAATTTACCTAGGGTATTCTCTAAATTGAATGGGATATCACTACTATATAAAGGTATCATTATTTTTATAATTTTGATGTGATTGTTTTTTAACACTCATTTTATTGGTGTGAAATATAAATATTACATTCCAATGTTGATGGAGATCATAAAAAATGGGTTGGATATAGTACGATAAATTCAAAAAATATGGAATGTTTAATTAATGGAAAATTAGAGGAAAGTTATAGAGACCCGAAGCTTGACGTACATGAACATTACATTACTTTTGCGGAATACTTAGTACATAACAAAAACACACACACAAGGATCGTAATAGTTTAGTGTCTTTGGAAACTCGGAATAAAATCTTCTAATCGTGGTGAAAGATCTTCAACATCTCCCATAAATATCTTCCTTTTTTTTACCTAAAACCTTTCTTTATATCCTAGGGAAAAGAAAACATAAAAGGGTGAGCTCAAATGCTTAGTAAGGGTAAACAAAAGAAATATCAATCACATCGTATTCATAATAACATAACATTTTGGAAATCATAACCTGCAAAAGAGAGCATAATTTCATAACATGGGATAAATCATGGTAGTGAAATGTAATCACAATAATCATAACTTAAAACATGAAACTTTGTGGCATTCACACATAATCATAGAGAATCATTTCTTGTTAGTCAAGACTCATTGCCAAGACTATCTTAGTGGACAAAGTCCCTTTCTGAATCGAGTAACCCTCGTTTCAGTCCTGTTTCACTGAACCGGTATAACCTACCATTCCAGCCATGTCTATCTCATGAGATATAAAATCTTTACCCAATGCATTGGAGGGAGATATATGTCCCACCCATCTCATAATGATACCATTCTTATGTGTGCCACAAAATCATAAACCATACATCATAGCATAACCCATGTAATAAAAATGGGAATCTTAAACATCATGACATCATAAAACAATTCATATACGATAAAGGAATTCATAAAAATAATTCCATCACAATATAATCAAATCAATTTAATAATAGGGATAAAAATAGAACCCTTTATTATCTTAGATGGAAAATAATTTTGATAAAACACTTGAACTACATTCTTGAGGAAAATATCCTTCTTACTTCAAAACTTTTTCTTTTCTTAACATGTCATACAATTTTAAACTAAAAGAATTTGATTAAAAATAAACTTGAAAACTTGTAAAGGAAGCTTCTTTGAAATAATGTTTTAAAAATCCATTCAGGCCGTATAAGTTAAAAAAAACATTCTTCGTACTTTTGTCAGAAAAGTCAAAAAGTACCTCATACGAAAAACAACAAAAGATTCCTTTCATATCTTTTACAAAAAACTCATCGAAGGGTAAAATTGGATATAAACTATTGTATAAGGATGGAAATAATTTTACATATTGAGGTAACATGGATGTGGATGATAAAATACACCCCAGTAAATACCAAAGTAAAAACAATCTCGGATAAAAATGAGATTGTGATATTTCCTTTACCTTAGGTCCGACTTGCTTTGTAAGTGTCCGAAACTCTTGTATAATGATTTAAATCATGTTATTGACTTATTCCAGAATCATATTCATTGTTATTATATCATATATGATCCACTTATGACTTTATATTACCCTTTCTTTTGTAAATTCATGTTAAAGTAGCGTTTTGGGTAAAATCGTCTCATTTGTCGTTCGTGTTTTTAACTTGTAATTATTTATATGATTACTTAGATCATGATTACTTAATTCCACAATATAAAACATGATTTTTATATATATATATTCAGAATATACATATATAATAAATCAGTAAATGGAAAGAAATACACCGTTCATGGAGACGGTAGTCCGTACGTACGCATGAACGCTGTTTTCGTTTCCTTATTGAATTGAATGGAATTAAGTAGATGACATACATATAAATAATTCCAGTATCATTATTATGTCATATATTTCATTAGTACTTATTATATATACTTTATAATCATTCATGAATGGTTAATCATTGAGAATGAATCTCATCGCGTCGTGGAGACGGTAGTCCGTACGTACGCACGAGCGATGATATCATTCCCATGGTCGTGGAATTGTGTTGAAGTGTATGTATACTATTTCAGTATCAATATCACTTTATAATAATCATATATAGTTACTCATTACACCATTATACCAATCCAATTAAGGTGGTGACGGAAAATATATTACACCACGGCGTGGAGACGGTATTCCGTACGTACGCACGCGCGGTGATTTTATTTTTCCGTAGGATGGATAGAAGGTGAATTAGAGTTTTTTAATATTTATAATAACATATCAGTATATAAGAAATACTGATGTTATTACTTTATCATGAAACAACTAAAGAAGAAGAAGTTGAAGAACAAAGAAATTGAAAAGATCGGTAATGGATATTATCTCTTCTTTGAAACGCCTCTTTGAATCCTCCACCTAGGGAACTAAGATTGGTCTTTAAAGAAGACCAGGACCTCTAGGATTATTCTATGGAAGTGGAGAAGGGATTTTGGCAGGGTTTGTCCGAGCTTGAGTGCTCAAATTGGTGTGAGGAGGAGGGGGAGGAGGTACCCGTTTATAAGGGGGGAGAGGGGCACCTTAGGAATATCTCAAAATATTATTTTATATTAAAGTCAAAATCGGTTTATAATGGTTCCAAAGGGTATTATTTAGAAGCTAAAGTGGGGATGGGTCAAAACCCTATCATCCAATAGGATTTAGACAAGTTTATGGTATTATTTTAACCTTATCAATTAGATTTAACTCTAAGTTAAATAATTTAACTTTTACCGTGTCTTTTTGTTTTCTTACACTATATGGTTAATAAACTTACTATAACATGCCAAACGAACCCCAAATTGTTTATTATTAATATATATATCCTTATCTATGTCATTTGGCCGAACCTTAGATTTTTAGGAATAAAATAACAATTAGTAATATAATATTTTATTTAAAAACTATTTTGTGTCAATTTTGACACTATTTGATATATGATTTTTGTGAAAGTCATAACAGAATTATATGTTCTAACCAAGTTTATTAAATCCACACTAATATATCATAGTAAACTAGAAAATTAGTGTAATTCATAAAAAGTCTTAAATTACATTTATTTTGGTATTTATAATATCAATTATCTCAATATTTCATTAATAAGATAATTACTGCATCATCTTTCTGTCATAATAAATGATAATTATTTAATCCCTAAAAATTCTAAATAAATTCCTATGATGTAGATAATTATATTATCTTTCTGGAGACTATTCATGTTCGATGTTTCATGAAGTTTATCACTAGATTAAAATTATTATACTTATAAGATTTAAGAAAGTGACATGTTGTCACATTCTTTGGTTTTAATAATAATTAAATTATTTTCATTGAAAAAATTTAATTAAATTAATCTAATCATACCCTTAGGTGATATGGGTCGTTTTTTAGTCATCCAATAGAATTTTGACATTTTTTAGAGTAATTTTAAAATATTATATTTACCCTTAATTACCCGATTTACCTTTAACTATGGTAAATAAAATTTACCGTAGTTACTATTCAAAATTCCCAAAAATAAAAAGTATCATATTAACCTAATTTGGACCCACTGATTCCAAATATGGAATCCATTTTTTAAAATTCAAAACACAGAAGTTGTAGAAATTAAATTAAAATTAATCCCGTTGTCGAATAAAAACGGGTTTTTGTTTAAAACATTGCAAAAGATTGAATTGATTTAACTTACGAATTCAAGGTAAAATCAATGCTAATGACATACATTATATTAAATGGTAAAAATATATTCTATTTATACTTTAAAACCATTCAATATTATAATTTATCCACATAATATATTACGATGAAAAAATTTGTTTTTAATTAAAATATAGCGTGTTTTTACTATTCATTAAAATGTGAAAGTTACCAGAATAATATGAAAAATTTATCCAAAGTAAATTTTTATTTCTTGATTCCAAAGAAGAATTTTATTTTGTCAAATTGAACTTATAAACATGTCAAAAACCAGATTTAATGTGGGTGCGCCATCCAAAGGCGGCAAAACTGCATTTTTTGAAAAATATTTATTTTACCCGAAAAATTTATTTTGTTCTTATACCATGTTCTAGAAATGTGTGAGATGAATAATAATGTTATAAAATTCAAAATTTAGTTAATACTATTCATAACGGCTAGTTAATGACAATATTATAATAATATAACATTGTTTATTAAAATTCGGTTTTGCGTACAACACACGCTATCGAGGAAGGTCGCGATTGCGTGTAATGCAAGCCAAGTCAGGGTTGCGTGTTGTGAAAGAATCCTTCGTTGTTTCGTATAACAGAATCCAACCATATTTCATTTATACATTTAATATATATATATATATATATACTCAATGTTGCGTAGAATAACTATTATCAAAATTGTGTGTAACACGGTCCAAGAATAGTGTTGTGTATACTGCAAGCTAATACGGTGTTGCGTATAGCGCAAGGTAATCTTGGTGTAGAATACAACAAAAGACATTAATGAAATTAAAATAATATTTTTCATAAAATCTCGGGGTGTTACATTCTACCCCCCTTAAAATGAATTTCGCCCTCGAAATTTGTCGGGGTTATAAATGGTTTACTATTTTAAAGTTTCTTTGATAGAAACCCACATCGTAAAAAGGAATACCAAAACTTATCTTTAAAAACAAAAGTATGAAACGTAACAGTTACCCAAATAAACTAATCACTGGGTTTCCACATAGGTGAAAATATGGATATGGAAGAGAAATCTAACCATCATGTTCTGATGGAGAGTGGTAGACAACATGGCTATGGAAAAGCTAGCAATCACAAAGCCATAAATTTTGATGATCTAGGGTACCATCTGATTCATCGGATATAAGGGCACTAGGAAAACATTTTTGGTTTTCAAGATCATTTCCCTAAAGTTGAAAATTTTAATTAGAATAAATACTTACTTTATTTTGGTACAATCTCACTGTTGTTCGTGCCTTGAACAATTTCCACTTCATCTCTTAAATAAATGAAGTTGAATTTGTTATTCGTGAAGTGTTAGCAGATCATGTGATAGAATGACGGGTCATTCCACCTGTCTCAAAAAAAAGGTTAGCAAAAATTATATACATAAGTCGATCTATAGTGAGATTAATCATATATTGTTCCTAAAATGGACTTATACTTTATATATCATACTGCTTAATATAATAAAACTAGTTTCTACTAAACAGGGACTTCCTGTAGGACAGTGGTAGGCGATAAAGGCCAGTCGCACTTCGGTTGTGGGTTCGATTCCTACAGCCTTGTCCGACGCGATGGGCTGTCGCCCGTCCTGCAGGTTGTCCTTTTTCTAAAACTACATTACTATAACATCCCATCAATAATATCGAAAAAAACTTCTATCCTTAAACAATACTCACTTATGTCCAACATAATTCATTTCAATCTTTAGGCTTATCTATAATACTGCAGTCCACTCTCATAACATAGTGAAAACGATTACCAGAGATTTAATACCATTGTTGATCCCCATATATCATAAGATATGTTTTGTTGGTCACATTCCAGACATTCAAAGTCCTTAATCATGTATTCTCTTGAATACCTTGGTGAAAACATGAATGCAGTTTAAAGTTAACACTTTCCACATACCAAAATCCTCGAAATTCTATAGACTCAAACCATGATATCACTTAGTCCTTATATCAATCATGAGCTCATGAATACTATTAAACATTTCATTTTCTCGTTTTCCCTTCATTATGCGCATATCATCTTATTTCTAAAAAATATCTCAATCACTTTGAATACCACATCAATAAATTTTGCAATACTCAATGATACAACATTATTTTAGAATCCCATTACATAAACACTTAATCATTCCACCACATCGTTGTCATATTCAACATTGCCAATAGTGATCGCATGTGACTTCCCTTTGTCCTTTGCCTTCAGTGGTTGCTCATGTTGATCATCACTAACACTTGGATTAGGGCATTTATTAGCATAATTCCCCATTTCCTTGCACTTGAAGAATTGAAGTGTTGGTGGTGTGTTCTCTACAGTGTTTGCTCTATTCACATCATTAGAAACCCTTTTTCCATTACTTCGACACTCAGCTGCTCGATGACCTTCTTTTCCACACTTAAAACATTTTCTAGTCCCTTTAAGACAATCTCCACCATGCTTTTTTCCAGACTTTGTGCATAAGGAAACATTCATCTTCTTTTCACCATTATTCTGAGATTTCTCCTTGAACTCCATCTTTCATTTCTTGTCAAAACCATGAGATGGATATGTAACACCAACTTCCATTTCTACCTTGATAGCAAAACGCACAATTTCTTCATAGCTACTGAAGTCTCTTATAGCTAATGCCCTTCAAAGACTTGGTTTTAAGACACTGAAAAATCGATCAACTTTACTTTCAGGTTGGATGATAATGCCAGATGCATACCTTGCAAGTCTTGTAAAATTCGCTTCGTATATACCAACAGATTCATCATCCTTTTGCTTTAGTTCAAGAAACTCCTTCTCCATCTTTGTTCGAAGAATACGAGGGAAGTACTTATTGAAAAATAAGTTCTTGAACTCGTCCCATTCCATGGACTCAATTTCATCTCTTTGCCTTGTATTCTTGATAAGATTCCACCATTGATCAGCTTCACCTTCCAAACGATATACTGCTAAGATGACTTTATCATGTTCAGAACATTGAAGAACTGAAAATATCTTTTCAGTTGTACTGATCCATTGTTCAGCAACAAGTGGATCAGAAGACCCACTGAAAGAAGGTGGACGTTGCCTCATGAAGGACTCAATAGAATATTGTTCCCTTCTCTGCTCATTTGGAAGTCCAGAATGATTCATAGCTTGTGTAAGTATAGCAATAAGATTTTGCACTCCATCTCCCACAACATTTGTTTGTTCAGGAGGAAAATCATTGCATTGTCCATTGCATTGATCAACACGGTTCCTTCGGGTTCCAACCATCGTATAAAACCAAAAAAGAATAGTGTGAGAGGAAAAAATCATGCTAGAGAAAACAACATAATAAAGGGGGAGTACCTTCAATATCTAACATCTTAGGTTTAATTCTATGATCGTTAGCGTAATTCTAGTACTATAACCTATACGTATACTTAACCTTAGGGACATCCCTAGACATACCTTAGAAATATCTCTAGGGATCTCACTAAAGTTCTCGCATCCTAGTTTCCAAAGGTTGACGAAACCTTTCCTCTGATACCAACTATAGAGACCCGAAGCTTGACGTACATGAACATTACATTACTTTTGCGGAATACTTAGTACATAACAAAAACACACACACAAGGATCATAATAGTTTAGTGTCTTTGGAAACTCGGAATAAAATCTTCTAATCGTGGTGAAAGATCTTCAACATCTCCCATAAAGATCTTCTTTTTTTTTACCTAAAACCTTTCTTTATATCCTGGGGAAAAGAAAACATAAAAGGGTGAGCTCAAATGCTCAGTAAGGGTAAACAAAAGAAATATCAATCACATCGTATTCATAAGAACATAACATTTTGGAGATCATAACCTGCAAAAGAGAGCATAATTTCATAACATGGGATAAATCATGGTAGTGAAATGTTATCACAATAATCATAACTTAAAACATGAAACTTTGTGGCATTCACACATATTCATAGAGAATCATTTCTTGTTAGTCAAGACTCATTTCCAAGACTATCTTAGTGGAAAAAGTCCCTTTCTGAATCGAGTAACCCTCATTTCAGTCCTGTTTCACTGAACCGGTATAACCTACCATTCCAGCCATGTCTATCTCATGAGATATAAAATCTTTACCCAATTCATTGGAGGGATATATAGGTCCCACCCATCTCATAATGATACCATTCTTATGTGTGCCACAAAATCATAAACCATACATCATAGCATAACCCATGTAATAAAAATGGGAATCTTAAAAATCATGACATCATAAAACAATTCATATACGATAAAGGAATTCATAAAAATAATTCCATCACAACATAATCAAATCAATTTAATAATAGGGATAAAAACAGAACCCTTTATTATCTTAGATGGAAACTAGTTTTGATAAAACACTTGAACTACATTCTTGAGGAAAATATCCTTTTTACTTCAAAACTTTTTCTTTTCTTAACATGTCATACAATTTTAAACTAAAAGAATTTGATTAAAAATAAACATGAAAACTTGTAAAGGAAGCTTCTTTGAAATAATGTTTTAAAAATCCATTCAGGCCGTATAAGTTAAAAAAACATTCTTCATACTTTTGTCGGAAAAGTCAAAAAGTACCTCGTACGAAAAACGACAAAAGATTCCTTTCATATATTTTACAAAAAACTCGTCGAAGGGTAAAATTGGATATAAACTATTGTATAAGGATGGAAATAATTTTACATATTGAGGTAACATGGATGTGGATGATAAAATACACCCCAGTAAATACCAAAGTAAAAACAATCTCGGATAAAAATGAGATTGTGATATTTCCCTTACCTTAGCTCTGACTTGCTTTGTAAGTGTTCGAACCTCCTGTATAATGATTTAAATAATGTTATTGAATTATTCCAGAATCATATTCATTGTTATTATATCATATATGATCCACTTATGACTTTATATTACTCGTTCTTTTGTAAATTCATGTTAAAGTAGCGTTTTGGGTAAAATCGTCTCATTTGTCGTTCGTGTTTTTAAATTTTAATTATTAATATGATTACATAGATCATGATTACTTAATTACAGAATATAAAACATGATTTATATATATATATATATATATATATATTCAGAATATACATATATAATAAATCAATAAATGGAAAGAAATACACCGTTCATGGAGACGGTAGTCCATACGTACGCATGAACGCTGTTTTCGTTTCCTTGTTGAATTGAATGGAATTAAGTACATGACACACATATAAATAATTCCAGTATCATTATTATGTCATATATTTCATTAGTACTTATTATATATACTTTATAACCATTCATTAATGGTTAATCATTGAGAATGAATCTCATCGCGTCGTGGAGACGGTAGTCCGTACGTACGCACGAGCGATGATATCATTCCCATGGTCGTGGAATTGTGTTGAAGTGTATGTATACTATTTCAGTATCAATATAAATTTATAATAATCATATATAGTTACTCATTACACCATTATACCAATCCAATTAAGGTGGTGATGGAAAATATATTACACCACGGCGTGGAGACGGTATTCCGTACGTACGCACGCGCGGTGATTTCATTTTTCCGTAGGATGGATAGAAGGTGAATTATAGTTGTTTCATATTTATAATAACATATCAGTATATAAGAAATACTGATGTTATTACTTTATCATGAAACAACTGATGAAGAAGAAGTTGAAGAAGAAAGAAATTGAAAAGATCGGTAATGGATATTACCTCTTCTTTGAAACGCCTCTTTGAATCCTCCACTTAGGGAACTAAGATTGGTCTTTGAAGTAGACCAGGACCTCTAGGATTATTCTAGGGTAGTGGAGAAGGGATTTTGGCAGGGTTTGGACGAGCTTGAGTGCTCAAATTGGTGTGAGGAGGAGGGGGAGGAGGTACCCTTTTATAAGGGGGGAGAGGGGCACCTTAAGAATATCTCAAAATATTATTTTATATTAAAGTCAAAATCGGTTTATAATGGTTCTAAAGGGTCTTATTTCGAAGCTAAAGTGGGTATGGGTCGAAATCCTATCATCAAATAGGATTTAGACAAGTTTAGGGTATTATTTTAACCTTATCAATTAGATTTTACTCTAAGTTAAATAATTTAACTTTTACCGTGTCTTTTTTTTCTTACACTATATGGTTAATACACTTACTATAACATGCCAAACGAACCCCAAATTGTTTATTATTAATATATATATCCTTATATAAGTCATTTGGCCTAACCTTAGATTTTTAGGAATAAAATAACAATTAGTAATATAATATTTGATTTAAAAACTATTTTGTGTCAATTTTGACACTATTTGATATATGATTTTTGTGAAAGTCATAACAGAATTATATGTTCGAACCAATTTGATTAAATCAACACTAATATATCATAGTAACCTAGAAAATTAGTGGAATTCATAAAAAGTCTTAAATTACATTTATTTTGGTATTTATAATATCAATTATGTCAATATTTCATTAATAAGATAATTACTGCATCATCTTTCTGTCATAATAAATGATAATTATTTAATCCCTAAAAATTATAAATAAATTCCTATGATGTAGATAATTGTATTAGATTTCTGGAGACTATTCATGTTTGAAGTTTCATGAAGTTTATCACTAGAGTAAAATTATTATACTTATAAGATTTAAGAAAGTGACATGTTGTCACATTCTTTGGTTTTAATAATAATTAAATTATTTTCATTGAAAAAATTAAATTAAATTAATCTATTCCGACCCTTAGGTGATATGGGTCGTTTTTTGGTCATCCAATATAATTTTGACATTTGTTAGTGTAATTTTAAAATATTATATTTACCATTAATTACCCGATTTTCCTTTAACTATGGTAAATAAAATTTACCGTAGTTACTATTCATAATTCCCAAAAATAAAAAGTATCATATTAACATAATTTGGACCCACTGATTCCAAATATGGAATCCATTTTTTAAAATTCAAAACACAGAAGTTGCAGAAATTAAATTAAAATTAATCCCGTTGTTGAATAAAAACAGGTTTTTGTTTAAAACATTGCAAAAGATTGAATTGATTTAACTTACAAATTCAAGGTAAAATCAATGCTAATGACATACATTAAATTAAATGGTAAAACATAATCTATTTATACTTTAAAACCATTCAATATTATAATTTAACCACATAAGATATTACGATGAAAAAAGTTGTTTTTAATTAAAATATAGCGTGTTTTTACTATTCATTAAAATGTGAAAGTTACCAGAATAATATGAAAATTTTATCCAAAGTAAATTTTTATTTCTTGATTCCAAAGAAGAAGTTTATTTTGTCAAATTGAACTTATAAACATGTCAAAAACCAGATTTAATGTGGGTGCGCCATCCAAAGGCGGCAAAACTGCATTTTTTGAAAAATACTTATTTTACCCGAAAAATTTATTTTGTTCTTATACCATGTTCTAGAAATGTGTGAGATGAATAATAATGTTATAAAATTAAAAATTTAGTTAATACTATTCATAACGGCTAGTTCATGACAATATTATAATAATATAACATTGTTTATTAAAACCCGGTATTGCATACAACACACGCTATCGAGGAAGGTCGCGATTGCGTGTAATGCAAGCCAAGTCAGGGTTGCGTGTTGTGAAAGAATTCTTCGTTGTTTCGTATAACAGAATCCAACCATATTTCATTTATACATTTAATATATATATATATACTCAATGTTGCGTAGAATAACTATTATCAAAATTGTGTGTAACACGGTCCAAGAATAGTGTTGCGTATACTGCAAGCTAATACGGTTTTGCGTATAGAGCAAGGTAATCTTGGTGTAGAATACAACAAAAGACATTAATGAAATTAAAATAATATTTTTCATAAAATCTTGGGGTGATACATTCTACCCCCCTTAAAATGAATTTCGCCCTCGAAATTTCTCGGGGTTATAAATGGTTTACTATTTGAAAGTTTCTTTGATAGAAACCCACATCATAAAAAGTAATACCAAAACATATCTTTAGAAACAAAAGTATAAAACGTAACGGTTACCCAAATAAACTAATCACTGGGTTTCCACATAGGTAAAAATATGGATATGGAAGAGAAATCTAACCATCATGTTCTGATGGAGAGTGGTAGAGAACATGGCTATGGAAAAGCTAGCAATCACAAAGCCATAAATTTGTGATGATCTAGGGTACCATCTGATTCATCAGATATAAGGGCACTAGGAAAACATTATTGGTTTTCAAGATCATTTCCCTAAAGTTGAAAATTTGAATTAGAATAAATACTTACTTTATTTTGGTACAATCTCACTGTTGTTCGTGCCTTGAACAATTTCCACTTCATCTCTTAAATAAATGAAGTTGAATTTGTTATTCGTGAAGTGTTAGCAGATCATGTGATAGAATGACGGGTCATTCCATCTGTCTCAAACAAAAGGTTAGAAAAAATTATATACATAAGTCGATCTATAGTGAGATTAATCATATATTGTTCCTAAAATGGACTTATACTTTATATATCATACTGCTTAATATAATAAAACTAGTTTCTACTAAATAGGGACTTTTTGTAGGCCAGTGGTAGGCGATAAAGGCCAGTCGCACTTCGGTTCTGGGTTCGATTCCTACAGCCTTGTCCGACGCGATGGGCTGTCGCCCATCCTGCAGGTTGTCCTTTTTCTAAAACTACATTACTATAACATCCCATCAATAATATCGAAAAAAACTTCTATCCTTAAACAATACTCACTTATGTCCAATATAATCCATTTCAATCTTTAGGCTTATCCATAATACTGCTGTCCACTCTCATAACATAGTGAAAACTATTACCAGAGATTTAATTCCATCGTTGATCCCCATATATCATAAGATATGTTTTGTTGGTCACATTCCAAACATTCAAAGTCCTTAATCATGTATTCTCTTGAATACCTTAGTGAAAACATGAATGCAGTTTAAAGTTAACACTTTCCACATACCAAAATCCTCAAAATTCTATATACTCAAACCATGATATCACTTAGTCCTTATATCAATCATGAGCTCATGAATACTATTAAACATTTCATTTTCTCGTTTTCCCTTCATTATGCGCATATCATCTTATTTCCAAAAAATATCTCAATCACTTTGAATACCACATCAATAAATTTTGCGATACTCAATGATACAACATTATTTTGGAATCCCATTACATAAACACTTAATCATTCCACCACATCGTTGTCATATTCAACATTTCCAATAGTGATCGCATGTCACTTCCCTTTGTCCTTTTCCTTCAGTGGTTGCTCATGTTGATCATCACTAACCCTCGGATTAGGGCATTTATTAGCATAATGCCCCATTTCCTTGCACTTGAAGCATTGAAGTGTTGGTGGTGTGTTATCTGCAGTGTTTTCTCTATTCACATCATTAGAAACCCTTTTTCCATTACTTCGACACTCAGCTACTCGATGACCTTCCTTTCCACACTTAAAACATTTTCTAGTCCCTTTAAGACAATCTCCACCATGCTTCTTTCCACACTTTGTGCATAAGGAAACATTCATCTTCTTTTCACCATTATTATGAGATTTCTCCTTGAACTCCATCTTTCGTTTCTTGTCAAAACCATGAGATGGATATGTAACACAAACTTCCATTTCTACCTTGATAGCACAATGCAAAATTTCTTCATAGCTACTGAAGTCTCTTATAGATAATGCCCTTCGAAGACTTGGTTTTAAGCCACTGAAAAATCTATCAACTTTACTTTCAGGTTGGATGATAATGCCAGATGCATACCTTGCAAGTCTTGTAAAATTCGCTTCGTATATACCAACAGATTCATCATCCTTTTGCTTTAGTTCAAGAAACTCCTTCTCCATCTTTGTTCGAAGAATACGAGGGAAGTACTTATTGAAAAATAAGTTCTTGAACTCATCCCATTCCATGGACTCAATTTCATCTCTTTGCCTTGTATTCTTGATAAGATTCCACCATTGATCAGCTTCACCTTCCAAACGATATACTGCTAAGATGAATTTATCATGTTCAGAACATTGAAGAACTGAAAATATCTTTTCAGTGGTACTGATCCATTTTTCAGCAACAAGTGGATCAGAAGACCCACTGAAAGAAGGTGGACGTTGCCTCATGAAGGACTCAATAGAATATTGTTCCTTTCTCTGCTCATTTGGAAGTCCAGAATGATTCATATCTTGTGTAAGTATAGCAATAATATTTTTCACTCCATCTACCATAACATTTGTTTGTTCAGGAGGACAATCATTGCATTGTCCATTGCATTGATCAACACGGTTCCTTCGGGTTCCAACCAACATCTAAAACCCAAAAAGAATAGTGTGAGAGGCAAAAATCATGCTAGGGAAAACAACATAATAAAGGGGGAGTACCTTCAATATCTAACATCTTAGGTTTAATTATATGATCGTTAGCGTAATTCTAGTACTATAACCTATACGTATACTTAACCTTAGGGACATCCCTAGACATACCTTAGAAATATCTCTAGGGATCTCACTAAAGTTCTCGCATCCTAGTTTCCAAAGGTTGACTAAACCTTTCCTCTGATACCAACTATAGAGACCCGAAGCTTGACGTACATGAACATTACATTACTTTTGCGGAATACTTAGTACATAATAAAAACACACACACAAGGATCGTAATAGTTTAGTGTCTTTGGAAACTCGGAATAAAATCTTCTAATCGTGGTGAAAGATCTTCAACATCTTCCATAAAGATCTTCCTTTTTTTTACCTAAAACCTTTATTTATATCCTGGGGAAAAGAAAACATAAAAGGGTGAGCTCAAATGCACAATAAGGGTAAACAAAAGAAATATCAATCACATCGTATTCATAAGAACATAACATTTTGAAAATCATAACCTGCAAAAGAGAGCATAATTTCATAACATGGGACAAATCATGGTAGTGAAATGTAATCACAATAATCATAACTTAAAACATGAAACTTTGTGGAATTCACACATAATCATAGAGACTCATTTCTTGTTAGTCAAGACTCATTGCCAAGACTATCTTAGTGGACAAAGTCCCTTTCTGAATCGAGTAACCCTCGTTTCAGTCCTGTTTCACTGAACCGGTATAACCTACCATTCCAGCCATGTCTATCTCACGAGATATAAAATCTTTACCCAATGCATTGGAGGGAGATATAGGTCCCACCCATCTCATAATGATACCATTCTTATGTGTTCCACAAAATCATAAACCATACATCATAGCATAACCCATGTAATAAAAATGGGAATCTTAAACATCATGACATCATAAAACAATTCATATATGATAAAGGAATTCATAAAAATAATTCCATCACAAAATAATCAAATCAATTTAATAATAGGGATAAAAACAGAACCCTTTATTATCTTAGATGGAAAATAATTTTGATAAAACACTTGAACTACATTCTTGAGGAAAATATACTTTTTTACTTCAAAACTTTTTCTTTTCTTAACATGTCATACAATTTTAAACTAAAATAATTTGATTAAAAATAAACTTGAAAACTTGTAAAGGAAGCTTCTTTGAAATAATGTTTTAAAAATCCATTCAGGCCGTATAAGTTAAAAAAACATTCTTCATTTTTTGTCGGAAAAGTCAAAAAGTACCTCATACGAAAAACGACAAAAGATTCCTTTCATATCTTTTACAAAAAACTCATCGAAAGGGAAAAATTGGATATAAACTATTGTAGAAGGATGGAAATAATTTTACATATTGAGGTAACATGGATGTGGATGACAAAATACACCCCAGTAAATACCAAAGTAAAAACAATCTCGGATAAAAATGAGATTGTGATATTTCCCTTACCTTAGGTCCGACTTGCTTTGTAAGTGTCCGAACCTCTTGTATAATTATTTAAATCATGTTATTGACTTATTCCAGAATCATATTCATTGTTATTATATCATATATGATCCACTTATGACTTTATATTACCCGTTCTTTTGTAAATTCATGTTAAAGTAGCGTTTTGGGTAAAATCGTCTCATTTGTCGTTCGTGTTTTTAACTTGTAATTATTCATATGATTACTTATATCATGATTACTTAATTCCAGAATATAAAACATGATTTATATATATATATATTCAGAATATACATATATAATAAATCAGTAAATGTAAAGAAATACACCGTTCATGGAGACGGTAGTCCGTACGTACGCATGAACGCTGTTTTCGTTTCCTTATTGAATTGAATGGAATTAAGTAGATGACATACATATAAATAATTCCAGTGTCATTATTATGTCATATATTTCATTAGTACTTATTATATATACTTTATAATCATTCATGAATGGTTAATCATTGAGAATGAATCTCATCGCGTCGTGGAGATGGTAGTCCGTACGTACGCACGAGCAATGATATCACTCCCATGGTCGTGGAATTGTGTTGAAGTTTATGTATACTATTTCAGTATCAATATCACTTTATAATAATCATATATAGTTACTCATTACACCATTATACCAATCCAATTAAGGTGGTGACAGAAAATATATTACACCACGGCGTGGAGACGGTATTCCGTACGTACGCACGCGCGGTGATTTCATTTTTCCGTAGGATGGATAGAAGGTGAATTAGAGTTGTTTCATATTTATAATAACATATCAGTATATAAGAAATACTAATGTTATTACTTTATCATGAAACAACTAAAGAAGAATAAGTTGAAGAAGAAAGAAATTGAAAAGATCGGTAATGGATATTACCTCTTCTTTGAAACGCCTCTTTGAATCCTCCACATAGGGAACTAAGATTGGTCTTTGAAGAAGACCAAGACCTCTAGGATTATTCTAGGGAAGTGGAGAAGGGATTTTTGCAGGGTTTGGCCGAGCTTGAGTGCTCAAATTGGTGTGAGGAGGAGGGGGAGGAGGTACCCTTTTATAAGGGGGGAGAGGGGCACCTTAGGAATATCTCAAAATATTATTTTATATTAAAGTCAAAATCGGTTTATAATGGTTCCAAAGGGTCTTATTTCGAAGCAAAAGTGGGGATGGGTCGAAATCCTATCATCCAATAGGATTTAGAAATGTTTAGGGTATTATTTTAACCTTATCAATTAGATTTAACTCTAAGTTAAATAATTTAACTTTTACCGTGTCTTTTTGTTTTCTTACACTATATGGTTAATACACTTACTATAACATGCCAAACGAACCCCAAATTGTTTATTATTAATATATATATATCCTTATCTAAGTCATTTGGCCGAACCTTAGATTTATAGGAATAAAATAACAATTAGTAATATAATATTTGATTTAAAAACTATTTTGTGTCAATTTTGACACTATTTGATATATGATTTTTGTGAAAGTCATAACAGAATTATATGTTCTAACCAAGTTGATTAAATCAACACTAATATATCATAGTAACCTATAAAATTATTTTAATTCATAAAAAGTCTTAAATTACATTTATTTTGTTATTTATAATATCAATTATGTCAATATTTCATTAATAAGATAATTACTGCATCATCTTTCTGTCATAATAAATGATACTTATTTAATCCCTAAAAATTCTAAATAAATTCCTATGATGTAGATAATTGTATTAGATTTCTGGAGACTATTCATGTTTGAAGTTTCATGAAGTTTATCACTAGATTAAAATTATTATACTTATAAGATTTAAGAAAGTGACATGTTGTAACATTCTTTGGTTTTAATAATAATTAAATTATTTTCATTGAAAAAATTTAATTAAATTAATCTAATCCGAACCTTAGGTGATATGGGTCGTTTTTTAGTCATCCAATAGAATTTTGACATTTTTTAGGGTAATTTTAAAATATTATATTTACCCTTAATTACCCGATTTACCTTTAACTAAGGTAAATAAAATTTACCGTAGTTACTATTCATAATTCCCAAAAATAAAAAGTATCATATTAACATAATTTAGACCCACTGATTCCAAATATGGAATCCATTTTTTAAAATTCAAAACACAGAAGTTGCAGAAATTAAATTAAAATTAATCCCGTTGTCGAATAAAAACGGGTTTTTGTTTAAAACATTGCAAAAGATTGAATTGATTTAACTTACGAATTCAAGGTTAAATCAATGCTAATGACATACATTATATTAAATGGTAATAATATATTCTATTTATACTTTAAAACCATTCAATATTATAATTTAACCATATAAGATATTATGATGAAAAAAGTTGTTTTTAATTAAAATATAGCGTGTTTTTACTATTCATTAAAATGTGAAAGTTACCAGAATAATATGAAAATTTTATCCAAAGTAAATTTTTATTTCATGATTCCAAATAAGAATTTTATTTTGTCAAATTGAACTTATAAACATGTCAAAAACCATATTTAATGTGGGTGTTCCATCCAAAGGCGGCAAAACTGCATTTTTTGAAAAATACTTATTTTACCCGAAAAATTTATTTTGTTCTTATACCATGTTCTAGAAATGTGTGAGATGAATAATAATGTTATAAAATTCAAAATTTAGTTAATACTATTCATAACGACTAGTTCTTGACAATATTATAATAATATAACATTGTTTATTAAAACCCGGTATTGCGTACAACACACGCTATCGAGGAAGGTCGCGATTGCGTGTAATGCAAGCCAAGTCAGGGTTGCGTGTTGTGAAAGAATCCTTCGTTTTTTCGTATAAAAGAATCCAAACATATTTCATTTATACATTTAATATATATATATATATATATACTCAATGTTGCGTAGAATAACTATTATCAAAATTGTGTGTAACACGGTCCAAGAATAGTGTTGCGTATATTGCAAGCTAATACAGTGTTGCGTATAAAGCAAGGTAATCTTGGTGTAGAATACAACAAAAGACATTAATGAAATTAAAATAAATTTTTTCATAAAATCTCGGGGTGTTACAAAAGTGATTTAATAATATTATATTATTATGAATGGACACCTAGAGTACATTCATGGTTTATTAAGTAATTTGAGTTCTATATCATGATTGGTGATCATGGGATTTTTTTAAATGTGGAGATCTTTGAGGAAAACATATCATTCCCCGTTTATTTCACATGTTGAAACTTGGAGTGTTAATTAGTAATTATTTTATCATGATTATACTCACTCTATAAATAAATAATTTAGTTTTATTTAGAATAAAAAATATTGGAGTAAGTTCCATAAAAAAGAATATTATTTGATCAAATTTAGTGTTCTGAAATAAGTTGAATCAAAAGTGAGAAGAGATCAGGACCAAAGAAAGGATTTATTTCACTATATGTTCTCAGGTAGAAAGAATTTACATCAATTATAAATTGTATCTAGTCACTAGGATTAAATGTTTTAGGATATTTCAAACAATCACAACAAAAATTAGATATAAGATATTCCAAATAGATATCAAGTTAGAAATATCAAATAAAGAACTTAAAGAGGGAATATACATTATGAAACCTAATGGATATTCAAATGGATATGATTATAGAAGTGTTTACATGATGAATAAATTGTTATATTTTTTAAAACATGACCTCATAACATTATATTAAAGGATTGAAAATTGTTTGAATCTACTAATTTTTTGAAAGTAGATAGTGGACAAGAACCTACATATAAAACAAATAAATCACATGTCTCCTACTATTAATAAATATATTGAAAATATTATTTTTTAAAAATTGTGATGAATTTTATTATAAATAATTTTAAACATTAATGAATTATTTATTCAAGATATGTATTTTATCATAGATGCATCACATATTTCAAAATTAGATTTTCATTAATAAAAGTATTTTTTTCTATCATAAGAATATTTTTCCTGATAATTATTAAAGAACATTGTAATGAAGAATAAAAATCTAGTATTTACTCTAATTTCAATGGAAACGAAATAAAAAAAATATGCCATGGATATTAAGTAAAATTAGTTTAATAAATTTATTAGTTACTTATCAAATTTATGATAATGTGTTTTCTTATATTATTACATTGTGTGTAATATTTGACTTGGAATCTAAAAAGTGTCATTATAATATTGAAAATAAACTTTTAGGGTATATTAAAGGAACTATAAAATATGGATTTATTTATAAAAGTAAATAATAATTATTTTAGAATATTGATTTTGATTCATATAGAAGGGTTGATAGTCAAAATTACATATTTGGTAAAGTGTTTTTATTTTGATACAACTGTGTAAAATTGTTTACTAAGAACCCAAATACAATTACATTGAATATAATGAAAGATAAATATGTTTTATATATACAGATAATAACATAGTAAATATTTATATATATGTAACATAAATAATTCATGGTGGCAATAAAGTTGCATTTTATGGTAGGTTTTGATAATTAATGTTCTATAAATCTGTTGATAAATCCAGTTTATTATTGTTGATAAAATATCAAGTAAATTTTTTTAAGGATAAGTTGAAATATGTATTCATAATGATAGATTATATCCTAATAATGGAGAAATTTATACTTGAATTTATCTAACCATTTACTAAATATTCATATAAAAAATAAGGTTTATAATGGGAGTTCAACCTCATCATTCTCAAGTCTAAGATATAGTGATTTTATTCCAACTCACACTCTTTTTTCAGATTATTAATGTAAAATTTGGAGAGATAGAAATATGGATAAAAAGGTGTAAATTTAATCCATATTAGAGATAAATCTATTTTAAAGTGGGAGTATATATTCTGGGGGACTTCTTAAAATGTGACTGTTATGATTTCATTGTAAACATGGATATGTGTGTGTGGAAATATGAATATTTAGTATTTTTATGGTTGTTTATGAATTATTTTGTTATATTTATTTTGTATATGTATATAAAATAGGTTTGTAACATATATAGGTGGTTCTTAGGAGATGAAAACATTGATAGAGTATTTAAATTTAAAATGAGTTTCTCATATTAAAAACATTGTTATAATTATATATTATTATTGTTTCTTTTACTAAGAATACTTTTGTAAGATTACAATGATTGGGTAATGAATCATTTATATCCTATTAGGTGATTTATGTTAATTTGGTCAATAAACAATCCAATTAGAAATATTATTATGTAAAATAATGTTTTTTAAGGTCTTTAGAAGATTCTCATGGCTTGAGAAGATTTTTTATGTAGATTTTCATTTAATGTATTTTTGGGGGATGTGATCAGAAATTTTTGAGTTTTTTTTCAAAATTTAAATAAAATTAAATCTCAAATAAAATTAGGTGATTCATATTACATTAATAGATATTTATGGTTCATCATGGTACCTTTGAATTGATTGATAAATATTAGAGTAAATATTTAATTTTAATTATATATTATGTTCAGTTGATCAAAACATGAAATGGTATTCAAAAAACAATGTTTTATTCTCTGTAGTAGGAAAATGGGCGGTGACATGTTTGAGAAAAATGGTTGGAGTTTTGATTAATGTTCACAGATATTCTGGTATAATTTTCAAGATGACATGTGGAATTAAATGACAATGTGAAAACCTAATATTTTAAAATAACAGCATCATGTTTGATATAATATATGACATAAATAACCAATCTTAGAAGATAATGTAACAACCTAAGACATTAAATATATTTCCTTGTAAATAAATTAAATCCCTTCAATATCTTGTGATGAACATGAAAATAGGTTTAAATGAAATTGGATACTCTATTAAAATATAATTATTTATACATGAACATTATAACATTGTTGTTAAGTTGGTGTCTAACATACCATTACTATATTTTATTTGTTTTGTCCCATTTATTTTGAGTATCCATTGATTGGATCTATTCATGGGTTATTTAATATATATTTAGAGTTTTTTAATTATTTCTTGGAATTTTTATGGTTAGAGCATAGGTTAAAAAACCATTCACCCAAACCATGTAACCTTTTATAGTAGCCTAGGTAAGGGATCTTAGTTGGCGTATAGTTAGACAAACCATGTATCCAAACCATGAAACCTTTTACAGTAGCCTACAAGGGGTTACATGGTTTCTACAAGGTTAAATTGATTATGAAAATTAACCACACAAATATTCAAGTGGCTCTGTTTAAGGTGAATGGTTAGGCGCATGATTAGTACTAACATTGAACCTTAAGACAAGAAACTATGGAAAGGGTTTTTAATGCCTTTATAATCTTAATTAAAATCGTTATACCCTATTATTAAACCGAAACACCCCTCCTAATCATAATCAGATCCTTTGTCTTTTATGATCCCTCTAAAGGCATTTTGGCTCTCCCAACATCATCTCCTAGCATATCTAAGTGCTGATCAAATTAGTGATCCTCATCTATTGATTATTTTATTTTTAGCCATTAATATTTCATCTTATTTTGATTCCTTATTCCTATATATTATTATGGCCTTATATTTCATTGTTACATGGATGTCTGGAATGGAATCTTGGATCTAGGACATCTTCTCACTTCTATTTAGGCCCCTCTTCCAATATTTGGTCATCTCCATAAGAGGTGAAACATCTCATATTCATTTTCGTTGGAATCAAAATAATCCAAGTAGTTGGTTCATTGATTTTACTTCATATTATAATTCATTATTAATTTATAATATATATATATATATGTGTGTGTGTGTGTGTGTGTTTCTTAATTTCTAACACATATTCTTTGACAGTTTTACTTTAAATTCCTTATAAAATGTTCATTGAACCTATTATATTCGAATTGAATTGGGAATGAATTGAATAAATAAAATATTTATATCTCTCACATTTTTTTTAATTTTTTAATTTCATTATTATTTAAATTACATTACAATTATATTTTAAAGGATTCTATGGTGAATTTATGGGATTTAGACTAGGTATTTCCTCCTACTATGAAATTACTTGATTTTTATGAAATGAGTTTAACTATTTGATTTTTTTTAAATTGTTTCAAAAATCTTGAATTTTTTACTTTACAAAGATCCCTCTTTTAATGATTTATCTTTTTATAAAATATTTTCCCTTTGGTGTTTTGAAATTAGTAATTTAGTCACATGGAATGAGGGTCTAAACCCACGTTTTGAAATGTATTGAAACTTTTTTAAATTGTAAAAACCTCATTTTAATGATTTTTGGTTTCTTTGAAATAAATGATTAATTTAGAATTCATATTTTTCATTATTATGATGATTTTTGAAAGGAAGTGGTTTCAATTATCCTTTTTAAACATAGAATTGTATAAAAGGTTTTGAATTTAATTGATGATACTTGACAGCCCTGTTGGAACTTTATGTCGATCATATCTTGTGTTCAACCCTAAATGTAACATTCTTGATTCTTTTACATTTCATCGATGGGTGTTAGAAAAATTATTATTTACTTTAATTGATATTAGGTGTAACACCCTGCCCCCAGAATCCTAGAGCTCGTGCATTATTTTCTTATATTGGTATGATTACAAGGAATAAAATCCTAAAGGACCAATCAGTTTAGCAGTTTTGGAAATCAAAATTACATATATGATATCTATAATACATTGGTAAATATAAAAAAATTATATATAGTAAAATTAAATTAATATCATCCTTGAATCTCATTCAAAGGATTCCTCTTCATAATCTAGGGAAAAGAAATATAATAAGGGTGATCTTAAATGAACATTATAGGTAAGTAAAGAGGAAGCAACAATGAATTGATAAGAATAATCAACATGGAAAGGTAAATAACTGATAACACATTACTTGAAATAACTTGATAACACAATATCAATATGGCTATATGAGAAATAAAAAACACATTCCATTTAATCAATGAACTAAATATGAAACACATTTATAGATATGTTGACACAAAATCTCATAGATAAATAAAAACAGAATCTCAGTGAGGGAAATTTTTAATTATAGGAGGCCATGTTTTATAGGTACATGTAACCATTAATTTAAATAAATTTCATAAGACGGTTCAACATATTGGAAAAAATACTTCTATTTTTGCTAACTATTTCATCTTATGATACCACCGATGCATCGATGGGCTATCTATAACTAGCACCACACATGTTTACCTATTCAAATCATTCCTAATTTATATGATAGTCAATTTAAAAATGTAAAATGTGCCTTATCAGATAAATATATTGAATGAAGGATACATATTAATCAATAATTCCCTTGTTAATAAAATAACTATCAAAGTTAACATCATATGTAAAATTGTATATGTTTTCGGAAATACTAATATCCATTTAATGAGAATATATATATTTAAGAAAAATGTAATATACCATAAAAATTATAATAAATAATGAGATTGATTCAAGAGAATATTAAAAATCACAAAATAATGTGATCTTTCAATGGTAATCATTAAACAAAATCTTTAGGAAAATAATATTGAAACCTTCCAAAGTGTCCCATGCTACTTTGAAACATTTAAATCATAATACCAATGAAGTAATAAAATTAAATTAATGTTTTTGATTCCATGAAGATAAAATGGTTCATGATATAATATATCAAAAGTTAAAGTAGATACACCACACAAAATAAGTAAGTGGTGAATATGACATTAATCTCACAGATGTAAAAAGAGAGATGAAAAGGCCTTACCTTATCCTTTATTTTTTATGCGGTATTTAAACTCTTTTATAGTGGTTTAAAACAATTTAATAACTTATAATGAAACCATAATAATTTTCATGATATCAAATATGATCTTATTAAAATATCTTATTACCCATTTGTTAGTAATCTTTCATTATTTTCACTATTTCAGGTGTTAATTTCCTAGATTCTTGAGTATTTTTTGAATTTATATTTGTAGTTCATATTAAATAAATCATGATTTTTCATATTCATAATGTAAAAAATGATTTAATTATCATATATATTTAGTATTTTTTTCTTTATAAGATTCCATAAGAAATGTATATAAAAAATGAAATGCACCATTCATTGAGATGGTAGGCCGTACGTACGCATGAACAATGCTTTATTTTAATTTTTCATATTAAATGTGTGAAAAGTAAATTATAGATATGTATATTATAATTAAATTATAATTTTTATATCATATATATCACATATGTTAATTAAAATCATCCTAAATACATTCCATGTATAGTTTAAACGAATCGTATCACTTTGAGGAGGTGGTAGTCCACACTTACACAAAATGATGTTATCGTATTTAGAAAAAATGGAAAATATAAAGGTTTGTGTTATAAAATAATTAAAGAAGAAAAAATAAATACTAAATATAATATATATTTCATATATAAATAGTGTATCTATCATAATTTCTAACTATGAATGGTGGTAAAGAAAAAAAGAACATTCATCGCTTCGTGAGGCGGTAATTCGCCATACACTTGAACAATAAGTTAGTTACCCATTATATAGAAGTGTTCCTAAGTGTTGGTAGAGCCCTTAATATAAAAACAATTCAGTATATTTATGATACTATTTATATTATATAATAATTAAATAAGAAGAACTTATGGGTTTGGAATGAAAATGAAACTAAATAGCTTGAGGAAGAATGTTAACTTTTATTTGGTTAACTTCTTTTGGTTTGTACCAAAGGGATTCCTTGGATGTATTTATGACCATGGTGAGGAATATAGATTTATAGGATGGATTTTTAGGGTCTATTCAGTCAGATATTGGTCTATTTTAAGTGTCTTGAGAGGTGTGAGGAAGTGGGAGGTGAGGAGACCTTTTTATAGTGGATGTGGAGTGACGCTCTTGTAAATTTTTGAAAAGGGGATTCCACCCAAATTATCTTAATAAAAGTGGATCCAATAGTAGAACCAATTATATAAAAGGTAGTATATGGTCAAAATAATTCCAAAAAATGAATTTTTTACATGTTGTTTTGGTCATTTTGGGCCCTAAAGATTAAGGTTTTGTCCATTATTAAACATAATTTTATCTTAATCGTTGTAATTAATTATAATTTCTTTCAATATTTTTTCTCAAAAAATATGTTTATCTTATTAGACATTATATATTATTATTATTCCAAATATTTAATCCATTTTTCCAAATTCTAATTAAAAAATTAAAAGAAATTAATTTAAAATGAATCCCACTAATGGGATGACAATGCGAGTTTTTAATGAAATAATGTTCAAAAGTTTGCTAAAATTTTATATCCAATTTCAAAGTAAAATTGTTTCCAATGATATAAATTAGATTAAGTGATGTAAAATTTATCCTGTTAATTTTTAAAACCAATCAAAAATATAATTAATAATTATTAATAAATTAGATGAAAAAGATGTTTTGAATTAAAATTCAGTACTTTTTCACTATTCATTAAAAAATAAAACTTCATAGAAAAATAAAAACATTTTGCCGTAAGATAATTTTTATGTTCTTATTTCAAATATAAATTTTATTTTGAAATATTTAATTTATAGAATTTTTAAAAATTGTATTTAATATAGGTTCTCCATTAAAATCTGATAAATCTACATTTATAAAAATGTAGTATTTTATTCGTAAAATATGGTTTTTTATATTTTCTTCCTATAAAATATATTTTATCTGTGTAAATATATATATATTCATATAAAATATTAAAATTTACTATAAAAATTATCTAAAAGTGTTATAAATTAATTTAGTATAAAAAATGTGACTAAATAGTGTTTTGTGTAAATCATGTGTCGTGTGTATTGCAAAGCTGTCAACATAATTAAATTTATCATAAAAGGAAAATATGGTATAGTATTGGGGTCAAAAATTATTCCCTCCTATAAAAATTTCACCCCCAAAATTCCAGGTTTATTACCGTAACAATTATGTTGGTAATTCTACATTATAGAATCCTCTGGTTCCCATGTTGCTTCTTCCATTTTGGGATTTCTCTATAGAACCATATCCAGACTAGTCATATGATTCCCCAATACTTTCTCTCTAGTATTAATAATCATTATGGGTTCTTCATAGTATGAAAGGTTAGGTTCCAACTCTATTTCATTAGGGGTGAGACCATGTGTTGGGCTAGACATTTATTTCCTTAGCATAGATATATGGAACACATTGTGTACTATTGTGATATTTAGAGACATTACTAAAAAATAAGTAACAACACCAACCCTTTCAAGAATTTCAAAGGGTCCAATGTAACTGAGACTTAGTTTCTATAAAGACTCAATGCTTTATCAATGGAAATTATCTCCATATAATTATGTCATATAATCAAATGAAATGACTACCCAATGAACTACTAAGTACTATGTGACCTTTAAAGATAATATTATACCTTATGTGATTTGAATTTTAAAAATCTGACAGACACGGTTATGATCAATAAGATGTTTTGAGTCAAATGGAACAATCTTAATTTTTTTTGAATAGTAACATACCCTTAGGAATAGAAATATGAACCTTATTAATATTAAATCATCCAAAAGAATAGTAACCTCATCCATGAATTTATAAATAAAATTTAGGCATCTTATAAGTGATAATATGACCATAGTAAAAGTATTGGTATTTTTGTAAGTCATAAATAAATAATTATAATTAATTATTTAATTTAAAATAAAAGGTATTTTCCTAAAGTGCATTAAAAAATTATGAATTTTATGTCTTCTAGTTTTAAGATAATTTTTATGACATTGTGAAAATTTTGAAAGCATTATAAAATCTATTATAGTTTTAAAATTTGTATTTTTTAAGTAAATTATAATTTTAATTAAAAATTTAATTAATCATATTTAGAAAAATATTTTTGAAAAATAGAGTTCAGTTTTGGATTCTACACATCGAAAATTAGTTAGGGTGTAGTTTTTGGATTTTACTAAAATACTTGAATTTTAATGAATAGTAAAATACGAGAATTCACAATAAATGCTAAAACCTAAATTTATGCATCAATATTGACTCATGGATGATTTAAATGGCCATAAGTTCAAACACACATGAAAATATTACAGTTTTGGTCACAATAATCATTTCTATTTCTTGTCTTATGGAAAAATAATAAACTAATGATTATAATATTATGAAAACCCACCTCCCCTCAACTATAAAAACCACCCACACTCCCCTCTTCTATTCACTCCTATCAATCCTTGTAAATTCCATAAATTCTGCCAAAATATCTCCCCAAGATACTCCCCCATGTTCACCAGCCTTTGGTCATCTCAAAATACCAAATCCTCTCCCCTTAAGAGGCCCTCAAGAGAGATTGAATCAAGAGGTAAATTCCACTTTTCTTTTCATTCATTTTATTTTCAAGTTCATTTGTTTTATTTTCTACCCTTACCTCTCCGAATCAAAATTTTATGACAACTCCATTAAATCTCATGTACCAGATTTTTTTGTGATAATGGAATAAATTATTATCATATCTCCTTTATCCTTATTTTATTTTAGTAGTAATGACACCATCCGTTATGTGTTAATTTGCCACATTCAAGGATGATGGGTTTTCAATTTCTGTTATTGTCTTCAATTACGGTCATGAAACCATTTTAATGGTTGAAATAGACCATAAAATATGTACAATTTATCATATATGGTTCTAGAATCTTTTAGTACACTTGGTTTTTATTTATAAAACAAAATGTGTTCATTATGGTAGAAAACTACCAATTAACCCAAAAGAATGTCACTAAAGTTTTATATAATGATTCAACTTCACTCCAAGTAACCAAATTAAATATAAAACCATGTAACCTTTTTTATGTTCAATAATAAAATATAACTTCAATTCTGGACAACCAATCTCATCATACATGTGTATCTGAACATGAATTTAAGTGAACCAATCATTAAAACCAAGGAAACAAATGGACCCGAACAATGAAATTGAACCACATAACCAATCAAAATGTTTACGAATGAACTCAAAAAGGTTCTAATAAATATTTTAAATGTAAAATTTTATTTTTAATTATTAATTATTTAATCTAATTTGACTATTTAGTTAATTAATATCAAGTGGAGAACACCATCAGACTTAAGGTAAGAGATCCCCTCTTTCTCACATTTATTCAAGAATATTATCTATGTTATTCACTTTTATGTATAATTAATAATGATGGGGTATGCTTTATTACCTTACCCATATTTTAGTTATGATTTATAAAGGATCATAAATCCATTTTTCTCTCATTAATACCTCCTAAATACATCTGATACCATGTCGATATTCAGTATGAGATCCTCTTTTTCTCATAATTATTCAAGAATCTCTTCTATGTTATGACCTTTTACGTATAATTTTTAAGGATGGGGTCTAATTTATCACCTTAATAATACTTAACCTATGATGTATAAAATATGATAAATCCATTTCTCTCTCATTAAGACCTCTTAATTACACCTGATACCATGCCAATATTTTGTACGGGATCCAACCAGATCTTCCATTATTCCTTTAGATTGCTCTATCTTTATTTTTACCAAAATTGAGTAGTCTTTTATTTTTATTTAAAACTTTCTCATAATTTTTATATGAAACAAAATCATTTTTAAATATCCATCTCTCATTTTATTTCTGGGATATACATGCTTTAAAGTGATTCCCTTATCAATACTTCCCAATAAACAAACTCATTTTAAGGGAACCTCCCAAATTTTTACCCAATTTCAAATACACTATAACATGTGTTTTAAGCCACCATTTATTTATAAAATCATTATTTTTATTATGAAAACCTTTTTGTTTCACTTTTGGTTTTATATAAAATATTTTTCCTTTTTCAATTTTAAATTCTCTTTAGTATTTTCCTTAAAACCGTACTAAAATGTTTTAATGCTAATAATTTCTTAAATACTCTCCTTACATGTTTCCACTTATGTTTGACATCACTTACCATTATATATGCCTGTTTTAACTTATTAATGTTGATTTATGTTTTAATTCCTTTCTCTCATGGACACTTTTAGGATACTCCCATTCATTATTCTTTATGACATGAATGTGATACCCATTTCTCTCCATGGATTCCCTTATGTTTATGTATGATTGATTATGTATGATTATTTAGGTGGAAATCACAATCATGAACATGTTAATATGGGTGCACCCAGATAGTTCTCTAATGCATTAGGTAAATTTTAGTCTCATGAGACTTTATGTCAAACAGTCTAGGCAATTCTCTTTGACTCGTGCCACCATGTGCAACAGTCTTGGTGGTTAACATTGACTCGTAATCCTATATGTGTAACAATATTTGACTCATGATAAAGTCATGATTTATTTTGTTTCCACATTAATATTAATTCTTGTTTATATGATCATTTTTTTATATTTTTTTATTCTATATACCATTTTATATCATTATTTCATGATCTCTAACCTTTACTCTAAAGCCATGTTCTTATGTTTAATCCCTTACTGGGATTTTAACCCATACCATTGTTTATGCGATCACTAGGGTACCCTATGAAGATTTAAGGGATCAATGTATGTTAGGATCTCTTTATGAATATTAAATAAAGTTGTTTTTTAGTTCTTTGTTTTCAGTTTAATGTACCTAGTCATCCAAGACACTAGAATTCATGATACTTGGCTTGTACTCTGTTGTATAGTTATGCTATAAATCATATAATATTATGTGTAAAAGGATAGGGTTTCTAGAGCTGGTATCAGATTATGGTTTAGTTATTTTTTTGAGATTTTGAATAGAGAACTTTTATAAGAACCTTGATGATAAGACTAAGTATAAGAAAAGATCCCTATATTTTGCTAAGTATAGTGTTAGTGGTTTATTAAGAAAATAAATCTTTTTCTGGATACAGAAAGGTAGATGTGGTTCTAGTATATATGTATCTAGGATTAAAACCCTAAAACACAACTTTGAGCTAGATTCCAATGGGAATTAGTTCATGACAACGGTCCTTGCTACACTCTTGGTTTGACACTCATAGGAAATATTCTTTGGTAAATTCTTGAGCTTAGTACAAACCATTATTAAGGGGATAAAAAAAGATAACATTCTTATATGTTAAGAAATAGATCATAGATAACCTAGATTTAAACCTAGGGAATCACAAGTTAGGATATTCTTGTACTTTACAAGTTTATCCTCAAATGTTTAGTGTTTCTATTTTCCAAAAAGGTAATTATTTATAACCTCTAATTGTATGTTATTTTTATTAGTTAATAGTGGTAAAAATAATAACACTTTCTATAATCAATGTGATTGAGAATGTGAATATTTTTCTAATGATATGCCTGATATGAATGGAATAGGTTCTTAAAACTTCATGAGATCACTTGATCAGCTGGCTCAAGTTATGAATAATAACCCGAATCATGTTAAACACCCTCCTACTTCATGGAATGAGAATGATTCACTTGAATACTTCATCTGGAAAAGTAATCCCATGGTTAGTGCATCTTCTAATCCCCTCCTCGCGGAACAATGGATTAACTACATTGAAAATATATTCTTTGTCCTCATGTTCTCAAAAGTAGGGAAAGTTGTGTTGGAGGTCTATCGTTTTGACGGGGAAGCTGATTAGTGGTGGAAACTGATCAAGAATATGAATCCCTAGGAGAATGTTGATTCCATGGTTTGGGATGAATTCAAGAGAATGTTTTTCAATAATTATTTTCCGTGAACCCTCCATCTCATGATAGAAAGAGAGTTCCTCGGACTCAAGAAGAAGGAAGATGATTTCATTGGCGAATATGAATCAAACTTCACAAGGCTTGAAAGGTATGCCTCTATCATTCTTTTGAACCCTGAAATCAAGGTGGATCACTTAATTAGTAGACTATATCTGTGTATACAAAAAGTTTTGGTGATTCGAGAATTTGACAGTTATGAGGAGATTGTATGTTGTGCCCTCAAGGATGAAATGGAGATCAGAGACTCTTAGTGGTATCATGGGCCCAGTGAAAAGAAGAGGAAAATGGAATATAATTTGGGAGGTTCTATAAATAAATTCCATGATGGAGAGAAGACCAACCACCCTAGGTGTACAAATTTTGGGAAAATGAATCTTGGGAACTATCTACAGAGAACCAATAATTGCTTCAAATGTGGAAATTTGAGACATCTGGCTAAAAACTACTGATGGGATATGAAGAATCCCACAAATTTGGAAGAATAAAGGAAGGTATATATCAAAACTCATATTGTTTTGTAGTGTTACAACTCTAAGGAGCATGGGTATTATGTGGACAATTTCCCCAAGTCAAGGGTTTTCAGAGGAAATCAACAATAACCTCCAAGGAAACAAGGAAATGCTTATGCTTTCTCTACTACTGAGGTGGAGTTGAAAAATGATGCGGTGACATGGAAACTAGTTATTCATTCAAGAATAGTGAATGTACTATTTTATTATAGTTATACACATTTTTTCTTATCTTGGAGGTTTAGTATAACTATTCAAAAACCACCTCAAAATTTGGAGGACAAGTTATCTATGAGAACAAAAAATGTAGAAATTATTACATCCATTATTTATAAATCCTCCCCGGTAAATGTTTTTCAACTAAACCTCCATGAAAATCTCTACATACTTCATTTAGTTGAGTTTGACTCTATCATAGGCATATATTGGCTATCTTTATACAAATCCAACCTTAACTTTTGGGGAAAGGGATATCACTCTTCACATCCCAAAGCACATTCTAATTCACTAAAAGTTTAAGGAGGAAGATTAATCTCCTTTAGAATTATTTTCTTGAGTGTGTATATTAATTTTTTATGAGCAAGAATGTCTATCTCAAATAATTTAAAAAAAGGAGAGAATCATGCTTGACTACATTCCCATCATTAGGGATTACAATGATTTATTTATTGAAGAATTTCATGGTCTTCTTGCTGACCAAGAGGTTGAGTTCTTAGTTGAACATATTCATGGATATCTTCCTATATCAAAGACACCTTATATAATGACCACCGTAGAGCTGGAGGAGCTGAAGAAGCAGTTACAAGAGAACATGGAGAAGGGTTTTATTTGCCCGAGTGGTTCACCATAGGGTGATCTAGTCCTCGTCATCATGAAGAATGATGAATCAATTCATATATTCATTGATTATCATGAGATTAATAAAATCATGATAAAGAAAAGGTATCCCTGGGCACAAACAGAAGACCTGTTCGATTAGCTTTGTGGGACCAGTTTTTTATCAAAGGTGGACCTTCGGTTGGGATATTAGTAATTAAAGATAAGGAAGGAATATAATCCCAAGGCTTCCTTTCAGATGAGGTATGGAAACTATGAGTTCATAGTGTTTCCCCTTGGAATCACTAATTCTCTAATAATTTTAAGGGATTTAATGAATAGAGTCTTTTGATATTACCTCGATAAATTTGTGGTAGTCTTTATCGATGATATTGTGATATACTTAAAGAGTATGGAGGAACATGATGAGTATTTTAATACTATGTTAAAGACTTTGTGAATGGAGAAGATTTATGCAATGTACAGTAAATGTGAGTTATTGATAGGGAAAGTATCATTATTGTGGCATGTTATCACTAGCAAAAGGAGATTTCTGTAGACCCTTATAAGACAAAGGCGATTAAAGAGTGGCCCAGATCGACATCTGTAATGGAGATCCGCAACTTTCCAAGTCTAGCTTTGTATTATCGATGATTTTTGAAGAACTTTTCATGATTTTAAAACCAAATGACCATACTGACATGAAAGGGAGTGAATATTTTCTATACTCAGGAATGTGAAGACTAGTTTAAGGATTTGAAAAATAGGTTAATCACTGCGCTAGTACTCACACTCCCAATAAGAGGAGAACAATTTGTGGTATACAATGATGCTTCAATTAAGGTCTAATGCTATGTGCGGATGAAAAATTATAATGTGATAGCCTACACATAAAGGAATCCGAAAATCCAAGAGAAAAATGATCCTACACATGATCTAGAGTTGGAGGCTATGATCTTTGCATTAAAAATATGGTGGAATTATCTACATGGGGAGAAGTGTGAGATATATATTGATCTCTAGAGTCTAAAATATATATTCACACAAAAATAGATTAGTATACACCAACGATGAAGGATAGAGCTCATCAAGTAATATGACTTCTCAATCCACTACCATCTCAGTAAGGCATACAAGGTGGCAGATGCTCTTAGTTGAAAGGATCATGCATATTTATCAATGATGAGAATTAAAAAGGATCCGATCATCTTTGATTTTCAGAGGAAGGACATGGGAATCATTAAGGGAGGAACATCATCAATCATTTTTCAAATGATTGCACAATCATCCCTCATGGAGAAAGTAAAAGATGCTTAAGAAAAGATGTAGAAATCAAAAAAAGGGTAGAAGCCATTAAAAATAGGAAATCCTCTAGCTTCATGATTGATGAGGAAGGATTTGTAATATTTGGATTACGATTATTTGTACCATTTGATCAATAAATAAATAAGTATATTTTTAATGATGCACATAGATCAACCTTATCTATCCACCTAGGGAGCACAAAGATGTATCAATATCTCTGAGAAAACTTTTGGTGGGATAATATGAAAAGGTAGATTGATGAATATACATAAAAGTTCCTAGTATGTCAACAAGTGATGGCTGAGAGACATAAGTCTAAGGGGATGATGCAACCACTACCCGTACCAACATGGAAGTAAGAGAAAATCAGTATGGACTTTGTCACTATAATTCCAATGAAATACAGATAAATAAAATTCTATATGGGTCCTTGTGGATCATCTTACAAAGATAAATCACTTTATTGTAATTTGGGAGGACTCCTCATTGGATAAATTTCCACAGATTTACATCAAAGAAATGGTAAGGATTCATGGATTACCACTATATATTTTATCCGATCATGATATGATATTCACCTAGATGTTATGGAAAAGTATCCAACATGCTCTAAGAACTGAAATTAACTTCAGTAAGACCTATCATCCTCAAACTGATGGCCAATTAGAGCGAACTATTCAGACACGGTAAGATATTTTAAGAGCATGTTCTGTGGACTTTAATAGAGGATGATA
This sequence comes from Viscum album, assembly GCA_963277665.1. Lineage (NCBI taxonomy): Eukaryota > Viridiplantae > Streptophyta > Magnoliopsida > Santalales > Viscaceae > Viscum > Viscum album. The sequence continues at coordinate 284,673,567 of OY728129.1, forward strand.
CCAACATCTTCCACTAGTTGAATTCTCCCACAACAATAGTTTCCACTTGAGCATCTTAATGGAACCATACGAATACCTTTATAGTAAAAGGTTTAGAACATTGGTGTGTTGGGATGAAGTCGGTAATCGTAAGCTGCTAGGACCTAAAATGGATGAATAAATGGGAAAAAAGATGAAAACCATTCGGAATCACGTTAATGTAGCCCAAAGTCTATAAAAGAGTTATGAAGAATATCATTAAGGAGACCTTGAGTAAAAAGTTGGAGACATGGTATTTCTATTCATATCTCTATGGAATAAGGTCATGAGATTTCAGAAGAAAGGAAATCCTAGGTACATCAGCACTTCAAGATCCCTGATTGATTCTGAGATGTGGCCTATTTACTGGAACTTCAACCTACCATTTCCAAAGTACATGATATTTTTCATGTATCCCTCTTAAGGAAGTACATACCAGACCCTTCACATGTACTCTCTTCAAAGGTGGTACAGTTGGAGAATGATCTTTATTACGAGGAGAATCCAATGAAGATTATGGATCGATGAGATAAAGTTCTACGTAACAAGACTACTCACCTAGTCAAATTATTGTGGTGGAACTATAAGTACGAAGAGGCAGGATGGGAACTAGAGGAGGCAATGAAGGAAATTTACCAGAACCTGTTTACAGCTTATAATATTAAATATAATTTTGAGGGTGAAATTTCATAAGGGAGGAATAATGCAACAAACCAATGTTTTATCAATGGAAATTACCTTCATATAATTATTTCATATAATCACCTGAAATCACAACATAATGAAATACTATGTACTATGTGACCTTTAAACATAATATTGTTACTTTTGTGATTTGAATTTCAAAAATTTGACATACACAGTTGTGATTGGTAAGATGTTTGCAGTCTAATAGAAAAAATTAATTTTTTTGTGAATAGTAACCTACCATTATGAATAGTAATATTACCCTTATAAGTATTAAATCATGAAAAATAATATTAACCTCACTCACGAATTTATAAAAAAAATTAGGCAACTTATAAGTGATAACATGACCATAGTAAAAGTATTTGTATTTTAATAAGTTATAAATAATTAATTAAATGAATTAATTAATTTAAAATAAAATTTATTTTCTTAAAAGGTGTTTAAAAAATATAAATTTTATGGCTTCTAGTATTAAGATAAAAATTATAATAACTTATGTATTTTTTAAAGCACTATAAAATTAGATATAGTTTTCAAATCTGTATTTTTCTAGTAAATTATGATTTTTATTAAAAATTTAGGTAATAATATTTAGAAATTTTTTTTTCAAAAATGGAGTTCATTTTTTGTTTCTAAATTTTTAAAAATGGTTAGGATGAATTTTTTTTTATTTTTCTAAAATACTTGAATTTAGATTAATAGTAAAATATGACAATTCATAATAAATGCTAAAACCTGAATGTTTTCATCATGATTGAGTGATGGATGATGTAAATGGACATTGTCTCAAAGTCACATGCACATATTACTATTTTTATTCATAAGAATCATTAGTATTTATTTTCATATGAAAAAATAATAAACAAATGATTATAATATTAAGAAAATCCTCCTCCCCTCCATTATAAAGACCACCCACAATCCTCTCTTCTCTTAACTCCTCTCAATCCTTGTAACTTCCCTAAATTATACCCAAATATCTCCCAAATATCATCCCCACGTCCAAAATACCTTTGTATCCTCAAAAGACCAAATACTCTCCACTTAAGAGGCTCTCAAGGAATATTGAATCCGGAGGTAAATTCCTCTTTTCTTTTCATTCATTTTCTTTTCAAGTTCATTTGTTTTCTAATATATATATAAATATCCTCAAGAAAATGTTAAGAATAATCTAGTACCATACATGTACTATAATGTTTTTATTATAGTGTAATATGTTATTATAATCTCTCCTTTACCATTATTTTATTTTAATAGTAAAGAAACCATCTTAGAAGTGTTAATTTACTTCATTCAAGGATGATGGGACTTCAATATTAGTGATTTTCGTCAATTATATTCATGAAACCATTTTCATGGTAAAAAAAGACCATAAAATATGTATTATGTCTCATATATGGTTTTGGAATCTTTATTACACATTTTTTTATTTAAAAAAATGTGCTCATTATGGTCAAAACCCATCAATTAACCAAAAAGGATGTCACTAATGTTTTATATAATGATTCATATTGAATCCAAGTAACTAAATTAAATTTACAACCATGTAAAATTTTGTGTGTTCAAAAATAAACATGACATAAATTCATGAAAACCACTCTCGTTATATATGTGAATACAACCATGAATATAAGTGAACCCATCATTAAAACCAAGGAAACAAATAGACCTAAACAATGAAATTGAACCTCATATCCAATAAAAAGGGTTATTAATGAACTTAAAATGGTTATAATAAATCATTTAAATGTAAAATATGATCTGTAACTATTAATTAATGAACCTAAATTGATTATTTAGGTCATTAATATCAAGTGAAGAACCCCATCAGCCTTAAGGTAAGGGATCCTCTCTTTGTCACATTTATTCAAGAATCTCCTCTATGTTATTCCCTTTTATGAATAATTCATAATGAATGGGTATAATTTATAAACATCCCCATACTTTCCTCAGGATTCATAAAATATGATAAATCCATTTATCTCTCATTAAGACCTCATTATTACACATGATACCAAGCTGATATTTCATAAAGGACCCTCTATTTCTCACATTTATTCAAGAATATCCTCAAAGTTATTCCCTTTTAAGTATAATTATTAATTATGGGCTATGATCTATCACCTTCACCATACTTCCCTCATTATTTATTAAATATTATATATCACTTTATCTCTCATTAAGACCTCCTAAGTACACCTGATACCATGCTGATATTCTGTAAGGGATTCTACTCGAACCGTTTTTATTCCTTTAGCTTTCTCTATCACTCTTTTTACCCAAATAAATTTGTATTTTATTTATATGTAAAATTTAAAAATATTGTGTATATTCACCAAAATTATTTTTCAGGGTCCACCCCTCATTCTATTTTATGGATATACATGCTTTTAAGTCATTCCCTCCTCGATACTTCCCAATAATCAAACTCATTTAAAGAAACTTCCCAATTTCTTACCCAATTTCCAATGCACTCTACTTTTTTTAAGACAACATTTTCTTTATAAAATCATTTGTTTTGTTATTAAGACATTATTGTTTCAATTCTAGTTTTATATAAAATATTACTACCTTTTTGATTTTGAATTCTATATAGTATATTCCTTAAACGTTCACTAAAATGTTTCAATGCTAATAATTTCCTAAATACTCTCCTTACATATTTCCACTTATGTTTGAAATCACCAACCATTAAATATTCATATTTTACCTTATTAATTTAAATTTATATTTTAATTCATTTCTATCATGGACAATTTTATGATACACCCATTCATTATTCTTTATGACATGAATGTGATACCCATTTCTCTCTATGCGTTTCCTTTTGTTTATGTATGATTGATTATGTATGAGTATTTATGTGGAAATAATAATCATGAATATGTTATGAAGGGTAAAACTGGATAGTGATCCAATACATTTGGTAAAGTATAGTCTCATGAGATGTTATCTGCAACAATCTTTTCTGTTAGCCTTGAATCGTGCAACCATGTGCAATAGTCTGCGTGGTTAACCTTTAATTGTGTTCCTCTATGTGAAATAATCCTTGAATCATTCTAAAGATATGATTTATGTCATTGAAACGTTACTATGAATTCATGTTTATATAATCCCATGTTTATATTTTATTATTATATATGCCTATTTATATCATTTTTTCATGATCTCTATCCTTTTCACTAAAGCCTTGTTCTTATGTTTAATCCCTTTCTGGGATTTTAGCTCATCCCTTGGTTTATATGATCCACAGGGTAACCAAGTAATTTGCAACAGCTCAAATAAGTTAGGATCTTATTATGGAGATTAAATAATGTATTTTTTAGTACCATGTTTTCATTTATATGTCCCTAGTCATCAAAGATAGTAGACTTCACGATCCATGGCTTGTACTCTGATGTATAATTATGCTAAAAATAATGTAATGTTATGTGTAAAAGGATAGGGTTTCTATAGGTTCCCTTTCATACCAAACATCATAGCACCCTTTCATGAAGATAGTCTCAAAGAAACATGATCTCCCACTTGGAACTCTAAATCTTTACTCTGATTATCGACATAACTTTTTTTCCTACTTAATGCTACTTTAATATGGTCTTGAATGGCATTTACATTTGTTTTTTGTTTCTTTGACAAGTTTTGGGCCTAAAAGTTTCCTTTAACCAGATTCATTCCAAAAAGTATGAGTGAGACATATATTGAAATATAATTCTTCATATATAGGAATTTGAATACTTGAATGGAAACTATTATTATTGGAAAATTCTACCAATGGTAAGTAATGATCCCACATATCTTGAAATTCAAGTAAGAATAACCTTAGTATGTCCTTAATTATTTGAATTTTTCTTTTAGACTATCCATCCATTTGAGTATGGAAAGAAGTTCTCAAATGAATATCGGTTTCAAGATCCTTCCAAATACACTTTCATAATTTCAAGGTAAAGTGGGGATCTCAATAAAAAACAATTGATAGAGTTTTTATATGAAGTTTTGCAGCTTCATTAATATAGATCCTTATGAGGCTATCAAGTGGTAAGTCTTATATTATAGTAAGGAAAAGTGATATTTTTATAGGAGATCAATAATAACCCATATTGCATCATTATTTCAAGGAGAGTTTGGTAGTCCTGTGAAATAGTACATAGTAACTTCTTCTCATTTTCACACTATAATATGAATAGGTTGTAGTAGTCCATTAGAATGCTTCCTCAGAACATTCACTTATTTAAAAACCAATCACATGGACACATAATAAAAAATTTACCACTTCATGTAATCCCACCAAAAATGATCCTTCAAGTCCCAATACATCTTTGTACTGATATGATGTATAGAGAAATTTTAGCTATGAGCATCAACCAACAATTTATTTTTCATCTTAGGTATAGAATAAATATATAGCATCCTTCCAAATTTTAGAATATCATCTTCACAAAAAAAATCTTCTAATTTTTCATCATTCAAATCTATTTTTTTTTTGAAATTCCTCATCATAAAGTTGATAATTCTTTATCGTATTTAATAACAATGGGTTTTTAATCATTTTAAAAATTATTTATGTATCATGTTCCTTATAAACTCTTGTATCCATCTTTAAAAGGTCCATTAACATAGGATCCTTTTAAATCATTATTTGGGTTTTAACACCATGATCTTTCTTACTCAATGAATTTAGTACCATATTTTCTTTCGATTGGTGGTAGTGTATTGAGAAATCATACTCCTTGAGTAGCTCGAGTCATCTCCTTTGTCTCATGTTGATCTATTTTTGTGAGTAGATATATATCATGCTTTTATAATCTATATATATCTTACATATTTAACCATAGAGATAATGTCTCTATATTTTTAAAGAAAGGATCACATATATTAACTCATGATCATGTTTTGAATTGTTTTGTTCATGAGTCTTTAATTTACATGATTCATATACAATAACATTATATTTTTTCATTAGGATACAACCAAGTCCCTTATTTGATGCATCACTATATATGACAAACCCATCACTTCTCGATAGTATAGTCAAATTCAGATCATTTTCTAATATTCTCTTTAGTTCATCAAATCATTCTTCACATTCCTTTTTTAAAAAACATAACCCATTTACCTATAATCTTGGTTAATGGGTTAACCAATCAGGTAAAATTCTGAACGAATTGATAATAGTATCCTTCCAAACAAAAAAACTACATACCTCAATTATGTTTATTGGTTTAGATCATTCTATGGATACATCTGTATTTATAGGATCATCAGATACTACTTACCTGAAGACAATATAATGATGAAAAGAAACTTATTGAAGCCAAAAATCACACTCACTAAATTTCCCCTACAACTCTTCTTATATAAGAGTATTAATAATGATCTGATAATTATTCTCATGGTCCTCATAGTTTTAAAAATACATTAGAATACCCTGAATTAATACCACAAAAAACAGTCAATATATTGTTTGAATACTATGTTCATTAATCCCATTAAAACATTGGGTGCATTAGTCAATCCAAATGGAATTACCATTAAATTGTAATGTCTACACCTCGTCTAAAATGTTATCCTCAAAATGTATTCCTTATTCACTCATAGTTGGAGACACCCATAATGTAGATCATCCTTCATCAAATATTGGGCTCTATGAATTTGATCTAAAATTTCATCAGTGTGAGGTATAAGATACTTGTTCTATATTGTAATAACATTGATTTCACTATAATCAATAAAAAATCTCATGGATCAATAGTTCTTCATAATGAAGAGAAAAAGGGATCCCCATTGTGAAACACTTGGGTGAAAAAATCCCTTATAAACAAATCCTCTAGTTGTTTCATCAAATTTACCAATTCCACAGTGTCCATCCTATTGAGAGTCAATGATATTGGACTTACATCAAGAATTAAATCAATAGAAAATTAAACTTCACGATCGGGGGATGACTGGGTAATAACTTTGGAAATATATTATTGTGTTATTGAAAAATAGGTAAATCCTAAATTTTAATACTACCTTATTTATCATTAGATTTCATATACTCTTCTTCCCCAAGAATGTCATTCAGTAGATAAAACTGAGGGTGAATCAAGATAAGAATCAGGTGAGGAATCTTCTGATCTAAATATAATGGATTCTATATCTTCCTCAAAAAATCATAATTTCCATCATCTTGATTTTTTTGAATCATATTTTGAGAGACATTCCATATTTTGGATAATATAAAATTAAAACATATGTATGATAACAAGGTCAGTAAGTAAGGAAAACTAATGTGTTATAATTGGGACCACCCGACACATCTTTGTTGTATTGATAATTCCCATTAGAGTTATTACTTACTACTATATTATTAAAACAAAATGTAAATGTATAATTTTATTTGAAAACTAAGTATATATAAAATAGAGTGATAATCCCGAATCAAATAAGGAATTGGATTAATTTGAAGACCTAATTAATATACCTACCACCACCTTATTTGGAACTTCATCCTCAGTTGTAGTGATCATATAAGCTTGTCCACCCCCTTGGCCTCTTCTATGAGAGATTACCTTGAATATCAGGGAATTGTTTTGGAATAGTGTACCATATACTTATAGTGATAACACTAAATATTATTTTTTTCATTATTACACTTACATTATTTAGCAGGGAGACCCTTTCCCCACATGTAAAGAAAACTTTCATTCCCTTCAGGCATTTCCCAGGGTGACTCTTTCCACAGTTTTCAAAAGATGGAAATCACTAAAACTTTTTATTATTAATTGATTAATTTCCTTTATAATTGGTTCTTTGAAGATGAATTGTTCTCTTGGTTTCCTTTGAATACATAGGATCTCAAGAATTATATCTCTTTCTTGATGGCACATAAAACTATTTCTTCATATGATAAAAAAGTATGAGAAACTAGTTCCTTCTACAATTTGGATGATGAAATCTAAATAATTGGTAAATATTACACTCTGTGCTGCATATATAATCTATAGAATTCCTGGATAACTTTGTAAAGGTAGCTTCATAATTTGCAATAATTTATTCTTCCTTTTTCTTTATGTTATGGATATTCTTCTTCATCTTAATTTTTTAATCATGAGGTAAGTATTTGTCAAATAATTTCTCTTTAAAATTTCTCAATTCCATGAGTTTTATTTATTCTTACTCCCTATTATTCTTGATTAAGGATCACCACTGATCAAAATAAAATTAGATACAATAGACCACAAGTGTATCCTTTTCCATTTCACTAAATCCCAATGGCGTAAATATCTTTTGGAAAGACTTAATACCTTTCTCATTTACAATTGAAATGGTAATCATTATACACATTCTTTTGGAAAATAATCTTTAAACATTCCAAAATGTCTCTTACCACATTGAAACATTTAAATCATAATCCTCATAAAGGATTAAAAATAAATTAATGTTTTGGATAAAATTAATATAAAAGGGTTCATGATATAATATATCAAAAGGGAAGAATATTCACCACAAAAAAGAAGAATGTAGTGAATATGAAATTTATCTCATAGATGTTAAAGGTGAGATGAATATCGCTGACCTTATCCATAATTTTTGTTGTGTTATCATTAAAATTATGTATATTTTTTAAAAAACATTAATAACTTATAATAGAACCATAATAATTTTTATGATATCATATATGATCTTATTATAATATCTTATTACCTATTTGTTAGTAATCTCTCATTATTTTTACTATTTCAAGTGTTAATTTCCTAGTTTCTCAAGTAAATTTTGAATTATTTTTTTGTTCCAATTACTTATAACATTATTTCATAATATATATAATGTAAAAAATGATATAATTTTCATAAATATTCATTATATGTGTATTTATAATAATCCATAATATTTGGAGATAACAAATGAAATGCACCTTTCATGGAGATGGTAATCTGTATGTAGGCATGGGCACTGCTTTCATTTTTTTTAATATTAATAGAGTGAAAATTAAATGATATATATGTATATTATAATTAAATTATCATATTTATGTAATAAATATCCCATATTTTTAATAAAATAATCCTTAATACACCCCATGTATAGAGTGAATGAATCACATCACTTTGAGGAGGTGGTAGTCGACACTTCAACAAATGATGTTATCGTATTTACAAAAAATGGAAAGTACAAAGGTATGTGTTATAAAATAATTATAGATAGAATAAATACATAATATTAATAATATGTATCATATATAAATATTGTTCCCATCATAATTCATAACCATGAAATCAGGTAATGTAAAAACAAACAATCATTGTTTCGTGAGTTGGTAGTTCGTTGTACACAAGAACAGTATGTTCGTTACCTATTAGATGGAAGTGTGAGTAAGTGTACGGTAAAAAATTAATAGAAAAAAAATCCCAATATACTTATGAATCATTTTTTATTATATAATCATTGAATAAGAAGAATTTATGGGGTGGATAATGAAAATGAAACTAAAGAGATTAAAAAACAATGTTATCTCTTATTTTGGTAACATCTTTTGGTTTGTAAAAAAGGGATTCCTTGGAAGGATTTACATCCATGATGAGGAAACTAGGTTTATAAGAGGTATTTTGAATTTATATTTGGTTATATATATTTTAAACCTATGTGGATTGATAGGTTTCAGAAAGTTGTAGGAGAGGAGGCCTTTTTGTAGTAGAGGAGGACTTACACCCTTGTAAATTTTAGAAAAGAGAATTCTGCCCTTGTTTTTTACATTGAATGTGGATGTAGTAATGGTAAGAAGTATATAAAAGGTAGTATATGGTATAAACATATCGATACAATGGCATTTGTAAATTTTTTTAGGTAATTTGGGACCCTTAAGATTGAGGATTAGTCTTTTATTAAGCTTAATTTTACATTAATCGGTATAATTAATTTTATTTACTTTCTCTATTTTTTTTGTCAAAAACTAAGTTTAAATTATTATAAATTATAATTTATTATGATTCAAAATATGGAATTAATTTTTCCAAATTATAATCACATATGTGGAAGAAATTAATTTAAAATTAATCCTACAAATGGGATGATAAAACCGGTTTTTAAAATAACAATGATAAAAAGTTTTCCAAGTGTTTATATACAATTTCAAAGTGAAATTGATTATAATTACCTAAAATGGATTAATTTATTTAAAATTTATATATTAATGTTTTAAAACCAATAAAATATATAATTTAACATTATAAATAAAATTGATGAAATGTTGCATTGAATTAAAATTCTGCATTTTCACTATTCCTTAAAAAAATGAAACTTCACTAAAAATTACCAAAAATCCACCTGAAGCTAATTTTTATCTTTCACTTTAAAATAAGTAGTTTTATTTTTAAATATTAAATTTAAAAAAGTTCCAAAATACTATATTTAAAATAGGTTATCCATTAAAATGTGGTAAAATTTCCTTTATAACAATATAGTATTTTATATATAAAATTAGTGTTGTTATTATATTATGAATATATAATATAATGGACGACTATAAGAATATTTGGTTGGATTTATAATATATTAATTTACAATATAAGCTCTCTAAAAGTGTTATAATTTAATTGACTATGGAAAACATGACTAAATAGTGTTTTGGGTAAATCAGGTGTTGTGTGTACTACAATGTTATAAAAAATATATATATTATAAATAGAATATATGGTAATGTATTTGGGTGATACATCAGGGGTGAGAGTGAGATATGATTTGAGGGAATAATCCCATTATTGATAATGAAAACGATCCCTATCGTGATCCTCATAACCTGATCATCTCACTCACCCATTTGACTAGTAATGGGAACCTGGATAGTTAGATTAGATGACCTAGATATATGATTCAATAGTTCCCTCCCACCCTTTATAGTGGATCTATAGAGAACATGAAAGTTTTAGGATATTGATGTGTGCCTAGGAAAGTGGGTGTGTGTGGAACTGGCTTGATTGAGACTTAGGAGACAAGATGTAAGACCGATGATTAGTCCTGATGATTTTTGACTGGATAGTATATGGTGGAATCAATATCATACCAAGGTTTTACCCGTGAAAAAACACACATATATATGATACTCGATATATAAAAATGTTATCTATCACTAAATGGAACTACTGTTTCATTATTTTATTGATCTATTTATTGATATAATACACCTTGAATCAATTGTACCAACTCTTGTACAACTCTTGTTATCTGGTTCATTCTATTACATTTATTGTCTAATATGACACAATATTATGAAATTATTTTCAAATATTCTCATGAAAATGTTTCATTTTTAAATACTGAATTTTTTTTATAGATTTTGTTTGAGAAATGATTTTTAAATATTTAAAAACAATTTTTTAAACTAAGATTTATACCATATTTATTATACTCATATTTCAACATATTTTAATTTCTTTATGAAGTAATAATATATAATCTTTAGTGGAATTATACTAGGCACTTTTACTCACAACTTTATTATATCATTTAATATTTTTTGTTCTTTATAATCTTATAGTGGGTGCTCATTCTCTCTACTTACATTGTGGGTTATTGCTAGTTTGACCAAGGGTGGGTAATTTGGGACATGGTGGGTGCTTATGAATCAAAAAGAGATGGGATTTTGGAAGCTATGTTTTAGTTCTAGTTTTGTATCATCTCCTTGTACACGAAATGATTATACTGATGTATGTATCTTATAATGTTTCTACAAAAAAAATTGTTTATTATATTTTTTTATAGATAAATCGTTCCAAAATATTTTTTCATGAAGCCCAGGTTCTTATCATTAGCCCCTGGAGATCAATAATGCTCCTCAGGTTAGTGGAAAATCATTTTGGATGGTACTCCCAGCTGGTTCATCACAAATGGTATTAACTAAGGTTTTTCTTTTAAAGGAGGCAATTCTACTTGAAATAACATATTGCATTTTTAGGGAGTAATGGTAGAAATGAGATTAAAAATGTGTCAGGACTGAAGAGGTATTTTATGAGTGGGTGTTGATCACCACCTCCATACGATGGGAAATGAGTTTCTAGGGATGTGGGGACTTTGGTATTAATTTTGAATTATTTATTTATTGATGAAAAACGAAACTTATATTCCTAATGAGTATGTTTTTAATTTGGGTAATATTTTATGAGTTTTGGAACCATAATGAAAGGATGACAACAAACACACCATATATTCACGATCTGGTAAACTGTAAAGAATCAATGTGACTAATCTATAAATATATATTTAAATAGTTGTGTGGTTGGTTTGTGATTTACCAGCCCATATAACCAATCCATGAAGAGTTAAAACATGTTTATAAAATTGAATCCTTATTCATTTTCTTCTAGGTGGCTTCACTTATGTTAGGTTAGTTAGGAGGGTTATGGTTGTGGTTTGTTTCAATCTCCTTTTTGGTTGTTTTAGCTTTAAAACATTATTGATAATTTTAAATCCCATTATAAAACCAAATTAGGCTTAAAAAGCGTTTCAATTGAGTTCTTTGAGATATGTTTTCAATTACCAAAACATGAGTTTTATGAAATTTTTGTCTTATAAAAATTATTTTCAAATACTCTTTTATTATGTGTTAAAGCGACATTTTAAGAATATATTTTAATTTTAAGGGGTTTGAAATATAAATGTTTTGGATAATTTTAAAATGGAATTAATTTATTTGTAACCATGTAATAATTTCTATGATCTCGTAAAGGATTTATAAAATACTAATTTGATCTATAAAAATAATTCTCATTTTTAATGGAAAGAGTAATTTTTGATAAATAGTGATATATTTTGTGTTTTGAAATCTATGATTCTTTGATGAATAATTTTATGAATTGTTTGAAAGATTTTGGATTGAACATATTCTATTTTTGGTTTTTTAATATCTAATTTGTTGAGACTATTTTTTATGATGACCATAAATGTTACCCATAATGTTTTCCATGATATATAGAAATTTTATTCATCGGTCTGGTTTTCCGAGTGGTCTATCATGATTTCTGGAAGTGGAATCTCTTTTTGAAGACTCTACTCTGACACCATATTGAGTGTCAGAGATAGATAATTTATAGACATTGAAAAGCATCATTGAATTCTTGTAATTTCATCCACCTTCATATAAATACGAACAAGGCTCTCTTGAGGTATTAAAGTGACTTTAATAAGTTTAAGGGATATTAAATTCTCTCAAGACTTCAAATTATCTACAGATAATGTTTTTCAATTATTTTTCTGAGATACATATACAAGAGTGGTGGGAATATATGATTCTATATTTTATATATGAAATAATTTAATGGTAATTATTCTTGTCATTATTCAATTATTGGATGTATCTTAAGGAATGAATAAGTATAATGTTATAATGTTTTTGGGGTTTGGTCAAGCTAATCTATTAGTTTCAGAGTATTACAAACAATTATCAATTTTGATATGTTTCTTACATGAAGTTGTTGGTAATAAATTTTGGAAGGATATTTTTTATGAAAATATCATCATCCATTACTTTTAACCACTATGCCTAGATCATGGATGATTTCCTATTAGGAGATGCTTAATAGAGATTTTTTAGTTGTAGCAAAGCTTGAGAAATGATTCAAAAGGAATAGTTACTTATTCATGGTTGATAAAGGTTAGTGTTCTAGGGGAAATAAAAGGACTACCATGTGTTTCCAATTTATATAAACTAGTCATACCTAGATGTTTTTTTTGAAATCCTTTAATGTTTGTAAATGGCGTGGTTTTTTGGGTCACCATAATTGTTTTTATAAGTTGGAAAACTGGAAAGAGAAGTTGTTTTCGGGGTTCGTTAGCTCTGGACTGCATGTCAAAAGATGATTTAAGATAATAAAGATCCAACCACAACCATTAAAGTGAAGCTTTTCATATAGTGGGATGAGATTTTAATTACATGCGGTGGTTTATGTTGATCTATATTGTTGTTTCAAACATTAGAGTAGAAACTCCTTGAGTTTTTATGTGTTGTGGATTGTATGTTATTAGAAACATTTGTTTTTTATATCTTGTTGGACTATTTTCGGATCATTGTGGATGATATCATTTGACATTAGAAATTATCCTATATATGGTTTCATTTTCATTTGACCACTATAGTTGTGCCTTGTGGATGCACACTATTGAATGCTTATTCTTCTTTTTTGAATGAATTTAGTTCCCTGATGTTTGTTTTTCACTGGATGATATAGTGGAGTATTATGTTGAGAAACCTCAATATGATCTAGGGATTTTAATCATTAAATTATTATTTTTGTTTCATTCTATGAATTTCTTCCTATGGTTGGTGTAGGGTACCATCAATTGGTTGTGTTTCTTTAGTATCCACTTATTTTTTTCTTGATGGTTAGAGCTTAATTTCTATGGGATGGATGATCTAACTTATGAGAGTGTAGTTCCCTTTTATCACTAACCTAGAAGTTTGATCACGTTCTGGTTAGACTTGTAAAGACCATGGTAATGTACATAGGTAACTATGATAATGTATATTTATCACGGACCAAGCACCTGGAGCTGTTGGCATTTGATTTAATGAAATAAATGAGGGGTGAGTCTTGATGTCGTTAATCCTTGTTTACCATAAAGTAAATATAGAGGGTTGAAATACTTATAATATTATGACTTTATTGTGGTTAATTGATCTTATATGTTCCCCTTGTATAGTGGTTAAAGTATCTTATTTGGATTTAAAGGATGTTCTTTTCTCATGTTACACCATGTTGGTGAATATTTAAATGGTGGGGAGAACAATGCTAGGTCTACAGTCTTTCTCTGGTTTGAAAGGGTGTTTTGATCATGACATGTTGATCTTGGATTGTGTGTGTGTGTGATGTAAACCTTTGGGTGAGTCTCCCTTCTAGACTGTAGACCGTATACCTTACAATATGTGTGAGGGAGTTATTTTTGTGTCATCATGCTATATCTTCCGAACTAGAATCTTTTTGGGGATATAAATTAATATGGTGGGGAGGTTGTGATATCTGATTAATTTTTTTTAATTATATTTATCCATTTATTTGAGTACCCTTTTATTATATATTTGTATTTGTTTTTTGTTTTTTTAGTGTTTATTATGTTTTCTAGGCTTGTTCATGGTTTGCGCATGGTTTGACAAATCATACAACCATACCATGTAACTTTATATAGTCGACCAGGTAGAGGAACAAGATTGGCGCGTGGTTAAATAACCATTACAACCAAAACATGAAGCATTTATAGGTATCCTAGAAAGGGTTACAAAATTGGTGAATGGTTAAACTAACCAGGCATCCAAACCATGTATCTTTTCTAGTGGCCTTATTTGGGGCACATCATTATGCACACATTTTGTATTAATAGTATGAACTAACCCAGAAAACCATGAGAACAATTTCTAATTTCATAAAAATTTTAATTAAAAACTAGATATCCATTAATTAAACATAAAATCCTCCTAGTCAAACAAAATATGATTCATTGGATTTTAGGATCCCTCTAGAAGATTTTTGTCTCTCCCAACCTCATATGTCGGCAGATCAATGTGTTGATCGAATAAATGATCCTCTTTTGATGATTTAATTTTTTCTTCAACTTCAATTTCTCTTATTATTTTCATTCCCTTTTCTTATAGGTTATGATTTAATTGTGTTTCAATGTTCCTCATATGGTTTCTGTGGAATATTTAATCTGGGATCTCTTCTCACGTCTATCGAGACCCCGATTCATAGATCTAGTGATCACCATCTAAGGAAACACATCTTAGATTCATTTTTGGTTGGATTTTAGATATTCCAAATCAGAATTTACATGATTTTCTATCATTTTTTAATTCATTTTTATAAGAATTAATAGATATGTATTTCTTAATTTCTAACGAATGTTCTATGAAAGTTGTCTTTTAAATTTATTTTAAAAGATTCTTTGAACTTATTTTATTTTAATTGAACGTAGCATGAATTGAATGGATATGATATTGATCTATATCACCTATTTGTGAATTTTTAAATGCAATGATTTTTTTTAATTATTTTCAAAGATATTTCAATGGGTTTTTTGGTGAAAGTGTGAGATTTTTCCTAGGTTTTTGTTCTTAAAACTAAATTCCTTTATTTGAGTTAAATGAGTTGAAATATTTTATGTTTTCTAAATAGATTCAATAATTTTAATTAGTGAAATTACCAATAGACCTCTTCGAATTTTTTTCCCTTTATTTTTAAAATAGTTTCTCTTGGTCGATTTAAAATGAGTAATTTATTCACATGGAAAGAGGGTGTAAACCAATGTTTTGAAATGTATTGAATCTTTTTTATATTTGAAAAGATTCATTTGAATGATTTAGGGTTGATTTGAAATAAATGATTTTTTGAAAGGCGCATTTGGAATTATGATTATTATTTTTGAAAGAAGTCAGGTGTGATTACCATTTTCAAATGTTTAATTGTATAACAGGTTTTGAAATGAATTGATTATTCGTGATGGTCTAATTGGTACTTTATAATGACCCTTTCATATGGTAATACCTAAATATAAGTTTATTGATTCATTTACTTCCCATTTATGGGTATTAAGAAAAGGAATATTTACTTAAAGGGGGATTAAGGGTGATAGTGAGATGTGATTTGAGGGCATGATCCCATGAATGATATTGAAAGGGGTCCTCGTTGGGATACTCATAAAATGATTTTGTAACTCAACTCTATGACTAGTCATGGGAACCTAGATTGTATGATGGGGAGAACTAGGTATATTCTTCACTAGTGGAACCACACCCAGTCTATTGGATCAATAGAGAACATGAAAGGTTCAGTCTATGAATGTGTGATTAGAAAAGTGGGTGTGAATTGAACTGGTTTTATTAAGATCCATGATACTAGATATAAGCGTTACAATTTGTCATGATGATTTTTGATTATCTATTTTATGGTATATTCATTGTCATACCTAGGTTATACCCATGAAATCCACACACATACACAAATATATATATATATATATATATATGATACTTGATACACAATAGAATTCATTTTCACTACCTAGAACCAGAGTTGACTTGTTTGATAGAACTATTTATTAATACGATGAACCATGACAATTTTTTAATTAATATTGTATAGATATTGATATCAAGGTAATGTTCTTACTTTAGTTTTATGATATGACTATATCTTATAAAATGGTTTTGAAATATTTTCAAGAAAATGTTTAGTTTTTAAATGGTGAAATAGAATGTTTTACATGTTTGGTTTGATAATTGATTTATAAATGTTTTAAACTATTTTTAAACTATTATTCATAATCTATTTATTTTACTCATATTTTATAATATTATAAATACCTTATAATGTAACATTATAGATTCATAAATGGAATCCTTATGGGATCTATATATCACACCCTACTGGTACCGTTTGATGTTTGTATACCTTTATGATATTACAATAAGTGATTTTTCTATATTATTACATTATGGGATCATGATAGGTTGACCAAGGGAGGGTTACTTGAGACATGGTGGGTTTTCATGGAAAATTAGGAGAATTATTTTTTGCATCTTTGTTTTATTTCCATTTTTATCATCTCCTTGTACATGATATGATTAAACTGATGTATGTATCTAATGATGTTTTCAAAGTGAAATTTTTTATTATAATATTTTAAGGTGAAATAATTCAGAATGGTTATTTCTTCATACCATGGTACTTTTCTCGAGACTATGAAAATTAGGAATTCTCTTCATGTTAGTGGAAAATCATCATAGATATCATTTTGGTTGGTACTCCAGGCTGGTTCATCACATGGGGTGTATGAATATTACTAACTAAATTATTAAACGTACATGGTTTAAAAATGTATAAGATAATTTTAATGGTTATAAATTAATTATAAATAAAATAAGAATCATTTTAAAGAAAATTAAATGTTTTATGAAAAAAGAATATTATTCTAAAAGGCTCTTTAGTCACCATTTTCACCCATAATTTAAAATTAATATTAACCATTTTTTGAAAATTTATTTTTCAAAATAATCCTAATTTTTGAATAATTCATGTAAAAATTATCTTTGGGATTTGTTTGAGAATTTTATGTAAATATTAATTTTTTATGAATAGTTAGAAATACTGATTTTATTAAAAACTGCCATTTCATTTCTAATATTCACAAAGAAAAATTATATTTTAAATTAGTTTTAAAGTAGAATTAATGGAATTATATAAAAAGTAAACTAATGTATGTAATTTTAACCAATTTCATATTGAATTATGACATATAATATTTTAAAAATTTTGAACGTTTTCCTTTGGAAAACCCATATTCTAATAGTGTCTGCTGGTTTAATTTAAAATTAATTATTCCACTTATATGAATTAGATTATAAAAAATTGATCAAATATTTTTAATTAAAATACAATATATTATATGATCAAATTTAATTAATTTTTAACCATAATGAATTTTGAAAACTGTAAAAATTATTTACCATGATTAAGATAAAAATGGGTTTAATAGGGTGTTGACCTGAAAAGATAATATTTAAAATGACCTACCCACCAGTAAAAAATCATTTTTATAGAAATATTTCAACTTTAGAACCTATATGGTTTGATAATGAACTAATTTGAGGCTTTTGGTATGATAAAAACATGGGTGTAATTGATTCTTTTAAAAAATACCAAGTGTGTCCTCTCCCCCACTTATAAAAGGCCTCTCATTATCCTAACATATTCGCACTACCAAATCCACATTGATCAAAGAATACCTGAAAAATAATCTTCTTAAAATACCTCCCTATTTTATATACTCTTTTAATAGAACATAATTTTAATATAGGAAGTCATTAGGTCGAATTTAAAGAGATTTCTAGAAGAAGAGGTAATGTTTTCATCAATGCGTTTTCAATTTACGTATCCTTCTAAATCCTTCTAAAATTTACTGACTATTACATAATATTAAAATTATTATATTAAATATAATCATATTTTATTATGTTAATTTCATAAAAAATATTCATCACCACTTCAATCAAATGGAAAATGAAACTGTCGATTGTGTCTATGGTGGACTTCCGTCTCAAGAACTCGTGTAGTTTGTTTTACATCAACACCTTTCAGGAATGGATGTAATTTTAGATTTAATATATTTATGAGATATTTAAGATACTATTATACTTCTGAAATTATCATATTATATATCCCTTCCTAATTTATTTTCTATAAGGTATGCGATAATGTTACTCGTTTGTATGGTGGAATAACGCCTCACAGAGCGATGTCAATCATTTTTTATTTAGGTTTCACATGAAAGTTTGTAAGGATAAAATTTAATTAATATATTTCATATTTATAATCTAAAAATAATTATAAAAATATAATATCACATCTAAATTCTTACCTCCCAATCCATTGGAAAATAATAAGGTCGCTCATGCATACATGTTGACCACCACCACCACATAGTGATGTGAAAGGTTTTTCATTTTATTTTTACATGGATGGTAAAAAGGATTAATTTTATTAATATAAATGATTTATATAACATAAAAATTATTCTTCAATGTTTTATTAATATTTATTTTTCTTTTATTCTATCCATAGAAAAAAATGGAAAAACATTCATGCGTATATATTGCCTACCATCTCCATGAACATTGTAATTCATTTTCTGTCTAAAATTTTTAAAGATTACATTAAATAAATATATAATGAATATATGTGATATCTATATCATGGTTAGAATCATGGATATTATTTAACCATGAACAAATTAACATAAAAAAAATTACTGATCCCAAACATACATGAAAAGCACATAATTATCACTCGAAACAACAAATTTAACGATGAGTTCATAATAAAAGAGTGATAAACGACTATAAAAAAATAATATATGCTCTAATATATATGATTATGGTTATTTATTATATGTTTAATAAACCTATATTTTTTATACAGGTGGTTTAGACACATATGAAGGAAGTTGAACAAGTGGTAATGGTTTCTCGTCTGACTTTTACATCCATGAGACATGATCAATATTTACCACTTATTATTTTATGTGGTTTATATAATAACCATTTTGATATTTTATATCATGAATATATTTCACTTCATCGAATAAAAAATTTCATTTCTTGTAACTTCTTTCATCGGGATTATGATTTAAAATTTACCAACATGGAAAGGTTTTATTTCACAATCTTATCATTATTCAGAACTATTTTTATTTGGGGAATTATATGATATTTCTAAATAAAAATCAATATATTTTATTATACTCTAGATATTCATGAATGTATTAATGTAATAGTACCTTTTTACAACGTTTTGATACTTAAAAATTATGAGAAAATGTGTTTAATAAAATCTGACTTCATTTATCTCTTTAATTGAAAATATTTTTCCATCAAAATCCATGTTTTCTAAAATATTCAAAACAATGTTTTATAATTTTATATATGATTTATTAATGAAAGTTATATCCATTATATCTATTTAAAAAATGTTTTAAAAGGAATATCCATGTAATTTTTAAAAAAAAATCTTGTTTTGGATTTCCCCAATAATTTGAAATAAATATTTTTAAACATGTATAAAATAAACAAAATTTTCCTCCATAATGACCAAGAAATCTATTAAATATTATTTTACACGTTTTAAAAGATTATTTCCAAATAAAATTATTTTTAAAATATTTTTTGAACTTTATAAAAAAATATCTTCAAAGTTAAATGGATACTTTTCTCAAAAATGTTTTTAGGAAATTTTAATGGTATTTATATTCATCAACATACTGAACACTTTATTGTACTTATGATCCGTTGAATATGTGTTGTATTTATACCATTATTATTATTTCTTCGAATTGTTTATGATCAATTTGAATGCAGATGTAAAATTTTATTACCATTCCCTTTTATTACTCTGAATGGTTAATGGTTGTGTTTATATATTTGGGTAAGTATTAACACTTCACATGTTAGTATTTAAATATAAATGTTTATGTTGATTATGTTTCACCCCTTCCAGATGAGTAATGTATTGGAATTATTCAGTGATGATTGAGGATCAGAACTAAATATTCTATGGATGCATCGGTAGGTCTCAAGAAACAAATTATCATTCTTATTTAGCTCTTGTCGTACTCATTTATATAAGATTTATTGGAATTATTATTTGAGTTTAATAATTCATGGAATGATTCTTTGATAGTATTTTTAAAAATTATAAAATTATGAATTTCCTCATTATGAATTTATTTATTGATATTCCATTTGATTATTATATTATTTAGAATAAACATGGTTTACTTTATTTAATTTGTGATTATTTATTTGGAATTATTTTATCATCATTTATTCTTAACTTATTAAGATCTGTTTAATTATTAAATATTTTTATTTATTTATTTAACATTCATTATTAATTATACAAATTTACTCATGATATATTAATCTATACTCTTACCCCTATTGAGTTTCTGACCTCACCCCTTTTTTATGTTATATTATTCCTAGGATACCAATAGGCGTTTGGCGATTGATATGCAGGGATATGCTATGGGGAATAATGGTGATCACAAATAAAATTCGTTGTGCATTTTATGATTCAAAATGTAATGATAATTTCAACTACGTATCTACTTTAACAAGACTAATAAACTATTAGATCCTTTTTAATGTGATTTATTATATCTTGTGCTAATATAATAAAGTAGACATCAAATCTAGGTTAATTGTGAAGGGGTTTCTATAATTGGTATCAAAGAAAATTTAGTAGAAACTTTGGGAACTATATTTATGAAATCCTATATTAGGGAATTCTATATAATGATATAATTTGAGGATAAGTATAAAAAAATATCATAGTTTTTGTGTAAGGAAGATATTATGTTGTTTTTACTATAAATACATCTTTATTTAGAAAAAACAAGTGGAATTGGTTCTAGATTAGATGTACCTAGGGTTTATAACTCTGAAATTGGAAAATTGGGGTTGACATAATCCTCACCTGGTGAACAACAATGATCCTTAATATGCAACTAGATTGACACTCCTGGGAGATCGTCAAATAATAATTCAAATTTTATTGAAGAACCATTAATAAGGATTTAAAAGTAAAGATATCACTAAAGAAACCATATTTTTTATTATAAGATTATAAATGCATAAAATTTTCAATTTATATAAATACTTTCACTACTTTGATGGATATAAATGATTTTTCATAATTTATGATCTAATATAGTTTATGACATTGTTTGGAGAGGAAGCATAATCGAAGGAATTAGAATTATATCACATCATGTACTCCATATAGGGATCTCCCTCCTGGGAATGATAACGAAGCTAGAGCAATAGGTATAGCTGGAACTAATCAAATTATAACCATATTAGCGTAGTTGAATCAGGTTATGAGTAAAAACCTTTCCCGTATGAAGAAGTCTCTTGATCAACCACATAACATAATAACATTAGAGAACTTCATGCATCAACAACCACCATCATTCAATGGGAATAAAATATATATTTCATTTATGAAATGGTTAATTTTATTAGAGAACATATTTCTAACTCTGAGAAATAATAAAAGGGATAAATTTTTCATATCAGTTTTTTATCTCTCAGGAGATATGCATCAATAGTGTAAATTGATCTTTAACACTAAGGATGAGAATGAAATAACAAACATGGAATGGAATGATTTAAAGGTACTATTCTTGGAAAAATATTTCTCTTACGAGAAACAAGCATGTATAGAAATAAATTTACTAAGTCTATGGTAGAAAAAAAGTAAAAGGCCTCTATTTATGAGGATAACTTTACAAGGATAGAAATAAATTTTGTGGACTACATACATTATCCAAATAGAATTATTCACCACTTATTTGAGTGGATTATTCAAATACATTGAAAGGAACTAGTCTCCAAAACCTTCCAATTATATGAGGATATGGTATCATGTAATATCAAGACAGAGGAATAATTATCCATGTCATATGGATTCAATGGGAGGAAACAGAAGAATAAGATGATATAAAAAATGGATAATGGGAAGAAGGGAAATAAGGATTTTATCACATGTGATACTTATGGAAAGAAGCACCATGGTATATGGCTAAAGTAAAAATGAGTTTTCTTCAAATTTGGAAAAATTCCATCATGGTAATGAATGTAAGGTTTAGGGAGAATCCCTCAAATTATAGTGATTCAACTATAAGTAAATGGGGAACTATCCTAACCAATTCCCTAATTTTCAAGAGAATATATCTTAGAATAAGACAAGGGATCATGGTTGTAATGCCCCGACCCTAGATTCCCAGAGTCGGTGCATTATTACATAACATTGGTATGATCACAAGAAAGATCAAATCTCGAAAGACCGATTGGTTTAGTAGCCTTGGAAACACTAGATATATTCATAAGTCTTACATTACATCATAAAATGAAAAAATACTCCAACAACATATTGTCTCCATAATCCACACTCATATCCCCACATAATAACCCTGCAGGTCATTCATAATTTACTTCTTCATTTCCTGGGAAAAATAAAACATAGAAAAGGGGTTAGCTCAAATGCCCCGTAAGGATAACAATATAGCAGAAACTTTCATAAATAAGAATAAACATTTAAGGCAATGTATAACTAAAACAAAAGCCTTTCAAACTTGAACTTTCAACAGAGTATGGAATAAATAAAATGAAATAATTCCATTTACTTATACACATGGATATTCTACTAATCGAATAATCACATGCAAAATCAATAACCACTTTCATAATGATAGAATGCATAATGCCAGACTATCATAACCACATAGCCAAGGCCTCGTGCCAAGACTACAAATAAGATTTTGTCAAGGCCTTGTTCCAAGACACTAGTTTGCCTCTTGAGACCTACCGATGCATCGAGGAGCTATAGCGGGCTCCACCCGTCACATATTAAGTCCAATGCATTCCCATATGAAAAGGTTTAAACATAACGTAAACATTCGTATTAAAACTAGCATACGAAATGTCAATAATTTCACCATAAACTATTAATGGTATAAAAATAGCACATCCACAGTCAAACATATCAAAAAACCTTCAATACAATATATAAGTTTTGTATCATAATAAATCAACTTTAAATAAGCATAAAATCCATCAAAGGATGTTGACATAGATGAAATCAAAACTCTTTTTAGAGAAATATCTCTTTCTATTTTTGAAATCATTTAAGAGCCATATAATGTAAAACATTTTCTTTGAAAATATTCTTATAAGCTTGTAAGTAAAGCTTTGAAGCTTTTATAACGGCGGAAAATAGCCGCACCCGCCGTATAAGGTAAAAAAAACATTCTTACCTTAATTCTGTCGAAAAGGTTAAAAAGGACCATGTTTTGAAAACGACGGAAAGATTCGTTTATAAAACTCTTATAAAAAGTCAAACAAGGGTATAAATGACTTTAACCCATATTATTGTAAATATTAAAAATGTTTTGAAATACATTTTTAAGAAACATGGATGTGGATGATAAAGAGATCCCAGTAGATTATTACGTATAAACAACCTCGGATAATGAAGAGATTGTGAAATAACCCTTACCTTGTACTTTTCCTTGGTTGGGGTAGGTTAACCTCCTGTATAATGGTGAAATAATTGTTATTAAATTATACAAGAATCATATACATTAATATGATATCATATATGATCTTTTAACATTGATTTGTTAATAATATCTTAGTATTATCGTTGTTTCGGGTGTTAACTTACTAGTTTTCTTTTATATGTTTTTTTACATAAGCCATGTTTGTCATGGATATGTTGTATAATAATCATATACATAATGATATCAAGTCCTTAAACATTATTTTTAAATCATCAAATGATAATTATACTTGAATGGATACGATGGAGAATGAATCTCATCGCGTTCGTGGAGACGGTAGTCTGTACGTACGTACGAGAGACAATATCATTCTTTTGATATTAAAATAATATATAAATGGATGGTATATCATATATAAAGAATCATTAACATGTTATATTTATTATTTACATGAGTTACACATCATTATTATACCCATCCAAATAATAATATATTGAATAACAATTACACCACGACGTGGAGACGGTAAGCCGTACGTACGCACCTATGGTGACATGTTATTCAAAGGGTGGATAGAATACTGAATATGGTTGTACCATATTTATAATAAAATCACAGTATATATATGATATCTGGTGTTATTATTTTAGAATGGTAACAACAAAGGAAGAAGAAGTGGAAGAAGAAAGGAACTTGGAAAAGTGTGGTGAAATCATTATCTCTTCTTCGGGTTCTTCCTTTTGATTTGATCAAAAGGGCTCCTTAGGTTGGATTTATGATCAAACTAAGGCCTCTAGGTTGTAGTGAGGGAAGTTGGGAGAGTATTTGGGCATAGTTTGGCCGAATCAAAAGGCTTTGAAG
Organism: Viscum album; assembly: GCA_963277665.1. NCBI lineage: Eukaryota > Viridiplantae > Streptophyta > Magnoliopsida > Santalales > Viscaceae > Viscum > Viscum album. Next base: position 284,698,719 of record OY728129.1, read on the forward strand.
GTGTGAAGAAATGAGAAGGAGGAGTGCCCTTTTATAAGAGGAGTGAGGGGCACCTTTGGAAAATATAGAAATATTAATTTATAATAAATTAATATTCAGTTTTCAATGGCTCCAAAGTTTATTATTCAAAGGTTAAGGTGGGTATAGGTCGAGAACAACTCTACCAATAGAATTTAGATAGGTTTGTGTACTTATATTAACCTTATCTTTAAGTATTAACTCTATGTTAATTAGTTTCACTTTTACAATGTCTCTTTGTATTTTTATATTATATGGTTAATAAAATTACCATATACATACAATAGACCCCCAAGTGGTCCATTAATGATGAAAATATTGTGATATATGTCTCTTGGCCGAACCTTGGATTTTTAGGAATTTAATATCAATTAATAATATAATATTTTTTTTAATAATTCTTTTATGTCAATTTTGACACTATTCATAGTTAATTTCTGTGAAACTCATAACAGATTTATTACTTCGAACAAAGTCAATTAAATCAATAATAATATGTCATAGTATCCTAGAAAATTATTTTAATTCATTATAAGTTTCATATTATATTTATTTGTGTATTTATAATATCAATTATTTTAATTTTTCACTATTATAGTAATTACTTCATCATCATTGTGTCATAAATAAATTAAATTATTTAATGTCTAAAAATTATAAATAAAATATCATTATGTAGGAAATATTTTTATCTTTTTAATGAATATTTATAATCTAAAATCCAACATATAAAACACTATGTAAAAATTGTTTTTCTAAAAGATATATGCTTGTGTCACTTTTGTATTCATTTTAACTTAATTAAAAAAAAGTGTCCCTATCACCTACAAGTGGCACCATGGGGTCCCAAAATCGACCCAAAGATGCCTATGGTCGAACATGTATCAACCAATAGGGCCAGGACACGTTTTAGGGTAATTTAGTATTATTATAATATTATTGTTTAACCTTTATTTACCGGATTTACCCTTAACCATGGTAAATAAAATATTTACCGCAGTAATTATTCAAAATGTCTAAAAATAAATGTTACCTATTTACACAATTTTGACATCCTGATTCCAAATATGGAATCCATTTTTCTATATTCAAAACACAGAAGTGGCAGAAATTAATTTAAAATTAATTCCCGCTGTCAAAACAAAAAGCGTGTTTTTAAAAGATAATAACTATCAAAAGATTGGCACTTGTTTATGTTCGGTTTAATTGTAAAATTATGTCCAATGACCAAAATTATATTAAATGGTAAAAATATATTCTAAATATACTATAAAACTACTCAAATTCATAATTTATCACTATTAATTATTTTGATTAAAAAAGTTGTTTTTAATTAAAATTTAGTTATTTTCACTATTCATCAAAATATTAAAGTTATCCGAAAAGTACCAAAATTTCACCTTAGGCTAAATTTGATATTCTGAATTGAAAAATGAACTCCATTTTGAAATATAAAATATATATAATTTCAAAAAGTAGGTATTACTATTCATAACGGCTAGTTTGATTGGTTATGGTGTGTTAGAACTCGGTCTTCCGTACAACACACACTATCACATTATTCAAAGAGTAGTGTACCGTAGAAGCTTGGGGTGTTACATTCTCCCCTCCTTCAAATAATTTCGTCCTCGAAATTTCTAGAATACTTATCACATGAAAAGACATGGGTGGTTCTTCATCATAAGTTCCTCGGGTTCCCACGTTGCCTCTTCCATCTTATGGTTTCTCCACAAAACGTTTACCAGACGCGTCGTCTGGTTTCTCAGTACTTATTCTCTTGTATCAAGAATCCTGACGGGCTCTTCGCAATAAGTCAAATCGGGTTCTAGTTCTAATTCCTCATAGGTGAGTACATGCGTTGGGTCAGGCATGTATTTCCTCAACAGAGATACGTGGAACACATCGTGAACTTTGGAGAGACTTGGCGGCATTGCCAATCGATAAGCTACAACCCCAATTTGTTCTAGAATTTCGAAGGGTCCGATGTACCTGGGACCCAATTTACCTTTCTTACCAAAACGTATGACTCCCTTCCATGGAGATACCTTTAGGAAAAAATGATCACCGACTTGAAATTCCAAATCCTTCCTTCGATTATCAGCATAGCTCTTCTTCCTACATTGAGCTTCTTTGATGTGATTTTGGATTACCTTCACCTTTTCCATCGTTTCCTCCACCAGTTCTGGACCTACAAGTTTTCTTTCACCGACGTCATCCCAACAGGTTGGTGTACGGCATCTTTTTCCGTATAACGCTTCATATGGTTCCATCTGAATACTCGAATGGAAGCTATTGTTATAGGAAAATTCTACGAGAGGTAAGTATTGATCCCACATACCCTGAAAGTCAAGTGAGCAAGATCTCAACATGTCTTCTAGGGTTTGAATAGTCCGTTCTGATTGTCCATCTGTCTGAGGGTGGTAAGCAGTGATAAAATGAAGTTCAGTATCCAGGGATTTCTGAGTACTTTTCCAAAATCTTGAAGTAAAATGGGGATCACGATCAGAAACAATCGATAGGGGTACTCCATGAAGTCTCACAACTTCATTAATATATAGTCTTGCTAGACGTTGCAGGGGTAGATCTTCTCTTATAGAAAGAAAATGTGCTGACTTGGTAAGACGATAAACAATAACCCATATTGCGTCGTTCCTTCTAGGAGTCTTTGGTAGCCCCATGATAAAGTCCATCGTAATATTGTCCCATTTCCACTCCAGTATGGGAAGAGGTTGCATGACTCCTCCAGGCTGTTGCCTTCCAACTTTCACTTGTTGACAAACCATACATCTTGACACAAAATCAGCAATCTCCCTCTTCATGTTGTCCGACCAAAAATGTTCCTTCAAATCTCTATACATATTGGTGCTCCCAGGGTGTATAGAGAAATTGGAACTATGAGCATCATCCAGCAATTCCCTTTTTAGATCAGGTAAATCGGGAACACAAAGTCTCTTCCCGAATTTCAAAATTCCATCTTTACGCAGAAAGTCTCCCAATCTCCCATCATTCACAGGTTTAATCTTCTTTTTAAATTCTTCATCATCGGTCTAAGAAATCTTAATCCTTTCTATTAAAGATGGTTTGGCAACCATTTGAAAAAGAATTGATGTTTCGCCTTCCCTGGTTATTCCCATGTCCATCTTCACTAGATCCATGAAAATTGGATCCCTTTCAATTCTCATATTGTTCAAAACTCCATGGTCTTTTCTACTCAAAGCATCTTACACCTTGTTTTCTTTCCCTAGGTGGTAGTTTATCATGCAATCATAATCCTTGAGTAATTCAAGCCATCTCCTTTTCCTCATGTTGAGTTCTTTTTGTGAGAAAATATACTTCAAACTCTTGTGATCAGTATAAATCTCACATTTTTCACCATAGAGGTAGTGCCTCCATATCTCCAAATCAAAGATCTCAGCTGCTAACTCGAGATCATGAGTAGGATAGTTTTGTTCATGAATTTTCAAATGTCGTGATGCATAGGTAATAAGTCTATCATTCTGCATAAGGACACAACCAAGTCCTTTCTTTGATGCATCACTATAAATAACGAACCCATCATTCCCCGATGTTAGAGTCAATATAGGAGCATTGACTAATCTTCTCTTCAGTTCTTCGAAAAATTCTTCACACTCTTTTGTCCAAACAAATTTAATCCCTTTACGTGTGAGCTTCGTTAATGGGTTATCCAATTGGGAAAAAACTCTGGACGAAATGTCGATAATAACCTGCCAAACCGATAAAACTATGTACGTCAGTAATACTCGTAGGTGCTGGCCATTCTTGGTTTTCCTTGGTCTTATAAGGATCAACAAAGATTCCATCTTTAGAGACAATATGGTCAAGAAAAGAAATGTCATCAAGACAGAATTCACACTTGCTAAACTTTCCATATAATTCATTCCTCCTCAGAGTCTTCAAGATAATGCGCAAGTGATTTTCATGATCATAGTAGGTTTTTGAGTATACCAAGATATCATCAATAAATACCACCACAAATTCATCAAGATACTCCTTAAAACTCTATCCATCAGATCCATGAATACAGATGGTGCATTAGTCAATCCAAAAGGCATTACAGTAAACTCGTAATGCCCGTACCTGGTTCGAAATGCTGTATTCGGAATGTCTTCCTTCTTTACACACAACTGATGGTATCCAGATCGAAGGTCAATATTTGAAAAGTATTGAGCTCCATGCAGTTGGTCAAATAAATCATCAATACGAGGTAGGGGATACTTGTTATTTATCATTATAGCATTGATCTCCCTGTAGTCGATACATAACCTCATAGATCCATCTTTCTTTTTAACAAAAAGAACAGGGTCTCCCCATGGAGAAACACTAGGGCGAATAAATCCTTTATTACTCAACTCCTCTAGTTGTTTATTTAGTTCGACTAACTCTACAGTGGCCATTCTATTAGGGGTCTTCTATATAGGCCTTAATCCAGGAATTAAATCAATGGAAAACTCAACTTCTCGTCTTGGAGGATTTCCAGGTAAATCTTCCGGAAATACATCTACAAATTCTTTCACAATAGGTACATCCTCTATTTGAACATTCCTTTCCTCACCCACAGTTATTTCATTCTCTTCCTCCCCAATAATTAAATTTAGTTGAGCTATTGATGGTGGATCTAAATAAGAATTAGGTGGTGATGATTCTGCTCTAAAGATAAGGTGTTCCTTATCATTATCATCAAGAATCATAACCTCTTTCTTCTTACAATAAATCTTCGCATCATAGTCCGAAAGCCAGTCCGTACCGAGGATTATATCAAACTCAATCATATGTATGATGATGAGATCAGAAGATAAAGAGCATTTATGTTCTCTAATGGGGACTAATTCACAAAACATTGTTGCAATGATACTTCCCTTAGGAGTTTTAACTGACAACTCCCTTGTTAAATCAAATTGGAAATATCTAATTTTCTTAGCAAACTGGGAAGATATGAAACAATGCGATGATCCAGAATCAAATAATGCATTTGATAAACTTGAGGAAACCATTAAATTACCCGCCACCATGTCTTTTGGAGCTTCTACCTCAGTACTAGTGATAGCATAAGCTTGGCCTTGATCCCTTGGCCTTTTCTGAGGTAAGTTCTCCTGACTCTTAGGACATTCATTTTCATAATGCCCCATCTCCCTACAATTGCAGCACTGAACATTGGTAGCTTCCTTCTTCCCCTTGCAATCACGAGCTTGGTGGCCTTTTTCACCACACTTGTAAAAGACTCTGAAAGAGCGCTGTCGTGGGCGCCCTCAAATGATTAGTGTAATTTGGGGTACTTAGGTGTAGCAGAGTGGCTGACCAAGGTCATCTCTCAAAAGAGGAAGTGAATTTAACTACTTATTAGAGGTATTCTAAAAAAAAATAAAAGAGAATAAAATAACTACTTGAAAGGATGGGGGTGGTTTTTTTTATAGTTTATGAACCTAGAAGAAGTTTGCTGGAAGAAGATTGCATTTTTTTTTGTTTTTAATTTTGAAATGAAGTTTCGATCAGAATGACACAACAAGAAGATGTTTTTTTATAAATCTATTTTAAAAGGAGTAATCGATCTAACTCTACCTCTTCAATCATTTATTAATCATTATCATTTAAATTAATATTCACTTAATTATGATCCCTTAATTTTTTAAATCCCGAACCCTATGAGAATTAACTTTACCACGAAGATTGAAGTGAATTTTAACCTTAGGATAACTTCGGATGCAATCGTAACACCATGCTTTGATTGATGTTCTAAAATTAGCTTATGGTCAGTGGTAAATTAAGGCACATAACCACTCTGGAAATGAGGATTAATTGAGTTTAGGGATTATATTTGAACTCTACAAATTGATCCCATGTGGTTTTAAATTACCGGTTAAGGTTGCGCTCTCACAGTTCACACAATTCCCGACCTCACGTGTTTTGTGTTAACTATTCAATTGCTTGATTAGTGTCATTTAAATTAAAAAATCAATTAATAGATCATAATATGTGAATTACAGTAGCTCATTGATTCAATATAAATGAATGAAGAAGGATAGAGGTCGATCGATTATTAAAAAGAACTACTCTTCCATGGGTGGTGTAGTCATCATGGAGACGTTTTGCATAAGCAATGGATTGAAAGGGTAGAACCCAATATTGTCTCCACTCTTGATTCCAACCCAATTAATAAGATTAAGAGAAGAAGAAGAGGGATGAACACAGAAGATTATTTGAAGAAAAATTCAAGAAACAAACATGAACGAAAAGAAATACAAAGAAGAGGTGAGAGAGGAGAGCCTTTTTGGAAGAGAGGTTTGCACAAAGGCTTACTTCTTCCAAGAGTTGTTAGGGGCTCCCAAGAGACACCCTTTCGGCCAAACCTTCCCAAAGCCTCGACCAGCCCTCTCAAATAGTTAAAACCCCCTTTAAATAGATTTTGTGAGGGCTAGGGATACATAACTTTTTATGTGTGAAATGAAAAACTCGGCCAAATATTTTATTCCAAATTGAACTGCCCATTTGCCCTCCAAAACGCGTGAATTGACCGACCTTCCAGACGGATGTTTGTGCCAAATCCAGTCCCCGAGCTTTCCTCAAAATTTGGGCTCAATCCAAGCCCGTATGTAGAAGATATGGCCCAAATACAGAATCCATGTCCATTCTGCCGAGTCCAGCCCACCATTGGATTAATGGCTCATTTACTCCATCCAAATGCACTCTTTAGCTCTAGTGTCCTGAATGAACGTTTTATAAGAAGAAGTTAGGAACACTGTTACAAAATTTCAAATGCAAATAATAAATATAAAAATATTTATTTTCGAAATACTACAGTGCACTATTAAGGGTAAAACTGGAATTTTCACCAAATTTTCAAATGAATGATCAAATCCCAAATATTTTATAAATAAACATATTTAACACAATGTAAGGTAATTATTTCATTTATTATCAATAAAATATTCAATAAAATAGTGTTTTATCAACTCCCCCACACTTACCCTTTTGCACACCTGGGCAAAACCTCATATCAAGTAAACATCAATATCAAATCAAAACCAATTTTAAAACACATATCCTTAAGATCAATCAATTTCACACCAAGAATCAAAAGATATCATGCCTCATAAAAAAACTTATTTCAAGTTCTCCATTTATATCATTTAATATATTTCCACTTCATTTATCCGCCCATGCATAAAACACTTACCTCGCTTGAATTTTCACTCATCACTCAAATATCAATTTTTTGCAATGTCTTTCTCATACAAACTCATACAAGGGTCACCATAGGCTTGATAGATTCCTACATCGCTACCTGATGTGAGTCAAGGACATATGTTTATCATGAGGACTTTTTAGGGTTGTTCTGTGGCTTTCGGTTGGTAGGATTAAGATGTGAAAAACTCTGAGGCTGAATGATGAGGGCTTGACTCTTTTGAAGAAAAATTGCATTAATCTAATTTTCACTTAAATATGGTCTTCTCTTCAATCCCCATAGTATCAATTCAGCTCCATCATCATGAGAAGTCATTAAAGGTTTACACCATTCATCATTTCAGCATAAAGAAATGTCAATCTTCTCAAACATGATTTTCTTGAAAGCTCCAGATGGGCACAGCTTTCCACCTCAATTAGAAGCTACAGAAAAGGCACAGCTTCCCTTGTCATGAAAGCTCCAGAAAAGGCACAACTTTCAATATAATGACTTTCTTTAACAGCAAACACGTCTCTTCAGAATTTAATTTTCCACCCAAAGTATCACATAATGTGGTGGCACAACACAAGACAGCTTCCCCCACACTTAACCTCATCTAGATTATGCAATTTCACTTCAAGAGTTGGTTGGATAGGGAAAATTGGCTTGTAATATGGCTTAACCTAACAGGATGTGCATGGCTTCTAAGGGATACAAGGATTAAATATTCAAGGTAGGCCATTATAAGAAAGGATTCTTTGAAATAGGGGCTTTAATACCAAACAAATTCCTCAATCATTTAAACATAAGTACCTCAAACCCTCAAGTTTTGACAGGAATAGATCAAATTCTGGTTAAATCAAGTATGGTTTGGTTCTCTCAAGAAGTGAGGTGAATGTAAAGAATATTAAAATAATGGTTTAGAAGCCTCACAGGAAAGTGATTTCAAATATAAAGATAGTGAGATTGGCATGGGATTCAAAATTCAGCGTACTTTTCATGAAATTACTAAATGTTTGAACTTGAAACAAAGTCATTTCAGCATTCATTTAAGCTTAGTTTCAAGGGGTAAATTTTTTAACTTATTGATATGGATTTAAAAATGGTTATGAGAATCATTTCAGCCCAAAAGTTTCAAAAACACAAAGAAAATTGTAAAATAAACACACAAATTTTGAAAAACACACAATTTTTTTTTTGGTTTTTTTTGAACAGGAAAGCAATTGAAATTACTAAACTAAAAGGTTCCCTCCCCCACACTTAAAATATTGAATTGTCCTGAATGTGAACCTATGAGATGATATATGCACATGAAATGTAGAATTTTTAAATAGGACAAATAATATAAAAGTGAAAGGGTTAGGAACAGCCTGATGTGATCAAGTGATGATGGGGTCATGCAGTGTGATAAAATCCACTGCATCAGTAGGATGTCCCTCAATGTATCTCTTCAAACGTTGCCCATTGACTGTAAATCTCCTTCCAGTGTCCTCTTGTGTGATCTCCACTGCACCATAAGGAAAAACATTAGACACAATATAAGGACCTAACCATCTGGAACACAACTTACCAGGCATCAACTTCAGTCGTGAACTATAGAGAAGGACTTTCTCTCCAACATGAAACTCCCTTTGTTGGATCATTTTGTCATGAGATTCTTTTGATCTTTCCTTGTAGAGCCTTGAGTTCTCATATGATGACAGTCGAATCTCCTCAAGCTATTGAATTTGCAACTTCCTTTGAATTCCAGCTTGGGCCAAATCCATGTTACATTTCTTTATAGCCCAATATGCCCAATTCTCGACTTCCACGGGGAGACGACACGCTTTCCCAAAAACAATCCGAAATGGGGACATACCAATGGGGGTCTTGTATGCTGTCCTATAAGCCCACAATGCATCATCCAAGCGCTTGCTCCAATCCTTCCTATTTGGCTGCACAGTTTTCTCCAAGATTTGTTTCAACTCACGATTGGAAACCTCAGCCTGGCCATTTGTTTGGGGGTGGTATGGTGTTGATGTTTTGTGTGTCACCCCATACTTCCGAAGGAGGGAAGCAAAATTCCTATTGCAAAAGTGTGTCCCTTGGTCACTGATGATGGCCTTTGGTACTCCAAACCTGCAAAAAATCTGTGCTTTGACAAATTCCACAACAACATGAGAATCGTCAGTCCTGGTGTCCTTGGCCTCCACCCATTAACTCACATAATCAACAGCAACCAAAATATACAAGAAACCATATGAACTTGGAAAAGGACCCATAAAATCAATGCCCCACACATCAAAAATCTCACATAATAGTATGGTTTGTTGGGGCATCTCATGTCTCCTAGAAATATTCCCAGTGTGTTGGCAACGAGAGCATGACTTACAAAACACATGGGCATCATGGAATAAACTAAGCCAATATAATCCAGAGTCCAAAACCTTCCTGGCTGTCCATTGGGGTCCAAAGTGTCCACCACATGCAAGTGTATGACAGAAATGCAAAACAGACTCAAACTCATGATCGGGAACACACCTCCTAATGACTTGGTCACTACACATGCGCCAGAGGTAAGGATCATCCCACACATAAAACCTAGACTCACTTTTTAATTTTTGGACTTGATGTTTCTTTAAATTTGCAGGGATTTCAGAACCAACAAGGTAGTTAACTAAATCAGCATACCACGGATGCGCACCTGAGATGGTATAGAGATGCTCATCAGGGAAAGTGTCCCGAAGTGGTACCTGATCCAAGGTGTCATCCTCTAGTGTGTGAGTAAGCCTACTCATGTGGTCTACCACCAAATTCTCTGACCCCTTCTTGTCCTTTATCTGAAGGTCAAACTCTTGAAGAAGGAGCATCCAACGGATAAGTCGTGGCTTTGCATCTGGCTTCTTTAGGAGGTACCTCAAAGATGCATGGTCAGAAAAAACAACTACTTTAGAGCCCAATAAATATGAACAGAATTTATCTAAAGCAAATATGACAGCAAGAAACTCCTTTTCTGTGGTAGTGTAGTTTGATTGGGCGGAATCTAGTGTCCTCGATGCATAGGAGATCACATGTGAACGCCCCTCCACCCTCTGATATAAGACAGCTCCGACCGCGAAGTTGGAGGCATCACACATAAGCTCAAAAGGAATCTCCCACCTTGGGGGTTTTATGATAGGTGGAGTGGTCAGACGTTGTTTTAGCTCATCGAATGAATTCCTGCAAGAAAAATCAAACACAAAATCAGAATCCTTTTGAAGTAATCTTGACATAGGAAGAGCAATCTTACTAAAATCATTGATGAAGCGCCGATAAAATCCTGCATGCCCTAGGAAAGATCTAACATCACGCACACATGAAGGATATGGTAAGGATGAAATAATGTCTATCTTATATCTATCAACCTCTATCCCGTGTTTTGACACTACATGCCCTAAGACAATGCCTTGCTCTACCATGAAATGACACTTTTCAAAGTTCAGGACCAGATTCTTCTCAATACAATGATTCAACACCTTTCCCAAACTAATTAGACATTCATCAAATGAAGGGCCATACACTGTAAAATCATCCCTAAATACCTCCATGCAGGTCTCAATAAAATAAGGAAAAATACTCACTATACATCTCTGGAAGGTACTTGGGGCGTTGAAAAGTCCAAATGGCATCCTCCGGTAGGCAAATGTGCCAAAGGGACAGGTGAATGTAGTCTTCTCCTGATCCTATGGAGCTATAGGAACCTGAAAATATCCAGAAAATCCATCCAAGAAACAATAGTGTGTTTTCCCAGCTAGTCTCTCGAGCATTTGATCAATAAATGGGAGGGGGAAATGGTCCTTGCGAGTGGTCTGATTTAGTTTCCTATAATCAATACACACACGCCAACTGTTTTGCACCCTCATTGGAACTAAATCATCTTTCTCATTTTTAACAACAGTAAAACCAGTTTTCTTAGGCACAACCTGAATTGGACTTACCCACTGTGAATCTGAAATGGGAAAGATTATACCTGCCTCGAGCAATTTCTCATATTCCTTTTTAACAACTTCCAGGAGGGTGGGATTGAGTCTCCTTTGTGGTTGTCTCACCGGTTTAGCCCCATCCTCCAAGAGAATCCTATGCATGCAAATGGAGGGGCAAATACCTGATATGTCAGCCAAGGTCCACCCAATCGCCCTGATGTTCTCCCTCAGAATATTCAAAAGATTTTCTTCATGTTCAAAATGGAGATTGTTAGCAATGATAACGGGTAATTTATCACCACTCAACAAGTATGAGTATTTCATATTTGGTGGAAATGGCTTGAGTTCTAATGAAGGAGGGTGTAGTATGGATGGAGACATTGAAGGAACTGAAATATGTGCACAAAGAGCATCAGTATCAGAATAGACATCATCAAAATCATAGAATAAAGCATCAAATCCATCAGCATACTCAACAGCCATTTCATAATCAGAGTGAACATGATCAAAATCAGAATATGAATCCACAACAAAATCAAATCCAAGATAGGATTTTGTATCAGAAACATGTGTGGAAGTTCTCTTAGACATCAAACTCGAACCAATACTCATAATCTCCCTAAGCATAGGACAATCAAATTCTATGGTGTTTTTATTTGGTGGTTCAAAATGGGAGATAACAAAAGCAGAATGGTCCTCTGAGGGGTACTTCATGGAATCCATAACATTAAATATCACAACTTCATCTCCAAACTCCATGGAAAGTGTACCCTCATTGACATTTATGATAGTTTTTGCAGTTTTGAGGAAGGGTCTACCTAAGATAATGGGGGAATGAGAACTTACCTGATCATCCTCCATGTTAAGAACATAGAAATCCGCTGGAAAGATCATGTCTCTTACCCGGACAAGTACATCCTCAAGGACTCCCGCTGGATATGCCGTAGCTCTATTTGCCAATTGCACCACTACTCTTGTTTACTTCAACTCACCAACCTGCAAGGAAGAGAATACAGAGTGAGGCATCACATTTATTGAAGCTCCTAAATCACAAAGAGCATCAGAGAAGTGCAACTCCCCTATGGTACATGGGATGGTGAATCTCCCAGGATCCTTGCACTTTGTTGGCATTGCTAGAGTTGGTGTAATGAGTGCCGAGACATTCCTTCCAAGGTTGATCCTCTCATTCCCCTTGAGCCCTCTTCGATTGGTGCAGAGTTTTTTTAAGAATTTGGAATACCTTGGGATTTGCTTAATGGCTTCAAGTAGAGGAATGTTGATCTCCACACGCTTGAATGTGTCCAAAACCTCCTTTTGCATTGCTTCTTCAGCCATATTCTTGGTTTGAACAACCCTGTTTGGAAAAGTAAGGGGTTTAGGAGGTACATCATAAATATTTTTCTTACCTTTATCTTTCTCCTCGGATTTCTCATTAGTAGGTATGCAATGAGGATTCTCTGGAGTTGAGGTGAATCCCAGTGGAATGGTAGGTACAGATGTATCGTTCATTTGCTTCCCACTTCTCAATGTGAAGGAACTAACATTCCCCTTTGGATTTGGAGTGGGATGGGAAGGTAGATTTCCAAAATTCTTACTTACAAGTTCATGGAGGGCGGTGGCAATCTAGTTCATTTGAGTCTTTAACTCCCTCAGCTCTAAACTTTGACTCTTCATCTCATTCTGTTGATTAAGAACAATTTTCTTCAAAAGATCATCAGTATTAGAATCTACCTTTGGTGGGGGATTCCCTTGTTGTTGGCTTGTTGATGCTTGGGCTTCAAATCTCCTTTGGGGTTGTTGGAAACCCTTCTGGTAAGGCGGAGGCTGCTGGAAGTTTGGTTGAAAAGGGGGCCTTTGTTGTTGTCCAGAGCCATACCTCATTTCCGGTTGATCTTTCCACCCTTGGTTGTATGTTGGAGAAAATGAATCAAACATCTTTTGGGGATATGGTTGTTGTTGTTGCTGCTGAAATGGTCTCCCAGGGAACACTGCTGCACAATCTTCTGTTTCTTGGAGTTGTGGGCAACAGTCAGTTGGGTGGCTTGTCTCAGCGCAAATACCACAAGGCCTTGAAGGAGGGGGTTGGGATGTCTTTTGAGCCAATGCAATCTGCCTCACCATAGTTGTCAATTCTTCTAACTTAGTATCAATCAAATGACTTTCAAGAGAATAAGTACTTACTTGATGTACTCCTCGAACATGTGGTGTACCTCTATCACCGAATTGTTGAGAGTTTTGGGCAATTTTGTCGATCAGTGCTTGTGCAGCTACTGGTGTCTTGTCCACCAATGCTCCTCCAGCAGCAGCATCCACCATGCTCCTCTCCATGGGTGTGAGTCCTTCATAGAAGTACTGGATGAGTAGTTGCTCACTGATTTGGTGATGTGGGCAGCTTGCACACAACTTCTTGAATCGCTCCCAGTACTCATACATTGACACCCCTTGTTCTTGCTTGATCCCCGATATCTCCTTTCGAATGGATGTGGTCCTTGATGCTGGAAAAAATCTTTGCAAGAAAAGACGTTTCGAATCATTCCAACATGTTACATCTTCAGGTTGCAAATAATACATCCAATCTTTTGCAGCTCCATCAAGTGAGAATGGGAATTCTCATAATTTAATTTGATCTTCAGAAACATTTCTTGGTTTTAAAGTTGAGCAAACCACATTAAATTCCTTAAGGTGTTTGTTGGGATCCTCACCAGATAAGCCATGAAACTTTGGAAGAAGGTGAATTAATCCAGATTTCAATTCAAAGTCCGATTCGATATTTGGGTATGCAATACAATTTGGTTGATAGTTAATATCAGGTGCAGCCAATTCTCGAATGGTTCTATTAAGTTCATTTCCATTATTTCCAGCCATTGGTTCCTATTTTATGTTTGAATTTGAATTGCTTCCAATTTCAATGTTTCCAGAAGAGAGGAATTCACCAACTGGTTGAATATTGAAACTTCCCGTAGATTGAGAATGTCTGATTCGTGCCCTAAGGTTACATTCAATCCCTGGGTCAAGATCTAAGAGATCTTCGGGATTAGTTTCGTATCATAGATCAAATAAAAATGAAAATAAAGAAGGTGGACCATAGTAAAATAAAAATGAGAATATTGAGTTGATGGTCCAAAGATAAGTAGAAGAAATTAAAAGAAGAAGAAGAAAAATCAGATTGGGTAAAGAAGGAAGAAAGAAGAGAGGAAGAGAATAAAATGTAAGATAAAATAAATACCTCTAATTGGTTGAAATAATTACTTGCCTCCCTGGAAACGACACCAATTTGAAAGAGCGCTGTCGTGGGCGCCCTCAAATGATTAGTGTAATTTGGGGTACTTAGGTGCACCAGAGTGGCTGACCAAGGTCGTCTCTCAAAGGAGGAAGTGAATTTAACTACTTATTAGAGGTATTCTAAAAATAAAATAAAAGAGAATAAAATAACTACTTGAAAGGATGGGGGTGGTTTTTTTATAGTTTATTAATCTAGAAGAAGTTTGCTGGAAGAAGATTGCATTTTTTTTGTTTTTAATTTTGAAATGAAGTTTCGATCAGAATGACACAACAAGAAGATGTTTTTTTTAGAAATCTATTTTAAAAGGCCTAATCGATCTAACTCTACCTCTTCAATCATTTATTAATCATTATCATTTAAATTAATATTCACTTAATTATGATCCCTTAATTTGTTAAATCCCGAACCCTACGAGAATTAACTTTACCACGAAGATTGAAGTGAATTTTAACCTTAGGCTAACTTTGGAACATGCAATCGCAACACCCTGCTTTGATTGATGTTCTAAAATTAGCTTATGGCCAGTGGTAAATTAAGGCACATAACCACTCTGGAAATGAGAATTAATTGAGTTTAGGGATTATATTTTAACTCTACAAATTGATCCCATGTGGTTTTGAATTACCGGTTAAGGTTGCGCTCTCACAGTTCACACAATTCCCGACCTCGCGTGTTTTGTGTTAACTATTCAATTGCTTGCTTAGTTTCATCTAAATTAAAAACTCAATTAATAGATCATAATATGTGAATTACAGTAGCTCATTAATTCAAAATAAATGAATGAAGAAGGATAGAGGTCGATCGATTACTAAAAAGAACTACTCTTCCATGGGTGGTGTAGTCATCGTGGAGACGTTTTGCATAAGCAATGGATTGAAAGGGTAGAACCCAATCTTGTCTCCACTCTTGATTCCAACCCAATTAATAAGATTAAGAGAAGAAGAATAGGGATGAACACAGAAGATTATTTGAAGAAAAATTCAAGAAACAAACATGAAAGAAAAGAAATACAAAGAAGAGGTGAGAGAGGAGAGCCTTTTTGGAAGAGAGGTTTGCACAAAGGCTTACTTCTTCCAAGAGTTGTTAGGGGCTCCCAAGAGACACCCTTTCGGCCAAACCTTCCCAAATCCTCGACCAGCCCTCTCAAAGAGTTATAACCCCCTTTAAATATATTTTGTGATGGCTAGGGATACATAACTTTTTAAGTGTGAAATGAAAAACTCGTCCAACTATTTTATGCCAAATTTCATTGCCCATTTGACCTCCAAAACGCGTGAATTGACCGGCCTTCCCTAAGGATGATTTGTGCCAAATCAAGTCCCCGAGCTTTCCTCAAAATTTGGGCTCAATCCAAGCCCGTATGTAGAAGATATGGCCCACATACAGAACCCATGTCCATTCTGCCGAGTCCAGCCCACCATTAGATTAATGGCTCATTTACTCCATCCAAATGCACTCTTTAGCTCTAGTGTCCTGAATGAAAGTTGTATAAGAAAAAGTTATAAACACTGTTACAAACATTCAAATGAAAATAATAAATATAAAAATATTTATCTTCGAAATACGACAGTGCACTATTAAGGGTAAAACTGGAATTTTCACCAAATTTTCAAATGAATGATCAAATCCCAAATATTTTATAAATAAACATATTTAACACAATGTGAGGAAATTATTTCATTTATTATCAATAAAATATTCAATAAAATAGTGTTTTATCAGACTCTCATTCCCTTCAAGCAAGTACCAGGATGTTTCTTCCTGCATTTACCACAGGATGGATATTCAACCTTTCCCTTCTTCCCCTTATTTCCATTCCCAGATTGATAAGCAGATATCTTCTTCTCTTGCTTTGCTTTAAAGTCATAAGACTTAGAGAATTCATTTTCAGTCTTGATAGCACATGAGACATTGTTTTCGTACGACGAAAAGGATTGTGAGACTAATGCTCGACGAAGAAATGGTTTTAACCCATCAAAGAAACGACCAGTCTTACTTCTTGGGTTACATATATAATCTCCAACATACCTTTCTAACCTTGTAAAATTAGCCTCATACTTTGCGACATTCTCATCCTCCTTCTCTCTCAGACTCAGAAATTGTCTTTCCATATCTGCTCGATGGTCGCGAGGAAAGTATTTTTCTAAAAACAGATATTTGAACTCTCTCCATTCCATATTTGATACTTCATCATCTTCCTTCATGTTTTGAATCAATGACCACCATTGATCAGCATCTCCAGTGAGGCGGTAAACAGCCCTGATAACTTTTTCCCTTTCACTACTCCCCAAAGCCTGAAATATTTTCTCTAGGGAATTTATCCATTGCTCAGCTACAAAGGGATTTGTACTCCCATTGAACGTTGGTGGTTGTTGCCTCATGAATCGATCTAACATTGATCCTCCACGCTGTGGATCAGGGTGCTCTATATGGGTAAGGTTATTATTCATAACTTGATTAAGTTGTCCCAGTATGGTGATTAGCTGATCAGCACCAGTTGCATCACCATCTCCACTATAATTATCTTGAGCAGGAGGGCAGTCCCTACATAGAGTGCGTGCATTGATACGGTTTCCATTTCTTCTACTAGGCACCATTTCTAAACAATGGCATAAACTAGATCAGTTTATGAATCAAAACACATAATCCCATACTTATAAAACACTTAACATAAATTGAACTATTTATGGATATAATCCATAATCATAAAAATGTTTTCTTTGAGGAAGTATATACTCATAAACCCTTCATAATGATTTGTAAAGAAAATGAGAGTTATCCTAAGCATATCCCCCGGGAGTGTCGTAACCAAGAGTGCAGCAAGGCTCGTTGCCGTGCACCAGTTCCCGTACGAGTCTAGCTCAAAGAGGTGTTTTCGGGTTTTACCCCTAGGTACATCTATGCCAGAGCCAACTCTACCTGCTCGTACCCAGACATGAATGTATTGCTCGGAAAACTCACAAAATCTCTACAATACCAAAATTCTAGGACGTTCTTCTATACTAATCCTCAAAGTTCATCTTAGGTCTACATGCTCTAATCAGAGTTTATCTAATTATAGCTTCCATGGTTTGTACTAAACTTCCTTTGATACCAACTATAACGCCCCGACCCTAGATACCCAGAGTCGGTGCATTATTACATAACATTGGCATGATCACAAGAAAGATCAAATCTCGAAAGACCGATTGGTTTAGTAGCCTTGGAAACACTAGATATATTCATAAGTCTTACATTACATCATAAAATAAAAAACTACTACAAAAACATATTCTCTCCATAATCCACACTCATATACCCACATAATATCCTTGCAAGTCATTCATAATTTACTTCTTCATTTCCTGGGAAAAATAAAACATAGAAAAGGGGTGAGCTCAAATGCCCCGTAAGGATAACAATATAGCGGAATCTTTCATAAATAAGAATAAACATTTAAGTCAATGTATAACTAAAACAAAAGCCTTTCAAACTTGAACTTTCAACATAGTATGGCATAAATAAAATGAAATATTCCATTTACTTATTCACATGGATATTCTACTAATCGAATAATCACATGCAAAATCAATAACCACTTTCATAATGATGGAATGCATAATGCCAGACTATCATAACCACATAGCCAAGGCCTCGTGCCAAGACTACAAATAAGATTTTGTCAAGGCCTTGTTCCAAGACACTAGTTTGTATCATGAGACCTACCGATGCATCGAGGAGCTATAGTGGGCTCCACCCGTCACATATTAAGTCCAATTCATTCCCATATGAAAAGGATTAAACATAACATAAACATTCGTATTAAAACTAGCATACGAAATGTCAATAATTTCACCATAAACTATGAATGGTATAAAAATAGCACATCCACAGTCAAACATATCACAAAACCTTCAATACAATATAGAAGTTTTGTATCATAATAAATCAACTTTAAATAAGCATAAAATCCATCAAAGTATGTTGACATAGATGAAATCAAAACTCTTTTTAGAGAAATATCTCTTTCTATTTTTGAAATCATTTAAGAGCCATATAAAGTAAAACATTTTCTTTGAAAATATTCTTATAATCTTGTAAGGAAAGCTTTGAAGATTTTATAATGGCAGAAAATAGCCGCACCCGCCGTATAAGTTAAAAAAAACATTCTCACCTTAATTCTGTCGAAAAGGTTAAAAAGGACCTTGTTTTGAAAACGACAGAAAGATTCCTTTATAAACCTCTTATAAAAATTCAAACAAGGGTACAAATGAATTTAACCCATATTCTTGTAAATATTAAAAATGTTTTGAAATACATTTTTAAGAAACATGGATGTGGATGATAAAGAGATCCCAGTAGATTATTACGTATAAACAACCTCAGATAATGAAGAGATTATGAAATAACCCTTACCTTGTACTTTTCCTTGTTTGGGGTAGGTTAACCTACTGTATAATGGTGAAATAATTGTTAATAAGTTATACAAGAATCATATACATTAATATGATATCATATATGATCTTTTAACATTGATTTGTTAATAATATCTTAGTATTATCGTTGTTTCGGGTGTTAACTTACTCGTTTGCTTTTATATGTTTTGTTACATAAGCCATGTTTGTCATGGATAGGTTGTATATTAATCATATACATAATGATATCAAGTCCTTAAACATTATTTTTAAATCATCAAATGATAATTATACTTGAATGGATACGATGGAGAATGAATCTCATCACGTTCGTGGAGACGGTAGTCCGTACGTACGCACGAGAGACAATATCATTCTTTCGATATTAAAATAATATATAAATGGATGTTATATCATATATACATAATCATTAACATGTTATATTTATTATTTACATGAGTTACACATCATTATTATACCCATCCAAATAGTAATATATTGAATAACAATTACACCACGACGTGGAGACGGTAAGCCGTACGTACGCACGTATGGTGACATGTTATTCAAAGGGTGGATAGAATACTGAATATGGTTGTACCATATTTATAATAACATCATAGTATATATATGATACTGGAGTTATTATTTTAGAATGGTAACAACAAAGGAAGAAGAAGTGGAAGAAGAAAGGAACTTGGAAAAGGGTGGTGAAATCATTACCTCTTCTTCGGGTTCTTCCTTTTGATTTGATCAAAAGGGCTCCATAGGTTGGATTTCTGATCAAAATAAGGCCTCTAGATTGTAGTGAGGGAAGTTGGTAGAGTATTTGGGCAGATTTTGGCCGAATCAAAAGGCTTTGAAGGTGTGAAGAAATGAGAAGGAGGAGTGCCCTTTTATAAGAGGAGTGAGGGGAACCTTTGGAAAATCTAGAAATATTAATTTATAATAAATTAATATTCGGTTTTCAATGGCTCCAAAGTTGATTATTCAAAGGTTAAGGTGGGTATAGGTCGAAAACAACTCAACAAATTGAATTTAGACAGCTTTGGGTACTTATATTAACCTTATCTTTAAGTATTAACTCTAAGTTAATTAGTTTCACTTTTACAATGTCTCTTTGTATTTTTATATTATATGGTTAATAAACATACCATATACATCCAATAGACCCCCAAGTGGTCCATTAATGATGAAAATATCATGATATATGTCTCTTGGACGAACCTTAGATTTTTAAGAATTTAATATCAATTACTAATATAATATTTGTTTTAAGAATTCTTTTATGTCAATTTTGACACTATTCATAGTTGATTTTTTTGAAACTCATAACATATTTATTACATAGAAAAAAGTCAATTAAATCAATACTAATATATGATATTATCCTATAAAATTAGTTTAATTCATTAAAAGTTTCATATTATATTTATTTGTGTATTTATAATATCAATTATTTTAATTTTTCACTATTATAGTAATTACTTCATCATCATTGTGTCATAAATATATTAAATTATTTAATGTCTAAAAATTATAAATAAAATATCATTATGTATGAAATATTTTTATCTTTCTAATAAATATTTATAATCTAAAATCCAACATATATAACACTATGTAAAAATTGTTTTTCTAAAAGATATATGCTTGTGTCACTTTTGTATTCATTTTAACTTAATTAAAAAAAGTGTCCCTATCACCTACAAGTGGCACCATGGGGTCCCAAAATCGACCCAAAAATGCCTATGGTCGAACAGGTATCAACCAATTAGGCTAGGACACGTTTTAGGGTAATTTAGTATTCTTATAATATTATTTTTTAACCCTTATTTACCGGATTTACCCTTAACCATGGTAAATAAAATATTTACCGCAGTAATTATTCAAAATGTCTAAAAATAAAAGTTACCTATTTACACAATTTAGACAGGACATCCTGATTCCAAATAGCTAATCCATTTTTCTAAATTCAAAACACAGAATTGGCAGAAATTAATTTAAAATTAATTCCCGCTGTCAAAACAAAAAGGGTGTTTTTAAGAGATAATAACTATCAAAAGATTGACACTTGTTTATGTTTGGTTTAATTGTAAAATTATGTCCAATGAACAAAATTATATTAAATGGTAAAAATATATTCTAAATATACTTTAAAACTACTAAAATTCATAATTTATCACTATTAATTATTTTGATTAAAAAAGTTGTTTTTAATTAAAATTTAGTAATTTTCACTATTCATCAAAATATTAAAGTTATCCGAAAAGTACCAAAATTTCACCTTAGGCTAAATTTGATATTCTGAATCGAAAAATGAAGTCCATTTTGAAATATAAAATATATATAATTTCAAAAAGTATGTATTACTATTCATAACGGCTAGTTTGAATGGTTATGGTGTGTTAGAACTCGGTGTTGCGTACAACACACGCTATCACATTATTCAAATAGAAGCGTACCGTAGAAGTTTGGGGTGTTACAATGGTCAAGATTATTTTTTTGATATATACAAAGTGGAATGATTAATGTGATCCTATATTTGGATCTGAGAAATACGTTTTAAAAGTATATTATTGATGTTATTCTCATTATAATAATTTTCATATGTAAAGTATTTTTCTGCATATATAATTTATTAAGGTTTATAGAACATATGTTGAATGATACAAATGACTAGGAAAAGTGATTCAGTGGCAAGTGAAACTTCTTGAAAAACACAATATTGAGGGAGGATAACCTTTAGTATATGCTCTATGGTGAGATAATAATGATCAATAGGTTTTTATAAAGGTATTGTTAAGCTCTAAGGATTGTATAATATTTAATGTTGAGGTAATTATGGCCTATTACAATTTGGTAGTATTATAGGAATTATATTAATAGGGTTTTAGAAAAATAAAAACCCACATAACAGGTGAAAACCAATCACATCTGAAAAGGTCATGGTGTATGAACCCAAAACCAAGGGGTGATAAGGGTGAAGTGCCTATCTTTGGACTAAATTATGTGTCAATTAATAATTCATTGTTTTTAATTTTTATACAATTTTATGGATAAATAATTATGGAATGGATTAAGTTAAAATTTGGGTGTTACAATTGATGTTTGTAGATTAACATGTATGAAATTACTTGTCACACTTTTATGGATCTTATGATACATTAAATATGAATTTTTGTACATCAAACATAAAAAATCATCGGGGATATCCATTTATTGTAGTACAATATAAAGTGTAGAATAACTAAATCAAAACTAAAAGATAAAATTGTTCCTTTAAAATAAAATGATATCATGTATGTATATTTCTTTATGTTGTAAATATAGATCATAGAAAAATCCCTCAACTCCCGTAAAAGGATCTTGAAATGAAAATTGTATTATATTACCTTCATTACCATCCCGGGTTTATTGATTTGTGATTTTTAACAATGTGTTGATCATTTAAATTCCTTTTATTAATGATCTCTATCAATCTTTATTAATCCTTATGCATTAGTAATTTCTTCCATGTCCTAATCTTCAGTTTCCACTAATGTTCTCTTATATGGAAACCTAATTTTTGTTACTCCATATGACCTTCATAATTAAATTATTCTATAATCATGGGGATTTTTATTAAACATTTTTATGATGTGGGGTTTAAATAAGGGTATTTTCAAATTTAAAACCCTTGATTTCAAAGATCAATATTAAATAGTGAGGGTGAAATTAATTTATGGCAGGAGGTGTAGAATGTAACACCTCAATATTTTAAAATAACATCATTATGATTTATAGAATATATGACATGAAACAAAAAATCCTAGAAGATAATTTAATGCAATGGAACTTTACAATATATGTTTTTAAATAAATTCAATCTCTTCAATAGATTTTGATGCACAGAAAAACAGTTTTAAACGAAATTCAATACTCTACTAAAATATTATTATTTAAACATGACCATTATAACATAACTGTTAAGTTTGAAGATATGAATATTAATAACTAAATTATAAAAATTATATGGTTTAATCATGAATATTATAAATTCATGTGTTATATATTGGTATGAAATTAAATAAGAATCATTTGAAACAAAAATAAATGTCTTTTACAAAACTGCATTATCCTAATAGATATTTAATCTCACTTTACGCACATAATTGAAAATTATATTTGAAGTTTTTAGAAAATATATTTTAAAAAACAATCATAAATTTTTAAATATATCTATCCAAATTATCATTTGTTAAATTACAGATAAATGTACAAAAATAATTTTTTTTATGAATATTGAAAATACTAATTTTTATTCAAAATTTAATTTTATTTAAATTATTTAAAAGGTTAAATTATATTATAAATTGATTTTAAAGTAAAATTATATCAATTATATTACTATTTAATTAATTTAGATCATTATAATATATTTAAAACATAATTTTGATATAAAATCTTTTTATTATTTTTAAATTTTTTCTTTAGAAAACACTCGTTTTCATTTCTTATGCGTGTTTAATTTTAAATTTATTTCTCCCACTTATATGAATTGAATTTGTAAAGAATTCCATATTATTAATCATAATAATTTATATTATATAAAAAGGTTAGCATAATTTTTTGCCATAATAAATAGTGAAAATAATAAAAATTAATTATCATAGTTAAGGTAAAAATGGGTTTACTTGGGTTAAACTAAACAGATAAGTTTTAAAATGACCTACGAACTTATCCAAAACCCATTTTATGACCTCATTTTGAGCTTATAACATTTATGGTTTAATAATTAGACATTTATGAGTTTTTGTTCTTGATAATAACTTGTGTTTAACTGATTCTTTTCAAAAATACCAAGTGGGTTCTCTCCCCCACTTATAAAAGGACACCCTATCCTCCCATATTCACACTCCCAAATTCATTTGGATCCTTAAATACCCTTCCAAATATATTTATTAAATCTCTATAATCATTTTATAGGATTTTATTAGATCATAAAGGTAATATATGACTGCTTGATGTTAAACCTAAAGATGTTTCTTGGAGAAGAGGTAATTTTTTAACTATGCATTTTCATTTTACTTAACCTTATAACTCTTTATACTATTTACCAACTCTGAGGAAATAATAAAAAACTATATACCCTATAATTAAATTTTATTATTTTATTTTAATAAAATATATTATTCTCTATTTCAATCAAATGTTAAATGAAACAGTCGGTCATGTGTATGGCGGACTACCACCTCACGAACCTATGTAGTTCATTTTCCATCACCGCATTTCAAAGAAGGATATAATGTTTTATATAACATATTTATATGATATTAATGTAATTATTTTACTTTTTTAATGTTCATATCCCATATGATTTCATACTTTCTATCCCGTAAGGGATACAACTACGTCACTCGTGTGTACGACGTACTACTGCCTCACGAAGAGATGTGATTCCTTTTTCACTTATGATTTACATGGAAGGTAGTAAATATAAATTTTAATGAATATATGTTATATTTATGATATAAAAATTCTGAAATAAATATAGTATCTCATATAAATTTTTATCATCCAGTCCATTGGAAAATAATAATGCCGCTTATGCATAAGTATGAACTACCTCTTCCACAAAGTGATATGAAATGTTTTTAATTTTATTTTACATGGATTTTAATAAGGATGAATTTTCTTAATATAAGTGATATATATAATAATTATTATTAATTATAATTTAATTAATATTTATTTTCATTTAATTCCATTCATTGAGAAAATGGAAACAATATCCATGCGTACATACAACCTACAGTATCTATAAACAGTGTAATCCATTTTCTATCAGTAAATTTTATAGATTACAATAAATAAATATATAAATAATATTCATGATATTTATATCAATTTTAAATTCTGTATATTATGTAACCGTGATGATATTAAATAGACCAAAATAAGCAAACCAAAAAAATCATGACAAATAAAGTAATTACCACCTGAAAGAATGAATTTAACAAATAATTACTAATAACAGGTGATAAAATACAATAAGTAAATAATATATGGTATGATATATATGAGTATAGTTATTTAATTTGTGTGAAAGAATAGTATATTTATTATATATGAGGGTCATATACATATGAAGAAATTCGAACAGGTGGTAAGGGTTTATCATTTCACTTTTACTTCTGTGATACATGTACAATATTGACTACTTATTCCTATGTGTGGTGTATTTAATCCAAATTTGATGATTTATATCATGAATATATTTATATTCAAGTAATTTAAAGTTTAATTTGATGTTATTTCTTTCATGGTGGTTATGATTGAAAAGTTACCAAAGTGGAAAGAGTTTATTTCACAATCTCAACATTATTCGGGATTGTTTTTCATTACGTCTCCCTTGGGGGAATTTTTTTTATATTTATAAATTTAAATAAATATATTTTATTTTATTTTAATTATTCATTAACTTTTATAAGTAATATTTCCAGTTTTTATACACTTTCTTACTTAAAATGATATAGAAGACATTTTCAAAAAAATCTAACTTTATTTCCTACATTGATAAAAAACATATTTTCTTCAAAATCCATGTTTTATAACAAGTTATCAATTTTTTAACCTTTTAAAAATTATTTATTAGGAATTTTTTTTCCGTTTTGACTATTTACAATTTTTTTGTAAGGAATGTTTATGACTTTTTCTAAACAAGGCCCATTTTTCACTTACAAAAAATGTAAAAAGAATCCTTGTAATAATGTGTATGGAATAAATGGAATATTCTACCATCATGTCCACTAAATTTTTGAAATATTATTTTATTTATTTTCAACGAATATTTTCAAAATATTTTGTGAAATTTTAGTTTTAAAAATATTTTCAAAGTGAAAAGGTAATTTTCTCATAAATGTTTTTAATGATATTTTTTTTTGAAAGGTGGGGCTAGGCCCCAAAATATTATATTAAAATAAGATCAAAGGAGAACACCGAAGTCAACATGAAGGATAATACATCAAGTTCCCTGTCCCGGTGAACCAATCTTTTTCCTTATCTTGTCAACAAGTAATCTTTCTTTCTCTCTCCATTCGTTCCATGTTTTGGCACTGATAGGCCTTCGACCTCTTCCTCTCGTATAGTGGCTTTCAAGCTCCTTGGCTTGCTGTAGCAACGATTCTACATCTTCATCCGAGCCGTCAGCTTGCACCTCCTCCTTCATCTTCAAGGCCTCCTTTCCTACCCTTTTTTGACTTCTGGTTCTGACTTGTTGCCAAGTACCTTCATCATCTCCATCTTTTTGGTGGCCTTTTCTTGGTTTATCTGTTTTCTGTTCTGTCTCCTGCACATCCAGTGTAGAGATAAGAGATGATTCTTTCAAGGTGTTACTCACCTTCCCCGCTGGAGTGACCGAGGTGTTTTCCACCACTTCATCAGTCGGAATGATTGAGTCTTCAACCGCCACTACAAAAGGTTCAGAGATTGATGGAGCCAGAGAAAGAGAAGCAGAATCAGCCTTTTCAGAAAATCCAGGTGAAGCAGTAGCTTCACAGGTTTTAAAACACCCACTCAAGTCAGAAGGTGTCTGCTGATTTTCCAGCAGCTTTGGTGGGTGCAAAGTCGTGGTTTCCACCTCTTTCCGAGGAGGGTCAACATCTACAGCCTCTAACTGACCTGCAACACTACATGGAAAATTAGAATTTCTCACATGCTCATGAGAAGAGGTCTGCCTATCATCCTTGCCAGGTGAGGGAAACGTGGGTGATGAAGCCCCAATATCCCCCTCAGAAAGTTGGAATTCTTTTGAGGGAAACATATCAACTCCAGGAGGAACAGCCACAGTGGGATTAGAAGTTGGATACAAAGGCATTTTTCCAGCTTTTTTATCATCACAAGAATGTGTGTCAGAGGAGGAAGAAACTACTTTCACCAAAAAAGAATCATCTTGAACCTTGGGCAGGGGGGTCTGGGAAACAGTGAGCCCCACCTTTGTCGGATCCTGAGTGAGGTCCTTGGCAATATGGGTCTCACAATTCTCCCCGTGCTCAACAATATCAGCCCAAGACCGTGTGCCATGCTGGCTAGTGATCAACTGAGGTTGATCATGCACAAAAGGTGGATCCACAATATGATCTGCTGTGTTATCTGCCAGAGTATTATGCATAGCAATAGGCGGAGGTGAAACAACCTTCTTTTGATTATTGTCAAGATCACATTGGACATAAGGAACAGACATCGTCTGAGCAGTATTAACAGAAATCAAGACATCCCCATTAAAACCAGCAGTCTGTGTAGTTAAACCAGAGCTATTCGTCTTCTGGTGATGTGATTTTTTGAAGCAGGAATGCATATCATGCCCACGTTTAGCACAAGAAGCGCAAACAATTGATCTTCTACAATTTGAAGACTCATGACCTATAGTCTTACAGTCTGGGCAATACTTGGGGAGGTTTTCATATTCAATTTTCAGTTCCAATTCATCAACATCAGTAGAGAGAAAGACCTTATCAATTAATGTAGAACAAAGATCAATTTCAACTAAGAACCTGGCATAGTGTCCATACCTGGCAGCTTCCGTTTCCTTGTCCAATTTGATTGGAACTCCCATTCCTAGAGCAATATCATATAGAATGCGAGGGTGACAAAGGATCCAATTTAGACCAAATACCTTCACCCAAGTCTGAACCGTCGTATTTCCTGTTTCTAGGGGGTTAAAGCTTCTGTCCCATTCTCGGATATGCAATGCTCCAGGCATGAAGGAGATAGAGCCGTGACCCCAGGCATGCATCTTAAGGTCTTCGGATAGAAATAAGATGTGGTAAAACCCTTTCCCTAAGGAGATACATTTCTAGGAGTCGAAACCCCAGACTTCCGTCAAGCGTTGTATTAGAAGTTCAAGCTTCCATGGCGTAGAGCCTTTCGGCAAGATGAGTCTGGCAATGATAGAGTGCGCCCCCATCTCCAGTCTTTCCGATATAGCGTCCATATCAGCTTTGACATGAGCTACTGTGCCTTTCCTACGAATACCAGCATTCGAAGCTTTGAAGGAAGTAAAGTTGCGGTTATGAGAACTGACCTCATTTCTATTCGAATCCGAAGATTTTCGATTCACGAGCGCTGATGCTGCCTGGAGTTTATGATAAATCAATTCATCAACAACATCTAACATTTATTTTACTTATGATACAATGGTAATATGTTGTATTGATACCGTAATTATAATTTCTTATGATGGTTTAAGATATTTTTATTTGGGATGTAAAATTTTATTACCATTCACCATATTACCCTAGACATATTATGATTATGTTTATTGATTGGGGTAAGTATTAAAATTTCATATGTTAGTCTTTCAATAATAATATTTACATTGATTATGTTTCACAAATTTATTATTATTAATTAATTGTTATTTTTATGTGATGGGTGATACCTTGAATTATGTAGCCACTCGATGCATAGATAGGTCTCAAAAGACAAATTAGCTAGGGTATTTGGATGAGTAATTACCCATTTGATTAAGATATCTTGGCCGAAGGACTCGATGAAAAGAAGTCTTGGCATGAGCCCTTAAAAATTTGTTTTAGATGTACATAATTATGAAATACATCATTATGAATTTAGATATTGATATTCCATATGATTATTTGATTATTCAAAATATCAATGGTTATGTTTGAAGCTCATATAAATATTTATTTGTTTTTTCACGATCATAATTTATTCCTGCCATATTATACTATGTTTATTTGTTGAATTGAATATGTTTCTGTTCTTTACCTTTCCATATTTATTATTATTATATTCATGATGTATTTTTTTGTACACTTACCCTTATTGGGAATCTAAGCTTCCCCCTTTCTTATGTATTTTTTATTCAATATATCAGGAAGAGTTTTGTGACTGATATATTTGGATAAAATAAGTAAAATAATGGGAATCTAAATGAAAATTATTTGTGTGTTTTACATTTTAAAATAAAATATATATTTCAAGTATATATATAGTTTACTAAGTCTACTAAGCTATTAGTTCCTTTGGGACGTGATTTATTATATCTAGTGTTAAAGTAATAATGAAGAAATTAACTCTAGGATACTGGGGTTGGGGTCGCTACACATGTTATGGTTCAATGTATTTGGTTATAGTTGGTGAAGATAATTATCACTTATAAATATGTAAGAATCCTGAACTAATTCCACATTGAAGATAAATCAATGTGATTATCCTCACCTGATGAAAAAATAAAAATTTCTAAATGACCACATAATGGATTATCCATTGAGAAAGTTTTTTTTCTATAGAGGTAATTCAAAAAATAAATAAAATAATTTTCATGGATTTATTATAGAATAAAAATATTGATGTAAATAACTATATTCGATTGATAGTGGCTATAGTTTTGAAATTAGAGAGAGTTATAAAATGAAGTCAGTGCGATTAAAAAAACATTCAATGGATTACCTTAAAATGTTTTGGTTCTGCATAGAATGATTATTTTAGTGGATTAGAAGACATAATTTGGTGATTTACACATATAACTACTTCATCATAACCCCAATGTATATAGATCCTATCTAATGTGTTTTTAGGAATGAATTAATATCATATATAATATGGAATTAATAGCTGGTAGATGTTGAAAAAGAAATATTTTTATTGAATTTTATTATCAAATTAAAAAATTAGAGTGGGATACGATGTAGTTGTAGATAATTTCATAAATTTTCTAGAGTTATAAAAGAAGAATATAATATATAATAAGTAGAAAAAACAAAAGATTAATAATATCAACCTATTTATAAATAAAAAAATTATTAATGGATACAAAACTAGAATTTAATGATTATAAATTTACATATAAAATAATAATATACTAAATGGGATTGTAACTGTCATATTGATTTTGTTATTATTTTTTGATGATGAAATAATCATCTAAAATGTATGACATTTCAAAGGAATCCAAATTATGATTTTGGTTGATCAAATATAGGTGTTTGGTCATTGAATTACTAATATATAATGATAAGTGAATATGTATATAATTAGATATTAATTAGATATTATTTAGATATTCTTATTAGTAGTGAAGACTATACTTATTATTCCATTTGTATTACTATATTTGGTTTGTGAGAAAACAGATTACAACAAAATGGGATATTTGAATTAAAATATTTCAACAATAAACACTCCAAATTTTAACTATTTACTGATACTGTTAGATCTTATTTAAATGGATGATAACACACCATGAAAAATACATATAAATTTTTTAAAATATAAATCTTATATAATATTCTTAGATAATTTGGGTTGTTTAAATTTTCTAGTTAATTCACTTAATAAAATTATATAACTACATTATATATTATCTAGAAGAAGAAATGTTTTAGGTGAATTTAATTCTAATTCATCTTAATGAGTTAAATTTTTTTGGGAAAAAATAGATATTTTTCCCATAGGCACTAGAAAAATCATATACACCTAAAAACATGTAATGAAGTCTGGTAAAATGATCGTAAGAATAAAAAAACATAATCCAACTGGTAGCACCAAACATATATGAAACAAAATGAATAATTAATCTATAAATTGGGCCCATAATATTGAATGACTATCTTAGTGATTCTATCATATAGATGAAAATCCCATATAATTAACACATAAACAAAAAGACTAAACAAGACCAAGGCTTTACGAACCAAACATAAACATGATATGAGAAATGCATGTGAGACCCAAAATCTATATCCACCATGATTATTGCATGATTAAGTTGTTTCCTAGACACAAATACCACCTTAATAACCACCAATATAGAACACACTAGATGATGCAGGGATACATCCCGAAACAAAATCTAAACACTAGTGATTACACCGCTAAACCATGATAATGGATAACACAACACACCTTACAAGAAAAATGAAGAATAAAATAAAGATAAAAATAATCATAACCATACAAAATTCATAGAATTGTAGACCATTTTCATTGACCTATAAAAATAATGATTTCTTGAGATCCACCCTATATGAAATTCAATGCTTGAATCAGATAAAAATTCAACCCATAAGGTGTTGGTTTTACAGAGTATACTAATTCATACTAATTTACTTTCAATGCAAGAAAAATGTTTTTTTGAAAGAATTGAGACTATTTTATTTACAAACTTTAATGAAGGTGGTAAAAAACTTTATTATTGATTAATATTAAATTATATTCATAATAATACTATGACTACTAAAAAATCAATAAGTAGTCAGAGTGTATGATTATTTATTATTTCTAGTGAAATAAGTTTACATGGATCCATGGGAAGGATATAATGTAACACCCTAGAATGATAAATGGTTAAATGACTAAATAATATGAATCATTTCAACAATTTGAACCACTCATTTCAATAGCCTACCTGATTAGAACTCCATATTTATGCATGTTTTTCTTGGTGTAGTGATCAAGATTAGTGGCCTTAAGGGAAGTTTCATAGGGTGTGTACGTGTGAGGGAAAATCGCACTGGAAAGAACATATGTTAGCCTATGGCCATAATAATTTGTCAAATGACCCATTTAGGAAAGTGGGTGGGTCCTATGAGGACCATGTATCTATGTGGAAACTAGTGGTACCTGGGGGGAAATAATCTAAAACCATGTTAAGGTTGGGTGTCAGTATTTTTAGAAAGACCCAGTAGTTACATTTGGTATTAGAGTAAGAACCCATCCTTAAGTGTATTGAAACTTCCTGGGTTGAAATGTAGGGTCCAAAACAATGATTTTGTGCTCTGGGGGAGGGGGATAAATTTAACACCCCATAATAATAAAGGGTTAAATAAAAATCTGACATGACTCAAGAAAACTTGGTTAACCTTTATTTTTGAGAGCATATCTGATTATAAATTCATAGTTTTAAATTATTGTCTTTGAATAGTGATTGGGATGGGTGACATTCTGGGAAGTTTCCCTGGGTGTGTCCGAGTGAGAATAAAGAACACTAGAGAGAAAATGATTTTTACTATTGGGAAATTCATTAGTCCAGTGAACTTTTTGGGTGCGTGGGTGGGCCTTAGGGAGGGGTCCATGTGTTTGTAAGGAAACTGGTGTTACCTAGATGACTAGGACTCATCAACCATGTTAAAGCGGGGGTGTTTGTGCTTTTAGTGAGGCCATGTTGTTACATTTAACCCTTCAATAAAAATAGGTAAAATATCCTACAGATTATTCTCTATAATATAGGAAGTATCATAGATGATAAATATTTAGTAATGTTATAAATTAGTTTCATTCTTTTTTAATGATGAAATATCTTTAGTTGTGTTAATTTATACAGACTGAGAAACTTAGATGGATAAAATCTACTTTCAATTTGGAATATAAATTATGGGTAAGTATATATCATTTTCATTATTTTCATATTCCATTTAGAGTATCTGGAAAAAGATTTTATAGGATATTATATGGGTAATCATAGTGGGATGATATATCTAAAGAAGTTCATGTGAAATGGGGAATAGATCACCAACCATGAGTAAAAATTTGTATATAATATATTAAGAAACACTAGATAATAGAGAGGGAACTGATATTATAATAGGTATGATTCTTGTCACTTTTAATATGGGTTGTGTACTATTTGATAATAAGATATTATATTCATTCACTTCTTCCATATTTTTTATTGATTTATATATGTATGACATGTTGTTACATTGAGTTTTTTATTTTGATACTCTAATGGGAAATAGAATAGTTCCCATCAAAAGATACCAAACTTATTACATTTTAATGAGTTAGTATTGGTATTTTAAGGATTTTAATATTTTAAAGATATTATGATTTCATAAGATTTTAGGAATGGATTTTTTTATGAATTTTTGGGATCTCATATAATTCTACTAGAGATATGTGGTGCTTTCCCTATACTGTTGTTTCTTGTGTTTTTTTCGTGTTAATAGGATTATCATTCTTTTTTGGAAAAAATTTTATTTGGTAATGTTTGTTAACATTTTATCTCAAAATAAAGGTATCGTTCTTAGTTCAGCAGAGATTAGTGCCAGAGTTGTTTTCCCTCATATGGTTACTAAATTTTTGGATGTATTTCTCAATGATTTTTTTAATATTACGCCAAGTTATGTACTCGACAACCATATTAAGTCATGGTGTTTGTGTTTTCAATGGGGACTAGTTGTTACATTTAACACCTTTATAATATTAGGTAAAATCTCTTATAGATTGTTCTAAATATGGTTGGAAGGATTATATATGATCTATATTTCATAATTATATTAATGAGTTTCATTATTTTTTAATGAAGCAATATCATTAGAGGTTTTTTTAGATATGTACTAAGAAAATTAGATGTATAAAATAAACATCAACATTGGAATATAAATCTTGGATAAGTAAATATCATTTTATTTTTTATATGAAATATAAGAGATCTCGACAAAGATTTGGTAGGACATTATAGGGGTAATCATAGAGGGTTGATATATCTCAAGAAGGTCATGTGAATTATGGAATAGTTCACCTACCATGAACAAACATTTTTATATAATATGTTATGAAACACAAGATAATTGGGTGGATACTTATATTACAAGAGGAATAATTCTTGTCACTACCACTATGCGTTGTGTACTATTTGACAGTGGGATATTATCTTCATTTACATAGATGTTATTTTTTATTTATTTATGTTCGTATGATATATTGTTACTTGGAATATTTAATTTTGATACTCAAAATGGAAACTAAATAGAGACCATCAGAAGATATCCAACCTGTTCCCTTTTAAGAAGTGAGTATGTGTATATCAAGGATTTCTATATTTTAAACATATTTTGATTTTTTAAGAATTTAGGAATTTATTTTCTAATGCATTTTTTGGATCTCATAGATTGATACTAGAGACATGTGGTTTTTCCCCTCTACCGTTGTCTCTTATGTCTTTTTGGGTTAATAGGATTATCATTATTATTGAGAAAAAAATTATTTGGTATAGTTGATGAACTTTATATATCAAAATAAAGTTATGATTCTTATTTAAGTTGAGAGTAATGAAAAATTTGTTTCCCCTCATATGGTTAGTCAATTTCTAGATGTATTTACTGATTATTGTTTTTAATATTACTTTAAGGGAGGGAAGTATAATTCATGATAGGCTTGTTTTTAGGTACCAAGAATTAATATTTCCATTATTAATAAATCAATAAAATTATAAAAAGGGTTAAAATATCTGGGATGAATATCATTTGTAAAAATGAATCATCAATAAAATTTTATCACATTGGGGTTATATTGATATTTTTACTATTAAGGATGATGTATGTTTTATAATATATTTTGATAAATAAAGTTCAAGAAAATTAACCATAAAAAATATTTTTTTTCATTGATTGATAGATTATTTGAATAATTTAGGGGTACTTAGAGGATCTCAAATATTTATCTTTAGTTATGATATAATAACCTTTGGATAGAGGCTAAATATGTACTAAATAAAATGATTAGGACCAAATATAGATATTTAAATTATTAGATATATTGTTATAGGTAAATAATTAACTAGAAATGTTTAATCCCTTTATAATTCAAACCTAACATATATATTTGGACTTTTTAATGAACATTTTAATTGTTTTTGGAATATAATAAAAATTTTATTCTATATACCCAATAGAATTATAAAACCCAAGGAAGGAAAACTGATTAAATATAAGAAAACAAATAATATCTCTACACACCAACCCAAAAAATAAATGAAAAGTAAAAATATATATCACAATATTGAATATGATGAATGAAAATCACATTAAAAAACATCAATAATATAAAAATTGTATATTTAGAAGAATCACATAACCTAAAGAAAAAATAATGAGACTACCATAGGCCCCCAAAACTAGAATAAATCATGTTTGAGCCAAATGATGACCCCCTAATGACAAGGTGAACACAAAAATTATTTAACGACCCTTTATTCTTATAAATATACCAAACATGAGACAACCACCATATGTAAGAAGAAACCACCGAAAAATAATTAATTAATAGAATAAAAATAATTACAAATATAGATTAGAAATTATAATAACTATATCTATTAAGAAAAATCTTTATACCTAAAATACTATAAGTTGAGTATTATGAAAATATAAACTTGAAAAAAATCATAAAAAATAATTAAGATGATAATAAAAAAATAGAATGAAAAAAAATAAATATAATAAAAAAAATAAAAAGTTTAAGTACACTAAACAAAAAAAATCCTAATCTATAAAAGCCCATCCCAACCAACAGTAATCTAGATGATCAAGAAGAAAATATAGGGCCTATATTTTTTTATTCTTATATGAATCTAAAAAGAAAAAAAATATCTTATAAAAAATATCTTCTGAAAACCTAATGTAATTAAAATCATTTAAATTTTTCGAATAAACATGAAGAGATCCATGTAGATTACACATAACACCTTGAAAATGATAAAAAATAGATGGAAACCAATCAAAAATCAAATGAAGGATTCCAATTATAATTATTCATCATTGGAATTTGAAAAAATTCCCACCCTCCTAACCAAGAGAAAGAAAATTATAGAACTCATATTTTAGTGTTTGAATAACCACTCTATCTCAAGAAAATTATTTCCACTTCAATTTTGAAGTTAGGAAACGAAATATTCTAATGTTGTAGACTGAATAATCCAAGAACCCAATAATAAAAGAACTATATTACAAATAATAATAGTCCCCTTCACTATGTAAATTTCAATCTCTCATTATAACAATAATGGAATGTCTGATGTGTGGAGATAGTATATTGTAAACCCTACGTCGTTAATAGTATAGAAATCAATTATCTCATTTATTAATGATATATTGAATTATTAATTATAAAATGGGGGATCATGATAAACATTTAAATACTGTGTTAGAAGATTAAAATAATCATCGTATATATGATAAAATATCAAAATTTTATTTTTATAATTCATGGTGTGATGTTTCTTATGAATGTGGTTTTAAAGACTAAGATTTAGGTTGATCGCGAGAAGGTAGTAACAATATTGTATTGGGGGTACCTAGAATTCTTATGAGAAATAGATCATTCATTTAATTGAGGGATATTATCATTGATTAAATTTTTAATTCCTTTGTTTCATAGTCCCAATAATTACTATAACCAAGAAAGGGGAAAAGGATGTGTATAAATATATTTATGATATTACATTTCAATAATTAATGTATAAATTTAGATACTCAATGCTTAATTTTTTCCCCATTATTGGTAATTAATATTAAGTCTATTGTAATTCATTTAATGTGGGCATTATTGTTGAGATTTACGTTTTGGTATATGGTTCAAATAAAATTAGGTTATAAGATAAAATTATCCTACTCATGATCTTGATCTAGATGTTCTGTATTTACTCATGAAATGGTGAAAACATTTATTCAATGATAGTATAATTATTTTTTCTGTAAAATAGGAATGTATACTTTGTCATAGTGTAATTCAAATTTAATGTGGTTTTTATCATTTGAGTAAATTCAAGACTTTTGCATTGAGATGATATATAATCCATGGAAAGGAAATTTTATTGTTTAACATTAGAGTAAGAAGTCCCATATTGATGTGGTTAAGATAAAAAAATATGTGTAGAATATCATTCCTCTTTTCTATGAACACCACATATATATATCATATGATAAGGGTCATGTTGTTTTGGAACATTAAACCATCGGTCCATATTTTATAAATTGAAGAAAAAAATCTAATTTCTATCCTTTAAGTGGCATGTTTTTCCATGATATATTATATAGTGAGGATTATATACCTAGGTGGACTTTAAATATTGATTTTCTTTTGTATATTCATTGATTTGTTGTGCTCTAATTATTATATAGTAATTTGGGTTGAGAGATTTTTTCAATTCATAATGGGACGTTCATCCTTACATGAACAAGATGTACCATGGTGTTGAAAAACTATTGGCATTTCTAGGGTTGAATATGTACATAGATAGATCTATATTAAGGTTCATTACCTTTCAGTAGGTAATGAAAGAGTGTTGGAGGATAGTTGGTGTACTAAGGAAATTTTTTATTCTAATTTAAATATAAGATGGGTTTAGGATATATTTCATGGTGGGTCTTCTAGGATAATCCATATCAAGAGATATAATCTGGGTGTTTGTTGATCAAATGGTGAAATATTCTCTTTTAATTTCAATTAGAGAGATTAAAATGGTATTTGATTAATGTAAAATTTATGTTAAGAATATTTCTAGGATTTTTTTAGAATCTTTCTTTATTTCATCAAACTGAGATGTGGTGCTCACTTATTATTTTCTATAGGATTTTTAGAGAGATATGGGCACCTAGTAGAAATTGATTACTTTATATCATTCATAGTATGATATATTGTTTGAGTGCATTATAAATATTATTAAGGATATATTTTTCAAATGTTTAGTAGATATTTAAATAGCATGGGAATATTATTTTTCAATGATATAATTTTTAAATAACAACAAATAACCTGAATTAATTCAGATAGTTACGTTTTATTATTTATAAAAGGTATTATCCAGTCACCTTTATAAGGGATGGAAGTCAATGATTCATTTTGACTGGGACTATATTTTTATATTATATAACTTATTGGGTCTAGTTAATTTGAGAGAGTTAATCAATGGCTTATAGTAGATAGAAAATATAATTATTTGATAATATATCAAATTATAGTGTTAGTGTTAAAGATTATATTCTTTATCATGTCTCTCATTGATTGGGACATTGATAGTTTTATATATAGGGGAGGTTGTCTCTATTCTTTGTAGATAAATTAAAAATATAGAAACAAATTAGAGAAATTTCATTCCATTTGAAATTTACTATTATATATAATATATTACATCATTGTTTATTCACATTTCACCATTATTAAAATAAACATAGGATATATCCTATGGGAACCATGTCTATCGTTTGAATTATAGATAGATGCATCATTTTTTAAGAATTAGTTCTATATAATTAATCATAGTAAATATTATTCTCTCTATAACTATCATGACACTTGTGTATGTATTATTGTGGAATAGATTCTTGTAATATGATTATTAGTAACAAGAAGTAGACATGATATCTTAGTGTCCATGGCTGTTTATTTGAAACACCTAGTAACACATATTTTTGATAAATACTCTATGGTGGGGAGTTTGAAGTTACTTTGGGAAATTTAGAGATTTGATTATTTTTCATGATATTTAAATTAAATAAATATTCAATGCATTACATGAATGATGAGGCTTGAAGGTTACATTTTATGGTAATAAATCTAATTATATATATATATATGATACCATCATTCACTCAGTGGTGGGGTAGTTGGAACTTGGTAGTGTAGATAGTGGAAAAATAAAAGGTTTTTGATTACCATCAAGAGGATTTTGGATCATACTAGATAGACCATATCCATCAGTTAAATGATGGTTGTCCATTAGGTACCCAATAATATTACCTATCCTTATTTTAATGAGGTCATATTTTCTTCCATATAATAGGATTTGATATTAAATAATTATTTATCTTCTATTATGGATTTTCGATCAATATTTTATTCTCATAAAATATCTCCAAAATCCTTGATACCCAACCAAGGATATATCTCTAAAATTTTGATAGAATTACAATTTTTTATTTGTGTCGTGATCATAATAATAAGAGGGTCATTTAACAATGGGTTTATTTATAGTAGAAATGTTTTTAAACCAAACTCATTCAAATTTTAATATCAAATTATAGTTTAGTGTAATTTTGGTTTTCAAAAAATTAAAGACGAAATTAATATATTTTCTTTACTGATACTGATTATTTTGAGAGGTTTTTTATTTTAGTCACCAACATGATATTTAATTGAATGATTTCTTGTGTATAATATCTTTAATGTTTTCCAGTTTCTCCTAGAGTTTGAAAAATGGAATCACATTGAAATTAATTCAATTATTTAATTAAATAGAAGGATTATAATGATTAATTTTGTTTTTTAGATATGAAAATTTAATAAATTATTAACTAAAATGTGTTGGAAATGATTTAAATGTAATTTATAAATAAATAAAATGATATATTTTTTCATACCATTTAATAATAATAAATTAAAATATGGTTATGTATTTATAATTATTCCATACTTATCTAATAGATTCTTTACTATTAACTAAAGGAATTTATAGTTTATAAATATGATATAATAATTTTTATGATTTTTTAGCATTTGAAGGAATGTTTTATATATTAATACTTGATGGTATTGTCTATAAAATAATTTTTTACTTAAATTAATTTATGTTATACTCATGTAATTGAGTTATGGTATTTTGTGATTAGAAATTGGTATGAGAGATCAAAAATTTTGAAACAAGGTAGTTGGTTTTAAAAGGGTCTTTATTGCATTTTCATTCTGATTAATACATTCGATGTTATAAATAGTGATTTAATCATGAATAAATGTATTTGTGTGTTAATGAATAATATTGTGTTTAAAATAGTAATTTATGAAATTATTTGATACACGAATGTATGAAATGGTTTTTTATATAGCTTGATGTGTATTGTAAATTTTCATAAATTATGTTCAAGGTTAATAAAATGGGTATTAAAATATATAGTTTTATATCAATTATTACAATGATAAATTTTTAATTAAGATGTTTAAATATGATAAAAAGGGATATTATGGATGTTTAAAACATATAATTTCAATAAAAATTAATTTTTTTCCTTTGAATAAATTTATATTACTTTGAAAAGTAAAATTCTTGAATTTTTTAATAATTTAAATGAATTATAGTGTGATTTTATTATGTAAAAAATAAATTATGATTATCATTTAATTAACAAGTGTTAAATAATTATTCTATATGTTTTCCTAAGGGAATATTTCTAAAAAATGAATTTTTTGAAGACTGATTGAGCATAGAATACTGAGTAATAAATAAAGTTAGGTTAAGAACTTACTGTTTTACCAGAATTAGTGATTTATTGAGTAATTAATGATGCACTAAAATTATTGAATTATTATATAATAAATGATATACTAAAATTAATGGATGAATTATTTTTGTGATCATTTAAAGATATACTATGTAGATTTATGATTTCCTAGTGATATAATATAAAGGTTGTAATTGTTCTATATTTTACCTTGGTCTTGACCATTTATATATTCCATTGTTTTATATGAGATACTACATAGCATGACATTGGGATATGTTAAGCCTTAATCCTTGCCAATTATTGATGTAATCATATGATGTGAATATATTGATCATGTTTTTATGTTATGTACCACGATTCGGTGTATATATATATTTGATAAGTTGGTATGGCTATGATATATGTTGAGGGTTATACTATGTAGCCAAAACATTGTGTTTAATTATGTAGTGAGTCTCATACATCATATTTTAATCCACCAAATTTTTGGGGCATGGAATTATTAGAGATTTTTCATTATTATAATACTAATTAATCAAAATTTAGATCAAATCGTATATCATTTCAAATGTGGGTTATAATTTTTACCAAAGACAATTAAAATTATATATGATTTGATCTAAATTTACTTTAATTAATAGCACAATAATGAAGAATTTTTAGCAATGTCCATTAAAAAATAACGGTTTACAATATGATGCATGAGAATCACTTCTAAATTAAACCAATCAAAAGGATATAATAGTTGGATATTGATTTATTTTATCTCATAATAAATGTTTTAACACTAAAAACTTACTCAACGATAACTGAGGCCATACTTACTATGAGATCCAATTTTTGGGAGACTTTGAAATTAAAATTGGAGAAGTTCACTATCCTCTAGAGAACTTCCAACATATTAAGAATATAATGATATATATTTTCATATATGAATATATCCAATGATATTAAATTTTTACAATTTTATTTTATGTTTAGATTTGAATTTAAAATTTTAAATAATAATGGTTTTGTCCAAAACATTAAAAACGTATTACTATGGACATTAGAGTTTTGTATTAATAATATTTTTCATTATTTGTTAAATAAAAAATAACCACTAAATGAATAATTTAATTGTAAATTTAGGAAATTTAACACCCCTTCAGCCTCGATTAGTGTTTCTATGTCTTCACGAACACTTACCATCATCTTCTAAAACATAGTACCTAACACACTCTAATGCTATGACCTAATCATTTTGTGTATTAATGAGTGATTCCTGGTATGTAATAATATTATTCATTTCATCAATTTAATTCTATAAATTAAGATCACAAAAATATATACCCCCTATAGTTAACATCATTTATGAATATTTATATACAATGAAAAGAACTCTCAATGGAGATAGCCCACAACCCATCCCCAAGACATGACTAGAAGGCTATTTTCTAAGAAATCGAACCATGGTATCTACTGAGGATACCGAAACTAAAAAGTCATGGTTATCATCCCACACTTCTTTTCATTTAAACTATAAATTGAGAATTATTATTTTATAATATAACTTACTAACACCAAAAAATATTTTAAATTTTTTAACCCTATATCCTATACATGTTTTTTTGACATAAAACCCATATTTTTTACAGAAATCAATCCAAAATTATATCCTTCTAAGTGAATGACCTACCACTTTTACCTATCTAATAAAAATACATAATCGATGTTTTTAAAAAATAAATTTATTGAAGTGTTTTATATATCTACTATAT
Source organism: Viscum album (assembly GCA_963277665.1). Classification (NCBI taxonomy): domain Eukaryota; kingdom Viridiplantae; phylum Streptophyta; class Magnoliopsida; order Santalales; family Viscaceae; genus Viscum; species Viscum album. The sequence continues at coordinate 284,740,294 of OY728129.1, forward strand.
TAAATTGAAGGGAACATTTCCATGTTATTTCCCTACCAAAAACATCAAGCCAGATCTAGGGAGAATCTGTTCATTATCTTGATTGATAGAATTTTACATATAAATCAATTAAAGTAATTATATAATAATGAAATAATAAATGTTAATAAAAAATTGTTATTAATGTACTTATATTTTTTGAAATACATTATGTGACTCAGTATGATGATGGTCAAAAATTGTGTTTCTATTGGTCTGTAGGTATGACTTTGGGGGGCCTTCTCCTACATATGTGAAGATGATCAATACATTTCATTGAATTCATTACATAATATCATCTTGAACTCTTTTTCTTTTGTTAATAATTTTTAGGGACAATGAACATTAAATGGCATTTGGAAAATCAAAATAGAACATCATTTACCAATAAATTCATAAAATGTATTAAATTATTATCAAATTAATAAAAATTGTATAATTTAATCATATATGATTACATAATTATTATTTTACCTTTATTTTAGAAAAAAATAATTCTTATAGGATAATGAAATGTGTCTCCAATCAAAATGATGAATAGGGAGGGATGTCGTTTCACATGCTAAATACCCTATGAACTACCCAAAAATGCCTTCTACATCTTGAGTTGGTACCCCATAATCAAATAAAATATCAAAAAACATTACATGAGAGAAATTCAAAAAATATAGACTATTTATGTCCATCTCCCATCAATTTTTATTTTAATCTATTTAATATATATATTAAAAAATTAAGTATCAATATTTAAGAAAGTAATGGTGTTACATTGAATTATATACGGATGAGTGTGACCCATCGATAATATATCTATGATAACTGATCATCGATCGGATTACCAGATAGATCCATCTAAGGTTTCCAATCTGATTTCTAAACATAAATAGTATAATTCTTACCTTCATATGAAATTTTATTAGTATAAGATGAAACAATATCAAAAAAATTGTTCTAGTGTTGTGATGAAGTGTACCTTATGTCACATAAAGAGAATGAGAATCATAAAATGTAGAGAAGATACTGTCACAAAAACTATTATAGTGTGGAATACATGTGTTTTTTTGTATTTATTAATATAAAAAATAGTCCTTTAATTTACTAATATAACTAAAAAAATTCCTTAAATCTATTAATATAAAAAACATATAGATAATATTCCTTATTGGTCAGGTTTTTATAAGGTTACATTATTAACATTATTTCTTCTTATTCTTCTATTTGTTATTCTTATTCATTACTCTCCCTCTCATGACCAAATTTTTTTATATCTCTAGGTATAAATAATTCAATCTGTTTGGTTGATGGGGTTCACTATCATAAATTACTTCATCTTAATTACCCAGATCATACACATCTCTTAGTTTCATATAGACAAAAAACTCCACCATCATCCACTATATTATAAACATAATATACCATTTTTTCATGAGAAACCATAATATGTATATCAAATTCTTCCCACTCACCAATATCAATTTACCAAGTGAAATTGAAATAAGTAAATTTTAATGAATATTTCTTTGTACCCTAGTTAATATTGGCTTAGTAACATTCAAATAACACAACTGATGATTTATAATCAATTTTTAACTCAATAATATCAAAAAATATTTTATAGTAACCTTGATATAAAATTGTGAATATATAATTTTTTTGTATGAAAACCCTTATCATGATCAATATTAGGAAACTTGAAACCCCCAATACTATTATAGTTGAATATCATAGCATGATTCAAAGGACCATAAGATAAAAACTTCAAATAATTTGATATTTAGGATCGATTATCATCGTTCAATACTTATACAGATTGATATAAATAATTATTAAATAATTTAAATAATTATCAACATATTCAAGCTATGGATTATACTAATAACTTAAATGATGTTAAATACATTCAAAAAGAAATTGGTAAAAAATCTGTTCTCTCTTTCTCATTTAGAGTTTGACACTTACGGTTCTTTTTTGTGAGTTTCCATAATTATTTAAAAATTGGATGAAAAATATTTGTTTTTAATAGAACATATTAGTGTCCTTGTCTTAATTATATATCTTCCAATGAAAACATAGATACTTTTATAACATCTCAACCTAAAGTTGGAAACATTAATGACTCATTATTATCCTGAAATTGACTTGGATTATCATCAACATGTCCCCCTCAATTGAATATTTTATCTATCAAATAAAAATACCTTGAATATAAGGATAAATACTATCTATCTAGGTATCCTTCCGCAATAAAACCACTTCAATGAGTTTTATTTTTTTACACAAGACTTAAAATATACAATAACCATAATGATAAAATATAGGAAATTAATATATAAAGATCTTAATAATTTAATAATAAAATTATAATTTTTTAATGAAAAAAGTATTAAAATTAAATTAATCTCTATTGGATATAAACATCAATATTGTAAGATCCCTCCAAATTTAGATTATATTAAAAAATAATCCACTATATGAGTCATCACAGAGAAAATGAACATGAGAAATAACATAGAGTTTGTAAAATTATTTTTTATTTTTTATAAAATTAATTTCGGTTTACTATATTATAAAAAATCTCTCTGAATAATCTAAAAAAGTATATTTTAATTGTTGTTATTTTTATGGTAAAAATTATGCATTGTCAAAGGTAGAAACTACTATATCAATACATGTGTGTCATTCATTTTCAATCCTTGTAAATTATGAAAATTCAAATCAATATGTATTGAAAAATTACTAGAATATCCTCTATGAACATTCACATTTTTTAATATTTTATATAAATCATCATTTTGATGAATTTTTATAATGAATGTAAATATTTTATAGATACCATTATAATTTTTCTATAAATTATATTTAATGTTTATTTTTTATATGTAATTTTGATCATTTAAATGATCCTTTTCTTTTTACTACTCATTATGTATTGTAAACAAAGAATTATCAATCAAATTATTCTCAACATGCATAACATCAATATGATGATGTGAAAAAATAAATTTCAAATTTTAAAAATTTCCCCCTTTTCTTCCAATGTTGTTCTTTAATTATAACTGATAGTGTTCTAACTCTTTTTCACATTCATTCACCTGAAGACCATTTCTAAAATTTGTAACCACATTTCAAAATTGTGCCAAGATCTATAACCCCAATAATAATTTTAGTGGAAGGCTCCAATCAGTTTTTCCATTGAAATGTGTCTTGTTAAACTTAAATCTATGAGATGTATCAAGGAATTGATTATGATACATGAAATATGACTTTATTCTATAATATGTAAATTTAGAATCAAAATAAAATATCCAAAGTAGATAATATAATCTAGTTTTTATGATCTAAGAAAACAAATTTCTAGGTCCAGGAAAGTTTCTAATGGTCTACATAAGGGCGGAATCCATTTTGAACATTTGTTTGGTAGATGCATCATATGATTCTACAATATAATTCCATAACTCCTGTAAGTCTTGAATAATATGATTTAGGTAGACATCAATGTCGTTTATTATAATTTTATTTCTATGAATTATAATTGATATGACGAATGATTTATTTTGAATACACATTCATGGTGTTAGATTATAAGGGATAAAAATAAATAGAAAAATAATGTATCTACTACTTAATGTATAAAAAGGATTTTATGACATCCCAAACATATTTCTATTATAGGTAATCAAACATTGTTTTACACATGGACCAATAATAACTCCCTATATACTTGTAGCTATGAACTAGTAGCAAGGGTTCATGATGGTATGGTGGGGATATTATACCCTTTTTACTAGAGTGGAGCATATTATTTAATAAAAAATAAACCTATAGAAGTAAGATAATAATGAAAAAAATTAAACATAGTAATCCTAGTGGAAATAATAATAATATATAAATAATAACCAGTAAGAATTATCATATACAAAAGATTATGTCATGATGATGTACAAAAATAGGTTGTTAAGGAATCTCAATAGAAGAAATACATAAATACACATTACAAAACCATTCAACCGATTTGAAGCTAATATCCATTATCATCATGAGTACTAAATCATTCCTATGATCTTGTAATCCATCAAAATATAAAAATTGAGCTTCCACAACTAATTATTATCTTTTATACCTACCTACACCATGAAGTCTGTTTGGGTACCTAATAGGGACTAGAGTTGGGTGTCTGTAAAACTCAATAGGTAACCACCGAAAGTGTCTAATTATAAATCTGTCTACGAATATAAATGTAACAATGTGAAGTTATATCAAACATTAAGAATAAAAAAATATAACCCAAATCAACCCTAAGCCCTAGATGTGATGCCTGATCAACCATACCCACTTCACCGAAGGCTGAGTTTATTTGAGTATACAACTATTTATTGGACAATGTCTATAGGAACAAAAATAATGTACTCAATTAAAAATAATAATGTTGAAACCATGTAGAAACCAAGCACTCCATGACCTTAAGAGGTCAATCCATCTCATGAAAATAAACCATGTTTCCTAACTATAAGGGTCAAAGTTTAATCCAAAGGATAAATCATGGAATTACATTGGAATGGGTTTTAACTGAGTCTATATGGAAATTACTAAGAATGCCTCACATAATAATGACTGGATCCAAAGGAGATAATCTAAGGAATTATGTGTCTAAGGACATTGAGAATATTTCAATAAGATAATCCAAGGTATTCTAATTTAGTAGTATATGAGTGAATCTTGGGTGACACATTGAGGTATTCATGTATATAAGACATTTACTAAACCCTAGTGTTGTATTTCACATAGTGTGCCCATTATTGAATCAGGGTGGGGTCCTATGAGTGATCAAGTCATTCCACCAGGAATCCAAGGGTAAATAAATTCAGTCCACTACTTGAAATAAAATAGAATCTTAAAAACTTGAGGCATCATAAATTTCACTAGTAAACATAGTCCAAAATGTTTAATTCCAATTAATATTCTTTATGATTTGTGTATATTACTACATTCACCTAGAAGTTATAAAAAGGGTCAAGTGAAGGTTACTTTCCACTTTACATTTTATAAGTTAAATTTAAAAAATCACTTACCAATAACAAAAATATGGTATTGTTATATTTCTAGGGAACTTAAAATTAATTAAACCAATTTTCCATTTAAAATTATAAAGATCAAATCAAAATACACCGAATTAGAGTTTTGGATAATTACAAGGAATGGTCATTGAGGGTGTATAAATATAGACAACCATAAAGGTGTTTCATGTTGAGTTCTTAGCCTCAAATAATTTCAATGGTTCATAAAGGGTCTAGGTTAAAGTTTACAATTTTATTTAACGAGTTTCATTTTTAAATAACAACACATGGAAACTCCAAGAATTTTAATAATGATAATAATTTAATAACATGAGACATGGATTGAAACGTTATAGACAACCTATTTTATACAGGTTGATGAATCATCATCTATTATTGGCCTTTTATTTGGGATGGAATGAGATAAATCATAGAATATAGACAAATATCATGGATATTGGGTATATAAGCTCTCATAGATATAACAACAATGATGGAGAAGAAATCAGAGAAAGAAAGTTATAAGAGACTAAGTCTTATTGAGAGTGATCCAACACGATGAAAAACACTCGAACCAGACATCAAAATAAGAAGATTTCTCAAATAATATTGAGTAATGGAGGAGTTAAATCTAATAGGAGCACTGTTATGAGAAATGTGGGAAGTAAAATGGGTAGAAAATGGTAAAATATAAGATGTGAAATAAGGCCATTTTTTACTTTTGAAAGGAGAGAAAATTTCCAAACCATGAACTAATCATGTACTGGACACTATTGAGGGAATATTCACTCACATAATCCATGTGCATGGTTTTAAAACATGTGCAGACATCATGTTCTCAAAAGTTTTCCCATGGAACATAACCCACATAGGTAATAAGCCCAATTAGACAAACTTTGTACACACCATATAACTTACCGCTACAAATTATTTCAGGTTTTTTTCACAGAAATTCAAACTATTTCACATGGTTAAACTAAATGGGCACCTCTATTTTTTATCCATACAATTGAGTTGTACAATTACTATAAATCATACAAGACCATGAACCTATACTTCTTTCTTCAAAAACTATAACCTTGGGCTCTTATCCAATCCTAATTTCGCCTAAAACCTCCATGAACTCATTAGGAATTATCATTTAGATAAAAAATACTTTTAATAGAAATAATTGGATCTATAACTCAAAGAAAAAATATGATCTTAAAACCTACCCTCTATAAAACAACTTATCTCTACGTTTCCCTTCATAGGATGGTTTATATGAATCAGAGAATAAATATAGACACTAAGAATATATGTTTACCTCTCACTAATAGGCATCATTCTATACATATTCATGCTCCCATAACACCCAAACTAGGAGAGATGACTAACCATAATGATTTTTCATGATACAAACAGCTTTAAGAATTTGACACTCCTAAATAGAAGCAATATTCATTAACTCAACTTCATCAGGATCAAAAATAAGATAAATGTTGGAATGATAATAAAATAACTGAGAAAAATGGATGACATAATGCATATCTCAATATCACTAAGGAGTTATATTTGACAACCATTGATTTTTACCTCTATAAAATCACAAAACTTTCTGATGAATCTTTATGTTATCTTCTCCAACTTCTTAATTTTTCAATTCCCAATCATAAGTGAAACACATAAGAATACTTGATCCATAAACTCTAACTTTGTAGGTCATTGATGATGATTTTCATAAGAACACTTCCTATATATAGGTGTATCCATTCAATTTCTTATCATCTATACCTATTCTGATGCCTTTTGAATGGTATGTGGTCCCATTAGTGCTACCTATAATAGACACATATGTGATAAACATGGAATACTATATAGATACTCATAAGGAACCATCTATATAGTTTCATGGAAGATATAATTGTAAGAAAACATAGAAAGAGGTAATTGTTTCTCCAAGAGATTCCAAAATCAATGAGACATGTTCAATGAATGTCATATGATAGTTTCATAACATAATCAAACTGAGCATCAGTTTATGGGTAGTATGTTGTACATAGAATCTCTTGAGAAACCAGTACCTTCTTCAACCTCTTTTAGAAAAAAACATAAACTGAGACTCCCTATTTGATATAATGGTATATGGTACCCCATAAGGTTTTATAATCTCAAGTACACATTTTCTCCAATTTTTTCTGCTGATAAGGTCTCCCTAATTAGAAAGAAACTGTGACACCCTCATTATTCTGTCAACTTTCACCCATACAGAGTCACCACCTCGAGGTGAACTTGGTAAAATAGTCACAAAATCTATAGTGATGTTATCAAATTTACACTATAGAATTGGTAATGGTTGTAAAATACTAGAAAACTATTGGTTTTCTATATTCACCTACTAATAGGTGTAACACTATGTAAAAATTCCCATTATCTACTTTGTTTTTCCATAACACAAACACTAGTGGTGTAAGTCATGATAAATCATTGTAAATATGGGATTTACATCCTAATTGGAATAATGAGGCCCTAATATGTAGTCACCTAGACACAACTTTTAAAAATCAATATCTCATCATCATTAAAGATCCAACCAGGTGGTGTGTCCTCACCATGAAATGTCTTTCCTTAGGACTAATACTTTAGGATCAGAAAGGTGTCTCATTTTCACTTGATCTAGAATTAAAGAATTCATTGACATAGACATGATACAATGATTCTAATGAAACGTCTTAATCCCAATAATCATATAATAAAAGAGATCCATTAGTTTCCATTAACTATTGTATTCTTGAACTAATTGTGTATAAGTCTTCCATCTAAGAGAATTATCCAACACATTTCCATTTCTAAGCATTTAAGTAAGATCATAATTGAAAGTCTAAATTTATTAAAAAATTGTAACTATTTTTGTTTCAAATTATGCTAAGTGAATTTTTATTTGAGGCTCTTAGGGTCTATCTACACCACAAACCACTCTCCAAACAAGTAATGTCTTCAAAAATGCAAGGTATGGAAGACTATTAATAACTAGAGGTCATGTATCAAGTAATTATTCACATAAGGAATCTACATCCAAGACCTGTACACCACATATCATTTACCTCTCATCAACATAGAACCAAAACCCAATTCTTGATGTATCATAATAAACTATATTGCCTATTATGATATTAGGGCTATGTTAAACCTTCCTTTTAGCTCATTAAATGATATCTCAAAAGCATTGGACCATGTTAATTTGACACCTTTCTTGTACAATCCAATAAATTTTATTTTATAGTGTGAGAAATTTTAGATAAAATAGCAATAATAACCACATATCCCCAAGGAACTTTTAATATCAAAGATATTCTTGGGGTCCTCTAAGGAAATTACAACTCTTACCTCTCTAGATCTATAATGACCCCTATTTTTGATATTATGTGACATAAAAATTTTACCTTATCAATCCAAAAGTGATATTTTCTAATATTTGTATACAACATATTACCTATTAGTGTATTCAAAGTGATGTCAATTTGTTTTTTGTGATCTTGTTGATTTTTGGAATACACCAAGATATCATCCTTGAAAACAACTACAAAATAATCATGGTATGGATAAAAAACCCAATTAATCAAGGCCTTAACCATGTATGAAAAATTCATTAAACCAAATGACATTTCATAAATAATCATAATGGATATACCTGTTTTAGAAAACTATACATGTTATATCTATGGTCCAAACTCACACCTGATGGGATCCTAATCAAAAATAAATCTTTGAAAAAATTCTAGCTCCTCATATCTAGTAAAATGGAATATCTTTATGCACAATGGTGTATTAGTTTTTAATGTTAAGAAAATTCAACCACCAGTAATCCATAAATAGTCTAAGGTTCCCATATACATTCATGGTAAAAAGCATCAGTGAAACCTAAGGAGAAGTACTGAGTCTCATAAACCCTTTAACTTCCAAGTCCTTTAACTGTCTATTGAGTTCCCAGGGCTCAAAATAATCCATCTAGTATAGGTGAATATATATATGTCATACTCCTAGAACATGATTTAATGTGAACTCCAAATCTCTCTCAAAAGGTATCACAAATAATTCACCAACGAAAGCATCTCTGAAATGATCCACTACATGAGGGAAGTTTGCATATAACATTTTACAATCATTCAGAAAGAGACTAACAATCCAGGATATCACTCCACCTAGCCCGATGCTTATGACCAAATTGAAATCTTGTACATTACATTCACCCTTATATAAGTCATTATCATCCTCAGGCGATGTGAAATACACCATAAAATGATACAAATCATATGTTCTTGATAAGGATCCAATCAATCCATCTAGAGAATGATGTCAAAACCTGATAATTATAGGATTAAGTGTTTCCATAAGAAATGGTGACTACCTCTATCAAGGGGAATTTTTTTTATGTTTGTATACACTCTATTTCCATACTCACAATGAAGTATCAAGAGTCTTCTCTCTGAAAAATTATTGAATTTCAATCCCAATACATTCCATGGTATACATATATATAAGTTAATATGGAGAGCCAGAATTAAAAAATGTTGATAATAATGTCAAGGATACTAAAATCCAACCTTGCACTATATAGAGACCATTCTTCTTGTAGATAATTATTTTTTCCCTTGTAATAGTTTGAAATATTTATAATTATATTTCTAGATGTAGGCGTTGAGATGGCGTCTGATTCTGAGGCCAGATGTGCCCAAAATTAATTTTATACAAATATTTTATAAATTTTATATTTCACACATATGATACCTGAAATAGAATTATATATTTCTTAAATGGTTGGTTAGATCATAAGTCCAAGACCATAGTTGTGTCTAGAATGTGGTGCTTACCCTAGGTGTGATAAAAAATGTGCCAACACGAGACGTTCATACCCCTTTCTCGCGGGAGATGAGTTTATGTAAATTAATTAATTATTAAATTATTAAATTAATTATTTTAATTGAAAATGTTATTATTATAAATATATCACTATGGAGGATTTTCATGGTTTTCTCATTATTCTGGTTTTCTCCAAATATGCTCTCCTCCCTCCTCTATTGGAAAATCACACCATATGACTACAAATCACTGGATCAAGGGGAATCAAAGAACAAAAAATGAAACATTCACTTGTAATCATTGAACGAACATGATCTTCATTAGTTACTGATCCAAAATAGAGGTAGTAATTGTACAATGGTTTTTTATGCCCATTTTTATTAAATGGCTGAGAAAATACATCTTTTTCAATGGATTTGTGCCCATTGCAGCACTCGAATATTCCAATATAATAAATTTTAATTTTTTTCTAACCTCAAATCCCTTTTCTTGATATTTCTCCAAGAATAATTGTCCTATTACTTTTTAAACATTATTTTATGGTTCTTTTCTCCTTTAATTCATTACGTTGTTGCCTAGTAGGATCCCCGTGGTCCCAGCTCAACCTTTCCAGGAGGTATCGAGCTCGATCACAGCCCCAAATTCTTGGATAATTTATGGAACTACAACAGTTTGATGAAACAAGCATATATATAGAATCATTTAAAGGGTTAGATGACCTATCCAGTGTTTGATCATCAAGATCGTGATGAAAAGAGGCATGACAACATGATAAACGGATGATGAAACACTCATCAACATCTAGTGGACGATATCTGGTGAATGTTAACTAACAAGCATGGGATCTAGTTAAATAAAATGTTTACAAACATATTCAAGGAATAATATATGAGGGTTGGAGAATAATTGAATCATGAGATAAAATCTATTATTTCTATGAAAAACCCGAATACACACTGCTTATTATGAAGAAAACACGATGTGTATCACCCTTATCGCCAAAGGTAGGGTTTCAGAGAAATTGAGGCTGAAACAGTGTGTAAATATCACTTATATTCCATGTAACCAATCCAATATCAACAACCTATGTGGTGAGGCACCCAAACATGAACTTATTTGGAGGTACATTGGTTCCTGTACATGCTCGGGCACTCTGGTATATGGACACGGCCAGCAGAGACATGACCCCTGTCCTAGTTTTCCTAGACACGATGTGTATTCCACTTGAACTGTGTATAAACAAGATGGATTGGGTTCCTTATAATGGATAGGGGGACAACCAGGTTTTGAAGTGGGGTCACACATGTGAGGGTCCCCTCACACACATGTACCCCCTGAGCTCCATTCAAGAGATTTCGAATATTCATATCTCATTCGTTTGAACTAATATTTTGGAATTTGAGTATCCTATCCTGAGTGTTTTTTCACATAGAGTGTGATGGTTTCCTCAGTTGTGGAATTCAAGAAATAATGTATAATTATCTGGTCTTTTAATTAACATTCAACACCCAATGATGACAATAATCATGTAGGATCACCAGATCTTTTCTAGTGTTACCCTCCTATGGGGCTGGGTAGTGGAGTTCCCCAAGGACCCTTTCTATGAATTACCATACAGGATGGCTAGGAAATGGAGTTCCTCAAGGACCCTTTCCATGAATTACTCTCTAGTTGGGATGGGAAGTGGAATTCCCTAACAACTTCTTATGGGTGATACCCTCCAGCAGGGATGGGCAGTAGAGTTCCCAAATTACCTTCTCGAGCATTACCCTCCAGCAGGATTGGATAGTGGATTTCCTCTATGACTATCAGAGTATGACCCTCCTATTACATTTTGGAATGAGATCACTTCTTGGAATTTGATACCCCTCAAATGTTTGATATAATGATGAGACATGGTTTTATGTATCTTCAGACACATGAGGATGATGTACTCTTTCCCCACAAAGATGCATTCTTGTGGTGCAACTTAAAACTATATGAGAAAGTCAGTGCCACACAAAGTAGATAGTATCAAGTTGTGGTGATTGAGTTCCTTCGAATTGTGTGTTCAGGGTAGAGATGTGAGATTATGTTCATCGTTGAGGGATTCATTTGGAATCATTGGATACAATTTGTCATGTGCTGAGCTGTGAGATGGATATCACCTTAATCCTTTATTTAGGATTATTTGACTGAATATATATATATATATATCCTTCTTTAGTACCCACTCCATGGGTTTTGAAACTCTCCTTCGAGGAGAGGAAAATATGTATGGGGTATGTCACATGGTTTCCATGTCTAGATTCTCATGGTTAGATGATTCTAATCTCCTTCTATAGGTGGTGAAGGCTTGACAAGTAGTTCATATACTCACTGTGTTTAGCCCCTTTGTTTTGGATGATCTTAATTTTACTCTTGGTTTGGGTTGAGCTGTACTCTTTTAGTACAAATTGTTCATTCTACTACTTTCCTCTTCCATTGTTTCTCTAACTGCTCTGCCTATATCCCTTTTGGGGCATTCTACAGGGTATGTGTATACTCATCCATGTATTGGATTTTCCCACACGTGTTATGTTTGATGCAGATGATATATAGGTTTCTCATGACCTTAGAGGAGCTTAGGGATAATGAATGATTTGACCATGTACGGTGTTCATAAATTATTATTTAGAAGCTAGTATCTCTCATCATTTACTTTTATAGTTTTGTCTTGTTGGGACGTACCTCTGGTTGGGCATGTATTTTTCCCTTTTTTATTTCAATTTACACTACCATGCTGTTGTATTGTCTATAGTTACATGCATTCATGGTTTACTTTATAGAAATTTTGTATCTTTTATTCTCACCCTCTGCACTTATGCATGGCTCTGTGCAGGTCTACATGTTCTTAGGAAAATACCTCCCTGAGTTAGTTGTGAATTAGGTGTTTTTAGACACCCCTGGCCTATGGAGGTAGGCTTGGGTTAGTTGCGGCTTGAGCCCTAGTATGGGTTGGGTTATGACATTTATTCCCCCAATGAATAGGATGTACTACATATATCTATCCTGATACATGACCTTCAACATCAATCTAACTACCCTATGAAGGTCATATCTACTGGATATCTATATCAATAGTACTCCATCTCTCTACCTTGTGTGGAGCTACTAATACTACTATAGAAAGAGGTGTTGGTGTAGATCATCTCCCACGGAGCACTAGAAGAGTAGTAATGCAAAATCCATAGAGGTGGACCATTTAGAAACAAGATCATAACTCAACTGGGTCCCTATTGGACATAGTATTGTTATAAAATTTCCTTCCACGATGATGGTATATAATAAAACTGCAAACAAAGATACAGTGTTCACCAATGCTCTAATGAAAACCCTCTAGGATTATCTATCTGCAACTAGATAAACAACTTTCCTCCCCAGGGGATAGAATTAACTACTTCATACTATCTGATTCCCTCAATTTGTGATCATTGATAAGGTCCCAATTTAAAATTTCTAAAATAGTAGTCACTCAGAATACATGCACATGAGAGATGATGGCATACCAGATACCATCATTAAAACATTTATCTCTCCACAACTCATCACCATCAATGTTCGATAAAAACTTATGAAGTTGTATGAAATAATATAAATAGTACATAATGGATATAACACCCTATACTAGGCACATTAAATCTCTGTATTGATCATCTAACAGTTTCTTTAGAAGGAAATATTTATAGAAGGTTGATTGTAAATCCATCCAGAATAGGTATTGATGATGATCTTCCTAATTTAGAGCATCCCAGCAATGTATAGGGGATCCATGAAATATATTAAATACAAGAAAGACCCTCATTTTTAGATACATATGAAGATTCTCATGTATTTAAATAATGTACACCATTTATGAATTGACAACATGAGGTCCACCATCCCTCAGAAAATTAGGTGTATTCTACAACTGGAACACTCTTTTCAATTCGAACATAGTTGGAACAGGTCAAGGAGCTCCCCCCACAGACAAAACTAATTGTAGGAAACCCATTATAAGTAGAGTATTGGTGAAAAAACCAATAATAATTGTAGGTCAAAACATTGAACTTTATAAGGTAACAATAGTGATTTAGGTCCCCCCACATCATGCGCATGGTCATTACCACCCTATTTGAATTTAACCTAAGGCCATCGTGGAGACATATATCTACAATTCCAAACACAAGGCTAAAAAAACAGAACCAAATAGTTTTACATAGTATATAAATATATGTTTTTTAAAGGTTGGGGCCGAAGCCTCAATTTATTATTTGTAAGAAAAGTCCTCTTTAGACTGGGTAGAGGGAGATCCATTACATAGCCCGAAGACCCAAGGCCAAGTGGCCTGAATATAAGTCTTGAAAGCCTTATATACATGTCTGAGGTCAGGGTATTTGTATGATTCCATGTTTCAATCAAAGAGGTCCTGTTATATGTAGTGTCAATTACATGTTATACTTGAAAAAACTCCTTTAAGTTGTAATTGGAATCCCTATTCAATGAAAACATTTCCTTTATAAGTTTACGTTTTTAATAAGATCTAATATATATAATGGTTAAGTTAGATGAGTTTACATCGACAAGTTATAAAAGAATATGTTTTATAAGTGACAATTGACACTTTATGCACCTAAAAGTATTATTTTAAATACGGTATTAGAATATAAAAAGTCTATAATTATGGTTCAATTATATGGACCTCCATTTCCAATTTATAGCATCACAAACAATATAAATTACAATCGGGATCCATTTAATAAAAACTGACTAACGTTTTATCCCATGTAAATAAGTTCCATGGATTAAACAAATTATAGTTGTTTAGCTAAGGAAACACCATGAATTCATGTAGTAAAACAGTATTTTGGATGATACAAGAACATTAAGTAACAAATTATTTCACCCCTACAAGAAAATTTAGAACATTTAAAATTATAGAAACAACAGAATATATGATATTCTATATACAATACACACAATAAATAAACTTGGCTGAACATATACATGATAGATACGTAAGTTCCTACAACGATGCATAATATATGCTTCCATTCCATAGTGTGAAAAGGATATAGATACATAACTATAAAAAACTTCATATATCTCATGTGTCACTCTATGGTGAAATAAATACAACTGTAACAGAATAATTATAGAATATCAAGTTATATACTTGGAAAAATGAGTTTTCCCTATAGGTGGGTTGTCTAATCCTAGGAATAAGCTCATTAAAAAATTTATTACATGTATTATACTCTTCTAAACCATCACAAAATAGTAATAAAAAGTAAGATAAGATCAAATACCAAGTTCTGAAGTCCTAGACCTGGTTTAATCCTATGTAACAGAACCTAGTTTACCTCATGGCCTCAAGAAATCCCTTCTATATAAAAGAGGATATAAAATATTATTGGGGATCTAAAGTAATTAGGGAATCATCAAAAATATAATCTCTATGACCATAATTAGAACTAGATCAATCCTCTACTCTCGTACTACATCCTAGTATATAAATAAATAGTACATAGCAAAGAGATTCCCATTATCCATACCTACATCCATGATGTATGTCTGAGTGCCAAAATTCAACATGAATATGGTGCGAGTAAAATTTATTAGGTCACCACCAACATTGTCTAATTATAATTTAGTCTATGAATATAAATGTAACATTGTGTAGGAATTTCAAATGTGAATCATAAATATAAATGCAAACCATGTCATGGTCGGGCTCCTGATGATAATCCTACCCGACGATGCAAACTTCTCCCTAATAAAGGTGCCTCTATGTATGTGAATATTTATTGTTCATGATATAAAGAAACATTAACAAGGCTCATATGTACTAATAATATTTTAAGGACCCAAGATAAACCAAGGAATCCTTGTCCTTATACGGTAAATTCAGCTCATGGTAACAAACCATGCAGCCTAGCTATAAGGGTCTAAGTTTAATCCAAGTTATAACCCATATAATTACACAGTAAAAGCTTGTAATAAATTCCATAGACCACCTACAAAGTATCTCAGTCTACACATGAATATATCCTAAGAAGATAATCCAAGGCATCATGTGTTTGAGGGCATCAAGTGGAATTAGTGTGGGGGGGGGGGTAATCTATTGAATTCTAACTCCGAAGTATGAAAGTGAATAATCCTTGAAACTCAAAGGCATTCATATACATAAGAAATTAACCAAACAATAGTGTTTTATATCACTTTTAAACCTCACGAATTGTATCATCCTAATTTTTTAAAAGGAAACACGATGTCTGATAGTGCACATAATATGCCACATCAATCTTAAACGAACAACTAAATATTATTATTTAAATGTTACCTTTAAAACAGTTGTTATAATTGATGTAATGGAGAATATTAATATAATTATTAAAATATTTTTTACATATGTATAGATAATTCTTTTACCAATTAGTTATAAA
Organism: Viscum album; assembly: GCA_963277665.1. NCBI lineage: Eukaryota > Viridiplantae > Streptophyta > Magnoliopsida > Santalales > Viscaceae > Viscum > Viscum album. The sequence continues at coordinate 284,756,648 of OY728129.1, forward strand.
TAAATTTAAATCCCATTTAAAATAAAATGAAATGTTGTTCTGAAAAACTATTTATATTTGAAAATGTGTGGTTTATACCAATAAGAAAATAAAATATGTTTGGATTATATTAATTAAATATATTAATTCAGTTTTTTAATATAATATTTAACATTCATATTATTTGTTTTCAATACATAATATAAGAATGAATCCACTTTTAAATTTAAAAGATGTATTTTTCTAAAAACACAGTTTTTCCACCTTTTGATCGAGAACTTCTTTTAAATTTAGTTTTTGACACATTTATGAGTTAAATTTGAAAAAATAAACTTATTTCTTGAAATAATAGTATCACAGTTTATTTGGTTTCATTTTTGGTTTTTTATAAGATTTATTTTTTGATGAATACTGAAAAAATATTTCATTTCTAATTGAAAACTAATTTTTTATAGAAATTATTTAAATTGTTGGATTATATATTTGAGTAGTTTTAAAGCATAATTATATTTATCTGTCATTTAATAAAATTAAGGACACTGGATTCAATTTTACACAGAAATTTTAAATAAAAACATTTCAATATTTGGAACATTATTACTTAAAAACCCACTATTTCATCCCGTCTGTGGGATTAATTTTCATTAAATTTATACAAATTTTCTATTTTTAGTTATTTATAATTGATTACATATTTATAATTATAATTTCTAAATTTATTTAACATGAAACGTTTTTTCAGAAAAAATATTAATAGTAACTATTGTACTTTTTATTCCAATGTTTAATATTAAATCATGTAATTAAGAGTAAAAATTAATATTATAAATATTATCAAATTACCATAACACTTGTAAAAATTTAATTGTATGAGTAGGTTTCTACCAAAATCATCCTTGGGAAAATATTATAACCTTTTTAATATACTTGTTTGAGAGTATGACAATTATAATATCTTATTTTAATTAAACATCAAGAATGTCATACTAATATTTTCATAACTATAAAATTTTTAATATAAGGACAACTATAAGAAATATTAGACTATATATCTTCTTATGTAAGATAAAATATTTTTCTATATCAAGTTAATTTATTTATATTTTTTAGTGATAAAATAATTACCTTAAATAATGACACAATGATGATGTATTAATTGTTTAATTAATGGAAAACTCATATAAATGATATTAAAAATATTAAAATAAATATAATTTGACTTAATTATGGTGATCCATGAATTTTATAAGTGAATATGAGGGATTTATTAATTTATTTGGTTTTATGTAATCTTCCTCGATTGATTTTCTTAAAATAAATGTTATGAATAGTGTCAAAATAGAGACTTGTGACATTTAATTAAAATAATATTTAATTAAAAAATTTAAAAATCATAAAAATATTTAATAAATATAAGGGGATTATATATGGTCTGAAATATATAAAATTTAAAATTCATAGTCCAATTGATATTTTATATGTAAAAATTACATCATCTTAATATTAAAAACTTTGTTACTATAGTTAAAAATAAAATGCCTTAACTAAGGGTTAATCAAGATTATAAGGTTTTAAATAATGCCAAAACGTGTCTAAAAACAATTTTTATGTTATTAAAACATGATATCATCTTATATTTGAATAAATTTCATTTTTTGAGGTATTTGTATTGATATTAAACTTATCATAAATTAATCTTTATATAAACTCAAAACATTCCACTCCCATGTCTTATAAAATGGAAAATATCCATATATTTTCTTCACATATATAAATCCAATTAATATTGGAAAATTATTTATCAAAAAATCCTCTCAAATTCAATCCCTTCACCATATAATTCTTCTTTTGAAAAAAAAATCCATCCAAAGGAGTCCTTCTGTGAAAATGAAAAGGAGAGAACCAAAGAAGAGGTAACATTCATCAACAAACATTTTTGTTTAATTTCTTCCTTGAAACCCCTCAATTATTTTTATTTAATGTTTATATAATAACCTTATTATCCTCAAGTGTTTTTATATTATGGTTTTAATCATCACTTGCAAGCATTTCCATCTAATGGGTGACGAACTTTTTGTTTTAGTGTATGGTGAACTACAACCTCACACAACGATGATTGTATATTTTTTCCTTTAACGACTTTCATGGTTTAGAATTATTATGGAAAAAAGTTTTTATGTAAAATATAGGTTATTTATAAAGAATTTATTCTTCTTAAATTATAATATAAAGCATATCTTCATACATTTTATTTTGTGTAAATATGATAATTTCGTTTGTTGAAGTGTTGACTACTACCTCCTCAAATCGATGTTATTCATTAACCCAATACAAAAAAAGTATTAAGGAAAGGTTTACTCAATAATATTTGACATAAAATAAATATATATGATATTTATGACATAATTACCTTAATAGAAATATAATATATAATTCTCTTTATTACCCTTCTCACACACACTAAAAAGGTAATAATATTTTTTGTGGACGTGTGGACTACCGCCTTCTCGACACGATGTGAATCCTTTTACATACATACATACATATATACATACATATATATATATATATATATGTGTGTGTGTGTGTGTGTGTGTATGATTAAATAAAATTTATTTTTTGATATAATGATAATTATATAAGGATATAATGTTACTTACCTTCTTTCTATAACGATCATTGAAATAAATGGAAATATTTCTCATTCATATGTATGACCTATGGTCTTCATGATTATAACATTTGTTCATTTTTCATAACCATACTTAATGATTGGTTTTAAAATAATCATTTATGTAAAAATATTGTAATTATTTAATGATTATTAATATGCATATTACTATACAATAACCCCTTTTACCACAGTTAACCTACTAATGTTGTTTCATGTCCATGAACTGAATTTGGTCAAAACACCCAAAGTTAATTTAATTTTTTATGTAAATCTATACAACATTGAAATAAGTGAATTAAAATTATTTAAAAAAATGAAAAAGGTTCTAAATAAATTTAATAATTATAATATGTTTATTATTCATGAATTTAATTATAGTACGGGATGATTCAGACTCAAGTTGAGGTATTTTATCTTAATTGCCTTTCATTGAGGCATTTTTTAATGATATGAACCTTCATTATATTATAATATGTATATATAGTTAGTTTAATATCCATATTTTATCAATAATCATGTTATTTACTATTTTTTAAAAGTTTTATTTCATGGATATTAAGATTTAAATGTTCAAAGTGGCGTGGGACCCCTTGAATTTTTAAAGAATTATTTATAAATATTTTTCTCCATGTTAATATTATTGATATGATTTTACATATTTTATTATATGGATATAAAAATATTATAAAATAATTTTTTTGTATTTTGAATTTTAGTTAATGTTTTTCAAAAAGTAATCTTTTACTTTTTTTTTATAAAAAATTATTTTGAAAATAAAATAAAAATAATGTTCCATTTTTAACGTATATGAAGACAATGCCTCTCCCGCAACTATTATAATTATTTTATCCTAATAATACATTTAATTAATTAATGTTTCTTTAAAATGAAATTCCATCTGTATATTTAAGGATATTTTGGTATTTATTTTTTTAATGAAAATTGTGTTTTGGTATCAACAATGGGGTTTTTTTAAAGAAAATGGTATTTTAATATGGAAGTGTTTTTCATATGGGATTAAAATATTTTTTCCAATGGTTTTTGATGATAGTGTTCTATTAATGATATGGTACTTTGGGATTATAGTAAATAGGTGACATGATACAACTTATACATGCGGTGTCCAAGACAGCACTGGAAAATCCCATTATTGCTTAACAAGGGGTGACCAAGATAGCGCCGAGAATATCTATTGTAGCTTAACTTTTGTTGACCAAAATTGAACTGGGTAATGCTATAATAGATTAATTGAATTTCAACCATATGGTTATACTAATTTAAATGGGTTTTAAAGGGTTTTTTTATATGATTCTCTATGTCACCAAAATGAGTTTTAGTTTCAATCTATGGGTTTTAATGATTTTATTTAAGAAAAATATGTGTTAGTTTTACATGTGAAAATGATTTATTTATTATTCTCAACGAACTTGGGGATAAATATAAACCATATATAAGTTATAATTTTTTACTATAATAATGATTTCCATTCTTTTTTATAGCCATTACTGATATTTTGTTCACATCTAGATTTTTAAAATGTTTTTCATAGGGTTTATTGAAATGTTGGAAAAAGGATGTGATTAAGGGAAAATTGTGAAGATATAACAAACTAATAAATCATGTTTTATTTAAATGATTTTTAATGAAAAAAATGGATAATGAGTACATGTTTCTACTTGTTAATGTGTGGATTTACTATATAAGAGTTTTTCCTAATTATCTAATACTATAGACATTAATGGTATTTGGGAAATGAAAGTGATTTCTAGTTTTAAAATAATTATAATATGTAATGTTTAAAGCCAGGTACATAGAGTTGGTATAAGATTAGGGTTTAGATAACTATAGATATTAGGATTTCTTCTTAAGAGTTATGAAAATCATCCTGAGATTTAAATTTTCCGGTTGATCATATGTTAATTTTATTAGAAAACCATTTTGAGGATTTATGTTATGAAATTTTAAGGCGACTAATGGTATCTTTGGAGACATTTATTTTTATGTAAATATGAGTTATTACTTTTAGGGGTGAAAAATTAAAGGTATGAGATAAAATTTGATGTTAAAATATTTTACATTTGTTTTTGAGTATTTTATCATATTTTTGAAATGTTATAAGAATTATATAGTTTGATAAAAAAGAAATCATGCTTGATGGGCGACAAACTTCTACATCCGGAAAGGTCGTAGGAATCAAATTCACTACTGAAATAAGACAAGGGTGCATCACATACCACTAGACTACGTGAATTCTTAGGTTATAATGGATTTTTAATTTTAGTTAAATGTGTTTATGGAATAAGAATAAAGTGATTTTGGGAAAATATTTTTTATGGAATAGATAACCACGAGATTGGAAAATGATTTAGTGATTAAGTTTTTAATATTATTTTGAAAGACGTTCATTATTTTGGGAACCCTATGTGATCAAGGTTTCTAGAATACTATGGGATTATATTTCAGAAGAAAAGGTTGAAATATATTGAGGAATAACCAAGGATTTTATTGTGGACATATAGTGATTTAGGTTATTTATGTAAATTATTAACTTATATGAGAGAAGATATGATTTTGAAAATTAGTTTTTGGTAGTAGATATTAAGAGTCGTTGATATTATTTAAATATAAATGTTAAAATTTATCTTGTAAAACTAAATGATTAAATCTTCATTATTTTTGGATTTTAATCCTAGTTATAATATATTTTTTATAAATTTTAAGTGTAGTTATTTGATGAATGGTCTATATTGATCTTTTTCGATTAATGTTGAATTTTAGAGATTATTATAGTTTTTCATATAAACGCTTATTATTTTTGGAAAATTATCCTATATTATCTTAACAATTTTTGGGTTGGTAATTTAATAAATATAGGATAAATATATATTTAATATTTTTTGGGTAATGTGGTTTTCTAAAAATTGATTCTAGTTCTTTAGAAGTAAAAAAATTAATATTTAATAATCATAGTTTGGAGAAAAATATGAGTGTGTGGTGGAAATTGATTAATGGATGAAACTATACATTTCAAGTAAGTATATTTCCTTAGGGTCATAGTATAGGTAGTAAAATAATTTCTAATATATAAGAAAGGGATCTTAAAATAAAAACATTACATGTTTACTTTTTTCACTATGAAATTAATGAAATTTTAACCCATCGGGGATTTATGGGTTTGTGATTATTAACATTCTCTTGACAATGTTTTCGATCAATATCTATTATAAATTGATGGTTATTTCTCTCTTCTATATACATGTTTTCTACATGGAACCCTTGTGTGTTTTATCTAAGGTTACCATTGTATCTCCCTTTATTTCTTTTACACTAGAAGTTTTATTGACCCATTTTCTGATGTAGAATTTCAATAAATGTATTTTAAATAGTAAAAATCCATATTTTTCATTCCCAAGTCTCATCTTTGAGGAATAAATATATGAAATAAAGGGATTTGACATCCAATTTTTTTAAAATGATACACTATGTTCAATAGCGTACATAATACCCCTCATCGAGCTTAAATGAAGAACTTAATATTGTTACTTAAATGTTACCATTAACAAGTCCATTATAATGGTAGTAATGAACAGTATTAATTGAATTATTAAAATATTTTTTACACATGTATATATAATTCTGTACCAATTAATTATAAATTAATGTAAAACCCCTTTAAAATAAAAGTAAATTTTGTTTCTAGAAAACTATTTAAAAGTGAAAAAGTGTGGTTTATGCCAATAAATTAGAAAATAAATATTGTTGAATTATATTATTGAAATATATATTTAGTATATTAAATATAATATTTAAAATTCATATTATGTTTTTTCAAGACATAATATAAGAATAAATCTAGTTTTAAAAATAAAATATGTATTTTTCTAAAAATTCCGTTATGTCAATTTTTTGATGACACGCTTATTTGAAATATATTTTTTGAAAATTTTATAATTTATATTTAAAAAAATTATTAGATGAAATTTTAGTATCAAAATTTAATTTTTTTGAAGTTTCAGTATTTTTCTGATAAGATTAATTTTTTATGAATAGTGAAAAAATATTACATTTTTAATTGAAAACTACCTTTTCATTAAATTTATTTGTTGTGTTAAATTATATATTTTAATGATTTGAATTTATAATTATATTAACTTTTTATCATTAATTCAAATTAATGCCATTAGAGTTAATTTTAAATTTCAATTGAATATAAAAACATTTCAATATTTTTGAACATTTTTACATAATAACCTATTGGTTTATCCTGTTTGTGAGATTAATTTTCATTTACCTTGTGAAAATTACTATTATTTTTAATTATGAAAAATGGATTAAATATTTGGAATTATATGGTCTAAATTTACTTAATAGGTCCCTTCTATTTATAGTCAAAATATGAATAGTAACTTTGGTAATTTTTATTACAACGATTTAAGGTAAATAGGGTAATTAAGAATAAAAAAAATATTATTAATATTATAAAATTACCTTAAAAATTGTAAAAATTTCATTGAATGATTAATTGTGTTCCAAAACCATCCTTGTTCCAAAATTATAACATTTATAAACCATTTAGATGAGAGTAAGGGACTTATAGGATTTTATTTTAATGGAATGTTAAAGTTCTCATACTAATATTTTTATAATTATAAAATTTTTAATAAAGGGATAAGATGAAGATATATTCGAACAAATATATTCCTATTAAAGCTAAAATGTTTTTATACATCATGTTAATCTATTTATAATTCTTAATGATAAAATAATTAACTTAAATAGTGACACAATGATGATGTCGTAATTGTTTAATTAATGGTTTAATCAAATAAATTATATTAAAAATATTAAAATAAATATAATTTGACTAAATTAAGGTGATCCAAGAATTTTACAGGTGAATATTAGTGGTTTAATAAATTATTTGGTTCAAATTAATCTTGCTGGATTGATTTTCTTAAATTCAATGCTATGAACAGTGTCACAATTAACACTTATTATATTTAATGATAATAATATTTAATTACGTTTTTAGTAATAATAAAAATATTAAATAAATACAAGGGGAAAATATATGTTTTGAAATATCTTAAAGTTGAAATTCATTTTCTAATTGACACTTTATATATAAAAATTATATCCTCTTAATATTAAAAACATTGTTACCATCGTTAAAAATAAAATGGATTCACTAAGGGTTAATCAAAATGATAAAAATTTAAATAATACCAAAACTTATCTAAAATATATTAGTCTATGATATTACAACCTTATATAATATTATATTTGAATAAATTTCATTTTGGTGGTATTTTGTTTGAGATTAAATTTATCATAAATTAATCTTTTGTGAAATTCCAAAAGTTCCAATGCTCTCCCTTATAAAAAGGCACCTATCCTTCTCTTTTATACACAACTCTAAAGCCATTTTCACCAAAATATTCTATCCAAAACTCCTAAAATCTTAATTAACTTCATCATATAAGTCTTACATTGTTAATAAATCCAACCGAAAAGTTCTTTTGTGAAAACCAATAAAAGATACCCAAAGAAGATGTAATGTTCATCAACAAACATTTTTTGTATTATTTTTTCTTTGAATCCCTATAATAATTTTTATTTTATGTTTATATAATTAAATAATCATAATAAATATAATAATAATTTTTATATTAATTTTTTATCCTACACTTATAAAACATCCATGTAATGGGTAACAAACTTATCCTGCATCTCTATAGTGAGCTACCGCCTCACACAATGATGATTTTTCATTTTTTGCTTTACCACTTTTCATGGTTGGTAATTATGATGGAAAAAATGTTTTTATATGGTATATGTGTTATATATGATGTATATATTATTATTTAATTATAATTATAGAATACCTTCTTGTATTAAATTTTGTGTAAATATGATAATTTTTTTTGTGGACATGTGGACTACCGCCTCTTCAAAACGATGTGAGTCATTCACACAATACATAGAAATTATTAAGGGTTGTTTTACATAATCATATGTGACATAAAATTCATATATTTGAAATTAATAACACATTTAACTTAATTTAAATATAATATACAATTATCTGTATTACCCTTTACACACACTAAAATAGTTATAACATCATTCGTGGACGTGTGGACTACCGCCTCCTCAGCATGATGACAATCATTTTACATCCAGATATATATATATATATAAGTATATATGATTAAATAAAAAATTATTTATGATATAATGATAATTATAAAAAGATATAATGATACATACTATCTTTCTATAATGATCATTATAAAAATAGAAATGTTACTCATGCGTACGTACGGTCTACCGTCTCCATGATTGTAACGTTGGTTCATTTATCATAACCATAATTCATGATTGGTTTTAAAAGAGTTATTAATTTATAAATAAGATAATTATTTAATGATTATTATTCTATATATGTCGATATGAAGACCCCTTTTACCATATTTAACCTACCAAATTTGTTTTTAGCACACGAACAAAAGTTGGTCCAAACAACCAATTTAAATTAAATTTTTAAAGTAGTTGTGTAAAATATTGTAATATCTAAATAAAAATTCATAAAAAACATGAAAATATTTCTAAATCAGAAAAATAATTAACCTATTTTTATTATTGAGGAATATAAATATTATATGTGGCAATTCAGACTCAAGGTAAGGGATTTAATCTCAATCCCCCTACATTGAAGCATTTCTTGATGATATGCTCATTTATTATTTTAAAAGGTGTATATATAGCTACTATGACATTTAATATCCATATTTTTACAATAATCATGTCATTTAATGTTTTGTTAAATGTATTCTTTAATGGATATTAATATTTAAATGATCAAAGTGGTATGGAACACCTTGAATGTTTAACTATTTAATTCTCAAATCTTTTTCTCCATGAAATATTGTTGATTTATTTTATATATTTAATTTTATGGATATAAAAGGATTATAAAGAAAATTTTATGTCTATTTTTAATTTCATTCACTATCTTTCAAAAATTAATCTTTTATGTGTTTTATATGGAACGTTTTAACAAACGATAAAAAGATTGTTCCATTTTTTACGTATACGGTGAAAATGAATTTTCCACCATCATGGAAATTATTTTATCTTAATATTACGTTGAAATATTTTATGTTTCCTAAAATGAAAAACAATATTTAATTTTTGGGTACTTTGGTATTGAAAATTTTTTTTAATGAAAAGTGTGTTTTGGTATTGAAAATGGGGTTTTTAAAGAAAATGGTATTTTAATAGAGAAGTGTTTTTCATATGGAATTCAAAGTGTTTTTCTTATGATTTTATGATGAAAGTGTTTATTTATTTATATGGTAATTAAAAATTATAGGAAATTGTTTATCCTGATACAACTTATACATGGTGTGGCCGAGATAGCGCATTGAAATCCCATTATACCATAACATGGGGTGGCTAGATATCACTGACAAATCCCGTTATATCTTAACATGGGGTTGAAAAGATAACATCGGGGAACCACATTATATACTTAAAATGGGGTGGGATAGATAGAACTACAAAATCCTATTATAGGTTAAATAAAATTGTTCATATGGTTATTTCAATTGAATGGTTTCGAAAGGGTTTTGTGAATATAATGCTCTAATTCACCTAAATGAGTTTTATTTTATTGCAGTGGATTTTAATGATTTTAATTGTGAAAATGTGTGTTTTGTTTTATGTTAAGATGTTTTATTTATTATTCTCAATGAACTTGAGGCTGTAGGTAAACATTATATGAGTTATAATGTTTTTATTGGACCAATTATTTTCTTTATTGTTTATGTATATTACTGAGATTTTGTTCTCATCCCAAGTTTTAAAATGTTTTTCACAGGTTTTATTCAATGTTTAAGACAATGATGAAATTATGGTACAATTGTAAATATATATCAGCATACAAAATTCGGTTTTATTTTAATGATTTTTGTTTAATGAAAAAATGCATATTGAGTATAAGTGTTCACACGTTAATGAATGGGTTTACTATGTAATTTTTGTTTCATAATTTTCTAAAAATATAGTCCTAAAAATATTTGGGAAAGGATAGTGATTTCCAGTTTTAAAATAACTAGAATATGTAATGTTTAAGGTTAATTCCTTACATCAAATAGTCAGGGATGGGTCCTATGAGTGCTCAAGGTATTCACTCAAGAATCCAATTTTAGATCAATTCAGTAGTCTCCTTTAAATAAAAGAGAGGTTCATAATGAGTAGGAACCTGAAATTTCATTAGAAGATATTGGCCATGTAATTTCTTTCCAATTAAAATTCATTTAGATTTATGTACAATATTATATTCAGTATAAGTGAAAAAAATGAGTGAAGGTTACTTTCCACGTTAAATTTCATAAGTTCCATTTCTAAATACACTTACCAATAAAAAACGGGTTCAAGTAAAATTAACATTCCAATTATAATACATTTAAGTAATTTCCCATTTATATGTACCAATATCCAAGCCAATAAAACCCATGTGGTATTGTGGTTAATTACAAATAGTGTTCATCAAAGGGAATATAACAAGACACATCCATAAGGGTGATTTGTAATGAGGTCACAATATCCTACTATGTTAAATGTTCACAAAGGTTCTAGGTCATTTTTAGCATAATTAATTTGAAGAGCTTCATGTTTATGGAGTAATACCCAAAAAATCTATTGTACAGAAAAATGAAAATAATTTATAAATGTTGATACTTAGAGGGAACAATTATAGAACACCTAAATTATAATGGTTGATGAATCTTCAATCAGTATCAGCATCTAATTTTTAATGGAATTGGAGGAATCAGAGAAACTAGAAAAATATCCTGAAAAATAGGGTATATATTCTCACCTAGATATAACTTAGAATTTGGAAAATAAATTATATAAAATAATTAGATTAATCTTAAAATTACCTAGAATGATACATCGTGAATAAAAATAGTAAAATTAGATCACTAATGAAGGATATTACTCAAATATTGGTTATGGATGGAGGAGATCCCTCCAATGGGAGGGATAAATTGTGAAATGGGGAAGCGAAAGGGGTAGAAAATGGTTAATGAAAAGAATGATAAAATAGTCATTTTACACTTTTTAAAGGTGTTCATGTTTTTTCTACAAGGTTTTCCAAATAAAATTCTAGCCATGAATTGGACACCATTGAGTGACACATCCTTCATGTAGTCCATGCACGTTGTTAGACAAACCACATGCATATTGTGATGTCTACAATGTCACATGAAACAAACCCTATATGGGATGGATGGATGGTTAGAAAAACATTAAAACATACACCTAAAATTAATTATATGTTTTTCACGAGACTATGGCCCCTTTCATTATTTAACTAACTATGAACCTCTATTATTATGCCGTATGGTTACTACTAACCTTGCATCAATCATTTTCATCTTCTAGTTTCTCCAAAAACTATAACCCTGGGTTCTGAGACAAGCACAAATTCTCCCAATCCTCAATTAACTATATAGGAAGTCCCCTATAAATAAATTAGATTTATACTAGAAAGAAAAAGATCCATAACTCATAGATACACTAAGATATTAGTGATTGAATCCATCAAACGCCAATCCCAAACATGTATTTCATGGATCAAAATAGAAATATGTATGTAATGAATCTTTGGTATTCTAGGATTTTGAACCTCTTGGATATCACAATAAATAATTATTATTTTTATGAAAAGTATGCCAATTTATATTTCTAGTCATTTTAGATGACATAAACAATATTTGAAACCATTATTATAAGATAAAGTAATGAAAACCCTTCAAATTAATTACCTTTATATATTTTTTGTGGTAATAAATAGATTTAAACAAAAAATATTGTTTATTGATTTCCATATAAAATTATAATATCTTTTTCACTTTGTTTTATTTGAATATTCTTTCCAGTAAAGCATATAATCATTTGGAAAAGCATGTATCTCCATATAATTGAGACCAATATTGATAATAATATTCTTCATCTCATAAAAAAATATTGGGTTCTTAGCTTCAGAAATTATATAACAGAATAATTCCAAAATCTTAGAGATTACATTATTTTTAATATCATATAAACACTTTAGGTGTTAAAAAATCATAATAAAAGACAATTTTGAATATTTGAAAGATCCTTAATAAAATTACTTATTTCCATCCAATACTTATTTATGAAACTCAATTGTTTGTTTTAATTGAGTTTTCCCTTATATTAGCATGCTCCTTATCATCCATTAATATGTTATCATATTGACCAGGATGTCCTGTACATATAAAAGAATCATTAATATCTATAATAAAAAATACAGAATGGACTAATGTGTTACATTATTGATTTTATTTCTCTACTATTCCAAAATAATCATTCATCATGTTTTCAATTTCATTATCCACTTTTGGGTCATTAATTATGTCATTTTGACAGTATATAAAACTACTAAAATTTTCAATAACCTTCGATTTCCCATGCCAAATCCTACTAATAAAATGTGAAGGAAATTATTTCAATATCAGGTTCCCAAATACATTATCTCTCTTCACCCATCGTTTATATATTAATTTAGGATAATTAAATTTGATTCATCCGTCCACATATCTATTTTTAATTAAAAAATCAAAAAACCTTTTCAAACCCACAACATACTAATATTTTATCTACTGTATGGTAAAACAATTTTTTTCCATATGTACTCCACCTCCTACAGTTTCAAACATAAAAAATAAGAATATTATTTTATATATAAGTAAACTAAAATTATATTAAAGTTATATTTTACAAATTATGGAACATGAAGAATCATATATATATATATATATATTATAGTATTTCATCATGTTAAAATTAGAAAATTCTCTAATATGCTGGGAAAAATGATATTCTTTATCTTGATAAAACGGGAAACAAATTCCCAACATGCGGTTCTTCCAGGGGGCATGCTCGGTGATAGTTTGCACTTTGTGTCAAATCTCTCACTAAAGAGTAAAACTATTAAATTCACTTTAACATAATGATCCTTCTGTGTAATTGTTTTGAGAAAGCACTTTTATAACAAGCGCATCCTCCAAAACAATTAACAAGTTGTTGTATAAGATAACACATTTCCTTCTATTATTGTAACGTTTTTTTATTTTTTATTTTTTTATTATATATATATATAATAATATAATTAATTTTAGATTTAAAAATAATTGGTAATAATTATTAATCTATTTTTTTGAATAATTATTAAGAAATAATTTTTTGCATCAATTAAATTATTATTTTGATTATATTTATGATTATTAAAAAAGATAATAATAATAATGATGATGTATATAATAGTATGAAATATTTTTCTAATTAATTAAAAATAATTTTAATATAAAAATTAAAATATTGCAATTATTTTTAAATAGAACAAATATATTTTGGTAATTTATTTATGTAATGAATATTTTCTTTCTATTTTCCAAATAAATTATAATAATATTATTGTTAAATATTATTATTAAATATTATTATTAAATAATAACAGAACATCACTGACCATGGAGGGTCTTCACAATCGAAGAAAAATATTATTAAAAAAGAGTAATTGGAACACAAGGGAGATAAGTGGTAACAATGAAAACACACCATCAAAAAAATACCAAGTACAAGTGTCATCTCTTGGCCCGACCTCCCCTTCCACAAAATCATGCTCGAATTCTTGGATGCCTCCTCCTTTACCATTTATTCGAGGTCTACCATGTATAATAATATGTTCCCCCTGACTCATCGACCACATCAGCACTCTGAGAAGCCACCAGAGGGACATGATCAACATCAACTACAAGGCCACCGTCATCACATTGTACAACATCCACAATTAAATCCAAAGAGGGATGACCAACCTGAATCTCCATTGAGCCATCCTACATGAAAAAAGAGGTATTATACATTAGAGAGGATCTAGTATCTTTACTATCCCGACTCTCCCTATATAGCACATCAAATCTTGGATAATTAATAGCATCTAGCAAGATGAAAAAATTAGGATTCACAGAATTGAGGTTTGATATGTCCATATGTAAGTGATCCAACATAGAATCAACATGAGTAGGATGCCTAGGATGCTCCAGCACAGTAATCCCATCAAAAGGTGCTGGCAAAGTAGTATTAGTAGTGTACTATGCATGTAGAGGATTATCATTAGCAGTAGATTGTGTAGGCAAAAGGCCTTTAGAACAGTCCCAGTGGCAGTGTCCGCTTGCAAGCCCATATCAAGGATCCTAGAAGTCAAATACACCTCTATTGAGGTACCATTTTCTTAAGGAACAACCTAAAAAAGAGTGGAATTACTATCACATGGAAAAACTGAGGTATTCTCTACCACATTTCCATGAGAAGATACATGGTTGAAGGCCCCTATTCATCTAGGAGAAGCAGCATCAGACACCCCATTATGAAGAGAAAGTTTCCCAGAATAACCAACAGAGTTCCCTCCAGTATTCAATTTCCCTTTATCAATATATTTATCTTCTAAGAGAATAGTATGGTCCAATTCAGAAACACTTTCAAGATCATCAAACCACATAGAAGTCTGCCGATGAAACAAGGTATTTGAAGCATCATGAGTGGGGGCAGTACAATCCCCTGAACCAGGCCGCTCCCTCCCCCCCACCATATTCACATTCACCACCATAGGTCCCTTTCCCTGTTACAACATCTAAACAGGACACAAACCAACCAACACTTGGCCTAAAACTCCCCATGGTAGGCAGAGTTGAAGCCTCCACCACACCACTAGGGTTATTACTTTTATCATTCTCAGACAAAGGAGGAGTAGATTGCTGTTTTTGTTTAAACATTCACTTTTCAACAGAGCTCCAAAATCTTTTAAAGATAGATAATAAGAGACCCTTATTAAAATTATTCTTAACATCACCAATATCTAATAAATTAATTCATAAATCAGGGATATTACCATATTCGATATCAAGTTTGAATTTAAACTCACCAGCAAGTAGAGAGATTTTCTCAATAAGATGTATATATATAATGAAACTGCTCTTTATTAAACACATAAGCATGATTTATTACATAAAATTTCACTTATTAAAAATCTAAAGATCGATAGGTCTAGTTTCATGGGAAATTATGAACTATACATACCAACTTAGAACATAAAAAACCCAACATCTTTATTTAAAACATCTTTCACATGACCACAACATTCCTTCATACATAGCATTGCATGGGATAACCTGAGGACATGCATAAAAAAAGTGATCTATAAAGACCAGTAAAGGAGTAAAAGAGGAGTAACATTCATAATATAGTACATTTTAGGAAATATGCATATAAATGGAGCACAAAAGAGACATGAATATAATGGAATGATATAACATGATTATCATGACATGGAAATGTGGAAACAAAATTTAACATGATATTATCATGATCTAAGGATAATTAAACACATATAATGAGTAAACCCTCATTGAAATTGAATTAGAATGAGTAAACCCTCATTGCACTTGAATTATCCTGATACTAATCTTTACCCAATGCATTGGAGTGCTATGAGGGCACACCTTTCTTAATCATTACATTTCAAGCATAAGTGTGCCACATGTATCATACTACATGGAATCATCAAAAATCACTATTTCTTCCATAATAAAGGAATGTGGAATTCATACATGAAACTATATAATCAATAATTAAATGTTTGTAATGTTGAACACCCTAGATAGAGAAATGGGCATTTTATTCACTACACAATGACTTTGGCTTGGGAAATTGCAGTGTAATTTCGGCACCATAATAGCATATCATAAGAATTAATAAAAATGGTTGATGATAGAGAAATGGGTATCTCATCATATTTACAAGAAATGGATAGTAATGGGGTCATATCGATACATTTAACAGCATATGTAATGGGATATAGATGCATAACATAAAATAATTTCTTGAATGTAAACGTGGAGAGAGAAATTCCTTATAGAATTTTGATATGGTAATGGGTGTAAATGGGAGAAACTAATGAGAGATAAAGGGGACTCTCATAAATAAAAAAATGAGGAATGTATGGGGGAGTTTAGAGACCATAACCCAACATTTTTAATAGAAAATACAAGGGTATAATAACATTAAGAAATTTGGACAAAAATGAGAAAGGAAGAAATCCCATACCTGGAAGTGGGATCTCAAAGGCTTAGTAGGGGATTTAGAGAGGCTTATTGGGTGATTGGGGGAATTTGTCAGGATTTTAAAGAGAGGAGGTCAGTTTTGGTGTAACGCCCCGACCCCAGTTACCCAAAGTCGGTGCATTATTACATAACATTGTTATGATCACAAAAGATCAAATATCGAAAGATCGATTAGTTTAGTAGACTTGGAAGTACTAGATACATTCATAAGGTTTAAATTACATCATAAAATGAAAAACTAAAACAAAATAGTCTCCATAGTCCACACTCATATCCTCTAATACTATCCCTACAGCTCAGTCATAAAATACTTCTTCACTAATTGGGAAAAATAAAACATAGAAAGGGGTGAGCTCATATGCTCAGTAAGGATAACAATATAGAAAAAAACTTTCATAAATAAGCATAAACTTTTAAGGCAATGTATAACTAAAACAAAATACTTTTAAACGAGAACTTTAGAATAATATGGAAAATATAAAATGAAATAATGGAATTTACTTATTCACATGGATATTATATTAGTCGAATAATCACATGTAATACCAATAACCACTTTCATAATAATGGAATGAATAATGCCAGACTATCATAACCACATAGTCAAGGCCTTGGGCCAAGACTACAAGTAAGATTTTTTCTAGTCCTTGTTCCAAGACACTAGTTTGTCTCATGAGACCTACCGATGCATCAAGGAGCTATATCGGGCTCCACTCATCACTTACTATCATTAATGCATTCCTCATATGAACAAGTTTAAACATAACATAAACATTCGTATTAAAACTATCATATGAAATGTTAATAATTTCTCCATAAACAATGAATGGTATAAAAATAAAACATCTACAATCAGACATATCAAAAAACCTTCAATACAATATATAAGTTTTGTATCATAACAAATCAACTTCAAATGAGATTAAAATCCATCAAAGAATGTTGACATAGATGAAATCAAAACTATTTGAGGGAAATATCTCTATTTCTGAAATCATTTAAAAGTCCCATAATTATAAAAGAAAACATTTACTTGAAAATATTCTTATAAGATTTTAAGTAAAGATTGACGATTTAATAATGGTGGAAAAATAGCCACACCCATCGTATAAGTTAAAAAAACAGTCTTACCTTAATTCTATCGAAAAGGTTAAAAATGACCTTGTTTGGAAAATGATAGAAAGATTCCTTTATAAACATTTTATAAAATGTCAAAAAGTGTATAAATGAATTTAACCCATAATCTATATAACATTAAGAATGTTTTGAAATAAATTTTTAAGAAACATGGATGTGGATGATAAAGAGGTCCCAGTAGATACTTACATAAAAACACTCTTGGATAATAAAGAGATTGTGAAATTAACCCTTACCTTGTACTTTTCCTTAGTAGAGGGTAGGTTAACCTCCTTTATAATGGTGAAATAATTGTTATTAAATTATACAAGAATCATATACATTAATATGATACCATATATGATCTTTTAACATTTCTTTGTTAATAATATCTTAGTATTATCATCGTTTCTGGTGTTAACTTACTCATTTTCTTTTATATGTTTTGTTACCTAAGCCATGTTTGTTATGGATAGATTGTATCTTATTCATATCCAGAATGATATCAAGTCCTTAGACATTATTTTTAATCTTCAAATGAGAATTAGACTTGAATGGATACGATGGGGATTGAATCTCATCACGTTCGTGGAGACGGTAGTCCATACTTATGCACGAGCGACAATATCATTATTTTGATATTAAAATAATATATAATTGGATGGTATATAATATATAAATAATAATTATAATGTTATATTTATTATTTACTTAAATTACACATCAATATCATACCCATCCAAATAATAATGTTTTCAATAACAATTACATCGCGGCGTGGAGACGGTAAGCCGTACGTACGCACGTATGGTGACATGTCATTAAAAGGATGGATAGAATACTGAATATGGTTTTACCATATTTATAATAACATCAAATTATATGGAAGATACTGGAGTTATTGTTTTATAATGGAAATAACGAAGAAAGAAGAAGTGGAAGAAGAAAGGAACTTGAAAAAGGCTGGTTAAACTATTACCTCTTCTTCGGGTTCTTCCTTTTGATTTGATCAAAAGGCTCCTTAAGTTAGATTTATGGCTAAATAAATGCCTCTAGGATAAAGTGAGGGAATTTGATAGGATATTTTGGTTGGTTTTGGACGAACTGAAAGTCTTTGAAGGTATGAATTTGAGAGAAGGGGGAGTTCCCTTTTATAAGAGGGGTGAGGGGCACCTTAAGAAAAACTTAAAAGATTATTTTGTAATAAATTCATATTAGGTTTATAATGGCTCCAAAGTGACTTATTTAGAGGATAAGGTGAGTATGAGTCTATGTAATTTCATAAAATAGATTTTAGAAAGGTTTGGGTCACTATTGTAAATTTATCATTTATATTTAACTCTTAGTTAAATAGTTTGACATTTACCATGTCTCTTTGTATTTTTATATTATATGGTTAATAAACATACTATATACTTCCAATAGAACCCCAAGTGGTTCATTAATGATACAAATATCATTATATAAGTCTTTTGGGCTAACCTTAGATTTTCTGGGTTATTATATCAATTTATAATATAATATTTGTTTTAAAAACTGCTTTATGTCAATTTTGACACTATTTAATAATTGATTTTTGATAAAGTCATAACAACTTTATTAATTCGAACCAAATTTATTTAAACAATCCTAACATGTCATATTAACCTATAAAATTAGTTTAATTCATAAAATGCCCAAAGTACATTTACTTTGTTATTTATAATATAAATCATTTTAATATTTCATTAATTAGGTAATTACTGCATCACCATTGTGTCATAAATTAATTTAATTATTTAATATCAAAAATTATAAATAAAATACCAATATGTATGAAATATATTTATATTTATAATTAATATTTATAATTGAAGTTATCTTATTTATAACCCTATATTAAAAATGTTTTAGTTATTAAACATTGATTTTAACTCTTTAAACTCTTCTTTGTATTAAATAATAATAAATGTCCAAATCTAATACAAGCGAACCAAATAGGTTCATATTTTATTCCTAAGGTTGTTTTTGGTCTAATTATACTTATCCAATAGAATTAGGACATGTGTTAGGGTAATAATAATATCATTTTTACCCTTAATTACCCAATTTACTTTTAACCGTGGTAAATAAAAGTAAAAAGTTACTATTCACCAAAAATTATTTTTATCTTATTGAACCACATTTTACTTAGTAATATCAACCGTGTCTCTCGAAATTTTGAAATTACACTCACAGAAGAGGTAAAATTATGTTTTATATGAATTTGCAAATTCTCTTAGGATATGGGTAAAAGATGGTGAAAAGTTTAATAAAAATTTAATATATCTAAAATTATTATAAACTGACCCCCATGAATTAAATTGAACTTATATAGGTATTATGTATCTATTTTGACCTAAAAAAAATTTAAATAAAATAAATAATTATTTGAATAAAAATTCAGTTTTAATCTATACCTCATTGTTTTTCACTATTCATCTAAAATTGAATGTTTTCAGAAAAATACCAAAATTTCACCTTAGGTTAATTTCAATATTAAGAATCCAAAAATGAAGTCCATTTTGAACGATAAAATGTATAAAATTTCAAAAAGTGGGTATTACTATTCATAATTGCTAGTTTGATTGGTTTTGGCGTGTTAGAACTCGAAGTTGCGTACAACACATGCTACTGTATTATTCAAACAGAAGCGTACCATTGAAGCTTGGGGTGTTACATTCTCCCCTCCTTCAAATAATTTCATCCTCAAAATTTCTTGAATACTACCGCATGAAAAGACTCAGGTGGTTCTCCATCATAAGTTCCTCAGGTTCCCACGTTTCCTCTTCCATCTTATGGTTTCTCCATAGAACTTTTACGAGGCAAGTTGTCTGGTTTTTCAGAAGTTGTTCTCTTGTATAAAGAATCCTGACGGGATCTTCACAATAAGACTGGTTGGGTTCCAGTTCTACTTCCTCATAAGTGAGTACATGCATTGGGCCAGGCATTTATTTTCTCAACAGTGATACATGGAACACATCGTGATCTTTGGAGAGACATGGCGGAATTTCCAAACGGTAAGCTACAACCCCAATTCGTTCTAGAATTTCGAAAGGTCCTATGTACCTAGGACTCAATTTACCTTTCTTACCAAAACGTATAACTCTCTTCCACAGAGATACCTTCACGAAAACATGATCTCCTACCTGAAATTCCAAATCCTTCCTTCAGTTGTCAGCATAGCTCTTCTTCCTACTTTGAGATGCTTTGATGTGGCTTTGGATTACCTTCACATTTTCCATCGTTTCCTCCACCAGTTCTGAGCCTACAAGTTTTATTTCACCAACATCATCCCAACAGGTTGGTGTGCGACATCTCTTTCCGTATAACGCTTTATACAGTGCCATCTGAATACTTGAACGGAAGCTATTGTTATAGAAAAATTATACCAGATGTAAATATTGATCCCACATACCCAGAAAGTCAAGTGAGCATGATCTCAACATGTCTTCTAAGGTTTGAATAGTTTGTTCTGATTGTCCATCAGTTTGGGGGGTGGTAGTTAGTGCTCAAACAAGGTTTAGTATCCAGGGATTTCTAATGAATTTTCCAGAATTTTGAAGTAAAACGATGATCATGATCAGAAACAATCAATAGGGGTACTCCATGAAGTCTCATAACTTCATTAATATATAATATTAATAGTCTTTCAAGTGGTAGATCTTCTCTTATAGCAAGAAAGTGTGATGACTTGGTAAGATGATCAACAATGACCCATATTGCATCATTCCTTCTAGGATTATTTGGTATCCTCATGATGAATTCCATCGTAATATTATCCCATTTTAACTTAGGTATGGGAAAATGTTGCATGATTCCTCTAGAATGTTGCCTTCCAGCTTTCACTTAGTAAAAAACCATACATCTTGACACAAAATCAGTAATATCCCTCTTCATGTTGTCCCACCAAAAATGTTTTTTCAAATCCCTATACATTTTGGTGCTCCCAGGGTGCATATAGAAATTGGAACTATGAGCATCATCCAAAAATTCCCTTTTAGATCAGGTATATCTGGAACACAAAGTCTCTTCCCAAATTTCAAAATTCCATCTTCAGACACAAAGTCACTCAATCTCCCATCATTCACAGCTTTAATCTTCTTTTGAAAATCTTTATCATTGGTATGAGAAATCATTAGCCTTTCTAGTAAATATAGTTTGGGAACCAATTGAAAATGTATCGATGTTTCAACTTCCATGGTTATTCCCATATCCAACTTTACTAGATCCATGAAAATTGGATCCCTTTCAACTCTCATTTTGTTCAAAACTCCATGATCCTTTCGGCTTAAAGCATATGTCACCTTATTTTCCTTCCTAGGGTGGTAGTGTATCGTGCAATCATAATCCTTGAGTATTTCAAGCCATCACCTTTGGCTCATGTTCAGTTCTTTCTGTGAGAAAATATACTTCAAACTCTTTTGATCAGTATATATCTCACATTTTTCACCATAGAGATAATGTCTCCATATCTTCAAAGGAAATATTACAGTAGCTAACTAAAGATCATGATTCAGATAGTTTTGCTCATGAATTTTCGGCTATCATGATGCATAGGCAATAACCCTATCATTCTGCATAAGGACACAACCAAGTCCTTTCTTTGAAGCATCACTATAAATAACAAACCCATCATTCCCCAATGGTAGAGTCAATATAGGAGTATTGACTAATATTATCTTCAGTTCTTCAAAACATTATTAACATTCATCTTTCCAAATAAATTGAACCCCATTACGTGTGAGATTCTTTAATGGGTTATCCAATCGGGTAAAATTCTGGATGAAATGCCGATAATAACCTGATAAACCAATAAAACTACAAACCTCAATTGTACTCATCAGGGCTGTCCATTCTTGGATTGCCTTGGTCTTAGAAGGATCAATGGAAATTCCATCCTTAGAGAGTATATGGAGAAGAAAAGAAATCTCCTGAATCCAGAATTCACACTTCCTAAACTTCCCATATAATTCATGTCTTCTATGAGTCTTTAGGATAATGCGTTAGTGATTTTCATGATATTTTTAGCTTTTAGAGTATTCCAAGATATCATCAATAAATACCACTAAAAAATCATCGAGATATTCCTTGAAAACTATGTTCATTAGATCCATGAATACAGAGGGTGCATTAGTCAATCCAAAAGGCATTACTGTAAACTCACAATTCCCATACCTGGTTCAAAATGCTGTCTTTAGAATGTCTTCCTTCTTCAAACACAAATTATGGTATCCAGATCGAAGGTCAATCTTTGAACAGTATTGAGATCTATGAAGTTGGTCAAAAAATCATCAATGTGAGGTAGGGGATACTGGTTATTTATTGTTATAGCATTGATATCCCTGTAGTCGATACATAACCTCATAGATCCATATTTCTTCTTAACAAAAAGGGAATGGGCTCCCCATGGAGAAACACTAGGGTGGATAAATACCTTATTACTCACTTACTATAGTTGTTTCTTTAGTTCCACCAATTCTACAGGGGCCATTCTATAATGGGTCTTCGATATATGCTTTGAACCGGGAATTAAATCAATAGAAAAATCAATTTCTCATTCTGGAGGATTTCCAGGTAAATCATCCAGAAACACATCTACATATTCTTTCATAATAGGTACATCCTCTATTTGAAAATTCCATTCCTCACCCACAGTTATTTCATTCTCTTCCTCCCCGATTATTGAATTTAGTTGATCTACTGGGGGTGGATCTAGATAAGAATTAGGTGGTGGCGATTCTGTTCTAAAGATAAGATGTTCTTTATCATCATCATCAAAACTCATAACCTTCTTCTTATTACAATAAATATTTGGATCATGGTCTGAAAGCCAATCCATACCAAGGATTATATTAAACTCAATCATGGGTATGACGATGAGATTAGCAGATAAAGAACATTTATATGCTTTAATGGGGACTGATTCACAGAACATTGTAGCAATGATACTTCCCTTAGGAGTTTTGACTGACAACTCCCTTGTTAAGTCAAATTGGAAATATCTAATTTTCTTAGCAAATTGGGAAGATATGAAACAATGCGATGATCCAGAATCAAATAAATAATTTTATAAACTTGAGGAAACCATTAAATTACCCGCCACCTCATATTTAGGAGCTTATACCTCAGTAGTAGTTATAGAATAAGCTTGGAATTGATCCCTTGTCCTTTTCTGAGGTAATTATATTTTATGATTAGGAAATTAATTTTTATAATGTCCCATCTTCCGTCAATTGTAGCATGGAATATCAGTAGCTTTTTTCTTCCCCTTGCTATCACGAGCTTAGTGGCCTTTTCCACCACACTTATAATAGACTTCCATTCCCTTCAAGAAAGTACCAGGGTGTTTCTTCCCACATTTACTACAGTATGGATATTCATCTTTTCCATTATTCCCCTTATTTCCATTTCCAGAGTGATCAGTAGATCTTTTCTTCTCTTGCTTTTCTTTAAAGTCATAAGACTTAGATAAATATTTTTCTGTCTTGATAGCACGTGAGAAAATATCTTCGTATGACGAGAAGGATTGTGAGACTAATGCTCGACAGAGAAATTGTTTTAACCCATCAAAGAAACTATCAATATTACTTCTTGGGTTACGTATATAATCTGCAGCATGCCTTACTAACCTTGTAATGTTAGACTCATACTTCGCAACATTCTCATCCTCCTTTTTCCTCAGACTCAGAAATTGCCTTTCCATATCTGCTCGATGGTCATGAGGAAAGTATTTTAATAAGAAAATATCTTTAAATTCCCTAAATTCTATATTTGATACTTCATCATCTTCCTTCATGTTTTGAATAAATGACCACCATTGATCAGCATCTCCAGTGAGGTGGTAAACTGCCATGATAACTTTTTCCCTTGCACTACTCCCTAAGGAATGGAATATTTTCTCTAAGGAATTTATCCATTGCTCAGCTACTAATGGATTTGTAATCCCATTGAATGTGGTGGGTTTTCCCTCATGAAGGGATCTAACATTGATCCTCCATGCTACCGATCAGGGTGCTCCATATGGGTAAGGTTATTATTCATAACCTGAGTGAGTTTTCCTAGTATGGTGATTAGCTGATCAACACCAATTGCATCACCAGATCCACTATAATTATATTGAGAAGGAGAGAAATCCCTACATGGAGTGCGTGCATTGATATAGTTTCCATTCCTTCCATTTAGAGCCATTTCTAAACAATGGCATATACTAGATTTGTTTATGAATCGCAAGACATAAATCCAAACTTGTAAAAGATTGAACATAAATTGAATAGTTTATGGATATAATCCATAATAATAAAAATGTTTTCTTTGAGAATGTATATACTTATAAACCCTTTATAATAGTTTGTAAATAAAATGAGACGTATCCTATGCATATCCCCTGGGAGTGTCGTAACCAAGAGTTCGGCAAGGCCCGTTTTCGTGCACCAGTTCATGTTCAAGTCTATCTCAAAGCGGTGTTTTTGGGTTTTACCCCTAGGTACATCTATTCCAAAGCCACCTATACTAGCTCGTATCTAGACAGGGATGTATTTCTCGGAAAACACACAAAATCTCTACAATACCAAAATTCTAGGAAGTTCTTCTATACTAAGACTCAAATTCCAACATAGGTCTATGTTCTCTAATCAGAGTTTATCTAAATCTAGCTTCAATGGTTTGTACTAAACTTCCTCTGATACCAACTGTAATGACCCGAACCCAGCTACCCAGAGTCGGTGCATTATTACATAACATTGGCTTGATCACAAAAGTTCAAATCTCTAAATATTGATTAGTTTAGTACCTTTGGAAGTACAAGATACATTAATAAGGTTTACATTACATCATAAAATGAAAAACATCAAAAATATAGTCTCCATAGTCCACACTAATATCCCCTCAGATTGTCCCTGCAGGCCAGTCATAAAATACTTCTTCACATCCTTGGAAAAATAAAACATTGAAAGGGGAGAGATCAGATGCTCAGTAAGGAAAACAATATAGCAGAAACTTTCATAAATAAGCATAAACATTTAAGACAATGTATAACTAAAACAAAATCATTTTAAACTTCAACATCAGCATAATATGGCCAAAATAAAATCAAATAATGTCATTTACTTATTCACATAAATATTTTACTAGTCGAATAATCACATGCAATATAATTAACCACTTTCATAATGATAGAATGGATAATGTCTGACTATCATAACCACATAGTCAAGGCCTTGTACCAAGACTACAAATAAGATTTTTTCAAGGCCTTGTGCCAATACACTAGTTTGTCTCATGAGACCTACCAATGTATCGAGGAGCTATAGCGGGCTCCACCCGTCACTTACTAAGTCCAATTCATTCCTCATATGAACAAGTTTAAACATAACATAAACATTTGTATTAAAACAAGTATACGAAATGTCAATAATTTATCCATAAACCATGAATGGTATAAAAATAACACATCCACAATCAAACATATCACAAAACCATCAATAAAATATGGATGTTTTGTATTATAATAAATCAACTTCAAATAAGATTAAAATATATCAATGGATGTCGATATAGATGAAATAAAATCTATTTGGGAGAAATATATGTTTTTTTGAAATCATTTAAAAGTCACATAATTATAAAAGAAAAAAATTACTTCAAAATATTATTATAATCATGTAAGGTAAGCTTCGACGATTTAATAATGTCAGAAAAATAGCTGCACCCACCGTATAAGTTAAAAAAACATTCTTACCTTAATTCTATCGAAAAGGTTAAAATGACCTTGTTTGGAAAATGACAGAAAGATTCCTATATAAAAATTTTATAAAAAGTAAAAAAAAGGTTATATATGAGTTTAACCCATAGTCTATATATCATTAAGAATGTTTTGAAATACATTTTTAAGAAACATGGATGTGGATGATAAAGAGGTCCCAGTAGATACTTACGTAAAAACAACCTCAGATAATAAGAAGATTGTAAAATTAACCCTTACATTGTAATTTTCCTTGGTTGAGGGTAGGTTACCCTCCTGTATAATGGTTAAATAATTGTTATTAAATTATACAAGAATCATATACATTAATATGATATCATATATGATCTTTTAACATTTCTTTGTTAATAATATCTTAGTATTATCGTCATATCGGGTGTTAACTTACTCATTTTATTTTATATGTTTTGTTACATAAGTTGTGTTTGTTATGTATAGGTTGTATCTTATTCATATAAATAATGACATCGAGTCCTTAGACATTATTTTTATTCATAAAATTATAATTATTCTTGAATGGATACGATAGGGAATGAATCTCATCGCGTTCGTGGAGACGGTAATCCGTACGTACGCACGAGCGAAAATATCATTATTTTGGAATTAAAATAATATATAATTGGATGTTATATCATATTTATAGAATCATTATAATGTAATATTTATAATTTACTTCAATTACACATCAATATCATACCCATCCAAATAATAATGTTTTGAATAACAATTACACCACGACGTGTAGATGGTAAGCCGTACGTATGCACGTATGGTGACATGTCATTCAAAGGATGGATATAATACTGAATATGGTTGTACCATATTTATAATTACATCACAGTATATATAAGATACTGGAGTTATTGTTTTATAATGGAAATAACAAAGAAATAAGAAGTGGAAGAAGAAAGGAACTTGAAAGAGGGTGGTGAAATTATTATCTCTTCTTCGGGTTCTTCCTTTTGATTTGATAAAAAAGGATCCATAAGATGGATTTATAACTAAATTAAGGACTCTAGGATGAATTGAGGGATGTTTAGAGGATATTTGGGTAGGTTTTTGTCGAACTAAAAGTCTTTGAAGGTATGAATTTGAGAGAATTGGGAGTGCCCTTTTATAAGAGGGGTGAGGGGCACCTTAGGAAAAACTTAAAATATTATTTTATAATAAAATTCATATTCGGTTTATAATGGATCCAAAGTGACTTATTTATATGATAAGGTGGGGATGGGTATAAATCCTTTCATCCAATAGATTTTAGACAAGTTTGGGTCACTATATTAAAATTATCATTTATATTTAACTCATAGTTAAATAGTTTGACATTTACAATGTCTCTTTGTATTTTTATATTATATGGTTAATAAACATAGTATATATTTACAAGAGAACCCCAAGTGGTTCATTAATAAAACAAATATCATTATATAAGTACCTTGGCTGAACCATATATTTTTAGGGATATTATATCAATTTATAATATAATATTTGTTTTAAAAACTCCTTTATGTAAATTTTGACACTATTTAATAATTGATTTTTGTTAAAGTCTTAACAACTTTATTAATTAGAAAAATATTCATTTAATAAATCCTAACATGTCATATTAACTTATAAAATTAGTGTAATTCATAAAAACTCTCAAATAACATTTATTTGGATATTTATAATATCAATTATTTTAATATTTCATTAATTAGGTAATTACTGCATCACCATTGTGTCATATGTAAATTAAATTATTTAATATCTAAAAATTATAAATAAAATTAAATTATATAGGAAATCTTTTTATCTTTCTAATGAATATTTATAATTGAATTTATCTTATGTATTACCCTATATTAAAAATGTTTTATTCATTAAACTTTGATTTTAACTCTTTTAACTATTCTTTAAATTAAATAATAATAAATGTCCTAATCTAATCCAAGTGGACCAAAAAGGTTCATATTTTATTAATAATGTTGGTTTTTATTGAATTATACATAGCCAATAAAATTGAAACATGTGTTAGGGTAATAATAATATCATTTTTAACCTTAATTACACTATTTACTATTAACTGTGGTAAATAAAAGTAAAAAGTTACTATTCAATAAAAATTATTTTTATATTATTGAACAAAATTTTACTTACTAATATCAACCGTGTATCTCATATTTTTGAAATTTCACTCACAAAAGTGGTAAAATTATGTTTTATGTGAATTTGCAAATTCTCTTAGGAGATGGGTAAAAGACGGTGAAAAGTTCAATAAAATTTTTATATATCTATAATTAGTATAAACTGACACCAATGAATTAATTTGAACTTATATAGGTATTATGTATCTATTTTGACCTAAAATAAATTTAAATAAAATATATAATTATTTAAATAAAAATTCGGTTTGAAACTATAACTCAGTGTTTTTAACTATTCATCAAAAATCGAAAGTTTTCAGAAAAATATCAAAATTTCACCCTAGGATAAATTTGATATTATGAATCCAAAAATGAAGTCCACTTTTAAAGATAAAATGAATAAAATTTCAAAAAGTGGGTATTACTATTCATAACGGTTAGTTTTATTGGTTGTGGTGTGTTAGAACTCGAAGTTGCGTACAACACACGCTACTATATTATTCAAAGAGAAGCGTATCATGGAAGCTTGGGGTATTAAATTTGGGACGATCTCCATGGGTTTTGAGTGAATATAAGTGCAATATTGGGTGGTTTTATATAGGAAAAGAGATAGAATTATTTATTATTTATGTTTTGGACACTACACATTAAACTAATCAAAAACCCAAACCAAATCATGGTTTTCCTGTGGTTTTTTCCAAAGGGGAGTGGAAAAAATTATTTTATAAGTAAAATGGAAGAACTTATTAAAATATTAGGCTTGACTATGTGTATGTGAGTCACACTCTCAAATAAATCATTTTAAAAATAAAATGTTTTATAAGTCTTGGAGGGTCCACTAAGGCACCATAAAATTAATAAAACAAATCTACAATAACAATTTTTAAAGGTAAAACATATATTTCCTGAAAATACCTTTTATAGTGTTTTATTAAGTCATTATTTGGTCATTATGATGTCATAAACACATTATATATTTAAACCGTATTAAATTTTACCCAAAAAATCGACAATATTAGAATATTATGAGAAAATAATGATTAGATAATTTTGACATCCGGATTCCAAATATAATATTAATTTTAACTAAATAATTTTCTAAAAATTTGAATATTTACTTTTAAAATAAAAACTGACATTTTATAAAAAATTCATGGATTTTGACAAAAAACAGCTTTCAAACCTTAATAAAAATTACAATTGTATTCAAAAAAAATTATAAGATAATTTATATTTAATGAAAATTAAAATTGTAATAATATTTTATTAAAATATTAATTAATTGAAAAATCCATTAATTTATCAAAATATATTTTTTAATTGAATATTAAGTAAAAAAATACTATTTCTGCTTTAAAAACTATTTAAAAATGTAGAATAATTAAATGAAGGTATGTTATTTATTCTATAATGCACAAAATCATCGTGGTATGGTCTTGTTATATAACCCCTTGTAACTCTCGTATAAGACCTATGGGTGAGGAGTGCGATGGTGACAAACTCTTGGGGTGGCTCTGATAACATCGCTCTAGTGGTAATCTCTATTAACTTCCACTTCTGTCGTAGGCGATTCCATTCAAGATTATCTTGTTGAAGCTCAGCTTGGGCTTGGTCAATATCAAAGCCCATTGACACCAACTCCTTTCCAAGCTTCGAAAAACAGGCTTCTTACATTGTAATTCTACTAGATGAGGTCATAACTTCCTTTTTCTAGATAAATTAGATTTGTTAAAGCCCTATATTTATACTAATCATGTGATCACTATTCAATAGCTATATTAGTAACGGTAAAAATTCCTAATGGTATTTTAAAATCCAAAAATAGAAAACCATTGAAGTGAATATGTTTTACATAAACATTTTACATAACAAGACATTTAATTAGATCAAGAGGAGTTTTCATTAATAAAATTGGGTCATTACAGTCTTCCCCACTTAAGAAATTCTACCCTCAAAATTTTATTTTCCCACACTAAAGCTGATAAGGGTAACTATGCTTCATAACTTCCTCTAATTACAATGTTGCATCCCCAAACATGTTTTTTCTCCCCAACACCTTGACTAGGGGCATTATCTTATTTTGTAGAACTTTTTCCCTACGATCTAGGATCTTCACCAGATTCTCTTCATAGGAGATGTCATTCTCAGTGGTACCACATCTGTATTAAGAACATGTGATGGATCTAGTATGTACTTACTAAAGAGTTATATGTGGAATACATCATGTACTTGAGGTAGGTTTGGTGGGAGTTCTAGTTGATAGGCCACTACTCCAATGAGATCAGGGATCTAAAAAGGGTTGATGTGCCATGGAATAAGTTTTCCCATTTCCCAAAATCTCATAATACTCTTCCATGGTGATATATGAAGGAATACCATCTATCCAACATCAAACTCTAGGTCTCATCGATGATTATCACTATAGCTTTTTTTTTTCAACTCTGAGCAACTTTAATGTGCTATTAGATGGTCTTAACCTTCTCCACCATTTCCATGACCATTTCTGGCCCTAGGAGTTTTTCTCCCCAACTTCATCCCAACATGCCGGTGTCGTACACCACTTACTATAAAGGGCTTCAAAAGGATCCATTTTGATGATTGAGTGGATACTTTTATTGTAAGAGAACTCAACCAGAAGAAGATGTTTATCCCATCCTCCTTTGAAGTCCACTAAGAATTCTGTCAACATGTCCTCAAGTGTTTGGATAGTCTTCTCAGATTGGTCATGAGTTTGAGGATGATAAGATGTACTGAAGTTCAACTCAGTATTCAGAGCATATTGAAGTCTCTTACATAACATATAGGTGAATCTTGGATCTTGATCAGATACAATAGATAATGGTACTCCATATAGAATTACCAAATCTCTAATATATATCCGTGCCAATTGAACCAATGAGAAATCAACTCTAATTTTAGGGAAGTGTGCAGTATTTGTAATATGATCCACAAAAAACTGAGATTGAATTGTTTCCATTGTATTTCTTTAAAAGTCTAGTGAAAAAGACCATAGTGATATTCTACCATTTCTATATTGGTATGGTTAATAGTTGCATCAACCCCTTAGACTTCCGCATCTCATTCTTCAAATTTTGACATACTAGGAAGTTTAATGTATACTCACTGATATCATTTTTCATGTTATCTCACCAATAATGTTCTTAGAGATCTTGAAACATATTAGTGTTTCCTAGGAGAATGGAGAAATTTGAACTATGTGAATCATCCAAAGGTTATTTCTTTAACTCCATATTTGATGGAACACATAGTATTGACCTAAATATCACAATTCCTTCTTCATTAACATTGAACATAGAGGATTTCCCTTTTCTATTAGTTTCCAATTTCTTATAAATTCCAACATCATCCTTTTGGGAATCCTTTAACTTATATAAGAGATACATTTGAGAAATCATTTATAGATTAATTGATGATGTTCCCTTCTTTATGATTCCCATGTCTATCTTCATTAAATATAAGATGATTGATTCCTTTTCAATTCTCATAAATGATAGAATTTCAGGGTCCTTTCTACATAGAGAATCCACCACCTTTTTCACTTTCCTAAGGTGTTAATGGATTGAAAAGTCATATTATTTTATCACCTCTAACCATATTCATTGGCGCATATTCAGATCTTTCTGTGTGAATATATACTTAAGGTTTTTTTGATCCGTATATATTTTACACTTCTCCCTCAAAAAGATAATTTCACAAAATTTTCTAAGTGAATATTACAGTAGCTAACTCTAGATCATGTGTTGGATTGTTTGTTTCATGAAAATTCAATTTCCGTGAAGCACAGAAAATGAATTTTTCATTTTGAATCAACACACCTTCCAGGACCTTCTTCGAAGTATCACTAATTACCAAAAATTGTTCTCTACTTGTTGGTAGTATGAAAACAAGAACAATGATAAGCCTCCTTTTCAACTATTTAAATCTCTCTTTGCATTAATCACTCCAAGAAAACATGACTTCCTACTAATATAGATTGGTTAGATTGTTTTCAAATCATGATTAATTTCTCAAAAATTGACAATACTATCCAGTTAACTTCATGAAGCTATGGATATCTATCGTCGATGTTGGACTCATCCATCCCTCAATTGAATCTTCCTTAGAGGGATCCATAGATATCATATTTATTGAGATGATATAACCCAAGAATGTTACTTCATTCAACCAAAACTCACACACTATGTAATTTTCATAGAGCTTCGCCTTTTGAAATGTCACTAGTACAGTTCTTAGATTCCTTTCATGCTCCTCCTTGATTTTGAATTATATTAGAATATCATCTATAAAGACAATCAAAAATTTTTCGAGGTAATATCTAAGGACTATATTAATCAAATCCATAATGATTTATGGAAAATTAGTGGGTCTGAAAGGCATTACTATGAATTCATAGTGACTTTACCTTTTAGGAAAAACAATCTAGGGGATATCCTCCTTCTCCACCCTTGCTTAGTAATATCCTGACTGAAAAATCCACCTTGTAGATGTATTGTTCTCCATGTAGCTGATCAAATAGGTCATCAATTCAGTTTATAAGAGACTTTTTATTTATCGTGATTTTTTTGAGCTCACAATAATCCATACAATGTCTCATTGACCCATCATTATTCTTTATGAATAGGACTGGTGCACCCCATGGAGAAGCACTTGGGCATCTAAAACCATTATCTAGATTATCCTATAGTTTTTATTTAGTTCCTCAAGCCCCACAAAATCAATTCTATATAGAGTGTTGGATATTGGAAATGCCCCAGGTATAAGATCAATCTAGAATTCAACATCTCTTCTAGGAGGAAGACCAGGAAATTCCTCACGAAACACTTCAAAGAATTCCCTCACAATATGTATGTCTTAAAGGATGGTTTCTTCCATAGAATCAATCTTATAATAAATGTACACATGATCTTGAGGTAGTAAAATACACACTTGAGATGATGGTGAAAAATAAAATTCATCCTCCTCCTTGCACTTGTATAGAATCGGGGGTCGGTTCGCCATATGGAGTGTGATTTACCTCCCACGTCAATTTATATTGGATCTATATAGGGAGCTCCAATCCATGCTATGAATTGAATCAAATTACACCATAGAGATTATTATGAAGTTCTTTCATAAGTTCAAACCAGAAATTTTTATAGTCGATGTGTTATATTCATGGGTTACAATGATTTCCCCATTTTCAGTTGTTACTAACACCTTTACAAAAAATATTTTTTGTGGTGTTGGGATTGTTCTACAAAACATTTAGGATATAAACGAATGTGTATAACTAGAAACAAAAATTATGTTCACTATTCGTGAATTAATAACTAGCATACTTGTCAACACTTAGTTTTCGGGGTTTTATTTTGTGGTAGTGATGGAAGAAGCTCTCTCTTGCTCCCTTGGAGGTTGTTTGTTGCCTCCGAAAACCCTTGGATTGGGGCACTAGTTTGAAAACTTCCCTGGTTCTTTGTAGTTGACTCAATGAAAAATGCATTGAGGGTCGAATGGAGAATTCCTCTCCTCTGTCACAACCACAAGTTTTTCTTATCAGTAGTGAATAGACATGATCCCTTCTCTTCCACACCTAAATCATTTCCACATCCCCTTCAGGAAATTTATAGGGTGATTTTTTCCACACCATTGTCAAGTGGGGTGATGGATCTTCTTAGAACCGTGGGATTTATCTACCGAACCTCCAGAATTAAAATACCCCTTATTATTTTTATCCCCATGATACCCCAGAGATTCACTGATCTCCATTTCATCTTTAAGGGAATATTGGACAATTTATTCACAGCTATCGAAGTCATGGATCTCTATGGATTTCTGTAGTATTGGTTTTGACCCACCTATAAAGTGGTCAATTTTTTATTTGGGGTGACGAAAATGCCAGAGGCATATCTTGCAAGCCTTCTAAAGTTTTCCTAGAATCCTCTGATGGATTTGTTTTATTTTTTCTTGAGGGAAAGGAAGTACCATTCCATTTGAGTTAGAGGGTGCATGGAAAATATTTATCGAATAACATTTTCTTGAAATCCTTCCATTCAAACCCCATTACATCCTTCATAAGCTTCGTATTTTTTATCAATGTCCACCATTCCCTAGATTCACCCTCCATTCAATAAGAAGTAAGAATAACCTTTTATTGTTAATAGAATTAAAAGATATAGAATATATTTTCAATGAAGTTGATCCATTGTCCAACGATTGAGGGATGAGGTGATCCATTAAAAGTAGGAGGCCTTTGTCTCATGAAACTCTTGATTGTGGCTTGTTATTTATTGGGGGGGGGGGGGTTGAGCATTGATCTTGACCCATGTTTATATTAAAAACATGAGTTAACTGGGAGAGTGTCGTGAAAAAGTTTGTGATTCATGATCCCATTGTATTGGACATCTCATTAGACAAGTCATCACATAGATCTTCACATCAGTTGTCAGCCCACGTCCTCCTATTTCCAACCATTGTCTGGAATAAAATAAAATTTATGGGTAACACATATTGGGGAAGACAAATAAAAAAAGGGATAAGTTATAAATTTCTTTTATTTCAATAACTTAATAATTTTATAGGCTTTAATCTAAGTTATCCACGATCTACTTACCAACATATATTCTTAGGTTTAATTTATTTTATTCCCATAAAAATGGTTCATACTATGATTATGAATTTACCAAATCATATCCCAAGGAGTGTAAAACCCAAGAGTTCATCAAGGCCCGTTTTCATACACTAGTTCCCATTCAAGTTTAGATAAAGCGGTGTTTTTGGGGTTTACCACTATATACATATGTTATAGATCCTCCTTTACCTAATCGTTTCTAGACAGGGATGTATTTTCCTGATAAACATCTTAATCAATACTCACCCAAATTTAGGAAAGTTTTTATTATATTTAGTCTTATCCATAAGTCTTTCATTAGGGTTTTCTAATCCTAATCCCAAAAATAACTAAACATATACTCTGATACCAAATATAACAACCCTTATCTTTATTACACACATAAACATGATTTATTACATAAACATGATCATAGGACAACTCTGAGGATAAATAGGTCTAGTGTCTTGGGAAATTCGGAATAATACATAACAACTTAGAACATAAAAACCAAACATCTTTATTGAAATCTTCTTTTACATGACCACAACATTCCTTTGTACTTAGCATTGCATGGGATATTCTGAGGACATGAATAAGAAAAGAGTGAGATATAAATCCTACTAAGTGAGTAAACAAGGATTAAAATGAGGAATATAGTAGATGTTAGGAAATAGGTATATCAATGGAGCACAAGCGAAACATGATCATAAAGGCATGATATAGTATGATTATCATAACATGGAAGTGTGGAAACCAAATTTAACTTGATATGATCATGAGCTAAGGATAATTACACATGTAGCATTATTAAATACTCATCTCACATGATTTATTATGATACTAATCTTTACCCAATGCGTTGGAGTGCTATCAGGGCACATCCTTCTTAATCATTTCATTTCACACATAAGTGTACCTCATGAACCATACAACATGGAATCATTCAACATAATAATTTATTCTATGATAACGGAATGTGGAATAAATACATGAAACTATATAATAAATAAGTAAATGTTCATAAATTGGAAAACCCTTGATAGAGAAATGGGCATGGTATTCACTATACAATGACTTTGTCTTGGGAAATCATGGTGCAATTTATGCAGCATAATGACGTGAGATAAGAATTGATAAGGTTGGTGAGAGATAAAGGGGTATCCAATTATATTTACAATAAATGGATAGTAAGGGGGTAATATAAATACATTTACAAACATATTTAATGAAATATAGATGTGTAACATAAAATAATTCCTAGAATGTAAATGTGGAGATAGAAATTCCTTATGGAATTTCAACACAATAATAAGAGTACATGGGAGGAATTAATGAGATGTTAAGGTGTATCTTATCATTTAAACATAAGGAGGGCAGTATGGGGGAGGTTAGAAATCATAACCCAACATTTTTAATTTAAAATATAAGGGTATAATAACATAATAAAATTTGGACAAAAATAGGAAAGGAAGAAATCCCTTACATGGAAGTGTGATCGAAAAGGTTTGGGAGGGGTTTGAGAGCGGCTTCATGGGAGCTTGGTGAACCTTGGAAGGATTTTAGAGAAAGGTGGTAAGTGTTGGGACGTGCTTTAAGGGTTTTTAGTGAAGATAAGTCGGATCTAGGGTGGGATTATATATGAAAATAGAGAGAATTTATTTTTTATTTAGGTTTTGGGTACTACACTTTAAACTAATCAAAAATACAAAAAAAACACAAGATTTTTTACCATGGTATTTTTTCAATGCATAGAGGAAAGAATTATTCTATAAGTCCAATGGAAAATACTACTAAAATATTAGTCTTTCTTATGTGTAGGTGGGAAACACTCTCAAGGAAAACTTTTTAAAAAGATAAAATGTTTTATAAGTCTTGGAGGGTCAACTAAAGCACCCTAAAATTAATCAAACAAATCTAAAATCACATTTTTTACAAGAAAAACATATATTTTTTGAATACCCATTTATATTATTTTATAACATAACTATTTGGTCATTATGATGTCATAAAACACATTGTATATTTAAAGGTTATCTCATTTTTACCCAAAAATTCGATTGTCTCAGAAAATTATGAAAAATTCACTGTTGGATAATTTTGTCTGATTCCAAAAATAATATTCACTTTATATAAATAATTTTATATATATTTTAAATTTTTTACTTTTAAAATAAAAACTTATATTTATCGAAAATTCATGGGTTTTGACATAAACAACTTTCAAACCATAATAAAATTGACAATTTTATTCATAAAAATTATACGATCATTTATATTTAAAAAAATTAATATCAAAATAATATTTTATTAAAATATTATGTGATTAAAAAAATCTATTAATTCATCTAAATAGATCTCATAATTTAATATTAACTAAAAAAATACTATTTTTTCTTTAAATACTATTATCAATTCAACAGTAATAAAATTAATGTATATTATTTATTCTATAATGCACATAATTATTGTTCTAGGGTCTTGTTACATAACCCCTCATAACAAATGAATAATATATAAGGGCAAGGTGCGCAATGGTGACAAACTCTTGGGGTGGCTCAGATAACATCATTTGGGGGGTAATCTCTATTAACTTCCACTTCTCCAATAGCTGGTTCCATTCTAGCTTAACGTGTTGAAGCTCATCTTGGGATTGGTCAAGAGTGAAGCCCAATGACGCCACCTCCTTTTTGAGATCTGAAAAATGGTATTCGTATGGAGAAATTATACTAAATGAGTCCATCACTTCCTTTGTTTGAGTTAATTGGATTTGTCAAATCCCTATATTTATACTAATCATGTTATCACTGTTCAATAGCTATATTAGAAATAGTAACAATTATTAATGGTATTTTAAAAGTTGATAACATAAAACCAAGGATGTGAATATGTTTTACCTAACCATTTTACATAATAAGATATTCAATTAGATCAAGAATAACTTTTCATTAATAAAATTTTGGGTTGTTATAATAGACATGTCAAAATAAACAAGAATATGAACAATGTGACCATACCTGACAAAACAAGTCTTCTTATCAATTTTAATAGGGGTACTGATTGTAAGATAAACATATCATAGGATAAAAGGGTGCCAAAATCCCCAGTTCAAACCCATAACACAGATCCAAGATTGCACAATGACATTCTTTTCTCGGAAAGGATCAAACAGGGGTCCCATTTCAAAAACCTCAGGACCCCCATCTAATGATTAACAAATTCATAGCTCTATTAAAAGAATTTAATTTCACTAGATTGAAAGATAATATGAAATAAATACATACCATGAAATACAAGGTTCCAATCCTAGAAACCCCAGACCTCTTAGAGAATCTTCCGAATATCATCAAATTTCTTGGAGTGGTTCCCATGTGAACACAGTTGGGATACAATTGAGTGCTTACAAGTTTAAACACGCTCTTGAAAGAGACTGGGGTTTACTTAAACACACTCTTGTTGTTTCAAAACATAATAATTGTACTTATATGAAACATTTTTTAAATATAGTTATTTATTTTAATTATTTTTTATCATTACTTTTATCTTTTTATTTGTTAGAAAATGTTTTAAATTTCATATATATTTCATTTGTACTATATTTTATGTGCATATTTTTTTTAAGTAAAAAGGTTATGTTTTTAATCAATAAAGTTTATGTAATTTAAATTTATTTTCTATTTGAAATATTAATGAATTTTTTTATTTTAAACTATTTTTTTATATTTTCAATCCATGTGATGATCTTTAATTTATTTTGGTTGAATAGTTTTTATTTTAATGGATTTTAAATTAACCTACTTGATACATAAAAATGATTCAAGAAGGTGATTTTCAAATACTATAAAATTTAAATTATAAGACCAGTATAAAGGAAAGAGAAAACATGGATTAAACAAATAAAAAATAGTTTTAATAAAAATAATTTCATAATTTTTTTGATAAAATATAATTTCAATGAATCAAAATATAGTGGTTTCAAAAAGACATTTATACTTATAAATAATTTCTACAGTAAACATTTTGTCATCAATTTATTTGTTTTAATAGTTTTTGAAATTTTGTTTATCATAAATAAATTTTTATTTTCACAACTAATGTACTGAAATTTTTATAGATGTTATTTATACTATATTTTATAAACATTAAATTTTTTGTGGTGTAAATGTTATGTTTCAAATCAATAAATTTCGTATCATGTAAATTATTTTTACTTTTTTATATTTATTAATTTTTTAAAACTATTTTTTATATTTTTAATCCATATTTTATGTTTCATTTAGATTTGTATTATAGTTTATATTTTATAGGATTCCAAAGTCACCTACTTGAAACTTTTTTATATTTTAAGTAGGTGACTTTGGAATCCTATAAAATATACACTATATGACCAATCTAAGTGTAATTTAAAATATGGATTAAACAAATAATAAATATTTTAACATTAATAAATTAATAAATATAACACACCAAAAATACTTTACAGGACATAAGCTATTTTTATTTAAAAGATAACAAATACACTTCAAAACATTTATGCACAAAAAATACAATATATATAAAATATATAAAAAATATTAAACATTGACCATGAAAATAAAAATTAATTATGAATAAATTTTATGTCAAAATAATAATAATAATAAAATATTTTATTTAAAATTTTTTGTTATAAACAAACAAATAAATAATACTTTTAATATAGAAAATTTAAATATTCATAATAATGTTATTATTAAAAATTATAATACAATTATTAATCACTTATAATAACCATTATAGTAATATATTTAATATTATAATAATTAAAAAATATAAAATAAGAATTTTAAATATTATATAAAATCTAATTATTTATTATTTTATTACTAAATAATAATATAATTAATAATGTTATTAATTATAAATTATCATTTTTTAGAAATGATTATATGTTCTTAGCTATTATTTAATAA
Organism: Viscum album; assembly: GCA_963277665.1. Lineage (NCBI taxonomy): Eukaryota > Viridiplantae > Streptophyta > Magnoliopsida > Santalales > Viscaceae > Viscum > Viscum album. Next base: position 284,797,100 of record OY728129.1, read on the forward strand.
TTATAATATTTAATTATAACATAATTTTAATTTATTTCATTTTGAAAATAAAATATTAATTATTTTAAAAATATATTTTTTTTAATTTAATAATAATATTTTTATTATTTCTATTTTCAAAATTTTCATTTTTAATAATAATAATACCATTATTTTAGTTATATAAATCATTATTATTATTATTATTTATTGAAAATGTGTTATAATATATATATATATATAACATATTTTTTTATAAAAAAATAATGGAGGAGGCTTTTTAAAATAGCGTCCACATTTCTAGCGAATTTACCCTAGTTTCGACAATAGAATCAAAATTTGTTTAGAAATTTTCATAAACACCGAATTTGTTTTCTTTATTGCTAATATATTGAAAAATCTTCCAAGAACTCGATGTTTTACAGTGCTCTGTTTCTTTAGAAGCGAGCGCCTCTAACAGAATATCAATAACACCACACAACCTCAGTGCATATTAGTATTTATAAGTGATGATCCACTGACTCAACTAAAGGGCACAAAATCCCTTATGAATACCTTATTAGTTCCCTGAAATCTAAAGTACACCGACACTGAGAAAACAAGCTTCTGCATAGTGTAAAGCCTTGTGCTTGTACATCGTTTAAATCATGCAAACATATCTACATATTATTTTGGTCATATTCATATTTTTAGAATACTGATCCAATGATCACATGTCTTGGTTATAACTTTAGTTGACACCGTATGGAGGATTTCGGTGTATAAAATTCTTTGATGGAAAGAACACTCAAGACTGACCGAGAATGAAGATGATCTTGTTGAGATGATCAGATGACACAAAATGATAAACAAATAGGAATCATGACTGATATTCTTTTAGGGCTATATTATATGGTTCCCATATCAAACAATGATATAATTCTTCATTTATTTATAATACAAGGCATAGAGTACACTATTCAGAGATGTTGCCACACTACTCCCATTAAAATAGCACTGTCATTTTCCACCACCATCACACCACCCCTCATAGTGGATTGTTGTCGCTTTTGTGTCTCCCTAAGGTGCACCCCTAAAATTACCTCTCTTTGGGTTATAGCCTGTCCATGCTGGCTGGATTAGGGTTGAGGTTGGCTGCCCACTATGGTGATTCACCCCTATTCTGGCTGGCTATGTGAAGCCATATTTTTTAATAGGCTTATATATAAACAACATTTATCATCATAGTAATCCAATACAAAATATCCAATATTATTCTCTAAAAATATTCATCATGCAATTTGCATGAACATAATATTTAGTCTCTTTCTTCAAACTTGGTCATTAATAATTTGACAACCAACATCATACGATATTAAAATGTGAAAAAATCAAAATTTTGATAATCAATATCAAAATATCTTCTTTTAATTGTATTAAACAATGTGTCACTTAAAATAACCAATGACACGTGTTTTCTAAACAATTAACCATTTAAAAAATCGTCCCTTTAAATATTTCTTCATTTGAAGAAACTTATTCAAATCATTATTATAGGCATTTTTCATCCACCATTGTCATGCCACCCCACAGAGTGGATTGTTTCCACTCCTATGCCTCCCTTAGGAACTCCCCTTACATTATCTCTATCTGGGATATAGACTACCCATGCTGGCTGGATTAGAGTTTAGATTGGATGTCCACTATGGTGATTCTCCCCTATTCTAGCTAGCTATGTGACGCCATATTTTTTAGTAGGTGTATTTATAAAAAATATTTCTCATTATAATAATCCATGCCAAAATATCCAATATTATTCACTAAAAATAATTATCATGAAATTCACATGAGTATAATATTTATTCTCTTTCTTCTAACTTTTTCATCAATCTTATGACAATCAATATCATAAGATATTCAAATGTGATAAACAAAATAAAAAACTTGATAATCAACATAAAAATATCTCATTTAAATTTAGTAAACAATGTTTCAATACAAATAACTAATGTCACATTTTTTCTAAACTACTAAACAGTTAAAAATCATCTCATTTAATGTTGCTTCATTTGATGAATCTTATTCAAATAATTATTGTAAACATTTTGCATCCACCACCATCATGCCACCCCCAATGATGGATATTTTTTACACTATTGTGCCTCCCTTAAGTGCACCCCTTAATTTCCATATCTTAGAGCTATGGCTTTCCCTTGCTTGCTGGATTAGGGTTGAGATTGTCTACCCACTGGGGTAATTCTCCCCTATTCTAGCTGGCTATGTGAAACCATATTTTTTAGTAGGCGTATTTAAAAAAATTCTCTTCATAATAATCCATGACAAAATATACAATATTATTGTCTTAAAATATACATCATGAAATTCCAATGAACAAAATATTTCTTATATTTATTCTAATTCATTCATAAATCACTTGAAAATAAACATCATAAGATATTCAGATGTGATAAACAACATCAAAAATTTAATAATCAATATCCAAGTATATCCTTTAAATGATGTAAACAATGTGTCAATTCAAATAACCAATGATGCACATTTTATGAACTACTAACCAGATAAAAATCATCCCATTTAATGTTGTTTCAGTTAAAGAAACTTATTTAAATAATTATTGTAAACACTATGAATTTATATTTTCACAATTATTTAAACTTAAGACCAGCTCTGCAATCGAAAGAGTAAATGATCCTTTAAATTAGAAATCCATTTCAATCAAATTATATTTACCAACATGTAAATAATTCTCAAGAAAAATTCAATGGGAGAACACTGATATTAAATTAATGTCACATTGGCCTTTTATCAAAAAAATTGTATTGAAAATAATTACAACATAATTAAACGTTCAATAAATTTGTGTTCTTCATATATCTCATGTGATAATATAAATGGGAATGGGTAGTGAACCCAATCCATCAAGGGAATCTATCCCCTATATTAATGGAATTGTGGAGTGAACCCAATGCAATATATGACTCTATCCCCTTTTATAGACTTCTGAGTGAAACATTAATATGAGAATTATTTCATATTGTTATTTTTCATAACAAAAACATAAATCATATTCTTATGTTATTCTTTCATGGATCATGATTTTTTTTATAATTCCTTACTCCTATGCCTCATGTGTTTTTTAATGAAAAAACATTATTCTAGACTCATGTTTTGTTATACATGTTTTTTTGAGTATATTTTAATATATTATTATCATATTCTCTAACTATTATTCTTATCTTATTCTCACTTATGATCATTTATTGATATCCACCTTTTTTACCCTTACTATGAATCTATGATCACAGTTACTTGCGTTACCATTTCTCGGGGATATGAAGAATGGTTTTTTGTTGGATATGTCTATGAAGGGTAATATATAAGACAAAAAATATGTTGAAATTTAAGATATTTAATTTTATATTTTGATTATGTATCTAGTCTTAAAATACACCATAATTTTATAATTCTTTATAATGTATTATTTTCATCTAAAATGATGTATTATTTATTTATGTAGTGCTTAGGTTTTTATAGTTCGTATCAATACTAGGTTTAGTTATTTTTAGATATTATGATTAGATATCCCTAGTGATAACCCTATAAATAATTATTATTATATTATAGAATAATCAAATTTTGGTAATATTTATATTGTGTGCCTCCATAGTAATGAAATCACTGTCTATACATAAGTAATTAGATTCAAGATCTGGAATAAATTCATATATAGAAAATAAAACAATAAAAACTGGATTTTTATTAATTCAATATTCACTTAGTTCCCAACAATGAGGCCTAACTACACACCGAGCTGATAATCCTAACAGATTTTCTTCGGTTAATTCAAATTCCCTTTATAAACCATTATGAGAAATTTTCATATGTCCATAAAGAATATATATATATATATATAAATTTTTAATGTTATTATATGATAAAAAGGTTTTATATATTATACATATCTCGAAATATTTCTATTATTGTGTGAATTGTCACTTTGATTAATGATACATGATACTAAAACTATGGATTTTAGTTTTAGTTTGAAGATGTAACTATGAGAAAGAATGTAATAAATGAGTGGGAGGATAATGTGAGGATCATACCAATGATAAACTAAAGGGGATGTGTGTAGGAGTGAAAAACATCATCGCAATGCTCACCCAATATCTGAAAGTTATAAATAATAATGAAAAATAGGTTGAGCTCCAGAATAAACTAGGAAGAAGAAACTTACAATTGAGTGGTTTATTCCACAACATCCACTATCCTTTATTAATTATTATGATCTAATAACCACTAATAAATGCATTAATTTATTATAAAAATATGTTTCATTCTCATGTTCACAAGGATTGAGAAGGTTGTTTTGAAAGTGTATTATCTGTAAGGTGATGTTAAATGTAGAGATCCTAACCCCAGAAGCATAGAGCTAGTTTCTACATTATTAAATTATCATATTATTCAAGGAATCTCATCTTGAATGGATTAATAATTTAGTAGTTTGGTAGTCTAGATACATAATTGAAATTATAATTAGAATTTAAAATATAAAATATAGAATGTGTTTTTATGGAGGACACCATTATTCCTTATATCTTATCCCTTTATATCAATCATAAAACACTTATTGGTATCCTGGGGCGAATAAAACATTAGGAAGGGGTGATATCATATTCTCATTAAGAGTATAAGTACAACAAAAGTTTTTAATAAATAATTCCAAAACAATCCATAAAAGTAAATAACTAAAATACATTCCATATAATAAATTACATGAGCATAATATAGAAGGAACAAATTATGGTCTTCTATATAAATAAACACATGACCTTGTAAGATTAACCATGGATATTATAACTAATCAAATAGTCACATGTAATATTAATAATTGAATTCATAATGATGTAATTAAAGATTCTAGACATATAAAATGTCATGTTGATTCCATGTTCTAAGAGCTCTAAATAAACGGATAAGGCCTAATAACAACCACAAATAAATTGCCTTATAAGACCTACAAATGCATAAAGGGGATATTTTTGGCTAATCTCATCACTTACTAAGTCCAACTCATTCCTTATATGAGTGGTTGGAAATATAATCAACATAAAAATTCATATTGAAAACTAACAGACAAAATTTCAACACTCACCCTAATCAAAAAACGTAATCATAAACAATCCAGATTAAAATAGTAAATGGTAATAAAATTATACATCCCTAGTAAAAATGATCATAAAACATCTATAAAAACAATAATTATGATATCATTACAACATGTCCTTAGTGTATTATAAGTAAAATAGAGGGTTGATTTTTTTAATTAATATAAATACTATAAAAATATCCTTAAAAATATTTTGGTGAAGAATAAAAGTCTCATTTTTAAAATGAAATTTTAAAACCAAAGTTCACCAAAAATTTTGAAAATAATTTTCATTGAGAATAACCTTTTAAAAATTTTATAATAATAATTAAAACATTTATTATTTATAATGGTGAAAAATTCCATTCACGCCATACATGTTAAAACAAATATTCTATTAACATTTTTTGGTAAAAACTAAAAGGGTATTTTTTTGAAAAAAACATGCTTTTTCTTTTCAAAACATTTTTAAAAAAGTAAAAATTGGTTAAAATGTACTTAATATATATTTTTTAAAAGGATAAAAACTTTTTTGAAAACATTTTTAGAAAACATGGGTTTTGATGAAAAAGGATTTCTAACAGAATAAATAAATAAAGTTTCATTTTCATTAAAATAATTTATCAAAAATTTTAAGTAACAAAAATTTGAGAAATAGTAACATTAATTGAAAAAAAATCGTGAATAAATAGAGTGGAATCAAATATATTAAAATATCAAAAAATCCATTAAAATAAATATTAAAAAAGAATGATCATGAAAAATAATGAGATTGTGAAATAAAACCTTACCACTTTTGTAACTTCTGGATCATAAGACCCATAAAAGAAATAAAATAAAATAAAACTTAAAATATCATGAAGATAAAGAGATATATGATATAAATATTAATAGGGTAATTATATAAACCAAATAATAATAATATTAGTGTTTAAATATGGAATATGTCTCATGAAAGTAAAAGTGAGACGAGAAACCCTTCGTTTAGGTCTGATATTCTTTATACGTGTAAATACCTTTAGTTTAGTAGTTTTAAGCATTATATTAATTTATAATAGAATTGTAATCATATTTATAATATCATATATGATCCTATTATAACATTTTGCCACTAATTTGTTAATACAATTTTGTTATTTTAATTGTTTAATGTGTTAATTGCCTTGTTTTTTCATGCATGTTTTGTTATGAAAGTATCGGTTATTATGAATAGGATATAAATATATATAATATAAAGAATTATAAATTTTTTTTGAATATCATAATTACTTTTTATATACATTTTTATAACCATTTGTGAATGATGGATATAGAAAATGAATCCCATCACTTCATGGAAAGGTAGTTCATACGTACACATGAGCGACGATAACATTCCCTAAATGAGTGAAAGGTTAATGAAGTGGTGACATATTAATTTTACAGAATCAATACAATATCATTTATATCATATAAATTTATTAATTTTATCATTTTTACCATCCACATTAAATCATATGTGAAAAATTAATCACATCGCTTCGTGAGGAGGTGGTCCACTATACACAAGTGTGACATTATCATGTTTGAAACAGAATGGAATGTAAAAAGGTATTTGTGAATGTAAATTTATAAAATTATAATTATATTATAATTATCATATATATTTTTTAAATCCATCAATATATCTATCATTTAATGGTGGTGATGGAAAACAACCTACATCGGTTCACGAGGTGGTTGTCTATCATACATATGATAGATGTTTTCATTTCCCATTTGATGTAAGTTTATATGGATAAATATTACGACATTAAAAAACTAGAATTTCAGTATATTTCGGAAACTGGTGATAGTATTTTGAAATTTTTAATACATAATTAATGGTTAAAAATACAAATGGAAATGAAATACCTTTGTAATGATAATTAACTTATCTATGAGAAAATACCTTTGGATCTCCTCTTAAGGACCCTCAGGATAGAATTCTGGGAGAATTAGAAGCACTATAATATATACAAGGATATTGGGTAGATATTGTTTTTCAGTTTTTGAGAGTAAAAGGAATTTATGGGTGATATGAAGTGAGGGGATGTATTTCCCTTTTATAAGTGGGGAAATAGAACTATTTTTTAAATTACATGGAAATTTCTCAAAAGAATCCAAAATGATAAACTCATTCACATGGAGAAGTCTAAAAAATAAATTTACTTTCTATTTTTTATTAGAATAATGTGGAAATATGTCAATACAATAAGTTTTTTACATGTTGGAAGTTCATTTTAACATTTATATTCTTATTTTAAACTCACATTAAACCCATTGGAACCATAACCATGCCAATTAATTTTAATGTCTTCACAATTCATTTTGGTAAAAATTTAAGTTCAATTTATTAGATAATATAATTTATTCTCATTCCAAATGTGGAATTTTGTTTTCCAAATTCAATTTACATCAGTGAAAAAATTCAATTTAAAATTATACACGCACACACAATGTAAAAATAGGTTTTGCGAGAGAAAATTATAAAAAATATAGTGAGTTTTGACATCGCTATTGAGTTTGAAATTCATTACAATGAACTAGAATAGTTGAATTGAAATATAATTTATATAATTTTAATTTAAAAATATTTTATAATATAATTAATTTTTATAAATAATTTATATAAAAAATAGTTTTGAAATAAAATTTAGTATTTTTCACTATTCAACAAAAAAATGATACATTTTAGTGAAATACCAATAATTCCCTCTGTGATAAATTTTATATTATAATTTCCAAAATAAATTTTATTTTTTAAAATTCAGTTTATAAAATTGATAATAATTATTTATTAATTTTGTGCGTAAAGATCGAATAAACAACCTTTCAGAAAAATGCAGTTTTTTAGAAAATATTTCATTTAGTTTCAATGATTTTTTTTTATTTTTAAGGAATTTATTACCATTAAATTTATTTTATACATTTTAAAAAAAATAATTGTTTCAGTATTTAGGTAGTACCATTCATACCTTGAACATAACATGCATGTTATAATGGTCATGTTTAAATAATAATATTTTAATAGAGTATCACATTTTATTTAAACTAGGTGTTTCATACATCATGAGATATAAAGGGATTGAATTTATTTTAAATGAAAATGTATCCTAAAGAATTTAGATGTTATATTCTATTTTATTCTTCTTGTTTTATTTCATACATGTTTTTGAACAAGATGTTCATATTTTAAAATATCGGGGTGTTACATTATCCACCATAAATAAATTCTGCCTTCACTATTTAATCTTGATCTTTATTATAAAGGTTTTACTTTTCTTAATACATTTTTGAATACCCACATCATTCAAATGGTTAACAAAAAATCCTCTCTATAATAGATAAAGGGATGTAAACATTTCTTATGGAAAAAATAAATAGGTTTCTATGTAAGAGAAAATTGTTATAAAATGAAGATATAGAGAGGGAAGAAAAGCATAAATAATTATAGATAGAGATATTGGTTATTGATCAAAAGATACTAAATGACAAAAATAATGTTAAGAACCACATAACCATAAATTTCTAATGATTTTAAATTCCACTTGTTCAACATAAATGATGGTATTTGGAGTTTTTTTCTAATATCCTTTACTTATATTTGATGAATTAATTTAATATATAGACTAATAATATATAAAAATATACTTCCCTGATATCTTTCTATTGCATAGGATCATTTTCATCTTTTTCTTATGATTTGATCATTTTTCACTTCATTTATTACTACATGAAATAATTATCCGAGATGATTTTTTTATACATGAACCACTAAAATTACATTTTAATGGATTGTAAGATCAATAAAAGAGTAACAAGATATTCCTCCAATATTTAATAAAACCAAAATTATAAGTAACTTTTATCCAATAACAGGAATAGTTCAAATTAATCCATTCCAAAAATAGTACACCATAAATCTCATCCAAAATATATCTTCCCAAATTTAGAATTAAAGTCACTAAATCAACATTATATTCCCCAGAAAATATAAAAGTCGATTTATGTATCATTAAAAATATCTTAATACCTTGATCACCATAAAAATTTATTAAAATAAATTAATTCATCCAAATAAAAAATCTCATGATTTTGAACATATTCCATTATTAAATATGTCTATTAATCTCCAGTAAAGATAACAAAAAACCATGAACTCACTAAAAAATTTCATGTTCACCAACGCTATCACATAAACATATCTATATCATTATTATTTCAACATAGAGTATTTATTAATTTTTATCTTCTCTTAATAAGTTTTTTTCCATGAATTTCAACTGTCCACTAAATCACATTTCCTGGTTATTAATACCATTCTATATATTCTCTCAAATACTTAATGAAATGGTAATGAGGTACAATCCTTGTACATTTCATGATTCCTATAACCAAAATATTATTGATAAATTAATCCTATAACATAATTATTATATACAAAACCAAAAAAATTTATCATTCCACTTTTTTGGTAATATAATAAGCATGAAAAGATCCCTTAGCTTCTTTTAAGGTATATTCCCATGATGCTTGGGAAATTAATTTGTGTAGTACCCCATATCCTTTTAGTTGAGGAATTAAACAATGGAAATTTCATTCTTTCCCTATAAGTCAATACCATCGTGGAATTTCTCTCTACATGTGTAAAAAACTCTCATTCCCTTTAATAAAGTAAAAGTGTGTTTCTCTAAACAATTATCACATGTTAAAAAATCCTTCCCTAATTTCTTCCCCTAATCAATTTTTTATCTTCCAACATAGTCTTCCATTGTTTACCTATAAAACAATAATACCTAGATAATTATTTCTATGACTTAATATCACATGATATTCTAGACTCATATGATGATAATGCTTGGGAGACTAGATACCATTGAAATATGGTATTGGTCCTATCAAAGAAATGATCATTTTTACTTTTTTGATTACGTGCATTGATATGGTTCACATTCATTCCACTAGATACAATTTATAAACAATGAGATAAAGTAGATTATATCATAAAATTATGAAACATAATATAGAATCCCAAAACATGGGAGACACTTAAGATAAACTAAAAAATTAATGAAAATCTAATATCATAATTGTAAACATGGTTTCTTTGGGGGTATATTTATTTTCCTCTAATTTATAATAGTTTGTAAAGAAAATGTGATTTATCCTAATAATATCCCTAAGTAGTGTCAAACCAAGTTTATATTAAGGCATGTTTTTGTATATGAGGGGATGATCGGGTTAATCCCAATGTTCCCATTTCTGAGTTGTTGCCCCTAGTTAAATCTATGCTAGAATCACATCCAGTTGTAGTATATATACAGAAATGTATTTTCTCGAAAAAAAAATATATTCTTTCAAAAAACATTTAGATTTTTTTCTATGCATATACTCAAATTATATCATAGGGTTTTCATTAATCTATGTTTTCCTAAAATCCAGTTCCAATATTTTATACTAAAAATACTATAATACAAACTATAGTGACCCCTACCCCAATATCCCATAGTCGGAGTCTACATTATTAAATTATCATAAGAGACAAGTCATCACATCCCTAAAGATTAATTTGTTTTGTTGTCTTAGTAGTATTGATATATATATATATATATCAAATTTTCATTACAACTAAAATACATCAAATACATAAAGTGTGTTATTTCAAAACAACACAATTATCTATAGTGTATCCCTGCATATCAATCAGAAAAGAGTTACTAGTATCCTAAGGAGAATAATACATAATAAAGGGGTTATCTTAGATTCTTAATAAGGGTATGTGTATATAGGAATCTATATATAAATAAGGAATAATCAATATGGAAAGGTAAATTACTTTTAAAAATTCCATTTAATTAATAACTTGAGAATAATATGGAAAGAATAAATAATTATCAAAAAATTCCATATAAATAATCACATGAGAATGAAAACGTACCAATATATATTCTAATAAATATATAACCATTTAATTTATATCATACATGTGTAAAGTATCAAATTATCTGTAATTTAGTTTGTACTACTCATACCCTCTAACATAGCAACTAGGTTATAATTTTCATGTTTAAATAATAATATTTTAATAGAGTATTATTTTTTTATTTAAACCAAGGGTTTCATGCATCATAAGTTATCAAAGTGATTGAAATTATTTAAAAATAAATGTATCATAAAGTCTTATGATTTTATATTCACTTATAATCTTGGTATTGTGTGTCAAACACACAATGACACATGATATTTCTATTTTAAAAATATATTTGTGTTATATTGGTCAATTAAGATATTTTATCACGAATTTGAGGCAAGATCATGAGATATACTCCATGAAATGGTATGTTACTAAGAAATGTATTTTTAATAACTATTTTCCTAAAATTATTTATACTAAAATGGAAAGTGAGTTCCTAAAATTTAAGTAAATGTATGATGAACCCATTATGATGAAAATTTCACCAAACAATCATGGTATGCTTTTTGATTTCTAATTGATCCTAAAAAAATTTATTTATTCTATAGTGTCATAATAAAATTATCCTAAAGGCTTTGACTGTTAAAAAATTTGATACCTAGGAAGAAATTGTTCAATGATCCCTTATGGTAGAAATATTATCTAGAAGTTATAATTATTATCTTGTATTTTGGTATAGGAAGATGAATATTTAATTTAGAGTAAATTTAGACAATAAAATACATGGAGAAAATAAAATTAATATTCCTTAATGTCAAATATGTGGAAAAAATCATGGAGGAAATTTCCATAACTGGATATATGAATTCATTATGTGTGGAAAATGAAGTCTATTTATAAAATAAATGTTATAAATACATGATGAGATCAATCAATAAAAAAAATAAATCTCAACTGAATAAAAAAAAATCACAATCCAATAAAATTATACCAAGGTGCATGAACATTACACCAATTAGTGAATGAATACAAGGGTATTTGAGAAAATGAGAAACAACATCCAGCTAATCTAAAGGATAAAATGAAGTCTTATATAATCAATTCTTATAAAGCGGTTAATGATAAAAAAGTGGTGAAAGGTAAAATTATCATTCACTCTATAAATATAAATAAATTGTTTTTTAAGGTTTAACCCACTCTTTTATGTAGGAAACATTTTCATAGTGTATTAGATCAAAAACTCAATATAATATAATTATTTATTATTGAAAACATCTAATGGAACTTTTATTTAATAAGAAGTATATATAACATCTCTGGTTTTGGTTTTTTGGAATATTCTCCTAAACAATATTTTCATTATATTTATATTCAAACTTTATGTGATTTTTTGAATTGATTGACTCTATATATAGGAAATATCAATTATTGATGTGGGGTGTCACCATTGATATTATGATTCAACCCAATATAATATATCATTAAGAGGATTTACCTAAAAATTCAATTGAAATTTATTCCATTATATAGGTCTTACCACCTATTCATAAAGTTCATTTATTTCACATGGTTAGGGAGAAACTACAAATGAAAATATTCCCATTATTAATGAATATACAGATCTATTTTTTGAAGTGTTTTATAGTATTCCCCCAAATCAAAGAGTTAAAATGTCAATAAAACTCGTTACTAGTGCTAAATCTCCTTTTGAGATTCTTTATATAATAGCCATAATTGAATTACAAATATTAAAGAAGAAAATCTAAGAGAATTTTTAAAAGGATTTTATATTCCCCAGTGCATCACCGCACGATGCACATGTTCTTTTTATTAAGAAATAAGATGGTCCAATGCATCATTACTTTCATTATAAAGAACATAAAAAGATCACTATTAATAAAAAGTATAATTTTCTTCATATTTTTGATATATTTGATCAACTATTTGGGTATAAATACTTTTAAAAGATTGGTATTTAGGCTAGTAATCATTCATTAAGGGTTATAAGGGAGGGTATACTCATAGAAAACATTCACACAAGGTTTGGACATGATGGATTAGCAATGATGAAATTTGGACTTACCAATTCACCTATTATGTTCATATATCTAACTAATATTTTCTTTTAATATTACCTTGATTAGTTTACAGTAATAATTATAGATTATATAGTTAAATATTTTAAGTGTAAGGAATATAATATAGATCATTTGATGATTCTATTAAAGATCATGAGGAAGGATAATCTGTATGAATTTGTTTTTCATGTTTTAATTCTAGATAAATAAAGAATCAGTGTTCAGACAAGTATTTACAAATGAGGGTATGTCACTAGATCATTCAAAGATGAGAGTTATTGATCAATTACCCATACCAGACATAGTGACTGATATCCATAGTTTTCTTGGATTAGATAGATATTACCGACTCTATATGAAAGTTTTACCATAAATTACAAATCCACTGAGCTTGTTGAAATAGAAGGGAAACATGTAATTTTGGAAAGATGATTGTGAAGAATAATTCAAGGATATGAATGCAAGGTTGGTCTATTTACCTGTACTCATGATATATTTTGTAGATAATGGTTTTTGATATAAAAAGATGCATCAATGAAGAGACTTAGATCTGTTCTAGTATAAAATGAAATAGTATTATCATATGAATCTCTCTAATTTATGGTTCATTAGAATAATTTTCTTACTCATGATTTCTTTCATGAAAATATAATTTATCATTGAAAATATAGTTTCATTATCATTATTTTTAAAGGTGTGATATATATACTAATCATTAAAGGATAAAGTATATATTTACACAAAAATAATTGAATATGTGTCAAAATATATTGTTGGATTTGATTATTGATATTGATTACTCAATAAATTAACACTCTGGGAAGACATGTAAGGGAGTTGTCGCCCTATGTTATAAGTATCATGTAAGAATATACATTTCATGTTTTTAAAAATATCTAATACTTATGGATATTTAGATGCATTAACTTGAAATTTTAAGGTAATTAATTGAATAATTTTTAAATAAAATTTCATCCTTCCATCTAGGTAACTTTTAAAGAGGAATATAAGGAAGATATATAACAAAAAAAATAAAGTAGTTACTATTCTAGATTAAAACAATGATCATGATGGATTGATAAGATTCATGAATTGGATATGTTTCCATTCAATACTCAATCTGAATAATGTGCTATTATATAAAGCACATAGCTCTTTATTCTCTATCTATCCTTAATGTATAAAAATATATTAAGATATCAAAGAAAAATTTATTATGGGATAAAATGAAAAGTCATTATGGAGTTTTTATCTCATTGTTTTTTATTATATCAATATAATATTGAATTTAAAAAGTCTATTGGGATGACTAAACCATAATGGATAATTATAAAGAAATAGTAAACAAATCATGTTGGTTTTCATAATAGGACACTGAAATACATTTAAAATCTATAACACCATATTGGTTGTAGTAAATCTCATTTTTAAGTCTACAAATTTCATTTCTACTATAGAATATTTCTCTCTTGACCAACATTCAAATATATATATATATATATATATATATATAGAGGTTTAAGGTTTTATAGATTATGAATCTCAATTATATCTTATAGATATATGATGTCTACCTCAAAGGTCAAGATATGTATTTAATAATAATTTAATATGAAGGTAAGATTTAGAATTGAATATATTCATATATTTATGGTTTGTCTTAGAGGACCTTTCAAACACACAAATATATACTATGAGATTACTCTAATTATTGTAACGGTGTTTGAGATAAAAAAAACTCCTATAGTCGAATTTTCATACAATAATATCTCTCACTTTTCAATTCCGATGAATTCTTATGAACCCCTTTATGGAAAGAAGTGAAAAACAGAAACATTCTTGGATGATGTTGGAGAAAAAATTCTATTGGGATTTGTGTTGTCTAAAAAATTATATAGAATTTGATATCTATTTTTTATTACAACAAAACATCTTAGAGTTAATAGAGAAGTTATACTGAAAATTGATGGATAGATCTAGAATTGGAATTTTGTTACAAGGTATTATTTTGTATATCTTCTTGGTTGAATTATATTATATTTAGAAATAAAAGTGAAAATCAAAATATATCGGTACCTATGAGATTCCTAATTGAATTGGGATGGTAAATTATCACTTTTCACTTCCATTAATCCTCTCCCAAGATTATTATGTGTTCCGTTTATCTCTTCTAAGAAACGATATACATGACCCTTCACATATACTAAACTCATAGGACGTACCAATAAATAAAGATCATTATTATAAAGAACAATATGTGTCGATTACTGATCGAAGTGATAAATTACATTTGAATAGGATCATTTACATAGTAAAAGATTTACAGTGAAATAATAAGTTTGATGATTTTTTTGGGATATTGAGGATGTAAAGAAAATGAAGTATCCTTATTTTTTCTCTCAATTAAAACCATTTTTATTGAAAAATTATTATAAACAGAGTAAAATTTAACACCAAGTAATTTAAAAATATATTTCTAATTATAAAATTTGATGTATTTGATATCATGTGATACACAAAATAGAAAAATTATGTGAATAATGAATTATAATAAAATATTAAATATATTAAAGTATAATTAAATGAATTATTGTTATTATAATAAATTTATTAGTAATAAGAAGTATTTATTTAATTATACTTAGTTGAATAGAATTTCATTATTTATAGACATTAATTTAATATATATAATTTATTTTAAAAAATATTTTCTTTAATTAATATTATTAAAATTATGGAAAATAATTATTTATGATTGTTAAAAATAATGATCATTCATAAATTAATTATCGAATAGTTATAAATAATGATAAATTCATTTGGAGTTAAGGAAATATTTTTTATGAAAACATCAATTTTTAAGAGCACAATGAATTTTTATATAAATAAATTAAATTAATCACTTTTTATGAGTGGATTTAATGAAATTTTAAGATAATATTTACAATAATATAAATTAACATTCAGCAAGTGGTTGTTACATGAAAATAGATGATAATAAAATCATTTACATGCTTAGATGTTTTTTTTTCAAAAAATGATTTTTATGCATTTTGTGCTTAGATATTATATTTAATTTATGCCACATATAGGATTTTAATCCATTAAAATGGATTCTATATTTGGTATAAAAAATAAATATTTGAAAACAAAGTTAGATAAAATGATTTCATGATGAATACTTCCCAGGTTAATATACTTATAACCCCTTTAAGAGTTAAAAGGGAAAATGAGGGGGTTAAAATGAAAAATAAGGCTTGAAATAACAATAATACTTACCTATATCATATTATTTGTGAAAATTCAACTATTAATTATATTATACAGAAAAAATTCTATATCTGGTGACACATTCCCTTAAAAATGAATTTATATTATTTTAAATTTATGTGTATTTAAAAGGGTTATACTCCGCAAAATTATTAAACAAAACCACATCTTATCACTATTAAAAATCACTTTATAACCTTAACTCTACCAATATGTTCCTAAATAACTCATAAAATCTTTTACCATGTCCTATCGGTTTTATTATTCCCAAAAAACACATCTAATAATCCTTAAGGTATTTTTCATATGAGAATATCTAAGGAAGATGTATATATTCTTACCGATCATTTTCAAGTTTCCCACATTTTAAACATCATACAAACATTAAATAAGCATATTAACATAAAAATATCAACATATTTACTATACCATAAATGTTTTCACATTCATAATACTACCAATTTCAATCTCATTTCTGTATAATGGAAAAATTTGACATTTGATCATGTGTTTGTGAGAACTGCCACATCCAAGAAGAAATATTCTTAATTTCACATTTATATATCACAGATATGAATATATATATATATATATATAATATATTTATATTTAATAAATATTTATTATTCCATAAAGAAAAAATTTATTTTCATTATATTTTTTATATCCATTGAAAACATCAGAGGTGCGTTTGTATAGGTTGTCGCCTCTACAAAGTGATGTGATTAATTTTTCATCACTTCCTTAAATGGAATGTTGTAAAGGTTTATATTAAAAATATATATGATATTTATAACCTAATTAAGATTATTTGACCATGAAAAAATTTTATGGGTCAGAATGGTCAAACTCAAACATACATGGAAAACTGAACATTTGACAACTGAATATTGATTTTAATGATGAATTATTAATAAGAATGAAATAAAAAATTATAAAATAATGATTTATAATAATATAAGTTTTAATAGGGTTATATTATAAATTTATAATAAGTTAAAATATATTATATATGAGGTTAGATCATGTAT
This sequence comes from Viscum album, assembly GCA_963277665.1. Classification (NCBI taxonomy): domain Eukaryota; kingdom Viridiplantae; phylum Streptophyta; class Magnoliopsida; order Santalales; family Viscaceae; genus Viscum; species Viscum album. The sequence goes on from OY728129.1 coordinate 284,814,542, forward strand.
CAAGCAATCCAAGACTTGATGTAAGTGTTTATGGTAAAATATCAAATATTTTTGGATTGTAAATGTTTTAATTTTAATTATTGGAAATTATATGTTATTTATTTATAAAAAACAATCTAATCATTTATACTATTATTATTCATGCGGTTTTCATAAATATTCTTTTTACTTACCCCAAATTGTTCTTAAAAGTCCAAATGAATGATTTTAATCAAATTTGTCTTTATTTTTCCTTTAGGTTCTCAATATTTTTGTCATGTGCTAATTGATAAAAAATTTTAAAAAAATTTCATTTATACTCTTCAATTATAATATAAAAATATTTTAAAAATAATTTACTTTATTTTCAATTATTTTAAAATAAATATTTTTAACACTTTCATATGGTTTATATTTTACTTTTACAAATCTATGAAAAGAATATTATTTTTAATATTTGACTAAAGAATATATTTTATCACTATAATTCTCTATATTTGTTATAATTATTTATTTAAATGTTTTCAGGATTTTTAGAAAGAAAATACTATTCCCATATTTTTGTTAAATTTTTGTTTTAAAATGTTACCTAAAGAATAATATTTTTTCAAAGTATATTTTTAATTATTTTAAAAAATTATTTTTTCACCCATGTAAATATAATTTAATAATTATTAAGATTAAATTAGGATAATATTATATTATACCATGAACATTATTTATATAGATGGAGTATTTTGATCATGTGTAAAGAATGTGTTATTGAGACCCATTTCATTCCCATAAGTTAATTGAGATACGATGAATGGTGAATGTTTTTATGATCATATGAAACACATATATACAATTTCCATTATGTGATAAGTGGAATGAGAATTATATAACCCTAAAATCCATCATTTAATACATTATATCTCATGAAATAATATAAAATCGAATATGGAGTGAACCCTACCCACTACAAGACTCCTTCCACTATGTGTATAAGTATAAGGAGAGAATAAAATCCACCATGAGACTATATACATTGTAATTTTCTTATCATTGATAATAGAATAAGTAAATGGTATTCTTTGGTTATGTGTATGTTAAAAACTTATTTCTTTTTCTTATGATATCATCTAATTTTTCATTATTGATCAATATTGATTTTTTATACTTATAACTCAAGTATTTTTTGTGATAGATCCTTATGAAATGAATCATGACTTATGTTATGTAAATCATTTAGAATGGTATGATAGTATCATATGATTCATACTAAAAGATGGTTTATTATAAAAATTTCCTCACTAATGATTTCTAAATATCAATGGTAGTTTTCTGTTTGCAAATATAGAGGAATTATATTTATGGTGGAACGTTTGATATATATCCTGATCATATAAGTTAAAAGTGTATACTCACATAAAATGATTTTAATATGAATAAAATGATATGGTTGTATTTGATTAACTGTTTTTAATTTTCAATAAATTACTGCACTAAGAAAGGAAACACAGTAGCTAAGGTGACCCATATATTTTTTTACAAGTCTAAGGTGACCCAAAATTTACATACATAAATATTTCATAATTTTAGATGAATATTAAATTCATATAATAAAAATACTATACTAATAAACATAAGGGATTATTGAATTTTAATATATGATCATCTTATTTCACGAATTATCTTCAATATCTCCAAAACAATTCTTCAAAAACAATACACATATTAGATATACCATACTCAAAACTTTTCTTTATAACCCAGGGAAAGGAAACATGAGAAAAGGGGAGATCATATTATTTAAAATTATAAACATGGTAAATATAAATCAATGATCATATGTAAGAATATATTGAGTATATGTGTATGTTAATATGATCTAAACATTTTTAGTTAATACCCTATAAATCATAGATTGTACACATGACATAAGGGTTTAGAAAATTATAAGACATGAATATAGAAGAATAAAAGATCTTGATCTATGAGATCATATCATATGAATATGAAAATGTCATAGAGAGTTAAATAAAATTTGTGGCATAATAATAATCCTAATAATTTTATGTCAATTCTACCCTCGTATACACTCATCACATGTTATCATGGGGATAACAAACCTTATACCTTATTTGGGCTTGGTAAAACCTATCATGTAGTCTCCTTTAGTCTTGAGATAACCTCCCATATACCCTTTGAGAATATAAGCATTAATTATTAACCAATTCATTGAAGGATATATTAGTCTCACCCATCACATAATTCATTGATTTGTATGACTGAAGATCATGAAAACATTTACTATTTCACCATAGATTAACAAATGGGAAAATTTTGTTTCATCATTATCTTCTCATTGTTATCATAAACCATTAATATAATGAATAAAACTGATATATTTTTATTATATCTCCATTTAAGAATAATTAAAATCAATGGATGTTTTCATAGTAGAAAATATCTTTAAATTATTTCATAAAACATTCTTGAGAAAATTACAATTTCCATTTTGAAATCACTTATTTAAATTATAAAAATTCCCATAATATTAGAAATAAAATTTTATTTTCAAATAAAAATGGAAATTTATAAGAGAATATTCAATTAAATGAGTAGTCATGATAATGGTAAAGGTTATTCAAGTGATGTACATTAAAACATTGATTCTATTCACACCTTTGGTAAAAAGTAACTCATTCAAAAATCCACACAAATATCCATTTTATACATTTTTATATAATGATACACATATGTAAAATGACTTTAATAAATCATTATAGATTATTTAAAAAATATTAAAAATGTTTTTTGTAAATTATGGAATGGATGAAAAGATTCATGGTAGAAGAGAAAAATTATGTAGGTTTTCCATAAAAACATTCTTTCAAATTTTTTCACACAAACATAGCGAAAAATTATTGGAAAAACGTTATTCATTAGAAATAATTAGTGGAGAAGAAAATAAAAATGATTTGTGAGAGAAATATCATATAATTTCATCATCAGAATATTAAATCATTATCAATCTCAACAAAAAGTTATAATGTAATATAAAAATTTAACCACTTTGGTAACATTTAAAATATATCCCCTATGAAATAAATAACATCAAATAAAACATAAAATATAATTAATACAAAGAGATTATAAATATAATATATCAAATGGGTAGTATATAAACCACATGAATGAAAAAAGTGGTTAATTTTGAAAATGTATTATAGAAGCGAATATTAGATGAGAACCCCTTATATAAATTATGGATTTCTTCATATGTGAATTCAACCCCATATGTAATTTATTTAAATTTATTATAAATATATAAATAAAAATATTAATTCTTATAATAAAATACACAGCTTATATACAATATATTACCATAATCCATTAATAGTTTTCATTATAATCAACATTTGGGGTTGTTAAATACTTCATATTTCATTTTTGTTTTGGATTAATGGTTTTAGTCCTTGTAATTTGATAACAGTTTCCTCATATGTAAAATTTTATTAATGATATGAATATCATAAATATTCATTATATAAATATTTATAACCATTAATATATTTTGTTTATGAAAAAATAACTACATCACTTCATGAAGATGGTCTTTCGTATGCACACACGAGTGATATTTAAACTTTTTAATGGATGAAATGAAAAAAGTCAAATGATAATTCACCTTAATAAAACTATAATAATGTCAAAAATTATATATATATTAATTAAATCATTCACCATAACAAAAAAAGTGATTTGGTTTTGGGAAATGAATCACATCGCTTTATAGGGGTGGTCATACAAACGTACGCATGAGCAATACTTTAATTTCCCAATTTTTTGATCATAGGTATAAAATGTTTTTACAATTTTAATAATAATAATTTATAAAATTATTAATTATGTTTGTGTATTTAGCATCCTATTAATTTTTTAGGTACTCCTTGACCCCACTTTTTGACCATGCATTGGTTGGGACTTGTTTAGTAGTGCTTCAGGTGAAATGTAGAAAAAATTGGAATTTACTGGTCTATGCACGGTTGGCACATGGTATTTCTAAACTGTGAACATAGCTAGGGAATACCATTCAAACCCAAATATTGGTGGTTTGTGTGGTTTTCACAATGTCTAAAAAACCATAAGACCACCTAGTTGAAACTATGTACCCCATCAAAGGGGTGCATAGTTAGGGTGCATGGTTTGATAAACCATGCAGACCTACCTAGCTAACTGTGTGTGTGAATATTTTTTATTCTAAATATTATTTTATTATTTATAGATCCCTCATATTAACCCCATCCAAACCCTAACTCATGATTACACAAATTTATAGGTCTTTGGAGCTCCCAAGTACCATTTCTAGATCCTCTAAAATCCTTTTGACGTAGATCAAATCATGAAAAACACTATTTTATTTCTCTACAGTAAGAGATCTTCTCCCATTAATTCTCTCCCACTATCACTTCATTTCATCCTATGGTTTCTTAGATCATATCTTTATTGATGGATTTAATCTAATATGATTTGTATCTTTATTCTAGGATCATTTTCTAGATATCTATTATCATCATTTTTCATTGGCAATTCCCACAATAGGTGTTTGGTTGCATGATCTCCAAGATAAAGGGTAGGTAGTTCCATAGATATTTAAAAGTTAGAAACAATATATTTTATTTATTAAAATTAAATTACTATCAATTGAATTATGAAAACCAAATTCTATATGATATGGTATTTGAATTTATTTGGCATGAATTTTGGAGCAACCCCCAAATTCTAATGAAATGGAAAATTTGGGTGTGATTTGGAAATTGATGGAACTTGTGAAATTGAATTTTGTAATTAATTTTTATGAAAATGGATTATATTTTTTTGATAAGAAACATTGATTGGTTTTATCTTGGAAACAGTGCTGAATTGAATAAAAATCTAAATTATGGGTTTTAAATAGAAATTGGCATATTGGAATTAGAAAATTGGGAAATTGTATTTTAAATTGTTTTACAAATAATTTTACCATTTCTAAAATTTTGTTTGACCACCTACGAGACTTGTTATATAGTATTTTATTTAGGACAAACACACTAGGAAATAAATTCCCCAAAAATGGATCGATGCTTTTAAACTCTAACATAAACCTAGTTCAGCGGATGTTATCCTCAGTGGGATGTTTATGTGTCTTATTTGGCCTGAGGCCAAGGGATGTGTGAGAACTTTTCTAAGATCTCATTGATATGAGTGTGTGATGATTTCAAAACTATAAACCACTATACCTTTGGTTATATGACCATGTTTCTTATTGTGATTACATTGATGTATATTCTATTGATTGTGAAGTGAGTTTTTCATTCCTTGTTAATTCATATAATCTTTTTTATATAATATTTTTACATAATAAATTGTTTTAAATGTATCCACAATTTTATATGAAAATCATTATTATTTTTAAATATTAAATTTTAATTTTATTACTATTTTTGTTAAATTTGATAGTGTGATTTGGTTTATTTACTTTGGCATCTTATTATGGAACTCTTGGTGATACCCTATTGAGATTTTAGATTAAACACAATTTTTTCCTTCTTGCATTTGAATATTTCCTTCTACTAAGATCGAGTAAAGTGAAAACACCAGTTAGTGGTATTGGTTGTTTTTGATTTGTTAAGGAAATGATTTTTGTGTCCTCTATGACTTGGGATGTTTATCTTGTTCTTCTGGTACTTTGATAATATATTATTTAGGTTTTTATATACCAATTAGTCTTATGGTATAGTCTCTTTTGGGTTTTTTCTTTCACTATACCAACATTATTCTATTTCATATGCTATTTATGTAGAAAAATCACTCACTCTTTTATCATGTAAGAATAATAGTTCCCTATTTTATCTTTTAAGAAGACAAGTTCTAGTAGAAAAATCCATGGGGATCAAGAACACCCTTCAGGCCATGTCAGGATTGGCTCAGGTGTTAGGGTATCAAGGTATAAAGGATGATTCATGAAATATTGGTATCTAAGGTGCATGTTATGCATCTTTCATTGATATCAGTATGAAGTTGTGAAATCTTATGGGGACATAACATGTAGTTGGGAGTGAGTGCCTGGCTATATCTCACCGTGATAAGCCTTAGTCACTATGGGTGGTATGGAAAAGTTTTCATGAGGATTAGTTATTTTACTTTCTCTAATTTTTATTTGGATAGGTTAAAATCCAAATATTTTTTCTTATATCATAGGATTCATTTCCCTATTTCTTTTGTTTGAGTGTTGATCTGAGTTTTTTTATATATTTAATGTTGATTATTGATGTCGTTTAGTATCAAGTATCTAATAAGACATGTGATTAAGATCTATGAGGAAGCTAATAATTAACCATAATGAGAAAATACTCCCATGGATTATAATTTGGTTGAGGTTATTGTGCATGTTGTCTTTGACCTAAGACATCCACCTGAACCCATTCCCATTCATTATCCATTTTTTGAAACTCACATGGATTTTTTCTTGAATCATTCATTGGAGTTCCTTTTATAGAACCCTCTTCATTAAAAAACTCTAATTATCCTCATGAGTATGATGATTGGCCATGGATAATTGATATTTTTTATGAGTCATGGAGATTCCCAAGTAAATCAAGGTAAAATATGACATATTTAATCTAGAAGGACTGATCAGGAGACAGAGAGGAATGATGGCGATGGATAAGAAGAATAGGGGCTTAGAGTTTAAGGATATTAGAGTTATTTTAATTGTTCCTCAATATCCTGAGTCTATGGTGATCTCTAAGGCTATTGAGTTTTTCAAACTTGATCTAGATGAAATGATTTTGACTGTGCAAACAAATAGATTTGATAGATTTTGTTATTTTCACCTGAGATTGTATCTAATGAGAATACAAAGACTTGATGGATGCAGATGGGATAACAATATGATTTTTCTTTCTATGATTTTCTTGTTGAAGTTGTCTTATTATGCTGATGTGGTGGATAAAACGTTGACGGTCGAGGATGACCTTCCTGGTAATTCAGTGTTGATAGAAGGCCCTTTTACTCCCATTACACATTATATGTGTTTCTTCAATGTAAATTGAAAGTATGATAAATCTTATGGTGGTTCTGTATAGTAGGGTTCTTCTAGACCTCTTTCAGTGCTGGGAAGAGGCCCATTGATTTTCAACCAATGTGGTAGGACAGGTCACTCGAAACGGTTTTTATAAAGAAATTAGAGGTATGTGATTTCTTTTGATCCTCATGTCACATGTATAATTTCTATCATGTCTATTCATATCCATGAGTGAAAAAATATCATCTGTTCCTAAAATTATTATGATGCAATCAGATACTTCACAAGCTAATGGGTTACAACCACATGCATTAGGAATGATGCTTCTTCACACAGTGCAAGAGTCTCCAGAGGAAGAAAATACGGGTCCAACAACTCTGAATGACACCATCACCATTTCATTATATTTAGTGAATAATTTATCTATTATTGGTGCACCTCATTCATTCATTTCAAATCATATTAGGAATTTTCTAAATCCTCATTTGGAGATTTTATCTTATGTGATGGATAATACAATACCCCTGAGAACTAATATAGAGAAGGGTCTTTATTGAAATTTTTGTGAATTCTCTTTATCAGATATCAATATCACTTGGAATTTTATGGTTCTCAACAGAAAACTTGTTGATATCATTTTTGTGATTTATTGGGTCATTGATAATAAAGAAAAAATTGATTGTAATCATCAAGGATATCCTTTTATGTTCCTGATGGCATGTTTATATATTTCATGGGTAATGGGACATAAGGTTGAGCAGAGCCATTACATCTTATCTTGAGTTGGGAAATGTAATATCAGTGTTCAGTTTTGATCAGGAGTTGTAATATTTTAGTGATGATCTCCCACAATATATCACATGTTTCGTGATGGTTTTCTTTCTGACATATCAAGTCTTCCTCTAGTAAGAGAGGAATAATTTTCTATAGATTTAGTGTCTGATACACAACCATTTTCTATACATTTGACCATATGGAACCTAATGAAATGAAATAGTTGAAGACACTTTTGTATAACATTTTAGTGAAATGATTTATATGCCTGAGTGTGTCACCTTGGGAGGTGCCTACTCTATTTTCCAAGAAAGATAATGGGTCAGTTGACCTTTTGTTGATTACCAGAAACTCAATCATGTTATGGTAAATAACAAGTATCTTTTTCCATAGATTAATGATCTATTTGACGAGTTGAAGGGGTGAAGTGATAATCAATGATTATTCATCGATCTGGTTATCACCAGTTGAGAATAAAATAATAATAAATTCATAAAACTACCCTCTATTGTAGGAATAACCATTATTAATAACCTTTCATGCCATTTTTTTCTAAAAAATTCCCCTAAAATATTTATGGATTCGATGAACATGATTTTACATGAGTATCTTGATACGTTAGTAGTGGTATTTGTGGATGAAAATCTTATATACTCTATGTTTAAAGTGGATCATATGCTTCATTTGAGATTATATTAATATTTTTTGAGAAATCAATAAATTTATTACAAAATATTGAATGTTGGTTTCTAGATTATACAAGAGAAGTTATTAGGATTCATGGTGTTATAACATGGTATCTCAGTTTATCCTAAGAAGGTGAAGTTTGTTATGAAATTGGGGGAATCCATAGAATGTTTTTAAGAATCAAATATTTTTGGGATTAGCTGGATATTATTTTCTTTCCATAAAGATTTATTGAAGTTGTTTTCTCCTATGACCGCTCTAAATCAAAAGAGAGTAAAGTTTGTATTGGTTGAGAAACTTCATAGTTCTTTTGTTGGGATAAAACATATTTTTTCCTTCTATGCCTGATTTGACTCTTCCAAAGGATAGGCAGGGCAATATGGTCTTCTGTAACGCATCTAGTTTGGGTTTGGGATGTGTTGTTATGTAAGGGGATCATGTCATTTTCATTGGATATAATCTTCTTCAGCTACACTAGAATAATTATCCAACCATGACCATGAACTTATAGATGTGATACATTCACTTAAGAGTTTGAAGAATTACCTTTTCAAAGAAAGGTTTTTGTGTATTCTGACCATAAGATCATGAGTTAAATCTTATTTCAAAAATATTTAAATCATCACTAGAGGAATTGGGTAGAGTACCTGAAATCATTTTACATCGAAATCACCTATAATTCTGGTAAATTTAATGTCATTGGAGAGGCTTAGAGTAGGAATCCTCTGACCATGGTTGTGAAAGAATAATCAAAAGAGTGTAAAATAATGGATATTTTTTTAAAATTTCATATTGGAGTTCAGAAAACATGAGATTAGTTTTTTTAGTAGTGTTCAATTGACCTTCACTCTTCTCGAGATGATTTATCAGGAAAAATAGCTTGTTGGTCAATTTTGTCGAATTATGGACTCTTTTATAGTGGGGATAGCATTGTTCAGTGATCATTCCCTAAAGAAAAAATTATACATTATGAGAATAATTTTTCATAATATTACTAGTAAGGAAATATGTGATGGGTTATTTCCATGGTTCCTAGTGGGAAGTGCACCTTGGAAACATGAATATGATTCATGACATATAGTAAGGATTATGGTGGACAAGTATGTGACAAGAGATTGGTGAAATTTTCTTCCATTATTATACATGTCTTCTAGTCAATGTTGAGCCCCAGAAAACTTCATGTTTTCTTAATCCACTTCCATTTATAACTTGGAAAGTGAGATGAGATCCATATTGACTTTTTTTTGGGTTTCCACATATGTAGAGAAAGAAAAATGTGATATGGTTTGTGAAAAATAAGCTGAGTAAATCATCCCACATTATACCCATTTTTGATAAAACCAATGTTCAGGAGTTAATAAATTTATATGTGAAATATAGTGTTCATTTTCATAGGGTTCCATCTCTTATATTCTTTAATATAAATCCCCATTTCACTTTCATAGTTTTTGAGATGCCTTTAGGAGGTATTGATATATCAGGTTTGTTTGAGTATGGAATATTATTCTCATATGGATGGACAGATAGAGAGATATACACATATTCATGGGGATATTCTTCGTTCCTATTCTCTTGACTTTGGTGGATATTGGGATGACCATTTGGTGCAGTTTGAGTTTTCTTATAAAAATAGTTACTATCCCATGATTAGGATGTCTCCTTTTGAGCCTTGTATGAATGACCTTGTAAATCTTCATTGTGGTGGTCAGAGATCAGTGTATGCTCTTTGGTTGGACCGATTTTGGTTCAAGAGATGAAAAAAGGATTCATTTTATTTTATAGAGAGTGTTGATGGAACATATTTGGTATAAATCCAATGTTGACCGTCATCACAGACCATTGTAATTTTCAATTGGTGATCATGTGTTCTTGAATGTTTCACCATGATTGGGTTATTGATGGCTTGATAGGAAATAGAAGCTTTCTCTTAATTTTATGGGACCTTTTGAGGTTTTTGAGTAGGTGGGGAAAGTGTATCACCATTTATCAAGTCCTACATTATTGAAATCAATAAATAATGTGTTCCATGTATTGTAGCAAAAAAGTATATTTGGATCCATTTTATGTTCTAAGATGGATTGATCTTGATGTTGAACTTGATTTATCTATGATAGAGAATCCAGTTAGGTTATTTGATTATGAAAATAGGTTACATCGTGGGAGGATCATAAATTTGGATTACATTCTATGTAAACACAGTTTTCATACTTAGGAGACTTTGTAGAGTGATGTACTAATGAGAGAACAGTGGCCTTATCATTTTGACATGAGTACCTATTAACATGCTTTCTCCGGAGAAGAAGTTTCTATGGAGTGGTGGTTATAACATCATGTTTCTATTTTATGTTAGTAATAGACCCCTAATTTTAGTAATTATTTTGTTGGGTCTCATTTGGGTGTGATTCGAGTGAATAGTTGAAAACAAATTAGAATTTTATGGGCTATATAGGGTTGGCACACAATTTTCCAAAACCATGGTCCCACTCAAGGAGAAAAATTAAAACTAAAATATTGGGGATTTTAAAAATATTATAATGGTTTGAAAACCATGAAACCACCAAGTGGAAATCCTGTATACCACAAGAGGGGAACACAGTTAGGGAACACAGTTTGACAAACCGTGTAGCCCTACATATCTAACCGTGTGTGCTGGATTTTTTATTTAAAAGTCATTTTAAAATTTATTGGACCCCTATATGAACCCCCAATCGGCCCTAACTTAGGACTGGTTAAATTTGAAGGACTTCAAGAATCCCATGATCCATTTTTGTCTCCTCTATAACCCTTCCAAAGAGGATAAAATCATCATTAAAATAATTCTATTCCTATATAGTAAAAGATCCTCTCCGTTTCTTTTTCTCCCGACCTCAATTTATTTTCTCCTTAGGTTTTTATATCATCTTATTTTTTTATGGATATAAAATCATTTCATTTAGATATTTATTATATATTATATCTCTATATCTCTATTCTCATTGTTATTCTTTTCCAATTCTCGCAGTAGGTGTTGGGTTTGTGTGATATCTGTGATAAAATTTAGTGGTCCCATAGATAGTTTCTATGCAATAGACCCTTTATTTTCTTTAATTAAATTAAATTTATTTAAATTTAATTATTCACACCCAATTTGATGAAAAAATGTATTTGAGCTGATTTGGAATGAATTTTTGGGGAAACCCCAAATTCTAATGAAATGTGAAATTGCCGTGTTATTTAGAAATTGATGGGACGTGTGAAATTGATAAATAAAATTAATTTTTGTAATAGTGTATTAAATTATTTTTATAAGAACCTATGATTGGTTTTATCTTCTAAATGTCATGAATTGATTAAAACCCACATTTTTATTTTTTAAATGGAAACTGGTATATTGGAATTGGAAAATGTGGAAATTTTATTTTAAACTGTTCTGAAATAATTTTCCCATTATTTAATTGTTATTTTATCACATTAGAGACTTGGTAGTTAGTTTTATTTTTGTAAAAAACATGCTAAGATGGAAATCTTGTAGACATGGATTCACTCTTCAATACACTAATATAAACCTACTTAATTGGATTTTATCCTTAGTGGGATGTTGATGGATCCTATTCTGACTAAGAGGGATGGATCTGTGTGCACATTATTGTGATCACTAATATGAGCGTGTGATGATATAATAACTAGAAACTATTATACCATCTGGTAGATGACCATATTTCTTGTTTTTATTATTTTATGGATATTAAATTGATAGGGGACTTCTTTATTCCTTCCATATAAATTTATATAATCTATTTAATATAAATTGTATTCTTAAGATATTGTTTGAAATGATTCCATTATATGATATGAAAATCATGTTTTATTTTAATGAAATTAAAATTCCATGATTGTTTAATATGAAATTGAAATCATTATTTGGTTTATTTAATATGTTATATTATTATGTTACACTTGGTAAAATCCTAATGATATTTTATCTCACCCTCAACCTTTTCCTTTAGGAATTTGTAGATTTCTTTCTTTTAGGTTCGAGAAAAGGGAAAACACCACTAGGAGGTGGTTGTTGTTATCAATTCATTGAGGTTTGGAATTTTGTGTCTTTTTAGACTTGGGTTGTTTATATTATTATTATGATACTTTTATAATGTACTTTTAGGTGTTTATATACCCTTTTGACTTATGGTATAATATCCTTTGGGAGTTTTCTTAGGGAATAATGTCATGTTTCTCTTTCTTCTTTTTTTTATGTGGTAAAACAATTCTCTATTTTATCTTGTATTATTCAAAGTGCTAGTCTCTAACCCATGGGTATCAAGAACACCATTCAATCCATGTCATGATTGAATCAGTTAATAGGGTACGAGGGTATATGAGATGGTTCACAATAGATTATATATATTATGAAAGATATAATAGATTTATAGGAATTATAATAATATGTTGATAATTAAAGAAGCAAGTAGAATGATTACCTCTTCATTTAGATACATCATTTTTATTGCACAACATGACTTCTTAGAGTGGTATTAGGGGAATAAAGTAAGATATATGATGAAGAAAAAAAATATAGGAATGAATTATGGTTGATTTTGAATGATATATAATTCAAAAACATTATGAATAATTAATGATAGTAGGGTCCCTTTTATAAGTTATGAAGATGATAATTTTAGAATTACTTACAATATTTAAGTATAATATACATCATAATCATATAATATTCAATTAAGAAACCCAAAATCAAAATATATGATGTTATATGGTTGAAATAAACTCAAATAATCACATTTACACATGTTATGGATAAAATTTAATCCTTTTCTAATTGTAAAACCACTTTAAAATCAATTTAACCATAATCGTAATAACACAAGATTTTAAAATGATAACATAAATATATATAAAAATAAGAGGGTCATTCTATAAAATTTTTGAAATTATGATCCTAAATATGAAATCTATTTTATTTTATTCATTTTATACAGGTGGTGGAAATTACTTTTAATACAAGAATATAAAATACCAAAAAAATAGTTTCAAGGAAAATAATTTATTTTAGAATAAAAAAAATTACATTTAAATCAAGAAAAAATAAGGTTTCATTTTGTTTTTTGTTATTTTAATAAATAACTTATCTTTTTTTTAGAATTTGGATGATTCCATAAAAAAATGTAACCTTCCAACCATACCATTAAAATAAATGACCCAAAAATAGTTTTCCATTTGAATAAAATAAAACTTATGATCAAAAAATTCAAAATTGGGTTCCCAAATTCAAAATAACATTTGACAAGATTTATGTTTCTCCCTAATAATATCTTTGGTTGAACCAATGTTTTGAAAATTTATTAATTCATAGTTAAGTTATATTAATTTCATAAAACTGACACTATTTAAAAAATAAGAATATTTCACTAATCACTCAATAAAAAAAGTTAACAAACATTAATCCAAATACTATAATGAAATACTTATTTTAAATATGTCATCCATTTTTCAAATAATTTTTATAAAGTGGAATAAATTAATTATAATATTCATGCATAAAATACAATGAAAAAAATTCTGAAGAAAATCTATTTTCGATGAAAAAAATATAATATTATTATTAATTTACTAATAACTATTTCATATTCCCTTGGAACATGTGTTTTTTATAGTAATCAATACTTATAGGTTGTTTACATTGAATTTATTTATGGAACTAGAAACATCCAATTGTTTTTTACCCAAAATAGCATGCTTTCCAAAGGTAGGCATTCATTAGGTTTTGAACTATGATACTTAATAACATACATTAGTTAAAAGGATTGGAGATTGGACTCATCACACCCTTTTGGGGGGAAATATTTCCAACTTCGGGACACTCTTTTAGATTTGAGATATGTTCATGAATCCTTATTAATTCACGAAGTATAACATATGTTTCCCTTGGAATTCTCAATCAATTATTATCATGTGTAAAATTCAGAATCATCTGTCTATATTCGAGGTTCTTCATTAATGGAGATATCCTTATGTATTTGAGGTTCTCCACCAATGTTATCCTCTTACATACTATTTAGAGATTCTTTTAACTATTATTACAATAACATTGGGTTTTAAACCACTCAGTGGGGGCACTCTAAAATTTATTATCATCTAGGGAGATGAATTTTTGTTTTGATATTGGGATCATACCCATAAATGGGCTACCTACAGATCCTTTTGAATATGAATCTCAACCCTCGTAGTTTGTTACCGATTAATGGAACCCATCATACCTTTTAAGGTCGTGTGATAAGTACATAACCATGTAGTTTAATGTCACGTGGTAAGGACATCTAAGAGGAAGGTTCTTAGTCAATTTTTTGGTGAGGGAATTACGTCTAAGAAGCCCAAGGAATCTAGAATGGATTATGAGATTCCAAAATGTATTAGACCTTATTGGGAATATGGACCAAGGAGAACATGGTTGATTTAGAGTATTGGGTTTGAACCGTATGTAGGCTTCCTATGTATCCCACTTGGATGGGAATTAAAACCCATGTAGTTAAATGTGTCTCACAGGGGTGTATGATCCTTTGAGGGAAATAGGTTAGGGATTACTCCTAAGGAAGATTTCTGGATTAAGGGATTTAGGGTTGGATTCCAGAAGAGGATATCCAGTGAGCTCAGTCCATGGGTGCATTATTATTTCATAACCCAATTATGGAGGGGATCTATATTCTCATAGTTTATAATATGAGGTCGATTGTGTGAATGTTGAGATCATCACAAATCTATAAGACCATGTGAGTCATCCTCGGTGTGAGAAATAAGAGGATGTGAAAGATTCAACCGACCCCACACATTCACTTCCACTTATTGAAGCAGGTTGACCTATGATGAATGAATCTGAGGCAACGATGGGAGAGGGTATAAAGAAATGAACACTTCAATGTGAAATTAAATAGAAGGTCATTGGATCCATATCTAAAGACTCAGGTCTTACTCAATGAGGGATTCCGTTTTAAGGATTGGTTGGGGATTCCTCCTAAGGAGGTTTCCAATTTTTAGTTTGTTTAGGGAATACTCTTAAGGAGGATTCACATTTTAGGTTTGGATGGGGATTACTCTTAAAGGGGATTCCTATTTGTGGATTGGTTGGGGAATAATCCTTAATAGGATACCCATTTTAGGATTGGTTGGGGCTTACTTTTAAGGAGGATTCCCATCTGAGGATTGGTTGGGGATTACTCCTAAAAAGGATGCCAATTTGTGATTTGACCAGGAATAGGGGTCAGGTGATGAGGTTTAAAGAGTTTCTTGAAGCTTTTATTGACTCGTGTTACTTGAAGAATATAGGAGGATAATTTCAACTTGTGAAATGAGAAATGAACCAAGGGGAGTAAGTCAAATCAAGGTATTTTAGTGAGTGTATAAGATCATCCTGAATCTTGGTATTCCTAAGGGTGAATTTTGGGTCGTATAAGGACAGACTTTAGAATTTCATTGAACTAGATTGAGAAGTTCATAGTGCGACTCACTATTTTTCATGGGGACTAATTATTTAAGTGAAGGAACCAGCCTGAAGGTATGGGACCATAGACATACAATGATGTTGAGTGGGGGTGATTAGGAATAACCCCCATAGTATGGATTAGCAGGGACACATAGGGGAACCACCTAGTTGGTCTATGATGGTGCTTTACCAAGGGAAATTTGAAGGTGATTAGGGTAGGTGCTTCGCCAAGGTGTGTCGCGTAGGTGCTCCGTGCAACTGCTCTACACAGATGCTCCATGCAGGTACTCTATGTAGGTGCTCAACGTAGGACTTTAGCTCATGTCCTTTATGTAGTTCTATGTTTTCTATACCCTTATGGTAATTTTAACCACTCCCCCTTTAATTCCCTATTCTCCCATGTTATGGTGAATTATTTAAGAGTTTTTTACAACCTGGTCAAAGGAACTACACAACAGGAACTTCAAGAGTTCTTACAACTTTTTCTACTTGTCAAAATGGGGATCCAAAATGACCTATTTATAGGGAAGGAGGGGACCTAATCAATGGGAGGTTCTCCGTGTTGTTCATCCATTTTGGTCATCGGTGTAGGTCTTCCTGGTATGTCCTTGACAAAGGTCCTCCACATATGTCCTCCACACAGTTCCTTCAAATCCCTTTATAAAATTTATCCTTATTCCAAGTGTGATAATGTTTTATCTGTAAGTTCTTTTGGGCTCCGTGACCAGTCAAATCAAAGATCTTGAAGAGATATAAAATTCTTGAGGTGGTGAATACACCATGTCTTCTCAGATGAAACTAGGAAATTTAAATTTAATCAATCGACACCATTTCATCATCGAACTTGGAAATCCACAACCAACTTTTTTAGGGGGATCTTTCCACTTATACCTAGTTTTGTAGAAGTCTTTTGGAAGATATAAATTCAAAATTCATCTTCTTCCTTCATGTTGAAATATATTTACTACTACATTACATTTTTTGTCAATGTTAAAATCATATCTTTAATTTTTTTGAGAAGTTCATGAAACAAATTCTATGGAGTCAACAAAATCCCCCTATGAAGTAGATTTGTTCAGAATGAAATGAATTTGTCTCTAAGGGAACTATAGAGAACATCGACATATTCCAAAAATCATTTAGCAAACATTTGATCTATATAATGTTTGGATGGATTTTAAAATTTTTCCTTAAGATATGGGTCTTAGTTAGCATAGTTTTACTATTTATTGGGTGGTGTGCACAACCATAAAAACTTTGTTTCGTTTGAATTTTTTTTATTTCATGATATTTCCTAAACCATACAGAATGTAGGTATAGTGAGGTTAGACTCAACTTTCTCTAGGGTTCCCTTTGAAGGATTTCAACATGGTGATAACTATGTCTCTTTTTTTAATGTTGTTTATTTTAAACCATGTTTGACTAATAATTCCAGTGTTTTAGGTTTAATATCATTTACCATGAATTTTCATATTAGAACCCAAACAAGGCTTTGATGGTAGGGAAGGTCTGGATATTTTTTGGATACTTCCAAGGGGAATCTTGAGTTATGATTTTTTTTGTTCACCAAATCTAAAATTGAAGTATAAAAATAGAGGAGTTATCTTCTAAGAACCAAGTTACTATTATTTGAAGAACCCATTATGGGGGATGTATTATGTAGTTCCAAAAAGGCCATGTGTTGCATAGCCAAACAATAGAATCCTTTTATGGACATACACATTATATAAGCGAATTTTATGCAAGGTCATTGTGGGCATGTACTACATAGTTAGGTAAAGGATCCCTTTAAGAATTATGACATTATACTAATGATAAAAAATGGGATTTAGGATTCTTATGTCTCAAGGCCATAGTGGATGGCTTAAAAAAGGAAATATATGAGAGAATAAATGAGCCATTTGTGCCAATATAGGCTATGGATTTGAAAAATAATTCCTAATTTTTTATATATATATGAAGAATGATTAAAATTGTTCAAAAAGGGAGATTTTTGATAATGCGATGTGAAGTTAAAAGTCATGCATCAAGGAAATTTGATGGATTTAATTTAAGGTCTTTAGATTTGACCAAATTATTACGAGTCTGCAATTTCTTGGTAATTTTTTCAGAAACGTACTTTCGTGTTCAGGTATGGAAAGGAAGAATTTTAAACGGTTCATTGGGAATTTTTGGATCCATAGAATGGTATGGGAAAAGGGCTAAATGCATTAAATGAAGTCTTTTCCAAGAACAGAGTTACCATTATTTGACAAACCCATTATGGGTGCTATATTATGCATGGCCAACTATGGCATATACTGCATTACCAAATAGTGGTATCTTTTGACTGACTGACCTGTAGTGTAGTAGACTTATGCAAGTCCAAATAGGGGAACATACTACATAGTCAAGAAAAATAGATATTGGGTATCAAACATTCTATATCTGAAAAACCTAGAATGTTTATAGAGATTTAGATTTTCCAAAGAACAGATTTTGTTTTATATAGAAAGGTACCTGAATACATATAGAGTATTTATAATCATGGTTTCCAATGAAAAATAGGAATTGGTTCTCTACAAAGGTCTGTACCAAATGTAGAAAGTGGTTCATGTAGTTTTATGTTAGATGACTAGAACCAAAATATAATAGAAACAGTAGATTATTTGTTGTCAAATGATCCAAGGTTATTTCAATATGCTTTGAACAAATAGAGAGGTAAAATGTGGAAACCATGGTCTTTGAGGTTTTCAGATTGAGAGAATGGAAATAGGAAAAATATACAATGGATGGCCTCTTTAAGATATGGATTCTTGTATATTTTCATCAATGTTTTAAGGGGATAGAAGATGATTTTACCAAGAATAAAGTTACTGTTGTTTGAAAAAACCCTTTATGGGGGGTGTATTATGTAGGGAAAACTGGGGAATATTTTTCATAGAACAACAATGGTATCTTTTGACAGATAGTCATGTAATGTAGGTGACTTGTAAAAAGCCACCTTGGGGCACATACTGCATTGTCGGGCAGAAAAGAGTTCTCAGATATCAGAGACACTCCCACTAGAAACCAAATAGAGATTATGATGATCTGAAAGTATTCAAGAATAAGAGTATAAAATAATAAATGGTTGGTGGTCAATGCATAGGATAAATATTTAAATCAATATTTACATGATTTTGGAGTCTCTATACAATGATCTAACTCAATGTATAATGGGAATAAATTTTGTTATGTTGATGGGTTTTCTAAGGAGAGGACCCATAATAAAGACTCCCAAATAGATTGTTAATTATATGTGGAATAGAGGTAAAAATTTATCCCGTGGATAGGACTAGGTTACAAGGACTAGTTTTAACTATGTATCATAATGGGATGAGAATCAGACCATACATAGTTCTTTGGGTACTTTGTAGTTTAATGTCGTGAAGCGATGACATTATGTTGTGCAGTTTAGAGTCTTTCAATGAGGACATTAAGTTATTATTATGTGAAAAAGAATATTTTGGTTGGACCAAATAATTGATCCAATGTGTTACTACGTATCTTTTTGAAACAAGAATCATGTCATACGTAATTTTTATGGTTATTCCCCATATCAATCGCATTTTGACATGGGGAAGAGGTATTTTTTGTTGTATATGGGACAATGATTGGAGATCTATGTGTCTACATTTATCCCATTATTCTGATAATAAATCTAAAAGATGTTCTTGAGAAAATCGTTCGCCACACGAAATGAGTTTTATGTGAGGGGCTGGGGATTCTTGCACATTCCATAATAATAGTTAAACTTAAGACACAAGATGGTATGAAGATAAAACTATAAATTCTAGAAGAGTAATCTATATAGATTTGGTTCATATACAGGAAGAAAAAGGTAAATAAATTTATTTATAGTTGTGGATAGGAACATGATAAGGGATCCAGGCATCTCTACATATCTCATTGGAATGAGAATCAATCCATGCATAGTTCTTGAATTGAGTTTTCTATGCAGATCTGATTCAAGAATAGGGAGAAATGGTAACTCATATGCCACTAAGGTGAAGCAATGATGTGAGTGATTCTTGTGCATGGAAGCTACTTATTTTTTTAAAGAACAATAAAAAATACCAATTTAGGGTATCTTAGGGGATTTCTTAACGTCAAAGGAAAAAGATATTAACCATATAGTTTAATTTCATGTAGTGAGGAAAAATTTTGTCATGCAGTTTAATGTTGTGAGAGAAGGACAATGATTATACACATTTTAATGTCGAACGACAAGGAAGAATATAGTTGTCATGTAGTTTAATGTCTTAAAACTAGGATATTACTCTTAGTGATTACACAAAGTACTTCGTCAGTAATCTTTCATTGGTTGAAGTTGTCATAAGTTCCCCATCCATTGATATTAGGGAATAAGCTCCATTAGATTATACCTTATGTATGGAATAAGGACCTTTTCAGTTTGGCTCAATATTTGGAGTCTTCTTTGATGGTATCATTGGAGTCCTATGGACTAATACCAATTTTACATGAATAAATGAGTGGAGCTGATTTTTTTTGTTGAAAACTCATGCTATTCTGTTCTGATAGACTTCCAAATGATGAAAAGTATGCAATATATTTCCTTTAATCATTCCAGCTCATCAAATAATTTATGAGACTACTCATTTGTAGATAACTGATCAAAATGGAAACCTAGAGTGAAGTTAATTGAATTTCAATATCAAAAAATGATTCTGTTCCATACACCAATGAGTATGGAGTTTCCCGAGTGGCAGTATGGGTAGTAGTATGATAATCCCATAAAACATGAAAAATTTTATCAGGACAATATTCATTATCTTTATCCACCATTTTCTAGAGTATATTTGATAGGGACTTATTAAAAACCTCTATTTATCCATTGGCCACAACATGATAGGGATATTGATGGTTGGATGTGATATTGTGCTTCTTATATAACTTATTTTCCTAAAATGAATATAAATTAGTGTTTTTGTATGATAATATGGTATGAGGGACACCAAATATAGTAATAATATTTTCTTTGACAAATATAACAATTATTTTGGCCCCGAATTCATTGAGGGGTATTGCCTCAACCCATTTGGAGATGAAATCAGTAAAAGTAATAATATACATGAACTTTTTAACCGTAGCTATAGTATAAGGTCCTTCAAAATCCATTCCCCATGTATAAAATGGCCAAGAGTATTTAGTAGTATACAGAAACTCTAGGGGTTGATGAATGAATTTGGCATGCACTTTGTAGGGGTGAAAAATTTTGGTGAAATTTGTGAAATCTTGTGTCATTTAAGGAATTAAGTATCTAAGCCTTCAGAATTGATCAGAAATCGTATACCCACACTAGTGAGCATAATAATATCCTACATTTTCTTCTTTCATGCTAGCTGTAGTTTTTCTCCATCAATACATCTGAAGAGGACTCTATCAAAGCATCATTTTTATAGGATCTATTAGTGATTTTTGCTATCATGACGAGTAAAATTGTCCATTATTCACTGTACATGCTCTTTTTCACCTCTATCTGATGGATGTAATCCATTTTGATGATATTTTATGATAGGTGTCACCGATCCTGTAGTATGACCATATAGCTCGAAAATAGGGATGATTTCATTAATTTCCTCCTTTCTAAATTGAAAAAAGAAGGAAACACATGAAGATGGGAAATACTGATGATTTTATCATACTGATTTGATCTGCTATGGTTTTGGATGCATTATCCAATGCATGATCATGTGAATTTTTTCATCGCGAGACATTAGATAATGTTGGCTCTAAGGGAAATTCACCCATTAACCCTCGGGCGTAATCTTATGTAGGGATTAATTCTTCTTTTCTGATACTATAATATAAATTTATCTATTTTATTATTAATTTTGAGTCAAGTTTCACTTTTATGTGGTTCACTTGTACTTGGAGTTCCAATTCTAGGCCTTAGTGAGAGTTTGATATTCTACCTCCTTGTTGGCATCGCCTTCGGATAACAGAAAGGAATATGGAAACACTGCCTTTTATAAGGAGATAAGAACAATTCGTAACACAAATTTTTTGAGTTTTGGGTTTTCCATTATCTTCCCCATTGGACTTCTGGATGCACCACCAAAGTATATTTCCCATGTTTGGGGATTATCTTGAATAGAGAAGATTTCATCATCAAGAAGTTTAGTATTCAAAGATGTATATTCTACAGATGTGTGTTCAGCAGGGAAGTCTAGAAATGCTTGGCCTTTTATTTCTTTATAATGCACAAACTGGAAATCAAAATTATGAAAAATAATTACCCACTATTCCAAACATCCTATGAGCATAAGATTACTGAGGATAAAGTTTAAGGGGTTATTGTGAGATACCAAGTGAACCTCATGATGTCGTAGGAACTGCCTCATCTTGTGAACTGCAAATATTAATTCTAGGAATCACTTCTTGATACTTTAATATCGAGTCTCCATGTCAATCATGTTTCGATTGAGATAGTAAATCCAATTTTCATTCCCATCATCATTATTTTTTGCAAGGAAGGCACACAATGATCGTTCTAAAAGTTGTCCCATAGAGAATTAGTGGCCTTCCATAAACATGAGGAATAAATACTAGTGGACTCAAGAGATATTATTTGAGGGTATAAAATCCCTCTAGTCAGTGTTCGGTACATTAATAAGTAACTCAATTCTTCATTAATCTCGTGAAGGATAAACACTTTCCTGCCAAATTGCTTATAAAGAGGAAAATATAGGCCAAGTTTCATTTAAGTCCTCTTAATACCTTAAAATTTCGAGGATGTAGCATGACAAGAATTTTATTTTTCTTCTTTTGAACAACTTCGATGGCATGGTGGAGTACAAAAAAAAGAGAAATTTTCTTGAGGTTACCCTGAAAGCACATTTCAAAGGGTTAATCTTCAAATTATGTTGCTAATGTTTACTAAATATTTAATCCAAATTAGTCAGGTGATCAGAACATTGTCTGGATTTAACAACCAGATAATCCAAATACTATTTGACAAATTTTCCTAGGAAGGTTTTAAAGATATGATGCATGGTACATGGATACGTTGCACCAAAATTCATTAATCCAAAGGTCATTACCTAATAGAAAAATACTCCTTGAGGGGATCTAAAGTCTATAGAATACTCATCTTATGGGGCCATCCATATATTATTATACATAGAGTATCCATCCATGATGTAGAGAGCTTAGAAACTAGTCATTGTATTAATTAAGAGCTTAGTGATTGGAACCAAGAAGTAATCTTTGGAGAAAAGATTGTTAAGATCTCTAAAATCAATGAAAAATATGATTTCCCCATTCTTCTTTTTCACTAGGACAATGTCGTCCGACCATTTTGGATATTTTAAATCCCTAAAAATTTCATCTTTGATAATCTTTTTAACTTTATCTTCAATTTTAGATGTGTGAGTTGTGTGTGATATTCTTATTTCCTACTTAAATCCTCGATGCTCTTGTGGGAAACCTAAATGATGGGTAGCTATGTTTGTGTCAGGGCCTATAATTTCTATATAGTTCAAATAAAATACATACTTATTTCTCTTTATAAATGAAGTGTACATGTATTAATATTATGAGGTTATGACCGCACTAATCAGAGTGGGGCGTGGATCTTCATCTGTACCTAGATTTATTTCTCTGAGCTCATCCATAGTGGTGGAGACACCTACCAATAAATATGGAGGGACATCCTTAATAGATAATTTTTCTTCTTCCTCATGTGTCACTTCTTCTATTTCTACGTGAAGTGTAGGTGATGAAGACAAATGTTCAAAGATAGGGGAGGAGTCAGTATTTTGACATCCTGAAAAAAGGAAACAATTTCTAACCCTACTAATGATGAATGGTCTTCCTAGAGTATTGAAGAGAGAATTATGGGTTCAGAATCAACATCTATATTCTCCTATACTAACACGAAAACTTCTTCTAGCATGAATAATGAAGAAAAGACTTGATGATGTTAAATGGATGATATAAAGACATGTCTATTTTAGCATTCACCACTTCTTGTTAGATCAACAATTTCTACCATGCTATCAGGATCGATTTCAAAAACTGGCATTACAAAATTCACTAGACGAGTTCTTGGATTTACGTCCATCCTTTCAATTTCATTGATAGGCAACACATAATCTAAACTAATATGTTTCAATGGATTATCATTGATTTTTTTCCAAACCATTTATAGAATTGATTCTGGTTCTATCTTTTTCAATGGGATTTGTTCCCATTGTGTGATAGAACTCTACCTCGATAAAAAAATATTCGCACATTATGAACTAATCCTTGTCACCATGGAATGTAGCAACTTGAACATTGAGGCAATACTTGAGACATTGGTGGTATGAATAAGTAGTGACCGCATATTGATGTAACCAAGGACTTCCAAAAAGAATGTTGAAAGCTGTATCTTGACAGACAATCGTGAAATCTAAATTAGATATAAGATTCCCAACTGAGTTCTGAGTGAAATCTCATCTAGAGGTTTTTATTCATTCTTCTCACAACCTTACAACGTCATATTTGATGAAGATAAATTATATTTAGGGAGACCCAATCAATAAAGTGTAAATATGGGAATGAGGTTGACTCCTAAGACATTATCAATGAAGTCTCATCGGATTTCTGTATCATTGACCTTGCTAGATAAATACAAGGGCCTAATGTGTCTATATACAATATCATCCACATGTTGATCCATGAAAGGGATAACTGCATAAAATTATGCCGGATCATTCTCTATATGGTAAAACTCAACAACAATATCCTCAGTTTCAAACTCTTGAGGACTTGACAAAGCCTCAATAAGTGCTTCTCGAAATCTTTTGACAAGTTTAAAGCATCTAATATTTATAAATTGGCCAGTACATGGGCTATTGTTTTTCATAAAATAATACTTTTGGTCCAAAGTTATGTGTTTTTTAGAATGGATATGTGGTTTTTAGGTGATTTGGAGGTTGATGCTCCTGATATATATGTACCATGTGTCAGGGAAGAAACTAGAAATATTTATTCTCTTGGAAGATTATACTGACTAGGTCCATCTATCTGTTGATAGAGTGGTAGTATAGCCTCTAAACTATCTTCCAAGATAATCATGTTGGGGTTGATCGTATCATGTTTGGAAGAGTTACCTTGTTCTTGTTGAGCCTACAGAAGGTCTCTCCCACGAGGGTTTTCCACACAAATGGTTCAAGCAGTGGTATAGTTAAAATAACAACTGCTATCATATCCATGTATTCCCCTATATCCCTGACCATTAATTCTTCCCCTAATTCACCAATAAGGTATATGTAACTAAGGTTCATAACCGTAATCATAATTTACATAGGGGTATGTTATGTGGATAACATTAAGGAAACTGAAGATCAATTACTTATCAGATGGTGATTCTGTTTGATAGGTCAGTTCTTGGTGTGTTTTCTGGTGGGGTGGTGCTCGTAATTTTGAGACATTTGGCATGAACTCTGCAAATTTAAATTAAGACATTGTCCTTGACATGAGATCCACTTATCCTAACATCTCTTTATCTTTATAATAATGTCTCTTCATTGAGTATGGGCCTTTGAGGGAATTCTCTTTTTATGAAGATGGATTTTCTGTAGCGAAAGTGATATGAGGAACAGTTGGTTGTTTCAACTGTGTTGATAGAATTTAGTGAGTTCTGTTGAATGTTTTCCTTATCATACAATCGTCATACTTGTGTATATTTTTTCATTTTACTTCCTTCCATCTTCTTGCTTCATATAGATCGGTAGTAGTAAAAAATTTTACTCTAGCTAATGAACTTCGTAGTTTCACTTGTTTAGTGTATACCTTTTTTTGCATGATAACATTAAAAGAAACCCTCCTAGATGGGATTCTCCAAAATTTTATGAAAGGGTAAATAATTTGGAAGCTCTTAATATCCTTATTTAATCAGTTTATTCTCCCTTGGAAAGTGAATTAAATTGTTTTCTAAAGATTAAATGAAGTAACCAAGAACACGTTCATTCCAAAAAGAATATAAATTGTTCTTTAATTCTTAAAACTGTCTCTGCCTTTGATCTTTTTTATCATCTTGACAAGGTGTTCATTGCTGTTGTTCTTGGGATGTGGATCCCTTCGATATGATGAAGGTTTTTAAGTAGAATCGAGTAATGGTTCTTATTTGAGTGTGAATGTATAAGCTTCTACTTTCCCCGTTTTTCTTCTCAAATCTGATGGGATTACATGAGATTTATCATTAGTTTCAACAATGGAATCCTCCACTTATTGGGTTATTAAATCAAGATCTTGAAGCCCTCTTATGTATTTCACAACTATTAGTGTTGTGCATAACTCATCATGTATATTTTCCACAAAAAATTGGTAGGAACTCTTCTAGAGTGAGTTGTAGATTTAAGGACTTTTTAAACCTTTCCATCGAGCACTAAAATTTGAAACTCTTTCATATCCCTTTGTTTCTAATTAGTAAGATAAAAAATGTTGCCTTTAAAATTGTTAAAACTAATTGGAAAAGGAATTTCTAAAAAAGGTCTTCCCATACAGTAATTGATCGAGACTATAAACTTTTATTACAAATAAAGGCTAACCCCTGAAATGATTGCACATATAATCTGTGCATTATAGTTTTTTATTGTTTAGGGGTCCCCATCATGGGGTCACAGTGAGAAACAAAATGTGTTAAGTGCTGCTTCAGATCTCCCTAACCAATAATGATTAGAAATGTGGTATTCATGAATTTTGGTGGGGGAGGGGTCAGACCTACCCATTCAAGGTAAGATTTCTTTACTAGTTGTACTAGTGTGAGTAGTTATTCCATTACATTCAATATTTTCTAATTCCCCAATTGTATTCATAACCATTTGGGAAATATCTAGATGAGTGGGGAGCTGTATAAGTACAACTGTTAGAGCTTAAACTGGTGCGACTACTGAGAAAACAATTGGTGGTGGCGATGGTGGTATTTTTCTTGTGTATCCCATGGGGATAGGCCTATAAAGATGTGTTTGATCCTATTATGGATGTGTACCAAATGAAGGGAAATCATTATTCACATCTCTAGTTCCAATAAACCATCTTTCATGAGGATCTCCTATAGGGTGTCAAATATAAGGATCTGCTTGTGGTGCTTGTCTGGTAGGAATTCTGCTTTGGAGTAACAATCCATTGAGTCTTTTCAACTCCTTCATCTCTTACTCTTTCTGAGAAAATCCTTCTTCAAGAGAAATAGATTCATGTTCTCTAATAGAAAAGTGTGATATGATCTGAACTTTACCTTTTCCATTTTTATATGCCTTTCGAATAGGTGGGAGTTGGTTACTTGATGGAATACCTTGATTCTGGATAAGCCTTGGATCTTGGGTACACACACCTCCTTTATTTTCTTTAGTGTGTACAATATTATGAATAAGAACTTCATCCTACAACTCCCCTAAATTGGAATCATTTTATGAACAATCTACCAAAAATGGTATTAATGACATTCACTGACAGATAATGCATTGACGACATTCTGGGAGTGTCTTTGTAATATTATCCCCTTATGTGCCCTCCATGAGACTTTGTTCTCTTATACATTGATTTCTCTAGAACTTTTTGACATACAATAACCGGAAGGGAATTCATGGATAGTTCAGTTGTGTGTTAACTTTGCAATTTCTACCCTAATCAGAAGAAAACTAAATTCCATTGAGGAGGGTTTTTGGATGTGACAAAGCCACCAACCCTGTTGGCTGAGACTATTCTTGTTTTACTTCTTCAAACCATGGAACTTTTCTTTTTGAATTAAAAGGTTGGGTTAAAAAATCCCACATCCCTGGAGGTAGGGGTGGATCGTGAACTTTTTTGAATTATATTAGAACCACTGATATTCTAATTTTATGAATCCTAGTCTAAGAATTGGCTAGGTTTATTAACCGAAAATCACTTAAATCACCTATTTTGGAAGACTGTTGTGTTATCTCAGAAATTTTCACAATATTATGGCTGGAATCCTCCAAGAGGGAGGACTACTTAATGTTCTAAGATGCTTAAAGAAAATGTATCTCAAAATCTAGCTCTCTTTAGGACCTAAATTGGTGAAAACTGATTGAGTCGTGTTCTTTCTAAAAATTTCTTTGGTAATGAATAGAATTTCTTTATTGTAGCTGGCCTGGGTAAATAATATTTCATGAAACCACTTTCAGCAAGCTTTGCTGATTTTGGAGTGTAGTGAAATTCAATGCTCTGTGTGCATCCCATCCTATGATACGAACACCATATGCGGTTTCAGCAATCAAATGTCACAACCTCTTTAATGAATTAATACAGTCACATTGAAGATCCCCTTGTTTCTTCTATACCTTTGGATGTCAGGAAACCTGGAGAGATTCCAAGTATATTTGTAACTATAACCCTTTCATTACCTTAACATGACTTTGATATTCATCATATGGTAATAATTTGGCTTCTAGATGATAATTTTTTTTGTATATGTTGAGGAAAATATCATGAATGAAATATTTTTTCCATCAATTATGGAATTTCATATCGAGAGGTTACCAAAGGCCAAAACAAGACTTGAATTTTAACCTTAGCCAATTGTTTTATCATATTCAACATATCTTCCTTACCTTTTGATAGAGGTTTCCCATTTTGGTCTGACCAGAGTAGACGCTTCCCAATTGTTCTATCACAAATAAAATGAACAGTTATTTTTTCCTCTGCCATATTAAAAAGAAAATTATCCAAGGTAGGTTCAATGAGTGACCATCACCTTATGCTATCTTCTAGTTGAGAAAGTATTTAACCTGTTAGTAACATGGCATCAGATATAACTGGCCTTATTCTAGAACGTTCCTTCAGATAAGTGGGCTTTCTCATCACTACATTTTCAATTGGAGAATTATGTTGTCAATGTGAAACACTACAATGAAGAGAACTTTTATAGGGAATCCCATCATGGGAAAGGCCACCATGGTGGATTACAGGAAGAGATAAAACCTCTTACTCATTTTCCTTCTATACACATGGAGTGTTTCTATGGATCTCATCAAAAGATAAGTTCTCTATATTGAATGAATTGTCATGAATTAGGCCTTCAAGATGAAGTATCCTATGAAGAAATTTTGAATTACTGCAACTATTACCATAATTTGATAATGGGAGAGTAGGATCATGATTTGAAATAGATAAATATATGAGAGATTCAAGAACTCTAGCATTAATAGGATCCAGATCGTATATTGACTCTTGATTTTCTAACTGTTCTAGGAGAGACTTATTTTTAAATGATCTTTTACAAGTATTTGGGGCCACTTTCTGTGGGAAGTTGTTATTATGGGTATGTATATGTTACTTCCTTAGAGTAGACATCAGAATAGGTTAATTAACTCCAATTGAAAAGGGGGAGTATTCCCGATTAGGTTTTCCGAATGATATGGGGGAGTATGCCTCATAACCCTCATAGACTGGAACAATGGTATGTATATGATCCAATATGGAATGTTGATGAGTCATCCCAGGTACGGGGATTGGATTATGTGTCTATCCTTCTGGTACTTATGAAGTTTTCATTATTATATTCTATAAGGCTTCGTGAATATGGGTAGAGATTTGTGTCTTCCCTTTCGCATTTGTTAATATTTCTTTAGTGAATTCAGTAGTTGGAACATGAATATACATCCATTCCATATCTAGAGAAGGTGTATGTACCTGGTCATTTCTTCCCTTTCAATTCAGTGGATATTAATAGTACTCATGTGTAGGGGAGGATAATTGAGTCTGGCCCAGGTTTGTTATTCGAGCATTTTGACTAACTTCTACAGGTGCTGCCAAATTAGACTTTTGGAAATATTGATGGATGTTGGTAGGTGTATGATCCTGCTGGCTATTTTCCTCCAAGAATGGTAAACAAACATATTTCAATGCCAATAGACGAGACTTCTTGTAGGATTGGTGAGTGCACGCAGGTGTGTTTTCATGGTTACAAGTTGCCACCATATTTTATTGGGGGGCTTCCTTGAATGCAACTAGACAAGTATGATGGCTAAATAATAGTTTGTAAGAAGGTGTATGTGACTATGAATAGTACTCAACTAGATTTGAAAGGAGGTATTGGTTGGGTGCCACCAGAAGAGTCTGATGGTTGTAAAAATTAAGGCGGATGAGTGTATGTATTCGTTCATTGTTTTCTACCATGTTAGGTTTATGGACTTCTCTAGAGGGGGAAAAGGTAAGAACATGCTTCCTTTTGGTCGGGTGTTGTCCTCGATATTTTGTCTTTCATGTCTGGTTCTGAGGGACCTGGACCAGACAACCGAAGGCAGCACTCCCATCATGTAGGGGGTTCACTAGCACACGATTCTATTAGTGGTGATTTTTAGTGAAATCCCTCGGTAAGGACCCCTGTGTCTTCGATTTGAGATCATGAGTGACCAATTGATCCACCTTCCTATATTATGGGATGGACTAGTTATTGCGTTCCCAGGATAAGGACATGAAACAGTTGAAGATGGTGGTTGACACCATCTTTTTCTTGAACACCGGTCATCGCTGACTGGATGATTGAGGGTTGTTGCTAACTTGGGGCTCCTGTCGGGAATCCTCTAAGGTTGGGATAGTACCATGTTGATGATATTCCAAACTGATACATTGGAGACCCAGCATTTTAGATGTTTAGTTAGTGATTATGTTCTTCCAACAAATGAGGATCCAACTTCTACAGTATCCGGGGCATTCACGAGTGGAAACATGAGGGAGGCCATTTGGAATAAAGGGAGTTCTAAGAAAATTTGGGAAATACAAACAATAAAATCCATTAAAACATCATATTTTAGATGGGAACATGCATGATTGATTCCTTTGTCTGGACTTACTTTATCAATTGATAGGGGCCTGACAGATGGGTAACATTATCAACATGGTTAAGGATTCATGTCGGGTTCATCATTTTTTTATCTTCCCCCAGAACATGTGTTCTGGTTAAGAATCACTACTTTTGGGAGGTCTCCATTGGATTTATTTAAGAAACCAAAAACATCCAATGGGGTTTTATCCAAAAAATACCCTCTTTCCAAAGGCATATGTTCATTAGGTTTGGACCTATGATACTTGAGAACCTTCATTGGTCGAGAGGATGAGAGGTTAGACTCATCACACTCTTTTTGGGGGAATTATTTCTTACTCTAGGGATCTCTTATAGATTTGATATATTTTCATGAATCCTTATTAATTAACCAAGTATAACATAAGTTTCCCTTGTTATTTTCAATCAATTATTAGCATGTGTGAAATTCAGAATCATCCATATGTAATCAAGGTTCTTCATTAATGGATATATCTGTATGTATTTGAGGTTCTCTATAAATGATATCATCTTATATACTATTTAGAGATTATTTTAACTATTATTATGATAATACTTGTTTTTAAGACACTCATTGGGTTGCTCAAGAATTTATTATCGTCCAAGGAGATGAAATTTGTTTTTGATGTTGGGATCAAACCCATAAATGGGATACCTATGTATCCTTTTGAAAGGAATCATAACACTCGTTGTTCAGTGCCACTTAATGGGACACGTCATGCCTTTTAAGGTCATGTGATAAGTACCTAACCGTACAGTGTAGTGTCATGTGGTAAGGATATCTAAGCGGAAGGTTCTTATTCAAAGATTGGTGTGAGGCTTACGTCTAAGAAGCCTAAGGAAACTAGAAAAGATTATGAGCTTCCAAGTTGGGTTAGACCCTGTTAAGAATATGTCCTAGGGAGAACAGTGTTGATTTAGATTATTGGGATTGATCTTCAAGGGGCTTCCTACATATCCCGCTTGTATGGGAATAAAAGAACATGTAGTTCGATGAGTCTCGCATGGGTGTACAATACTTTGAGAGAAATACGTCAGGGATTACACTTAAGGAGGATTCCTGGATTATGGGAATTAGGGTGGGATTCTTAAAGAGGGTATCCCGTGAACTTGGGTGCTGGGTGAAGGCTTCTTATGTATCCCAATTATGATGGGAATAAAAGTTCTTGTAGTTTAAAAGATAAAGTGGATTGTGTGGATGTTGTGATCATCACATATATCTAATCCCATGTGAGTCATGATTGGTGTGAGAAACAAGATGATGTAAAAGATTCAATAAACCACACACTTTCTCTTACACTAGTATAAGAGGGTGGGCCCATGGTTGAAGAAGCCGAGACGATGGTGGGAGAGGGCGCATATCAGTGAACCCTTCACTGTGAAATGAAATTGATGGTCATTAGATCCATCCTGAAAGACTAGGGACTTATTCCAGTAGGTATTCACTTTTGAGGATTGGTTCAGGCTTAGTCCTATGGAGGATTCTAGTTATAGGATTAGTTGGGGATTAATCATAATGATTATTCACATTCTAGGTTTGGTTGTGGATTACTCCTAAAGGGGATGCCCATTTGAGGATAGGTTGGGGCTTACTCCTTAGGAGGATGCCCATTTTAGGTTTTGTTGGGGCTTACTCTTAAAGAGGATGCCCATTGGTGGATTGATTGGGGATTACTCTTAAAAAGGATTCCCATTTGTGATTCAACCATGAATTGGGGTTAGGTTATGAGGATTGAGGAGTTTATTTATGAGTTTATAAACTCATGTTACTCAGGGAATACATGGGGATAATTTCAAATCATGACATGAGAAATGAACCAAGAGGAGTAAGTCCACTCAAGGTATTTCAGTGAGTGTGGAAGATTATCCCAAATCATGGTATTCATGATCGTGGGAGTTGGTTTGTATGGGGATGCAATATAAAATTTCATTGACCCATATTGATAATTCTATGGTGAGACTCTACATTTTTAATGGGGCTCAGTGATGGAAGTGAAGGGACGAGATCGATGGCCATTAGTGATCCTAAGTGGGGGTAAATGGGAACAACTCCAATGGTATGGAGTAATGTGGTCGTGCAGGTGTGCCGACCAGTTGGGCCATGTTGGTGCTCTTCCAAGGTGTTTCATATATGGTGTTTTCTTAGGTTCTTGACGAAGGTGCGCTGCGTAGGTGCTCCATACAGGTGCTCTACGCAGGTGCTCCATGCATGCCATTGACATAGGTCTTTAGCATATCTCTATGTGTTCTAGACCCTGATGGGGAATTGAACCACTTTCCCCATTTAATTATCTATTAACTCATGCTTTGGAGAATTATTTGAGAGTTTTTGAGAACCTGGGAAAAGGAGATATACATTGAAGGCTTCAAGTTTTTTTTAAAGTTTTCTATATATCAAAATTTGGATCCCCAGGGTCCTATTTATTAGAAAAGAGGGGATCTTGTCAAAAGAAGGTTGTCTGTTTAGGTCATTCTCTTAGGTCATTGTTGTAGGTCTTTGGTGTATTTCCTCTGCGTAAGACCTTTGCGTAAAACCTTCACATAGATCCTTCAAATCCCATTATAAAATTTATCTGTCTTCTGAAATCCATAAATTTTTATCTGTAATTCTGTTTGGGTTTTTTGACTAGTAAAATCAATGATCTCAATGAGAAATAAACTTATTGATATGGTGAAGACACCAAGTCTTCTCAAGTGAAACTTGAAAATTGAAATTTAATCAATTGACACATTTTCATCATTTATCTTGGAAATCCATAGCCAACTTTTGAGGGGGGGTGGGGGGTGTTTCCAATTATCAATAATTTTGGAGAAGTATTTTGGAAGATAGAAATCCAGAATGAATCTTCTTCCATCATGGAGAACCTTATTTACTCATACATGACATTTTTGGTTTATGTGAGAATCGTATCCTTAATTTTTCAGAGAACTGAAGGAAACAAATTCTGTGGTGACAACAATAACAATAAATAAACTAATTTTAATATATTATATTTAATATATAATATAAAAATTTCATTAAAATAATTATTGTATATTTATTAATTTAATTTGTTATGAAAAATAATCATTGTGTGCATACAAATATTTTTTAGGAAAATATGTCTTTCAACCTTCAAATACTTTTATTTTAATTTCTATCAAATTGATAACCAATTAATTCATTTTAAACATGTCTAAAAAATAATTTTTCATAATTTAATTTTCCCTATTATTAACCTCTTATACCAATTATATAAGATAACTATCAAATTAAATAACAATACTTCAGTAACATATTGCATTTTATTTAAATTTGGTGTTGCGTTTAAAGAAATATATCAAATAAATTCAATTTATTTAATGAAAAATATATGAAAATATATCAGTTTGGTAAATTTTATCCCTTTAAATTTAATTTCACCCTTTAAATTCTGGTACATGAATGTAAAAAATAAGGATACTTCTTATTCATCACTTCCTCAGGTTCCAATGTAGCTTCCTCAAATTTCTGATTCATCTGAAGAAATTTTACTATGCACATAGTATTTTTACATAGGATATTATCTCTATGATCAATGATTTCTATTAGTTGTTATTCATAATAAATATCATGATCTAGTGGTATGAATTCCTAATTAAGTACATGGGGAGGATAATTTATGTAATTCCTCAAGAGATAGAATTAGAACACATCATGAACTTGAGAGGGATTCATTAGAAGCACTCAGAGATATGAAACCATCGTTATACAATAAATAATTTTGAGGAGACTAATATATCTAGTTATAAAATTTCTCTTCTTTACTAATATCATAACCATATTCCATGTATATATTCATAATATTACTCTAGAACTAACTTGAATCCCTATATCCCAATGATGATTGTCAGCATAATAATTCCATTGACTTTGAGCCTCTTTGATGTGCTGCTGAACGAATTTAAACTTCTCTACTATTTCCCCAGGTTGATCAATTCCTAATAGCTTTAATTCTCTCTATTAAACCCATCACATTGGATTTCATGACCTATATATATATATAACTTCATATGGATCCATCTAAATATTTGTGTGAAAGAAATTATTGTACAAAAATTCCACCAAAGGAAGGTGTTTATCCCAACCACCCTTGAAATGTATAGAAAAAGATCTCATCATGTATTTTTGGGTTTTTATTATTTTCTCATACTGTCCATCCATCTGAAGATTATTTTTTAATCAAAAGATTTATCTAGATAAGACGGAATAATTATCAAGATCTTTTAGGTAAACCTTGGATATCAATAAGATACTATAGAATTTGGTACTCTATTTAAATTTCCTACTTTTGTAATGTATATTTAGGAAATATGATCAATAGATAAATTTTCTATAATGAAAGTAAAATGTGGTAATTTTAGAAGGTGATCAACTACAACCCAAATAACACACTTCTATTTAATATTTTTAGGGAATTTTATGATGAAATCCATGGTGGAATTTTCCCATTTTTCATACTGGTATTGGTAATGGTTGTAACATTCCAGTTTACCTTCTTTTATTCTTCATGACTTATTAGAACACCATCAACTAAGATAAAAACTCAAATATATAACATTTTAGGTTATCCCATCAGAAAATTATATCAAATATCTATACAAATTCATACTTCTCGGATGAATCATGAATCATGAACTATGAGATTCATCTAATACCTCTTTCTTATGTCTCGTTTTATTGTGTCATATACATAGTTCAAAAACCTTATTATTCCATAACAATCAAGGTTTAACTTATGAATATTATCAAATAATTTTATAGCTCTATATCTTACTTTTACCCATCTTTAATCTTCATATGGATAGACGGTTGAACAATATTTTGAGAAATATAAAATTTCTACCATTCCGTCAATATTTTAGGGGTTTTTCTTTTTTAAATCAATAAATATTGTATCTTTTATAATCCTCATCATAGATAATAAATCATGATCTTTTTGACATAGAAAATCATCCTACATGTTTGATATATATAATATTGTAATTTATTGAGCATTAATAATCTTTAATTAAATCTAATAATATTATTTGGTTTATAATCGACACTTTATAGCTGAATATAAACATTAAAATTTTATGGTAAGTATATATATCACACCTTTACCTAAAAATATAATTCCTATATATAAACAAAAAAATTACCACTGAAAACTCCCAGTCAAATTTTGGGTAACTTTTCTCAAGAAATATCAATTGGAGTGAGGCATATACTATCACTATATAATTTTACATGAGAACACATCCTAATAACTTCTTCGATGCATCACTATAGATCACAATCCATTCTACGAAACAATGTAATATTTTTACATGTGTGTAGACTAACATTATTTTCATTTCCTTGATGTGTATTAATTATTCATCTAACCAATAGAACATAATTCCCTTTATTATTAACATGGTGAGTGGATTGTATATTCATGATAAATTCTTCAGAAATCATTGATAATAATTTTACAATTCAATAAAACTATGGACCTTAGTAATTATGGTTGGTCAGTTCCATTTCTAAATAAAATCAATCATTTAAGGATCCACTGAAATACCCTTCTTGATATTATGTAATCCAATAACGAATCTTTTGGTAACTATAATCCACACTTGCATAATTTAGAATATAATTTCTCCTTCCATAGGGTCTTAAACATAATCCTCAAATGATTTTCATGCTCTTCCTTTCTCTCTTAATATAGTTTAATATTATCTATAAATACTACAACAAATTGATCAAATTAATCTATAAAGACTATATTCATTATTTTTATGATTATCATAGGGGAATTAGTAATTCCAAATGGAATCACTATTAATTTATAGTTTCCATACCCTGTATGAATGTATCTCCTCAATATTTTACCACTTTTGAACCTTATTTGATCATATCCAAAAAGAAGTTTAATCTTGGAAAAGTTTTAATATCATCATAGTTGATTAAAAAATCATCAATTTGAGATAAATTATACTTATTCATGATCCTGATTTTCATATGTTCTCAAAAATAAATAGAGATTCGAATTTTTCAATATTTATTCTTAAAAAAGTATAGATAAACCACATAGTGACACACATGGATGAATTAATCCCTTATCAATATTCTATTGTATTTTCTTCTTAAATTCCTAAAACTAAATCTAGGCTATTTAATATAGATAATTTAAAATAGGTGCAGAACTTATTATGAGTTTTATAGAAAACTCAAATTCATTATTTATAGGAATTTTAGGGAAATCCTTTGAAATTACATCAACAAACACCCCTATAATAGGTATTTATTCTATGTTGAGTTTATCCCAAACTATATTGGGAAAATACCACTTATGAATTGGAATCAAGACCCATAAAATGTAAATAATTTACATTAGATGATTGTATTTATCCTCACACCAATAAATGATCAAAGGTTCATTTTCAATATGAAATGTGACTTCGCATCATAGGAAAATGATATGAGGTATATATAAATACATGCAATGAATTACCAAAATAGAATAAAATTTAACTAGAGGTTGAACCACCAAATTTATAGAAATAATATTCCCATAAAATTCAATTGAAAAATGATCATAATGTTGAGATGAGATCATAATAAAATAATGAGTTTTTACTACTAATTCAACATATATAATTTGAATATTCGATTTGATACCATTGTAAAATTATTTATATATAATAGGGTGGGTAGAAACATAATTAAATATGCCATTCTTTTCCCTAGAGCCTATGTTAAGTGTACTGTTCAAAAATTCATTATTGTAACCCACATCGAAAATAATGATCACATAAGATTTCTCTTTGTCCCTAGGATTAAGATGTTAATAACATAAATCATTTTCATTGACCCTTATATTAGATAACAAGTTAACATAATACCCATAATCCATTAATTTAAGACATTGGAGTTTGGGTGGTTCATTTTATGGAGAATTATCTCCATTCAAATCAGTAACTAACATATAACCATAACTTCAACATTAAAATTCCCGATGACCTTCCTTTCAACACATAAAACATTTACTTGTCCCATTTTTATAATTTCATCTACCTCTCTTTATACACTTCTGGAATAAAGGAATAATCATTTTCATCCCTCTGTGGTTTTTTTGTTATAATATTAATTCATTTTAATCATTATTTTCTTATCAAAACAATGATATTTTTTGGTTACCCAAATCCCCATTTAAATATTGATCATATCAAAACCATAATATTTTTGTTTTACCAAAGTCCACATTTATATATTGATAGAACATCAAAAAATTTCATAATAATTGTTGAAATCTATTATGGATAACACTATTCCAATACTTGGTTTTAAGTGACTAAATATAAAACCAATCTAATATAAATAATTAGTTATAATACAATAATCATACCTCACAAGTCCCATAATATTTGCCTCATTTTTAATAATGTATTCATCATAATTATTTTTTAACCAAATGAATTCCTACTCAATTTTTTTATAAATAATATGAGGAAAGTAATTATTAAAAAATAACAACATAAACTCATCCCACTATAGTGATTAAATTTATTCTAGTTGATTTGAGTTATTTATAATAGAACACCATTGATGTGAATCAAATTCCAAATGGAAATGATCCTCAATAACATTTTCATTCTCTGAGCACTAGAGAACAAAAAATATATTTTTGTGTAATTAATATATTTATCAATGATTAATAGATCAACAAAATAATAAAATGAGACTAGATGTTTCCTCATATAGAATTAAACGGTAATTTTTCCCTCCATTAATAATTTATATTCTCATCAGGATTCATTGGTTATGATAGTTTCCTAAGAATAATAATATTATTATTCATTCTAGATCCCATAAAATTATGTTTTTCAAGAGAGAAATAATTAAATTGTCTATAAAATTCATTGTTAACATAATTTTCATGGTTTCAACCATTGAATAATTCTATAAAACTTAATGTGTGAAACAATAATCATATTGATAAATCTTAAAATCATGAAAAATAATTCATAATATCTCAAAATCAGGACACCTTATTTTAAATATTTGTTGTCTTATGTTATCCTAGGTTTTACAAGGTCACTATCTATAAAAATACACATGAATGATTCATAAATAAAAATTTAATTGGCCAAATAATATTCCTTTGGAGTTTCTAACTAGGTGTTTATTCATCGACATATTCATCATGTATTGATGAAAATTGATTTAATACCTAATCTATCATTTTCAGAGTTCTTAAACTTAGGTGCATTTCTACCATAACTCCATCCACATTGTAGTATCTATAATGAGATTTATTTTCTAGGAAAATCATAAATTCTCAAATTTACCAAAAAATACTGATATTATCCTGTACATAGACTTTTATTAAGAGTTTTCATTAAATTTATCTAAACCCAATATCTAAAATAAATAAATTCCACATTGATACTGATGGAGGTGACCCAAACATTACATATGTAAATATTATAACATTTTAGATGAATATTCAAAACATATCATAAGAATACATTCCCCAGAACCCTAATGGTCTAGAATATTCAAAGAATATATACATAATTATAAAATTTTGTGAATGATATTCAAAATCTCTAACAATTTTTTTCTCGCATAGTACATATAGTGACCCAGGATTAACATACATGGATATTACATCATTTTAGATGAATATTCAGTACATTACAA
Source organism: Viscum album (assembly GCA_963277665.1). NCBI lineage: Eukaryota > Viridiplantae > Streptophyta > Magnoliopsida > Santalales > Viscaceae > Viscum > Viscum album. The sequence continues at coordinate 284,854,029 of OY728129.1, forward strand.
AAATACATATGAAAGGGCCATAATATATTAATGTCTTTGGAAACATGGTAATGAAAATATTCTATCCTAGTGAAAGATCATCAACATCTCCCATAAAGATCTCCACAATTAGAACTTTTACCTAAAACCTTTATTCATAACCTGGAGAAAAGAAACATAAGAAAGGGGTGAGCTCAAATGCTCAGTAAGGGTAAAAAAGGGAGACATGTAAGAATAAACATGATCATAATGGTATGATAATGTGATCATGAATATAAAAGATCATAAAATTCATATAAAACCTCCAAAAGATAAATCATGGAATAAATAATGGAAGATTATAAGACTTGAATTATAAAGAAAAAAGAATATAATCCATGAAATCATAACATAGGAGTAAGACAAGGAATTATGGCATACATAAACATGTGATACCATTTCCTGTAAGTTATGAAACATTTCTAGAACATATCAGGGAACTTCATTGGAATTTCATCCACTAAGAGGAACACACCACCATCCCCAGTCACAGTTATTTCATTATAAGGGATCGAGTTTCCCCATCTTCTAATAATGGATTGGGTTTCCCCATCTTCCATCATCAGGGTGACTACACCTACTAGGCAGGACAAACTACCATTCCTAGTGGAAATCGTTTCTTTTTATGGGATCTAGTTTCCCCATCTTTCCATAGTTGATAAAGACTATTAACTTTATTCCCATCATTATATTATGAGATATAAATCATTACCCAATGTATTAGATGGAGATATAGGTGCCACACGTCTCATAATGAAATCATACATACATGTTACACATGATCATAAAAAACACATAACATATCATAACCCATGAAATGAAATCGATTACATAACATGTAAACATATCGTAAAATGTGAAAATAGGTATGTTTCATAATCATTTCATCATACAGAAAACCTGTGAAAAGAATTAGGTTCTAAAAGCATATAACCTGTGAAATTGAAAAAGGATTCATTAAAATATAAGACATTAAAGAGAAATGGGTTTCTTAAATACTGTGACATTGAGGATAACTCATTCATAGAAATAATATTAATGTAACCAATAATTCACTTCCTATAAGGTATGTGTAAAATCAATAGGTTTCATCCTAGATGGAAAATAATTTTGGAAATATCCTATAAATATTTTCTTGAGGAAAATATCCTTCCTTGTTTTAAAAAGAGATTTTTAATACATAATACCATTTAAAAATAGTGTTCTTAGAAAATAATGTGGAATATTATAAAGAATACATGAAATAATTTTGAAAACATTTTTCCTTGAAAACATTTAAAACAAGCCTCAAAACATTTTTAAAATCATTTTCATTTAGAATACTTAAAATCTTTTAAAGAAATCATAAAAATGTCTGAAAGCCCATTTCATTGAAAATACATTGAAAAAATATAAGGAAATATTGAAACAGTATTGAAAATCACGTTTCTTGAAAACTAAAAAAAGAATCTTGAAAACATTTTTAAATCCATTTCATTGAAAACACTGTGAAAACGTGTAACTAAGACTTGTTTTTTTTAAAAAAAAATTTCCTAAAAATATATATAAGAATTTTCAAAGCCTTCTAAAAACAAATTTTCTTTGAAAATTACTTTTAAATTTTTTTTCTAAGATATTGAAATTTTTAATAATGGAAACGGAGTTTTGAAGAAATGATGATGGGTAAATCTGTATATGTCGTATGAGGTCGAAAGAATGTTCCTTTAACATGGTAAATGGTTGAAATATACCTTTTTTAGAAAATGAAAAAAATATTCCCTTAAAGATATTGGTAAATGATAAAAATGTTAAAAATTTCTTTTAGATTTAATAGGATAGTGGTATAATATTCTTGGAAACTCTTTTTAGAAAACATAGATTTTTTACTGAAGATATGATAAAATTGGGCTTTCGTAAAAACAATTTCTTAACTATCTTATGTACCAAAGAAAAGAAATTGTACCAATACATGATTATATCAGGAAATAATAGATGATAAGGAAACTCATGAATTTTATTGACATATGGATCACAATATCTCATCAAAGTAAGTAATAAAATAAACAATATCTAAAAGAGATGATATTATCTCAATAAACTCTTATATATCAGTAACATGGGATCTTACTCTCCATAAAAAAAATTACCTAAAGATTAATATATAATTAAAATACATATATTTATTATATAACATGTTAAATTTATGTATATACACCTCAAATAAGTGTTTAGGTTCATAAAAAACATGAATCTCAAAGAAGAAAAATTGAGACAAAACCATTTTACCATTTTGGTAACTTTTGAAAGCTAAACCTCATGGAAGAAGGATCATAAAATGTAAATTTAAATAACCAAAATTTTATTTATAGGATTCATATAATAAAATCAAGGGTATTATATACACCACACAAAAGGAAATAGTGTCAAACATAGCTTGCCTCTCACAGAAATTAAAAGTGAGATGAAATCCCCTAACCTTGTGTCTTTACTCTCTCCATACTCATACAAGATTCCTGTATAATAAATATAAGTTTATTATAACTCTTTTAAATAAGTATATTATTAAATATATTACCATATATTCTTTTATTATGACTTCATATTACCATCTTTTTAATGATCCTTTGTCAAGGATTCACATCGCGTAATATTCTATTTGTTCATCATATGTGTCTTAATTAGTTATATCATTGGTCGTTATACTTATATGATGATTAAAGAGTGTATATAATGATATAAATATCAGGTATTTATTTTATAGGTATATTATAATAATTTATATCATATATACATATTAAATGGAATACACTGTTAATGGAGATGGTAAGTCGTAAATACGCATGAATGTTGTTTCCGTTTTTTATTACCGTATTGAAAGAAAGTATGTAAATGGAATCTGTTTATATATTTATATATATACATATATAATTATTAAATTATAATTAATATATTATATATATCATATAATTTTATTAAACACATCCTTAATACATTCTCTGTGGTGTGTGAATAAATCACATCGCTTTGAGGGGGTGGTTGTCCACACTTCCTCAAACGAGATTATCGTATTAACAAAAAATGTAAGTTAAACATATGTGTGTTTTAAAAGGAATAAATAAGTTTAAATACATATTTAATATAATATATTACATATATAAATAGATTTTTTTTAATAATTGCCATCATGATTGTTGGTAAAGGATAAATGAACAATCATCATTTCATGAGGCCGTAGTTTGCAGTACACTAAAACAATATGTTCAACATCCATTAGATGGATGTGTGTATAACTTTAGGTTATAAAAACCTCATAAAAACATCTTAGTATATTAATGATACTATTTTTTCACACAATAAGGGAATAAATACAGTGGAGGCGATGGAGAAAGAAAATAAAGGAAATGAGCTTGAGAGAAGACATTACTTCTTAATCAGGTAACTCATTTTGGTTTGTGCCAAAGGGCTTACTTGGGAGGGTTTATAATAAGAGGTAGGCTTCATTGTTTAATTTAATATTTTTTTGAGGAAATTTGGGATGTTATTAGCTGATCTTTATAGGCTTTAGATTTGTGAGGAATGGGTATAAGTGGTGGCTTTTTATAGGGAAGGAAATGGACTCGCATGGAATTTTCAGAAATAAATTAGGTATGAACATGTTATTACCTAAAAAACTCTTAAAAACCCAAAAAACTTAATAATGGAATTTTTATGGAATAACTATGTATATACAATGGGTTTTGGAAAAGTTTTTAGGTCATTTGGGCCCTTAATTGTAGGATTTAGTCCTTAATTAAGCTTAATTTGCTGTTAATTGTTCTGATTAATTTTAATAACTTGTACCAATAATTTTGGTCAAAAATTAACATGGTCTCATTAGGATATAAATATTTGAATTAATTAAATGGTGTATGTAATATTTTTGAAATTCACTACATAGAGGCATCAAAATTAAGATTATTGTTAATCCCGCAGATGGGTCGAAATAATTGAGTTTTAAAGTAAGGAAAAGTTCAAAAGTTTATTAACATTTTATATTTAGTTTCAAAGTAAAATTAATCCTATTTTATTAATAGATTTAATATTCTTATAATATGGCCTAAAAATAATTTATAATATCATTTACAATTAATAAATAATGAGACAGAAATATGTTTTTAACTATAATGCAGTATTTTTCACTTTTCATAAAAAAATTAAGTTCCTCAGAAAAATAACAAAAATTAACACTAGGATCATTAAACATTATGAATTAAAAAATGAAGTTTATTTTATCTAATTCATGCCCGAAATATTTTTAAAAATACTTCCATTATTAAAAGTAGTTCATTTGAGAAAATGATGTTTTTAAACATAAAAAGGACTTTACCAAAAATCAAATCTTTTATTATCAGTATGTTTTATTTATAAAAAAAATTATAAAAATATTTAAAAATTAGTTATTACTATTCATATAACTACCTTTAACCACAATGTTATAATTATCTTATTTAAATAATTAAAACAATAAAAACATATATTTCATAGAAACTCATTATTGTGTATATCACAAACCAACTCTGTGTTATGTGCATCATATTCCAAGTCGGTGTTGCATGTAATGTACACCGAGTGGGTTTTGTGTGGAATGTTTGAAAAGTAAATTACATGTGAAATAAATTTTTGTCTTATTTCATTTCAATATATAAATTTAAATTAAAATTTATTTGAAAAAAAAAATCCATAAAAACTCAGGGTGTTACATTCAACCCCCCTTAAAATGAATTTCACCCTCAAAATTCATCTGGGTTATCAAAGGTTTAATACTTGTAATACTCATTCATAGAAACCCACATCGTAAAAATATATACGATAAATTCCCTAAAAAGGAAATATGAAACCATAATTGGTACCAAAAGTAACATATAACTTAGTTTCCACACAGGAGAACATTGGTTAGGATTGAAAATTGGACATAGAGGGAAAATGTAAATATTTATAGATAGTGATTCAAATAATCAATCACAAAAAAGCGAATGATCAAAAGAAAGTTGAGTTCCTCAAATTTTTAAATCTTTGATGATTCCATAAGATATTGTTTTAACATAATTTAATGTATGAGGACAACATTTTTTTATATCACTTTCAGAATGTTGATTAATTCATGATAAAATTCTATAAAAAAAATTACATTATTGGGTTGTGCTTTGAAAAAATTCCAATGCATCCATTACCATGTGGAATGAATTTCCAAAAATTAACTTTGTTGAATAAAGCACTAATATATGATTTTAACGGATCTTAAGACCCATAAAAGAATAAAAATTCTAACTATTTGCCTCTTAAAAAATCAACTTTCATTAAAAATAAAACATAACACTACTGATTTATCATAAATATTTATTCATCAAAAAATAATTATTCATTAACTAGGTAATCACATAGGACAATGGTAGGCATGAAACCCTTATCGTCCTCCAATCATGGTTTCAAGACCCATGACCTTTCCGAACTTGATTTGTTGTCACCCAACATACATGATTTCCTTTTTTAAAATATATAATATATACAACCTTGAAATAAGGTTAATCACTAATTAGCCTTTTAACCAAGGTTTCCAACACAAAATCAGTGTATAAATACTTCCTCTGATGATAAACGTAAACTTTTCATGAATGAATAACCTTATAACCCTTCTCAAAGGTGAAAATCCAAAAAATTAAAAGACAGTCACAAAATCAGATTAACACTAATTCCCTTGTATATCACAAATTAGTTCTTGGTAGTCACATTCCAAACATGTCAATAACCTCATCATATATTATCTTGAAACATGGTAATAACTTTAATTACCATAAATCCATTTGGAAAACATGCATGCTTCATTGTTGCAATGATTACAGGATACATACCATAAATTAAAGAAGTTTAAACTTCACCCTTGATGACATAGAACATTTGTTCAATAATCCATTCTAGGGAAATCTGCACTATCTAATTTACTTATTCATAACTAGTTTATCATTATCCAAAAATCATTATCATAGCATCATACATTAATTAAGGATTACCTTCCCTTAATAAAAATATCCCATTTCAATGAAATCACTTTTCTAGTCTATCATAACAATTCAACATATTCTTTTAAATCCTTAAAAAAACATATAATAAATTATCCATACATAATTAACCATTCTTAATTTTGGAATCTAAATACATAAATACATTGATCCTTCAACTTTAATCTTTGTAATGGAATATGTCCTAACATGGTTTTGAAGTATATCCTTAGATCGTGGAATTTGTTTGGATAATTCCCATGTTCTAAAGAGATAATACATTGAAATCCATGACAAATAATTATTCTATGACCCATTTTCCCACAAAAATTAAATCTTCCCCTCCATTTTATGTATTCCTCAAGGTTCTTCATCCCTTGTTCTTGACATGCATGAAGTTGAATCTTTTTTTATCTCTATGTTTCTAACCTTGAAATTGCATCTTTCTCTTTTTTTGACTCTTTGAAATATCCCCATATATAACATATTTGATCGTATACCATGATATTTGATTTAGAATACTCACAATATCTTTTTATATACTGATCATCTCATTTGAGTACTCATCAAGAAATATTCCATGACTCTAAAAACTAATCCAGTTTCTTTTGGTTCATTCCACTGACTAAAACTATAATAATAGTGGGAGAAGTACATATATCATCATAGAAAACCACATAGTCATCAAATGAATAACTTATAGGATGTATAAATTATGAATATTTCTATAATCTATTACATTGTATGTCATGACCCATCCTTGGGGCCTGTGTTGTGACTACCCCAAGCCTACCTTTCATAGTCCAGGGGCTTGCGACTACCACCAAAGGTGTAAATCCCGATAAAAAGGCAAATCGTTGCCTTTATAAAAGTAAAAAAACACAACAAAGTACGCAATAGAAGAAATCACCAAGTAAATCTGAGTATAAAATAATGTGCTGAAAAGTAAACGGGCTAGTATACAAACCCAACTATAAATTACAGTACAACTGAAAGGCCAAAAAAACTGTAGTAATGTAAAAGAACAACCACTGAGTCGTCCTCTGGTAATCCCACCTGAAGGGTGGGTATAGATGGCCTCATCAGCACCTCATGTTCAGCTGTCCACTCCGTGTACATCTCGCCAAGTGGTCGACCTCCAGGTACCGTCTAGCTACACAAGCCTCCACCTCGATCAGTGATGTTCGTCGTCTACATCCAACACATCGTAGTGCAGGCATAGCCCGTGTAGGGGTGAGTATATGATACTTAGTAGGGACCCAGAGACCCCTGAAGGACACCCAGAATCCAAGAAGGATAAACCACGTAAGAAAGATACAATCACGAAGTATCAACCAACACAACTTAGGTATATTCCCACACATATACCTAAGTTATCAATCACAGTTCGGCTCCAACCCTCGAGCCCAAGCACAACCCAGTCCACACATAAAAGTAAGTCAATCACATCGATGATAATTATTGAAAGTCAAGACTCAGCTCATGTAGGTATACATATTTTGTATAGAGATAGAGATGATCATATGTAGTCACTAATTCATCTAAGTTGTCGGACCCACGTAGGATACTAGACCAGCTAAGCTGTCCGACCCACCTAGGAGACAAGACCAGCTACTCTGTCAGACCCACTCTAGATACTAGTACAAAAGATAAACTGTTAGACCCACTTAGGATACAAGTATAGTAGTCATCGTTGTCGAACCCATGGAGGATTCTAGTATAGTTGTCATCATCGTCGAACCCATGGAGGATTCAAGTACGGTAGTCGTCGGATTCGTAGCCAGCTCTAGGGTTCCGGCACACAACACACTCGATTCTGGGAGGGTCCGATCCTCAAGCCAAGGGTTCGATACATCAACTATCACGATGTCCAAAGTTGATGTATCTCGAAGTTCCATCTCATCAAAAGAAAACCAATACGACAGAAGACGTGTCAATCAGATGCTCGGTCTGAGAGATATTGGCCTTTTCGTTCTCGGGGCCCGGTTGGAATTACGCTCATTCCAAACCCGGCTATTTTCCAAAGCCATACAAAAATCAAGTAGAGTATTTCAAAAGGACCGTCTCGTCACTAGGATCCTAGTTCCATAGACGGCACATTGATTAGATGTGCAGAATTAAAGTTATTCACGTTTAAGTGAAACGGGCCCGGCCCGTCAAGCCCGGTGGGCTGGCGGGTCGGCCAATTCTGACTCGGCGGGTAAAACTAGGCTAAGTGGTCGCTCCGTCCCAGTAATGCATGACCCATCCTGGTGGGGCATGGCCTAGCCTGTGGCAGTTATCCCGGCCTGACTCGGCGTGGCTCGGCCAGGTGGTCAAGCCGGTGCGGGGGGGGGGGGGGGGGGGGTGACTCCCCGACTTCCAAAACCTGCATCGTCGCCCTCATATCCAGCTGGCCGAAACCGGTCGGTATTTCTAGCATCAGCGGCCCGCATGGTGGGGCCATTGTCCTCTCGCGCGGCACCTGCAGGTGTTTCGGCCTCCTACAACCCGGCCGACTGATGAGCCGACCAGTTTTCCTGCCGATGCGGCCCGCGGAGCGCGGGCTACGATCCTCCACAGCGCGGTGCCACGGTTCCACCATCCCGGCTAGCCTGTTCTTTTTCGGCCGAGCGGCCCGCAGTTGTGAGCTTCGGTTCTTCTCTATGCGACCAGCACACAGCCGCCACTTCCTCTTGTCGGCATCGCCTTCGATTTTCACCGCCTAAATAAATATTCAAGTATCATCGGAGGGTCGTTGAGCCGTGTTTGTTCGGCCCATGCCCTCTGCGTTAGGCGATATCATTCGGCCGAAGACAAATCGAAAATTCACCAAAGATGGGAAATAATTTCATTCACTTAAAATTATATCAACTCCCTACCTCTATAATTGATGTCGCACGTCGTCGAGCCGCAGAAGACGAGCGTCGCGGTAGTCGGGCATCGCGGAAGAAAACATCGCGGAGAACGGTGTCATCCTATCAATGTTGGAAGTCGTTGTCATAGATGACATTCCTCCTGAGTGGTGTCTTCTCCCTTTATTGAGAGAAATAAAAAAGGATGAAGGCATTCATCATGAGAGTCTCCTCACTTTCTTGCCGCGGTCATTGAGAGAATATCATTCCTCGCATTCTTCGTTGGTGAGGGATGAAGCTCTCCTCGAATTCTCCAAAGGCGTCGCCCCCAAATATATTCCAAGAAAATATTTTAGAAAGGATTCCCCAAATAAAATATAATTTCCATGCAATTCAAACCAATTCAAAAGAATTGTTTACCCACAATTTAATTAATGAAGTCATTAATTAATTGTATTGTCATACTTAATGTGAGGGAGGTGGAGAGTTTAAAATTCAAAAAGATAGGAGATTTCAAATTAAATGAAGGGGAGTAAATGGGGGTTTAAGGGAAGTTGAAAGGTTAGGGGCTCGTGTGGGCCCCACATCACATTATCCTCTCATGGGAGGTTATGTGGGTATGGGCCCCACCTCTAACTTCCACTTGTAGGAAATAACCACCAAAGATAAACAAAATTGTGTTAAAAAATTTTATGGATTTTTTTTTAAATCCCCAAAAATTAACTTCTCCACCTGAGAAAATGCAACTGCGGTAAATATCCCCTTAAGAGAATACCGAAGCTGCGAGTTCATCGGTTCCCTCATATTTCAATTCCGAGCACCAGTTCAAAATATAGAACAACCCGCACATACGTTTTCTAAATGTACCCAAAAAAATTTCTAAAATTGATTCTGGGCACATCGGGCCTCGGAATAAGGCACTGTTAGAAACCACGGACTCGTAAAATTCTAAAGTATTTAAGGGAAAAAATTTATAGAAATTTCAAGGTCTTTACATTACCCCAAAATCAGGGCTTTATGTCCCCATAAACCTACAACCGACTCTAGGGAAACAAATGAGGGTACTGAGCATGCATCTGAGACTCCCGCTCCCATATGCTCTCCTAGAGGTTCATGTGCTGCCAGTGAATGCGCACCAGAGGAATTAACCATCCACGTAGGACCTGCTCCTGTCGATCCTCAATCTCCACCGGAACCTCCGTGAATGTCACCCCGTCATCGATGTCCATCTCCCTGTGGTTTATTATGTGGGAAGGGTCATGCACGTATCTCCTCAGCTATGATACGTGAAAGAAGTCATGCACCTGGTGCAACTGAGGTGGAAGGGCCAGGAGGTATGCCACCTCGCCTACACTTATGATGACCTAGAAAAATCTGATGAAACACGGAGATAACTTGCCACCCTAGCCAAATCTTGGTATACCTCCTCGAGGTGAGACCCATAAGAAGACGTGGTCACCATCCTTGAACTCCAGTGGTCTCCGTCTCCTATCATCATAGGACTTCTGTCTGCTCTGTGCAATCTTCATCTGCTCCTAGATGATATGCACATTCTTCATCGTAGCCTAAACCTCCTCTGGTCCTTCAAGTGCAGACTCCCCTGGGTCAGTCCAGCACAGAGGCGATCTGCAAGGTCGGCCGTAAAGTGCCTCGTAAGGGGCCATCCTGATGGTGGAGTGGTAACTGTTGTTGTAAGAAAACTCCACCAAGGGTAAGTGATCCTCCCAGTTGCGAACAAAGTCGAGGACACATGCACGGAGCATGTCCTCGAGATTCTGAATGTTCCTCTCTATCTGGCCATCCGTCTGAGGATGGAAGGTGGTGCTCAGACTTAGTTGCATCGCAAAAGCCTCCTGTAACCCCTCCCATAGCTGGGAAGTGAATCAAGAATCTCGACCGGAAACTATAGATGATTGCACACCATGAAGCTGTACGATCTATTGAAGGTTGAGGCATCACAATCTCTCTACTGTGGCTTGCTCTCTGATCGGTAGGAAGTGGGCCAACTTGGTGAGTCGGTCTACGATCACCCAGATAGAGCCGTGCCCTCTGGATGTACATGGAAGCCCCATCACGAAATCCATGGATATCCCATCCCACTTCCACAATAGGACCTCTAAGGGTTGTACCAAGCCTGCAGGTACCTAGTGCTTTGCCTTAACTTGCTGAGAAGTGAGGCATCGTGATATAAACTCTGCTACAACCTTCTTCATACCCGGCCACCAGTGTTGTCGTCTGAGGTCCTGATACATCTTCCCCACTGCTAGATATACCTCTAGAGGGGAAGAGTGAAACTCCCTCAGCACTTCCTCCTGTAGTGAAACTGGTACCATAGTATGTCCCCAGAATAGAATGAAATGCTCCCCTCCTTCAGAAAATCCATCAGGTGCCTGCCTTTTGGTTATCTGAGCACGTTGCATCTCACAATCAATTTTTCCATTCTTTGCCTCCCTGACTCGCTAAAGAAGTGGAGGAGTGATTATTATAGACTGAATAAAGGCTGCTGCATCTATATCCACAAAAGATATCTGCAACGCGAATTGCTGTTTCGTCGCCTCTCCTAGTAGCTGAATTCCCGATCTCCTGCTGAGAGCATCATCTACAACGTTCCCCTTCCTAGGAGTATAGAATATCTCAAAGTCATAGTTCTGGAGGAACTCGAGCCATCGCAACTGTCTCAGGATCAGGTCCTTATGTGAGAAGATGTACCTGAGACTTTGGTGTTCAGAGTAGACTGTAAAGTGCTTGCCCATCGGATAGTGCTGCCACATCTTTAAATCGAAGACCACTGCTGCTAACTCCAGGTCATGGGTAGCGTAGTTCTGCTCATACTGTATCAACTGCCGCAAACCATATGTGATCACCTCTCTCTCCTATATTAGGACACACCTGATTCCGGTCTCTGATGCGTCGTAGTAAACTACGTACCCAACACCCTTCTCCGGTATTTTCAAGATGGGCGCACTAGTCAACCTCTACCTCAGCTCCTAAAATCTCTACTGACATCTATCTAACCACACGATGGGTTTCCCCTTCTTTGTCATGGCTGAAAGCGGTGCTGCAACCCTGGAGAAGTCTGCCACAAATCTCGGATAGTACCCAGTCAGAGCCAGGAAACACTGCACCTCTGTAACTATAGAATCCCACCTTTTTATAACATAAAATTTCATTACATTTAACAAAACTGAGGATCTTTAAGGTTTAGTGTCTTGGAAACTAGGAACATAATACAAGAAAACAACAGAAAACATTCTTCTTAAATACTTGAAAGGATTCTCCTTATGTTCATCCTAGGTTCATTACTGCATCTCATAACCTGGGGACATACATTAAAAGAAAGGGGGAGCAGAAGGCCCAGTAAGGGAACAAGATAAACATTTAACACGTGAACTTGAGATACATCAACTATGTAATGAAAAAGAACTTTAAGGCATGAGAAAGAAATCATGTGGCATATCACAATAAAAATAATTTTTTTCATAACTTTAAGATTTGGATACATCATTTAACATAGACAATCATGAACATATCACCAAGGTCCATCCCCAAGGTGTCATTTGAAAATTACCAAGGTTATCCACCAAGATATTGTGAAAATTGTAATATCTAGTGGTTACATCATTACCCAATGCATTGGAGCGCTATCAGGGCGCACCCTTAAATTTTCCTTTATTATCATGTGAGCCACATATATCATCATCAAAAATTTCATAAATAACCCATATAGCATAAAATAAATGGGTTTCATTTCATAATCATAACATTTAAAAAAACTGCTTTAAAGACATGTTCTTTATGTCACTTTAAACCCACGGAAGGGGAGAGCGGGTCTCATGTATGTAAATACCAGAATTTAAAATAGAACATTTTGATATATATGTGAATACCACTGTAGGAATAAGATATTTGAGTATTTACTTTATAACATAAAATAATTTTGAGAAAAGAGAGTGGCATTTTGAGATGAAAATTCTGCAGTATAACGGCTATGTTTCGGGTTTTTAGAAAACATTGAAAAGAGAGGGGACATGGGTCAAACATTCATAAATGACCCATAAAATAGTAGAGGAACATAATAAGAAGGATATATGAACATGGTAATGAAATTTTAAGGACATACCATTTGAAATGAAAAACATGGAAGGAAGAAAAAAATTAAAATTCTCTTATGAAAGTTTGACAGCCTAACAACGTTACTTAAACTTCAAAAAAAATGATTTGAAAAGATCAAATAGGGTATCTCAAATTGTGAAAATAAGATTTCAGTATTATAGATATAGAGATCATGCCCCAAGATAATTAAAAAGAAACTTGAAAGACTTGACATGAAAGTAAAACTTTGAAAAGAATGAGAAGGATGAAAGAATCCCCTTAAAAATTCGGCAGCCTAACAGCGCCTCTTAAAACATCAAAATTCTGAATTGAAGAGATAAAATTGGATATTTCATCATATGATCATAAAAGATCAGTATGATAGATATAGAGATCATACCCCAACATAATAAAAAGGGACTATAATGACATGACATGGAATTAGAACTTTTAAAAAGGAGAAAGGTGAATGGACCACTTAAAAATTCGGCAGCCTAACAGCGCCACTTAAAACTTCAAAATACTAAATTGAAGAGATAAAATGGGGTATCTCATCATATGATCATAAAAGACCAGTATGATAGATATATATATAATACCCCAGCATAATAAAAAGGATCTTGAAATACTTGACAAAAAAATAGAACTTGAAAATGAGAAGGGTGAAAGAATCCGTTACAAAAATTTCGGCAGCCTAACGGCGCCACTTAAATTTTCATAAAATGAAATGATGAGAGTAAGAGGGGGTCTCTCATAATATTAACATAAAAAGGACAGTATAATGAATATAAAAGAACATCCAACAACATTATAAAATGGATCATAAAAGAAATTACATAAAAGAGATCACTTGAAAAGAAAGAGAGGGGTCGGATCCCTTACCTTAACACATAACTCTTAAAACTCAAAGGTTTGGACCTTGAAGGATTTGAGGAACCTTGGGAGGACTCCTTGTGAGGTAAGGAGACCCGAACATCATTGAGAATGATTTTTGAGTCCAAAGGATGAGAGAATGTCTTGGTATTTATAGGGAAAGTGAGGGGACAAGGCATTAATGGCAAAGGGACACCTCATAAGTGGGTTTCTCAAAACCATGTGCTCTCCCACGATATTTCCCAGGAAGTTAGGCCACATGAGGCCCCCAATAAAATAATTAATCACATTTGGTCGGCCAACCCATAAAATATCTCATGATAGCATCATGACACAGTTATGATGTCATTAAACATACTGAAACCCTAAAACTGTATTTTTACTATTCACTGAAAATTCAACTTTCTAAGAAAAGTCCCAAAATTTCACCTTAACAAAATATCTATGATCTAATTACAAAAATGAACTCCATTTTATAAAAATAATTTTCTAAATATTTTTAATTTAATTTTTAATTAAATACACTATTCACCGAAAATCCATTTTTTCAGAAATATCCCCATAAATTATCATAACATAATATCGACGCTCTGAGTTCAAAAATAAAATCCATTTTATAAATATAATTTTCTAAATATTTTTAATTAAAATTTTAATTAAAAAACACTATTCACCTGAAAAAACTAATACTTGAATAATAATATATGAAACCATTATTTAACCATTTTATTGAATCACATTACTTAATCAAGGTGCCTAGATTATATTAATATTTTCTTTAAGTGAGATTACTGATCCATTGGGTCACATTAATAATCCTAAGCATAAAATCACTATTCATAATTTACTATTCATCAAAAATTACGTTGATCTTATTAGACTCTAAATTTTATACTGAACATAATTGTAGAAGACCATTTTTTGAAAATCATTACAAATTTTTAATTATTTAAGGTTTACATAAACATTTTTAAAATATCCTTTTTCTAAAATTTATCAAAAATATGCATACTATATTTATCCGGTCATTTGAAAATTCATAAACGTCATTATAAGAAGAAATCAAAATTTTTATTTAAAACAATGGATTACACAAGGAAGTTACGGTCTCCTTACATAGCCCCTTATCACACCAGCATAGGACCCAAGTGTAAGGTGTACTAAGGTGAGAGAATCCGAGAGAGGCTCGGCCAACATCGCACGAGTAGTAATTTCTATCAGTTTTAACTTCTCGAGAAGGTGATTCCGTTATAACTTCACATGATGAAGTTCAGCTTGGGTTTGGTCCAGAGAAAATCCCAGTGGTGCTAACTCCTTCCCAAGTTCTGTTAGATGAGCTTCGATTGGTCCAAGAATACTGGGTGAGGCCATCATATATTCTTTCTATATTTATTAACCAAGATTACTTGTATTTAGATACAATAATCAAAACGTTTAGTTTCCAGCGGTCATATTGACCAATGGTAATATAACAGTCAAAAACCCAATGGTCTCATTTTAATTATACTCATGTTATCAAATGAAACATTTTTGTTGAGAATAAAAAAATAAAATAACAGACAAAATTAGGAAAGAAGATTTATTCCAAATTTCGGGTAGTTACAATCATCCCCCCTTGAGAAATTGTGTCCTCGCAATTTTTTTAAATTTGGGTTTTGAAATTTCATTAAAAGTCCCACATTGGAAAAAGAGCCAGTAACACTATTACTTTAAAAGATAGAAAAGGAAGTACAAAGGTCACCCGAGTTAACCCATACTTGGATTCCATGTAGGAAAACATGGATATGGAAGAAAAAACAAAGGATCAAGTTCTGAGGGAGAGTGATAGAGAATATGATTAGGAGAAAGTTAAAAATAATAAAATCACAAACTTATGATGTGTATAAACGGTCTTTGATTACCTAGTAGGAAACATTAACTGACAACGTTTTTGTTTTACATTCCTTTTCATAATTTTGAGGAATTCATTTACTACATAGAATAAAAACACAAGGAAATATACCTACCTTCAAGTAGAGTTTCATCCTCTGAAAAGTTTCTACCAAAACTATTATTTTCTCCAAACGATGAGCATTCAAAACTACTTGTCCTCATAAAAGCACAAGAATCATCCTATATAGAATCACATAATCCACCAAAGATTAACTATCTATTTCTTTTATCTTTAAACATTGTCCCAAAAATAGAAAGAGTAAGGTAAAACAACTCTTGAAAAAGAAATAATCCCATAGGAATGGAAACTACTTTAAATCTTCAAAGTTCTATGGTACTACCCAAAGTTCATCATAGACCATTCCATAAATAACGGTCCTTAAAATTCCTAAAAATAAACCAAACTAAGATTGAAACCCAAATACAAGGAGGATTTGATAACATAGTCTCCCAAGGTAAACATTATCATTCATCTCCAAACAACATCAACCACTCCTAACATCTTATAACAAAAGTAACTTACCTAAACATATTTTACTCAAGATAGGTTAACCATTCCCATAAGTAACCTAAATTACTATAAGTCCACCTTAAATTCATCGATTCTTCAAAATATAAGTCAACCTTACTTTTCAATGAAAATACCATAGTAATTTATTTACCTCGATCATATAGGGTCCCCAAAATAGTGAACGTCTTCCAAAATAATAATCATCTTTTAATCCCCTAATAATCTCTGTCATATTAATACGGAAATCATCACATTTTCTATCACATTGGTTGTTGGGACATGTTCTTCCATTTCCCTCCATTAACTAAGAAAAGAAAGTATAATTAGGGGCTTGAATACTTAGCCAATAATCATTAAAAGGAAAATTTAAGCATAAAAGGATAAACTTGTAGAAGTAAATTATACCGTAACTTGTGATCCCCTAGGTTCCAATATAGGTTATCCATGATCATATATTCTTGTGTGAATATTTATTTTATTCTATCTTTGTTCCTTTAATAATGGTTCATACTAAGATTATGAATTTACTATAGTATATCCCCTGGGAGTGTCGTAACCAAGAATGCAGTAAGACCCATTGTCGTGTACTAGTTCCCGTTCGAGTCTCGCTCAAAGTGGTGTTTTCGGGTTTTATCCCTATGTACATTTGTGCCAGACCCACCTCTACCTGCTCGTATCCAGACAGGGATGTATTTTCTTGGAAATCCCTTACTCAATACGCACCAAAATACCAGGAAGATTTCCTATATATAAACATTTCTATAGGCTTCTTCCTAAAGTTTTCATATCCTAATTTACATAAATAACTAAACCATCATTTGATACCAACTATATCATCCCGCCTTTTTATAATATAAACTTTCATTACATTACACAAAACTAAGGATCTTTAAGTTTTAGTGTCTTGGAAACCTGGAACATAATACATGAAAACAACATAAAACATTCTTCTTAAACACATGAAAGCCTTCTCCTTAAGTTCATCCTAGGTTCATTACTGTATCTCATAACTTGGGGAAATACATCAAAAGAAAGGGTGAGCAGAAGGCCCATTAAGGTAACAAGAGAAACATTTAACATGTGAACTTGAGATACATCAACTATGTCATGAAAAAGAACTTTAAGGCATGAGAAAGAAATCATGTGGCATATCATAATAAAAATAATTTTTTTCATAACATTAAGATATAGCTAAATCATTTAACATAGACAATCATGAACATATCACCAAGGTCTATCCCCAAGGTTTCATTTGAAAATTACCAAGGTTATTCACCAATATATCGTGAAAATTGTAATATCTAGTGGTTACATCATTACCGAATGCATTGGAGCGCTATCAGGGCGCAACCTTAAATTTTCCTTTATTATCATGTTAGCCACATATATCATCCTCAAAAATTTCATAAATAACCCATATATCATAAAATAAATGGGTCTCATTTCATAATCATAACGTTTAAAAAAACAGCTTTAAAGACATGATCTTTACGTCACTTGAAACCCACGGAAGGGGAGAGAGGGTCTCATGTATGTAAATACCAGAATTTAAAATAGAAAACTTTGATATATATGTGAATGCCCCTGTAGAAATAAGAGCTTTGAGTATTCACTTTATAACATAAAATAATTTTGAGAAAAGAGAGGGGCATTTTGAGAAGAAAATTCTGCAGCATAACAGCTATGTTTCGGGTTTTTAGAAAACATTGAAAAGAGAGGGGACATGGGTCAAACATTCATAAAAGACCCATAAAAAAGTAGATGGGCATAATAAGAAGTATATATGAACATGGTAATGAAATTTTAAGGATATACCATTTGAAATGAAAAACATGGAAGGAAGACAAAAATTTGATTTGTCTTATGAAAGTTCGGCAGCCTAATGGCGTTACTTAAACTTCAACAAAAATAATTTGAAAATATCAAATAGGGTCTCTCGTAATGTGAAAATAAGAGTTAAGTATTATAGATATAGAGATCATGCCCCAACATAATTAAAAAGGAACTTGAAATACTTGACATGAAAGTAGAACTTTGAAAAGAATGAGAAAGGTAAAAGAATCCTCTTAAAAATTCGGCAGCCTAACGACGCCACTTAAAACTTCAAAATACTGAATTGAAGAGATCAAATGGGGTATTTCATCATATGATCATAAAATATCAGTATGATAGATATAGATAACATACCCCAACATAATAAAAAATAACATGCAAGACTTGACAAGGAATTAGAACTTTGAAAAAGGAGAAAGGTGAAAGAACCACTTAAACATTCAGCAGCCTAACAGCGCCACTTAAAACTTCAAAATACTGAATTTAAGAGATCAAATGGGGTCTCTCATCATATTATAATAAAATATATGTATGATAGATATAGATATCATACCCCCAACATAATAAAAAGTAACTTGAATGACTTTACAAAAAATAGATATTGAAAATGAGAAGGGTGAAAGAATCTGTTACAAGAATTTCGGCAGCCTAACGGCGCCACTTAAACATTGATAAAATGAAATGATGAGAGTAAGAGTGGGTCTCTGATCATATGAACATAAAAAGGAAAGTATAATTATTATAAAAGAACATACACCAACATAATAACATGGAGCATAAAAGAAATTACATAAAAGAGATCACTTGAAAAGAAAGAGAGGGGTCAGATCCCTTACCTTAAAACGTAACTCTTAAAACTCAATGGTTTGGACCTTGAGAGATTGGGGGAACCTTGGGAGGACTCCTTGTGAGATAAGGAGACCAGAACTTCGTTGAGAATGATTTTGGAGTCCAAAGGATTAGAGAATGGCTTGGTATTTATAGGGAAAGTGAGGGGACAAGGCATTAATGGCCAAGGGACACCTCATAAGTGGGTTTCTCAAAACCATGTGCTCCCCCAAGATATTTCCCGTGAATTTAGGCCACTTGAGGCCCCCAATAAAACAATTCATCACCTTTGGTCGGCCATCCCATAAAATATCTCATGACATCATCATGACACAGTTATGAAGTCATTAAACATACTGAAACCCTAAAACTATATTTTTACTATTCACTGAAAATTCAACTTTCTCAAAAAAGTCCCAAAATTCCACCTTAACCAAATATCGATGCTCTAATTACAAAAATGAACTCCATTTTATAAAAATAATTTTCTAAAAAATTTTTATTTCATTTTTAAATAAATACAATATTCACTGAAAATTCATTTTTTTAGAAATATCCCCAAAAATTACCATAACATAATATCGAAGCTATGAGTTCAAAAATGAAATCCATTTTATACAAATAATTTTATAAATATTTTTAATTAAAATTTTAATTAAAAAACACTATTCATCCGAAAAAACTAATACTTGAATAATAATATATGAAACCATTATTTAACCATTTTATTAAATCACATTACATAATTAAGGTGCCTAGATTATATTAATACTTTCTTTAAGTGAGATTACTAATCCATTTGGTCACATTAATAATACTAAGCATAAAATCACTATTCATAATTTACTATTCATCAAAAATTATGTTGATCTTATTAGACTCTAAATTTCATACTGAACATAATTGTAGAAGACCATTTTTTGAAAATCATTACACATTTTTAATTATTTAAGGTTTACATAAACATTTTTAAAATATCCATTTTCTAAAATTCATCAAAAATATGCATACTATATTTATCCGGTCATTTGAAAATTCATAAACTTCATTATAAGAAGAAATCAAAATTTTTATTTAAAACAAAGGATTACACAAGGCAGTTATGGTCTCCTTACATATCTCCTTATCACACCGGCATAGGACCTAAGTGTAAGGTGTGATAAGGTGATTGAATCCGAGGGAGGCTCGGCCAACACTGCACGAGTAGTAATTTCTATCAGTTTCAACTTCTCGCGAAGGCGATTCCGTTATTACTTCACACGATTAAGTTCGTATTGGGTTTGGTCCAGAGCAAAGCCCAGTGGTGCTACCTACTTCCCAAGTTCTGTTAGATGGGATTCGATTGGTCTAAGACTACTGGGTGAGGCCATCGAATATTCTTTCTATATTAATTAACCATGATTACATGTATTTAGAGACAATAATCAAAACGTTTAGTTTCTAACGGTCATATTGACCAATGGTCATATAAAATTAAAAAAACCAACGGTCTCATTTTAATTATACTCATGTTATCAAATGAAACATTTTGTTGAGTATAAAAAAAATAAAATAACACACAAAATTAGGAAACAAGATTTATTCAAAATTTTGGGTCATTATAGTCACACTCCTGGGTGGCTCCCAAACAAGTACTGCCTCAATCATCGCTGGATCCACTGAAACTTCAGCCTCCAAGATGATGTGTCCCAAGAAATGAGCCTCTTGAATCCAAAATTGGCACTTTGAGAGCTTACCATAAAGCTGGTGCTCTCGGAGTGTATCCAGTACAACCCTCAAGTGGTAGGTGTGTTCCTCCTCAGTAGTCGAGTAAATCAGTATGTTGTCGATGAAAACTATGACAAATCAATCGACGTAAGGCTGGAAGATCCTGTTCATGAGACTCATGAACACCTCTGGAGCGTTTGTTACACCGAAGGTCATAACCAAGAACCCATACTGGTCATAACGACATGTGAAGTCTGTCTTCTTCACATCCTCTCCTCGAACATTGATCTGGTGATAGCCTGACCTGAGGTCTATCTTTGAGAACCATCGTGCTCCCGTGAGCTGATCAAAGAGGTCGTCAATCCTTGGGAGTGGGTACTTGTTCTTCACGGTCACCTGATTCAGGTGACGGTAGTCGACACACAGTCGCAAGCTCCCATTCGCTTTCTTGGCGAACAAAACCGGAGATGCCCTGGGTGAAACACTAGGTCAGATAAATCCCTTCCCCTGCAAGTCCTCCAGCTATACCCGCAGCTCACGAAGCTCAGCGGGAGGCATCCGATATGCTGTAGTAGATATTGGTGATATCCCAGGGTACAGGTCTATGTAGAAGTCTACCTATCTGCGAGAAGGTAGTCCTGGAACGTCGTTAGGAAAAACGTCTTCATACTGATCCACCACAAATGGAAAACTCGGACTCCACACATCAACTGCTCCAAGGATGAGACGACCCAACTGATGTGTGATCGGATGCCCTCTTCTCTTCGTAAGTCCATCTTGTGTTGCTAAGGCTCCCTTATCACTGGTGAAGTTGAACCTGGTCCCATTTGTGAAGATACACCACACTTTTCACCTAAAACAGTCGATCTTAGCATGGACTGTAGACAACCAGTCCATACCCAAGATGATGTCGTAAGACCTCGACGCCGCTACAAGAAGATCCCAGTAGAAGCTCTCGCCTCCAAGAGTAAGCTCACACTGCCGGCACCAGTGCGTAATCATTGAGTCCGCTCCCATAAGAGTATCTAGCCGTGAGAATCAAGCCAACGGCTCAGTTGGAATCTCCGAGCTCCGAACAAGGGAAGCGATAATAAAATAATGACTCGCACCTATGTATATAAGTACTACAACATGGGTGGAATAGACACATATAGTACCTCAAATCATCTCAGGTGCGCTGTGGTTGTAGGTCTCGACTGCCTGGAGCTGAGCCTGCCTCTACCCGCCAGCTCCCTGTGGTCGGGGTGGACCTCTTGGTGGTGGTGGTGGTAGAGCCTCAAAACATCATCCACCACCCGCTACTCGGCCAGCTCCTCTACCTCGCCCGCCTGATCTCAACGGAACACCACAGTCAAACATCTACCTCTGCCTTGGAGGTCTCTCTACTATCTGCTACTCATCCGCATGGTGGGTCGAACAGTCCCGAGCCATGTGACCCTGCCCGCCGCATGCATAGCACTGCCTGCTCCTTGTAAAGATGGCTCGATTTTGTGTGCCTTATACAACCGAACCTGTATCCTGGGGTCGTCCACCTAATGTCCTAGTCTTCTTGGACCTTTGTGTCAACTTTCTACTATTGGTTGCAGATGACTCCGCTATGTGTCGTCCTGCGGTGGGTCTCGTAGCTGATGTCATCTCATCAAGAAATATCTCCACAAGAAGGGCTCGCTCCAGTAATCCCACCAATGTCGGAATAATGAAGGAGATCATCAAACCCCTGACCTCATGTATGAGTCCCTACTCAATGGTCTGAGCCTTAAAGAATGGGTCTTGTACCATGTCCGTGGAGTATCATGAGAGGTCAGTGAACCTCCCTGAGTATTGAGCTACTGTCATGTTTCCCTGCTGCAGATGAAGTAACTCTTGAATCTGCACTGCACAAAGGGTGGCTGGAACAAACTCCAAGAAAAATAGACTCTCGAAGTCTGTCTAGAGTAAAGATGCATCGTCATGCACCCGGAGCATCAGGCTCCACCATCTACCTGCTGCTACGTGCAGGAGACTCGCGGAAAGGATCAACATAAGGTCTACTGGTGTCCCCACCAATCTGAAAACTCTGACGATAGCCTCTAGCCAATCCTCAGCATCCTGTGGGTCTGTCTCTCATCATAACATGGGTGACCTCTCTCCCTGAAACTCATTCAATGCACTCAGGTGGCGTGCAGTCTCTGCTGGTGGGGATGGTGCTACCTGTGGCCCAGTAGGTAGTGGTTCTACTGGTGCCTCTACTGTGATGGGGCCCTACACCGAGGCCTCGTCGCTCAGTGGGCTACCATTCTATACGTAACTCAGAACCCTAGTTGGATGCCTTCATGGGGTCACCCTGAAAAGAAACAAGTGGGAGACGGTTAAAATAATATACCTGGTGAGCTGACACAATGTAATTACAAAGAAAACGTTTTCAATGGAAAAACACACGCAATCAGTGTTTTCATGCATTGAGTCAAAAATCAGAGGTCAGGGTCCTTGTGTATGGATACGTCATCCACCGCACCAACACTGGACTCCCTGGACTGAAAACCACACTCAATACTCTTAACACTATTGCTTCATAGAAAATAATTCATAGTCTATATTCTACGGTAGAACTGACTCCTTTGATACCAATTTTTCAGGACCTGTCCTCAGGGCCCATTCCGTGACTACCCCAAGCCCGCCTTCCATTGGCCAGGGGCTGGAGACTAGCACCAAAGGTGTAAATCTCGATAAAAGGGAAGGAATTGCCTTTATAAAAGTGAACAAACACAACAGAGTACGCAATAGAAGAAATCACTATGTAAAACTGAGTACAGAAGTATGTGATGAAAACTAAATGGGCCAGTATACGAACCCAACTATAAAGTACAGTACAAATGAAAAGTTATAACAACTAAAGTAAAGTAAAAGAACAACCACTAAGTCGTCCTCCTGGAATCTCACCTGAAGGGTGGGTATAGATGGCCTCCTCAGTACCTCGGGTCCGGCCGTCCGCTCCATGTACGTCTCGCCAAGTTGTCCACCTCCTGGTACCATCCATCTCTACAAGCCTCCACCTCGATCAGTTTTTCCCGTCGTCTGCATCCAACACAACATAGTGAAGGCATAGACCATGCATGGGTGAGTATACGATACTCAGTAGGGACCTAGAGACCCCTGAAGGTCTCCCATGATCCATGAAGTATAAACCACAAATGAAATATACAATCACGAAGTATCAACCAACACAAATTAGGTATATGCCCATATATATACCTAAGTTATCAATCACAGTTCAGATCCAACTATCGATCCCAATCACAACCCAGTCCACACAGGCATGTCAATCACATCGATGATAATGATTGAAATTAAAGACTCAGCTCACATAGGTATAAATATTTTGTACAGCGTTAGAGGAGATCATATGTAGTCACTGATTCATCTAATCTGTTGGACCCACGAAGGATACTAGACCAACTAAAACGTAAGATACTAGACCAACTACTCTATCAGACCCACTCAGGATACTAGTACAAAAGTAAAACTATCGGACCCACTTAGGATACAAGTACAGTAGTCATCGCTATCGAACCCATGGAGGATTCTAGTATAGTTGTCATCATCATTGAACCCACGAAGGATTCCAGCACGGTAGTCGTCATAGTCGCAACCAGCTCTAGGGTTCCTGCACACAACATGCTCGATTCCGGGAGGGTCTAATCCTTGAGCCAAGGGGTCGACACATAAACTATAACGAAGTATAGATTTGAGGTATCCCAAATTTCCGTCTCGTTAAATGGAACCCAACGCGATAGACGACGCACCAATCATACTCCCGGTATTATTGAAATTGGCTTTTCTGTTCTAGGGGCCCAGTTGAAATTACGTTTGTTCCAAACCCATACGTTTTCCAAAGTCATCAAAAACTCACTTATAGCATCGAAAAAGGACCTTCTCGTCATGAGAATCCTAGTACCATAGACGGCGCGTCGATCAGACGCATGGTCTTAAAGTTATTCATGTTTAAGTGAAACAGGCCGGACCCGTCAATCCCGGTGGGCTAGCGGGTCGGTGCGTTCTGACTTGGCGGGTCCGACCCGGTAATGCGTGGCCTAGAACAGAAAGGCATGTTCCTTCCCATGGTATGAGGCCAAACCCCCGCAAGGGCGTGGCTCGGCCAACTGGCCGAGCCTGTGCGGGGGGGGGGGGGGGACTCGACTTCCCGAACCGGCAGTGCCGCCCTCCTATCTGGTTGTCTGAAGCCGGCCGGTGTTCCCAGCGCGAGCGGCCTGCTTGGGCGAGCTGATGTCTTGCCGTGCAGCACCTGCGGGTTCCGCGACCTCCTCCAACATGGCCGGCAGACGAGCCGACCGATTTTCCCACCGAATCAGCCCACGGAGCATGGACCGTGGTCCTCCACAGCGCAGCGCCATGGGGCGCTGCGGTTTCACCAGCCCGGCCGACTACAGCAAGCCGGTTCTTCTTTGGCTGAGCGGCCAGCGGTTGTGGGCCACGGTTCTTCTCTTTTCGTCCGGAACACAGCCTCCTCTTCCTCTGGTCTCCATCGCCTTCGATTTCCACCGCCTAAATAAATATTCAAGTATCATTGGAGGGTCGTCAGGCCGTGTTCGTTCGGCCCACGCCCTCCACATTAGGCAATATCATTTGGCTGATGACAAATCAAACATTCACGAAGGATGGAAAATAATTTCATACACTTCAAATTATATCAAACCATACTGAGATAATTGACGTCACACGTCATCGAGCCGCAGAATACGACCATCGCGGTAGTCGGGCGTCGCGGAAGATGGCGTCGCGAAGAACGGTTTCGTCCTGTCAATGTTGGAAGTTGTTGTCGTAGAATAAGTGCCTTGTGAGCGGTGTCTTCTCCCTTGACACAGAGGAAGAAGAAAGGATGAAGGTGTTCCACATAAGCGTCGCCTCACGTTCTTGCCTTAGTCATTGAGAGAATATTGTTCCTTGTGTTCTTCGTTGGTGAGGGATGAAGCTCTCCTCCAATTCTCCAAAGGCTCTACCACCAAATATTTTCCAAGAAATTTTTTTCGAAAGGCTTTCCCCAATAAAATATAATTTCCATGAAATTCAAAACAATTCAAAAGAATTGTTTACCGACAAATTAATTAATGAAGTAATTAATTAATTGTGTTGGCATACTTAATGAGAGGGTGGAGAGTTTTAAATTCAAAAAGAGAGGAGTTTTCAAATTAAATGAAGGGATGTTAATGGGGGTTTAAGTGGAGTTGAATGGTTAGGGGCTCGTGTGGGCCCCACCTCACATTATCCTATCATGGGAGGTTATTTGTGTGTGGGTCTCACCTCTAACTTCCCGTTATAGAAAATAACCACCAAAGATAAATAAAATTGTGTACAACAATTTTATTTAATTTTTTATAAATCACCAAAAATTAACTTCTCCACCAGTTAAAAAGCAACTGCGGTAAAGGTCTCCTTAAGCGAATACCGACACTGCGAGTTCATCAGTGCCCTCAGATTTTAATTCTAAGCACAGGTTCAAAAGATAGAAAAACCTTCATGTACGTTTACTGAAGGTACTCGAACAAAAACATTAGAAATTGATTCCAGGAACACCGGGCCTCAGAATCAGACACTATCAGAAACCACAGACTCGTAAAATTCCAAAGTATTTAAGAAAAAATTTTACTTGAAATTTCTGGGTCTTTACACTGTAGTTTTATCCTAGGTTATTCGTAGCTAACTTATATCTAAATCGTTAATGATTGTTCATGAAGAGTTTGTGAATTCTAAAAGTATATCCCCCAGGAGTGTCAAACCAGGTGTGCAGAAAGGCCCGTTATCATGTACCTAATTAGCCAGAGTCAAGCACATGACATCTTGTTTGAGTTTTTACCCCTAGGTAAATCAATTTCAGAGCCACATAAAATTGTAGTATCTAGGCAAGAATGTATTGCTTGGAAACCACCAACTCTATCATTTTACAAAATTCTAGGACATTTTCCTAAATGTTATCTCATCCTTATAATTATCCATAGAGACATCCCTAGACATATCCTTTTAAATATACCTAGGGTTCTCACAAAACTTTTCTCATCATAGTTTCCAAAGGTTGACTAAAACATTCATTTGATACCAAATATAGTGACTCATTCATAACATACATGGATACTATATAATTTTAGATGGATATTCAGTACATTACAAAAATATATACCAGAGGACCATAATAGTTTAGTGCCTTCAGAAACATTGAAACAAAATTATCTATCCTAATAAAATAACTTCAATATCTCCCATAAAGATCTCCAACTTTTCTACTGATACCTAAAACATTTTGTCAAAACCTGAAGAAATAAAACAAAAGAAAGGGGTGTGCTCAAATTATCATTAAGGGTAAGCAAGGTATATATGTAATCATAAACCTGATCATAAAGGCATGATAATGTGATCAGGAAAATATAATATCCTACCCTGTATATCAAAGATCAAAAAGAAGAATCTTAGTATAAATATTGGTACTTTATATGACATTAATCATAAGAAAATAAATAAAATAAGATATGAAATCATAACATAGGAGTAATATAGGTAATTGTGGCATACATAAACATGTGATATGATTCCCTTTATGTCAATATGAATTGCTAGAAGTTATCAGGGAACTTCATGGGAACAACACCTACTAGGTAGTACACACCACCATCCCCATTTACATTTCTTTCCATGTAAGGGATCAGTTTTCCCCATCATCTCGTAATGAATCGTGTTTCCCCATATTACATAATCATGGTAAGTAAACATAATGGGTGGGACAAACCACTATCCCCAGTGGAAGTCCTTTCTTTGTATGGTATTGGGTTTCCCCATCTTCCCATAGTGGATCATGCCCCATACTTTATTCCCATATTTATCTCATGAGATATAAATATTTACCCAATTTAATAGAGGGAGATATAAGGCCGATTTGTCTCATAATAAAATCATACATACATGTGCCGCATGATTATAAAAAACATATCACATATCATAACCCATGAAATGGAATTGGTAAGATAAACTTGAAAACTTATTATAACATACTGAGAGTGAAAGTTTTCATAATCATTTTATCATAAACATACCCCATGAAAAGATGCGGGTTTCAAAAGCATATAATCCATGAAATAGATATAGGTTTCATAAACATATTACCCATGAAGAAGAAATGGGTTTCATAAAGAACATGACATTAAGAATAACATATTCATAGAAGGGATGTGACTAGAACCTTTAGATAATTTCCTATAAAGTATGAGTAACATCAATAGATTTTATCTTAGATGGAAAATAATTTTTGAAATATCCACTAAAATGTTTCTTGAGAAAAATATCAATTATTTTTTGAAAAGGGGATTTTTAATACATAATACCATTTTAAAATATTTTTCATAGAATATAACATGAAAAATTATAATGAATAAATGAAGTTATTTTGAAAACCTTTTTCATTGAAAACTTATGAAATAAGATTCAAAATATCTTAAAAGTATTTTGCTTAACAACACATTAAAAAGTTTAAGGAAATATTTAAAATGTTTAAAAAACTATTTAATTGAAAATTCTTTGAAAACATATAATGAAATCTTGAAAACTTTTTGAAAAACAATTGCTATAAACTTATAAGAGATATTGTAATTGTTTTTAAAACCATTTCTTTGAAACCACTTTAAAAACATGTAATTAACTCTTGAAAAATAATTCATAATAGTTTTCTATGAAAAAATATAAAATAAGTTTGAAACTGTTTTGAAAAAAGTCTTTAAAAATTTCATTAAAAAAATCTTAGATATTTATCTTTTTAATAACGCAAATGGGAGATTCAAAAAAATGATGGTGGGTAAATCTATATATGTCGTATGAGGTGAAAAGAACATATCATTTGTATGATAAAAAGGGTAGAAAAGCGCCTTGTTTGGAAAATGACAAGAATAATCCCTTAAATATATTGGTAAAATAATAAATGGTACAAATTTATTTTATATATTATAGTAGAATGGTATAATATTCTTGAAAATCCTTTTAAAAAACATTGATTTCTGACTGAAGAGAGGGTAAATTCGGGCTTTCCTAAAAATAATTGTTTATCTATATTATGTAAAAAAGAGTTAAAAATGGTAAAATACATGATTATACAATGAAATAACATAGTATAAGGTAATTTATGAATTTAATTGAGATATTGATTATAAGATTTCATAAAAGGAAGAAATAACATAAATAATCTCAGAAAGCAAAGAGATTGTCTCAATAAACTCATATAAATAAGTAAATTGGAATCATACTCTCAATATAAAAATATTAAATTTCAATAATCTTAATATATCATTAAATGAATTATATTCATGATATTACATGTAAAATAGAAGTATATACACCTCAAAAAAATAGTTTAGGTTTATAACAAAACATGAATCTCAAAGAAGGAAAATTGAGATGAAACTATTTTACTGATTTGGTAACATTTGAAAGCTAAAACCAATGGAATAATGATCATAAAATGGGAAATTTAATACACAAAATTTTATATAAAATATTCATATAATACATTCATGTGTATTACATACACCGCACAAAAGGAAATAGTGGAAAACATAGATTTATCTCACAGAAATTAAAAGTGAGATGAAATCCCCTTACCTTGTGTCTTGACTCTCTCCGTACTTGTACAGGATTCCTATATAATAAATATAAGTTTATTA
This sequence comes from Viscum album, assembly GCA_963277665.1. Classification (NCBI taxonomy): domain Eukaryota; kingdom Viridiplantae; phylum Streptophyta; class Magnoliopsida; order Santalales; family Viscaceae; genus Viscum; species Viscum album. The sequence goes on from OY728129.1 coordinate 284,883,367, forward strand.
TAAATATTTTACAGAATAATTTTCTTATATATATTACCATATATTATTTTATTATGAATTTATATTACCCACTTTTTTACAATCCTATGTCAAGGTTTTATTTCAGGTAATATTCGATTTGTTCATTACATCTGTCTTAATTTATTATATAATTAGTACTTATAATAATATCAGGATTAAATAATGTATATAATGATATAAATATAAGGTATATATATTATATTAATATTATAATAATTTATAGCATATAGAAATATGACATTGAATACACTGTTCATGGAGATGGTATGTCTACGTACCCATGAATGTTGTTTCCTTTTTCTATTATAGTATTAAAATAAAGTATGTAAATGAAATATGTATATATATATAATTATTACAGTAGAATATATATATATATATATATATTAATTTCGTTTAACCCATACTTAATACATTCTATGTGGTGTGTGAACAAATCACACCGCTTTGAGGGGGCAGTTGTCCACACTTCCACAAACGAGATTATCATATTAACACCAAATGGAAGGTAGAAAGATGTGTGTTTTAAAAGGAATGTGGAATATTAAAGAAATTATAAATATAATATATTAAATATATAAATATATTTTCCACCATAATGTCCCCCATGATTTGTCTAAGGATAAATGAATAATCATTGTTTTGTGATGCAGTAGTTCACAGCACACAGAAACAATATGTTTAACATTCATTATATTGAGGTGTGTGTAAGTTTTGGTAATACGATTTTTATAAAAAAATAAAAGTATATTTATTATATTTTTTTTACATAATAAGGTAATAAATTTACTAGAGGGGTGTAGGAGGAAAATAATGGAATGGAGTTTAAGATAAGACATTACCTTTTAATCAGGTAGCTCCTTTTGGTTTCTTCCAAAAGGATTCCTTGAGAGAATTGATTCCAAAAGGGAGGATTCAAGGGCTAAGGGAGGATTTTTTGGGGTAAATTTTCATAGTTATTTGATGAACTTAATAGGCTTGATATTTTTTGGGAATGGGTAGAGGTGGTGGGCTTTTATAGGGAAGGAAAAGGACCGACATTGAATGTTTAGCATAAAAATAGATTTTCAAGCGTTATTACGTATAAAAAGTCTTAAAAAACAACAAAAACTTAGTAATGGAAGGTCTATGTCCTAGATATGGACATCCAATGGGTTTTGTAAATTTTATATTTCATTTTATCACTTAATTTTATGGTTTAGTCCCTAATTAATCTTAATTTGGGCTTAGTTGCGGTGATTAAATTTAATCACTTTTACTAAACATTATGGTAAAATATTACCATGGTATAATTAGAAACTAAATATTAGACTAAATAAAACTGTGTGTATAAGTTTTTTTAAATTCAAATCACTGAAGCAGAAAAATTAATGTTAGTGTTAAAGCTGCAAACAGGTCGGAATAACGGGGTTTTAATGTAAGAAAAAGTTCAAAAGTTGGTAATGTTTTTATATCCAATTTCAAAGTGAAATTGATCCTATTGTATAAATAGATATAATATTAATCTAATATTAACATAAAATGTATTTATAATATATTTTAACAATAAAAATAAATTTGACAAAAAGGTGATTTTTAACTTAAAAGCAGTATTTTTCATTATTCTTCAAAAAATGATTTTTCTCAGAAAAATCCCAAAATTTCACCCTAGGAGAATTTTTATGTTATAAATTCATAAATAAAGTTTATTTTATTCAATTAAATTCTTAAATTTTTATAGGATTATATTGTTTCTTAAAACCAATTCATTCGATAAAAAGATGTTTTTAAACATAAAAAAAGACTTTACCAAAAATAATATATGTTGTTATCAATATGTTTTATTTATATAAAACAATTATAATTTTTTTTGAAAAGTAGTTATTACTATTAATTTTACTAAGTTTATCCACTATGTTATAATTATATTTTTTAAATACTTAAAACAATAAAAATAGATATTTCATAGAAACTCAGTGTTGCATGTATCACACGCCAACTCAGTGTTTCATGCATCGTATGCCATGTCGGTGTGGCGTGGAACGTACACTAAGTGAGTGTTACATAGAACATATGCAATTTTAGTTTCATTTGAAATGAATATTTGACTTAGTTAACTGCATTATATAGATTATAATTAAAATTAAATCAATAAAATAGGTCAATAAAAATATGGGGTGTTACAGTACAATTTTTAGATATACAGCACATAGAACCTTTATTTATAACATATTTAATGGAAACATAGGAAATATTGAGCTCAAATTCTCAATAAGGGTAAACATGGGGAATATCTATTAAATATTTCATGTAATCATATTATGATTATAAGGGTATGAGAACATGTTCTTAACATTTGAAGTTCATAAATTAAAATTGATAGACCATAGTTATGGAATAAGGATTTGGAATATAATAATACAAGAATAATAAAAGAATCAGTGATCATGAACCATGAAAGAATATCATAATCATTAGAAAATTTCCAAGAGATTTGAATAATCATAATCATTGAAATGTTAAGTTTAGGATAACCAAATATATATTTATCACATGTTAACATTTGGGTAACCACCAATATACCAAATTCAGGTTTGGAATAACCTCTCATATACCCTCATTTGGGTCTTGGATATCCTCTCATGTATCATATATCAGGCTTCGTATAACTTCCAATATACCCTTTGATCTCATAGATATTTATCATAACCTAACTTTTTTTACAATGTTTTAATTCGCACACTCTATTTTAGTCAATATGGACCATATTAATAAAAATAAGTGGTCACATGGGTGTTTCAATAAAATCTTAGAAAATGATTTTCCTTTGAGGATAGGAGGTAAGTCTCAATACACCATTTTTAGGTAGATTTTTAAAAAAATCTGTGACACTATTATATATTTAATACATATTATTTAATCCTTACTAGGTCCTTGGGGTGAGATTGGTTACCCCTGTGCCAATGATCTGATTGAAACCATAAAGTTTCTTATTAGTCTATGTGGTTTTTGTTTAAAGCCTACTAGATAGGATCTCTATAATTTATGGAAATCTAGGAAGGTGGTTGGTGTTTTAGATTTGGAATTGAACATAATAGCGGAATCCTATGTAAAGACATGAATCTTAGTAGCCTAGATCAAATGGTTACTTTCTTAAATTGGTTTAAAAACAAGTGATCACATCACAAAGGACTAAGTAGTTTAGTTGCCTAGGGAAATGAGATACATAAATAATTCCCAAGTAATATTGGAAATATAAAAACATATCAAAAGAATCATTATTTCATCTCTCATATCTTTTACAATATACTTATTTATTTTTTGTAAAAATAAAAACAAATAAATGGTGATCTCAAATGCTTATTTTGGGAATACATATAGTGGAATTTATCATATAATGAATAAGGAAAAATCAATATGGATTGGTGAATCAAAGAAACCAATTTCAATTTAATCAATAATTATAAATTGAAGATTAACGTGGAAAGAAAAAATAATGATCATATAATTCCATATGAACATTCACATGAGATTGAATTTTGTCAATGGATATCGTAAATACTCAAATAATCACATGGAAGTAGTATTTAGTCTCATAATGATGAAAAATTCTGGATATATTAAAATTATAATCATTGAAAAATGCGAATAATTATTTCATAAAATGGTAAGAAGTCATCCTAATACCAAAAATAGTTTGTCTCGTGATACCTACCGATGCATCAAGGGTTTATATGGTACTGACCATCACATAATAAGTCCAATGCATTCTTCATATAAAAGGGGTAAAACATAACCAATATGAACATTAATATTGAAAAAATAATATAAAAATCTAAATATTTACCCCTAATAATAAATATAAAATAATAATATGTCTTCTATATTAATATGGATAATGGTATTAAAATAGAACATCCCCATTAAGTGATAATATTACTGAAATAATATTAACATTGATGAAAAGACTTTGTAATGATATCTGGATGATTTATTGAGGAAAATACCATTTTCACTTATTTAGAATAAGATTATTCCAAAATATTAAGAAAAATATTTTCTTTTGAAAGAATAATGAAATTTTTTCGGAAGCTTTAAAGAATAAAATTATCTTAATGGCATAGAATTTTTTTCATTCCTTGTACATAAAAACAAAATTTTGATAACATTTTATGTAAAAAGTCAATAAGTGCCTTTTTTGGAAAACAAAAAGAAGAATATTTTATTTTTTATATAAATTATAAAATGGGTGAAAATGAATTAAAAAATCCTTGTATAATAGAAAAAATATTCTTAAAAACATTTTAATGAAAATTCAGACATTGAAGATAATTTCCCCCACTAGATAAAAAACAATTTCAGTTTTCCCGAGAAACATCCTTTTTGCCTCTTGAGTACTTAAAGAGAGGAATATTAAAGAAGAAAATTTAATTTTTAGATATAACTTGAGAAGAATAAAATATATTTTTTAAGATATAAGGTCCACATAATTCCCCCTAATATAAACATAAACATGAACAATCCTAATTAATGATGAGATTCTGAAATATACTCATACTCCTTCGGTAACTTTTGAATCATAACCCCCATAAAAGAAATATCTTCAAATGAGACTTTATATACCATTAATATAAATTTAATAATGATATATCATATAAAATGGGTATTATATTCATCATATTAATGAATCGTGTAGTGAATATGGAATATGTCGCATGGAAACTAAGGTGAATCGAGAAACCCTTAGCTCAGTTATGACTTCATTCGTATGTGTTCCAACCTCATGTATAAAAATTATATATTTATCTAATATATATTATAGTACCATATTATAATATTTAATATCATATATGATATTATTAAAACCTTATACACCCTTTTATTAATTATTATTTATAAAAAAATCATTGTTTCAGGTGATAACTACATTATTTTTCATGTATATTTTTGTTAGGTAGTTTTAGTCCTGGTACATCGATCAGGGTTTCAAAATCACGGAAATTTAAGTAATGAAATAATTATTATATATATTAATTATATTAATATTTATAATCATCCATATTATATATATATATATATAAAAATATAAATAATACCCTTCATGGAGATGGTCTGTCAAACGTATGATTGAATGATGTTTTCAATTTTCGACGGATGGAACAAAAGAAATGTAAACAATAATTCACGTTTCTATAATAATTAATATATAAATTATATCATATACATATATATATATATTTAATCTATATTTATTACCAAACATGTAAATAAAAATTTAATAGAATATCACATCACATTATGGAAGTTGTAGTCCACAAATACAATGAGAAACTTTATTGTTTTCCAACAGATCATAAGGTGATAAGGCCGACATGATATTTTAATTATAGAGAAAAAACTATTTCAAAAATATAATATAATTTTTTTAACTAAATATTTCTAACTATCATATTAAAATGGATATAAAATATTAATTACACCACTATGTGGAGATGATATGTTATACATATTCATATGAAATGTGTTCTCTTTCCATAGAGTAGAAAAGAGATGGAAAATGCAACACCCCAAGATATGAAACAAATACTATGATTGATATCTTAAAAAATCAACATTTTAGGATCAAATAACCCTAATATAATATATCTTTATAATATTTAAACCATGTACTACCTTAGGTTATTAACCTAATCCATTTGGACACATTTAACATGATAATGACATCATTAAATTTTTATTTCAAAAGTTCCTGTCAACTCAATAAAAAAGGGAACCTAAATCATCACTTATTAACACCACAATAAGCTTTATTATTTGACCAAACATTGAAAAAATCCATTATTAACATCCTTATCCACATTTTAGAGATGTTTTAGATCCCAAAAGACTATACACATGACCCTTTGGAGAAGATTTAAAGGAGTTCTTTCAAAGGAGAGGTAATCTCTTTAATCGGTCACTTTCTTTCTTTAAATATTTTTACCTTAACTGAATATAAGGAATTTTTCATAAATTGATAATTTTAATAGAATACATAATATTAAATGTTATTATAAATATTAAATCACCATTATCTGACCTCTTTAAAATCAAATGTGAAGTGAATGTATCGCTCAAGTGTAAATATGGCTTACCGTCTCCACATAGAGATAAAATTCATTTTCAACTACTATAATTCATTGATGGTTATTATGTTGGTTTTAATTATTATATATAAAAATTATGACATAATTATACCTTTATAATTATAATATCACATCTACTTCTTCACCTTCTAATCTATTCGAATAAAATAATGTCACTTGTGCATATGCGTAGACTACCACCTATATGAAGTGATGTGATTTTTTTAAAAATGTTTTAAATGGATGTTAATAAGGATAGATTTTATGAATATATTTTATGTAAGTAATATAATAATTATTCTATAAATTATAATTATTATTTTCCTTTCATTTATTATATCCTTCCAAAAATGACAATTGCATTTATTCCAAAATATGACCTACCATCTCCATGAATAGAGTAATTCATTTTTCGATCTCTATATATTATGGAATAATATAAATAAATATATAATTAATATATAGGATAATTATATCATCATGAAAATTATATATATGTAGAACCATGATCAAATTATAAGGGCAAAAACTACAAAACAAAGCATACATGAAAAATGAAGAATTATCAACTGAAATTGTGGTTTTGATAATTATCAATAAATGAGTGACAAAATGTTATAATTAAATAATATATGTTTATATATATATTAATATAATTTTTTAACATATTTATCATAAAAATATATTTATTATAAACGTTTTTCTAACACATGTAATGGTAGTTAGACATAAGGTATGATATTTTCATCTTACTGTTATTTATATAGGACAAATACCTTAGATGGAATTTTTTTATTCTGGGTTGTGTATCTAATACCAATGAATGTTTTTTATGATGATTCATATTAAAATTATTTAGATTTATGTATCCATTTAATTCTATTTCATTCATTTGATTTGTGATTTAATTTTTACCAAAGTTGTAAGGGTTTATTTCATAATCTCACCATTATTTGAGTTAGTTTTTGTTTAAGTCTCCCTAGGGGGAATTGGTTGATATTTTTATCTCAAACCAAACAGATTTTATTTTAATATTTGAAATCATAAACTTTTCATGTAATAGAAACATTTCCTTCTCATTAGTTATAAAAATATTGAGAAAATGTGTTTTTAGAAAAAACTGACTTCCTTTCTCTCTTTGGTTGAATGTCATTTCTCTTCTAAATATAGGTTTTCAAAATATATTTTCAAGAATGTTTTTAAAAATAATCATTATGGTTTATGAAACTTTTCCCATCATTTAATATTAGAAAATTTGTTTTAAAAGTATAAATTTTTTCATTTTCTGATTCAGGTTCTTTTAGGAATTTACTGAAAATGTTAAGAGAATGTTTTTATAATATATTACACAAACAAAATTTCTCATTTAAATGACCATTATATTATTTTATGATTACTATATATTTTTTAATTATTATTTTTATATATTATTCTTTAATATTCTGGAATGTTATATTTTTTTAAAGTGATTTTGAAAGTTGAATGGTTATTTTCTTCAAGATTTTTTAAATAAAATTTTTAGGGTTTCTCTATTCACCAATAACAAAAACCCTCTATTTAAATTAACAAAATATATATATATGTTTTAATTATACCATAATTTTTATTTTTATTAATGGTTTATGATTAGTTTGACTGGGGATATACTACTTTGATAATATTCTCTATATTACTCTAGACTGCTTATGATTTTGGGAAAATATTAACATTTCGTATAGTATTTTTTCAATACCAATGTTTACATTGATTATGGTTCACCCATTTCATATGATTAATGAATTTAATTTATTATGTGATCGGTGGTTCCTACCATTTCCCCTTTAATGCATCAGTATGTACACAGAGAAAAAATAGATTGGGTTATGGAAAAGGTTTTAACCATTTTTGTAGATGTCATGAAACATAGTCATAATTGTATTTTTATATTTTTGATATTATTAATTCCATAATTATGGATTTATTTATTTATTTACATGTTATTATTAGATTTTTCATGATATCCATGGATATGTTTCTAGCTCATGATATTATTTATATGGAATTATTTGGTCATCATTTATTCCTTCCACACTATTTATTCCTTAATTATCTTTTATTTTATGTATACAAATAATGAGCATCTGATATCACATATTTCTTATGTTTCCTTTCCCTGGGATACATGGATAAATTTTATGATTCATATAAAGGGATATAATAAGGGGGACTATAGATTTCTTAAATAAAATAACAGGTTTTATTTTATATTTCCTAATGTAATTTGAAACTCATGTTTTGGTATGGTTTTATAAAAATATTAAACTATTAACTACTTTTGAATGTGATGGGCTATATCAAGTTATAATTTAATAATTTTGACACCAACATTCATATACTGGGTTGGGGACTTTATGTTTGGAATTTGAGTAATTTTATTAGAGGTCTTGATAAATAGATTTGGGAAACATCAATTAGGAATGTAACACTTTGGTGGAATTTGAGAATATTCTCATAGAAACCAAGCTTATTATTTTAAGAGTGTTTTAGTAGTATGGAAATTATATATTATAGGAAATAATGTTATCATTTAATCTATTTTATTACATTTTTTATAAATTGTTCCTATTGGAAGGAATGTATTCGGTACCAATGCATGTAACCAATGTAGGGATTTTCTTTCTGAAAAAGACAATGAAGTTTGATTTAGAGATAATGCTTAAGATGAACAAATTATAACTATATTATGGAAGATAGATCAATTTATGAGAAATAATCATTCTTGTATGAAATATCCTTCTAATCCAAATTGATATGTAATAATTATAAACCACATCATGAAGCAGAACCCTAAATCATTTAATGGGACTAGAAAGCCATTCGAAGAGGAGTAATGGATAAGATTCATTGATAAGATAGAAGAAGGTTATAGTGGCTGGTTATAATCTCTTAATATATTTAGATAAATGGTGGTTTTTGATTCAAAACACTAAAGATGAAAAGGAAATAAACAGTATGGAATTAATGGATTTTAATAAAATTTTCATGGGAAAACATTTTCTTCATGAAAATGAGAATATTTGGAGAGAGAAATATTGATTCTAAAGAAAATAGAATAGAAAAGTGTTTCTATGTATAAATATAACCTTGCAATGTTATCAAGACATATCAGGGACTACATACATTATATAATATGTACGATTGACTATTTCTATGATGGGATTTGGAAAATTATTTGAAGAAAACTAGTATCTCAAAAGCTTTTCATCATATGATGATAGAGTATCAGGTGTTATCATGATCAATAATTATTGAAGAATTTATTATGGAATTTAAGTAAATCAATAGAATAAAAAGGATGGTATAGAAAAAAATGGATAAGGGAAATAAGGAAAATAAGGATTTTCCTAAATGTGATAATTGTGGAAAGAAAGACACCAGTACATTCTTGAAGGGAATGTGAGTTTTGATCATGTTTAGAGAGAATGGACATCAGGAACATGAATGAAATGGAAATACATAAACCTCTAATGTTTATTGTTTCAACTATAAGGAGATGTGGCACTTTGCAGAAAACTTCCCCAAGAATCAAAAAAATATTTTTCATAATAAGTGAATGGATCAAGGTCAATCTTTTTATATTACTATAAATGAAGTGAAATGATTAAATTACTTGGGTATTTGGATTAATGAATTATGTTTTGAAATATTTCATCAATTATATTCTATTTATTAGAATCATGAAATGTATATTTATTTTAATACGATGGTTTTTCTTTAATGACTTGAAAGTATATAACAAATGGTATTGATAACCAAGAATAGATATTAGTTTTATGGTGATATTTTTTAGGAATACATTAATACGGGAATGATAACCCTTAATATGCTCATGATTTTTAGTAAATAATTTTTAGTTGGGATAAAGATAACATTAATAACGAATAAAAAAATTGATAATATTGGTGACCCTGAAAATGGATAGTGATTTGATGAAAAAGTAAATCATACTGAATTTTACTTCATTTTTGGATTTATATTTTATAATATGAGATTTCATTTAAGAAGTAAAGAGAGAGTTAATTATTTGAATAGTGAATGTTTTCATTAAATTTTTATGGCTATTAAGTTATTACCGTGTGATGAAGGTATTTACATGTGACATTAAGAGTCACTTTATAGGTGATTTATAATATATTTATATTGGAATTGTAGTGTCTATATTTCTATATTTATAATTTTTTACATATTTATTTTAAAATTAATATCTTTCACATATATTTATTGAATTGGATAAAGTGGATTCTATATTTAGAATTTGGTGATTTTAATTTTTTAAATAATCCCCAAAATTGTTTGGTTAGTATAAACAGTAACTACGGTAAAATCCATCACCTCTATAAAATTTTAATCAGGTTAATTTAGGTTAAAAATAAGTTATGAGGTCATAATATTTAACCTTAACAATATTTTGAAAAAGAAAATTTAACCCTAATCAAATTAGGATTGAAATATATTTTTTTAATCTATATTTTTCCATGAAAATAACATATTTATTGTTTAACGAAAATAATGTTGAAAAATGTTACCTTTTTTGTTTTAAATATATTTTAATGGTCATATATATAGAAATAATGTTAAAAATTATTATAAATGTTTATTTTGAGATTAGTGATATTTTTTAATGATATAAATTTTTTACAATTTTTAGAATTTATATAATCACCTTCAATTCTTGTGTAATACAAATATAGTGTTTATTTAATTAAAATATAAATAAAACAAATGATATTAAAAATTAAAATTGATATTATTTGAGTGAATTATAGTGATATACTTGTTTTTGATGAACAAGACATATTAGTGATTTTTTAATGAATTATATTTGTAATCTAACATTATCTTGATGTATTTATGTCAAATAAAATGAATAGTGTCCAAATTTACATTACTAATAATTTATCATATCAATAATCTTTTAAATTTTTTGAAAATAAATAAAATATAGTAAGAGGAGAAGCAGGTAATATATGGTAGAAAATGTCATTCATTTTCTAGCTATTGGTCAATAGAAACCATATATAATTACTCAATCCTACACTTCCAAATTCTATGCTTAAACATGTTGTGTAATTTTTTTTATAAAAAACTAAGAAATTAAAAAACAGATTTCATAATCTAGGACTTTTTTTTATATAGGTTCTAGATATTTAGATACAATACTTACAACATTACAAAATCAAAAGAAATAAAATAAACAAAATAAATCGTGTGTGCTAACTCCATAAGTAAAGAGAATTCCATAAAAGAGTTCTATTAAACTAGTGAAAACATTTTTAAAACATAGGGTGTCTAATTAATTATTCCTAGTAAGGGGGTTTTGGGAACGTCAAGGAAAACATTTAAAGAATATTGTCTTGAAATTATATTTTGTATAAAATAAATTCATATAAATAAACCTCAATTTATATTTCTCAAATGATTGAAAATCCATATGATTTATGAAATATAACGATTTCATAAAATAATTGTAATTGTAAAATCATTTGAAAATTCTCCTTTGGAAATAATAATTTCTTGGTAGATTATTTCCTGATATATGGTAAAATATAATTAAAAACCCAAACCTAAGGCCGCTATACATAACTCATTTGTATCAAAGTTCCCTTCATGGGTTCACTGACCATGTCATACCATTCATTATACTAGTGCCACTTTAAAAAACGACATATTCTATGGAATTTTCATTCTCAGTTATAATCTCAAATATTTATAAATCACATACATAAATTAATTTTATTTTCAAGAAAATAATTCTTCTTATAACATGTCACAAACCTTATGTTAAGAGAGTTTTCTAAAATAGTTCAATAGAATCATATTCTTTTAATAACTATTACTATATAAAACTATAATTGTATGAAGACTGAAATAAGTGCGTACATGATCTCATAATGCATGGAATGTAACATATGAGCTAAATGATGGTCACACCTGTCCATGCATGTCATTTCCTGGGATGATGTAACATCCCAGGTAAATAAAGAATATTACTTTTTCATATTTATAAATTTTTTAATTAAATATTAATTTTACTTTAAAAGGGTTGCTATGTTCGATAGCGTACCTGATACGCAACAACGAGATTCTTGGAAATCTTATGTAGCACACTAATAATATAATGTTATTATTATAAATGGTACTAAACTCTGAACCGTTGTATTGGAACGAATGAAAAAACTAAATACAATATGATTATACATGTTTCTTAAATGTATTTACATTTATCCAATAAAATTTAGAGGCTTAAAATGTGAATGAATCTAATTTTAAGCATAATTTACATTAAAAAGCCGATTTATCGCCTTTTAATGGCTAACTCTTTTAAAATATAGTTTTTGTCACTTTAATACATTATAATTTACCAAATATAATCCTTCTTTAGAATGGGGACATCAAATTTTACATTTTGTAATTTTTTGGTATTATTCTGATAAAGTTCATTTTTTAATGAATAGTAAAAAATACTGTATTTTAATTCAAAAGTGCCTTTTAATATAATTTATTTATGTTGTTAGATTATCTTTTTAGTTGGGTTTAAAGTGAAATTGAAATATATTTTTACCATTTAATTCAATGTTGCTCATTGGAATTAATTTCACTTTGAAATTGGACATAAACAAGTATAAATCTTTTGATAGTTATTGTTTCTTAAAAACACGTTATTTGTTTTGATAATAGGAATTAATTTTAAAATAAATTAATTCCACTTCTATGTTTTGAATTTGGAAAAATATATATCATTTTTGAATTCGGTGTATCAAATAGAGCTTAGGCTGAATTTTCGGTATTTTTCGGAAAAACATCAATTTCTGATGAATAGTGACACCACTTAGTGGTAGTTAAAAATTCTGAACTTTTCATTTAAATGAAATTTTACCACTTTTGTGAATTTAATTTCAAAAATCTGACATACATGGTTGTTATCAAGAAGTAAAATGTGATTCATTAAGATAAATATAATTTTTGGTGAATAGTAACTTTTGACTTTTATTTACTACGGTTAAAGGTAAATAAGGTAATTCAAGCTTAAACGAATGTTATAATAATTCACAATTACATTAACACTTGTCCTAACCTTAATGGTTGAGTAGTGTCTGACCATGGGAATCCTTGGGTCGATTTTGGGACCCCATGGAGACACTTATGAAAGACAATGGCAATTTAGATTAATTAATATAATGTAAAGACAAAATTGACATTAACAAAAATCATTTAGTATTTAATTTTTATATGGTTTTATATAAGTCATATTTTAGACTATAAATATTCTTTGAAAATATAAAAAGATTTCCTACATCATGGTATTTTTTTTATAATTGTTAGATATCAAATAAAATAAATTATTTATGACACAATAATGATGTAGTACTTACCTCATTAATAAATGATTTAAATAAATAAGATTATAATGATTAAAATATTATCCAAAACATGTCCGATTATGATAGAATGATTTTCATTCGACCATGATTCCTCTTAGATTCTAATATAATGATTTTTGGACAGTTATAAACCGAATATCATTATATAATAAAATAATAGTTTCACACTTTCCAAAAGAGCCCCTCCTCCCCCTTATAAAAGGAGACCACCTCTAACCAATTTCTCACACCTCTAAAGTCATTTAGCTCATCCAAAATCTGCCCAATTAATCTCTAAACATTTCTATCATCCTATTATAAGACTTACCTTAGGCATATGGCCCTTCAAGAAGTCCTTTGGTTCAAACCAAAGGGAGTTACCCAAATTAAAGGTAACAGTTTCTCTTAAACTATTTTCTTTTATTTTAATTCTCCAACCCCTAAACTCTTTTTATTTATTTATTTTGTAACAACACAAGTATCCTAAATATACTAGTATTTTGTTATAATAAGGATTAGAACTACACTTACACACGCCTCCATCTAATGGATGAAGAACATAATGTCTCTGTGGATGGAAAACTAACGCCTCACGAAACGATGATTGTTCAATTACATCTTACCACCTATCATTGTGGCCATTATGATGGAACTATATTTATATATGATATATATTATGTTTATTATTACATTATGCTTCTGTACTTCCCAATTATATCAAGCCTTTATGGTTTCCATAGTGGGTAAATATGATAATCTCATTTGAGGAAGTGCGGACTACCGCCCCCTTAAAGTGATGTGACTCGTTAATTCCTTATGTGGGATGTATAAAGTATAGTGTGAATGATATTATATATTATATTATACTGGAAATATAATATAACTATGTATTATTATGTTTTATTTCCATTAAAATAAGAAATATAAATTAAAGTAGCATTCATGCGTACGTACAGCTTACCGTCTCCATGAACAGTGCATTTCATTTCTTACGGCTAAATGTTATGTAATATTATAAAAACATGTATATACTGTATATATATGATATATATGATATCCACATCATGAATATCATTCTGGATATAATTAACCTTTGACAACAAAGACAACTTTTAAATATAATGTGTTCAATTTTACTCAAGTACCAAATATCGACAAAATGAACGTTATTAACTTAAATGATTGAATAATGTTTATAACATGGTAAAAAGTGATATCAAAGGAATAATAGACTTGTAAAAGGTTCTTAATCAAGTAGAAATTAATTTTATTTTATTATTCAGGATATTAGAGAACGATCGAGTCAAGTTGGACACGAGGTAAGGGATCTGACCTCTCTCTTTCTTTTCAAGTACTCTCTTTTATGTAATTTCTATTATGCTCCATGTTCTTATGTTGGAGGATGTAATTTTATATTAACCATACTGTAATTTTTATTTTAATATGATGAGAGACCCCCTCTTACTGTCATCAATTCATTTTAAGAATTTTTAAGTGGCGTTGTTATGCTGCCGAATTTTTGTAAGGGATTTCTCATCTCACATTTAATTCCGTGATATTTTTATTATTCACCACCTATTTATTTCATGTGATGTGTTATGTACTTCCATTTTCTATATAATATCATGATTATCTTTATATTCATGGTATTTGGTGATTATTTTTGTGGTTAATAACTTTTGGTCATACGACTCGATTGAATTATAATGTGGTAAGGGGTCTTCTTCTCACTTGTTTTTATTCCCGTGAGATTCATGATATATTTTCCACTATCTAATATTTTTAGGTCTATGTACTGCCCATGATTGTAATAATTGTGTAATATAATTTCATTTATTATTATTTACATCTTCATTGGATGATCCTTCTTTCTTGTGGCATATGTTTTGTAAGTTACCAAATCGGTAAGGGAACTCCTTAACCAAATTCCCATTCATTGGGTTGATCTTCTCTTTTTTATTTATGTCATCCTACGAATATGTGTTAACGACCTATGATTGTTTTACACTTAATATCCACTTGTATGGGGTGTATTTATATTTTTCACACATAATAATGACATTGATTTATCCTTAATTTAAGGATACCATCTTTATAAGGGATTTCATCTCAATTTACATTTCCATTGAGACTCCATTATTGTTATGCACCAATTCACTCTTATATAGTGTCTATACTATCCTTTGACATATTATATCATGAATCCCTTTATTCTAATGATATTATGAAGTTCTTATTAAAGGTTCTTTCTCAAATATTTGTATTCAAGTGTCTCTCTTTTTGTTAAAAACTCTTTAACTAAAATATCATTTTAAATGTTTTAAAGATTTATTCTTATAAATATTTATCATTAATGTCCATGTTTTAAAAATGGGTTTTAGGATTTATTTATATGGACATTAATGTTTTAAAATGACAATTCCTTTAAAATCTTCAAAGTGGTATGGGACACTTTGATTCATAAATCTCTTTTTAAATGTTTTTTGAAAATGGTTTGATAAAGCATTGTTTACTTAAATATCTTGATTTGATATAGTGGAATCTGGAAATTTTATCATTACTTTAAACTTGGGTTATGTGTTAAGATTATGATATGGTTATTGGGTATTGTTTATGTATATGGGTGGTTCCGTGATAAACCTAGGGCGGGTGAGCCTAAGATAGCTCTCCAATGCATTGGGTAACGTGACAGAGGTAAACGTGAATGTTTATCCTAAGAGATTTAGGGAATATATTGTGTTGGGTATTCCAAATGCAACTCCCTGTGTAGTTGTGATAGCTATAATGTAATTATTTTATGAATGCCATAAGTTAACTTTATGATTTATGATTTCTGTGTGTTATTCTTAAATCTTATGATTTCGTAAGGTATGTTACGAATGAAAAGTATTGGTTTCATTGATTTGTATTTATTGATGGGTTAATGTTTCATTTCATAATTTTATAACCCTTACTGAGATTTTTATGCTCATCCCATGTTTTTTTGAAATGTTTTCCATAGGAATTAAATATGAATAGGGTCATGGATGGGATTAAGGAAAATTCATGCTATCTTAAACATGGAAATAGACATGTTTCTTTTTAAGAATTTTTATTTTATGAAAAAATGGATACTTAGTAGTAGTGTCTACTTATAATATTCAAGTTCTTATGTAATAGTTATGGCCTAATTCTCGAAAACTATAAACCTGAAAAGATCCTCAATGTGAATTATTCATTTAATTCAAGATAATGTAATGTTTAAGGCTAGGTCCTTACAGTTGGTATCAGAGGCCAGTTTAGATAACTTTAGAGGTTAGTGTACAATTTAAGCATAAGTGACATTACCATAATGGTTAGGATTTTAGAAAGAGTCATACTTATTTTCATAAATTGAATGATTTTAAGATAACATGAATAAGTATATCTTAGTGTTTACCCTCCTCATAAGATATTATATGATGATTTTACTGATATACTCGCACTGACCTTTTTGGTTATAGTAAATGGCTAGATCTAGCAGGCACCAAAGTAACAGTGGATGTGAAGAAAACTATGACAGTTTTCTGAATAAGCAAGCTGAATGATATGGGAGCTGTAATGAGAACTCTTGTGGTTATTCTCAACCAAATATCTGTAGTCATGATTGACCACCTAAACCTCAGTGATTTTTATAAGACATCATATATGCGAGAAAAAAATCCCTACGGATGTTCAAGTAATAATAAAAAAGGTAAGTATGTTTAAAAACCTACGTGTCAAAGATGTGGAAATAAAACACATAGGAAAATGTTTCAAAGGGACAGAAAGATGCTATAGATGTGGAAATGAAGGTCATAAAGCAAGAACCTTACATAGTAAAATTAAGAATCTAGTTGACTCCAGTAAAGGGAAAGAAGTTCTTTCTGAAGGATCAATTGAATGTTTTAAATGTGGTGAGCAAGGTCATTATGCAAACACATGTCCTCTGAAAAAGTTTCGGGAATGGGATCACCAAGATCGTACAAATATTCATTTACCAATACCTAATGCCATTCCGATTGAGGATGAAGAAAACGAAAATGACCAATGAAAGGTATGGATTAATTCTTAACATATGTTTTCATATTATTGAAATCTTATGATATGATTCCTGATTTTGTTTGTAGGAAAGAATTATTTCAAAATAAGATGGTAAAGAATGGTTAATGGATCACGAAGAACATTGAATGAGTAAGAGGTCAACATATAAGGGATTCAAGAGTTATGGTAGATTTCAGGATGGTGAAATACTTAAAATTATTAAGGATCTTTTGATGATGGGATTACATTAGAAGACTCTTTATAGTATGTGTAACCCTAAAGTTTTATATATGAAAATTTTATTCAAGGAATTATAATTATTTTTTGTGTTTTTAGTTATAAAGAACCATTTGGGATTATATGATCCTTGAATTTGAGGAAACTACTGGTTAATACATTTTGGGATGAAAAAAAGAAACTTATTAGATAACCTTTGTGGTTAAAATATGTTATGGTTATTTTTGATGAATTTATCTCTTTTGGGAATGTTATAAAATTATGTATTTTTTTAAAAGGGACAACAAGCAAATCGTGTGACAACCCATCGCATTGGATGAAGTTGTGGGAATCGAACCCACAACCAAAGTGAGATTGGTATCTATTGCCTACCACTAGACAATGTGAAGTCCCTGGTTAGTATGACTAATTGTTTTTAGATAGATGATCTTATGAATAAGGAATTAGTTGATTTTGGGTTATCTATGGAAATGAATAAGCTATCATGGAGGATATGTTATTAGGTTAATTACTTTTCATTATGAGACTTTAAGAGTAACTGATGTTATTTGGAGGTAAATGTTATGATTTACCTTGGAAGACTATGTGATTAAATCCTTTAGATATTTGGGTTTCAATCATAGTTTTGATTACTTTGAAGTATTTTAAGGATAACTGTTTATTTAATGGTTTTTCTTGAACCTTGGGTTCTTTTTATTGAATTTTGGAGATTAAGATTAGTATTTCTTTTTATAAAAGATTATCCTTTTGGTGATTATCTGATATTATACTAAACGTTTTGGTTTTAGTTAATATCTAAAGGCATAGGAAATATATAGTCCATCTTTTGTGGATTATATGATTCTCTCGGAGTTGAGTATATTGTTATTAATGTGAAAAAAGTCATCCTGAATATTCATCGTTTGGAGAAAATATGAGTTTTTGTTAAAAATCTAGTAAAAGATGAATGTCTACATGACAAGTAAGTATATTTCATTTTGTTTTTGGTTAAGCTCATAAATAAATTCCTCAACAAAAATTAACTTTAAACAAAAACCTTTACCATTAACTTTTCCTATTTGGGAATCAAAGACTATTTAACCCATCCATCACAAGTTTGTGTTTTTCTTATGGTTAACTTTCTCCTAAACATGTTTCCTATCACTCTCCATCAGAACACGACCCTTTATTTTCTCCCACATATCTTTGTTTTCATCGAATCTTAGTATGGGTTAACTCGGGTGACCATTGTACTTCTCTTTATATCTTTTAAAGTGATAGTTTTCTTGACTCTTTTTTTTCCGATATGGGACTTTCAATAAAGTTTCCGAGCCCAAATATAAAAATTGCGAGGACGCAATTCCCGAAAGGGGGAAAGATGTAACATCCCAGGTAAATAATGAATATGACTTTTTCATATTTATTAATTTTTAATTAAATATTAACATTACCTTAAAAGTGTTGGTATGTTCGATATCATACCTGATATGCAACAACGGGTTTCTTTGAAATCTTACGTTGCATACTAATAATATAATATTATTATTTTAAATGGTAGTCAACTCCGAGTCGTTGTATTGGAAGGAATTAAAAAAACTAAATAAAATATGATTATAGATGTTTGTTAAATGTATTTACGTTTATCCAATAAAAGTTAGAGGCTTAAAATGTGAATGAATCTAATTTTTAGCATAATTTACATTAAAAGGACGATTTAATGCCTTTTAATGGTGAACCATTTTTAAATCTAGTTTTGGTCACATTAATACATTCTAATTGAAAAAATATAATCCTTCTTTAGAATGGGGACACCAAATTTTACTTTGGGTAATTTTTTGGGATTTTTCTGATAAAGTTCATTTTTTAATGAATAGTAAAAATATTGTATTTTAATTTAATAGTTCCTTTTATTCTAATTTATTTATATGGTTGGATTATATTTTTAGTTGGTTTTAAAGTGAAATTTAAATATATTTTTACCATTTAATCCAATTTTGGTCATTGGAATTAATTTAACTTTGAAATTGGACATAAAAAAGTATCAATCTTTTGATAGTTATTGTTTCTTAAAAACACGCTATTTATTTTGATAATGGGAATTAATTTTAAAATTAATTAATTCCAATTATATTTTTTGAATTCGGAATATCAAATATAGCTTAGTCTTAATTTTTTTTTATTTTTCTGAAAAACTTCAAGTTTTGATAAATAGTGACACCACTTAGTGGTAGTTAAAAAAACTGACTTTTTCATTTAAATGAAATTTTTCCACTTCTGTGAATTGAATTTAAAAAATCCTACATTCATGGTTGTTATCAAGAAGTAAAATTGGTTAATTAAGATGAAAATAATTTTTTATGAATAGTAACTTTTGACTTTTATTTACTACAGTTAAAGGTAAGTATGGTAAATCAAGGTTAAAAGAATATTATAATAATTCAAAATAACCTTAAAATTTGTCCTAACCTTATTGGTTGAGTAGTGTCCGACCATGGGCATACTTGGGTCGATTTTGGGACCCCATGGATCCACTTATGAAAGATAATGACAATTTATATTAATTAATATAATGTAAAGACAAAATTGACATTAACAAAAATATTTTAGTAATTAATTTTTATATGGTGTTATATAAGTCATATTTTCGACTATAAATATTCATTGGAAATATAAAAATATTTCCTGCATCATGGTATTTTGTTTTATAATTTTTAGACATCAAATAAATTAAATTATTTATGACACAATAATGATGCAGTATTTACCTCATTAATAAATGATTTAAATAAATAAGATTATAATTATTAAAATATTATCCAAAACATTTCCAATTCTGATTGGATGATTTTATTTCAACCATGAGTCATCTTATCTTTGAATATAATGATTTTTGGGCCATTATAAACCGAATATAATTATATAATAAAACAATAGCTTCACACTTTCCTAAAGAGCCCCTCCTCCCCCTTATAAAAGGAGACCACTTCTAACCAATTGCTCACACCACTCAAGACATTTTTCTCGTCAAACCTCTACCAATTAAGCTCCCAACATCCCTATCCTCCTCTTAAAATCCTTACCTTAGGCAGAAGGCACTTCAAGAAGTCCTTTGGTTCAAACCAAAGGGAGTTACCCAAATAAAAGGTAACAATTTTTCTTAAATTGTTTTCTTTTATTTTACTTCTCCAACCCATAAACTCTTTTTATTTCATTCTTTTGTAACAACACCAGTATCCGTGATATACTATGATGTTGTTATAAGATGTATTCGAACTAGACTTACACACACCTCCAACTAATGGATGAAGAACATAATGTTTCTGTGGATGGAAAACTAACGTCTCATGAAATGATGATTGTTCAATTGCATCTTACCACCTCTCATGGTGGACATTATTATGGAACTGTATTTATATATGATATATATTATGTTTATGATTTCATTAGTCTTATGTACTTCCTAATTATATCAAGCCTTTATGGTTTCCATAGTGGGTAAATACGGTAATCTCATTTGAGGAAGTGTGGACTACCACCCCCTTAAAGTGATGTGACTCATTAATGCCTTATGTGGGATGTATAAAAGATAGTGTTAATAATATTATACATGATGATATACTGGATTTATAATATAACTATGTATAATTATGTTTTATTTCCATTAAAATATGAAATAGAAATGAAAGTAGCGTTCATGCGTACGTACGGCTTACCGTCTTCATGAACTGTGCATTTCATTTCTTACCTCTAAATGTTATGTAATATTATAAAAGAATTTATATAATGGATATATATGATATCCAAATCATTAATATCATTCTGGATATAATGAACCTTTGACCACAAGGGAAACTTGTAAATATAAGTTGTTCATTTTTACTCAAGTACCAAATATCGAAAAAAAGAACGTTATTAACTTAAATGATGGCATAATGTTTATAAAAAGGTAATAAGTGATATAAAAGGAATAATAAACTTTAAAAAGGTTCTTAATCAAGTAGAAATTACATTTATTTTATTATTATGGAGATTAATGAATGATCGAGTAAAGTCGAACATGAGGTAAGGGATTCAACCTCTCACTTTCTTTTCAAGTACTCTCTTTTATATCATTTCTTTTATGCTCCATGTTCTTATGTTAGAGGATATCCTTTTATATTCACCATACTGTAATTTTTATTTTCAAATGATGAAAGACCCTCTATTACTCTCATCAATTCATTTTAAGAATTTTTAAGTGGCGTTGTTAGGCTGCCAAATTTTTGTAAGGGATTTCTCATCTCACTTTTAATTCCGTGAGATTTTTATTATTCACCACCTATTTATTGCTTGTGGTGTATTGTGTACTACCATTTGCTATATAATATCATGATTATTGTTATATTCATGGTATTCTGTTATTATTTTAGTGGTTAATAACTTTTGATCATACGACTCGATTGAATTACAATGTGGTAAGGGGTCTTCTTCTCACTTGTTTTTATTCTCGTGAGATTCATGCTATATTTGCCACTATCTAATTTTTTGTGGTGTATGTACCGCCCATGATTGTAATATTTGTGTAATATAATTTAATTTATGAGAATTTACATCTTCATTGGATGATCCTTCTTTCATGTGGAATATGTTTTGTAAGTTACCAAATCGGTAAGGGAACTCCTTAACCCAATTCCCATTCTTTGGGTTGATCTTCTCATTTTTATTTATGTCATCCAACGAATAAGTGTGAATGAACTCTGATTGTTTTACACTTAATATCCACTTTTATTGGGTGTATTTATATTTTTCACACATAATTATGAGATTGATTTATCCCTAATTTACAGATACCATCTTTATAAGGGATTTCATCTCAATTTACATTTCCATTGAGACTTCATTGTTGTTATGCACCAATTCACTCTTATATGGAGTATATACTGTCCTTTGATATATTATATCATGAATACCATTATTCTCATGATATTATAAAGTTCTTATTGAAAGTTATTTCTCCAATATTTGTATTCAAGAGTCTCTTTTGTTGTTAAAAATTATTTAACTAAAATATCGTTTGAAATGTTTTAAAGATTTATTCTTCTAAATATTTCTCATTAATGTACATGATTTCAAAATGGGTTTTAAGATTTATTTATATATACATTAATGTTTTCAAATGATATTTCATTTAAACTCTTCAAATTTGTATGGGACACTTTGATTCAAAAATCTCTTTTTAAATGGTTTTTGAAAATGGTTTGATAAAGCATTGTTTACTTAAATATCTTGATTTGATATAGTGGAATGTGGAAATTTTATCCTTCCATTATACTTGTGTTATGTGTTAAGATTATGTTATGGTTATTGGGAATTTTTTTACGTATACGGGTGGTTCTATGATAAACCTAGGGTGGGTGAGCCCGAGATAGCTCTCTAATGCATTAGGTAACGTGATGGAGGTAAACGTGAATGTTTCTCCTCGGAGATTTAGGGAATATACTGTGATTGGTATTTAAAATGTGACTCCCTATGTAACTATGATAGCTAAAATGTAATTATGTTATAAATCCCATAAGTTACATTTATGATTTATGATTTCTGTGTGTCATTCATAAATCTTATGATTTCGTAAGGTATGTTATGAATTAAAAGTATTGGTTTCACTGATTTGTATTTATTGATGGGTTAATGTTTACTTTATTTATTTTATAACCCTTAATAAGCTTTTTATACTCATCTCAAGTTTTTTTGAAATGTTTTCCACAGGACTTAAAGATAAATAAGGTCATGGATGGGATCAAGAAAAATTCATGCTATCTAAAACATGGAACTAGACATGTTTCTTTTTAAGAGTTTTTATTTTATGAAAAAATGGATAGTGAGTATTAGTGTCTACTTGTAATATTCAAGTTCTTATGTAATAGTTATGGCATAATTCTCTAAAACTCTAAACCTGAAAAGATCCTCAATGTGAATTATTAATTTAATTCAAGATTATATAATGTTTAAGGCTGGGTCCTTACAGATGAAGATGAAAGTTTGCACATAAAATAATAGCTTGACTTATAATTTCACATAAAATTATAATTATATGTACACACACACACACACACACACACATATATATAATTTCCAAACGAGAATATCTTAATACAACAATTAAACCCCTACAAAAAAATTAGTTTTATAAATTAAGTTTAAAACAAAAACCCATAAAATAACAAGTTATATAATTTTATATATGAATATATATACACATATATATGTTACTCCTTGTGAAACAACCTTAATTTGATAAACTAAAATACACCCTTTCATATGCATAAATTCTTATAAAATTCTCAACACGTAAATTTTCTGAGAATAGGATGATATATGTATATACATACACATTTATATATGCATCCCTTTATAAACCAACTATAATTTTGAAGAAATAAAATATACCATTACATATATTTATAATATTGATGGATAATAAGGAATTATTTATAATTAAAAAAATTATTTTCATAAAAATTCATAAAATAAATGAATTATGGATATATATATATATATATATATAAACTAATATATATTTATATATATATATATACATGTATTGCGAAATAAAACACAAAATAAACTGAACCCTTACCTTAAATGCATACCAATTATCAAATCTCAGACACACTGAGAGAAAAGTGGGAAGGATGCAAATCACAGTGCAGTTACGCAAGGTGTGTAGAATGAATCCTATACACACACACAGACACACCCAAATAGATAGATTTATATATATATATATATTAATAATGAGGATTGTAGAGGAAGCTAGAAATATTAATATTTGGTTTGATAAATTTATTTTATATAATTCATTATCATTGAATTGTGTATTATTATTTCATAAGTTATATAGATTTTAAAATACTTTACAAAAGAATCATATTTTGTTTTCTCCAAAACCCATGATTTCCATTTTATTCTATCCTTTATTATTATTAAATGATTTATCATTTTTATATAGACTAAGTCTTCTCTTCACTTTTCATGTTTTTCCACATTGTTATTTTTTTGTTTTTTATTTAATATATGTTAACATTCATTTATTTTCATTTTCAGTTTTTCTAACATGTATTATTTTTTATTATGTGTCGTTTTACCCATTATTTTGTTTTGAATCTCACATCTCTCCCTCTCTGTTTTGGTTTTTTTAATTCAATTACATTTTTATATTATATTATTTTATTAACATTTTTTTATTTGTCGATTTCCCAACTTTTTTATATATCTCGGTTTTTTTCACTTTGTGTGTGTGTAACCTTTCTACTACTGTCATTATAAATTATTATCACTGTCTAAAAAATTTATTATTGTTTATACCTATTATTAAATTATTATTTTATGAAATAAAAATCATCACATCACTTAGTCATTTTTTATTAAACCTTTTTTTGTGAGGCCTCATATGATATGTTATATACTAATATCAACTTTTTCAAAACAACAAAATGTTTTATTCTCTTTTTTAAAACTTATTTCAAATTTTTTAAAACGTAAACATGAATTTATAATATATATATATATATTCTTTTTTGTATAATTATAAAATATATTAAAAAACTGATTATTATAAATATATAAAACTCAACATTATAAATATATAATTAAATTTGTTTTAGTTTTAGCATTTTTAACAAACACACACACACACACATTTCATTTTTATATAAATAATTGAAATCAAACATTTTATTAACATAAATATAATGTGAGGCTTTTTATAATAAAATAATTATATATATTTTAAATTTATTAATTTTATAGAAAACATAACATATTTTCATATATATATAAAACATATTATCTTTTAAATATTTATAATAGTTTTCATAAAAAATGTTTTAACCTTAATTATTATTTTTATTATTATTTTTATTAAAATATTAAAATAAATTATATTTATTTCCAAATACCCTTTTAAATTAAATAATACCACATTAGAAAATATACAGTTTATAATAATAATACATTCAAAACATTAAATACTTAATCATAATTTTAAATAAATAAAATATTTTAACTTATTAAACAAATACATTCGTTTAAAGAAAATAAAATTTATTTAAATAAAATAATATTTCATGACATTTATATTTGATAAATTTGAATAAATAAAAATTTTAATTAAATAATATTTTTCCCCTAAAAGTCTATTAAAGAATATTTAATAATTTCTATTTAATAAAATACCATTCGAAATTCAAGGGGTGTTACATTCTTCACCCCAAAAAATAATTGTTTCCTCACAATTGATTTACCAGACTTAAGGAAATTGAGTTAAGAATAATTAGATCTATTAAACGACTATACTCTACTATTTAAGGTGCATATAATCTCTATAGTTCTCTAGAAAATTCATATGATTCCAATTATAATGCATAGAGCCCGTGCTTCTAGATTCAGTTCGTAAACATGTTATGTAATTTTTTATATAGAAACAACTGAGAAATTACAAAACAAATTACAAAATCGAAGAAATTTTCGACATATGTTCTAGAGATTTAGAAAAAACCCTACAACAATACAAAGCAGAATGAAATAAAATGAACAAAAGACATTGCGTGCTCTAGCACATTAAATAAAGAGAACTCCATCGAAGAGTTATACTAAAACCAAGAAAATATTTTGGAAACAAAGGGTGATAAATTAAATATGCTTAGTAAGGGGGTTTTAAAACTCTTACAGATAGCATTTAAAGAATATTTCTCTGAAATTATATTTTGTAAAAAATAAATTCAATTATATAAACTTCAAAGTAGATTTCACAAATCATTAAAATCCATATAATTTCTAAAATATATAGATTTCATTAAATAATTATAATTTTAAAATCATTTGGGTATTATCCTTTGAAAATAATAACTTCCTTGTGGATTATTCCCTGATACTTAGAAGACCATAATTAAAAACCATAACATAATTCCTCTGAACATAACTCATGTTGAACAAAGTTTCCTTAATGGGTTCACTCCCCATATCATAGCATTCGTCATATTAGTTCTAATTTGTTTAAAAAAATTCTATAGAACAACATTTCTCAGTTCTAACCCTATACATTTCTATATCACATATATAAAATTATTATCTTTTTAAGAAAATATTTTTTCTTATAACATGTCATAAAAATTACAATAAATAGTATTTTGAAACAATTTAAGAAAATACAATGCTTGTAATAAATATTTCTATTTGAAAAATATAATTGTATGAAAAATGAAATAAGTTTGTGCATGATCTCATAATTCATGAAATGTAACATTTGAGTTCGATGATGGTCATATCTATCCATTCATGACATGTTAGGGGATACCGATGCATGTTTTCAAATAAAATAATATCCCAAATTATAATTTCAAATAAAATTTTAATTATATGTATATATATATACACACATATGTATGTATTTATGAATATCTTTGTAAAACCAAAATAGATTGACACAAAAATTAATCCCTAAAAAACCAGTTTTATAAATTATGTTTAAAACAAAAAACCTTAAAATAATAATTTATATGTGTGTATATATGAATATATATACACATATATGTAACTCTTTGTGAAACAACCATAATTTGATAATCTAAAATACACCATTTCAAATGTATAAATTCCCTTAAAATTATTATCACATAAATTTATCAGAATGGAATGATATAAGTATATACATACACATTTATATATTTATCCCTTTTTAGACCATCTACAATTTTGATGAAATAAAATAGACCCTTACTTATATTCATAATATTGATGGATTATAAGAAATTAATTATAATTTTAGAAATAATGATTTTTCATAAAAATTCATGAAATGAACGAATTATGGGTATGTATGTATATATTTTTATATACTCTTATATATTTACATGTCTTATAAAATAAAACACAAAATAAAATGAACTCTTACCTTAAATGGAAACTAATTATCAAATATCGAACACACCGAGAGAAAAGTAGGAAGGATGTAGATTACAATGAAATTATTTGGGGTGTGAAGAATGAATTCAATATATATATATATATATATTAATTCTAAAGATTACAGAGGAATCCATAAATATTAATAGTTAGTTTGATAAATTTATTTTATATATTTCATTGTCTTTTAATTATATATTATTATTTAATTGGATATATAGGTGTTAGAATATTTTAAAAAGAAATCATATTTAGTCTTCCTCACAACCCATTATTTTTATTTTATTGTATCTTATTATTATTATTATTAAATGGTTTATAAATTTTGTTATAGTCTATGCCTTCTCTTCCCTTTTCACATTTTTCTTCATTGTTATTTTGTTTTTTATTTATTATAAGTTATCTTTTTTTTGGTTTTATAGTTTTTTATTAAGTGTCTTTTTACCCATTATTTCTTTTGTATCACACATCTCTCGCTCCCTCTTTTGGTTTTTTTAAATCTATAAAATTTTTATGTTATATTATTATATTATCATTTTTTTTCTTTGCTGATTTTTCTTCTCTTTTTTATGTATCACAATTTTTCACTTTGTGAGTGTGTCTCATTTATACTATTATTATTATAAATTATTATTATTGTTTAAACAATCTATTATTATTTATACCTATTATTATATTATTATTTTATGAAACAAAAATAATCACGTAACGTACTCTTTTTTTATTAAACCCTCATTTTTCATGCCTCATATGATATACTAGATGTCAATTTCAATTTTTTTTAAGAAAAAAACATTTTATTCTCTTTTTTAAAACTAATTTTACAATTTTTTAAAATATTAACATGAATTTATTATATATATATATATATAAATTATTTTATATAATTATAAAATATATTATAAAACCCATTATTATAAATATATAAAACCCATTATTATAAATATATAATTAAATTTGTTTTATTTTTATCATTTTTAACTTATATATATATATATTATATAAATAATTAAAACCACACATTTTATTAACATATATATAATGGGAGTATTTTTATAATAAAATAATTATATATATTTATAATTTATAAATTTTATAAAAAAAATAATATGTTTTCATATATTTATACAATATATTATCTTTAAAATAATAATAATATTTTTCATAATAATGTGTTTTAACCTTAATTATTAGTACTATTATAATAATTATTAAAATATTAAAACAAAATATATTTATTTCAAAATAACCTTTTAATTAAATTAATAGAACATTACTCCAATATATTGATTATAATAATAACATATAAGAAACATTGAATATTAAAGCATACTTCTAAATAAATAATATATTTTAAATTATTAAAAAAATAAATTCACTTAAATAAAATGATATTCATTCAAAGAAAATAAAATTTCATGAAAGTAATATTTTATCATTTCGAATAAATACATATTTTGATTACACAATAATTTTTTTATAAAATTCTCTTAAAAAAGTTCAAAATAAATATTTGATAAAAATACTATTTTCAATTCTTGGGGCATTACACCTTATATGTAAAATTATAACCATTTATGCATGAAAAAATAATTATTTTCATTAATGTTAAAATATGTTTACAAAGGAGTTATACTAAAAGATAGTGTTTAAAAAAATCACACAAATCCATCCAAATTTTATTCGAGGATAATATTACAACCATATACCACTGAGGGAATTCCTGGCCATTTGGATAACTTTTTATTGAGAATGAATTTGTTCTAATTTAATTTCAAAATTTCTGCTCACCTCAATTATAAAAGGGAACATCCTCTCTCACTTATTTACACCGCATTGAGCCTTATAGCTCTATAAAATGGGGTAAAATATCACTTATAAACTTCCTTATACACATTATATAGGTATGTTTGATCCCAAAAGATAAAACGTAGGACCATTAAGAGGATATTTAAATGAGTTTATTCAAAGGAGAGGTAGTCGCCTTAATCGATCCCATTATTTTTATGTTTTACTTATATCACCTATATATATAGTGTTTATCATGAAATGATAAATTATTTATCATAAATATAATAAAACTTTACTATGATTAGAAAATCACCATTATAAACCCTCTTACCCATCAAATAGGATGTGATGATATCCCTCGTGCATACGTATGACTTATAGTCTCTACGTAGAGATATAAATACTTTTTCACAAAAAATATTTCATGGATGGTTATTATGATTGGTTTAATTTTTATTTTTGAAAATTATGACATAAAATTTTCCAAATAATTATAATATCCCATATAAATTCTAACGTTACAATATATTGGAATGCAATAATGTCAATCATGCGTACATGTTTAGTACCTCTGCCACGAAGTGATGTCATTTGGATTTCATTTCTGTTATACATGAATGTTAATAAGTATGGATTTGATTAAAATATATAATTTTCATGATAAAATAATGATTCTATATATGAGGATTATTATATATCTTTCATTCATTCAATCCATCAAAAAATTAAAACATTGTCCATGCATATGTATGACCTATTGTCTCCTTGAATTGGGTAATTAATTATTCATCTCAATATTTTATTGATTAATATAAAGAATTAAACGATGAATATATATGATATTTATATCATTTTTAATATTCTATAAAATTTTAAATCATTATTAATTTATAAGGACCAAAAATAACGAACCCAAACATATATGAAAAGCAAAGTTGTTATCACCTGAAACATTGATTTAAATAAAGAATTATTAATAAATGAGTGATAAATGGTTATAAGTAAATCATATATCATATGATATATATTTATGGGGTTCAAGAATATATTTATTTTAAATATATATTTATTATATAATAAGATCAAACAAATATGAAGGAAGTCATACTTGAGGTAATGTATTTTTGTCTCACTTTTACTTCAGTTGGGCACATGCCTTATACAAAACCTGTTTCCTTGGTGTGGTTATATAATTACCATGAATTTATTTTATGATTATTATAATAATAAATATTGGTATTTATATATGTCTATAAGGATATTTATTCATTGGATGTATGATTAAAATGTTAGTAAAGTGTTAAGTGATTATTTCCCAACCTCGTCACTATTTGAGATTATTTATATTTAAGTATTCCTTGGAAGAATTGTTTAATATTTCTATATTTCACCCAATAAATTCTATTATCATTTTTTATTAATTAACCTTCCATGTAATATAATAATTTTCCTATATTTTTTTAAAAAATTATTGGGAAATTATTTTTTAGAAAAGCTGACTCCATTTATCTCTTCAGTCGAATATGATTTTTCATCCATATCAATCTTTTATAAAAGATATTTCATGAATGTTTCCAAAAATATACAAATGATTTATTAAATGAATTTTTATTAATTTCTTACTATTTAAAAAATTGAAGAAAAAGGAATCTTATTTTTATTTTCTAAATGAGGAGGGTTTTCTGTATTATAGATAATGTAAAAAAGAATCTATTTTTAACATTTATGACATGAAAAAAATATCCCACTATCATAGAAATTACATGATTTGAATATTAGTCAATAATATTTTCAAGATTATTTTTAAATAAATATTTTTATCAATTATTCTATAAATTTGTTTTGAAAAAAAAATTATTTTCAAATTGATAAAGTTATCTTCCTCAAAATGATTTTTTGTGATTTATTTTGGTATTTTTATTCATCAATGAAAAATCATTATTTAACTTATAATCTAATGGGGGATATTTTTTAATTATTGCATCCTTAATAATTATTTAATGGTTTATGATTATTTTAATTGGGGATGAACTATATTCATACAATTATCCATATTACTCTAGATCATTTATGATTATGGTAAAATATTTTCATTTTTATGATTTTATTAATAAAAATATTTACAATGATTATTTTTAACCCCTTTTAAATGAAGAATAAATTGGACTTAGTAAGTGATGGGAGATGCCCAATATAGCCTTTGAATTCATCAGTAGGTCTCATCAGACAAACTAGACTTATATTTTATTGATGACTTACCAATTTTTGTATATATCATTGAACAAAACCTTGAGCGTATTTATATATGTCTTGGATGAGGCCACGATGATTGTTTTTAGATGTCTGAAATTATAAATTTCATCATTATGAACATAATTACTGATTTACATTTGATTATTTTATTTGTTATGTTTACCATGGTTAAGTTTCTAGCTCATAATATTATTTACATGGAATTATATGATTATCATTTATTCTCTCCATATTATTTATGTATTATTTAGATTCTGGTTTATGCATACCCTTACTGAGAATATGAGCTCACCAATTTCTTATGTTTCCTTTCCCCATCATACAAGGTTTTATTCTATGCTAGATATTCAGGGATATAGTAAAGGTGAATATGGTGTTCTGAATGAAAATAAAAAATTTTATTTTATATTTTCAAAGGTAATGTGAAAATAATATATGTATCTATTTTTTAAAAACTACTTAACTATTCAGTCCTTTGAGATTTAATAGCTTGTATCTTGTGTCGATGTAATAAAGTAACCATAAGATTTATGTTATGAAGGATGAGATCATTATAGTTAGTATCAGAGCACATTTAGTAGACTCCTTGGGAACTAGTTGTAGGAAAACATCGACTACATAATGTAACCCTATTAAAGACAATTTATGCCATCCAAATGAGCATAAAAAATATAAAAGGGAAGAATTAAGTGAAATATGGGTATTATTTTCTCTATAATGAAAATTAAGATGAAGGTAGAAAAAATTCGCGGATCACATTCCCCTAAAGAGCACATGATCGCTTGACCTTTACAATGTCATGTGAAGAAAACATGCACAGTACTGGACCTACTGTAGATCTCATTGATCCCCTTGGAAAATCCACTAGTTCTTGCGATGGTTTCCAAGAGGTTTTTTGAATCATGTAGCAGATATCAAGTAAAACACTCCACATCACGTGACTTGTCAATTAGCAGATTCCTGATAAACCATCCAAAAATTCATATAAAATTAGGAGAATAATATGAAAAAGATTAGAGCCTCTTGTAGTAATTGATAATAATTCGACACTCACCATGGTTTTCAATACACCAAGGTACCCATAGAGATGCTCCTATCTTACCATGCAATAGCTCACTAGCATGTCACCCTAATTACACAAAGGGATTGAGACATGTATAGATAGCCATACGCTCCCACTATGGCTCCAAAGAAAAACAAATGGATTTTTTATGATAATTTTCATGCGTCACAATAGGACTATTTGTTTTTGATGTGATGTATCATCGGTAGAGAGAGTTATAGTCTTCTATAACACTCATATAAACTCGTGAGATCCCAATCCCCAGTAAATTAATGAATTAAATAAAAGAGTAAATGATGGTATATTCTTATAGAATATGATACTTTGGTCATCACATGAAAAAGGAATATATAACTTATGAAATCACCACTGATCCCATGGGGCCCTCCTAGACATGTTCGCATAATCCCATAAAATCCCCCAGGAAAGCCATATTTATCTCACGGAAGATGCCTAACTAGTTATCTCATGTCACACAAAATCCTTTCAACAGGTGTCCTGATCTCACAAAGGCTCATGGAAATGTCATCACAACCTTTAAAAATCACATTGGATAGTCCATGTGATTATTAAAGAACCCATTTATTGCCCAAAATATAGTAAATTGGGTATTTATGGGATGATCGGGTGGTTACTGAAAATCATGTGGCACCCAAAGAATAACCCACGGTTTGATCATGCCAAACACATGACACTATGGAACTCCTAGGAATTTGGCCCTAATATGCGAGATACACACTGTGTAAGGTGGAATATAATTGGGGTGGAGAGGCCTATAAATCCCAACCACCCAACATAAAAAATGCGTCTTTAGATCCACACACCGGCACACCCAAGCATTATAGTGGACTGCTCGAAGAATCTAATATCATGATTATAATGGTTTCACATCGAGGTAAAATCCAGGGGAAAACCTAAAGGATCATGAGGCATGAATAGAAAATTTTTGTGATCGTTAGAGATTCTATGAATTGCTTATGGAATGTTAGATGGGTTTTGTGAAGGAGGTACCACATATCTTCAAAATCATGTAAAACCTGAAAAAACTAACACTAAACAAATCTAATGCACTTGTGCAATAAAATTTAAACTAAATAATAAATACATGAGACTAACATGAATAATGTGTATGATAATCCTATTGTGTTTCAAATGTATCTCCCAGATCATGTGAAAAGAGTTATGATATGTTTCCCAAGTCATACAATGCCCCATGACATGCCATTTGGATTAGGGGGCACCCCTTAGGTATGTCATAGAAAATCACATGATGATCCTCGGGCATGTTGAGCAAGTCTCATGAAGAACCCTAGGCTCACCACCCAGATCTTGCGCTTTACTCATACATGGCGCCCAAATTATGTGGTGACATTAGTGTATATCATCATGGTATCATAAAGACCTCTAGGATTACTTTCCAGATATCACGACACCCTCCAAGCATGTCATCCAACTTTCGTGTTGACACCAAGGATTGCCACCTAGATCACATGACACCCTCAAAGCATGTCATACAAGATCATGAGATGGAATATAAGACAAGTTAGAAATGTCTTAAGCTATCCTCTAGACAAGTCATCCTTGGTCATGTGATAACCTTTAGACATTCCATCCAGATTATGCAACGTCACTAAGAAAAGTCACCTAAAATATCCAATTTCCATTTCAATTGTATGGGATACTACCAGACATGTCCACACATTTCCAAAATGTTGGATAGATAATCAACTCATGTTAGAAAGACAATTAGTCATGTAAGGAATATAATCATGTAGTCAAAATAGATAATCAAGTAGGTTAGGCAGACAACCAGACCAAGTCAATATGGAGTTCCAAGACATGATTACCTTGGAAATCTTCTTTATTTTGGAAACCCCAGTGTGTAAGACCCAATTAGTGGAATATTATGATATGTATCAGATACTAGGGTGACCTCAATTTTTAATCCATGATCAAACAAACTACAAAAACTCTGATTCCTACAATAACCAATATATGTTGGATAACTTTTTAAGGCCTGAGATCAAATGGTATTCCACTTAGGTGTGAGTCCCCCCATCTCTATGAAATTTCAACCATTTGGACCCAATCATTCTCTTGGGATAGTCATTATACCTCACCCATTAGCGAACTGAGTAATCAACTAAACAATGAGAAATATAATTCCTGCTATAACCAGGATATGTAGGATGAGTTCCTAAGGACCAGGCTTTGTATTCACCATTTTATGGTTTTCCCTAGTATATAAGTCTTTTATCCATATTAAGTGAGACTAATTACTTTATATCCCTTGTTTCTCAAACAGAGCATGGATTACATGTGATTAGGGTGTTGTAATAGTCATATCATTTTCATTATGATTCTCCACCAGCTTGGGAAACCTCAATATGTCAACCCCAATTAGTGGAATGATATGACTACCCCATACAAAGGTATCCAACTCAGGTTCATTCAAAATGGATTGATTGAACACTAATGAATCATATTCCTTCCATAACCAGTATACATAGGATTACTCCCTACGTCTCAAGCTCAAATACTCAGTTCCTATATGCCCACATGTATATACTTTCCATATGACATTAAACTACATGGATTTAATGAACACTGCTGTTTTTTAGTCTTGCTAATAATAGGATACATAGGATTCCTAATAATGTATCAATACCATTATCAACATATCAAAATCATCCATGCATGGTAGTAAAGTACAAATAACCATGATATGTGTATTCAACATATAAGTAGCTACCCATTTGGTTAAATGAATAAAGAACCTATAATACATACTGATGGACTCACTAAAAGTTCCCCCTTCACATATAAAAATATACTTTAACTATGGTCAATTTGACAGGGTAAATTGTTGTGTATTGGGATTAAGAATATACTCATGACCATATCATAAATATATAAGAGCGTCATGAGTAATAAATGATTCCACACAAATGGGTGTGATGGGCATGACCTACCTTTCTCTCGACCAATGTGATTCCTTTAGTTCCATTTGGTATAAAACACTAAATGAACATCTTCCTTTGGAAAGAAGGTCTATACATTGTTATTGATGTGGGTACCAATGGGAGTTTTCTTCAAAAAAAATAATGGGTACCCGGTGTCACTGATTTTACAAGACATTGAACCCCCCACAATCAACTGTCATGATAAATCTAATGCACCTTAGTTGTATCTTCATTGATGAAATAAATAATGGTTAACCTATCACCAACCCATTTAAGCAGAAGATTTCTTATACAAGATAAAAAAGATATAATTCTTAATTCTCATCATACAATTTTTTTCAGTTTTGAGGTTTCCTAAGTAGAATATTTTATAATGAAATAAAAATAGTGAACCTGACTTGAATCTCTGAAATAAAAAAAATGATTGGATGACCATGCAACGATCCATTTTGTTTGCATTTCCTATATAAAAAATGGTGAACCTAATGTAAATCTCTAAAATAACTGAATGTGTTTTTACCATGTGTTAGGAAATGTTTTTTTCATATCATACTCAAACATGGAAAACCTGACAATAATATTGTGGTTGATCCTCTATATTCAATGTTATTATAAAATATGTCCATCCTCGCTTTGGAAAATACACGAGAGTACAATGGTCTGATCTAGAATAAAAGGATAATTGTTTTACCATTTTATATCTGACTGAATACATATCATGCATATGATGATGCACTAATTATAGAACTTGTTCCTTATTGTCTTTGTGACTTCAGATACTTCTCTTATAAACAAAACTCTAATACAAAGTTTCTTTATCCAATAACTATTTTGGGAAATCATCTTTAACTATAACCCTATGGGCCTCATAATGACCTCACCTACCCAATTCCTTCAACAACTAAAAAAACACCCTATTACCATGGTATATTAAATCTTTAGAAATGGGATATATATTTCCATAGTTTATTTAAAAGTGTGGAGATACTCATACCATTTTTTTGATCCCTCCACTATATCCCTTGTGATTGATCCCACATCCTCATCCACAGATTCTCTTGACCACCCAAATCCACTTCATATCCTCCCATCTAATACTTCCCAGCCTATGTAGATCTTCTCAGTATGATCCTCATCCTCTTATGCATCTCTGACATAGCCAGTCCACCTCCCTATCGACACATCTCCTATTCAGCCACCACACCTCCCTACCTATGGAGATCGATATAGCCTCCCCACCTTTATTCAGCCCACATCTCTACCAAAGCAGCTCCAAAACTAATTCCCCATCTCCCCTTAATACTCCTCCACTAACACCACTCTAACAATGCTTCGACATGGCTATCCCACCTCTTTGAAACCACTTCCTCTACTAAAACATGATTCTGATTCCCCATTAAACTATGGATTTGTGTATATCTCATCTCCACTGTTTTTTTTTTTGAAATATTTGTATTAGAGGACCCGAACATTCCAATAGCTTATTCAAGAACATCTTGACATCATCTAAATTTCCATAAGAAATTTAATTCTTGGTTTATTTTAAATCACTCACCTATTCCTTCTATTTTTTATTTCAATGATTTCATTATTATTTTACAGGAATAATCCTTTGTGAAAAACTTATATCTTCCTAGTAACTTCATCTCTTGGTAGACCAAATTCCAAAAATCAGGATGTGACTTCTCTATAATTCCATATTTTCCGCACCCTGACAGGACTAATAACTTCTTTTTTATTTAACTACAATTTTAATTAATCCTAACCCTCAGGGGTTTTAATCTTTCATCACCATGAATTGTTTTTTAATCCAATTAAATAAGTGGTTTGAACAATTCATATATAATAAAAATTATGTTTACTAATTTTATACATTCATATATTAAATTATATTCATTTATAACCTACTTGATGTTCTATATCTACATATTTCTTATTATATATCATTCAATTCATGTAGTATAATGGGTTTCTATAAATATAGATTGGAAATTCAATTAAATGACCTTTAATGTTTCTATACATGTATAATTCACTTTAAGTTTAATAATTTCATTAAATTCATATATTAAGTTATCTTATATTGAATATTCTTTTAGTTTCATTTATTTAATACACATGGAGTCCCATTTTATTCTTATACATGAAATTTTTGGATGAATTTGTTGTTTATAATCATTATGAATGCAATTTCAATCACTTAATATCCATGTTGTTTCTATATTATCATAATCTAAATCATACACATGCCATTTATATTTCATTTTTTGTTAATATACAAGTCGTTTCATGGGGCAGAACACAATTTTCTTTTTTCCTTATTTATTGTGATCTAAAACGATTATTTATATTTTATTTTAGGTCATAATTTATATTTAAATTTTTATTAATTTTTATATTTCACATAAATTGAAAATTTATATTTCTCTTTATATCTCCATATAAAAAAAACGTTTTATCATATTTTATATATAATCCAAAATTTCATTATTAGGCACGGAAATTACAATTAATTTTTGTTTAAATAGTAGTATATATTGTAGTTTATATTAATATACCTATTTCTTTCCAGTGTTAATTTTAATTTATTTACTTATGAATTACCATATACCGAAAGTGCAATTAATATTAAATATCAATAAAATTTCATTTACATAATATACTTATTTTTTTGTAGATACATACAGTTTTTTATACTAAATATATAAGTAATATCATTTAATATTTTTACTTGCAACACACAATATCAATATACTTTTAAATTTTGTAATCATGTACAGATATTGATGGTATGTTCATAGACTTCTCGAAATATTTTTACTATTTCTAGGAATTAATATTATTTATAATCAGATTTGATTATATATTTTTCTTATATCTGACCATAATAATTAGTTTTATGGTATATCTTAATTCATATGAGTGGCATGATGTTATTGGAACATTATGGTATAATATTGGAGTTATAGAATTCATGAGTCCAGTTATCTAGACTAGATGGAACCCCTGTGGTATGCACCTAGGCTCTATTTTTAATTCATGTATTTTAAAAATTGTTCATAAAATGTTTACATCAATATATGGAATGACTTTTTCCATATTATTATAGCTTTTTTATAGATTCATCCATTGAAACACAATATATTATCATAAATTTTGATTACTCTCTATGTAATTTCTTCTATATTCACATACATGAAGATAAATTTTATCCAAAAAAATAAAAATCATGAATAAAATGAAAAATGATAAGAAAAAGTAACAAATTAGGATGATATAAATAATAAAATATAAGATGATAATTGTAAAACAAAAAATCCACCATACATACACATTTTAAAATTATGGAATATGTAAGGACTCCAATACATAAAAACTTACGAATTATTTCCTTATACATATGATTATGTTTATTAAAATAGAAATTTTTATACTAACATATATACTGTCATACAAAAATTTTATTCATTATTAAATTTCCTCTACTTATGCTCTAACTTATTCTTATACAAATACTAAAATATCATAAATTTTAAAAATAGTACAATTTATAAATCACAACATATTTTAAATGATGAACATTTCTTTAGTGTTCCTACTTGTGCTTCAATTATAATATTAGAATAATATAATACTATAATACCATAATATATGTTTCTAAGAATATAATTTTTCATTTTCCTAAGTTTATTATTATAAAAATATTAAATACATACATATATTTTATTATTTCAGTGTCTATGCTCATGATAATCCTTATACTAACTGACTGAAAATTCCCTTTCTATTTGATATTTGAAATATAATTTCTGGGTGAGCGGTAACCGAGCCATCCATTAGTTAACTAATTCAAAATTCAAAATTCAAAAGTCCAAAAATCCAACATCCCGACCGCGTCTGTTGAGAACCATCATCCCACCGCTATCACCACGAGTCAGGAGCCATCATCATGAATCAAGGAGTCATGAGCCATCATCACTTACTGTCAGGTCACATATTGAGACATGAACCACCTTGAATAATTTGTTGTAGTTTCCACTAGCAAGAACCAACCACACGTCTCTCCACTTATACAAACCACTGTATCACTTTCAATCATGCTGAACCTCTTCGTATAATCACCGAAATCCACATCATCGTTTCCTCCTACTCACTAGAAACCATCATGCTGAAAACAATCGTCTTCCCTCAAATCACACACAATGACATAAAAAATCATAAAATAAGAACACAGTCGTACATAACAGAATATCGAGCACCACCATTTTGGATTCGACATTATCAGCCACTACACACACGACCCATGTCAATAACATCACTAGCTCTAATCCACCATCACCACTGTCCCAATGTGAGAACATCCCTCTATAACGTCGAATCCCATCAAAAGAAGCCACATTCACAACTTATCCCGACAATCACCTAGAACAAGAAACAATAGTCCACAAATGAAAATCAAAACCACCAGTAAGAAAAAAGACCAAAATGGGAAACCTGAAATTGGGGAAACCCCTGATGAATGCTGGGGAAGCATCCCAAAAAATAGACCCGTGAAGACTACAAACTGTATAGACAAAAACTCTATATACCCTTTTCTACAACTCCGACCTAAAGAAGATTAATATATCCCTAGGAAAGAGCAGGTTTGGGTGGCCAAAGATGAAATACCAACTCAGGTAGTGACTAGAAACCCAACATCCATCGAACCACAATACCAAAGTCTCTAGGGTAACTCCATTCCATCCCCGACCTAGAGAGGCATGAAGAAACTTGAGGGCATAATAGGTTAAGGCGAAAAATGGTGTTTAAATCACATAACATTTACAGAAGTGCTAAGAGAATTGTGAAAACATAATGAAAACCACCATAGGAGAGTATGGACAAAGGGAAAATGGGAGAATCCAAGAGGCGAGGGGTGGAGTTGAAAGTTGAGGGGAGAAGCTGAAGTCAAACACTGAAACCCTAAAAGAAAGGAGAATACAATCATGGAGAATGATCTCCATAGAGGGAGATCCCCGACCACCACCTTATTTATGTGACATAATCCTTATAATATTACTGAAATGTAAACATTTTGAAGTTTATAGTTCATGTGTTTATGATTATAGATAAAATATTTATTGAAATAAAATCCCATTATCATATTAATAGTGTGAATGCTTCTGATTATGTTTATATCCATGTTTATACAATTACTGTAATACATATATAATTCCATTTACTATAATATAAATGTACTATAAAAAATAAAACAATATATAAAGCATAAAAAATAATTTTTTTTGGATTATTCTTATATAAAATATTTATTATTTATATTCTTATAATTCTATTTATTGTAATTATTACACTTTTTTGTATAAAAAACATAAACAATACACATTTTCATGTTTTCTATGTATATGATTTCTTAGTCTTAAAGAGATATTATAATATATAGGCAATTTCAGGTTTACTATGATTATGTTTACGCATATGCTCATAGAAATACTAAAATAATTACACATTAACATATACTGTAATATAAATTTATTAACATTATGCTTATGTGTTGATTTAAAATAATATATTATTATATAAATATATTTATTTTGATAAAAATGTAATATATATATATAATATGTTTTAGATAAAGTAAATAGGAATTTACACTAAATATATAAAATATTTAATGAAAATGAATTATAAAATAATTTAAATTTTTTTAATTATTAATTGTTATGCTATTAGAAATTAATAGTCATTTAATATTAATTTTAAGATAAAAAATCAAAAAAATAACAAAATATAAAAAATAAGTTGAAAAAGTAACTCAAACATGAAATGACCATAACTTTTGATATGGGTGTCCGTTTGGGATCCACCACATATCAAATAAAATCATGTGATGAAATATACACCTTGGTGACATTGGTTACCCTCTATAAAATTTTTAAAGGACAAAAAATCTCAATAAGTCCTCCAAAATTGAGTTTTTAGTTGGGGTACCCCAAATGTTTTAACATTTGATTGATTTTCAACATCATTTATTGGGGTGTTATTTCCTTTATTAGTAGAGACTGAATTTATACCTCGGGATTAAATTCATATTAATATTATGGTTTTTATATTTTATCATTTCATAAAACTAAATTGTATTTATAATTAAATATATTCATATTTTCTTATATTTACTTATAATAAATATCATATGAATACATATATCAATATATTTATGTAAAAATGTATATTCTAATATATGTAATTAAATAAATTATCTAAAAATATATTTAAAACAATATCTAACAATTTTTTACATTAAAAAATTATATTTATAATGTTTATATATACATATATGTGTCTTTTAAGAAATAAATATATATTTATATTATAATCAAGTATATGTAAATGAATATAATATATAATATATTTAAATATATATATATATATATATATATGGAACAGACACATATTTGTTATAAATGTACTTAAAAATAATTATATGAATATATGAATAAAATAAATATACTTATATATTTAATTAAATATATATATATATAAATAAAAAATATTATCAATAAACAGACATAAAAACATCATAATGTAATGGTAATTACATTCCATAATTTAAGGAGATGTGCAGGGTTTGAATCCAGGTGGGCACACACGAGGCTATAAATTTGCAAAGCATTGATAAAAGGGGAGGTGGGGTGGGAATCACTTTTAAAGGTGGGGGAGTGATATTAAAGGTGTCATGAAAGTGCTGATAAAGGGGTCAGGCTCATAGATGTTTAAAAAAATATAATTTTACCCTATTTAATAACACTACATTTATCAGTGATAAAAAAGAGACGTTGAAAAGCCCCTTTAAAAATGGTTTTTTAACCCTGATAATGATTCATTATTTTAAACACACTTTGGTTGTCTGTACTTTTTTAGTACTGATAATTGATAATTCTAGTGATATTAAAGACATATTTGTAGTTGTGATACCAAAATTATTAACAAGAAAAATATTAATAGTTTTGTATACAAAAATCACCATGATATTTACATATGAATAATTTGTGCAATTGAATCATGTTTTATCTGTTAATGACATTATTTGTTTATTACAGGGAGATCTATTACTAGAATTCAATGATGGAGATTCAATTCAAGTTACTCATCAAAGTAATTTATTTTTGACATGTCAAGCATGTTCTTCATA
The DNA here is from genome assembly GCA_963277665.1 of Viscum album. Lineage (NCBI taxonomy): Eukaryota > Viridiplantae > Streptophyta > Magnoliopsida > Santalales > Viscaceae > Viscum > Viscum album. The sequence continues at coordinate 284,926,350 of OY728129.1, forward strand.
TTCTGTTAGGTATGTTATAAGTATGGAATTATATATTTATCACAACTATTAAATGTAATCGGTCTTACTCTTTTGTTTGAGTCATGATCATAGAGCATAAATTTATTACAACACATATATAGAATTCCAGAATGGTTCATTTTTTTATGATATCTAGGATAACACCACTACCCCACTATAATACCCTAAGTAATATTCATTTATTTATCTTTAATAAAAAAATAATTGATATATGGTTTTATCATAAGCATTTGAAATAAAACAAACCGTGATATAATTTATTGTAGCATAATATTAATATACTGGAAAAACATTAATAAATTATGAAAATAATATCTGAAATTTCATTATTGATGAAATGATAACTATGGTCAGTGTACCTGGATCTATAGTATTGAAATGTATTCATGGGAATATCTATCGAACTTAATTATCACATGAAATGCATAGTATATTTTGAACACTGAAGGTCTTATATCTAATAAGACTATTGAGAGGGGGAGGAGGTGAATGAGTGATCCCTTTTTTTGTTTATTTTTTTTATTTTAATTCATCATAGGTGACTGGTTAATGCCTTGATACACTTTTATTTTGTCTAAAAAAAATCACACGAATTGTGGGATAATTAAAAGGAAACGAATAGAAGGATTCATAAGGATCGGTCAAAATATGGTCTAAATCCTTTATATAACTAGTTATACACCTCATTTATAGATTTAAAAACTATTAATTTATGTAGATAGATAGAAATATTCTCACACTATGCATACATGAAATCCCACCATGTTCCCACCATGTTCATTGGCATACTACTAGATATTTTATATACTAACTTTCACAATAATAAATCTCCTATTAGTTATTATTTCTATCTCGAACATCTCAGTCATTCCAACTACATTATTACTACCTCATGGAGTCCCAAAAATGGATTCTTCCTTGAACTATTAAGTAGTTATTGAATACACCTTCATCTTGCTGATGAACAAATCAACTATGATCAAAGGTGAAATGCTTGTCATTTTATTTAGGATTCTATGATGCACATGATAACATGAATAAAGTGTCAGATTCACTCATGTATATATATAAATATATTATTCTCAATTGACTAAAAATTAATTATTTATCACATGAAAACTATTATTATATCCAAATAATAATAATTTCACAATTTTTATCATTTATTAATGAATATTATTTCAAATATAATAATCTATTAACCTTGGTATGTTCTACATATTCTTTATTATTCATAAAATATCAAAAATGTTCACAATAAAATCACCTTTAAATACTCTCATAATAACTCATCATTTGAACTCATATGATAACTTGAATTTAATCTCAATTTAAATCCAGGTGATCTAGGATAATATTTTAAACACAATATCTCAATTACCTCAACTTAATATTTTATATATAACATATTATATTTGAATTATTCTCCCAATTTACATTAATCATGCTGCAAAATGTCATATCATGTAGCGTGACAGTAGTTAAATTCGCATGGCCACTATATTATTTTGTGGCATAAATTTTATTAATAGATTTATATAAATACATGTTATAGTAAATAAAAGTATTTATATTATCCTAAAATCTCCTAATTCAGTCCATTTAGATACTCATGGGAATAAAAATAATTATTCTTATTATTATTAGAATACATTGGAACATGCACTTCTTATGAATTCCCATCATGTTTGTGTACTATTCATGTGAATATATGTCTAGTGAGTGGTTATTTGTTTATGATAAGATCAAATTTTCATGACACATTATTAGTCCATATGTATCATAAATATTTTATAAACTTACCCACTTTTATTTATTTATATCATTTCATCGAGCTCAAAAAACACTCACAGGGTTTTGGTTTAATTGTGGCATGGTATGGGTTTCTCATACAGTTGGACTCTTCATAGTCAATTAAATACATGATGTTGGTTATTTTTTCTTCCAATAGATCCATACTAATGGTAGGTATTTTTCTTTGTGTTTTCGATCAAAACATTTCACGGTCAATTTCATTACTCATAGGGGATCATATTATTCATGGTTTCTTAGCATGGTAACATTTTGAGGTAGATAAAATGTTTAGGTCACTCATATCATGATCAATAAAAAACCTTATATTTATGTGATCACCCTATCCAGTGAAATATTTCTGGCCAATTTAAACATCGAACACAATAAAACCTACATCCAATCGATTTTGAATATGACCTCATCAATTTTGTTGCATCTAAAATTTTCATGGACCATGTGATATCTCCATATAAATTAACATATGATTTGTACATGTAATAGGGATATTACATATAATTGTTTCCAATATATTTGATGCACCTAATTACCCAATATATTTCCTTAATGGATCATAAAAATTAGAAGGGTGCCAATGGTCACTTACTATCATTTATTCTTCCCATTATAAATTAAATGAAAGACTATTCTCTAGAAATAATATAGACATCACACACTAAAATTCCTCCAACTAACCTCTATGTGTGCACATTATTTACCTACAGTACTCTTCTATAGATAACTATTTGTGATTGAATGTGATTATTCATACAATTGAGATGGATCCCATAGAAAGTTATAGTGGGAATATTTCCTAAATTAATCCTCAACTTAAAAACACATTGGAAAATTTCTTAAATTATAGCCTCCATCACAAATACATTCTAAGAACCTCATAAAAATTTATTTGAAAAATTCTCAACTCTTCTTGAAATGAAAAAATATTTCCTAATATTCTTTCCACAGTCTGTAAGTAAAATCAATAATTTTATTTGATGATCATTTGATTCATAAATATATCATTAGAAATCATATTTTAAACAATAATATTTATTTTTCAAAAATTATTTGAATAGTTCATGATCAATAAGAATATTTGAACATTTTATACATGTAATTGGAAGAATTCCTTATCATGAATGATAACCAATGAATCCAAAAAAAATCCTCTAAAGAGGATAACAAATATTACATTAACTTCTTCACTTATTTATTGAAAATAAAAACATCTGATTAATTTAGAAATGTAAATATTTCTATTTCTATTTTTTATCAGTACATCCGTTATCATTCAAAATCAATATTATATTCTATTTTTGAAAAAACATTTCTTCCCCTTACTGATAAAAGATATAAAAGGTTAATATAGGGATCCTATCTCACTCAATTTCATACCAAATGTTCAAAAACAAAAACTTTTCATATTTTGAGTATGGAATAATTATATTTTCCAACATTTGGAAAATGGAATGACACAAAAACTCACATAGAAATGAGAAATAATTTAGTTAACTGTATGTCTACAAGGGTTACTCTACTGTAATTAAAAAAACAGAATCTACTAATAAATTAATATTATCTATAGATACCATGCATGTGATAAAGGATCTGGATGCAACAGAAGTATGGATGTTGGGAAGGCCCAACATTGTTTTTTATATAATCGATGACCAATCCGGGATAAATACGACAATGAATGCCAGTATCAATGGATTAAAATTAATGATTTAGATAAAGAAAATAATAACATCAGATCTGAAAAAAGGATCTTTCAAATCATGTTTATAATTAATTTATTAATTTATGAAGAAATTAAATGCCTGGGTCGTTGGTACATTCTTCCATGATGATCATTGATCATCCGGAAGGACCCTTCTAGTTTTCCTTCATTGTGATCATGATAATACAAAGTAGAATCCCTATAGAAATGATCTATATGTGCTCCAATGTTCAAAAAACAGTGTGACTAGTTATTTATGTGCTTGCACAGAGAAGAGAATATCTTGCGTCAATCATTATTGATCACTTGTTCTTTGGTCTTGAAGAACATCTATCAATATTAAGATGGAGATATGAGGGGAGTCAAGGAAGAAAATATTTTTCTCAATAATTATCAATTCACTGGGGTTTGGAACAATAGGCATACCTTCCTATTAATCAACATGGTGTTTTAGGTACTATATTTAATTGAAAAACATTAATTAAATGCAATTATAACAATTAGAGAAAACCAGTGCCTCATAATAAAAATAATAGCATTATTATTTGTGGTTTTCCAACCTACACAAAATAGAATGATAGATGAAATCTCATACAACATAATGATAACAGTATTATTTTTATTTTCTTACACCAAATGGAAAAACATTATTTACTGACTTGTAAATAATTAATTTATCAATGGACATGGTCTTGTTCCATTCGAAATCCTCTCCCATTTATTGAACACCGGAATATGAAAATTTATTCTCTTAAATAAAAATTTTTATTTATAAAATAGTAAATAAATATTTAGTAAATGTTAAATAATATAAATAAACATATTTTATTCACAATCTGTAGAATATTAATTTATTTATTTTATGCTATCATTTTAGATGGAATATAATAATTCCTCAGTCTTGAGAATAATATTTATTTCATTAATTACATTCAAATAGAATTTAATCTAGACCACCAGAAAGACATAGTGTGTGACTCTATAAGATTCTTTCTCACTGGCATTATTCGGTCTTACCTAAATTACAAGATTATTGTCTATAAATGGGTCAAGGAACCCAAGAGGAAGAACATAAAGTCACAATGACGACATCCACATGATAATGCTCACTGTGTAATATAACCCCTTTGTCTCAATATCTTATCAAGAAGGTTTCATGATAGTTTCATAAACCTATATACTTGATATATAATTCTTTGAATACTTGAAATAAACTCACCATTACACCATGGAAATGGAATTTAGGGAGATGGTTCTATTTCAATCAAAGGGTCAAGATATCAACATCCATAAATGGAAGGGACAAATTTTTCCTTGACTTATACATTAATAACTTTTCATTCGTGACGCACCCAACATAATATACTTCTTTCCAATATATGGCATGATAGTTTTTGATAGTAAATCAAAGTGTGTGAGTCATGACATGTATTAATGACAATATTAATGTCTTTGAACCATTAAACATGCTCACATATTGGAATATCCAATGACCCCAAAACATACTAAATTCCTACTGGCTGGTTACTTCTCATAATATCCCTTCATGGGGATTACCAAGTAAGAATTTCTTGAGAAAAAAATCTCATCTTATTATTAGTACTTGCACAGTAAGGTCCATATAATATATGTCCCATAATGGTATGTAATCCAAATTCAGAAATATATTTTATAATATTGTTATAGAAATTCATGTTTCTCGTCATAGCAGGGAACTGCTATGAACTAATTAATGCGTCAAATACTCTAACACATTATTACATTATAGTCATGAAGAACAATGTAAATTATATAATAAGATGTTTATTATTTAAAAACATGAAATATTCATGTAATAAAATTAAAAATAATTAGTTCTAGGACAACAACTCTAACATGTGATACCCATATCAAGATAATCTTCTATGGGCTACAAGAACACATTTAACATGTGTTAAAAAGAATTATTTTAGCCTACAAGTATCTAAATAAAAAATATTATAATACTCAAGTATAATGAAAACATTTACCCATTAATTATTGTATTATCATGAAATAATAGTACATATTTAAAAACTAATTTTTGTTATAGAAAGATAAACTGGTAATGTGATTGAAATTCTTAGAACATTAATTATATATATATATATATCTTCCAAAATTATGATTTCTTCTTAAAATAATTCTAAATTGGTAGTATATTATTTATTAAAAATTCCTATAAGTGATTTAATCTATTATTTATCATGTATTGTGATGTTCACTATGATAGAAACACTTTCCTATTGATAATATACAACAATAATCATCTAGATCCCATTTAAGATTATCTCTTTAAATTCCCTATAAATTGAAATAACTAAACATAAATTTAGGAAATAAGGAAGGGTTTAAAATATCTTTATTAGAATTAGTGAGTATGTGAGTATCTTATCTAAAATAATTATCCTATATTTCAGTTTCCATACTGGAGAAACTCTTCATTCATCCTATTCTAAAATTTTATCATCTATCATCGTGATCACAATTCTATTTTCAAAATTATCCATGTGTGGATATTATTTCTATGTATAGACCATAAATTTCCATTATTCTTAATATAATTCCACCATCCATTTATATAAATGTTCATCTTATATAGATAGTACTACTCTAAAATCCATTGAAATATTACAAGTTTATTTTCGTTTCGTTTAATGAACCTCATGATCATTAGTTAATTCATGTGAATCCTCATGCCTACTATAATAATGGTCAATTGTTTTTTACTTGTCTATCTTTTTCTTATTTAATATCATTTATCTGAATAGAATGTATATTTTTATTATCATTTATTTGATTATATTATATATTAGAATTTTCAATTTTCTAAATTTGATGTATTTTCCCAAAAGATTTCATAAGAATGAACTGACTGGTTACATCATTCATAAATTTCTTCAAGATAATAAAATGTTTCCCAAGTTTATGGAATTTTTGAAAACTCATAAATATAATTTTTTTTTAACACTATTTATTATTCTTATCACTAATCAGTTTACTTTTTCCTATAATAGTTCCCCTAGGATCCATGATAATTTTAAGGGAGATGTATTTTATAATAGAAATTATAATCTTTTTCCAAAAAAATCTACAAAATATTCAAAAACCACTAATTTTTTTTACTTTCACAACTCATATCATTATTTTAGTGAAAACATGTTTGTATCTTGGCCCCACTCCATCCATTGTTTAGCGTTTCTTGAATATTATTCTCTATTTAACTTATCATTACACTTCTTTCAAACAAGAGTTTTTGTTTTTGTTTTTTTATTTTTAATTTACAACCAATTTTTAAATTAGAGCTTGTACCACTGAATATAACATATTTAGAAACATTATTGAAATGGATAAAAATCTGTACCTTCTTTTTAGGATTTTTGTAAAAAATAGATTTATATTTTAGCTTATATGGATGCTGATTTTTGTATAAGATAATCCAACACTGATCATGCATAATGTTATGTAATTCATGGATCCCAAACATATGAGTGAATAACATATGAAAGTAATTTAAAATTTTCCATCTATCCATCCCCACCACCCTTGTGATTTTTGGAAATGTGAAGTAAACTATAATGAATGGAAGTGTAGATTTGGATGATGCAGATATATACAACTTCAAGACTATGCATGCAGTATGAGCCAGATTTATAGGCTAACATGAGTATTGTGGTGAAAGCACTCTATCCCTTACTCAAACTCCACATCGCCTAGTATAACCAATTTTTGATGATCACTTCCTATGATATCACAAATTATCAAAGATTACTTTGTTATATTTATGACACAATCCATGATTTTCTTTAATAGCTAAATTTTAGTTCCCATCATAAGCACTAATGTTTTACAGGTTTATTGGCGGTCATGTTGTTTTTGGATTTTTTTTAGTTTTTTAAATATTATATCATGTTAAGGATTCAGTTTTTACTAAATAAGTTGGAATTTTTCATGATACTTCATTTATGATGTTTTATTTTCATACATATTTATTTCAGTGTCATTAGTGTGGGATATCCATGTGAAACAGAAGGTTTCAAATTACTAAAATGAAATAAAAAAGCTCACTTATTTCATTCACATATATTTTTAAAATACCTATTCAGTTTAATTATATTACTTTTTATTTATATTTTTTCTATTGGAATTTGATTAATATGTGAATTAAGAATATAATGTTTTGAAAAGTAATTAGAGTAAAACATATCCAAATATTAGACAACCATTAGATATATCTTTTCTTTTTATGTGTTTCAGCAATATATATAACACTGAATAATGTGTTTATGATAGAAAAATTTATTACATGAGTTTTTTTGAAGAAACTATTGACGTAGAGGAAGGTTATGAAATTGATTAGGATACAAACAAATCATTATCTATTATCATCCAAAATCATATTATGAGAAAAAAATTTAATAATACTAAGATGATTATTTTTATTTTCATTTTCAATTAGTTGTATTATTTCTTTATATAATCACTTTCAATTTAACCTATAAAGTATAATTTTGTTAAATTATATTTGTATTATTTTTTATGTTGATACCTTCCACCATTAATGATAAAACTAAATGATTTATTTTAGTGTTTATTGTCCTAAATAATTGATCCCACCATTTATCATTTTGTGCAGATCTTAGTGTTAAAAGATGTATTTTTCCATAGTAGATTTAATTTTTTTTATCTTTTTTACTGCATTATTGGATTTGGTTAAATATTTATGTTATTCTAACCCCTATTATGTCACATAAGCATCACTAATTTCATCTCATTTAGATTTTAGTTCCTTTTTAATAGTTTTATTTCCCATAAATGGTTTTGATTGAATGTGAACATGAATTATGAACTTTTCATTATTGTAAAACATCATGTAATGTTATTATTTTAAATTTTACCATGTATTTATAATCAAGATGCAATGATTCAAATATTTTATGACACAATATTCTGAATTCATTGAATTATTATAAATTTATACATATTTATATCATTTGTTTTTATTATCATCAAGTCCCTACTTCATGATGTAAAATAAATTTATTTTGAAATCTTGGAGAAAATGGCCATCCAATATAAAGATGAATCAATATGGTGTTCCTCCTTCAATTCGTAAAGAGATTTATTCCTTTAATTTATATTTTATTACTCTAAAATATTACTTTATTATAGATATTTTTTATGTTCAGTTCATTCAATATAATGGACTTATTCAAAGTTTCATCCCAAATCAAAGGCAAAAAAGACGTTTTAAAGTTAAATTAAATTCCCCTTAGCAGTGGGAATGATATTTACCAGATGACGATAATGAAAAATGGGAGAAATATTGTGGATTTAGTGTCTAAATTTATAACATGTGAATGGATTGAAATTCCAAGATCAGTTGATACCAACCATATGAAACTAGACTAAGAATGATGGTGGTGTTCCAGAGTTATTATTTCCATGAATGAAATATGAAGATGAATCAAAGAGAATTCAATACTCACTTTTACTCATACAAATACCTTGTTATAAAAAAATAATCTAGGGAAGACTAGATGAAGAGAGTGAAACATATCAGTTGTTTTATCGGGGAAAAGATGAGTAGTGTTGTTCAAATTATTCTATGAGTTTTTGTATTTCGTAATATAAGAAAACTACCAATCATATTGTTTATAGATTCATGAATTTAAGATGTGTGTGGATTCAAGAATTTAGAGCTTTAGTTCTTAGTTTTTTTTCATATAAAAAATAATGTCATGGGTTTAACCACTGATGTATCCTCCGATTAACACAGTTAAAAAATGGTTGTATCAAGAAATATCCATGGGTAAAACAATGGATATAGAGGAAAAAATTTCATATTTTTAAACATAGAAGTAGGATCCAATTACCATGGTAAAACCATGACTGTATCATGAAATATCCACTGTTTAAACTATGGTTATAGGTTCCCCATAACCATGGTTTAAACTATAGAAAATTTTAATTCCTATTGTAGTAGATCTAGCTTCCTCAGTTTTGGAAAACTGTGGAAATTGGTTATTGCCATGGTTTTTCGTCCTCTCACCATGATTCCAAATCGTGGTCATAGGTGAATTTTCTTATTTTGGTCAATATAGGATAGTGAATGAAATGGTTGGAGAATACCATCGATATGATATAATCCCAACCCTTGAGACTTCCCATGAAGGTCATTAAGTTCTAAAAGAGAAGAGCCAGTATCCTCCAAAGAAAGCTACAATAATGCCAGTGGAACTCATCTCCACAACAAACCACTTCAAAAACTTATCCCAAAAGTGAAACAGTCGCCACATTTAGTATCTGGAAAATGTGGACCAAGGATTAAAATGTGGCACCATTTTAGTTTATGGTCCAATAAGGATATATCTTATCAACCATCATTTCTAGAGTATCCCGCTATTTCTCTTCAATCACCTGTTGAGGGTACCACCCAGCACACATCCACCTCTAATACACATGGACAAGAAATAGGTAACACACGTCGAGCATGGAAGGATCTTGATAATAATGAGGGGGATCATATCCCCACTCACACCGATGATGTATACTGATATATTTTGGTTGTGACCAGTGACCATGATTATATCCCTACTTAATAAGAATATGTCTGCGGGTAAGTTGATGTAGTAGGAATGGGAGAGGTGTATATTCCTACGCTCATTCCTGGATCCCATCAGAATTTTCTGGTGGCGCATAGAAGATAGAAGTGGGCTTGTATTCTCAATTTAATTGAATATATCTTCCAGTGTATAGTGGATAAAAAATGTGAATTATAACATTCTTACACACACTTTTCTAATTCTTCACTATATTATAGAAATAGTTGAATTACTCCACTAGAATATTTAGATACTATTAAAAATATATTTACAAGAACATATTATTATCCCTATATCTTGGTCATCATAACACTCTAATCCGCATGAACAATTAGTTTCTCCAGATAAAGGTCACATTCATTCTCTCATTCATGAGGATTATTAGTATATTTTGGTAAAGGTTGAGACACCAGACTAGGATCATATTCAAATTACAACCAACACTCACTATATAATACATACACATTCGATAGGATAAGGGAACATTCCAATCATAAAAGGCTAGTGGCCTAATCCAAAGGCCATGGATTAGACTCATATCCCTATTCTCTTCAGGGATGACCAAATGAGAGTGAAACATGCCTCTATATAGGCGAATATTCCTATCGAATAATACCATCGACATACTCCAGAGGTATGGGATCCAACTCATATCCAAGCTATTTATGGGTCTCACCAAGTGTGAGTGGAACAAGCCTAGGGGATATCCCTTATTCCTATTACTGAATATACCTAGCATATTCCTGTAGATCACAAAGTACATGCTCATATCCCTACTTCTACTAATGAATGACTACATGATCACCCTTTTGAGGTTATACAAGAGGAGGAACATATCCATTATCCTATTTTAGTGGTTTTTTGGAATATTCAAATGGGGAATACATATTCAGACTGGGATCATATTCCCACTCCAATCAGATCTCACCATGTTAGAGAGACATATGCCTTGGGACATTCTCATATTCTTATAAAAAAGACCATTGACATACTATAAAGGCTTGGGATCAAGATCATGTCTTTGTTCTAACCAAGTGTCCCCAAGTGAGAGTGGAATATTCCCCTGGGAATATTCATAGTACTACCAAAAATTAAGAAGATCACTGGAATATTCCATCATCTTCACAAAAGTAGACTCATATTTTTGCATAAAATTATCAACAAGGTCTAGTAGAATTCATAGAACAGGCTCATATGACTACATTATTTAAAAAGACATGTCTACATATTCAGACAATGATGCAGAATAAGGCTCATGTCCATAATCTGATTAATGCCAGTGTCCTTGAGGTTTTTCGAGACATATTCTCAAAACAGAAAGTGTTTATTGACTCTTTATCTGAAGAACATGGTGATAATTACAATGATATTCCTTCTTATGGTAGTGTAAATATGGATTGTATGGACTATACTCCAGACATCCACTGTGGTCAACCTCCCCATGGTGATATCCCCCCAGAGATAGAGAAAATCTTCTCCTTTCCCAAACACCTTCATATAGAGTGGGGTTAAAAACTCATATTCCTTTATATATAGAGGTGATAAAAACATTGGGGTCGACCATATATAGTTTCTTATCACCTTCCAACAACACTCTACTATGGTCAGCAGACGACGCCAGCAGGCACCTTCTTTGGTCTTCCTAGATGGATGTATGTAACTTTGATAAAGTAGTGGCAAAAATATACATATTGAGATTGTTAGCCAAAAAAACCTCCCCACCATGTTATTTCTACTTTCCTATTCTGACTATGATATACAAAATGAGCTAGAAAAGAATTGCATGCCTCATCCACACCCAAATATAAAGAAAAATCAAGAGCGAATGAAGGGTAGACACCTTCCTCTTCAGTATATAAGGGTATTATCTATACCATTAAGGTATTTGGTAGTTAGACATAAATACTATTTCTATAGAATAGGATCCAAAATTGGAAAATTAAACCACAAATATTCAAAAAAAACATGCGGAAAATTCTTCAAAACTCTATGAAAAAAGTTCTCTGAAACCACTTCAAGCATTCATATTCGATTGTGGTGAAATTATGAATAATTACACTACACCACACCCTTTGAAAATAAGAACTACATAGATACGAAATATTGTAATTACATAAACTACAGTGAGATCAGGGTCCTAGGTAATAAGATATTCCTTTGTTCACTAAAAAAATTTCTGTCACTTAAACGGTGCTAAAACATCACAAACAGAGGGAGTGGAAAACCCACATATATTTGAATTCGTACCCTAGAAATAATGAGAATAAATTTTAAATTCATAAGTTGAAGTTATAACCAACTAAATAACTTCCCATACAAACTAACTTATATTATGGGTTTCCATAACATCCACCTACTACATGATCATATCTACCCCACATCCAACATGTCATTGTAGTAGTTTAAATAGTATCCTTTTAGAAGTGAAGCCAGTATAGTGGGCCAAGGAATGTCAAGAACCACCTATATCCCATAGTTTTTCAATTCATAAGAGGATTCATGAAATATATATAGTAGCTAAAAATAACCCCCAACCCACTGGGATGGGCATTTACAGCTCAATTGCAATCAATAGTCTCATCCTCCCCTATGATTGTCCTACCAAAATAAATGGTGGTTATAGATCAACCCCAAACTTCTAGGATGGGAGGCATTTATATCTTAATTCCCATCATAGGAGTCATCAATTCCTTGATTGGAATCAATGAATCCTCAATAAAAGGATTAATTAATGCCAATTGTGGCCCCGTATTATCCCTATCCCATAATGATTGGGAATTTTCATCATCATCATCATAGAAGAAGGAATCAGACATCTCTAGACTGGGAGATAAATATAAACATTCGACAACCCATATGTTCCTTCTACCATAAGAAAATTCCTTTATTTTTTGGGGAACATTTATAAATTATGACCAGAAACTCCCTTAAGGTCCCTACTCAAAAGCTGAGACATAAGGATAATATATATAAGGAAATAAAACCCCATTAGGGTCGTAATTCCAAAAAGTCCAAAATGGCCAAACCATTTTAGAAACAACCACATTACAAGAAGAAAAAAATGATCATGTTTTATTGAAATTAATGGGGAAACCACTATTTCTTGATATTACACTATAAGTTTTATTAATTTCAACACAACAGATAATGTGGATCAATAAACAAATTCATAGGGTCTCAATATAAAAAATTTACATAGAGAAGAAAATATGGACACACCCACAATGGATCTACATACTGGGAACCAAAAGAGGATCCCAAACCTATCACACAAAAATATTGAGTTTCCACCCAGATAAAGGAAATTTGTTGAGGATAATGTGAATGGTGTGGCAACATCCTACTAATTTTCCAGAAGAACAGAATATCCTTCCATGGAGGAATAGTTTTCATTATATGAGAATGATATAAAAACTCTCAGTCAACTCAATGAGGAACTGATCAGGGGAAACATTCCCACTGGGTATCATCTTCCAACAAAGATGAACATTCATCCACCCATATAAAATCCACCTACAAGAGAGGTATCTAAGCATTTTACCAGCTCCTGATCTAGGAATAAAATATATATAAATGAGTAAATATAAAATGATTTTGACCTACCTCTATTACGGTGACATACTCTCCCTTACTATGATAATAATTCTGTCTTTATATGAATTGAGAATCAATGGGAGATGAAAACAAGGCCACCTCATCAAGACCAGACCACTCCATATAGATTAGACGCAAGTGAGGTGGTAATAACTCTAGAATTTCTCGACTTTATCAAGTCCCTAGATACTCTAATATGAGTCATGGATGGGCAACGTACACCCATGTAGCACGATAGGAAGCCATATCATAAATGGGTGGATGACACTTTTCCTTCATCCAATTTTGGAAAACCTTAATTCTAAAACTTTTAAGGTGTGGGTGACCCAAAAAAATCTCAATCACTTATTATCCCAATGCAGTCTAATGATGGGTCCTTGATATCCATAGTAGGAAACCAAGATGAGATTTTTTGTACAGACTCTGATAGGTACAAAATTTTTCTGGAATATTATGATTCCATTAGAACCATTTCCAGATGTTAAGAAATTTTTCATCAATTTCTCTACTAGATCATCTTGAAAATGAGGTAAACAATATTCACCGACCTAAAAAACTACAAGAAATGTGAAAATGAGAGGTTTTATGATTTCATAAAAAGATGGAAATGTTTCACCTATTCACTCTGTATCCCTTTATTGTAGGAGAAATTGATGGAAAATTACACTAAAAATATTTGGGATTAGTTACATACACCTTTAATACTAATGAAATATCATGTCTGATTCCATGAGTTTATAGAAATGGCACATCTGGAAGATGAAATTCAATAGAACTGAGAAAAGTGTGACTCATGGAATCAAAATAGGGAAAAAGGCTTGGTAAGGTATAAATTCCCAATAAATCACATATGAAGGTCCCCCAGATCCTATTATTATGTGGAAGAAATAATAAAATTTTCCTCAGCTAAAAGAAAGAAGAGATCAGGGACACCCTTGATTTAAGGAATAGATGAATAAAGCATGTTCCATTTGAAATGAGAAATCCCCTATTATTTACTTGCAGCTACAGAAAACAACATGCTCAATATTTCATATCCTAGGAATCCAAAAGAGTTTAACCTCACCAATCATCCATACTACTACCGTTTCAATAGAATACTAGGTCACAACATCTAAGATTTCTTTATCTTCAAAGACGTTCTCCAAAGCATGATCCATTCCTGACATGTGATGTTATATAACTCACTAGAACAGCAAACCTGCATAACCATCATCACGTCAGAAGAATAATATCATAAGAAAAAAGTATCAACCAGGTGTAGAAAACATTTCAACCTCTTAATTACTTGAATGAAAGTTGATCGACCTCATGTAACCCTAAGAGCATAGCTTCACAAAACCAAAACCGTTCTACCACTGAGGGAGGTTAAATTGTATTTTTCTCTTGAAGGTTTAAAAAACCATAAAACCCAAGAATAGAAAAAAATAGGAAGTATCTTATTCTTCTCTGACACATTCTCTAACCCCTGCAGATTTCTTCCCTAAAATGATTGAATAATAAGAAACACCCCCCAAAAGGTAACCATTATTGGAAGAATAGATCATATTAGGTTTTTTAACATGATACACATGGAACAGCCCATATCTACAGATGAATATTATTATGAGAATGAGTTCCCCACGCCTAACTAGGGAACATGAGGCTACACGCGGTGGAACCGAGGATACAGGGGACAACACAGGCACGGTGGAACCTAATATTTCAGTCACAACCATAAAAAGAACATAAATGTATCTATGACCTATGGAAAAGTGTTCCTGTAAGACCAAATGAGAAATTTAGTCTTTCTAGATCCTTCAAGTGGTCATCCACACCCAATTATCCTACATGACCACCTAGTAGGGGTGTGATTATTTTATCATCCCAGAAAACAAGGATGTTCACCATGACCTATTACACTGGATATAGATTCTCCCTAGACCTTTGTACAAGAATCAGGGCCATCTACATTAAATACCTCATCCTCATAGCTGCATCCTAGGGAGAAACCCTACCTCAAAAAGCACTGAAATCTATCCTAAAAGTACAACATTCTGAATTTGTTGGCAGTTACCCCAACCAAACTCTAAATCTTAAATGCAGTACATCATTCAAAAAAACTAAGAGTGTCATTTGATGAATCCTTCCAGAGTAGACAAGAGTTTGAGACAGAATTCACAACAGTATAGGTCTATCCAGTGGATACCATTGCAACATAATTCTACGTAACCATCTCATTCAAGGATAAGGATCAATGGAATGTTATACAAGGAAACATCAGACCCCTATATATTTTGGGTAGACTCGATAATGATGAAATCCAAAGGGATCTAATTGAAAAAGGTTCTGGGATCAACCTCATACTGATCCAAACCCTTATACATTTTTAGTATAATGAAAGGGTTGTTTTCACCCATAAGTACATCCATTCAAGGGTATGATAAGAATAAGCAAAGACAACTTGGGAAGATCAACCTCAAAACATTGTTTTGGGATTTCACATCTAATGTTTAGTTTTTGATTATTGAGAAAGACACCACATACAATATCATACTCATAAGGCCCTATATCTACATCCATATAATAGTTCCCTAAAAATTCTTTTATTATTTTAAATACCCCATTGATATAAGGGTCGACATAATACATGGTGATTCTTCCCCCTTAGATAATTTGGAAGCCACATATTTTGAAGCATCATTCTACAAATGGGAAGGAAAATAACCAATGGTGGATGATGATATACAGGCTGTATCCCCCAATATATTTGTGAATACACTTAAAAATATCCATAGTATACTCGATAATGACTATGTTCTCCCCATAAATCTAGATGAGGTAATAGACCTAATCCCAAATTTACTATCCTATTATATCCCCAGTGAGAGTGTAAAAGAAAATAAGTTTCATGATCTATTGGTAATGATTATAGAAGTATTTGATGATGATTCCTTTTCTTATAGCCTCGCTAACATCGACAGTGATAGAGAGACCCCCATATTTCCAACCTCTTCTCCAGATGCCTCCACTAACTCAGAGGTGTGCCAAGAGGAGAATGACCTTAGGAACTCCCCTCCTACATTCAAAGAAGGCATCTCCACCACCGTTGATGAGATCGAACTGGTAAATAGGGGGACAAAAAAATAATCATTGCCTACACTGATTAGTATTTCCATGACTCTCAAGAGTATATAGATGTAAATCACGTTTATAAAGAAACAACTAGACGTGTTCACATAGAATTATACAGAAATTCCTGGACTAAATTTAGAAGTGTCTATGCACCGTCTCAGCTTACCCGATGACCACCGAGGGTTCAATCAAGAATCCAGGAGGATAAAACCCTATCTTTATATGAATATAGATGAATAAATTGAGAAACTAATGAAATAAAACATTTTCTATGAAGTGAAAGACCGAAGGTGGCTTTCCAACATCATTTCTATCAAGAAAAAGAATAGGTAGATTAGGTTCTTCATCAATTTCAGAGGCCTTAAAAAATTTCTTAAAGTATAACTACCCATTACCAATAAAAAAACTCTTTATTTATGCACTTATTGGATTACAGGCCCTTTCCATTTTGGATGGGTAGTCAGGGAACAATTAAATAATGATGGTCCCTAAATATGAGGAAGCCACTACCTTCATAGTACCTCAGAGGATATTTTTCTATCAGGTCATGACAATCATATAAAGAATGCTGGTACAATATATCAACACTCTATGAATCATATATTTAATCATGTCTTTGTATGGATAGATTAATTTTATGTCGATGACCATGTGGTCAAATCTTGATAATGATTTGATTACTTCACGGATCATCAAATAGTCTTTGACAAGTTGCAATAATATTTTATAAGGATGAATCCATTCAAATGTTCTTTTGGGGTAATGTTTAGAAAATTACTTGGTTTTTTATACCACTGTGGCATTGAGGATGACTCAAAAATACTGGAGTGATCTTATCAATGTCACCCCCTGAGAATATCAAATAACTGAGGGTGTAAATGGGAACAAAAATTACATTCGGTTTTACATAGATAACTTGAGTGAAAAACATTTCACCTTCACCAAGAAAATGAAGAAGGGGATCACCAATCCATGAGACATGGAGTACCATTAATCCTTCAAGAGACTTAAATAGTACCTTCTAAACCCACAGGTCCTGATGTGTCTGGGGGAAGGAAAACAAGTCATCTTATATGTGGCTTCCATGGGAAAATATCTTGGAACTATCCTCACACATAAGAATGATGTGGGATATGAGAATATTCACTAGTACCCCAGCCGAGTGATGCTAGGTACTAATAATTGATACACTAATGTTGAGATGAATTTCCTCTAGATTATTTATGTAGTGTAGAAGCTAAGGAATTACATTCAACCCCATGAATTACACCTGGTCTCTAATATTAACCCTCTCATGTGCATCCTTGGCCATCCAATATTGACCAAGCATATGTCCCGATGGGATTCCATTCTACAAAATTTGACATTTATATCCTTTCATATAAGTCAGTGAAAGGGCATTCCCTGGATGATATACTTGCGGAACATCTCACCCTAAATCACACTAGTAGATATTGAACATTTAGATGAAGAGGTTTTCTATGCCCATACACTACACGAACATGGGAGATGTATTTATATGGAGCCTATTGAAGTGTTATATGCTTGAAAATAGAAATCATGATACTAAATTAGGTCATATTAAGGATTGTATTTGTTTCTCCATAAAAATAAATGTTATACTACTCTTTCTCTCTATAAAATGGTAGCACGAGTAATGAGGATAAATATTAGGACCTCATTACTGGCGTGGTATTAGTCCTGCAGGTGCAAATAGCCTACCTAAAAATCAAAGGGGATTAATAATAAGTGATAATGAAAATTAATGGTGAATATCAAATAAAAAAGGAATAATTAGTCTGTATCATTGGTTATGTCAGAGGAATAATGGAAGAGTTCCATTTTGATCCCATATTGCATCATTTCTCAATATCAAAAAAAATTTGTGCCAATACATTAGGTAATGAAGCTACAGTATTGGCCAACCATGATCAGGATGAAGAAATATTCTACATCACACACTGAATAATCCTCTCATTGATCATAATTAATGATATGGATGAAATAAATTAGGTCATCACTTATTAAGAGCATGATGAACTTATATTCACTCTTGGATGGATGGAACACATAATTTGTTATCTCCAAAATGGGATCCTCCCAAATGACTGAGATAGAAGGGAAAATATTTGATACCTAGAAGAAAACTTCACCTAAAGAGATGATACAAATTAGAAGAAATCCATCTATAAGTGAGGCTTTGATGGAATCCTCCTTGGTTAAATAGAAGAAATAGAGATTCTATCAATCATAGAATTAGTCCATGCATGATCCTATAATTCTCATCAATATGAGATCAGTATCTCCTAACAAATTAGGCGGCTATTTTAATACTAGAATAATATGTTAGAAGAATTCATGGAATTCACCAGGAAAAATCAATAAATCTATATCCATTAAAATATTATCCATAAAACCATGGAATTTCTACACATAGATAAGTATTTCTGGATTTTTTCCATATCCTGAATGGATTTTTGGGACTATATCCCCTAACAGATGCTATTAAATTCAATAACATCCTTACTGCTACAAGATTCTTCTAAAAATGGGATGAGAAAATACCCCTCAAAGAATCTGAGACAAAGAACATCATCAATTTCATAATTTCCTATATCATCACCAGGTTCAGACACATGATACTGATAGACAATGACACCAACTTAATTTCTAAAATTTAAAAGAAATTGTACCAGGAGTACCCTATGAAGTCCAATTATTTATCTCACTATCATGTAGTAAAAATATATAGATAGAGTCCTTCAATAAGACTCTGTCAAATATAATCTAGAATATAGAGAATGAGGATAAGAAGTCTTGGATGGAAAAGATTCTCCATGCATTATTTCCCAATTGTACCACCACACATACTGCTACACAAGAAATGCCATATTCATTAGTGTGTGGATTGAATTAGTGTTACCCATAAAGTCCAACTACCTTCACTCCAAATAGAAAATTTCTGATGAATCTTAGATGATGATCAATCACCAAAGAGACTAGATGAGATAGAGTGTCTTGATGAGAATTGTTTTGGTACATTTCAGAACCTTGAAGTTCAATAGAATCAAATCGTACAATCCTTTAACAAAAAGTATCACCTTTTTTCATTCCCCTAAGGAGAACTGGTGTTGGATTTCAGAACCTAAATGATACCAGACAACAATCCTTTGAAGCATGAAAAAAATAGAAAGGGCCCTATATCATACATATAGTCTATCATAATGTAGTTTACAGAGTGTTCACAATGGATAGGGAACAAATCACTTCCCCAACAATGTAAGATTTATCAAGAAATACCTTTCATATCCATTATCAATCATCTATACTCCTAGCAGAAAGACTTTAAAATGAATAAAATATATTTTCTTAAACTCATGATGTTAAAACTTTGACTAATATTTCCTCACAACATGATGCTAAGCTACATGGAAATTTTCATCTCACTGATGATTCACCACACATGATCTTTATTTATGTGAATGAAAGTTGAAAATCCCTTGTTTTTGTGTGAGAGTCAAGTCCACATAAGAAATATCATTATTTGAGAACTATGTGTGGCTTGATTCAATCCATCGTTGATATATAGTGACACAACAAGCTCAATTATTAGGTCTAACCACAATATTAATTTCTTTCTATGTTAGGTGAATCAAACCTTACTACACAATGTTAAACTACAAAGCTTATGTCCTTATCATACGACACTAAAATGTATGAGTTTCTAGAACTACATAAAACCTGATTTTTTATTTTAATGATATATGTTGGGGTTCTTGAATTTCATATCCTAGCCCAGCCAAAAAATTGTATAAAATTACTCTATCTATCCACCAATTTCTTCCATGTCATGAGGAACCTTTTGCATTCATTATTTCTCAAACCAGGCATCGCCCATGTGATCTTACGAATTTTAGTAAAGGATCTCCTGTGTAACTGATACATATCTATTCATGATAGGGTTTCCTTAGTACTAAATGAAATAACTTAAAAGTGAACCCAAATTCTGTACCGCATGACATTAAATTTCATAATTGATATATTTCGCATGATACAAAACCATGTGATACTGGGCACCTTGCCCGAGAGGACCACTACAATTGGTGTTATTCTCTCTCCACATCTGCATTCAATGACTATGTGTGGATTAATTACTTCCTGAAAAAGATAGACAGTGATGCCCAAATATTGTATCCTAGGCCCCTCTATAACAATCAATGGGAACCATTCCCCCCTTGGCGTATGAGCCAAACCAGCATATAGCATTTCCTATTCCTAAACTATGTGTGTCTTGATTCCTATCATCACATGATATGTAGTGATGACTAGATCTTATGTCTCAGGTCTGACTGTAATATTACCTTTTCATGTTAGGGAGATTATGTCCTTACTACATGACATTAAACTAAATGTTTTCTGATGAACTGCAATTGGATTTATTCTTACTATCACAGGATATGTAGTGATTCCCAGATCTCCTATCCCAGGACCAACTACAAAAATTAATGGGAACAATACCCTTCCCCCCTTACGTATGGGTGAGACCTGCATAAAGTGTTTTCCATTCAATAAATACATGTGTCTTGATTTTTATCTTTACAAGATATACAGTGATTCAAATATCTATTATTGTTGATTCCATCAATGATAACACAAAATATTCCCCCATTCATGTGTACGAGTCAGACCTACACATGGAACTTATATATAACAGCTACTTATGTCTTGATTCGTGTTATCACAAGATATCTAGAGACACCTAGATCCTTGATCATAGGTTTATAGACAACATATAAGATGATAATGATGCACCCCAAAGTGCATATGGGCTAGAACTATGCTGAAAACTTCATAACCAAATGATGTCGCACTACTACAAAACCCGCCTATAACAACATTGACATTTATCAGTACTAAAAAATGTGTTGACAAAGGCTACCATTTATCAGAAATTTATTTTTAGTGTTGATAAAGGGTAACCATTATCAACATTTTTTAGCACTGATAAATTTTCTTTGTGATATATTTTTAGCGTTGATAAAGGTACAAAATAAAATGGTATAATAAAAAATTAAAAAACATCTTTTTGAAATTTTATAAATTAAATAATTATTGTTAAAAATGAATAAAATAAATATACATATATATAAATTTTAATAATTAATAAATAGTATACAATAAATATATAGATATATAAAATGAATAAAATCATATAATTAAACAAATAAAAATTAAGAATGAGTAAATTAAGAAACATATTAAACAATTTATTAATTAAATAATTACTAATAAAATGAATAAATTTAGTATACATATATATAAATTATATATATTAGAAAATAATATATATTAAATATAGTATATAAAAATGAATAAATTTTAATAATAAAAAAATTAGAAATGAATATATTACAAATTTATTTCAAAAATTTATTAATGAAACAATTATAAATAAAAAGTTATAATTATAATATATATACATATTATTTATAAATAGAAATCAATAATATATATTTAATATAAATATATATAAAATTAATAAAATGTTAATTAAAAACATATTTATATCTCATTCATTTTTAATGTTGTTTGATTTTTCAATTAACATATATCAAATGTCATGTGTTATATGGATTTTACACACACACACACACACACACATATATATATATGTACTTAATTATTTTTTATATTCAAATACATCCAAAAAAATATATAAACAGATAAACCTAATATTTATGTAATTTATTAATATTTTACTATATTTTAGAATTTCATTATAACATGACACATTTAATATATTTCATTTTAATAGGACAATTTTATTTACTTATTTTTAATATAATTACACTTTGGGTACACATTTTCAATTGTTCGATTTCACTCATTTTTAAAATTCATGTATTTAAGATTATACATCCACTAATAAAGTTAAAAACATATTTGTAAATAAATATTTATAAATAAATATATTTATAAATGTATATTTACTATATTTATAAATTTATAAATTTATAATTATTATAAATAAATAATTATTATAAATAAATAATTGTTATTTTTTAGATAAGTATCTATATAATTATAAATAAATAATTATTTATTTTTAAATAATTATTTATATTTAATTAATTATATAATTATAAATAATTTATTCAGAAAATTATAATTATATATCCTTGATCATCACTAAATTGATAAGTGATGATAAAATGAATATTTAACACTGCATTTTTAGCGTTGATAAAGAGAAATATTTATCATCACTAAATATGGGATGATAAATATTTTGTTTATTAGTGCTTATCAATTTAGTGCTTATTAAAGGGATATTTATCATCACTTTTCAAAAAGTGATGTTAAAAGTTCCCCAATCTATTTAAAATAACCCTTACCCTGACTCAACGACTCAAAATTCTCAAAATCTTGTGGATCTCTTCTGTTGTCGGTGTGACTCCTCAATGTTCTCTCAGATGAATCAAGGCTATAATCCAATGTATGTTATTTTATACTTTTCCTCTATCATTATTTGATTTTTGGGTTTCGTGTTTTTCATTTTTGTGTTCTTTTTAACCATAAAGAACCCTATATCTCATATCCTGGCCACTGAAATGCAACGAGTGGTCAAATTTCATATTTTTTCCTCCATATAAAGTGGTTTCAAAGAAAGATATTAATGTTTTCATATGTTAAGGTCAGTCAACATATGTGTCTGGGCTTGTGTAGATAAATAAAATATATTTTACACCACACAATACTAAAAAGGTAATTTTGGATTTATAGAATTATCAAAATTAGTTTAGTTAAACATTGAATAGGTTAACCTATTTCTCAAACATGTTATCTATATCCCTTAGAATTGAAACAAGAATTTAGTGATTGGAAAGTGTGTTTATGGTGATATGCTGATCGACATTGGGAACTATTTTGGTATATTAGGTTGAAAAGGTCACAAAATGGAATCAAAGGGAATCTGGGGATATTGGTATTGATTATATACAAAAGAAAAAACCTTCCAGACATAATAAGTAATCCATAAACTAGTATGTATAGCATAATTATACTGGATACTAGAGTGACCATATAAATTCTAGGTTCTTTTTTTTTATTTTTTCCTTGACCAATCTTCCCAAGTCTCATGCCTCTTATTTTTGAGTTAATATATATAAATAAATAAGAATGTATGAAATTTCAAGTTCTTATGTGTATTTGTTTAATTTTTTACAATAAATTATAAATTTCAATGAATAGAAACATGGATAATAAATAAATATTGTATTTTTATATAATTATTAGTGATGATTAGGCTAATATAACTTATTAATTTATTGATTTTGTTTATTTATCCCATTTATCGATACTCTTAGTCAGTTTTCTCATAGGTATATTTAATATAATGCTTATAATACCTTTTAAATTATATTTGAAGTATGAAATACTTAATAAAAGGGAAATGAATGATAGAGAGGAGCGGGGGTTCACATTTAATATATATTATTTTGTGCCTATTTCTAAATGATTATTACTTTTTGGAATGGTAAAATTATGTGAATCTCTACATTAATATATATTATGCCACCACTTTTACCCCTAGATATACATAATATGGAGCCAATGGACATCCTATATATTCTAGAACATATATTTATCTTGATGTCCTATAAGTAATTATAGATCTATTTCAAGCTATGTGGTATAATTTTCAATGACGAGAATATATAGTATATATGGTTCCTCTAAAATTTTATGGTAATATATAATAATAATAATAATAAATTTTGTATTTCATTGAAAAGATTCATTAATTTATAATATTAAAAAAATCCTAGATCAACAAGGAAAATAAGTTGAAAAATTCACCCATTAAAAAGATGTATGTTATTGGAGGGTTCTTATGGTGGATTAAAAAATATCTAATATTGGAAGGTGAAGAATCCTTGAGAAAATAGAAGTGATATCGAACATAGGTGGGGTGAGATTAAATTATTCCATACCATTGTAGTTGATGTATTCTATTTTTTTCAATTGGGGAGAATTTTTGAGTGATTCCATCAATTCAGGTTCCTAGGACACTTTATATCAATGTTGTTTGTTGGAGAAACACAATATCTGAACATCATAAGAACTACAATGATGGGAACATTTAGAATATATGTTTTCTCTTGGATTTTCTGGAAATATATAATAATAATAAATTTTATACTGCATTCAATGGATTCATTTAATTTATAAGAGTAAAAAAATTATAGATCAATAATGAACATAAGTTAAAAAATTCACCATTTAAAGGGATGTATGTTATTAGAGGGATCTTATAGTGGATTACAAAAATATCTAAAATTGGAAGGTGAGGAGTTTGTGAGAAGACATAAACGATATCCAATATAGGTGGGGAGATATTAACTTCATAAATACCATTAGAGTAGACATATTCTGTTTGTTTCAATTGAGGAGAATTTTTGAGTGATTTAATCGGTGTATGTTCCTAGGATAATTTAATCCTTATTAATTATTTGATGTGAAACATTTATATCAACATGGTTAGTTGGTGAAACAAAATATTTGTACATCATGGGAACTACAATATCTCTCTATCACTTGCCTATACATACATAATATCACCCCTACTCTATAATCTCATTCTAGCTTCATACGAGACCACTGCAAACTGCATCTCCATCTATTATTGTGAAAGAATCATATAACACATAATAGTCATAAGAAACTTAAATAACTATTCATTAAAAGTTTCCATGGGTTTCAAAAATAAGGTTTTCTAAATTAAGAATCATTTTGGAAAGATGGATATACAATATAATAAACCCCATTCATAAAATTCCACAATTTCATGTGTAAGTTTGACATAATTGTAATTTGTTATGATTTATAAAAATATTACCTAAAAATATTTACATATGCTTAAATGTTTTTATATTGTTTAGACATAAGAATCAACAATTACTGAACTCGAAGAAAAGCAACTTTCAGTAGCTTTGATATGGCTAGAAAAATATGGTCGCGTTAGAGTATTAGGTTTTGGAGTCTCTCCTAGAACATATTTTGAGAAGATAATACCATATAAGGATACTTATAATATGGTGAGACGATTTCATAAACAAATAAACTAACTGTAATATATTATTTTGGGGTCTGGTTGGGTTGAACAATGTATAAGAAAGTATCAAAGTGAATAGGTGGTCGAGAAAAGAACCTTATATGAATCGAATAATCCCTATATCCTTGAGGCTAGTCATTCCCCCCAACTGCATACCTTACCCAGGGTAATAAATTTTTTCATTACTCTTTCTCCTAAATTTGAATAAAAAAGCATTGGATAACCATATATTACTAAAACAATTTAGGGTATAATTGTATGTGATTTGTATCTGTCAACACCCACATACCATCGTGTTGTGTTGGGTACAATGTATAATTGCCCAAGAGACTAGCTACACAAACAATCCATCCCAAAAATTCATAAGATAGTGGTTATTGAGGTAGATTATGATTCGAATGCTGAGTTTCAAGTACAAATTGATGGTATGGATATTATAATGGTTGAGTTTCTATTGGATCTTTCATATCACGGTTGTCTTCTATTATAAAGATACATCATGTACATCTTAAAAATATTTTTTTCATATGAAAAACATGAACAATTGTTGATAAAAGTTCTAACATCTGATATGATATTATAAATGAATAAATTGGTGGATAAATGGAAAGTCAAATCAGGAAAACATAATAAAACAATGAAGAAAACAAAATATCCTTCCTAGAGTAACTTTTACCCACCAGTTCCAGATTAACATTTATAATCCTTAAAAATTCATATAGAGACTACATTTTAAATAAATATATATCTTTCAGTGAATATAAAGAAAAAATATATGGAGTTTCTATGACATGAATAATTGGTATTGATACTCTAAATGATATTCTCAAGCATGAATTGATGGGAATATCAATTGTGAATACATACATAATGTACATTTTCATAATACATCTGTCAAAATAGAAAGATAATAGTTTAATTAATGTTAATAAATATTTATATATTGTACAATAGTTTATATAAAAACTATATAAAGGGAAGATCATGTGAATCATGATTTGTATTCATCAATCCATATATCATTTCTATGCCAGAACATTAGAAAATAATGACATTGAGAAGAAAAAAATCAGTAACTCAATGAGATTAATAAAACCATTAGAAAATATAATATTTTTATGTGTACAATTCAAAGATAAAACTCTACAATATAATCACATAAAATATATTTTTAATTTTTTCATTACATATTTTTTTTATTTTTTGGGCACACTGGATGCTAATAGAAGTCAATATGGACACCCGAAATATTTAATTTTTGGATCCATTGCATTGATATGAAACCAAACGACCACACATGATGTGTATTGGGAATATTTAATACACTCCAATAAATTTTTTATAGATAATATTATAATGATATGTTCAGTCTATGTTTTAATAATAATTTTTTTATTATAGGGTGGTCGATCAATACAGGTTAGATCATGGCATGAAGTCGGTTTCTGAAGGGATAAAGTCTATGAATTACTATAGATAGAAAACATTAAGGTAATGTATACCGAAAACAAATTTCGGTGATTACCTCATATGTATATAATATATTATGAGTTATAAACTTCAAAATATATTTAGGGTTTGAAAAATTAGTGTTAAAATGATTATATATTATTTTTAATCCCTTTCTCAATGAGACATATAATCGAGGAAATATTTTTTTTTAAGAAATGACATGAAAAAAATAATTTTTTTGGGAAATTAACAAAGGAAGAGTAGGAGGAGTAAGAGTAGGTGGAGGAAGAGGTGATTGTGGAGGTGGACGTGGAGGCATAGGTGGGGGTTGAGTAAGAGTTAGAGTCTATGTTGGAGACCGACGTGGATGAGGAGGTAGAGGCGAAGATCGAGGTGGAGTCTAAGGAAGAAGAGGATAAGGATGTTATCTTGAAAATAATAAAATTCTTGGGAAGTGAAGTATAATGGGTACCATACAATGATTTTGTTCAAGAAAATAATTTAAAAGTATACACAGCACATGTCACTTAAGATAAGAGATATTGTGCAAGGTTTTAGGTGACTTATTGAAATAATGTTATTAACCATTTGTTTATGTGGTTTTATACATAGTAGTAATACACCTATAAGATAATTCTATGTTGGAAGATTCAATTATTACACTGGTGTTATTGAAGAAACATTTTAACAACTCCTAATCATGAAATTAGAGGCATACTCAAAAGTTCATGTTTTCAGTTTAAAATGAAATTTTATTAAAAACACAAGTGTTGTACCCAAAATTTAGGAAACACATTCAGATTTTTTTATAAATTGTAAAACTATATATAAGTCATTTATTACATGTATTAATCAGTTTCACCTCAATCAAATGGATTGTGTGTCCTGTATGACTCCAAGTATTCCTTTTTATTCAAAACATAGATGAATTTTACTCAAAAAACAACTAACATACTCAAAATTTAGAAAATTAAGTTGGATTATATTGGTGATTTTTTAAAATTATCCATAATTAATTTGTGATTTGTAGGAATAAACTTCATGTCAGTCGGACACATGGTGTGACCAGTATGAATCCAAGAGTATCTTTTTATTCACAACTCACATGAATTGAAATATAAAAAACAAATTACAGACTCACAACCATTAAAACTCATTCATATTATTTTGGTGATTTAGTAAAACGATTCATAGATTATTTTTGACATGTTAAAGTCATCCACACCTCAATCTGACAAACAATGTGACCGGTATGCCTCCAAGTGACACTTTTTATTAAAAATTTGCATTAATTTTAGTGGAAAAAACAACTAATAAACTCTAAAATAATAAAATTTATTCATATCGATTTTCTTATTTAGGAAAATTATCTATAATATATTTTTTATTTGTAGGAATCAGCCACACATAAATCTGACTCACTATTTGACTGGTATGACTCAATGTACATCTTTTTATTCAAAACTGACATGAATTTTAATAAAACACTCATATTCCCATAATTTTGAACAAAAATTAGGATTTTTTATGACTCAATAGTAAAAATATATATAATCAATTTGTGATATGTGGAAATAAACCACACATCAATCCAACACAAGGTGTAACCGGTATGACTCCAAGTGTCTATTATCAATTTAAAATGGATATTTTAATTCAAAAGATTCTCACTCACTGAAAATTGAGAAAAACACTTGGATTTTATTGATAATTTGGGATAATAATTAATAATTTATTTTTGATGTGTATGAATAAGTCTCATGTCAATCTCGAACATGATTCCACCAGTATGGCTCAAAGTGCGTGTTTCCAGTTTAAAATGACATTTTTGTAAAAAAATATGGTGTATAAAAAAGCATGAAAACTAATTCAGATTGTATCTATGATTTATTAAAATGACCATTAAGAATTTTTTTATGATAATGAATCATCCTTACCTCAATATAATTCACTTTGCGACTGGTATGACTCCATGTGCATCATTTTATTCAAAATTAATATTAATTTTAGTGAAAAAATGACTAACATAATCAAAACTGAGCCAACACATTCATATTGATTTTTTTTCAATAGGAAAACTGATCCATAAATATTTTTTGACATGTAGGAATAAATCACAGCTCAATACAATGCATGGTGTGATCAGTATGACTCAATGTTTCTGTTATTATTTTAAAATTGACATTTTAATACAAAAAACTGTCAGTCAATGAAAACTGAAGAAAAAAAACTCGGATTGTCTTGTTATTTGTAAAAACCATTAATAATTAATTTTCCATGTGTATGAATTAGTCTCATTTCAATCCCACACATGATGCCACTAGTATGGCCCAGAGTACATGTTTCTAGTTTAAAACGACATTTTAGTAAAAAAGACACATGGTATGCGCAAAACTGAGAAAAAGCATTCAATTATTTTAATAATTTAGTGAAATGATCCCTATGTAATTTTTTATTTTTAGGTATTAGACACAGCTCAATCTGACTCATGGTGTGACTAGTATGACTCAAAGTGTATAGTTTTATTCAAAAATCACATCAATTTTAGTGAAAAAAAAGACATACTCAAAACCAGTAAAACAAATTTGAATTGTTTTGGTGATTTTGGAAAAATATACATAATTCATTTGTGATCTATATGAATTATACCCACCTCAATATGATGTACAGTGTGACCAGTATGACTTCATGTTTCCGTTTTTAGTTTAAAATTGAAATTTTAATGCCTAAAAGGTTCACTCACTGAAAACCAAGAAGAAACACATGGATTGTCTTTAAAATTTAGGAAAACCATTAATAATTCATTTTTGATGTTTATGAATCAGTCTTCTGTCATACCCACAAGTGGCATACATGTTACCAATGATACACAAGTGGCATACATGTTACCAATGAAACAAATTCTGATTATTTGGATACTTTACTAAACATATCCATAATTCATTTTTGATGTGTATAAATCAGACACACTTCAATCAGATGCATGGTGTGACCGGTATGACTTCAAGTGCTTCTTTTTATTCAAAATTGACATTAATTTAAGTTAAAAAATAACTGACATAATCAAAATAGAGAAAATGCATTTTTACCTTTTGGTACATTATGAAAATTATACTTAATTAATTTTTTATGTGTAGGAAATATTCTCACCTCAATTCGACACACGGTGAGACCGGTATGCATGAAAGTTCCCATATCAGTTTAAAAGTGACATTTTAATAAAAAAAAGTGTTACTCACTGAAAACTAAGGAAACATGATCATATTATCTTGATAATTTGGGGAAAAAATTAATTAGTCATTTTTTATTTGTATGGATCTATCTTATTTCAAACCCACACATGATTCCACCATTATAGATCAAAGTGCATGTTTCCCATTTAAAATGACATTTTAGTAAAAACCACAAATGGGATACTCAAAACTAAGGAAACACATTCTGGTTGTTTTCATAATTTAGTAAAATGATCCATAAGTACTTTTTATTGTGTATAAATCCTAAAAACCTAAATTAAATTCACGGTGTGACTGTTATGACACAATGTTTGTATTTTTATTCAAAATTGAAATTTATTTTAGTGAAAAAAAACTAACATACTCAAAACCAAGATAACACATTCAGATGGTATTGGTGGTTTATGAAAATGATCCATAAGTAATTTTGGCTCTGTAGGAATCAGATTCACCATAATATAATTCACAGTGTGACTGTTAGGCCTCAAAGTGTCCCTTATCATTTTAAAATGGCATTTTAATTCATAAAAGTTTCACTCACTGGTAACTAAGAAATCACACCCATATTTTCTTAATAATTTGGTACAAGAATTCATAATTAATTTGTGATGTGTTTGAATTAGTATCATGTAAAACCCACACATGATTCCCCCAATGTGGATCAATGTGAATGTTTAGAGTTTAAAATTACATTTTAGTAAAAAACACATGTGGCATACTCAAGAGAGGAGGGGGTGGAGGAAGTGGAGAAACCCTCGACCCTTAATAGGGGTCGGGTTGACCTCATCCATCCGAGAAGTGTAAATCTTTTCACATATGAATCTCATCACCAGCACGCCTCTCCGAAGGATTCAACACAGGTTCAGAAATTCGAAGTAGATGATTTCTCTTCCTCAGGGATCCCCACCGGATCTTTTGTCTTTCCGGAGAATCGGACTGCACAACGTATTGTTAGAAAATGAACTACAGCTCATGTCTCAGCCTTAGATAGCGCGATCCTTGAATAGTTAGAACTTTGCAAGAACTCATTTATCTCACGAATCTCTTTATCTAAAGGTATAAAAACATGGAAAATCTCTGATCTCATCATGCGATTAGCTACCATTTGGGGCTTCAATAATTTTAAATGCATTTCTTTTGGGAGAGGTTTCTTTCATATTTTATTTCCCTTTGCGGATTTGAAGATTCGTGCTTGGGGTTTTGGTTCTGTGAATCTAAAACC
The DNA here is from genome assembly GCA_963277665.1 of Viscum album. Classification (NCBI taxonomy): domain Eukaryota; kingdom Viridiplantae; phylum Streptophyta; class Magnoliopsida; order Santalales; family Viscaceae; genus Viscum; species Viscum album. The sequence goes on from OY728129.1 coordinate 284,958,235, forward strand.
AGGAACAGTTAGGGTTTATGAGTGGAATCCGAATTTCAGTCTTTATGATTTTAAGGATTATTTTTCTCAAGTATGGATTAAGATCTATGGTCTAAACTGGGTATTGTGGCACTCTGAAATCTTATTTGACATTGCATCTGCGATAGGTATACCAATCCGAATGGATTTGGCTACTGAAAAAACTTCTTTTGGACACTTTTCCAGAATCCTAGTGGAAATTGATTTAGGGTTGACTCTAATTGAAAGGGTGATTCTTGCCACCCCTCAAGATAAAATCATCCTGAGAATTGTATATGAAAAACTGCCTTTGTATTGTGATATGTGTTGCGTTATTAGACACTCCAGGTCCAACTGTCATGCAAACATCATATGTGCTAGGTGCAAGTTGAAGGGTCATGAGGAGGCTTATTATAGGAGGAAGGAAGGATATAAAACTTTTCAAGGGACTGGTCTACATTCTTCAAAGCAGGAAGCAGATGATAAGGAAACCAGGTTCTGTAGTAAAAGCCTCAGGCAGGATATTACTCTTGAACCCACAAATGAAGAGGACTTATCAAACTCCCTTAAACAGAATGTCAAGGAAAATGCTAATTGGGATGACAAAGCAGACGAGGAAGATTCAACTAAAGTACATCCTTCCTTCAAGGATGTGCTAACTAAGCACACGGAGGAAGGTCATTCTGACACAGACTCAGTTGACAGCCAAATGGAAAAACAATATTATGCACAAGGAGATGAAAATGATAGATTTAGACAAGAAGATCATGCAGAAAATTGCAGAAAGGGAAAGAACATGTTGGAAGCTACAATCTTAGGGAAGATAAGGAACAAAAACACTCATTTAGGTGAGGAACAAAAAATACTCCTGTGAATGGACATGAGAAATATCCCTGCCCCGCCAGAACCATCAAGGATGCTGGTGGCCCCTCCATGGAGCTGTTTTTGACAAAAGAACATAGTGTATCAATAAAATAAGGGTGTGAAGCCAATGGTATGCATGAACTGGATAACTTAAATGTGGTTGTTTATCCCTCTAGGCCAGTGAATTTACTGGAGAAAAACATGCCTGAAAAACCACTACATGATTCGGGTTTACTGATCTCTAATGCTTCACAAAAGTACTCTTCTCCCTTTTCAATTACAGGTAAATAGGTTATTCAATCCCAAAGGTATGTTTGATCTAATCTGCATATGGGGGAAATAGTCTAGACCACTATTGAGGGTTCAAATGAAATGTTGAGCAAGGCTAAAAAGCCTGGTTTGAGGCAGGACTCTCTCATCCAGGTCTCAGATGACTTGTATTCTCAATCTTTTGGGAAGAGGGATAAGATTTCCAGCAGAATGGAATGTATGCCAATTCAATTTACCCCATCACCTATTGAAAAGGGGGATGACACTCTGAAAAGTTCTGCTTTTAATCTGAATGTTCCTACTCAAGCTTTCAAGGTGAGAACTGAACTGAAAGTAAATAAAAAAAATGTGTTTGCACTGCTTGCATCTGCAGGTAGTGATGATGATAGACAGCTTAGCGATGGAATGCCTAAAGACATTGAGATTCAAGATGATGTTGACATTGGTCCTCTAGATGAAGGAGATGAGACATGGACGCTAGTAACCACTAGAAAGAAGGGCCTTCATCTTTTTGGTAGGGGTGGAAGCTCCTCTTGTCATAGCATAAACACTCATTCTCAAGGTGAATGAAGTCTCTTTTTTCTGCCCTTATGTTTTTGGGGTCTTTTAAAATGGTTGCTAAATCCTCCTTTTTACATTGTTTATGTTTTTAATAATAAGGAGCCCTTGCGCCTCCACCTTTTTATAAAAAAATTGTGGCATACTCAAAACTGGAGAAACACATTCTGATTGTTTTGATTCTTTATAAAAATGATCTATAAGTCATTTGTGATGTGTAGGAATTAGATAAACCTCATTATGATGCATGGTGTGACCATTAAGACTTTAAGTATATCTTTTTCTTCAAAACCAACCATAATTACAATCAATAAAATAAGTAATGTACTTTAAAATGATCAAATGCATTTAGATTTTTTTGTTACTTTAAGAAACTAATCCATAAGTCATTTGAGACATGTAGGAATCAGTCACACTTCAATAAAACTCATAGTGTGACTAGTATGACTCAAAGTGATCCTTTTTATTCCAAATTTACATTAATTTTATTCAAACAATAAACTGAGTTACTCTATAGTAGTGTTTTTATTATATTTTTTTAGAAAATTTATTTAACTTCAATTCAGTATTTTTATCTTATTTTGGAAAATTTTTATTCAATTTCTAGTGATGCAGGGTGTTGATACAACACACTTCCTTCCCTATTGATAGTTCTATAGTGTGTTATAGAATCACATTACAGTTCTACCCAATATCAACACTACTAAATGCACTGAAAAAGGGTTCTTTATCAGAACATCTAAACGTGGTAATATAAATCCATTTATTGGCACCTTAAAAAGTTTTAATAAAAATAGCATTTTTTAGTGCTTTTAAAGGAACTAATAAATATATCCTTTATTGTAACTTGAAAAGGCAGTGATAAATGGTCTCTTTATCAGCAATAAATAAAAGTGTTTATAAAATTTTTCTATTATTATCACTATTAAAACCACTGATAATGAACCCCTTTTTCAGTGCTTTTATTTGGGCTGATAAATAAAACCATTATTAGTTTTTTTTTCTAGCACTGATAAAAGACTTGGCCTTTTAACCCTGATGAGGTAGTCAGTTCTTTTCAATCATTGATAAACACCAATTATAGTGCTGTTAAAAGTGGGGTTTATAGTAGTTTTAAAGTACAAGAATATAATTCCCTTACTACACGACATTAAACTACATGATTATTTTGGTCCTATAAAATTAAAACGAAATAAAAAAGTCATCCCTACTATATGAATTTAAAGGTTGTAGGCTATCACCCATATTCATCCCTTATCAAGGGACCACAAGAACCGGACCCCAATCAACTAGAAAACTTAGTGCTTATATCATCTTTTATGCCCCTCATCCCATAAATCACACATCAAAATTTGAGTGTCTTGGGTTTCCTCAAAAATTTCATGGACCATTGAAAATGATACCTGACTTCGAAACAACCTTTGTTTGAATATGAATGTATACCTATGTCTCCTTCATATTCACCTATGTATGTTAACTAAATTCATTAATCCCTTTCAAAAAGGGATTTAAAATCATTGTGAGTCTGAAATCACTGTGGAAGAACTCACCACTTGAGGGTGTTTTGGGCTATTCATGACATGATTGTACCATATAATTACTCATGACCTATGAACCTCAAGAAATGATTTATAACATTTTCATCTCGATATCAGAGAGATTTTGGAAAACTCTTGACCATGGGTATCATAATTGGGTAATTGTATAATATTCCATCCCAATAAGTCCACATGCATCATGGCCTTAAAATATATGAACTTTGTTCAAAGTTGTATGTACTTAATCTCTACCCTATGTTGGTCCAAATCATAATAGCTTAAACTGCTAGTGAAAGATACACAAAAAAATATCAGGTTAATAACCTCAAAAAGGGAATACTTAGAAAAACATAAGTATTTGGTCAATATTATATTCATCTAAAGAGTTTATAAAAATATTAGAGCATAAATAAATGATGAATAAATATCATAGGGTCTACTTTGTGGCCTTATTAAAAGATGATTTATTCTCCCTAGACCCCCTAGTCTAGGGACAAGTTAGAGTAATGGTTTGTCGCATATTACCACCATGATAATGTGTTCAGTAATTAGGGACACAAATTTTAGGGTTCTCAAACCATCATTATGTATTACATTCTATATAAATCACACTTCATGATTTGAGTGAATCAGATCCCCACAAACCTTTTATGGCCCTTGGAAAATGATAATTGGCTTCAAGGGATCCATTGTTTGACTATTAACGTATGGTTGCGTCACATGCATTTACACCTATGGTCATCAACCAAATGTGTCGCTTTGTAAAAAGGGAATTTTGATCCTTGTGATCCCTAACATCACCATGGAAGAAATCAGCACCTCAGTGTGTTTTGGGCCATTCCGGACACGTTTTTTCCAAACAATCCTCATGACCTAATCACATTGGACTGTGATTTATAGTCCCCATAACTTTACTATTCAAGTGTATTCAACATCCTCGACATTGTGTCACCATGTTTTGTATCCTTTCTTAAAGCAAGAATGTGAAACTCCATTCTTGAACCTATTTTTGTCTCAAACCCCATGATTCAAAACCATTGGGTGTAGGGATCAAGATTCATATAAGTTATAAACATCCCTAGCATGCCAGATCAATTCCTAGATAGCCCTTCATTCCATACCCAACCTCATTATCAAGATGTTTGAGTCTTCAAAAATATCTCATGTACCTTATAAATCAGTTGAGATCATCTTTTCATTACCATGCTAACAATACATAAGGGATTTGACCAACAAACTATAGGCATATACTCCTTATAATAAAGGAACCTGAATCATTGTGAGCTTCAGTAACACCATGGAAGAACTCAGAACATCAGGGTGTTATGGGTTATTCCCTCCATGTCTTCCCCATCCCATATTCCTTAAATCCAACATTTGGGTTTCAAATTACATCACCCACATTCCAATTGTCCAGAGAGACATGACTTCTCTATATATTCATAATTATCCTATATTTCCCCCATAAATCATTCATGTCCCTTGGAAAAGAGTTGATAAACCTCTATTGACCCTGATTTCAATGCATAAAGTCTTTGACCTGTGAACCAATGGTATCTACACCTTTCAGGAAAAGAACTTTATTCCTCATAAGCCTTGGAAACACTATGGTAGAACTCTAAACCCAATAGTATATTGGGTCATCCTTGGTATGTTTTACCCATAATCTATCATGTATTGGAAGTAATAATTTAAACTACATAACATCTCAAGGTGTGAGCTAAAATACTCTAAACTACAATGAATGAATGTTCGAGCTAAAAGACTCTAAACTACTATGATAGAAGCTCTAATCTAAAAGAACCAAAACAAAAAATGTAAGTTCTGAACTAAAATACCATAAATGTAAATCAATAGAAGGCCCAATATAAAAGGATGTAAAACTACATAAATAGAAGGTATGATCTAGATGAACCTAAAATAAAGTACAAAAATAATTTAGTTTTCAAATGTCACCCAATACATATATTAGAGGCAATCTGAAATACTTAGTAGGGCATTTAATTTCATAATAATCGATCCCTTATCCCTATGGATGTCACTCTTGAGGGGGATATTTGTTGATTCTTTGTAAATAGTAATGGAAAAATATATAAGGGAATTAATACCTGAAACATGGATACAATTTTATAAAAAATTTAGAGGAATAAGTAGGTGGAAAATTCACAGATCGTGTGAAACTCCAAAGAACACATGATCACATGACCATTGGATGGTCATGGGAATGTTCCATGTGAAATACTAGTACTACTTCATATCCAATGAAACCTTTTGGAAAATACTCTGGTTCATGTGGTTAAGTAAAACTCTCTATATCATGTGACTTTTGAATTGGAGGATTCCTTCCAAACCATTCAAAAATCCTTTTAAAATAAGTTGAATAATATAAAAAATAATGGATCCTCTCAAATTCATTTATATTCACATTATGTGCCCCATAAATTCTCATGATATTGTAGAATCCCTAGAGATATGTCCACCTTATCATGAATTGTCCCGCTAGTATGCCACCATCATCAACCGAAGGTATATGGACAAGTCCATATGGTCTTTATCTCCCCATTTAGCTCCAAAAACAAATATAAGGTTTTTCTATTTTAATTCTATCACACCACCATAGGCCCCTTTTTATGTTACATGATGTCTCACCGATGGGGAGACTGATTTTATTTGAAAAAAATCATACAAACTCATAATATCCCTATCCATTGTAAACTAAATATGGAAATAATAATAAAAATTAATGGATCTTATTGAGTATGGGATACAATGATCATCACTTGAAATTCACATTGAACCTTGAGAAATCACCATTTATCTTATAGGAACCCCTTTACATGTTAGTGCAATCCCCTGAAAACCCCCTAGAAAGCCACATTTGTCTCGCTAATGTTCCTTGATAAGTAATCTCAGGTCATATGAAAGCCTTTCAACAAGAATCTTTATCACACAACATCACTTTCACATGTCAAAACGAACTTTTAAAATCCCATTGGAATGTCCACATGATTAGCCAAGACCCCATTGATTATCCAAAATATAGTAAATGGGGTGTTGATGGGATAATCATGCGGTTTCTTAGCCCATATCTAGATATTGAGAAACACATGAAAGTATGTCCCTCCACTAACTCTGGAACAAGTTTTTTAAGTACATGCCTCATAATGTGGAGTGTAATTGGTTTAGTGAATCCTATAAAACCCCCCACCTTGGCACAAAAAAATAATAATATATGGATCCACACATCGGCCAAACCAAGCCTCAAAGAAAACTTCTTGGAGTATCCAATAAGGTGATCACAATAATATCCCATTAGGTAATATCATGGGAACAACCTAATGGATCATAAGGCATGCATATTCACTTTGAAGGGTCATTGGAGGTTACATAAAGAGCTTCTGACATTTGAATCGAGTTTTATGTAGGAGGGACCACATATCGGTTTAATGAAACGAAACCAAAATAAACTCACACTAAACATATATAAGTCATAAGTGAAATCAAAGTAAAAGTAAATAAAAATGACAGAATACAAATGAAAATAATTTGTATGATGATCCTCATACATTTCACATGGCTCATCAAGATCATATGACAAGCATTAATACATGTCGCCTATGTCATGTGGAGTCCTCTAAACATTCCATTAGATCATGTGATGCACTTAAAGCATGTCAAAGAAAGTCACATGGCTCACCCTAGTCATACTGATGGAGTCTCGTGAAGCCCCCTAGGATCACCATACAAATCTTGTGGTATCATTAGACATGTCTCCCAAATTATGTGGTGACATCGATGTATGCCAGATAGATCTCTCAATGCCCTCTAGGTGTATTAGTTGTATATTGAAGCACCCTAAAAGGATGTCATCTAGATTTCATGATAACACATGGAATGATCATAAAAATCATGTGACACCATCCAAGAATGTTTACCAAGATCATGAGATGACCTCCAGGATAAGTTAGTATGGTCTTCTGATGTCCTAAGAACAAGTCATCCTTGGACATTCAATGGCCTCAGGATATGTCACCCAGATCATTTTACATCCCATAGACAAGTCAAATGGAATATGTGATTGGGTTTCGACTTGTCTAAAATACATCCAGATATGTGAATACATCCTCTGACTTGTTAGGTAGACAATCAAGGATTCTCAGGTAGGAAATTAGGCATGTCATACAGACAAACATGTTGGCTAGGTGGAAAATCAAATAGGTCAGGCAAACAACTAGGCTATATCAAGAAGGAGTCCTAAGACATGATGACCTTGTCTAGCCTCCATATTAGGGAAAATATAGTGTCTAAAACCCGATCATTCCCATAATATGATATTACCCACATACTAGGGAGACCTCAAAGTATAATTCTAGATCAAGTAAACTATGAGATCTCTGATTCCTATAATAACTAGGATACATAGGATGCCTTCTTAAGGCCTGAGATGAAATGGACATCAACTTCAGTGTAAGTCCCTCCATATATTTGAAATTTCAACTATAGGGACCCAATCCTTTCTGTGTTCTGATCATTATACCTCAACCATCATAGAATGGGGAAATAAATTGAACTTTTATAACTCTAATTCCCGACACAATCGGGATATGTACGATGAATTCCCAAGGACCGAGCTCCATATTCATCATCTAAAGCGTTTCGATAGTATATATGTCCTGTATCCTTATGTAATGAGACTGATTACATTATATCCCTAGTTTATCACACTGATCATGGATCATGCAGGCTTATGGAGATTCAATTTTAATATCATTCTCATTATAATTCCCCACCAGTCAGGGAAATAGTAGTATGTAAACCCCAATCAGTGGCAAGATATGGCTACCCCATACAAGGGTATTATAATAACCCTACTATTTATTTCACAATTGAACATGATTTATTAAATATAATTTCACCTGATACAACATATATGAATAAGAGGTCTAGATTCATTGTGGCTTAGGAACATTACATAAAAACTTAGAATATACAACACAACATCTTTATTGAAATATTCTTGTACATGACCACCACATTCCTTCGTACTTAGCAATGCATGGGATAACCTGATGACATGCATAAGAAAAAGGTGAAATACAAATCACATTAATGTAGTAAAAATGGAATAACATTAAGAATATAGTAAATTCAAGACAATAGGTATATCCATAGAGCACAAGATAAACATTAACATAAAGGCATGATATATCATGATTATCAAAACATGGAAATGTGGCATCAACATTTAACATGATTTTAGCGTGAGACAATGATAAATGCACATGGATCTTGAGTAAACCCTAATTGAACTTGAATTATCATGATTAAACCATCATTTCACTTGACATATCATGGTAGTAATTTTTACACAATGAATCTCATCACTATCTTGGAGCACCCTTCTTAATCATTTTATTTCATGCATAAGTGTTCCACATGGATCATACAACATTGAGTCATTCAACACCATAATTTATCCCAAGATAAAGTAATGTGGAATACCTACATGAAACTATATAATCAATAATTAAATGTCGTGAAGGTGAATAACCTTGATAGGTAAATGTGAATTGTATTGACTACACAATGACTTTGGCTTGGAAAATTGAGGTTCAGTTTCTATAGCATAAAAACGTGAAATAATAATTCATAAAAATGGTTGATGAAAGAGAAATGGGTATATCATCATATTTTAATGAAATGTATAGTAAGGGGTCATATATATACATTTAAAAACATATTCAATGGAATTTAGATGTATAATATAAAATAATTGTATGAATGTAATTGAGAAGAGATAAATTCCTAATGGAATTTTGGTATGGTAACGGGTGTACATAGGAGGAATTAATGAGAGAGAGCAATGTATCTAATAATTCAAACATAAATAAGGAAGTATGGGGGAGGTGATAAATCATACCCAAACATTTTTAATAGAAAAAAGGGTATAATAACATAATGAAATTTAGACAAAAATTAGAAAAGAAGAAATCCTTCACTTAGAAGTTTGATCCCAAAAGATTGGGAGAGGATTCAGAGAGACTTATTGGGAGCTTGGGGTGACTTGGAAGGATTTTAGAGTGAGGTGGGAAGATTTGTTTTGAGCTGAATAGGTTTTGAGTGAATAAGAATTGCGAGCTTGGGTGGGTATATATATGAAAAGAGAGAGACTTTATTACTATTTAGGTTTTGGGCACTACACGTTAAAATAATAAAAACCACAAATCATACCATGTTTTTTCCCATGGTTTTTTCTAAAGTGGAGTGGAAGTAATTATTTTACTAGACCAATGTCTAAAATTATAAAAATATTAGGCTTGATTATGTGGATGTGAGTCATACTCTCAAAGAAATCATTTTAAAAGTTAAAATTTTATATATGTCATGGAGGGTCCACTGAGGCTTTGTCAAATAAATAAAACAAACCTAAAATCACATTATTTTAAAGTTAAAACATATATTGGACGAACAGAAAATTTATTGTATTTTATTACATCACAATTAAGTCATTATGATTTCATAAGAAACATTATATTTTTAACGGTATTTAATTTTAACCCAAAAATTCTACTATCTTAGAAAATTATGAAATACTCTCCATATGATAATTTCAACATCCTAATTACAAAAATAATATTCATTTTTTCCAAATAATTTACTAAATATGTGAATTTTATACTCTTAAAAAACTTATTTTTATCAAACATTCATGGGTTTTGAAAAAATCAGCTTTCAAATATTAATAAAAATTTCAATTGTATTCATAAAAAATGTATAATAATTTATTTTTAACAAAAAGTAAATAAATAATAATATTTTATTAAAATATTATTTAATTCAATAATCCATTAATTCATCAAAATAGATTTCTTTATTGAATATTAAATAAAAATACTATTTGTGCTTTAAAAACTATATACAAAGTAACAATAATAAAAAGAAAGTATATTATTTATTATATACAAAAATAATGCACACAATCATAGTGATTGTGTATTATTACATAACCATTTATAACAACCGCATAAGACATAATGGTAAGGTGAACGATGGTGATAGACTCGTGGGTGGTTCAGATAACATTGCTCAGGTGGTAATCTATATCAACTTCCACATCTCCCATAGGTGGTTCCATTAAAGATTAACATGTAGAAGCTCAGCTTCGGATTAGTCTAGAGAGAAACCTAGTGACACTACCTCCTTTCCGAGATCCCAAAAATGGGCTTTCTATGGAGAAATTCAACTGGATGATTACATCTATTCATTCGTCTGAGTAAATTGGATTTGTTAAAGCACTGTATTTATACTAATTATGTGATCACTATCCCACGACTATATTAGCAATAGTAACAATTCTTAATGGTATTTTGAAATCCAAGAACATAAAACCAATGAACTTTATATTTTATATAACCATTTATAATAAGACATTTAATTGGATTAATATGAATTTTCATTAATAAAAGTTTGGGTTGTTACAATCTTCCCCCTTAATAAATTTTGCCCTCGAAATTTTCATTTCCTACACTAAAATAGATGTGGATAACTATACCTCATCACTTCCTCTGGTAACCACATTTATTAATCAAACTTTTGGTTTCTCAACAACACCTTGACAAGGGGTATTTTCTTATTTCGTAGAACGTTTGCCCTACTATAATTGATCTTCACTAGCTTCTCTTCATCGGAGAGGTCATTATCTAATGGTACTACCTCTAGATCTAGTACATGTGATGGGTTAGGTATGTGCTTCTTCCAGAGTGATACATGGAATACATCATGAACTTGAGATAGGTTTCGTGGTAGTTCTAGTTGATAGGCCACTAATCTAATACGATAAAAAATCTCAAAAGTGCTGATGTACCTTGGACTAAGATTTCTCTTCTTCCCAAATCTCATAACTCTCTTCCATAATGATATGTGGAGGAATAAAATGTCTCCAAAATCAAACTCAAGGCCTTGTTGATGAATATCAACATAGCTCTTTTGTCGAGTATAAGAAGCTTTAATGTGCTGCTGAATGGTCCTAACCTTCTCCACCATTTCTTTGACCATTTCGGGAGCTAAGAGTTTTCGCTCCCCAACTTCATTCCAATAGTCCTGTGTTCAACACATATTTCCATAAAGGGATTTAGAAGGATCCATTTGGATTCTTGAGTGGAAACTGTTATTCTAAGAGAACTCAACCAGATGAATATGTTGGTCACATACTCCTTTAATTTCTGTTGACCATCCTCTCAAGATGTCCCCATGTGTTTGGATAGTCTTCTTATATTGGCCATCAGTTTGAGGTTGATAAGTCGTACTGAAGATCAGTTCAGTATTCAGAGCATGTAAAATACTATTCTAGAACATATAGGTGAATCTTGGATCTCTATCAAATACAATAGATAGTGGTACTCCATGAAGCCTTACCACATCTCTGATGTGTATCTGTTCCAGTTGATCTAATGAGAAATCCACATGAATTGAAATTAAGTGTGAAATCTTTGTAAGACGATCCACAATAACCCAGATAGAATTTTGTTCCTTTGGATGTCTTCAGAAGCCCAGGGAAAATGTCCATAGTGATGTTCTCCCATTTACATGCTAGTATGGGTAATACATTATTCATCCCCTTTTTCTTCTTCCACTTATCCTTCATTTTCTACCATACTAGGAACTTTGATGTATGCTCAACAATCTACTTCTTCATGTTATCCCACCAGTAATGATCTCAGAGATCATGATACATCATTTATTTCCTGGGTTAGTGGAGATTTTTGAACTATGTGCATCATCCAAACATTCTTTCTTTAACTCCAGACATGATGGAACACATAGTATTGACCCCAATCTCATAATTCTTTCTTTATTAACATTTAACTCCGAGTATTTCCATTTTCTGATAGTTTATAATTTCTTCTAAATTCCCACATCATCCTTTAGAGCATCCTTTAACCTTTCCAAAAGAGACATTTGAGCACTACTTTGTGAAAGGATTGAGGATGTTATATTATTTATGATTCTAATATCCATCTTCATCAAATGTACGAAGATTGGATCCATTTCAATTATCATAAATGATAGAATCACCGGGTCCTTTCTACTTAGTGCATCCACCACCTTTTTTGCTTTTCTAGGGTGTTAATGGATTGATTAGTCATAGTCTTTGATCAGCTCTAACCATCTTCATTGGAACATGTTCAACTATTTCTATGTGAATATATACTTGAGTCTTTTTTGATCTATATATATATATATCACACTTCTTCCCAAATTTGGTAATGTCGCCATATTTTTAAAGTGAATATTACTATAGCCAACTCCAGATTATGTGTTGGATAGTTTTTTTCATGAAATTTCAATTGCCTTGAATCATAAGCAATTAATTTTTCATTTTTCAACAACACATATCCTACTCCCTTCTTTGAAGCATCACTAAATAACAAAAATAATTCTTCACATGTGGGTAGTGTGAGAATGGGAGGAGTTATAAGACTATTTTTCAACTCCTTGAAGCTATCATCACATTTTTCACTCCAAGAAAACTTGACTCCCTTCTGAGTTATCTTGGTAAGAGTGTTTTACAATCCTGAGAAATTTCTCACAAATCGTCGATAATATCATGCTCACCCCAGGAAGCTACATATCTCTGTCACCGATGTTGGCCTCATCCATCCCTCAACTGTGGCTATCTTTGAGGTATCTAATGATATCACATTTCTTGTGATGATATGACCCAATAATGAGACTTCCTTCAACCATAAATCACACGTTTTGTACTTTTCATGGAGATTCTCCTCTCAAAAGGTCTCAAGTACAGTTCTTAGATGATTATCATACTCCCCTTTTGTTTGGGAGTATAATAAAAAACCAAATACTACAACAAATTTGTTGAGGTAATATGTAAATACTATATTCTTAAAATTAATGAATATTTCTAGATAATTAGTGAGTCTAAAAAGAATGAATATGAATTCATAGTTCTTGTACCTTGTTCAAAAAACATTCTTGGGGATATCCTCCTTCTTCACCCTTATTTGTTACTATCCCAATAGAAAATCATCCTTAGAGAATTATTGTTCTCTAAATAGTAGATTGAAGAAGTCATCAATTTGGGGCATAGGATACTTTTTCTTTATCTTGATTTTCTTGAGATCACAATAATCAATACAAAGGCACATTGACCCATCCTTCTTCTTGATGAGGAGGACTGGTGAATCCCATGGTGAAGAACATGGGTGTATTGACCCTTTTTCTAGATTCTCCTATAGTTATTTCTTCATATCCTCAAGATCCACAACAACCATTCTATTTGGACTCTTCGATATTGTCAATGGCCCAGGTATAAGATCAATCATGAATTCAAAATCTCCTCTAGGAGGAAGACCAGGAAATTCCACGGGAAACACTTCTACGAATTCCCTTACTATACGAATGTATTCAAGGATGGTTGCTTCTTAAGAATTAGTCATCTGATAAAGATACACATTCTCATAGGGAAGTAATATCCACTCTTGACATGATCAGGCTAAAGAATATTCATCCCCCTCCATTCACTTGTATAGAATTGGGGTTCGATTCACCATATGAATAGTGATTTCCCTATCATGGAAATTTATGTTGGATCAATATAGATAATTCTAATCACTTCCATCAATTGCATCAAATTCCACTTGAGGGAGTATGATGAGGTTTTCTGATAAGTTTAAAACACAAATATTGACAGTGGTGGAGTTATATTCAGTGGTTGCAATGATTTTTCCATTTTCCATTCTCACCAACATCTATACTTCCACGATTTGTGGTGATGTTGGTATTATTCTAATAAAAATTTGGAATATAATAGAATTTTTAAATCTATAATCAAAAAGTATGTTCACTATTCCAGAATTAATAACTAGCATACCTATCACCACATTGTTGTAGGGGTTTGCTTTGGCGGTAGTGATGGAAAAAGCTCACCCATGCTACCTTGGAGGTTGTTGGTTGCCTCCGAAAACCCTTGGCTTGGGGCACTGGTTTGAATATTTCCCTGATTCTTTGTACTTGAGGCAATGGAAAATGCATTGAGGGTCAAATGGATAATTACTCTACTCCTTCACAGTAGAGGGTTTTTCTTTCTGACAGTTAATGGCCATGTGCCCTTCTCTTCCACACCTAAAGCATTTCCTCATCCCCTGAAGGAAATTTACGAGGTGCTATATTTTCATAGAACAATTGGATTTTTCTCTCAGACTTCCATAATGAAAGTCCAATTTCCGCTTCTTATCCCCATGATACCCCTAATATTCTTCAATATCCATGTCTTCTTTGAGGTCACATCGAACAATTTCATTATAGCTATTGAAGTAATAGATCAATAGGTCTTTTTGTAAGCTAGGATTTAGCTCACCAAAAAAACATTAAAAGTTGAATTCAAGGGTTACATAAAATTTAATGGAATATCATGAAATCATTGTGAATATTTCCTCAAAATCTTGGATTCATTCGTTGTGTTTTTTATTGAGGGTAAGGAAGTCCCTTTCCATCTTAAGTCGTAGGGTGCAAGAAAATATTTTTTGAAAAATATTTTCCAAAAATCCTTTTATTCCAATGCCTTAATATCCTAATAATGATTCATATTTTTGATCAATGTCCACCATTTATCATCTTAACCCTCCATATGATAACCATCCAAAAGTACCTTCTCTGTTTCAAATCATTGAAGGATAAAGAAGATCTTTTCAATGGATTTGATCCATTTTTTGGCGATTGAGGGATCATATGATCGATTAAAACAGGAGGCATTTGTCTCATTAATATCTAAATTAAATCTTATTATTTATTTGGGGGGTTTAATATTCCTCTTGAATCATGTTTATGTTCAAAATGTGAGTTAACTAAGAGAGTATCATGACAAATTTTGGATTCCCACTCCCATCAGATTGGGAATCACCTTAGAATATTCACCACATTGATCTTCACATCAGTTGTTAGACCGAGTCCTCTTTTGACCGACCATTGGATGGAATAAATGGAAATTTATGTAAAGACCCATAAATTTAAAGGAAATTTTTTTCTTAATTTTCTTTGGAATTTTTCAAGAACGCAGTTTCTGATGGCACCTGATTCTGAGGCCCGGTGTGCCCGGAATCATTATTAAAAGATTGGCTCAGGTACGTTCAGTGAACGAATGAGCGGGTTTTTCTAAATTTTGAACCGGTGCACGGAATCGAATTCCGAGGGTACCGATGGAATCAAAGCACCGGTATTTTCTTAGAAACTCCTCTTCCAGAGTTGTGTTTGCTCAGGTGTGGTTTTTAATTTTTGGGGTTAAGTGAAGAAAATAAAATAAAGTGGTGCGACAACTTTATTTTATTTCACCTAAAGCCACTTAAATCTGCTTAAGTGGAGTAGAAGTGGATAGGGTGGAACCCAAAATATCCTACCCTATTGGTAGGATATTTGTGAGGTGGGGCCCGTACGAGCCCCACCATTTCTTTTCCGCTAAGTAACGCACCCGTGAAAACCCCTTTTAAATGAAAGTCAACTAACGCGTTTTCTAAATTCTTAACGCCCCTATTAATTGGGCTGTTAGTTTCATTGCAATTAATTCTATTAATTAATTTGTTCGTTACTTATCTTTCTTTTTCATTTGTTGTCATGTAATTAAATAAGACCAACACATGTCTTCTTGAGGATTGTTCGTTGAGAGGATCTGACAGAAACTTTAAGTCCTTCATTCCCCTCCGTGAAGAACGCGAAGAACGTGAAGAACGCGAAGAATTAGAAGAACGTGAAGAACTCCGACCTCTGAAAAAGGACGACGAAGAACACCCGACCCCAGGAGAACGATGACGTGATGCCGACGATTCTCCCTCCGCGTCGCTTCTTCCACGACGATCCATCCCCGCGACAATCTTCGATCGACATCTTGAGGTAGGGGATTGCGGTCCTTTTAATTCTTTGTGGTTTATAACTTCAACATGGATTTAATTGTTATAATTAAATCTCTATGTTCTTGATCCTCGGAGTTTGTCTACGTGACGCCGAGTACCGCGCGACAACGACGCCCTTCCGCGACGTGATGATCCTTTTTCTTCCGCGACGGTCAATTCTGTGACGAAATCGCATCCGTCGACGACGTTGAGGTAGGGGTCGTTTTGAAAATGATAATACCCATGTTTTCTTTCTTCCAAGGCAAGAACACAGACCAACTAGTTAACAAGTTGGTCCGCGGATTATTATTGCGGGTCAAGGTTTATCAATTGCTGGGAATTATGGTTTTGTTTCAAACTGCTAACGCGGTTGGTGCGGACCAACGAACAAGTCCAAACCCACCACCCTTTTGTTCTTGGTTTGTGGAATGGAGGATGACGACAAAACGGGCCGCAAAGACGATTTGTTGATTCCGCAGTGATGGATGGGACCCGGGATGAGCTATGGCGCAGACAGAAATGAAATCGGACCACCGGAGCAACTCCGGTGGCTCGCGGACTCCACCAGCGGCCGGGTCGTCGGCGCGGTGGTGGCGGTCGACAGACCCGCGACCGCGCGGGGCCTGGCGAGACACGGGACGCGGCCCTACCACGTCCGCTAACCAAGGGCGGCCCCACGTGGTGTCGCAGCTTCTCTTCACGCGGGGGGCAGCACGCCCCCCACGGTTTCCCTTGCTCGGCCGCTCAGCCGAGCCGAGCCAAGCCGACCCGCCGGCCGGGTCGGGCCCAGGCCGGGTCGGGCCTGGTCGCACCCAACCAGGTCGGACCCAGACCCGGGTCGGGTCGCCCCGGTTTGGGCCGACCTAGGGGGGTTGGGCCGGGTCGGTCCGGGCCCAGGCCCCCGTTTCCTGACCTTTTCTGTCTTTTTCTCATAACATGAGCTACGAGCCTCCGAACGATGCTCCGTCAGTGGCGATGCAATCCTTGGATCGCGATGGTCTTTTCAGTATATCACAGATAAGGTTTAGGAATACTTTGGGTTCGGCCGGGTTGGTTCGTACCCGAAACCAACCGGGCCCTCGAAGCGGAAACACTCATATCTTGAGCTTCGGACGTCCGATTGACATGCCGTCGACTGTGTTGAATTCCTCTAGGTGAGATGGATATTTTGGAATACCCCGCTCGAGTTTTGTATGCAGGTGGAGTACGGTCGGGTTGGTTTTGCCTTAAAACCCAATCGGGCCCGTGGGACGAAAAAGCCACTAACTCTTAGACCGGGCGTCCGATTGATGCGCCGTCTGCGACATTGACTTCCTGTTGACGATATGGAACATTTGGATACATCAACTCTAGACTATGTGTCAGTTGATGTATCAGCCTCTCGGCTCATGGAGCGGACCCTCCCGAACGATCTTGCTGTGTGCAGGAACCCTAGAGCTGGTTGCGACTGCTACTGTGACGACGACGGCTATGCAGAGATCCTCAGTGGGTTCGACGGCGAAGACTACAGCACTCAGCGATCCTTTGTGAGTCAGTGCTACCAATCCTGTGTGGGTCAGCGTTCAGCGGTCCTGTGTGGGCCAGCGCCTACAGATCTTGTGTGGGTCCGATCCTGTGTGGGTCTTTGAGGGGGTTAGTTACCTATCGATCCTGTGTGGGTCCGATCCTGTGTGGGTCATTGCGGGGGTTAGTACCTATTGATCCTTTGTGGTTCAGATCCTTTGTGGGTCATTTCGGGGGTTAGTTACCTATCGATCTATTGTGGGTCAGATCCTTTGTGGGTCATTGCGGGGGTTAGTACCTATCGATCCATTTTGGGTCCGACGGCCTAGATGAATAGGTGGCAATATCTGGTCATCTTTATCGTCATATGAAGAAGTATACATGTGTAAGCTGAATCCTTTTTTCCTTTCCTTTGTGGATTGTGTTGTGCTATCCTGTGTGGATTTACGTTTTTCTTTCCTGTGTGGACTGGGTTGTACTTGGGTTAGGATGTTGGAGCCGAACGAGAATTGATGACTTAGGTATATGTATGGGCATATACCTAAGTTGTGTCAGATGTTACTTCGTGATTGAATATTTCCTTTGTGGTTTATCGTTTGGGGATTCTGGGAGACCTTCGGGGGTCTCGGGGTCCCTACTGAGTAGCTTATACTCACCCATGCACGGGCTATGCCCACACTACGTTGTGTTGGTTGCAGACGACAGACAACGTTGATTGTGGTGGAGGCTTGCGGAGTAGGACGGTACCTAGAGGTGGACCACTGGGTGGGATGTACTCGGAGTTGTCGGCTAGACCCAAGGAGCAGTGGAGGCTTTCTATACCCACCCTTCAGTTGGGACTTCCATTGTACGGCTCGACGTTGTGGCTTTACTTTTCAGTTGATGTTTTCCCTTCCGAGTTTTACTTTGCTTTCAGTTTGGGTTTGTATTCTGGCCCACTTACTTTTCCGCACTTACAGTTGTACCAGTGTTTACTTAGTGTTTACATATGCCTGCTTTCTCTGTGGTGTTTGTTGTTTACTTTACAAAGGCAATTCCTTCCCTTTTTCCGGGATTTACGCCTTGGTGCTAGTCTCCAGCCCCTGGCCTATGGAAAGTGGGCTTGGGGTAGTCACGGCACTGGCCCCGAGGACGGGTCGTGACAAATTGGTATTAGAGAATTTCAGTTTCACCGCAGACTCTGATCTTTCTTCTATATGAAGCAATAGTTTTAAGCATATTGAGTGTGGTTATCAGTCCAGGGAGCCCAGTGTTGGTGCGGCGACCGACGTATCTGTACACCAGGACCCTGATTTCTGATTTCCGACTTAATGCACGAAAACATTGATTGCATGTGTGTTTCAAGTTTTCTTTGTGATCACTTTGTATCAGCTCACCAGTTATACTGTTCTGACCGTGGCGCACTTATTTCCTTTTTAGGATGGCCCCACGACGGCAGCCAGCTAGGGTTCCGAGAGTTGTGCATGACGACAGCCCACCGAGTGACGAGGCCTTAGTACAGGGCCATTTGAGAGCAGAGGCACCGACGGTACCTCTACCCGCTGAGCCACCGATGCTTCCAGCCCCAGCCGCTGACGATGCACATCACCTTAGTGCAATGCATGAGTTCTAGCACAAGCGACTGCCCAGGTTCCACAGGGAGACGGACCCCCAGGCAGCCGAGGACTGGCTGGAGGTAGTGGTACGAGTTTTCAGGCTAGTGAGGACACCCGCAGACCTCATGGTGATCCTCGCAGCGAGCCTACTGCACGCAGCAGCGGTCCGATGGTGGAGCTTGATGCTCCAGGTGCACGATGAGGCATCTATCCTCCGGACAGACTTTGAGGGCCTCTTCCTCTTAGAGTTCTTCACGGCCACCCTCTGTGCGGTGCGCATCCCGGAGCTTCTTCAGCTACGGCAGGGAAGCTTGACGGTCGCCCAGTACTCGGCGAGATTTACCGATCTCTCGCGCTACTCGACAGACATGGTACATGACCCATTCTTTCAGGCCCATACCTTTGAGCAGGGATTGTGACATGAGATCAGGGCATCGCTGATCTCCATCAGCATTCCGACTTAGGAAGAAGTACTGGAGCAAGCCTTTTTGATCGAGAGCTTTCTTGCTAAGACTTCTTCAGTGGCGAGACCTACCGTAGGGCGGCACGTAGCAGAGTCTTCCACAGTAGGCAGTGGACGGATGACTCAGGGGTCCGGGAAGACCAGACCCTCATGTAGACGGCCTCAGGACACTGGCTCAGTAGTGCAGGGCACACAACGCGGAGCCAGTCTTTCGAGAGGTAGGCAGTGCTACACATGCGGTGGACAGGGTCACATGGCTCGTGACTACCTAACCCACCGTGCTGAGGAGTAGCAGATGGTTGAGGGGCCACCCAGGCAGAGGCAGAGGGTCGACTGTGGCGGTCCATAGGGAGGAGGCGGATGAGGCAGAGGAGCTGGCCGAGCAGTAGGTGGTGGGCGACGCTTTGAGGCTCTACCACCACCACCATGAGGAGGTCCACCCCGACCACAGGGAGCTGGCGGGCAGAGACAGGCACAACTCCAGGCAGCAGAGGCCTATGACCATGGTGCGCTCGAGATGATTCAAGGTACTATCTGTGTCTATTCCACCCTTGTTGCAGTTCTTATAGACACAGGAGCGAGTCACTCTTTCATATCCATTGCCCTTGTTCGAAGCTCAGAGATTACGACAGAGCCGTTGGCTCGATCCTTGTGGCTAGAGACTCCTACAGAGACTCGACGATTACGCACTGGTGACGACAGTATGAGATTACTCTAGGAGGTGAGAGCTTCAGCTGGGAGCTTCTTGTAGTGGTGTTGAGGCCTTACGACATCATCTTGGGCATGGATTGGTTTTCTACAGTCCATGCATAGATTGACTGTATTAGGCACAAGGTGAGATGTGTACACAGCGACGGGAGTAGGTTCACCTTAACCGGAGAGAAGGGAGCCTTCGCAGCACTGGATGGACATCCGTAGAGGAGAGGACAGCCCATCACTCATCAGTTGGCTCACCTCATCCTAGGAGCAGTTGACGTGCGGAGTCCTAGTTTTCCTGCAGTGGTGGATCAGTATGCGGATGTCTTTCCCGACGACATTCCAGGGCTACCTCCTCGCAGAGAGGTAGACTATTATATTGATCTATACCCCGGGACAGCCCTGATATCCACTCCAGCATATCGGATGGCCCTCGCTGAGCTTTGAGAGCTACGGGTACAGTTGGAGGACTTGCAGGGCAAGGGATTCATCCGACCCAGTGTTTCACCCTGGGCTTCCCCGATATTGCTTTCCAAGAAGGTGGATGGGAGCATGCGAATTTGTGTCGACTATCGTCGCCTGAACCAGGTGACGGTGAGGAACAAGTATCCACTACCGAGGATTGATGACCTCTTCGATCAGCACAAGGGAGCATGGTGGTTCTCGAAGATAGACTTGAGGTCAGGCTATCATCAACTCAGAGTTCGAGACAAGGACATGCAGAAGACGGCCTTCAGATGTCGGTATGGCCACTATGAGTTCTTGGTTATGCCATTCTGCATAACTAATGCTCCAGCGGTGTTCATGAGCCTCATGAACAGGATCTTTCAGCCATACCTCGATCGATTTGGCGTAGTCTTCATCGACGACATTTTGATTTACTCGG
Organism: Viscum album; assembly: GCA_963277665.1. Classification (NCBI taxonomy): domain Eukaryota; kingdom Viridiplantae; phylum Streptophyta; class Magnoliopsida; order Santalales; family Viscaceae; genus Viscum; species Viscum album. The sequence continues at coordinate 284,979,507 of OY728129.1, forward strand.
CGACTGAGGAGGAGCATGACTACCACTTACGGGTTGTACTAGACACCCTCCGAGAGCACCAGCTTTATGGAAAGCTCTTGAAGTGTCAGTTATGGATATGTGAGGTCCACTTCTTGGGGCACGTCATCTCTGAGGCAAGAGTTGTAGTGGATCCTGCGAAGATCGAGGCAGTGCTAGCTTGGGAGCCACCCAAGAGCATAACAAAGGTGCGGAGTTTCTTGGGACTAGATGAATACTATCAGAGATTTGTGACAGACTTCTCTAGAGTTGCGACACCACTCTCAGCTTTGACGAAGAAGGGGATACCCTTTGTGTGGTCAGACAGATGTGAGCAGAGCTTCTAGGGGCTGAGACAGAGATTGACCAACACACCTTTTTTGAGGTTGCCTGAGGAGGGAGTAGGGTACGTAGTCTACTGCGATGCATCACTGAACGGACTCAGATATGTTCTAATGTAGGAGTGGTAATTGATCGCCTATGGATCACGTTAGTTGAGGCCGCGTGAGCAGAACTACGCCACCCATGACCTGGAGTTAGCAGCAGTGGTCTTCGCTCTAAAGACATGGCGGCACTATCTGATGGGCAAGCACTTTACAGTCTTTTCTGACAACCAGAGTCTCAGGTACATCTTCTAGAAAAAGGACCTAAACCTGAGACAACGGCGATGGCTCGAGTTCTTCCAGGACTATGAATTTGAGATAGTCTATACTCATGGGAAGGGAAACGTAGTAGCTGATGCTCTCACCAGGAGGGCGGGCATTCAGATACTTGAGGAGGTGACAGAGCAGCTAGCCGCTTTGTAGATATCCTTCATGGATAGAGATGGAGCAGCCTTCCTTCAGTCTCTCACAGTCACTCCTCCACTACTACAGTGGATTATAGAGGCACATCGTGGGGATGCCGACTGTGAGACGCAACATGCACAGTTATCCTCAGGTCAGGAACCTGATGGCTTATCCTTTGGGGAAGAGCACGACGTCTTTTTCAAGGGACGTACCTTAGTACCAGTCGCTTTACAATAGGAGGTTCTGAGAGAGTTTCACACTTCTCCTTTGGAGGTTCATCCTGGAGTGGCGAAGATGTACTAGGACCTCAGAAGACAGCACTGGTGGACAGGCATGAAGAAGGTTGTGGCAGAGTTCATTTCACGATGCCTCACCTACCAGCAGGTGAAGGCAGAGCATCAGGTACTAGCAGGCTTGGTACATCCCTTAGAGGTCCCGGAGTGGAAGTGGGATAGGATATCTATGGACTTCGTGACTGGACTTCCACGCACTTCCAGCGGTCACGAATCCATTTGGGTGATTGATGACCGACTCATGAAGTCCGATCACTTCTTACCCATCAGAGATCAGGGCTCAGTGGAGAGCTTGGTACGTCTCTATGTTTAGGAGATTGTATAGATTCACGGTGTACCATCATCTATTGTCTCTGATCGAGATGCTCACTTTACTTCTCGGCTTTGGAAGGGGTTGCAGGAGGCGTTCAGGATGCAACTACGCATGAGCACCGCCTTTCACCCTCAGATGGATGGGCAGATGGAGAGGACTATTCAGACTCTCGAGGACATGCTCCGCGCATGTGTCCTCGACTTTGGTCGCAGCTAGGAGGGCCACCTACCCTTGGTGGAGTTTGTGTAAAACAACAATTACCACTCCACCATCGGGATGGCACCATACGAGGCATTGTACGGAAGACCTTGCAGATCTCCTTTGTGCTGGACAGACCCTGGGGAGTCAGCACTTGTGGGACCAGAGACGGTCCGGGCCATGATAGAGAAGGTCTAGGTCATCCAGGAGCGGATGAGGACATCTCAGAGCTAGCAGAAGTCTTATGCTGACAGGAGGTGGAGGCCACTAGAGTTTGAGGATGGTGACCACATCTTCTTGCGTGTCTCACCTCGACGTGGATTATGGAGATTTGGCTGAGGCGGCAAGTTGTCTCCACACTTCATCGGACCATTCGAGGTCCTCCACAGGATAGGCGAGATGGCTTGTCGCCTGGCTCTACCACCTCAGTTGCACTGGGTGCATGACGTCTTCCTCGTATCTCAATTGAGGAGATACGTGCATGACCCGACACATATCATTGACCATGAGGAGCTGGACGTTGATGATGGGGCGACTTTTGCGGAGGTCCCGGTGTGGATCGAGGATCGACAAGCGCGGGTCCTACGTGGATGATCAATTCCTCTAGTGCGCATCAGATGGCAGCACGGGAACCTCCAGGAGAGCACTTGGGAGCGTGAGGCCCAGATTCGTGTTCAGTACCCACATTTGTTTCCCATGTTTATTATGTATCTTTACGGGGATGCAAATCCTTGAGGTGGGACTGATGTAAAGACCCGTATATTTCAAGGGAATTTTTTTCTTAATTTTTTTTGGAATTTTTCAAGAACGCAGTTTCTGACGGCACATGATTCCAAGGTCCGGTGTGACCGGAATCATTTTTCGAAGTTTGGCTCGGGTACATTCAGTGAACGAACGAGCGGGTTTTTCTAACTTTTGAACTGGTGCTCGGAATCGAACTCTGATGGTACCGATGGAATCACAACGCTGGTATTTTCTTAGAAACGCCTCTTCCGGAGTTGCGTTTTCTCGGGTGTGGTTTTTAATTTTTGGGGTTAAGTGAAAAAAATAAAATAAAGTGGTGTGACAACTTTATTTTATTTCACTTAAAGCCACTTAAAGCCACTTAAAGCTACTTAAGCTGAGTTGAAGCGGATAGGGTGGAACCCAAAATCTCCTACCCTCTTTGTAGGATATTTCTGAGGTGGGGCCCACACGAGCCCCACCGTTTCTTTTCCACTAAGTAACACACCCACGAAAACCCATTTTAAATGAAAGTCAACTGACACGTTTTCTAAATTCTTAACGCCCCTATTAATTGGGTGGTTAGTTTCGTTGCAATTAATTCTATGAATTAATTTGTTCGTTACATATCTTTCTTTTTCATTTGTTGGCATGTAATGAAATAAGACCAACACATGTCTTCTTGAGGATTGTTCGTTGAGAAGATTTGACAGAAACTTTACGTCCTTCATTCCCCACTATGAAGAACACGAAGAACATGAAGAACGTGAAGAACATGAAGAACGCGAAGAACATGAAGAACACAAAGAACACGAAGAACGCCGACCTCCGACGAAGGGCGACGAAGAACGACCGACCCCCGGAGATCGACGACATGACGCCGACTATTCTCCCTCCACGGTGCTTCTTCCACGACGATCCATCCCCGTGACAATCTTCGATCGGCATCTTGAGGTAGGGGATTGCGGTCCTTTTAATTCATTGTGGTTTATAACATCAACATGGATTTAATTGTTATAATTAAATCTGTATGTTCTTGATCCTTGGAGTTTGTCTACGCGACGCCGAGTACTGCGCGACAGCGATGCCCTTCCGCGACGCGACGATCCTTTTTCTTCCGCGATGGTCAATTCCGCGATGAAATCGCGTCCGTCGACGACGTTGAGGTAGGGGTCGTCTTGAAAATTATAATACCCATGTTTGTTTTCCTCTAAGGCAAGAACACGGACCAAAAAATTAACAAGTTGGTCCACGGATTATTATTGCGGGTCGAGGTTTATCAATTGCTGGGAATTATGGTGTTGTTTCAAACCGCTAACACGATGGGTGCGGACCAACGAACAAGTCCGAACCCACCGCCCGTTTGTTCTTGGTGTGCGGAATGACGGACGATGACAAAACGGTTCGCATAGATGATTTTTTGATTCCACAGTGAAGGAAGGGACCCGGGATGAGCTACGGCGCAGACGGAAATGAAATCGGACCACCGGAGCAACTCCGGTAGCCCATGGACTCCACCGGAGCAACTCCGGTGGCCCACAGACTCCACCGGCGGCGCCCCAGCGCACCGCGGGACGAAGCCGTCGCGGCTTCAGCCACGGTGGCGGCGGTCGATAGAACCGTGACCGTGAGGGTCTAGTGAGACACGGGACGCGGCCCTGCCACGTCTGCTGACCAAGGGCGGCCCCACGCGGGGCCGCGGCTTCTCTTCACGCGGGGCCAGCACGCCCCCCGCGGTTTCCCTTGCTCGGCCGGTCGGCCGAGCCGAGCCGAGCCGACCCACCGGCCGGGTCATGCCCAGGCCCGGCCGGGCCGCCCTGGCCGGGCCGGGTCGCACCCAACCAGGTTGGACCCGGTTCGGGCCGACCCAGGGGGGGTTGGGCCGGGTCGATCTGGGCCCAGACCCCCGTTTCCGGACCTTTTCGGTCTTTTGATCATAACTTGAGCTACGGGCCTCCGAACGATGCGCCGTTAGTGGCGATGCAATACTTGGATCGAGGTGTTCGTTTTGGTTTATGGAACTCAAGGTTTTGGAATACTTTGGGTTCGGCCGGGTTGGTTCGTACACGAAACCAACCGGGCCCTCAGAGCAGAAACACTCATATCTTGAGCTTCAGACGTTCGATTAACGTGTCGTCGACTATGTTGAATTCCTCTAGGTGAGACGGATATTTTGTCATACTCTGCCCGATGTTTGGATGCAGGTGGAGTATGATTAGGTTTGTTTTGCCTTAAAAACCAACCGGGCCCCTGGGACGAAAAAGCCAATAACTCTCAGACCGGGTATCCGATTGACGCGCCGTCTGCGACATTGAGTTCATGTTGAAGATACGGAACTTTTAGATACATCAACTCTGGACTATGTGTCAGTTGATGTATCAGCCTCTCGGATCGTGGAGCGGACCCTCCCGAACGAGCTTGCTGTGTGCGGGAACCCTAGAGTTGGCTTCGACTGCTACTGTGATGACGACGACTGTGCAGAGATCCTCTGTGGGTTCGACGACGACGACTACAGCACTCAACGATCCTTTGTGGGTCAGTGCTACTGATCCTGTGTGGGTCCGATCCTGTGTGGGTCAGCGCTCAGCGGTCCTGTGTGGGCCATCGCCTACAGATCTTGTGTGGGTCCGATCCTATGTGGGTCTTTGCAGGGGTTATTTACCTATCGATCCCGTGTGGGTCCGATCCTATGTGGGTCATTGCGGGGGTTAGTATCTATCAATCCTTTGTGGGTCAGATCCTGTGTGGGTCATTGTGGGGTCAGTTACCTATCGATCCTTTGTGGGTGAGATCCGTTGTGGGTCATTGCGGGGGTTAGTACCTATCGATCCTTTGTGGGTCCAAAAGCTTAGATGAATCAGTGGCAATATCTAGTCATGTTTATCGTCATTTGAAGAAGTATACCTGTGTGAGCTGAATCCTGTTTTGCTTTCCTTTGTGGATTGTGTTTTTCTATCCTGTGTGGATTTACGTTTTGCTTTCCTGTGTGGACTGGGTTGTACTTGGATTTGGATGTTGGAGCCGAACGAGAATTGATGACTTAGGTATATGTATGGGCATATACCTAAGCCTTGTCGGATGTTACTTCGTGATTGTATCTTTCCTTTGTGGATTCTAGGAGACCTTCGGGGGTCTCGGGGTCCCTACTGTGTAGCTTATACTCACCCCTGCACGGGCTATGCCCGCAATACGTTGTGTTGGTTGCAGACTACAGACAGCGTTGATCGTGGTTGAGGATTGCGGAGCAGGACGATGCTGGAGGTCGACCACTGGGCGGGACGTACTCGGAGCGGTCGGCTGGACCCGAGGAGCAGTGGAGGCTTTCTGTACCCACCCTTCAGGTGGGACTTCCAGTGGACGTCTTGACGCTGCAGCTTTACTTTTCAGTTGATATTTTCCCTTTTGAGTTGTACTTTGCTTTCAGTTTGGGTTTCTACTCTGTCCCACTTACTTTTCTGCACTTACTGTTGTACCAGTTTTTACTTAGTGTTTACTTCTGCCTGCTTGCTCTGTGGTGTTTGTTGTTTACTTTACAAAGGCAATGCCTTCTCTTTTTCTGGGATTTACGCCTCGGTGATAGTCGCCAGCCCATGGCCTATGGAAGGCGGGCATGGGGTAGTCACGGCACCGGCCCAGAGGACGGTTCCTGACAATTTATGGGTAACACATAAAGGGTAATCCAATGACAAATAGAGATAACTTATAAATTACATTTATTTCCTTAATTTATCAATGTTTTCCAGGATCTATTTCCCAACATATATTATTAGGGGATATTTTTTTAAATTACCCTAATAATGGTTAAAACTATGCTTATGAATTTACCAAAGTACATCCCCTCGGTGTTTTTAAACCATGAGTGAAGCAAGGACCATTTTCGTGAACCATATCATGCTCGAGTCTAGCTCAAAGTTGTGTTTTCAGGTTTTACCTCTAGATACATTTGGGACAAAGCCGCCTCTACCTGCTCGTATGCATACAAGGATGTATTTACATGATAAACCACTTAATAAATATTCCCCACAATTTTGGGATGTTTTTATTATACTAAGTCTTATCCATAAGGCTTTCACTAGGGTTTTCAAATCCTAATCCCCAAAATGACTAAACCTATCCTCTGATAACAATTATAATAACCCTGGTCTTCATTCCACACTTAAACACGGTTTATTAGATACAATTTTCACTTGATAAAACATAGTATATTGAGATATACAATGTCTTTGTGCCTTATTAACATTACATAACAACTTTGAACATAAAACACAACATCTTTATTGAAAACTTCTTTTATATGACCACAACATTCAGTCGTACTTAGCATTGCATGGGATAACCTGATGACATGCATAAGAAAAGAGTGACTTATAAAGCCCAGTAAGGGATTAAAAAAGAAATAAAATGAAGAATATATTAAATTTTAGGCAATAGGAATATAAATGGAGCACAAGGGAAACATAAACATAAATGCATTATATAATATGATTATCATAACATGAAAATGCCACAACAATATTTAACATGATATTAGAATGATCCAATGATCATTTCACATGTATCATGAGTAAAATCTCATTGAACATGAATTAGAATTTGTAAACCCTCATTACAATTGATGTATCATGATACTAATCATTACCCAATGCATTGGGGCATTATCAGGGTGCACCCTTCTTAATCATTTCATTTCATGCATAAGTGTGCGACATGGATCATACAACATGGAATCATTCAAAACCATCATTTATTCCATGATAGAGTAATGTGGAATAAGTACATGAAAATATATAATCAACAAGTAAATGTCCATAAAGGTGAATAACCTTGATAGAGAAGTGGGCATGGTATTCACTACACAATGAATTTCTCTTGGAAAATCGCGGTGCAATTTCGACAGCATAACGACGTGATATAATAATTCATAAAAATGGTTGATGAGAGAGAAATGGGCATCTCATCATATTTACATGAAATTAATTGTAAGGGGTTCATATAAATACCTTTCCTAATATATATAATATAATTTAAATGCATAATATAAAATAATTTCTTGAATGAAAATGAGAAGAGAGAAATTCCTTATAGAATTTCAGCATGGTAACAGGTGTACAAGGGAGGAATTAATGAGAGATAAAGAGGTCTCTCATAACTAAATAATAAGTGGGGAAGTATGGGGTAGGATAAAATTTATACCACAACATTTTTCAATGAAAATTAAATGGTATAACAACATAATGAAATTTGGAAAAAAATGAGAAAGGAAGAAATCCATTACATAGAAGTATTATCCCAAAGGCTTGGGAGAGGCCTTAAAGAGGATTATTGGGAGCTTCTTGTGCCTTGGGTGGAATATAGGGAGTGGATTTCAGAGTTTGGTTGGGCACCAAATGTTTTTAGTGAAGATTAATTGGGAGCTTGGGTGAGTTTATATAGGAAAAGTGAGGGAATTCTTTATTATTTAGGTTTTGGACACTACACATTAAACTACTAAAAAACACAAACCGTCCCATGGGTTTTCCCATGTTTTTTGAAAAACGGTGAGTGGAAAAAATTATTCTATAAATAAAAATGGCTGAAATCTTTAATATATTAGGCTTTCTTATATTGAGGTGAGTTACACTCTCAAGGAAATCATTTTAAATGTTAAAATGATTTATATGTCTTGGAGGGTCCACTAAGGTTTTGTAAAATAATTCAAACAAACCTAAAATCAGAATATTTTAAAATTTAAACATATATTTCTCAAAAATACCATTTATAGTTTTTTATTACATCCTTATTGGGTCATTATGATGTCATAAAACACATTATATCTTTAACGGTATTTAATTTTAACTCAAAAATTTGACTGTCTCAAAAAATTATGAAACATTAACCATTGGATAGTTTCAAAATACTGATTCCAAAAATAATATTCATATTATCTAAATAATTTTCTAAATATTTGAATTTAAAATTTTAAAATAAAAACTAACGTTTATCCAAAATTCATGGGTTTTTAGTAAAACAACTTTCAAACCGTAATAAAAATTTCAATTGTATTCATAAAAAATATATGATTATTTATATTTAATAAAAAAATTAGTATCCATAATTTATTACAATATTATTTTATTAAAAAATCCATTAAATAATCATAATATATTTCTTAATTGAATATTATCTAAAAATACTATTTGTTCTATAAAAACTATTTACAAAGTAATAATAATAAAACAAATTCATATAATTTATTATATACAAAAATGATGAACATAATCATAGTGATGGTGTATTTTTACATATCCCCTTGAAATACCCACATAATAATTAAGGTTAAGGTGTGTGATGGTGAGAAACTCTTGGGGTGGCTTGAACAACATTTCTCAAGTAGTAATATTTATTAACATCCACTTCTCATGTTGGAGGTTAAGTTCAAGCTTAATGTGTTTAAGATAAGATTTGGCATGGTCAAGAGAAATCACCAGTGACTCTACCTCCTTTATGAGCTCTAAAAAATGGGATACGTATGGAGAAATTCTACTATATGAGGTCGTCGCTTCATTTTTCTGAGTAAATTGGATTTGTTAAAGACCTATATCCATACAAATCATGTGATCACTGTTCAATGTCTATATTATCATTGGTAAAAATTATTAATGGTATTTTAAAATCCAAAAACATAAAAACCAGGAAGTACATATTTTATATAACCATTTATAATGAGACATATAATTATATAAATAGGAATAAAATTTTGGTTCATTGCAGGTATCCACCACGAGGTCAGTACAAAGGGGTTGATTGAATTATAATGAGTCTGATTCCTACCATAACCAGAATACATAAGAGTCATCCCTTATGATTGAGCAAAAATACCCAGTGCCTATGTACAAACATGTATGTCATTTCCACATGACATTAAACTACATAGGTTTAATGAACTACATGGTTTTTTATTCTTGCTATAAGTAGGATATGTAGGACTCCTCATAATGTATAAATACAATCATAAACATATTATAAGACTTCTTGGATTGTAGAAAACCACGAAGCCCTAGGCTATAAGGATTAAATATATAAGAAGCTTCCCGTTAGAGGAAATGGATGAAGAAAATTATATATATACAGATGGAATCAATTAAAGACCCCCCAACCTTCTCATATAAATGAGATTTAACCTATCTTCATTTTTTATTGTAACTGATTCTATATTAGAAATAGGTATAGATTCATGAACATGTCTTAATGATATAAGAGAGTCCCAATGTAGGAAACAATTCCGCCCCCCCAAAGGGTTTGATGATCCCATCATCCCATCCACTCAACCAATTTTAGTCCTTAAGTGTTACTAGGTCTGAAACCTAAAATTAATGCCTAACTTTTGAAAGCAGGTATGTACCCAGTTATGGATGTGAAAACTATTGGAAGGTTCCATTAAGAATACTAACGGTGACCTGATGTTAATGATTTTTCAAGATATAAAATTCTCTATAATCAAACTTTGGGATACACCAAATTCACCTCAGTAGTATTTTATCTTAAGAAACAAAAAATAGTAAATGTGGAGCTAACTTATTTTACCATAACATTTCCTTCACAAGACAAAAAAAGGATAGAGTATACAGTCCTCTTAGAACCATTTTGTTCCTACCCTGAGTGTGCCCAAGTTTTATTTTTTTTACTGAAGAAATAATTTGATAATATTCTCATAGAATCCAAGACTATTATTTACAAAGTATTTCAAAATTTTAGAAATTATACCTTATGATTCATAATATTAAATTCAAATATTCGGTATTCCATTATTTAAAAAATTTGAACTGTGGAATAAATGAAAATTTATTAATTTACATATTCCATGTTGGAATTTTTCTTATAGTAATGATAATGAGGCTGAATATAGAACTACATCAGGTTCTAGAAATATTGTAAATATATTAGGGTAGTTGGGTCATGTTTTGAGAAATAACATTTCCTGTATGGTGGAGATTTATGATCTACAACATGGTTTAATAATATTAGGCTACTTCATGCATTTGTAACCTCAAACATTTAATTAGACTAAAAATCCATTTATACCAAATAAATGGATATGTTCCCTATAGAAGATATTTCTCTCATTAGGATGTAATGAAAGAAAGAAGTTTTTCCTGAAAATTTATTATCTCTCATGGGATGTAGATCAATGGTTGTACATGATTCAAAAAACTATGAATTTTAGGAAATAATTATTATGTAATGGAAGGATTTTATTGAAATTTTCATATAAAAAAATTTTCCTCATAAAAAATAAGCTGATATTGTGGAAAAATTATTGATACTCAGAAACAAAAGTAGAAAGTTTTTTTAAGTATGAAGCTAACATTGTAATTTTTTCAAGGAATTTCAAGAAAATACATATGTAATCCAAAGAGTACGAATAACCATTTAATTGATGGAATTAGTCCAACCCTTATATGGTCACTACTATCTCAAAACTTATCATTATATGATTATATAATATCATGTGTTACCAATATAGAGAAAAATTTTCTATGTATTATATCCTCAAATTAATGTAATAGAAGAAAAGGATTACTGAGAAAAAAATGGATATTGTAAAGAAGGAAAACATGGATTTTAACACATGCCTAATTGTGGAATGAAACACCCTTTTACTCACAAAAAATTATTATAATTTAGTAATGTTTCTTAGTGATGTTTATTAAAAATGTCACTAATATTTAAAAATTTATATGGTTTTCATGAGACATAATAAATTTAGTGATGTTTTTCAAGAAACGTCACTAATTATGGGCCATTTCTTGAATGAATCTCTAATTTAGCCACATTTCTTGAAAAAAAGCCACTAATTTCTCCATGTTTCAAAAACAAATTCTAAAGTAGCAACATTTTTCTTGAAATATCTATAATTTAGTTATTCTTTATGGAAAACATTGCTAATTTAGGTAATTTTTATGAAAAAAATATCTATATCAGTAATTTTTCTTGAAAAATGTTGATAAATTTGGGGAGTTTTATGAAAGAACAAACACATATATATAAACACACACACACACACACATATATATCCTAAACACGTATATATATTTATTAATATAATTATATGACATACATAAAATATAAAAAAGTAATATATATTTATAATATAAACATATATATACAAACCTATTTATATATACATAATATAAAATGTTGTTTTGAGTGATTTACTCAAGTGGGGGGTGAATTGAGTTTCCAATAAAAAAATTACTTTAAAAATTTAAAATAAATTTCCCTCAATAAAATAAATTAACCATTTAATCAAAATAATAGCTCAATGTAAGATGTGTCTTTTTAAAAGATTTCTCAAAGAGTGATTTTGTCTCAGTTAAGATAATGTCAAAATTATCTCATCTTTTGATATACGTTTTAATAGAAAAAACATATATAAAAAATATTTAAGATTAACTATCAAATTAATAGTTTTATTTATAGATTAAAAAAATTGGTTTTGGAAATAAAATAAAGCCAAATAACATTGCGAAATAAATAAGAGGTTATGTACCATGATGGGACTTAGTCCCATCCAAATAGAAATAACATATTTCCAAGAGGATTATAATAATAATAAAATAAATACATAACATGTTTCAGGTAAATAAACAGTAGAAACAAGCTCTCTAGGATAAAGAGACTCTTCCATATTTATACGTGGGAAGTAAAATTATATATTCCACACAAGGACCTATTCCAAATACTTCATGGGAAAACATATATAAAGTGAAATATAGAATACCAAGTATTATCTAGTTAAGTACATGAGATCATATGTCTTTTAAAAATAATATAACAACACATAGATCGAAAAATAAAAATTGAAATCAAAATAATATGAAGAGAATACTGATTATCAGTCTAGTATGCTTAGAATTTTTGAAGTCCTTATATTAGATTTGGTGTGGATTTATAATTTACTTCATTAATGTTATAGAAAAATAAAGGATCATAAAATTTTTCCGGAATGTTATATTTGATCTCTATCAGTGTCTCAATGAATATATGCAATAGATTTTGTACATCTATGTCATTGATATTCACAGTAGATGAATCAATATGCTTGGATAAGTTCATAGATTCAATCACACAATTTTTCATAGACTTATCAGATAGTTATCATCGTATCACACACACACAAATAGAAATGATCCATTTCATAGATATAGAAACATCAGTTGATAGAGATCCATAATACATAGATAGGATTTGACTATGTCATTAAGTCTTGTTTAATTTATCCTTGAATAGAAATAACAGTTGATCCATAAACATCAATTTCCACAAACAATATTGGTAGCATGAAGCTATTGGTGACTTATCATCGAGTGGTATCTTAGACTATTGGGTACTTAGAGTCCAATGGTGTCTCAGAGTCTAATGGTGATAAGTAATGATGGTAGTTTCTTATCAGTAACTCCTCTGGCGGTAACAATCATGGAGGTAAAACCACTGGCAGTGACAAGGCTGGAGGTGACTCCACTAATGGTAGCTCATCCATAGCAGTGACTCCGCTGGGGGTAGCTCATCCTTAGAAGTAACTCTACTAGCGATATCTCATCATTAGTGGGGACTACTAGATGGCAGGGACTCACCATAGTGGTGGCTCTTGGATGGTGTTGGATCACCTCAATACTTATCTGATTTATCATAAAATCTATCTAACTATATAAATTTCTATTATACAACATGTAAATAAATAGTACTAAAAGAATAATCATATGTGATCATAAAAATAAGAAATTCTTAAATACTCTTTTCATATTGAGGTGCAAAAATTCTCCCCCATTTTGATGATCACAAAACATGGAATTATATAAGACATGTACTAATCATGTAAATAAATATAATCATATATGATTTATGTTAAAATAGTTTTCTGATCATTTCAATAGATATATGAGTGATATATAAAACATATTATATTAAGGAGACATAAGATTTAAAAATATATTTAATATTAGTAAATAAAATAATATTCAGAGCATAGAATACTTAAAATAGATAAAATAAATAAATAAAATAAGTATATAATTAATATTTTACAGAGCATTTATATTTTTTATTTTTCCCCCTGTAATAAATAAATTCCCATTATATCTCCCCCATTGAGATTATCAATAAAATAATAATGATAACACAAAAGTAAACTTAAAATATAAGAAAACTAATATATTTTAATTAATATTATGAAAAAAGTATTGATTACATCAATCAAAAGAGAAATATTACATGATGAAGATCCCTATCAATGATTGCATATAATAAGATTCAATTTTAGAGGTAAAGTGAGGAATTTATGTGAGATTTCATGTGTCTTTTTCTTTTTCATTATACCAACGAGTTGAAGTAGTAGTAGTGATAGTTATAGAATATTTTTTTATGTAATGGATTTTTTTATGGAGGAATTATATCATGAAGAAGGAAAACCATCAATAAACAAATATCTTCAACTGGTGATAAAATCATTATTTGATATGGTTGGGGAAGAAGACCATTTGACTGAGTAATCACTATAGGTATTTATCTTACTAGATCTATAGATATTTATAAAAGAATAGTTGTAACTAGAATAACATCTATTTTAGTAAAATTCATACAATGAACACAAATAAATGGTTTTATTATGTTAATGAAACCTAAAATAATATTTCCACCCCTCTCCATAGAATTAAAGAAATCCCTTTTGTCTTCTATAAATCCCTGCAATACTTGAGTGAGAACCTTTATTTCACTCACTTATTCATTGAAATCCTTTAAAATTGGTCGCGATCTTTTGTTCTCTACTAATAATTTGAAGTTATCATACATCTCTTTATTTTTATAAATTACTGAAACATAACACTTGATGGATTTTTATGGTTTCATTATATTCCCTATGTTCGTTGGTATATTCCCTTCTCATCTCATGTATTTTCTCTCCATGATGATGTATTTTCCATGATTTATCTGCATGCATTTAAAATTCACCCAAAGCATTATTTAGTTCTTCATTTATTATATATCTGAGCATCTCTCTATTAATTTGAACTGAAGTAGGAGGAGGTGAATTGGATGAAGAGGAAAAGACATTATTTCCAATTTATGAAAGAAATAATTCAAACTCTCTAAGAAAGAGGATGTCATAACCTCAACTAAATCTTTCAAACATTCCACTTTTTTTGAAAATATTCTATTCTCCACTTTTGGTTCCTAGATGTGAAACCTAACCTTTGGTTGTAAATGAGACATAAAAATATCAAAAAAATATCGAGTACTTTCTTCAATGATTTTGGAAAATAGATATGGATGAGAGCTCAAAACATTTTTAAAATCTAAAATCAAATTTCCTCTCAATGGTTGAAAATCATAATTCACAATTCTTTAAATATAATATGAATAATCATTTTCCCAAAATCAAGTGACATAAAAATTTTAGAAGGATGATGATATCTATTTTTTAGGTGGCATAACAACCTCAGTCAGGATGTCAGTCTCCATTATTGTAAAAGGTTGAAACCCACCAGTTTGATCAATCTGGTCAACTTAGGATCTGTCTCCTCTGAAATATTTTCATTCATAATATGAATAACTATAATCCAAACCCATTATAAAAAAACTAATATAATTTTATCATTCCTCAAAATCACTAACATTAGGTATTTTATAATATATAAATATGAGATTCTATGAGAATTTGAGAATATTCACCAAATTTCGGTTCCGAAGGGCCTGAATCTGTATGAGCTATCAATGAGAGATTAGTTGAATCTATTGGATCTATTAGCATTGAGTGACCAAAATGTTTGGGAGAATTATCCCCCTCACTATTAGCATAATCATATGTATCAATAGGTGGTTTAACATCCATTTTATCATCTTTATATATGTACTTAGTCCTTATAGAACATGGTAGCACTGGTGATAAAGGGTCTCACTTAACCATCTGATGATCATGATGATCATGATTATCTTAATTCTTATCATTACCATCATTATGACCATATACCTGCTCATATCCACCATCATGATCATCTCCATGATCACTATCATCTTCTAATTCATTATAATACACAATATTATATACTACCCTTGAATAATTATCATTACTGCCACTTCCATTTCTAGAAATATCAATATGGTCTCTTGATGATTTGGAGGAAGTTTTCCAGAATTTATCCACTCCAAATAATTTGGTTTCCTCATCATCATTTTAAACTAAAAGTGATTACCTGGTTGGTAGGGAACCAGGTGGAATGAATGGTCTATAAGAAACATTAGGAGGGGATTTAGGGATCTCCAGATCACTCCCCACTTCAACAAACAATTCTTCTTATTCCATAACAGCTTTCTTAACTTTATCACAATCATCATCATCTATGGAATATTCAACTAACACATAATGATCAAGACCACGATTCATCATGTACTTTGGCATGGTTGGATGATAAATAGGGTTGAATTCATCATAAATTTTTCATTTTATTTTACCCAACACTTCTTTCATGGATTTCACATCACTTTAACCATTTTTCAAATTATATTTGAAAAAAATAGAATACTTATCTTTAGCTTCTTCACCTTCTCTGATTAGTCCCTTATCATCCAAGATGGAAGATTTCACGTTAGTATAAATCAAAGAGGTTGACCGTGAACTTTTCATGCACATTTCAAACATATAGATCATTATAAATCAAAAAAGATTGATCATTTAACCTTGTTTCAACACAAATAGGAAGAAAACATCTTGATATCGCATAGTTTTAAAATCCCCTTTTATAGGACATAATATATGTTTTATAAACATGAATAATAGTTTACAATCACCATAATGTTCAAAATTTATTGGTCTCTATAGTGTACCATCACTCATTAACTTTTGGAGAGATTATTCATAATTGTAAATCTCGGTGTCACATAAAATGATTCCTTGAAAAACCTCAAATACCCCATTATGATGTACTTAGAGACATATTTCTTATTTATTTGAAGAGAATGAAAACTCTTCTCCATCAATGAGACTTCTTATTTCATCATATTTATCTCTAAAAACATGTTCAGCATTCAAATAATAATCATAGACCAAACAGAGATAATACATAAGATGATTCATTGTAAACCAATTAATCCACTTCTGATATTCTATAACTTCAAAAACAAGTGTATTTATTGATGAATAAATTAAAATCTATTTATTTTTCTGTTTTGATAACTCATTTTTACAAACTAAGGTTATAAGAAGAAATAGCTAAAATTCTTTCATATCCTTTTCATTTCTTGTATTGTCTCACCTCTTATGGATTTGACTCATTTGATTGCTCCGCATGGGACATTCTAGTTGGTTGAAGTCTAAGATGTAATGATAGAGGAAGGAATGACAACTGGTCTAAGTTGAAGAGAATGTTTCATGAGATCAAAGGTGTTAGGAGTACTTAATTGATTTTTTTAGCTATGATTTTTATCATTTAGGGATTTGAAATAATATATACAAATTATATATAAAATAATAAAAATTTAATTGGAAAATAAATAGCAATAGTAATAAAAAAATGGAAACAAAAAGAACGATGAATAGTTCATAATTTTGACACATCAATGACGACTCATCAATGGTGACTCATCATTTGTGACTCAGAAATGGTGACTCATCAATGGTAAAACCCCAATAATAAATCATCAATGATGTCTCAACAACAAAGACTCATCAACGATGACTCATTAGTGGTGACTCATCAGCAGTCACTCATCAATAGTGACTCATCAATGATGACTCATCAATGATAACTCATCAATGTTGAGTTATCTATTGTGACTCATCAATGGTGACTCGTCAATAGTGACTCGTCAATGGTGATTGATCAACAGTGACTCGTCTTAAAAAATTTATCGTTACTAATTCATGATTTATGTAGCTTAATCTTTTAGAATTAAAAGTCTTTGTGAACATATTAGCAAGATAATGTTTAGTTTTAGTAAATTCTAAATTTATATATCCTTTTTGAGAATTTTCTCTCAAAAAGTGATTTCTTACATCAATGTTAATTGTTCCATAGTGAGATAATAGATTTTTAGAAATTTTTACGTGGTTGTGTAATCGCAATTTATAAAAATCTGTCTAAATTGGTTTCCAAAGGATAGTAAAGTATGTTTTATCCACAAAATTTGTGCACATCAACTTCTTGGAGCTATGTATTCATTTTATATAGTAGACAGAGAAAAAAATTCTTACTACACCATGATACTAGAGGTTTTTCTAAAATATGACTTGTTCCTGATGTTCATTTTTTTATCTAGCTTATAGCCACCAAAATCAAAATCTATAAAACTTATTAAATCAATTTCTTATCCTCTTAAATAGAACAATCATATATTTGTTGTAGATTTTAGGTATTTATAAATTCTTTTAACATGTATTATGTGTGAATCTTTGGTATTTTCTTGGAAGATATCACACATACACACAGAAAACATAATGTCAAAATGAATAAAAATTAAGTACAATAAACTTTTAATCATAACTATATAACGAGTTTGATTTACTGATTTCCCAGCTTCATCATGATCTCGTTTAATGGTGGTACAGATGCAAGGATAACTACTTTTAGTGTTTTCAAACACAAAAATTATAAAATATCTATAGAATAATTTTGTAAATAACTGGATTTTTCCATGTAATGTTTTTTAATTATATGGGAATATTATGAGTCCGAAAAAACTAACGACACAGTATTCGATGGCCCAATGTTCCTGGAATGAATTTTTGAACTTTTTTTAAGTACATTAAATAAACATGCAAGCAGTTTTTTTAACTTTTGAACCGGTGATCGTAATTGAAATATAAGGGCATCATTGAACTCGCAGCCACGATATTCTCTTAAAGAGACCTTCGCCTTGACCGTAGTAGGATGAGGGTGGAAGTTAGTTTTTATGTTTTTCATGGAAGAATAAAAATAAAATAATTAACATTTTATTTTTCTTTTTGAAACCTTTCAATTTGAATTTTGTGGTGGGGACCACCCGAACCCCTCTTAATGTGGGGAAACCTTTCAAGTCTCCATGGTTAATTGTCCCAACTTAAATTAATTAATTGTTCCAACTTCAATTTATTAATTATTCCAACTTTAATTAATTGATAGAATTATTTTTATTATGTTGGTTCCTAATTTCCTTGGGTAAAATCATTGGAAAAAGAAGGTTGGGAGAACCGTGGAGAACTGGGATGAAATTTCTCCATTGATGAACTCTTCTCCTTCGATGAAATTTTCTCCAATGAAGAACTCCATCGAAGGATCTCCAATGAGGAACATCTTCAAAGACAATGAACAAATGACCATCTCTCCCACTCTTTACTGATGTCAACAAATCTTTCAGGTAGGGATTTTTGAGTCAATAAGGTTTTCCTTATGAATTTTCCATTCCATTATGAAAGGGGGAGATTGTTGAGTCATTAAGGTTTCCTTATGACTTGACCATTCCTCCTGTTTTGAAAATCACAAACTCCTTATCTTAAGGAAAATTTCATTTTACCCTATGGTTTACCCCTATAAGGAAAAATTTCCTTCCCCAAGGAAATTTATCCTTACCATGTTTTCATTGTTTATATCATAATTTTTCTAAGTCTAAAATTCAGATTAAGACCAAAACCTCGGAATCATATAAAACTTAGATACGAGGCATTCTATTTAAGGCTCCGAATTCTGGAAACGAACTCACATTAAGTTCAATATAAAATTCTAGTTACGAACTCTCATGAAGTTCAACTCTGAATTCTAGATATGAATATTCAAGAAGCTCGAATCTGAATTCTGATTATGAACTTATGAAAAGTTCAACTATGAATTCTGATTACGAATTCTAGATACAAACTCTTCTGAGTTCTGACTCTGAATTCTGATTACAAATTCTGGTTATAAACTTATCCATGTTCTGACTCTGAGTTCTCTGAATATAGACTCTGTTCTCTTATGAGTTCTGACTCTAAATTCTCATGAACTTTGACTCTGAACTTTGTAAGTTTAGGTTCCAAATTATTGTTAATCCAGACTCGGAATTTCCATGAATTTCAGACTTCGAAATTCTACAAAATTCATGTTCTGAATTCCTACAAAATAGAATCTGAATATCCTTGTATTGTAGACTCTGAATTCAGATTTTACTTAGACTCTGAACTTTCAATCTTACCTTCATTCCGAATATCATATTTTAGTTATACTTACACTCATATTACTTTAAAATGATGTCGTGCTTTCAGTAATCAACTAACCATTGTTTGAGTGACATGTGTATAGGTCCCTCCAAAATTACAGGAAGAATATGACTGTTGGAGGAGGGAGCCGACCATTAGAGCCGCACCTATAAATAGGATCTCATTTGAAAGAGATCACAACTTTTGGAACTTTTAGATTCATTGAAGATCAGAATTTTCAGAAGTGATTTCTAGAGAGAGAGGCTCTTATAAACTCTCAGGCTTCATGCTGAAAGTTTTGAACTAATCGTTCAAACTTTGGTTAGTGAATATTTTCTTATTTCATAGGTTTGATTTCCTTGAAATCAGAGACTTCGGGTTAGGAAGTCAGAGGTGCTGATTTCCTTACAAATCAAGGGCTTGTGGGGATAGGAAGACATATACCGATCTTCAGATTAAGGGCTTACCTAGGATTGGGTAAGACAGACTTTCTTGAAAGTATAAATCAAGGGAACTCTTATCCAGGGTTGTTGGATACCCTCCACATTGGGTAAAAAGTGTTATTACTTTTTACTTTTTACTTGTAATATTTTGTTTTTGGCTGTGTATTTTTGTTGTTGAGGAAAGTATAACTTTTTTATAATCCTTAAACTTGTACTCTAATTTTATAGGATTCTATATGCTTTAAGGTATAATCTTAGAGGGTGTAAAATTTTGTTAAGTTTCATTTCCGGAATCAATTTTCTGGAATCAATCAAGATAATAGAACTTGGAGGTGTTGTGAATTTTGGTTATGCAAAATTTCCTTTGGGATCTTGAAAGCATACAATTCACCTACCCTCTTGTATTTGTATCTCATTTTACATATTTGATCCTACTTTTGGTATTATAGAGTATATCATACTCAGACATACCATCCTAAAAATTAGTATCAATGGGTTGGTTCAATCTGAATTAATCTCACGATTAGATCCAAAAGGGAATTCTCAGAATTGAACTTCTGGATTCAAATTTTTCAGAATCAGAATTTTTGGTTTCATATATTCGCTCATAAAGTTCAAATTCAGTTTGTCATCGAGATACAATATCTATTTTCTTGCTTATGATATTTTATCTTGTTTACAAATTCTTATTACTAAAATGTTTGTGTGCCAAAGATTTTCTTAAGGATGACAGGTTTAAATGTTGGCTCTATTGATAATCTGAATCCTACTAGACCTCCTATTTTTGATAGAAATTATTTTGAGTACTAGAGAGATATGATGGAGGATTTTTTATCAATACTAGAGTTGATAACTGTCTTATATTGACTACAGATTATAAAATTCCAGAGACGTAATTGAGAACTTTTACGAACCAGGAGAAATCATAATATCAATCAAACTTTAGAGCCAGAAATACATTGCTATATTCCATGACTAGGAACATCTATAGTCAGATATCATCATGTGAAGATGAATACAGTATCTGGAAGAAACTTTATTCTACACATTTTGGTACATCTAAAGTCATAGATACAAGAAGATCTATGTTGAGAGCTGAATACCATTGTTTTAACATTCCTTATTGAGAACTTGTAAGAAAGGTACAACAAAGGTTTATGACTATTTTGAATAGATAAAAATCTATGGGAGAAAAATGTTTTTATGATGAGGAAATTGATGATAAGATCATAGATATCATTCCATATGAATGGGAGTCCAAGAGGAAAGCTATTTATTAGAACATGAAAGTCACTCAGATTTCCTTAGATGAGTTGATTGGAACTCTTCTTCAGCTTGAAACCAGAATAAAGAGAGATGATGAAAATTTTAAGAAGAAGAATGTGAATGGAGGAGTTGATTTTACAACCACTGCTAAACATATGAAATCCAGGACCCCAGAAAGGGTAACTAGATAAAAGTCAAAAAAATTTATTATTCAGTCAGAATCTAGTGAGACATAAAATTTTGAGAATGAGTTAGCTAATCTTGCTCGGAGAATGAACATGATTGTAGATTAGAAGAATCATCAGAATAAGTACAAGAATAAATACTACAGAGATAATAAAGATGAAGAAGATACTTGTAATGAATGTAGAAGAACAGGTCACATCAGACATGATTGTCTATTGTTGAAAAAGAAGGATAAAAAGGAAATGAATTCAAAAATGAACAAGAAGAAATTATATCGATCAAAGAACAAGAAAAGTTTTAAAGATAATGATACTTGGAGTGCTATCTGTGGAGACTCTTCCAAAAGTGAATCTTCTGAATATGATTCATCAGCATAGAAGAATATGGGATTCATTACTACAACTTATTTCCCTAATACATGTCTTATGGCCAAGGTACGCTTTCCCGAGGCTTTAACAAATTTATCTCTTGATAAGAATTACTATTTTGAAAATAATACTTCTAATGAAGATACTTCATCTTCAGAAAATGAAGAAATACCTTCATATTAAAAATTATCTAGATTTTACAAGTTACTTGATGCAAAAAATTATAATATTTATAAAAAATTAGACAAGGAAAATAGTAGGGAATAAATTCATATAAAAGAGATTTCATATCTTTTTAGTGATCTTGGTGATAAATATTAGCTTTTAGAATAACTTTCAAAAGACCTTGAGAAAGAAAATATGCTAAGTAATAACTTTCTAAAGATCTTAAGAATGCTATTTCAAAGATAAATGTTTTTGAGGAAAAATCTAACTCTAAGGAAATGATTCTTGAGGATAGGAATTTAGTCATTAGAA
The DNA here is from genome assembly GCA_963277665.1 of Viscum album. Taxonomy (NCBI): domain Eukaryota; kingdom Viridiplantae; phylum Streptophyta; class Magnoliopsida; order Santalales; family Viscaceae; genus Viscum; species Viscum album. The sequence continues at coordinate 285,001,741 of OY728129.1, forward strand.
TGAAATCCGTAATATTTTCTATTAAGAAGGTTCTTGCAAAAATTACCTTGGGGAAATAAAATTTTGACAAGATTTATTCTCAAATTATACCTCAAGGAAACACTACTGGAGTAGGTTATACTCACCAAAAACCAGTTTTCAAAAACAACTATTTTCTTCCTTATAAAGCCCCTTTTTGAACTAAATGTCGAAGTGGTGGGCATTGTAATAAATATTTCTTCGTGAATAAAGTTCAATATCTTGGGTTTAATAAATCTCATTTTTCTAAACAAATGTGGCTACCAGAAATTTTGTTGTCTAACAATTATAGATTCATGAAATTTTGGATTCCGAAAGTCTGACTATCTTATTTTCAGGAAAATAGAGAAGGCACCAACAGCAATACGTGGTACATAGATAGTGGATGTTTTTGACATATGACTAGTAACAAAAACTATTTTGAAAATATTATCAAGACGAAAGGAGGAAAAGTATCTTTTGGAGATAATGCTTAGGGAGAAATTAATATTATAGGTAACATTTTACTTCTTCGAAAAACTTTGATTTCAAATGTTTTATTTGTTAGGGGTCTTAAGAACAACCTCATTAGCATAGGTCAGTTATGTGATGAAGGTTACCATGTGAATTTTAGGAATGATATGGGCTTAATACACAATTTCAAGGAAGAGTTTATTCTTTCTGCCCATAGGCAAGAGAATGTTTACACACTAAACTTAGATGACCTTAGGATCCAAGATCTACCTTGCCTTAGTGTAGTGGAAGATCATTCTTGGTTGTGGCATAGAAGGCTAGGACACTGTAACCTTACGAACTTATGAAAAATTTCTAATAAAGGACTAGTTAAGGATAAATCAAATCTCATATTTTATTCTTCAAAAGTCTCTAATCCTTGTAAATGTGGCAAGAAACTTAAATCAAGTTTTAAATTAGTTTGCTAAGTCTCAACTACTGATGCCTTACAGCTAGTGCATATGGATCTTTTTGGTCCCACACAAACTGGAAGCATTGGGGGCAAGTATTATATATTTTTCTTGGTTGATAATTACACTAGATTTACGTGGGTCTATTTTCTAGCAAAGAATTATGAAGCCTTTTCTTATTTCAAAATTTTTATATCCCAAGTTAAAAAAGAGAAAAACCTTCCATTGTAAACTATTCATAGAGATCATGGTGGAGAATTTCAAAATTATGATTTTGAAACTTTTTGTAGTAGAAAAGGCATTACTAATAACTTCTCAGTACCCAGAACACCTCAACAAAATGGTGTTGTTGAAAGAAGAAATAGAATTCTTCAAGAGACAATTAGAACCATATTGAGTGAGTTTTCTATAGACAAACATTTTTGGGATGAAGCTGTAAGTATTTCTTGTTATAATATAAATCGAGTTTTAATTAGACCTTTTCATGATAAAACTCCATATGAGTTATGGAATGGTAAAAAACCTATACTTTACTACTTTAAGGTTTTTGGTTGCACGATATTCATTCTGAATACTAAAAATAATCTTCATAAATTCGCACCAAAATTTAATGAAGTAATTTTCTTAAACTACTCCATAACTTCTAAGGCATATAGAGTTTTCAACAAAAAAACATTTACTGTTGAAGAGATGGTGCATGTTAAATTTGATGAAAATGATCCTTTTGTTTTTAAACAACCCCAACCTACACCCTCGAATGTGTTTTCAAAAAAAGATTATCAACCTTTGATAGAAGATCCTTCTGATAAGGAAAATGTTCAAGAAGATACTTCTGAAACATTTACCCTAGAATATTTCCTACCTTATGTTGATGAACAGGCTTTACAAAGCCAAAATCAGTCATTTCTAAAGAATCATCCCTGTGATAGTATCATTGGTGATGTGAATCAACCTGTAAGGACTAGAAATTCCTTAAGAAATGAAATAGAACATCTAGAATTTCTTTCCCAATTAGAACCAAAAATCACTGATGATGCTTTAGGTTATAATGATTAGATCAAAGCCATGCACTATGAACTAAATTAATTCGAAAGGAATAAAGTCTGGACCATAGTTGAAAGACCTAAGGAAAATTATGTTATTAGAGAAAAATGGGTCTTTAGAAATAAGTGTGATGAAAATGGAATCATTGTAAGAAATAAATCTATATTAGTTGTTAAAGTCTATAATCAATAAGAAGGGATAAACTATGAAGAAACCTATGCTCTAGTAGCCAGAATTGAATCTATTCACATTTTACATACAATTACAACATTATTCAATTTCAAACTATTTCAAATGGATGTGAAATGTGATTTCCTTAAAGGTCATTTTCAAGAGGAAGAATTTATTGAACAACCTAATGTCTTTGAAGATACAAAATATCTTGATCATGTTTTTAGACTTACCAATTCTTTTAATGGTCTTAAACAAGCCCCTCGAGCTTGGTATGATAGACTAACATGATTTTTCTTCAAAATAACCATGTTAAAGGAAATAAATATCTCTATATTTTTATAAATAAAGATAAGAAAAATGTTTTTATTGTTTAAATTTTTATTGATGACATTATATTGGGTTCAACTCATCAATCTTTAACTGATTACTTTGCGGATCTAATGAAATCCGACTTTGAAATGAGTATGATAGGTGAGTTAACTTTTTTTCTTTGTTTTCAAATTTTCCAAAAACCAGAAGGAATCTATATAACCCAAAATAATTATATTAATGATCTTCTTAAAAAGTATGGATATGACACCACTAAGAGAATAATTACTCCCATCAGTACCTCAATCACACTTGATCTTGATTAAGCTAGGAAACCAGTAGATCAAACAACTTTTAGATGTATGATAAGAAGTCTAATTTACTTGACATGTAGTCATCCATAATTAATGTTTTTAGTATGATTATGTGAAAGATATCAATCCAATCCTAAGGAATATCACTTAAAGGTAGTGAAAAGAATTTTTCACAACTTAAAGGGAACCATGGATTTAAGACTATTTTATACTTCTGGAAATGATTTTGTCTTAAAATGCTTTTCAGATGCTGATTTTGGTGGATGTCGAATGGATATAAAAAGTACATCTGAACTTTTCATTTCTTAGGAGATTCATTAGTTTCATGGTCATGGAAAAAGAAACACTCAGCAGCACTTCCCACTACTGAAGCTGAATATGTAGCAGCTGGAAGTTGTTGTGCTCAAGTGTTGTGGATGCAACACACACTCACAGACTATGGTTTGAATTTTTCTAAGACTCAAATTTTGTGTGATAACACAATTGCCATTTACCTTAGTAAAAACACTGCACATCACTCTCGTGCAAAGCACATAGATATTAGGCATCACTTTCTTAGGGAACACACACAAAAAAAGTGATATCATTCTTCAATTTATCTAAATTCAAGATCAACTTGCTGATATTTTCACAAAGTCCTTACCCTCCGATAGATTTGAATACATTAAATAGAATTTAGGAATGATAACCATAAGGTAATATTCCTTGATTAACTGCATGTTGAATCAACCTCCTTACATTAATAAACTCCTTTTCATAGGGGGAGTACATTTGATATTACTGGTTTTTCAAATTTTTTGTAATGTAAATTTTCGTTGTTGGTTTTTCGTAATGAAAATTTTCATAGTCGGTCTTTCGTAATGAAAATTCTCATAGTTGGTTTTTTGTAATGATAATTTTTGTAGTCGGTTTTTAAAATTTTTGGTAATGGAAATCTTCAGGCAAGAAGTTTTCGTAATGGAAATCTTCAGACATGATGTTTTCGTAATGGAAATCTTCAGACCTGATGTTTTCGTAAAGTAAATATTCGGAGCTGAAGTTTTAGTAATGAAAATCTTCAATCCTGAATATTCGTAATAGAAACTATAGGATTTGAAAATTTTTGTAGTGAAGTTTTTTTTTTCATATTGAAGGTTTTTTGGAAATCTAAAGGTCTTCAAGAAAAATATTCCTCAGTACAAATAATCTACCTAGAAATATGAAAGGTATGATTCCTTCTTGAGATTTTTGTAATTACCTTTTACTTGCAGTTTGTTTCTTTTGTTTTAAAATTTCTCGGATTGATGATTACTTAAATCTGAATGTTTTCCTTTCAAAACCTCAAAATAATGGATTCAACCAAAAATTTTCCTTGTGGATTTTATTTCAACCGTTAGATCAGATCTGAATAATTCTTGCCCATTGGATTCAAATAGGAAGTTCAACTATCACTTCATTGCCTATATAAAGGTGACCCCCGATGGTTGTCCCACATCAGTTTCCAAAGCTCTTGCATCTCAAATCTCTTCCCCACTACAAAATCCTGTTATGAATTCTTCATAAGTTCTAGAGTCTGAATGTCTGTAGAAGTCCCTTCTCATGATATGTCATCTGTCAAACCGATTGCGGAATGTAAAATTTACAGGGAGAGGATAGTTCATCTAAACTTATTTAATAATTATGACTCTATAATTTCCAAGAATATCATGCTCAATAGATGTGAGAGTGTAGCCATTTCAAAGACACGACCTCAGGATGTGGTCTATCCATATTTGATTATAGAATTCTATGAATCAGTTTGCTTATTTAAGGAATATGGTAGGGAAAAGTTCTCTTTCAAGAGTTATTGGAAGACTTACAAACTATCTTACACCAAGGGTGCGAGATTTGTGGGGATATAATATAAAGGTGAAGCCGAATATTGCTCTCACAAGTTTCCATAAGTTCAAGGAAGATTCGTTAAGGAAAAGGCTATGAAATTCCATGGGCTTACAGATGTCAAGACAACAAAAATATCCCATTTCTCTACCAAAAATCGGATTCTATAGCTATGGGTTCAATGGTTCATCGTATTGAGTAAGGGTGATAAAGACACCCTTAAGAAAAGTGACATGTATATATTAGACTTTTTAGTAAACCTATGGAAGGTCAATCTCATGAGACACATTCTCATTATGATTGAGAATATCAAAAATGGGAATTTAAGAGCTCATATTATCACGTATCCTGCCTTGATTTTAAAACTAATAGTTCGGTGCCTAGAATCATTCACGATCCCCTGTAGTTCCAAGCTAAGGAATTGCAAGGTGATGCTGGTCAGTGATGACACCTTAAAGAGAATGAATGTTGGACTCTCTATGGAGTCATGGGAGTTTTATGATCTTCCAGTGGAATAGGCAGAAGTCATTCTGATGAATGTTGATGAAGGTGAACCATCAAAGAATGAAAGAAATAAAAGGAAGTTAAAGGAAGCGGAAGTATTAGAAAAAAACCCTAAGTCTAAGGAAGTCCAATCCGAACCTCCTAAACCTAAAAAGAAAAAAAGCCTACCTGGATGAGGTGGTATCACTATTTAGGGAGGATAAGAAGAGTAGAAAAGAAGGGGATCCACATTTTGGTTTGGATCCTTCTATGTCTAAGGCCTTGAAGGAGAAGGTAGCTGATGAATTAGAAAAGTAGGCTAAAGAGAAGAAGCTCAAGAAAAGATGTCAGAGGCTGAAATTTGTCAATACCTTCTGAGGGATACTGAGATTGCATCTAAAAATATTCTAGTGCCGAAATCTTTCCTTGTAGAACATTTTCCAGATACTCCGGGTAAGAAGACTCCGGAAAAACCAGAAGAGAAGATTTTGGAAGAAAAGGAAGTTGCAGAAGAATTATATCAAGATGAGAATAGTGGTGGTTCTGATGATGGGTTTAAGTATGTTGAAGAATATCAAGATAAGGGAACCCCATCTGAAAAGTTGTCAATCCAGACATCTCAAGCTGGATCCTCAAAACTTGTTACCCCCGGAGCTGTTGAAAAGGAAGAAGAAGTGGAAGTGAATAAGTTGTCAGAGGAAGAGAGTCAAAATCATGACTTCATTATTCCCTAGTATATTGAAGTTGGTACTGAGAAAGAAAAAGTTAACGAAGACAAGATTGTCCAATTTTATGAGAGTGAGCATGAGTCTCCTAATGAGGAAGCCGCACCGAATATTAATAAGGGTAAGCAAGTGGTTGTTGACACTCAAACGAAAGATATTTTGAGAAATAAAGAAACTGGAGGAATATACAAGAGGAAGCTTGTAGAGATAGAGGAAGAACCATCTCAAATAAAAATGTCTGATTCGGAGTCATCTGCCTTGGGACATGATTTTTTGGTTTAGTCCCTGAAAAAGTTGGTGGATACCATTCCGATTTTTCCAGCAATTGAATCCAGATTCCAAATGCTTCAGAATAGTATGAATCAAAAGACATACTTTATATCCATGGTGGTGGATATATGTGTTATGATAGAGGCTTATCACAAAAATTTTCTGAACAACTATGAAGCCCATATGATATCTTGCAAGAATATCACCAAATGGTCGAAGAAAATTGTTGAAGATATGGAAGAGCTTGATCAATTCCAAGAAGATGTCAAAGAACCCTTTGGTACTGAAGATGCCAAAATAAAAAATATTTCATACATCATTCAAGAGAAGATAAATCTTGAACAAAATTCTTGGATTCAAGAGGTGTAATATCTGAATGGAAAGATGAATTATTTTGTTCAAAGATGGAAAACTAAAAAGGATATTCGGATTAAGATGGAAGAAAAGCTTGTGAAGTAAGATGACTTGCCAAAGGCTCAGGAAGAGGCCCTGAAGGCTCAAGAGGATAGGATCACAACCTTAAAAATGAAATCTGAGGAAGTTTTCAATGATATGAAGAAGTTGAATACAATCGTGGATAAGCTCATACCCAAGGAAAAAAGAAACAATATATACCACTCCAATATTTTGTTGTATTTGTTTTTCCTTGTACTAATTCTTCCGATCGTAATCAGATGGTGGTTGCTTGTATTTTTTTGGTTTTTCGTAATAATATTTCAGGTACCATATTTTTTTTCTATTCCCTCAAACTCTTTTGGAAAATCCCAAAGGGGGATAAGGAAAAAGAATTATAAAGGGAAGAAGGAAAAATATTTCTAAGTATAGAAGAACTCTCCCTAAGTAATGGAGAGTTTATTTAAGGGGGAGTTCTCATTAAGAATATTTCCACATTCAAATGAAAATACTCATTTTGTAAATCTAGAATACGATCCTTAGAGTTCCAAATCATAAGGGGGAGTTAGTCGTATTCACCATTGTCCATAAACAAAGGGAGATAAGCTTTAATTTCAAAGTCTAGAAATTTATTCTAAGTCCTTATATTGTTTTTCGTAAGAAAGTCTGTGCTTTCCAAAAAAGGGGGAGATTTTTGATTCAATAAGGTTTTCCATATGACTTTTCCATTCCTTCATGAAAGGGGGAGATTTTTGAGTCATTAAGGATTCCTTATGACTTGACCATTCATCTTGTTTTGAAAATCACAAACACCTTATCTTAAGGAAAATTTCATTTTACCCTATGTTTTACCCTATGTTTTACCCCTATAAGAAAAAATTTACTTCCCCAAGGAAATTGATCCTTACCATGTTTTCATTTATTATATCATAATTTTTCTAAGTGTAAAATTCAGATTAAGACCAAAACCTCAGAATCATATAAAACATAGATATGAGGCATTCTGTTTAACACTCCTAATTATGGATACGAACTCTTCTGATGTTCAAACCTGAATTCCAGTTACGAACTCTCATGAAGTTCAACTCCGAATTCTATATACGAAAATTCATGTAGCTCGACTCCAAATTTTGATTATGAACTTATGAAAATTTCAACTATGAATTCTAATTACGAATTCTGGATAAAAACTCTTCTGAATTCTAACTCTGAATTCTAATTATGAATTCTGGTTACAAACTTATCCATGTTCTGACTATGAGTTCTCGGAATATAGACTCTGAAATCTTATGAGTTATGACTCCAAATTCTCATGAACTCCGAATCCGATCTTTTTAAGTTCAGGTTCCGAATTCTTGTGAATCTAGACTCTGAATTTCCATGAAATTCAGACTCTAGAATTCTACAGAATTCAGGTTCTGAATTCCTACAATACAGAATCTTAATATCCATGTATTGTAGACTCTGAATTCAATTTTTACTTATACTGTGAAGTTTCAATCTTACCTTCATTCTGAATATCAGATTTTAGTTATACTTACACTCATATTTCATTAAAATTATGTCATTATTTCAGTTATCAACTAACCATTTTTTGAGTGACACAAGTACAGGTGCCACCGAAATTCAAGGAAGAATATGACGGTTGGAGGAGGGAGCCGACCATTAGAGTTGCGGCTATAAATAGGAGCTCATTTGAAAGAGCTCACAAATTTTAGAACTTTTGGATTTGTTAAAGCTCAGAATTTTCAGAAGTGATTTTTAGAGAGGGAGGCTCTTGTAAACTCTTAGGATTTGTGCAGAATGTTTTGAACTTCTCATTCAATCTTTTCATCATGAATATTTTCTTAGTGTAGAGGTTGAATTTCTTTTAAATTAGAGACTTTGGGTCATGAAGTCAGAGGCGCCGATTTCCTGACAAATCGAGTGATTACAGGGATAGAAAGACATATACCGATCATCAGATTGAGGGCTTACCTAGGTTTGGGAAAGAAAGACTTTCTTGAAAGTATAAATCAAGGGACCTCTTATACAGGGTTGTTGGATACCCTCCTCTTTGGGTTAAAAGAGTTTTTACTTGTTACATTTTACTTATAATATTTTGTTTTCTGATTTGTATTTTACTTGTTGAGGAAAGTATAACTTTATTATAATTCCTTAAATTTGTACAATGATTTTATAGGATTCTGTATTATATAAGGTAGAATCTTAGTTGGTGTAAACTTTCATTAAGTTTCATTTCTGGAATCACTTTTATGGAATCAAGAAAGATAATAAAAATTAGAGGAGTTGTGATTTTTGGTTATGAAAAATTTCCTTAGGGATTTTTAAAGTATACAATTCACCCCCTCTTGAATTTGTATATCATTTTACATATTCAATCCTACATTTGGTATTATAGAGTATATCATACTCATACATACCATCCTAATAGAGATTTTTGTTTTGAAAACCCCTTACCCCATTCTTGTCGTTCTTCTTGAATTAAGAACAACTATGCATCGTGCTATCATTCTAACGTGGAGGGTGTGGGCCAAACGAACACGGCTCGCACCCTCCGTAACCTTTGTGGATTTTGGTGGTCTTGAATTGATGTTTATGCCCAATGATGAGTGTGGGAGTCTTTGTAATGAATATCAGGCTGTCGAGGCACACCCAGTGACCTGAGGAACATCACCAGCGACCGTGCTGGCGACATGCTCTGGTGGGACACGAGAGCAGTGGTCGGAACTCCGGCCAGCCGCGATGATGGTGGAGGCACGACCGAGTTTCCGGAGAAGGGTCTTGGCCCATTGGACATGGAAGAGTAAGGGAGGCAGTCGGTGCATGGCCGACCACGTGAAGGGGGTGGAATCCAGTGTCTGCGCCGCCGGTGTGGAGGTGTCGTAGTGTGAGGCCGCGGTGGCTAATGAGGGGAGGTCAGCTCGCTGCTGGCCACCAGTGGGGGTGCAGTGCACGACTGTGCCATGTGGGTGGGCTGGCTGTCCAGCCATCTGGGGAGCCATGCGAGACCCAGGGTCTCGAGTTCTAGCTACCGGCTCCACGTGGCACCGGTCGGTCGGTCACCCAACCAGAATGACCCAGTCGTTCGGGGTACCTCCCTCCCTTTGGGTGGCGGCTTGGGCAGACCCCACCATAGGACCACCCAGTCACAGGCCAACAGTGGGCCGCCCAGTGCGGGCCTCCTAGCGGGCCTGGCCGGACCCAGGTTCGGACCTGGCTTGGTCTGGGTCGACCCAAACCGGGTCGGGTTATGCCTGGATGGTCCGACTGGGTTAGACTAGACCCAGACCAGCTTCAACCCCTATCCTCTCTTTTGGCCATAACGTGAGCTACGGGTGTCCGTTTGATGAACCGTATGCAGTGACATAAACCTTGGATAGAGAAGGTACTTTTGGTATACCCCACATAAGTTTTGGAAAATGTTGGGGTAGAGACGAGTTTGATCGAACATGAATCCAATTGGGACCTCAAGACTAAAAGGCCAATAATTTACAGACCGGGAGTCTGATTGATGCACCATCTATTATATTCAGACCCTTAATACATGGCAGTCCTTTGGGATACATCTTAATGTTACTTCATGGAAGTTGGAGTATCGAACAGTGGCTTAAGGAGAAGAATCTTCCGGAATAAAGCTAGCTTAGTGCAGGAACCCTGTGGCTAGCTGTAACATTAGAAAGGAATCCTATGTGGGTATGTGCCTTGGAATCCTACGTGGGTCTGTGTTCAAGGATTCTACATGGATCCTCTCTAGGAATCCATGTGGGAATACTCTAGGATCCTACGTGGGTCTACTATACTAGGATCCTACGTGGGTCTGATAATTTAGGATCCTACGTGGGTCTGATGATTTAGGATCCTACGTGAGTCTTCCTTTCAACAGAGTAAGATGATTTAGTAGTTACATCTAATCATCTTTACTATCGTACCTAAGTTATACCTAGTGTGAGATAATTCCTTACATTTGTGGTGATATCTTTGTGGTTTTCTTCTTTGTGGCGATACCTTTGTGGTACTTACATTCATGGTGATACCTTTATTTTAAACTTCTGTCTGACTTTATCTTTGTGGAACGTACCTTTGGGGTGTCACCTACGTGGTAATCTTTACTCCACAGAATAGTTGGGCTTTGGGTTTCTGGGTTGGGCCTTATGTTTCCTCCTGAATGAGATGGGTATACTTGATAACATAGGTATATTTATGGGTATATACCTAAGTAGGGTTGACTGTTGTTTCCATGCTTTGTGGTTTATACTTTGTGGATTTTGTGAGACCTTTGAGGGTATCAAGGTCCCTACTAAGTATCATTATACTCATCCCTACATGGGATATGCCCGCAACTTATTGTGTCTTGTGCAGATGACAGACAGCGCTGGTGGAGGACATGGGTACTAGGACTGGAGGTATCTCAAAGTTGTTCATTAGGTGAGGCATACCGTAGGGACGAACATTCGAGAGATAAACCCACCCTTTAGATAGGATCCTTGGTGGGTGTCCACTAGTGTTTTTTCAGTTTTACCTATACATTTCAGTTTACATGTACATTTCAGTTGGGCTTATATTCTGGCCCCTTTTTCCTTCTATACACACCTTGTTTACTATATAGTTTCCTATTGTGCTTGTATACTAATTTGTGCATAGTTGTGTGATTTTACAGGTTATAAATAAAATTCCTTCTCAGTTTTAGGGAATATTCCTTTTGGTTCTAGTTGCTAGCCCCTAGCCTATAGAAGGTTGGCTCGGTATAGTCCCAACCCGGGCCCTGGGGGATGGGTTGTGAAAAATTCATTTCATTTATAATAATTCCTTATTTATTTTGATAAAAATGAAATCCAATAAGGAATTTTATTTCACCCATTAAACTAATTTAAAATAAACTTTTCATTATTTTTAAGAAATTAGTACATGTTGACACTTTAGTAGATCCAAAAATAATGTCATGCACATATATTTTTATGATTAAGAAATAATTTGAAATTATTATTTTTAAAATATTTGTATCTTATATACCATTTTAAAAACGTTTTTAAATAATTAAAGTGGTACGCATATCATAAAAATCACTAGGAGATTGTTTTGAACCATATAAATAATTTTTTTAATTTAAAAACATGATTTGGAGAATGATGATTTTTATATATAGGGTGTTGTTCAACAAAAACATCTTCAACTATAAACCCATTAAATAATTCACTTTTAACATCCATTTGATATATTTTGAAATGAAAATATGTCTCATAGTAAATCAGTATCCTAATGGATTCAAGTCTGGATACATGAAAAATGTTTTCTTCAGAATCATTACCTTCTTCATGATTATACCCCTATACAACTAATTTAGACTTGTTTCTTACTATAGTTCTTGAATCACCAAACTCTCTTCCAAATACCCACTTAATTATAATAGATATGTTGTCTTTAGGTAAATCAATAAGTTCCCAAATACTATTTCTTTCAAATTGATTAAGTACCTCTTGCATAGATATTACCCATAACTAATCATTTATTGAATCGTTGATGTTCTTTGGTTCAAGCTGTGAAAAAATATTGATGTTCAATTTGATTCCCACGGTAAGATCTAATTTGTGTACCTCTATATTTCTTTATTATTACAACATCAAAAGGGTGATTTTAATAAGTCTTAACATCTCTTTGAGAATAGGGGCTAGTTTCCACATTATTTTCTTCAGGCTCGGGTTATATCAGTTCACTAGATGAACTTTCTACTTGTTTTACATAAATATCATTAGATTTATCATTAAGATTTAGAGTCGAAAGATTATCCCCATGGTTATATAATATATTCGTAGGTTTATTAGGGTACATTTCATCAAAAATAATGTGAACAAACTCTTCCATTGATTTTCATCTTCTATTAAACACTCTATAAGATCTAATAGATGTTTAATATACAAGAATAATTCCTTTATCACTCTTGGATGAATTTTTTCCAGATTAACCTTTGTATTTGGAAAGAATACTTTGCAACCAAAAATAAAAAGTAATTAACCTTTTTTTCTATTATTCCATAACTTGTGAGGATTTATTTTTAATAGAAGATGAATTAAAACTCTTTTTATTTGATAATAGGCTATGTTAATAGCCTATACCGAAAAGTAAATAGGTAACTCATTATCATTTAACATATTCTAGGGTATCTCTTGAAGAGTGTTATTTCTTCATTCTACAACACATTTTTGTTGTGGTATCCTAGAAGAAGAAAAATTGTGACTATAACCATTTTGTGACAATAATTATTAAAATTATGGATGATCAAGGAATATACCTTGATAACTTATTAAGGTATTATTACAATGTCCACTTAGATTTCTTTTTAGATTTTTCATTCTTAATTAAGTAATAAAAAGTTTCCATTTTGTTATCCAAGAAGAATAACAAAGTGTATCTTGAAAATCATGTACAAAAACACAAAAAAAATTTATTTAATCTTGAAACCCTAAGAGGTAAAAAGAAGTCTATATGAACTAAATCTATAGGCTAAGAGGTTTTAACTTCTTCTTTACTTTTAAAATAAATCCAATGAAGTTTTCCTTTTTTATATGGCTCGCAAACCTTATTATTTGGGAGTTTTAGTTTTGGTAGAATTTAAATAACCCTTTTCTAGTTAGCTTCATGAGTGAATGGATATTTCCATGTCTAGTATATAATTCCAACGAGAATATAATTTGTGAAAGGAACATAAGAATGAAAGTTTTCTTAGAAGATAAACAATTTAATTTAATTTAATAAATGTTATAATTTCTTAAGGAAGTAAAAATTAAAACATTTTTATCAAAAAAATATGACATGAATTATTTTCAAACAAGACCTAAAAACCTTAATCTCGTAATTGATAAATGCTAAGAATATTAAATTTTAAACTATCATCATATCGTACTTTAAAAATAAATACATAATTAGAATTACTGATTTCACCAAGGTTGATGATTTTTCCATTAGCATTATCACTAAAAGTGACATAAACACCATAAAATTTGATAAATTTTTTAATAATTGAATACTCAAAAGTCAAATGTATAGAACTCCATTTTATAGATTCCATAATATACTTATAGAGGTTTTCAGACATTTTTCCAACAAAACATAGTTTTACCAAAAATTATTTTCGCACCCAAATATTTTTTGGTCCAGTTATGTTAATAATACGTACTTTATTCCACCCATAATTTCATAGTTGGTTTCTTATAAAAATATTTTAATATTCTAGAAATAAATACTTTATTTGGACCAGATTAGTAATCACTTGTAGTATATGAATTTTCATAAATGGTACTAATAATAAATCTGGTTTGTATAGTTTTTATTTTCCCAGGATAAAATACCATACTAGTATTATTTTTTGGAGGAATTTTTATTTTATATATTTGAGTCATTGTTTTCATACCATTGGAAAAACATTCCATGTCTTTCTATAACTGTACATTTGATAATTTTAATTCATTGTTTTCTTTTTATAATTTATTATTTTTCTATTTTTCGATAATAACGTTATTTTTAATATTTACATTCAGATAACTCTATTTTTAAGTGATTTATATTTTTATTTCAATTATTGAAAGGTATTTTCCTACATGTTACAATATTCATAGAGATCATTGTTGGTTATTTTCTCTTCCTTACACTCATTATTAGAATAATTTGGAATATTATTAGGAGTATCAAGAATTATATTTTTTTACCTCTGATGTGCTTTCTATAAAGCATATATTTTCTTTATCAGACTTATCTTCATGATTATTATTTGAGTCACTGCATATATCTTTTGAGGCACTCAATGTTTCTTTCATGGATTCATATAAATTTATATCCTTATCCTCATATTTATTTTTATATTTTAATTTGGGTTAGTCATATTTAATGTTCCATTTTCTCTTATATTTATAGAAGTAGATTTCATTTTGAGTATCATTATTTTTCCAATCCTTTATCCATATTCCATTATTGTTATAATTTCCTCTAAAATTTTATTTCTTGAATAACATATTTTTTCTATAGAGTTTCTAAAATATTTTATCCATGTGACACATATCTAAAACACTATCATCATAATATTATTCTTCACGGTTACATTCATCATTTACCTTTTATCTTTGTTCAGAGGTATTAGTCTTGAAGGATACTGATTTTATTTTTGTATTATCTTCATTTATCTCCTTATTGACATTTATATCTTTTCTATAAATCATCATATTTCATATCAATTCGTTGACAAGAAGATTAATTACATCACAACATTCTTTAATTGACATAGAGGTTCATCTCCATCTTTCTGGTATGCGTCTACTAAAACTCATTACTTGACCATTTTTTGTCACTTGTTTTCCAAGTGATTGCATAGTATTCACTATTTTATTGAAATTGAGATAAATATCAGAAATAGGTTCATCAAATTTCATTATAAAAGTATCATAATTGATTATTTATGTATATAGTATCATTTTATTAACATTTTATGTCCCCTCATGAGAAACTGATATGGTATCCCATATTTCAGAAAATGATTTTAAAGTAATTATTTTTTTAAATTTTTGATCACTCAAGGCACAAAACAAAGTATTCATAACATTATAATTGTAATTTTATTTCATTTTTATAGAATCAATCCAAGTAACACTAGTAGTTTGTGTTATTTTATAGTGATATTTTTTTACAGTAAAAATGTCAAAACATATACTTCCAAATGCATTTTCATTTTGATTTTACATTGATAATATTTCATACAATTAAAATAAAAAGTTATTATGGTAGAAAATACTTATTTTCTATTATACATAATGAACTAGAATATATAATTGATTGAAATTTGATATCTTTATAACAAAAAAATCATAGTTGAAAAGATCATTCAAAAAACCTTGGATACCAAATGTTAGTCAGAGTGAGTAACTTAAGTGGGGGTTGAATCGAGTTCCTAATAAAATTTTATTCATAAGAAATAAAGATAAAATAAAATCACCTTAAAAATACAAATTAAAAAGTTAGTAAAAATATAGATCAATATAAGATATGCCCTTCCGAAAATATTTCTCAAATAGGGATTATGTCTCGGTTAAAATAATTTCAAAATTATCTCAGCTTTTGAAATCAATTTAATTTTACAAAAACATAAATAAACACTAGTTAAGATTAAATATAATTGTATTAATTTTTTTATTGATTAAATACAAATTACTTTTTAGAAATAAGAAAACAAAATAACAAAAAATGAAACAAGAGGTTCAGTCTCAAGGGGAGACTTAATCTACTTCACTTGGAAAACGCATTCTATGAAGATGATTATAATAATAATCAAACTGATCGATAACCTGGATTAGGTAATCAAATAATAGTAATAGTATATACTGGTTAAAGATCCTCTTCTATAGTTATAAGTGGGATGTAAAAGAATATAAGACATGCAAGGACCTCTTCCACAAATACTGGTGAAAACAGATGTAAAGAGAAATATTGAATAAAAAGGATTCTCAAATTATGTGCATCAGAAAGCATGTGTTTAAAAAACAAAGTAACAACACACTTCTCAAAAAAAAGAAAGAGTAATGAAAATAATACGAAGAGAGTAGTGGTGCTCAGTATGGTGTGCACAGAATGTTCATTGTCTTCAGATTACCTTTGGTGAAGTGTTCAAGAATTTCTCTTGAAATTTGTAGAAAAATAGATGATCATAGGAATTTATAGGAATGTTTGAGTTGATATCTATCAGTGTCTCAATCAATATCTATAATAGGTTATGTACTTCTATTTCATTTATCTTCATAGAAGATGAATCAGTAAGCATGCATAGGTTAATAGATTAAATCAAACAACTTTTCATAGACTTGTTTGATAGTTATCATTGTACCACACACATGAACACGTACACCGAGAGATGATCATTATCATATATATTGAAGCATTAAATGAAAGATATACACAATCCATGGATAGGATTTGACTGTGTAATTAAGAATTTTTCAATTTATCTTGAATAGAAATAGTCGTCGATCCATTAATTTCAAAGACCTCAGACAACAAAAGTAACATAAATCTGTCTATGACTCAACATTTAGCAGTATCTTAGACTGTCGGTGACTCAGAGTGCAACAGTGACTCAAAGTCTAACTATTAATGGTCTTGATGGTAGCTCATTGCTAGTAGATCCTCTAATTGTAACAATCCTCATAGTAACTCCACTAGTGGTGACAAGGATAGTTGTGACTCAGCTAACGGTAGCTCATTCTTAGTCATGACTCCACTAGTGGTAGCTCATCCTTAGTAGTGACTCCACTGGTGATAACTCATCCTTATAAGTTACTCCTCGCTAGTGGTGACTCGATTCTGTAGTAGCTCTTGGCTGGAGGTGTCTTGATTCAATACATATAAAAATTATCATATAAACTATATTGCCTTATAAAATTCAATCATACAACATGTAAATCATTAGTACGAAAAGAATCCTGGGTTTTGATCATTTAAATATAGAAGTGCAGAACAACATCCTCATAAATGGGTGCCAACATAAAATATAAACAGAAATTTAAAATATAAATATATACATAAAATATAAACATATATATATATAATATGAACATATATATATACAAAATATATAAAATATAAAATAGATACATTTATATATTTTAATTTATGTTTATTAATATACAATATATATATATATTAATTTTTTAAATATTAACACATATATAAAAACATAATTTAAAAAAATACAAAAAGATATATATATATATATATATACATATATATAAACATAGACACGTACATAAATACATATATAAAAAATTATTTATTTATATATATATAAACACATACACATATATATATAAATATATAAATATAAATATACATATATTTATATATATATATAGGTATATTTATATATATACATACATAAATATATATATAAACACACGTATATTAAAATTTTAGTCACATTTTTATGAAAATGTGCCTATTTTAGTGATATTCTTACCATTATTTTAAAACACGACAAATTATATATATATATATATAGTTATAATTATATTTATATATATGTATACATACCCATATATATTTATACACACACACACACACATAAACATATATATATATATAACATAAACATATAAATATACCTATAATACAACTATATATATAAATTTAAAATATAGACACACACATATATATACATATAATATAAACATATATATATAATATAATATAAATATATAAGTTAAATATAAACATATATATATAAGATATACTATATCTATATATATAAACATATATATATATAAATAATATAAAATATAAATAGATATGTAAAATATAAACACACATATATATAATATAATATAAACATCTATATAAATAAAAATAAATATAATTTATATTAATATATGTATTTAATATATAAAATTAAATATATTATATTAATTTTTTAAATACTCAAAACGATTTATATATATAAATATAACATAAAACAATTTTATATTCATAATTGGTATATTTGATTTTGACATGTGTTTAAGTATTATGTGAATGTTTAGTGGTTCAAATTCTCATGGATGAAAAATTGTTTCTTCCTTGGTGTATAATAAAGCGTGGACCTAACACATGTTAGGTTGGGGTCATAAGTCGTCTATGTAGCGGTGGCCTTGAAAGAGTGTGAGGGTAGAGGGGGTGTTGGGGGTGTTCAGTTGTGTGCCTGAAGGGATGTTGGGAGGGCGGGGGTGTCATCTACGTGTGAAGCGGTGGCCATGAAGAATGAGATGTAAGAGGGAGGGTGCTAGGGGAATGAAAGAGTTCTGTTCCTGGAGGGATTAGGGTGGGTGGGTCATGTAGTCATGTGTGCAGTAGTGGTCATGAAGAGTGTGATTCTGGAGGAAGGTTGGTGGCGGCGAAGAATAGCCATGTGCATAGAGGGATGGAAAGAGGGTGGGGTGTGTAGTAGTATAAAAATACAATTACATTACTTTTATTGTTAAAAAATTATAAATAAAATAACATTGTTTTTTGGAAACCTTGATAGTGACCCCTCGGTTACCAACATTTAAAAAAAACACAGGTAAATTATGTGTCTCTAAATAGAGACATTTATAAAAGTCCTTATTTAGCGATGTTTATTTACTGATGTTTCTGAAAATCATCAGTAAATGACAAGTCCTTAAATATTGACGTTTATTTACCGACATATATTGAAAACATCAGTAAATTAAAGGTCACTAAATTGAATTTTTATAATTGTTTCTAAATTTATGATGTTTATAAAGCTGGGTAAATTAGTGACACCACATTTAAAGAAATTTTTCTAAAATCATGGTTAATGAATTAGTGAATTTTCAAAAAGTCACTTATTGAAAATAAACCACTCTAATTAGTGTTTTTTGGTAGTGAATTTCTTGGAGGTAGTGAGAGTTTTCATTGAGTATAGGGGAAGAGGACATAAGGTTTTTGTATTCAATGGTATAAAATAAACCTATATTGTTTAGTGTTTCAAATCATTGGAGGTGAAGAACTATGAAAACCAATGACCCAAGTGTCATGGAAATATATTTCAGAATAAGCGAAGGGATCAATGCCAAGATTATGATATTACTACAGCTGGAGAAGCATTATTAAAGAACTTGTGTATTTATATATAATAATTATGTTTTAAAGATATTTTTCCAATGATATTTTTGTTATATGTATCATGAAACGTATAAGTATTTTACTACAATAGTTTTTTATTATGGATTTGAAATATTTTTTTTAATATTATTGATTACCAATAAAAATGGTCACTGTTAAGGTAATATTTTTAGAGAATACATTAATAAGGGAACGTTGGTCCATAATATGTTCATGATTTTGAGTAACTAATGTTTTATTGTGATAATGAGAAGATGGAATTTTAATAAGAAAATGTGATATTATTGGTGACATTGAATATAATTAGTTATTTTATGAAAAAGTATTTCAGGATTAATTTTATGGAATTTTTGGATTACTATTAGAAAATTTGAGATTTTATTTAAGGAATAATGAGAGATTTAATACTTGGAAGCATTCATGTTTTTATAATGTTTTTATTTTGATTCATTTTATTACCATGTGATCACGGTATTTACATGTGACATTAAAAATATCTTAATGAGGGATTCATGATATGTGAATTTTGGAATTTTAATGACCTTGTTACTAAATTTATTGGATTGTTTAATTTCTTTTTAGACATATTCTTGGATTATCCTTAAGGATAATTACTTATGGAATGGATTATGTTGAACTTTGGATACTATAGTTTAATTTTGATGTACGATTTATCATATTTGGGAACCTATAAAAACTGTTTGAATTTTGGAAAAGTTTTAGTGGTATAAGGATTGTCCTATAAATCTTATGATTTTTTAAAAGTCCTTCAGGTGTAAAAAAATCATCTCAAATGTCCAATCACTAGTGTAATAGATGAAGTTGGAATTGATCCAAGCACAACCAAAGGATGATATGGTGTTTATAACCAATAAACAAATCAATTATGTTTATATTATTGAGTTCTATATCCAGATAGTAAACGAATCCTTCAACTTTTAGAAAATATATTTGAAAAAAAAAAATTTTCCATTTACCTTTCTACTAAAAAATCAATGGTATTTTAACCCATCATATATTTACAAATTTTTTATGGTTAAAATTATCATTATTATGTTAAATATCACCCTCTTTTAGTCCATAGGAATTAGATTTATCTTTTATTCTATATTTTCACTTCCCACTAAAGTTCTCATATTTTGAAAACTATTTATATTTTATTCATTATGACCATATTATTTCACATTCACTATTTTCAAGTGATATTTTTAGAAACCCTTTTTATTTTGGGTGTTTTCAACAATGGAATTTTAAGATATCAAACCCATGATTACTAAGAAACAGTTCAAATTGCAAGTATGAAATTTATTAAAGGGGGAAGAATGTATCACCCCATGATTTTAATAGATTTTTTTTTGATAGAATAAACAACACACAACCGCGAGTATAAAAACACCAAAATATTATTAAAATATTATTATATAAAATAAATTTTATTGGCTGGTATTTGTATTAAATGGTATGAATATTCTTAATAGAATGATGAGAAATACATATAGAATACATACTTAATATATTTATTCAATTAATTCATAGAAAATAAATACTTAATTTTCCGTAAGGCTATTTTATGATTTAGAATTTTGTTTTCTTCAAAACTATTATTAATTCTTTTTGTGAGTAAATATTATTATTCATTTCTGAAAATTTTATAAATTATTTTTTATAAAAATAATATAATTTTTTAAATAAGTAGATCAAAAATAATTTAGTTTAAATTTTCGGAATTTATCCAAAAATATTTTTTTTCTAGTGATTATTGAAAACTAATATTTTTATTATTTTTGTCTCAAACATTTATAATGATTGATTTTATTTTGAAATGATTTAAAAGAAAAAATATTATATTATATTATTAATACCAAAATATCTTCTTTTGAACGAATTTTATTATTTAATTTTTTATAAAAACATTTTTATACTTAAGAGGCATTTTTTAGGAAAAAAAAGATTTATTTTCAAAAAAGAAGATTCATCTCATGTTGTGTAATTATTTTAAAATTTGATTTCTACCACTTATAGCTATTAGATTTGGTAAAATTTATTCCATCTTTGCAATTATAAGGTTCAATTTTTTTAAATAGGCCCCTTTTATTTTTTGTCAATATAAATTGTAACCATAGTAATCATTATAACCTTAGTAGAAAGTCGATTAGGTTAATAGAGGTTAAAACTAAGTTATAATGAAATAAAAGTCAATTTTTATTAGTATTGGATTAATGTTACTAAAACCTTATCACCTTAGTCTCTAAATAGTTTTTAATGGACTTTTGGGCCTGAAAATGATATATTTAATATTTAAAGAATATAAAGATACAAAATATCACTCTATTAGTTTTAAATATCTTTTATATTTATAAATAATGAAAAAAGAAAGTAATAAATGGGTATAATGTATATTTGTGATTAATGAAATTATTTTCATGAAATAAATTTATTTCTAGTTTTCTTAATTATAAAATAACCTTAAATTCTTTTGCAACACAAATAATATATTAATATAATTAAGATAAAAAATTAAATGATATTAAAAATATTAAAATTGAGATAATTTGAGTGATTTATAGTGTTCCATAAAATTATTGGATTAATGTGTCATATTAATTATTTTCAAATGAATTAAATTCTAAATCCAATTATGTCTTTACATATTCAAAGTCAAATTAAATGAATAATGTAAAAATAGACATTAATGATAATTTTAAAAAATAACATTTTATTGAATTATTTGAAAATTATTAAAATATATAAAGAGGACAAGTAGGAATGATATAGTTTAAAATGTAAAAAAATTTCCATTTATGAGTTAATAGTTATCATATATGTAAAATTATGACCCTTTATGAATGAAAAATATATTGCCACTATTAATGATAAAATAGGTTAACAAAGGGGTTAAACTAAAAGATAAGGTCTAAAACAACACAAAAACCTGTCCAATTATTATTTTTTTAATTATATTTAATCCTTACACTACCTAGTTTTCTAATCCTTAGGAATTTGGATATATGTTTCTTGAGAATGACTTTATTATAATTTAATTCAAAAAGTTCCACTCACCTCAATTATAAAATGGCACATCCAACCTTACTTCTTTACACCGCATTAAGTCTTATAAATTGATAAAACCCTGATATATAATTTATAAACTTTTGTATACATATTATATAGGATACTTTTACCCCTAAATACTCAACATATGACCCTTAATTGAGGATTTAAAGGAGTCCTTTCAAGGGAGAAGTAGCCGTCTCGCCTGATCACTTTTTTTTTCTTTTACCTCAACTCATCTAAATATATGGAATATTTAATTAAATTATAACTTAATAATACTGAATATTATAAAATGGTATTATTATTATGATATAAAAAATATTGACCCTTTTTCTCGTCAATTGGGAAGTCAAGGTAGTGCTCATTCATACGTATAACTTACCTTCTGCACATAGTGATGCAATTAAGATTACAATACCATATTTAATGGATGGATATTATGATGGTATTAGGGTTTAGATATGAAAATTAAGACATAATTATACTCATAAAGTGATGATATCACATATAATTTCTTAATTTCCAATCTGTTGGAATAAAATAACTCCCCCCATGTGTTCTTGTTGACTAATAACTCCACAAAGCGAAGCGATTTTTTTCATTTTATTTTTAAATTGATGGTAATAAGGTTTTATTTGATGAATATATATTATTTTTATGATATAATAATTATTCTATAAATTATAATATTTATTTACCTTTCTTTCATTCAATCAGTCATAAAATGATAATGATATACAAGTGTACGAGTGGTCTACCGTCTCCATGAATGGTGGAATTCATTTATATATATATATATTTTATGGATTAGTTTAAATTAATATATAATGAATATATATTATATTAATATCATGACTAGAAGTTTTCAGATTTTTGAACCATAGTCAAAGTAAAATGACTAGAACTACTGACCCAAAATGTACATGAAAAATGAAGCAATTATCATCTGAATAATGATTTTAATAATTATTTATTAATAAATTAGTGATGACATAGTATACATAAATAATATATGGTATGATGTATTTGAATATGGTTGTGGAATAAATATATAATAAATTTTTATTAATTAAATATAATGGTCAAAAACTTATTTAGGATGTCGAACCTGAGGTATTGGATTTTCATCACACAATTATTTCTTTGGGAAACATTCCTTATACAACCCTTGTTTATTGTATGTGGTGTATATACATCCCATGAATGTATTTTATAATGTTATTTATGAAAATTATGTGGATTTAAATATCCATATATGTCTATTTATTTCATAGGACTTATGATTAAAATGTTACCAAATCTATATGGGTTTATTTCATAATCTATTTATTTTTAGAGAATAATAATGTTAAGCATCCATTTGTGGAATTTTTTTGTATTTATATATTTAAACCAATAAATTTTCTTATCATCTGGTTATTTATGAAATTTTCAAGTAATATTACCTTTTTTATCTCTTTGGTAGTTAAAAATTTTGATTTTTTTGAAAAGATGATTTTTTATCTCTTCGATTGAATATATTTTTTCATCCATATCAATGTTTTATAAAAATATTTTCAAAAATATTTCCAAAAATTACTATATTATTTATTAATGAAATTTTTACCCCTATTTTACTATTTACATAAATGTTTTAAAATAAATATTCTTTTCATTTTTTGAATGAGGAACTTTTATTGGCTTACTAAAAATGTGAAACAAATATTTTTTTTAAGGAATTCAGCATGAATGGAATTTCCAAATGTTATGGACATTAATTTTTTAAGGGTCATCTAAAATTTTTCATTATTATTTATATTTAGTTTGTTTTCCTAATATTCCATAAATATATAGTTTTTTGAAGATATTTTTAAATTGAAAAGGGTTTTTTTTCAAGAATGTTTTAAGGAATGTTTTATGATATTTCTATTCATTAAAGCCCAAACCCCTTATTTTTCTTATGATCCACTTGGGATTTATTGTAATGATTAAATCCTTATTATT
Organism: Viscum album; assembly: GCA_963277665.1. Lineage (NCBI taxonomy): Eukaryota > Viridiplantae > Streptophyta > Magnoliopsida > Santalales > Viscaceae > Viscum > Viscum album. The sequence goes on from OY728129.1 coordinate 285,025,903, forward strand.
TTACCAAATGGTTTATGAACAATTTGATTGAGGATCTACTAATTTTATATGATTCACCACATTACTCAAGATATTTTATGATTATGGGAAAATATTAACATTTCATATATTAGTTTTTCAATATGAATTTTTACATTGATTATATTTCACACCTTTCATATGTAAAATTAATTATACATAGTATGTGTTTGTAGGGTCCTTATATTTCCCATTGATTCTTTGATATTTATTATGATTCCAACTTGATTGAATTTTGGTCGACACCTTACCCATTTGTGTAGATGTTATAAAATAAGGTCATGATGGAATTTTTAGTTTTCTTGGTTGAAGAATTGATGGTTAGTTTCAAATATCAGACATTTTTCATTCAATAATTATGAAATAATTTATTTATATCCATTTTATTATTTGATGTATTATGATATCCATGTTTTATTTTTTATATCATGATATTATTTATATGGAATTACTTGATCGTTAGTTATTTTTTCATATGATTTATGCCTTATTTTGATTCTATTGTATGCATACCCTTACAGATCATCAAAGGTCTCCCATTTATTATATTTATTTTCCCCAAGATACTAGGAAGTATTTTATGATTCATATAAAGGGATATTATAAAGTGGTATTTGGTGTCCTCAAAGAATATACTATGTTATATTTTATATTTTCAAATTAAATTTGAGACTGAATTTTGTATTCGGTTTTCCATGACTACAAAACTATTCAGTCTTTTGGGATATAATATATTCTATCTAATTACAATGAAATAAATAAATTGATGGATCTAGGCTATTGGGTTTGGGTCATTACAATTTTTATTAGATATTTTTTAGAAAAAACCTTGGGAACTACATTTAGGAAAACATAGGTTAGGGAACATAAACCTATGATGGAATTTGAGAATATTATCACAAAAACAATGTTATGATTTTGATATTATTTCACTTGTTTTGAAATTTTACATTATTATTTATATTTTTATAATCTAATACATTGTCTTGGATTGATGATAAATTTAATATAGTAACATTACTAGAATCTATTTCAATTCACAAAATCTATTTAAGGATTTCCCTACTAGAAAAGATAAAAAAAAGATGGAGTTTGAGCTACAATTGGAGATGAACAAGTTATAAAAATAAAATAGTAGATGACTCAGGTTATGATTAATAACCTTGACCATATAAAAAATTATACAAATTCAAAATTTGGGGTAAAAATGTTAGTCCATTTCATTCCTCAGAAAACTCTATTGTTTAATGGCACTATAAACCCATTTCTACCTGAGAAATGGATAAGTTCCTTAGAGAAATATTTTTATCGCATTGGGAATTAATGTAAGGGAAAAAGTTTTTATATAAATTTAGAATATCTTATAGGTTTAAAATAAATGGTCGTTCTTGATTGAGAACACTAAAAATTAAGATGAAATTATGAGTATGGAATAGAATGATTTTAAGGAATTTTTTCTGGAATTTTTTTCCACATGAATACTGAGCATATATCGAGAAAAAATTAACGAGTCTTAGACAAAATGAAAAGGAAAATAATACTATGTATGAAGCTCAATTTAAAAGGTTTTTAATGAATTACAAAGACTATGTACATAATCTAAAGTGAAATATTACTAGCTTTTTTGAGGGGAATAATCCAATCTTTTGAAGGGAACTAATATCCCAAACATTCTCATCATATGTGGATATAATATCATGTGAAATAAATTTATAAAAATAATTACCCATGATTTATTTACTCTAAGGAATAAAAGATAACAAATATATGGAAGATTAAAAAATAGATTTATGGAATAAGGGAAAGAAGTATTTTTATACATGTGATACTTATAGAAAGAAATAACATAGTACCTTCTTTAAGGGAGTGATTTTTCTTCATGTATCGAGAGAAAAACATTAGGATGATTAGTTAGGGGTAAGAAATAGTCCTATAATGTTCTAGTTTTCAACTGAAAAAATAATGGGTACTATTAAAATGAATTCCCAAAGTGTCAAAGGAAGATATAATAAAATAAGAAAAGGTATAAAGGCTATTGTCATGATATTAATACAGCCAAAATGGAATGATTAAAGTAATTGTGTATTCGGATTCACGAATTATATTGTAGAAATATTTTGTCAAGGAAATTCTAGTAATAAGTATCATGAAACATATATGAAGTGTAGTATAATATTTTTTCTTTAATTATTTGAAACAATATGTTGAATGGTACCGATAACTAAGAGAAATGATTATCTGTAATGAGATATTTTTGGAGAATACATGAATACAAGAAAGATATCCTTTAATATTTTCACAATGTTTAGTTAATAATTATTAGTTTGGATAAAGAGAAGATTGAAATTGAAGAAGAAAATGGGAAAATATTTGTGACCTTGAAAATTGGTTGTGATTTGATGAAAAAGTAATTCATAATGAAGTTTAATTTTTTTTGGATTTATATTAGATAATGTAATAATTTATTTAATTAATAAAGATATATTTAATTCATGGAATCATTCATCGTTTAATTATATTTTTATAGTGATTTATTTTATTTCCATGTGATCAAGGTATTTACTTGTGATGTTAAGAGTCAATTTATAACTAATTAATGATATGATGATTTTTGAAATTTAGTGACCTTATTCCTCAATTTCTGGATTTTTGAATTTATTCAAATGAGTTTTGGAGGAGCCTTAATGTTAACTACTTATAGAATAGATGAAGATAAACATTTTATATTATTGTTTGAGGTTAAAGTATTATTTATCATATCAGATTACTTGTCCTAAAAATTTGTATTTGGGAAATGTTTTAGAGGTCAAAGGAATGAATTATGGATCTTTTGATTCATTTAATGTGCGTAAGATATATAAGAATAATCTCAAATATCTATTTCATTGCATAAGAGATAAAGATAAAATTAATCAAAGAACAACCAAATGATGAGATTGTTCCTATGACATAGAAATAAATTAGGATTATTTTTATTCTCAAGTTTGTTATATTGATAGTAATATAATACATCAACATTAGGTAAAGTAACATAAAATTTAAACATTATATATTAATTTTATTTCGATGAAATAATTGATCTTTTAAGCCATTGTAGATTTATTGTTTTGTGATGGTTAAATTTTTCATTACTATGTTATTTATCACTCTCCAAAGTTATTGGGAGTTAAATTTATCTTCCATGTATATATTTTAACTTACCACTAATTTTATCCAATTAGGAAACCCAAGTATTTTTCATTCCAAAGGACCTTAATATCTATTCTTCTATGTTTTCAAGAGAAATTTTTATTAACCCTTTATATGATGTGGGTTTTAGACAATAAACATTCATATATAAAACCCTTGATTATTGATCACAAGTTCCAATTATGTAAAACAAATTAATTGAAGTTTTTTAGAATATAGCACCCAGATATTTTAAAAGGGCACTATGTCTAATATTGTACAAAAAAAGAAACACCAAGTCAAATTGAACAGCAAAATTCTTTTAAAATTTTATTATTTATTTTAAAAATAATTTCTTAGCGGTTGAATTGGAGGTTAGGAATATTATTACCTAAATTATGAATTATATATATAAATTATCTACTAAATAAAAATAAATTTATGAATTATTTTGTCATATGTATTGAATTTGCAGTAAGATTATTTTTTTCTTCAAAAATACATTTTCATCAAAAATGTTTTTTATTGATACTTGTGAAGATATATTATAATAAATTTATGAAAATTCTATAAAATTAATTTTGATAAAAAAAATATTTTTAAAATAATAATATAAAATTTATCTTGGGATGAAATATTTTTTGTTTTATAAAAAGACTAATTTTCCAAGATATTAGGACAAAAATTGATTTTTATCAAAAATTTTATTTTCTTTCAATAATTTAAAATTTTCACGTTTTATTTTAGACTAGTTTAAAAGTAAATTTATTTATATTATATTATTAATATCAAATTAATTTATTTGGAATAAATTTTATGTTTTATTTTGGTATTAAATCATTTTTATACAGAAAGAGACATTTCTTAGAAAAACAATATTTTTTTTCTAAAAAAAGGTTTCGTCTCTTTTCATATACTTATTTTAATATTAATTTTACACTTAATGTTATTAAATTAGATAAAATGGATTCCATAATTTTAAATAAATCATTATAATTTTTTAAATATTTCACTTTTGTTTTTGGTCATTATGAATAGTAATTGTGATAAAATTTATCACCTCACTAAAAGGTAAATTAAGTAAGTATAGGTTATAAATAAGTGAAAAGGTAATAATATATATTATTAATTATTGTTGGTTGAATTAAATTTAATTCTTTTTTTAGGCTCTAAATATTCTTTTCAATGGTTATTCTTCCATCAAAAAAACATTTAATATTTAACACAAAGAATGTTACAAAATGTCACTCTCTTAGTTTTAAATATATATTATTTATTCATATAAGGAAAACTAATGTTATGAATGAATATAAATTTATATTATGAGTTTTGGGAAATTATTTTCATGATAAAATTTATTTATAAATTTTATAAATTATTTAATTACCACAGTTTCTTAGGCAATTCTAAAACATTATATATTTAATTTACAAAAAATAAAATAAATGATATTTAGAATATTAAAAGTAATATAATTTGAGTGATTTATATTGTTCAATTTATTATTTAGAATAATATTATATATTATTTATGTATAAAATAATTATATTCTAAATATAAAATTTTCATGATGTATTTGAAATCAAATTAAATGAATAGTATCAAAATTGACGTCAAAATTAATTTATCAAAATAATAATTTATTAAATTATTTTAAAGTAATAAAAAATTTTAAATAATAAAATGTGTTTAATATATGGTCTAGAAATTCATCCCATGTACATTTATGAGTCAATATTTACCTTAAATATAAAATTATAACCCTTTAAGAGTGAAAAATACATTGCTGCAGTTAATGATAAAATAGGATAACTAAGTTGTTAAACTAAAAGATAAGGTTTAAAATACAAAAAAAACCTAAAAAAATTATTTTTTGATGATAATTCAACCATATATAACCCAAGGTGTGAATACATATCCATTTGGATACATTTTTCTTGAGAATAGCTTTGTCATGATATAATTCCAAAAGTAACCCTCACTACAACTATAAAATAGAACCTCCACCCTCACTTATTTACACAACATTTGAGCCTTAATTCTCGACAAAATCTGACAAATATACCTTATAAACTAGCTTATACACATTATATTGGTGTTGGAAATCCCAAAATACCATCCATAAGACCCTTAATTGGATTTTTAAAGGAGATCATTCAAAGGAGAGGTAATTGCCTTAACTGATTACATTTTTTCTTCTTCTATACATTATATAAATATTAGAAATAGATCATATAAAATAAATTTATTATCGTAAATATACTAATATTTTATTATGATTATTAAATTACCCTTATACACTCTCTTTCCACTCAAATGGGAAGATACATTATCGCTTATGTGTAAGTAAGAATTGCTATCTCTACACAGCAGAACAATTCATTCTCTACTACCGTATTTCAAGTATAGTTACTATAATGGTTTTAATGATTATATATAAAAATAATTAAATAATTATAAATCTTTAATGATAATATCACACATACCTACTTACTTTCCAATCTATTGGAATACAATAACATCAACTTATGTTCGTGTCGGCTACCACCTCCACGGAGAAAGGTGTTTTTTTCATTTATAAACTAATTGGATAATAATAATGATTGATTTGATGAAAATATATGATTTATATGATATAATAATTATTTTTAAAATAACAAATATTTTTTACCTTTATTTCGTTCCATCTTTCAAAAAATTAAAATAGCATTCATGCGTATGTACAACCTATCGTCTCCATGAATAGGGTAATTCATTTTTATATCTCTATAATTTCTGGATTAAAATATTTATATATATATAATGACTATATGTTATATTTATATCATTATTAACATTTTAGAGATGATGGAACAATGATCAATGTACGAGGACAAAAACTACCAAACCAAAACATACAGAAAAAATGAAGTAGTTGTCCCTCAGAATAGTGATTATAATAACAAATTATTAATAAATGATTGATAAACTTTTATTTTGAGATAATGATATTGGTAATTTCTATTCATCCAATATAATTTAAAAGTTATTATTCCAATCATAATTTTATAAATTGTCAATAAGTACCTGATTTAGAAAATAAAACTAATATTTCTTTCAAAATATTAAATATTCAAACGTGGGTAAAACTGAATTAAAAATTATTAGGATAATAGTAATAAAATTATTTAAAATAATTTTATAAAACACTAATATTTAAGAAAAGGGAGTTTTTACCGAGGAGATAAATAAAGTTTATTTTCCATAAAAACTTATTTTCTATTTGTTGGTTACTTAAGGAGATGGAAATGAAAGGAAAAAATTATTTTGAAGAACTAAATATAAAATAATAAAATGAAATTTATTTATCATATAATTATTATATAATTTCCTCAATTTAAATTTAATCATAGATAATCTTGATTAAAAATAGAATGAAACATAAATCCCTTACCACACTGGTCACATTTGAATCGTAAGCCCCGTGAAATAAATAACATGATATGGATATGTAAATCCCCATAAGACTCATATTAAATGTCATAAAATAGACTCATAGGTAGTATATTCACTACATAATACAATCTTTTGGGGAATATTTCATGTGTATCTCAGAGATATTAGTGAGATGAAAACCCCGTACCACAAGTATCATTCTACTTTGTACATTTTTGAACCTCTTTTATAATAAATTAATATTCATTATAAATGAATTATAAAAAAATATTAATATATATAATAACACATATTATTTATTTATTATTTATAAACCCTTATTTATTAACCATTTGTTTATTAAAATCAATGTTTGGTGTGAAAAATGCTTTGTTTTTCAAGCATATTTCAGTTCAACGGTCCTAATAATTTTACATTGTTCATGGTTCCGTCATTTTCAAGATACTAATCATGATATAAATATATTTTATATTAATTATATATAGAGAGACGTTAAAATTTATATATAGTAAATTGAATTACATTATTCACGTAGATGGTTGGCCATACGTACACTTGAATAGTGTTTTGACCTTTTGATAGATAGAACGATAGAAAGAAAGAAGGAAAACAATTATTCATTAAAAATAAACATTATATCTTGTAAATAATATATATTCATAAAATAAATCCTTATTACCATCTATGTAAAGAGGATATGGAAAATGAATCACATTGCTTCTTGGAGGATTAGTGCACACGTATGTACAAGCGACATTATCATTTTCCAATGGTTTTGATGGTATGAAGGTAGATATGATATTATAATTATATAAGTATAATCAAAACACAAATATAATATAAAAAAATTAATCAAATCATAACACTCATCTATAAAATTTGGTGATGGAAAATGAATTTTATCACTACATGGAGATGGTAATCCATACGTACGCATAAGGGATATTTTCCCATCCCATTTGATAGTAAATAGATTCTATAAAGGTTATTTCATAATAATAATAAAATTTAAGTATATTAAAAATATTTATTTTATTTTTTTATTATTAATATAATATATTTATATGATTTAATATAATAAATAAAAATGAAGTGATCGGTTAAGGCGATTACATATTTTTTGAAACAACTCATTTAGATAACCTCTTATTGATCCTAGGGTTAGCCTTTTTAGAAGACCACCAAAACTATAATGTGTATAAGGAAATTTAAAAGGGATTTTGAAGGAAAATTTTGATCTATAAGGCACAATGTGGTGTGAATAAGAGAGTGGAGGGGTTCCCAATTATAATTTAGGAGAGACGCACTCTTGGAAGTTCATATAATATTTTAATATTATAAAGTAATTCTCTTTCCAAATGATTAAAAATATCAAAGGATTATAATATAAGGTATTATTGGGTTTTAATACCATCATGAAATAAAATTTGTATAGTTTTAAGTGTTGTTTTAAATGTTATATTTTGGTTTAACCCCATAGTTAACCTAGTTTAATCTTAACTATAGTAAGACAATATTCACTCTTTAATGTTTATCATTTTACTTATAAGTTGATAATTGGATCATAAATGAAAAAGATATGTAATAATAGAATATATCTTATCCAGCATTTCATCTTAAATAATTTTTATAATTTTTTAAAAAAATTACTAAAATATTATTTTGATAAAATATCATTAATTTCAATTTTACATTATTCTATTAATTTAACTTGAAAGAAAAAAACAAAAAGTGTGAAATCAATTATAATCCATTATCACCAAACTAATACATCATAATCATCTATAAAATTATCATAGAACTATAACTCATTCAAATTTACAATTTTAAAACTTTTCAAATAATTTATTTTACCATTATATTAATTGAAGATATATTATGTCGGCATCACATAAGAAATTAAAGTAATTATATAAATAAAAAAAACTATAAATAAATGTTACTCACAAAAATATTTGCATTTTTCTAAAAATAAACATTTATGTTCTGAAAATACATTTTCCTCTCCCAAAGTGGATACATAATTGATATATATTTATGCAAGATAATGACATTTTAGATATTTCTATGTTTTAAATAATATATATATATATATGTGTTATTTTCATTGAAAAGTGTACATTTAAAATTTATATTTCATGAATATGGTAATAATGTTTTAATTAAATTCATTCAAAATGTATTTTTATGAAAACTTATTACCTTGTTACTTAGTTTTACCTAATATTAACTTGGTTTACCCTTTACCATGGTGATAAATTTTCCCATGGTTACTATTCCTATTGGAAAAAAATAATAGGGGCTTATTTATAAAATTTGAAAAACCAGATTTAAAATGTGGAATCAATTATTTTATTAAATACCTATAATTTGTAAAATTAATCTAATAAAAAAGTTCAAAACGCAGTGACAATCAATTTTTTATAAAAGTGTCCTTCTAGGTATAGAAAAACGCTTTCATACCAAATTCAACCTTAAATTTGATTAAAAAATTAAGTTATATCGAAATTAATATAATTGATATAATTTTAATTTTAATTTTTTTATCAAAAAGATAAATTGCATAAATTCTTGGGAAAAAATAATGTTTTCACTAAAAATAAACTTATTTCAATATTTATCAAAAGATTTAATTCTTAAGTAAATTCTAAAAATCCCACAATAGGATAATTTTCGCATTATGATTTGAAAAATTATACCATTTTTATAAAATAATGTTTCTAAAATTTCAAGAAACTAATTATAATATTTTCTCAAGATGTAATTTTTAATATAACATATTTTTTGGCATAAGAAAACTTAAATAAAAATTGATTGATTATTCATTATGAATTAATCAATAATTTTTTATTGATTTGGAAATTTATATAAATATATTTCATAATGTGATAAATCAGATTCATACCCTTCGATTCGTCTACTATTTTATAAAAATAACTTTTAAATAACAATATTTTGTGGTTCATTTAAGCTCAGGGTTCGGTGTCATATACTTTATCAAACATAATTTCTTTCATTAAATTTCTCTAGGTGTTACATTATTACCCCATGTATTAATCACATTAATCATGTTATGGGATAACTCATAATATAATTGAGTCCATAATCTCTTAAATTAGAGGAATAATTAATGAGTATAGGTATCCTTGTCGGCAATGATAGGGAACCTAAGGCACAGATTATGTGAACTTATGAAGGTAAAGGATGATACGCTCTAAATGTTTCGTAGACCAAGGGATCAATAGATAATAAATAATATATTTATAGGGATGAGTTATGGGTCTCATTTATTGTTTTTCCCTTTATTATGATCTAAATTTTATCTAAACTATAAAAGGGTATGGCTTAGTGAAAGAATACCTGACAACGACTCAGGATTCCCTTTATGGGTTTTCAACCTCACATGCCTTTGTGAATCATTTAATTTTTAGTTTATTATCATGAAATTAGGAACATAAAAAGAGAATATTTATGGTTTTAGAACTTTGAGTATATTTTATTTATATATAAGGTCACAAAAACTGCACCAATAAGGCGAGAAGACCGATATTTCATGTGAGAGGTAAAAGACAACATGAATGGAGAAATAAATTCTAGTATAGGTTATCCCATGGGGTAACACATAATGTTTAATGTCATTGAATTTGGACCTAAATTTTATAGTTTGGGATTGGATAGAGGATCCATACATCACTACACAACTTGTTTTGATAGGAATTAATCCATGTATATTTTTTAAAACAAATTGAGTCCATCGTGCAAATGTGAATTATATTCAAGTGTGATAATTTTTTTAAAAATTTCGGTAGGGCATGGGATATCCAATTTGGGTATCACTATATATATTTATTCAACCAGAATTAACCCTCACATATATCTTAAAAAATTGTCCACTTCATAGATATAGATCATATACAAGAGAAAGGGGCATAATGTTCCAATAACAAGTTCCTGAACATGAGAATTCATGTTGAAATCTCATGCACAGATCTGAATAATACATAAGAGGGGGACTATTAACTTTTAGATTATGTGGATGGTGTATAATTAAATTTAATTGAACATTGACTAAAATTAAAATCTCATGGTGATGGTAATCAATCCTGCATGTAGTTCATTTAAAGGATGATTCTTTGCAAGGAACACAATCATACATGAGTAATATAAAACATTAATACTCTAAGGAACAAGTAAATCATGTGAAAAATAATTATATATGTATAGATATATTTGGTATAGGGGAAATGGGTTACAAGTAATATGAAACTCTAAATAGTTTTCATTCATTCATGATAGACCTCCACCTCATAGTTTGATGTCATGAAACCGGGATGATGATCATGTAGTTTGATGTCATTCAGTGAGGATATTGGTGAAATGAAGTTTAAATTCAGGATTCCAAGACTTATTATTAGTTTCACATGGGTATGATAATTATGTGAAGTGTAATAACTATTTCTTTATACTGAGTAAAGAAATGACCTGAAAAAATGAGTTAAGGATCAAGCACCAAAACAAGGTGAGGGAATTTTAAATTTTTTTGTAGAATAGGGGAAATTTAAACATGTTTTTCAAAAAAATTGTAGTTGGGAATATAGTATAAGGTTTATACATCAATATGTATCCAAATAGAATTAGATTCTTGTATAAATTTACTTATTGAGAAAAACACCCATTACTTATCTAGATCACATATGAGGATAGGGAATCCAATATTTTAATAAAGCATCAAAACACGGATTTGGTTTCTTTGGTGACTTCTTGGACTGAATAAGTGAGATGCAACTGAACTAATTGAATCCCAGAGATAAATAGGAAAGGTTAAACGTTACATAGTGGGTTCATTATGTTATTATAACCCATGGATTTCTAATGGAGTACACTTACTATAAAACAGAGTATGACCCCAATGTAGATCAAGCCCAAACAAAGGGGATGATAGGGTCTTTAGTTTAATGATATATGGAATAAAACCCTTATAACAATTTAAGGTCATGTTGGATAGACCAATGAAGTTATAAGGTTAAATTTAAAAAAATATGATAGGGCCTAGGACACATTATCCTGGACACCACTATGTATCCATATTATCAAATATTAACGGTGATATAGTTCATAAAATTAATTTCATCTCTATATTGATAATATTCAAATATAGGGTGAATTTGTTTGATGAAATTTATTTATAGTCCTATGATACAGAATTATGGTATCGTTATGGATCCTATGTTACACGTAATTTATCTATATTTAGTCCTTATCAAGATCATTTATAGAGATATGGATCAAACATAGGTGGAAGGGGAATTTTTTATTATTTTCTGATTAAAACATTATATTATAGTCATATATTGTCTACCTTTGTAGAATATGATCTTCAATAGATGAGGGGAATTTCAATTACGTGGATCTAATTATCATTTTGTAAAGGATCCCATTACATGTCCACTCAAATAATTTTAATGACTTCATAGTGAAAATAATGTCTTATAGTTTAAAATCTTATCTCATGTACTATCACTCAACGATGTTTATGGTTGTGTATATTTAACTGAGGTTTCAATGAAAATTATTGTTGTGCAGAAGTAACAATACAGACCCTACTTTTTCTTTCATATCTTATTTCATCATTTTAAATACAAATAAAATAAAATCATTACACGAATATGATAAAAAGGATTTTTTTTCTTGTGAAAATTAGGAGAACACATAATATTTACATTATAAAACATAAAAATTTATTTAATTACTTCTTCTTTAGCTTCTTATTGGCCCCTAAATTCTCTTAAACACATTTAATAACCTAATGATATACATAATAAAGGGATGTGATAAAAGCCTAGTAAAAGGATAGATAAGATCATGGAACAATATAATATAGGGTAAGAATAATAATTATCATAAATTCATAGACATAAGATCATCATTATGAGAGAAAACATTAAGAAATGGATTTGAAAGTGGCAATGCATAAAAATGTAACATCATGTCTTAGTGGTTAACTACCCGACATAGTTGTGAACAAATCTAGAATAATGTTCATAGATATTTCACTTTTCTTAGGACATGTATAACATTACCCAATGAATTATATCACTATATAATTAGTATCACACCTGTCACATCGTAACATCTACATTGCAATATATAATTCTGGGTTCACCCGTCACATCATAACAGTTACATTATCATGCATGCCACCAAGAAAATATATCAACAATATATATAAACTAACCCATGAAAATAAATTAGTTTCATTTAATAATGTAAAAATTCAATAACATTGCATTTAAAAATGAAATAGTGAAGAACATACTTGGTATACGGATCATGAACCTTGAGTAAAGAAGAAAAAATCTTGAGAAGTAAAATTTGTGTTTTTTTAAAGAAGATTTCTTTTAGAAAACATTATGGATATCATAAAGACAATTATAATACATTTATATACTCTAAAAGTTAAGATAAATATGAATAAAATATATTTACATAATATGCATACTAAAAATGGGGTGATATAGGGAAAACACAAAGAAAGAGATTCAGGTTCGAGAATTCTTATTACCTTATGTCTGAATGATTTCATCACATTAATATCTTTTATAATCACATTAGATTCTTTAATTAAAATTAAAAAACCTTTTATACCATAATTTTATTTATTATGGTTTTATTAAGTTCATTTAAGAGGTTTTTGATGAGTTATATAGTTCACTTTCATTGTTCAAGAGTGTTTGTTTTCTCAGTTTCCAGGATCGGTTCACTTGTATACATGAATGGAAGTTCGTGAAAAATGTGGATAAATATATAGAAATATTATTATATGTTATTAACAATCTAATATATGTTTAAATGATATTATTAAGAATTTTATTATATATCATGAGGATGAATCATTAGATAAAAGTCAATGATAATCATTTTAGGTTAATTTTGACGGCCTTTTGATGATAAAGATTTTGTTTTGTTTTTTCATTTACTAATATATATAAATGTTTCATCCTTAACATAAAAAGGGTTATAAAATAAAATTTATAATTTTTTTAAAATAATTTAATGTTTTTATTAACATTTTTAAAGGCATTAAAGGAAATCGAAAGTTCATCGCCCATGATGTCGATAAATTGACACATCACGGACGCCGATTTAATTTTTAGAATAAAAGATAGTGGGGGGGGGGAGATTAAGGATAGATATTATATTAAAATGATATCATACTAGTATATCAAACATACTTGACTTACAATTCCATTTGGATAAGATAATGTGGGGATGAGAGAATAAAATAAATTAAATTGAAAATAAATTAAAAGAAAAAGGATTATGGTTTTACCTCTTGGATTTATCCTCCCTCAGAACCTCATTGGGGAATGTGTTTGGTATTTGGATGATACCAAGAGATACTATACATGGGGTACGAACTATTGAAGAGTATTAGGAAGAATTTAGTAAAGGTTCAAAGCTTCAGAAGTGTGGGGATAAGAGGGAGTGAGGGGTCGTATTTATAGTGGAGAAGAGGGGTGTTTTCTTAATATTATATTCATTAATTTAATATATTTACTCAATACAATGAATATATTGAGAATAATCACTAAATATATTAAACTAATGAAGGATGTTATGATATATTGGGCTTACATAAGCGTTGCATCATCTATAGCTCCGTAATTTATGTATTTATCTTTTTTTAAAATTATCATATTTTACTATTCATCAAAAGTTCATATATTTTTGAAAATAACAAAAAAAATCACCTAAATAATATTTCAAAATGAATAATTAAAAAATTAAATCCATTTTATGAAAGTAAACTATATGAGTAATTTAATTTTTAATCAAATCTCTATTTACTTGAAAAAGACAAATTTTAAAATTATAACTAATTTGAAAACACATTGAAAAATTAATTAATATCGCATAAAATTATCTTAAAAACATAAGAATTAAAAATATTAATTTATAAAAAAAATTTATGAAAAAATTTATTTTGAATTATTAAATTAATCATAAAATTTTAATTAAATTTTTATTACTTATTAAAATAACAACTTTTAATTAGTATTTTTTAAAATATTTTTTTTCGTATACTATTATTTAATTATAACATAATTTCATTTATAAAATGCCTAAATTTTATTTTTACTTTTATTGGTTAGGCTACTATTAATTTGGCTAGTTACAATTCATAAGGGTTATATGTCTATTCCTAAGGTGAAGTTACTGTTTAATCAGTATTGGTTCATTAACTTCTAGAAATATTTATAATTATGTAGATTCTTAATTTATAGTGTTTTTAGGGTTCCTAAGTGATTTTATGATATTTATACTCTATGAAATTACATTTATAAGGGATAAATTCAATTGATAAAATTTTGGGTCTTTACATTCTCCCCCCTTTCAAAATTTCACCCTCAAAATTTCATTTTACATAAATAAGAACATGAAATTATCCTTCATCGCCTCCTCTGGTTCCTAAGTTTTTTTATTAATACTTATGGTTCATCCACAATACATTAACATGTTGGGTTGTCTTGTTTCATAGAACCTTATCTCTCTAGTATAGAATCTTTACTAATTGGTCATAAAAATAGATATCCCCTTCCAGTTGTAACACCTCTAAGTTTACTACATGTGAGGGATATAGAATGTACTTCCACATGAGTGATATGTGGAACACATCATGAAATTGATATTTATTCAGTGTAAATTCTATCTGATAGGCCAGGACTCCTATTAGAAAAAGGAACTCAAATGAGAGAATGTACCTTGGTATTATCTTCCCTTTCTTTCCAAACAACTTGACTCTTTTCCATGGTGATATTTGAAGGAATATGTTTTCTCTAACATATTGTTGAGTCAATAAGGTTTTCCTTATGACTTTTCCATTCCTTCTTGTTTTGAAAATCACAAACACCTTATACTTAAGAAAATATTATTTTAACCCCATAAGGAAAATTTACTTCTTTAAGGAAATTTACCTTAACCTAGATTTTCTTATACATAACAATATTATTCTTAAATTCAAAAACCGGATTCATAACCAAATTTCCAGAGTCATATAATGAAAATATTTTGAGCATTCCGTTTTTAGGATCCGAATTCTGAATGTGATCTATAATGGAGTTTTAATCCGAATTCTGGACTCCGAACTCTCAAGTAGTTCGACTCCGAACTCTGAAGAAGTTCAACTCCGAACTCTGAAGAAGTTCGACTCCGAACTCTGAATAAGTTCGACTCCGAACACTGAAGAAGTTCGACTCTGAACTCTGAAGAAGTTCGACTCAGAACTCTAAAGCAGTTCGACTTCGAACTCTTATGTGGTTCGACTTCGAGTTCTGCAAGTTCAGAATCTGATCTCTAGTGAAACCAGAATCCAAATTCCTATAAAACAGATTCCGAATATTTCTTAACATAGACTCCGAACATCATTTTTGTTGGACTCCGAACTTCATTTTGGTTATACTCTGAACCTTTAGCTTGCTTAAACTCCGAAATATTGATTATCTTTTTATTACAGATGCTTCATTTCACAACGATGTCGTACATTCAGTTATACATAGTTTGTTATGAAATGATGTCGTCTATTCTGTTTCTAATTAACCGTTGGTTGAGTTACACCTTTACAAGTCCCTCCGAATTTCATGGAAAATATGACCGTTAGAAGAGTGAGCCGACCGTTGGAAATTTGCCTAAAAATAGGAGCTCATTTGAAAGAGCTCAACACGGAAATGAATAAGTTTATCGATCTAGAGAACACACGCTGTTAAGGTGATTTATAGAGAGAGAATATTTCCATGCCTTGTGCGTACTAAACCGCTCGTTCAGATTGCTTTGTGCTACTCCAGATGTTGGTGATTACATTCGAGGACTTCCAAGGATAGGAAGACAGAGGTGTCGACTACCTTGAAGTTCGAGGGCTTCCTTGCTGAGGAAGATAGAGGTTCCAACTACCTTGATGTTGAGGGCTTGCTGGGATAGCAAGACAGAGATTATGATCTTCGTATAGAGGGCTTACCCGGGTGTGGGAAAGACACACTTGCTTGAAAGTATAAATCAAGGAACCTTTATCCAAGGTTGTTGGATACCCTTCTCTTTGGGTTAAAATATTCATATCTTGTTACTTGTAGTTCTACTACTTGTTTTTCCTCTGCATATTGTATTGTAAGGAAAGTATAACCTTCTTGTATTTCCTTACACTTGTACTCTGATTAGTTTAAGATTCTATACGCTTTAAGGTAGAATATTATATTGTAAACCTCGGTTCCAATACTCCATTTGGTGATTAGAGGTGTTGTGAATTTGCTTAGTTTAACATTGTTAAACCTATATTTTCCTTGACTAAGGAAAACATAGTTATCCATAACTAACTTTAAAGGTTCCAAAGGAATTTTTAAAGTGTACAATTCACCCTCCCCCTCTTGTTTATTGAGTATCTACATCATTATTTCGATCCTACAATTGGTATCAGAGGAGATCTATGAAATACTCATACTCACGTATAAGTTTTTCTTGTTTTTTTTCATTCTGAACATTGTCATTCTGAACTTTTTCATTCCGAACTTTTTCATTCCGAACTTTGTCATTCCGAACTTTTTCATTACGAACTTTGTCTTTCAGGTCTTTTTCTACTAACTAGTTTGGTTTCCCATGTTGTTTTAGTATGGAGGGAATCAATGCCGGTTCTATTGATAATATAAATCCTACAAGACCACCGATCTTTGATGGTAATGACTATGAGTACTGGAGAGATCGAATGAAGGCTTTTATCATGAACATTGGAGTAGACAATTTTTTTATGCTTACTGGTGATTTATAAAATTCCTGAGAAGGAAGTTAGAACTTTCACTAACCAGGAAAAGCAAGAGTATCAACTCAATTATAAGGTATGAAATACTTTACTATGTTCAATGACTAGAAATATATATAGCCAAATTTCTTCTTCTGAAGAATCTAATTATATCTGGAAGAAGTTAGAAGTTACACAATTTGGCACTTCTAAAGTGATTGAGACTAGGAGAGCCATGCTTAGAGCTGAATACCCTGGATTCAATTTTCCGTATGGTGAACCAATCTGCAAAGTTCAACAGAGGTTTATGACTATAGTCAATAGCTTACAGTCTATGGGAGAAAACATGTTAGATGATGAAGAACTTGTAGATAAAATAATTTATATTATGCCCAACGAGTGGGAATCAAAGAGAACAGCCATAGATGAGAACAGGAAGGTCACTCAAATTTCTATTCATGAGCTATTCGGAACTCTTCTCGAACATGAAACCAAAATGAAGAGAGATTCTAACAACATCAAAAAGAAGAATGGGAATGGTACTGTTGCTTTTACAACTACATCAAATCATATGAAAGCTAAGACTCCTGAGAGAGTAACCAGATCCAAGTCTAAGAAGGTGGTTGTTTAGTCAGATTCTAGTGAAAGTGAAATCTCAGAAAATGAGTTAGCAAATCTTGCTCGAAGGATGAACAAGATAGCCGACCTGAAAAATTTCCATTCCAAGTATAAGAAAAAGGAAAGGAATGATTGGAAAGGTGGAGAAGTTACTTTTTACGAATTCAAGAGAGCTGGACATATTAGACCAGATTTCCCTTTGATCGAAAAGAAAGAAAGGAAAGAAAGGCATTCAGAAAAGAGCAGGAATAAGTATTACAAAACCAAATCTAAGAAAGTTCTAAGAGTAAATGACACCTAGAGTGCAAGTGGTGGTTACTCTTCAGATGAATCTTCTGATTATGAATCATCAGGAAAGAAGAATATTGGTCTTATAACCAGATTACCTATTGAAAATCATTGATTTATGGCTAAGGTATGAAATGATGAATCATTGACCAATGTATCTTTAAATCCTAATGATAGTAAGTATTATAATTCCTCAGATGAAGAATCCTCTTATGATGAAGAAAATACTTCACCTACCTATGTAGAAGTTTCTACATTTGTTGAACTTCTTGGGATTAAGAAATATAAACTCAATAAGAATCTTGATAAGGAAAACTCTAGAAATTATATTCTTACAAAAGAGATATCAGATCTTTCTAAAGATCTTGATAATAAAAATCCTTATTTTTTAAGTATTTCAAAAAATCTTGAGGAAGCATGTTCTGAGAGGAACAAACTTTCCAAAGAGTTAGAAAAAGTAATTTCTAAGAAAAGTGTTTTTGAGCCTAGCTCTAGTTCTAAATCTAATGATTTTGACGATAAAAACTTTGTTCTAAAACTCAAGTCCAAAATATTTTCCTTAAAGAAGTGTTTATCAAACTTTACCCATGGTAAGGAAAATTTTAATAAAATGTATTCTCAAATACGACCTTTAAGAATCAAATCCGGATTTGGTTATACCCATGCAAAACCAATTTTTAGTAACAACTACTTTGTTCCAAAAATTGCCCCATTTTGTATGAAGTGTCAATATGGCGGTCACTGGGCAATGAATTGTTCCTTAAACAAAACCCAATCTCTAGGATTTCGCAAAGATAATTTCTCTAAGAAGATGTGGGTACCTAAACTTTTGTTGTCTGGAAATTCCAAATCCAAGAATGTTTGGATTATGAAAGTCTAATTCTTTTCTTGTTTTCAAGAAGATAGAGGAAGTACCAATAACAATACATGGTACATGGATAGTGGATGTTCCCGGCACATGAATGGTAACAAAATCTATTTTAAAAAAGATTATCAAAACGAAAGGAGGAAAGGTAACATTCGGAGATAATGCACAGGGAGAAATTGTTGGTATTGGTAATATTATTCTTCTAGGTAAACCTTTGATTTCAAATGCTTTATTTTTTAAGGGTCTTAAGCACAACCTCATTAGTATAAGTCAGTTATGTGATGAAGGGTACCTTGCGAATTTTAGGAATGATAAGTGCTTAGTACACAATTCCAAGGAAGAATTTATTCTCTCAGCCAAGAGGCAAGAGAATGTTTGTACTTTGAACTTAGAATACCTAGGGAGCCAAGATTTACCTTGCCTAAGTGCAATGGAAGATCATTCCTGGTTGTGGCATAGAAGACTAGGACACTGTAACATTAGAAACTTATGTAAACACTCTAAGAAGAAACTAGTTAAGGATCTACCGGAGCTTAGATTTGATTCGTCCAAAGTTTGTGGTCCTTGTCAAAATGGAAAGCAACATAAATCTAGTTTTAAGTCAATTGGAGAATTCTCAATGACTGATGCATTACAATTAGTGCACATGGATCTTTTCGGACCAACACAAACTGGAAGTATTGGAGGTAAATACTATGTGTTTGTTTTAGTTGATTATTACACTAGATTTACTTGGGTCTATTTTCTAGAAAAGAAGTCTGGTGATTTTTCTTATTTCAAAAGTTTTAGAGCTCATGTTAAAAATGAGAAAAATATTCCACTGAAAACTATTCATAGTGATCATGGAGGAGAATTTCAAAATTTTGATTTTGAATCTTTTTGTAGTAGGAGAGGTATTACTCGCAATTTTTCAGCACCTAGAACTCCTCAACAAAATGGTGTAGTTGAGAGAAGAAGTAGAATTCTTGAAGAGATAACTAGAACCATGTTGAGTGAATATTCTATAGCTAGACATTTCTGGTCCAAAGCTGTAAGTACTGCTTGTTATACTATAAATAGAGTTTTGATTAGACCTTTTATTAATAAAAATCTTTATGAGTTATGGAATGGTAGAAAACCAAGACTATCCTACATCAAGGTTTTTGGTTGCAAAGTATTTATTCTGAGTACTAAAGATAACTTACATAAATTCGCACCAAAATCTGATGAAGGAATTTTCTTAGGTTATTCCACAACTTCTAAGGCTTATAGTGTTTTTAATAAAAATACTTGTACTGTTGAAGAAACAGTGCATGTAAAATTTGATGAGTCTGATCCTTTTGTTTTCAAACTATCCCAACTTACAACCTCGGATGTGTTTTTAGAAACTAATTGTCAACCTCTGATAGAAGATCCTTCTGATAAGGAAAATGTTCCAGAAGATACTTCTGAAATATTTACCCCCGGAGACTTTCTACCCTATGTTGATGAACTGGTTTTACAAAACCCAAATCAGGTGTTTCTTAAGAATCATCCTAGTGATAGTATCATTGGTGATGTAAATCAACCTGTAAGGACTAGAAATTCCTTAAGAAATGAAGTATAACATCTATCATTTCTTTCCCAATTAGAACCAAAAATCACTGATGAAGCTTTAGGTGATGATGATTGGACCAAAGCCATTCAAGATGAACTAAATGAATTTGAGAGGAATAAAGTCTGGACCTTGGTTGAAAGACCTAAGGAAACTTCTGTTATTGGAGTAAAATGGGTTTTCAGAAACAAATGTGATGAAAATGGAGTCATAGTATGAAATAAAGCTAGACTCGTTGCTAAAGGCTGTAATTAGCAAGAGGGAATAGACTATAAAGAAACCTATGCTCTAGTAGCTAGACTTTAATCTATTCGTATTCTACTTTCCTTTGCATCATTCTTCAATTTTAAACATTTTCAAATGGATGTGAAATGTGCTTTTCTTAACGGTTATGTTCAAGAGGATGTTTTTTTTGAACAACCTCCTGGTTTTTAAGATACAAAACATCCTGATCATGTTTTTAGACTTACCATAGATTTGTATGGTCTTAAACAAGCCCCACGAGCATGGTATGATAGACTCATAGGATTTTTGATTCAAAATAACTATGTTAAGGGAAATGCAGATCCAACCCTATTTATAAATAAAGATAAGAAAAATGTTTTGATTGTTCTAATTTATGTTGATGACATTATATTTGGTTCAACTCAGCAATATTTAAATGATTCTTTTGCAAGTCTAATGAAGTCTGAGTTTGAAATGAGTATGATGGGTGAGTTAAAAATTTTCCTTGGTTTTCAAATTTCTCAAAAACCAGAAGGAACCTATATATATCAACATAAGTATATTAAATATATTCTCAAAAAGTATGGTTATGACAACACTAAGAGTATAATTACTCCCATTGGTACCTCAAACTCTTTAGATCTTGATGAAGCTGGAAAACCAGTAGATCAAACATCTTTTAGAGGTATGATAGGAGGTCTACTTTACTTAACAGCTAGTCAACCAGACATAATGTTTTCAGTGTGCTTATGTGCAAGATATCAATCCAATCCTAAAGAATCTCACTTAAAGGTAGTGAAAAGAATTTTTCGCTACCTAAAGGGAACCATGGATCTAGGATTATTTTATACTTTTGGAAATGATTTTGTTCTTAAAAACTTTTCTGATGCTGACTTTGGTGGATGTAGAATGGATAGAAAAAGAACATCCAGAACTTGTCATTTCTTAGGAGATTCATTAGTTTCTTGGTCCTGCAAAAAGAAACATTCTGTCTCACTTTCCACTACTGAAGCTGAATATGTAGCAGCTGGAAGTTGTTGTGCTCAAGTGTTGTGGATGCAACACACACTCACATACTATGGCATGAGTTTTACTAAGACTCAAATATTGTGTGATAACACAAGTTCCATTGCCCTAAGTAATAACCATGTACATCACTCTCATGTAAAGCACATAGATATTAGGCATCACTTTCTTAGGGATCACACACTTAAAGAAGATATCATTATTCAGTGTATCGGAACGCAAGATCAACTTGCTGATATTTTCACAAAATCATTACCCTCCGATAGATTTGAATACATTAAACAAAAGTTAGGAATGATAACTGTAAGGTAATCATTCTTCATTAACTTCTTGTTGAAATATTCTCCTAAAAGTAATAAACTCCTTTTTATAGGAGGGTACATTTGGTTGTTAGTGTAATTTTTTTTAAAAAAACCTTTCAGAACTGAACTTCCAGAATGGAAATTTATGAAACTAAAATTTCCGGAATGGGAATTACTGGAACTGAAATTATCAGGACTGAAATTCTCTGAATGATAATTTCCGGAATGGAAGTCTTCGTACTGAAAACTTCGGAAATGGAATTGTCATACTGATAAGATTCCGATTGGAGATTTTCAGACTGTAGTTTTCGTAATGAGATTTTCAGACTGGAGTTTTCGTAACGAGGTTTTTGTAGTTTCCATAACGAGGTTTTCGTACTGGAGTTTTCGTAATGAAGTTTTTTTAAAAGAAGAATATTACCAATTACGAACAATATTTCTTTTTAATCTGTAAGTTATGTTTTTATTACTTATAGTTTTGTAATCAAATTTTGCATACTGGTATTTTCCTTGTTTTTAAAAGTTCGGATTCTAGTTTTTTTCTCAAATCCAAATGTTTTCTTTAAAAACCTCAAAATATCGGAGTCAAATTTTTCCTTGTGGAATTATTTTCAACCGTCAGATCTGATCAAAGTGTTTTCAACCGCTAGATGGCTTTTAGAAGACCAACGATAAAATTATTTTCCTATATAAAGGGGACCCCTAGACTCGTCCCACATCGGTTTTTAAAGCTTTTGTGTCTCAAAGCTCTGCTGATCCTCTTAAGGATGGTTCCGAACCTTGTGATGCCGATCCGAATCTTATAGTTTACTTCACTCCGAATGTCTGTTGAAGAAACTTCTCAAGATATGTCAACTGTGAAACCTATCTCAATGTTGTTATTTTTCAGGGAAAGGTTAGTTCACCTATATTTTTATAAGCTTGATTCTCTTATTTCAATGAATATTAGACTGAATGGATGGGAAGATGTCTGCATAGCTAAGTCAGATAAACAGGATTCGGTTTATACTGATTTGTTGATAGAGTTTTGTGAGTCTGTTTCCTTCCTGGTGGAAGATGGAAGAGAGAGGTTTTCTTTCAAGTCTTATGGGAATACTTATAAGCTGTCTTATACTAAGGCCGCGAGCCTGTTTGGTCTATCATATGAAGGAGAGGCTGATGTTTTCTCTCAAAAACTTCCCGATGTGCACGGGAGTTTCAATAAGGAGAAGGCACTGAAGTGTCTTGGGCTTAAGGATGATTCAACGATTAAGATTTCTTGTCTCACTCCGAATAATAGAATCATTCAACTACGGGTGCAAGGTTTTCTGGTTTTGAGAAGATGAGACAAAGAAAATCTGAAGAAGAGTGATATTTATGTCTTATATTTTTTGGTAAATCTAAGAAAGATAAATCTGAGGAGGCATGTCTTGGTTACGATCAAGAATATCAAATAAGGGAATTTGAGAGCTCAGATTATCATATTTCCTGCCTTATTATCTAAGTTGATTGTTCAATGCTTAGAATCCTTCAAAGTTTCCTGAAAATCAGTGATCCAGAATTGAAAGCTCATGCTAGTCAGTGATGATACTCTTAAGAGGATGAAGATGGGATTTTCTAGTGAGTCTGGAGAATTTTACCCCCTATCTGTGGAGGAGTTTGAAGCAGCTGAAAAAGAAACACAATCTCCGGAACCATCAAAAAAGCAAAGGAAGAAGAGAAAGGCTAAGGAAGTGGTTGTTGATGAAGATATTCCTCAGGCTAAGGAAACTCAATCTGCTCCCCCCAATCCGAAAAAGCACAAAACCTATACGGATGAAGTAGTAGCCAAGTGGAGAGAAGATAAAGAAATAAGGAAGGAAGGGGATCCTCAATTCGTGCTGGACCCTACCAAGGCTAATGAATTAAAGGAAAACGCTACTGAGGAGATATAGAGACAAGAGAAGGAAAAGAAATTGAGAAAGAATATGTCTGAAGCTGAACTGGTGCGATCTTTGCTAAAAGATACAGAGTTGGCTTCCGAAAGACTTCCAGTTCCGGAAACTTTCAGTGTTGAACCTTATTTACCAGAAACTCCTATGAAAAACTATGTCACTCCGGAAAAGGAAAATGGTAATGAACTAGTAGTAGAAGCTGAGAAGTAAGTTGCTGAAGTAGTAGAGGAAGAAGTTGAAGAAGAATAAGAGGAGAGTGAAGATCTGGATAGTTTGATCAAGCAAGTACAGAACTACAAAGATACGGCTGAATCTGCAAAGATAGTTACATCACCTAAGGGAGATGAGGATTCTAGCAAGAAACATCAATAATAATAATAAGAAAATGTGTTGTATGATGAAGAAGAGTCCTATGAGAGGAATGTTCTTGAGGAAGGTCAAGAAAAACAGAAACTAGATGAAGATCAGATTGTTCAAGTTTCTGAATCCGAGGAAGTATCTCCTAATGTGGAACCCATTCCAAAATCTGATAAGGGGAAGAGATATCTCATGGAGACACCTGTAAAATATATCATCGGGAGGAAAGTGGTTGGTGGTACCTCTAGAAGAAAGTTGGTGCAAGCTGAAGAAGATCTGTCTCCAAGCAAAGTTTCTGATTCAGAATCATCAACTCACGATCATGATTTTGTGGTTCAATCTCTAAGGAAGTTGGTGGACACCAATCTAATTCTTCCAACAATAGATTCTAGATGCCAGTTGCTGCAACAATCTATGAATCAGAAATCAGATTCTTTATCCATGGTAATGGATACGTTTGTGAAGTTGGAAGTTGAACAGAAAATTTTTCTGATCGATTATGATGTACATAGGAAGTCCTGCAGTAAGGTAACCAAGTGGTCTAAGAGAGTTGATGAAGATTTAGTTCACCTTGAGAATTTTCATGTTGAAGTTCAAAATGATTTTGAAATGGAGGATAAAAGGGTTAATGAGTTTTGTGAGAAGTTGACCCAGGAGAAAAATTTCCGGAATCAACTGGTCAGGGATCTGAATGGGAAGCTTAACTCAGTATCTCAAAATTGGAAAACTGAAAGAGATTTCCGGATTGAGTTTCAGTAGAAGATGGAAAAGCAAGCTGGGTTGTTAAAGTTGTAGAAAGAAGCCTTGGAGGCTAGGTAGACGCTTTAAAAGATGAAGAAGAAAAGGTAAAATCCTTGGAGAGGCAACGAGAGGAAGATCAAAGAGACTTAAAGAAACTCAAAGCCTTGTTGAAGCAGCTCATTCCAAATGAAAATGAAGAAAAATTAACCCACTCTGATCTTTTTTTGTAATTGTATTTCCTTGTAAATTTTTTTCCCAACTCTAATGAAATGGTTATTGGGTTTGTTTGTATCTTGTTATATACTAATGTTTCAAGTATAATACTTTGTTTTCCATTCTCTTCAATTCTTTTTTAAAATCACAAAGGGGGAGAAGGAAAAAGAACTAATCATAAGGAAGAGAAAGGAAAAATTTCTAAGAGAAATATCCTTAAAGAAATGGGGATTTTTCCACTACGAAGTTTTTTTTTCATTCCTACAATAATGATAATTCTACTCCAGAAACTCAGAATACAATCCTTAGAGTTTCAATGCCTAAGGGGGAGTTAGTTGTATTCACTTCTTTCTATGAAAAAATGGAGATAAGTTTTAATTTTCAAAGTCTAATGAAAATTTTCAAAATCCTTATATGCTTTTTCAAAAGGATGTTTGTGCTTTCCAAAAAGGGGGATATTGTTGAGTCAATAGGATTTTCCTTATGAATTTTCCATTCCTTCTTGTTTTGAAAATCACAACCACCTTATACTTAAGAAAATATTATTTTAACCCCATAAGGAAAATTTAATTCTTTAAGGAAATTTACCTTAACCTAGATGTTCTTATATATAAAAATATTATTTGTAAATTCAAAAACCGGATTCATAACCAAATTTCCAGAGACATATAATGAAAATATTTGGAGCATTCTATTATTAGGATCTGAATTCTGAATGTGATCTGTAATGGAGTTTTAATCTGAATTCTGGACTCCAAACTCTCAAGTAGTTCGACTCCGAACTCTGAAGATGTTTGACTCCGAACTCTTAAGTAGTTTGACTCCGAACTCTCAAGAAGTTCAACTCCGAACTCTGAAGAAGTTTGACTCCGGACTCTGAAGAATTTAGACTCCGAACTCTAAAGAAGTTCGACTCTGAACTCTGAAGATGTTCGACTCTGAATTCTTAAGATGTTCGAATCCAAACTCTTAAGTGGTTCGACTCCGAGTTTTGCAAGTTCAGAATCCGATCTCTATTGAAACCAGACTCCAAATTCTTATAAAACAGATTCCGAATATTTCTTAACATAGAATCCGAACTTTATTTTGGTTAGACTTCGAACATCATTTTGGTTAGACTTTGGACTTTTATCTTGCTTACACTCTGAAATATTGATTAACGTTTTCTTACAAATGCTTCATTTCAAAATGATGTCGCACATTCAGTTGTACATAGTTTGTTATGAAACGATGTCATCAATTCTGTTTCTAATTAAACATTGGTTGAGTTACACGTGTACAGGTCCCTCCGAATTTCATGTAAAATATGACCATTGGAAGAGGGAGCCGACCGTTGGAAATTTTCCTATAAATAGGAGCTCATTTGAAAGATCTCAACATGGAAATAAATAAGTTGATCGATCTTGAGAACACACGCTGTTATGTTGATTTCTATAGAGAGAAGCTTTTGATGCCTTGTGCATACTGAACCACTCATTCAGATTAGTTTGTGTGACTCCAGATATTGGTGATTACATTCAAGGACTTCCGGGGATAGGAAGACAGAGGTGCGGAATACCTTGAAGTTCGAGGGCTTCCTTGCTGAGGAAGACAGAGGTTCCACCTACCTTGAAGTTGAGGGATTGCGGGGATAGCAAGACAGAGATTCCGATCTTCGTGTCGAGGGCTTACCCAGGTGTGGGTAAGACTGACTTTCTTGAAAGTATAAATCAAGGAACCTTTATCCAAGGTTGTTGGATACCCTTCTCTTTAGATTAAAAGATTCATATCTTGTTACTTGTAGTTTTACTACTTGTTTTTCCACTGCATATTGTATTGTAAGGAAATTATAACCTTCTTGTATTTCCTTACACTTGTACACTGATTAGTTTAATATTCTATACACTTTAAGGTATAATATTATATTGTAAACCTTGGTTCCAATACTCTATTTGGTGATTAGAGGTGTTGTGAATTTTCTTAGTTTAACTTTGTTAAACCTAGATTTTCCTTGACTAAGGAAAACATAGTTATCCATAACTAACTTTAATGGTTCCAAAAGAATTCTTAAAGTGTACAATTCACCCCCCCCCCCCCCTCTTGATTATTGAGCATCTACATCATTATTTCGATCTTACACATAGAACTCAAAGTCCATTTTAATTTTTTCAACATAGCTCATTTTCAGACTCAAAGACATTCTAATATGTTGCAAGATGTATTGAGCCTTCTCTGTCATATCTTCCACAAGACTAGGTCTAAGTTACTTTCTTTCACCAACATTATCCCAATCAGTTGGAGTTCTACGTCTCTTTCCATACAGATATTTATATGGATCCATCTGAAAACTCGAGTGAATGTTATTGTTGTTTTAGAACTCAACCAATGATAGATGATGATCTCGTCCACATTTCACTTCTCAAGAGAAAACTCTTAGCATATCATTGAGATTATGAATAGTCTTTTCAGATTGGTGGTGATAGACCATGATGAAATTTTATTTAGTACACAAAGCATGTTGAAGACTCCTCCAAAATTTAGATGTAAACATGGGATCATGATTAGAGATAATCAAGAGTGGAACTCCATGTAATATCACCACTTTTTTCACATATATCTTTTCACGTTTTTAAATATAGAGTTCTTCACAAATATAAATAAAGTGGGAAGTCTTGGTGAGTCAGTCCACCACAACCAAATATCATCCTATTTCCTTTGGATGTCTTCAGGATACCCATGAAAAAGTCCATAGTAACATTATCCCATTTCCGCATGGGTATAAGTAATGGTTGCATCATCCCCTTGTAATTTTTGTCTCTTTTCATTACCTTTCTGAAATAATCAAGCACCTTGAGATATATTCTGCAATCTCCTTATTCATTCAATCCCACTAGAATATTTCTCAATTATCACGTTATATCATGGTGCTACCAAGATGGATAAGGTAATTTGATCTATGTGCATTATCCAATAGATCCTTATTTATCCTAGGTGATGAAGGCACAAAAATCCTCATTCCAAAATGAATAAAACCATCCTCATTGACATAAAATTATTTTATCTTCCCTTCCATTACTTCAATCACTATAATGACATGAAATTTCGTGAAATAATTTTTGGAAATGACATGGGAAAATTATGAGACCAGGCGAGGCGACGTGCGATTGTGAGGCCCAATGTTCCTGGAATGATTCCCTAAAAAATGATATGTTTCTAATAGAACACATGTATTACTTTTTTTGAAAAATTAAAATAACATTTAAATGGGTTCCTAGATCAGAAATATGAGTTCACATTTGATCTCAGAGTGGAGGATTTACCCTAGGTGCTACATAACTTTAGTCAGCACTGGTCTTTAGTGGGAAAACCAGAAAAAGGCGTAACCATAAATAAAATAATTAAATAAAATTATTTCATTTTTAAAATAATAATAAATCATAAATATTAACTCAGATTAGAAATATGAGATCACCATTGAGTTTGTAAGGGGTTTTTTCCTTAGGTGAGGCCTAACATTAGCTTGTCCGGGCCTACTGTGAAAGATAGTTTTTGGACGTAAACGTCATTAAAATATTTTAATAAAAATATTTTATTCTAGAAGTAGAGAAGTGTTTTATTTTAATATTCATTTTTCATATAATTCAGGGTGATCACCATAACACCATAATTCCTCTAAGCCAAGCAGATAGATTTTTCATGACGAATGGTGGAAGATCATGGATCTTCAATCAATGATGATCCTCATATTCAAAGGATCTTCACCTACAATAATGATTTCATAACTGTTCATCACCAGTGATAAACCCAAATTGAGGTAGGGAATTTGGTATTTGATTTCATATCCCCATTCATGTATTCTCTGATAAACGTGGACTAATCAACAAATATATAGGCCCACTAATCGATCATTGTTATGGGATGGGATTAACCTTTATAGGGATTAAAGGGAAGATAGATCTTTGTGATTATCAGTTGATTATTATTCATTAATAATTCATACATGAATGGATCATAGACAATATGGACAAGGATAAGATTTATTCTTGGGGTGTTTATATGCTTTATCTCTTCCCCCAAAACTTCTCAGTGTTCCTCATTCTTCATGAAAAATGAAGAGAAGATCATTGCACATTTGATCTGTGGAATAATAATCCAAGACCAGGGATATGACACTGCTACGACATCAAATAAGTGTGATGGAGAATGAGCAGCATGAATCACCATAGGCAGTAGGTTATGGTGGAGGATGGCATAGGGGAATGATAGTGCTTAGAGCTACGGCTCCGATTGGGTCCGGGCAGAGGGTGCGGAGAATAGCAGGACGACCGGAGGATGAGGAAGCAACAACTTGATGGGGGGCTAGGCCATGGATAGTTTGAATGAATGGTCTAATGAAAGGGTTTTAGTTGGTGATTGTGAAATTTCAGTCCAAGCGGGACCGCGTCAGATGGAGCTTGTGATGATGCAGGCTGCAAACATGTACCAGGGGCCGCAGCTCGGAGCCGCATCATACGGAGGACCTTTCGGTCACACAATACATATGAATAGGTAGAGGAGGTAGTCCAGATTCATGAAATGGGGTATGAAACCTTTTTGGCTAGAGGAACAGGTAGGCCACATGGTCGACAACTGCATGGACCCGAGGGATGTGACCAGGGTGGACCGTGTCCGGTGGAGTGAAGTTAGCCCGCGCGACATGGACCAGGATGTAGAACTGAGCTGATCTAGTGGCCCATAGGGCTGAGCTAGTTTTTCCTAGTGGGATAGGGATAACTATGTATGTCCAGGCCCACTGGGACAGACCAGGTCTGACCTGGATAAGACGTAAATATAACACTTTTCACTAAAATGTATACATCTTTCACACAAAGAATCTGATTGGCAAGACTTCTGTGACATTGAGACCCTTGTGATAAGTAATTCCATTTAATATGGCATGATTGGTTTTTTAGTTGGATTAATATAGTTTTAGAGCATACCCTTGGGGTTTTCCTATGAGGGTTTTATTTAGGATCCAATTACCATCACAGAGGATGAAAATTATTTTGAAGTGAGTTATCTCATCCCATATTTTACTACTAAATCAACATGTTTGAGCATGAATCACACTGGGAGTTCTAGTTGGTCTTCACTTCTCTTCATGATACCTTATATTAGGATTGCGGAAAAGGTGTGACCAATATTTACCTGGTAACCCATTCCTTATCAATGATGATGTTTCCAGTAGGGAGAGGAGTCCCCCCCACTTAGACCTGGGCTCTGAGGATCCTTTAAGTATATATCAAGGTCATATTCTTTACATTATATATGAATAGAACTGATGAGTGTGTGTTTGGTTGTTTTGTGTGGTTGATGTTTAGCTGTGACTTGTTGAATACATGACATGGTGGCCGCATGACTTATCCACTCTCTATGTGTTACCGAATCTTGCTATGTTACTGACACTCCATGTGTTACCAACACTCTGTGTGTTACCAACACTTCATGTTTTACTGAAAAATTGTTTTTTTATCAAAACATAGTTTCTTAGTGAGACTGGATGTCTTAAGGAAACTACGTAACTTGTTGAAACCCTACTGTTCTCTTAGGTACTTTTGGTAGTCCTATTCTTTGTGATTATATCAAATATCTTGAGGAGTGAGATCTTCTAGAATGAGAATTCTATGAACGGAACCATTTAGCTGGTAGTGAATGAGAACATGTGTCTTGGAATCCTTTACAAGTATACATATATATTACTATTATATGTTCTATAGAAATATATTAGTTATGATATGACTATATCTTCTTATAATTGTTTTCCCTTTTTAGTAATTCATTATAGTATCATCTTCATGATATTTCCTCTGTGGTATTTTACATTGTGTTTTAGGGTGTTCTACTGAGTATTGTTTTACCAACCTCTACACGGGATTTTACCACACATGTCATGTCTTGTGTAGACCATCTATGTTTTGACAGAGTCTGAGGTGAACTAGGACCAAGTGGTGCTCAAAGAGAGACCATACAGTTTATGTGTGCTGCTATGACATCAGACAGATGTTCATGTACCTACAATTTAGGTAGATATTTCTATGAATGAGCTTCATGACCATATACTACATACTCTTTTTTTTGATTTTATTGCTTCCTAGTCTTAATTTAATGCACTTTACTTTCGTTTTTTACTCAATTGTTTGGGATGTTGAGGTATGCATGGATTTTCTTACTTAGTGGTTTTAGTTTTTGGTATTTTGGGCTTGGGGATGTGTGCGTGTGTACATGTACATAGGAAAATGCCTCCAATTTGTGGGATATTCATAATAGGTTCTAGTCACAAACCTATTGCCTATTATAGGTACACTTGGGGTAATCATGGAACGGGCCCCTTTGGGACGGGTCATGATAGTGTGGTATCAATGGGAGGTTGATTCTACATTAGGAATCAGAGTCTATGAGAATGGTTTAAAAAGGGCAATGTTATGTGCTTTGAGTTCGAATTTCAGGTCAGGGATGCCAGTGTTGGTACGATGACCGATATATCCATACACCAACACTCTGGACACCAAATTTTTGACTTGGTACATGAAAACATTGGTTACGTGGAAAAAAGTGCATGCATCATATTGGAATGGGTTGTGCTTTGATGTCCTTCTTGAGTCAAATCACAATGTATACTATTTTAATTGTGAGACTTATATATTTCCTAAAGGATGTATTCATGGATCTATCCAATGATGTTGGTACATAAAGATTGGGAGTTCGACCCAATGATAGAGAAGGACTCCTTGAGGGGAACCAATGACAGAGCAGTTTTTCTTTCTGATGGTCAATATATGGAACTTTCTCTTGTTAATCAGTTTGTATACCTACCTCTAGTTTTTTACGTGGATTCATCTTGCCATACTGAGTTTTTGATGTCTATTTTGGCATTGTAGGATGACACATAGGGTCCAAATGTGTATCATAGGCTTCTGAGGAAGTGAATAAATGGGATTCAGGGTCATATGGACCTACCCATAGTAATTATGTGATGTAATCCATAGAACAATAGGTTTGTTCAGAAGTTCCATGGGTATGATGGTTCCTCGAGGAAGATTCATTTCTATTCTTGTCTTGAGAAGGAACATTTCATGTGAGATTGTACCACTGTTTGGGTTTCATTCAGAGAGACAGTTGATGAATTGCCAAGGAAGAGGTAGCGATAGGAACAAAGAAATATGTCGGGTGGCAGTCGTTGTAGACGATCTAGAGAAGTAGTAAGATTTGGTAAATGTTTTGGCATGTTCCCACCACCAACCCCAGGTGGTCCATTCCAGACTCAGGGAGCTGGTGGATAGGCTAGGAGACAGCTGCAAGTCATTAAGGATTGCTACCACCGGACACCATGAATGGTTCAAGGTATGATCTGTGTCTTTCTAATTTAGTTGTAGTAGATAGAAACTTCTTCTTATTTTTTCCTTTCATATCACTCTTCTTTTATAATACTTAGATATTTTGGTTAAACTATTTACTTGACTCTCATGCTTAGAGACTCCTAATGGAGGAGACCCAATTATCCCACACTAGTTCCTATAGTGCGATGAGACTCTTAAAGGTGAGAGTATCAGTTGGGATCTCTTGGTTGTAGCACCTAGTCCTTACAATTTCATTTTCAACATGAACTAGTAGGCACATTTCACTCCTAGATTCATTGTTTTAGGAAAAGGGTGTAGTTCATCTGTGATAATAGAACCAAATTTCCATTTTTTATCAGATAAAATGAAATCCTTATAGACTAGTATGGACCCAGACATAGGATGGTGTAGCTGGTTACTATTCAGTTGGCTATCCTGACTCCCAGTGTAGTGGATGTCTTGAGTCCTCAGTTTCATATAATGGTGGAGGAGTATAAGGACTTCTTCCCTAATGATGTTCCAGGTTTACCTCCCTACTTAGAGATATAATTCTGTGTTGAACTAAACCCCATGATGATACCGATATCTACACCAGTATATTAGATGGATCCTATAGAGTTTCATGAGATAATGATGAAGATAGAGGACTTGCATAGGTAGGGGTTCTTGAGACCCATTATTTCACCCTAGGCAACCCCTGGTGGTCTTCATTGATTATGTCATATTGTACTCGACATCCGAGAGGGAACATGCAAGACACATCATGATGGTTCTAGAAAAATTTCCAGAGAATGAAGTTATTGGTATGCTCTTGAAATGTTAGTCATGTATATGAATGGTACCATTTTAGGGACACATCCTCTCCTAGACTGAAGTTTCAATGGATCCAGCGAAGTATGTGGCAGAGTTTGATGAAAAATCTACTGTTGAGGTTTCCAAATGAGGGTGTCGAGTACGTAGTGTTATATGATGCATCAAGAACTAGGCTTGGTTGTTTCCTAATGTAGAGTAATGTAGTGATTGCCTTTTTCTCAAGATAGTTGAAATCACATGAGCTGAACTACATGACACATGATCTTTAGTTAGCAACAGTAGTCTTCACATTGAAGATGAGGTTACACAACCTAATGGGTGAGCAGTTTATCATCTACAGCTACCACAAGATTCTCAAGTATATCATCTCTCAAAAGTATTGGAACTTGATAAGGAGGTGATGGATATAGATCCTCTAGGACTATGACATTAAGATTGTGTATACTCCTGGGAAGGGGAACATGTTATAAAATGATCTCAGAAAGAGATGTAGCTTGTAGTTACTGAATGAGTGATAAGAGAAGTTATCCTTGTTGTATATATCCATTGTGGATGGACTTTGATCATATTATATCTAGTCAATGGTTGTCAGCCCTTTACTCTTATAGTGAGTCAGGGAGGCACAACTTAGGGATACTGGCTGCGAGGCTCTATGTTCTCAAATTTCTATAGAAAATTCCCTTGATGGATATTCCAAATGATTGGACCATTTTATTCTTTTCATAGGATACATGAATATACCGATGACATTGCATGATGAGGTTATTATGGATTTCCATGTATCACCATTAGTTGTACATCCAGGTGTTTCAATGATTCACAATGACCTCCAACATCAATTTTGTGGCTAGGGATAAAGGAGGAATATGTATAGTTTGTTTTTAAATGCCTTACATGTGGATAAATGAAGGATGAGCATCTTGTTCTAGCTGGTTTGACTCAACCCCATAAGTTTCTAGAATGGAAGTGGGGTGGGATAACAATGGAATTCGTGATGGGTTTACCATGTACGTCTATGGATCATGATGCCATCTACTGATTATTGAACAACTCAATAAGTAATCCTAGTTTATACTTATCCTGGAGAAGATTTTATTAGAGAGATTATGAAGAATATATATGCATGAGATAGTTCGACTCTATGGTGTTTCATCAATGATCTTTTTAGATCGATATAATCGCTTCACATCCTAGTTGTGGAAGGGATTACTGGAGGCTTTTGGGACTCAGATATGCTTGAGCACAATGTTTCACTCATGGATAATTGATTAGACTGATCAGGTCATTCATGATCTAGAGAATATGTCGCAAGGCTTTCATATTTTTTTTTGGATGTAGTTTAGAGGATATCTTAACTATGGTGGAGTTATGTACAATAAAACTAACCCTCCACCATCAGTATGACACCATTAGAGGATTTGTACATGCAAACCTCTAGTTCACCACATTACTGGACTAACCTAGAAGAATCGGCACCCATGAGCCTGGAGTTGGTGCAGACAACTATAGATAAGGTTTAGGACATCTTGGAGTAGATGAAGACTGAACAGATATGTCATAAATCTTATACTGACAATCTTCTGAGGCCTTGGTAGTTTGAGGAGGGAGACTATATGTTACTTTAAGTCTCTCCACGACATAGTGTAAAAATATTTATCCAGGATATCAAGCTATATTCATGGTTCATGGGACCTTTTGTGATACATCGTAAAGTTAGCGAGGTGGCGTACTGCTTACCTGTACCCCCACAGTTGCACTGGGTGCATGATGTCTTCCACATGTCACATTTGAGGAGGTACGTGCATGATTCATCTCATGTGATTGACTGGGGTGCCTTTTTATAAGAACCTTAAGGTGTTCAAGGATCTACAGAAGGGGATCCTTTGTGTGTGTTTGATTCCACTGGTGCACAATCGATGGTGGCATGAGAAACTCTAGGGGACAACATGGGAGCGGAAGGATCACATTCATGATCAGGACCATAAATTTGTTGAGTATCACTTTTTTGGATTTCAAGAAATAAAGTACTAAGGTGGGATGAATTTAATTACCCATTTGTTTGAGAATTTATTTTTATTAATTATTTAGGAAAATTCTGAGACCAGGCGCTGAGACAACGTGCAATTCTAAGGCCCGGTGTGCCCGTAATGATTCGCTGAAAAATGTTATGTTTTTAGTAGCACATGCACACAAATTTTTGTAAATAGTAAAAAAAAATTTAAACATGTTCCTAGATCAGAAATATAAGTGAACTGTTGAGCTCAGAGAAGTGGATTTATACTAGGAAAGTCATAATGTTATTCGGCATAGGTCTTCAGTAGAAAACCTGAAAAGGGCGTAAGCGTAAATAAAATAAAAAAATAAAAAAAATTATTTTAAAATCCCAATAACTCATAAATAGTAACTTGGATTGGAAATATAAGACCACAAATAATTTTTTAAGGGGGTGTTTTCCATATGCGAGGCCTAACATCGGCCAGCGTGGGCTGACTGTAAAATATAGTGTTTGGATGTAAATGTCATTAAAATATTTTAATAAAAATTTATTCCTAACAAAATGACCCATTTTATTTTAATACATGTTGGTCAAAGGATTTAGGGTTATCATTATAACCCTATAATTTCTCTAAGGCAATGAGATAGATCTCTCTTGAAGAACGAAAGTGGATCATGGATTGACGATCAACGATCAATGAAGAAACTCATATTCGAAGGATCTTCACCCATGACAATGACGCGATGACCCTTCTTCATTAGCGATAAAATCCAATTTAGTTAGGGAATTTTATGATTTGATTTTTTTCTTTGTTTCTGAATTTTGTGATGAATGAGGACCAATCAATAAACATATTGGCCCACAGATCTATCTTTGTTGCGAGATGAGATTTACCTTTATATGGATTAAATGGTTGATCAATCATTGTGTTTATTAGTTGTTTATTTTTCATTAATCATTCTAACATGAAAGGATCATGGATGACAGGAAAAAGTCCAAGTTCTATACTTTGGGATTTCATGTGATTTGTCTCTTTTCCCCAACCTTCTATGTGTTCTTCAATCTTCAAAAAATTTGAACATAGGATCGTTGTGCCTTAGATCCATGGCATAACGATCCAAGACCATGGATCTGGCGCTATAATGACATCACAATGGTGAGATGGTGAAGTCACTGTGTGAATAACTGAGCATGCATGTTACACTAGCAAAAGACGGTGGTGCATGATGGCACCTAGAGCAGTGGCTCCGTTCAGGTCCATGTAGAGGGTGTGGAGTCCAACAAGTTGCTAATAGGGATGAGGTAGTAGTGGCCCAGCGGGGGGTTAGGCTTGGTGGAGTTAGTATGAAGGAGCCACTGGTAGGGAGGCCAGCTACAACTGTGAAATGCATTCCAAGTGAGATTACATCAAATGAATCCCATGATAGCACAAGCTATAGGTGGTGACCAAGGGCCATAGCAGGAGGCCATAACAGCGACAATTGGGATGTGAATCATAGTCGTTTTGAATAGAGTACCCCACAGTGATGTGGAATATGGGAATAAGAGGAGGATGATGGTCGGATGGATGAAATATAGTTTAGTACCACTTTGATTGGGGGAGCCGGCTAGCCACACTGTCGGTGACTTCATGGACTATAGGGATGCTTCTAGGGTGGGCCACATCTTGCAGAGCGAAGCCAGCCCACACAATGCAGGTCGGGCTGGAGAAATTTTCTGCTTTGGTGGCCTAGTGTAATGGGTCTAGTGGGCCAGTATGATGATATATTTTGGGCCAGGCCAATTGGGTTAGGCTTGTTCAAACCAGACCAGATGAGGGATTTTCACAAAAATTGTTATATATATCAAACAAGGTGTCTGATTGATGAATCTTATATAGAGTTGGGACTATTGCAATAGAAATATCCTTTTGATATGGATAGGGGTGTTTTTAGTTGGATAATAATTGGATTAGAGTGTAAACTTGGTCTTTTCTTATTAGGGCTTGATGTAGGATCACATTCCCATCCTTGAGGTTGACCCATATTCTGAAGTGAGTTTTCTCATCCCGGTTTCGATAGTTGACTCAGCGGGTTGGAGCATGTATTGCAACGATAGGCCCAATATGTCCTCACCTCTCTTCATGGTACCTTAGATAGGGTATTTTGAAAATGTGTGACCAATATTTACATGGGAACCTATCCCCTATCTAGGATGATATTTTCATTTGGGGAAGGGGTCCCCCCTAGTGTGTCCCGGTTGCGAAGGACCCCTATCTGTGTATGAAGATTAGATTCTTTCCATTCTATATGACTAGAACTAAAGAGTTTGTTTTTGGAAGTTTTAAGTGGTTTATGTTGAGCTTTGACTTGGTGACTACATTACTTGGGGTCTACATGACTTATCGACACTTCATGTGTTACCGACACTCCATGTGTTACCGACACACTATGTGTTACAGACACTATGTGTGTTACGGACACTCCGTGTGTCACCGACACTCTACGTGTTTTTGAAACTCGATTTCTTAAAGAGACTGAATGTCTCAGGGAAAATATTTAACTCTTTGAGACCCTAGTGTTATCTTGGGTACTTGTGGTAGATGTATTCTACATGATTTTATCATATTTCTCAAGGAGTGAGATCTCCTGGATTGAGTATGTTATCAATAGAACCATGTAACTAGAAATGGATGAGACCTTGCATCTTGAAATCCTTTATGAGTGTACCTGGATGTTCTTATTAAATTTTCTATAGAAATATACAAGTGTTTATCTGAAAATATTTTCATTGTGGTGTTTTCCCTTTGTGGTGTTTCTGCATGGTATCTTCTTCATGATGTTTCATCTCTAGAGTTTTACTTTTTGTTTTGGGGTGTAATATTGAGTATTATTTTACTCACCCCTACATGGAATTTTCCTTCATGTGTCATATCTTGTGTAGACCATCGATGTTTTGACGGAGTCTGTGGAGTACTAGGACCAGGTGGTTCTTAGAGAGAGACCAACCAATTGAAGTTTTCTCCTGTGACTTCAGACAATTTTTCATCTACATACCCTTAAGTTAGGGTTTTCTACGGACAAGTGTCATGACCTTGTGATTTAGACTCTTTCTTTTGAGTGGTACTATATTATGGCCCATGTTTACTTTACTACGCTTTTCTTTCCTACCATACTCTATAGCTGGGATATATTGGTATTCATGCATTTGTTAACTTAATATTTTTACTTTTTAGTATTTTTGTCTTGGAGACGTGCTCATGTGTATAGGTACTTAAAACAATGCCTCCCATTTGTGGTATATTCTTACATGGTGCTAGTCACTATCCCCTTTCCTATCGGAGGTGGGCATGGGGTAGTCACAACATGGGCCCCTCTAGGAAGGGTCACGATATTCACCTTGTTTTATAACTATGAATCATCCCTTTTCCTTCTTAATATTCTATTATATAGATGGTTATACCATCATTTAGGAAAGGTAGTATTTATTCCATGCCATTATGAATTTTTTCCATAGTTTTCATATCAATGAAGATAAGGTATTTTTCAATCTGTAACATGGATAGACTAGTACGTTCTTTCCCACTTAAAGAATTACCTACATTGATTTCCTTTATTAGATGATAGTGAAAATAGAAATCATAATATTTTATTAGCTCTAACCACATCCTTGGATGCATGTTAAGATCATTTTTTGTGAATATATACTTTAGACTCTTATGATTGGTATATATGTCACACTTTTCACCATAGAGGTAGTGTCGTTAGATCTTAAAGGAAAAAATCACAGGTATAATCTCTAGATCAAGTGTCAGGTAGTTCTACTTATGTATCTTCAAATACCATGTGGCGTAACAAATCACATTACCATTTTTTACGAGTATAAAATCCAATCATTTTTTGGATAATAAATGTATATCACGAAACATTCTCCACTTTTTGGTGTTGATAGTGCATGTGCACTGATAATCCTTTTCTTTAGCTCCTTGAGTCTTTCCTCACATTCTTCCATCCAGACATAATTTACCCCTTCCCTTGATAACTTAGTCAGTGGGCTTTAAATTTGTGAGAACATTACCACAAAACGTCGATAGTACCCAACTAAGACAAGGAAACTATGTATTTATATAACACTAGAGGGTCTATTCCATTACTCAAATTCATTTGTTTTTTAAGGGTCCATATAAATTCCATCACTTGTGTTCATGTGTCCCAATAATGTGACTTGTTGCATCCAAAAGTCACACATTATAAATTTGGTGTACAAATTATCCTTATTTAATTTTTTCAACACAATCCTTAGATATTATTAATGTTCCTCCTTGGTCTAGGAGTATATAATAATATCAGTGATAAACACTTCCAAAAATTTCTTGAGGTAATGTCTAGAGACTCTATTCAACAAATTCATGAATATTACAGTGGTATTATTAAGTCCAAAGGGAATAACCAAAAACTCACACTGCTTATAACTTGTACTGATTGAAGTATTATAAATATATTCCTTCTTCTCCTTTATCTGATGATATCAAGAACAGATATCCACCTTTGAGAAGTACAAAGATCCACACAACTGATAGAATAAACCATCAATCCTTGGATGATGATAATTTTTCTTTATGATGATCTTGTTGAGTTTTATGCAATAGACACAAAACCACATTGATCCATCCTTGTTCATGACAAAAATCATTAGTTAACCAAAAGGTGATGAACTAGGTCTTATAAACCCTTTTTCTAAATGCTTTGTAGCTGCTTCTTTAACTCAACTAGTTTGATAAGATCCATCCTATATGGACACTTTGAGATAAGAGGAGATACAACTATGTGTTCTATTGATAAATCTACATCATGATCTAAGGGATGATTGGGTAACTCTTAGGAAAATACATCATTACATTTCATCACATTGAGAATTTTCCTTTGGTCGATACCATCCTTTGAATAACCCATTTGAGTAAGGTATGATTATTTATATAGAATAAACACCCACACCGTTGAGGTATTTTCCAAAAGAGATTTAAGATCTTCCAAGAATTTATAGAGGATCATGTGGTGATTTGGAATATGAAAAGATATTTCCTTTTCCTAATAGTTGATATGTTCTCAATATAACGAGAGATAATCCATCCCTAATATAGCATCAAATTCCACCAAGTGATGTCCTATGAGATTTGTTGGAAGAATTTAATGAAATACACCAATAAAGGAGAAGATTCCAAAACATGGGTTGAAAATATTTCATCGATAAGTGTTTTTACAGATATCTCTACCTCAAGGTTTTGGGGATTCAATTCAACAATTCTAGGAAAATGTAGGATATAAATGATTTTGTAGAACTAGAATAAAATAACTCATTCTCCATTCATGAGTGAATACGAAGTGTACCTTGTGCGACTTAATTTTCTTCTTCCACTTCCAAAGTAGTGATGGAATAATACTTTCCATTCTCTATTAGATTTGGTGTCTATTGACATAGATTACCCTCAATGACTCATTGTTTAGTGCACTGGATTTCATAGTTCCCTTGATCTCTAGAGTTGTAGCATTGGACCATTAGTGGTTCCCCCCTTTCCTCCACCACATTTTTCCACTTCCTCATGTATTTTTGACATTCATGAGCATGGTTACCTTCTCATCCACACTTGAATCATTTCCCCATACATTTTATTTAGTTCCCATGATGATTTATCCCACATTTTTAACATGTGGGTGGTTGAGTTTTCTTTCACCCTCTCTCATTACATCCTCCAGCATGAAACACCATCTTTAGTTTCTTATCACTATTGATATGGGGACATTCTCCAAACTCCATATCATCTTTTAGAGAACATAAAAAAAAATATTCATAACACTCAAATTATCTAATTTCTAGATCCCATTTATGGTGTTATTTTAAACCACTAAATAATATATCAATTTTTCTATCATTATCGATAAAAAACCTCGATGTGTACCTTAAAAGCCTTGCAAAATTTACTTTCTAGGCCATTAAAAATTCTCCTTCATTTTTATTTACATATATGAATTGTCCATCCATATTTTTATAAAGTGTTCAAGGGAAATAATTATTATGAAATATTATAATAAAGTCTTCCCACTCCTTCTCTTCTATTTTATCCTTTAGATTGGTTTTCATAATCAAAACCCACCATTGATTGACCTCCCCATCTAGATAATAAATAGTGAGATTCACCATCTCTATTTAAGAATAGTGAATAATAGAAAAGAACATATATATTGAGTTGAACCACTATTATGCGGCTATTGGATTGAAAAATCTACTAAATATTGGTGGTAGTTTCCATATAAAACACTTAATAGTGAGTTATTCCCTCCTAGGTGGAGGTAGGAGTTCAAAATTATTGATGTTTTTGTTCATAACCTCAGACAAATGGGTAAGCATCTCTAGGAAATTTTGAACTCAACATCCAAAAGTATTGGTGATGTCATTCAAGCTATCTCTACATTTTCCAACACATTGGTTGTTGGCCTGATTTCACATGGTTCCCACAATTTTCTAAAATAGTAAAGGTTAGAACAAAACATAAGTCAATAAGTAATTAATAAAATATATATTACATTGTGTATATAATTATGACGACATATTTTTTGGCATCCCTATTTATAGAATTTTATAAAATAAAAATTCTTGTGTATATACTTATACTTAGTCTTATACTACAGTTTTTCACTAAGGTTCTCTAACCCTAATTCCCAGATTAACAAAACTATCCTTAATACCAAGTATAACAACCATGGATATTATTTTATATCTTATAAATTAATTTTAAAGACCAAAAACATAATATCATTAAAAAAAGAGGATACAAAGGTTTATCGTCTTGGGAAAATTAATAAAATACACAACATTGAGAAAATAAAACATGAACATTTATTACATTCCCTTTTCTCCAACTTCTTATTGGCCCTTGAATTGTTATTATTACATGTAATAACCAAAGTATATACATAAAAAAGGGGTGAGATAGAATCCCAGTAATAAGATATATAAGGGAATTAAATAGTATGAAATTGGGGGATAATAATAATTATCATCATTATATAGGTATATGATCATAATCATGAGATGAAGCATTAAAAAAAGGCTTGGAATGTGGACATACATAAAGATAAAAAATAATTTCCTAGTGGTTAATGGACACACATAGTTATGAACAAATATAGCATCATGTTCACACATATTTCACATTTCTCGTGAGATAAATCACATTACCCAATGCATTATAGCACTATATAATTCCGAGTGCACTCGCTACATACTAAAATTTACATTATCATGCACAATGCCTAGAATGAATACCAATCATGGGCACAAAATAACCCATGGAAAAGAGTGGTTTTCATTTAATAAATAATACATTCATAAACTTTGGGTTCCATAATGAATGAAGGAATTTCATTCTTGTTATAATAATCATCAACCTTGAGTAAATAAGAAACAATCTTGAGAAGTAAAAGGTGTGTTTTTTTGAAAGAAGAGCTCTTTTGGAAAACATTGTGTTTATTATAAATTCAATTATAAATCATGTATGTCCTATAAAATTTTAGATAATTATGAATAAAATATATTTATTGAATTTACATATTAAAAATTGGGTGAAAGAGGGATATCCTACAGAAATAGAGTTTGGTTTGATAATTCCCCTTACCTTATGTCTAAATTCATTCTACACATTAATATACTGTATAATCAAATTAGATTAATTAATTTACATTACATAACATTTTTTACGAATTTTACTCATTATGTTTTTATAAATATCATTTACTATCTTTTCGATGAGTTATATAGTTTAATTTCATCGTTCGAGAGTGTCCATTTTCATAGTTTTCACGATGATTTCACTTGTATACATGAATGAATGTTCATGTAAAATATGTATAAATATCTATAATTGTAATTATATTTTATCAATGATCATATAAAATATTAAAGGATCTTATAAATAATTTTTTTATATGTAGTGATGATGAATCATTAGTTAAAATTTAATGATGATCAATTTAGGT
Source organism: Viscum album (assembly GCA_963277665.1). Lineage (NCBI taxonomy): Eukaryota > Viridiplantae > Streptophyta > Magnoliopsida > Santalales > Viscaceae > Viscum > Viscum album. The sequence continues at coordinate 285,069,607 of OY728129.1, forward strand.
TAATTTTGGTGGGTTTTTGATCAGAATGAATTCATTTTATTTTAACATTTAGAATTATGTATAATTGTTACTTATAAAACATAAAAAAGAATTATAAAATAAAATTTATAATCTATTTTCAATCATTTAATGGTTTTATTAACATCTGTCAAGGCATTAAAGGAAAATTAAAGTGTGTCTCACATGATGTCGCTAAATTGACACATCACGAGTGATGATTTCATTTTTAGAATAAGTGACAGAGATATAGATAGAGTATTTAAATGATTGATATTCCATTAACATGATATCATAATAGTATTTAAAGCATACTAGAGTTACCAAGGAATTTGTATAAGATATTTTTCAGAGAATAAAATAAAATAAATTATATTGAAATGAAATTGAATGGAAAAGGAATAGGGTTTTACATATTGGATTTATCCTCCTTGAGAATATCCTTAGGGAAGGGTTTTGATATTTTTATGAGAATAATGGATCATTGATGTTGGGTAGGGAGTAGAAAAGAGTACTGGGTAGAATTTAGGCATGGCTAAAAGCTTGATAGGTTTGAGGAGAAGAGGGGTGAGGGTGGTATTTATAGTGTATGAGAGGTGTGTTTTTTAATATTATATTCAATATTTTATTATATTGGATCAATTAAAAGAATAGTTTGAGAATTATAACTAAATATATTAAAATAATGAATTTTATTTCTATATTTTGGGCTTACATAAGGCTTACATCATCTATGACTCCATAATTTTTGTATCTAGAATTTATTGTAAATTATCGTATTTTAAAATTCATCAAAAGTTCAAGTATTTTTGAAATTTTTCAAAACATTTACCTAAAAAATTTCAATGTATATAATTAAAAAATTAACTCTATTTAATTAAATTGATTTTATAAATATGATCAATTATATTTTTAATCCAAATATTCATTTATTGAAAAATATAGATTATAAAATTATAACTGATTTTAAAAGACTTTGAAAAATTACATAAGATCTCATAAAATTATATTTAAACCATAAGACATCAAAATATTAATTCCCGAACAAATTTTTTGAAAATTAATTTTCTATTAAATTATTAAAATAATCATAAAATCGAAATTAAATATTTATGACTTATAAAAATACCAACACTTAATTCATAATTTTTAAACTATTTCCTTATATTAATTTTAAATTATACCATAATATCATTTAACATATGCCTAAATTTTATTTATACATTCATGGGTGAGGATAATATTCATTTTCCTAGTTTAATATTCATAAGTGTGATATTAATATTCCTAAGTTCAAGTTAATATTTCATCGGTATTGGTTTCTTAACTTCTATTAATACTTCTTAATTCATTAATTAATCATTTATATTGTTTTTATGGTCTCTATGTAATTTTATGGGATTTTTAATATATGAAATTAATTTTGGAAGGTATAAATTCTATTGAGAAAATTTTGGGTTTTTACATTAAATGAGTGTAATTTCCTAGTGGATTAATCAACTCACTCCATTTAGGTATGTGCATGAGATGAATATCCTTAAATGAAAGTGTACAATAATGTGATTTTATAGTATTTCTTTGATAGTGGAAACAATTAACTAGTGAATAACATCAAGGGTGTTCAAATAAACATGATTAGTTGGTCATGGGACATGTAAATCACAATTTATGAATATTTTAGCCAACTGGGAATGGATTTTGTATGGGTATAAAAACCATTAATTATATTAGAAAACCAATGGTACAACCAACCAATGGACACTAGTGGGAGTAGGTTGGTAGTTACCACACTACATCGGGGGATAGTGAAATAAGTTTTGGTGTACCTTTACTTCATGAATAAAACATTATCAAGGGGTTATATTAGAGGCTTGTGGGGATACAATTATATTACCCATCAAATAATAGTGCAGTCCCTTCAGATCATTCATTCCCTACTACCAATGTTGCTATAAGATAGAACAATGATAGATGAATAAAGGTTATGAGATTCCAGGATAAATCCATTGAATCAAGGAATTGGTCAGTGTTGACTTAGATATCATAGATATAATCTAGGTTCATGTAGAATAGAATATCCACAAATGGTTTGATCATGCCAAATGATATATCAATGCACATTGAATACATTTTTGAGGTGGATAAATATAACATGAAACCCTTGATAACAAAATCACATTAAAGGAGGATATACGCAATGTGAAGTCCTTATGTCATGTAGTTTAACATAATATTTCAACGATATAGTTCCATATATTTGAGTAAAGTGCATCTCAATCACTCTAGTTAGTGTGAGTCACCTATTCCTTTAAGATCACACTATCTATGATCAATGTTAAAAATAAGATAAAATTTTGGAAATGATTGGACTTTAATATAGGGAATATCTGAGAAAATTTTAAACATATTGAATGCATGAATTACTAGAAAAACATGACTCTACTATATGAACATGGTTTAGAGTAATGAAAATTCATGCATCATCATGAAATAAGAGATCCAAACATCACTGTGTGTCCCATGATAAGAGAATAAATCCACACAAAGATCATATATATGGTCTCCATGAAAAATTGACTATTACACAAAGAAGGGGGAATTTAAATTTTCTACATAGTTCAATATCATATACAAAAAATTTAAAATGGAGAGGTTTCATAGGTTTAGAATAATGGAAAACCAATTTGAATAATGTCTTAGTTCCAAGATGGGGTGAGATAACATTGTCCTCATTTAGAGTTATCTGAGAAAACTCAACATGAACTCGTAATCCTATACAATATAATCATTATAAATAGATCACAATTATACATAAAATGGAAAATGGATCCCACAGAGTGACCACATTACTTGTTGATTAATATTACGCGACAAAGATGAAGGCTATATTCATTTTAAGGGCTTATAGCCTGAACCGATGTGTCACTAGGTTTAAGGTCATGAGAAAAATATCATGAGTATAATATTTAATATATTGTAATGAGGACTTTTGAATACGTAGTTTAAATTTATTATTTAAGTACTATAATTTAATATTGTTTAATTTAATTTGACTATGATGTGAACTATGTAGTTTAACATCTTACGGTAATGATGTGATGTTGTCAGCACTCGTCAAGAATGAAGATTTTTTTATAGCGAGTGTGGATCACATTAATGTCACTTGAGTCTTTATATTAACTAACACCATCAAGCCTTTATTTTCATTATTTTGAAGATAATATTTGAGGATGAGCCATGTCTTAATTGTATGCACAAAACATGATGATAATGGAAATAATTTGGACTGTCATTCATTGTAGCTTCCTTGGGTCACTTGATCCTCATGATCCTAAGATGTTTATACTTGGGTGAACATGTGAAGTATATATCCACATGCTCAAACAAAAATGAATGTTCCATGTTCACAATAGCACTTAGGGATGGATTTTCCAAACACAATGATACACTTGATGTTCTCTGCTCATAATTTTTACAGGGATATAGTGGATAATTGGTAATCAATGGGTCCAATATCCCCTCGTATATCATCTTATGAATCCATTCCCTAAATAAAATCACATATAAGTTGTGCGACCTAATATTGAATGTTTGGGTTTGTAATTGGAATATTCTCTAAAACTATATTCTTAGGAACCATTCTCATGAACCTTGTGATTTGAACCAAATTATACTCCATGATCAAGGTAAAATATCCAAGAACGTGCTATGGTTCAAAGGAATATGGAATTATTTACATATCTTTACATGACGAAAGTTAATGATGATTCTAATGTATGTCATCTATATGTCGATCAGAATGGGAATGTGGTTGAATTTGGTGTATTGTATGAAGGGACTTAATATCAATCAATTTTAGGGAGTATGTTGAGGCAACTAACTATGAATTTACACCATGAGAGGATAGAAAATTTTAAAAGTCCCCTTGTCTTGTGGGATGTGGTAAGATAGAATGATGTCTAGAATTCACTAGGTGAGGGGGATAAAATTTTAAAAAATTCCCCAACAACATGGTCTAGGTAACGTTTCTACATATAAGTCCTCTAAAATAGTAGGTCAACATTCCACCAAATAGAAACCATCTGGTAAGAATATTCATAAATATTTCATATAGATCAACATTTTTATTCCACAACTATGTGGTCTGTTACATAGAAAATATGGAATTTTCATCATAATTACGATATTAGATAAATTAATTTTTTATAAACATTCTATTCTTAAGGGAAGTATGGATGGGTGATTATGGGAATTCAATGGAACATATACGGATGATGTGAGTTTATTTAATGGACGGTGTGGTATCAAAAAGCTTATCTTTAATGATGATAAGTATATTGAATGAGAAAACCATATTGAATGAAACATAGGAAAAATAATATTCTTCAACAATAGAGTATCCCATTTGTTGTATTGGTTCCCATTTCCTCACTTTATCAATTGGTTCAAATTTAATTATTTAGTGGGATGGTTCCCATTAGCCCCTTTGATGATATGGAACCCATGACCATTCATCATTGTCATTAGGTAGAATGGATGAAATATAAGACACATGTTCTATGGAAATTTCTAATTTCATTTTACCCTAATAAATAATATTTTTTAGTATCTATTTGATAATTTTGTATTTCTGGATCATGTGACCCAGTAGAAGATACTAAGGCTCGTAATTTAGATTCTTATTCTATCTGGATTCATCAATCATCATGATTTATGGAATAATGATGTGGTTTTCATCTAACGTAATAATCAAGAACCTCGAATACTAATCATTGTATAAAGAGTAAATTTTATCCTTACTATATTAATTTGCACATCACCTCATCCTATTTGGAATGAGGAAGACAACTGTTACTTTTTTCCTTTTATTCCCTCTCCATGTTGGTGTTTATTGATAATCTATTTCTTTGGTTCTATAAATATCATTCTATATATTTTATGAAATAACAAAACAGTCTTAGAAACCACTATGGTAATTCAATGGAATTAGCATAGTTGACAAATCATTCTATAGGTTTTCCACTTATATATAATGTAACAATTCATTTGGAAGATGTATTTCCATGGAATATGTCATAACCTTCAATCATGTAATGAATCCATGAAATTATCATTATTTTTCAACATGTAATTAACAAATTCATAGATAACTATTATCCTCAATGTAGTGATTAATTTTAAGAGGAATTACCGAGGGATATGTTCACAACTTTTAGTAGTCTTAACAACATGGTTATGGTAACAAAAAAATTTGGGTCCTTCAGGGTCAATACAAATCTTTCAATATTTATAAAATCCTATTATTTTAGGGTTTGTAGTATTAGGCTGCATTGGGATGTGAAATAGAGGAGTTGCTTCTAATGATAACCCATTATGGAGAATGTTGATAAATTTTTGTTCTCAAATTTTGTAGGGGAAGGATTCTTATATATCTACTATGTAAATAGATTCCCCTATAGGTTTTATAGTTTACTTCAACCTTCAATAGAATCCATTCATTAAATGAGTTAATCCAGTATTCCTAATGATGTCCATTACTATGTTAACCTTGGATGAGTTTCTTGAACTGGTGGATAATGTCTTCTTAGTTGTTCTAACACTTGGTAATTAATTGTCACTAATTTAAAATATAGTAATTATTGTTATTTCAATTCAAAGTGATGGCTAGATTATTCCACTATCGGTTGAGAAACCCCATCTTGTTAAATAATTCCCGTTTAGAGAGGCATTGAATATTTAATATGATGAATGTACTCAAAGGATTTTCATCCCATAAGAAAATCAAAATTTATCTACTAAATCTCTTCTAGTATAGTAATGATTTTATCATTCTTAACTACTAATAAAATGGCTTCACCATGATCGACTATTTGTTGGATACTAAATTTAGCTACACCTTCTGACTTTTCACCAACACTAACCTACCATATGGGACTCTCTAAATATTCCACATATTTTTTATATTCTAAATTAGAATCATGTTTTCAATAATCGGTTTTTTCTAGTAATTATGAAATTAACTAATGATAAACATGTGATAGGAAGTATAGATTCCAATGGAAAATAATTTTAAATCAAGGTGAATTTCTACTCACTTGATGAAACTAAAGTTTACTAAACTATTTAAAATGATAAGAATTATCACATCCATGTGGGATTAGGTTTTACCTATGAATCTTCTATCACCAATTATAGATATGCTAAAACTCTATGCATCTGGATAGTCAACATATGGAATTAGTTCTAGACCACTTTTGAGATATGTTGATGGTCTACATGTTTGTTAGCAGTTGCAGGGATTCGGACCAAATCAGGAGTTTTACTCACTTACTTCCCATAGTGGGAACCCATTTTTGATTTCCCTACTCTGTATTAATTGAGAAGAAATATGTTTATTTATAGATTTATATAAAATTTGGTCCACATGTTGATGACATGAATCAATGTAGATTGGAGCCTTTCTAGAGAGATCAGGGGTGGTTGTTTTGATGTTGTGAGTTTATTCATATAAATTTTGAAGTTATGGGATGTGTGCATTTATACACTTAAGGTATAGGCACCAAATAAGGTTATATGTAAAAAATAGGCCATGTTGTCTTTAATGGCTGGTTGTCAGTAGAATGTCATGTGGGCATCTATCATTTGGAAAAATTCATACGTTTTTATATTGTATGGACTTATCCATTTTAGTGAAACTATTTCAAAAAGTTATTCACCATCTATATCTATAGGTTATGGGAAGATGATAGTATATGTTTATGCCATGATGCCCTAGTCTCAATGGTATTTAAAGAGTTTTTTTGGAGACATTCAATTTTTTTGTGTAGTGTTATGAGGTGTAACAGGGTTTTTAAATTTTTTTTATTAATATGTTAATTCCTTAGTGGACTTGTATTATCCATCTAGATTATAGGGAGTGTTAATTGTCATTAAAGATTAACACAAATATGAAACCCATTAGTCTATCGATAAATATAACAATTAATGGTTGATCAATTTATATTATTTTTTAATGTTCCATGTCATGTCACTTTCTTCGGTGTGAGAATATATTGATGTATGATTATGAAAGGCTTGAACATTTTAAATATTCACATTTGGTTCACTATTATTGTTTCTTACTGTTTTCATGACCAATATTGTTTTTACTCAATACAAAACTAATTTATAAAAGTTGGTGGTCATAAGGAAGTTACCAGCAACATTTTAGGAAATGAATTTGTTGAGAGGATGTGAGGTTAGTTTCACCACACTATTTTGAGTTGGATTATTTACTACATTAATAATCTTATATATAGTTATTATTTATTAATTAATCCTTCCAAAATCCTAGTGTGGGAATAATTACACCTATTATAATGATTTTTATAGAAACTATGTGGTCTCTTACTAGTTCATTATACTTTGGTTTATATTATACTATCTTGTATCTATCTAAATTATCACTATCTAGGGAGGTTTTTATTGTTTTAGAGTTGGGATGAAAACTTATAGAGGTGTCCTAAAAATCCTAAGAGAACATGAATCAAAATCCAAATAGTTCAATTTAATTCATAAGGGGAAAATAAAATTGGGTTTCAACCTCAATGACGTGTCTTACATATCTTGATAAGAACAAGAATCAGATCCCACATAGTTTAGTTACTTGGTTTGGGATAACACCAAAAGAGGGGGCCTATACTGGTGTCACTTTCATCATGTGGATGTCAAGATCATCACATATATCTATAACAATATGAGTTGTTATTAGTTTTATAAACAAACGACCATAGAATATTACTCACATCACATGTGGGCGAAACATTAGATTTTAAATGGTATTATGCAATCATACCACATTGAGGATATTCGTACTCTATAATAAGAGAAACAATAGAATATAATGTGGGGATTACACATGATATTCCAGGAGATTCTATACATGGTAGGTGGGTTGGGTGAATATATGATTTAGGGATTAAAAATAGAAGGATACCCATATTTAATAACCAATATGAATATATCAACTCAGGTAACATAAATGAATGGTCAAATCTTACACCTAAGGGTGGCCATATTTAGAATAATTCAAGTGAAGAATTTGAGTATGGACTCATGATTCATGATGAAGTGAAATGAAGGGCTCTATAATAATGGAATATGAAGGATTTACGGAGGAATATTCCTTGAAGGATTCATGAACATAGATTATTATCTCAAATGAAAGTGTATTTTTCATGAAAGGGTTCTCAAGTATGAGACCTGGGGGAATTGGTGTATAGCCCTTATGAGGGCTTAAGTGAATTTCATAACTCTAGTGAGTGATTAAGGAAGTTCATTATATATAGCGAGTGATTAGAAAAAGTTTATTATCCCTAGTGATAGATTAGGAAATATTTTTTAAACCTAATTCACCCTTCTATACATTTAAGAGAATGGGATTGCTTTACCCTATTAGAGAACTAGGTGAAGGGGCGGTTCCTCTCCTTGGTTATTTATAGTAGATGGTTAGGTGAAGTAATTTCTTGAAAATGATTAGGATCCCTAATGTCTCACCCTAATATAGGGAAAGGTATATACTAATATATTATCAAGACACAGGAAGATGAACACCCATTTGAAGGGACATGGGTGTATGGTCACACAAGTTAAGGGACCCTAGTGGATAGTCACCCTGGTGGTGGCTCACCTAGTTTGTGTCCCACCCAGGTGGTTGCTCACCAAGCTGGTAACTCAATAATAGGCAGGTAAATGGGATATCCTACCTCACAATGATCCATCCATGTATGTTTATTTACTCTAAAAATATGATATAAGGGAGTTTATTTATAGACTATGGAAATGACTGGGTGAGTGTTATCTTCTTGGGATAGGTGATACCAAAAAACTGACTAGGGTGAGGTAGCCTCAGATTCTAGGGGAGACCAGGGTGTGGTAGTCTAAGAAACTAGAGGTGACCAGGGTGAATGGGTCTGAGTGTAGTTATCTTATATTTCTTCCCAAAATTGTAGTTCCATATATTTTAATTGATAAGACCATTTAGGCTCTGTGACCAGTCAAAATAAAGAATTCAAAGTGAAATAAACCCCTAGATATAGTTTATACATCGTATATAGATGGTTTAAGATTCCAAAAATTCCCCTAAAGACCCTCAGAAATGGGGTTTTGTCTATGAAACCCTTTTTTGTTATAATTTGGTGAAATCCACATTCTACTCCCAAATGGGGTTCTATTCTCCATGTTTAAAAATGATGATACATTTTAGAGGAATCTCCATCCCTTGGTGTGTGAGAAGTCCTATGGAATATGTAAATACCATTACGATTCTCTTTTTATCTTGGATAACAGTTACTACATAAAATATAATTTTAATGTCTATGTGACTATCATATCATGAAATATATAGAAAAGTGTTGGGATTTATTTGTTTGATGCCACCACCAATACATTATAGGACTATAATGGACACAAATTCCATAAAATCAATTCATATTTATAGCATAGGATCATAATGAAATTTATAATTTATTTATAGAAAAACACATGAAAATAAAATTGGTTTTTAAATATATCCTCATCATAATCATAAACCAACCATCTAATTAATAAATGTGATATCTTTGGATAATTTAATATTTTAAAATAATTACAACCAATGGATATTTTCATAGTAAGAAATAAATTTAAAAGATCACTAGAACATTTCTTGAGGAAAATACAATTTCCATTTTAAAATAACTTATTTAAAATATAAACTTATCCAAAAGAGTAGGGAACACATTTTCATTATAAATAACAATGGAAAATTTTAAGGTAATATTCCATGAAAATAATATTCATGATTGATTTATAATTCATTCATGCGGAATTAATTAATACAAATATTAGGTTCAAATCATTGGAAAAAATTATATAATTAAGAAAATAACTAAATGTTTACTTTTCAAATTTGTTAATATAAATTCATGAATGGGTAAATATTATTTTTCTAATCCAATGGAAAATATCAGAAACATTTTTCAAACTATTTTAATGAAATTATGGACATGGAAGAAATAAATCTCGACTGAAGAGAGAAATAATTATAGTTTTAATTAAATACATTCTTTTAGACATTTGAGTACAATGAGATAAAAAAAGTAATGAAAAATAAAAATATTATGAAATATCATGAGGTAAATAAAATAAATAATATTTTAAATATATTTATTATACAATTTCATCATTAATAAATTTAATAATAAATAATCTAAATAAAAAAGTGAGACAACAACATAAATCCCTAACCACTTTGGTAACTTACTAATCATAACCACCATGAAAGAAATAACTTAAAAATAAACCTTAAATATCATTAATATAAAGATATTAGAGATATAATATATCAAATGGGGATTATTTATAATTCATGAATTAAAGAATTATGACATATCTCTCATAGAAACAAAAGTGATATGAGAAACCCTTATATCAAGTTTGACTTTCATCATAAAAAATTTTAATATATTTTATTATAAATATAAAATTATTAAAATTATATACAAGAAAAATATACATACATTTATTACCATAAATATTTTACTTATAATATCTTAACACCCACTCATTGAACATATTTCATTATCATCATCATTTTGGGTGTTAACTACTTATTTTTTCCTGTATGTTTTGGTTTGGCAGTTTTGGTCCTTCAACATTTATAATTATTTAATTGAATCTAGAATTTTAACCATGAAATAAAAAACCAAAATATTGATTTTATACATATTATTAACGAATAATATATAATTTGGTGGGTAAAAATGAACTACATAACTTCACGAAGACAATAGTCTATATGTATGCACGAGTGTGGTTTCCACTTTTCAATGGATGGAACAAAAAATGGTAAACAATTCAAAATTTCAAAAGAAATATTAATTTCATGAAATTAAAATATATTCAGTAAATTAATCATCATTTAAATCAATTTATATTGGTGATGGGAAATTAATCACCTTTCTTTTTGGTGGTGTGGTTTACATGTACAAACGATCTATACTTTCATTTCACATTTGACAAAAATGATGTCAACAATTTGTGTCACATAATAAAAATTAATTACTGGAATATTTATGATACATTATTCATTAGTTTTGGATGGATAAAATAGTTTTAGATAAATTATAATAAGATATAATCTTTAATGATTGGGGGAATATGAATACCACTTCTTTAAGAGTACTGTTTTAAAATAAAACTTAATCCTTATTAATATAGTCATAGGGGAATAAATGAAATCTCTAAGATTAAGTGAAAGAACATAAGAGGGTGTAAGTTTTTTAATTTCTAAGATAAAATTCTCAAAAAAATTATGTATGAGAGTATAGGTGGTTCCCGTTTATATGTGAGGGAAATGAAACACTTATAATTACTTAAAAGATTTAAATATAATAAATATCATAATGTTATGATGAACCAAGGCACCCCAAATTCAATTAAAATATTTTATTTGGTAGAAATAAACATAACCATTCAAATATGGATATGTTTTATAGACATTTTATGTCATATATCCATGTTAAACAACTTTAAACCAATTTTAACTATAACTATGATAGATTATCTTTTTACCCTGATAAAATAATTATATAAACAATAATAAAACACTCATCACAAAATTTGGACATGGAGATTAAAATTTATCCATCCACTTTATTAGATTAATTATCTACATGTGGCATAAATTAAATTCAATATATGGACACAAAACACATAATTTGTTTAATTAAAATAACCAATTTAAGGGAAAAACATTTTACATTGAAATCATGTAAAATTTTGGTATCCATATTTATTTTGTATTTAATAATAAAAGTGACATTTTTAAAATTTTTAAACAATATAAAATTTAATGTATCCTTCCATCCATGACATTAAATATAAATTCCCACAAATAATATTTAGTTTGAATAAAATATAACTTATATATTCAAAAGTAAAGAATGGGTTCCCCAAATTAAAATAACTTTTTAAAAATAATTATATTACTCAATAAAAAAATATTTGTCCAATTTAAAGGTTTTAAAATTTATTAATTCATTGATACATCATAATAATTTCAAAAAATTCACAGTATTAAAAAAATTATCATTTTCACTATTAACTCAAAATCATTCTTTTTAGAAAATTATCAAAAATAATATCGATGCCTTTTATGAAATTATTATTCTAAAAAATAAATTAGTTTATACTGCATTAATAAATTTCTTTTGAAAATTTTAGTTTATTTTTAGAAATATTGATAAACTAGATAATTTATGAAATTTTTATTCTAAAAAATAAATTAATATTTATATACACTATGTTTTACTTTATTAAATTAGAATAATATACAATAAATCACATCCCGGTGGACCAAATACTTTAGAAATATTGCTAAACTAGAAACATGTGTGAATCTCATATTAAATTTGGAAATATAAAAGTAAAACATAGTGTATGTAAATATTATAAATCCTTGAACTCGTTCAATGATTCATTCTTCATATCATGGGGAAAGGAAACAGAATAAAGGGTGAGCTCAAATGCTCGACATAGGTTATGTACAATAGAATCTATCATCAGAAAATATGGTACAGTAAATATGGAAAGGTAAATAACTGAAAACATATTCCATTTAATCAATAAATTGAGCTTATAGAATAATATGGTAGGAATAAATGATAATAAAATAATTCAACCAAACTAATCACATTTTCCTCAAAAATACACAGGAATATCATAATTATTCCAATAATCAAATGGATATCAATAACTAATCCCATAATGATGAAATTCATAATGTCATAAATCATAAACATACCATTAAGGCCCCTTGCATAGACATAACAAATATATGGGTAATTCCTTGATAAAATAATCAAACTAGATTGTCTCATGTGATCGACAAATTCATTGAGGGGCTATAACAGGCCCCACACATCACTTACAAAGTCTAGTGCATTCATCGTATGAAATTTGAGCGTAAAAATTCAATACATAATAGAAATTAACATTCATATTGAAAAAATAGTACATGAATTGTTAATATTGTCCCCAATAAAACTAATCATAAACCATATATTGAGAGAATAAATATGGTATCATTATAGAGTATCACTATTGGGGAATAATTAAAGTGAATGTTTTTTTCCATTTATAAATAGAAATTCCATAAAAAGATTATTAAATAGATAATAGAGGAAAAATCTTTTTTAAATTGAATATTTCATTGTAAAAATAAAATTTATCATAGTATTTGATAAAAGATTTTATTTAAAATGAACCATGGTAACTTATAAATTAAACCTCAAAGCAGTGACTGGTCATGATAGAGGGAAAATTATATTAATTACTTATATTCTAAAATAATAATTTATTTCACATTTTTTGAAAACATTTCAAAAGTACCATATTCAAAAAATAACAGGAAGATACAATTTAAACCATTTCTTAAATATTTAAATATGAAAAAAAATTTATATGATAAATAATTGGATTATGTTATAAAAATTATTTAAAACATTTTATGGATATTGTTGGTTTAAAAGAAAAATATTCCTGCACATGTAGAAAAAAAGTTTCTATTCCTTAAAAACGTGATTTTAGAATCTTCCGTTTCTAAAGAGTGAAAAATGAAATGAAAAAAAATATAATTTTTAGAAATAAATAGAGTATAATAAAAATAGATTGTGTTTATGATATAAAGATCAAATAATTTCCCCAATGGAGACATTCAAATGCTCAGGGAAGGGGAATTACAAAGATATTCAAAAACATGAAATCACACACACGTAGAAAGATAGGGAGACACAAACCTGACACCTCCAAAATACCCCATATTCCTCTTTTCTACTAATCTTGGCCTTGGGGAATTCCCCTAATAGAGGCTTGAATATAGATAATTTAGAATAATGATGAGATTGTGAAATAAAATCTTATTAATTTGTTATCATTTGAACTATAACCCCCTTGAAATAAATAAATTAAATTGAATCTTTAAATAATAATAATATAGTGGTCTTCTTGATATATAATATCAAATGGAAAATATATACTCCTCATAAAAATATATAGGCCCATAATACCAAATATGTCTGAATGGAGTGGAAATTGGGACAAAATCTATTACAAAGCTCGTACAACAAAAGTGATAATTAATAAATGAATTTATTATGTGTATAAAATGTAAATCCACATCAAATAAGTGGAAATATATCATAAAATAATCTAAATACATTACACATATAATCTTATAATATCAAATACAATGAAAAACTAGTATAAACTAATGAAAAGTAATTGAGTTATGAAACCAATTACCACTTAGTAACGTTGAAGTTAAAACACCTCGAATGAAATTTTATGAATTGAAACAAAAAATATCATTAAAGTATTAATGATAGAAAATTTAAAGTGGAATTATATACACCATATAATAAAATTGGAGAATAACATTTAAACATGTATCATTTAATATAAATTGATATGGAATCCCCTACCATTGTTCTGAATCATCATATAAGTTCATTATATTACATAATAATAAAATTATATAAATTATTTAAATTCTTAGGATCCTTTTTTATTATTAATCATTTTATTTAATTCTATGTTATTTTAAATTTTATATTCAATAATGTTAACATCAAATGTTTTGATGGTATTTAGTTCATATGTCTAAATTGACTTCAGTAGTCTTACTATAGTAAAAGTGTTCACTATTCCATCATCACCATAATAATAATCACAAACTTATTATATATTATATACATTACTTATACATTATAAACCATCTATGAAGAATGACAATGAAAAACTAAAATTGTTTCAATCTTAGAGACAACAAGCTATATGTACGCATGCGTATTGTTTTCTATTTTAAATGATCATTATTGAAATAAGGTAAGTGTTATTTTAGCATTAAAAATGATTAATATATCATAAATATAATTTTATTTCATTAAATATTCATATATATACCATCCACGTGATTTAGTAATGAAAAATGAATTACATTACTATATAGATGTGGTAATCCAAACGTACATAAGAGTGATGTTACAAATTTTAAATGAATGTAAATGTAAGAAATTTTAATATGTGTTATAATTAAATAATTATTAACATTTAATTAATATCATATATATATATATATATATCAATTTCATCATTAAAACATTCCATGAGTAGTAGTTATGGAAGACAAATTAAATCTGTTGGAAAACACTTTAGGTTTACACCAAAACCCCTTTCTATTTGGGTTTTCTAACCAAAAAACTAACTATAGGATGTAGGTAGTGATGTAAGGAATATATTTTGGAAGTTATGGGATAAGAAAAATGTTTCCTGAACTATAGAGCGGAGTAGAGATATGGTGGCCTTTTATAAGTGAGGGAGGGGACCCGCTTGGATATTTCATAAAAGGATACAAAATGGTATAGTCATTCCATAGATAAATGATTCCGAATGAAGATATATACAAATTTTTTATATTATAATTTTGAAATATATCTTTCCATATTGATTTTTACATTTTTAATAGGTAACAATCCCTTTATCATTAATTTGAAACCTCATTAAACCCTTTTAAACATTAATAAATGTAACAACATTCTTATATTGAAAGAGATATAATTTTAATTATAAGATAAAAATTGAATCATAAATGAAATTTATAGGATATTTTAGACTATTTATCATCCTAATTATCTTCTTTTATTATTTTTATGATTATAAAATATTTTAATAAAATTTTATTTAATATAAAATATCATTAATGACATTTTTGGAATTTTTAAATTAATTTCACTTATTATACATTATGATAATAATGTATTTAGAAAATAATCTATTTAAACATCAATAATACATAATTATTACCTACAAAATTATTATGGATGTATAAATTTTCCAAAATAGGTTTATTTTAATTTTTCTAAAATTAGCTACATTGAGTTTTCCACTATTTGCAAGAGCATTATGTCAACATTGTATAAGAATTTAAGTTAATTATATAATCACTAAAATTTTTAAAAAATTTAAATGATTTAAATAATTTAATTATGAAAAAATTGTATTTAATATTTTTTCAACCCTTCTTTCATCCCTATGTGAGCATATAAGAGATATTTAATAGAATGAGAGACACACAATCATTTTCTTAATTTAAACTTCAATATAGGTCACTTTCATAGAAATGTGTACCATAAAAAAATTAATATTAATTATAAGGTTATAATATTAAAAATAAATTCAACAAAAAAATATGAATAATGGTGGACTTATCACATATTATTAACCTAGGTTAACTGAATTTACCATTTAACAATGGTGAATTTTTTAAATTTTTTTAATGGTTGGGGTGGAAGACTCAATTTATTATTTAATGCAAAGACCTCTTTAGATTGGGTAGAGGGATACCCAGTACATATCACGAAGGCCCAATGCCATGTGGCCTGAATAAAAGGCTTGAAAGCCCATTTTTTTGGCCCAGAGGACCCCTTGGTGAACAGTACTGCTACAGTACCCACGCTACTATAGTAACTGCTACAGTACCGTTGTCGCTATAGTATCTACTACAACCTCTCTACTGCTATAGTGTTTCCATTACCATAGTTCCACTACTGCTACAGTACCTGGTACAACACTGCTACAATACCCAGAAATTCACCCCTGCCTGGATTTGATCCTGGGTCTTTTGGATGCCAAGCAAGAGCCTGTACCATTAGGGTACAAGCTCGTTCGCATGGTGGATTTTTTATATTGTTTTTATTATTCATTATGACCAAAATTTAAGTTCGAATAATTACCTTATATTAAATATTATGATTATAAATATTTAATCCATTTTATAAAATTCAATTCCTAGTAGTATCAAATTATAATTAAATAATCATCTCGAAAAATTTGTCAAAAAATGATTTTTTAAGAAATGTATTTTTCAAGAATAAGATTATCATATATTAACTCTATGACTTTTAATAATAATTATATTAATTTAAATTAATATATATAGATATATTATATAGAATTTTCATTTAAATAATTTCTCATTATGTGTTATTTTAGATTATTAAAATGGAGAAACATCATTAACTTAAAACAATTTTTATAAAATTGTGTTTTAATCCTAAGAATAAATTTATAACAAAGTATATTATAAAGACAATTAAAATATGTTTAATTAGACTAAATATAAGTTAACAGTACTTATTTTAGTTTTAAATCAAGTTCACATAATAACGGGATATTAATATTACTTAGTTTATTGAAAAGAAATGATAGTTTTTAAGAAAGTAGTGTTTTTCACTATTCACCAAAAAGTAACTATTTTCAGAAAAATCCAAAAATCCCATATTAATTTATTTATGAAATTATTTTTCATAAAATTATGTTCATTTTATACTAAAGAATGTCTATAATTAGTATAAATAAATTATATTCTTTTTAAAAAATTAATAAAACCTTTTTTATGAAAAATATATTTTTGAAGCATGTAAAGACATTACTAAAAATTGAGTCCTAATTTTAAAATATATTTTATTTTTAAAAAATATTTACCAATTTTTTTCAGAAATTTATTTATCCTATTAACTATTTTAATTATAATGTCTAGTTTACAACATTTATGTTTAAATTGTTTATTATGATTTGTTTACTATCAGTGTTTCTCAGCTTATACATTATTGACCATAATGTTCATTTTTAAAAATATCAAGGTGTAAGATTCTATACACCATAAATAAATTTAATCCTCAAAATTTTAACCTTTTATCCATAATTCAAGGGATTTAAATTTTAAAATTATGTTATTTAAAACCCTCACCATAAAAGGACCGAAAACATCCTCTTAAGAAAATAGAAAAGGAAATAAAAAGGTCATTTAGAATAATAAAAAACCATGTTTGAAAATAGGAGAACATTAATTAGATATGAAGATATGGACATGGAGGAGAAAAAAATTCCCATGGAGTAATAGAGTGTGATATAGAACATGTTTAGGAGAAATTTAAGGACCACAAATCCATATGTTTTTGATGGGTGAAAAGACCATCAATTCATCAGAAATTATTGTATTAGGATAAAAGTTTTGATTCAAGACCATTTTACTACAGTTAAGGAGTTACATTAACATCATGATTAAGAACATAATGATATATACATACTTTATATATTTCTATTTAATAAGTACAATTTCATCCTTTTTCTATGATTTGATCAATTTCCACTTCTTCTCTTACTCTAATAAATGAACATCTAATATGAATTTATTATTATTGAAACACTAAAATTTAATTTTAACATATTATAATATACCTAAAAAATAATAATATATTTCTTCTATCATTAAATATTGAAAAAAAATTAATTGGTAACCATATGTTACATAATAAAAAAATTGAAAACCTTTATATCAATAAATAATTAATTTTAGTTTAGCATTTACACCAAAGGATGAACATAAATTTTTACACAAATAAATAATCCTTTCTACGAATTAATATCAATAGCATAAATATGAAATATAGTTTTAACCTCAATGGTTTTCACATAAACCATTCATCTTATATCATCAAAAATGAAAAATCATTCTTCCTAAACAATAGTTTATATTAAATCTAAAACTACCTCAAATGTCTCTCGAAATATCATTAATAACATCAAAATCATAAAATTTAAAAAACTTTATCCAATAATATGTTTCCAAAATCATATTAATATTTATCCATAAAACTATTTAAGTAAAAAAGTTCATACGAATAAGGACATCATGTTGTCTAGTTGTATGTGTTACACCATTATCGCCCTTTAATTGGGGGTTAAAGCCCCATGACCATTCCAGATGCAACGAGTTGCTATCCGACATGTGGGTTGTGCTTTTTATAAACTATAATAAAATAATTAATTTCAAATTTCAAATAAATATTATTAAAATCCTCAAAATATCATTAATCATAAAATCAATTTTCAATCCCATGGCCATCTATACAATAATACATATGATCCCAAGGTTTAAGAACCTCTGATTACCTCATCATCAAAGATCATATTAACCCAAAAGATTATCAACCCTTTAAAATTATGTCCATAAAATAAAAATAATTATTCCTCAAATATACTTTTACTAATTCATACACCTAAACAATATGTTGTATTCCAATAAATATATCGAAAAATATTCATAATTTTATTAAATTCTCTTCACAAAAAATCTCAAATGGTGTATCTAGGCCTTCAAACTTATAATCATACTTAGATTTATTAACCTATAATAGTACCTAGAAATATTAAAATACCCTCATATGAATCATAAATTTTGTTTCTATAGTAAATTTCCTTAAATTCAATCATAGGTTTACGTTCCCTAATCTATTTTTTTCATAATTTATATCCAAAGGTTCTTATTAAAATTCCTATGATACCAAATACAATGGAACTGACCCTAGTATCCCAGAGATAGTGGTTAATTTATTTTATTGTCATAAAATACAAACTATATTTTCTCAAAGATCAAAATATTTTATTATTTTTGGTAAACTTCGTATATACTTGCATATCAAATTATATATGAAAACATAAAATAAAACTTAGTAATAGTAAATATTCATCATCATTGAACTCATTCAAAGAATGATTATTCAAACATTGGGGAAAGAAAAAAAATAATGGTTGATCTCAAATTCTTATTAAGTGTTACATACAATGGAATATATCTTGTGTAAATAAGGAAGAATCAATTTGGGAATGAAAAGAATTATATATAATGAAAAAATCGTGATAAAATAATGACACATATCTAATTACATTGTCTTAAAAATTATCCATATATTTCATCAATATTTAAATAATCACATGGATATAAATAAATAATCTCAAAATTATGTACTGAACAATGTTAGAAATCATAAAATTATCATTAAGGCCTCATTCCAAGACATCATTCATATATGGGTAAGGCCTCAACCAAATACCATAACTAGTTTGTGTCATTAAACCTATCAATACATTAAAGGATATAGAGGTTACCTCCCATAGATAACTAAGTACAATGACTTCATAATAAAAATGATAAGAATAAAAATTCAATATGTAATCAATATAAACATTAATATTAAAAAACTAGTATATGAGATTTTAATATTTCAGCCAATAAAAATGATCATAAAATATCTAAATAATTAATAATGATGGTATCATCATAGAATATCATCATTATAGAATAAATAAAATTATTGGTTTTTGTCGATGATAAATAGAATAACATATAAAGATCATTTTTTTAGGAAAATACACTTTTCACTTTTAAAATATATTTTGAAAACCAAAAATATAAAAAAATATTAGGAAAAATAATTTCTTGGAAAAAGAACCAAATAAAAATTTAAAGTAACAATAAATTCATTGAGTGTTCAAAATGGATATAAAATTGTATTCTTGTTGAAAATGATAAAATAAATAATCATTTTATCTTTTTAGTAAAATTTAAAAAGTACCATATTCTGAAAATGACTGAATGATTTTTTTTAAAGAATTTTATAAAAATTAAGACAAGGGTAAAAATAAATTTAATAATTTATTTTATAATATTGAAAGTACTTTTTAACACATTTTAATGAAAATATGGATATGGTAGAAAAATACCCCCGATAGAGTTGAAAAACAAGTCAACTTTAAATAAAAACAAAATTTCAATATCTTGAATACATATAGAGTTAAAAATAAAAGGAAAACATATAATTTAATGAAATAAATATAGGAGAAAAAAAATTAAATTTTGTTTAATATATAATGGTAAAATAATTCCCCCATGGGATACTTAAACATAAACCATCCTGAATAATGATGAGATTGTAGAATAAAGTTTTACAACTTTGCTAAATTTTGAACCGTAACCACATTGAAGGTAATAAAATAAAAATAATCAATAAATAAAATTAATATAATCATATTCATGATATTTTATAAAAAATATTCATGATATTTTATAAAAAATATTCATTAGATACACCTCATAAAAATAAATAGGTTCATAATACCCAATATGTCTTAATGGAGTAGAAATTGAGATGAAATCTTTCTCAAAGTTCATACCATTGAAGTCAGAGATAATTAATGAAATGGTTATGTGTATAAATTGTAAATACACATAAAATTAGGGTAAATAAAAAATAAAATAATGAAATTAAATTACACAAATTTTTATATAATACCAATTACAATGAAATTATAATATAACCCAATGAAAAGAATCTGTGTTACGAAACCCCTTACCACTTAGTAACATTGAAGTTAAATCCTCTTGAATGAAATAATTTAAAATTTAACATCATAGATCAAGAATTATGAAGAATTGATGATATAAAATTTAATGGATATATATATACTCACTATATAAAAAATAGTACATTACATTAAAATATGCCTCAATGAAAGGAAATTGAGAAGAAATTTCATACCTAAGGTATGAATCATCACATACGTTCTTTATCTTCATGAATAATAATATTATTTTATTTATTTATTTTTAAGAAATTTTTTTAAATTTATTATTCATTTTATTTTTAATACTATTTTATATTTCATTAAGTAACTATTTATGTTTACGTTAGACATTTTGTTCAGTTTATATATCCAAAATGACTTTCATAGTTTGACTGTGGTAAAAGATGTAAAATTTTCATTATCTCTCAAATAATAATAGTTACATAATTATAAATTTTATACATCAAATATATTTTTTAAACCAACCATGACTTGTGGTTTTGAAAAATGAACTATGTTATAATCATGGAGATGATAAGTCGTACATATGCATGAGTTACATTTTCATTTTTAATGATTAATATAAGTAGAGGTTAAGTGTTATTTTATATTTCCAAAATTTATAATTTTATCTTAAATATCGTATTATTTATTTATATATACTTATATATACCATCCATTATATTTGGTAATGAAAAATTAATCACATCACTTTACATATGTGGTAATCCACACACACACATGAGTGATGTTATCATTTTTAAATTCATGGAAAATTAAGAAATTATATTATAAGTTATATTTAGATAATTATAAATATTTAATCAATAATATATAATACATCATTAAAACCATTTATGCATGATGTTGATTCAAAATTAATTATGTCAGATTAGGAGGTGGTTGTCTTCATTACACACAAACAATGATTTCATTCCACATTTTATAGAAAAAGAGATGGATATAGGGAATGAAATTAATATAAAGTATCTAAATATATAATAAATTATTATTTTATTATATAATCATCACTGAATAATATTTTATGGATGTGGAAGAAGAAATAAGTCATAAATATTTTGTTAAGATTGATACCTCTTATTCGGAAAAAACTCTGTAGGTTTACACCAAAATCCTTAATAAGAGGGTTTAATAATAATAAAACACTTATAAAATGTGTGATATGAATTAAGTAAGGTATTTGGGTAGTTATTTTACAAAAAATTGGTTCTTGAAGTGTAGACATGAGAGGAGAGGACATGGAGTGTCCTTTTATAACTGATTGATGGGACCTATATTGGAATATCATAAAAGGATACAAAATGATAAAGTCATTGCTAATTAAAATGCTTCATAATGGACATATATTGTAATGAGGGATAATATAAGGTCAAAATATTTCTAGTTAATAGTCATTTAATTTTCAACAATACACTTATTTTTCTTTAACAGCCTTGGTAAACCCATTTTAACCTTAACTGTTGTGATAACTTTTTAAAACTGAAAGGGCTATAATATTAATTATTTGATACAAATTTGATCTTAAATTTAAAATATAAAAAATTTCATACTATTTATAATACTAATTATCCAATAGGATGTAATTTAAGTATTTATAAATAATTTAATGAAATATTATTTAACATAAAATGTCATTAATATCATTTTTGAGACTGTTTATTTTATTTTATTTTCATGATTGGAAATTAATAATGGATTTATAATTAAATACATTTTACTATCAATAATACATATTTATTTACTAAAAAAATATTTTGGAACCATAAATCATCCCAAAAAAAATTAATTTAATGTTTTCAAAACTATTTACATTGAGTTTCGACTCTTTTAAAAAGCATTGTGTCAGCATTGTATGATAATTTAAGATTACTATATAAATACTAAAAATTAAAAAAACATGAAATAATTTTATTATACCTAAAATAACATTTAATATTCATTAACCACTTATTTTTATCCCTGTCTGGGCATATAAGAGATATTTAAAGGAAATAGAGTGTCATTTCTTCTTTTTCATTGCTTAAATTATCATATAAGTCACATTCATGGAAAAATTTCCCATAAATAATTTAATCTAGTGACTAATATAATAATGATAAAAATAAATTCATCCAATAAGAATGAATACGTCAAATGGTGGCCTTATCACAGAGTTTTAACTATGGTTACCCGGTTTACTCATTTACCAGAGCAACAAATTTTTACTATTTTTACTGATTATTATTACAAAAAATTAAGTTTACATTATTACATATTATTGATTATTATGATTAAAAAATAGAATAAATTTTATAAAATTAAATTCAATGATGTTTTATAATTTATTTTATAAATGAATCCAAAATACGTGTCATAAAACTGGGTTTCAATAAATGTATTTTTCAAGCATAATATTATCTTCACTTATCTTTATGACATGTAACCAAAATTTTATGAATATAAATTAATATATGTTGATATTTAATATATAAATTTTATTTAAATAACTTCTCATTAGGTTTAATTTTAATTAATTTAAATGGATAAGAATTATACACATAAAATGAGTTTTCAAAAAATTCATTTTCATGTATAATAACAAACCTATTCCAAAATCCGATATAAAGAAAAATACTATGTAATTATTTATAATAAATATTAGTAAATAATAATTATTTTACTTCGAAATAAAATCATAATGATACTTCTAAAATACTTAATTTATTTAAAATAAATCAGGGTTTCACTAAAAACATTATATTTCACTTATCATTGAAAAATAACCCTTTCCAAAAAATCCAAAAATTTCACCATAAGTTGATTTTTACATGTTTATTCCATAAATTAAGTTCAATTTGTTATATAAAATTAATAAAATTTTATAAATTAATTATATTAATTTTAAAAAAAGAAATAAAAAATTTGTTGAAAAAAATATATTTTTAAATCTTTTAAATACATTACAAAAAATTGAATCCTCACATACCAAAATATTTTTTTCATATAAATTATTTATACATAATGTTTAAAAAGTTGTTATTTTTATTCATACTATCAATTTTAATAGATATGTTATAATAGTCACAATTAAATTCTATATTGTGGTTTTTTTAGCCTTGGTGTTGAATTTTTATTCAATATCGAACATAATGTTCTTATTTTAAAATCATAAGGTCCTATATTAATCTTAAAATTTTCACAAAAAATTCAATAAATACTATTTTGAAGAAAATATATGTTTAGAGAATAAATTTACTTTATTCTATTTCCTTAAATAATTACCATAATGAAATGATTGTTAATATATGTGATGAAAAATATATTTTCTTGAAAATTTATTAAAATCATTCCTTAACAGTGATTACTTTAATTTATTAAGATGAAGTCACAATGCATGCACCTAAATATTTTTTTAGAAAAATATCCCATTTAAATTTTAAATGATTTTATATTATTTTCTCTCCAATGAATTCATTTCCTAATTGTGTAGATAATAAATTTTATAATTTAGTTAGTCCTATTAATAACCACCAATACCATAACATAGAGATAACAATAATAGTAAATAATAGCAATTAAATAGTATATCATTGTTCATTGAATAATTTTATTTGTTGTAAATACATATATCAAATAAATTAATTTTATTTAAATAAAAATATATCATAAAATTTATGATTGTTACATTCTTCCTACATGAAAATGAATTTTGATAGTGAAATTTCATCACCTTAACACAATCAAATGATGATACTTTTTCTTCATCACAACCTCGAGTTCCCATGTAGCTTCCTAAAATTTAGGATTCCTACAAAGAACATTAACTAGGTAAGTAGTTCTATTCGGTAGAACATTATTTCTCTATTATATGATTTATAATGGTTTTTCATCACTATAAATATCATGAAACAATGGTATGACCTCTATGTTCGGTACTCGTAAAGGATCAGGTGTGTACTTCCTTAGGAGAGATACATGGAACATATCATGAACTTAATAAAGATATAGTGAGACCATGAGATAAGAAAATATCTCGATAAAATATAAAATTTAAACAAGAAAGATATATCTAGTACTCATATTTTCCTTATTTCCAAATATTATAACCTCTTTCCAGGGTTATATTCATAGGAAATATTTTTCACCAATATAAAACTTCCGATATTATTGATGATCATCATTAGATCATTTTTTTCACCTCTGAGCTGCACTGATAAATTTTTAAATGGTTGTAAATTTCTATATAAAATCCTTTACGAGCACTAGAACCAATAGCTTTTTTTCTATAAATTTACCCCAACACATTGGAGTTCATTAATTCTAGACAAAGAGGGCATCATTAAGATCCATCTAAATTATCAAGTGATTTTTATTTTTGCAAGATAATTCCACCAATGGAAGGTGTTATTACCAACCACCATGGAAATTTGTAGAACATGATCTTAGAATTTATTATAACGTTTTAATTATCCTTTTATACTGACCATCTATCTAAGGGTGACAACTAGTTCTAAAACACAACTCTGAATCAAGATCTTTTAGAATAATTCACCAAACCATTAATGTATGCCTCAAATGTACATCAAATATAATAGAATATTCTACCCAATATAATTTTATCAATTACTTATTAGATATCCAGTAAAACTGATCAATAAATAAATCTTATTTAATGTTAATAAAATGTAATGATTTTATACGATGATCAACCACAACACAAATAAAATTATTCCCTTTTGATGCTTTGAAGAGTCTTATAACAAATCCATGCTGAAATTTTGGAAATTCAATACTAGTATGGGTAATATTTTTGACATAACTATAACCATATTAACCTATACCTATGTTTTTGTCCCACCAAGAACCAAAATACATATTTAGAAACATCCCCTTTCATGTTATCTTACTAGAAATATACTTTAATATCACCATTCAAAATCATACATATCGGATAAATAGTGAATGATAAAATATAAGCTTTATCCAAAATACCCTTCTTCATGTATTTTATTTTATAGAAATATACTCTTTTCTTTAACCTTAACATTCAATCAAAACCAATGTTGAACTCATGAAATTTTCACACGTTCATTTATAGAACTACATCTTCCATTTATGATTCTTTATTCATCACATGGATAGATGGTTGAACACTAAATTAAGAGAAATAACATTTTTCCCATCATATAAATATTTTTACGTCTCTGATTTAAAAATAAAAATATAATGGATCTTTATTTATCCTCATTATGATAATATAACATGACATTTTTAACTCACAACATCTTCCACCTTGTTCACAATCCCATGGTAGTAATGTATTGAGTATGCATAATATTTTGCTAACTTAAACTATATTATCTGATGCATATTATACTATTTTTAGTTTAATATAATAATTAAAATTTTATGATAGGTATATATATCATGCCCTTCCCTATAATGAAAATTCATTCATATATTCAATGAAAAAATTACCTCATTTAACTCTAAGACATGTTTCAAATAATTTTCCCATGGATTTTCAATTAGAGATAGAAATTTTATATCCGTGTATCATTATTCATGATAATTTATCCCAATACCTTATTATATGCATAACTATTGTTTACAAACCCTTATAAAATAAAGGCTTGTGTGAGTATTGTTTTTTGGAATAATATTATTTTTAGATCCTTGAAAACTTCCTAAAATTCAACTATCCAATGGAACATAAAACACTTATCTATTAAACTTGTCAATGGTTTATAGAACCATGAGAAATTCTCAATAAATAATAAATAATACCCATTTAATCACTGAAAACTAATAATCTCATTAATAGTGGGTATTCTTATCCATTTCTCAATAACTTTTATCTTTGAATGATCTACTGATATACCATTACATGATATTATATGACCCATGAATGAAACTATACTTTAACTAAATTCAAAATTACATAATTTAGTATATATATTATACTAAATAAGGGTATTCAACAAAATCCTCAAATTTCCTACATGATCTTACTTTCTCTCTAAATAAATTGGAATATAATCTATACATACCACCACAAAATGATCTAGGTAATCACTAAAACAATATTAATTAAATTGATGAAGATAGAAGAGTCCTTAGTTAATAAAAATGAAACCACTATAAAGTCATAGTTTATATACCTCATATAGAATGTTGTATTAGGTATGTATTACCTTTTCACCCTTAATTTATAATATCCCAAAAAAGGTTAACATTTTAAAAGTATTGATATCCTCATAGTTGATAAAAAATGATCAATATATGGTAAATGAAAATTACTCTTGATTGTGATGTTGTTAAGTTCATGATAATCAATGAAGAGTAACATTGATCAATCTTTCTTCACAACCAAAAGAATATGTTCACCCCATAGTGAATCATTTAGTCAACTTAATTCCTTATCAATATTCTTCGTGAGTTTATTCTTCAATTTTTATAAATCTATCGAGTTCATTCTATACGGATGCTTTGAAATAGGTATAACACTAAGTAAGAGATCCATTGAAAACTCAACTTCATGATTTTTAGTAAGAGTATGAAACTAATACAGAAATACACTAAAAGACCCCTATAAAATAGTCATATATTCAATTTCTTGTTTCTCACAAATAATATATGATAAATAATAAATATGACTAAAAATATGGACCCATAAAATGGATGTAATTTCAATTAGAATATTGTATTCATCGTCATATTGATAAATGAAAACAAGTTCATTAAAGATATGAAATATTAATTCCCATTCTCAAAATATGATTTCACATATTTATGAATAGATTTGATCCATGCCTAAAATAACATCCAATTCAACTAGATTGAGAATTATAATATTTATAAGAAGGATATTTCTACAAACATCAATAGTCTAAGAATCATAGACATGAAATTTGATAATCTGGAAATTAAATGGTTTCACTTATAATTCAGCATCTAATTATTGGGTTTTTAATGTGATACCCTTTGAAAATTCACCAGATATAAAAAGTGGATTTAACCATAATCAAATAAGACAATAAAAATTATATGGTGGATGATATGTGTACAATTAACCAATTCATTCCAATAAAAACATAAAAAATAGTGATCAAATGAGAGTTTCCTTTTACTCTAGTATTAAGTGGTCAAGGATGTTGATCATTTTCACTAACCCTAAAATTCATGATCTGGTTAGAATAATTTCGATATTTCATGCTTTTGAAACATTGGAGTGTAGGTGGTATATTTTATTGAGCGTTATCTACATTCACATCATTAGTTTACCTCTTATAATCACATCTAAATTAAATATCAAGATGATATTTATCTCCATACACAATAAATTTACTAGTACCCATATGAAAATTTTATTTGTTTCTCCTTCCATAATTTTTACATAAATGGGGACTTGGCTTATCCTCTCCCATATTTGTTTTATTATAATTTTCTTTCAATAACATATTTATTTTCTCATAAAAACCATGTTATTTATTAGTGAATTCAATCTCCATTTATACATTGATAACACAAAAAAA
The DNA here is from genome assembly GCA_963277665.1 of Viscum album. Lineage (NCBI taxonomy): Eukaryota > Viridiplantae > Streptophyta > Magnoliopsida > Santalales > Viscaceae > Viscum > Viscum album. The sequence goes on from OY728129.1 coordinate 285,098,403, forward strand.
AAACAATTTTTTCATATATTCTGATGTCTCTTATGGTTAAGACTCTTTATAGTCATGGTTTTAAGCTAATAATTAATTGATAAATCTTACATTAAGTTTCAATGAAAATACAAAAATCATTCCTTGAATGTATTGTAAAATTTTCTCATTAGTACTAATGGATTCATCATCTTTCTGCTTTATCATTTGGAATTCATTCTCTAATTCATTTTCAAGAATACGATAGAACTAATTATTAAAAATAATCTCCTAAAATCTCTCCCCATTGGGAAATAATTTATTTTGGTTGTCTCATGATATTTATAAGAGTCAACCATTCAACTAATTCTCATTTAAAATGTTAAAAACTGAAATTAATTTTTTCTCATTTAGTATAAAAAGAAAAATATCTACTTATTGGTATTAATCAACTACTAAGAAAATATTGGATCATAAAACCAACTATAATAAGGTTTAAATTTCTTTATAAATAACCCAATGGTAAATTGGTCTATCATTTTCTCATTTGTAAGATCAGCATGATTCATATCTTGAGAGTGTTTTATAAGAATATCAATAAGATTATACCTTAAATCTAATATAAAAATGTTGTTTCTTAGGTGGATTATCATTTCAATGTTCATAACATTATAGATAAACATGGTTTCTCATAGTTACACACACTAAATAAAACTAAAAATATAGTGTGAGCGTCAATAATCATCGTGGTAAATCATGAAATCATAAATATAATTAATAGGATATATAAATCATGAAATATAGTTTTCAATATATGGAACCTTGGGTTTAACCTATGTAATATATGGTCAATATATATTTATATCAATCATAATTAATCATAAATAAAATTTGTATTAATCTTAGAATAACCCCCTAGAGTCTCCATCCAGGAGTACAGTTATGGGCCCACTCATTGTGCACTGGTGGAGACCTAGTGAACACACAATACACCCTATTCATAGTTTTTACCCATAGATGAATGTTTTCTAATGATACAAAAATTTTCTATATCTAGACAATGATTTATTTTCATGGAAAAACATAATTTATAATTTACTAAAAAATCATGAAATTATCATATGCATAGACATATCCTCATGATTTTAAGCAATTGTTTCTAACACTAATCTACAAAAAAAATTATAATACCATATTAAGTGGCCCAAACATTACATAAATAAATATTACGTCAGTTCGGATTAATATTAAATACATAACATAACCATACATCCACCAAAACTATGAAGTTTTATTGTCTTTAAATATTTGATACATAATCATATTATTTCATTAATGTTCTTCAAAGTCTCTCATAATGTTCTTCACTCATTATACACTTCTCAAGCATAACATACCTAAAACCACACTTTATAACCTCATGAAAGTAAATATTTTAATAAGAAAACTCAGATTTATGTTATGGGTAAATATGGGAGTTATCATTCAATGACCATATATAATCATCTCATAAGAATAGTGTTAGGATAACATGATTTTTACATTTTGATTTCATCCCCAAATAATAATACCTCATAATCATGATTAATAGATCATAAGATCATAATTTATAAAACCTATAAGAATTAATTATCATGATCCAAGAGATTATATCATAAGAATTACTCCATATCAATGATAGTGGCATAAAATGTGTTGAGTAATCATATGAATAGAAGTATTATGTAAATACTAAGATCCAAGACATTCATTACATTTTGTTCTTAGGATAACAATTGGGTTATCTTCTAAAAGATTATGATTTACTCCCCTATACCATATTTCAAGACTGAGATAACCTCTTATGTACCCTCTTTGGGTAATGGGATAACCTCTCATTTACCCTTTGAAATTATAAAAATTAATTAATTAAAAATTCATTATAGTCCTATAATGGTCCTACCCATCACATAACTCGTTCATATATAATCCACAATATCATGAAAACATTAAACATTTCATCATAACCTAACCTATAAAAAATAAATAAGGTTCCACTATTATCTCATCATCATAACAAAAAACCAAATATATATTGAACCAATGTGATATCATTGGATTATATTCCTAATGAATCTTAGGTAACATAAATAGATGTTATAATAAATGAAAACACCTTAAAAATACTAATTAAACATTTATTTTCGAAAATATGGTTTGTATTTAAAAATAAATTATTTTAAATATTAAAAATATGGAAATTTTATAGAAAATTTTAATTTTAAATAACAATAGATACATGTAAAGAAATAATTAATGAAAATACTAGTCATTTTAGTTGGAAAATTAATTTCTATGGTGTACTCTAAATTTTTTTTTCATTTAAACCATTGGTAAATAGTACCTCATTCCAAAAAATAAATGAATATTCCACTTAAATTTTTAATAAAAATAAAAAAATTTAAAAAAGACATTAATATGTTTTTAGAGAATAATTAATACATTGTTAAAATAATTTAATATAAAATATAGACATGGAAGAAAATACTCCACATTGAAGATAGAAATAAAGTCATATTTCCATGACAATATTCATTTTTTACTTTTTAGTAGTTACAGAGATAAACATAAACTAAAAATTTGTAATACTCAGAAATAAATAAAGGAACATAAAATACATAATATTTTTGAGAGATATATCATATAGTTTTATCAACAAATTTTTCTAAGCATAAATATTCCAAGTAAAAAAGTGAGATTGTAACGTTAGACCCTTATAACATTGGTAACATTTAAATCATAACCTACATGAGTTAAATTACATAAAATAAAACATTGAATACCATGAATATAAATATATCCATGATAAAACATATCAAATAAATAGTATAGACACCACATGAGAGAAACAAGTGGTGAATATAACATATATTAAATAAAATAAAATGTGATAAGATATACCCTTACATCTTATCTACCATTCTCCATAATGGATTTTTATATATAGTATAATTTTTTTTATATTTTTATAATTATTTACTAGAAAAATATTCCTAATTTAATACCATATAAGGTTTAATTATTAAATCTTATTATTCATTAATTTACAATTTTTCATTATCATCACCATTTTGGTTTTTAACTGATTCATTTTTCATATATATTTTTTTAATAGATTTAATCCTTTCACTTTGAACATGGTTTACCTAAATACATAATGTTAATCATGATATAAGTATAATAAATATTCATTATTTTCATATTTATAACCAATCATATAAATCATGGACGAGAAATGAAATACAACCCTTCGTGGAGAAAACAATCTGCACATACACACATGTAATGTTTCCACTTTTTAATGGATTAATCAAAATTTTAATAATAATACACCTTTATAAAAAATAATGTCAGAAAAATTATTTATATTGAGTAAATATATAATTATAATAACAAATGTGAATCGATTATAGGAAATTAATCACATCCCTATATGGAGGTGGTATTTCGCACTTACACATCAGAAATACTTTTATTTCCCATTTGATAGAAATAATATTGAAAATAGTTTCCCCATTATCAATATAACATCTTAGTATATTTATGATACTATATTGATTATTATATTATTGATACAATATATTTAAATGAGGTAGTATAACATATAAACTTTGAAAGAGTTGGGTTTGATGATTACCTCTTCCCTGGGGGGGCTCCATTGGTTTACACCAAAATCCTTCATAAGATTGTCTTAGGGGAATACCATAAGATCGAGGGTAAAGGTAAGGAATGTAATATGGTATTAATGAATGTTTTGGATGATATATAAGGCAAAAATTTTGTGAATAAATGAGGATATTGGTTCTCTTTAGTAATTGATTGAAAGGAAACCATTTGAATTACATTGAAATTTTAATATAATATATATCATATTTATAAAAATTTCCCCAAGGAACTGAAAAATTGAAGAAAATATTTTGTAGGGTACAAATAAAATCAAATAATCAAAATTATACTAGTTTTTTAGTCTTTTTATCCTAAACCCATGGCTAAAAAAATTACACATATTTTACCCTTAACCGTGAAAACTTATATTTTCACCATGATAACATATTTATATGAACAAAAAGAAAAGGAAAATCCAAAAAATTGGCCATTATGATTTCAAATATTGATTCGATTTTATAAAATTAAATTTCATTTTTTTCTAAAATTACTTTTAATATATCAAAAAAATTAAATGAAAATCAATTTCTAATAAAACAACCTATTAAAGAGTAAAAAACATTTTCCATTTAAATAATTCAAAAAAATTTGTTTGCGGGAATTTTTTTCATAACTTTATAAAAAACAATGTTTTCATTCTTTTAGATTTAGTTGAAAACTTATTCCACAATCTAACGAAACAATTAAATTTAAAGACCCAAAAATACTTTTTAATTCGAATAAAATATAACTTATGTTCACAACATAGAATAATTGGTTCAAAAATATAAAATATTGTTTTAAAAGATTTATTTTAATCCATAAAATATATTTTTTTAATCCAATATTTTTAAAATTTATTAAATCATTCTTAAATCATAATAATTTCATTCTATCTAAAAAATATGTATTTTCACTATTCCCTCAAATATCAATATTTTTGGAAAATTAAAAAAAAACTAATCATCATAAGGATATTATGAAATTATTATTTATAAAATGATTTGAATTTTTTCAAATAAAAATCATAAAATTGGATGAAAAATTAATTATGATATTCTTTCACAGATTAAAATTTAAACCATTTTGAAGAAAATATATCATTGAATCATAAAATAACATTATTATTATTCATTTTATAATAAAAAAATTAAATTAAGTTTACTATATTTTATTGAAAATATTTTCCATAAATTTCATTAAAATAATTCATTAATATTGATTAATTTAATTTTTTAATGATATAGACACAATACTTGCATAACTATTGTTTATTAAAAAGACATATCTTTTAGAAATAAATTTCTTTTATTTTCTAATATAACCAAATGATAACCAATTAATCAATTTTATAAATATTTAACAATTACTTTTTATGATTTAATTTATCTTATTCAGACCGTCAAATCCCATGGCTAAGTTATAACTCTGACATTAAATAATAACAATTCAATATCATATCACGATTCATTTAAACATTATGTTTCATGAAAATAAAGCAATCAAAAAATTTATATTGATTTCAAGAAAAATATATCATAAAAAATTTAGGTTTATTAATTACTCATTATTTGAATTAGAAGGTTTATATAAGAATTTCTATGATGAGGATTGAAAATGATCCAATACTTTTGGATCTTCAAAAGATAGACTTTGATGTCACGAGGGATAGGGGAAATCCTATGAAAATGAAATAAATAGTTAACCATCCATAAATGTAATGATTAAATAATAACAATATGATAATGTGGATAATTAAAATAATATGATGAATTTTTAGGAGTCCAACCTTGACCATGATGGAATAATAATATTGACTAACCAGATATGTGCCTCTTCAATACTAGAATTGAAGAAAGATATATTGTATAAAGCATATATATCATCATTATATATTTTTCCCTAATGGAAAAGATGTATATAAAAAAGAAAATAGAATTTATATATGGGAAATGTGTAAAGGGAAAGCTCATAATTTTTATCTCGATGCTGGTTATGTCAGCAAGTTAAAGATAAATTCCATAATTCTAAAGAAAATATGAAACTATTACCTGTATGTATAAGTAAATAGGAAATCTTATTAAGGGATTTGTTTTATATGACTCCCAAAAATGTCTAAAATCTATAACTCCATTTTAATTATAGTGGATTTCCTTAAAAATTAGTATATTTCATTTCTATCAAATATTATTTCTTCCATGACGAATATTCCATGATATACATTAAATATGTGGTATGGTTTCATAGAGTAAATATATCAACTTTATTTATTATATATATGGTTAAAATAAATGTTATGAAGAATTATGTAATAAGAATTAAATTTGGTGTTAATTTTGGCATTGTATATTGTCTCCAAATAGATTTCCAATCTAAGATTACCATTCAAAATCTAAGTGATATGCTGATATATTTCTCTATATATTTAAAAGGATGTTAGGATGAACATGTACCTATATAAAATTTTCGTGCAAAAAAAAATATTAACAAACATTTTAGATAGATCCTTATGAAGACCTTTATACAAATAAGTGATGATCTCAAAACATTTGGGATGAATTCAAATGGAAAAAGATATTACAACATGAGTAAGCTAAGGAAATAATAGATAATATTATATCCATTTAACTAAACATTATAGATTATTAAATTCAACCAAAATATGGTGAGTAAAATTTAAAGAGGGATCTAGAATTCAATTTTGGTTGTATGATATTCTTAAAAATATACATTTGAAAAAAATGCATGTGATTCATAAATAATTATAATATAAGTCAAAGATATGTTAATCAGTATGATACTCTTGGTCGTATTGGTATAATATTATATCTATTTGAACGTTTAAAAACACCTCTCAAGTTCTAGATACATTCTATGTATATATTCTGTGAAAGTACATACCAAATCCATTGCAAGAAAAAACTTCATAGGTTTTACAATGAATCATGATTTTCATACAAAGAACAACCAATAAAGATTCTGGAACAGAGAGATAATGTTTTGTAGAATAGCACTGCTCAGAAATCAATGTTTTGTGGAGAGACCATTATTTTTAGGAAGCTATATGCAAACCCAAAGATGTAATAAGGTATAAAAATCTTCTTTTTATCAATTTAATATAAATTTGAGTGTAGAATTATTAATAGTGGAAGAATATAACACCCCAAGATATTTTAGTATATTTCTCTTAATGATATTCATCGTATTGGATAGCATGTGGTTCATGAAACTCCGAACATAAGTGAATAAAAATTTATATGAAAAAATGAAATATATTTCAAGAATGTTGAATGAAACATAAATAATAAATTCAATTAATTAATTATATGTATTAATATTCTAATTATTTTTTGTTAAATATAAATGTATTTATTAGAAATCATATTTCAATATATATATTTATTTATTTTAAAATTTATTTAATATTATTTAGAGTATTATAATTATGTAAGTGTATTTTTATAAAGTAATAAAAATTAATAATAATTTATATATTTATTATAAAATGGTTATAAAATTATGAGAAATTCATTCAAAGGTAAAAGTAGTTTTTTTGGAAAACTCGATTTTTATGTAAGAATGTGTTTTTATTTGAATATATAAAATTATTAACTTTTGAAGAACATTTTAATGAAATTTATTAATAATATATTTAATAGGACAAATTTATATTCATATAAGGGTTGTTAATTTTCATTTAATGATAATAAAATCATTTTTAGGTTTAAACATATGTTTATTTCTAAAAATAGTTTTTACACATTTTATACTGTGATAATAAAATTATTTTTTGGTACCACAAGAAATAAGATCATTTAAAATGGAATCCATCTTTTCAATAATCATAATAAAAATTAGGTAATAATATAAACATAGTTATTATCTATAATTAATAGTTACTGTAGGGTCCTGACAATTCCACAAATTGGAAATCCAATTACCGTAAGACATGGAAATGGACCGAATCGGTCCAGCACCGGCTCCCAGCAACAACACGCAGCCGGTTCGGCAAACTACCCTCCCACAAATCTGTGGACCAGCTTCATCTATGAAATAGAGGAGGGGACCTCCGCGAGCGCGAAGCAGGAAGGGTGCCAGGCCGGTCCACTGCCGCGAGCCGCCCCTCCGCGAACTGCTGTCATTCGCAGGACAAAAGCGGAGAGGTGCACAACTGCAGAGCAATTCTGCAGGTCTCGGTTCCAGAAATACCTGGTTGACCGAGTCATCTGTAGATGAGGATTCCTTCATGGGATTCCACAAAGTCCATGTTCCCATACTATTCACGGCTCTATAAATATTCACCAAGGGCGATGAAAAAATATGGGGAGAAAATACGGGTGAAAACCCATGGGGAGACATTGGAGAAATCACTCCCAGTGGTCTACGGCCATCCGCGGACCCCATATCATCTGCGGATGAACTCTTCCGCAGAGTGGAGAAACCTGTCCGTGAACCACATACGGATAACTCCTCCGCGGACATCCCATAGCAGCCATCTTCTTCATGGACGACCATCTCCTTCGTGGATGGCCATATCTTCCACGGACCAGTTTCGTTCTCGAAACCGAGGCATAAACCCTCCGTGGGCACGAAGTAAGATGGGAACCAGCCCCTTTGCGGGCATCATCCTTCACGGACAGCCTCCTTCGCGGCCATCCTTCGTGGACGTATCCTTCGTAGACGTCCATCTCCTCTGCGGCCAGCTCATCCATGGACACCCTTCGCGGACAACTAAACCGCGAACCACATGCGGCTCCCTTGCGGTCGGTCCTTCGCGAACAGCCCCTCTACGACCGCCTCCTTCGCGAAAAGCTCCGCCACAGCCCGTCCCTTGCGACTAACTCCTTCACGGCCCACCCCATGTGGAAAACCCCATGCACTCGTTGGTCCATACTGTGGGGGCTCTGTCCCCCCTCCCCCGCTCGGGTTCAGTGTTGGGCTGCGGTCCCAGCCCTTCGGGCCAGTCCCTTCACTACCGTCACTGACCCCCATTAAAAATGGAGAGTCGCACTGCCCACTATTCGGGCCAGGTCAACAGTATTTTACACTGCACCCTAATGCCGCTCCAACATCCGTCCTACAAATGCCATGACTCGAGCTAATCCTCATGAGACTGTTAACCCCATTACCTAAATCTTTTTGCTAGGTTCATCCAGAAAGGGCCTCCCTTACATAAGTCCCTCACCAACCATTGCTAGGTATTTCCTACCTACTCGTCCTGGCCACATGACGTTAAACATTATGGCTCTCATCCTATCCATATGACGTTAAACTATACGGAAACAGTCATCTCTACATGACTATAAACTGTAGTATTCCCTTTCATTCAATAATTGGATGCCTCTTGCTCCATGTAAAAAATTCCTTATGCCCCAAGCAAAAGATTCCTAATTCCATGATCACAGTGGCATAATCTCAAGAGTGTTGGAATCCGTTCAAACATTCTATCACTCCAACCCACACTTTGTGTTTCCTTCATTCTGATCTTCATATTCATTCATGTATGAAGGGACCCCGTAACGGCTTGGTCTCATGCTGCCTCAGCTCACCTACCGTCCTGGGCCAATGCCCTGAAAGACATTGGACAACACTTCGAGATAGGTCTTGTGTTTCGAATATGGTCAGCAGTCGACACTCATTTGTCTATCCCCATTCCAGGCTAACGTGATATGAATATTGTGTTTCGAATATGGTCAAAATTTATCCTCCATCACCATACCACCCTCACTGTGTACCGAATGTTGGGCATGTGATTCACACTTTTCATCTCCCTTTGTTTGGACTGAATCCAACGCCCTTGGCATTATCCCGCTTGTGCACTTGCGCATAAGCATTGGCCCCCATTATTCCTCAACCCACCAATGGGTTGTGAGGCCCACATGGACAGACATGAGAAAGACATTCCGAGCGTCCATCTCGGAGTAAGCCCCGACCTTCTGGGCCCCCTCAGAGTGTAATCCCCAATTCATCACCCTGGGCCGCCCTCATGTGTAAGCCCCACTCTGATTCTCATGGACGCACCTTTCACGAAGTGATCCTATGGTCCCTGCTGCCTCTTGTTTCTCACACCGAGCATGAATCAAATGGACTTAGAGTAAGCATCGGCCATTATATCCTCATATGGGCCTCCTCAGAGTGTAAGCCCCAATCCATCATTCGGGCCTCCTCAGAGTGTAAGCCCCAATCCAACATTCTGGGCCTCCTCAGACTGTAAGCCCCAATCCGTCATCTCGGGCTGCCCCAGAGCGTAAGTCCCATTCCAAAGCGAACTATGGATACTTTTATCCATGCCAAAGCATGGTACATAGGAATCCTCCAAGAGGTTCAAGCCCACTACTCTGTCGTCTCATCACGTCGAGTTCCACCCCCGTCCAGCATGACGTTAAACTTTATGTGCGAACTATGTGGACTTTGGTCCATGCCTCCTAGACAGGGTATGTAGGAAGCCTCCATGAGGTTCAATCCCACCAACCATTGGACCACCTTCTCTCTCATCACGTCAGTTCCCCAACACATATACGAACTATGTGGACTTTGATCCCTGCTTCCTAAGCAGGGCACGTAGGAAGCCTTCCTAAGGTTCAACCCCAACAACTGGTCGATCTGATCATCCCCACATCGGTTCACCGCGCCACTCCTAGTGTCGCCTCAAGTGAGTTCCAACCCTTTGGGGTAATTAATCCAACGAGGGATGGTAAACCTTAGACATAAATGATTCTGAACCCCTGTGTCCAGTTGACCATTGCCTACCAAGGTTAAATCTGTGGATACATTGTTTGGGTATAAACCAAAGATTCGCGAACATATGAATACATATTAAATCTATAAGAGAGTCCCAGAACAAGAAATAATTCCGCCCAAAAAGGGTGTTATGAGCCCGAATTCCCATCCTCTCGACCAATGAGAGTTCTTAAGAGTCACTGTTCAGACCATCCGGTGAATTCTTGCCTTTGGAAAACAGGTCCATCAATAATTGGATAAGGAGCCGTTGGGCGTTTTGTGGATGAAAACCTGTGCGAAATAGTTACCATGATAAATATCTTATTACTATTGTAAGGTTTAGTGGGATTAAAAATGGGGTTAAACTAAAAGATAATTCCAAAAACATCACTAAAAATTTCCTAAAATTAATTGTTTTAGAATATTTTATCCTTAAAATATTCAATCATTGAAAATATTTCCATGTGGTTATACATTCCAATGAAATGGTATTTATATTATTTTAATGTTAAGGGTATCTTCTACAATGTCACTCCCAACACTTATAAATGGGATTCTAATATTCTCACTTTTCTATACTTGATGAGTAACTTAACTTGAACAAGATCTACCCAAATGACATTAAAAATATCCTATCCAAATACTAGTGGTTTTAATATTTGTGAAATACCCATCAAAGAAGTCAAAATTGTATCTTTAAAGAACATTATCCAACGAAGATGTATAAGTTTTTACATTAATTTTTATGTTTCATTCTTCTTAGACGACCAAAATATTCCCATAAAGATTTTAAAATAATGATCTAAATATAATTACTATAATAAAATTTTTATGTTAATGATATAATAATTTTCTATCTCATTTCCATCTAATGTACATGTTAATCTTCACTAAACTATATGTGAAAACTATCATCTAATTGAAGCATTGTTTTTCATTTTCCATTACCATCTCTCATATATGGTTATATAGACAAATTAAATTAATAAAAATTATATTATTGATATATTTATTATTATTTAAATATAAATTATTTATTATCTTTCTTTATTTCTATGCATTCAAAAATCAAAACATCACCTGGGCATACGTGTGGACTATCGCCTCCAAGAAATGAAACAATTAATTTTTTATCACCAACATACATGGATGGTTATAAAAGTGTATATAATAAAAATATATGACATATATTACATTAATAATATAATTTAACCATGTTCAATTTTCAATTACTAGAATCATAAAACTGAAATATATGTGGAAAACCAAATTGTTCATACCCATATATTCTTTTTAATTGAAACAATTTTATATATGGGTAATTGTAAATTATAATGAAATTATATATAATATGATAAGTATTAATCTAATTACATTATAGTTTTATAATATGTTTGATGTTTTTATACACAAGATTAGATCATTTATGATGAAATTCCGGATTTGAGGTATGATTTTCAATTATAATAAAACTTTTATTAGCATTTTTTATGTGTCAATTTCCACTATCGGAAATTATATATTATTTAATTTTAAAACCAGATTTATTTTCTTATAGTCTATTTATTTAAGATTTTTGATGTGTTATTTCTATTTTACACTCTTTGGTACTCAAATAAATGAAATAAATTATTTAAAAAAATCTAAATATATTTTTTCTTTTAGAGTAGGAATATTTTTCTTCCATGACAATATATATAAAAAATGTTTCAAGAATAATCATATTTACTCTAAAATGACCATGAAAATTCATTCTAAAATATATTTGTCCTTATTCTTTTTTTATTTAACAAATAATTATCTAAGGGTTATAATTGAATTTTTACGATAGTGTGTGAATAATACATTTCTAACATTTACTGAATGAATGAGATTTTATAACTTTATGAATGTTTACTATTATAAATATTACATTAAATATTTACATGGTTTTTAAAAATAAAATAAAATAACTATAATTCTAGTAATTTTTAGTTTTTAAATGTTACTAAACTAGAAGGTAGTTATCTCTTATTTTTTGATCCATATTTCTAGTGATTTTATAAAAGTATTTTTAATATTTGTAAACACCCATTATAGTTTGTTATTATTTATATGAGATTTTATTTTATGATACTATAAAAATTATTTCTATCGAGGGATTATGATTGTTATGTTTTAAGAATTTTGTCATGAAAACCATTGTTTTCCCATATTATAAATTATATAAGATGAATGTTGAGTGTTTTATGATCAAGTGGAACACATATGTATTTTTTTCATTATGTGATCATTGGACCCAAATTTAAAAATCCCTCCCTTTCATTGGGTAAATATTGATATTTAATGACATAATATCAAAGTTAATAGTGAGTGAACACAATCAACTATAATAGTTTTTCCCAATGTTTATGATAATGGAGAGAAATCCTGGTCCACTATGGGACTCTATCCACTTTTATTGTTTTGGAAGTTAGCTATCATTTAATAAATGACTTTATATACATAGGTGTATTAAAGAAAGTTATTTATTATAGTCATGATATGATCTCAGGTCCAATGATTAATTATTCATGACACTACACTCCTAATACACTTTTATTTTGTTATCAAAAACCATTATCCCATAAACTATAGTTTATAGTATATGTTTTTTTTATTTTTTTGTATGTTATGAACATATTATGGTACCCATATATGTATCCTAATCGTATTTATGATAATATATTGATATCTACCATTTTTACCATTATAGATCATATAATATAACCCATTATTATTATTATATTTCACTTGGTTTTGAAGAACAGTTTTAAGTATGGTGAGTCTAAGAAGGTTACTATGAAACAATAACTTACTGTTAGAATTTGAAAATCATTCATGAAATAACATTATTTAATATATAAGATTTTAGGATATTAAAATTTTATAGTTTTCAATGGTGTATTATTATTATATGTGATAAATATTTATATAAAATGAAGTGAATTTTATATAATATGTGATTATATTATTCTAGTATTTGAATATAGTAATCTGATTTGGGTGAAAAGTTGATTTCTTTATTTATTTTTAGTGTATTAAATATACTTCTTCCATAATTTCATAAGATTTTTCAAGTAGGATCCTACTATTTATAATTTTTTTTCACCACTATATATATATATCCTTTTAGGGTTTGTAGGTGTGATAGAGAGATCCATATAAATGTTATAGCTTAAGAATCTTTTTAGAATGACTTTTTTTGCCTGAGGTCTTTATTATAGGTTTTACCATGTTTTATTTCATTTTTCTCATTGTATAAAATTTAATGTATTTTTATTTGTATAGTTTTTATAAATACCCTAACCTGAGTAGCGTAGAGTTGGTAGTTAATTTATTACAATGGTGAAAGATAAGAGTGATAATATAGAAAATGGACAAATAACTTAAAATTGTTGGTAAAATAGATACATACACTATTACCTATATTACATTTGCTTAAATAAATTAATATATAATTTTTTTCAAGAATATCTTTATCTCTTATACAATACCATTACATATCATTCATAGTACACTTCTTGGATTCCTTGGAAATGAAAAAATATATGGGTGAGATCAAATGCTCAGTAAGGGGTACATACAACCGAAGTTGTCATGAATTAATAAAGAATTTTCAACAAGATAAGTTAAATAATTGATCTAATATTATGTTTAATCTATAAATTAACTGTCATAATTAGATAAGGAATAATAAATATGGCATGATAAGTAACAAAAAACACATACCATTTAATAACATGAAAAAAATGTATCCACATATAATATTAATGAAAAAATATCATGTATAATAATTAATGAATTATTAATGAATAAAATTATTAATGTTGGATGTCCTAATATTAGGAATTATGATACCTTTACCATCAAGACCTTGTTCCATAATAGTTTTAATGATGGGTGGGTGTACACATGAATCCTATTTAAATAGTGATATCCAACTGATTCAATTCATGAGGCCTCCGATGCATCAAAGGGATATCTGTAACCAGGACCTACCCATAACTACATTTCCAAGGTATTCCTCATGTATCAAATTATTGGATTAATTAATGACTACTATGTCTCATAAAAAATTTTATGTATTGAGTAAGGAATACAAATTTATAATTATTTCCCTAGTTAATCATATCATTTTCAAATTAAAATACCATATTTAGAAATGATATATTATTCAATATATTATAATATAAATGATAAAAAATATTAATATTTAGGGGAAATGTAATTTATAATGATCATAAGAAATTTAATACTTTAAGGTAATGGTAATGAATACAAAACTAATTAAGAAAGCAAATGTTAACAATTTACCTTGTAAATTTTATATTAAACCATCCAAATAAATGATAAAGATGGTATTATTAAATCATATCCCCAGTTTAGTATAAGTATAATAAAGGGATGTTATCATTGATGAATATAAATTACATGAAATGATAATTAAATACGTTTTTGAGGAAAAATACCCATTACTCTTTAAAAATAACCTTTAAAGATTAAAATTTTCCAAGATATTAGGGAAAAAATTTTCATTAAAAAGAATATTATAAAATTGTAAAGTGATATTCAAATAACTTAGTGTTCATGATGAAAAACTTTTTCCCTTAATTCCTATTATGATAAAATAATTTTCTTTATAGATTTTTTTATGAAAAGTAAATAAGACTAGTTTAGAAAACAAAAAAGAAAATTAATTCTAAAAAATATGAAAAAAATAAAATTATGGGTATATTGAGTTTAAATAATCATAGTAATATATTTTTCATATAAAAAAACATTATTCATAAAGGAAATGTTTTTTTTTGACTAAAGAAGGAAATAAATCTAGAATTTATTTAAAAAACATATCAATAATGTTTTATATGAAAGAGAAGGAAATGGGGCTATTAATTGACAAATTCATGAGAAAAAATGTATTGAAAAATTAAATAGGTTTATTATAAAAGTATGAGATAATTTCCATTAATGTAAATTCAAGTATAAATAATCCTGATTTAAATTATATTTAAACATAAATCTCTTACAACTTTGGAAACGTTTGAATCATAAAACCCATGAAAGGAATAAAATAAATTTAAAAATTAAATTACATGAATAAAAATAGATTCTTGATGTACCATATAAAAGGGGTTGTAGATACATTTCATAAATTAATATAGGTTTATAACATTCCATATGTCCCAAAGAAGACAATTTCATAAGAGTGTCCCTTACAATTATCAAAATAATGAAATGAGAATTCATCAATTAAAATATTATGTGTATGAAATTTAAATCCAAATTAAATAATTTTATATTAAAAATAATATAATAAAAATTCATTACACACGTAATTAATAAATAAATGTTGATAATGAAGAAGTAATATAACCCAATGAAATGAATTTGAGTTATGAAATTATTTACCACTTGGTAATTTTCAAGTGAAATATCCATAGATGAAATAATAAAAATTGATACTTAAATTAAAATTCTGTATTATATATCCATGATATTAAATTTAAAATAAGAAGTAAAATATAAAATAAATTAGGTGAATAACATTATAATATTCCCTAAAAAAATAAATTGAGACAAAATACCTTACCATTTTCATCCTTCTTGTTGAACATGATTTAACCTCTTATATATTGAATTTTAAAATTCTATTAACTTATTCTAGAAATATATAAATGTTCATTATATAATTTATGATGACTTTATAACATATCTTCACTTATTAATTAATAATATTACATTATTACTTTTATTTTGGGTGTTAAATACAATATTTTATCAAGCATGTTTTAACATGAAAATGTCAATTTGTGAAAAAATCATATAGTTAATTAATTCATAGAATGATATTAATGTTGTAAATAATATTTTTTTCATTAGATATATTTTTATAATCATTATTTATATTTTATCATGGAGAATGTATCACATCGCTTCGTGGAGATGGTAGGTTGTATGTATGCACGAGCGACATTATCATTTCCTTGAGGGGTGAAAGGGTAATAAAGTTAATGATATTTTAATTTTAGAGAACCAATATCATTTCATATATATGACATATATTAATTAATTATATCCATATTACCTTCTATGTAAACTGTAAGAGAAAAATGAATCACATCACTTTGTGAGGTAGTAGTATTCTTTACACATGAGAAAAGTTATTATATTTTAAAAATAATGTAAATTAAGAAGGTATGTTTGATATTTAAATTAATAATTGTAATTATATCATTAAATACATCATTATATATAATCATTAGAGGTGTTGAGGGAAAATGAGTCACATCATTTCACAAACTAGTTATCCAACGTACACACGATCGAGGTTTTATTTTTTTCATTTGATAGAAAAGGAGGTGTATAAATAATAATAAATTAACATAATAACATATCAGTATATTGGAGGTATATGTTTTATAATATTATCATTATTGAATAATATTTGAAGGATATTGAATTATAAACAAAATAAAATCTCTCTTTTAATAATTTTTCTTATTTTCTGGAAAACATATTTAGGTTTATATGAATAGCCTTATGATGTTAGATATTTGATCAACCCAAAGAATATATTATATTGGAAGGAAATTATGGATGTGATTTCAGAATATTTGTTTCAAACCAAATGTATTTGGATGTTTCAAGACGAGAGAAAATGAATAATTCTTTTATAAGTGGGGGAGATGACAAATTTGTTATTTTGAAAAATAATAAATTACACAAATGTTTTCAAATGTTGAAAAGGAAAAAAATGACCGATTATAGAATATTGGATGAAATAAGGTTGAAATATAAACATAAAATTATAATTTGATAAGATTTTTTGTCATTGTTTATCCATGTATTTTTATTTTAACACCATGGTAAACCCATTTCTACATTAATCATAGTAATTAATTTTAAATGTTTCCATAATTAATTGTGGTAATAAATTAAGTTGAACATATTAGGAAATATTAGTTATATTGTTTCCAAATGTGGAATATTTTATACAAAATTCAATGCACATATGTGGAAGAATATAATTTAAAATTAAACCCATAGACACGATGAAAAAAATGGATTCTAAGGGAAATGTTTTGAAAAGTATAAATCTTTTATACATAAAAATTGAATGTATAATTAATTAAAATGATCTAAATTGGATAAATTATAATATAATTGTAATAAATTTCCTTTTAAAACTATTTAGTAACAAAATGTATCCTGTAAATTATTTAAATTAAAATACACTCTTTAATAATTAATGTATTTTTCACTATTCATAAAAAAATGTACTTTTTTTCATAAAAATACAAAACAAATTGACCAAATGTAATTTTTATATAATAATTACAAAAAAATAATTTAGTTTTTTCCCAAAAAATTCTAAAAAATAAAATTTATTTTAACATAAGTGTGCAAGACATGACAAAATCGTTTTCTTTGAAAAAATACATTTTTTCGTATTATATTTCTTTAACATTCGAATGATTCTTATTTTTTTCTAACAAAAATATAACCAACGAATATGTGTAAAATATATATGTTTCATTAATTAGTTAGTACTATTCATACCCTCTATTTTAATATCTAGGTTATGACAATGATTTTTAAATAATATTATTTTAATAGATTATCGGGTTTTTACAACTCGTGTTGTGTGCATCAAAATCTATTGAATAAATTAAACTATTTAAAAATAAATATAATGTAAAATATCTAGGACATACAGTTTCCCCACAAAAAATAAATTTTTACCTCCCAATTTGAACTTTCACTCAGAAATCAAGGGTTTGATATTTGAAAGTTCTTTTATTGAAAACAATCACTAATAAAGCATCAATAAAGCTAACTTTTAAAAGGGGAAAATGGTATTATGAAGTTAATTTGAAAAAAACCTAACTAGGATTCCATTTAGGATAAAATTTTCATGGATAGAAAATATTTATTTTGAATAGATAGTCATTTATGAGATAATATTATTCCCTTTTTTTAGATAACAGATAATAGATTTATAAAACATTAATAATATTTTTATTTAGAAATACATTTCCTAAAATTGAGGGACTAAATTTCTATAGATACCAAGAAAATAAGTAAATATACATAATTTAAAAGTATAATTTCTTCCATTAATAAATTTCCATCATAATTTCCACTTTTACATCTAATGATGAGTAATAAATATGATATCATTATACATGAAGCAGTAAAATAATATTATAACGGATCTTGTGATTCCAAAAATTAATAAAATATTAATATACATAAAATAAATTATCATATTTATCCTAAATATTTTCAATAAATTTTAACTTATGTACAACAAATTTAAAGGAATTATTCTATGAATAATTTTTTTATAGAAATCAACACTAATCTCATTGGTTGTTTTAAAATAATCCCAAAATATTTGTAATCATATTTTCATCTATCATTTAAAACACCAAAAGTTCTATCGATGATTTTAAACATAGAATTATCATTATACATATCATCCCAAGACACTTTGGGTTTATCCTATATCACCATGTAATATCATATGTTTCCATTGGTTCTATTCATTAATTTAACATAATGGTTCATAGAGAAAACGTGAATAAATAAATGAATATCCCCTAAGAGTGTAAAACCAGGTGTGTAATAAGATAACACTCACCATTACCCATTATTATGTCCGATATATACTTGACCAATCCTTTTGGGGTCATTACATAAGCCTAATTGATTCATTAACCATGTCCACATGTTTATCTAGAAATGGATGTATTACTAGTAAAACCACATAATTTATTCCTTACCAAAACATTATAATATGATCGTATACTCAAAATTATTTCTATATTCAGTCATAGGGTTTTGTTCACTAATTTATGTTTTCCTAAATCTAATTCTCATGTTTTCTACTAAACACTCACTTGTACCAACTGTAAGGACCCAACTCTAGTTACCCCGAGTTGGTGTCTACTTTATTACACTGGTTTTAGGTACAAGTGTTCATATCACAAAGTATTAAATAGTTTACTATTCTTCATAAACTAGATAGTTATATGAGTCCCATATTAGATTTTAATAAACAAATTAAAATATATTTTTTTTGGGAATACCATTAGTCACTCTAGAATATCCATACAAATCATTCATAGTTTACTTCGATGATTACTACGAAAGGAATTAAAATATAAGTGATCTTAAATGATTTCTATAGGTTACGTAAATTAGACGCTATAATGAATTAATAAGGAAAAATAAAAATGAAACGGAAAATAAAAATTCCTATATTCCATTTCATTAGTAACTTAATTTTCATAATTAGATATGGAATAATCAATATGGAATTGTAAATAACTACCAAAAAATCAATTTAATAACATGAGAAAAAATTAATCCGTGTATAATATCAATCCCAAAATGTCATGGATAATAATAACAAAATTTTTAATGGAGGAAATAAATAATATTAGACATCATGATCTCATAAATCATGATACCATTACCATCAAGACCTTTTGACAAGATAGTTTAACTAATTGGTTGGTATAAATGAGAAACCCATTTAAATAAGTTTAGCCAATATATTCATCTCTAGAGACTATTGATGCATCGTGGGTTTATTCCTAACTTTTATCCACCCTTAAATGCATGTCAAATTCATTCTTCATATATAAAATGATCGATTTTAATCATGAATAATATGTATGATAAAAAAATAAGTATTGAGTGTGGAATGCATATTATTAATAATTTCCCCATTAAATAATATAACATTCAATGTAAAATACTATATGTATAAATTATATACTTTTTAACAAGTAATAATATCCACGATAAATAATATGGATATTTACCTGAAATTTAACGTCAAATGATCACAAGAAAATTAATATCTCAAGGCAATTTTAATGAATACAAAAGTAGTCAAGATAGTTAATTTCTTTACTTTCCCGTGTCAAAATGATCATAAACAATCCATAAAAGATATGTATTATATCATTAAAAAATATATCTAGTGTACTATAACTATAAAAAAGTGTATTTTTCTTTGATGAATACATATAACGTGAAAATACCATTAAAACATTTTTTATGAAAATACCTTTTTAAATTTTAAAATAACTATTAAACTATAAATTTCAATAATATTAGGAAAACCATTTTCATTAAAAATAACCGTATAAAATTATAATGTAATATTGAAACAAATTAGTTTTCATGATGGTGGAATAATTTTTTTCATGTTGAGTACATTAAAAAACAAAGATTCCTTTCAAGATTTTATAAGAAATTCCAGAGTACATTGTTTGGAAAATAATCAGAATATTTTTTTTAGTTTTTTTAAAAAATTCAACTATGTGTAAAATTACTTTAAATAATCATAGTAAAACGTTTTTTAGAAAATATTGATTTGTAAGAAAAAATATTTATCTAAAAAAGGGAGAAATAAAGTTAGATTATGTTAAAAAAATATTCAGTCATTTTAAGAATAAACTAGTGGAAAATTGTACTATTATATGAAAACTTTATGAATAACTAGAGGTAAAGAAAATTAGTGGGTTTATGAGACAATGATTATAGAATCTATTGTCTTTATTACACATTATTTAATGATTTATTACAAAATATTATAATAATAAAACCTGGAATATTGAGAACTATAGTATATTTGGGTAATTTGGTACAATAATAATTTACATAAAATATGGGGTACATCACCAGTACATGAATTTTTTTAACATTATCAAAATATTCCATAATACATCAACTTTCATGGGATAACTGTGGAGAATACATGAGAAATAGGTGAGCTATAAAGCTCGATAAGGGGATAATCATGGAATAACACGAGGAAAGTAATACATGTTCGAGAATAGGAATATAAATTAGATATTAAATGGGTGATAATCATAAACATGAATAATGAGGAAAGATATAACATGATCACATAATGGAAACTTGGGAAATTGGAAACTTATTTATACATGTCATCATAAACATAGGTCAAGGCTAACCTCCAAGACATCATAACATGGTGTAAAAATTCTAATGATGTTTAGGTTCACTAAAAAATGCATTAAATGAATATTCATGAATCTAGAAAATCACCCTATTAATTATAGAACTATATAATTTTGGGTACACTCGTCACATTCATATCATATACATCAGTATGTTTCCCCCAAAGAACATTTAACATAGGATTATATTTCATCATATTTAATTATATGATAAATGTATTTGGAATAAATATATGGATTTCCCTAACCATTGGATAATAGGTATGTTTAGCAAAATTCCCTAGAGCATAAATAGCGATAGTATCCACAATAAAAAAAGGGTTGGCATGGAAATATTACAGTAAAATTTCAGAAGAAAAACAACAATATTTTTAGGATTCAGAAAAAGTTTTAATGAGGGTGAATGAGGTATGGCATAAATTTTAAATCAAATGGACAGTTATATATATTTTTAAAATCATATTCGAACATTTGGAATTGGAAATTAAAGGCATAAAATGAAGAATATTCTTGAATAAAGAGGAGATGGAAAGGATCCCTTACCTTGTGGGGGTTATTCTAAAATCTTATAGGGGCTTTTTTAGAAATTGGGGTGATTTATGAGGACTCTATTGAGGGGTAGTTAGAGTAAGGATGAGATAAAATATTTTTGAGTGAATAAAAATTGGAGGTTAGGAGGCTTTATATAGGAAATGAGAGGGGAGTTCTCTATTATTTCCCAAACATGTATTTTGGACGCTATATTTATAAATTAATTAAAAAAACCATACCATAGTTTTTTCCACGGTTTCTCCCAAAGGGGATTTTTTTCATTTTTTTATATTTATAATGGCTGAACTTATTAAAATGTTTGCCTTGGTGATGTCGTAGTGAGTTATGTTAATAAAGAATTGATTTAAAATCTTAAAAAATAAAATTGGTTTGGGAGGACTCATAATGTGTTTATAATATTTATCAACTAAGATAAAAATAATATTATTTTAAATGTTAAACATATATTTGGTTGGAGATACCCTTAAGATAATATATTACTTAAATTTTGGGTCATTATGATGTCATAATACACATCGTATATTTATACGATATTTAATTTTTACTCGAACATTTGATTATCTAAAAAACTAATGAAAAACACACCATTGGATAATTTGGATGTTTTGATTCAAGAAATAATATTTTGTATCCAAATAATTTTCTAAATATGTGAATTTTATATTTTATAATGAGAAACAACATTTTATGATAAAAATGGGTTTTGGACAATAATAGTATTTGAACCCTTATTAAAATTATTTTTCAAAAAATAGGCTCATATTATCAAAAAAAATAATAAATATTATGTAATAATAATATTTTATTAAAATACCATTTATTTCCAAAATTCAATAATTCTTCAAAAGGAACGTCTTAATTAAAGTTATATACTAACCAAAAATATAATTCGTGTATTATCGAATCAAAATCAAAATAACTTATAAAGTAACAATAATAAGAAGTAAATATAACCATTATTATATTGCAAATGAAATATAAATATTCATATTATTGGGTTCTTGATATATATTCCATTATTACACCAGAAAATTCTGTAAGGGTAAGGTGCACAATGGTGATATTTTCATGGGGTGATTCTACGTAGATGGTTTGGTCAATGATCTAGATAATCTTGAAATTCTCTAATAAATAGTTTCACCTATTCCTTAGTTGTTGGATGATAAGTTGGGATTGGTCAAGAGAAAATCCCACTGATGTTACCTACCTTAGAAGCTCCAAAAAATGAGCATCATAGGGTATAATACTACTACTTGAGTTTATCACTACCTTTTTCTATGCCAATTGGATTTATCAAAACCCTATATTTAAACTAACCATATGATCAATTTTCAATGACTATATTATCAATAATTATGATTCTTAAATTTTTTTAAAATATTATAGAATATAATAAATCTAAATAAGTGAATGTGTTTTCTATAACAATAATACATAATAGGTTATTAATTTAAGAAGAGGGGGAATTATATTTATAAAAGTTTGTATAGTTACAGTTTCCCCCTTCATAAATTTATCCCTCAAAATTTTCATTTGACACAATGGAATAAATTAGGGAATATCTTTATTCACCTCCTATAGTTCCCACATTACTTATTCAAACTTATTGTTGCTTCAAAACAGTTTGACCAATATCATTCTCATATTTTTTAGAACTTTTTCAATACATTCAATAGTATTCATTGGCTCCTCCTCATATAAAATATCATTCTCTAATGGTATATACTCTTTATTAATCCAAAGTGAGTGGTTTGGTATGTACATCCTCCAAAGTGATACATAGAACGAATAATTTACTTGACATAGCTCAGTTGGGAGTGATGGTCGATATTATACCACTCTAATGAGATCAAGGATCTCAAAGGGAGTGATGTATCATAGACTAAACTTCCACTTATCCAAAAATATCATGACTTTGTTCATTGTACATGTGTGTAGGAATACACTACCCCCAATCTCAAACTCAAGGTATCACCGTCAATTAGAATACATTCCATTTTATTGACTTTGAGGAACCTCGATGTGATGTTGAATTTCCTTGAAATTTTCCATCATTTCCTAGAAAATTTTATGACCAAGAAGTTTGTGTTCCCCACTATCATCCTAGTATGTAGGTGTTTTACACCTCTTCCCACAAAGGACTTCATAGGGAGCCATTTAGAGGCATGAGTGAAATCTATTATTGTATGAGAACCTGACTAGATGAATATGTGGATTCTATCCACTCTTGAAGATAATTGATCATGTTATCAACATGTACTCAAGTGTATTGATAGTCCACTCAGATTGGGAATCAATTTGAGGGTGATAAGTCGTGATTATGTTCAAAGTAGTATTTAAAGAATGCTACATAATATTCCAAAATATGGAAGTAAGTATTGAATATTTATTTCATTAAATTGATAGTGTTGTTCCATGTATCCTCACAACGTCTCTAATGTATATCCTTTCATTTTTATCAAATGTGAAGTCCCCTTGAATTCCAATGAAGCGAGTATTATTTTTAAGATGATCTACCATAAACCATATAAAATCATTTCGTCATTATTTTTTGGAAGACTAGAGAAAATTTAAATGGTTGTTTCCCATTTCCATATGGGTTTGGGTCATGGTTACATAATCCCCTTGGATTGTTTCCTTTCAACCATCACTTACTGCATACAATAAACCATGATGTATATTCCATGACCTGATTATTTATATTGTATTAAAAATTGTTCTCTTGGAGGTATCAATAAATATTTGTGATACCTATATATATAGAAGTTCAAGAAATGTACAACATCCAACAACTCATTAATTATCTCAATATTTGATGGTACACATAGTCGTGACCCAAATCATAAAACTTCTTCTTCATTAATTTCTGATTCTGAGGATTTACGTCTTCTTATATCTTCTACTTTCTTCTAAATTTCCACATCAAATCACTAAGCACCATTTATCTTCTCAAGAGGGTGGGTTTGAGAAATAATTTTTGAAAGGATTGATAATTATTCTTCCTTTATGATTCCCATGTCTTCCCTTTTCAAGTATTAGACGATAATATCCTTATCAATTCTAATCAATGATACAAATTTATTACCCTTTCAACTTGTAGAATCTTCCATATTATTACATTCCCTAGGATGATAGTGGATTAAGTATTTATAGTAATAAATTAGTAAAAAAATCTTCATTGGGGAATACAATACTCTTTCTACGTGAATATATACTGGAGGATCTTATGAACAATATATATTTCAAACTTATCACCAAAGAGATTATTACATCTAATTTTCAACATGAATAACAATGTGGACAACTATAAATCATGTGTTAGGTAGTTTTGTTTAAGAACTATCAATTTTATTGAGTCATAGTCTATTAATTACTCATTATACATTAGTAAACAACCCATGACTTTTTTAAAGCATCATTATATACCATGAATGGTTCCCTACTTATGGGCAGCATAAGTATATTTTCAGTGATAAGCATCTTTTCTAACTCCTTGAAGCTGTCTTAACATTCATTATTCGAAAAAATATTGTCTCCCTTCTGAGTTATCTTGGTAATATATTTTCAAAATCATGATAAATATCTAAAAATTCGATAATAATACCCATCTAACCCAAGGAAACTATTAATTTTTATCATATACGTTTTCCTCATCCATCATTAAATTTCATATATCCTTGAAGGGTCCACAGATATCCCATTATATGTGATAATATTCTCTAATAATGAGAATTAATTTAAAAAAACATTAATTTTTTGTAGTTTTCATAAATCTTACACTTATGAAAGTTTTTAGCACAATTATAAAATGATCCTCATGATTCGACTTGATTTTTTTGTTTATTAGAATATTTTATAAAAAGGCTACCAAATTGTTTTCATGATAGTATCTAAAGACTCTATTCATCATGTACATGAATATCTCAAGAGAATTAGTTAGTCAAAAAGGAATTATAATGAACTAGTAGTTCCTATACCTTGAATAGAAATCAATTATGGAGACATCCTCTTTAGTTAACCTTACTTAATAATACCCAGACTGAAGATCCACCTTGGAGAAGTATTGGGATTACATAGCTGATTGAACGAGACATCAATCCATAGAAGATGATACTTATTTTTTATTATGATATTGTTAATCTAATTATAATCAATGAAAAGACCCTTTGATCCATCCTCATTTGATAGAAAGAGGATTGGTTTACCCCATGGTGAATCACATGAGTGTATGTACCCTTTATTCAGATTCTCTTATATTTTTTTTCTTCAGTTCGTCAAGTTACACAGTATTCATTCTATAAGGATTCTGGGAAAATGTCCACACACTATGTATAAGATCAATTGATTTATCATCTCATCTATGAGAAAGACCATAAAATTCTTCTAGAATCACATCAGAATATTACCTCAAAATGTGGATGTCATGAAGGATGATATTTTTTATAAAATAAATCATTTCATCTTGAAACACAATCTCTTAGGGAAATAATATCCACTATTGATATGTTCATGCTGTATAATATTCATCCACCTCCTATAATTTGTACCAAATATAAGGATGATTCATGATATCGAGATTTATTTACTTCTCTTCATATATTTTCATTTCTCTATATAAGGACAAAAAATACCGACCCATGATTGCCTAAAATTACACTAAAAGGAGTATGGTATGGTTTTATTGGAATTTCAGCACAAATATATTTATAGTGGATTATTTATATACTCGAGATGCAAAAAATTCCTTTACTTCCTATTTTCACTGAGATCTTTACTTTCAATATTTTTGGTCATGTTTGAATTGATTTACTAAATATTGCATGATTGGATGGAATGTGCAGAACCAGAATCAAAATGTACATTCATTATACTTGAATGAATATCTAGAAAACCGATAACCACTTCATTGTTAAGATCCACCTCATTAGTTTTAGTAGAATATCATATCCCTTGAATCCGTGGAGTTTTTTGGCGTTGATTGTCTCTTAACACACTTGGATTAGTGCATTGGTACGAAAAGTCCCCTTTTTATTACAGTAGAAACATTGGAAAAAATGTTGGTGGTTTACTAGACATTTCCTTTCTTCTATTAAATTGGTGGGATTCTATCATCAGTAAATTCTTGAAAGGTTCCCTTTCACTCCACAACTAAAGCATTTCTTCTCCCCCTTAATGATATTTCTAGGTTTCTTCTTTCCATATATTTGACAATTAGGTTGTTGAAATTTCTTCCCACTATTAGATTTCTACATCACATTTCATGAATTAAATTACACTTTTTACTAATTATTATCATGTGACCCCTGAGGTTCACCGATCTTCATTTTAACATCAAGGGTACAGTGGACAATTTCCTCGTATCTATCAAAGTCTCAGATCACCAGATATTTTCATAGAATAGGTTTAACCCAACCAAATATGCATTGAAATTTTCATTCGTGGGTAATAACAAAGCCAATGGAATATCATGAAAGTATTTTGAGGTTTCCTCATACACCCTAATGAATTTATTGCATTTTTTCTTGAGTGAAAGGAAATCCCTTAACTTTTTATTTCAGATATTGAGAGGAAAATTTCTATAGAAAAACATTTTCTAGAACTCCTTCAACCGCATCACTTCGATATATTACTAAAGATTTGTATTCTTGATCAACATCCACCACAGATTTGTTTCTCCTAAAAATGATATTTAACCATTATAACACTCTCTTATTTGTAAAATTAATCACTGGATAAGATATTTTCAATGAAGTTTATCCATTGTTCATGATTAAGGGTTCACAAGATCCATTGAGAGTTGGAGACCTTTATCACATTGAGGTCTCAATAGAATCTTATTATTTCATAGGGGGATTTGGTATTTCTACATAATTAAGGTTTTTATTCTGGAACTGATTCATTAGAGAGAGTATCAAAACATATTGATTTATTTTTTCTCACATTATATTGGGCTTCTCATTTGATAAATCATCGATTTTATATTTATATTGGTTTTTAATCGATTCCTCATATTTCTATTCATTTTCTAGAATAAAGGAAAAATTAGGGATGACTATCTTTAAACAATTAATCAAATCAATAAGAATAAAATAAAATTAAAATGATAACTTATAAGTGTCAATTATTTTCTTAACTTATTAAAGTTTAGGATTCCATATAGAATATCAAGGGTATATTTTCAAACATATTAACATATGTGAATTTGTGATACATTAATAGTGGTTCATAACGACATTGTGAGTTTACCAAATTATATAACATACGAGTGTCAAACTAGTTGTGCAACAAGGTCAGTTTTCATGCACCCATTTCTAATCAAGTCTAGCTCAATATGGTGTTTTTGGGTGTTACCCCTATGTACATCTTTGTTAGTGCCACATCCAGTTTTAGAATCCAGGATATGATGAATTTTATTAAAAACAAATCAATCTATGATTTACCAAAATTTATTTATATATTCTAATGTTTAGTCTTATCCAAATTGATTTCTCTATATTTTTCAAATCCTAATAAAAAATTAATCATTCTTTAGATACCAACTATAATGACCCATTTCATTATTAAAAATTAATTATTGATTTATTAAAAATTATTACAAAATTATATATTCGGGAATTTCAATAATTCTATTGTATTTGGGTAATTAGGTACTTTACATAACAATTTAAAAATAGTGGGTACATTTCATTAATTAAAGGCTTACTTAACATGCTCATAATATTCCATCGTACATAAAACTATATGTGATAACATGGGGACAAACATAAGAAAGACGGTTTCTATAATGCCCAATAAGAGAATAAAAATAGAATAAAATGAAGAAATTATTACATGTTATAAAATAAGAATATCAATGAGACATAAAATGGGTGAGAATCTTAATCATGAATAATGAGGCATGATATAACATAATAACATAAAAGAAACATGGGAAAGTGACAAAAAAATTAAATATCACATCATAAATATATGAAAACCACCAAGACATCCTAACATGGTGGGAAAAGTCCCATGATGGATTAGGTTCGATAACAAATACCTTGAATTACATCTCATGAGACAAAAAAATTACCAAATGCATTAGAGTGATATTTAATTCTAGGCACACCCATCACTTTCATTTCATGTACATGCATTAGTGCTCCACATGGATAATTCAAAATAGAATCATATTTCATTATATTTAATTCCAAAATCAATAATTGTGGAATTAATACGTTTTAATACCAAATCAAATGAGTATAGTTTTGTCTCTGTGAATTTCCTTGAGTGTAAATAGAAATTGTATTCATAATTAAAAATTTTTGGCATGTAAAAGTCACAATAATATTTTGGAAGCATAAAAATAGTACATAATGATTCAAAAAATAGTTTAATGAGAGGAAAAGGTGCCCCTATTCATTTGAAAATAAAATTTATAGTAATAGGTGTTTTTAAAATCATATCGCAACATTTTAAATTAGAAATAAAATACATAAAATGGTTAATATTCATAAATAAAGAGTAAAATAAAAGTATAACTTACCTTGAGAGGGAGATTCCAACATCTTGGGAGGGGATTCTTGAGATATTGGGAGAACCATGGGAGTACTCTATAGGGGAAAATGCAGTGTAAGGATATGACCAAAGATTTTTTGTAAAGAATAATGAGAGTTGGGTGGGTTTATGTAAGAAAAGATATGAGAGTTATTTATTATTTTCTATATATATCTTTTGGGATCTATATAATAGATTAATCAAAACAACCAATCACCCATGGTATTTCCCAGGGTTTCTAACAAGGATGAGTGTTTTTCATTTTTTATAATTAAAACAACCTAAAATATCAACATATTAATCTTGGTGATGTGGACGTCTGTAATTTTTATAAATAATTGATTTAAACTTTTAATATATAATTGTGGATTTCTAGGATTCATTAAAGGTTTAATAATTTAATAAAATAATATAAATATGACATTATTATAAAGGGGAAACATGTATTTCATAGTGTATACAATTAATGTCATTTATTACATCACTCTGGAGTCATTATGATGTCATAATACACACCATGTTTTTATACCATATTTTTTTAAATGTTATGATTCCAAAAATAATATTTATTTTATGGAAATATTTATCTATATATGTGAATTGTCTCTTTTAAAATGATAATTAATGTTTTTTGAGAAAATAATGGGGTTTTGGCAATAACAGTTTTTGAACTATTATAAATTTAATTTTGAATTCATTAAATTTTATTATCAACTATATTTAATAAATATAAATTAATATTAATATTTTATTAAATTATAATTTATTTAAAAAACAATAACTCCTCAAAATGAATCTTTTAATTTAAATTAAATAATTCCAAATTATATAATTTTTATATTATCGAATAAAAATAAAAATAATATATATAGTAAAAATAATAAGAAGTATAATTACCATTATTTTTTTAGAAATACAGTTTACTTATTCATAGTATTTTTTTTATACATATCCCTTTTTTACACCACAAAATTCACTAACGGTAAGGTGCGTGATGGTGAGACTTTCATGGGGTGATTTGGGGTACATGGTTTGGTTCATGATCTTAATATGTTTGAACTTATCTCCTAAATGGTTTTGCTCATGATTTAGTTGTTGTATCTTCGATTGAACTTGGTAAATATAAAATCCTAGTGATGTTATCTCACTTAGAAGCTCTGATAAATGGGCTTTATAGGGTATGATCTTACTGTTCGAGGCCATTACTTCCATTGTATGTGTCAATTGTATTTATAAAAAATTTATATTTATACTAATAATATGATCCCAATTCAATGACTATATTAACAATGGTTATGATTCTTATGCGTCATTTAAAGATGATATAATATAATAAATTGGACTAATTTCATTTGTTTTCTATAACCATAATAAAAAAATCAGACATTTAATTTCAACTATAAAGATAATTTTATTTATAAATTTTTGGGTCATTATAATGATTAAATATTTTCATTCCATTTTAATTCAAGTATAAACAATCCAAATTAAAATGATAGAGAAATATAAATCTTTTACCACATTGATAAAATTTTAATCATAAAGCCCATAAATTAAATAAGATAAAATGAATCATTAAATATCATTCATATAAAGATAATAATGATATAACATATCAAAGTAGTTGTAGATGCACCTCCTAAAAGAACATAGTTTTATAAGAAGACATATGTCTCAAAAAAGAATATTTTATAGAAGAAACCATTATAATGATCGCAACAGAAGTGAGAATTAATCATTGAATCGATTATGTGTATAAAATTAAAATTTACATAGAACAAGTGGTAATAAAATAAAAAATAATCAAAAGAAAAAATACACATAATCTAAGAGTATCAAAGTCAATGAAGAAGTAATATAACTGAATAAAAATAAATTGAGTTATATAATTGTTTACTACTTAGTAACTTTCAATTCATATCCCCTTGTATTAAATAATTTAAATTTAAACATAAAATAACTTGCAATATAATTAATCATGATATTACATATAAAATGTGTAGTATTTACACCATATAAAATAATCTAGGTTCCTAACATTATAGTATTCCTTAACGAAATAAAATTGATACTAAAATCCCTTACCTCGTGCTTCCTTTATGATGAAAGTGATTTAAAATATTATAGAGTGGTTTAAAACTTCTTATAAAATTATAAATTAGTCAAATTAATATTTATAATATCACATTAAATCCTTTAATAACATATTATCACCAATTCGTTAACAATATTTCATTATTACTATTATTTTGGTTGATAATTGCCTTGTTTTATCATGCATGTTCTAACATGAAAGTTATAGTTCTTGATCATAATTTATCTTTACCTAATCTAAAAAGATATATTAATGTTTTAAATATATTTATTCACTAAATAAAGTTTTTGGAATCATTATTGA
Organism: Viscum album; assembly: GCA_963277665.1. NCBI lineage: Eukaryota > Viridiplantae > Streptophyta > Magnoliopsida > Santalales > Viscaceae > Viscum > Viscum album. Next base: position 285,130,272 of record OY728129.1, read on the forward strand.
TATTTGATCATGGGGAATGGATCACATCGCTTTGTGGAGATGGTAGGTCATACGTATCCATGTGCGATGTTAAAATTTACTTAAATGGGGAAGGGAAAAGGAAGTGTATGATATATTAATTTTCTAGAAACAATATCATTTCATATATATCACATATATTCATTAAATTTATCCTCATCACCTTATGTGTGAAACATAAGTGAAAAATGAATCACATCGCATCGTGAGGAAGTAGTACGCTGTCAACATGAACTACATTACAATAATTTAAAAGGAATGGAAATAATGAAGTTATAGGTTATATTAAAATTATATAATCATAATTTTATATTTAAATAATTTATTATATCCAAATGTGATAGGTGTTGAGGGAAAATGAGTCACATTAGTTTTTGAAATGGTCTTCTGTTATACACATGAATGATAATTTCATTTCCCATTTGATACCCGAAGAGATGAATATACATTATGGAATTTACATAACAACATTTATGTATATAGGAGATAATTATATTATTATATTATCATTATTTTAAAATATTTTAATGATGTGTAAGAAGAAACAAAATAAAAATGTACATTTATAAATATTACCTCTCATTCAAACATCCTCTTTATTTAAGCACAAAAAGCCTTCCAATGATGGATTTATGATAAAAACAAGGCCTATAAATTTTTTTATCTAATTAATTAAGTTATATTGGTTAATATTTTTCGAAAACATATTTATGTAGAAGTATTAATAGGGGTGGAGTGGGGATGTCCTTTTAAGTGGGGGGGAGGACATAGTTGGAATTTTTTAAAAGAATGAATTACACCAATGTTTGTCAAAAGACACAAGGATAAAAAATTTACTATTATAGAATATTGGATAATATTTTTTCAAAATATGGTAATAAAGTTTTAATTTATCAAATTTTAGATAATTTTTAATTTTTAATTTCTTAGTTTAACCCCTGGTAAATCTGTTTTTACCTTAACCGCAGTAATTATTTTTCTCTGTTTTCACAATTAATTATGGTAACAATAAATTACCCTACTATATAATATTATTTATTTTTGTTAAAAATATTAAATCAATTTAACAAAATTATACTCACGGAATTTGGGGAATTTAAATTAATATTAAACTTGCTGACATGATGAACCAACGATTTTATAGTGAAAACATTTTCATAAGTAAGAAATGTTTCTATAACAAAACTTAACATATAATTTTTTTAATGGCCTAAAATTTATTAAATATAATATAATTGATCTTTTTTTATTTTAAATAAATTTGAAATAAAATTTAATAGGTTATTTCTTCAAATTATAATAAATTTTTTAATAAATATCAGTATTTTTTACAATTTATCGAAAAATAACACTTTTAATAAAAATAACTAAAATTAACCCTAAGATAATTTTGATATTATAATTTTAAAAATAAAGTTAATTTTATTGAATATATTTTATAAAATGTTTCTAAGTTAATTTATATATAAGTGGGTAAGATATGATGAAATATTTTTCTTTGAAAAAATATTGTTTTTTAGAAAATATTTTATCTACATCCAAATGATTCATATTTGTATTTATAATCAATATATATCTAACTAACATGTTTACACCATTAATTTTTCATAATTTAGTTATTCATATTCCTGTTCTCCAACTTAACGGCTAGGTTATAACATTCATGTTTAAATATTAATATTTTAAAAGGGAATTGTAGTTGGTTTACACTGAGTGTTATAAAAATCACAAGAAATAAAAGTAATTAAATTATTAAAAATATATATAATATACAATTTTAGTGTGTTATGGTTATTTTATATAGTTTATTGGTATATTTTTTATTTATTTTACGGGATATATTAGTGGTGATTCTTCCAATATTTTTGTAACATATACCATTGTTTCTAATATCAAATATATATACTATTATAGGGTATCTTTAGGGGTCACTCCTATTTTAATTTTTATCCAATGAGGTGTACCAGTTATACCATTATATACTAAAAAACAATTATGTAAAAAATTAATTTCATGATTTATATAGTTCTTCTCATAAATAGTCACTCAACCTGAGGACCAAAAGGTTTAGTATCATAGATATTCTAAAAATAAAAATCTCTATCTACAATCATTTCTCTATAATAAAACACTATTATACACCCTTATAAAAATTCCATAGGTTATAAATAACTTTATAACCTAGGTAAAGGAAAACATAATAAATGGGTAATATCAAAGGCTCCGTAAGGTAAAAATTATAAACATTTCATAAATGGTTAGATCATAAGTATATGATAAAGCATGGGCATGGGATAAATTTATTATGAAAAATAACATGGAACAATATGAATTCTCAATAAGTCATTATAAAAATATATGAAATATAATATATATATTTATACCACATAAAAATATGTGGAATAATGAGACATTAAACATTACTCAAGGAGAATAATTATATAAATAACTATTATGATATATGAGTTTGAAATAAACAAAACCACAAAAACCAAATCTCAAGGCTATTGACCAATAAGTCCTTCACATAGATTACTTGGGATAAACACACATATATCTATTTTTCCTTCGAATAAAATTCTTTTTTCCCTTGGGTTTTGAATAAATCCATTTTTGTAACCATTATCTTTGGATAAACCATCTCATCTACTCTTTTGATTTGGGTAAATCCTCTCATGTACCCTTTATCATAGGATAAATCCATCAATGTACCATTTTCTTTGGTATACATGTTATAGTGTATCCATTTTAGATCATTATACAAAAAAATGACTAAATTAATTATTTTGTGATATAGGAATCCAGCATTTATCCTCCGTACATATGTGTTCCACATAAAAAATCATTGTCTTTTAATAAAAAATCTATACAAAGAATAATGGGTTTCACAACATTTATATATGGTATCACCAAAAATATCATCAATATTGTAAACAATTGATAGAAAAAGCTAATCACTATAAAATAGTATTTCTTAAAACAAATATAAGGTTATTCATTAAGAATAATGTCTATGTAAATAAACCCATTAGATATAATATTGAAAAATATCGTGAAATCCTGAAAATGTTTTTATAAAGTACTTTTATCAGTGGAATAAATGAAGAAGTTATGGTTAGATTGAAATTTTATTTCTGAAAAGGTAAAATGAATAATTTTAAAATTTTATATAATTTTATAAAATTATTTAATAATATATCATTTAATATAAATAAAATATATCAAAAGAAATGTGAAGTGTTTGATATAAATTTGAATATATAGAAAATAATTATAAATATTGGGAAATGTCTTTGTTGAAAAACACATCGTAAATAGAGTAATAAGTATTCATTTTTAAAATAGGATAAGTAAAATATATATTTCATATTAGATAAAAAATAATTAGGTTTACAATTATATATGATATTTTTGATATGAAATGAAAACATGGATAGTGATGGGAAACCATAATTAAATAGGATGTAAGTTATTCATAATAATGATATATTTTTAAAAAAATAGATTCATAAAGTAAATATCATTTGATTAAGAATTAATTATACCTAGATATAAATATAAAGTACCATAAAATAAAATCATATGGTGGAATTATCTATTCTTGTAAGAAATAACCTGAGGAAGAATAATTATAACGAAACAGAGAAAGTTGAGTTAGGAAAAAATCATTCAACTTTGGAATCATTTGAATCGAAATAAACTTGAATAATGAACATGATATGGCTCTTAAAACAAATAAATTATTATTTTTGGTAAAATATAAAAATTATGAAATAATAAAACCCTAGTAAAGATTTAATGCTGATCAATAAGAAATATTTTTCAAGAAATTAATTATTAGACATAGAAACCATTACTTTGAAATCATGATTAATTTATCACACTCTATCCTCCTATATTAAAAACAACCTTTTTAATAACATGGTTTTTAATCATATTCATTCCTAAAAAAATTAAAAATCCATTTAAAATTATTTCTTATATCTATACTAGTTATTTTTTACCTATTTTCAATATCAGGTGTGAGTAATCTTGATAATTTTTATTTAGTTTCATGCTAGTGGTGTCTCACTTCATTCTTCTCCCAAGATTCATCATTAAAAGATCATACAATGTACTAAAATTAATGTTTTAAACTTATTTTAAATTTTCTAATTAATTTTTATTGTATTTTTTGTAACGATATTTAAAGATGAATTTAGTGAAAATAATTTGTGATGTATCTTTGATATTGATGGGTATTTTATTAAGTATTGAGTTAAATATTTATATTTGTATTAATTAGAAAAAAATAATAACAATTTAATTATTTATATCATATATTATGAGGAATTATATTCTCAAAAAAATCTATTTTATAAATTTATAGCATTTTTTGAGTAGGTGGATAAACTTACCCTAGCATGGTCATTCAATATTTAATGGATGAATAAAAATATATTTAGTTTTAATATAATTATAAAAGAATAATAATGATAATATTTAGTGTTTATTAGTATGAAATATCATAATTTAAAATAGTTAAATGGATAATATGACCTACATGAAATTATTACATAATATAATGAAATTTGTTTTTCTTAGAACACTCTTTTAGATGTTTGATTTTACAAAATAAATTATTTCTCATAACCATGATAAGTTATCTACTTCATCATTATAGAACCATAATAATTTTATAAAAATAATATTTAACCCTTATTACTTATATACTAACTATACTTGTAATATGGTGATGAAAATAAAAATTGAATTTAATCATTACATTGAGGAGGTAGTGTACAGGTACACATGGATGGTGATTTAGTTCTCTATAGAACTTAAAAAAGGAGTAATATGGTTTATCATTTAATAATATAAAATATTTCATAAATATATTAATTTTATATAAAATTACCTTTTACTAATATCCATGTATGATGGTGATGGATAATTAAATATGCTTCATCATGTAGGTGGTAGTTTTCACAATGCAAAAATTATAATTTTATTCTTAATAGAAAAGTTAAAGGTATTTAATTCTTATACCATCATTATAATAACAAATATGTATAGTAATGATAATCGTAAAACAATTTTAAGATGTTGTAATGGAAATTATGGAAGGAAAAATAAAGATATTGAAATAGAAATAGGAAAGAAATTTTTAATAATTTATACCTCAATTCTTGGATTAAATCCCTTTTATTAAACTTTAATACATTTTGGGATGGTTTTTATAACATTAGAAAACCTGTTGAAAATGGATATTAATTATGGGGAGAGTTTTATTTAGTTTTTTGGAAAAAAATATGTGTGTTTTGGAGTGATGGGATTTGTGGTCCCACCCCTCTCTATTATTTATTAATTTTGGATGATATTTGTGTGTTTTGGTGTGATGGGTTGTGATGAGAGGTGTTCCCCTTCTATAAGATAAAGGGGAGGTCATTTTTTTTAAATAGCCAAAATGATTTAATAATTATAATAAACTCTCAAGTATTATAGATCCTAGATTAGGAAATAATATAGAGGGGTAAGATGATTATAATTAAGTAATAAACCACACATTTCCACATATTTTTAAAATATGTTATTGGTATTTTGGTAACATATCATGTTTTTAAAAAAAGAGCCACTATGTTCGATAGCATACGTGATACGTCACATTGAACTGAATCAAACAAATAAATATTATTATTTAACCTCTCTGATAAAAATGTTGGGAAGAAATGGTATTAATTTAATTATGAAAACATGGATTACACATGTTTATAATTAATTCTTTGGTGAAAAATTAATTATATTGAAGGTAAAACCCTTTTTACAAAAAAAGAATTGTTTTTCTGAAAAACTATTATAATGAACAAAATTTTTCTTAAAAAATAATAAAATCACTATTTTTGTGTTTTTTATTCAAATATATATTCAATATAAATTTTCTAAAATTTATCTTATATTTTTTATATATAATATATAATAAAAAATTCTGGTATATGCCTTAAAGGAGTATTTTTAGAAAAATGTAGTTTTACCACCTTTTGATGGGGAACCTCCCTTAAATATATTTTTTGGCACTTTTATAGGTTAAATTATTTAAAATAAACTTCTTATTTGGAATCGGGACATCAAAACTTTGTTTGGATAAATGTTCGGTATTTTTCAAATTACTTTCATATTATAGTGAATTGTGAAAATATTGCATTTTAATTCAAAACAGCCTTTTCATCTAATTTATTCATATTTTTATATAATAATTTTAATTATTTTTATATATTAATTACATTAGGTTTTTATAATTTAATCCAATTTATGTCATTGGAATCAATATTTAATTGAAATTAGATATAAAAAATTTCAAACATTTGAACGTTTCACTTTAAAAACCCACTTTTCTATTTTGTCTGCAGAAATAATTTAAAATATAATTATTCAAATTATGAGAATTTAATTGGGTAAAATATATTCAATATTTTTAATTATAAGGTATAAATTATTTTATAATATCAATTTCATTTTTTGGTATAAAAATATCTACCACGGTAAAAAATTTATTTATGGTGATATAGGAAAAAAATCAAACATGTTAATGTTTAAAGGTTAAAGCCTTAAAATAACTAAAAAATAAAATGTTGGGAGGTTTTATGAGGTTATTATCAAACCTAAAAATCCTTCAAAACATAAATTATAGTCTAATTAATTGAAATTAATTCCACCTCAATGTGGTTATCTTTGTATATAAAATAATTAATAATTTAATCATTTGATCCCACCCCTCCTCAAGTATTAATACCACCCCTAACCTCTCCATTTCAAACCAAAAAGTCTTGTTGAACCTAAAATATCTTCCAAGACCTCTCATTGTCACTCTCCTCATGTTTATGTGCTTCTGGTATCAGTAGAACAAATCCAATATTCTTAAGGGTCTTTCAAGGAGGGGATAATCAAGAGGTAATTTTCTCAAAATACGCCTCTTAATTTATTTTCCATTTATAAATTCTCATAACCCACTTTATCCATAAATGAATGATAACTACAGAATAATTTATATACTATATTTTTATTTTTATAATTGAATATCTAATATCAATTTTTTTATCATCTCCTCTTATTCAAAGAAACGAAATTGTTGTCCACGTAATGCTGGCTAATCGCCTCTGTGAATAATTTTTTTATTCTTTTTTACATTACCTCCTTCATGGATGGTATTAAAATTATTTTTCGAGTAAAATAATTTTTTTATATTTATATTAAAACCTATTTAATATTCTTTAAATTTTTTATTAATCATAGCTTTATTCTTTCCATATTGTGGTTGTATGATAAATTTGTTTGGGGATGTGTGGACTACCATCTTCTGAGAATGATATGATTCGATCACACATCACATGGAATGTATTAAGGATCATTTTAGTGATCATATATTATATAAATGATATATTAATTCTACTATAATTATATTATATATATATATATATTTACATATATTTCATTTAATTTATCTCTATCAATATGATGGAAAAAATAAAAATAGCATTCAAGCGTACGTACTACTTACCGTACCCATGAATGGTTTTTTTAGTTTGTATTTAAATATTATCATAATTACTCATATAAATAAAATATAATATATTTATATCATTTTCTATTTTCTATAAATAAATAAATATTTAGAATAATGAATAAAAATTCGAAACACGTATGATTAACAAATAAAATATCACCTGAAACATAACTCAAACATAGAATTAAAAATAAATGGATATGTAATGTATTAATTAAATCATATATGGTATTATAAATATGAATATAGTTATGTGATAGATGAATAATAAAATTATACTTATTATAAAGGAATTTTTAACAGGTTTTAATTAAGTCAAATGTGAGTTAAAATAATTTATTAACCCAATTTCCATTATTTGGGTTAAACTTATACTTCTAGATTATTTCGTGTCATGATTATGTGATAAATGACTTTTGGATATCTTATCTTGTATTTATACTTTTTTATGTGGATTTATTGTTATTACACATAACATATCTATTTTATTAAAAACATGATCTGTGTAAGAATCTTTGTCTCAATCTCTTATCATTGTGGCAAATTCTGATGTTACACACAAATTTCTTTTATAAGGTGTTTAATCAACCCATCTTAATTTTAATTTTATTAAAAGTATTTCAAATGGAATATTTGTTTACTAATCATTTTACTAAACGAACAGTGGAGTATTTTTTAACTTATATGGTAACAAGGACTTTTTGGCCACAGTAATTATTATTTGATATTTCGATTTCTATACAAGCTGCAATATTTTTAAAATAAACATTAATCCATATTACCTTTTCAGTTATTTTGGTATTGAAAATGGTTTGGATAATTTATTGATTATATCAACAACTTAAAATTATATCTCACTATTTCATTATAGAAATTTTATTTTTCCTTCATGCATGGTTTATGTGTTGTGCTTATGTTTATCTTATTTATAATTTATTATATATACAGGATGTTCCCAGAAAACCCAAGGGAAATATATCTCGTGATAGCTCTCTAATTAATTGGGTAATGAGGTGAAGTTAAACAACAAGGTTTCTCCTAAGAGATTTAGGCAATATATTGTGATTTTTTATTCCATACGTAACCATGAGGGCTACTCCCTATGTTTTAATGAAAGCTATAATGTATGTATGATATGGATGTCACAAGTTAACTATATGATTTATGATTTCTATGAGTTTTATAATAATAATATTATTTCACGAGGTAATCAATAATTAAATGTTTTATCACTAAAAATTATGATTTAGTGAAATGTATTCATGAGTTTAAAATATTCACAGACTTGTAATTTCATTCTTTATTTTATATCCCTTTTAGAGATTTTTTGTTCCCATATAAATATCATAAAATTTTTTCCATATGGTATAAGAATGGGTAAGAGAAAGGAAGAAGTCAAGAGGAATGTTATGAAGATTTTTATCAAGTAAAATAATTTAATTTTTACTTTAAAATGATTTAAATTATGAAAAATTAGATGGTGTGTAGAATTTTCTATATTGTAATATGTGAAATGTTATGAAATAGTAATGGACTATTTCTATAAAAATATAAACCAAAAAATAGTTGCATGATTGAATGTAAATTATTGTCTTAACAGTAGATTATTTAACATTTAATTATGAGGCCATATAGTTGGTGTATGGAGAAAGGTTTAGGATGGTTTATATATTATGAGTTCTAGTTCACCATATTGTAAGTTTATATGTCTATTATTTTAGTAAAATCTTTATCCTATAACTTTTTTAGATTGCAAAAATTTGGTTACCATTGAAAGTTTTTGGATCTGAGATGACATTCCTATATCTTACTGATGACTTTCTTATAATAATTATGGTAAATTCATGTTCAGATGATTTTGAAATATTTTCTAACATAAAAATCACAAGAAATTTGTTGTTTTAGATATCAGACATCTCCACTATACCTCGATACCATCGTGGATCATGGGTTTTTTTAATAAAATATTATTTTCTCAATATTTTCATGTTTTCAAAAAAGATAAATACCATCAATGGATTTTTAGATATTTTACCTTATCACAAGATTTTAAAGAATATTATGATTTTGAAAAATATACTTATGAAGGAAACCCTTGGGCAACCTATTTATATTGGATTTTTAACTTGTAGTCTTTTAGAACATACTTATGGAATTTCGAAAGTACCCATGACTAAATGTTTCAAAAAACTAGTTCGAATGATTTATAAAAATAAAATCTTATATGATTTCTTAAAATAATGTCATACAAAATTATTTTCCAAAAAAAATATTTGAGAACACCCATACTACCCATGTTGTACAAGGTGTATCTGGAAAAATGAATCAAGTGATTTTGAGGAATCTTTAACCATTGTTGTGATTCATAGAAAAACAATCTACATAAAAAATGATGATGAAATGTGGTGGACACCATGATCAAGGTACAATGGTCTTTCTTTTGGGAATAGTTATATTAAATCATATATAAGTGAAATAAAAAATTCCAATATATATAAGATTTATTAATTAATATGTTGATGTAATAATGAGTTTCGATGAAAATGAGAGGTATAAAATAACCATTTATGTTAAATCATGTTATGGTTATTTTCTGGTTTTATAAAAAGGGACATGCAAAATGGGTGACAACCCATCATGTGAGGAAAGGATATGGGGATCAAACCCCCAACTAAAGGGATACAAGGGTTAATCACCTTCCACAATAATATGTAAATTACCTTATTAGTATGAATTTTTATTTTTAGCTAAACGAGTTTATAGAGTAAGAATAAGTTGATTCTGTAAACATATGTTATATCAAATGGATATCCTTACTATTGGAAAATGATTTCGAGATTAAATTATAAATTTTATATGGGAAGGAATTCACTATTTTTGGAACCCTATATGCCTAAGTTAAATAGAATACTATGGTATTTTATTTTTTGAGTAAGGGTTGAATTTTATTTTAGAATAATCTATGATTTTGTTTTTTTAGTTATGGTGATTCAGGTTATTTATAGAAATGATTAACCCAACATAGAGAATATGTTATTAGGGTAATTAATTTTTGGTATGAGACTTGAATAGTACCAGATGTCATTTGGAAATAAATTATACATTTATCTTGGAAGACTATGTAATTAAATTTTTCTGATTTTTGGGTTTCCAACATAGTTTGGATTATTTTTTAGGGATGTTAATGGAAATTATTTATTGAATGGTATATGTTAAACTTTTGATATTACAATTGAATTTTGGAGATTAAAATTATTTTTCATCTTCCAATGGTTTATAATTTTTGTACAACTATTTTATCTTATCCTAACCATATTGGTTTTGGTTAATGTTTCAAGATTTTGAAATAAATAATTAATCTTTTGTAGGTTATGTTATTCTATAGAATTTTATTCTTCTTGAATACTCATCATTTGGAGTGAAAATATGAGTTTTTTGTGTAAATTGATTAAATTATAAAACTCTACATTCAATGTAAGTATATTTCCTTATGTTCTTATTCTATAATTCATTGACTCTATAAAAATAATCTTGAAGCAAAAAATGTTATAAGATTACTTTTATAAAAAGTCATTTTCCCATCACATATTTATGGTATTTTTAGGGTTAACATTCCATGATAATGTTCCCTATCACTATAAATTATTCTATTTGATTTATTTTTCCCTTTTATATCCATTTTTCTCCATGAAACCCTAAAACTTGCTATCTTAGGTGATTTTGTACTTCCCTTTCTGTATTTTTAAGTGGATTTTTTCTTGAAAATTTATCTAATGTGGGATTTTAATAAAGGTATTATGAAAATTAAATTTTTTTTATCATCCTTGATTTAAAATTTGATGGATGAAATTTTCAAAAGGGTGGTATAAAGTAACATCTTGAGTTTTTAAAAAAGTGAATTTTTTTTATCACAAACATGATATGTAACATCAAAATTACGTAGGAAACTAAATATTATTATTTAACCTATCTACAAGAAATGGATGGAATAAATATTATTATTTTAATTATGAAAATATTCTTTACACATGTTTATAATAAATTATTTTTTGAACAATGAATTATATTGAATGTAAAACCCTTTTTAAATAAATGGAAATGTTTTTTTGAAAAACATTTAAAAGAAAATTTGTTTTTTAATAAAATAACAAAATCCCTATATTTGGGTTTTATTAATACAATATATATTCAATATAATGTTTAAAATTAATATATTATCTTTTATATTCAAGTTGTAAAAAAATTACATTTATGATTAAAAGGAGTATTTTTCAATAAAAATGTTGTTTTATCACATTTTAACGGATAACCCTTTTTAAATATAGTTTTTGAAACATTTATAAGATAAATGAGGAAAAATAAACTCATTATTTATAATCATGATATAAAAATTTAGTTTGGATTAATTTTTTGTATATTTCTGATAACTTGTATATTTTATTGAATATTGGAAAATACAACATTTTAAATAAACACTAATTTTCCATATAATTTATTTATACTATTGGATTATAATTTTAATTATTTTTAAATTATAATTAGATTATTTTTATATAATTTTATCCGATTTAAGTCATTTTAATAAATTTCAAATTTAAACAAATTTCAATGATGTTACCTTAAAATATAAAATAACTTATAATTTAATCCCTTGAACCCACCTCACCTCAAGTATAAATACCAACACTACATCCCCAATTCAAAAACAAATCCTTGTATCTCTTCAAATATATACCCAGAACTCTCCCCCCTCACTCTCTATATGTTAAAGTTATTATCATTTCATGAAAATACCAAATCTATGCTCCTCAAGTGTCTTTCAAGGAGGGGATATTCAAGAGGTAATTTTCTCAAAGTACCTCTCTTAATTTTTTTATTTTTCTACTCTATCCTCAAATAATTCATCCATCAATGAATGATAACTCCATAATCACTTATATAATAAGTTTTTATTTTTTTATGGAATATATGATATCCATTTCATTTCTCACCTGCTTGTATTCATTGTAACAAAAAAATTTCCAATGTTATGTCAGTTAATCGCCTCTGTAAATAATGTTTTTTTTACTTTTTCCATTATCACCTGCATGGATGGTCATTAAACTATTTTTATTGTAAAATAATATTTTTATATGTTTATTATAACCTATTTTATATTATTTAATGTTTTTAATAAACAAACCATCATTATATATAATTTGTCGTTATATTATAACTTTGTTTGGGGACTTGTGGACTAATGCCTCCTCAAAATGATGTGATTCATTCACACATAACATGGAATTTATTAAGGATTGTTTTAAAAAAATATATTATATAAATTAAATATTAATTCAACTTAAATGGTATTACATATTTATATACATATGGAAACACATTTCATTTAATTTCATTCTTTCTATACGATGAGAAAAATATTAATTGTGTTCATGCATACGTACGTCCTACCGTCTCCATGAACGATGTCTTTTTCATTTCTATTTAATTATTATTATAAGCACTTATATAATTAATACATAAGAAATTTATGTCATGTTTTATTTTCTGGAAATAATTAAATATTGAGAATGAATAATAACTAGTCAAAACACATTTGATTAACAAAGAAAATATCACCTAAAACGTAACTCAAACATAGAATTAAAAATAAATAGACAATATAACATATTAATTAAATAATATATTGCATTATACATATTAATATTATTACATTATTGATTAATAATAATATTATACTTATTATACATTTGGTTTGAATGTGTTTAAAGGAAGTCGAATGTAAAGTAAGGGAATTTCTTTACCCAATTTCTATTCATTGGGTTAAGATTATACTTCTTGATTATGTCATGATATGATTATGTGAGAAATGAATTTTTGATATCTTATCTTTTATTTATAATTTATTTATGTGTATTTATATACAATTCACATAATCGATATATTTTAGTAACAAAATGATCTTTATAAGGAACTTCGTATCAATCTCCATTCATTGTGGTATATTTTGATGTTATAACCCACTTTATTTTATAAATTTTACAATCAACCCCTTTGGATTTTAATTTAATTTAATTGTTCTCAAAAGAAATTTTTTTATATGAATATTTTTACTAAACAACCAAAATGAATGTTTTTAATGTATACGATGACAATGGCTTTTCTACCGTCATGACCATTATTTGATCTTGGGCTTCCTCTACATGATATAATGTTATAAAAGAAAAATAAATACAATATTCCCTTTTTATTTATTTTGGTAATGAATATTATTTTGATAATGTATTGATTATATCAATATCTTTGAATTATATCTTGTGACTACAATGTGGAAATGTTAGTTTTCCTTTATGCATGATTTATGTGTTGTGCTTATGTTTTGGTTCTTGGGAATTTCTTATGTATATGGGTTATTTCCATGATAAACTGAGGGTGGGTGACCCTATGATATATCTCTAATTAATTGTTTAATTATATTGAGTTAAATGATAAGGTTCATCCTATGATATTTATGGAATATACTGTGATGGGTATTCCAAACGTAACTATGAAGGTTACTCCCTATGTAGATGAGAAAGCTACAATGTATGTATGATATGGATGCCACAAGTTACCTTTATGATTTATTATTTCTATGAGTTTATCATTAAAAATTTTATTTAATGAGGTAAGATAAAGGGTTTATGTTTTATGAGTGAAATGTATGATTTTGTGAAAATGTTATCATGATTTAAAAATATTCATGGACTAACAATTTCATTATTTTTATTATATACCTTATAGGGATTTTTGCGATCATCCCATTATTTGAAAATATTATCCATAGGGTATAAGGATGTGTAAGAGAATGGAATAATTCAGGATAAATGTCATAATGATTTTTATTAAGGAATATAATTCATGTCTTATTTTAAAATTATTTAAATTATGGAAAAAATGGATGGTGTGTAGAAATGTCTAAATAAAAATATTTGAAATGATATGTAATTTTTATGGCTTAATACTATAAAAATTTAAACTTGAAAATGTATACAATATTAATGAATGTAAATTCATTATTTAACTCTAGATTATGTAATGTTTAAGTCTAGACACTTATAATTTCCCTCTTGGTTAAACCCTTTTAATCTCTTATCAAAGTAACTATTTTATACCAAATTAATATATCATTTATGATTGAATATAAAATTTTCCTTATTATATAATTATGACCTTGTGATTCAAAATGTGAAATCCATTTTATTAAATAAATTTTTTTGTAGTGATAATAATTTATTTCAAAATATTAAATATATAATGTATTTTGAAAATTGTTTTTAATAAATATGACTAAAGATCTAAAATGTAAAATATGGGTTTATAAATCAATGAAATAAAAAATCTATTTACTTAGAAAATAAATATTTAACCTTTTAATAAAGTTTCATTAATTTCTAATTCGCATATAAATACTAATAATTCCTTAACTGTTATGTTAATTTAAAGAATGTTATATTCCACTATTAAACTAATTTTTTTAGAAAATTACCAAAATCAATATTATAATAAATTTCATATGTAATCAACCAAGTATATGTGGAATTTATAAATGAATTTAATTTTATACTAATAAAATTATAAGATTATAAAATTTACCCTTTAAATAAAAATATAATTAAAATTTATTTCATGGTAAAATATATTTTTGTAAATGGTAGGTATTCTTAGTACTATTTAATTCCAATTCCAAACTTAATGATATTTATATGTTAGTAAATATATTTAAATGTTATAAATTATAAAAATAATATTTTAAAATAAATCAATTTTAATTTATTAATACATCAAATAGTTTTTTGATAAAGGAAAAACATTTAATATGTTAAATCAAATCAATTATTTGTCCACTAAATAGTATAATTTTTAATTTGTTAATATATTATTATTTTCTCAAGGTTTTAATATTATTAAATTTTAACAGTAACAAATGATTGGATTATTTTTTTAGTTTAGGGTTGGGTGTGGGGAATCCTATTGAGCTAAGTATTTATTTAAAGAAATATATTATGAAATCTTGGGGTGTTGAATTCTCCCCCTAAATAAATTTTGTCCTGAAAATTTTCATTGTAACCTACTATTGATACTAACAAATGTTACCAAAGTTATATATGTGTCTCATGATATAATTTATAGAGTGTTATCAAAAAAACATAAAATGCATATCATTTCCCCTCATAGTAGGTCAATTGTAGTGTTGAGTTTTTATCTAGTAATTTGAGATGAAAATACTACATGATTACATATCGTAACTCCTATTATACAATTACCTTTTGGAGATAGATTACCAAATTCTGGTTTGAAATAAGATATTTTATTTGTTATTTTCTATTATATACTGAGATAGAAAACACAAATATTAAATCATATCAAATTTATATAAAGTAGGGATAATAATAATTTCATAAATCAAATCCCATAGTCCCTAACATGGGATAAAATAATTAAAGAAATTTTTTATTGATAATATTGAATTCATTTTGGTGGTTAATTAATTATTTTAAAAATATTCATAGATATAATAGATTTCTTAGAATTATAATCAAATCAGGAATCCACCAATATATTGTTAAATATTACTTAAGTATCATAATACACATAATTACCACAATTTAAATTAGTCATGGTCATTTTATTTGATTTTCATTATTTACATAATTTTTGTGGATTTTGATGCTAACTATTTCCATTAACAATGGGTTCAATGCAATTGTTTTTATATTTCCCATACCACTTACAATTAAATAATTAGGCTGAGGATTTTTTATTTAGAAGGGAATTTCCTCCATCCATTTAATTATTTCAAATCTTTATTTCTCTTAATCATTCATGTTATTGATAGAAATATGTTTCACATATAAATTATTTTTTACTATTATAAATTTCAATTTATGCTTCTTCCCACATTATTTTTAATTCCAAAGATGAATTTTCTTTCCTACATGTTGTTTGTCACTTTAATTACCATGGATATGAGTTTTTATATTTCTATAAACTATAAAATAAGAATAATTATATTTTTTTGATTACATTTTCTCTATAAATGCACATTAAAAAATCATATCATATCTTCTATAATCCTTAATAGAAAATTATTTTTGGAGGCTCATATTAAAAAAATTATTAACCTTACATTTTCGATCGACAGTAAACCTAGAGGCATACCTTAATATTCTTATGAATATTTATTCACAACTACTAATGGATTCATCTATATTTTATTTCAAATCATGGAATTATATCTCTATTTTTTCATGAAAATTATACGGAAATTATTGCCAAATATTTATTATTTAAAATGATTCTATTTCATGTAATATATTTCTTTCTTTCGACTGTTGTTGTTTATTATGGACCACCTTTTACTAGAATCACCTCCCAAAATTATACAGCTAAAAAAATAATTTTCATGATTTAGCATATATATAACTAGAAATATAGTATGTACTATATTGATATATTGCTAAAAAATAAGTGGATCAAGAGATCTACTCAAGGATAGTTTTCCATGGCATATGAATAACATGATAACATTTTTCTCTTTACTTGGCGTGTTTAGGAGCTCCATATGGTTTTTGCTATTTTTCATAAGATGGGATAAAATTATCATGAATTTTTTCACTTCATTTTCCATCCCATTAGTTTTTTTTTGTTTTTATGACCTCTATATTTCCCATTAAATCCGTTATAGACTTAGTTCTTTTATGTTCAAGACATTATATTAAAAAAAGGAATGTCAAAAATGATAATTTATTTATTTCATTGGGTGAAAAATATACTCCTTTAAGAAAAAACACATATATGAAATATGTTCCAAAAAATATGAATATCTATGTAATAATCCATGTTATCCATAACTAGTACCCTACTTAATTAATAGAATGAAAAAGTTAGTTATTTAAACAATTCCCAAAGGTTCATGAAAAGAATGTGGATTACACAAAGCATACTCCCTAGGAATGTCAAACTCAGTGTGTAGTTAGGCCTCTATTACTTGCACTAGGTGACGATTGAGTGAACAGAAAACATGAACTTTTTAGGTTTATTACCCCTCAATACATATTTTTTATATCCATCATCCTTTTATACTATCCATAAAAGGACCTAATTATTTATGGAACCACATATTATAAAATTTACAATAACATCAAGATGTTATCCTATAATAATTCATGTATCATAGACTTATCCTTGTGGTTTTCAAAAAATTTAAAAAATAGAATCTCCAAAATAACAAAAATAATCTTAAAAAATAATTCAACCCTCAATTGATACCAACTATAGAGACCCAAGATAATCCTAGCATATATAATACATTAATTCCATTATTTTGATAAAATTATTAAAATTGTCACATAACCTAGGGACTGGAAGGTTTTGTGTGCTGGGGATCAGATATATAAACATCTTGGTAAGGAATCATTTCTCTGTAATCAATGTCCTCTAGAATACCTTCCATAAATTACACATGGTATACTTATCTTCATAACCTTTGGAATAGAAAACATAAAAAATAGTGAGATTAAACACTCACTAAGGGAAAATTTATAAATATTTCATCAAGGGTTGGAACAAAAAAATATCAGGAAACATGGTCAGGGGAGAAATTTAATCCAAAAACATCTAATATAATAATCACTATTAATTTTTCATGATATATCGAAATATAATCTCGAATAAAAAACATATACCATGGAAAAAGTCTGTGGAATATTGATACATTAAACATATATCTAGGAGAATAATTATAGGGAAAATATTATGAAATAGGATTATATTTTTCATCCTAATGGGGAATTAGTTTTTAATGATATAACAATATTTGTTTGGTATATTGAAAATGAAGTGGAGATTCATAGATAATTGTTATGGATTCCTTTGATTACATTGGTGGTCATTATTTTCCAATTGACTGTGTAAAATTTTATGACTCATTAAACTATTATTCAATGTAAAGGACATATTATAATGCTTACATAATGTAGAAAGAAGTGTCCATCCCTTATTCGGGTGAATAAAAATTGAATAAAAATAAGCAAATATTCATTTGTATAATGATTTTTTTGTCAAAGAAGATTTAAAGTATTCTATGAAAAAAATAATGAATGAAGAAGAATAAATCTATAAGATAATATAAATATATAATATTTAAGAATTAATAATATTTGTAAGAAGTGATTTAAGTTGTCTAGGTATTATATGTGAATTTGGTTAACTCTTTGAATTGTGTATATATGAAAAATTGGAAAGACAAGACAATATATAATGCTATATTGACAATGAATTGTGAGAGTATAATAAAACAAGAATTAGATATAGATTATAAATCCATCATGGTGGAAGTACGATGTGAGAACCTATATGGGTTCGAAAGGTTGTGCATGAGGTGCATGAGTGCTGAGAGGGGGCTCATAGCACCCGCAGTTGCACAAATAGAATGTAAAGGGTCAATCATATCTGATACAGCCTAGGTTTGTATATAAAAGTGTACCTAGGTTCCAACCCCATTAATGGATTTAGAGTTTATTGGCAGATATTAATTTATTAATCACTCCTCAACTTCTTATAAGATCAATGTGGGAAACAGAATGTGACACACAATTACCTCATCACATAATTGTTACAGACATAAAAAAACCATCTAATTTGATGCATGAGAGATACATGTTTTCCATGAAATTTCATTTGCATCGTCACGGTTGTCAATGATGCTTCAGTTTACTAGAATTTCTAGTTAAACAACCATTTATCATACTAGAACATTTTTTGGTTGAAATTACATAATGGTGACATGAGGAACCTCCAAGTATGCATGTTATATTTTTATTATAATCAAGATTTTGAAGAATATGCTACTAATAAATTAAAATATAGTATTAGGAGGAAATTTAAGAAGTGGATAAGAAAGGATGTGTTTCTTCTTCTTAAAAATAGATAGAGCAAGTGATTATTACCACACTCACATGAAGAATTATTTACGAGGAGAAAAATAAAAATCATGTAAAAAGGGGTGCCTTTTTTAGAATAATTTTATTTTTATATAACTATAAGAATTATTAAATTTAAATATGCATGAAATATAATATTTAATAGAGTCTCTACGTGATTTTTTTCTCAGATTAGAGGAAATGGATAATTTTCTATAAATAACACGGGATTGTGATGAGGAGTTACAACTAGTAATATTGTGGGATCCTATGATTATCTAGAAAAAAAAGAGCCATTGGAAAACATATATTTCATGATGGTAATGAAATATCCTACTAAACTTTTATCACATGTGATGGAGAAGAGAACTCACAAGACTTCGACATGTGTTTTACAAACTCAAATAGCTTCACGAAGAACATATTACATGAATTAATTAAGGGTTTTTGGTTACTATTATGTGTATTCATTTTAATTTTTATGAACCTCATTAACATATTGTGCCCCAATTATTGTTTGTGTATAGAGTAAGAGATAAAGAAAACGTTTCTCCAGAACGATTTTCATAAAATATACATGCACATGATAACAAGAATATAGGAGGTTTAATATTGGTCTTAGTGGATCTTAAATAAGAGAGGTGTATATTTTGTGAATATATGGTTTTTGATAATACAATTTGAGAACCCATGTATATATTTGTGTGCAAGATGAAATATAGTAGTAATTTAACAGTAGTGCAGGAATTCTTGAATGAATTTGTGAATGTATAATAATTTGGGAAACCAAGATAACTGCGTCCAAATATACTTACTATGGTTAAGATGACCCATGAAATTATTACCTGAAGTACTATTGAGAAATCAAGTGCATAAATTTCAAAAATCTAATGAGTCTAAGTCTTTATCATAAGGTAGAATTAGGAAATTATTGCATCACTAAGAAAGCTATTTATATTCATGTGATAAAAATATTTGAGCAAGATAGAAATATTTTATTGGTGGGTATTTAATGTATACAAACTGTACATGAGTAAGTAAAATCCTACATGTTCAAAGTGGATGAGCAAAAAAATTATCCAATAGTGGATTAACCCAAAATAAGGATATAATTTTATCAATTGGAATTAGTGAAATAGAATTATTTTTATTAGAGGTGAATGTAATGGATGTATTTTAGTTAGAGATAAGGTAGTTCAATTATTTAGGTCATATATAGATGTAGAAGGATTATATCAGTTAGAGTTGGAGTAGTGTAAGTCTTTAAGTAGTGTAAGTCATTAGGTTAGAGTCAAAAATAGAATGATCCTGACAGTTAGAGTAAGAGTATAATAAGTCTCTTAGATTGTGCAAGGATTAGGGTAATAACTTTTTAAATAGTGAAGAATATACAACAGGGTGGAATAATTGGTTGAAGTATGAAGTAGGATTTTACAAAAATTGTATATATTGTTTTTT
The DNA here is from genome assembly GCA_963277665.1 of Viscum album. Taxonomy (NCBI): domain Eukaryota; kingdom Viridiplantae; phylum Streptophyta; class Magnoliopsida; order Santalales; family Viscaceae; genus Viscum; species Viscum album. The sequence continues at coordinate 285,151,248 of OY728129.1, forward strand.
TTTTCTACATTAAAAAAATAAAAACATGGTGAAATTAAGAGATTAATTTTAGTGGATCGAGAACCTTAATAAGGTCAATATGTTTACTTTAAAGAAAAAATTTTATAAAAAGAGTCTAGTGATTCAACCATATCCTATCAGTGGTCTATCACGCTTCGGTCTTTAAAAGATTTATCAGATTAAAGGATTTCTCTAAAAATACAAGAAACATTTAGAACGATATATAATAATAAATCTATTAACATCCAATGTGTTCCTTATTTTTATAGAATTAATTATCACAGTTTTAGGAACATGATGTTACACTATGCCCTATTCATTATCCTAGAAGTGTGATATGCTACCATAGTGGGTTTTCCACCGATTTATAATTATTCTATCCTAATCCATGATGATAAGAAAAATATGGAGTAAGATATAAAGGCTCAAAATTCTATATTTATGGCTATATTAGATATCTTCTACACATAGGTCATGGGTATCCAAACTACTAAGGAGATATGGGAAAACAATGAACCAGTTATAAAGTAAATCTCAAAGCCAAGGAAGCGAAAATAAAATTTTGGATGAGTAAGATTGAGGAAATCCAAACGACTGATCAAGAAAATATTAAAAAAAATTTCATCATAGTGAATGAAATAGTCATAAATATTTGATGATTTAGTGATAAGATGAGTGAATCTATCACTATTAAAAAAAATTGGATTATTGTTTTTTATTGTTTTGATTAAAATATCTCATCCCTATAATACAATTTTGGTTTTTATAATATTTAATAAGATAATACTCCCATATCTTATGAGATGAAAAAAATCACTTTCAAGAGTAAAGATCAAATTTAAATGGAATTTGAATCCATGAGGACATGAAAAGTTAGAAAAGAACAGGTTGATGAATTTGAAGATTCATATAGTAATAATATTGATTATGAATTCAAAAAAATTATTTCCCTTATATCAAAATGATTTATAAAGGGAAAGTGGAAAACAATAGTATGTAACAAGTAATGTTCTTTATCTTTTGAAAATCCTATCAATTTCCAAATAATATTATAAATAATAAGGTTAAATAATGAGAAATAGAATCTACATCAAATTAAGAGATATATTATAAACACAAATATGGTTAAAATTAGAATAAACACTTCAAAAATAAGTAGTTAAATATTATGAGAAGTCACAGGAAATATTAGCCATTAATTTGTCTTTAAAATAATGAATTTGGTTTATTTGATCAGGGAAATAAAATACCTACCTCATCACGCCATATTGATGATGGATAAGAATGAATATAAATTTAGTGAAAGTTTAAATAAAAATTAAAAATTTTCATGGGAAAGATTAAATACCTCAAGAAAGAAAAGAATGAACTGAACAAATAACATAAGAATTTAATGAATAAAAAAATCTAAGAAACTTATATCTTATGATGAAGAAAATGAGGATATGATCAATAAGGAATAATCATTAGTTAATAAGATCATGAAGTTCAAATTATAAATTATTGAATAGGATTAGATGATATGTGATCTTAAAAAGATATTTACTAGTATATAAGAAGTTTTTTTTGAGACACAAGACATATGTGTCACAGTTCATCTTGATTTGAATAAGGCCATTTAATATTTCAGTAAATCTATTGATATAATGGTAGAATATTCTCAAGCTATAAATAAGGAATGCAATGTTGAATCTAATTTTTTTGGTAGATCTATAATTATTAATAGTATAGAGGTGAAAAATAAAACATGATGATATCTGGGATAATAATAATGAGATGAAATATTCCACATCCAGGGAAGGTAAGAATATTTCAAGAAGTCCATAACCCCAAAAGGATACTGAGTCTCAATTTTCAGGAGGAAAAAACATAGATATGGATTCATATTGGAGAATATTTTTCAAGGATATTATTATTTTTGTGGTAATAAAGTTCACAAAGAATACTTTTTTGGTTTAATTTTTATTTACTAGGAGAGTTGTATGAATAAAGGTGTAAATTCAATAAGAATATGTTGAAAAAATCTAAAAAAATTGTGGTATAAGATCTTTCCAAAACTATATATAAAAATAAATTTCATATTATAAAATAAGTCTACAGAAGATTATATTTAGAAGATCAAAAGGATGATATATTCATGATAAGGTTTAAGGATAAATTTTCATTGTTATAAAATAAAACATTTTCCAAAAGAAAACTATTGATATGTAATTTATTGATTTTGAGAATATCGAGAATGTTAAGAAAGACTACCTAATTTTTTGGCCACATTAGTTGAAACTGGATAAAAACTGTTCTAATCTAAAAAGAGTTCAAAATATAATGTAAATAAAGTGGTTTTAGAAAATTACGTGATTTTTAATGAGATTTTATTCATACCTTGAATATTAAAGAACAAGAACTATAAGGATGAGAATTTTATTCCACACAATGAAGAAGAAGGGAAGAAAAAATACACTAAAATCAATGATAATAAAAAACAATATTTGAAAAAAATATTCCCAAGATAATATTTTTAAAAAATAATGGACCATTTTGAGAGGTAATTATTACCCTTAATTTTATTACTAAATAACCAAGAGGAACAATATTTATTTATTAAGTGTGCCTAAACCACTAATGAGTTTGATGTGGGACATGGAATGTGGAACAATATTTACCATTCAATTTAATTTTATATATATAATAAATCCATCAAATCTAATTCTTCATTGTCATTAGATGACTATGTGATTCCATATTCAACTTCCCGACCGATGATAATACTTCTGTTTTTTAGATTTTACGGTTGAACCTTCTTCAATAAAACCTTAACATTCTATGTTTGATATTATGATATGATGAGATGAAGAAAATATATGGATAAATTATTTTATATTATTGAAAAAAGATTTTTCTAGGTTCTACTATTACTAAATGAAAATAGATATGTTGGAGTATCTTCTAGTAGATGATAAGCATGAATGAGTTTATACATCATAAAAATATTAGTAGCAAGTTATTATTCCACTATATATTCAATAAATTAAAGATGAGGTCCAAAATCAATTTCCATAAATAATGGAAGCCTTATTTTTATTATAGTATCATTCAATACTTTGGATGATTTAAATATTGGTGATATAGTATATTTCACAGAGCCTCGACATGCCATTTTTATTGAATCAAATCAGATAGATAATTTTAAATAAATATTTACGGATTATGAAAAGGATTTTGTGTCAATAATATTAGGATAAATCATGTTTTTTAATAATAAATCCACTATAAAACATGTATTTTGTGAATGGAATAAAAGATATCATGAAGCCTTTAAATTGTGTGAGGGAGAATAAAATACACAAGCATTCGAATTGTGTTTAAGACACTCTAATAGTATTTTAAATAACTTATTATGTGAATACATTAATGTTTTCATGATACTGTTATTCATATTCATTCTTCTTTTTATAAACCTCAGTAGTATAACACGTAATTATTGTGGTGTTCATAAATAGGAAGAGATAGTGCACACTTTTTCATAAATGAGATTCATGAGATATACTTAAATATAATAACATTATTACATGTTTATTAATTGATGTGTTTAGAATATCTTAAATTGGAGAAGAGTAAATTGTGTGGACACCTAATTTGTGTGAAGACAACTTGAGACCCTGTTCTTATACATTTTTTTGTAACTGAATATTGAAGGAAGAAAATATTAGTTCACTCATGCCTTCATAAATATGTTAATGAATATGTATTTGAGAACCTAAGAATATCGAATCCAACTATACTGAATTTTTTGAAGATATATAAAATTAATGTATGAAGTATAGTTGAGAAATCATGTGCATTAATTACACACATCTAAGTGAAGAAGGGATGTTTTTAGAAGGACAAATTTCCCAGGAATAGTTACACTACAAAAATTGATCATTTTCAAGTGATTAAAATATTTTATCATGACCAAAAAAACTTCAGAAGTGATTTTTTAAGGTAATTTAGGGCTACATAAGAATGTATTACCCAATAATATAATATAGGGATATCAAAAAATAACCCAAGAATAGATCAAACCTAAATAATGGAATAAGTGTCTCAGTTAGAGACGGAGCAATATAATTCTTTTAATCAGAGCTAAAAGTAGTGTAAGTATTTTGGTTTTAGTTAAAATAAGTGAATGTATTTTTGTTTAATCTAGAATAATAAGGATTTTAATGATTGGATCTAGAACAATGAAAGACTTTTAGTGTGTGACAAATGAAGTGGAATCCTTTCAGTTCGATCCTTAATTAGAAGGAGCCTCTCATTTGGAGATGATATTGAAGAATTCCCTCAGTTTATTTTAGGGGTAGTGAAATCATATGTTTGATAATGATGAATCAATAACATATAAAAAAAATTTGTTTTGGAAAGGATTGAGGTTTATTCAAACCTTACAAATATTTTCTACTACTCTCTACATTATTCAACCACACACAAGGTGTTATAGACAAATAATATTTAGTTTATCAAGATCATTAACATTTTTATGAGGTTTAATTTAATGAAAAAATATTCATAAAAATATATCTTTGAATCACACCTCTCTCTTAGTGGTCAATCTGTGATATGGATCTACATATAAAATAAACATAAGCATATGTCAAGGATAACTAAAAATAAATCCTTTAAAACATTAGGCTTCTTATAGCCACACATATACATTCTAAGTCCTGGGATAATACTCATGTATACCCTTTCTATTGGGAGAAATAATTTAGTGTACACTTTTTCTAAATATAAACACTCATGTTTACCCTTTATCTTGTGAAAAATCCTCTTATGTACCCTTCTGGTTTGGATAAATCCTCCCCTACACACTTTTTATCTTTCAATATATAATCATCACCCAATACATTATATGTATATATGGGAATTAAGCTATAATTATCCATGAATTTTTGTTCCATATATATTATATCATTATTATTTCATTGATAAAATAAATAAATAAAAATGGTCCTTATAAAATTTCTAGACGATATAACAAAAATTGATTGGAATAATTTTAATGGTCGATAAAGAAAATTTATTCACCCCAAAAAAATATGTTAAAAGAAAATTTAGAAGTATATTCAATAGAAATAATTTATAATAAAATTATATATTTATATATAAATAAAAATATGGTGGTGAAATCCTAAAATAGTTTTTACAAAATTATTTTCAAGTTAGGGTAAAATAAAAAGTTACATTCATTTTAAAAAGACTAGTATAAAAGGTGACGTGATTATTTTCTAAAAACAACATAATTTTTAAAATAATATCCAATAATAAATCATTGGAAATACATAATGGTTATTAATGGAATTTGTATTTGTGATAAAAATTTAAAATAATGGAAAACCATTTTAAATATTTTGAAATATCAATTTTGAAAACCCACATAACAAAAAAGAAAAATAATCATTTCTACTTGAAAATATGAGAATTAAAATATTAAGGTCCCATGAAGAAACACATAATTATGTTTCAAGATATATTGATGAATATTGAGAGGAATTAAAAATATGTACATAGTGGAAACCATAAATTAATTGGATGTTAATAATTCATAACATTGATATAATTCATGGGGAAGAGATTCTTCAAGGGTAAATAATTGGATTAAAAAATAATTCTCCATTTATAGGAAAATAAATTTCCATGAAATAAAATATTATTATGTAATCAACCAATATTGGAAGATTTAATATCAAGAATAATCATTATAATTCAATAAATGGAGTTAATTTAATAAAAAGACTTTAAATTTTTGTATCATTTAAATCAAATGTTATTTGAAGAAATAAAATTATGTAGATATTCAAACTGAATGAATTAAATTACTTTGGTTTAATAAATTAATATGTATATATTCATTCCATATTAAGGATATAATTTTTATCAATAATAAACATTTCACATAAAATTAAATTTGAGACAAAGAAACGGTTACCATGAATTCCAGCTTGGTTGATCACACTCTAATATACTGTATAAAACAATAACCATCATAATAACCTATTTTATAATATTATTCATGTCTATACCCATTTATAAATATCATATAAAGTTATTCCCTATATGTATATTAGTCATAAATTATCTATTTGAAATATCAAGTGTGAGTAATATTGATAGTTTTGATGTAGTTTCCTAATATTGGTGTTGTAATTCATTAATATCCTAATGTTAATTTTTCCCAAATAATACAAGGTATGGTAATTGAAATTTTATAATTATTTATAATTATAAAATTTCAATCAACTTTATTTTTGATTACGATCCTTAAATTTGAATTTGGGGATGAGCTTGTTTCAATGATTCCTCGTAATCAATGGGCGTTTTCTTAAATAATAAGTTAAAAGTGTATATAAAAAATCCTAGTAAAAAATAACTCATTATTTAATTATTTATATCATATATTTATATAAATAAAATTCTTATATTCATCCCTGATATTAATTTACATCTTTTTTCATGTTTGTGGTTAAACCAAACCAAATAATAACTAATCATGATTAATGAATTATTATGAAGGGATTTAGTTGTAATATCATTATACTAGAAGCATAATGATATTATATAGTATCTATTATTATGATATATCATAATAGTAGTTATTAAGAATAATATATATCATATATGAATTTATTATGTAATATGAAGAAATTATTTTTAATCATAAAACGCTTGTTTGGATGGTTGAATTTTCCATGATTGTTTAAAGCTCACATTGTTAATAAGTTATTGATTTTTTTTGTACAAAAAATTAATTAATTAATTACCCATAATATTTATCTATTAAAACCACTATAATTCCAATACATTACGGAAGTGATAAAAATAAAAATAAAAATTGCTCATTCCAAGGAGGTGGTAGTCCACACATATGCAAAGATAATGATTTCCCTTTATACAGAGTAGGGAACAAAGTAATATGGTTTATCATTTAAAAACTATTTTTTATTATATTTAATTACTATATATTATGTTTTCAATTATGATAATTATTTTAATTCATTTATGGAAAAACAAACCATGTTATATCTTTGAGGTGGTAGTCCGAGCAATGTACGAATGAAGGTTTCATTTTTATTAATAGAAAAATGAAATGTGGTTGATTCTTGTATCATAAATACAATAACTTATTATTATAATAATAACTATTATCTAAAGGGGATGAGAGAGGTCGCTCTCTCTCTCTCTAGAACCCGCAGGCTCTAGGGTTTCGGCATATCGTTCTTCTCCAAGATTTAGCTTGTTCGGCGGCACCCAGTGGATCTTGGCATCGCTTTTTCTTCTTCTCGATTTGCTCCAGATTTCCGTGGCTTGCGTCCTCGGTGGTCCAGCTCCAAAGCTGGAGGTCTCGGCGATTCGGCTTCAACGCCTTTCCTGCCTCGGCGTTTTGACTCCAAATCAGAGGTCTCGGTGTTTCGGAATTGGGTTTATTGGCATTCGACTTCTCTTGTTTTGCTGAGAGATCTACAAAAATTCCTCTTTCGCGGTGATTCGGTTCTGGATCTGCACACGGTCTTGGTTTCTCTCCCTTTATGGCTTTTCCGCACTTTCTTGGTTTCAACCGGATCGATGAGAGGCGATCCATTGAAAGGGATGACTTCCGAGAACCAGTCCGGCTGTGTGGGGATGTGCAGGAGCAGGATTGTGCGGCTCTGCCTCTGACCAGCGCTGCTCGGTCACGGAATGGTGCTATTCATGGTCCTGCTCGGCTGGATGTGGATGTGCAGAAGAAGGCAAGGGCGGCTTGCCCAGTTGCTTCCCGACCTCGAGTTATGGCTGAAGCTAGGGCTTCGGTTGGAGATTCTTTGGGAGCATCGCGTGGGCAGCGATCCTTCGTGGATGTCATGAAGGCACCGACACCTGTGTCTAAGAAAGAGGAACATAGGAGGATTCTTCGGAAGGGTTCTCTTGCCCATGTGGAGGCTAACCCTGGTGTCGTTGCAGAATGACTGACACAAGGGGAGAACTCTTTGGTTGCTCGTGTTGTCCTTCCTAAAGGTGTTCTGCCATGGAAATGTGAAGATTTATTCCAAAGCATTTCGACACTGTGGGTTTTTGACAACTGGAAATGTGTCTCTCTTGGTCGGGGATTCTTTCACTGTTTATTTCCATCGGATGATGTGAAGATGAATGCTTGGAGCTTTGGATCCATGTTCTTAAGGCCGGGTTGGATTCATCTGCATGAATGGTCATTGGATTTTAATGTATCAAGTGCTAAGAATGTCTTTGCCCAGGTATGGGTTCGTCTTCATGGGCTGAACTGGGTTCTCTGGCATCCAGAAATATTGAATGATATTGGAACGGCAATCGGAACACCCATCCGTCTTGATAAGGAGACGACAGATGTCAGGTATGGGCACTTTTCCAGAATTCTGGTGGAAGTTGACCTCAAGTCCACTCTCATTGACACGATTACGCTTTCTATTCCCTCTGATCAAATTCTGATTGATGTTGAATATGAAAACAAACCCCTCTTCTGCACGAATTGCATGGCTGTGGGTCACTCTTTGGAGTCATGTCGTAAAAACATTTCTTGTAAACAATGTGGACTGTGAGGGCACCCCTCCAATCAATGTCGTCGTAATGTGAATCTAAAGGATCCGCCTTCACCAAAGCCTGACACTAGGGACAATGACCCTCTTTTGGAATCTGACACTCGTGAGCTGTCGCTTTATAGGAATGGGAAAGAGGTGATAACTGATGCCTCTCCGCCTCGATCTTCTGATCATATTGGAGCTCAAGAGCCTCCCTCTGGAAAGACTCTGAGTACAGCCCCCGCTATGATGGTGATTAATCCTCCACATCAGAATGCACAACCCTCCTCCTCTGCGTCTGAGAAAAGAAGGGCGGAGGAATCCACTCCTGGAGTTGGGGACCTAACCCTCTGCAAAGAGGGTGCCTCTCATGTTTAGACCAAGGGAAGAGATATGGATGCAAATACGATATCATATAGTGATATTGTCCAAGGAGAAAATAAAAGAGGCTCTGTTAATGAGGGTGTCAGATCTGCCCCTGTTTCAAGGAAACCAAGGAAGGACTACTCTACAGTTCCGAGGACCGTGACCACTAGGGCATCTGCCAAGAAGGAGATTGAGAAGCTATCGAAGGAGCAGCTGGACAAACGGAAGTTCTATAAGAAGTTTCTTAAACAATACGAGACCCAATCCGAATGGGAATCAGCTGATGCTGATGACACGATCGGGTATGGGGGCGGTGACTATGAATGTTTTGACTAGTAATCTCTCTCTCTTCCTTCCCCTGTTTCTGAACTTTTATTTTATTAATAAATTTGGTGGTCCAAGCTTGCTTGGATCGGACTTTCTAGGTAATAACTATTATCTAAATTTTTTAATATTTTTCAATGTAATTTTATGATGATGACATTCATATAAAAATATGTAATGAGAAAAGTGTGATTCTAAATTTATACCTCGCTTCTTGGATTATATCCATTGCAATAGTGGTTACTTATTTGAGGGATATTATTCATATAAGACATAAAACTATTGATGGTTTGTATGAATGTTGGGGATAGGTTTGGGTAGAGTGTGGGTTGAAAAAAGTCAGTTTTAGTGAGAGGATAAGTGAGTAGATTACTTCCCCTTTTATCAATTAAAATGGATGAAATTTTTGTAAATATCAAAAACATTTTAATAACAGGAAGTCACATTTATGTAAAGTATAAAAAATGGAAAAATGGATTAAATAAGATATAATGTTGATAAATACTCCAAATACCCATTATTACATATTTTTAATCCTATTTTTGGTATTTCCCTCTTAGTTAAACCCTCTTCTACCATTTTTTATTTTTACTGAAGCGACTTGTTTTTACTAAACAAATTTACATTTCATGACTTAAAAAAAATTGTTTCTTATTATATAATTTTTACATAAAAATAAAAAACATGATATCAATTTTATTAAATTAATTTTATATCAGTGACAAATATTAATTTTAAAATACTAAATTTATAATGTATTAAAATCATTCTTTTTGAAAAAAATAACCTTAGTTCTATAATATCAAATATGTGTTTGTGAATTTCAAAAAAAAAATAAAATTATAAATTCATCTATAAAAGAAACATTTGGTCTTGTAAAATGCTTTCATTAAACATCAATTCATACATATATATAAATAATATCATAAAATTTATTTTTTTAAAATAATGATATTTTGAACTATTCAACTAAAATAAATCTTTATAGAAAAAATTAATAATACAAAAAAATATTTATATTTTGAATTCAAAAATGAAGATAATTTGTTAAATTTAAAATTAATATATTTAAAAAAATTTCCTTTGAATGAAAATATAAATAAAACTGTATTTATTGAAAAATTGTGTTCTTAAACATTATGTGTTCATATTACTATCTCATAAAAATTCCTAAATTAATTATGTAAATATGTTATCTAATATAATGAAATTATTTATATTTTCAAAAAATATTTTAAAAGTGCTCAATTTTAATTAATTAATATATTTAAAAATTATTTGAGAATGAAAAATCCTTTTACATATTAAAACATATTAATTATATATCCTCTAAATGTAAGAATTTTAAATTGGATGATATCATTTAATTTTCTAACGGAATAATTATTATTAAATTTTCAAAAAAATTAATATATCATGGAATGTTTTTTTCGATGTTGTGTGTGGATCATGATATTGAACAAATAATTTATTGAAATAAATATATTCCAAAAAATTGGGTGTCAAACCAGTGGTTTGGGTCATGGAACTGAATGAGTTAAATCACTGAAGGTATTTATGATTTAATGATAATATTACTATTTTCAGGGATTAAATATTTTCAATTTTCGTTTTTTGAAATGGTACTATATTTTTTTTGAGTTTAATAAATTTAATGCACTATTATATAAAGTATCTTTACGAACTACTAAAAGTTGATGTTATTGGGATTTAAAAAATATAGAGTGTCCACCTATAGAAATAACTACTCCTATATATCTATGGGAATCATCACTGGAAGGTAAAGTGACCACCATATGATTCCCATTAACACCCCAAGATTATATGATATTTTTTTATTTGAATAAATTTTTATGTGTAAGATAGAATTCATCACATGGATCCTTATGTCTACATGAATTGTGATATAACAAACTGTAATAAGCAAGCCGTTAAATTGAAAATTATGAATAGTAATAATGATAATATGAAAAATATGTATAATGTTTTTGAATAATTAAATTGAATTTATTAATGCAAAATATATAAGTAATAAGTTTTTGAAAAAAATATTTTTAAGATCCAAAAATATATTTTCATAAAATGGGTTTTTTTGTTGGTTTTCAATTAAAATTATAATTGATTTATACCATTTTTCAAAAATTTATTTCAATAAATGAATATAATTTTTATAATTAATAGGTAAATATTATCTTATGGTGAATTGTTAGTATTTATCTTAATGAATGTTTCTTAGTGAAGAGTAAAAAATACTATTTTTTAATGTATCATTTATTTTTAATAAAAAACCAAATTATTATTGAACTTTATCATAAAGTGACTTTATTATACATTAATTATAAATAAAACATTAAATTAAATATGAATCATTATTATAATTTATTTTGATATAATTTCATTTTTGTTCTAAAAAACACATTTACCTAAAAAATTGATGTGCAAATTTTGTTTTTATCTTAATAAATAAAAGTAAAATCTATTGAGTAATTTTTTTATGAAAATTTTATATTATATGATAAATAATATAAATTATAATTATTTTAATTATTTTTTTTCGTGAGATGAATTGAAGAATATTATGTTGCTTTCTACAAAAGTATTTTTTAAAAACAATTTTGCGTTACAGTTTGTGTGTTTATTTAAAATTAAAATCTACCATATATAGAACATTAATCTAGGAAAATGAATTTACTACTATAATTAATCATAATTAATATTGTATAATATGTTCAATTATATTTTATTCATATAGAATAGTAAAAACAATAAAATTTTGTTACCAGAGCTAAAATTGAAATGAGTTTACTTGGGGTTAAACAAATAGATAAGGTTAGGATTTATACCTACAAAAATATAAATCATATTTAATAAATATTTTAAAACTATATATTATTTTATCTTAGCTCCAAATAAATGTAAATTTAGGGCCACAATCCAAGGAAAGTGACATTATACCATTGAAATATTTTGGGAAATTCAATGTGTGTCCCTCCCCAGACTTATAAAAGGGTACCTCTCCACCCCCTTATTCACATCATGTGATCCTTATAACTTATAAAATACCTAATAAAAATATTTTCCATATTCATTACCTTAATTATGGAGATTATATACTTCTCTTAATACCAATACTTCATAGATTAAGGTGTAACCTAAAGGGGGATTCATAAAGAAGGGGTGTAAATCATAACCAAGCTCTTTAAATTTTATTTCTTTAAGAACAATCTATAAAATTGTCCTATAAACTAAAAAATGATTATTATAGTTTTATAAATATAAAAATATTTTATTACTATGACGTAAAAAACCATTTACCACCTATGATCCATCAAATGTGAAATAAAAGGACCGCGTTTGTGTATGTGTGGACTACCGCCTCCACGTAGCGATGTGATTAATTTTAATTCACAATATTTTGTAGGTGTTTATTTGGATATTTTTAATATATTTATAATATATTTATAACTTAACAATTATTCTGTAATTATAATATATTTTTTACATTCTTACCATCTGATCTATTTATAAACGATAGCATTGCACCTACGTACATGAAGACTACCACCTTCATGAAGTTATGTGATTTGTTTATCATTTATACAATTATTGGATAGTGAAAAGGTTATATTTAATAAGAAATATATACTATTTATTATATAATAATTATTTTGTAAATTTTTATTTTTATTTTACTTTATTTATTTCCATCTATTGAAAAAAAGAAACCTTACTCATGTATATGTATAGATTACTATCTCCATGAAGTGGTGTAAATCATTTTTCATCACCCCATAATATGAATAGTTATTTATGTGTATATAATGATTATATATAATATATATATTTATTATTAACATTATAGATGTGTAATAAACATTATTAATGGTAAAGAACCACAACCATTTAAGGAAATATACATGAAAAATGAAGTAATTAACACTCGACATGAAAACTTTAATGTAGAGTTGTCAATAAAAGGGTGTTTAGATGAAATAAGTTGACTATATATGATAGTTTTTATATTAATATTATTATTTTATATAATTATAATAAATATAAATTTATTATACACGTGGTAAGAAAACTTACGAATCAATTCGTATATAAGTTAAGGGTTTCATCTCAATTTCCCTTCATTGAGAGATGCTTTAATGTTATGCACCCATTACTTATTTATATAGTGTATATACAACCTAAGAATTTATTTTGGAATAATAAAAAATTTAATTATATGTAATCACATAAAAATATGATTTCCAATCTTCCAATTAATTTCAATTCAATAATTACTAACGTTGTTAGGGTTCTTTATCTTAAATTTGTTTTATTGAGAAATATTTGAGGGTATTCACCTATATAAATTCATCAGGTGTATATACCTATCCACTAAAAGTTTAAAACCTGGATCATTATTAATTAGTGTCATATAAAGTGAATATTAAAATTATTTTAACCATGTTCATTTGATTTGAAAGTTATCAATGTGGTAGGGGTTTATCATGAAAAATTGTTTTCTTTGTGATAAATGTTATTTTATAAACCTATTTTATTTTTATAGGTTTACCTAAATTTTTTTTGATATATTATAGTGTGTATATCACTTTCTTTATGGTATTAAATGTTTCATTTGATTTTTTTATTTCATGCATGTTATGAATAAAAATATACTGAATCAGTAAGGGTTTTATGTTACAATATCCTTTTGAACTAGATTGTTTATGCTTAATTTACTATGATTAGATTATATGATTTATCTCTGATAAGTATTATTAATTATATTTTACCTTTTTTATGAATATTAAATTTTTTCAATTAATTTTCTTCTCTTTAAGTACATAATGGACTACAATAATGTTTTTAAGGAAAATATTTTTATTTTTCTCTTTGGTTGGAAAAATTTTCTTTTATGTCGATATTTTCATTAAAAAATTTCAAGAATTTTTTCACTATTATAAAATGATTTATTGAAGTAAATTTTAACCATGTTTTAATTTTTATATGTATTTTCAAACTAATATTCATTCCATATTCCAAATGGTGTACTTCTGACTTTTTGTAAAAATTTGAATGGAATTTTTATATTACTGATCGAACATCTTTCCCCACCATCATGAATAATATTTTTCTCAAAGATTATAATATATTTTTCCATTATTATTTAAAAATAATATTTTTTCTATAAAATTTTGGATATAATATTCCATGTTTTAATAAATAATGTCTTTTTTTGATATTATACAAGACATAGAACACCGAGCATAAACGAATAATGAATTATTGTTAATTAAACATGATCGTTATAGCCTAGATGATAAAATGGTGAGAATAAATGGTGTGAAATTCATCATGAAATATATAATAGTTATAATAATTTCTAATTTATTAATTAATTTTTGTTAATAGGCACTCAATTTATATTAAGTTCATTTTATTCTTCAAAAATATATTTTCTTCAAAAATGGGTTTTCTTTTATTTTTTTGAGTGAATATTATAATTTATTAAAGAAAATATAAAAGTTTATTTAAAAGTTTGATTTTATTTTTTAGTTATCCATGTAAAAATTATATTCAATTGTTTTTTTATAATTTTATGAAAAAATTGATCTTTTAATCAATAATTTAAAATACTGACTTTTATTAAATATATTGTTTTTTTTAAGTATTTAAATTTTAAAATTATATTTTGTATTAGTTTTTAAATTTAATTAGTTTATTTTTATATAAAATGATTTAAATACAGTTTTTTAATTGTATTTTATAATTGAATTTATTATAAACCCATCTTATCATTTGAATAGTCATTTTTCTGAAAAACTGTTCTTCATTACGTATTCCTATTTGATTTTAAATTAAATTCTAGAAATTATTTATTTTAAATTCTTTGAAAAATTCTTCCATATTTGGAATCATAAGGTACAAATTTTTTAAATATTTTCAATTTTTTGTTATTTAAAATGAATAGTAATTTTATGACTTTTTATTCTGTCTGTTAAGGGTAAATCCAGTAATTAAGGGATAAAATAGAATGACAAAGACTATAAACTGACCTCAAAACTTTTCTAAATAATATTTTATGAATTTATTTCTTATATACTCATCCATAATTTAGTTATATATCCCATTTTAAATAATTTTATTATTATGAGCCTTATAATATTTTATGTAAGAAAAGGTCAAAAATATCACACTCATCTTTTTAATAACTTTAAAATGTTTAAGATAGGTATAACTAGAAGATATGTTCAGTTACAAATATTAATTTAAAATATTAGTATTTTTAATTCAATAATTTTTATTTATATTTATTTTTTGTGAATAAATATTTAAATTAAATTGTTATATAATGTTGATGTAAGAATTGTTTAATTACTCAAAAATCAATTAAATGATATTTCAAATATTAAAAGAATTAAAATTTTAGATAATTAATGTTGTATAAAAATATTATATATTAACATGGAAATTTATAGATGTCTTATTTTTTCCATTTTTACTTGTTTTCATGATGTTATAAAATTCAATGTAATGAATAGTTCTCTAAATTAACATTATTGATGTTTTATAATAAATAATATTTTATAAAATGAAATAAATTTCTTTAAAATATTATATTAAGTCAATTTATTATTATATTTTTTATAATATAAAAAATTCTCCACTTATGGGCCATTATTGCATATATATATATATATATATATATTATTGAATATTAAATAGTGAACATCCTTATTCTCACAGTATGTGTGAAAGGGGACAATGAGGGGTTAAAAAAATGATTAGGGTAAAAACATTGTCAAAACATGTAGAGTTTTTATATTACTAGATAATTTATAACTATAATAATATTATATTTCAAATAAATATGTTCCGATCCATTTTGAATTAAACATTAATTTATATTAATTTAATATTTTGAGAAATTCTAGGAGTTCACCTTCCATCTCTTATAAAATTTCATCTCTTGTTATCTTTACTTCATACTTCAAGAATTATTTTTCAGCCAATACCTACCACAATACCATCTTTTAATCACTCAAAAAACTCTATATGTATTTTTTATCCATAATACTATCCTTAGAGTGTATAAGGTGTTAATAAAATGAGACTTTCCAAAGTAGATATATAGTTTTAAGTGTGTGTTTGAGTTTTATTTTGCCTTCCTCATCCTTAAAATATTTATCAACCACCCTAAGATAACAATAAAAATTATCAACAATATACTTATATTTTATTATGGTAATTTCATAACCCATATCCTTTTACAACAACCATTAAAAGTGAGATAAATACACTATTCGTGTGTATAGGGGACTACCACCACGTGATCTTATACAATTCATTTGTCATCACCATATCTCATGAATGGTTATAAATATTTTATAAATGTTTAAATATGATTATAATTAAATATTTATCATTCAAAAAATATAATATTTCATTTACCTTCTTAACTATATATTCAATAAAAAATGATTATGTTATTCATGCGTAAGTGTAGACCACCACCACCATGAAGTGAAGTGATTAATTTTTCACCACCACATCACATGAATGATATAAATTGTTATGTTTTAATATGTAATAATATATCTATAATATTATGATAATTATTTAAATAAAATATAATACTTACCTTATTTATATAATGGTCATTAAAAATCAAAACTTTACTCAGGCGTACATAGGACCTATCATCTCCATGATTGTAACGTAGTTTATTCTTTATAGTATTATTTAATAAATGAATTTTAAAGTTTCATTATCTTATGAAATTGATAAATATTTCATGATTATTATTATATATAGGTTGTATTAATGACAACTTTGACCATAGTCAGAATACTTAATTCAAATTAGGCTTAGGAACTGAGTATCTTCAAAATGTCTGACGTGAATTTAATTGATTAAGTAAATAAAAAAATAAAGTAACCAGTAAAATAAAAGGAATAATAAAACCAAATTTTTTTAATAAATTAAATCATTCACCTAATTTTATGATTCATGTAGATAAATAATGAATGTTTGGAGATAGACTCAAAGTAAGAGAATATATTTTTAAATCATTTTTTAAACATTCTATTAAAACAATAATTTTATTTCTTATACATATTTCTTAAATTATTTTATTGATTTATTTATATGTATTTAAAAGATTTATAGAGGAAATTTTATGTTTTTTTCTTTATTTAAAAGGATTCATAAATGAATATTTTAATATCCTTTTTAAAAAATACAAAATTAATTGTTCTATTTTAATATATAGGGTGTCATTGTCTTTTCTAGCCACTATAACCATTATTTGATTTTTTGAATACTTTATAGGCTTTAATTTTTTATTAAATTAAAAACCCACATTCCCTATTTTTGGGTTATTTTCAAAATTATTTTTAAAATATAATGGATATATCAACATCCAATTTATTTTTTTCAAGTGGATACAAAGAACATATTTATGATTCAAGTTTTTATGTATTCTATTATAATAATTGGGTACTATTTATAATGGTGGATGGTTTTGTTATAAACAAAAAGTAGGAAAAGTAGTTATAGCTCTCATATTCATTGGTTAAAAGGCTAGAGGTAAACTATTAGTTTTCAAGTAAGGGGTTATTGGAATAAAATATGGTGATTATTCCATGTATAAAAATGATGGTAATTTAAAATATAACTACAATGGTTATACCATGTATAACCATGATTATTATTCCAATTGTTATAAAAAGTGATAAAAATCTATTCCTAGAGTTACCTACATGTTTTAACTATGATTTCTATGGGTTTTTATATTTTTATTTCATAAGGTAAATGAAATTACATGTTACTTAATAGGGTTGGAAATTATAATATTGGTAGAAAGTAATTATAATTCTTTCAAGATTTCAAATAAACAATTATGAGTTTATTCTCTCCTTTATGATTTCTTATAAAATGTCTTATGAAAATTTTTGGGAATATAATTTTATTTATTCTCTATGAAAATGTGTATTTTGCGCACAAGTTTTATTTTGAAAAAAAAATCAGTTTTCTTTATGTATTAATGGAATAATAGTTTATTTCAGTCATTTTATATATTTTACTCAGTACTTTTAAATAAACTAAAATTTTAAAAAAACATAGGTTTCTATGGATGAGTGGGGATAGTGATAATGTAAAGATAAATTTTTTGAAGACATTTCAAGAAAAAAAATTATATTTTTAATATTTTTTTATAAGAAAATTCGTACTAAAAAAGACTCAAATTTGTAATATATGGGTTTTTTATGTAAATATTATGACCTAACTATCTAAATATACAAACCTAAAAGATATTTAAATATTTAAGAATTTTAATTCTATTTTAAAGTCACTAGAATATAAAATATATCATTCTAAGACCTTATAGTTTATATCAGATTAGGATATAGTTAACATTATAGGATAGAATGTTATTGGAGAAAAAGTTAATATCCCTCTCTAAACATAATGGTTAGTATATCTAGGAGAATTATAGTTATTTTAGATAAATATTAAGTGTTTGAGATTACATTAAAAATGAAATTTTATTTTTTATATTTGAGATAAGATGATATATTATTATTTTATTGATATTCTTAAACTAACCTTTTGGGTTTTATTAAATAGATAGATCCAATAGGAACCAAAGTAATACTGAATATCAAGGAAAATGTGGTGGTTTTCTAAATTAGAAACCAAAAATAATGGGAGATATAGTTAGATCTATTGTGGATATTATAAACTATATATTAGTTATAATGACTAACAACATATTACATGGTGAGTTTCCCAATACATCAAATAGGGGAGAAAAAAATCCCTATATAAGTTTAGGTGATAATGGTCATAAAGGTAAATATATTCAATGACCTATATGTCAATAATGTGGAAAGAGAAACCTAGGAAAATATATTAAATAAATGGTAAGATATTTTATATGTGGTAAATGAGTTCATAAAGAAATAATCATCCAATTAAAATGTAATCACTATGTTAACTTCATGATGTCGAAAGAATATCTTCCCATTGTATCAATTGAATATTTTAAATATTTTGAGAATAATCAATATGAAAATTGATATCAGATTGGTAAGGCTTGTGAATAGTATAAAACTTACCATACACATATCTATTTAGAAATTCTCAATTCTATTACATTTTAATATGGGGAAAATTGAAATAAAAATTAAATGTATTTATAATTTTTTGGGCATATGTTTTGAAATTGTTTAATCTTAGTATATGGTTTATATTTTTGATTTTAGGAAAAAATAATTGAGAAATAAAATTTAAAATAATTTTTAATGGGTTATAAATAATATTAAATGATTAATATTTCAACACATAAGGTATTAAAAGTTATGGAATATTTTAGGATAGAAATATGTTTAAAATAATTATCATTATTTTGGTGATAAGATTACTTTTACAGAATGCAAGTTTTGATAGATGTTGTCAGAACATATAAAACATAAGTTTATCAAGTGAAATAGTTATTTGAGTATGAATTATTTACTTATATATTGGTCATAATTTTGAAGTTATGAATAAATTTTAGAGTTTATATGATATTTGATTTTGAGATAATTATATGCTATTACCATTTTGGGGATGAAAAATGAAAGGTATGATATAACCTTTAGGTAAAAACATTTCATTAATATTGAATATTTTAAGTATATTTTTGATGATTTTTATAACATTTAAAATAATTTTATAAGGATTATAATATATATTTATATAAAAAGGAAAACAAATAGGCTAAGTGACAACCCATTGATTCCAGAATGGTCGTATGTCTTGAGCACACAAGTGAAGGGAGACAAGGTTTCATCGCCTACCATTATCCTGCATGATTCTATAATTATTATTAAAATATGTTTCCTTATTTAAATGATATTATAAATAAAATTAATTTTTTTATATAGATAACCATGATATTGAAAGTGTTTCGGTGATTATGTGATTTATGTTACTTCAAAAAAAGTTTACCATTTTGGGATCTTTGCAAGATTAAGGTAAAAAAAATATTATAGGATTTTATTTTCATAAATAAAGGTAGTATTATCTTTTTGTAGCATGTATTATTTTATTGTGGTTTTATTATTATTTTGGTTATTTAAGGAAATAATTATCATATCATGGAGATTATATGAATAGGGCTCATACTTTTGGAATGAGGCATTAAAAATGATTGATGTTATTCATATATAAATGTTAAATTAATCCTCGAAGACTACATGTTCAAATCTATATAATTATTGGAGTTTGATATTAGATTGAAATATTTTTTTTAATTTTAATGATAGTTATTTATTAAATTATCTATGTTGAACTTTGGGAATTACTATTTAATTTTAGAAATTAATAGATTTTTTCTTCATATAATAAATTTTTAATTTTAGGAATTATCAAATAATTTCATAACCATTTGGTTATGGTTAATTTATAAATATAATATGAATATATTTTCATACTTTTATGGATTATGTGATACATTATAATTTTATTCTAGTGTTTCATGCATGATAAATTCACCTTCAATAATCGTTTTTTCAGAAAAAATATGCTTTTTTTCTGGGAATGATTAAAAGTTGAAATTTATATTGAAAAGAAATTATATTTAATTATTTTATTAATCATGGAAATATAATTCCTCTATACTCAGAAAAATATTTTTAGTAAAAAAGTTTATACATTTAATTACTTTATTAAGAAACCAATTATCTTTTAACCCCTCATAGATTTGAAATTTTTTATGGTAAGCTTTCTCTTGAAAATTTCCTCTATTACTCAATATCATTCCTTGGGAGTTAGTTTATTAATCCAATTAATTATTTTAATTTCCCAATAATGTTGTATTAGTTTTAAATCTATGATGTGTTATTAAATATGGACCTTGCAGTTCCCTTTCTCTCCTTCCAAGAGGAATCCTTATTTACAATTTTTATGATGTGGGTTTTCTACAAAAATATTTTATAATATAAAAAAATGGTTTCTATACCCAAGTTAAAATTAAAATTTTTATTTTTATTAAAATATTTATAATTTAATATACTCTATTTTTTATAATAAATACTATATTTGAATGCATACCAGATACACAACACCGAGCTTAAATGAAAAATGAATTAATATTATTTGAATGTGAATGTTATAAAATATTTGTCAAATTGAAAGAAAATAATTGTTAAAAAATTATGAAATATATAATTTTACTTCTTATTTATAATATATTAATTATTGATGTATATATAAGCCCATTATTTAAGAAAAGTCATTTAATTCTTTAAAAAAATCATAAAAAATTGGTTTCTTTGTTTTTATGAGAGAATAATATAATTAATTTTTTAAAATGGTATAAAATTTATTTTATAATATTATTTTAATTTTTTAGTTAATAATTTCCAAAATATCTTATAATTATTGTTTTTAAATATTATAAAAAATGGCTATTTTTTAATGAATAATACAAAAAATTAGGATTTTAATTAAAAAGTTTATTTTATTTTTAAACTTGAAGTAAAACACTATTTATGATTAGTTTTAATATTTAATTAATCAATTTTGATATAAAATAATACAATTATGGTTTATTATATTGACTTTAAAGATTAATTTAGTGTAAAAACAATAAATATTTTAAAAATTCATTTTTCCAAAAAATTACTTTTACACACATTTTTTCTGGTTTGATTGTATATTAATTTCTATAATTTCTCTGATTTTAATTTTGATAAATAGATTAAATATTTGGAATCATAAGTTCCTTTTTTTTAAAAAGGTCCATTCTATTTTTAGTCATAATGAATAGTAATATTAATAATTTTTGTTACCTCATTTAAGTGAATGTTGATTAATTAATGTTTAAAAGGAAAATGATAAAGACTATAAAATGACCCTAAACCATACCTAAGTTTTATTTTGTGATTCCATTCAAATATAATCTCCAATGATTTATTAAGATAAGCTTTTTTCAATTTCATAATTATTTTTACCCTTATAATATTTTATATAATGAAAACACAAAAATGTCACACTCTTGTTTTTAATAACTATAACTTTCTCAAAATTGGGATAAAAAGAGGATATGTTTTGTTATAAATATTAATTTTAAATATATATTATTTACATTAATCATGGTAATTTAATTTTAACTTTTAGTGAAGAAATAATTATCTTAAATTCTTACACAATGTTGTTACAATAATTATTCTATTAATGGAAAAGTCAAAAATTGATAATAAAAATATTAACAGTATTATAAATTGATATAATAAATTTTATACATGAATTTTATAGATACCAATGACATGTTATAAAATTATTAAAATATTTGGTTGGAATTTTAATTGTTCTCATGATTTTTTAAAGACAATGTAATTAATAGTTAAGAGAATTGTATTATTGATATTTTATAATTAATAATTACCTATTTAATGATATAAAATTACTATAAATAATCAATTCTTCCAATGTATTAGTATAATTTTTATAATATAAAAAAATTTCCATTTCTAATGTTTTTTTATTTACAATAATAATCTTTACCCTCAGAGAGTAAAAATCATTTTTGACATGGTTAGTGTGAAACATGTTAATGTGGGGTGGAAACCAAATGATAAGAGTTAAAACATAGAAACACATGTATTATTTTTATTGGATGAGATTATTTGGACCCATACTAATTATATATTCTAAATAAATAATTTTGGATCTCTTTGAGGATAAATACTATTTTATATTAATTCAATATTATGAGAAATTCTAAGAGTTCCCCTCCCCACTATTATAAAAGTAATTTTCTACTTATCTTTACTTAAACCTTCTGTAAAAATTTGGTTTAGGAAATAAAAACCCAAATAACTTCATATAATTCCTCCCATAATTATATATGTCATTTATTAAGCATAATACCAAATCTACATTGCTTAATGTGCTAATCAAATGAGACTTTCTGAAGAAGATGTATAGTTTTAATGATATGTTTTTGTTTTATTTATCTTTTTCCTCCTTCAAATATAATTAAACCATGTAAAAATTAATACCATTATAATACATATAAAAATATTTTATTTTTAAGACTTTATAACCTATATTAATCTATGAAATCCATAAAATGGGATATAAATTCTCCATTCATTTGTATGTTGAAATACCACCTCCCGAAACAATGTAATTTGTTTTCCATAACCATAACTTAAGACTATTTATAATGATGTAATTATTTTTTATATATTATATTAATTAAATATCTATTATTATAAAAATTACATACATCATATACTTTTTTTCCATTCCATTTACTCAAAAATGATAATGTTGTTCACATGTACGTGTAGATTATCACCTCCCTGAAGCGATGTAATTTTTTTATTCTTCACCAAATCACATGGATGATATATATATATATATAATTATATTTGAAGATGTAATATTGTATTTATGATATTATTATCATTATATAAGGGTAAAAAAATTAACTTCTTTATATAATGATCATTAAATAATTGAAATGTTACTAATGCGTATGTACGACCTATAACCTCCATGATTATATAATTGTTCACATTATTAAAAATATTTAATTGAATCATTTTAATTTAATTATTTTTTATAAAAATTATAATTTTTTTATGATTTTAGTTCTTGATATAGTGATAATTAACACATTGACCATAATAAGTATTAATAAGTCAATTTGGACTTATGAACCGAATTTCATCAAAACTTTTGATGTGAAATAAATTTATTATATAAATAAATATATCAAGGTAATTGATAAAATAAAAATAATAGTAAACCTGAAAACATATCTCATAAAATTTAATAATTAACGTAATTTTATTTTTCATGAAGATAAATATCACATGTGATTAGTCAGGATCATGGTAAGGGACATTCTTTTAAAAATACACTTTTAATTTTTCCTTAAAAACAATATGTTTCTTCCATGTACATAGGTCTAAAATTATTTTATTGATGTATTTATATAGATATAAGGAATTTATAAAGGACAAATTATGATTATGTTCCCTTTATTTCAATGTATTTTAAAATGAATCTTATATGGAATGTTTTAATATCCTTTACAAAAAGACAAAAAAGAATGATATATTTTGTCATATATAATAAAACAAATTCCATCTTTTATAACTGTTATTTATTTTTTTATTCAATTAAAATAATTTATCTTATATTAAAATAAAAACCACCTTCCCTTTTTTCTTGTTATTTTCAAAAATATTTTTCAAGTTTAATGGATGTATAAATATCTAAATATGTTTTGTTATGGGTGAAAAGAAAATTTTAATGATGCAATATTTTGTGTATTCTGTAACTATTTTTGGGCATTATTTATGTGTATGGTAGGTTCCATTATAAACCAAAGGCTAGTGAGCCCTTTATAGATCTCTAATTCATTGGGTAATGTAATTTAGTTAACCGATTAGGTTTATCTTGTGATATTACATAAATACACTTCCATGGTTATTCTAAGTTTAACTATGATGATTCGTTCATGTGTAACTGTGATGGTTACTCTAAATATAAAAATAATGGTTATTCTATGAACATGTAAGTGTAATATCAAAATGAGACCTCCAGGTACCTACATTGTTTTTCTATTATTTCAATGGTTTTTTATTATATTATTTCATAAGTTGAAGGAATATATATGCAACTTTATTGGGTTTAAAATTTTAACTTTATGATAAATTTATTATGAGATATTCAAGATTTAAATTAATTAATGATATATTTTATTTTACATTTAGTATTTCCTATTAAGTTTTTTTATGAAAATATTTGGTTATACAATATGATTTCCTTGGTAAGAAAATGATTATTTTGAATCTAAAGCATATCTTGAAAAAATTACATTTCTATAAGTATTTATAGAATATGAGTTTACTTTATTTTATTTTATCCCTTAATGGGAATTTTTTATCATCCCATATTTCAAAATGATTTTCATAGGGTTTTATGGATGATTAGGGATAACGATTAGATAACTATTATAATTTTGAAGACATTTCCTAAACATAAAACATATTTTTTTAATGTTTTGAGTTATTAGAAAAATGGTTACTGAATAAAAGTGTACACATTTTAATATAGGTTTTTTTTAAATAAGAGTAAGGTCCTATTACTAGAAATATATATAACTAATAGATATTTTGGAAATCAATAAATGAAATTCTAGTTCAATGACACTATAATATTTAGTGTGTAATACCACGTAAATACATTAAATTTTATAGATTTTATATAATTTATTTTAAAATAAATAGGGTATTTTACCCAAGAAATGTTTCATTTATATTTTTAAAGTTATACTAATATATAAAAACATCATTTGATGTTCATTTTTCCCTATTGAGGATATGATCCATTATTTCAGTCTTTTATATTTTACTAAATTCTTTTTTATTATAACGGTGAAATAATGATGAAACTTATTTTCTTTTCTATGGGTCACAATTTTGCTGTAATTACAATTTTATTCATGATGTTCTCGTGTAAATATGAATTGATTTTGATTATGTGATTGATGATTCCAATAGAATCTATGGATGAGTGGTTAAATTATAAAAAATGTATTGGTGGGTCCATTATAGCTCTCCAATGCATTGAGTAATGATGGTAGAGATTAGAATCTCCTAAGAGATGATGGATTTGAGAATATCCTAAGATATTATATAGAAAATTGACTCAAAACAGAATATGGATTTAACTATAATGAAGTCATACCTAAGATATTTTTTGAAATTACCAATTACGAGTTTACATTATGGGAATCTTTAAAAAAATAAATGTTGGGGTGAACTTGGATAAGGTTGTGATTTTATATGTTTATGTGAATTACAAAAACTTATGTAATAATCATATGGTATATTCTCATAAATCATTTTTTATTATTGATTATTTTTCAAACTTCTTTTTTATAAATTTTGATTGACAAAATAGTGTTACACATTTCATGATTATGATCATTGAGTTTATATAATTTCTTTCTATTTTTATAATCATGTTTCCATAACCTTATTCTTATATTAAACACACATATTATCCTTTATTTATATCTCTTAGTATTATGCTTAATATACTTATGATACCTCCCTTTATTATGTTTTCCTTTGCAAATTTATGGGATAATATTTATGTATTTCATCCCTAAAAAGGCTTATATAAGTGAATTAATTAATGATAAATAATTTACATCATTTATGTACTAGTTTTTTACGTATCCATGTTTTCAAAGAGACTAATAATTTTAGGTTATGTTTAGAATCATGTTGATATATAATTAATATACCATAAATAAAATATAGTATTTATGTTCTGAAAGTTTGAGTTTTATATAGTTGGTATCAAAGAACGGTTTAGTAAATTTTCCAAACAAGGATGAGAAAACATTATCCAAAAACATCAGGATAAGATTAAGTATAGAATATCACCTTATGTTATGGTAAATAAATTAATGTGGGTTTCCTATAAAAAATTTCATACTAGATACGATAATTGGATGTGGTTTTAACACTGATGCCTCTGGAGTGATAACCATAAAAGAGTCGGTTGAGTATATCATGGCCATAATTCCTATGCATACAAAATTATCCTCGTAAGCACAATTGGTTTGACACTCCTTGGGGATATTCTTGGGTTAATTCACATTTTAATTATGAATAATTATGAATAAATTGAAAATATAATGATCGTTTATCAAGAAAATTAAACTAAGGTGTAATAGAATAAAAAATATGTGTTATGGTTTGGAAATCATTAAAATGATTTTTCATAATTATATTATTACTAAGAACAATTTTTCAAACATTTAATTTGGTATTTTTTTAATTGATGGAACTAGGAGAAATCATTTTAATAATATATGTGATAGATGATGCAGTGATTTCCCTTATGAGAAACCAAATGATAAGAGAGATGGAATAAAAGTCATGTGAGTATGCCTCAATTGTTGCATAGTTGTCTGATTAATAACCTCAATATATGTGATTTTATAAATGATCCAAATAATAGAAAAATGGAGTTTCAGATAGAACATAATAGAAATAGGATTCAACTTCTTATATGTTGATAATGTGGTAATAACCACCTAAGTAAATTTATAAACAGAATGTGGAGATGTTTTATTTTTAAAGATGAAGTACATAGAGAAAGTAAGTCCTATGGAAATATTAATAGTTTAATGTATAGAATGAAATTGAATCCCATGGTACAATTTATAGTTGATTGTCTTATGTGTGGGGAACATATTTCTTATCTAAGTTGATGCCCTAATCCATGGGTTAAACCTTATACTAAAGAAGGTAATATAATATGACTATCATTAACGTGGAATAATTTAAGGGTTAATGCATTTGGATTTGATAATTATAATATAAAACTATTTTTTTAATGATATGGTGGCTATAAGAATCATGATAAGTCTAATGATTGTTTGGAAATATTTTTTTCTGAGCTATAATAATATTTTTGAATGGAATTGATAACCTAGAAAACTTATTTAGTGGTAAGGTGGTATTTTTGGAAAATAAATGATTTAGGGATATATAAACCTTAATATGTGGTTGAGTATTATAAAATTATTTTTAGTTGGGATAAAGTGTTAATAGATATTGATACATTAAATTGGATAATATTGTTATCCTTGAAATTGATAAGTGAATTGATGACAAAGTGTTTCATGTAATCTTTGGTAATGTTTATTACATTTTTTTTATTTATGGATTATATTGAATAGTCTGTTATTTTATTATAAGAATTAGGATAAAGGTTAGTTTTTAGAATGTTATATGTTCTCATGGAATTTTTATCAAGATTTAGGTTATTAACATATTTTAGGAGAGTATATGATTGAAGTATTCACATAATTAGTATGTGGAATTAAGAGATACTTTTTATGGTTTGGTGATATGTATTAAATATTATCTTGGATGATATATGATCAAAAATTCTAAATTCTGGGGTTTTCACATTGTTCAAACATATTTTGGATGAGTTATTTGACTATCTATTTATGGAATGGTTTAAATTTTTCTTTATGAGTCATTTTTTGGGTATAATGATTAATAAGTTATTTCATCATATAAAAATTTATCCATATTGGATAACTTGGGATTTTTTTATTTTGGTAAATATATTGAGACACGATAAATTACTTTTCATTATTTTATGTATCTTATAGTCTGTTAATGGTTAATTTTAATGCTTTTGGAATGAAATATTCATCTTGAATATTTATTTTATAGAGTAAGATATTAGCTATAAGTTGAAACTAATTAAAGCACAAAAAAGTATAAAATTATGATTATGAAACTGAAATAAATAATTTATGATTGTTTTATAAAATTATATGGTAAAATAATGTAACATAAAGATATTTTAAGATAATATTATGTTCGATATCATATACAACATGCAACACCGACTTTAAACTAACCACAAAATATCATTATGGCCATTATAACCTATAATATAAATAATTACGTATGAATAGGATTAAAAAATTTATGAAATATCAATATATATAGTGTTCATACTCAATATAAATGTATTCATTAATTATTATTAAATAAGAACTCAATTTTCAATAAATTCATTTTATTCTTTCAAAATAAGTTTTCATCAAAATTGATTTATATTTATTTTTATGAGAGTATATTAAAATTAATTTTTTAAAATTTTAAATATTTTATTTTATATAAACTAATTATTTTTTTCGAATCATAAAATAAAAAAATATCAGGATGATATTTTTGGATTTTTATGAAATGATTGATTTTTCAGTGAGTAATTAAAAACAACTATTTTTATAAAATAGTCATTTTATTTCATTGAAAATTCCAATTATTATTTTAGTTTTATATTAAACTAAAATAAATATAATTTAGTAATAAAGAATATAATTAATTTTTTTAGTTATCATTGCACTTGATTATTATATAATTCATTTTTAGTCTTAAAAAAAATTTCAAAAAAACTATTTTTGTTGTGTTTTAATGATTTATATTAATTTTAATTTCCTTCACTTATGGGAATTAAATTTAATGAAATGGAAATAATATTTATATTCATAAAGTCAAATTAAATCCAAATTAAATTTTTATATTTATATTAAGTAGATAAATTTTTAGTGTTCAGTAAAAAATACATTTTTTTAAGATACACTTTATATATTATGAATCACCAAGACATAAATATGATATAATTTTTTTAAGATTATTGAATTAATAATATTTAATAATATACACTGTGAATAAAAATATAATTAAAAATATATAAATTAAGATTTATTTAATGGAAAATATGAAATTCCATTTCAGTACTGAGGCATTGATTTTGACGGCACTAGAAAAGATCATTTTGTATCCTAAAGTATATATTTTTATAATTAAGATGTTTTTTATAGACTTTATTTATAAAGATTAATTATTATTGTTGAATTTTATTTATCGTTACAAATTTTGAAGCTATATGACAAGTGAATTATAAAAATGATTGTCCAAAGATTGTGTTAAGCTATAAATGTCAATGTGACATATTAATTACGTTTTAATGACATATATGTCACTAAATATACATAATTATGGAATATACAAGTTTATATTGAAATTAATTAATTTATTTTTATGATTATAATTTATTTTTAATTTTTATTTTGGAAATTATTACCTTTAATTCTTATACAACACCATATCAGTGCATGCTTAAGAATTCGAAAAATATTATAAATATTTTTGTAAATACTAGAAGTATTTTTTTGGGGTGAGTTATAGTATACCATTATTTATTATTGATATATATTTATATATATAATATTATAGGTATGTTTTAACTGTTTATATTCTAATTTAATTGAAATATTGATGACTTTAATGTCAAATTAAATGAATAGCTCCCAAAATGACATTAATGACATTTTATTATAAACAATACATTATTATATTAATTTAGAATATATAAAATCCTATATTAATATAATTTTATGGTATATTGTGGAAAATAATATCCATAGGAAAATTTTCGTTTTATAGTATCTTTTTTTGGATCCTATAGTGTGAAAAACATTGATTTCATGGTAATCATTGAAACGGTAAATGGTTGGTTAATATTAAGAGATAAGGGTGATGGCATCACAAAAACTATTAATTTTTTTTATTATATTATTTATATTGATCATCATAATATATTAAAAATATATCAATTTATATTTTTTAAAATTAATTCTAATTAATTAAATAATTGTAGTAATTCCATGATTTCCCACCCACTCACTTATAAAATTAAATAACATCTACTCCTTTCCTCAAACCTTTTGAGAATGATAGTTAATCAAATAGATATTTATGTCTCTTCCCAACATTACTATACACCACCTGTAGGATCTAGAATCATCAAACGAACATATTTGAAGGCTTAAGGTGTATGTCAAAGGTTGTTTTCTAAAAAAGATTCATAACTATTAATTGTTCATTTTTATTTTACTTATTTAATCAAAATCATTAAAATATTCTCAAAAAATGATGATATAATAAAATTAGTATCCACTCTATATTAATATGGTATTTTGACTTTGGAGAAACCCTTATTTTTCTCATTTTCTATAAAATTTGGATGGAAAACATCATACATGCATACGATTGGACAACCAACTCTACGAAGTGATGTGTTTCATTTTCCAAAAACCCCTCTCATAACTAGTTATAATGATATATTTCATGTATATAATTATATTAATGAAATAATTACCAATTTAGGGAGGAAAAGTTATACTTAGCATCTTTCTGTCATGCTTGTGGAAAATTGAAACTCTACTCAAGCGTACGTATGGCCTACCATCTCCAGGATTGTAACATAATTCATTTTTCATAACCGTCATTCATGGTTTGATTTTAAAGAAGGATAAATGCTTAAAAATTGATAATTATTTAATTAATATTTTTCTCGGAGTGATGGAATAATTACCTCTTCGACCACATTAATCCTACCGAAGCTGTTTTGGGATTTTGAATATGAAAACCTCAGAACAACTAATGTAAGCTTAACTAGTGAAGTAAATAATTTAAACATGGTAATTAAGAATATAAAAACAGTTAATAATTTTATGAACATGAGATGTTTTAATAATCAATTAAATATTTAATATATGATTATTAATCTAGAAGATAGAAAACATACATGATGATTTATACTCAAGGTAAGGGACACTTTACCTAAAAATATTATATTAAATGTTTTAAATTTTTATTTTCTAAATTTATATCTCCCAGTAATATACTATTAATATATTTTATAAATTTATTTATGTGTATTTAATTGAATTATAATTAACACCTGATGTCACTTTTTAATTTTTTATAAATTATATTCAAAATAAATATTTTTACGTATTTTAAATAGAATTTTCAATTTCATTGAAAAAGGAAAAATTAATTTTCAATTTTAACATATAAAACATCAATTAATTTTCCAATCATAAAAAAATTATTTTATGTTCTATTTAATTTACAATATTTGATTTTTTATTCAAAAAACCCCTTATTCCCTTTGTTCGGGGTATTTTACTTTTGAAAATGGTTTTTTCAAAGGAAAGGGTATTTCAATATTTCAAAATGATATTTGTATGGGTAAAAAAGATTTGTTTGTCTGTTTTAAGAAGAAAAGGTGAATGATTAAAATGATTAATTTTTTATATGGTACTCTATAATTATAGATGAAAATGGATGAGACCCCTACATCATATATGATCGGTGTGCCTGAAGTAGCATATACAATGGATGAGCTTGATATAGATTATATTATGAGTGATATTGAAATAGTTCATATGATGGGTGATCCTGATATAACTCTCTAATGCATTAGTTAATTTTCATTTACTTCCAATTCAAGGATGGAATCATCCAAGGAGGATTTTACTATGGATTTAACTATTTTCTAGAAATTTCTAAAATGGTTTATGAATACAATTCAGAAAGTTTCCAACTACATTTTCTATATTTATGACATGTTTTGTATTGGTATTCTTGAGTAGAAAGTTTTTCGTATAGATATGATTTATTTCTTATTCTAAAATAAAATTTTCATAAAGGTAAATATTTTATGGGTTTCTATATTTTTCATTCATCTAAAAGATTTCTTATTTTATATCCTTTACTAAGATTTTATTTCTCAACCCACATTATCAAATAATTTTCACAAGGCCTAAGGATGACTATAAATGATAGTAAATTTATATTTCTAGATATTAATTTCACCTAGAATAAAGAAATAATTTCTTTATAAAGAACATATTTTTTTGGTAAAATGGATAATGTGCGGAAGTGTCCACACTGAATGAGTTCTTCCTCATTCTCTAAAGCTCTAAACATAAAAGGTCTTTGGGTAATATTTGTGTTCCAATATTTTAAATTTATGTTATTTGTTTTGGATTTATAAAATTAGGACATTTTTATCCGTATTAAATTGATAAATTTAAAGATTGTGCATTTATAATTGGGTATGTGAGTAAAGGATTAGGGCTGTTATAATTGGCATCAGAGGAAAGGTTAAGAAAAACTTTTACATTATATTGTTTTTAGGTGAGGATAAATTAATAGTTATTTTTACCTTCATTGTAATATAATTTTATGGTTCATCATAAGTTTAAATGAAAATAAATCCCTTTTGGTGTTTTAAGTGATTAGATTTTTTGCTAATTAAGATTATCTTGAGAGACATTTATCCTGACACAATTCTTGGATTTAATATTTTCATTATTAATAATTTTATTTGAGAAACATTTAATTAATATTTTGTGGGAATATGATATAAGGTATAGATAAACATTAGGATTAATATGATCTCTGATGTTGAGGTAATTATGGTTAATTGAGATAAAAGGGTTATTATATGTTGGGAACCTAAGATTTATCATACAGTAAACCAGGGGATTGTAATTAGACTTGGTGACTATGTTATTAATGTTATTCTTTAATATTTTTAATATTATGAAAACATTTTATGGTTAAGTTAAACATAATATCATTAGGTAAGAGGATATTTTATTTGTAGAATAAAGGATGAATTATCTTTTCAAAGAATATATGATGTTAATGTGTATTTATGGTGATTCAAGTTATTTATGGGAATTATTACCATATTTTTTATATTATATGATTATGGAATATAAATTTTGGGAATATTTATTTATAATTGAGTAATGTTGATTAGAGATAAAGGTTAAATAAAAATTATAATAATATGTGTACAAAACTGTCTGATTTTTTGAATTTAAAATCGGTT
This sequence comes from Viscum album, assembly GCA_963277665.1. Taxonomy (NCBI): domain Eukaryota; kingdom Viridiplantae; phylum Streptophyta; class Magnoliopsida; order Santalales; family Viscaceae; genus Viscum; species Viscum album. Next base: position 285,184,799 of record OY728129.1, read on the forward strand.
AGGAATATTTTGAATAATTTTATGGCTATTTATTTATTTAATGATATATATGGAACTTCAGGTGTTATTTTTTGTCTTCATAGATTAATTTTATACTTATTTATATAATATATTGTTAATATTGTGAATTTTGTTACCTTTTATGACCATTTTTGTTATGTTTAATGCCTAATGACTGGGGGAAGTGATTTTCATCCTTTTTTGTAATTATATGATTTGATAGAAGTTCATTTCAACGCTTCAAGTATGAAAATTTCACCTATATTACTCTTTATTTTAGAAAAATATGTGATTTTGGGGGAAATTGATTAAATGATGAAATTATACTTATGATGTAAATATATTTCCCTATTCTATTATTCTTGATGGTAAAATAAATCCCCAACTATATGATAGTATCTTGAAATAAAAAAATCATCCAATTATATTCATTTTTTCGAACGAATGGTCTTTTTTACATCTCTTTGGTCTATAGTTTTGTAATCATTAAATTTCTCAAGATAATTAACTTTCTTCTTATAAATGATATTTTTAACATTCCATTCTTATTTGGGAGTTAAATTTTCCTCCATGTCTATATTTTTCCATCTCAATAATGTTCTTTTATTTAGAAACCTGGTTATTTTTTATTCCCAATGATCATCATATTTATCTTTCCCAATTTTAAAAAGAATGTTTTAATAACCCTTTTACAACATTTTATTTCAAAAATTGTATTTCAAATTATCAAACCCTTGATTACAAAGATAAATTTCAAATTTTTAGAAAGTAATTTATTAGGTTGGGGATGAATATCTTTAGACTTTAAAATAGTATCATGTCTGATATCATATAAAACACAGAACACTAAAATTAAAAAAAACATGGCATATTATTATAACCATTATAACCTAGCCATTAAATTGGAGGGTATAAATCGTATTATCCACCTTAATAAATTTATAAATAAATTCCCTTCTCAATACAAATTTATTGATTAATACGTAGTAAATAATAACCCAATTTTTTGTAATGTCATTTCATGATTAGAAATACATTTTATTTAAAATTTACTTTTATTATTTTTAGTGAATATAATAATCAATTTATTGAAATTTTAGAAACTATATTTTATTAGAAGGGTATAATTTTTTAAATTTTAATGTAAAAATCTATTAGGATGGTATTTAAGGATTTTCCAAAAATGAAATTATTTTCAGTAAATAGTGAAAAATATAGATTTTTATAAAAATATTATTTATTTTTATTGATAAGTCACATTATGATTTTAATTTTAAATTAAATTAATAAAAGTAAATTTTTTTTATAAATAATATAATTAATTACATAGGAATAATCTTTATACTTGATTTTGGTATAAGATTATTTTTTATTCAAAAATGATTTTTTTTAAATGATTTCATTGCGCTTTATTGATTTATATAAAATGTAATTTATGTCACTTATAACAATTGAATTATATGATATTGAAATTCATTTTTTTTTATAAAATAAAATTTATATAAAGATGAAATTTATATATTTTGCAGGAGAGGATAACATTTTGGTGAATAGTAAGAAAATATTTTTTTTATGAAATATGGTAACTTTTATGAAATCACAAAGACACAAATATGATATAAACATTTATTAAAACTGTGGGAAAAATAATTAATTATTGTATAATATAAATATAATGAAAAAAATATTCAAAACATGTAACTTATTATTTAATTCCAGATAAATTTAAAAAAAATTTCAGGGACGATGCAATGCTTGCACACCATAGGAAAATCCATTGTTTGTATCCTAAAGAATATATTTCGAAATAATAAGTATATTAATGAATTTTCTAATACATATTAATAATTATTTATGTTTTATATGGATAAATATGAATTTTGGAGTTATAAACCACTCAACACTCCAAATTATTGTGCAATGATTACACAAGGTTAAAAAAGTTAAAATAATAAATTAAATAAGTTTTCATGCAATAAATGTGAGTAGATATACATATTTAAGGTATTTAAAATTTTAACTTCTAATAAATTTATTTATTTCTATGATTTTAATTTATTTTTTATTTTTAGTGATGAACTAAACACCTTAAATTCTTATAATACATCGAACAATGCTTATGAAAGTAGTACAAAAATGATGTAAATGATTTTAAAAACTATAAACATAATATTTTTTGACCGAGTTATAGTGAATAAATAATTGTATTTATAAATATAAAATTTTATTTATTTTTTAATGGTTTATATTCTAGTTCACTTAATATATTAGTGAATATAAAGTCAAAGTAAATGAATAGTTCAAAAAAAGACATTAATGATATATTATAATAAAATTATTTTATTAAATTATTTTAATATTCAGTAAAATAATTGATTCATACTAGTAAATGGGATATGGCAGAAAATATGAAGAAAATTCCATTTAGGGCCACTTTTCCTTTTATACTAACTTTATTAATTTCTATATTGTAAAAAATGTTGATATCATGGTAATCATTAAATGGGCTTATGAGGGGTTAATACCAATAGATAAGGATGAAAAAATAAACTAAACATGTCAAAATTTTATTGTATGATAGGATTTATATATACCTTCATCTTATGTTATGAATATAATTTTTTTTCACTTTTATATTCAAATTAATTTATATTATTTTAATACGTTAGGTATTTCCAAGAGTGCTACTCCCCTCACCTATAAATGTAAATCTCTTATCCCATCTTACTCACATCTTTTTTCACTCTAGTTCATCTCTTATTTGACCAATAATCTCAAAAAAAATCATTTCCACCCCCAATAGACTATGTTCTTAGGAAATTATTTTTTATATAAGGATTAAAGTGTAATAAAAAGGTGGGTTTCCAAAGAAGAGGTATGACTCTTATTTATGAATTTCCCTTTCACTTCTTCTTCAAAATTCATAATACAGTCATCATATTCATTTCCAACTTATGGGAAATGAAAATTTCATTCATGAAAATATGTGGACTACCACCTCCATGAAGAAGTGTGTTTTGTTTTAAATTTATGCCTCTCATGACTGGTTTTAATGAAGGATTTCAATTATATATATGATATTAATTAAACAATTCTCATTATTTAAATATCAAGTGATACTTACCTTATTTCCCTCATGTTTTTTGAAAAATTAAAACATTAATCATTTGAATGAATGAACTACCTCATACACGATTGTAACATAATTTATTTTTTATAACCATCATTCATGGTTTGTTTAAAAATAATAATTAATGTATTAAAATGTTAATTATGTCTGGATAATTATTTTGGTGATGATAGAGTAATGATCACTTAAACAATGTGCATCCTACTGAAAATGTATTGATATATTGAACTAAATGTCTTCAAAACATCAGACGTGATCCAAACTCATGAACAAAATATATAAAACATGGTAATAAATTTTATAAAAGGGAAAATAATAATGAAATAAAAAATAAAAAGTATCCTAAAAATAAAATAATTTTAATAATTATAATATTCATAAAGTTAAAGAGTGTACATGACGAGTCAGATTGAAGGTAAGGGACACATCAACTTAAAACCTCTCTTTAAATGTTTCAAATATTTATTTTCTGAATATTTTTCTTTCAAGATATTAATTTTAAAATATTATATAAATGTATTTATATAGATATAAATTAATTATAATAACAAATTTATTTTTATTTTTAGTTTTATATAATTTTTTCAAAAATAAATCTTATTACACATTTTATACGAAATATTTTTTCTTCATTTAAAAAATGAAAAAAGAAATGATCTATTTAAAAATATACTACATCAATAGCTTTTATCACCACCACAAAGATTATATTATTATTTTTATTAAATTAAAATATTGAATTTTTACCCAACAAAAAAACAACTTTATTTTTTAGGTTATATTAGTGTTGAAATATGTGTTATTAAAGGAAACACTATTTAGATATTAATAAAATCATATTGGTTCAACAGAGTTTTTAAAGGGTTTTAAGATGAAAATATGAACATATAAAATATTTTGATTATATTATGGTACATGATCATTATAGATGATGATATGAAAACTTAATAAAACTTATATGAAGGATGATACTGATATAACTTACACGATGGGTTATCAAGATATAACATATACGAAGGGTGATTATGATAAAACTTAAAAGAAGGGTAATCCTGATATAACTTATATGACTGGTGATCTTAGTAAAAATTATATAAAAAGTGATCCGGATATATATTATATGACTAAGAGCCTAATAATTCTCCCCAATACATTGCATAATGTTTCAGGTCTTCAAAGGAATGTTGGAAAGAGTTAATCGGGGAGGTGTCTCATAAGGATTTTTATTAGGATCTAGTTATTTTTTAGGTGTGTTATGAATAAAATGCTCTAAGATTACAACAACGGTTTATATTTTCATATAATGGTTTTTAAAAATTTTCTTGAGTAAAAGGGTATTTTATATTCGGATATGATTTATTTAATATGCCCAAAATATTATAATAAGGGTAAACATTTATGTGTTTTGATTTTTCATTGGACTAATAGATTTCATAAATTTATGGACCATAAATATATTTTCTTCTCTTCACACATTTTTAAATTTCTTTTCATAGGTCTTCAAGATTACTAGAAAAGTAAATAAATTTAGAGTTCTATATATGAATGTTACCCATAATGAAGCAAGCATTTAAATATTAGGAACTTATTTTTGTGTGGAAAAATTGATATTATATGGAATTTTACACTTTTAATATGTTTTCTTAATTCTATATAACTCTAAAAATAAAATTCCCTTGGGTATGTAAGTGATCTAATATTTCAGTTTGATGTCATATGTGTTGGATCAATAAAATTGAGTCATGTTAATTATTATCAAATCACGAAATATAAATATTATGTTTTTTTTCACCAGATTGAGGGGTATATATTCTAGTCTATTATAAATAATTCATTAGCTCTTAAAAAACGTTCATGAAAATTAAAATTTTTTAATCTTTACAATTTCATTGAAGAATTTGATGGTCATTTTTGCCACTCATTGATTACATATTTTTTGGTCATTAAATGTTTCATCACTATGTTCTCTATCACAATGTATTATTTTTTTGGACATTATCATTATCCTACAAGTCCATATTTTCACTTCCCACTAATTTTCTCCATATCTGGGAACCTGATTATGTGTTGTTTAAGGTTAACTCAATGTTTCTCAGTTCCAATTATCAAATGTAATTTTATTATTCCATTTCATGATGTGGGTTTTCAAAAAAAATGTTCAAAAATATGGATCCTTTGATTAACAATATAAAAATTTTGAGGATGAAATATATTTAATGGGGGATAATTTTACACACTAAGATTTTAGAATATATATTTATTCTTTAAATTAATTATAATACTTCGATAGTTTTCCTAACATGAAACTCCGAGTCAATATAAACCATAATATAGAAAGGAATTATCATCCATCCATTAAATTGATAGGAATAAATAGCAATAACCACATTATGAAAAATATTTATAATTTTTTAATTAAATAAAATGTATTAAATAATTAAAAATAAACAAGTACTCAATATTAAGTGAAAACATTATATGATTTATGAATATGTTTTCTTTAAAAATGGTTTTTTTTTTATTTTCACAAAAAAAATTATAATTATGTTCTTCCATTTTTATAATTTTTATTTTTTGAAATGAATATCATTTTTTAAATCAACATATAAATATTATCTTATGGTGAATTTTTATTATTTATCAAAAATAATTTTCCTTAGTGAATAGTGAAAAATACTTATTTGTATAAACTACATCATTTATTTTAATGTAATAGTCCAGTTATTTTTAAATTTCATATTAAGGTAAGAAAAATATCTTTACATTAGAATTTATCCAATTTATATCATATGTATTATTTTTGAATAATTTCATTTTTGTGCTTAAAAACATATTTATCTTAAATAAATTTATATGTAAAATGTTATTTATCTTAATAAAATATATTATGATCTATTTATTATTGTTTTTAATTAAATTTATAGATTACATATTTAATGAAAAATTTCAAAAATATTTTTTTTGGTTTTTACAGGGATATGAATAAAAGAAAATTTTGTATTTCAATTAAAAATGTGTTTTTATTAAACATGTTTTGATTGAGGTTTTCACACTTATTTAAACTTATATTTCACTACTTAAAAAAATTTATATATAAAAATTCATTCCATATTAGTTATAATCAAAGTTAATATAATTTAAAAGGGTCAAATTAATCTTTAGTAATATTGAATAGAAAAACAGTACAATTTTGATATCATGGTTAAATTAAAGTGGGTTTATTTGGGGGTGGGGTGGGGTTAAAAAAATACATTGGGGTAGGATTTTTAGACACACCGTTATAATTATTATTATTTTAATATACAAAAAAATCCCCATACATTTTCTCCTAGATCAAAAGAATAAAATAACATTTTTTTTCTTTGATACCAATAAATGTGACTTAATTTTTGGTATCCAAATCATACAACATCAAAAAGAAATATCAAATCCATTAAACACCCAAAAAAAATTTGGTTTAGTGTAATATAGAATTAAGAAAAACTATTAAATAAAAAATAACCATGACATTAAGAGAGTATCTCTCCAACTATACCCAGCATTTCTTATTTCATAATAAGTTATCATCATCGACCTTCTGAAACCCTTCTTGAAATATTTTCTAAAATATCTATCTTAATAACCTGCATAAGAGGACACATAATAAGGGTGATCAAAAATGATTAGTAAGGGTAAAAATAATAATTAACAATTTAATTGCATTAGTGATCATAGGAATAGAATAAGGGTATGATGTCATAATTAAATTGTATATCCATAACATAAGAATATTTATACCCATCAATACCTGGATCATTAATCCTGAAACATTTTATGAAGATTTATCAAAGGAAATAATCATAAGAATCAATAATCATGAGCCATTATATTTTAATATTTATGATAAGAGATATTGAAAACCCATAAAAAGAATAAACCAAATGTGTTGGTATCATGGAACAACATCTTCATATCCCATTATAAACCTATGTCAAAAATAACTGGAGCTTTGTTAAATCCCAAAGATAAAAACTCTAGTACCTCTATAATTTATGTCTATAATGATGATAATCATTACCAAATGAATTATATATCTATAATGGAACTTATACATTATATAAGTTTTATCGATCTCACCTAGAGCTATCTGATTTCACACACTGAATAACTTATATTAGGCTCACCTACCCCTATCTTAGAACACCCATCATATAAGATATATTGGGCTCACTAGATTCTATGTGGGTGCAATCATCATATAATCTCTATCAGGCTCAACCATTTGTATAAGTTGTAACTGGCACAACTATTCATCATCAATTATGTCAAAGTATTAATCATGAATAAAAAATTTATACTTATTCACTTTTCAATCATAATAATAATCAATGATAATGCATTGAATGAATAACCTATGGAAAATAAATTTTTTCCATGAAAATCCAATAATTCATCTAAATAATGAATAATAATGGTACCAATATAACATATCCCCAGTGGTGTGTAAGTAAAATTTGGGTTTGTAGACATTGATGAATGGAAATAACATTAAATTATCATTCAAACCATTATTGAGGGAAAAAACTTTTCTCTTTGAGAAATATAAAAGGATATCAACTTACATGGAAAAATAATTTGAAAAATCAATTGGAACATTTATTGAGGAAAATAATCTTTCCATTATAAAAACACTTATTTCAAATCTAAAACTATCTCAAATAATAAAGAAATAAATTTCATTCAAAATAACCTTTTTAATATTTAAAATGTGTATTTAAAACATTGAGTGGTGGTGATAGATGCAAAAAAAATCATGTTTTAAATTTTAAAATTAAACTTTATTTTGAAGAAAAATATTAAATAGTCATATTGAACCATTCTAATAATTTAAATAAATTATATTTTGAAAAAAAATTAAAAGACGTTCAAATATAATAAAATATTGATTTTGGAAATAATTTAATTTATGAAAATAAAACTTTTTAGTCAGTTTATAAAATATGAATATTGAAGAGAAAATGTCATGATCTAAAATAACTATATTGATTGGTATCACTTAAAAAAATTCTTGATAAGTAATCCTGAAAGGAAAAGAGAATGAATCAATAAGCATTTTCCACATTGGTAAAATTTCTATCATAATACCCAAAAAAATTAAATCAAATGAATCATTAAGTATCATGATAATACGTTAATTCAGATATATAATTAGGTAATTATATACAACTCATAAAATAATATTGGTGTATAATATAACATATGTCCCCTAGAAGATAATTTGAGATGGAAAACCCCTATAGTGATCATAATGTTGAAGGGAGAATTAATAAATCAATGGATTATGTGTATGAAAATTTAATCCAAATATAACTATTAGAAATAAAACATAAGATAATAAAAATTAATTATACAAATAATCTTATAATATTAAATACAATTAATATATAATACATCTCAATGAAAATAAATTGAGTTATAAAATTACTTACAATATGGTAGCTTTCAATTAAAATCCCCTTTAATGAAATAATTAAAATTAAAACATAAAATACCATGATTAATGAAGTATTATTGATATTAAATTTTAAATGGGTAGTATATAAACCATATAAAACAAATTAAGTGATAATATTAAAATATTCCTTAATAAAGGAAAATTGAGATGAAGTCCTTTACCTCGAGTACAGACATTCAAATTGTGTATTTTAACTACTATATAATAATATTATATCAATTTTTAATTTACAATGAACCTTTTATAGGTTTAATACATTATACATAAAATAATTTATTTTTTTTTAATTTTATGATATATTCAAACACTAAATTAGTTAAGTCCACATCGTGTTTTTTTGGACGTTTAGATCATTTTTTCAAAATGGATTTGGTGTGTTAACCATGGTAAAATGGGTTATTATTGAATCATCTAAAGAATATTTATCAAGAAATAATTATCATTTTATATATAATTTATAATTTTAAAACTAATCATGAAAAATGGTTATGAAAAATGAATTATGTTACAATCATAGGGATGATAGGTCACACGTGTGCATGAGTAACATTTCAATTTTCCAACGACCATTATAGAAAGAAGGTGAGTATAATTTTATCTATAATGAATAATAATAATATCATAAATTACATATTATTTCTTCAACTATACATTTATATATCATTCTTGTGATGTGGTGATGAAAACATAATAACATTAATTTTTGGGGGTGGTAGTCCACACGTAGGCGTAAACGTTGTTATCATTTATTAGTGAGTGGAAAGGTAATAATGGAAATGATATGTTATATTTTAATAATGATAAAGTTTTTATAAATATAGTAATTAGTTCATTGATAAAACATATATTAATTAAAATTATCCTTATTACCTTCCATGTAATGCGTTATTCAAAAACGTATCATATGGCTTCTTAGGGAGGTAGTTTGTCGTACACACGATCAAAATTATTGTATCCCCCAAGAAAGGTAAATTAAGATGTAATATGTAATATCATATATTAATACATATAATTATGATACAAATATCATATATATATATATACTTTATATCCTCTATTATAACAATCCATAAGAGGTGGTGATGGAAAATGAATTACATTGGTTCGTGAGGCAGCAGTTTGCCATACACACGAATGAAGGTTTTGTTTTTAATTTAAGACATGGGGAGATATATATGGGTTATTAAATTAAAAAAATAATACATAATTATATATCATATAATGGTTTTATTATATAATAATAATTTAATGATATTTGATGGATGGGGACTAAAAAATAAAATAAAAACGCTCTATGATGCACCATACCTTTTCTTCAGACAACCTCTATAGGTTAGTGATAAAATCATTTATATGATTTATTTATTATAAAAAAACATAATATATATCATGGGTAGGAAATTAAATATGGTATTTCATCATTACATGGCTGATACATAAAACATTAAAGGTTTGAAGAGGGGTTAAGAGAGGGTTGCGTCTTTTTTTAGAAGAGTGGCACACTTGTCATGATTAAAAAGAAAAAGTAATGACCAGGTTTTTTACATTCCAAATGAATCAAAAATGGACTATTATCAAGACTTATAGGATATAATTTAGGAATATGGATATAAAATAGAAATTGTACAAGTTTTTAGATCATCATAAAACTTGTCTTTTTTTGTTTTACACCTTGAAAACCAATATTCACCATAGTTGTGATAATTGTTTTTACTGTTTTCATTATTCATTATGATCAAAATTTAGCTTGACCTTATTTTATATAAATAATTAATTTGATTAAAAATATTCAATATATTTTACAAAATTCAATTCACATAAGAGGAATAATATAATTTAAAATTAAACTCATAGATATGAAGAAAAAGTATTTTTTCAATAAATTTATTAATCAAGTATATGATGGTTTTATATTAAATACATGAAAATAAATCATTATTATATGAATATAAATTAATAAATTTATATATAATATATAAATTTCAATTAAATAATTCTCCATTAAGGCTTATTTAATTTAATTAAAATCTAGAAACATTATGAACCTCAAAACAGTTCAAAAAAATATTATTTTTATACGAAACAATTAAAATATACTATCATCCAATATAAATATGACTCAAATATAATTAAGTCATATAAATATAAATAATGAATAATTGTGTCACTTTAAACTTTATTAATAACATAATGAGACTTTTAAATTACTTAATTTACAGAAAAGAAATGTTATTTTACAAAAATCATTATATTTCCCTATAAACCGAATAATCATTATTTTCTAAAAAATCCCAAAATTTCAGCCTAAGATAAATTTTATATTATTATTTAAAAATTTAATTTAATTTTTTAAGTTAAATTTTCTATAAGTTATAATAACTATTTTTAAATTTTCTCAAAAACATAAATAAATTGTTTTTGAATAAAATATATTTTTAAAGAATAAAATTAGTTTACATGATTGATTATTTATTAAGAATTTTACATTAAATTTATATTTAGTTGGAAATTTATATATATTTATATTTCATAATTTATTAAATTCAATTCATACCCTTAATTTTAATGGTTATCATATAATGATCATATATTTAAAATAATATTATTCCATGGTTCATTTAAGCTTATTGTTGCATGTCTTGTATGCTATTGAGCATAAATTAATTTTTTAAAAGCATAAGGTGTTATGTTCTCCCCACCAATAATTTAATAAATATAATCCTATAATTTTTAAATTTATCTTGGTAATAAAATGTTGTACATTTTAAAATACCGTTGTTGTAAACCTGCTTCGTAAAAAAACATTAACAAAACATCCTCATCATAAGAGAGAAGGGAAGTATAAAGGTCCCCTGGAATAATAGATAAATAGGTTCCCATGTAAGAAAATATTAATGGTAGGTTAATATCTATATAGTAAATAAAAGTTTAATTTGTAAATAATTATAAAGAGTGACATGGATCATTGATCACATGAAAGTGAATGATAATGATAAATTTAAAAACCAAAAAACTATAAAAAAGGAGTAGTAAAAAAGACCATCGTTTCATTTGAAAAAAGTATAATATGATATCATTATAAATTTCATGATCTTTTTAATATTTTTATATAATTTATTACCATATATAATGATAGATATGGAAAATATAAGTACTTTATAGTTATAATTTCATCTTTTAATCAATTTCCACCACAATCTCATCATTTTCTCCAAACAATTAGATTTAAAAATGAATTTTTCAGGCATGAAGCACTAATATCAGTTTATAAAGGATAACATAATCCTCAAAATTATAAAAGATAATGCCCATACCTTTATACATTAACTAAATCCAAAATAGTTATCACATGGTATGATATTTTCCAAAATGAATAAAACTTCATATAATTAATCTAAAAAATTCCCTATGATAACCATGTTCAAACTAAATCCTTAAATAAATAAATAAATCCATATATCAAATAACATCAAGATTAATGTGTTTTTTAACCTACATTTTTGTCTCAAAACTTTTTTTGTATGACAAAAAATATTTTGATCTTCTTCTAAAATATCATTAATCACCGAGTCAAAAAAATTACATTTCAATCACATAGTTATCTATATATTAAAACTTATGTTCCCATAATTATCTCAATATCCAAGATTAAATAAAACGTAAAGTTTATAAATACCTTAAAACATATTTCCACAAAATATAAATTCATACTTCACCTTAAACCAAATATTAACATATAATTAAACCTAATAAAACATCCCCCAAAAATTCATTAAACACTTTAAGATCTCAGTACTAAAAACCAAAAAAGTGGTTCTTAATAATTTGAAATTATTATCAAAATTAATCTTATAGAACTATTATCTTGTCCATAAATCTTAATATAACCTCACCTGGAAATAACATAATCTCCATAGTTGTCTAAATCAAGATTTGATGCCAACTATAACATTTTGAAACCCACAATCCCAATATGGTTCTAAAAACATTAACATTACATTTCAAGATTTCATAATGATTAATGTGACCCAATTTTTGGTACCAAAACATAAAACATAAAAAGTTAATATTTAATTACTTACATAACCATTGAACTTATTTGGTTTATATTTTTTGAGAAATAGGACAAACTCTTACATAAACAATACCCATTAATTTAATAGATCATCTCTCCCATTTTTCCCATATTTTCTTATTTCATAGTAATTCATCATCGTCATCCATATGAAACCCTTCTAAAAAATTAAATCAAAATAATTATTAATAACATGTGGAAGACGAAACATAATAAGTGTGATCTCAAATTCTTAGTAAAGGGAAATATAATAATTATTAATTTAATGTCATCTGGGAGTGTAAAAAGATCGCATGGGTATGATGACACAACAAATGTGAATGAGAATAACTAAGACTATTCATACCCATAAATACTTCAATCATCAATCATCAAACATGGAATGAATATTTATCAAAAGAAAGAGTCATAGGAAAATATAATCATGAGCTGTTTATTTATATTTTGATTAATGTAATCATAAAAAAAACCATAGAATGAAAAAAAATGTAGGTATCCTGGGACATCATCTTCATAACTAGTTTTAATCTTATTTTAGAAAAAACTAGATCCTAGTTAATTCCAAAGTATAAAAAATATAGTAACTCCCTATTTATTTCCATTAATGAAAAGAAACATTACCCAATGAGTTTGAGTGATATAATGGGGCTCAACCATTATATAATCTATATCAGGCTCATATGGCACTATTTGGGTACATCCATCATATAAGATATATCAGGCTCAACTAGTTTAATATGGGAAAACCCATCATATATGCTATATCAATTTCACCTAACACTATATGGGTTACATAATCATATAAGATATATCAGGCTCTCCTGTTAGGAATAATGGGGATTAACCCTTTCGTATGAGCTATATTAGAATCACCCATTTTGAATCTATAATATACAAGTACCATTAATCAATAAAACATTTATACTATTTCAATTTTCAATCATCACTTTAATTAATGAATATACATTGTTCGATTAACTAGTGGACAAGAAATGGGTTAAATGATAGTCCCTTAATCCATCCAAAGAAATAATTATTATTGTACCTGTACAAAGTATCCCTTGTGGCGTATAAGTAACTTCAATGGGTTTTGAGGTTTATGAATGTAAATATCATTAAAATTTCATTAAAAATACTCATGAGTAAAGTAACAATTTCACTTTTAGTAACATAAAATGATTTCATCTTAGATGGAAAATGACTTTGAAAGATCACTTGAACATTTCTTGAGGAAAATATCATTTCTATTCTTAAAACAATTTTTTAAAAATATAATACTTTAAAAAAGTTGAAATAAACCATTTGAATTGAAAATGAATATTTAAAATTAAAAACATTTTTTAAACATTATTTGGTTATGATGATTGGAAAATCCATTCTTGTTGTAACGTTAGAAACAAACATTCTTTTGAATCATTTTTAAAATGGAGTTAATGTTACCCATTCAGAAAATGTTAAAAAACTACATTTTAAAAACCATTAAAATACGTTCAAATATCATGAAAAATATATTTGGTAATTATTTATGTATAAAAAATAGCACTTTTGTAATCATTTTATACAACCTAGATTTGGAAGTGAAAATTCCTGACCTAAAATAGTTATACATGATGGGTATCAATTAGAAACAAATTTATTGATATTTATTAAATAAATAACGGTGGAAATATAAATTATACATTTGAACAACATTTAAAACCATAGGATAATAAAATAGATATGGTTTGGTAAAATAAGATCATATTATTTCAACCCGAAGAACCTTCATCATAAACAATCCCAAAATGAAATGAGATTGTATCAATGAACCTTTTCTAAATTGGTTACATTTCAATACAAATACACCTGAAATAATGACATCAAATGAAACATTTAATATCTTGAAGTAATTATATTATGCTATTTTAAAGGGATAATGTATATAATTCATAAAATAAGATAGGTTTATAACATAACACATGTCCCAATGAATATAATTTGAGATGATAAATCATTACATTGATTATAATGTTGAAGTGAGAATAAATCATTGAATCGATTATGTGTATCAAATGAAAATACATATAAAAATATTATAAATACTAAATAATATAATACAATGTTATTACATATATATTCATAAAATATCAAATACAATTAGGATTTAATCTAACATAATGAAAAGAAATTGAGTTATGAAATTCATTACCACTTGGTAACATTCATGTCAAATACCATTTGATGAAATAATTCAAATTAAAAATTTAAATACCAAGATTTATGAAGTATTTATGATATTACATGTAAATGTGGAGGTATATACACTATATAAAAAAATTATGTTAATAACATTAAAATATGCCTCAATGACGGATAATTAATATGAAGTCCCTTGCCTCAAGTCCTGATATTATCTATATTTCCTTTACCTCTGGTATAAAAAATATATTCCATTTAATTTATTTATTAGTAAACTTTTATAATTTTAATAAATTATAATTAAATTATTTATTTTATTTATTTTAATAGAATAATTAAATACATAATTGGTTAATTCCATTTCACGTGTTTTGAGGAAATGCCTTTCATTGTTTCAAAACAGCTTATGTCTGTTGACATGGTCAAATGGGATAATTTTTTTCATCATATAAAATAAATAATAAAAAATAATAATTATCATTTTTATACATAATTTTTAATTTTAATCTCAATCATGAAATATATTTATGAAAAAAAACAATGTTATAATAATAGAGATAGTAGGTCGTAAATAAATATTAGTAATGCTTCCATTTTTCAACGATCATTATAGAAAGTAAGTATTATTTAATCATTATATACGTTTTATAATCTTATAATTAACAGATTATTTCTTTTAATATAATTATATACATCATATATGTGATCTGGTGATGAAAATAGAATCACATTGCTTTGTTGAGATAGTAGTCAACACGTACACATGAACGATTCTATCATTTTTCAATGAGTTGAATGGTAAGAAAAAAATGATAGATTATATTTTAAGAATGAAAAAAACGTCATTAATATAATAATTATTTCATATATTTAATATATTTTTATTATCATCGTCTTTATTTCCTTCCATGTAAAGAGTTAGTTATAAACAAATCAGTTCGCTTCACGAGCCGGTGGTCCACCATACACGAGACCAATGTTATCATATCCCCCAAGGAATGGAAAATAAGAAGGTATTGGTGGTATAATAATTTAAAATTATAATAATTTCAAAATATAATATATATATATATATATACACACTTTAAAACCTTCATTATATCTAGTTGTAGGAGGAGGTGATGGAAAGTGAATTACATAAATCTATCGTATTCACAAATGATTGTTTCATTTTCAATTTTATAGAATTTGATATTTATTTATGTTATGAAATTTAAATAATAAATAAAATGTATTTGTGTTATACTGGTGTTATTATATTAGAATAATTTAAGAAAATTTTAAGGAGGAATTATAAATAAAATTAAAAATCTTCTGAAGTATTATATATCTTGTTTGAACAACTTCCTTAGTTTAGATCCAAAATCCTTCATAGTATATGTTTCAAATAAAAAAAATGGTTATAAGTCATGGGGATGGAATTATTGAAGGTATTTTATTATTTCATGGATGAGAAGAAGATATTTTAAGGTTTGAAGATGAGATGAGATCAGGCGGCCTTTTATAATTCTGGTGAGTGAAACACTAGTAATAATTGAAAAGAAAAAGTGATACACATGTTTTTTCACATGAAAATAATGTTCCAAAATTAACTATTATTTATATAATGAAGAGATAATTTTTAAATATTATCATAATATATAATTTATAAAAATATTTTGTTTATTTTAACCCTTATCATTTTAGATTAACCTCTCGTTAAACCCATTTTCACATTATATGTGGTAAAACATTTTTACAATTTTCACAGTTAATTGTGATAAAAAATTAAGTTGATGATAATAGATAATATACATTATTCTGATTTAAATTATTTAATCCATGTTACCAATAAAATTCTACAAAGTTGAATAATTTAATTTAATATCGAACTTGCATACATGATAAAAAAGAGATTTTTCATGAATTGTATTTTTCAAGCATAAGATGATTTTATAATACATTTATAGATAGTAATAATAATTATATGAATATTAATTAATATTTATTGTTATATAACCCATAAATTTCATATAACATCCCTCTCCCCCCATTGTCTTAAGAATTGATGGGTATGTGTTACTAGCCTTAGGTAACATCTACAAGACACCAAAGGCTGGAAGTAAATGCTAAGGGCCTCATAATAATTTAGGGACGATTTTAAATTTGATGATAAAGACAACATACCACCAAAATGTTACCAAAAAACCTTTATATGATTCATGAGAGCCAAAAATAAAATTCAATACAAAACAGAACCAAAATACAATATCAGATTATAAGGGAAATCAATATGACATAACTAAAGGAACCAAAATATGACATAAAACAAAGACACCCAAGAAACCAACCAATAAATTTCAAAATCCCACAAGATCCAATATAAAAATCCACAAATGAGTTAGTAAGAGGTATAATTATATATCTATGATTCCTTTCCATTATCTATGACGTCATATATGACATTTTTAAATGCACATCTTTTCCCATTAATGGGGTGAGCCTATACTTAGTAGTATTTCACTAAGTAATTCCTAAATCATCCAATAAGATATAATTTGTAAGAAAATTAAAATAAATAGTATTAAAAAAATTATATAGTTTATAGAAAATCAAAAAAAGTTTTAAATACCAAAACAATTTTCCATGAAAAGAAATCAAACATGTGTTTAAAATATTTCACAATTCTATTTCGCATAACCAATACACAGTTCCACATTTCCACACATAAACGCATGAATTAACAGTGATATATCCATACTCATTAGTGTTATCTTATCTATCTACCAAGACATTACAAGGTAATGAATACCAGGATCTAAAATGGAACACACCCATTCCATAATGTCATGTAAAATAAAAATGATCACACGCTAACCATGTATTCTCAAACACATTACAAACCATTTACCAAACAATTAATTAATTAAAAAATTCCAATTTTTTTCCATGAATCAAAAGTAATCCCTAGTTTTAAAAATTCATTTTAAAATCACTAACTAAAATTAGTTTCCACAAAACTGGCCAATTTTCTATAATTTTCATGAAAACATAACTAAAGATATTTCTAGAATATTAAAAAAATGTTTTTTAACAATTTATATAAATTTATTCAATTGGAAAAAAAACAATCATGTTCCAATAAATAGGATCTAAGATAGAATCCACCCAACTCTCAAACATTGGTAAAAATGAAGAACAAGACAACAACTTCAAAAACCAAGCTTAGATCGTCTAAATTCAATGATAAATATCATTACCTTTAACGAATACAATCATATTACATCATTATTGGAATTAAAAAAGATAGATACGTTAATAATGGATTATATCTATGATTATATGAGAAGTAATAAGAAGATATCTAAGAATATTGATTAAGAAAAATAACTTACCAGATATTCTAGATCTCTAATTGATTTGAAATCCCAAAATATTTCTCCAATATCAAATGGAATCACCTATGAATATTTGGGAGAAAGGGAAATTAATTTTATAAGTTTTTTAAGGTAAAACAAGTGAATATGAATGTAAACAAATTTATATCCACAACTTTAGGATATAAGATTTCACAGTTCATAGTTAGGGTGCACGGTTATGCAAACCATGCACCAATCGTGAATGAGCTACTGTCTCAAGAAACCCCTCACATGATTGTATTAAATTTTTATAAAAAAATAAATACCAATTTTATATTATACACTATAACACCCCAAGACATTAAAATATATTTATTATAGAAGAAATTGAATTTTGTGATATGTTGTGATGCATGAAACATTGATTTTAAACAAAACATTTTTTATACTTGTTTTTGCACACATAATTTAAAATTATTTTTTAACACTCACAGAATATTTATTTAAAAAAAATTCATTTTTAAAATAATAATATTAAAATTATATTAGGGTGAATATTTTCAATTTTTCAGAAAAGTTACATGTTTTGGTGAATTGCGAAAAAGATCAAATTTTAATTGAAAACTACCTTTTAATTTAAATAATTTATTATATAAATTATATATTTAATTGGATTTAAAGACACATCAGTCAAATATTATATCATTTAATACCATATAAGAAATTTTATTTATTTTATATTGAATTATGATATAAAAACATTGTAAATGTTTGAACATTTTTTCTTTAAAAACATGCTTTCTCATCACAACTATGAGATTAATTTTAAATTAAAATTTTTCAGTTATATGAATTAAATTTGGATAATTTGATTATATATTAAGTATCAGAATTATTTATATTATATAATATTTTAAACATAATTTTTTACAAAAATGTACTGTAAAAATAGTAAAAGATACCATGGTCAAGGTAAAAATTGATTTACTAGGGGATTAAAATAGAATAACAAGAGAAAAAATGACCAAAAATGTTATCTTATTTTTATTTAATGGGTTTATTTTGACCATTTCAATCAAATTACCTTAAATATGGAAATTAATTACCACTTTCCTATGAATATAACCCATATAATAAGTTAAGTAATTAAAAGAAGAAAATAGAGACATTTCATACTTTTAATATATAAAAAGATTTTTGATGGTGAAAAATAGCATATCATTGATTATAAGTATTATTTTGAAATATTAATTATTTTTTTAAATGAAAATTTATTAGAATTTTTAAAATATGATATTATTATCATTAATTTTAATGAAAGTCTAATGAAGTATTTACTTTTTTAATAATTATATAAAATAAATGATACTAAAATATTAAATGTTTGGTAAATTAAATGAATTATTAGGATAAATTAATTTTCTAGATGAATATATCATGATACATAGGTATTAACATAATATATTTTAGTTACATCATTGTATTTATATTTTTAAAATAAATTTAAATGAATAAGATCAATTTTGACAGTAATTGTACTTTATGATAATTTATATTTTATTAGATGATTTACTATTACTAAAAACCCTAATTATTCAAAGTGATTTTTAAATTACAATAAATATATACTATGATCCATTCATGAACTATTTTTTCTTTTAAAATAATATTTTGACATATAAATAGTAAAAATCATTAGGGGGATTATAGTTAAGCAGTATATTTTCACATTACATGCGATTGTGTTAGAATAAATTTCCAACACAAATTGTATTTATATTATTTAATTTAATATTATAATTATAATTATTGGTTACGTATTATATAATAAAAATAACTTTATATTAGGTAAAATTTATAAATTACCAAGGTTAAAAATACCGGTTACCAGAGAGAAAACCAAAATGGTAAAAATATTAAAATAAAGATGTTATTGAAAAAAGTAATTGGAACATATTTTTAATTGTTTGGTGGAGATTTTAATCCACAATATAATCCCTAAAAACCATTAATTGTCAATTTCTGAGCCACTTTAGGTAATATTGACCTCCCAATATTGAATAATTTTGAGTATTTACAAGAATTCTAGTCCTCCTCAACAATAAAAGGGCACTCACTCACCTCACTTCATCGCAACAACGTGTTTACAAGAATTCTAGTCCTCCTCAACAATACTCTTGATCCCATCTAACAATTCCAAGGAAACAAATATCAAATGGTAAGAGATTGTTCCAACTACCTATACGAATTATCCTACTCTCCTTGCATCCTCTGCACAATCTCCCTTAATGATATTTCTAATACCATCTGAGGATTTGAAACTCACCTACCAGACAGAACAATCGATATAGTCCTCAAATATCATCTACTAATCCATTAATAGAATAAATTCATACACTTACATATCTATCATAAATAAATCCAATACCAACTTATTCCCATTTATCTTTATGAAACACACAACACATTTAAAATCTCAACAATCCCATTTTCCCATAGGTTTTTGGATTTTTCAAATAGAATTCATCATCCCAACATGTAGACCTAGAAGATCAAAAGGGCGAGATTGTATAAAATCATAGGGAATTCTAGTATCAAAGAAATATTTCATTAGATTATAATTCAAAATAATTTAACATATTACCCACAAAAGTACTTATTGATTATCCATAATAACTTTATTAGATCCATATAATTAATTACTCACTTCACTATGCACTTTATTCCCCAGTAGATATGGAACTTGTTGAGGATTTATGGTATTCCAAGAATCATCATTGCTCTTTCGGTTCTTTTGATGATATTTATTCTATTACACCCATATTATCAAATCATATTATTTATGGGAAGCATGAAATTTATCCCTAACACATGACCTTGTATAACTATAACAATAGCGCTAATGGTGTGCCATCTAGACACAATTGTAACATTCCCTTGGTGGTTCCATTCAATCTCACTGTATATGCAGAAAACAACAAAACATAAAACATCCCATATTGTTCTTTGGTTATGGAAGTTAGTTGAAAACCCCATAGTATATTTATGATAAATACCCCCACCCCCTTGAGAATAGGTGTTCTTCTATCACTTCTTCTCATCATTGGAGTTCACACTAGTTCCTATAAGAATAAACATGATTCCTCTCACCATGTTTCCCAAGATTTATATTAATTCCACCAACACTCTATTGTATATCCCTATATAATACATTATTCAAAAAATGGATATTTTGAGAGAATATTTTGTTTCATCCCCGGCTAAAAAATTCATGCTATAAAGGATGCACTTGAAGCAACATCCGGTACAATGAGGAATAAATTCATAAATTTATCCAAATATTATTTTAAGTAATGATTCACAAAATTTAAAGTAAATAATTCTGTTTTTCTATCAATTTTAAATGTGTAAGGATGAAATTATTTGTTGAAAATATCTTCAAAATCCTCTCATCCAATGACATGGCCTAATTTAGCCTAAAATTCTAAATCCAACCACTTCCATGATAGATCCTATAGGAAATACATTTCCACCTACACTTTAAACTATGTTGGGTTTCCTAGGAAATTAAAGATTCAATCATCGTATTCATCTACACGTCCACTTTTTCTTGGTCAAAAACACCCCAAAAGATGGGTGGATTCTATTTCTAGAATGTAAATGAATGATTCAATATCCTTGGTCCATTCGTTTAGTCCCCACTATCCATGTCTTGAAAACACTAGACAATACACTGAACTAACTTTTGGTTCACATGTGGCTTAGGTATAACCACATTATCAATAGCCTACTCTGGTTAGTATCTACGACTACTACCCAGTGCAATTAGCTATAACCAAAATGAAACTCCACTTAATATAACTTAATAGAAATTGATGGATTAGAAATTTCAGAATTACTACATCACATATATCATAAAAATAAATTCCAAAATCCAATAAATTATACTTACAAACCATTTTTGAAAATTCTCCCATGCTTTCTGGAAATAAAACCATTTTAAAATACTTTCTAAAATCATCACTTTTATAACAAATCATAAATCATTATACAAAATGAATTATTCAATGCTAGTGGAAGAAATTAATATAAATGTATGTAACTCTCTTCTCAAAGAATAAACCCATGATGAAGAAGACACCACTCCTAAAAGGGTCTCAAACTCTCATGTACCAAAAATCCCTTGTAACTTGAAGTTCCACATAAATAGGTCATCTATACCTTTGTATTCCCTATATTTCATGTTCAAAAAATCCTACTCCTTATTACCAACCAAATTCATAGACAAGAAAATGGGGACCCTATGTAACTAAAAGATCTTACAATCTAATAGAAATTTTAATATCCCTCACTACCTCATTTTCTTGATAAGTGTTAAGTGTGTGTTACATGCCTTAGGTGTCATAACCAAGGCACCAAATTCTAGAAATAAATGCCTAGGGAATCATAAAAAATTGGGGGATGAATCTACATTTTGAAGATAAAACAACCAATCCAATATACAATAACCAAAAAAACCATCATATGATGAATCAGTAACAAAATTACAATATAATACAAAACCAAACCAAAATACAATATTAAAGCATAATCAGAATCAATTTGACATAACAAAAGGAACCAAAACCCAATAAACCCCAATGACACCCATGAAAATAACTAAAAACCCACAAAATAATCAATTTTTCAATATGAAAAACTATGACCAAGGTATCAATAAGTATCACTATTAAACTGTAATAAATTTCTATTATCTGTGCCCTGATAGATGGAATCTGAAAATATGAAATATTTCCCAAGAAGGGGGTGAGTCTAAACTTGTTGGATTTCCCTAATGAATTCCCAACTCATGTCAACAGGATAGAACATGTTGTCCCATTTAAATAAATATTTTAAAAAAACATAGTTTTAATAAATCAAAAATATTTTTTCAAAACCAAAATATATTTCCATCAAAATCAATCAAACATGTCATTAAAATATTTCAAATTTCTATTTTAGATACCCAAAACTTATTTTCACATATATACACAACAAAACAATCATGCCCAGGTGACAGTTCAATACTCATGAGTGGTATCTCATTGATCAAACAAGTCATTATAAGGAAAACAATACCAGGTTCACTAATCAAGCGCACCCCTTCTATAGGTTCATGTCTAATGAAAACTAAATCATGAAAACCATGCACACCAAAACCGATGCCAAAAAATTTCAAAAACCATCATTTCATTAAACCAATTCCATAAACCATTTTCCATGTATCAAAAACAAAATTATTTTAAAACATAATTTGAGAATCATAACCGAAAAATCACTTTTCAAAAAACCAATCAATTTTCCACAATATCCAAGAAAACATCACGAAATAGGTTTTCATAATATAAAAAAAATAGTTTCATAACAATTTCAATTAATTTATTAAATTTTAAACCTATTATTTAAGTTCTAATCAAGAGGAGTAAATAGAGAAGCTGAAAAACTCTTAAACATTGGCGACAATGAAGAATGAAATAAAAAAATCAAAAAACGGGCTTACCCCTAATAGATTTGAATTTATATCTCATTCCCTTAAACAAAAAAATCATATATCATCCTGGTTGACATTAAACAAAATAGATTTATCACCCATGGATTATATCTATGATTCCATGTGAAGGAAGAGGAAGATATCTTAGAAAAATGATGATGAATAACCACTTACTAAAAAATATAAATCTCTCATGACATTCAAATTCCAAAATAATGATCTTTTATCAATGATAATTCTATCTCAATCCATGGGAGGAATAGGATTTCATGTTATGTGTAGATTGGGGGGGTGAGTTATTTAGGAGGCAAACTGAGTTAGATCCACAATTTTTTGATCTGAAATGTCATGTTTCATGGTTAGGGAGCACAATTTATAAAACAATGCACTAACCATGAATGTGATACTACCTAAAAAACCCCTCACATGGTTTTCTCACATAGCCAGACTGACTGTGTACTAACCTTATACTGTCCATTGTCTCAAATGATCGTAGGCTCAAATAGTTCCTCCTGGGAATCTTCATAGGTTTTCCAAAATGTTCTCCAACTATGCACCAACCCAGTGATCACTATTTTTCTTTAAATAGTTAACTAGTGATTTTTATGGTTTCTACTAACTGTTCTCAAACTGTGTACATCTATAATAGCCTCTAATAAGTTCCAAAACCCACCAAAAATACACAAATCATAAACCAATAATTATATATAGAGAAAATACCTAAATATAAGATCAACTACACAAAAATAGGGTGATAAATTTCATTTAAATCATTCCTTATTAAGGGTTGTTTAAATTAGTTAAAATGGAAACAAATATGCACATTAAAAATGTTTTCAGAAATATAAAATTTTAAAACCTAATAAAAATAATCCTATACTAAAATATAATATAAATATGATTAAATGAAATATAAATTTTTTAAAATTCGAT
The DNA here is from genome assembly GCA_963277665.1 of Viscum album. Classification (NCBI taxonomy): domain Eukaryota; kingdom Viridiplantae; phylum Streptophyta; class Magnoliopsida; order Santalales; family Viscaceae; genus Viscum; species Viscum album. Next base: position 285,209,477 of record OY728129.1, read on the forward strand.
ATTTTTCACTTTTCATTAAAAATCAATATTTTCTAAAAAATCACTAAATGTCACCCTATTCTAATTTTAGGACTCTGATTTAAAAAAATCATTTTATCAAATAAAATTTCTAAATTTTTTAAAACATAATTATCATATTTTCTAAAAAAACAATAATACCCATTTTTGAAAAAAAAAAATTTGACGAAAAAATGAAATTACAAAAAATTGATTGATTATTTTATAATAATGTATAAATAATTTTTAATTGAGTAATAAATAAATATAAATATATATATATATATCATAATGATTTTAATAATATTCATACCTTCTATTCTAATGGTTAGGTAATAATGATCATATATTTAAAATAATATGATTTCATAGTTCATTTATGTTTGTTGTTGTGTGTGTTGTATTATACCACGATGGCCCCCCACTCTCTGGGTCTCTTCTCTCCTCTGCACTAGGGTTTTATCCCAACACCACCGCTACCACTCCCTCCCTTGACCTCCTCGTGGTGAAAGTCCTTCTCTAGTGATCATCCTCTTCTCTCCTTGTTCCCCTTTTCTACTCCTAACCAAATTTTATCTCTCTCGGTGACGAGGGCTCCTCTTCCCATCACCATTGGATTCTCTATGTTTCATCCTATTTGTTATTTTTTTCCACTTTCCCTTCAGTGAAGGTGCTTTGGTCTTCCTCGAATCGACAACATTTTCTTCGGTCTTCCTGGAATCAACGGAATATTCTTCTGTCTATCTCGAATCGACGATATCTTCTTCGGCCTTCTTTGTATCGATGAAATATACTGCCTAGGTTGCCTTTATTCTACTTTTTTGGTCCCTAGTTTTTCTGCCCCATTTACGGTTCCTTCTTTCAGAGTCATCAGTTGCTTGAACCATTTCTTTGACCCTACGTTTCGCTGCTCGAATCCAGGTCGGATCTGGAGTGGGGGTTACAACGGGGTTTTTTGATGCGTGGTTCGATGACCATCAATGTTCCACCTCAACATTGGATTTGGTATTTCAGTTTTATTCCTCAAGATATCATTGAAGTGTTGTATGATTCTTCCATAGGTCTTTCTATTTTATGCTTGTTCAGTGGTGTTCCAATTTGTGGTTTAGGTTTGATTTCAACTTCGCTGACGGGTTTCTTCTCAGCGGCAATGATGATGGCTACTACTCAACAATGATGGTATCTGATGGTTTCTTTCAATGGTAATGATGGGGGTCAGTGGTGGTACAATAATCTTGCTTCGGTGTCAATGTGTGAGTCTCGAAGTGACAGTGACAGTGGAATGATGATGGTTTACAACCTTTTGATTTTCAAATTTTTAAATGGTTCTTTCGGTGGCAGTATTGTTGAGTCCATGTGGTCTTTCCATGTTGGTATCTTTTTAATTTTGAAATAGGTTTCATCTGAAGGTCAAGGCACGGTCAATGGTTGTGTTTTTAATTTTTATATTTGTCTATATAATGGGTGTTTTACGAGGTTGTGTCTCGATGCTGGATAAATGTTCTATAGGTTCCCACTTTCCAAAGCAGATTTTCAATAAAATTTTAAAAAGGATTATGTGTGTGTTGTATTCAATTGAGCATAAAATAATTTTTTAAAATTTCTTTGTGTTAAAATAATTCAACCTTATATTATCCTAAATTTGAATTCCTATAAATTTTTAGCCCCTTTATCATGAAAGTTACCTTATATCATTGAAATCTTTTAATAAATTTTTTATGTGTCCCTCCCATCACTTATAAAAGGAAACTTATCCACCTCCCTAATTCACACAAATTTATCCATTTTGATTGAATAATAATATATCAAAAAACCATTATAGATTTATTTTCCTTCATCCTTGATCTTCTGGTATTCTATTAATTCAAATCATTCAATACTTACGATGTAATCCAATACTTATGATGTAATACAATCTTATTTCTTCTTAAACATCTTATAGACCAATTAAATACATAAAATAATGGTTACTATAGTATCATAAATATACTAATATATTATTATTATAATATAACAACCATTTACCAGAACTTTTCTGTTAATTATGGAATAAAAGTATCGTCCCTGCATTCATGTGGACTACCGCCTCCACATAGCGATATGATTAATTTTCCATCACCATAGTTCATGTGTGGTTATAAAAATGGATTTAATATTTTTTATATGATATTGATAACATTGATATGTTTATGTAATTTTAATATCTTATCCACCTTATTACCATGTGATCAATTAGTAATCAATAATGTTACTTGTGCATGCATTTAGACTACCACCTCCACGAAACGATTTGATTTGATTATCATTTATGAATTACATCGATAGTAACAAGGATTAATTTAATGAAAATTTATAAAATTTATAATATAATATTTATTCCTGAAATTTTATTTAATATTTACATTATTTCATTTCATCCATTAAAAAATAGAAACATCACTCATATATACATATGGATTACCATCTCCACAGAGTTATATAATTATTATTTCATCACCAGTAAATATTAATAGTTATAAATATGTATAAAATGAATTTATATTATATTTATATCATTATTAACATTATAAATGATTATTTAACCCTAATAAAGGTGTAAGGAAAATAACTTTTGAACTAAAACATACATGAAAAATGATGTAATTAGCACCATAAATGGTGATTTTAATAGGGAATTATTAATAAAACGGTGATGAAATTATTTAAGTTGATTATATATGATGTTTTATGAATTAAAATTACTATAGTATAGATTTATAATTAATCTAAATTTATTATACATGAGGTTAGAGTGCATACTAATCAAGTTGGATATTATGAAAGGGTTTCATCTCAATTTCTCTTAATTGAGAAATGATTAATATTTTGCACCAATTTATTATTTCTATTTTCCATATACATAATAAATATTTATTTTATAATACTAAATTACTTAATTAATTGAACTTATAAAAGCATATTATTTTCAATTATGCAATGACTTTCGATTAAAAATTACTAAACTCGTAAGTGTTCTTCATCTCAATTTTGTTTCATTTAAAAATGTTTGAAATTATTGACCTCTTTATATTTATGAGGTGTATAGTGATTATTTGAAATGGAATACCATATATACTTTTTAATTCATGTTATATAAATTTACAATTTAAATTATTTAATCTAAGCAGTTTTGATTTGTAGATTATCAAAGTTGTAAGGGTTTATCATCTTAAATTGCCTTCTTTGGGACATGTGTTATATTATACACCCATCTTATTTTATAAATTTTATTCACCAATCCTTTGATATATTTTATTATTGATATCCTTATTTTCTTAGTATTAGGCATTCAATTTGATTGTATTTCTTACATGGGGTTATGAATCTAATGTTACCAAAGTTATTAGGGTTTAATGTCACAATCTTATTTTCACCAATATTTATTATGATTAATTTATGATGATGAAATTATATGATATGTATATTAAATATATTATCTATTTTCATAAACTATGTTTATTTTATATTAAATTTTTACATTAATTTAATCTCTTTAATTACTCAAGATACCAATAGAAGTTTTTTAAAGAAAAATAACTTAATTTTTCACTTTAGTCAGGAATATTTTCTTTGATATTAATATTTTCCTTAAAGTGTTTTATATAATGTTTTTAATATTCAAAAAATATTTATTAAAATAATTTTATACAACATTTACTTTTTATAAAATTATTTCAAATTAGTCTTCTTATCATTTTCACAAGGTGGTATTTTTTATTTTTTCTCATAAATGTGAAATGAATTTTTGTTTTGACATCCACTGCATTGAAATGTTTCCCCACTGTCATGATAAATATTTTCCTTGAAGTTTACATTATAAGTATCCATTGTTATTATTAAATGAAATGATTTCTAAAATACATTCAAAAAAATTATACATTAAATAAGTTATTTCAAAATTAAAAATGGTATTTTCCTAAATATAGGTTTCAATGATACTTTTAAAGGTATTTTCATAAATTAACAAGCCCAGCGTTTTTTGTTATTATTTAATTCGGATTTTATGAAATGTTACCATATTGAATATTTTTTTGGAAGTTTATGATTATGATTGTGGAATAATGATAAAACCTATTTTTTTATTTGTTAAGATTTGATGTAATGATAAATTTTTTCGTGATCTTATGTAATACTTATGAATTTCTTATTATTATGTGATGGGATATTCAATTATAATCCAAGGATAAGTAGTAGATTTATTAACAGTGTTTGGGTGGGTATATTATAACCCTCCAATGCATTGGGTAATGATAAAAGTGTTTATAAACTCATAAGAGATGACATTATTAAGAATAAAAAAAGAGAATATAGAGTTAATAAAATCTTAAGATATAGTAGAGTTAACTAGATAAATGTTACTCCTAATATAATTTTGGAAATGACCGGGTATGCATTTTCAATATGGGACTTTGTCGACAATGATACTTTTTGGAGTGAACCATGGTTAAGGAATTGATTTTCAATGCTTATGTGCATTCCACAAACTTATATCTTATGCATATGATATATTCTAAAGGATTTTTATTGATTATTAATTATTATACACTCATTTTTCTTATTAATTTTGATTGAAAAAAATATATATTAAGTTTAATAATTATTATCTTTAAATTTATGGGTGTGATTGTTAATTATTAATCTTGTGTTCCAAAAATATTATTCTTATATTATGGTCACTAATGATAATTGATTAATATTTACTATTTTTACCCCATATGAGCATATAATTTCACTATTTATTATGTTCCCTTTTTGTAGGTTATATTGAAAGGAATTTTGTATATTACATTTAAAAATAGTGAGAGTTATGAAGAACTTATTGATAGTTGATATAGATCATTTATATACCAATTATGTTTGTGTCTATGATTCAAAATAAATTAAACATTTATTGTAACGACCTATAATTTCTGTATAATTTTTTTTTAATTATATTGGAATTTTATGAGTCCGCAAAAATTGATGGCGTGTAATTCTGAGGCCCGAAGTGCCAGGAATGAATTTCTGAACTTCTTTTCAAGTACGTTCAATAAACGTGCGAGCTGGTTTTTTTAACTTTTAAACTGGTATTCAGAACTGAAATCCAAGGGCACCATTGAACTCGCAGCTCCGGTATTCGCTTAAGGAGATCTTCACCTCATCCGTAGGGGGTTGGGGGTGAAAGTTAGTTTTTGTGTTTTTCATGAAAGAATAAAAAAAATAAAAATGTATAACATTTTTATTTTTGAAACCCCACAACATGGGTTATGGTGGTGGGGACCACCTGATCCTAAAACCCCCAGTTTGAATTCTAGTGTTGGGGGCCACCTGAACCCTCTTAATGGGAGAAAACCCTTGAACTCCCGTATTAATGAATAGTTAACCCATAGACACCCTCCAAGTTTAATTATTCCAACACTTTTCATTTAATTGAGTTAATTAATTAAGCCAAATAATTATGATAACATGCCAACATAATTAATCTAGCTAATTTAAATTATATTGGAACCTCTTTCCTTTGAGAGGATTTGGTTGGCGAAGGAGAAGGGGACAGCGTGGAGACCTACTCCCCTATGAAGAACAACCTCCATCAAAAAGAGGTTATCCGATTAACTGAAAAACTAGCCCAGGATCAGAGGCGTCTGGTCGGCATGACGAAGGTCGACATCTTTGAATTCCTTCTCATGCCAACTTCAACGAAAATTCAAGGTAGGGTGGTTGTTTGAATTTCTCCCCTTACATGTTCTTGACAATTCTTCGTAAATCAAGAAGAAATTATAGCCGCTTGAAACCGCTCTAATGCGGAGAGTGCGGGACAAACAGAAAAGGCATGAACTCTTTTCAATTATTGTGATTAATTTATGTGTTATTCGTGATGGATGAGGATGGAAACCAACACCAACAGGGCATGAGAATGGCGGATGGTACCACAACTGGCCTCGATAAAGGTGTTGGTGCAATCGCGCTGCCTGATGGAAGAGAACTGAGCATTGTGCCTCAGTGGAAAAGGTAGGACGGCCAGACGAGCTGGATGTCGGTGAAGGTGTGACACACGACCGCGCCACACGGAGAGGATGGCTGCATATCCAGCCAGCCGCGGCGGACCACCGCACAACGGTCCTCTCGCCACCCTGCATCCCCCATGCCGCCTTGTGCCCCAGCGCCGCCCCATGGCCCATGTGCCGTCCTGCGGCCCCCGCGCCACACCAAGTCCCTCACCCACCCCGCGCCCCCCACCCCGCACCATGGCCCTCGTGCAGCCACACGGCCCCCGCTCCGCACCGCGGCCCCCGCGCCGCATCGTGGTCCTCATGCTGCCCTGTAGCCCCCGCGCCACACTGTATCCAACCCACCACATGGTTGGGCTTCCCATTGTGAGTCGGGCCGTACCCATCAGACCGGGATAACCCGAACCGGGTCGGGTCGGCCAGGCTCGGTGGGGCCGGGTGAGTCCGACCTGGTTGGACTGGACCCGGACCAACTTCGTCGCATTCCCACTCTTTTTCCCATAACATTAGCACTGAGTGTTGATTTGATGAACCATCTGTGGCACTGAAACCATGGGGAGAGATGGTCCCTTTGGTATACCCCACTGGATATTTGGATAAATTTGGGGAAAGGTTTGGTTGGATCGAGCATGAATCCAACCAGTCCCTCAAGACTAGAATTCTGATAACTTACAGACCGGGCGTCCATTTGCCTCACCGTCTATTGCGTTGAGACCCCACTGACGTGTTAATCCTTTAGGATACTTCTTTTTGGGAATTCATGGAAGTTGAAGTATTGAATAGTTTCTTGAGGAGTGGAACCTCTCAGACTGATGATGAAGAATTTCAAAATAAGATTAAAGCTTTGAATGATGGGAGATTGAGAGACTTTGTGTTTGAAGATGGAATTTTGAAATTTGGGAAGAGACTTTGTGTTCCCAATATACATGATCTAAAAAGGGAATTATTGGATGATCCTCATAGTTCCAATTTCTCTATACACCCTTGGAGCACCAAAATGTATAGAGATTTGAAGGAACATTTTTGGTGGCACAACATGAAGAGGGAGATTGTAGATTTTGTGTCAAGATGTACGGTTTTTCAACAAGTGAATGCTGGAAGGAAACAGCCTGGAAGAGTCATGCAACCTCTTCCCATACCGTAGTGGAAATGGGAAAATATTACGATGGACTTTGTCATGGGGCTACCATAGACTCCTAGAAGGAATGATGCAATATGGGTCATTGTTGATCGTCTTACCAAGTCAGCACATTTCCTTGCTATAAGGGAAGATTTTCCACTTGAATGACTAGAAATACTATATATTAATGAAGTTGTGAGACTTCATGGAGTACCCCTATCGATTGTTTCTGATCGTGATCCCCATTTTACTTCAAGATTCTGGAAAAGTGTTCAAAAATCCTTGGATACTGAACTTCATTTGAGCACTGCCTACCACCCTAAAAAAGATGGATAATCAGAACGAACTATTAATACCTTAGAAGACATGTTGAGATCCTACTCACATGACATTCAGGGTATGTGGGATCAATATTTACCTCTGGTAGAATTTTCCAATAACAATAGCTTCCATTCTAGTATTCAGATGGAACCATATGAAGCGTTATACGGAAAGAGATGCCGCACACCAACCTGTTGGGATGACGTTGGTGAAAGAAAACTTGTAGGCCTAGAACTGGTGGAGGAAACGATGGAAAAGGTGAAGGTAATCCAAACCCATATCAAAGAAGCTCAAAATAGGCAGAAGAGTTATTCCTATAATCAAAGGAAGGATTTAGAACTTCAAGTCGGTGATCATGTTTTCCTGAAGGTAACTCCATGGAAGGGAGTCATATGTTTTGGTAAGAAAGGTAAATTGAGTCCCAGGTACATCGGACCTTTCGAAATTCTAGAACGAATTGGGGTTGTAGCTTACCAATTGTCAATGCCGCCAAGTCTCTCCAAAGTCCACGATGTGTTCCACGTATCTCTGTTATGGAAATACATGCCTGACCCAACGCATATACTCACCTATGAGGAATTAGAATCGGAACCTGATCTGTCTTATTGCAATGATCTCTTCAGGATTCTTGATATGAGAGAACAAGTACTGAGAAACCGGATGACTCGTCTGGTAAAAGTCTTATGGAGAAACCATAAGATGGGAGAGGCAACGTGGGAACCCGAGGAACATATGATGAAGAACCACCTGAGTCTTTTCATGCGGTAGTATTCTAGAAATTTCAAGGACGAAATTATTTGAAGGAGGGGAGAATGTAACACCCCAAGCTTCTACGATACGCTTCTCTTTGAATAATGCAATAGCGTGTGTTGTGCGCAACATCGAGTTCTAACAAACCACAACCAATCAAACTATCTGTTATGAATAGTAATACCCAATTTTTGAAATTTATAAATTTTTTTTTTCAAAATGGACTTCATTTTTGGATTCAGAATATCAAAATTAGCCTGGGGTGAATTTTTGGTATTTTTCTGAAAAACTTCATTTTTTAATGAATAGTGAAACCACTAAGTGGTAGTTAAAAAAACTGAATTTTTCATAAAACATAATTTTACCACTTCTTTGAGTGGAATTTTGAAAATCAGATAGACACAGTTAATATCACGGAGTAAAATTTGGTTCAATGAGATGAAAATAATTTTTTGTGAATAATACCTTTTTACTTTAATTTACCACGATTAAAAGTAAATAGGGTAATTTAGGGTAAAAATGATATTAATATTACTATAACACATGTCCTAATTCTATTGGAAAAGTGTATCTAGACCAAAAAAACCTTAGGAATAAAATATTATCATTTAGGTCTACTTGGAATAGATTAGGACATTTATTATTATTTAATTCAATGAAGAGTTAAAAGAGTAAAAATCAAAGTTTATTTACTAAAACATTTTTAATATAGGGTTATACATATAATAAATTCGATTATAAATATTAATTAGAAATATAAAACGATTTCCTAAATAATTATATTTTATTTATAATTTTTATACATTAAATAATTTAATTTATTTATGACACAATGATGATGCAGTAATTACCATAATAGTGAAAAATTAAAATAATTAATATTATAAATATCCAAATAAATATAATTTGAGACGTTTTATAAATTACACTAATTTTATAGGTTAATATGACATGTTAGGAATTATTTAATTAACTTTTTTCAAAGTAATAATTCTGTTATGATTTTCACAAAAATAAATTTTCCAAATAGTGTCAAAATTGACATAAAAGAGATTTTAAAACAAATATTATATTATTAATTGATATTCAATTCATAAAAATCTATGGTTCGACCAAGAGACTTATATAATGATTGGTGTATCATTAATGGGCCACTTTGGGGTCTCTTGAATGTATATAGTATGTTTATTAACAATATAATATAAAAATACAAAGTGACATGGTAAGTGTCAAACTAATTAACAAAGAGTTAGAACTAAAAGATAAGGTTAATATAATGACTCAAACCTGTCTAAATTCTATTGGTTGAGTGGTTTTTGACCTATCCGAACCTTAAACTTTAAATAATCCACTTTGGATCCATTAGAAACCGAATATGAATTTATTATAAAATAATATTTCTAGATTTTACTAAGGTTCCCCTCATCCCCCTTATAAAAGGACACCACTTCTAAATAATTCTTCACACCTTAAAAGCCTTTTGGTTCGTCCAAAACCTTCCCAAATACTCTCTCAACATCTGTCACTACATTCTAGAGGCCTTCATTTAGTCATAAAGCCAACCTAATGATCCCTTTTGATCAAATCAAAAAGAAGAACCTGAAGAAGAGGTAATGGTTTCACCACCCCTTTTCAAGTTCCTTTCTTCTTCCACTTCTTCTATCTTTGTTATTACCATTATAAAATAACAACTCCAGTATATTATTTATAAATTGATGTTATTATAAACAGGTTAAAACCATATTTCAGTATTCTATGCATCCTTTGAATGACATGTCCCATACGTGCGTACGTACAGCTTACCGTCTCCACGTCTTGGTGTAATTGTTATTCAAAACATTATTATTTGGATGGTTATAATAATGATGTGTAATTCATGTAAATAATAAATATAACATGACAATGATTTCGTATATATGATATACCATCCAATTAAATATTATTTTAATATCAAAAGAATGATATTGTCACTCGTGCATACGTACGGACTACCGCATCCACGAACGCGATGAGATTCATTCTCCATCGTATCCATTCAAGTATAATTCTCATTTGAAGATTAATAATAATGTTTAAGGACATAATATCATTCCGGATATTAATAATATACAATCTATCCATAACAAACATGGATTACATAACAAAACATATAAAATAAAATGAGTAAGTTAACACTCGAAATGACGATAATTCTAAAATATTATTAACAAAGCAATGTTAAAAGATCACATATGATATCAAATTAATATATATTATTATTGTATAATTTAATAAAAATTATTTCAACATTATACAGTAGGTTAACCTACCCCAACCAAGGAAAATTACAAGGTAAGGGTTTATTTCACAATCTCTTCATTATCTGAGGTTGTTTATACGTAATAATCTTCTAGGATTTCTTTATCATCTACATCCATATTTATTAAAAAAAATTCAAAATTTTTTTACTTATTACTAGAATATGGTTTAAAGTCATTTATACCCTTGTTGACTTTTATTAGTGGTTTATAAAGGAATCGTTCCATCGTTTTCCAAATAAGGTCCTTTTTAACCTTTTCAACAGAATTAAGGTAAGAATGTTTTTTTAACTTATATGGAAGGTGCGGCTATTTTCAGCCATTATAAAATCATTGAAGCTTCCCTTACAAGATTATAAGAATATTTTCAAAGAAAATGTTTTCTTTTATAAATATATGACTCTTAAATTATTGCAAAATAGAAAGAGATATTTCTCTAAAAAGATTATTGATTTCATCTATGTCAACATCCTTTGTTGGATTTTACGCTTATTTGAAGTTGATTTATTATGATACAGAACTTATATATTGTATTGAAGGTTTTGTGATATGTTTTACTGTTGATGTGTTATTTTTATACCAATGATGGTTTATGGATGAAGTATTTACATTTCTAATTCTATTTTTAATACGAATATTTATGTTATGTTTAAACCTTTTCATATGGGAATGCATTGGACTTAATATGTGACGGTTGGAGCCCACTATAGCTCCTCGATGCATCGGTAGGTCTCATGAGACAAACTACTGTCTTGGCACAAGGACTTGACAAAATCTGTTTTGTAGTCTTGGAACGAGGGCTTGGCTATGTGGTTATGATAGTCTGGCATTATGCATTCCATCATTATAAAAGTGGTTATTGATATTGCATGTGATTATTCTATTAGTAGAATATCCATGTGAATAAGTAAATGGCATTATTTCATTTTATTTTTTCCATACTATGTTGAAGTTCAAGTTTAAAAGGCTTTTGTTTTAATTATACATTGCCTTAAATGTTTATTCTTATTTATGAAAGTTTCCTCTATATTGTTATCCTAACTAGGAATTTGAGCTCACCCATTTTCTATGTTTTATTTTTCCTAGGATGTGAAGAGGTAAATTATGAATGACCTTCAGGGATAGTATGAGGGGATAAGAGTGTGGACTACAGAGACTATGTTGTTGTATTTTTCATTTTTATGATGTAATGTAAAACTTTATGAATATATCTATTGTTTCCAAGGCTACTAAACTAATCGGTCTTTCATGATTTTATCTTTCTTTTAATCATTTCAATGTTATGTAATAATGCACCGAATCTGGGTAACTAGGTTCGGGGCATTACAATGATGTCATGAGAATCCTTACTCGGTGTTTGGGTTGTAATGGCTTGAGGTATAATACTTGATGTATGATACATGTTATGTAGGATTTTGTGGCTCCTAGACACTACCTGGTTACTTTTCTTATGTGTACGTGGTTGTTTTGATGCATGAGGTTCATGTTGTGGTGATTCACCTAGGTGTCTGTGGACAAGCCTTTTTAGAGAGAGATGCTCAGGACGTGCGACATTGGGGAAAAGTGGCAAACCAGTGGGGAAGTAGTATAATGGTACCCTTGATATTCTTAATTTATGATATATTCTTGTATGCGTTACTTGGTTAGAGTAGCCATGGTGAGGTTGGGAACTTAGTATACCAATTTAGGTGACAAGTTAGTTTCACTTGTTGTTCACTGTGCTTTAGCATGCTTTACTTTTTCACGAGAGACTTCAGGGAGGATCCTACTGAAAATACTGTTATACTCACCCTAGGTATATATAAACTCTTTTTTTAGGTCACTTGGAGAAGGATGGAGATCAATCTGGTTTCTACTAGCTTGGGGATGCAGGAGCTGTTCGAGCTTGTGGTTGCTGAAGTTTTTTTAATCTCTTTTGGGTACATAAATTTTTTTACCTTCTAGTTGTAGTAATTTTTCCTGACATTAAATATGTGCACTTGGGTTTTATTTTATATTTCAGTTCTGAGTTGTATTCGGTTGGTTTCTATCTTATCTCTCTCTTATTCATGTGTAATCCTAGTGGTTAATGTCTCCCATTTGTGTGTTTACTATACTTCGGTGCGAGTCGCCAACCCAGGGCCTACTGGAGGCGGGACTCGGGGGTCATTATCTCTCGTCTCACATTTCCAGCCCAGAAGCGGTACAATTTGTGGGGAGGGGGTCGTGAAAAACATGTTATATAAATTCAAAATATTAAAACCTATTTATTGATCAATTATAGTAAACCACATCTAACATTGATGTGTCTTTGTTTCCCCTAGAATTGGGGATAACCTTGTTGATTGAAGGTTCAAACATTCCAATCGGTTTCTAATGGGTTTTTTTATAGAACCAGAAACATCCAATGATTCCAAATCCATATATACCTCCTTTCTAAAGGTAGGCTCTCATTAGTTGTGGACTCATTAGGCTTAGGAATTTTCATTGGTCGAGATGATGGGAGGTCAGACTCATCACACCTTTTTGAGGAGAATTAAATATCTACTTTAGGACTCTCTTTATAGATTTAAGTTATGTTCATGAATCCTTATTACATTCCCAAGTATAAAATGAGATTTCCTTTAGATCAGACAATCAATTATTAAATATGTAAGAAATTTAGACAATCTTTTATATGTATTCGAGGTTTTTCATCGATAGAGAATCATCTGTATTTGTTAGAGATTCTTGGTCAATGGTATCCTTCGACACATTATATAAAAGACTCTTGGTCATCATGATAACCATGATGGTTTTAAAGCCACTAAGTGGGGAACTTGAAGTTTATTTTCATTCCTAAGGGCGTGGATTATTTCAGAGTTGGGATCGTACCCGTAGAAGGGATACCTACGTATTCATTGTTTTGGAAAAGGAATCAGAACCCACGTAGTTAGGGTAAGGGATTATGATGTTTATGATTGATGGCTCAATGAAAGATGTCATAATTACTTTTACACTCTAAGTTCACGTCAGTCATGCTCAGTGGGAGAAATAAGAGGTATTGGTAAAACTAGAAAATTGTGCCATGAAAGATGCAATCATAAAAAATGATATGGGGCTTATGTATGTATGACTGCCCCAAATAGATGAAGATTAAGATTTACTTCAGGGAAGAAATCCAGTAACAGTGTCCATAAAGGTATATGTACTTTATGGAGATTTGGATACTCTAATATTGGGGATTACCCCTGAGAAAGATGCTCAAATTATGAGGGGACTTTATGATTGGGTTTTACTCTTGATAAGGAAGCCCAGATCAAAAGTAAATTAAGACTAGTTAAGAGAAATTAAGACTGGGGCTTACTCCTGAGAAGGAGGCCGAGGTTAAGGGACTTGGGGCTTACTCCTAAGGAGGATTACCATATTTTTATACTTTGAGATTGGGGCATATTCGTGAAGAGGAAGCCTAGGTTAAGAGAACCATGGTTGGGGATTACTCTTGAAGAGGATGCCCATATTTGGGAACACGGAGACTGGGGCTTACTCTTGAAAAGGAAGCACATGTTAAGGGAATTATGATTGGGGCTTACTCCTAAAGAGGATTCCTAGATTAGGGGACTTGGGGATTACTCCTGAAAAGGAGGCCCAAATTAATGAGGACTTGGGGCTTACTCTTAAGGAGGATGCCCAAATTAATGAGAATTTGGACTGGGGATTACTGTTGAAAAGGAGGCACAGGTTAAGGACTCTCTCATCTTAAAGTATGAGGTTGAATGAATAAAATCTATGACCTTAGTGACATTAGGATATGTAAATCACTAGGTTTTAAGAGATGTTCCACAGAATTCCTTTCAGATAAGGAATCCAACAAGGAAATCATTCCATGAATGGATTTGGAGAGAGTTCTGAAGGATTAATCCTAAAGAGTAGAGGTGGATATGTGTAAGAGGGGTGAAATCGGCAGGAAGGGCACCCAAAAAGATAGGGGCACACAAGTAATGCGTTGGCGTGCAAGTACGGCGTGGGTGTGAAAGTCTTGGTCACGCAAGTATACTTGCGCGACACATAGGTACTTGAGTGCTGACCAATCCTTAGGGTATAATTTCGGTGATGCTCGGCTAAATCCTTTTATACTACCCTTAGAAACTTCCAGAAGATAGGCACGCAAGTTATGTGGAAGGAGTAAGGCGGCGCGCAAGTGTGGTCATTTCCCTTAAGGGTTGGCCACTCAGGCGCGCAAGTGTTGATGAGCTTAAACACTTAGGCCTTCCTCCCCCACTTTATATCTTCCGTTCTTGGTAATAAATTAAATTATAATTGTTCGAAAGCTTTGAGAATAGACTAGGGCATCGGGAGTTGAAATCTGAGGTTCTGGAATTTTTTCCATCCTTGAAATGGGGGGGGGGCACAGGGGTATTTATAGGCTAGAGAGACCCTGGAGAAATTTCAAAGAAGGTGTGAAAGTCACCTGCGCGACCATTAGGTGGCGCGCAAGTGTACTTGTGCGACTATGAGGGAACTTGCGCGACCCAAATGGAAAAGAACCCATGTTCTTTCTTTTTTCAATTTTTGATGTTTTCTTTAAAGGATGAATCAATTTATGCTAAGGTATCTCCCTTTTCATTCGTTTAGACTCTGTGATGGAAAGGAGCGTCAAAAAAACTCCCCCCTCAGAGTTGGATCCGAAAGAAATGGGGATGTGACTCTGAGGAAAATAAGAAAACCAAAGGAATGGTGACGCACAAGTGTTGAGCACGCAGAGGGCGGCGTGCAGGTGTTGAGCGTGCTGGATTTATGTGCAAAGGGGTGCGGCATGGCCTATATATAGGTGGTCATTCTTACGCAAAGCACCGAGATTTTGAATTTTCAATCTCTCACCGTGCAAGATACCTTCACTGCGCAAGTTGCTCTTTTTTCCACTATTTCTTCACTGTCGTGCTGCTGTCAAGGTATTTGGACTTGCGCACCAAAAACCTGTGCGGCACATCATACTTTCACGAAACATCCAATCTTGCACACCAGTATTAGACTTGCGCTCCTTAATGACTTTTCCATTTCTTTAAAATTTCTTCACAAATTTTATGAAAAATAAACCCATTTAAGAGTTAATTAATTCAACTTTTGTGTAGGTTCAATGGCTCCCAAGAGAATCGGAACGAATGATGAACTAGCAAGCAAACGACTTGATGATACGATGAGCATCATTACCCGTGATTACTATAATGTCTACGATAGCACTCTCCCAAATTTGGCTAAGTATTTGAAGAAGTATCATCGTGACTTCCCCAAGAGCATTTATTTGCCTTTTTATGGCTATGGTCACTTGCAAGAAGTTACCATTCCAGAGGAAAAGAACTATCTTCCAATTTCTTGGATTTAGAACTACACCAACTTTTCTGCAGCAAATATCTCATGTGGATGAGTATTTATAAGTGATGGAATAGTGGAGAAGGCCCATATGATGCATCATAGCCCTTGTACGCTAGATATGAAACCTCATAAGCCTGAGATGCACCCACATTGTTATCCCTCAATTTTCTGAAACTCTCAAATGGATCAATCCAAAGGCAAGAATAGATGTTGGGACTTCTGTCATGGAGGAGGTGTGATGCCAACCTGGATGTGGGCATATTGGTTGAGAGAAACCTGTGAAGAGTTTGTCAATAATTTGAAAGGAGTTGCGATATACAATGCCGTCTGGGTTGGGAAAACATATGTTTATAGGAATTATAACTTCATGCTGGAGATACTCATCCATTGGAGCCTAGAAACCAATTCTTTCCATCTGAATCATGGATAAGTAGGAATCAGTCTGTGGGATGTCCAAAAAATCTCAGGGGCTCAAATTTTGGTGATAAGTATGATGAATTCATCCCTTCCAAGGTGACTTGGAATGATTCGTAGAAGACTCCAGCTTTAGATCGGGAATTACATAAAATTTTCCATAAGCTCAAGAGTTCAGAGACCTCCTTAACACATTCTAGAAAGGATATTCATCCAGAGGAATGGATTAATATGTTCCTTATCGAGAATCAGGAGAAGGAGCCGAAGGAGAAGGGATCGAAGGAGAAGGGAGCCAAGGAGAAGGTATCCAAGAAGAATAAGCCCACTCGTCCTACCACCTTCCCCAAAATAGAGAAGAGGGGTGCTCCTGGCACATTCTGGCTGACTCTAGAAGCAGGAGAATTTGAGAAGTGGGGATATTAGGTAGATCAGAGGATCCCAAAGAAGACTCATCTAGCGGGATTCTTGTCCTTGTGGCTCAGTTTTTATCTTCTTCCAGTCAGAGGACTTGAAGGGAGGCATCAGGCCAGGGACCGTTGTTATTGAGGCAAAGTTGGATGAGGGAAAAATGGTTGGGTTGGCTACCCCCTCTTTAGCAAAGATTCACAGGATGTTACTCAAAGTCTTCATGGGTATGTCTCCTTTAAGAATAGTGGGACTATTCCAAGTTTTGTGGGGATGGATCACCACTCACTTCAGGATGTATAATGTACAGAATGGAGTACAGATTCCTGGAAGTTCTTTCAGGCCATCAGTGAAGGAATTCTCTGGAATTGCTCCATTTGTTCTCAATGCTTATGACATGAAGGTGAGCCTGATCATGTATAAGGAATTCAACTTATTTCCTTATGGAAATACACATACTGGGTGGTTTGTTGACGATGGAACAACCAGTCTGGATTTGAAGGCATACATGCTGGCCTGCAGAGATGGTGTGCTGGTTGCCAGAATTGACGGAGAGATTATATGTGAGGCCTATGCTCCATATAGATTCGCACATCAATTCAAGTGTTTGTAGTAGAATTGTGTATCTCCCCCCATGAATGTCAGGTCAGAGAAACATCTGGTGGTTGCCCGACAATTATGGTTGCTGACATCTAGGGAGAAGACCGGTGCAGTGTTTGAGCTACCGGTTGAAAAAGCGGCATATAACTTGACTACATGGTTTGCTGAGCACTGGATAACAGCATAACCTAGAGGTGTGCTGAATCACCTAGTTTATCAGGTGGGGAAAAGGAAAAGTATTGTAGAGAAAAAAACCCTTCCTCGTGAAGGTGATGCTTCCCCACATGAAGTTGATTCACCGGATTCCTCATCTAGGACTGATTCACTGGATTTCCAAGATGGGGATGATAAGGCACGACAAGCGGCTAAGCAGCCTCGTACCTGATATAATCCTCCGGTCAGAATCAAAAGACCCACTCCATCAACTCCTAGTGTGTTACTTCATTGTAGAAATTTAATAACCATTACTTTATAAAGAAATAAGTCTTATTTTATTATTCTCTATTAATAGGTGCAGGATCTAGGAAGAAATTGAAGTCAAAGATTGTAGGACCTTCCTCGCAACCTTCTGATACACATACTGTATATCTACGACCAGAGCCTATCCAGACATGGAAAAGTATATATTGTGCTATTGAGACCGCCTGGATGGATTTATGTGAGGGGATACATCTCCCTGGAATAGGGACTCTTCGGGCTTCTAAAGAAATCTATTTTGAGAATAACGCCGATGAAGCACGGGCTTACATCAGAGAGCTTGAAATTCTCATATATGCCACTGAACATTCCATTCCTGTCACCAAGAAGGAGAAGTAAATGATAGATTGGGGTGACACTGAGGGGACTAATGCTTTCAGAGATGAGGAGTGGAATGATTATATGGCTCCTGAAGATGTACGTTTTCTTTCCTTATTTTCATTGCAAGTTGATTTCAGTCGAAGGTTTGTTAATCAAGGACATTATTTTCTTTATCCTGTAGATTGAAAAGAAAGGAACTACTAAGGTTCCTTCGCCACAATATAGCCATGGTGGTACTGCTATTGGGGCTACTGTTGAATCTGCTCGTGAATCCGGTGAGATATCTCCAGGCTAGTAGGCCATCAATGAAGAGTTGGACATGGACGTCCATTCTCAAATTCAAGTGCATGTAATGGAGATTTCCGATACTCCTAAAAACCCAAAGAAGAAAAGGCAACGAAGGATGAAGTCCACAGCTAAACGCTTCGTTAGTAGAGGTAAGTACTTCCGGTAATCATGAGTCTTAAACCATGAGAAATATTGCTCATTTTTCTTAGGATTGCAGGGGCTTCTTCAATTTCCCTTTTGAAGTAGAGGACTAATCCTCCTTTGAATACCACAGAGGGTGTTGTGGAACAATCGCAAATTCAGGCTGACTTGCCTGCTCTTGGAGAAGAGCCATCATCTGTTCCCAGTATCCCTCCTACATCTGTTTCAAGAAGAGAAGAACCTTCTTCTGGTAAGTTAACAATGCTTCATAAAAATGTTGAATGAAACATCGACTGACTTCAATTCTGTGATACATCAGGTTCAACCCCTACATTAGAGCTTTTGGCGGTTATTGCAACTAATGTCGCGATTTTATATAAAGATGATGTCCAGGGTCAGGGACCGCAGGATGAGGGTCGCCAAGAAGACGCATCCAATGCTCCCACTGGTGAGATTAACCCGGATTCAGGGATTTCATTAGATGAAATGATGGAACTTGGCGCATCATTATATGATTTTATAAATCATGTTAAATTACTTTGTAATTTAGAAGATTATGGAGGTGAGTGTTATCCTTCGTCCTATTAAAAATAACTTCTTATTACATATCTAATCATGATCGGTTCAAATGAGCAGTTTTGTCTGAGCTGTAAGGGTTGGTGTCCTCAGAACCAACTATTTTGTACTTTTATTGCATGAATGTTCACTTATTATATATTTTTCATTGTTCTGCATGAATATAATATAATAATGTTCTGGAATATTTGTTGCATTAATAAGGTCATAACAGATCCCCGCTATGAAGAGAACCTTGAAATGATATAACAATATTCATAAATAAAGTTCTGTGGTTGGATGACATACTATGATAGGACACATAGTATATAGACCTTCATGTGTGAGTACTCGTAAAAAGATGAGACTCTCTCATGGAGTTCACACTTGGTAATCTCCAAGATGGGAGATTATGAGAAAAGACCCGCCAGTAGTAATTCTGCATGTCTTGGTGTCATCGTATACTTCTATCTATGAGCGTGTGTAATGGTCCTTAGACTATAAGAGTATCATTAACTCATGTCATGACTCGCTCACTTAGATTTACTGTTGAAAACTGTCATGCAGACAGTTGGCCGGAAGTAGGGTACGTTGGGTGCGTCACGAGTGACATTTTGTTAATGGATAAGTCGAGGAAGGATTTATCCCTTCCATTTATGGAAGTTGATATCTCGGCCCTTTGATTGAAATAGAACTGTTGCATTAAATTCCATGGCCATGGTGTGAACGATGAGTTTATTTCTGGTAGCCAAAGAAAAACGGATCAAGAATATAGGTTTATGACACTTCCATGAAACCTACTTGATGAGATATTGAGACAAAGGGGTTAAATTACATAGTAAGCGTTCATATGAGGTGATATGTCAATGCGGCGTCAACTTCTTTCTCTTGGGTTCCTTGACCCGTTGCTAGACAGTAATCTTGGACTTTAGGCAAGCCCGCATAATTCCAACGAGAAAGAGGCCTAGAGGGTCACACACTAAGTGTATCCATGTATCTCAAGTTGAATAAATATTATTCACATACGTGTTTTAATAATTATTCAAGGATTCCTAAGTTGTTTTAAATGATGGAGGAAAAATAAAATAAAATAAGTACACACCGTTTAATATTAAATGTACACGCCGTGTACATTTAATGTACACGCCATGTAGTTTTCAATGAAAAACATGTACACGCCGTGTAGTTTTTCAAGTTAGGATTTTGAGGATATAATATCGTTTTATTAAATGATATTTATTATATTCAGCGTGAGCGCATGTCAAGGAATTAATTATTCGAAATGGGGGTTTTAAATATAAGATAATGAAATAAATGAAACAAATAACGTGTTTATTTATTGTCATAACTCTACAACCTCAAACTCGATTATAAATATCCTCACAACCCCAACTCTTTTCCTACACAAGAGAATTGTTGTGCACAATATCTCTGGAGAATTCTTTCAAGGCCGAAAGAACCTCTTCCTCCTAGAACGCTTTCAAGACCGAGAGAGATCATCTTCCATCTAATCAAGACGATCTAAGGTGGAAAACTCAAGCAAAGTCTTCTCTACGCTAGCACCCAGAGAATCCTTTGGGGACGTCCAGAGATACGAGGTACATGTGTGGATCACCGCTAGGGGGAGTCTACACTTCGCTTCTACGACGCAACGACGGATCCCATCGACAACGTGATGAAGAACATCAATGAAGAAAGAACACCCAAAAGGTATTTCTTTATAAATTAATTATATTAATTATAATCAACCTTTAATGATACTTGTTTTTGGTTCTGGGACAAACCATCTTTTTTGTCTTTTTCTGTGATTCGATCCATGGAGACTGTCATTTATCGTCGTATTGATCCCAGATTGATCATTTCTAATGAAAAAAATCCAAGTGGGCACATCCACCCACGCACTTCCACTACTCCCGTAACCATCAAATGGTATCATAGGGAGGTTACAACATTGATTATAGTGATTTAATTTTCGTTGATAATTTACGCATTTATATTTGATTCAATTCGAAATATATCGTTCTATTAATCTGAATAAACGAGATCTATTCTTCCTCCTTCGTTTCTTGATTCATATCATAGAAACGACTTTTTAATTTTAATTTTGATTAATATAAAAATGAGTAATTCATCTGGAGGTGTCTCTATTTCTGTCTGTACAACACGGGATTACAAGGCGTGTAATTAAAACTACACGTCGTGTACTTAGGTTCAACGAACCGGCACTGGTCTACGAAACCATGCCATGTGAATTGATTATGCCTATGTTTTAATCATGCCCTATTGACCATAATTGAAAGGCGCGTGGAAATAGGAATACATGACATGTTTGTTGGAGCAACATGCCATGTAGTCCGTTCCGGCCCAGGTGAAACTGTGTACAAAGATAAGCCGTGTATCGCGTACACGGGATCGCCAGGCTGGTTACCGCATAATAAGGAAGTACATGTCGTGTATGATTCATCTACACGTCATGTACTCCAAGATTTCCAAAGTATAGAAAACACACCAAAGTCATGTCGTGTACTTTGGATAAAGCGTGAAAAGAAAAATACACACCGTGTAATTATAAACTACACGTCGTGTACTTTCCAGAAATGGAACTTCACCAGGTTTCCTCCAATGTACAAAGACCCGTACAAGGAATATGGATGAGAAGAATCTCAAGGAAATTCAGAAAGGAATTTAAGATAAATAATTGATTAATTATGAGATCATAATTAATTGAATTCGAGCACGACTTATCTTAAATGAAAGAGCTATTAAAAGAATTTGAATTCTAAATATGCGTAAATTCCATTGCATGCTGTGGATGATAATGAGCTAGAGCAAAGACCCTTTGTATGTGTATGGTTTCATTTAAATTTATTTAATTTAAATTTGTTGGCCTGCGAGCCTTCTTCCAATAAAATGTAGGGCCTGCGTGCCCATGGTTTCTTTAATGTAAACCCATGTAATGGAGGATCTCCCAATCCAGAGGAGACGGTTCAAATCCCAAAGTCAAGGCAAAACCGACGTAAGAAGATACAAAGGTGGACAGGTGGGAGCTGCAAAACATGAACCAACAGGTTCAAGGTGTTTTCCTTAGGTCAGGGTTAGCTTATCAAAATCTCTAGATAAGCTAACCAATAGAAGCTCATGATCATGCCATCTTATTTTATTTCTGTCTGATCGCATGGTTTATTTACTATGTATGTGTTGTCGCGATCACATAATTAATAAAATGAACAAGCATGAAAAGATAGAATGCAATAAAAACTGGACTATGCATAAACATTATAATAACATGGTTAATCACTTAATATTAACAAACATGTGATAATGCGAAACTACGAATAAAGGAACAAAATCCCTCAATACCAAATTAAGTCAGACCAAGCCTTCTGTTACCTGATTAATGGAAAGACTCAATAAAACTATGTGTTTGACCAACCCTTGTTGGGACACTTACTTTTATAAAGGAATCCCTTATGAAAGGTTTCGGGTTGACTTAACCATATTACATCAAGAGAAGTAGCCCTTTCTAGACTTGGTGTAATATTGGAGGCAAGAGTTGAGGAAATCCAAGTCAGGGTTTCAAGATTGGGGAGTCCACTCAACAGATCAAGGAACTGTAAGCTCACAGTTGTCAAAGACCTGCCTACCTAAATACCTTCAAATAGCTTGACCAACCCTTGTTGGGGTTATGCGAAGGGAAATATGGATCCTTGCCACTAGAATGTCAAAGAAACTGGACATTCCGAGTTCAATGGTGAGGGCCATTGAGACTTGATAAAATAGTGGGAGAATTAATTTATTCATTCATTATTTCTCATAAATTGTAATCATGAAAGTACTAATAAATCATCTCTTATAAATTTTAGAATCAAGATGAAAAACTCATCAAACACTTTTTCTCTGCGATCAATACTGGATAAAGACAATATCCTCATCGGCAGTAATTTTCAGGAATGGTTTAGGCGCCTTCGGGTTATCCTACGCCATGAAAAAAAGTTTTACGTGCTGGAGACCTCACTTCCTAATTCTCCTGCCCCAGGGGCGAGTGATGAAGATTTCCTGGTCTATGATCAACATTTGAGCGACGCTCTCGATGTTCAATGTTTGATGCTATCATCGATGTCTAGTGAGCTCATGAAGTCTCATGAAGACATGGATGCCTATAGCATGCTCGAGCACCTCCGTGGTCTATACCAGGAGAGAGAAAGACAGGAAAGGTTTGAGATCTACATTGCTCTATTTCAGAGCAAGCTTGGAGAGAGTGCCCCAGCTGGGCCTCATGTAGTCAAGCTCATTGGCTACATTGATCAGTTGGAGGCTCTAGGGTTTAAACTCCCTGAAGAACTGGGTATTGATCTCATTCTTTCATCACTCCCCCAGATCTTCTCAAACTTTGTTGTGAACATCAATATGAACAACATCGAGAAGTCTCTGTCTGATCTTCTCGTCCTCATTCGCCAAGTAGACACTAAAATGAAGCGTTAAAATCCTTCTGTCCTCATGGTGAATAAAAGGAAATGGAAGGCGAAGAGCTTTAATCCCAAAGATTCTTCAAGGCCTTCCAAGAAAAGGAAGATCAAAGGGGAGGCAAAGGAATAAGATGCTTTTTGTTTTTCATGTGGCAAGAAGGGCAACTGGAAGAAAAACTGCACCCATCCAAGGAAGAAAGGGGAAGCTTCTGGTGAGTTTGTTATCGAATGCAATCTATAAATTTATAATAATTGGGTATTAGATAATGCTTTTAGTGCTCACATCTATATCCAAATATAGGAACCAATTAGATTCAAGAAGATTGATCGAGGGGAGGTAGATCTACGAGCAGCCAATGGAGCCAGACTTGCTTCTATAGCTATTGGGGACTACCACCTGACATTGCCTATGGGGATGGTCTTGGTTTTGAAAGGTTTTTATTATGTTCCATCTGTCACTAAAAATATTATTTCAGTATCCATATTATATACTGATGGATTCATATTAAAGTTTATAAATTAATGTTTCTACTTTTATAAAGATAGCATTTGTTTTGGTAGGGCACATTTATATAACTACCTTTATGTATTAGACTACACAAACCAAGTAATGGCAATCGATAACAAAGTTAATTCACATGACTCATACCACACCCAAATTTGGCATCACCGGCTAGGTCATGTCAATGAGAAACGTTTGACAAAATTACATCAAGATGGGTATTTAGATTCTTTCGAACTAAAACCACTTGGTGTATGTCATGTGTGTCTACAAGGTAAAACGAACAAAGCCCAATTTAGTGGGAAAGGTGAAAGAGCTAAAGAGCTTCTAGAATTAGTTCACACAGATGTGTGTGGACCATTTCCAGTTGAAGCAAGGGGTGGGTTCTCGTACTTCATAACTTTTACTGATGATTTTAGTAGTTATGGATATATCTATTTAGTGAGGTATAAGTCAGATTATTTTGATCGGTTCAAAGAATACAAGAATGATGTTGAGAACCATCTTGGTAAGAAGATTAAGAAACTTTGCTCGGACATAGGAGGAGAATATCTTAATCAGGACTTCATTTATTTCGTACAGGAGTTTGGGATTCTATCTCAACTCACTCCTCCTTACACACCGCAGTGGAATGGTGTAAGTGAAAGGAGGAATGGCACCATGTTGGACATGGTGAGATCAATGATGAGTCATGTGAGTCTTCCATTATCCTTTTGGGGATATTCATTACAAACAGCAGCGCACATACTAAACCAAGTACCAACTAAATCGATAAATGGTATTCCATACGAGTTATGGAGTGGACGCAAAGCCATGTTATCGAATTTACATGTGTGGGGTAGCGAAGCATTTGTTAAGGCCTCTTTAGGTAAAAAACATTCACCCTGAGGCACAAAGTGTATCTTTATAGGATATCCCAAGGAAACAAGGGGATATTACCTATACAACCCCTCAGACAAAAGGGGTACAGTGGAAAGACACGCTATATTCCTTGAGAGGGAGCACATATCCAAAAGAGATAGTGGGAGAGAGATAGACTTCAATGAAGTCGAGGATCAAGATACACATGAGTTGGTACAAGAATAGTTTCCACAATGCCCTGTGGAAGAACAATCTATTCCAGAGACACAAGAACTACGTAGGAGCACGATAGAGGTGATAGAACCAGAACGATATGGTTTTCTTATCACCGAGAATGGTGACTTATTATTGGTTGACAATGATGATCCTCTTACCTACAAGGAAGAAGTTGAAGGAACATACATTGCCAAATGGCAAGAAGCCATGAATTCTGAAATGGATTCCATGTACCAAAACCAAGTTTGGATTTTGGTAGATCCTCTAGTTGATGTAAAGCCTATTGATAATAAATGGGTATTCAAGAAGAAACTGGACATGGAAGGGAAAGTCAGCACCTAAAAGGTATGACTGGTTGCAAAAGGTTTTATAATGTGTCAAGGAATTGACTATGATGAAACCTTTTCACTGATTGAGATGATGAAATCCATCAGAATCCTATTAGCCATTTCTGCTTACCATGATTATGAAATTTTGAAAATGGATGTCAAAACGGCTTTCCTTAATGGGAACCTCTAGGAAGATGTCTACATGACACAACCTGAAGGGTTTGTGACTCCAAAGGATTCCAACAAGGTATGAAAGTTTCAGAAATCCCTTTATGGATTAAAGCAAGAATCAAAATCATGGAACATTAATTTTGATGAAGCTATAATGGAATTTGGATTTGTTAAGAACGAATGTGAGCATTGTGTCTACAAGAGGTTTAGTGGGAGTGCAGTCATTTTCATAATAGTATATGTTGATGACATATTACTAATTGGAAATGAAGTACCTGTCTTACAGTTAGTTAAGGCATGGTTTCATAAATTCTCCTCCATGAAATAATTGGGCGAGGAGGCATATATTCTTGGGATCAAGATCCATCGTGATAGATCCAAGAGAATGTTGGGCCTTAGTCAAAGTACATAAATTGACAATATACTGAAGAGATTCAGTATGGAACAATCCAAGAGGGGATTGTTTCCATTGTCACATGGCATTCATCTTTCCAAGAAAATGTGTCCTCAGACATGTGAGGAACGAAAGAAAATGGAAATGATCCCTTATACATCCGTGATTGGGTCATTCATGTATGTTATGCTATATACGAGGCTAGATGTTGCTTACGCATTAAGTGCGGTAGGCAGATATCAAGCTGATCCAGGAGACTACCATTGGATGGCAGTCAATACTATCCTTAAGTATCTAAGGCGTACTAAGGATATGTTGATGGTTTATGGAGGAGATGAGGAACTAGTCATCAAAGGACATGTAGATTCTAGTTTCCAGACTGATCAGGATGACATGAAGTCACAGACTGGATACATCTTCAGTTTGAATGGAGGTGCAGTGAGCCGGAAGAGCTCAAAACAAAGTGTGGTGGAAGATTCTATGGCGGAGTCCGAGTATATCACAGCTTCTGAGGCAGGTAAAGAAGCAGTATGGATGCGAAGCTTCGTCCAGGATCTAGATGTTGTACCGAGCAGTAAAGATCCTATCACACTCTATTGTGATAATACTACAGTGGTGGCACTTGCAAAAGATCCAAGGTCACATCAGCGGACAAAGCACATACTTCGAAAGTAACATCTCTTGAGGGATTTTTCTCAAAGAGGTGAAGTTGTAGTGAGCATTATTTCCACTTTACAACATGGCAGACCCATTGACTAAAGCCTTCACTCAGAAAAAACATGATAATAATGTGAGGTCTAGCGGACTAAAAGTTGTAGGCAGTTGGCTCTAGTCCAAGTGGTAGTTTGTAAGAGTTGGTGTCCTCAGAACCAACTATTTTGTACTTTGATTACATGAATTTTCACTTATTATATATTGTTCATTGTTCTGCATGACTATAATATAATAATGTCCTGGAATATTTGTTTCATTAATAATTTCACAGCAGATCCCCGCTATGATGAGAACCTTTAAATTCTATAACAATATTCTTAAATAAAGTGCTGCGGTTGGATGACATACTATGATAGGACACATAGTATACAAACCATCATGTGCGAGTACTCTTAAGAAGATGAGACTCTCTCTCTCTCATGGAGTTCGCACTTGGTAATATCCAAGATCGGATATTATGAGAAAAGACCCGCCAGTAGTAATTCCGCATGTCTTGGTGTTATCGAATATTGCTATCTATGAGCGTGTGTAATGGTTCTTAGACTATAAGATTATAATTATCTCATGTCATGACTCGCGAACTTAGATTTACTGACGAAAACCATCACGCAGATAGTTGGCGGGAAGTAGGGTACATTGGGTGCGTCACGAGTGACACTTTGTTAATGGATAAGTCGAGGAAGGATTTGTCCCTTCCATTTATGGAATTTGATATCTCGGCACTTTGATTGAAATAGAACTGTATCATTAAATTCCATGGCCATGGTGTGAATGACGAGTTTATTTCAGGTATTCAAAGAATGAAGGATAAAGCATATAGGTTTATGACACTACCATGAAACCTGCTTGATGAGATATTGAGACAAAGGGATTAAATTACACAGTAAGCGTTCTTATGAGGTGATACGTCAATGCAGCGTCAACTTCTTTCTCTTGGTTGCCTTGACCCGTTTCTAGACAGTAATCTTGGACTTTAGGCAAGCCCGCCTAATGCCAACGAGAAAGAGGCCTAGAGGGTCACACACTAAGTGTATCCAAGTATCTCAAGTTTAATAAAGATCATTCCCGTACGTGGTTTAATAATTATTCAAGGAAGCCTAAGTTGTTTTAAATGATAGAGGAAAAATAAAATAAAACAAGTACACGCCGTGTAGTTTTATTTTGGAAAGGAAATGAATAAATGAAAACAAGATATACACACCGTGTACATTTAATGTACACGCCGTGTATTTATTATTACACTCCGTGTAGTTTTTCCAGTCAGGATTGTGAGGATATAATATCGTTTTATTAAATGATATTTATTATAATCAGTGTGAGCACATGTCAATGAATTAATTATTCAACATAGGGGTTTTCAATAAGATTTAATGAAATAAATGAAACGCGTAATGCGTTTATATATTGTCATAACTCTACAACCTCAAACTCAATTATAAATATCCTCACAACCCAAAATCTTTTCCTACACAAGAGAATCATTGTGCACAACGTCTCTGGAGAATTCTTTCAAGGCCGAAAGAACCTCTTCCTCCAAGAACGCTCTCAAGACCGAGAGATATCCTCTTCCATCGGATCAAGACGATCTAAGGTGGACAACACAAGCAAAGGCTTCTCCACGCTAGCACCTAGAGAATCCTTTGGCGACCTCCAGAGATACGAGGTACACATGTGGATCACCGCTAGAGGGAGTCTACACTTGGCTTCTGCGATGCAACGACGGATCACATTGACAACATGATCAAGAACATCAACGAAGAAAGAACACCCAAAAGGTATTTCTTTATAAATTAATTAGATTAATTATAATCAACCTATAACGATCCTTGTTTGTGGTTCCGGGACAAACCATATTCTTTCTCTTTTTCTGTGATTCGATCCGTGGAGACTGGAGTTTATCGTCGTATTGATCCCGGATTGATCATTGCTAATGACAAAAAGACAAGTGGCCACATCCACCCACGTGCTTCCGCTATGCCCGGAACCTTCATGAGAAAGCTTCTGAACTACCCATTCCTGATGGGGGTATAGAAAACCATACTATTGCATAGACATTAGAACAAGTGGAGATGAACCCAGTGGAGCTTCTTCAAACTCATCCTGAAAATCCTTTTGAAGCTAGGAAAGATATGGAGGAGCCTTATTAGGTTGCTGATCTATTGTTGGGTAAGGGATAACAATATTTGCGACTGTATTTAATTTGCAAGACAGTCAATTAACTTTTTTTATCCTTTGAAACTAACCAAAGATTTAAATTGATTATCCAGGGCCATCAATTTCAGTGGCTAGATCTGGAGGTGAGGCCTCAGACTCTGCCCCAACAGGAATTGAACGTGAAGAAGCACAGGTCATGGGGGAAGGAGCAGAACAAGGCACTTCCTTAAGTGTATTAATCCCATATTACATTCCCCCCTGTGATAGTGATGCTGAGTCGAATCCCGAAATACAGAAGGCATTCAAATTTTTATGACGCAAGGAATGGAAAAACATATGGAATATCATATCTGAAGTGCCTTTAAAAGTGATATCATCGAAGATCCCTCGACTGTCATCCATATTTGTCATACTGGGACATGGCGGTTTTGGATATCAAAAGATCCATACCGCAGTTAAACAATTCATCGTAAGGAGGGAACAGGAGCAAAAGTGTCATGAAGATATGACTAGGGTGAAGCTATTAGCCAATATTAGAGAATTTGAGGCTATGGTATCCCGATATGAGGCTGACTATGCTGCCAAGATGAAGGAACTGAAGCATAAGATCAAAGATAAAGTCATCTAGAAGATGCACCTTCAGCAATAGTTAGATGTTGTTACTAGAGAACTTGAACAACTAAATAATTCACTAGTGGGAGCTCAAAAGAGTGGTATGAAATCCATTGTAAATACCAAGAAAGCACTCCATCATGCTGAAAAGAGTGAAGTTGGTTGAGTCCATAAGCTTCAAGTAGCTGCTGATGAAGCTCAGGATGTTGTACATCAAGTGAAGACTTATGTTGATAGTCTTTTGTAATTTCTTGGAAAAGAGAAGAGACTCCAATATTTGGACGTCCTTCTAATTCTTGTGTGTCAAATGGAAAGAATTCTTTCATTTTCAACCATCTGTGCATGCATTTCCCTTTGCTACCTGCTTTAGATTTTTACCTAAGTCAATGGGCCTAGTAAGCATAGTTTGATTTTTACTAGGATTATTATAAATAACCCTACAAACTTTTAATACTTTAATTTCTCAATATTACCTAAATTATACAAAATGTATGCTTAGTGAGCTGGAAATTGACTTTTATTCAGAGTTCCCTTGTCTTTTGTGGGCAGTTTAAATGCATGCACGTCGAACATAAAAAGGGTAATGTTTAAGGTCGAAATAGCTTTGATTGAATGGATTAAAATTGACTCTATTCCTTGAAAATTTATCTGAAAACATATTACCACACTCAAGTATGAGGGAAAAAATTTAAACCATGACTTAAGAAATTTTGAATCTGAGGAATGATTTGAAAAAGGGCTAAAATGCATTAGAAAAAAGTAGTTCCCAAGAATGAATTTACAATTATTTAACAAACCCATTAGGGGGTTGAATTATGTAGGGCCACCTAAGGGCATTTGCTGCATAGTCAAATAATAGTATCTATTGGCTGACAAGTCTTTTATGTAGACTGTTTATGCAAGACTGCCTAAGGGCACACGCTGCATAGTCAGGAAAAAGAACTCTCAAAAATTTACTTTTCTACTGCTAAAAAGCCAGTGGAAGTTTATGAGGATTCAAATTTTCCAATGCATAGAGTTTTCTATATGGAGAGAGGTACTTGAATATAGAGAAAATATTTCCAAACAAGATTATCCATAAACTGGATGAATGTCACTCCTATGAAGGTCTGACCCAAACGTAGGGAAAAGAAATATAAACCATAGACTTGAATACTTTCATATCATGAAAAAGAACATGAAACAAATATGTTAAGGATGGATTTTTTTGCGGATCCTTACATATTTTTTATAAGACCAATAAGGACAAAATAGGTTTTCTTCCCAAGAATGAAGTTACCATTATTTAACAAACCCATTAGGTGGTTGAATTATGCAGAGCCGCCTATGGGAATTGGCTTCATAGTCAAATAATAGAATCTTTTGGCTGAAAATTCTGTTATATAGAATATTTATGCAAGGCCGCCTAAGGGCACGTGCTGTATAATCAGGCAAAAGAACTCTCAGAAATTTGACATTTTTTACCAGAAGTCGAGAAAATGGGTAATGAAGATCTGAAAATATTTAATGTTAGGATTATGACACATAAAGATGGGTATTGTCCAATGTACTCAAAGATACACAGATCAATGCTAACCATAATCATGTTGTGGCTGGGTCCTGGATTGAAATATTGTACTTCACTACATATCCCATCAGGATGGAAATCAATCCACACGTAGTTCTTGAAATATAGTTTAACTTCATGTGGGATAAAAGTGTAAGAGATCTTAGTTTAGGGTCATAGAACTCAGACCATTATAAGAAATACACGGTGTATGTTTTCACGAGGACTTTTTAGCTAGGGGAATGAAAGTGGAATTTGGGGTTTGGCCTAAAAGACATGGGTCTGGATTTGAGGGACACTCGAACATTCCTATATATCCCATAAGGATGGGAATCAAGCCCACATAGTTCTAGAAATACCCTCTTTACAAATTTGGTTCGTACATGTGAAGGGTGAAAGGGGACATTAGTGCAATGATGGTTTTACCCAAGATAAAAGGTTTAGGTATTTCCATGTATGTACATAGTCTTTGGAATATAACATGATTGAAAATAAACATAAATAATGATTCCCTCTCAGGTGAGGGTATCAAAGAATATTTTAGTTTATTGTCATACATGACACAAATTTTGTATAGTTTAACATCGTATAGAAAGGATGAAGGTGAATTAATGTAAAGATATTGATTCTGGGGGTGGTTTCATGAATCAAAGTCATATGAGATGGAAGTGAACCGATGTGAAGAGATTTGTTTTGGGCTTGAACCATGGGAGGTTTCCTACGTACCCATCCTAGAAGGAGAGGATCAATGTCTGCGTAATTCAATTAAATAATGAATTAGTGAGCACATTGTTCTTGGGTAAAACGACCTAAAAAATGGTGTTGGGACTTACACGTGGTTAGCGTCCCAGAGAGGGTGTCATGGTTGATGTTTGCTCTAAGATCACGTGAGTCATACTTGGTGTGAGAAACAAGAGGTAGCAACAACCTTAACGATGCACAGTTTAATCTCATGTAGGACACATGCAGGGACTATGCAGTTTAAAGTCTTGCAGTTAGTACTATTGGTGCTTCACAGTTTAGTGTCATGTAGTAGGGACAAAATACAGTTTAATGTCATGTAGGACGTATTAAGGGATTTCAGTACAGTTTAGCGTCATGTAGTTTGGAAGATGGGGAAAATAGAGTTTAGTGTCATTTTTGAAAAAATAGCGACTTTGTAGTTTAATGTCATGCAGTAAGGACAAAAGAGGACACAGTTTAACGTCATGTTGGACGGATTAGGGAATTTTTCACAGTTTAACATCATGTTGGATGAAAAAGGGACGATACAGTTTAATGTCATGTTGGACGATGGTGAAAATAGTTTATGGTCATATGCATGGACCATTGCTGTATAGTTTAACGTCGTATAGGACGATGAAAGGGACATAGTTTAATGTCGTGTTGGGAAAAAGTGCCAATAGTTTAAGGTCGTATGCATGGACTGTTGGTTATGCAGTTTAACGTCTTGCTGGATGTAAGAGACTTCTGTACAGTTTAACGTCATATAGTTAGGACGTCACAGTTTAACGTCATGTTGGACGTCACAGTTTAATATCATGTTGGATGATAGTTCCAATAGTATAAAAGTTATATGCATGGACCCTTGGTGTATTTTTTGTTTATACAAAATATTTCTTCATAAATCTGGCATTGGTTTGAGTAGTGATGAGTTATCTATCCATTGAGATTAAAGAATAAGCTCCATTAGAGTAGACCTTATGTATTGAATAATGTCCTTCCCATTTTGGCTCAACCTTGGGAGGTTTCTTTCCTAATATCATTGGAGTTCTGAGAACTAATACCAATTCTCCCTGAACGAATTAACGAAGACAAAAATTTTTGTTGAAAGCTCATGCTATTCTATTCTAATTGACTTCCAAGTGGTGTAGGGTGCACAATCGTTTCTCATCTAACCATTCCAATTAATCCAATCACTTTTCAGATTGTTCATCTGTAGATGACTGATCACAAATAGATACTCTGAGCGAGGTTAGTTGAACCTTAATGATCAAGACTGCTTCCGTTCCATATACCAATGAATATGTAGTTGACTGCATTGGAGTGCGGGTGGTAGTTCGATAATCCCATAAAGAATGAAAGAGTTTATCAGGCCATTACTTCTTATCTTTATCCATCATCTTTTGTAGTATGTTTGAAAGAGTCTTGTTAAAGGCTTCTATCTGGCCATTGGCCGCTGCATGATACCGAGATGAATGATTGGATTTGATGTTGTATTCTTGATCCATATTCTTCACCTTGGATGAACAGAAGTTGGTACCATTGTCCGTCAACATGGTATGAGGGACCCCAAATCTGGTAATGATGTTAGAATTGATGAGGCTAACAATGCATTTATTACTGACTTCCTTTAGAGGTATTTCCTCTGCACATTTGGAAAAGTAGTTAGTAGTAGTAATAATATACTTAAACTGCTTGGTTGTAGCTAAAGGGTATGGTCCCACCACATCCATTCCCCATGTGGAAAATGGCCAAAATTATTTTTCTTTATGAAGTAATTCTGGGGGCTGATGAATGAAGTTGGCATGTAATTGTAATGAATGACACTTCTTTGTGAAATCAACACAAGATTGTATCCTTGAATGCCAAAAGTATCCAAGCCTTTGAATCTGATCAGATATTCTATGTACAGACTGGTGGGCACCACAAACTCATGCATGCACTTCTTTAATGACAACCATTGTCTCTTCACCATCAATGAATCTGAAGAGAACTCTATAAAAACCATGCTTGTAGAGAATTTTCTCTAGGTGATCTGGGCTTTCATAAAGAGTAAAATTGACCACACATCGCCAGATTTGTTCTTTCCCGACTCTATTAGGTGGAAGTGTTCCATTTTGAAGGTATTCCCTGATAAGTGTCATCCATCCTGTAGTATGACCATATGGTTCAGGAATGGGACTAATTTCATTTATTTCCTCTGTTATGATTTGAACATAAGGTGAAATTGTACGACGGTGGGCAATACTGATGGTTGTCTCGTCCCAATTTTGATATACTAGAGTTGTGGCTATATTAGCCAGTGCATCATCTTGGGAATTTTATGATCTTGGGACATAAGAAAATGTCAGTTCCGAAGGGAATTCCGCCATTAACTATCTGACTTAATCATACAAAGGGATTAGTTCTTCTTTTCTGATGGCATAATTCACATTGACTTGTTTGATTACCATGTCTGAATCACCTTTTACCTTTAAGTGATTCACTAGTGCTTGAAGCACTAACTCCAATCCTACGATGAGAGCTTGGTATTCTGCTTCATTATTTGTACCTCCTCCCAACCATGAGAAGGAATAAGGTAAAACTGCCTTTTCTGAAAAAATGAGAAAAATTCCTAAGGTAACTTTGTTGAATTTGGGGTTCTCCATTTTCTTCCCTGTTGGACTTCTGGAAGCAACATCAAAATACATTTCCCATATTTGAGTACTTTCTTGAATAGAGAAGACTTCCTCATCAGGGAGTTCAATATATGAATATGTGTCTTCCATTGAAGGGTGTTCAGCTAGGAAATCAGCCAGAGCTTGGTCCTTTATTGCCTTTTGAGACACATATTGAATATCAAATTGCTGCAAGATAACTTCCCACCTTGCCAGACGTCCTGTAAGCATTGGACGACTAAGGATGAATTTGAGCAGGTTATTGGGAGATACCAATTGGACCTCGTGATGTTGTAGGTAGTGTCTCAAATTCTGAACTGCAATGATTAATGCTAGGAAAAACTTCTCAATACTTGAATATTTGGTTTCTGCTTCAAGCATAGTCTGAATGACATAGTAGAGGCTGTTTTCATTCACAGCATCATTCTTATGAGCATGAAAGGCACCCATTGATCGCTCTAAAGATATCACATAGAGGATTAGTGGCCTTTCTTCAATATCTGGCATTAATACTGGTGGACTCAAGAGGTACTTCTTGAGAATATCGAATGCTTCTTAACATTATTTAGTCCAGTGGTAAGTGACTCCCTTCTTCATCAATTTGGTGAAGGGTAATCTTTTTCCTACCAAATTGGCGATGAAATGCCGAATATAGGCTAATTTTATTTGATGTCCTATCAATTATTTAAAAATTTGAGGAGGTGACATACCAATGATTGACTTTGCTTTCTCAGGATCGACTTTGATGCCACGATGGCGTACAACAAAGCCGAGAAATTTCCCTGAGGTTACCCCTAAAGCACATTTTAAGGGGTTCATGTTCGAATTATGTTACCTAAGTTTGTGGAATATGATTTCCAAATCCGCCAAGTGATTAGAACGTTTCCTGGATTTCAACACCAAATCATCCACGTAACATTCAACGAACTTCCCTAAAAAGGGTTTGAAGATATGATGCATTGAACACTGATATGTTATGCCTGCATTCTTTCAGCCAAAGGGAATTACCCAATAGCAAAACACACCCTGAGGGGCTCTGAAGGCTGTAGATTCCTAATCTTCTTGAGACATTCAGATGTGATTATACCCAAAATATCCATCCATGAAGGAAAGTGCTTCATAGCCAGCTGTTGCATAAATTAATAGTTCTATAATTAGGACTGGAAAATCATCCTTAGGACAATACCGATTAAGATCTCTGAAATCAATGCATACTCTAATTTTCTCATTCTTCTTTTTTCACTCGGACAACATTATCCAACCACTTATGATATTGAACTTCTCTAAAAAGGTTAGATTTGATAAGCTTATCCACTTTAGCTTCAATTTTGGAAGCATAGGTTGGGTGTGTTCTTCTAGCAGCTTGTTTAAATCCTCGATGTTCTTTTGGAAAACCCAAATGATGAGTGGAAACATCACGATCAAGCCCTGGATTCTCTGTATAGTTCCAAGAAAATATATATCGATTTTTCTTTAAAAAGGAAATATACATCTCTTTATCTTCATGAGTCATAGCCGCACTAATTAATGTGGGGTGTGGATCTTCTTTTGTACCGAGATTTATTTCCCTGAGTTCATCCACAGTGGTAGAGATACCATCTTCAAATGCTAGAGGATCATCATTGATATCTTCCTCTTCTTCTTCAACATGTGTTATTTCTTCTATTTCTACTTGCATAGTAAATGATGAAGCACAATTTTCATGATCAAAAGAGACGTTAAAAGTTGCAAATCTTGAAGAAGAAGCTTCCATTTTTGACCCAATTGATGATTAATGGTCTTATTTTGGTAATAAAGAGGAGATGATGGATTGAGAATCAACATCATCATTCACCTCTAACATTTCTATAACTTCTTCTGGCCTGGTTGGAGAAGTATAGACTTGCTGGATTTCAGCAAATGAAATGAAGACATCTCCATTTGATCATTCATCATTTCTTGGTGAATCACCACTTTCTCCCATGTTGTCTGGCTTGATTGTCATGATTGACATTATGGAGGTTTCCATAAGAGTATTTTGATTTGGGTCGATCATGTCAATTTGAGTGATATGTAACACATAATCTATACTCACATGTTGTAACGGGTTTACTATAATCTTTTCCAAACCATATGGAGAATTAACTTTGGTAATCTCCATTGTTGTGGATTTCTCATTTCCCTTCACGTGATAAAATTTCACCTCAATGTATTGAGATTCACATGTCTTGAATGGGGCCTTATCACCATTAAATGTCCTAACTTGACCATCAAAACAATATTTGAGACATTGATGGTATGATGAAGGGATAGCCTCATGTTGAGGTAGCCAGGGTCTTCCAAGAAAGATGTTGAAGGCTGAGTCTTGATCAACAACCATGAAATCTAAATTGGATACAAGATCTCCAAAATGAGTTCTGAGTGTAATCTCGCCCAGTGGTTCTTGTTCATTTTTATCATATCCTTGTAACATCATAGTAGAAGGAGATAAATCAGATTTCCTGAGGCCCAATCGATGAAGTGTACGAATGGGCATGAGGTTGACTCCTGAGCCATTATAAATGAAATCACTTTGGATGTCTACAGCATTGACCTTGACAGATAAATACAAAGGTCTAATATGTCCATGAACGACATCATCATCATCTTTATCAATGAAAGATATCACTGCATGACATTCTGCAAGATTATTCTCTACATGGTAGGCTTTAGCTGTAGCAATTTCAGTTTCAAACTCTTTAGGACTTGAAAAAGCCTCAATGAGTGTCTCCTGAAGATCCTTTGACAAATTCAATGAATCCAGAATTGATAACTTGGCCGGTACTTGGGCCAAGTGTTTCACTACATTAAAATTTTGATCCAAAGGTCTACGTTTCGCAATAGGAACATGTGGATTAGCAGGTGCTTTGGAATTTTATGCATCTTGTATCTGGATAGGAGTAGGCAATATTCCTAGCTTTGGAAGATTAGACTGATTAGGTCTATTTACTTGCTAAGAAGAAGAAGGTGGAACCTCCAACCGATCTTCCAAAATAACTGTGACATGACTGAATCTTCCTTGTGTAGAATAACTTGCTTGTTCTTGTTGAGCACACTGAAGGGCTCTACGAAGAGTTTTTGCTGCATACATAGTTCTAGCAGGGGTAGAATTGGAATAGTGGCCTCTGAAAGATCCACGTCCTCCCCTATACCCTAAGCCTCTGGAACTTTCTCTAATTCCTCTGTTTGATACATAGAACCCTGGTTCATCGAATTCGAAACTATGACTGGCATAAGGATATGTTAAGTGGATCATATTAACAGAACCAAATATTAACTCTTCATCTGATGAAGACTCTGCCTGATTAGCCAATTTAGGCTATGCCGTTTGGTGGGGCAGTGTCCATGGCTTTGAAGTAGATGGGATGAAATCTTCCAGAGTCAAATACAACTTAGGCTTTAACACATACTCATCTTCTTTTGATTCTTCTTCTTTATTTGAATTATTCTATTTCTTTGAGGATTTTCCCTTTTATGAAGAGGGTTTTGCTACGATATTCATGGTAAAAGGCACAATTGGTTTCTTCAATTGTGTTTGCAAAATATCATGAGTTCGGTTGATCATTTTTCTGACCATACAATCATCATATTTTTGTGCATTTTTGTTCTTGACTTCTTGCCACTCGCCCTCCTCCTTTGGATCTATATCAGTAACACATGCTACCTGAGCTGAAGAACCTTTCAGTTTGACTTGTCCCAAGTCGACCATTTTTTTGCAGGAGGTCCTTGAAAACAAAACACTCCTGAATGGGATGCCCCAAAATTTGATGAAACGTGCAATAGTTGGGACCATCTTCATCTCCTTCCTTGTTCGGCCTTTTGGGCCTTGGCAATTGAACCAAATTATTTTCCAGAGATGAAATGAAGTAACCATGAACATGTTCATTTCGGAAAGAGTAAACTTTGCTTTTTCAAATCCTCAAATTGTTTTCGTCTTTTATCTATTTGATCATATTGAAGAAATGGCCTCCATTGCTGATGCTCAGGTGGTGGAGCCCTTCGAGAAGATGAAGGCTTTGATGTAGAATTAGGTACAGGTGCTTGTTTAAGCATAACTGTAGCAGTCTTTACTTTACTCATTCTCCTTCCTGGAGTTGATGGAATTACACGAGCTTTATCCTTAGTCTTCATAAGAGAGTCTTCAATCTGTTGAGTGATTTAAGTAATGTCTCGAAACCCTCCTGTGTATTTCACAGGGATCAGCGGTGTTCGCAACTCATCACGTAAATTTTCCTCACATATTGGTAACAATTCCTCTTGAGGGAGTGCTAAGATTAGGGAATATGTTAATCCCTTCCAGCGAGAAATGAAATATGAGACCATTTCATTCTCCCTTTGCTTACAGTTTGTAAGATAAAAAATTGTTGTCTTTGGCAACGTTGAGCTGAACTGAAGATGGAATTTTTGGCGAAGATCCTCCCATCTGGTAATTGACAGGGATTGTAAGCTTGTGTACCAAACAAAAGCAGGTCCTTGTAATGACTGTACAAAACACCTGATCTTAACTGCTTCTTGTTGCTGAATGGTTCTCATCATAGGATCGCAACGAGAAAAAAAATGTGATATGTGTTGCTCTGGGTCTCCCGAACCATTAAATATTGGAAATGTGGTACTCACAAAATTTGATGGGGGAGGAATTGCATCAACCCACTCAGGGTAAGCTCTCTTTTCTAGCTGAATTTGAGCACAGTTTCCCTTCATAGATTCCAACCGATCTGTTAATGACTCAATAGTAGTTATTAACTTTTTAGAAACATCTAGTTGAGCATGGACCTGAATAGGTGCAATGACTGGAGCTTGGACAGATGTGGTGACCGGTGCTGCAACTAATGGTAGCACCGCCAATTGTTGTTGCACTTGACCCATAAGATTAGACCTATGAGGGTGTACAGATAGTGGAGGATATTCTTGATCCATCTCAGTAGCCACAACAAATTCCTTTGACTGACTGACTCCAGCACGCTTAGGAGGAAGACTACCTTGATGTATTTCTGCATTCATCCTTCTTAATTCCTTTATTTATTCCTATTGTTGTGCAAATCTTTGCTCTAGTGAGAGCGATTGGCCTTCTCCAGAGGAAGGGTGTGTAACCTGATTCTTTCTTTTCCCCTTGTTGGATCCCTTTAGGAGTGGTGGAAGTGGGTTACTTGAAGTATTTCCTAGGTTTTGAGTAATCTTTTGATTTCATGTACGCACACCTTTTTCATTTGTGTCTGTGCGTACAACTTCTTGATCATGAACCACTTCATCTGATCCCTCCGAGTGAACCTCATCTGGTGGATCAGCAACAAAGGCATTGATGACATTGATTGATGCATAATGCATTTAATCCCTTCTATCAGCATTTCTGCAATTATGTCTTATTCCATGTCCTTGATGAGACATTTCCTTTTGTTGATTCTATCCCTCAGGAACTTCTTGACAAACTGTAATTTTGAGGGAATCTCCTGATAATTTGGTTCTTCTTTCCTCATGAGTCTTCTTCCCCAATCGAGAGAATACTGACTTTCTCTGAGGGAGGGATTGAGGATTTGAAAAAGTCCCTAGTCTGGTGGATTGGGGCTATTCCTATTGTCTTTGCTCAACTCCTCGAATCCTATTTGTTGATTCTTAGGGTTGGGTAAAAAGAGTCCCTAGTCTGGAAAGATGGGGTGGTTCGTAACATGCTATATCTGAGACCTTCTTGAACGTTCTCCGGATCTTGTGGACCTTAGTCCAGAAATTAGCTGGATGCATCAACTTGCATCGACTTTTATAACACGGCTCAAAATACCATTGGATGATTTCTGACACTTCTGTCACTTGGTGATGTTCTTGCTCCAAAGGAGAGGCATGTTCAATATTCTCATTTTCTTGATGTAGGAGTAATTCAACAAATTTTTCTCTGTATGCTTGATTTTGAGAGGAACTAGTTGAAGCATGTTCTTAAGAAATCTTTTGATTACAA
This sequence comes from Viscum album, assembly GCA_963277665.1. Lineage (NCBI taxonomy): Eukaryota > Viridiplantae > Streptophyta > Magnoliopsida > Santalales > Viscaceae > Viscum > Viscum album. Next base: position 285,249,830 of record OY728129.1, read on the forward strand.
ACAAAATGCATTGACTGTGGCCGGACATGGGCAATAACATTGCATGAGACCATTTTCAGCAGGCTTTGCTGACTGGAGAGCACAGTGAAATGTAGTGCTCCATGAACACCCCATCCCCTGATATGAATACCAGACGGGGCATTGGAAATTAACTGGCGCAATCTTTTTAGTGCGCTAAGGGATGAACACTGAAGGGATCTCTGCTGTTTTTCAGCCTTCAGATATCGTGAAACTGAGAGAGATGCCAAGTCAATTTGGCATTGTAACACTTCTATTATATTGATATGATATTCATATTCATCATAAGATAATATTTTTTTTCAACTGGAAAATATTTTTCCATATGTTGAGACTAATATCATGAATTCCATCTTTCGTTAACATCTCTGGAATGTCATACTGAGAATCATCCAAAGGCCAAAACATAACTGGCACCTCTCCTTTTTCCAGTTGTTTTCTCCTATTCAGTACTTCCTCTTTATCATTCAATAATGATTATTCTACCTGATTAGACCGGAGCTAGTGCTTCCTTATTGCTTCATCGGATTCAACAATATTGGTAGAGAAATCACTGATCAAACTAGAAGATACATGACTTAGGGGTGGTTCGTAGAATGACCTACACCCTAGGCTATCTTCTGGTTGAGAAAGTATTTCACCTACTAATGGTAAAGCATTAGACATGACTGACTTCACATTTTCAAGTGCCTCAAGATAATAGGGATTTCTCATCACTACATTGTCTATTGGAGAATTTTCCAAGCAATGAAAATCAATACTGCGGAGAAACCTTTCACAGCTAAATTCATCATCATGGGGAGGACCATTATGGTGGGTTACAGCAAATGATGAAACATTTTTATCCTTGGTCTTATGACCACACAGAGGGTTCTTGTGGCTCTCATCTGAAGACGAAACTTCGAGATCGACTGAATTATCATGAAGCAAGCCTTCATGAGGAAGTATCTGATCCAGACCTTCAGAATTACTATTCCTGCTATTGGGAACTGAGAGAGCAGAATATTGAGTTCCAATAGATAGTTGTCTAAGTGCATCAAGATCTCCAACATCGAGTAAGGCCTTGTCACAGATGGTCCTTTGATTTCCTGACTGTACTAGCCAGGTCTTCTTCTTAGATTCCTTTTTACTCAATTTTGTAGGTGTATGTGCCTACTCAAAAGAAATGATCAGGTTAGGATGATTATCTCCGCTCAAACCAGGTGTATGTGCCTGACTTGGTTGTCCGTATGATATGGGGGAGTACGCCCCACAAGCCTCTTGGACTGGAACAGAGGTGTGTGTTTGTTCCGAAGTGAACTGTTGATGTGTCAATCCACTGGTAGGGATAGATTTATGTGTCTTTCCTTGAGATGTTGTTGAAGCTGTTATAATATCCTAGCAGGAATCCAGAATATGAGAAGGGATTTGCAACTGCTCTTTCACCATTGATTGAATATGCTTGGTGAATTCAGCTGCGGGAATGGGGACATACGTTCATTCCATGCTTAGAGTAGGTGTGTTTCCCTTCTCTTGTCCTCCTTTTCTTGTCAGTGAATCCTGATAGTACTCAAGTGTGGGGGCAGAGAGTTGAGTCTGCCTCCTGTTTGTCGTCGGATCTTTCCGACTGACTTCTCCGAATTCTACCAAACGAGATTGTTGGTAGGCTTGATAAATACTAAAAGGTGTATGTGCTTGCTGATTTCACTCCACCAAACATGGTTGAAGAGCTTCCTTCAATACTGATAGACGAGGCTACTGGCAGGATTAGTGAGTGTAAGCAGGTGCATGTGCCTGTTTACCAGTTATCAACACATTGGGTTAGTGGGCTTCATCGTATGTAGTCAGACGAGCCTGCTGACTAGCCAATGATTTATAAACAGGTGTATGATCATGTCTATGTACTCCTCCGTAATTTCTGGGAGGGATTGGTGTGATGCTGCCAGATAAGTCTCCTGGACAAAGAAATTAAAACGGATGGGTGTGTGTGCTCGTTCAATGCTTGCCACCAAGTTAGGTTGGTGGACTTCTCCAGAAACAGACGAATTGAGAACCTACTCACTGTTAACGGGATTTTTCCTTTGGCGGTTCATCTTTCCTGCTCAGGTTTGAGGAACCTTAGCCGCATGCCTGGAAACGATACCCTCATCATGTTGAGGGCGCACTGCCGCATGAGTCTGGTGGCAATTGTTTATGCGAGCCCTCAGGAAGGAATCATGTCTCCTTGAATTAAGGCCCTTATGGAACTTTTCATTCACCTCCGCAAAAATATGAGAATGAATGGTGATTGTGTTCCGGGGATAATGACTCGAAATAGTTGGAGATGGTGGCTAGCACCACCTGCTTCTTGATCGCTGGTCATCATTGACCGGATGACCAGGTTGAATTATTGACATGGAGGGCTTGTTGAGCAGCCTTGAGAGTCAGAATAGTACCATATTTACGGTACTCCTTAATCAGTGCATTTGATACCCAGTGTTGAAGATGCTGAGTAGGTGATGTCTTCCTCAGAGAGTACGATGATCCAGTAAGAGTAGTTGCAGATGCATTCACAATGGAGGTTTTCACAGCTGAGGTATTCAAAGATGTGAACTTAAGAAAATCCATTATTTTAATGCAGAAGATCTTGGAAAAGAGTTCATGTTTGATATAACAAACATAATGAAGATAAATTCGGCTGCTACACCTTTTTTATGAGCACATATGTTATTGATTGTTCTGTTGTCCCTCTCATTGAGTTTAAATAGGGGCCTAAAAAATAAGTAAAACATCACTTTAATTTGGTTAAGGATTCACGTCAGGTTCACCATTTTTTGTTTCCTATGGAATTGGGGTTGACCTCATTGATTGACGGTTCAAACATTCCAGTCGGTTTTTAACAGGTTTGTTCATAGAACTGGGGAAATCCAATGATTCCATATCCATTTGTAATTACATTCCAAATGTAGGCGCTCATTAGTTGTAGACTAATGAGGCTTAGGAATTTGAATTGGTCGAGAGGATGGGAGGTCGGACTCATCACACCTTTTTAGGGGAATTAATTATCTAATCTGGGACTCTCTTTATAGATTTAAGTTGTGTTCGTGAATCCTTATTACATTACCAAGTATAAAATGTGATTTCCTTTAGATCTGACAATAAATGATTAAATATTTAGTAAATTTAGAGAATCTTTTATATGTATTCGAGTTTCTTCATCGATAGAGAATAATCTGTATTTGTTAGAGATTCTTGGTAAATGGTATCCTTCGACACATTATATAAAAGTTTCTTGGTTAATATTATAATCATTCTTGTTTTAAAGCCACTCACTGGGGCACATGAAGTTTATTGTCATTAATAAGGACGTGGATTATTTCAGAGTTGCGATCATACCCGCAGATGGGCTACCTACGTATCCTTTGTTTTTGAAAAGGAATCATAAGCCACGTATTTAGAGTAAGGGAGTATGATGTTTATGATTGATGGATAAAACAAAGATGTCATAATTACTTTTACACTCTAAGCTCACGTGAGTCATTATCGGTGTGAGAAACAAGAGGTATTGGTAAAACCAAACAATTGTTCCATGAAAGATGCAATCATAAGAAATGATATGGGATTATGTATGTATAACTGCCCAAAATAGATGAAGATTAAGATTTACTTTAGGGATGAAATCCAGTAATAGGGTCCATAAAGGTATATGTACTTTATGGATATTTGGATACTCTAGTCTTGGGGCTTACTCCTGAGGAAGATTCCCAAATTAAGAGGGGACTTTATGATTGGGTTTCACTCATGAGAAGGAAGCCTAGATCAAAAGTAAAATAATACTAGTTAAGAGAAATTAAGACTGGGGCATACTCCTGAGAAGGGGGCCCAGGTTAAGGGACTTGGGGCTTACTCCTAAGTAGGATTCCCATATTTTTAGACTTTGAGACTAGAGCTTATTTCTGAAGAGGAAGCCCAGGTTAAGAGAACCATGGTTGGGGCTTACTTCTGAGGAGGATACCCATATTTGGGAACTTGGAGACTGGAGCTTACTCCTAAAATGGAAGCCTAGGTTAAGGGAATTATAACTAGGGCTTACTCCTAAGGAGGATGCCCAAATTAGGGGACTTGGGGGTTACTCCTGAAAAGGAGGCCCAAATAAATGAGGACATGGGGCTTACTCTTATGTAGGATGCCCAAATTAATGAGAATTTGGACTGGGGATTACTCTTGAAAAGGATGCCCAAGTTAAGGATTCTCTCATCTTAAATGATGAGGTTGAATGAATGAAATCTCTAACCTTAGTGACATGAGGATATGTAAATCACTAGGTTTTAAGAGATGTTTCATAGAATTCCCTTCAGATAAAGAAGACAACAATGAAATCAGGCCATGAATGGCTTTGGAGAGAGTTCTGAAGGCTTAATCCTAAAGAGGAGAGGTGGATAGGTGTAAGAGGGGTGAAATGGGCAAGAAGGGCACCCAAAAAGAGAGGGGCGCACAAGTACTGCATGGGTGCACAAGTACTTCATGGGTGCGCAAGTCCTGGTCATGCAAGTATACTTGCGCGACACATAGGTACATGCGCGCCGTCCAATCCTTGGGGTAGAATTTGGGCGGGGCTTGGATCAAGCCTTTTTTACTACCCTTAGAAACTTCTATAAGAGAGGTGCACAAATTATGTGGAAGGAGTAAGGCGGAGAGCAAGTGTGGTCATTTCCCTTAATGGCTAGCCACTCAAGCGTGCAAGTGTTGATGTGTTTCAACACTTAGGCCTTCCTCCACCTCTTTAGATCTTCTGTTCATGGTAAGAAATTACCTTATAAGTGTTCGGAAGCTTTGAGAAGAGAGTAGGGTGTCGGGAGCTCAAATCTGAGGTTCATGAATTTTTTCTGTCCTTGAAATTGGGGGGACCACAGGTATATTTATAGGCTAGAGAGACCCTGGGCAAAAATTCAAAGAGGGCACGCAAGTCACCTGCGTGACCATTAGGCGGTGTGCAAGTGTACTTGCACGACTATGAGGGAACTTGCGCTACCCAAATGGAAAAGAACCCGTGTTCATCCCGTTTTCAATTTTTGATGTTTTCTTCAAAGGATGAATCAATTTATTCTAAGGCATTTACCTTTTCATTCGTTTAGACTCTGTGACAGAAAGGAACGTCAACAGACTTATATTCTTCCATGTCACAAATTAACCATAGGTCTTTTACATAATTTTTTACCATGATTCAAGGTTATTTTCTTAGTTTTGACCCATAGATACACAGTTTTAATGAATTATATATATATATATTAATAATTTTTTATTTGGTCAAAACTACACATTGTAACACATACTTTCAATTTTCACATATCAAAAATTAATCATGGGTAATTTCATTAAGATTTCACAAAAATCCAATATTGTTGATCAGTTTTACACATTAATGCATTTTTTAAAATATTTGTATTCTAACATCCAAGAATATATAAACCCCATGAAAATATTTATATGAAATTAACAATATAAGAGGGTTTCCTCAGGACAAAAAAACATAGTTGTATTATAAGACAAAATAAATACATGTATTACATTTTAAAACATAATATATAACATGAATAATTTTTGATAATATTATTAGAACTTATATAATATACATAAAATTGAAACAAATCCCACCTCTAGGATTCATGGGAAAAGGAAAACAAAGAATGGTGATATCATATTCTCAGTAAGTATTAGAATAAAATATATTCTTACATAATATATACATCAAATAGGTGATATTTCAGGAATAAATGAACAACATAAAGTAATAATAAATAAAACCAGAGGTCAGGATATATCTAGGACAAATAATTAAAATATTTATAATAATAATTACTGATCCCATGATGATTTAATTCATAATGTCAAATATCCAAAAAAATTATTAAGAAATTTTTTCAAGACACTTATTTTGTTATGGAAAGGGATATACATAAAAACCCAACATTTTTATCTCATGATACCTATTGATATATCAAGTGGAATCATAATTATAGTTCATACACATAACCTAATTAATTTCAATTTATTCTCCATAAGAGACATCAAAACCTTTCATACCATTCCCTAGGGGACCTCTTATAAATAAAACATGTCTATCTATATGATAAGAAATATGGATGTCAAATATAAAAAAATTCAATAACACGATTTTTATATCTATGGTAAAATAAATTAATCAACGTATAATCTTCGGAGAATCACTGAAGTAACATGAATTACTCTCATCTTATAAATAAAGGGTCGAGGTAACATTCAATGCAATGATCCATCCATGGAAGATCTTAATTGGTATCAATAGTTTTTAGTGGTATGAGACCAACGAAATGGTAGGAAAAATATGTTATCCTGGTTGAATAAGGGCATGTGAATATTACAAAGAATAACCCTTAAGAGTTTCTCTCTAGGTGTGTGGTCTTAGTCTTACTCATCATGCATCATGTAAATGGTTGAGTCAATGATCTACCAACCTATTTTATGGTGATTACCACTAGGTGAATCTATGACACAATTGCATCCACATTCTAGAATATAGATAGATTTGTATTTTCTAGAAAAATACATGTACATTTACATTACCCAACCCTAGGATGCTTTTTAATGAATGTAAAATATTGATTTTTACTATGGTTTTGGTAACTCGTTAATGAAAATATAATGAGGGAGGTATGGAAATATAGACATTTAAATCCAATAAATTTCACAGGTAATATGGGAAACATTATTTCATTGAAATGTATTGAAAACAAAAAATAAAATAGGTTATAATAGCCTAGGATTTTTATATGTGGATATCGTAACTTTTTTTATCAATATTCAATAAATTACACAAAAAAATAACTAAGAACTATAATAGTTTTGTACATTTGGAATCTTGTAACACAAAATTCTTAATTCATGGAATATTTTAATTTTCTCCCATAAGGATCTTCCCCTTTAGTACTCTTCAAAAACATATCCTACTTAAACATTTCCTAATATCCTAAGGAATGGAAACATAAGAGTGGGTGATTTTAGATACTCAGTAAGGGTAAACAAGGGAGATATTTAATCAAAATATGAGAATAAGAGAATAAAATCATGATAATGTTATTTGAAAATCATACCCATCATATCAAATATCATACTATTTATTCATTGAATAAAGGTTGGTAGTTTAGAAGACATAAATAATAAGGGAATAAATTTAAATAATCTATGATAGCATAACATTTTCATTATATATTGATATGTGGGATACACATAAGTATATAAAATCTAATGTCAAGTCTACCAAACAAGAAATTCATAACATGTTTGGCTTGGGATAACCAATTGTGTACTTATTATGAGCTAATGATACCCATTATTTTACCTTTTATTGGGCTTAGTATAACCTACCATGTAACCTTTGAGCTCTTATATAATTAATTATTACCCATTTCATTGGATAGAGACATTGTTCACACCCATAAAATAATGAAATCGGATATATGTGTTTCAGAATATCATAAAACATTCATCATACCATAACCGAGGAAATCAAATGGTTTTCCTAAACATATCAACATATCATAGAATATGGAAAATAGATAGGTTTCATAATCATCATGCCATAATAAAAATAAACCACTCATAGAAATAATAAAGTTATCCTTGTTCCATACCCCCTAACAAATCATATGTTACATCAAAGGATTTCATCTTAAATGGAGAATGACATTGAAAGATCACATGGAACATTTCTTTAGGAAAATAAATTTTCATTGAAAGAAAATTTTTAAAAACATAAAACATTTTTAAAAATCCATTACCTTTAATAAAACATATAATATAATCCTTAAAAATATTTTAAATAATTTCATGAAAAAAATATCCTTCCCTTTTTAAAACCCCCTTTTTTAAAAACATCAATCACTTTAAAAATCATTTTCAATTTGAAATAATTTATTTATAATCTAAAAATTTATAATATATATAAGAAAAAATTATTTTAAAATAAAATTGAAAAAATGTAATGGTTTATTGAAATTATCGTGTGTTCAGGATAGTGGTAAACACTATTCCAGACTTTCACGTTAAAAGAAAATATTCTTTTCACCTTTTCAGTAAATTTTATACATGCATTATTAAGAAAAATAAATGATATTTTTATTTATTTATTTTTTAAAAAATTTAAATCATGGTTAATAAATATAATTAATAAATCAATTTTAAAGTGGGAAAAATTGAAACTGTTTTTGGAATACATTGTTTTGGAGAAAAAAGTGTTTTCGACCAAAAAGGTAATATTTTGTTAAAAAATTATCTTTGATCTATTAAGTATATGATAAGTATAAAATAAATAAAAAACATTTATTCACTTGAGATAATGATATTGGAAGATAATTAATTAGTTTATTTAGAGTTAGATCATAAAAGTTTATCATTGGAATCATATTCATAAACAATCCTGATAAACTATGAGACTCTAACATAAAATCTTTACAGCTTTGATGAATTTGAAATGTAACACACATGAAGGAATATCATTAAAAGAAAGTTAAAATGTAATGATGTAGAATAAATTCATGATATTAAACTTCAAATGTGTTTTATATACATCTTATAAAATAAGATATGTTCATAACAAAATATATGTCTCAATGAAGGAAAATTGTGATACAAATCCCTTACCACATTGGTTTATTTTGAATTGTAGACCCCATGAAAGAGAGATAATAAAAGGGATATATAAATAAAAATTAATTATAGGATAATAATCATAAAATACATTCATGTACAGTATATGCACTATATTCATGAAAGAGGTGGTGAGTATGACAAGTTCTATAGAAAAGAAAAAAAAGTGATACGAAAATCCCTTAACGCTTTAGTGATATTTTGGTTCATAATCCACAATAATGGATAAATTAATATGAAACATTAATTTTCATGAAAATATAGTGATTAATGATATAACATGTAAAAATGTTAGTATATACACCACACAAAAAAACTATTTTTTAATTTTCATATGTCTTCCAGAAATAAAAAAGATACTTAAAATCTCTTTCTATATATCTCAAATTACTTTTTATATGTTCTAAAACAATGTAAAATAAATATAAGTTTATTATTTATCTTTTAAATATCCAAAAATATATAATACCATATATTATTTACTTAGGACCTTTTATTTCCTATTTATTAACAATTCTATTTTAAAATCATGTTCCAGGTAATAACAACTTTATTTTTTGTGTATGTTTTGATTTGTTATATTTGGTCCTATTACCTTGATCATCATTACGTATTATATAGAATAATAATAATGAAATAATTTTCATATTTATTCATCAATTATAAATATAAGACCAATTTTCATAAATTAAGTATGTTATAATCATTGATATGGTTGGTCGTACGTACTCTTGAGTAATGTTTCCATTTTTCAATGATCATTATAGAAAGGGGTAAGTAATATCATATATTAAAATATTTATCACAATATCATAAATAAAATATTTTTTAAAATATACTTAAACATGTGATCCATGTGGTTTGGTTATGTAAATAGATTCCCATCACTTCGTGAAAGCGGTGGTCTACACATACAGGAATGATGTTTTCATCTTATAATTGGTGAAAAGGTATAAAATTGATATACTAACTTTTCAAAATAAAAAATATTTAATTAATATAATTATTATTTTATTTATATCAAATATGTTTATACTTATTATCTTCCACGTAAATCATTAGTAAAAATGAATCCCATCGCTTTTGGAGGAGGTAGTTCATTGTACACACGGGCGACATTATCAAATCCCTCTATGAAATGGAAAGTAAAAAAAGATATATATGACATAATAAATAAATAAGAATAATTATTTTATATTTATAATATATATATAATTTTTATTCATCATCATACCCATCTATGATAGGTGGTAATGGAAAAACGAATGATAATCGGTTTGCAAGGCTGTAGTCCACTGTAAACATAAATGATGATTTTATAACCATTAGATGGAAGTGTAGATGGTTTTAAGTCATTAAAATAACATAAAAAATTATTATATTTAATATACTGATGCTATTATATTATAATTTTCTAATAATAATGGAAGGTTATGGAGGAAGAAATAAAATAAAAACACTCATTTAAGAACATCACATCTTCTTCGGGTAACCTCTTTAGTTTTGCACCAAAAATATTTCAAGGGTGTATTTATGGAGAGGATAAGGCTTATAAGATGTGCGAAGGTATTTTTAGAAGTTATTTTGGTATTTATTGGTTGATAAAAATTGTTTTGTGGTGTGAGTAAGAGAATAAAGAGGTTTCCTTTTCAAAATGAGATGAGAGACACACTTATAATAGTTTGAAATGAAAAAGGTTTAACCATGTTTGTTCAAGCAAAATGACTCAAAAATGAAGTATTATATACAATTAGTAATTATATGGTCTAAATAGGGATAGAAAATATTTTTTAGAAAATATTTTATGTCATTTAAACTCTTATCATATTATTTTAACCCTATGTAAACCCATTTTCTCCTTAACCACAAAAAATAGTTTTTATTATTTTTAATATTCATTTTGCTCAAATATTATGTTGAATGTTTTTTATAATATAAATAATTCTTACTCAAAATATGTAAACCATTTTTATGAATTCATTTCAAATTATTTTCATACATATTTTAAAAATTAACCCTGTCGACGTGATGATTTATCATCAAAACAAAATAGTTAGCATAGGTTGTCCAATATGCATAAACCTTAATACGGTAAAGTAATACTTTAATATAAAAAACCTTATCCAAAGTAAAACATAATCCTATACATAAATAATTAACCTTATAACCCATAAAAATTCATTATTTATAAATAATTTCAATAAATTTATGAATATAAACTTAACAATAATCCCGCATCAATTATTATGTAGATCTTGATTTCCTCATACCAAACATGTGAATATCTTCAACATGTATTCTCCTAAACCACAGTAATACCATGAATTACCATAAAACCATATTGAAAACATACATGATTCTTTATTCCTTATATAAAACACAAATTATTGGATATATTCATTAAATCCAAAAATGATTTAAACTCAATAGAAGGTAACATAAAACAATTTGTTATAAAATCATTAATAAGTTACAAGGTAGTCAATAATATCCAATTTACCTGTTCATATACAACATCTATTTTTCCTAATATTGTTACCTCATCATTGAAAACATATTAAAGGTTAAATTCCCTTAATCAAAATATCATTTTTCTGTTAAATCACTTTTCTAGTCCATCATTACCATTTAACATATTTTTTCAAATCCTTAACAAAAATATTATACTGAACAATTCTTATTTATTTCATGATTCATATAACATAATTATGGTATCCCAATACATAAAATCATTAATTATTCCTCCTCATCCTTAATCCATTAACTAGGATTAATTATCTTATTCCTTTGTACCTATTTTCTTTCATATTTCATTCATGTTCTCTTCATCATCAGTAATTTAAACATAACTCGTACCACCTTATTGATTCTCTTAATGAGATTTCACCTTAAGAAATTGATTTCAATAATTACCACACATTCCACATTTAAAACATTCAAAAATTGATGATATCATAAGGGGGAAAATATTTCCATCCATTTTTAAACTAAACTTTTTTATTATCCATGGAAAATTGATTACTCTATGCCCTTATTATCCACACATAAAACATTTTCTCATTCCATTAAGCCATTCCCTACAGTGATTCTTCCCACATTCTAAAAATATAACAAATTGAATATTATTTCTTCTAGTCTCTCAAATACCCAAAATATTAGTAAACTATATCCTTCTAAACATTGGAGAGTCTGAGAGTATGTTAAGGTTCACATTGTTAATTATGTTCTAAGATAAATAATTATGCATAATCATAATTTTCTTCAGTACAATCGTCATCCCATTTTGTTTCTCCTCAGAAAATTGTCCATCACATTCAATGCTAACCCATTCCCTTCTAGTTTCCACCATTGAACAAAACAAAAAATAATTATGTTATAAATGAAAATCATAATGGAGAAACATGTAATCTGGAAACATTACTTATATTTTTTCTAAATTATGGAACCTTATTTTAAATCTATAGCACCTTAGGATTCTCCTAGTAAATCTATGATCATCATCTATTTAAATCCCTCAAGATGGTTTGTGAAGAGTTTGAGAATTTCCAAAGAATATCCCTTAGGGGTGTCAATCTAGGTTTATAGAAAGGCTAGTTTTCATGCATTGTGTGATAATTGAATCTAGATCGATGTTCCTTTTTTGGATTTATTACCCCTATGTACCTCTGAACTAGAGCATCATCCACCTGTACTATCCAGAAATGGATGTAATTTATTTGAAACCACTTTCTCTACACTTTACCAATAGTCTGGTATATTTTACTATAATTTGAATCATCATTAAGAATATCCATGGAGACATTAAAAGATATATCCTACGAAATATCCCTAGGGATTTCACTAAATATTTCTTTAACAATCTAAAAATTCTAAAAGAATAACACTTTATTCGATATCATGTATGACACACAACACCCAGTGTAAAAAGGAATATTAAATCCTGATATATTATGATACATTTAATACTTTAAATAAATTCAATATATTCAATAGGTTTCAATTAAAACAATATTGAGTTATCTTGTGTTGCACACAATAATGAATTTCTTCAATATCTTTCATTACACATAAGTCTGAGTTTTACCAAATATTATTATTATTATTATTAAAAATACAAATTATCACCTAGATGTTAAAGAGGATGTTATTAATTGTATTAAATAACTTATGAAAATATTTTTTTACATAAATATTAAAAATTTTCATTGGATATAAATTAATTAAAAATGAAAATGAAACCAATTGAATATAAATGAACTGTTTTTATAAAAAACCTATAATTATATTCCAAGGGTGGTTTATCTTAATAAAATAAATTAATTGATATTATTAAAAAATATAAATTTAATTAATAAAATATATATTCAATATATTATTTGATAATCGTCCAATTGAAATAACAGTAATAAGATATAAAAAATACAATTTTAATTTTAAAAAGTTATATTGTTCTAAAGCCAATTTTTCCACCTTTAATGGAATAATTGTTTTAAAACTGAATTTTTAAACTTTTATAAATTTTATATGAAAAAATAGAGTTCATTTTGTAATGAAAATTTTCAAAGTTAGCTTAGGTTGAATTTTTTTATTTTTCATAGAAGTTTCATTTTTTGATGAAAATTGAAGAATACTAAATTTTAATTGGAAAATAGATATTCATCGAAATAATTAATAATGTTAATTAATATTTAAAATAGGATATAAATTTTAAATTGATAAATTATAAATCTATTAATCCTATTAATTCCTTTGAATCGATTTTATATCGATTTTAGATATAAAACATAGCAAACTTTGTAACATTTATACCTTAAAAAGTCGCTTGCTCATTCCATGTATAAGATTAATTTTAAATTAATTTCTACTTATTATATGGTTTTAGTTTGAAAAAATGGACTAAATATTTGAAATAAAAATAATAATACCTAAAATTTAAACAAATGTTTTTACCATAATGATTAATTAATGTAGTAAAAATTTATTACATTGATTAAGGTAAAAAGGAGTTCAATTAGTTGTTAAACATATAAGGTGTAAAAATAACCCTATACATGTCCAGAAACCATTTTATGGTCATATTTTAATATTACACCTACATGATCTAATTTTTTTTATTTAAGTCTTTTTATGTAAAAACATCAGTACATATAATTTTTTTCAAAAATACCAATTGTGTCCTTTAACCGACTTATAAAAGGTCACTACCTCTCTCTCTTCTTTATAGATCTAAAATCACTTCGGTTCAGCCAATACCTACACAATTCACTACCCAAATTCCCACCTCTCATATTATAAGTCTTATTTTGGTTGAAAAACAATTATTTTATGGTTTTAGAGAAAACCTAAGGAGGATACCTAAAGAAGAGGTAATGTTTTTCCAAAAATGTATTTATTTTATTTCCCTCTCCAACTCAATGATAAAATATTATACCATGATTATATAATAACATAAGTATCATAAAGATTCTGATATGTTGTTATGTTATAGTTATAACCTACAACTTCACACACTTCCATCAAATGAGAAGTTCCATAATTAATCATTTATATAATGGACTACCGCCTCACGAACTGGTGTCGTTCATTATTCTATTACCACCTTTTATGGTTGGGAATAATTATATATTTAAATTTTATATATGATATATTTTATATTTCAAATTTATTTATTCTTCTAAATTATTATATAACATATACCTTGTACATAATCATCCCAAATACCCTCTCCAAATTGTACACGACCTGATACACCACATACCTGAAAGGATTTCTCGATCCCCATGGGATGGAAATTGGCCTCCAAGCATCAAATAAGAACCATAGGGAATGATTTATCCCAACATGAAGCAGCAAAAAGACAAATACATATAATAGAGATAACAGTGGAAAATATAAATATATTCTATAATACAAAAAATGGGAAAAATAACAACTCAAGAGTTGACCAATCTAAAAGTACAAGTCCAGTAAAAAAAGGCTAAAAAAATAAGAAAAACAACTACTCCAAGTGATATCATGGTCAAACCTGCAAAATATCACCATCTTGTTAACTAAATCTAGATGAAATGAAATCTCTATGCCTCACTATGGAGCCTATCCTTTCCATGCATCCAAAGAGATACAAAGGAATGTGCACTGCCAATGAAGTGTGCGGGGTGTGATATAACATTCCCTATAAGATCATTCATAGGTGTTCCATAACAATTATTCATACAAAAAATTCTAGTATTCTCATTTTAAATAATACATTACATGGTTAGTAGTAATGATTTTTTTATCAAAATCATGGAAATTTTTTAATTTTTCCAAGAAATCCAAAACAAAGGAAGGTAAATTATTTTCCATTGACAAAGAACACATATCAAAAAACAATGAAGTAAAAGACCAAATAAGTGGTAAATCATGATAAGGAATTCAACACATCGGGATATAAAACTTCCCATATGACAATAAATGAACAGTGAACAACAAGTCCCTAGAACACATGCCTAAGGATTAGAGAAAAACCCCATGAGTAAACCTCTAAATAATGTTAATAATATGTTCCTAGAAAAACTGGCATAAAGATTAGAGGAAATACCCATGAGAAAACTCGTTATTGTTTTATGGATAATGGCCTAGAGTTAAACCTTCCACCTACATACCCAAGGCTTCCCATGTTATATATTTCACAAATAATTTTAATTCATTGAAAATACACCCTTTTCACTTTACCAAAAACGAGGGAAAACCACCTTTTATCACAAATCCATTCACACACAAAAAAACAATCATGAAAAAATTCATTTATAAATAAATTTATAAAATTAAGAGAAATATAGTTCATCTAACACAGGATAGAGAAGAAACCACCTACCTCAAGACTTGGGGTCACACACGCCCATGATGGATCCACCAGTAAGAGAATAAGTCAACTAAAATAGAGGCCCTAAAACCAACATACACATATTATAATTAATATGATTTAAAAAATGGTTGATGGAGAAGAGGAAGTGAAACCTACCTCAAGAATGCACACCGATTACACCACATCCAACAAAGGAAATGGCCCTAAGAATAATATCATAGAACAAAACTAAAATAGAAAAAAAAGGAATCATCACCATAGATTAACAAATATGATAAATAAACACAATGGTTCGATTATGATCAAAGAAATAAATAAGTAGAATGTCTTACTCACCTAGACAGATGACAACCAACCATAGTAGGGATCAAATTCTGAACAGTTTAATCTAGATTGAACATAGACTCCCAAAATTTCAAGATAAACATTCTAATTTGAGACCCAACAGATCTTCAATAGAATAAAAATAAAATTCATCTGAGAGGTGGCCTAAAATGTAACCCACTAAAAATTAAATGACATTTAACCCCTTTAAATGTTGTGTAATCCACAATGAACGAGTACATTGAAAAAATCCTCATCTTTTTAATTAAAACCAACATATTAGAATTATAATTCATATAACCATTAAAAATAATGCAACCCTATAACTTTGTGTATGGAATTCATGACATTTTTCTAGGGACCAAGAACATATCATGTAACCACTTTACACATCATGTAATTATCCAATATATAGAATAAAAATCAATAACCAATTAGGGAATCTTTTACAGTCATGGAGAACCCCATGAAGCCTTCAACATAATTGTACTGAGATTAAATTAATTAATACCATCATACGTCCCAAAAAATTAGGTAATTTCCCCTAAAAAATATCTCCATATTTAAGAGTCCCAATATGCACCTAATAAAAGAGTAAAACATGTTAAGAAAATGGGTTTACCTGAAATTGGGTAATGAGATCTCACAAACTCCACACCATAAGACTTTCTGTAATGACTTGCTAATTCTCATTGGACTGAGAGTACGAAGAGTCCTTAAATGGCCTAAATCAACTATAACACCCCAAGATTTCATAGTATGTTTTCTCTTTAAATTAATTTAATAGCTTATATTGCACACAACACCAACTTGGCTTACGTTATAGGCAAGATTGAGTTTTTTCAAAATAACACATTATTATTATAATTATTTAGATGATATAGTTATCTATAAATTAAAAAATGTGATATGAATAGTAAAAAATAAACTTTAAATGTTATTTATAGTGTTTGTAATGAATTGTATAAATTTTTTAAAAATAGTTATATATTTTGAAAAACTATTTTCTAAAAATAACTACTTTTTATGCCCTTTTGTGAACTATAATAAAATTAATTTTAGACACATATAATAATTGAATTGGGTAAAATAGAATTAATTTTTTAATTTAGAATATCAAAATTAGCTTAGGGTTATTTTTTGTTATTTTTCTGAAATTATTCAATTTTTGATGAATAGTGAAACACACTACATAGTACATAAAAACCAATTTTTCATTTAAATAATTATATTTAATTAAAATCTATCTTAAAGTAAAAAAAAGATACATAAAACATATATTATCCCAATTTAAATAATTTGAGTCTTTTTATAATATAAATAGATATAAAAATTTGTTGAACTTTTTTTAACATCTTTTTACCCACCTTCTAGGCACATTTACCCACCTTCTATGGACATTTGAAAATTCGCATAAAACATAATTTTATGGCTTCTATGAATTGAATTTCCAAAATCTAATAGACATGTTTTTCATCATTTAGTAAAATGTGGTTCAATAGGATGAAAATAATTTCTGTTGAATAGTATCTTTTGAATTATATTTTCCATGATTAAAATTTATTACGGTAATTAAAGGTAAAAATATTATTAAAATTACCCCCAACATGTGTCCTAACTCTATTGGATATGTGTATTTTGAAAAAAAATTAACTTTAAGTCAAATATAATATATTTTTTTATCCATTTGGATTAGATTATGATATTTATTATATATTATTGAATGAAGTGTTAAAAGTGTTAAAATCAAATTTTATTAACTAAAATATATTTAATATAGGGTTATACATAAGCTAATTTCGACTAAAAATATTCATCAGAAATATAAAAATATTTCCTACATCATGGTATTTTATTTATAATTTCTAGACATTAAATAATTAAATTTATATACGACATAATGATGATGTGATAATTACTTTATTAATGAAAGATTTTAATAATTGATATTATAAATATTCAAATAAATGTAAATTGAAACTTTTGATCCCATCCATGAATTTTATTGGTGAATATGACATGTTAGGGTTGATTCAATGTATTGTTTCCTATGTAATAAAGTTTTTATGACATTAACAAAAACCAATTACTAGATAATGTCAAAATTAACATAAATGAGTTTTAAAAAAAATCTATTTTATTAAAAGATATAATATCCTAAAAAACTAAGATTTTGAAAAAAGACTTATATAAGGTTATATATGTCATTAATTAACCACTTTATGTTCTCTTGTCATTCTATAGTATGTTTATTAACCATTTAATATAAAAATACAAGAAGACATGGTAAATGATAAACTATTTAACTTAGAGTTGGATCTAAAAGATAAGGTTAATATGGTAAACTAAACCTATTTAAAACCTATTTTTTGAGAATATTCCGACCCATACTTACCTTATATTCTAAATAAATCCATTTGGAGCTATTATGAAGTGAAAAGTATTTTATAATAAATTAATATTTCAAGCTCTTCCTAGAGTTCCCCTCACCTCTGTTATAAAAGGGTACTTCCCCATATCTTAAATTCACACCTCCAAAGCCATTTGGATCAGAAAAAAACTATTCAAATTCCCTCCCAACTACCCTCATATAAACTTAGGGGAATTACATTGATCATAAATCCAACCTAAATAGACCTTTTGTTTAAATGAAAAGGAAGCATCAGAAGAAGAGGTAATTATTTTACCACCTCTTTCAATGTTATTTTCGTATTCCACTCCCTACTTCTTTGTTGTTTCCTTACCAAAATAAAAACTCCAGTACCATCTACATACTGTGATGTTATTTAAAATATGGTACAACTATATTTTTTATTCTATCCATCATATGAATGACAAATTCATCATACATGCGTACCTACGGCTTACCGTCTCCACGTCGTTGTGTAGTTTGTTATTCAACATTTCATTATTTGTATGGGAATAATAATGATGTATAATTCATGTAAATAATAAATTTAAAATGTTAATTATTATGTATATATAATATACTATCCAATCAAATATTATTTTTCCATCAATAGAATTATATTGTCGCTCGTGCGTAAGTACGGCTTACAATCTCAATGACGTGATAAGATTTCATTCCCCATCGTAACCATTCAAGACAAATTTTCATTTGATGATAACAAAAATAATTTTTAATAACTTAATATCATTCCGGATATTAATCATATACATCATATAGGTAAAAAATGACTTACATATCAAAACATATAAAGGAAAATGAATCATTTAACACACAAAAAAATGATACTATTGAAATATTATTAACAAAGCAATATTAGAGGATCATATATAATATCATATTTATGTATGTGGTTATTTTTTAATTTAATAACAATGATTTAATTATTATACAGTATTTTAACATACCCTTGTCTATAGAAAAGTACAAGGTAAGGGTTAATTTTACAATCTTTTTATTAACTGAGGTTGTTTATACGTAAGTATCTACTAGTACGTCTTTTTCATCCACCTTCTTGTTTATTAAAAATGTATTTCAAAACATTTTTTCTATTTCCTAGACCATGGGTTAAATTAATTTACACCCTTGTTTGAATTTTTATATAATTTTTTGAAAGGAATGTTTCTGTCATTTTCTGAATAATGTACTTTATGAGCATTTCGAGAAATTAAGGAAAGAATGTTTTTTATCTTATATGGAGGATACAGCTATATTTCACCATTATAACAACCTAGAAGCTTACCTTAAAATATTATATGAATATTTTCAAACTAAATATTTCTTCTGTAATTATGTGACTTTTAAATGATTTCAATGTAGAAAGAGATATTTATCTCAAACAGTTTTTTGATTGATTTCAACTATGTAAACATCTATTGTTGGATTTTATGTTTAATTAATGTTGAATTATTATGATACAATATTCCATATTCTATTGATATTTGTATGATATGTTTGACCATAGATGTTCAATTTTTATTTCATTCACAGTTTATGGTTAAATTATTAACATTTTGTAAGTTTGTTTAATATGAATTTTTATTTTATGATTCAACCTTTTCATATGAGGAATGCATTAGACATATTAAGTGATGGTTGGGGACCGCTATAGCCCCTAGATGCATCGATAGGTTTCATGAGACAAACTAATGTCTTGGCACAAGGCCTTGAAAAAATTTATATTTAGGGTCTTGGCACGAGTCCTTGACATTGTGGTTAATATGTCTGGCAATATGAATTCCATCATAATGAGATTAGTTATTGAAGTTTCATGTTATTATTAGACTAATATAATATCCATGTGAATAATTAAATAGAATTATTTGATTTATCTTTTCTATATTATGCTGATGTTTATGTTTAAAAGGATTGTGTTTTAATTTAATACCTTTCAATAAAAGTATATGATAATTTATGATAGATTTAACTATATTGTGTATCCATACAAAGCATCTAAGCTCACCCCTTTATTATGTTTTATTTTCCCAGGATTCCAAGAAGTGTATTATGATTTATATGTATGTTTTAGATAAGATAATAGTGGAGTTATAAAAGGATTGTCTTTGCTGTATTTTATGTTAGAAATTTTAATATAAAGTTCATGTATGTAATATATTTTATAAGCATGCTAAACTATTCGGTACATTAGGACTTGATTCCTTGTAATCATGATAATGTATTAAAATAATGCACTAGAACTGGGCTAACTAGGGTTGGGGAGTTATAGTTTTTATTAGAGTAAGTTTAGTAATAACCTTGGAAAATAGATTTTGATAAACTCTGATTAGGAAACATTATCCTATGATAGACGTTGAGTATTAGTATAGAAGAACGTCCAAAAATTTTGTTAATGTAGATATTATATAGGTTTTCAAACAAATATATCCTTGTCCAACTACTACAAGTGTACATGGATTAGGAAAAAATGTACCTAGGAGTGACAACTCTGACAAAGAGTTTTGGGCTTGACCTGGGGTATCCTGGTACATGACAATGGGCCTTACTGCACACCTAGTTTTACACTCTCAGGGGATATGCATAGGATAATTCACATTTTATTTACAAACCATTATAAAGGAAATATGAGTAAATATGACAGAAAAGAAACCATTTTTATGATTATGAGGCTAGATTGTTTAAAAATTTCAATTAATGTTGATAATTTTTCAAGTTTTTGAATTCTACATTACGAAATGATCTAACTTAGTGTATTTCTTCATTTAAAAATGGTGCCCAGTTAAGGGAATGAGAACTCCAGCAATACGCATGATCCATAGAATAAGAAGTATCATATCTTTTATGGTCTTAAGCCAAAAATTTAGAAGTGAAATAGTCTCCCATGTATTCTCATCATATGAATAAATAGTATCATGTGTTAATAAGATAAGTAAAAAATTCTATAATTCCTATGACTTTGAAGGGAAGAAAGAGAAGAAGAGGATATCAATGAAAAAGATGGATAAAGGGGAGAAGGGAAACAAGGATTTTCCCACATGTGATAACTGTGGAAAGAATCACCTTGGTAAATGATTCAAGGGAATGAGAGTTTGTTATAAGTGTGGAAGAAAAAGGACATCAAGTAAGTGATTTTAAGGGTAATAAAAAGGTTTCAAATGTAAAATGATTCATTTTCAAGGATTTGGGACACTACGCTAATCAATGTCCAAATCATCAGTGTATACCCAAAATGATGTTATTTGATAATAATCATGTTATGATACTACAATAGATAAAGAGGAATGATTGGTGTTCATATGTTGTTATAAAAGAATTGTGTCATTTGAGTATTGTATTAATGAGGTAAAAATTATAATAATAATGGAGTATATATCGATTGTATTGAAATACTATTTCATTAAGGATTTAAGATTGTTTGGTACCAAGAAATGTTATTCAATATCATGTTAAAATTTTGGGAAAATATATGGTTGAGAGAAATATAAACCTTAAAATAGTCTTGATGCTATGGTAATTATTTTTGAATAAGAGATAATTGAGTTGGATAAAGTATATTGGATATTATTGACTACCTTGGAACTAATTAATGGTTTCTTTATTCGATCATTGTTGGAGATTACAACATTTTTGGATTTAAAGAGTATATCCATTATTCTATGTTTTATAGAAGGAATAAGAAATTACATACCTATTCAAATAACGTTTTATAGTAATTTTCATTGTTACCATGTTTAAATAAAATAAATGATGAAGGTATTGACAAGTTGTTATGTGATAACATAGATCTTTATTATGTTATGTTGACTTTCCTTATAAATTTTTGGACTGTGAGTTTGGACACAAGTTTTTTGGATAAGTCTAATGGTTGGAATGGATTAAGATGGAAATTGGATACTATTTTTTAAGGTTAAAAAAATTTTGAGATAATTTTTGGATTTTTATAAAAAAGACAAGCTGGATGTCGGGTGACAACCTGTCGCATCCAGCAAGGCCATGAGACTTGAAACTGCAACCGAAGGGTGAAAAGGGTGCATCACCTACCATTGGTCTATGTGATATCCTGGTTCGTATAATGTATTTTTTTAAATGTTCTGAAAAATGAATTATAAATTCATTTTTTTGAACCCTATACGATTATTATAAATAGAATATTTTTGAGTTCTGTTATCTTTTAGAGTGAAAGATGAGTTTGTGGTAGAAATTTGTTAATGTATTGGACTCTACTTGTTGAATATTCTTTTTTTATATTATATGAATATATTAATTATTAAACTTTAGGTAAGGGATATTAAAACCAAAAATGTATTATCCTAATACCTTATGTTATGTTTAACCGATGATATTTTAAATCATCATAGATTTATTTCTTTAATGCCCCCAATATTTTATTTATTGTTCACTTGATTGTAATTTATGACCTCAATCACTCCATCTAAATATGTATGTTTACCCTCCAATTATGTGTATATAATTTCCACCAACTTTCTCATATTCGTGATAAAAATTTGTTGGTGACTTTTTCATCTCCCTTTCCCTCCAATTAAGAATAAATCTTATTAACCCTATTTCTAATGTGCGGTTTCCACAAAGCTATTTTCTATTTTTAATATTTTATTTTCGAAGAATAATTTCAAATTGCGAGGATGAAATTTATTGAAGGAGGGGAGAATTTAACACCCCAGGATTTCATTGTTTGTTATCTCTTTAAAGTAATTTAATAGCTTATATTTCACGTAACACCGACTTAGCTTACATTATAGACAAGCTTTATTTTCTGCGAAACAACACATTAGTATTATGATTATTTAGATGATATATTTATTTATCAATTAAAAATTGTGATATGGATAATAAAAAATTAAATTTAAATGTTTTTTATAGGTTTTATAATGAAATGTATAAGTTTTGTTAAAATTGTTATATATTTGGAAAAATTATTTTCTTAAAATAACTACTTTTTATGGCCTTTTATGAACAATAATAAAATTATTTTTTGAGACTCCTAATAATATAATTTGGTAAAATAGACTTCATTTTTGAATTTAGAATATCAATATTATCTTAGGTTGAATTTTTAGTATTTTTCTAAAAACATTCAATTATTGATGAATAGTAAAAAATATTGCATAGTACATAAAAACTGACTTTTTCATTTAAATAATTATTTTTAATTAAAATAAATATTAAAGTAAAAATATATACATAACAGATATATTTACCCAATTTAAGTCATTTAATTTATTTTATAATAGAATTAGATATAAAAATCCATTTAACGTTTTTAACATATTTTACCCACCTTCTAGGCACATTTACCCACCTTCTAGGTACATTTGTAAATTTGCATAAAACAAAATTTTACCATTTCTGTGAATTGAATTTCAAAAATATGAAAGACACAGTTGTGATCAGAAAGTAAAATGTGGTTCAATATAATGAAAATAATTTTTTGGTGAATAGTAACTTTTGAATTTTACTTATCATGGTTAAAATAAAGAAGGTAATTAAAGTTAAAAATAATATTAAAATTACCCCAACACATGTCCTAACTCTATTTTGACTGAATTAAATTTATATTTATATTTTATTTTCTGAAATTCCACTTAAAAGAAGTGGTAACCACGTACGTAGGAGAGATCCAAGACCAAAAATAAGACTAAATTTTGAAATTCATAAGACATCACCGCTAATGTGGAGGTTTGAACCACAAGGTACCACATCAATCTGTCACATCTTCATTCATCCACCATCATCATAAGTAAAAAAAATTTTCATTGTCGTCATCCCTCCCTGACGGAGCCGCACGGTCAGTGATCACCCCAAAAGCTTACCATCACATAAAACCCAACTATCATCGCTCAACCTCATCGACAATCGACGTCAACATCCATCACCACAATAGACGAAATTATCAAAACCAAAAAACAATGTTTTAAAAAAGTGTTAAAGGATTTAAATTCAAATTTTATTAACTAACACATTTTTAATAGAGTTTTACATAAGATAAAATCAACTATAAATATTAATTATAATGATAAAAATATTTCATACACCGTCATAATTTATTTATAATTTTTAAAAATTAAATAATTACATTTAAATAAGAAAAAATGATGATGCAGTAATTACCTTATTTTTGAATGATTAAAACAATTAATATTATAAATATTAAAAAATGAAAACTGAAACTTTCGATGACATACCTGAATTTTCTAGGTGATTATTACCTCTTTGGGTTAATTAAATGTATTTTTTTCTATGTAGTTATGTTTTTATGACTTTAAAAAAATCAATTACTAAATAATGTCAAAATTCACATAAATGAGTTTTTTTTAAAATAATATTTTATTAAATGATATATTATCCCAAAAATATAAGATTAGTCCAAATTACATTGATAAGTTTAGATATGTCATTAATGAACCACTTTATGTTATCTTGGAATTTTATAGTATGTTTATTAACCATTTAATATAAAAATACAAGAAGACATGGTAAATGTTAAACTATTTAACTAAAACTTAAATCCATAAGATATTGTTAATATGATGACCTAAACTTGTCTAAAAAATATTGGATGATAATATATCTATCCATAACCACCATATCCTAGAAATAAATTCATTTGATGCTATTGGAAACCAAAAATGATTTTATAATAAATTAATTTTTTAAGCTCTTCCAAAAGTGCCCCTAACCACTCTTATAAAAAGGTACTTCCCCTTCTCTTAAATTCACACCTCCAAAGCCATTTTTCTCAGAAAACCCTTACTCAAATCTCCTCAAAAATATCCTCATTTCCATATAGAGGCCTTACTTTTATCCAAAATCCAAATTAATGAGTTATTTCTTCAAATCAAAAGGAAGCACCCGAAGAAGAGGTAATTAGGTCATCACCTCATTCAAAGTTAGTTTCTTCTTCCACTTACTCTCTCTTTGTTGTTTACATAAAAAAATAATAAATTCAGTAACTTATACATGTTGTGATGTTATTATAAAAATGGAACAACTATATTCATTATTCTATCCATCATATGAAAGTCAAAGTCACCATACGTGTGTACATACAGCTTACCGTCTCCACATCATGGTGTAGTTTGTTATTCAACACTTCATTATTTGGATGGGTATATAGTGATGTATAATTCATGTAAATAATAAATATAACATGTTAATGATATTTTATATATAATATACCATCCCATCACATATGATTTCACCTTCAATAGAATGATATTGTTGCTCGTGCGTACGTACGACTTACAGTCTCCACGACGCGATAAGATTTCATTCCCCACTGTAACCATTCGTGAATAAATTTCATTTGATGATTAAAAAATAATGTTTGAGAACATAATATAATAATGGATATGAATAAAATACATATTATCCCTAAAAAATATGACTTACATAACAAAATAAGGAAAATGAATCAGTTAACACCCAAAACAATGGCACTACTACAATATTATCAACAAAGCAATATTAGAGGATCATATATGATATCATATATATGTATTTTGTTCTTGTATTATTTAATAATAATGATTTCACTATTATACAGGAGGTTAATTTACCCTCTACAAAGGAAAATTACAAGGTAAGGGTTAATCTTACAATCATTTTATTATCTGATCTTGATTGTACGTAAGTATCTATTGGTACTTCTTTATCATCCATATATGTGTTTCTTAAAAATGAATTTCAAAACATTTTTTATAGTTCCAAGACCATGGGTTAAATTCATTTATACCCTTGTTTGAGTTTTTATAAAAACAAAATTGAGAGGAATCTTTCCACTGTTTTACGAACAATGTACTTTTTAACCTTTTTGACAAATTATGGAAAGAATGTTTTTTAACTTATATGGAAAATATAGCTATATTATTCCATTATAACACCTTCAATGATTCCCTTAAAATATTATATGAATATTTTCAAAATAAAGGTTTTATTTTATAATTATGTGGATTTTAAATGATTTCAATATAGAAAGAGATATTTCTCTCAAATAGTTTTTGGATTGATTTCATCTATTTCAACATCTATTGTTGGATTTTATGTTTAATTGAAGTCGATTTATTATGATACAATATTCCATATTGTATTGATAGTTTTATGATATGTTTGACTATGGATGTGCTATTTTAATGTCATTCAATATTTATGGTTAATGTATTATCATTTTTCATTTTAATTTAATATGAATTTTTATGTCATGTTTCACCCTTTTCATATGAGGAATGAATTACATGTAGTGAGTGACAGGCGAGGACCGCCATAGCCCCTCGATGTATCGGTATGTCTCATGATAAAAACTATTGTCTTGGCATAAGGCCTTGACAAATTTTATATTTAGGGTCTTAGCATGAGGCCTTGACATTGTGGTTAAGATGTCCGACATTATGCATTCCATCATTATGAGATTAGTTATTAAAGTTACATGTGATTATTCGACTAGTAGAATATCCATGTGAATAAGTAAATGGGATTATTTGATTTATCTTTGCCATATTATGATGAATTTTTTGTTTAAAAGGATTTTGTTGAAATTTTATCCATTTCCATAAAAGTTTATTATTATTTATAATACCTTACGCTATATTGTTTATCCTTACTGAGCATCTGAGATCACCTCTTTCTTATGTTTTATTTTCCCAGGATTCCAAGAAGTGTATTATGATTTATATGTAGGTTTAAGCTCTAAGGATAATGGATTTCTCAATATATTATATATGTTGTATTTTATCTTATAAATTTTAATGTTAATTTCCTGTATGTAATCTATTTTCCAACACTACTAAACTAATCGGTCCTACGGGACATGATTCCTTGTAATCATGAAAATGTATAAAAATAATACACTGGTTCTGGGATAATTGGGGTCGGAGCATTATAGAAACATTCCCAAGATGCCAAAGGATTACAATAAATTTCAAAGGGTTTCAAATAATAGGGGGGTTGATTTACCCATTATTAAATAGACAACTAAAAAACTATAGCCAAACTGCTCACTATATGATGCACGAATAAAAGAAAGAAAACTCAACTAAATTTTTCATATCAAACCACTTCTGATGTGTGAAACATTGGAAGAATCAATAAATATCAAATTAAATAGCATAAAAAACTATGGAATCCAATAAGACCAAAATAATCCAATCATTACATACCCCATGCTCAAGATTACCATTCAACCCGAGAATTACGAAGTGGTGCTAAAAACATGTGAAATGTTACCTTTTCCCCTATCGTGGAGGATAACATCTGAAAAAGAAAAAAAGTTCAAAAATAGGGGAGAGTATTAATATAAGTAGGTTTTCCCAAATGACTTCCCTGCTCAAGCCACTAGGATATAAGTGTTAGAAATATTTATATAAAAAATATTTATAAAAAACAATTTCTAAAAATGGTTTATAACTAAATATAAACAAATTCCCAAAACAATTTTTATCCAAAATCATACAAATAAAATTGAAACAAATTTTATAATAATTTATTATTCCATATAAAATAACTAAACAGTTCTTTAAACCCATTTATCAAAGTTCCTTTTATCATACCAAATCCATTCCACACATCCACACAATCAACCATGCATACTTCGTCATGACAGTTCCATACTCAAGAGAGGTTTCTCGTCGATCTACCAAGACATCAAAAGGTAATTATATAAAATATGCCATTAATAATTTGGCTTTGAGAAGAAGTTCATATTTCAACCAATCCCCATATTTTCAACATGAACTCACACACCAAGTATGCCCAAAGATCATGCCAAAACGACACTTTGAATAAAATCACATTTGTATTGAAAATCAATTTTTATTAAAACCATTACAATACAAAATCATTTAAATAAAATGCTTTTTTATTGAAACCCCCTTCCCAATAAAACCATTAAGAAGTTCCATCAATTCCACCACTTAAAATTTCCATTTTATATTCAAGAAACTAAAACCATTTTCACTACAATTTATGAAGATTTAACAAATCTACTAAAAATGATAAATCATTACTAAAGATATTTTTTACACGAATCAAACCAAGATTTCACAATATATATTATACAGTTTATTCAATTTTAAACTAATAAAATCAATTCTATCAAGAGGATATGAGAGTGAAGCCACCTACCTCAATGATTTTGACGAAACCTGACAACGGATGAAGAACGCTCAAGAAAACCAGATTGATTCTTCACAGAACTAACATTGATCTCTTCTACTAGAAAGATAAACGCAAATTTAAACTTATTTTTCATAAAAACTCATAGATATACCAATAAAATGTGTATATCAGATAAAACAAGAAGATATGAGATGTATATCTATGTAGATATAGGAAATCGATCAAGAACGATGAAGAACTATCACATATCCCAAGAATATGAAATCAAATCACCAAGGGAAGCCTTTAGATTGACTCCAAAATGCATATGAGAGGTTCTCCTATCTTCATGGAATTGAAATCCAAAGTTAGGGCCATTTAGTAGAAAAAACGAGCAGTTTAGAGGTAAAAACATGTGAGATCCTTTTTTTTAAGATCCCACATTAACAATGTTCATGGTTAGTTCATACGGTTAGATAAACCATTCACTAACTATGAATTAGATACTCTCTAGAAAGACCCTTTGACAGTATCTTAAAATGTTCTCCTTAACCATGTGCACATTGTGCTGAATATATCTATCTCAAACCTACTATTGTGCACGGTTTCTCCAAGGATTTCTGTACAGTTTGGATACACTGTTGTCAGCTCATTCGCCTCTCCATCATCCATAAAATCATATTCATTGTTTACCAAACTCTACCGAAATTCCACCATATAATTTATATCCATAAAAACACAATGAAATGGTTATGTACCAAAAACTGGGGGTACTGCACTTTCTATCCCTAGGAAGTCATGTAGAAGAATGAATTCTAGCAAAGAGGTGAGGCCATTTCTCCTTCATTGAAGATGCATGCTCAAAATTCTCATGAGAATATGATCCATTCCTATATAACACACTATCCAAAAAAAATATAATTTGTATGTAAGAATTTCATTTGAGAGTAAATGGTATCAAATGCTTATTCAATAGTGGAAACATCTGGCTCTAATTCAATCTCTTCCCAATTCAAAATGTGAGAGGGATTAAGATGATATTTTTTCTTTTTTGATATGTCAAAAACATCATGATTTATTATCACCTAAGTCATAAATTCAAAATTATAATTAACCTTCATAAGACAACTAATGATCTCAAATGTTCCCATATATCTCAGAGCTAACATAAACCTAATTTATAAGATGATTCCGACCCAAACAATGAGAAATTTTTAAGAAAACTCAGCCACCTATGGAAAATTCCAAAGGATGATGTGGTTGACCCATATAATACTTCTTCTAATTTTTCATTGTAACCAGACAATAATGTATATCGTGAATTATCATATATTTCTCGAGAAAAAAACTTGATCCCACCAAATAAGCTTATCTGAACTATACCCAACAAATAGGTGACTAACAAGGGTAACTATACAAATATTCAAAGAATCGATTCTAATTGAAGACTGATGAATATTTTTATAAGAAATCAAAACCAGTATTATATGGCTATCCCAAGATCCAAAAAATTCTAAGATATAGAAACAAATCATATCCCTTGTAATCTAAATAACACAAACCATCTGACTTTCTTTATATGGATGATAAGTTTTACTCAATCTGATCTGAGTCCCCATCACTTCTTGGAGGCCTCTCGAGAGAATAAAACATAAATTAGTATACGTATATGAAATAATGGTTGATGGAACCCCACATAACCTTACAACTTCCTCCACATATATCTTACCAAGATTTTTAAATTTACATGTTTCCCTGATTGAAATGAAATGAGCTGAATTTTTCAACTGAGCAATCACCTCCCAGATAATATTCTTCCTCCGAGTAGTCCATGAAAAGAAAACAACCAAGTCCATGGATACCTCATCCAATTTCTAAAATTCAATCATAAGAGGATAGATAAAAAAAGGTTTTAGATTATATTACTTTATATGTTGTCCGGTGGATAGATAACCATCAATGTCAGGATATATACCCAGTCACCAGAATCACCATATTATATCATAAAATATCTTTGAAGTTCCTAGATGAACATACCATGAAGGACTATGATAATTAGAAATTAATTATCATTGCATAGATGCTGGGATGACAAACAAATCCCCATAATTGAGAATTCTATCTGAAGAGAGAGACAAAATAGAAATAGTCTCCCCACAAAATAGGGTTTCTTTAATTCCTCTATACACATCATCCACATGTTGATTCTGTATAATTTACTCAAGGAGAGATGAATATAGCTGGGCACTAGTTAGAACCATACATGCAATATCTTCTTGAGCTTCCAAATACAACTGAGAAAAATTACCCATAAGGTTTTCCTATTATTTTGATTCCAAAATAGCTTGTGATGGTACATTCCTTCTAAGAGTGTTTGCAATGACATTCCCCTTCCCTGGGGTATATGCAATGTTAAAGTTGAATATCTAAAATTATACCACCCATTGCCTCTTCCTAATGTTCAAATATTTACAAGAAAAGATATATCTCAAACTCTTAGGATAAAAAACTAATTTGAACCTTTCCTCAAAAATATAATTCCACCAACACTTAAACACATTCATAACCATTGAAAGCACTAAATCATGAGAGGGGAAATTATTCTCATGTGGTTGAATATAATCAGAACTGTAATTCAACGCATGATCATCCTGCATGAGAACACAACCCAAAATAGTTCTTGAATCATCATAGAAAACCACATACCCCTTACTGGGATACGTTAAGATAAAAATATGAGATAATGTTAGAATTAGTTTTAGTTCTTCGAATGAAGACTGAAAATATCCATCCAACTTGAAATTAATCATTTATCTAGTAAGTGAAGTCAATGGTGATGAAAAATTTTATAAATCATTAATATACAACTGATAATATCTAGAAAGACCATTAAATCTATGAATTAGAAATAAATTTTCTGGCTGTTCCCAAGAAAAAATATCCTTTACATTCTCATGATAAACTGATAAGCCATCATTAGAAATCATGTGTCCCAAGAATTGTTTATCATGAATCCATAAGTTTCATTTCAAAATATTTCCATAAAAATAGTGACTCATTAGGATTTCAAAAAACAAACTTAGATGTTGTTCATGGTCATTCTTGGATCTTCAATAAACCAAAATGTCATATATAAACACTACCAAAAATGTGTTGAGATACTAATAGAATATTCAATTCAAAAAATCCATGAAATCTATTGGAGAATCCGTAAGACCAAACGACATCACATGATATTTTTAATGGCCATAAATTCTATTAAAATCATTCATTAGTATATCAAAATCTCGAAATATGATCTCATGGTAACCCATCTAAATATGAATCTTTAAAAGCCATTGTTCTCCCTTAACTGATCAAGCGTTCATCCAAATGAGGAAATGGTACTTGTTCTTTATTGTTACTTGGTACAACTTCCAATAGTCCTTAGAAAATCAGAGAAAAACATCTTCCTTTTTGGTAAATATCACTAGGGTTTCCCAAGGTGAAACACTAGGGAGAATAAAACCCCTTTTCACCAAATAGTCTAACTAATTCATAAGCTCTTACAGTTCTGCTGGTTGTATATGATAAGAAGTTATTGATATAAGTTATGTCCCCCAAACCAAGTTAGTAATAAAATCTAAGTATCTCTATGGCATAATCCCATGGAAATAATCTAAGAACACATATTGGAATTCCCTTACAATGGTGGGAAGGTCATTGAAAAAAGTGATGTGATCCGGATCAACTGTAATAGTATACAACAATCTTCTGAACTCTAGATGGGAAGGTCTTGCATAGAAAAACCTGGAATCCACCTCTCCCAAAAACATACATGATATCCCATTGGCCATGATAAACAGGACACGCTGATGATAAAAATCAACCTTAGTTCGATAAGAACCAATCCATTCCATCTGGATGATGAAGTCAAATAGATCCAAAGAGAGAACAATAAAATCACAGACTAGTTTTGTATCAGCTATAAATATTTCCCAAGAATGACACC
This sequence comes from Viscum album, assembly GCA_963277665.1. Classification (NCBI taxonomy): domain Eukaryota; kingdom Viridiplantae; phylum Streptophyta; class Magnoliopsida; order Santalales; family Viscaceae; genus Viscum; species Viscum album. Next base: position 285,282,188 of record OY728129.1, read on the forward strand.
AATACCCATCATATTTCGTAATTTTAAGAGGTTTTGGAAACTCCACATTTAAGGACATTAGTTCTATTGGAAAGGAAATTATATCAACAAAATATCCAGATATAAATGAGTGGGAATGACCAATATCAAACAATGAAATTGCTACTGAGGATGCAATAAAGATGGTACCCCACCCCATACTGTTGTTGGAAAAGTGTCTATGTCCACTAGGAAATCAAAACCTCCATGAAGTTGATTCACTACTGTAGAATATGGTGGGATCCCTATAGACATTGAAGCATCAGATTGTGTTATAGTATCTTTTGGATCTGAAAACCCTTAACCATATCGAGGAGTAGAAATTTCCTAAATGTAATGATATAGATGACTATGACAGCTACATATGTTACACATATTTTCTAATTAAGGACAAGAAGACTACATGTGTAGAACTTTCCACACTGATATCAAGTGAGAGGCACACATAGAACTGTAACCAAATGTTCTGAGGAGTCTTCTCACTAAGAACCACCTATTCCCCTCCTTTTATGATACATCAACTTTCCCTTTTACCTAATATAACATTGAAGCTGAGACTAGGGGTAAGAGAAGGGGTGGAATATCCAATATTACCTTTTATACTCATTTATATCATCATATCCCTATAAACTATCTCTTCATAGGTCGAAATCTTCTACATATATATATGCAATATAATATTCAGTCACAAACCCTAAAGGTACTTATAAGACGTTAATATGTCATTATTCAAAACCTATGGTGTAAACTAAACCATATCAGTAAACAAATTGGTGTATTTTGACACTGTATGCACTCATAACTATAAAGAGTGGAAGTCTACAGTCATTACCATCATTATTGAATTTGGAAAAAGCTATTGGAAAAAGTGAGTCTTGGAACCCTTCTTACCCAATCCCACATTCATACCTACCTATAGCATGGAATCCCACAAATTCATACTAGGAACCTAATGTCTGAGTGATTTACACCTCACCTTGATATTATTTTGTGTTTCTAAGAAGTAAAGAATCTGATCAATCTTGTACAGAACATCCTCCCCCTCTTGAGTTTCATTCTCACCTATAATGGGTAATGGATTATCACTTAATAACTCCCGTGATTGATCTCGGTCTCCTCATACTTCTACATTTACCTCAAAAACCATAGTCTGAACATGTGGCACACTTTGGTCTGTAGAATGAACTACCAAAATTATATCCTCAATAAGGTTATAATCAATCAGAGGATTACATTAATGAGCATCAGCTACACCCTCCTGATGAACTCACAGAACTCATCTCAAGGGCATACTCCTACAAACTGAAATCAAATAAATGATCAGACAATATAAAAATATCATTTCATACTAAATATCCATAAGAAAGAAACTGATATTAAAATCAGCAACTCAAAACTGAAGACACTTTTCCCAACATCCCATGGTAACTTGAGTCTCATCACGAAAAGAGCTGGACAGAGACATCCAACAATATACCTATCAAGTCTTGATAGTCTTATCTTCTATCTAACTATGTCCTAAGACAATGTATCTTGAGGAAAAGATACCTTTGATACAAAATCATAAAACATCAACCTGAATACCCTCTCAAACTGGAACCTGACACAATACTCTATATAATTGAAGGATGTTCTCAATACCCACAGGTTGCGAACTAGCACCCAAGTATCGAATATGAACCAGAGATACCAATTTCACCCGACCTGAAGAAAAAAAACATATATACAATAGATACCATGGTGGAAAATGTAAATATATACCACAACGTAAATAAAATAGAATAAATCAAATAACTCAAAAATATAACAATCTCTAAGTACAATTCCAACCAAAAAGGACTAAAAAAGAGGAAAACCAACTACTCCAAGTGATATAGTGGGAAAACATGCACCATCTCACCATCAAACTACCCAAACCCAGTTGGAAGAAAAATATTCCACCTCACTATGGTATCTTTCCTTTCCATACTTTTAAAGGCATATAAAGGTTGGTGTACCATCAAAGAAGTGTGCAGGGTATGATAAAACATGATCAATAGGATCCCACCAAGATTTACCATAACATGTCTCTATAAAAATATTTCGGGTATTCTCATTTTAAATAAAACATTTCATTATTAGTAGTAAAGTAGTTATATAAAAATCATGGAAAACATTTCCCTTTTTCAAAAAATTCTAAAATAAATTAAATTATATCATTTTTCAAATTCAAACCATATATTTAAAAACCCAAAGTAGTAAAAAGATAAATCATAGGTATATCCTTCCACAGAACTCAATATTTTAGGATATCACACTAATAGTACCAAAAAGACTAGTAAACAAAACATTTCCTAAAATACAGGCCAATGGAGCAGATAAACACACCAGGAATGAACCTCCCAATAATGTCAAGAACATGTTACTATAGAAATAGTCCTAGGGGAAAAGGAAATATCCATCAGAAAAACCCCAATGGTAATATGGATGATTTCCCTAAGATAAAGCTTCCACCTATATTCCTAAGGCTTTACATGTGCTTCTTTTCATAAATCATTTTAATTCATTGAAAATACCCCTTTATTCTAGTTACCAAAAACCAGGTAAACCCATTTTTTAAAAAAATCCATTTACAAACAACATAATCCAACCAAATTCATTTATAAAGAAATTTATAAAAATAGGAAAAATATAGTTCATCCAAAAAAAGCTAGAGATGGGACCACCTACCTCAAAACTCCAGGCCACACATACTCGTAAAGGACCCACCAGTAAGGGAACATAAAAATGATAATGTAGTCCTTAAAACCAATATACAAATCATAGAATTGATCCTATTAACAACAAGTGTTTTTAGAAAATAGTAAACAAGACATACCCCAAGAACGCTTTCATGTCACACCATAACCAAGGAAACAAGCCCCATAACTAGATCACACCACAAAACAAGAAGAGAAACCAAGAAATCATCACCACGGATTAACAGACCCATTAACATTATACAATGGTGCTAACGTGATCAAACAAACTAATAAGTATAAATTAGTACTCACTTGGAGAGATGAGAAACAACTATAATGGTGGTTAAACCCCAAAATGATCAATTCAGATTTAATGGATAATCAAAAAATCATCTTTGAATCTTTCTAGTTTGACATTAAATAGGACTATAGGATAATGAAAAGAAATTTCAGCCAACAGGAGCCCTAAAATAATACCCCAGATAGTTAGATGATGTGTAACTTCTTTGCACATCATATAATCTATGATGATCAAGTTTGCAAAAAAAATCAATACCTTTTTAATTAAAATCTACCTTTTTGAATTACACATCCTGTAACCATGACATGGCATGTAAACCCTTCACATTGTGTACATATTTCCGGAATTGTGTCTAGAAACGAAATACACATCTTTTAATAACCATACATGTCGTGTAATCACCCAACCTACATCATAAAAACTCTAGAACAAACTAGGAATTCTTCCTAAATTAGGAAAAACCCCAAGGATCCTTTAACACATTTATACCTAGATTCCATTAATTCATACTAATATACAATCCTGAATATTAGTTCATTTTCCCAAACAAATGCTCTCTACCCTTGGGAGTCACAATAACAACACAATTAAAGATGAAAAAATTAAATAGAACTTTATTACCTAAATTTTGGTAACAGGATGTTATATACCTTCATTATTTCTATTTTTGGGAAGACAGTAACTTTGTTTGTGTGTACGGCGTACTACTATCTCACGAAGCAATGTGATTTATTCATGAATTACATGGAATGTATTAAGGATGGTTTTAATAAAAAATGATATATTTATAACATAAATACAATATTGGAATGGTAATATAAACATATATCACATAAATTTATTACTTTTAGTATGAATAAATAATGTAAACAACGTTCATGTGTATGTACAAACTACCATCTCCATGAATAGTGTATTTCATTTCATACCACAATGTTTTATGGATTATTCTAAGTAAATATATATATAATATGATATTTTTATGATAGTTTACATTTTAGATATGATTAAATCATAATTTATGTAATAAGAAGAAAAAATAACAAGTCAAACCATACTGAAAAAACAAGGCAACCAACACCCAAAATAGTGAAAATAATGAAAGACTATTAACAAATGGGTGATAATATTTTATAAAATAGTTATAAATGATATCATAAATATTAATATGGTTTTGGAATAAGTTAATAACATGTTTAACGACACTATAAATAAGTCTTAAGCATTTACATCCAAAAGGAAAGCGTGACGTAATCGATTTTGTCTCAATTTAATTTCATTGAGGCATATTGTAATGTTATGCACCTAGTTTATTTTATATTCTTCATATAATACCACATTGAAATTAAATATCATTAATATTTCATTATTCATGATATTTTGAGTTTTAATTAGATTTATTTCATATAATTGTATTTAAATAAATAGTTACCATGTGGTGATGAAATTTCATAACTAAATTATTTTTCATTGGGTTATATTACCTCCCAATTGTCATTAATATTATATTATTATGTGTAAAATTAATTTGACTATCTATTTATATTTTTCACTTTTTATTTTTATTTAATTTGATACTTATAATCTATTTTTTGATTACATATCAGGTCAATGTTATGATTATATTAAGATTTTATTTCACAATCTTAATCTAATTGAGGTTGATTATTATTGATATTACATTAAATGAAATTATATGATAATTTTTAATAAAAAAAATCATTTTATTATTGATTAGTAATTAGTGATCATTTTCATGTTATATTTATATTTTTTCTCCCTTTAGTACAAAAAATGTTTTAAATTTTTTTATCAAAATCCTACTTGATTTGTATCTTTTCTCAAAAATATTTTTTATTTTAAAACATGGATTTTTTAATATGTTTTCAAATATGTTCTTAACCTTTTAAAATTGATTTATATGAAATTTAAACTCATTTTCATTGTAAAAAAAATATCAAAATAATATTTTGTGTTTTTGAACAAAAATCCCATTGGGGTTTTATTGAAAATGTAAAAAATATGTGTTTTTTAACATGCACGACATGAACATTATTTACAAAAATAAAAATCTCTAAATAATTTCAAGATTCCATAACATGTTTTCAAATTTTTTCTCAAAGAATATTTTTTAAAATATACTTTCAAATAAAAGGATTTACAAGAAAAAATTAAAATTAAAATTATATTTTTGTTAAGAATTTATTGAAAATATATTTGTGTGGTATTTATTTTTATCAATGATAAAACCCTATATTCTTACTCCAATGGGTTTATATTAAATTTTTATCATTCTTATTCTTCTTTTGTATGGTTTATGATCATTTTATATATATAAAGTATTAACATTCCCTTCCTTGATTTATTTTTGTAGTCAATAACCTTCCTTTGAAAGGATCACATTTATGTGGTCATTAGACATTTGATCTCCCCTTAATATACATATTATTTATCAAGGATATGATTATTTACTAAATATTATACAATTATTACATATGGTATCTACTTTGAATTTTTTTTTATTATCCTGGAAAATATTGATAAATATGTAACATTTAATAAATTCAATTACATTTTTATATGGCATATTGTTTACAAATGAAATCAATTATTCAATACATGATGAATGTTTTGAATTGGTATACCATAGGTTGGGGACCCTATAATGTTAACCCCTTGATGCATCTGTAGTTTCCTATGATAAAATTAGTTGGAGAAGGCCTACATGTTTCTAAACATTATGTTTTGAACTGTCTTAGGGATAGATCATGAAATTAGAGAGAGAGAGTTAGCCAAATCGAATCGGTTTATTCCTAGTATGTTTTAAACCATCTTGAGGATAGATCTTGATGGTAAAGGTATAATGTTACTAAGAAACATGACATTTTATAATTAATCATTTTCTTTATTCATTATTTTAGTTTTAATTATTCACAAGAATGTCACTATAACAAAGTCAATAAATGTATTTCATTCTCATTTCATTTATTTAATGGCATGAGGTTTTAGTTATTTACCTTTTAATATTGATTATGTGTTTTATATTAATGTGGTAATGTTATTTAAATGGAATTTGTGTTCTATTATTTACCCTAATATATTGATTATTCTTATTGATTCATGATAGCTTATGTTGTAATTAACCCTAACTAAGAATTTGTGTTCACAATTATTTTGTTTCCTATGCCCCAAATTCCATGAATGTTATTATTAATGATATGTAGAGATACACAAGATGGAATTAATTTATTATCAAAAATGTTTTTGTAATTTTTGTATTGAAATTTCATTTAATAAACATGTATGTATCTAGTTTACCAAGAATATTAAATTATTTAGACCATTAATATGAACTTCCATGTATCATATATCAATGGAACAGTAGTATGTCACTAGCTTTGGGATACTAGGGTTGGGGTCGCTATAGTTGTAGTAAAATGAATCATAGTTGAAACTTTAGAAACAATATTTAGGAAACCCAAGATTAGGGAACACAACCCTATAATAGAATTTGAGGACAATTTCAAAAAAACATCATAAAGTTTTGGTTAGATAGATATTATGCGATTTTTTTCTAGAAATATTTCCATTTATAGATACTACAAGTGGATTTGGTTTTAACATAGATATACCTAGGAGTAATTAATCTTAAAATGGACCATTAATCTTGACTTGAGCATAACGGGGTACATAGAAACATGCCTTATTATACACTTGGTTTGAAACTCCTTGAGGATATGCTTAAGATAACTCATATTTTCATTATAAATAGTTATGAAGGATTTTAATAGATAATGATAATTAATTGCCGATATTAAACATAGACCAGGTAACGGACTATGTTGATATAGAATGGATGAATTACTTATATATTGTGATTCAAGAAATAAATTGATAAAGTATTTTACCAATAGTTTTTTGGTTATAAGAATAATAAATCATCTATGTATTCTATTACAATTTTATAAGCAATTGTGTATTCATTAACATGAGATTTAATGATACCGTTATGGTTTATTTTGTTAATGATTTAAAATAAGGTCAATGACTTAAATACTCTTTTAGGTATTATGTAATGAGACAATACCATGATTGAGGAAATTTTAGAGAAATTTATGGAAAGTATATGTTTTAGTGTAAAAATTATATGAGGAATAATTTATTTACATTTTATAGACATAAGTTTAAAGGTATTTATAATTTTTAGGGTTAATATAATAATTAGTTACATTTTAATGATATTCAAATAATTTTATTATACATCGTGTAAAAAAATAAGTTGAATTGAAAACCATCGTAAAAAAATTTATTTAACGATTAACTTTATTTCATGAATACCCTTCATATATTTATAAATTTTATAAGAATTATGTTAATATTGTTTTTAAAATGGAAAACTTGAATTCATGGTGATGATTAGCTGCATCTATAATGGTGAAAAGGCTTCCACGCATGAATAGAGGACGATAAGGGTTTTACACCCATAATTTTCCTACACAATGTCATAGTAAATATGTCATTTTTTAGGTAAATTGTTTTTCAAAATAAATATTAATAATTCAATATTATTATTATTTTTTAGGTTTTGAGATTAATGTAACATATTGGTTTTGGAAAATATTTAGAGACAGATATAAGTACTTGTCACTTTTAAAGAATCTTGTTATTTGTTAAATGTATATTTGTCTGCTTCTGGAATAAAAGTTGATTTTTGGGATATTAATTACATAGATTAAGAAATTAATTGGTAATTTATCAAAGAGAAACAAACTTTTTAAATTATTATTATGAAAATTTAACATATAAAGTATGTATATTTCCTTAAATTCATATATAATAAAATAATTTCATAACATTAAAAAAAGGATCCGGAAATAAAAATTTATTATATAACCATCATTTCTAATGAAATCAATGACCATTTCACACCTATTATATATATTTATTTGAGGCCCTTGGAATTATATTCTTCATTCACTTTTTGTGATCAATCACTTCAATAAATCCTTATAAATATTTAATCATTTCCTCTATGTCTATATCTTCACTTGCAAGAAACGTTCTCCTATTTGGATCCTCAGTTATGAGTTCTTTCATATGACCTTGGTACTTCACATTCTCTCTTCTTAAGAGGTTTTTTTACCAACCCTTATTACACTGTGGGTTTCTCAACAATGTTATTTCAAAATTTCATACCCTTTAATAGTGAGATAAAAATTAAATTATTAGGTTGTAATTTATTTATGGTGGGTAGAATGTAACACCCTAGAAATTATAAGAGAATAACATATTATTCGATAAGATATATGACACAAAACATAAAGAATAGAAAGGAATATAAATTCCTGATACATTATGATATATTTTGTATTTTAAATAAATTAAATCTATTCTATATCTTGCAATTAATTCAATACCATGTTAGGTATCATTTCACACAACAACTACTTTCTTTGATAGCTTGCGTAATACGCATGCCCATGTTTTATCGAATACTAATTTTAATATTACTTGAAATGAAAATTATCTCCTATATTTTAAATTTCATTTTATGAATATTATTAATGAGATTATGATTGTGAATATATAGAATAAATTATTTGGTTATAAGTTAATTATAAATTGAAAAACCCAAATGATTATAAAAATAATGTTTTTATAAAAAACTATTATTATGAGCCAAAGGTATTTTATCTTCATAAATCTATTTAATTAAAATTATTGAATTATATTAATGAAATTTATATATTATATATTAAATAATATGTTTTTTCATGCATCCAATAGATATTATTTTCATAAGAGATGAACAAAACAAATTTTATGCATAAAAACTATATTTTTATAGGGGAATATTTGATGCCCTTTAATGGTGAACTTATTTTAAAACTAAATTTTGAATCCTTTGTAAATATTTATTGAAAAAAAATTACATTTATAAAATATGAGTGTCAACATTATCATAGGGTGTATTTTCTTTATTTTTTTTGAGAAGATACATTTTTTAATGAGCCTTGAAAAATGAATACTTTTAATTGAAAGCTAAAATTTCATCTAAATATTTATTAAGGATAATTATATTTTAAATTGGTTTTAAAGTAATAGTTGACAAAATATACATATATTAATATATTTTAGGTCATTTTAATGATTTTTATTTTTAATTTGGATATAAAAACATTGCAAAATTTTTAACATTTTCACTATAAAAACCCCACTTTCTCATCCAATATGTGGGATTAATTTTAAAATGATTTCTACAATTTATATGATTTAAATATTTAAAAAAGGATTATATATTAGAAATCCAAAAAAAACTATAATGTTTATAAATTTCATATAATTTTTCTCCATAATGTTTTGTGAATGAATTTAAAATTAATTACAGTGATTAAGGAAAAATGTGTTTCCTTAGTGGTTAAACAAAGAGTATAATGTATAAAAATGACCCTACACTTGTCCAACACCAACTTTATGGCCATATTTTGACCATTACACATATATTATTTAATGTTTTGTGTTATGGAATCCTTTATTTATGTAAACACATGGTTACACCTAACTTATTTTAGAAAATACCATGTGTGTCCTCGAACCTACTTATAAAAGCCCATCACATCTCCCCCTTCATGTCACTTCTCAAACCACGTTGGTTCAACCATGACCTGCCCAAATAACTCCCAAAATTTCTTAAACTCATCTCAGAAGTCTTATTTTTGGCATAAATAGTATCTTTGAAGATATTAGTGTAAACCCAAGGAGGTTACACTAAGAAGAGGTAATGTTTTTCTAAAAAAAAATTATTTTATTTCCTTCTCAAAATCTATTATTTTCATTTATAACAAAATTATATAATAACCTCAAAATAATAAAAATAATAACATTTTTTTAGGTTAAGGGTATTACATATAAATTTAAACACTTCTATGAAAAGGGATGTGCAATCATCGTTCGTGTGTACGGCGGATTACAGTATTGAGTACTGATGTCGTTCATTCTTCCATTATAATCTTTCATGGTTCAGAATAATAATGGATTTATATTTTATATAAGATACTTATTATATTTATAATTTATTTATTATTATTTAATTATTATATAACACATTCATTTATTCTTTCCGTTTTGTGGGAATCTGGTAACATTCTTTGTGTGTACGGCGGACTACCGCCTCACAAAGCAATGTGATTCATTCAAGATTTACATGGAATGTATTAATGTTGGTTTTAATAAATATATGTGATATATATATAATAAATATTTCCCTTTAATGATAATATAAATATATATAACTTTCATTTATTTCTTTCAATATGGAAATAAAATGTAAACATCATTCTAATGTACGTACGACCTACTGTTTCTAGGAATAGTGTATTTCATTTCCTACCACCAAATTATATTGATTACTATGAATACATATATAATGAATATATAATATATTCATATCATGGATTAATTTTTTTATATGATTAAATCATGATCGATATATCAGAATTAAAAAATAAGTATTCAAAACATAATAAAATAAAACAAGGCAATTAACACACAAAACACTGAAATAATGATAGATTATTAACAATTGAGTCATAATATTTTGTAAAGGAATAATAAATGATGTAATAAATAATAATTTGGTTATTTAATAAGTTAATTACATGTTTAAACCCAGTATACAGTATTATAAATTGTATACAACCAAAGGAAAACATGAGGTAAGGGATTTCACATCAATTTCATTTTATTGAGTCACATAATAATGTTATGCACCTAATTTCTTTTTTATAGTGAATAAAATTACAATTTTACATTTAATATCATTAATAGTTTATTATTAATACTATATTAAATTTAATTTTGAATTATTTTATCTATGGGTATTTTAACTTAATGTTACCAAGTGGTAAATAATTTTCATAACTCAATTCCTTTTTATTGGGTTATATTACATCCTAATTATTGTTAATATTATAGGATTATGTGTAAAATTATGTTGAAAATATATTTTAGTATTTATATTTTTTTATGTTTATTTAAAGAATTTACACATTGTTAAAACATTGAATAACTCTCAATTCAAAGTTTTGATCATTTTAAGGGCTTAATTCAGAATATTATTCTAATCGAGATTGTTTATTATGGAAAGAAATTAAAGAATATTATATAATATTTATTTAATAAAAGATCTAATTTTCTCATCACTAGTGATTCATGATCATTTTTATTTAATATTTCGATTTTACACTCTTTAGTACATAAAATGTTTTAGAAAAGTCATTTATGAGAATCTAAACATTCTCTTCTTAGAAGTAAATATCTATTCTTTTAAAACCATTTTGCCTAAAAAAGTTTTTAAAATGTATTTTATCCTTTTTTAAATGTGTTCATGGATTTTTCTTCATTTTTTAGTCTTTAAAAAATGTTTTCAAAACCATATTATTTCAATTTCAAAACAAATTGAATTTAGATTTTAATGAAAATGTATAAAGAACCATTATTTTTGTACATGTGAGAATGTATAGTATTTCCCACTATCATGAATTCTCAATGATTTCCAGCTTCAATTACGTTTTTCCAATGTTGTTTTTAATTTTTTTTAAAGTTATTTTCAATGAAAATAATTTTCAATAAAAATTCAATATGAAATAGATTTCTTACTCAAGAATAATTTTTAAAGTATTTTTTCTAGTATTTATATTCATCAATGAAAGAACCCTATTATTCTTTCTCTAATGGGTATATGTTATATTCATATCATTCTTATGCTTCACATGGATGTTTTAAGAACATTTTTACTATGTATTGTATTGATATTCACTTCCTTGATCCATTTTTATAGTTAATAACCTTCTATTGAAATGTTCACTTTGATGTGATCATTAGTTATTAAAATTCCTATAAATATACACATTATTTATCATGGATATGAATATTTATTAAACCATAAATAATATTTACATATGGTGTTCACAATGAATGTTATTTGATTATCGGTGGAAATATTGATAAATTTTTATCACTTACTCAAAACAGATACATTTTTATAAAGAACATTGTTTATTAATGATTTATACTTGTATTACATGAGTTATGGACCATTTAATTAAACCCCTTGATTCATTGGTATTCTCATGAGATTAAAACAGTTGGACAACTACTATGTGTTTGAAACCAGTACGTTTTAAAATCTATTAAGGATATGTCTTTACATTTCAGATAGGGCTATCCAAATCGAATTGTTTTTTACCCTTAATTTTTTAAACCATATTGAGAATATATATTAGGGGTAAAGGTATCATGTGCCTAGAAAACATGTCATATGATAATTAATAATTTCCTTAATTTTGTATTTCAATTATTATTAACCATGTGAGTTTCAAAATGAAATAATATATAGATTCAATTCCTTCTTAGTTAATTGATTAAAAGATATGTTTTTTTGGTTATTTTCCTTTATCTATTTATTATGACTTATCTATTCATATAGTTAAGTTATTTAAATGTAACATGTGATTAATTATATACCCTTCAATATTGATTATTCTAATTGAATCATGATAGCTTCTTCTATAGTTAACAATTACATAGAATTTTATCTCAACATTATTTTATTTCGTTTCTCATAGATTCCATGATGTTTTTTTTATGATTAATACGTATAGAAACACAAGATGTAAAAAATTTATTCATTATAAAATATATATGTAGTAACTTGTGTATTGAAATTTAATTTATAACTCATGTATATTTATGGTTTACTAATACTACTAAACTATTATTTACTACAGTATGTGATTCCATATATAGTTTTCCAATTTAATATATAGTATATCACCATCTCTGGGATTCTGGGGTTGAGGTCATGGAATTTTTTCATTTAAGTTTCAAAATGGTTAATTAAACTCAGTCCTCTGATAGAAAATATAATGATCAGGTATTTTAATTAATTGATATTACAAAGTTTTAGATAAATATTCAAAAATTTAACTAAACACACTCCGGAGGAAAATAATAGTTTAGTTTATTTGGAATATATGAACACAATTTACTTAATTCACAGAAGATCTTCAATATCTCACATAAGGATCTTCCACTTTAGTATACTACACAAACATATCCTACATAAACTTTTATTCACAACCAATGTAAGGGAAACATAATAAAGGGTGAGATCAGATGCTCAATATGGTTAAAAAGGAGATAAATAATTATAACCTGAGTATAAGGGTATAAGAACATGATCATAACACTTAAAACCCATAATATATATATCAAAGATAAAAATATTTAGTCATGGATTAAATATTTTAAGTTCATAAGACATGAATCTTAAGAAAATCAATAAACATGATCCATTAGAGCATAAAAATCAAATAAGACATATATATGTGTTATACATATAAATATAGAAAATAATATGTCATGGATACCCAAAATTAAATTCATAACATGTTAAACTTTTGATTACCACCTGTGTAGCTACTACGAGCTTCGGATTATCTCTCGTGTACACTTTTTTGGGGTTTGTGATAACCTCACATGTACCCCTTGAGATCATATAACATTAATCCTTACCCAATTCATTAGAGTAGATATATGTCCTGTAGAAACCATAGATTTTCATACATGGAGATTATAGATTATTAGATGAATATTCCTTATATACACAAACACACGCCTAAAGAGCATAATAATGTAGTGCCTTTAAAAATATGGAACACAGTATTCTTAATTCATGAATTATCTTAAATGCATCTCATAAATATATTCCTCTTGAGTACTCTTCACACACATAAATTACTTAAAAAATTTCTTCATAACTTGTATAAAAGATACATAAGAAATGGTGATCTCAAATTCTCAGTAAGTGTAAAAAATAAGGATACATAACCATAACATGAACAAAAGGGTATGAGAACATGATAATAACATTTGAAAACCATACCCTATATATCAAACATATTAATCTTGAGTTGTGTAATAAATATTGGTAGTTAATAAGAAAATAATCAAAAGAAAATAAAAGGACATGAATCATGATAGCATATCATTGGCATAAAACATGGATTTTGGTAATAGATATAAGTATAATTTTTTTCATTAATTATCAAGGAGAGCTACCAGGGATATCATAGTGGATTGTGTTCACTCCCCAAACCATCATAGGAGTCATGTTTCACCCCCTAAACCATAGTTTTAGAAAATTTCCCTCACTAAACTGAGTTCACTCCCTATTCCAGTCATGTTTATCCCATAAGATATAACTATTTACCCAATTCATTGAAGGGAGATATAGGTCCTACTTATCTCATAATGAAAAAAATATTTATGGGTGAAACAACATTGTAAAAACATTTATCATATCATAACCCATGAAATAAAATTGGTTTCATAAATATTTCATCATATCATATCCTATAAAAATGTGGCAGGTTTTATAATCATTTCATCATTGCAGAATTCAAGAAAATAGTTTTTTTTATAATAATTTCATCATTGTATAACCCATAGAGAAGAACAGGTCTAATAAAAATCATTCCATTATAAATATAATCCATTAAAATAAATAATATAAATGTTATCCAAGGATCATATCTCCAATATGTCATAGTTTACATCAAAAAATTTCATATAAGATTGAAAATTATTTTGAAATATCCTTCAAAACATTTATTAAAAAAAATATATTTTACTCTTTAAAAAAAAATTAAAACGTAATAAATTTTGAAATTATGTTTCATTAAAATCATTTTAAACATTTCATGAGGATAATATCCTTTATTCTTGGAAAAAAATTCTTAAAACCAAAAAAATTTTCGAAATAATTTTCATTTTGAAATAATTGATTTGACATCAACAAATTTTCGAAATATTATGTAGCAAATTTTCATTAAAAATAACTTTGAAATATTTTTTCCGATTCTTTATATCATTGAGTAGTCATGATATTTTGAAAAACTATTCATTATTTTCATGTTAAAAATAATGATTCTTTTTTTAAATTTTTGGTAAAAGACAAACGAGCATTGTTTGGAAAATAACATGAAGATTAATTTCAAAACAAATTTTGTAAAAAAAATATCAACCATGGGTAAAAACATCGTTAATAAATAATTTTAATATTGTTATGAAAAAAAAATTTAAAAATTCGATACTTTTTTTGGAATAAAAATTTTGTTTGACCGAAAAGATAAATAAATATGATTTTTCTTAAAAACATTACTTTGAAATCTCTAGTACAAAAGAAGAGGTAAATAAATGAAAATATGTATTTTAATGAAATAAAAAGAGAATAAAAATATTAAATAGTTTTTTGAGATATATTTCATAAAATTTCATTATTTGAAACATAATCGTAAACAATATTGATAAACGATAAGACTGTAGAGTAAAACTTGTATCACATTGGTAACATTTGAATCATAATCCATATAAAAGAATTAAATTAAATGATACATATAATATCATGATGATATTGATATTAAAGAAATAAAATGTAAATGGATAACTATATACACCTCATAGAATAATATTGATGCATAATGTAACATATATCTCAGAGAAGGAAAATTGAGGCAAAACCCCTTAACACTTTGATAACATTTGAACCGTAAATACCATTAAATATAGATCCTAAAATAGGTATTTAAATAAAAACCCATTATAATAATCCTAAAATACATTCATGGGTATTATATAAACTATGTAACAAAAATAAGTTGTGAATGTGGCATAAATATCATAGAAATAAAAGTGAGATGAGAAAACCCTTTCTACAAGTCTTGAATTTCTTCATACACATTAAAACCTGCTGTATAATAAAAAAAAGTTTATTATAAACATTTTAAAAATGCATAAATTTATATATCATACCATTTATAATTTATTTATGTCATTTTATCACGCATTTATTAACAATTCCATATTGAAGTCATTTTTCAAGTAATAACCACTTTGTTTTTCATATATGTATTGACTTGTTATTTTTAGTAATCGAACATTGATAATGAATCCATAACCTATATAATGATAATCCTAACATAGTTATCATATTGATACATCAATTATAATTTTAATACCAATCATTAATGATGATTTTCAAAAATGAAGTATGTTACAATTATGGAGA
This sequence comes from Viscum album, assembly GCA_963277665.1. Taxonomy (NCBI): domain Eukaryota; kingdom Viridiplantae; phylum Streptophyta; class Magnoliopsida; order Santalales; family Viscaceae; genus Viscum; species Viscum album. Next base: position 285,298,356 of record OY728129.1, read on the forward strand.
TTATAGGTCGTACGTACACATGAGTAACATTCCCATTTTTCAATGATCATTATAGAAAGGAGGTAATTAATATATTATATTTAAATAATTATAATAATATCACAAATACGATATTATTTCTTTAAATATACTTATACATATAAACCATGTGGTATAGTCATGAAAAGAGGGTCACATCACTTTGTGAAGGTGGTAGTCCACACATATAAGAAATCCTTTATTATATTTCTATGAGTGAAAAGGTATGAACTAAGATGATATATTACCATTTAATAATTATAAATATTTCATGAATATAATAATATTTTTATGTATATAACATAAATTTGTCCTTATTATATTTCATGTAAAGCGTTAGTGAAAAATGATTCACATCACTTCGTGGGGTGGTAGTCCGTCGTACACACAAGTGACATTATCATATCCCTTTCAGAATGGAATGTAAAAAAGTTATATATGATACAATTATTCCAAAAGTATAATTTTGTCATAAATATCATAGATATACTATATATCAATCAGCATACCAAACCTTAAGAGGTTATAATGAAAGAACGAATGACATTGGTTTGCGAGGTAGAAGTTTTCCATACACAGGAACGATGATTTTATAACCTATTTTATGGAACTGATGATGGTTTTAAGAAATAAAATTAACATAAAAAATTCTATTTTTATTTAATATATTGATTTTGTTATATCAGAATGGTATAATAAAAATGTAAGTATGTTAATGATGAAATAAAACAAAAACTCTTTTGATTAACATTGCCTCTTCTTCGGGTATCCTCCATAGGTTTTAACCAAAATACATTATAACACCCTATAATTTCATAGTACATTATCTCTTTAATGTAATTCAATAAATTTTACCACATGCAACACCGAGTTTGAGTGCACAACGACTTACCAAACTATCCATTGAAAAAAGCGGGTATAAATAGTATGAAATTTATTTTGAAATTTTATATACTCTATATAATTTAAACATCCATATTATGACATAATATAAGAACAAAATCAATTTTTCAGATAAAAGAAGTATTTTTTCAAAAAATAATATTTTACCACCTTTTAATGGAGAACCCTTTTTAAATAAAATATTTGACACTTTTATATATTCATTTTGACAAACAAAACTTCTTCTTTATAAGTAGGGCATAAAATTTTATTTTGGATAAATTTTTGGTTTTTTCTGATAACTTTCATATTTTGATGAATAGTGAAAAATACTATATTTTAATTGAAAGAATATTTTTTTAATAGAAATAATTAAAAATTTTAAATTATGAATTTTAATGGTTTTAAAGTATAATTACATTATATTTCTAACATTTAATCTAATTTTGGTCATTGGAAGTAACTTAACATTTTAATTAAACATAAACACATGTTAATCTTTAGGTAGTTTTTACTACATAAAAACCCACTTTTTGGTTTTGACAACAGGAGTTGATTTTAAATTAATTCATGAAACTTATATGTTTTTAATTTGGTAAAATAGACATAATTTTTTAATTTTGAATATCAAAATTATCCTTCAGTGGATTTTTGGTATTTTTCTGAAAACATTCAATTTTTGAGGAATACTGAAAAACACAACATTGTAGATAAAAACAAAATTTTTCACATAAATACTTGTTTTTAATTAAAAATTTATATTAAATTCAAAATATATACATAATATATATATTATTCCATTGTAATTCATTGGTTTTATTTTATAATAAGATTAAACATATAAAATATTATTGGTCTTTTTTAACGTCTTTTACCAACCTTCTAAACACATTTGAAAATTTGCATAAAACATAATTTTTCCACTTCAGTGAATTGAATTTCAAAAATCGGAGACACATGGTTGACATCATTAAGTAAAATTTGGTTCAATAGGTTGAAAATAATTTTTGGTGAATAGTATCTTTTGAATTTTATTTACCACGGTTAAAAATAAATTGGGTAATTAAAAGTAAAAATGATATTATAATTACCATAAAACATGTCCTAATTCTATTGGATAAGTTTTTTTCAACCAAAATCTACCTTATCACAAAAATAAGATCCTTTTTGATCCACCTGGATTAGATTAGTACATTAATTATATTTTATTGAAAGAAGTGTTAAAAGTGTAAAATTCAAATTTTATTAACTAAATCATTTTTAATATAGAGTTGTAAATAAGATAAATTTGACAATAAATGGTCATTAGAAATATAATATTATTTAATAAATCATGTTAGTTTATTTATAATTTTTGGGGATTAAATAATTAAATTTATTTATGACACAATGATTATGTTGTAATTACATTATTAATGAAATGTTAAACTAATTGATATTATAAATAGCAAAATAAATGTAAATTGAGACTTTTGATGACATACAAGAATTTTTTAGGTTAATATGACATGTTAGAGTAGATTTCATGTATTTTTTTCTCTGTAATCAACTTGTTTTGACTTTAAAAAAAATCAAATACTAAATAGTGTCAAAATTGACATAAATGAGTTTTTAAAATAAATACTATTTTATTAAATTATATAATAGTACTAAAATTATAAGGGTTTTTCAAAGGACTTATATAGTGATATATATTTCATTAATGTACCACTTGAGGTTATCATGGAATTTTATAGTTTGTTTATTAACCATGTTGTGTAAGAGTACAGGAATGCATGGTAGAGTAAAACTATTTAACTTAGGGTTATATCTAAAAGATAAGGTTAATATGGTGACCTAAACTTGTCTAAAACCTATTAATTGAAAGTATTTAGACCCCTACTTACCTTATCCTCTAAATAAATCCATTTTTATCTATTAGAAACCGAAAATTATTTTATAATAAAATAATATTTCAAGCTTTTCCTAAAGTGCCCCTCACATCTCTTATAAAAGGGTATTGGCCCTTCTATTAAATTCGCACCTCCAAATCCATTTTTCTCAGCCAACCCCTGCTCAAATATTCTCCCAACTAACCTCACATAAACCTATAGGAATTAATTTGATCATCAATACAACTTATGGATCCCTTTTGTTCAAATAAAAAAGAATCACATAAAGAAGAGGTAATTATTTCATCACCTCTTTCAAAGTTATTTTCTTATTCCACTTCATCTTTCATTGTTGTTTCCATACCAAAATAAAAACTATAGTAACCTCTACATTTTTTGATGTTATTATAAATATTTGACAACCATATTCATTATTATATCCATCCTATTAATGAAAAAGTTACCCTAAGTACATACGTATGGCTTACCATCTCCACATCATGGTGTAGTTTGTTATTCAACACTTCATTATTTGGATGGGTATAATAATGAGTATAATTGATGTAAATAATAAATATGATATGTTAATGATTATGTATATATAGTATAGCATCTAATTACATATTATTTCATCTTCAATAGAATGATATCTTCGCTCATGTGTACGTACAGCTTACCGTCTCCACGATGCGATGAGATTCATTTCCACGTTTACCATTCAATGATGATTATAAAAATATATATTATTAATAAGTATGTAATATATGACATAATAATTCTACTAGAAATATATATATATATATATATATCTCATTCACTTACTTTCATTCAATACAATATGAAAATGGAAACAACGTTTATGCATACGTACGGCCTACAGTCTCCATAAATAGTGTTTTCCATTTCATATATCTATATATTATACATATTTATATTCTGAATATATATGATACATAAATAAGGTTTAAAATTCTAGAAGTAATTAAATCATGATATAAGTGATATGATCAAGAATAATAAGTTCAAACATGTACGATAAAGAAAGCGATTATTAACTGAAATGTTATTTTAACATAGCAATTATTATTAAATGGGTTATATAAAGCCATAAATGAATCGAGTATGATATCATAAATATGAGTATGGTTCTGGTATAATTTAATAACATAGTATGTTCATTATATAGGAGGTTAAATTTACCCTCTTCCAATGTAAAGTACAAGGTAAGGGTTAATTCCTTAATCATATTATTATCCGAGATTGTTTATGTGTAAGTTTTTACTGGGTGATATTTATTATCCATGTCCATGTTTTATAAAAGAGTTTTTAAAAGGATTCCTTTTATGATAATATTTAACTAAACATCATTTTAAATGGTTTAAATATTTATTCTTCTATATCATTATCATTAATGTCCATGTTTTCAAAATGGTTTTAAGGATTTATTTATATGGACATAAATGTTTTAAAATGTTAATTCCTTTAAAAATCTTCAAAGTTATATGGAACACTTTGATTCAAAATTTTCTTTTAAATTTCTTCCTTTATAATTTTTTTGACTTTTAAAAAATCTCATGAAAAAGGGATATTTCTCTCAAAGAGGTTTACTGATCATTTTCAACTATGTCACCATCCTTTACTGAATATTATTCATGGTTGATGTCTATTTATTATAAAACAATGTTCTATATTATATTGGATGATTTATGATATGGTTGACTATGGATGTTGTATTTTTATACCATTTTTCATTTATGGTTAAAGTATTGACAGTTTTTATTCTAGTTTTAAAACAAATTTTTATGTTATGTTTAAACATTTTCATATGAGGAATGCATTGGACTTAGTAAGTGACGAGTGGGGCCTATTATAGCCCATCAATGCATCGGTAGGTCTCATGAGACAAAATAGTATCTTGGCACAAGGCCCTGACAAAATTTGTATTTGTATTCTTGGCATGAGGCCTAGACTATGTGGTTATTATGTCTCGCATTATACATTCCCTTGTTATCAAATTAGTTATTACATGTTATTATTCAACTAATAGAATATCTATGTTCATGTTTATATGGTAATTTTTGATTTATTTTTTCCATATTATGTTCAATCTTATGTTTAGAAGGTTGTTTATTTTATTAAACATCTTTCCTTAAATTTTTATAGCTTCCAATATATTTTTTACCCTTACTGAGCTTCTGAGATCACCCCTTTCTTATGATTTTATTTCACAAGATTCAAAAAGTGTATTATGATTGATATGAAGGGTTAAGCTAAGGGAATAATGGAATTATCATAGGATTATTTATATTGTGTTTTATGTTTGAATGTTTAATTTAAATTTCATGTATGTAATCTATTTTTCAAGACTGATAAATTGATCATTCCTTAGGGACATGATTCCTTGTAATCATGCCAATATATTAAAATAATGCACCGGGGCTCTTGGTAACTGGGGTTGGGGTGTTTTTTTCCTTTCTAGGTTTTCCCTTTATAAAAAAACTATTATAGTTGATATAATGTAAGTTATAAAGTTACTTGGTCTAGTAATAGTTAAACAAATATCGTTTGAAAGTGTGAAGAAGATGAGAGAAGTGGTAGTCCTTTTACAATTGGGGGAGAGTACACACATGGAGTTTTTTAATAGAATTGTGTGATCCCACATTTTCCACATTCCAAAAGGGTCAAAAATAGAACAAATTAGAATCTTATACATTATAAGTTTAACATATATAATGAAAATATATTTTATACATGTTTCTAGGTAATGTCAACCACTATCTCTTTAGTTTAACCTCCCGGTAAACCCATTTTTACCTTAACTGTGGTAGATAATTTTTACTGTTTTACTATTAATTTAGATAAAAATTTAATTTGACCTTATTATATGATATAATTTTTTTGATCCAGAATATTAAATCTATTTTACCAAATTTCATTTAAAAAATTGAGAAGAATTAATTAAAAATTAGTCTCGTAGATGTGATATGAGAGTGGGTTATAAAAGAAAAACATTTCAAAATATTGAAATGTTTTATATAAAAATTAAACATTAAAATGATTCCAATTACCTAAATTTTATTTATATAAATATAATTGAAATAATTATACATTAAAAAATTTTAAAATTTATTCTAACTTTACAAATAATATAAATGAAAAGTGGTTTTCAATTAAAATTCATTATTTTTCACCATTCGTCAAGAAAATAATTATTTTCAAAAAAATATCAAAAATTCACCTAAAAGAACCTAGTTCTTATTTTTGAGGTATGGTTTCTTTTAATCTTTCTCCTTTGAGTTTTTTTTGAGAAAACAAGGCAAATTTGGAAAAGTAAAGGAATCGGGGGTTATACATCGTGTAATCCAAAGAAAACACCGTGTAGTCTACCCGTGTGTGGAGGGAATACATAGTGTGTGGGCATGTTAGTAAGGAGAAGAGGAAAATCCAACAACACATCGTGTACTTCTTGGTAAATGCCGTGTAGTCATGTCGATAGGCCCTGGAAAGTAAGTCAATGGAAGTCCGCCTCCAAATGAATAATAAAATGATATAGATGCCTTGTATATGTACTTGTACGCCATGTAATTGTGTTTTTCACTAAAAATGGGCAGTAGACTCCCCATTCTATAGATTGGACTATGGCCTCCCTAGGGGAACTCAAGAGGAGCACAAGAACATCAACCCCTTCTGGTTAAGCATCTGAACTCTGTTTCGATTGTCATTAGTCTCGTTTGAGCCCAACCAGTGAGTGCTCGATTACTCATGATCTGTTATTGGTAATTATTTTTCTTGAATAAGTTATTTATCTTGGAGTAAATATCCTTGTATTGTAGATCTATATCATTCTAGATTTAATTGGAAGTCGATGCTGGATGAGGAGAGTCGTACTACGATGGGGTAGGTGGTCATGTGCCGCTTTTAAATTGTCAAGATATTCATATGTTTTGTTGTTCCACACACCCAGGTTTAGGGTATCTCTATGAAAGTAATTTTATCCTTATTATTATATAATGTTTTTCTAATAATTAATTCAATGAATTAAATCATGTCTATCTTCATTGTTTGGTTAAGGACCACCTCGTGGGTGCATTTACCTCGAATAATTTGTTCGTTGTTTCGGCTTAGTATGTCTATGGGAATGCCTTCATTTTCCATTTTTGGGTTGTTTAAAAATGAAGTAGATTACAGCCTGGAATTGAAATTACATTTTAATTTTAAGTATTTTTTATTATGGATTTGGGATTATGCTTTCCCAATTTTCCATGCCTTGTTTTTACTTGTTTAAGCAGAATGGAATGTTATGTTGAATTTTAATGTGTTAATAGTAAACAGAATTTGGTGATACAGGGGATCAACTTAGAACACCATGAATGGACTCACACGACTATCGTACCTTGCACCTTGGGTGATACATGGTTTCAGTTTAGAATGTCGTGGATAAACTCGAGAGGCTTTTGATTTATATGTCATTAGTGACACTTGGCATACCTAGTAGGACCCCCAGGGATTGACTAAATTGACCTAATATTATATTTCTCATAGAGTGATACCCTGGAATCCCTAGTAGATCCACTGAGGACGAAATCATGTGAACATATAACAATGTCGAGAGTGACACTCTGGGTTCCCTGGTAGGACCAATAACGATAGTATCGTAGGATGCTGGTAGAATTACACTAGTAGTGACACTTGAATTCCAACTTAGGAATCTAAAGAATGGAATCAGGTTGTACTTAATAGATGGAATTAAATGAATTGTGATTCATATGCTAATCCAAAGTACAAGATTGGATTTAGTCTCCACTTAATTGTTAGAATGTATTCCAAGACTTCAGTTTTTCTTACTTTATTATGGAGAATGTTGGGATTAGGATGAATTTTGAGACTTAAAATCTTTAGGTCAATGAATTGCTAATTAATAAACTGAACTCTATAAATAAACTGTAGTACATGTAAGATTTTTTACTTCTGATTACCTACTAGTTTGCTGCATTTCATTACTATACACAATTATTTCATATACTCACTGACAGATTGGCACAGACCTTAGGTGGTTGCTTAGTGGGATTTATTTCTCACACTATGTTTAGGTCATTCTTTGGGGCCAAAGAGACTATACTGGTATAGGTGTTGATAGGGTTAAGTCTCGTTAAACAAGTATATGATTTCTGCTTAGGAGCAGGAGATAAAGGGACCAATCCAAGGCTTGCGATGCTTTTGTGTTTCATTTTATATTTTTATACCTTGGTATTGTATTTTACTTGATTTCAGTGTATCTTATTTTTGCTGCTTCCTTAGAATATGTAACCTGGTACATCATTCTGATATGTTATGTCTTTTGGTTGTCTTTAACTTACAGTCTTCCATTGTTTACACCCTTTTCATGTTGTTTACTACTTATGCTATTGTTATTATCTATTATAATTTGTTACACACTTATATTGAGGGCATAGTTTGTAACGACCTGAACATTTTAATTATATTTGTTTCCAAACATTGGGTGTTATTTTATTTTATACTCAATAAAATTATATCCTTTAATTAATGAAGTGGTTAAAATTAAAATGAGACCGTTCAGTTTTGACTATTATATGATTGTTGGTCAATATGACCATTAAAAGATATTATCTTAACATTGTGTTTCTATAAATACATTTATTTTGGTTAATTAATAAAGAAAGAATATTGAATGGCCTCATCTAGTAGACTCGGGCCATATGAAGCTCATCTGTTGTAGTTTTGGAAGGAGGTAGCATCATCGGGACTTTCTCTGCACCAAGCCCAAGCCGAGCTTCAACATATGAAGCTTGAATAGAATCGCCTAAGGGAGAATTTCATGCTGATAGAAATCACCACTCAGACATTTTTTTCTGAGACAAACCAATATTATATCACCATAGCACACCTTACGCTTAGGTCTTGTGCTGGTGTTATAAGTGGGTATGTAACGAGACCTTAGCTGCTTTCTGTAATCCTTTTATATAAATAAAATTTTTATTTCTTATTATGGAAAACATTGTGAATTTCAAATATCTGGATAAATATAGGATGTGTATTATTGATTAATTTAAGAAAAAAAGGGGTATTTTAAAATATTTTTTGTACTCTTTAAATAATTAATAATGTGAAATGATTTTCAAAAAAGGTCTTCAATAGTTGTGATCAGTGAGAAATTTAAAGTCTAATAATATCAACTTGTTTTTAGTGAATATTAAAGTATTAATAGTAACATACACATATGAATATTATTGAATAGTAGTGAATAGTAAATTTTCCAAAAAATAGAAACTTCACCGATGAATGTATAAATACAATTTAAACATCTTAAAAGTGAAAAAAATGATCATAGAATATGTTTTGGTATTTTTGTATGTCATAAATATTTTATTTCCAATTTTATAATTAATTCAATAATTTAAAATGGAAATATTTTTTCATAAAATGTAATCATAAATTGTTAATTTGTTGTACTATAGTTATAAGATAATTTTATGGGACCTTGATTACTTTTTTATGGTGTTACAAAATGAGTTGTAGTTTTAAAGTTGTATTTTTGGAATAAATAATGATTTTATTTAAAAATTAAATTAAAAATATTTAGAAATTGTTTTAATAAAATGGAGTTCATTTTTGAATTCAGAGCATCGATATTAGTTTATGGTGAATTTTTGTGATTAATCTGAAATAGTTAAATTTTTCGGTGAATAGTAAAAATACAATTTTGAGTTTCGGGTGTTTAATGACATCATTAATTATGTAATAATGATGTAGGATTTCTGGTAGGCTTATTAATAGTGATATATTCTATGAGGTTTCCCATGTGGACAATACCAAGGGTTAATACCATGGGAAAGCCCCTGGTTTTGCAAATACCACTGATGAGGTGTCCCTTAGAAATTAGTAATTTATTCCCTCACATTTCCTATAAATACCAAGCTATTTCCTTCATTAAGTTCATTCCAAAATCCTTCTCAACAAAGTTCTGGTCTCCTTAATTCCCAAGGAGTTCTCTTAATGTTCCCTCGAGCCTCCCAAGGTTCTGACCTTCAATATTTCAAAGTTACTCATCTAGGTAAGGGAACCTTTCACCCACCCATTTTAATTCATAACTTCCTTTAGGTTATGTCTTATAGTTCCATTTTATTATGTGGTGTCTTATTATTCTATATCTTTACCAGTGTACATTTCATGTCCAAATGATGAGATACCCTTTCCGCTCTCATCAATTGATTTTCTGAATTTTTATATGACGTCATTAGGCTATTGAATTTTTTGTTTAATAAATCGCATCGCCTCTTTCATTTCAAGTTTCCTTTTCATGTAGTATGACAATAAAATATCCATTCCATGTTCTTATCTCCATGTTATTCTGCCTTTATACTTTATTATGAGTTATTTATGAGTGGGTTACCCTTGTACCCACTCATTTTAATGTTTTCTAAAATGTTGTTATGTAGTCATTATGCTGTAGAAGTTTCATCTCAAAATCTATCTCTTTTTCTCAAGAAATTGTCTTTATTATTTATGTGGGTACCCAAATCTATTTTCATTTATATGGGTATTTATCGATACATAAAATAATATATTTTATTCTGGAATTGAAATTCATATAACCCTCACTCCCTTTCCATTGGTTATAAGTGACATAATGATCTTATTTTTAAGTACTTTTTAAACGTCACGATTTTGACCTGAAACCCATTTCTTTGATTCTATTTGGGTTATTTGTAAAATGTTTTATTATGATCTATGTGGATCATGTGAATTTAAAGACATATTTGGGGTGCGCCATGGTAGCTCTCCACTGTATTGGGTAACAAATTTAATCTCTAGAGAAGACAAGTTTCAAGATACGTTGGTGAATAACCTTGGTAGTTTTTATGACACATTGGAGATGACCCTTGATGATTTGTTCATTAATGTATAACTTAATTATTGTAGCCACATATTGAAGTTATGATTAAAGTTATTTTTTTATGATATTCCTATTCTTCCATTTCTCATGCCTTTATGACTTTTACCATGTTCTTATTAATATTGCTCAGGATCACATGTCAACAGTTTCACTTATTTTCCTTAGTGAGCCTTCTACTCACCCTTTTCGTTGATGTATGTCTCCAAGATATGAGATGCAGTAATTGTATATAGGATAAACCTATCATGAATCCTTACAAGTGGGTTAGAATAATTTTTTGTGTTGTTTTCATGTATTGTGTTCTTGATTTCCAAGACACTAGACATTAAAGATCCTTTGTTTTTAAAATGTAATTAAAAGTTATATAATAAAAAGGCGGGATTCCATAGTTAGTATCAAAGGATAGTTTAGTTATTTATGGAAATAAGGCTATAAATCTTTAGGAATAATTTTATATTAAATTTAAAATATAGGAAAACTTCCTGGTATTTTGGTGAGTATTGAGTAAGTGGTTTATCAAGAAAATACATCCCTGTCTAGATATGACCAGGTAGAGGCGGCTCTGTAATAGAGGTACCTAGGAGTGAATACTCCGATAAGGAGTTTTCGGACTTGACCTGGGATATCCTGGTACATGAGAAAAGGAATTCTTCCACTCTTGGTTATGACACTCCCGGGTTATATGTTTTGTTAATCGTAAACTTCTTATGAATAATTATGAAATATTTATAGAGAAATATAACTTTTTAATGAAGTTTGAAGTCAAAAAATCCTTTTTTATTAAAATATTCATAAATGAAATAATTTTCTCACTGAGGTTTTATTATTTTAGAAATGGAGGGAAATAGGAGGAACCGTGAAAATGGTGACTACAATGGACTATGCGCTGACAAACCTCTGATGGAAGCTGGAATGGAATCTTTTATGAGAATGATGAACCAATAGACTCAAGTTATGGAAATAACTTGAATAAAGCTGAGAGATCTATCTCACCTCGAATAGAACTAAATTATTTTGAGTCCTTTATGCATTAACCACCACCAAAATTTAGTGGATCGACCGACCCATTTATTGTTGAATAGTGGATCAGCTCTATAGAGAAGATAATTTTTGTTCTCTGCTATTTGGAGCAAGAGAATGTAACCATGGCTATCTATCACTTAGAGGGAGAAGCTGATCAGTGATGGGAACTGATTAAAAACATGAGGCAAAGAGTGGAGGTTGAATCTATGGAGTGGGAAGAGTTCAGAGGGATCTTCTTTAGTAATTATTACCCTCATTCCATGAGATCAATAATGGGGAAGGAGTTTCTCAAGCTAAAGGAGAAGGAGAATGAATCTGTGGGAAGCTACGAGATGAACTTTACAAGACTTTCCCATTATATCTCAAGATTTTTCATAGATCCTAATGGTACGGTTGATAGATTCTTCAGTTGACTGAGACCTCATCTATGGAAGAATATAGCCAACCAAGACTATGACAGCTATGAGAAGATTATATGGAGTGCAATGAAAGTCAAACTGGAGCTCGGTGAGACGCAATGGTCTCATAAATCAAATGACAAGAAGAGATCGATGCAGCCCATATTAGGGAGGACCTTTGATCAGGGAATAGGAGGAAATAAAGTTCAACCTCCCACATGTAATTAATGTGGGAAGAATCATTCAGGGAACTGCCTTCTTGGGAGTGGGAAATTCTACAAGTGTGGAAGAGATGGAAATAATGCAAGGAATTTTCCTAGTGAGGAGAAACCTCAACTTCCAAACACTAATGACAAGGGGAAGATAGTGCAGGACCTATCTGATGTCCAGTGATTTATGTGTGGACAACTTGGTCACGTTTCCAATCATTTTCCAAATCAGAGGCAGCAGAGGGGAACCACCATCAGCCTTAGCAAATTCCAAGGGATAAAGTTCGTTCTTTTCTATCATGACATCTGAAGTTGAAGCTCCAAATGATGTAGTAGACGGTACTCTTTTTGTTCTCTCAAATCTAGAAAGTACATTGTTTGATTCTAGTTCTACGCATTCCTTTATTTCCTCCAAGTTTGCAAAGAATTTGGAATCAACCCCTGAATTCCTAAAAGTAGAGTTATCAGTCAAGACTCCTGGTGGGATTATACTAGCATCATTAGTGTTTAGAAACTCAAGTATTTACTTTGGTGAGCACAATCCTTTTGAAAATCTATTAGTCATTCCCATGATAGAATTTGACATTATACTTGGGATGGACTAGCTCTCAAAGTATAATTCTATGATAAAATGCATATGTAAGGAAATTTCAGTAGTCTTGAATGGAAAATATACAGTTATCTTCCAAGGAGAGATATCTGAACCTGAACTTTGTCTAGAATAACCTCCTATATCCTTCTTTATGGAATTTATCCTTGAAGAAGAAGAAGTAAATGAGAGTTTGAGGATAGAAAATGTCCCCATCATCTAAGAATACGTTGACGTATTTCATGAGTAGTTTCATGGACTTTCCCTAGAAAGAGAGGTAGAGTTATCTATTGAACTTGTTCTAGGATCTCATCCAATATCAAATACCCTATATAGGATGGAAAATGTGGAGCTGCAAGAATTAAAGAAACAACTCCAATATCTTTTGGAGAAGGGGTTTATCCGACCAAGTGTGTCTCCTTGGGGAGAACCTATTCTCTTTGTGAAGAAGAAGGATGGATCAATGTGGCTATGCATTGATTATAGAGAATTGAACGAGATAATAGTAAAGAAAAAATACCCTCTTACAAGAATTGATGACTTATTTGACCAACTTTATGAGGAGAAATTCTTCTCTAAGATTGATCTTCGATCTGGTTATCATCAATTGAGGGTGAAGAAAGAATATTTTCTGAAAACATCCTTCTAATCAAGATATAGGCATTATGTGTTTTTTGTTATGCCCTTAAGACTGACTAATGAACCTGATATTTTTATGGATCTGATTTATAGAGTCTTTAAGGACTACCTTGATAACATTGTGGAAGTTTTTATTCATGATATTCTGATATATTCCAAAAGTTGTGAGGAGAAAGAGGATCATCTAAATGTTATTTTGAAAATTATATGGAAGGAGAGGATTTCTGGAAAGTTTAAAAAATGTGAATTATGGTTAAAAAAGTTTCTTTTTTGGGGCACATTATTACCAATTAAGGAATTATAATTAACCATGCAAAGAAAAAAGTTATAGAGGAGTGGCCTCAGCCTACAACAATAACCAAGATTCATCATTTCCTTGGATTAGCAGGATATTATAGGATGTTCTTGAAAAACATTTCACGACTTTCTAATCCATTAATCAAGTTAACTCGAAAAGGGGTTATGTTAATTTGGAAAAAGGAGTGTGAGAAATGTTTCCAAGTGATGAAGAAGATATTGGTTACCTCACCCATGTTAACTCTGCTTTCATGTGGAGAAGGATTTTTTTTAGCAATGCATATCTAAAAGGGATTAGCTATGTCCTGCTGAAAAATGACAAGTTCATTACTTATGCATCTCGACAGCTGAAGAATCATGAGCAGAACTATCTTACGCATGATCTGGAGCTGGCTGCGCACGTTTTTACTCTGAAGATATTGAGGCACTATCTTTATGGGGAGAAATGTTATATTACACAGACCATCAAATTTTTAAGTATATTTTCATACATAAAGAATTGAACATGAGACAAATGATATGGTTAGAACTTCTTAAAGACTACTATTTTTCAATTTATTATCACCCTGGAAGAGAAAACAAATTCGTTGATGCATTAAGCAGGAAAGACCTTGTTTTTCTTTCCATTTTGAGGATTTAAAGAGATACTTTAATCAATGACCAAGTAAAACTGGACATGGGAATTATAAAGGAAGGGACATCATCAACCCTAACCCAAATTATTTCTCAACCGTCATTACTAGAGAAGATCAAGAATGCTCAGAAATAATATCCTTTGTTACAGAAGAATCTTGAGGATTTGAAGGATGGGAAGTTTCTTGAGTTCAATACTGATCAAGAAGGTGTACTGAAATTTATTACAAGACTATGTGTTCCATCTATTCTGGAAATAAAGAAGGAGCTGATGTATGAAGATCATAGCTCTACTTTTTCTATACATCCTAGTAGCACAAAAATGTACAGGGACCTTCGTGATCATTATTGGTGGGATAATATGTAATGGGAGACTGTTGACTACACGTCAAGGTGCCTTGTATGTCAGAAAGTGAAGGCGGAGGGACAACTTCCTAAAGGGGTATTTCAACCACTACCCATACCATTATGGAAGCGGAGAAATATCATTATGGACTTTTTCCCTGGTCTCTTGACAACGTCCAAAGGAAACAATTTGATATGGGTTATTATGGACTGACTCACCAAGACTACCCATTTTATGTCCATTCGGGAAGCTCTCTTAATCAACTTTCCATGATTTAGGTAAAAAAAAGTGGGAAGGCTACCTGCAGTTCCACTTTCTATCATATCTAATCATGATCTAAGGTTCACATCAAAATTTTGGAGAAGTCTTCAACAAGATCTGACCACTGAATTGAATTTCAGTGTGACCAATCACCCCCAAACAGATGGCCAATCTGAAAGGACTATTCAAACACTCGAGGACATTCTGAGAACATGCTAAATAGAATTTAAAGGTCGATGGAATCAACATCTCCCATTAGTTGAGTTCTTTTACAACAACAGCTTCAACTCAAGCATTCAAATGGAACCATATGAAGCTCTATATGGGAAGCGATCTAGAACTCCTACATGTTGGGATGAAGCTGGTGAGCGAAAGCTTCTTGGGACAGATCTTGTCCAAGAGATGACAAAAAAGGTCCATTCCATCTAGCAACACATTTAGGCTTCTTAGAGTCAGTACAAGATCTATTCAAACAACTGTCAAAGGGACATGGATTTTGATGTTTGTGACAAATTATTTCTTCTTATTTAACCTTGGAGGAGAGTCATGAGGTTTGGGAAAATAGGGAAGCTCAGCCCTAGGTACATTGGCCCCTATGAACTCATTGATCATGTGGGAGTATTGGCCTATCAGCTTTCACTTCCTCCAAATCTATCACAAGTTCATGATGTCTTCCACGTATCAATCTTGACGAAGTATATACCTGACCCTTCAAATGTACTAAATCCAAAGGTGGTACAACTGGAACATGACCTCTCTTTTGAGGAGTAGCTGGTGGAGATCTTGGATTGTAGATACAAGGTTATACATAACAAGACTACCCACCTTGTTATGGTGTTTTGGAGGAACCACAAATGTGAAGAAGCTGCATGGGAGCCGGAGGAGTCTATGAGATAGAAGTACCCACACCATTTCTCATCAGAGGGTACACGATAAAATTTTTGGGACAAAATTTCTTAAGGGGGGAAGAATGTAACGACCCGAACTTTTTAATTATATTTTTTTCCTGGATTTGTGTGTTATTTCATTTTATACTCAACAAAATTATATCCTTTAATTAATGAAATGGGTAAAATTAAAATAAGATCATTGGGTTTCGACTGTTATATGACCATTGGTCAATATGACCATTAGAAACTATAATCTTAACGTTGTGTTTTTATAAATACATTTATCTTGATTAAATAATACATAAAGAAGATTGAATGGCCTCAACTAGTAGACTCGAGCCATATGAAGCCCATCAGTCAAATATTGGGAAGGAGGTAGCATCACTGGGATTTCCCCTGGACCAAGCCCAAGCCAAACATAAACATATAAAGCTTGAAAAAAATCACCTAAGGGAGAAGTTAAAGCTGATAGAAATCACCACTCATGTAATGTTGTCCGAGAAAACCCTAGATTCTATCACCATAGCAGACCTTACTCTTAGGTCCTATAATGGTGTTATAAGGGGCTACGTAACGAGACCTCGACTACTTTATGTAATCCTTTTATATAAATAAAAATTTTATTACTTATTATGGAAAACTTTGTGAATTTCAAATATTCAGATAAATATAGGATGTGTATTGTTGATGAATTTAAAGGAAAAATGGGTATTTAAAAATATTTTTCTATTCTTTAAATAATTAATAATATGAAATGATTTAAAAAAAGTTCTTCTACAGTTGTGATCAGTGAAAAATTTTGAGCCTAATAAGATCAGCTTGTTTTTTAGTGAACAGTAAAGTATATATAGTAACATACCCGTATTAATAGTAATGAATAGTAAATTGGCCAAAAAATAGAAACTTCACCCATGAATTTATAAATACAATTTAAACATCTTAAATGTGAAAAAACGATCATAGTATAAGTTTTGGTATTTTTGTATGTCAAAAAAAATTTATTTACAATTTCATAATTAATTTAATAGTTTAAAATGGAAATATATTTTCATAAAATGTAATCATAAATTTTTTCTTTATTGTATTATGGTTATACGATAATTTTATGGGGCCTTTATTACTTTTTTAAGGTGTTACAAAATGAGTTATAGTTTTAAAGTTGTATTTTTGGAATAAATAATGATTTTATTTAAAAATTAAATTAAAAATATTTATAAAAATATTTTCATAAAATTGAGTTATTTTTTTAATTCAAAGCATCGGTTTTAGGTTAGGGTGAATTTTGGGGATTTTTCTGAAACTGTTGAATTTTCAATGAATAGTAAAAAAATACAGTTTTGAGTTTTGGGTGTTTAATGACATCATTAATGATGTAATAATGATGTCAGATTTCTGGTAGACTTATTAATAGTGAGATATTCTATGAGGTGTCCCAAATGGCTAACAAAAAGGTCAAATACCATGGTCACGCCCATGGTTTTTCAAATACCACCGATGAGGTGTCCCTTAGAAATTAATAATTTATTCCCTCACTTTTCCTATAAATACCAAGACATTGCCCTATTTCATTTCATTCCAAAATCCTCCTAAATTAATTTCTGGTCTTCTTACCTCCCAAGGAGTACTCCCGAGGTTTCCTCAAGACTCCCAAGGTCCTAACCTTAAATATTTTGAAGTTACTCTTCATGGTAAGGGAACCTTTCACCCTCTTCTTTTAAGTCATAACTTTCAATATGTTATATCTTATAGTTCCATTTTATTATGTTGTGTCTTGTTATTAAATATCTTTCCCACTGTTAATTTCATGTCCAAATGATGAAAGACCCTTTCTTCACTCATCAATTGAGTTTCTGAATTTTTAAGTGACGTCGTTAGGCTGCCAAATATTTTTTAAAAGAAATCACATCTTCTCTTTCCTTTCAAGATTCCTTTTCATGTAGTATGACATTCAAATATTCATACAATGTTCTTATATCCATGTTATTCTATCTCTATACATTATTATGAGTCATTTATGAGTGTTTTACCCTTGTACCCTCTCTTTTTAATGTTTTCTAAAATGTTTTTATGTAGCCGTTATGCTGCAGAATGTTCATCTCAAAATCTCTCTTTTTCTCAAGAAATTTTCTTTATTATTTATATGGATACCCAAATCTATTTTCATTTCTAGGGGTATTCATCAATACATAATATGATATATTTGACTCCATAATTGACATATATATAACCCTCACTCCCATTCCATGGGTTATAAATGACACAATGATCTTATTTTTTAGTACTTTTTAAACGTCGCGATTTTAAAATGAAATCCATTTATTTGATTCTATTTGGGTTATTTATGAAATGTTTGGTTATGATCTATGTGGATCACATGAAAATAAATACATATTAAGTGTTCACCCTATGAGTGATCCAATGCATTGGGTAAAGAATTTAATCTCTAGAGATGACAAGTTTCATGATACCTTGGTGAATAACCTTGGAAATTTTTATGACACCTTGGGTATGATCCTTGGTTATATGTTCATGAATGTCAAAATTAAATTTTTTATCCACATATTCAAGTTATGATTAAATTTATTTTTATTATGATATTCGTATTCTTCCATTGATCATGGCTTTGTTTCTTTTATCATGTTCTTATTAATATTGATCAGGATCACATGTCAATTGTTTCACTTGTTTTCTTTACTGAGCCTTCTCTAATCAAAGTTTTCTTTAATATATGTCTCCAGGATATGAGATGCAGTAATTTTACATAGTAATAACCTATGATTAATCCTTAAGAGTGGTTTAGAAGAATGTTTTATGTTTTTTTCATGTATTATGTTCCTTATTTCCAAGACACTAGACTTTAAAGATCCTCAGTTTGTAAATTGTAATGAAAATTTATGAAATAAAAAGGCGGGATGCCATATAGTTTCCCCACTATCACATCCTAGGCCTTCTTTGTTAGTCATCATCCCCTGGAATTTGGGGAAATGTGCATGAGGCCATGTGGATAACTGGGTACAAGGCCCAATTAAGTGGCCTCCAGACTCGAGACGTTACTAAGTGGTATAAAATGGTTTTTTTATTTTGTCGTACTAATTTCTGACAATTGACTAAAAGAGGAAGGATGTGGAATTTTTTAATTATCTATGCCCGAGAGTAGCTACCCTATATACAAGGAAAATCCAAATTACCTTGAATTAAATTGTGCCTTTGGATTTGAGCTATTATAGTTGATTTGATTTAACCATTGGGTGACACAATTTTTTAAGCTATTATTTTTTAAATTATAGTGGTTCTATTTTATTTAAACCCGATAAGATGAGGGTATGACATATCATGCATCATACAGACCCTTGTTAGAAACCCTTTCCATGCATTATGTTATGCCATCTAGGATGAATTAGATATTGCATGTTGTTCCAATAGATACCATGATATAGATGCATGTTGTTGTGATAGTAAATTGATAGATATGTCTCATATTGTGATAGGTGTATTGTTACGTGCTATGGTTTGGATTGAATGGATTTCAAACTTTTTTTCCTTAGGTGTATGGGCCCTCTTGGACTAGAATATGGTGGATCGTGATTCAAACTTTTATATAGAATATTTTAGGATTTTTTATGCTTGGGTGCCAATCTTTTATTCATGGGGAGTATGGGCCCTCACGGATTGGAATTTGGCAAACCACTGGTTGGGTTTTCTATAGAACATGGGTTTTCTGTACAATTTGGAGCTTCTTCCTTAAACCCCCAGAATACACAGAGTATATTTTAGCCTAACACTTCATGTGTTCTTCCTATTCGGGGGAGATGATGTTCCAAATTTAAAGATGAACATATTGTGTACCTTGTGTATACATCATGTAGTATATGACCATGTAACAGGTTGTGTGAGAGGAAACAGAAGCTATTGAATTTTGATTAGAACATAATGTGTACTCTTGGTACACACCATGTAGCATACCCAGGTAGAACCCGTGTAGACCTAGTTGTGTGGGAGTATAGGAAAAGGAGGTAGACATGATTTCATGTTGTTTTTATTACTAAAACGTTTTGTACTTAGGACCTTTACATGACTAAAAGGGCGAAGCTACATGCATGTGTGAAAATTTAAATAACACACCGTGTGTCATAATTACATGCCATGTAGTTGGGGTTGATACATGCCTAGGAAGGCAGTAGAACACAACCATATGATAACATAAAGGTACACACAATGTATCATGAATACACATCTTATAGTCTCATTTTGAGAAAATTTTAGGATCTATTCTTATTTTGTTCTTGGTACTTTGGAATGGTAAACCATGACAATGAGTTTGAACTGAGGTGTGTTCATTACCTTGTAGAGTCATGCCACCGTGACAACCACGAGCTGTATGCCAGGAGAGTGGTGGTGATAATACTCTAGAAATGGTAGGTTATAGACTACTGATGGATCCTCATGTTGTGCTATCTCTGGCACAAGCCATTATACCGAATGTCGGTGCAGATGCACAGTTCTGTGATGGTTTTGTGAGGTTTATACAGACCTTTTAGGGAGAACCACAGGCTCCACATCTATGGTAAAGATGAAATGTATATTCCAATAGTAGTATCCACCTACTTTTTCAAGGTATGGAGTACTAGAGGATACAAAATCACGGTTTCATCAATGCTGACTATCTTCAAGCATCTAGAGACGCCTCTCGAGAGGAGGGTCAAGCTTATGACATATATGATGTGTGATTGTTCCAAGAGGTGGTGGAATTTTATCACTCGGTAAGGGCACCATTGGGATATGATATGGGAGGACTTTTAGGTGTCCTTCTTTGATTATTATTTTCCCAAGACGTAGAGGGAAAATGGAGCCTGGGAGTCCATGCACCTAGAGCATGGAACACCCTCAGTTACATACTATTATACCCATTTTACTGAGCTTCTGTGTTTTGCACCTATTGTGATGGGTGATGATGTATCGAAAGCTAGAAAATTTGAGGATGGTATCCAGTTCAACATCCGATCATAGGTGAATGTATTTCATTTTCCTTCAGTCTCTACTACCTTGAATCAGACACTAATCACCATTCAAAATCTACAGGAAGATAGTGGTGTGATCCAGGGTAGTTCGGCACCAATTTCACGTTTTGTCTCAACCAGTAAGAAGCGAAACCATCTTGAGTTCTCTCACTGTGATAGTATCAATCAAAAAATCTCTTCTGGTAAATAGATGAGGTGCTACCAGTGTGGTAGGCCATGGAATATAAGGCCCTAGTGCCTGAAGGACCCAGTTGAGTACCGAACTTGTGGAAGGATGGTCTATTTACAGTGCTTCTACAACACGTTTCTACTATTGGATAGAGATAGGGTTTTGTAAATACTTTGTATGCAGGAGTTGGGTTAGTAGTTTCTCACTAGCCTAGAAACTGTAATATGTCATGGTGTTCAGGCCAAGGTGGTGGTTGTGGACATGGTAGTCAGGCTCCAGGATTTCAGTGACAAAAGGGTGGGTTAGATTATGGTAGCAAAGTAGTGTCTCACGACCACGGTTCAAGTCAAACATATGTAGTGAAACATACCCAATAGGAGTAGGATCCTAGATCTTTTACTATCAGAGGTATTATTTTAGTCACCTCTGTGTTATCTTCTACACTTTTAGATACTGTTGTTATGAATAGTTTATATTTGTGGAAATTGTGGATAGACTTTCGCTCTGTTTTTATTATTATTTTTAGGTTATGATACTAGACACTCAGTTAGGGATTAGAAAGGTAGGTGTGTGTCAGTGTAAGGAGTTATCCCTTGATATTGTTGGGTGTAAATTCCTATTGAACCTCTATGTCTTAGACATGACAGGATGTGATGTCATTCTCAGAATGGGATTGTAGGTTTCTTTTCAAGCATTTGTTTATTTCATTCATTGTAGGGTGAGTTTCAATTCACCAGAGGGTGAAAAATTTCTACATAAGGGTGAATGAGATGTTCAAGCGAGCCGATCCAGACCTGAGCATCATGGGCTAAGTGGGATGATAGCCCACCCTGTGAGTTTATATCTGGATGACTGTAGAACATGTGATATAGTTTTCCTTCTGGTGGTTGAACATTTCATGGATGTTTTCCCGGATTAATTTTCAGGATTACCTTTGGTTAGAGAGGTAGATTTCAATATAGATCAAGTGAAAAGAGTTTCATCAGTATCCCTTACTCCATAGAGGATGGCTACGACAAATTTTCAAGAGCTAAAGAGGCAGTTGAAATATTAAGAAGCTAATGGTTTTATCCAACTCAGTACTTCTCCTTGGGCTTCACCTATCCTTTTCATGAAAAAGGAATATGGTGCCTTTATGCTATGTGTGGACTATCAAAAACTAATCCAGTTTACATTTAAAATAGATATCCTTTTCCACAAATAGATGACTTCTTTGATCAACTCTGAAGATCTCGAGTGTTCTCAAATATTGATCTAAGTTCAGGATATCACCAGGTACATGTTCATCTTACAGACATAGCATTTACAGCCTTTTGTAGTAGGTATGGTCTATATGATTACTTGGATATGCCATTTTGTCTCATGAACGCACCAATATTTTTCATGGTGCGGATAAACCAATTGTTTCATCCTTACCTAGATTCTTTGGTGGTTGTTTTTTTGGAAGATGTCTTGTTGTATTCTCACAATTGTCACAACCATGCCAAGAATCTTGAGAAAATTTTGAATACACTGAGTGAGAATCATTTATATGTTAAGCTCTCAAAATTCCACTTCTAGATGGATCAGATTCACTTCCTGGGTCATGTCATCTCAGATACTGGAGTATCCGTGGACTGCGATAAGGTAAGAGTTGTAGTTACCTCGGAACATCCCAATAACATTTTTGAGGTGCGGAGTTTCTTGGTTCGAGATGGTTACTATAGGAATTTTATAAAGGCCTTCTCACACTTATTAGCACTGATGATAATCTTGACTAAAAATGGTGTGAAGTTAGAGTGGTCAGATTCTTGTGACACAGGCTTTCAAAATTGGAAGGGACGTTTGAATTCCACACTAATTCTGATATTTATAGAACCCAGAAAGTATTACACTGTGTATTGTGATGCATCAGGAATTGGTCTGGGAGAAGTGATTGTACAGGGGGATTCAGTTTTTCTGTAAGGGTCTCAGCAGTTGAGGCCACATGAGAGGAATTACCCGATGCATGATCTCGAGTTGGATGCAGTTGTTCATGCTTCGCATTTTTGGAGACATCATTTATTGGGAGATAATTTTTTGGTGTACGCAGACCAAAAAATGTCTCAAATACATCTTTACTCAGTATGATTTAAATATGAGATATTGATGGTCGGTGGAATACCTTCAGTCATTTGATTTTGATCTTGCTTATATGCTCGGAAAGGGCAATGCAGTGGCTGACGCACTGATTAGAAGGACTTATATACAGGAAGTGCAGGAGTCCAGTGATGAGTTGAAGCTTATGGATGTATACTTTGAGATGCATTTATAGGTGAAGGATAGTCAGGGGAAGAATTGTCTTTCATCTTTGGATGTTATCTCTACTTTACTAGACAGATTGAGGGTGATGTCGCTATCAGATTCCAAATTCCTAATTCTAAGGGAAAGTGTAGAAGGTGAGGATCCTCCCCCTGGATGGATGATAAGCGATGATGATGTTATGTGTATCCATGTATGTGTGTGGGTTACAGGGGATATAAGCAAGGAGATGATTAAAAAGTTTCATGATTCATCTTGGGAAGTGTAACCTAGAATCACAAAGATGTATCGTGACATGTTCTGTCAGTACAGGTGGTTGGGCATGAAGCAAGAAGTAGCTGGTTTTGTTACGAGGTGTTCCACCTATCAGTAGGTGAAGGTGGAGCATCAGCGGGTGGCTATGCTTTTACATCAGTTTACAATTATAGAGTGGAAATGGGATGAATTTATGATGGATTTCGTGATGGGGTCACCAAGGTCGCCTAGGGGTAACAATGTTGTGTGGGCCATAGTTGATAGGCTTACAAAGGTCACTCACATCCAAAAGATCAAGGAGACCATCAGTGTCGATGAGCTCAGAAATATGTATATCCAAGAGCTGGTAAAACATCATGGGGTTCCTCTTTCTATCATTTAATATGGGTATTCCCACTCTACATCTTGATTCTGGACGATTTTTCAGAGGGCGTTGGGTACATAGGTGATTCTGAGCACTACATACCACCCACTGACTGATGGCCAGTCAAAGCGTAAGATATAGGATCTAGAGGACATGTTGTGTGCATGTGTCCTAGAATTTTGGCGATCCTAGGAGAATCATATACCCTTGGTTTATTTCTCCTATAATAATAGTTTCCAGGATATTATTCAGACGGTGCCATGTGAGGCTTTGTACATAAGGCAATGTTGATCACCCATGTGTTGGCTGGAGGTAGGAGAGGCAGCTATGTTGGGACCTAATCTTGTCCCAGAGACTGCTGAGCATGTCCAGTCGATTAAAAAGTGGATGGATACCATGAAGTATCATCAAAAGTATTATGTTGATCGTTGTAGATGACTTCTAGAGTTCGAAGTCAGGGATTGAGTTTTTCTACGTGTCGCACAAGGTTGGGACACAAGAGGTACTGATACATTCATGATGTCTTATATGTGTCTCATATACACCTCTATCACTCATACATATCTCAAATTTTTCAGCCCCAATCGGTTGAGATTCAGGTTGATGCATCCTTTGAGCAGAATCGGATTCGTATAGTTGATAAGAGCATGAAGGTTCTCCGAGGACTATCAGTTCCTCTCGTATGGGTGATATGTTAGCACAACCATTTACAAGACACAACATGGGAGAGGGAGGCTGATATACATGATCTATGGATGGATTTATTCTCCGATATTCCTTCACAACCCTTGGAATAGAAATTCGGGGATGAATTTCTTTATGGGGGAAATTTTGTAACAATTGAATTCTTATTTTTGAGGTATATTTTCTTTAATTATTTTTCATTGAGTTGTTTTTTAGAAAACAATAAAAATTTGGGAAAAGTAAAGGAATCTAGGGTTACGTGCCGTGTAATCCAAATCAAATGTTCTATAGTATACTCGTGTGTGAAGGGAATACATGGAGTGTGGCCATGCCAGTATGGATAAGAGGAAAATTCAACTACACACCATATATATGTACTTACATGTCATGTAATTTTATTTTTCAGTTAATACGGGGTGTACCCTCTCTATTTTGTAGATTGGATAGTGGTATCACCAGGGGACTCAAGATGAGCGCCAGAACGTCATCCCGATCTCGATTTAGAATATGAACTCCATTACGATCATTTTCGGACTCATTTGAACCCAATCAGTGAGTTATTGATTACTATTGAGCCGTTAATGATCATTTTTGTTCTCGAATAAGTTATTTAAGGTTGAATAAATATCCTTTTTTGTAGATATGTACCATTTTAGATTGAATTGGAAGTTGAGATTGGACAAGGAGAGTCATTCTAGGATGAAGTAGGTGGTCTCATGAATCTCATTAATTGTTGAGATGTACATATGTGTCGTTATGCCACATTCCCATGTTTAGGGTGTCTCCTTGAAAGGAATTTGATCCTTATTGTTATGTAATATTGTTATAGTAATGAATTCAATGAATTAAAAAATATTTAGCTTTGATTTTTGATTAAGTAACCCCATGCGGGTGCATTTCTATTAGATATTATTTTGGCCATTTCGGCATAGTATGTCTCTGGACAAGCCTTCATTTTCCCTATTTGGGTTTTTTAAAAATGAATTTGATTACTATCTGGAATTGAAATTGTGTTAGAGTTGTAATTATTTTTTATTATGGATTTGGGATTGTATTTTCCCATTTTTCCATGCAGTTCATTACTTATTTAAGAATTTTGGAATGTTATATAGAAAATTAATGAGTTAATAGTAAATAACATTGGGTGATACTTGGGTTCATCTTAGAACTCCATGAACAGACTCGTATGACAATTGTACCTTGCAGCTTGGGAGAGAGATGGGTTCAGTTTAGAACATCATGGATAGACTCGAGAGGATTTTGATTTATATGTCATTAGTGACACTTGGGATCCCTAGTAGGACCTCCAGGGATAGACAAAATTGACATAATCACATATTACAAATAGAGTGATACCTTGGGACACCTAATAGGACCAATGAGGACAGACTTGTATGAACTTATACCAACGTCGAGAGTGAAACTCAGGGTTCCCTAGTATGACCACTGGGGATGTACATGTAGGATGTCAGTAGAATAAAACATGTAGTGATTCTTGGATTCCAACTTAGGAATCTCAAGAATAGACTCATGGTATAGTTAAATGATAGAATGAAATTAATTTTGATACGTCTTTCAAGCCAAAGCACAATCTTGGATTCAATCTCTTCTTACATTTTAGAAGGTCTTATGAGACTTCTGTTGGCCTTACTTTTCTGTAGGTAATGTCGGGCTTAGGATAAATTCCGAGACATAAATACATTAGGTAAATGAATTTCTAATGAATATAGTAAACTCTATAGATGAATACCAGTACTTTTAGGATTGTTTACTTCGGATTATCTACTAGTTTGTTGAATTTCATTACTATACACAATAATTGCATATACTAACTAACAGATTGACCCAAACCATAGGTGGTTTCTTACTAGGATGTATTTATTATGCCCTATTTGGGTCATGTTTTGGGCCCCAATATACTATATTGTTGTAGGTGTCAATAGAGGAAAGGCTTCTTATATAGGTATTTGATTGCTGCTTATAAGTTGGAGAGAAAGGGACCAATTCATGGCTTGTGATGCTATTGTGTTTCACTTTTTTATTGTTATACCATTGTATTTTATTGTACTTCATTACAGTGTATCTTGTTTCTGCTGCTTCCTTATAACATGTAACCTCCTACATCGATCATGTAAGTTATACCTTCTGGTTATCTTTACATTGTAGTCTTTCGTTATTTACTTCAGTTGCCTGTTGTTTATAGGTTCCACTATTATTATTATTTATTCTGATGTGTTACACTCTTCTAGTGAGGGAATATTTTCCCCACTATCACTCCCTATACCCTTGATGTTAGTCGGAAGCCTCTAGAATTTGGGGAAATACATTTGAGGCCATGTGGAAAACTGGGTACGGGGCCTAGTTGAGTGGCTTCCGAACCTAGGATGTTACATCACCCTAAGATAATTTTTATGTAATATTTTAAAATTTTAATATTATTTTATTAAATTCATTTTCTAATAGTGTCAAAAATTAATCTTAAAACAAAACTAGTAGTTGGGAATAAAAAAATGGGTTTTCAAGAAGTTTATTTTTCAATCACAAAATGATTCTATGTTAACACTTTGTATAATGATAATAATTTTATGAATCTTTGCTAAAATTTATTTTTATACAGTCAATATAATTCAATTAAAATATTTATCATTAGTTATTATTTTAATTAGTTAAAATGCATAAATATTACATAATTTAAAATAGTTTTAAAAAACACATTTTTTATGCCGAAAAATAAACATAGACTATAATATAATAAATTATTGATTAAAAATAATTTAAGTGGATTAAATATAATTTAAAAATAATTATTCTACTTTAAAAGATAATGGGAAAATTAAATTACCTAATTTATTGAAAATAAATGATACTTTTATAAAAATAGGTATTTTTTATATTCAATGAAAAACGAATATTTCACAAAAAACAAAAAAAAATATCTATAAGATAATTTTGATATGTTTATTTCAAAAATGAATTTTATTTTATTAAATAAATTTTGTAAAATCTATATAAAACAAAAATGATAATAATATTTGAGGAAGACATATTTTCAATGAAAATAATTTATATACTAGTAATTGATTAATCATTTACTATGAATTTAAAATTATTATATTAATTAGAACATTTATTTTTATATTTAAAAAAGTATTTAAACAATTAATACTATAACATTTAATTACTCAGTTATAATAGTCATCTTTATTATAATATCATTTCATATTTCACTAATGTATAGAGTCACGTGTCATGCATGTTACCGAAGAAACTTTCTATTACATGCAACAAAAACGAAAAATCAGTGTTTCATATAACAAAAATAATCTAAAAAATTAAATTAATTTTATAAAATATTTTATAAAATCTACATATGTATCATTCTACCCCCCTTAAAATTATTTTCTCCCTCAAAATTATTCTTTGTAATCAAAGGATTAACATTTTAAATTTCTATCATAGAAACCCACATCATACAAATGAATAATAAAACTTCCTTAAAAAGGGAATGTTGGAAACAAGAATGTTACATAGAGTAAATTATAACTATATTTCCACATAAGAGGAAATAGGTGAGAAGTGAATATTTGGATATGTATCATTCTACCCCCTTAAAATTATTTCCCCCCTCAAAATTATTCTTGGTTATCAAAGAATTGACATTTTTAATTTCCATCATAGAAACTCACAATATACAAATGAATAATAAAACTTCCTTAAAAAGGAATGTTGGAAACAAGAATGTTACCTTATATAAATCATAACTAGATTTCCACATAATAGGACATAAGTGGGAAGTGCGTATTTTGATGTGGAATAAAAGCATAAATAATTATAGAAAGTGATAGAGATCTGTGACCAAAATATGGTGGGTGATCAAGATAAGGTTAACAACCAAAAAACCATACACCAAATCGTTGTGAAAAAATCTATTGATATCATTAGAAATTTTATTAATAGGATAAAATTTTATTTATTTAGAAGATATAATAAGTTTATTTCATTCCATTTCATCACAATCTCACCCTTTCATTGTACCTTTATCAATTTCTAATTCATATATTACTCTAAAAAATGAATGTGAATTTTTAATTCTTAGAGAACAAATGGATCATAAGATCCATAAAGAAGAATAATTCATTCTTTATATCAATATTTATAACAAAAAATGGTTATTATAGGTTATCCAATGTTAATGAATATTTTTAAAGAGTAATAATAAATTAATCACTGAAACATCATTAAAATTTCAACCAAAACTATTTTATAAATGGTTAAACTTATGACCCTTTGAAAGATTAGAATATAAAATCAGATAAATGTTTCGAAATTTCAAAAATTAACTAATCATTAAACCACCAAATAATATAAGGTATATATTAATTTTCGCATACCAAATATGTGAATACATTTGTCATGTATTCTATTGAAATAAGAATTACCATAAAACCTTATTTGAAATATTAATTATTAATAATTACTTAAATAAAACATATATTATTGGATTTATTACTTAAATAAAAAAATGTTGCAAACTCCATATATGATTTTATAGGCCAATTTGTCAAAAAATCATTAATCAGTTATAAGGAAATTAATAGTATCTAATTTTATTTATCTAAATCAATCATCAATTTATCTAAATATCATTATCTCAACATCTATAATATACTAATGGATAACTTCAATAGATAACATTTTCATGAAATCTCTTTTCAAATCCATCATCATAATTCAACATATTCTTTTAGTTACACTAGTGCTAAAACACAATTTAACCTCGGTTTTTTTATTTTTGACGTCGGTTTTTAAGGGAAGTCTATAATAGAGACATAGAAAAAAGTATTTCCGACATCAGTTTTCAGAAAACTGCTTCCAAAAATAATTTTCTTTGAGGGTTTGGGTGTCAGTTTATTGAATAAACTAATATAGATAACCAATTTTTGGTGTTGGTTTTACCTAAAACCGACCACGAAAATCAAACTGGATTGGGTTTTCAACGTCATTGTTTTATAAAACCAATGTCATAAACCAATTTTTTTAAAAATCGGCATCAGGTTTTTAAATAAGGAACACTGAAAATCATACTAGATTGGGTTTTTTGGCCTTGATTTTATAAAAAACCAGTGTTGAAAACCATTTTTTTATTCAGTGTCGGTTTTTTAAATAATCGACACTGTAAATTAATTTTTTTTTTAGAAAAATCAGAAAAACAAAAATTCCAATAAATCAAAACCCCTGTAGAAAACACAATATACACAATAATAAAACAGTACTTATGATTCAACAATAATATAGAACTTACATACCTTTATCTAGTTAATCAAAAAATTATGTACGCATTTGTATTATAAAGTAGAAAATACATGAGTCACTAATAATATTTACATGGATTCCAGTTAAATATCAATGAATCAATAAATCTTATAAAAATTTAGATAAATAAATTTAAGAGGCACTTTAGAGTACTCAATGAATTCTAGTGTTGAATGTTGGAAGAATATGTCACTATAGGCAATGTGGCGTCTATGGTTAAGGATGAATGGGATGGTTTGATAGAAAACTATGCTACAATGGCTGATCAGAAAATGTAGAATAAAAATGAGTTCATGTCAGATTGGATAGTACATATCCTCTCAACACATGGTGGATTGATTATTTATTCTTTCAAATACCAAGAATAAACAAAAAAACCTACGCTGAAAGTGACAAATATTTTTTTGAAAATTCAAAATATTACACTTACAAAATAAAGTAGAATTAAAATACACATACCTGAAAATTACAGCATGATTATTTTTTGTTATTTTTGAAGAATTAATTTGATTATTAGTAGGTTCAAACCCCTAATATATCAATAGAGTTAGTTTTTTGAACCTATATGTAATATTATTTATAAATATTATAATATGCATACCTCAAATACTAATCAGACTTAACAAATAGTTCCCAATAGTAGATTGAACATGGGTCATATTAGATTTGGAATATGACTGTGAATCATTGAATACCTACAATAATAGTGAATGATATGAGATAAAAATAGAATAATATGGAATAAAATATAAAAAAATTAATACAACTTACCTTATCAAAGTCAGTATTTTTCCTAGTTGTGATTATCTCATACATGAATTGTAGAATATAATAACCGCATTCAAAATTTCCTTGTTTAAGATGAAACTACAGTTATAAAACATTAAGTTGTTAATAAAAATTAATATATAACAAAAAATTAGAACAAATTATAATATAAAAACTAATTACTTATACTTCCAGGTATTTGATTTTATTTAGTGTCTTTATCGACTTGTATTCCTTGTTAAATTTTTTCCATGAAATGCATTTTCATATATATGAACTAATAATACATATCTAAACAATAATAATTAAATATAATGAGTTTATAAAAAACAAAAAAACTTACCTTTCTAATAAGGTGTAAAATCTTTTACGAATATTCCCTAATAAAGAGAAAACCAAATATACAGTGCATTCACTTAGGCACAATAATCCCAACATCCAATGCCCCATACAATATAAAAAAGTTCACATTTAATGACATTATAAGGATCAATTGTTCATAATTATGTTTTTGTTCTTACTTATCAAGAAATGGTAGAAACCAGCACAGAATATTTGTATGTGATAATCTATCACACATATATGAAATTCTACCAAGATTCCTCATATATTTCACTTCTATGGAAATGAATTTTTGATCTATAAAACCGTAAATATTTGTACATTAATTTTGTAAAAGATGTGTTTGTAGATACCTAATTGAAAAACAAAATATAGTTAGTCAATTTAAAATGATATTTTATTAAATAAATAAAATTTTAAATGTCAATTTACTTATATGGTAAAAAATTTCCCCACATTTAGGTCGAGATCTTCAAAATTTACTAGATGCATGATATCTTCTTTCAGTAATCTCAATGGATATTCCCTTACTCATATATCGGTCATCATCTGAAACTCAAAGATTAAATTCAAGGAAGAATATTCCTGATGTAATCTTTGTATCCCATAAGAAATATCTGATGTATCTACAGTAGATTATTCCTAAACATTTTGTTTCATTTGTGCAGCTTCTTTTTCTTTCAGATAATCCTATATAAGTTAAATTTCAGAATAAATTATAATTAAATTTTAATTATTCATAATTAATATTTAAAAAAACACATACCTCATATGAAATATAACAAAGAAAACCATTTGTCCAAAGTAAAAAATGACCAACACAATCCCCAAATCTGGTGATCTCAGCAGTAGTAAATGGTAGTAGAGGAATAGGATCTATAATATCGAGTAATGAAACTCTAACCTGCCCATCTTCTAAGGCGGGTGGGGTATAGAATCCCCAAAAAAAATCATGAGTCCTAAATAAAAAATAAGTATGTGAGGATATCTAGGAAACAACTCACAATAAACATTTTGGTCCGAGTGAGGTGGTGGAGAATCAAAGTAAGCTGATGGGGAAGGGTAGTCCGGGTGAGTCGGCTCAGAAGGCTGCAAAATGAAAAAATTATATTAGTGTTTATAATTTATAAAATAGAAATATTGATGACAAATAAATAATATACCTGAGAAGACTACTCATACGGGGCAGTGTGGGGAGATGGGGTAGGGTACTCCGAGTGAAAATGATGGGAAGACCGAAAAATGAAAAAGTTATATTAGAGATTATAATTTATAAAATAGAAAAATTGATAATAAAATAAATAATATACCTGGTAAGGATGCTCATACGGGGCGGGGTAGGAAGATGGGCAGGGTAGTCTAGGTGAGTAGGCTGAGAAGGCTATAAAATGAACAAGTTATATTAGTGTTTATAATTTATCCAATCAAAAAACTAATGGAAAAAAAATAATATACCTAGGAAGGATTCTCATACATGGCGGGGTAGCTGGATGGGACAGGGTGGTCCGGGTGAGCAGACTGAGAAGGTTAAATAGTGAAAAAATTATATTAGTGTTTATAATTTATAAAATAGAAAAATTGATGACAAATAAATAATATACTTGGGAAGGGTCCACAGACTATGACTATCTTTCCATGTGTTCTAACAGAGAGTTCTACACTTCTGCTTGAATTTGATCACCCATAGACTACATCATATCATTCAACTATGCTTTTAAGGATTCTAATTCCGGGTCTCTTTATTTCTTAATATTACCAAAAATCTTTTGAATACTTACACCCACCTGATATCTTCTAACATGACCAGGGTGTTCTGCCTTTCCCAAAGCAGTGGCAAGGATGTCCATCATACCCTCAGAGATAAAAGAGCCTTATGTATCCTACTCCTGAAGTTTATCTAGAAATGAAAAATAAAAAAGATATGTTAGTTTTTATAATTTATAAAATAGGAAAACAGATAAAAAATAAATAATATTTACTTAAAATTTTATCAACTACTTGATTATCTTCATCTATAAGATATCATTCATTTTTTCTTCTTCTTTCTCATTTCCATTTTTCATGTCGAGTGGGAGGAGATGGGGGGACCAAACTAGACCTCTTCTGAACCACTACTAGATCGAGATTTTAATGCTTCAAATTTTTCATCAATCATTTTTTGCTCCAAATACGAGTACCCTCCACATGATAAAGTATGAGCGTATACATTTTTCAATTGGATTTCATGATGAGATCTCCTAGAGGCTTGTTATATAGAAATAAACTACCAATTAATAAGAAAAATATATAATAAATTTTACAATATAAAATAATTATCATACTTGAAATTTTTCTTCATTACTAATGTCAACAAATACTTCTATGTATCTTCATCTATATACGGATACTTGAGACATGGGTTTTCAAAATGTCTCTTTCCAAAAACATAAATTTTTGTGAGTTTTGTTTTATAATCCTTCCATTGAGCCACCGCTAAATATATTTTTATTTTCTTAATTTCTTTGGTTTCCTCAAAATTTAATGTCATCTGTAATTTAAAAAAAATAAATATTTCATTTAAAATATAAGATATTAAAAAAATAAGATAAAAAATCAATTAAGATATTTCATTGTCATGGCCTACCAAAGCTGTTGCTTTGGCATGCTGTCCACTGGCTTCTAATCAAGATATAAAATACTAATCCTATAGTGGCTCTACATTTATATATAACAGACAAACTAGAATACGTTTGGGCCAATTGCATTATTATCATCATCAAAATGAATGTGTACTCTGTCATCATCATGATCAAGTGATAGTTTTGGTAAACATGTAATACCACATTTACCAACTTTAGAACTTGATTTTTTTTGTAGTACTAGGAGAATTATCCTCCGTCAAGGATGCATTAGTAGTCCTGCAAAAAAATAGTAAATTAATAGTTTTATTTCATTAAATAAGTCTATTACTAAATAATTAATAATATGTAAAAAAATATATACCTCGGTAACAACTCATCTCTATATGTATCTGAAATTTCTACTAGAAAGTGTCACGAAATTTTGTGTACCTGTATATCATTAAAAAACTGTATATTTAGAAATAAGGAAGATAAAAATAAGTAAGTAAAAAAATAGGTATGCATTTGTAAGTTTTAAAAAAAGTAACTAAATATAAATATTTACCAGAAATATTAGGAGACTAATTTAGTGTTTTCCCACATGCCTTCATCATGATCATTAAGTACTTCATGCACTGTGTCTATCCTATGCTCATTGTAATCATCTAAAAATTGGGTAATAGATGAATAAGGCTTATGAAAATCACTAACATCATTACCATCATCCTCATCACCTAAATGGTATCTTTTTCCTTGAAAAATAGCTGACCACAAATCATTTTATGGATCAATGACATAAAATACTTTCTTTTCATGTGTCCCCATTATAAATGGTTCCTCATTGAAATTAAATCTTTTCAAATCAACCAGTTTAAACCCATATTCATTATTTTTCACACCACTATTACTATCAACCAAATTACACTTAAAAACGGTGACTCGAAATTTAATATAATCAATTTCCCATATGTCTTCTAGAACTCCAAAATATGGCGTTGATGCCAAAATTGGGTTTTTATCTTTGGCACTCAAAAAATACACTGCTTCATAAAAAACCATCACACCACTATTCTGAATGGTACACTTTTCATCCATGTTTTTTTGTGTAAAATGTGTAGAAATTGATATCAAAACCAGACCATGTGATCACATTAATAGATGGCCCTCTGCTAACCAATTCATTGTTTCAGATGCAGATATATCTGAGGTGACTTTCTCTTTAAACCATGAAAAAATGTCTTATTATGCTCAATCATAAACCACTTTTTGTTTCTTTTCTGATATTGTAACTTTAATTCAGCAATATGTGAGGATATATGTGGTTATACCTTATCTGTGTTGTTTAGAATGTATAAATGTGCTTGTATCACTTCATAAAGTGGAATTATCTTTACCTTTAAGCCTCGAACCCCTCTACCTTCACTATCAACTATAATATGTCGAGATATAGGGAGACCAATATGCTCCACCTTATACAAATAATCAGTACATAACTCAATCACTATTTCTGATACATATTTTTTAACAATAGAGGCCTCTGTTCGATAAGGGTTTTTAACATATCCCTTCAAAATTTTCATATATCCTTCAAAAGGATACATCCATATAAAATAAACAGGCCCACATATTCTTATTTCACGCACCAAATTAATCAGCAGATAAACCATTATATCAAAAAATGTGGGTGGGAAATACATTTCTAGTTGATAAGGAATAAGAGTTTATTCATTCTCCAACACATCTAACAAATTTTGATTAGTGATTTTTCTACAAATGGATTCGAAAAAATTAAATAACCTGATGACAGTCTTTCTAACAGTTGTTGACAATATACCAAACACTACTACCGGTAGAAGTTGTTTCATCAACACATGGAAATCATGATATTTCATACCTATTAATTTAAAAAATTTCATTGACACCAAATTATTCACATTTGAAGAAAAACCCCTAGGTAATTTAATACTGTAAAGACACTGACAGAAATTCATCTTTTCAATATTCCTTAATGTGTGACAAGCCAGAGGTGAATATGTTTTGTTTCCTTTTAAAGTGGGATCTAAATCCAAACGTATTTTCATTAATATCAAGTCCAATCTAGCATAAAATCCATATTTTTTATTTCCTTTTAGGTCTAACAATTTTCCAATAAAACTGTCACATATGTTTTTTTCCACATGCATAATATCGATGTTATGTTTTATCTCTAAAAATTTCCAATAAGGTATTTTTAAAAAAATATACTTCTTCTTCCAAATATTTATTTAAAGTCCAGAACATCTTTTCTTTCCAAATGTCTAATCAATATATTTCACCCTTTCATAATATTATACAGCTGACAATGGTCAAGAGGGAAGGTTGTATTCTTGTAATCCATTAAATTCTTTTTTAAATCTATAATAAGGATGATCGATTCGTAAAAATCATTAATGTCCCATGTGCACTGTCTTTCATGAATTCTGCAATTGATAATATGAAGTTTCTTATTCACAAATTAGACATGATTTATGTCCCTTAACACTATATCAAGATAAGTTTCTGTATTCAGGAAATTCATTTATAGTGAACATTATGATACCACGCAAAATAAAATACTCTTTCTTGTTTTCATTGAAAACCTTAACACCTACCTCCCATAGAAGTTTCAAATCATCAATCAATGGTGAAAGATACACATCGATATCATTTACTGATTTTTTTTGTCCAGAAATAATCAAGCTCATCATAACATATTTCTTCTCCATACATATATGTGGGGAAAAGTTTTAAACTTCCAGCAAAACATGCCATGAACTATATTGGCTACTGAGGCTCTGATATAGATTCATTCCATCGGTACACAATCTCATTTGGATATATCTAAAATCACTTCAAAAATAATGAATTTTTTTATCTAAACTCTTCCACTGTGGTGAATCGGCAGGGTGACGTAAGTTACCAATAGAGATGCACTCATTTGAATGCCATCGAAACCATTTTGTGTCAATTGAGTTTCAAAATAGATGCTTCAAATGAGGAATTATTGGAAGGTACCAAATTTCTTTAGCAAGAGTTTTTATTCTGGTACCTAAAAATGAATCACAATTGAAATGTCATAATTTATGCAAAAAATATTGGAGATATCATTATAAATTACAGAATTGATTTTTCATGACGTTTAATGACATCACCTGAGAATGAATTTGAGATGACTTTCCCATATATCTTATAGCGTGATGTCCCACTTGTAAGATAACTTGATAATTATTTATTTTCTTTCTTATACAGTAAACAATCATTGGGGAAAGCATGTATATTATTATACCCCAATCCCATTGGGCATAATATTTTCTTTGCCTCATAATTGGAATCTGGAAGTCTATTGCCTTCTGGAAGTAGCTCTTTTAAAATCTCAAGTAAACTGGAGAAACTTTTTCCCTCCACCCATTTTTTAATTTTAAGTCAACTAATCTTAAAACTACTGATAACACTATATATTTACTGCAACCCGGGAATAATGGGTTCTCAGAATATCTATACAATCATTCAATAGTTGCTGTTTTTTCGATGGTTTCGATAGCTAAATCATGAATTAATTCTTCAATATGATCCTCTGCCTCATTATAAATATTTTCATCAACATTGGATGTCGAATTTTTCATTCCTTCACCATGCCAAATCGAATAATTAAGGATAAAACCATAACAAATGAGATGGTCCTTGATTTCTATGGATTTTAACATTATCATATTTAAACACTTTATACATGGATAGAAAATAAAGTCAATGTTTTGAAGATGTCGTTTAGAAAATTCCAATAATTCATTAACACCTTTTTCATATTCACAAGTGGTTCATCATAAATCTGTCCAATTACAATCCATTCAATATCTGATATCAAAAAACTAATTGGCGAATATATTAAAACATATAAACATTTAAATATATATATTTATATATATATATATATAGATAAATTGTAAATAGAAACACATTTAATAAAAACTATTGCTAATTAGATAGAAAACATCAGATATGAATCACATTTAAAAATACTAATCATTTTATTTTCAAATTATATACATGTGTTATATTGATATTATAATTAAATTACATTATCTATAGTCTAAAATTTATTAGTTCATTTTACATAGTTTTTGCATTATTTTGATGTTGCATGTATCAAAAGTATTGAAGATTTAATTAATTTAAAGGGAGAAGAATTAGTTATTATTAGTAATATGAAATAATAATTAGAGTAAATGTTCATATTATATGTGAAAGAAATCCTAAAACACCCAAAATTATGACAGATGAAATTAAATACACAACTAAATTGATATATCTTACAACACATTTGGGATAGAGAACAATAGAATCATTTGAAGAATAATATGTTGTTGTGGATCCATTACATGTTATAATGAGTATATACATAGATTATTTGATTTTTGGATTAATTTAGGTAGACTTATTTCAAGACCCCCATCCCCCACTCCTCTTATGTGTATTTTCTCAATCCAATAGGGACTAATATGTCAGATAAAAATATTGTTAGAACATTATTTAGTCAATTGGTCAAGATAAAAATAATGTTAGATAAAACAAATTCGACATATTAACTAATACAATTTGTCAAGAATATTGAGCAATATATTTATAAATAATTCTAGCTAAAAATAATTTCAGATAAAAACAATTCAATTGGATTTTGGTATAATTTATTCAAGAACATTGAATAATACATTTATACATAATTTTATATTAGAATTCAAAACATAAAATCATAAAACTTTAATCCATATCAAGAACATTGAATAATCACTCTTAAGGATGACTATTAATTATGTTACAAAACATTTTAAATAAACTATAAACAAATATTTGAATAAAAAAAATTAATATTAAGTAATCAATAATTAATCTTAAAAATTAAAAAAAACTTCAAAATTCGTAGTAACTCGAAAATAGATCTCCAAACCAAACTTTTATCCATATAAAACATTGTAAAATTCAGCACTCCAAGATCTAGAACAAAATTGATTGTAACAAATAAAAATAAAGATAAATAATAAAGGAAAATCAAACCATTGTTGAAATTCACTCAAAATATCATTAATAATAGCAATAAATCCATAGATGATCAAAGAAGACCATATAATGAAGAGCGCATATAACAGATCGTGAAAATGGAAGAAAATCGTCAACAATAGCGGATGGAAATCCCAAATAAGGCCTCGAAGTCCTCGTAAGTTGAGAGGATCTACCATGGGTTTCGATTTAGAATAACAATGAAGATGAGGGTTTCCCAATCCCCTCATATTTTAAATGACTTTCGGTGTTGGTTTTTCCAAAATCCGATGCCAAAATTTAAAAAAAACATTTTCATGTTGGTTTTTTCCAAAACCGACTTTGAAAATATAATTTTTTTTATTTCATCATCGGTTTTTCCAAAAACCAATGCCCAAAATAAAACATATAGTGTCAGGTTTCCTAAAAATAGACACGGAAAAACGTATTTTTACATTTGGCATTGGTTCATGTTAAAACCGACGCTAAAAATCAGTGCATTCTGGTTTTTTGTGTCAGTTTATAATAAAACCAACGAAAAAAACCACTCATTAAATTTTTTTTCATCGTTTTTTAGTAAAATCGACGCCAAAACATTCTCAAACAAACCATCAGCATCAGTTTATAAAAACCTGATGTTAATAATTTGACGTTAAAAAACATATTGCTACTAGTTTATACTAAACAAGACTTATTTATTTCATAATTTATATATAAAAAATATAGTAATTACAATACATAAATACACATTTCATCCCACATCCTTCTCGTACCATTAAATAGGTTTCATCATCATATTTTGTAATACATATTTCCCTTCACATGTCATTTGTAGTCACTTCATCATTAGAAATGTAACCATTTCTCGTACACCCTTGTTGATTTACATCATGATATTTCTCTTTAGAAAATTTATTTTCAGAATTCCCATACTTTCCACATTTGAATCAATAAATTTTTGATGATATCATTGGGAATCCATTATTCATATCCATTACGCTAACAAAAATTTTCATTTTCCCTTTGAAGTTAATTTCTTTGTGTCCTTCGTTTCCATAGTAAAAACATATTATCTTTACTATAAGATATCCACTAGGGTGTATCTTACCATATTATAATCACATAAGAAACTGAATATTCCTTCCTCTATGGTATCCACTATATCAATTATCATTTAACTCTTTAATTATTATCTTTTGTGAGTCTAAGAGTTGGTTAGGATTAATATTGTTAGTCCTATTTTTTTAATATCGATTAGACATAATCACAACATCCATTAATCCCTTCATCATCCCATTTGGTTTCCCATTAAAAAATCATGTCACTATTGATTTTAACCTAGTCTATTATGGTTCCTACCATTTACTAAATCCACATAGCATAGTGTGAGAAATGCTAATTGTTGTGGGAAATCACGGTCTTTAAAAAATATTCTAGAGGTCAAAATGAAGACACCTTATTTTTAATCTATAACAACCCATATTTATCCATGTCCATTTATAGTCATAATATATTTACATCCATCAAGATAGTTCATAAAGAGTTTATTAATTTCAGAAGCATATCCACTTGAATTTCAAACAAGGTGTCCATGAATTTCTATTATTGTTTGTATAATGACGATTGATTCCATCTCAATGTGTCCTTTTCAAAGTTATTATCCTTAGGAATGTTTTTAAAAGAGTTAAATCTACTTATAGTGTCCAAACAGGGATGTAAATTCTTGGAAACAACTTTTTCTAGTCTTTACCAAAATTGAAAGACGTTTTTCTATTTTTTTTATCATTTTTTTGACTTGTCCTCAGAGACAAAAATATAAATTTCCTTGGAAATATTCATAGGGATCTCACTAATGTTTTCTCATCCAAACTTCCAAATATTAACTAATACTTTCATCGATACCAACTATAATGTCACATGATTTTAATACATAGATATTAAATATTTTTAGATGAATATTCATTACATTACAAAAACACATGCCTATGTACCATAATAGTTTAGTTCATTTTGAAACCCGGAACATAATATTGTTAATTCATGAAGGATTTTAATTATATCCCATTAAGATCTTCCCATTTTTTACTCTTTATATAAATACAATAATTAAAACCATTATTCTTAAATCATGGAAAAGAAACATAAGAATGGTTTAGTTCAAAAGCTTAGTAAGTGTATAAGGGTGATACATAATCATAACTTGAACATAATGGTATAATAAAATTATCATTACAATTGGAAACCATACCTTTCATATTTAACATCATAATATTGAGTCATAGGAAAAATATTGATGTTTATAAGACATGAATCATAAGGAAATAAATGTTTATGATCTATGTGATCTTGACATTGGTATAAGGTCTTGATTTGTGGCATAAAAATAAGCATAGAAAACCATTACCATAGTATTAATGGATCACTATTAAGGCTATTATAGTGGAATGGTTTTACTCCCTAAACTATCATAATAGTCATGGTTCACCCCCAAGACCACCATAGAAGACAAAGTATATTATGAAACAGAGTTCACCCCCCCCCCCCCACCATTATAGTATTTCTTATCTCATGATATAAAAATATTAATCTACTTCCTTATAGGGATATATAGGTTACACCCATCTGATAATTAAATCTATATTTATGTATTCCATAAGATTATAAAATATTCATCATTTAATAACCCGTGAAATTAAATTGGTTTCATAAACATTTCTTCATTTCATAACCTATGGAAAAGAGACATGATTCATAATTGAAAGGTGAAATTGTGGGTATTCTAAAATTACGTTCGATTTTAGGTTATTTAGGTGTGACGGAGTGTCTAATCACGGTTGTCTCTAAAAGTAATAAGTAATTTAAAACAACATATTAATAGTATTTTGAAAATAAAATAAAATAACATAAACATTCTACTTAAAAGGATGGAGGTTTATCCTTTAAAAATATATAATAATTATGCAGGAAGAATATTGTTTTTTTTTCTTTTTTGTTTTTGAAATGAGATTGAGAAAACGCACTGAGAATATATTCTTTTAAAATACTATTTTTAGAAAGAATAATCAATCTTACATTACCTATTTAAATATTGATAATTATCATCTAAATTAACATCCACTTAATTATGATCCCCTAATGTTTCAACCCCTAAACCCTAAGAAAATTGACTTCATCACAAATATTAAAATAATTAAACACTAGAATAGAATCGAAACATAGAATCACAACACCATACTTTAATTGTAATTATAATGCTAGAATATAGTCATTAGTAAATTAGATAATATATTCATTCTATAAATAATGAATAATTTATATTAGATATTATATTTTAACTCTACAAATTGATCCTTTGTTGTTACCCATTATGATTATTCTCTCACAATTTACACATCACTCGACCTTGTGTGTTTTGTGTAAATTGTTCAAATTTCATGCTTAAATTATTCTAATTTTAAAACTAAATTAATATATCATATTATATTAATTAAAGTATCTCATTGATTCATAAAAATTAAATGAATAAGGTAATAGATAGATCGATTACCATGAAAACCTATAATTCAATGGGTTATGCAGTCCTCGTAGAAACGTTTTGCATTTGAAAAGGTGGTGGAAATTTTTTAACCCATTCATGTTTCTAATATTGATTTAAAAATCAAACAGGATGAGTATATAATAATAAAATTTTATAAAATATAATAAATAGAAGAGGAAATAAGATGTTTATTTACAAAAAAAACAGCACAGTAATGAAGATGAAAAAAGAAAATTTTAGAGGATACCCTAGATTGATAGCTTCCCTCATCCAATGGTGAATTGGAATGTCTAGTAACCACTTATCCTATGTTATAAATCCTATAAATTATTTAAAACTCCCTCGAAATTAGGAATAAAAACATCTATAGAGTGGAGGATAGGGTAGGTTTACAAGTTGTTTCCAGTGTTAATGGAGAAATTTGGACAAATATTTTAATCCAAATCTCACTAACTATTTGACCTCAAACACGCATAAACTATTTGTCATTCATGAAGGTTGATTTGTTTGAAATTGGTTTCTCGATATTATATCCAAATTTGGGCCCAGTCTAAGAATTTATGAATATTTTATGTCCCAAATACTGAAGTGGTGTCCAATCTAGGGAGTCTAGTCCAACATTGATTTCATGGCCCATTTAGAACAATAAAATACTTAAACAATCTCGAATATCCATAATTAATTTTTTATAAACATGAGTGAGGAACACTTTTAAGTAAAATTATTTTCAAATAATAGACATAAAAATATTTATGGATGAAATTATATAGTAAACTTTAAAGGTCAAAATGTAATTTTAATCAATTTTTAAAATGAATGATATAATCCCAAATATTTTATAAATAAACATATTTAACACAATGTGAGGATAATTTTTCATTTATTATTTATAAATTGATCAATAAAATCTTAATTTATCAACTCCCCCACACTTACGATTTTTCACTTCTAGGAAAACCCCCATATCATGTATTCCAAAAAAATCGAGACTAGAAAAGCATGTTCATATTCCTCAATCCACATGGTTAATATAGAAAAATTAATAATTATATCAAGAGTCTATCAATAAATTTTAAATTAATAGTCTCATAGATGTTATCAAAATAAAATTTTGTGAGATTAATGACAATAATCATAGTAAAATAAGTTATGGGTCCACCATGACATTAATTCCCCTTGTGTATGTGTGCCAACTATTTAAATCTCATATATCCACCATTTATTCAGTATATTTAGGTTATGTAAAAACAATCTTATTACCTGGTTTAATTCAAAAAACTTTCCCTAAATTCCTTTAAAATAAAATTTCATGACCCACCAACTTAATATTTCTTGAATGTAAAACTATAATCTCCCAACAAAGATATCCCCACATGTTGAACATT
Organism: Viscum album; assembly: GCA_963277665.1. Lineage (NCBI taxonomy): Eukaryota > Viridiplantae > Streptophyta > Magnoliopsida > Santalales > Viscaceae > Viscum > Viscum album. The sequence goes on from OY728129.1 coordinate 285,342,092, forward strand.
TCATCACTCCCCTATTTATTAATATTTTATTGATTTTTTTGTGGTTGTACAACTTTAGGATATCAAGTATACATCCATAGTTCAATTTTAATCATTAAATAAATTTATTAGAATAGAAATAAACGTATGGACTAACCATTTATGTAAGATTCCTTTTTTTTACCTAACTTGGATATTCTTTTAGTTGAGTAGGAAAATTTTCACAAGCCATGGTTACGTGAAAAGTTATGTGGATAAATCAATGAAATAATTTACTATGAATATATATCCCAAAGAATGGTTTCAAAATCTAAAATTTTTTATTTACCCAACCAATCATATCCTCAAAAACTTCTATTTTTATAAAAATCAACCATAGATGATGAAATATTGCTCATTCTTATCATAATACAAATAAATTTTTAAAATTTGTATTTTCATTATGTTAACAATTTAAATGAAAATGTTACATGATATGTTTATTTATTTTATTATTATTGGGATTTTTTGTTTTTTTTTGTTTTTTTTAAATTCAATAGAGAACCAAAAATATGACCCACACAAAATATACAGATTAAAATCCTAAATAGTTAACCCAAAATATTTTCCCCTCCCCCCACTTCAAATATTGTAGTGTTCTCAATATGAACATATGAGATGATATTTTCATATGAAATGTAGAATTTGAGAGAGGACAACTAATATAATATTTAATGGTTTATGAACAAACCAGATATTCTCAAGTGATGATTGGGTCATATATTGTGATGAAATCAGAGGCATTGGTAGGAATTCCCTCAATGAATTTATTCAAATAGAGCCCATTAACTGAAAATATCCTTATTGTGTCCTTTTTTGTGATCTCCACTACACCATAAGCAAGAAAATTAGATGACCCATAAGTACCCAACCATCTAGAATGAAACTTATTGAGCATCATCATCAGTCATGAACTGTAGTGTATGACTTATCTCCTGTATGAAACTTCATTTTTGGGATCATTATATCATGATTTGATTTTGATATTTCCTTTTAGATCCTTGAGTTCTCATATGATTACAATACAATATCCTCAATCTCTTGAATTTTTGAACTTCTATTGAATTGCATCTTGGGCCAAATCCATGTAGGATTTCTTTATAGACCAATAAAAATGTTGATCGACCTCCATGGGGGGTGATGGGATTTCCAAAAAAATAATTTGAAATGGGGACATACTGATGGGAGTCTTTTATCTTGTCATATAATCCCATAATGCATCCTCAAATCACTTTCTCAAATCCTTTCTATTTGGCTGCATGGTTTTCTTAAAAATTTGTTTCAACACCCTATTTGAAACCACGATATGGACATTTGTTTCGGGGTGCTATGGTGTTGATATATTGTCTGTCACGCTAGACTTCAAAAGTATGGAATCAAAATTATAATTGAAAAAGTTTTTCCCATGGTCACTAATGATGGCCTTCAGTACTCTAAAACTGCAAAAAAAATCTGCACCTTGAAAAAAATTACAACAATACAAGATTCATCATTCCTGGTGGACTTGGAATCCACCCATTTACTAAATCAATCAATAAAAAAACAATATATATAATACCAAATTAAATATGAAAATGATACATAAAATAAATTCCCCATACATCAAAAATATTCTAAAATTATAAGGTTTTGTGGGTGATATCATATCTACTAGAAATTTTTCTAGTGTGTTGGTAATGTGACCATGACTTACAAAACACATGAACTTCATGGAATAATATTGGAAGATATAATACAAAGTTTAAGAATTTACTAGCTTCATTTTGGGGTCCAAAGTTTTATCCACATTAAAGTGTATAGAATAAATGTAGAATAGAGTCAAACTCTGGACTAGAAACATGCCACCTAATAACTTCATCACTACACATGCGCTATAAGTAGGGATTATCCCACACATAAAACCTATAATCTATCTTTAATTTTTGTACTTGATGTTTATTTAAATTTAAAGTACCTTAAGAAGAAATATTTTAGTTAACTAAATCAGGATACCAAGGATGCATACCTAAGAGTGCATAAAGAAGATCATTGGGAAACTTTTCCTGATGTGGTGTCTGGTCCAAGGTGTCGTCCTCTAGTGAGTGAAAAATACTACTCATGATGTCTTACACCATGTTTTATAACCCCTTATAATCCTTTATGTAGAAATATAATTCTTATGGATGATACATCCATCAGATAATCTTGGGCTTCATATCTCACTTCTTTATGAGGTACCTCAGTGATTCACGGTCAGAAAAAACAACTAATTTAGAGCCCAATAAATAAGAAAAAAAAATTATATAAATAAAATGTGAAGAAACTCCCTTTAAAAGGTTATTTATTTTTATTGGGAAGAATATAATTTCCTTTAAGCATAGAAAATCACATGTGAACGTCCCCCACCTTATGTGATAAGATAACTCCATCAGTAAACTTTGAAGAATCACACATAATCTCAAATGGAATGTCCCACTGTGGGGGCTATATGATCCATATATTGTTCATATTCTTATTTAAATCAAAAACTTATACCCCACATAAATCATCAAAAAGTAAGATAATATCTTTTTGAAGTAATTGAGACAGGGGTAGATAAATCTATCTAAAATATTGGATGAAGCATTAATAAAATCTGGCATGCCCTAATATTGATCTAACATCATGCAAACATATAAGAGATGTAAATGATGAAAAAATATCTAACCAATATCTATCAAACTCTATTCCATGTTTTGACACTACATTCCCTAACACAATGCCATGCTCTACCATGAAATGATATTTTTTATTGTCTAAAACTAGATTCTTCTCAAAACAGTGATTTAAAACCTTCTACAAACTAAAGATAAATTCATCAAATCAAGACACATACACTGTATAATCATCTATATATACCTTCATAATTATCTCAACGAAATTATAAAAAATAATAACCAAGTATCTATAGATGGTACCTGGGGAATTTGATAGTACCAATTGCTTCCTTCGGTAGGAAAATCTTCTAAATGGGAAAGTGAATGTTTTCTTCTCCTAATCCTCTAGAGAAATAGAAACACCAAAATATCCATAAAATCCATACAATAAGATATAGTGTGTATTCTTGGGTATTGTTTTAAAGCATTTGATCAATAAATTATAGGTTTAAATGGTACTTATGAGTGTATTGATTTAGTTTTCTATAATAAATACACAAATGCCAATTTTCATTCACTGTCATTGGAACTAATTCCTCTCTCTCATTTAGTATAAAAGTAACACCACTTTTCATAGACACAACCCAAATAGGACTCACCCAGTGGGAATCTGAAATAGGATAAATTATACCTGCCTCAAGTAAATTTTAATCATCTTTTTTAAGAACATCTAGAAGACATGGGTGGAGTCTCCTGTGTGTCTGTATAACTAGTTTATCCACATTCTCTAAAATAATATTATGCATACAAATGGAAGGGATAATACCAGATATTTTATCCAAGGTCCACTATATTTCCCTAATTTTCTCCCATTGAATAGTTTTTATTCATGTTCAAAAGGGATATTCTAAGAAATCATAACAGGTAATCTCTCACAACTCTACAAGTATGATTATTTGAGATTTGGAGGCAATTGAATGAGTTACATTGAATAAGGGGTTTTGTATTTGTGGCTACAATGAATGAAATGAAATGTGTGTGAAATGAAGATTAGTATCAAAGTATAAATCATCTAAATTAGAGAATAATGAATCAAATCGATCCAAATACTCAATAGCCAAGTCATAATTAAATTGAACATGATCAAAATAAAAATATAAATCCACATCAAAATCAAATCATAGAGAGGATTATGCATTATAAAAAAAATTGGATGTTCTCATAGACATCAAACTATAACCAATTCTAATAATATATCTAAGAATTGGAAAATAATAATCCATGTGGATTTTTCTTGGGGGTTCAAAATGAGAGATTAAAAAATCATAATGTTCCTATAAGGGGTAATTCATTGAGTCAATAACATTAAATATCACAACGTCATCTCTAAACTCTATGAAAAGTGTAACCTCATGGACATTTATGATTATTTTAATAGTTTTAAGTAAAACTTCACCAATGATAATATGAGAACTCGAATTTATATGATCATCCTCCATATTAAACATGTAGAAATATTCTAGAAAGATCACGTCTCTTATATAACCAAGCATATTCACAAAGACTCCCACAGGATATGTTGTAGCTCTATTCACAAATTTTATTACAACTCAAATTGGCTTCAACTCACCAACCTCAAAAAATATAATATAGAGTGAGGCATCAAATTTATGGATTCTCCCATATCACACAAGGCATCATAAAAGTTTAACTCCCATATAGTGAATGGTTTGGTGAATGTCCCTGAATCCTTTCACTTTTTTGTCATTGCATGAGTTTGTGTAATGAGTACTAAAATATTCCTTTGATGATTGTTCCTTTGAAATCCCTTGACCCTTCTTAAATTAGTAAAAAGTTATTTTAATAAATTTTCAAACATTGTTATTTTCTTAATGACTTCAAGTAGAGGGATGTTGATCTCATCTTGCTTAAAGGTATCCAAAAACTCTTTTTTGATCACCTCTTCAGCCATATTCTTCATTTTTACAACTCTGTTTGTAAATGAAAGGATTTTAAGAGGAATTTATTAAAAAAAATTCTTACCTTTGTTTTTCTCCATGGAATTCTCATTATCTTGTCTTGAATGGGGATTCTTTGGAGTTATGGTGAATCCCAATGGGATGATAGTTACAGAAGTATTAGTAATTTTCATCACACTTCTCAATGTGATGGTACTAACATTCCCATTAGGATTTGGAGTAGGTTAGGATGGAATAATCCTATGTTATTACTTACCAGTTCATGGAGGGTGCTGGAAATCTCGCTCATTTGTGTCTTCAATTCACTCAACTTTGAACCTTGAATCTTCAGTTCGTTTAGTTAATTACTAAAAATTTGGTTCAAAAGTTCATCACTGTTTTAATACACCTTTGGTCAGGGATTCACTTATTTTTTGTCTTGTCGAGGCCTTGGATTCAAATCTTCATTGGGATTTTTGGAAACCATGTTGGTAAAGTAGAGGTTGTTGGATTTTTTTGAAAAGTTAGCCTTTGTTGTTTTCCCAATATGTACCTCATGTCTGATTTATCCTTCCTCCCTTGTTTGTATGTTAGTGTAATGTAATAATACTTATTCTAGGGATGTGGTTATTGTTTCTGTAAATATGGTCTCTAAGGAAATACAACTGAACAATCGTCTTTTCTTGTATTTGGGGGAAATAATCAGTTTGGTGTTCTATATTAGTGATAATGCCTCAAGGCCATAAAATTTTGGGTTGGGATTTATTTTTGGAAAAAATAATATATCTCACCATAGTGGTCAATTATTATAACCTTTTATTAATAAAATTATTATCAAGAGATTGAAATACCTAATGTACTCCTCTAACTTGTAGTGTACCTCGATCAACAGATTGTTTTGATTTTTGTTATGTCTTGTCAATCAATGCACGTGGATCCACTAGTATTTTTTTTACCAATGACCCTCCATACATGACATCCACCATAATTCTCTCCATAGGTTTGATTACTTTCTACAAGTGTTGGATGAGGAGTTCTTCATGTATTTGGTGATATTGGCATCTTGCCCACAACTTCTTGAAACGCTTACAGTACTCATACATTGACTCCCATTCTTCTTGATTAATCCTTGATATATCCTTTGGAGTGGAAGTGTTCCTTGATGTTGAAAAACAATTATCTATAATAAAACACTTTTTAAACCATTCCAACATGTTATGTCTTCCCATTATAAATAATACATTCAATGATTCAAAGTTTCATCAAGTGAAAATGGGAATTATGTAAGATTGATTGGATCTTCAGAGACCATTCATGGTTTCATTATTGAGAATATAACATTTAATTATATATGTTTTTTGTTTCGGTCCTCACCAAATAATCCATGAAATTTTGGAAAAAGGCCAATAATCACATATTTTAGTTCAATGTCTGATTCATGAGTTGAATATGAAATGTATGTAGGTTGAAAATTAATATCAGGTGTAACCAACTCTCGAATGGTTTTATTGACTCAATGTTATTATTTTCATACATTGGTCTGGGTTTAAGATTTTTTTTATATTATCTTCCTATTTCAAAATTCAAAGAGTGGATTAATTCCCCAATTGGGTAAACATCGACACTTCCCAAAGACCGAGATTGACTTATTCGATCTCTCAGGTTGTGTTCAATCTTGGGGTCTCGATCAAAGATATCCTCAGGATGGGATCGTGCAAAAAATCATATAAAATAGCAAAATTAGGACGATTATACCATAATATCATGAGGATAAGTTTCAATTTATTTTTTAAAAGAGAATAAAAGAGAGAGGAAAAAACAAAAATTGAGAAAGGGGAAAGAATAAATGAAAAAAATAAGAGAACACAAAGGATAAAACAAAAGTAAAAAATACCTATAATTAGTTGAATAAAATACTTACCTCCCTAAAATTTAATCTAATTTGAAAGCCTCTATCATGGGATCTCTCAAATGATTTTTTGTTTTGGGTTATTTAGGTGTAGTAAAGTGGCTGACTAAGGTCATCTCTCATTAGATAAAGTAATTTAAAACAAAATATTAAAGTTACTTTGAAAATAAAATAAATAAACATAAAAACATTACTTAAAATGATGTGTGTTTTACCATTTATACAACTTGATGAATTATTCTGGATGAAGATTTTATTTTTTCTTTTTGTTTGTGAAATGGGATTCATAAAAGACAATGACAATATATTTTTTAGAAAACTATTTTTAGAATGTGTCATTGATTTTACTATAAATATTAACAAACTTATTAATCATTATAATTTAAATTAACAACCAATTATTTTTTATCCCAAAAATTTTAAACCCCCCACCCATATAGTAATTTACTTCACCAAAAAGATGAAAATAATTAAACCCTAGACTAACTTTAGAACATCGTAGGACACTACTTTGATTGCTATAATAAGTCTTTCTTATGGTCAGTGGTAAATTTGAGAAAATATCTATTATTTAAGTAATTATTAATTTTTTTTTATATTGGAACTATACAAATTTATCTTTTATTGTTACTGATTATGCTTGCGCTCTCACAATTCACACATCACTCGACCTCTCATGTTTTGTGTTAATTATTATATTTAATTATTAGTTTCATATAATTTCAAAATATAATTAATAGATATTATTATTTTAATTATATTATCCCATTTATCAAAAATAATTAAATGAGTAATTTAAGAGTTTGATTGATTACTAATAAAATATACTCTTATGTGGGTGGTGTAGTAACTATAGAATCATTTTTCATTAAAAAATGTCATGGAAAGGGTATAACCCAATCACATTTATACTCGTGATTTTAATTCAAAATAGGAACAGTATATAATAATAAATTTTAATGAAACATAAGAAATAGTAGAGTAAATATGATGTTTTTTCAGGAACAAAAACATTACAAAAAAGAAGGGAAAAGTAGGGAATTTTGGAGGAGATCCATTCTTGATAGCTTTCCTCATCCAATGATGAATTAAAAAATAAATTAACCACTTATACAGTACTCCTAGTCCTCTAAGTCACGTCCAACCCCCTTAAAATGATAAAACCATAATTTATATAGTGAAGGGAAGGTTATCTTTATAAGTGTTTTCAAGTGTTCATGGGGAAATTCAGAAAAATATTTTATTACAAATTTCATCAACCATTTGACCTCAAAAAATCTTAAACAAATATCTCTTCTAGAATTAATATTTATTATAAGATTTTACCCTTGATATTCTCTCTAAATTTTGGCCCAATACAAGCAAGTATGAAGATGTTATATCCCAAATACTAAAGTGGTTTTCAATCCAGTGAGTCCATTATATCTTTGGATTCATTCCCATTTAGTCTAATAAAATTCATGATCCAACTTGGATGTCCTAAATTAATTTTTTATATCATTGAATGAGAAACACTCTTAAAAAAATTTTGTTCAAATAATACACATAAAAATATTTATGGGAAAAATGATATAGTGCACTTTTAAGGGAAAAACTGTAATTGCCTTCAATTTTTCAATTGAACGACCGAATCCCATATATTTTATAAATAAATATATTTAACACAATTTGAATAAATTATTTCATTTTTTATCTATAAAAAAATCAATAAAATTTTGTCTTATCAATAATAATTTCATTATTTCATCCTAGAATAACTCGTGAAAAGTAGCAGGTTTCATAATAATTTAAACATAGTAGTACATGTAGAAGAGAAAAATTTTTCATAAACATCAACTAATCATAAACATAAACCATTCATACATTAAATATTAATTTTATCCCTAGATCATAACCCCATTAAGGATTTGTTAATATCAAGATATGTCTTCTTAGATGGAAAATGATTTTGAAATACATTTAAAACATTTCATGGAGAATATGTCATTTCCACATTGAAAAAAAACATCATAAACCATAAAACATTTTGAAAATATTTTTATTCAAACATATCCTTTAAAATTGAAAATTAAATAATTTGAAAACATTTAAACATTTCTTGATAAAAACTTCTTTTCTACAATGAAAAACAAATTTTAAAACATAAAACATTTTCAAATTAATATTCATTTTGGAATCATTTATTAACAACATATAAATTACCCAAATATTAATGAAAACATTTTCTTTGAAAATATATTTGAGAAAATGTATGGTAATCATGATAAAATTTAGTATTTTTGACAGTGGGAAATATTGTTCTTGATTTACATTTTTAAAAACGAAGATTATGTTCATATTTTTAGTAAAATGAAAATGGAAGTTATTTAGAAAATGACATGAAGGTTCCATTTGAATAAATTTGTCATAAAAATTATAAATGTATATAAATTTATTTAATAAATCAATTTAATAATGTTAAAAAGGTAATTGTTTTTAGAAAACATGGTTTTGAATAAAACAGGTTTTTGAAAGAAGAGAGACATAAAGATGATTTTTATTAAAACCTTTATTTCAACACTTGAGTATATAAATAGATTAAAATGAAGTGAAAAAATGTATTATCATGATATTACCATGGGATAAAAAAATTACATATATTCTTGAGATATATAACAAAATATTTCATTATTGTAAAAATAATCATAAAAAATCTTGATAACGATAAGATATTATCATAAAACTCAGACCACATTACTAAATTTTGAATCATAATCCACATGAAATAACATCATTAAATTAAACTTATAACTTCTTCAAAATAAATATAATAAGGATATAAAATTTTAAATGGGTAGAATATACACCGCATAGAGTAATATAGATGCATAATGAAATAAATATCCAAAAGATGAAAAAATGAGACAAAAATTCCTTACAGCTTTGGTAACATTTTAATAATAAACTATGTGAATGATAAATTATAGAATGTATATTTGAAAGCATAAATTTTTCATTAAAATAATCATAAAATAAATTCAGTGGTAGTATATATAACACATAACAAAAATAATGGTGAATATGGCATAAATATCACCGAAATAAATATTATATGAGAAACCCCTTATAATAAGTATCAAATTCCTTCACACAATTTAAAACCTCCTATATAATAAATATAAGACTATTATATACCTATTAAATTACCACAATATATATATATATATATATCAAACCATATATGATTTTCTTATTTCCTTTCATTACCATTTTATTATCAATTCCATGTTAATATCACGTTTCGAGTAATAACAGTTTTTTTATTTTGTATATTTATTAATTTGTTATTTTTGGTCAACTTAATTTTATAATAGATTCATAATATATATAATATTAATAATAAAATAATTATCATATTATAAATCATTTATACTTTTAAGATCAATCATGAAATATGGTTTTGAAAAATGAAGTACGTTATGATTATGGATACGATAGTTCGTACGTACGCATAAGTAATGTTTTTTGTTTTTCAATGATCCACATGGGAAGGGGTTATTTAATATATTATCATTCCATTATGATAATAATAACACTAATAAAATATTATTTCTTTAAATATACTTATTAATATCAACTATATAATTTATTGATGAAAATTTGGTCACATCAATTTGTGAAGGTGGTAGTCCACATGTACATGAATGACATTATCATATTTCTATGAGTGAAAAAGTAAAAAATAAAATGATATTTTATCTTTTTTTAATGATAAATGTTTCTAAAAATTCATAATTATTTCATTAATATCAAATATATTTATCATTATTATATTCCATGTAATATGTTAGTGAAAAAGGAATCACATCGATTCGTGAGGCGGTAGTCCGCAGTACACCTGAGTGACACTGTCGTATCCCCTACATAATAGAAATTAAAAATGGTATATATGATATAATTTACCAATTGATATAATTATTTTATAAATATTATATCTAGACTTTATATCCATAATCATTCATAACCATGATAAGTGATAATGAAAAAATGAATGACATTGGTTTGTGAGTCGGTTGTCCACCGTACACGTAGGTGTTGATTTTATAACACATTTAATGGAAGTGGAGATGATTATAATTCATGAAAATAACATAAAAATATATATTTATTTAGAATATATTTAATTAATTATATATAAATGTTATTATAATAATTTATTGAGATGTAGAGATAAATAAATCAAAAACGCTCATTGGCGAACATCACCTTTTCTTCAAGAATCCACCTTAGGATTGCACCAAAATCCTTCCTATAAAAAATTTATGTCCAACATAAGGATTATAGGATGATAAGAGAGAATGTAATATGTTATTTTGGTCATTATTTCCAGAACCAAAAAGGTTTTAAGGTTTGAATATGAGAGAAGTGGGGTGACCTTTTATAAGCGTGGGAGAGGACACACTTTTCATTTTTGAAAACAATTAATTTCTCCCACCTTTCTAACATTTCAAAATGGTTAAAATGGAATAAATTAAATCATTATAAATCATAGGGTCTATATATCTCCAAAAATTGAATTTTAGAAAAATCTATAGTTCATTTTAAATCATATCTTTTTAGTTTAACCCCTGATAAACCCATTTTTACCTTCACAATTGAAAATAATTTTTATTATTTTTACTATACATTTTAATCAAAAAAATTAAATTGAAATTATTAAATAATATAAATTTTATTATTATTGAAAATATGGAATCCATTTTTTTAAATTCCATTAAAATAAGTTGAAAAAAAATTAATTTAAAATTAATCTCAAAGATGTGATAAGAAAGTTTGTTTTTAAAGAGAAAATGTTCAAAAGTCTGAAATATTTCTCTATCCATATTAAAAATAAAAAAGTTTTAAATGACCTAAATTATATAAATTTAATATAATTAAAATAATTATACTTTAAACCAATTTTGAATATAATTTATTTTTTAATATAGTTTAATTGAAAATGTATTTTTAAAATAAAATTCAGTATTTTTCACTATTAATGAAAAAAATTAATTTTTCAAGAAATTATCAAAAAATTAACTCTTAGATAATTTTGAAATTATGATTTCAAAAATTTTGTTTATTTTATGAAATTAATATTCTAAAAGTTTCATAAATTAAATTTCAAACAAAATTCACTGATGTGAAGAAATGGTGAGTTTTCAAGAAGTTTATTTTTCATGCACAAGATGATTTTATATTAACTATTTCTCTAATGAAAAAAATTGTAGGAATAAAAATAAAAATTTAATAATATATATATATATATATCATTTAAAACATTCCGCATTAGGAATTATTTTAATTAATTAAAATACATAAACAATGTGCACTTTAAAACACTTTTTAGAGAAAACCCATTCTCTAAACTCAAAAATAATCTTATAATAAAATCAAATAAAAAGATTAATGAAACACAATTAAGTGGATTAAATAAAAATAAATATTTATTATTATAATTTAAAACATACTTGGGAATTTTAATTAATTAATTCATTGAATTAAAATGATATTTTTATAAAAATCATCATTTTTCACTATTTATTGAAAAATCAGAAACATTCACCACATGTTAATTTGAATATTGTGATTCAAAAATGTAGTAATTTTTATAAAATAAATTTTATAAAATATATATATAATCCAAATAAAAATTATTATTAAAGAAAATATATTTTTGAAAAATATAATTACTATACTAAAAATTGGTTTATCATTTTCTAATCATTTGAAAATATTATATTGCGCATAAAATTTATATGTATATTTTATAAATTTGTTAATAGTATTAATACCTGACTATGTGAAAGATTTGTTATAAGGATCACTTTTAAAGTAATATCATTTCATGGTTCGCTAAATCTCGGTGTCGCATGTCATGCACATTATCGAAGAAACTTGTTATTATGCATCACACAAGTAAAAACATGGTGTTTCATATAACACAAGCTCTCTAAAATTTTAAATTAATTTTTCAAAAAAATTATTAAATATTAGGATGTTAGAGGTCCCACACATCACATAATTAAAATCATACAGATTTTCTCCAAAGTATTATAAACCATTCATCATATCATTACACATAAATGGAAAGGGTTTCATAAACATTAAAACATATCTTAATCTATAGAGAAGAGACAAGTTTCATAATAATCATGAAATTGTGATCATGAAACATGCATATAATGACTGATAATGGTTTACATGGTTCATATCCTTAAACAAATCATATGTTACATTAAAGCATTTCATATTTGGTGTATAATGATTTTTAAAGGTCACTTGGAAAATTTATAGGGAAAAATAAATTTTCATTGAAAATCATTTTTTAAAGACATAAAACATTTTTAAAATCTTTTTTTCACAATAAAATTTAATATTTATAAATTAATTTCTAAAAATATTTAAAAAAATGTATAGACTAAAATATCTTTTCCTCTTTGAAAAACACTTTTTTTAAGAAAAATACATTTTAAAAATCATATTAATTTTGAAATGATTTATTTAAATCTAAAAATTTTATAAATATTAAGGAATAAATTTTCATTGAAAATAAATTTGAATACTTTTAAGGGAGTCTTGAAATCATTTAGTATTCATTATAGTTTGAAATATTGCCTATGACATGAATGTTAAAATGAAAGATTCATTTCACACATTCAGTAAAATCCAAATGGGGATTTTTTCGAAGGAAAAACAATGATCCCATTCAAAAAAATTTATAAATTCAAAAATTGGTAAAAAAATCATTAATAATTTATTTCCAAAATGTTAGAAACATTTTTTAAAAACATGGTTTTTGAAGAAAAAGGGTTTTTGACCTAAAAGAATAGTTTTCTTAAAGTAATTATTATTGAACTCTTGAGTACATGAAAAGAGGAAATAAAGGGAAAAATATATTCTCATGACAAAACCATAAAATTAATGATTTTATTTAGATATTTATCCTATGATTTGAGCATCAGAAAAATAGTCTTTAAAAATCATGACAAACGATTATACTGCAACCTAAAAACAATACCACTTTGGTAATATTGAAACGTAATCCCCATGGAGGAATGTAATTAAGAAAAAATAATATATAATTAAGAATAATAAATTAATGATATTAAATTTAAAACGGTATTTATATAAATCTAAAAAATAAGATAGGTTCATAACACAACATATGTCTCAGAGCTTGAGACAGAAATCCTTACTGCTTTGGTGTCTTTTTATCTGTAAACTTCATAAAATACAAATCCTAAAATGGATTTTTACAACCCAATAATTTCTACGATAATAATCATAAAATAAATTCATGGGTATTATATACAACACATACAATAAATAGGTGGTGAATATTGAATGTGTCTCATAGAAGTAAAAAGTGAGATGGAAATCCCTTACCTCTTTAATAATATTTTGGTTTATAAGCCCCAAAAAGTATTAACATCAAATGAAAACTTTTGTATAATTAAAATAATTAAATTCATGATATTACATGTAAAATGATAAGTATATACACCAAAAAAACACAAATCGTAGTGAATTTTCATATGTTTCCCAGAAATAAAATAAAGACTATAAATCCCTCACCTTAAGTCTATAATTCATTTCTATAGTTCAAACATACAATAAAATAAATACAAGTTTATTATAAATATATTACATAAAAATATTTATATATATCATACCATATATTATCTACTTATTCTATTTTATTTCCACTTAATAAAAATTTCTTTTCAAAATCATGTTTTGGTTAATAATTGCTTCGTTTTTCATGTATGTTTTGATTTTTTATTTTCAGTACTCTTATCTTGATAAAGGTTCTATAATCTCAAGAATAATAATAATTTATTAATTATCATATTTATATATAAATTATATTTTTAATACCAATCATTAAATATGGTTTTGACAAATTAAGTACATTTTGATCATGGGGACTGTAGGACGTATATACACATTAGTAACGTTTCATTTCATCAAAAACCATTATAGAATTGAGGCATATAATATATTATCTTTTAATAATTATTATAATACCATAAATACAATATTAATTATTTAAATATACTAATATACATTATATATGTGGTGTGGTGTTATAAATAGAGTCACATCACATCATGAATTTCGTAGTCCAAGCGTACACGAACACTATTATCATCTTCCAGTGAGTAAAAGTTTAAGAAATAAAATTTTATACTATATTTGTCTGATGAAAAATATTTATTTAATATAATAATTATATAATTTATATAAAATATATTTATCCTTGTTATCTTCCATTTAAAACGTTAGTGAAAGTGAATCATATCGTTTCATGAGCTGTTAGTCTGCTTGACACAGGTGAGACGCTATCGTATCAACTTATATAATGGAAAGTAAAAAAGGTATTTATAATATATTGACTCCAAAGGTATATTTATCTTATAAATATATTATATATACTATATATCATTCATTATACCCAGCCCTGATAGGTGGTAATGGAAAAAACAAATGACATGTGTTCCTGAGAAGGTAGTCCGTTGTACCCATGGAGTATGATTCTGTAACCAATTTGATAGATGTGGAGATAGTTGTTGGTAATTACCATAACATAAAAACACATCAGTATAGAGAATATATTGAGTTTATTTCTTCTTTATTTTATAATAATAATTCAAGGAGGTGGAGGAAGAAATAAAATAAAAACACTCCTTGAAAAATATTACCTCTTCTTCTGGTAACCACCTTAGGTTTGAAAAAAAATCCTTCCTAGGTGGGATTTATACAAAACATAAGACTTATATGATGAGACTATAAAATATAAGATGTTATTTTTTTTATTTAAATTTGGAATCAAAATTGTTTTAAGGTTAAAATAATAGAGGAGAGTGGGTGGCCATTTATAAGTGAGGTAAGTGACACACTGGTAAATTATTGAAAAGAAAAAAGTTTGACCAATTTTCTTAAATGAAAAAAGGATAAAAATGGAGTATTGACATTAAATATACACTATATGGTCAAAATATGTCCATAAAATAACTTTTAGACATGTTTTTAGTTCGTTTTACCCCTTGTCATTTTAGTTTAACCCCCTTCTAAACCTATTTTTACTGTCACTATGGTAATTATGTTTTACAATTTTCAGTGGTCCTTTTGGTAAATAATTAAGATTAAATTATTATATAATATAAGTTATAATTATTAAAAATATGGAATCCAATTTTTTTAAAATTAATTCATATAAGTTTAAAATTTTAATTTAAAATTAATTCAACAGATGCGATGAGAAAATGGGTTTTTATATAAAAAATGTTCAAAAGTTTACATAGTTTTAATATCCAATTAAAATATTAAATTTAATAAAATATCCTAAATTTTATTAATAGATATATATTTTAATTAAATTTAATTTAAAACATATTTAAAATATAATTTATCTTCATAAATAATTTAAATAAAAATGTTGTTTCTAATTAAAATTTATTATTTTTCACTATTCAACAAAAAATAATAATTTTTCATAAAATTAGAAACAATTCACCCTAATATAAAATTTAAATGATAATTTAAAAAATAATTTTAATTTCTGAAATAAGGTTTATAAAATTTTCAAAAATTGAATTTAAAACAAAACCCATAGACGTGATGAAAAGACAGGTTTTCGAGAAGTGCATATTTCAAGCACAGGATGATTTTAAATTAACTCTATGTCTAATAATAATAATTTTATGAATATTAATTAAAATTTATTGATAAATAATATATAATTTTTTTAAAAAATTCCTCATTTGAGATTATTTTAAAAATTTACAATGGATAAACATTCTTTACTTCAAAACAGTTATCATAAAAAACCTTTTTAAACCGAAAAATAAACTTTTACTATAATACAATATATATTTGATTAAAATGTAATTAAGTAGATTAAATATTAAATATTAATAATTATTTTACTTTAAATCATAATTGGTAATTGAAATAACTTTATTTATTGATACAAATGACTATTTTACAAAAAAATAGGTATTTTTCACTATTCAATGAAAAATCAATATTTTCCAAATTAATCCAAAAATTTCAACATAAGATAATTTTGATATTATTATTTAAGGAAACATGTTTATTTTATCAAATAAATATTATTTAATCTTTATGAATTACTAATAATAATTTATCATAAAAAATAAAGATAATATTTGAAGAAAACATATTTTGGATGAATATAATTACTTTATTAAAAGGTCATTGATTATTTACTATTACTATATAAATGATTTTATATTTTTTTAGGAACTTTATATGTAAATTTTAAAAATTATTTAATATTATTCATACCCTCTTACTTTATTTCAATGTTATAATAATATTATTTAATGGCTTGCTGAAGTATGGTGTCATGTGTTATGCACGCTATCGAAGAAAACCATTGTTGCATGTAACAAAATATAAACATAGTGTTTTTTATGAAAATTCAAAAATACAAATTTTGATTAATTTGGAAAAAAATATAAAATATTAGAATGTTATATAGATGGTAAATAAAACCTGATTTTTAACGAATGAAAATTGAGATAAAAAGAACCCACAAATGTCTTGGGATGTAATTATATGAAATCCTATTGAAATAGAGGGATTAGAGATGATCTATAAATGATATGAGTAAATTAATTTCATTATAAAACATCTAAAATAAATAATATATACCCCATATGAAGTAGTCTAGGTGTATAATAGTAAACATGTCACAAATGGAGGAATTTTAGATGAAAACACTTCTTAATGTCCTAAATTCCATAAACCTACATTAAAATATTGTAAAAATATATTATTATCTTAATAATTATATTTATAAACTTAATAATATACATATTCATTCATACTATTCATAAATAGTCTATCTCTATGTGAATTATTTTTATTTTTCACCTCGGGTGTTTATAGTTTTGATCGTTTGTACTAGTTTCATAATAGCGGTGTTTGTATTCCTTATTATTCAAAAATTCATCATTATTATATCATTAAAGTTACTTATTGGAATTATTTATAATTATTTATGACTGTTTAAGCTCTATTAATGAGTGTGTTAATCTTTATCCTTGAAGATAAAATCAATAATAAGCGTGTTTAGGTGATTCTGGGTTATTGAGGATTGTTTTCTTAAATAAGGAATTAAATATTGATATAAATTTCCCCAAAACAAAAATAATAATTATTATTTACAAATTTATATTATATTATTTAATTAATTATGTTACCATTCTAGTTTTGTATGTAAATTCATAGCATTTATCAATTAATTGGTTAAGCCAACCCAAACGTCAATATACAATGATTTAATGACAGATTATGAGGTTATATTGTTGTAATATCACTAGAAAAAAAATCACAATGATCTTATTTAGTATTTATTTTTGTGATAGATCAAAATTTTAACAATATATAATATGAATTAGTGGATATGAAAGTATTATTCAATTTTCATAAAAGGTTATCCTTTCAGTACATCTATTTTAATTGATTAAATTAACAATGATCATTTTCAAATCATATCATCAATAGGTTCTATAATTTTTTTTAACAAAACAAAAATTATATAATAAACATAATTTTTATCTTTTAATTCCATCCTACGATCCATCCTTATAATATGGTCGAGGAAAACGAAACATATTGTGTTGGGGAGGTTGTAGTCCTCACAACACACAAACACTAGTTTTTTTCTTAATAAATAATGTATATGAATAAAAAAATACAATAAACATAATATAGTAATGTTATAGTTTATAAATAATACTAATATAGTAATATTATTGTTGTTATAAAATAATTTAATGAATATAAATAGAAACAAAAATTTTTTAGTTAATAATAATCACATCTTGGACTTGAATTTTCCTTTGAAAGCTCCATAGAAATGACTTAATTATTCTAATTAATGGGGACTGAATGATTTTGAAAATGTAATAGGTATCTATTAGGATAATATTATTAATTTTATGAGAGGAAACAGTAATGTGATTTGATCCATGACGTGGTGGAGATTTAATTATTTTATTAGTCAGGAGAAGGGTATTTTTAGGAGTAACTCGTAAATTCTCAATAATGTAACATTAATATTCAAGTATCAAAGGAAAAATTGAATAAATGGAGAGGAAAATTATTTTGGTAAAAAATCACCTCAAAAACCCATTTTTTAGAAAACATTTAGTGTTTTATGGATTTTGTTTTAACTTTTTAACTTTTACCCTAATTAACCTTTATCTTGGAAATTAAATTCTATCCTTACTGATTAATATTAACAAAAATAAAATACTAATATTGAACTTTTTACCAAGTTTCATTATTCTAAATTAAAATTTTAAAATAATTTTATCATATACAATTTTTTAATGTGTCAGTAGTTAATTTTAAAATTTATATAGTTAATCACATAAAGTAGATTTTAGAGAAATAATGTTTTATGTTTTAAAAATACATATAATATAAAAATTATCATGGATTATTATTTCAAATAAATAAAATGATTTATTATTAAAATAATAATTTATATGTTTATTTTAATTCAAACTAAAACCAAGTCTACATTGAAAATACATAATTGAATGAAAACACTGAAAATACTTTTCATACTAAGGTAAAATTTTCATTAGTTCATTAACTACTGTAAAACAGAACAATAAGTTTTAATAATATTATAAAATTAATATTGTATTCCTTGTATTCATATTTCATTACACAAATAGGATTTAAACTTCTAGGTCATTCTTATAGAAATATATATTCATAAAAAATTACATGTTTTTTGAAAATTGTATATTTCGACTAAAACCCAACATTTTTAGAAAAAAAATAAAAAAATTCCTACTAAGTTAATTTTAAAATGATGAATTCAAAAATCAGTTTAGCTTGGAAAATTTAAAATTATAAAATTTAACTATTAAAGAATTCCTTGAATAAATCCTCTTTAGAGTGTGATAGTATAGAATATATTATTTACCTATTATAGTAGGGTCTCAAGTATTACATTATCTCCTAAAATAATTTTGTGATTAAAATTGTGGTATTTATAAACTATTGAAAAAATGTTGATACTCATTCCTTAGAGATTCATCAACATTTTTAGTCTCCTATTGTTTTTTTTTATTTCTCAAAAGGAATTTCACCAATTGAGTTGTACAATTCTGAAGCACTTTCCTTCTACTTTCATGAATATAGATGTGTTCTTCATTAATGAAAATGTCACTCTATAACTTTATTGAATCATAGGTTAAAACATGAATTTGGGTCTATATTTTATTTCCTCTAAAATGAATCATAGGACACATTATTCACTTTAGAAATATTGGGATATGTATCCAATTGGAAAGCTACAACCCTAATTCGTTCTAGTATATCAAAAAGATCAATATACCTAGGGCTTAACTTCTCCCTTTTTATCAAAACATGAAACTCCCTTTCATGGATAAATATTCAAGATTACATGATTCCAAATATGAAATTACAGTCATTTCATTTCATTTTTAGTAAACATATTTTTTCTATTCCAGAATGATTTAATTTTATTTTGAATAGTATTTAATTTAACAGTCGTCTCCTCCATAAGATTTGGGCCTACTAATATTCTTTCTCTAACTTCATCCCTACTGGCTAGAGTACGACACCTTTTTGCATGCAAGTCATTATTTGGTATATTCTATATTCTCTAATGTAAGATTTTATCATATAAAAATTCCATTAAAGGTATATATAAATCCCACATACGAAGAAAGTTAACAGAACATGATATTAATATGTATTCAAGTGTACAATGTACTTACAGACTACCCATCAACATGTAAGTGATAGGTAGTTCTCAAATATATCTCAGTGTTTAGATAGCATTTAATTAACTTCCTTAAGTTCTATGGGTATAGAGGTTTATTATCATATACAATCTATAGAGGTTCCCTATGAAGCCTTATGAATTCAATAATATAGATCTATTCAAGGCTCTACAAGGTTATATCTTGTCTTATCTTAATGAAATGAGTGTACCTGGTAAGTTGATCAATGATGATCCATATAATATTTTTCTTCCTTTGAGTCTTTGGGATTCCAATGAAAAATTTCATAGTATCATTGTCTCGAATCCATATAGGTCTCAGAAGAGGTTTCATGACTCCCTTAGGATGTCTTCTTTCATCCTTTACCTGCTGAAATATTATCAATCTTGAAACATAGTTTATAATTTCCCACCTTATACCATCCCAAAAAAATTTCCTCTCAAATTTATATACATATTTTTACTTCAAGGATGTATTGTTAAATTTGAACTATTTTCTCTGTTGAGTAGTTCCCTTTTCAAATTTGATATGTAGGGAACCTATAACCTCTTCCAAAACATCATTGCTCCATATATAGATTTAGAATATTTCAATTTCCCATGATTTCCTACTTTAATCTTCAATAGTAATTCTCTATCATCCTACACATACTTTAATATCATTTACATTATGTATGGTTTAACAATTCCATGGATATGGAATGATGGATCTCTTTTTATATAAATCATCATTTCCATCATCACATAATCTTTTTATATAGGATCCTTGTAAATCCTATTCATTGTATGAACCACATATTCCCTCCTAATAAATGAATTAGCCACCTTATATACCTTCCTATGGTTGTATTATATTAAGAAATCGCATTCATTGTGAATTTCAAAGAACCTTTTTTTCCACATATTGGGGACCTTTTTATATAAGATATATTTCAAATATTTTTGTGTGCATACATATCACATGATTTAAAATAGAGGTATTGCCTCTATATTCTCAAAGGAAATAATTACAACATTCATCTCAAGGTTATGAGATAGATGGTTTTGTTCCTATTTATTTTGTTTTTTATGCATATGCAATCATTCAATCATTCTACAGAATGAACAAACCAAGTTCCATCATTAACACATCACTATATATTAAAAAACATTAACACATGATGGTAAAGTTAATACTAGTGCACCAATCAATATAGTATTTTTCTATTAGAACATTCCAAATATTCCCATAACCATTTTAATTTAACCCCATTACATGATAACTTTTTTAGAAAGTTGTTTAACTGATAAAAATATTGAAAAACCCAATAATAATAACCTCATAAGCCTATTAATAATTGGGTAATAGTTAGTTTCATCAGTGTAGGATATTATTTGAAAACCTTTTTCTTTTAAGTTTCAATAAATATCCCATAAAAATTGAAACTATAACAAATAAACGAATAATTATTGATGAAAACATCCATACTTACAATACATCCCATATAATTCCTTCTTTATAAGGATCTCCATAATTATTTTTAGATGAATCTCATTATCTTCACAAATCTTATAGTATATCAAGATATTGTTATTGGATAACAAGATAAATTTATAAAGATAATCCTTGAATAATCAATTCATCAAACCAATAAATATAGAAGGTGAATTAGTCAATCCAAAAGGCATTACTATAAACTCACAATGTTCAAACCTTGTTGGAAATATTTTCTTCGACATATCATCCTTTTTCACACTTGTATTATGATAACTAGATTGAAGATAAATATTTGAAAAGTATTAATATATTTTAATTTTATCAAATAAAAAATAAATTCTTGGTAAAGGATACTTATTATTTATAGTAATTTTATTTATCTCCTTACAAACGATGCATAGTCTAATAAACTGATCAAATATTTTCAAAAATAATATAGGGGCTCGCCAAATTGAAACACTAGAGCGTATAAATCCATTATCATTCAAATTCAAATTTTGTTTATTTAAATCCAAAAAATGTACAGAGTTCTTTATAGAACCATTTTTATAAATTGGATTCACATCTATAATGAGTACAATGGATAAGTTAACTTCACACTCTAGTAGAAGAAAATGTAAATATTCTGAGAAATAATTAATGAATTTTTATACCATAGGTATTGTAACACCCCAGTTAAATAAGGAATATGACATTTTCATATTTATCCATATTTGTGAATAAAATATTAATATGACTTTAAAGGGGACGCTATGCTCGATGGCGTACCCAACACGCAACAACGAGTTTCTTGGAAATCTTACGTTGCACTCTAATAATAAAATAATATTATTTTAAATGGTAGTTAACATGTAGCCGTTGTAATGGCGGGAATGGATAGAAATAACTAAAATATGATTATATATGTTCTTAAATATTTTTACATTTATACAATAAAAGATAAAGGCTTAAAATACGGAAAGAATTCAATTTTAGGCGTATATGCCCTAGTTTTCACTAAAGGTTCACTTATCACCTTTTGATGGAGAACCGTCATTAAATATAGTTTTGTTCACTCTTAAACATTATTTTGGACCAAATAAAACTCTTATTAAGAATCGGGACATCAAAATATACTTTGTGTAAATTTTTGGTATCTTTCCAATAAAGTTCATTTTTTTAATGAATAGTGTAAAATGTTGTATTTTAATTCAAAAACACTTTTTAATCTAATTTATTTATATGATTAGATTATATTTTGAATTGGTTTTAAAGTGAAATTAGAAAATATTTTTACCATTAAATCCAATAGTGGTCGTTGGAATCAATTTCACCTTGAAATCAGACTTAAACTAGTGTCAATCTTTTGATACTTATTGTTTCATAAAACACGCTATTTGTCATGACAGCGGGAATTAATTATTAAATTAATTAATGTGACTTATATGTTTTGAATTTTGTAAAACGGACTTCATTTTTGAATTCAGAATATCAAATATAGGTTAGGGTGAATTTTTGGGATTTTTCTGAAAAACTTCAATTTTTGATGAATAGTGAAACCACTAAGTGGTACTTATAAAAACTGATTTTCCGTTTAAATGAAATTTTGCAATCATTGTGTTTTGATTTTCAAAAATCCGACATAAATGGTTGTCATTAAGAAGTAAAATGTGGTTCAATGAGATTAAAATAATTTTTTGGTGAATAGTAACTTATTAAGTTTTTAATCGCGATTAGAGGTAATTAGTGTAGTTTAAGGTAAAAATGATATTATAAGAATGTGAAAACACCATGACACTTGTCCTACACCTATTGGTTGTATCATGGCCGACCAAGACAAGCCATGGGTCAACTTGGGGACCCCATGGATCCACTTTGGTTGGGAAATGACATAAATAACATTTTATTTAATGTAAAAGTAAAATTGACACAAACATGATATGTTTTACTAAAACAATTTTTAAGTGGGGTTATACAAGTCATCTTATTTATTATAAATATTAACTGGAAATATAAAAAGATTTCCTACATCATAGTATTTGTTTTATAATTTTTAGACATTAGATAAATTAAATTATTTATGACATAATAATGATGCAGCGATGACATCATTATTTGAAGATTTAAATAAAATGGAAAGATAATGTAAAATCTATGAACTACACATGTCCAAAACTTATTGGATGAGTGGAGTTAGAAGCCTTATCACCTTATCCACGAATTATATCAATGTGGGACCTTTTGAAACCGAAACACATTTTCAAATAAAGTAATATTTCTTTACTTTCCAAAAGTGCCCCTCCTCTCCTCTTATAAAAGGCCCCCACATCTACCTCATTTAACACACTCCTCAAGCCTTTGGCTCGGCCAACCCCTGCCCATTTACTCTCTCCACATCCCTCTCCTAACCCTATAGGATTACCTTTGGGCAGAATCCTTTCAAAGGAAGCCTTTAGGCTCAAATCAAAAGGAGTTACATTTTTAAAGGTAATTCATTCTCTCATGTTCATTTGTTTTATTTTGCTTCTCCGACCCCCTAAACTCTTTTTATTTACTTCTTTTGTAACAAAACCAGTATCTAAAATATACTAGGATGTTGTTATAAGATTTATTCGAGCTACACTCTCACAAAACTACATAAAATGGTTAAAGAACATACGGTTTCCGTGGATGGTGAAATTCTGCCTCCCGAAACGATGATTGTTCAATACTCATTTAACACCTTCAAAGGTGGCCATTATGATGTCACTATTTTTATATATGATATATAATATGTTTATGTTTTTTTTATGCTTCTGTATTTTTCATTTTTGTCTTACCTTTATGGCTTACATTATGGGTATACACGATATCTTCATTTAAGGAAGTGCGGACTACCACCCCCTCAAAGTGATTTGATTCGTTAAATACCATATGTGGGATGTATAAAGGATGGAAATATGATATTATATATGATATTATACTTGAATTATAATATACCTTTATATCATTATTATTCCATTCTATAAAATACGAAATAGAAATGAAAGTAGCGTTCATGCGTACGTACGGCTTACCGTCTCCATGAACGGTGCATTTCATTTCTTACCTCTAAATGATTATGTAATGTTATAAATGCATTAATGTACTGGATATATATGACATATATGATATCTGAATAATGAATACAACTATAGATATAATAAACATTTGGCCACATGAACAACATGTAATTGTAAGAAGTCCACTATCGACTTAAGAACCAAATATGGGCAAAACAAATATTATTAACTTAAATGATTACATAATGTTTATGACATGGTAATAAGTGGTATAAAAGTAATAATGAACTTGAAAAAGGATCTTAAAGAATTATAAATTAACTCAAGTTTATTATTCAGGAGATTAAAGAACGATCGAGTCAAGTCGGACCCAAGGTAAGGGATCCTACTCCTCTTTCTTTTTAAGTACACAATTTTATGTCATTCCTTTTAAAGATCATCTTTCTTGTTATTGGGATGATATTTTATATTACAATTACTGTAATTTCTATGTTCATGTGATTAGAGACCCTATTCTCTCTCATCAATCCATTTTGGAAGTTTTGAGTGGCGCTGTTAGGCTGCCGAACTTTCGTAAGAGATCTAACTTCTCTCTTTCTTTTTAGGTACTCTCTTTTTTGTCACTTCTTTTAAGCTCCTCTTTGTAATGTTTGGGGATGTTCTTCTATATTCCTCTTGCTGTAAATTATATTGTAATGTGATGAGATACCCTATTTGATCTCATCAATCCATATTCGGAAGTTTTATGTGGCGCCGTTAGGCTGCTGAGTTTTCGTGAGGGATTTTTCATCTCACTTTTATTCCCATGAGATTTATGCTACATTTGCCACAAATTCCATTGAGTGGTGTATGTACTGCCCATTATTCTACTCTTTGTGTAATATACTTTCGTTTATGAGTATTTACATCAATGACCTATTGTCTTTCTTTCATGGGGTGTATGTTTTGAATGATACCCAAGTCGGTAAGGGAACCTTTCACCCTCCTCTTTTTTAAAAGACTTCTTTTATTGGGTCTTTTAATTTACATATTTTTATGTTGGGATATGTTCTCATACATCCTTATTGATGTAAATATTATGTCCAAGTGATGAGATACACTTTTTATCTCTCATCAACTCATTTTGATGTGATGCCGTTTGGCTGTCAAGGGAACTTTTTAACCCAATTTCGATTTCTTTGGGTTCAACTTGTAGTCATTGAATATGTCATCCATTGAATATGTTTGATTGACCTTTTATTGTTTTACACTTAATATCCACTTATATTGGGTGTATATATATTTGTCACACATATTTTTGAGATTTATTTGTCCTTAATTTAAGGATACCTTCTTTATAAGGGATTTCATCACATTTGACATTTCTATTGAGGGTTCATTGTTGTTATGCACCAATTCACTCTTATATGGTGTATATACTGTCCTTTGGAGTATTATATCATGAATCCTTTTATTCTCATGATATTATAAAGTTCTGACTAAATGTTATTCCTCGATTATTGTATTCAAGTGTCTCTAATTTTTGTAAAACCCCTTTAACCAAAATATCATTTTAAATGTTTTGATTATTTGTTCTTATTAATATCCATGTTTTCAAAATGGTTTTAAGGATTTATTTATATGGATAGTAATGGTTTAAAATGTTAAAAGCTTCAAGGTGGTATGGGACACTTTGATTCAAAAATCTCTTTATTAAATGTTTTAAATGGTTTTGGAAATGGTTTCTTTTTGAATGGATTCATTATTTCAATATCCTAAAATGTTATATTGTGATTGAAATGTGGAAATGTTATGTTTCCTTTATTCATGTTTATGTGATACGATTATGTTATGGTCCTTGGGAATTGTTATGAAGAACGGGTGGTTCCGTGAAAAACTAAGGGCGGGTGAGCCCCATATAGCTCTCCAATGCATTGGGTAACGCGAAGGAGTGAAACGTTAAGGTTTCTCCGAAGAGATTTAGGGAATATACTGTGATGGGTATTCCAAACATAACCAAGAGGGTTACTCCCTACGTAAGAATGTTATGAATGCCTCAAGTTACCTTTATGTCTTATGTTTTCTATTATTTATTCATGGTTTGATGAGGTATGTTAAAGTGCCTATGTTTTATGGGTAAAGTATGATTTCATTATCATGTATATATGAACTCATGTTTCCTTTCCATATTTTTTGTAACCCTTACTGAGCTTTTTATGCTCATCCCAAGTTTTTGAAATGTTTTTCACAGGTCAAGGGAAAGGTACATGATGTGATGATAATGTCAAGGATGTGTCAAGAAAGAATCTGTGTTATATTTTAAATATGTTTCCGTTGATGGGAAGAATGAATACTGTCTTTTATGTAACCACTTTGTTTAAATGTGGAATGTAATGAAAGTTTCATGATCTAATTATCTAAAACTCTAAACCTGAAAAGATTCTCAATGTGTAATCTTGTAATAACTCAAGATTAAGTAAGGTTTAAGGCTGGGGCCTTATAGTTGGTATCAAAGGTCGGTTTAGATAACTTTAGAGGTTAGGGTATTCTTTAAGCATAATTGACAATTACCATAATGGTTAGGATTTCAGAAAGAGTCTTAGTTTTAGATAAAGTGAATGAGTAAGTATATCTTATTGTATATCTTACTCATTAGTACATGATGGTTTTTTTGATATACTCACACTGACCTTTTTGGTTTTAGTAAACGGCTGGATCTAGCAGGCACCAAAGTAACAGTGGATGTCAAGGAAACTGTGACAGTTTCTTGAGAAAGCAACTGAATGATATGGGAGCTGCAATGAGAACTCTTTTGATTATCCTCAACCAACTATCTGGAGTCATGATTGACCACTTAAACCTTGGACATTTTTCTAAGGCATAATATATGCAAGAAACAAATCCCTACAGAATTACAGGTAATAATCATAAAGGTAAGTGTGTTCAAAAACCTATGTGTCAAAGATATGGAAAGAAAGACCTAGGAAAATGTTTCAAAGGGACAGAAATATGCTATAGATGTGGAAATGAAGGTCATAAAGCAAGAACCTTCCATGGAAAAAGGAAGCATCCAGTTGACTCGAGGAAAGGGAAAGAAGTTATTTCTGAGGGATCAATTGAATGTTTTAAATGTGGTGTGCATGGTCATTATGCAAACACATGTCCTATGAAGAAGTTTCGTGAATGGGGTCACCAAGAGCGTACCAATATTTGTTTACCAATACCTAATGCCATTCCGATTGAGGATGAAGAAACTGACAATGACCAATCAAAGGTATGTACTATTTCATGACTATTGTTTTCTTATTTTGGAATCTTAGGATATGATTCATGATTTTGTTTGTAGGAAAGAGGTATTTCGGAATAAGTTGGAAAGGAATGGATAATGAATCATGAAGAATGTTGAATGAGTAAGATGTCAACATATAAGGGCTTCAAGAGTTAGGGTGAAATTCTTAAGAGTATTAAGTCTCTTCTGATGATGGGGTTACATTAGAAGACTTTTTATATTATGTGTAACCCTGATGTTTAATATAGGCAAATTTTATTCAAGTAATAGTTATCTTTTCTTTTGTGGACATAGTTATAAAGAACCATTTGGGTTTATATGATCCTTACTTTTGAGGTAATTATGGGTTACCATATGTTATGATTGAAGTGAAAGGCATGAGATAAAATTGAGGTTAAATTATGTTATGGTTATTTTTGATGATTTTATCCCTTTTTGGGTAATGATTTGAGAATTATAAAGTTTTGGAAAAAGGACAACACGCAGACCGTGTGACAACCCGTCGCGTCGGACAATGCTGCGGGAATCGAACCCACAACCAAAGTGCGACTGGTATTTATCGCCTACCACTGGACTACGTGAAGCCCCTGGTTAGTTTGACTGATTCTTTTTAGTTATATGATTTTATGAATTAAGAGTATGTTGATTTTGGAGGATATGTGATTAGGATAATTACTTTTCAATGTGAGACTTTAGGAGCAACTGATGTTGTTTGGAGATAAATGTTACGATTTAACTTGGAAGACTATGTGACTAAATCCTTCAAATATTTGGGTTTCAATCTTATATTGGTTTACTTTGAATAATTTTATGGACAAATTGTTTATCGGATGGTCCTCGTTGAACTTTGGGTTTTGTTGGAAAAAATTTGGAGATTAAGAATAGATTTTCTTTTTATAAGGGGTTATCCTTTTCTGGATTATCTGATCTTGTACTAACCTTTTTGGTTTTGGTTTTGGTTAAATCCTAAATACATGGGATGTATATAGTTCTCTTTTGGGGATTAGGTGATTCTCTAGAAGTTGATTATAGAGAAAAAGTCTCCCTAAATACTCGTCATTTGGAAAAAATATGAGTTTGACTAAGGAATCTAGTAAAAGTTGAAAGTCAACATGATAAGTGATTATGCTTCCTTATGAATAAATTCCTCAATAAAAAGTAACTTAATACAAAAATTTTGTCTATTAACTTTTCCTACTGGGGAACCCAACACCGTTTAACCCATCACAAGTTTGTGATTTTCTTATTGTTAACTTTCTCCTAAACATGTTTTCTATCACTCTCCATCGGAACATGACCCTATGTTTTCTCCTCCATGTCCATATTTTCATTATTAGAATCCTAGTATGGGTTAACTCGGGTGACCTCTGTGCTTATCTTTCTTTATTATAAAGTGATTGTTTTACCGACTCTTGTTCCGATGTGGGACGTTCAAGGATGTTTCCAAGCGCAATTTTAAAATTGCGAGGACGCAATTCCCAAAAGGGGGGAAGGATGTAACACCCCAGGTAAATAAGGAATATGACATTTTCATATTTATCCATATTTGTGAATAAAATATTAATATGACTTTAAAGGGGACGCTATGCTCGATGGCGTACCCAACACGCAACAACGAGTTTCTTGGGAATCTTACGTTGCACTCTAATAATAAAATAATATTATTTTAAATGGTAGTTAACATGTAGTCGTTGTAATGGCGGGAATGGATAGAAATAACTAAAATATGATTATATATGTTCTTAAATATTTTTACATTTATACAATAAAAGATAAAGGCTTAAAATACGGAAAGAATTCAATTTTAGGCGTATATGCCCTAGTTTTCACTAAAGATTCACTTATCACCTTTTGATGGAGAACCATCATTAAATATAGTTTTGTTCACTCTTAAACATTATTTTGGACCAAATAAAACTCTTATTAAGAATCGGGACATCAAAATTTACTTTGTGTAAATTTTTGGTATCTTTCCAATAAAGTTCATTTTTTTAATGAATAGTGTAAAATGTTGTATTTTAATTCAAAACCACTTTTTAATCTAATTTATTTATATGATTAGATTATATTTTTAATTGGTTTTAAAGTGAAATTAGAAAATATTTTTACCATTAAATCCAATAGTGGTCGTTGGAATCAATTTCACTTTGAAATCAGACTTAAACTAGTGTCAATCTTTTGATACTTATTGTTTCATAAAACACGCTATTTGTCATGACAACGGGAATTAATTATTAAATTAATTAATGTGACTTATATGTATTGAATTTTGTAAAACAGACTTCATTTTTGAATTCAGAATATCAAATATAGGTTAGGGTTAATTTTTGGGATTTTTCTGAAAAACTTCAATTTTTGATGAATAGTGAAACCACTAAGTGGTACTTATAAAAACTGATTTTCCGTTTAAATGAAATTTTGCCATCATTGTGTTTTGATTTTCAAAAATCCAACATACATGGTTGTCATTAAGAATTAAAATGTGGTTCAATGAGATTAAAATAATTTTTTGGTGAATAGTAACTTATTAAGTTTTTAATCGCGATTAGAGGAAATTAGTGTAGTTTAAGGTAAAAATGATATTATAAGAAAGTGAAAACACCATGACACTTGTCCTACACCTATTGGTTGTATCATGGCCGACCAAGACAAGCCATGGGTCAACTTGGGGAACCCATGGATCCACTTTGGTTGGGAAATGACATAAATAACATTTTATTTAATGTAAAAGTAAAATTGACACAAACATGATATGTTTTACTAAAACAATTTTTAAGTGGGGTTATACAAGTCATCTTTTTGATTATAAATATTCATTTTAAATCTAAAAATATTTCCTACATCATAGTATTTGTTTTATAATTTTTAGACATTAAATAAATTAAATTATTTATGACATAATAATGATGCAGCGATGACATCATTATTTGACGATTTAAATAAAATGGAAAGATAATGTAAAATCTATGAACTACACATGTCCAAAACTTATTGGATGAGTGGATTTCGAATCCTTATCACCATATCCACGAATTATATCAATGTGGGTCCTTTTGAAACTGAAACACATTTTCAAATAAAGTAATATTTCTTTACTTTCAAAAAGTGACCATCCTCTCCTCTTATAAAAGGCCCCCACCTCTACCTCATTTAACACACTCTTCAAGCCTTTGGCTCGGCCAACCCCTGCCCATTTACTCTATCCACATCCCTCTCCTAACCCTAGAGGATTCCCTTTGGGCAGAATCCTTTCAAAGAAAGCCTTTAGGCTCAAATCAAAAGGAGTTACACTTTTAAAGGTAATTCATTCTCTCATGTTCATTTGTTTTATTTTGCTTCTCCAACCCCCTAAACTCTTTTTATTTACTTCTTTTGTAACAACACCAGTATCTTCAATGTACTAGGATGTTGTTATAAGATTTATTCTAGCTACACTCTCACACAAATACATCAAATGGTTAAAGAACATATGGTTTCCGTGGATGGTGAAATTCTGCCTCCCGAAACGATGATTGTTCAATACTCATTTAACACCTTCAAAGGTGGTCATTATGATGTCACTATTTTAATATATATGATATATAATATGTTTATGTTTTATTTATTCTTCTGTATTTTTCATTTTTGTCTTACCTTTATGGCTTCCATTATGGGAATACGCGATATCTTCATTTAAGGAAGTGCGGACTATCGCCCCCTCAAAGTGATTTGATTCGTTAAATACCATATGTGGGATGTATAAAGGATGGAAATATGATATTATATATGATATTATACTGGAATTATTATATAACTTTATATCATTATTATTCCATTCTATAAAATACGAAATAGAAATGAAAGTAGCGTTCATGCGTACGTACGGCTTACCGTCTCCATGAACGGTGCATTTCATTTCTTACCTCTAAATGATTATATAATGTTATAAATGCATGAATTTACTGGATATATATGACATATATGATATCTAAATAATGAATACAATTCTGGATATAATAAACATTTGTCCACACGAACAACATGTAATTGTAAGAAGTCCACTATCGACTTAAGAACCAAATATGGGTAAAACAAATATTAATAACTTAAATGATTACATAATGTTTATGACATGGTAATAAGTGGTATAAAAGTAATAATGAACTTGAAAAAGGTTCTTAAATAATTAGAAATTAACTCAAGTTTATTATTCAGGAGATTAAAGAACGATCGAGTCAAGTCGGACCCGGGGTAAGGGATCCTACTCCTCTCTTTTTAAGTACACACTTTTATGTCATTCCTTTTAAAGGACATCTTTCTTGTTATTGGGATGATATTTTATATTAAAATTGCTGTAATTTCTATGTTCATGTGATGAGAGACCCTATTCTATCTCATCAATCCATTTTGGAAGTTTTGAGTGGCACTGTTAGGCTGCCGAACTTTCGTAATAGATCTAACTTCTCTCTTTCTTTTTAGGTACTCTCCTTTTTGTCACTTCTTTTAAGCTCCTATTTGTAATGTTGGGGGATGTTCTTATATATTCCTATTGCTATACATTATATTGTAATGTGATGAGATAACCTATTTTATCTCATCAATCCATATTCGGAAGTATTATGTGGCGCCGTTAGGCTGCCGAGTTTTCGTGAGGGATTTTTCATCTCACTTTTATTCCCGTGAGATTTATGCTACATTTGCCACAAATTCCATTGAGTGGTGTATGTACTGCCCATTATTCTACTCTTTGTGTAATATAATTTCTTTTATGAGTATTTACATCAATGACCTATTGTCTTTCTTTCATGGGGTGTATGTTTTGAAAGATACCCAAGTCGTTAAGGGAACCTTTCACCCTCCTCTTTTTTAAAAGACTTCTTTTATTGGGTCTTTTAATTTACATATTTTTATGTTGGGATATGTTCTCATACATCCTTATTGATGTAAATTTTATGTCCAAGTGATGAGATACACTTTTTATCTCTCATCAACTCATTTTTATGTGATGTCGTTAGGCTGTCAAGGGAACTTTTTAACCCAATTTCGATTTCTTTGGGTTCAACTTGTAGTCATTGAATATGTCATCCATTGAATATGTGTGATTGACCTTTAATTGTTTTACACTTAATATCCACTTATATTGGGTGTATATATATTTGTCACACATATTTTTGAGATTTATTTGTCCTTAATTTAAGGATACCTTCTTTATAAGGGATTTCATCACATTTGACATTTCTATTGAGGGTTCATTGTTGTTATGCACCAATTCACTCTTATATGGTGTATATAATGTCCTTTGGAGTATTATATCACGAATCCTTTTTTTCTCATGATATTATAAAGTTCTGACTAAATGTTATTCCTCGATTATTGTATTCAAGTGTCTCAAATTTTGGTAAAACCCCTTTAACCAAAATATCGTTTTAAATGTTTTGATTATTTGTTCTTATTAATATCCATGTTTTCAAAATGGTTTTAAGGATTTATTTATATGGATAGTAATGGTTTAAAATGTTAAAATCTTCAAGGTGGTATAGGACACTTTGATTCAAATATCTCTTTATTAAATGTTTTAAATGGTTTTGGAAATGGTTTCTTTTTGAATGGATTCATTATTTCAATATCCTAAAATGTTATATTGTGATTGAAATGTGGAAATGTTATGTTTCCTTTATTCATGTTTATGTGATACGATTATGTTATGGTTCTTGGGCATTTTTATGAAGAACGGGTGGTTCCGTGATAAACTAAGGGCGGGTGAGCCCGATATAGCTCTCCAATGCATTGGGTAACGCGAAGGAGTGAAACGTTAAGGTTTCTCCGAAGAGATTTAGGGAATATACTGTGATGGATATTCCAAACGTAACCAAGAGGGTTACTCCCTACGTAAGAATGTTATGAATGCCTCAAGTTACCTTTATGTCTTATGTTTTCTATTATTTATTCATGGTTTGATGCAGTATGTTAAAGTGCCTATGTTTTATGGGTAAAGTATGATTTCATTCTCATGTATATATGAACACATGTTTGCTTTCCATATTTTTTGTAACCCTTACTGAGCTTTTTATGCTCATCCCAAGTTTTTGAAATGTTTTTCACAGGTCAAGGGAAAGGTACATGATGTGATGATAGTGTCAAGGATGTGTCAAGAAAGAATCCGTGTTATATTTTAAATATGTTTCTGTTGATGGGAAGAATGAATACTGTCTTTTATGTAACCACTTTGTTTAAATGTGGAATGTAATGCAAGTTTCATGATCTAATTCTCTAAAACTCTAAACCTGAAAAGATCCTCAATGTGTAATTTGGTAATAACTCAAGATTAAGTAAGGTTTAAGGTTGGGGCCTTATAGGTATGTCATCTATTTTTATGATATTTTACATATCTATAAATTATTCTTGATATTAATATATTACTATAATTTCATTTAGGATAGCTGCTTTGGGAGGATCTATAAATGATTTAGATGTGGAATATTCCCCTCTAAAGATAATAGATTTCACCTGACCTTTGACAATCAGAATCTCCCTCTCCTGGAAATAAAATTTTCATTATACTTTTAAATCATACCCATGCTAATGACTATATAAAATTTCATCATTGTTATGATAACTTTGTTTCCAATTAGTGTACAACTATTCATCATAATTGGAATGGAATGACATATATTTATTAGATTAAAACTTCTAATCAGTGTCTTAATTTATAATTCCTTACTCAGGTACTAGAGAAATATCTAAAGTATTTTTCAAACAAGGATGACATAAAAGTGTGAGAACATCAAAAATAAAATAAAACAATTCTAACATTGAGGTTATAATCATACTACATGCCACCACATCATTATAAACTTTTACTTCAGCAATGAAAATCACATAAGCTATGTCATATTACCTTATACATTTATGGTAAATTCCCTTGAGGTTTTGGTTGTGTTGCTTCCCATATTTTCCCATCCTCTCTTATTTAATGAATTATAAATCAACATATTTTCCAAACCCTTTCATTAGTGAGCGTGATAGAAATTTTATCATCAAACTTTTGTTCCCTTTATGCAAGAACCAAAGAGTTACTTCCCACAGTTATCAAATATGGGAAATCTCACCCTTCCCTTTTTCAAATTTTCTATATTGTTCTACCCCTAACACTAGAAACAATTTATTCTTATAATTTACCATGAATACATAAATACTTGAGAACTCATTTTCTATATTAATTGTTCTTGGAAATACATCAAAATATGAAAATAGTTATAAGAGAATAATTCCCTTAAAAGGATCGTCATCTACCCATTATAGAAATGGTCAATCTCTTATTCATTTCTAGATACATAGTCTTAATGTTTTATAGAAAAATTTTAAAGAAGGAATCATACGCAACAACATTTTCCTCCTACATTTATCTAATATAGAGTAATACCCCTTCCATTTATTCCCTTTTATCACAAGGAAAGTATTTTTCATTGAATACCACCATAAAATTTCTTCATACCATGATTTTTATCTCATATTCCTCTTTAGTTTTTTGAATTAGAGACTACCATTACTCTGTATCTCTCTTCAAATAATATGTCTCCATGATGAATTTTTCCTTTTAACTAATTCCTAAAGTGATAAATATCTTCTCTAGGTACATTATACACTATTAAGCTACCAATAGATAGTTAGTTCTAATAAATAATTGAGGTTTCTATCACATGATGGGAACTGTAATTGTTACACCATGTTGTGGATTAACAAGGTTCTCTATGCGAGTGAGATTATTTTTCAAAACCGGGGTCAAATTATCCAATATGATTATGAACTAATTAGACTCAAACCTATATTTATCATCCAATTTAAGGGGAATATCCATTAATTTACTATGGGTGTTTATACAGTTCTTTATTCTTTACATTGGTACCCATCTTTCTATAATTTCATTTAAATAATTATCTTATTACATTAAAGTGTAAAATACAATTACTATAAATTTTTATATATTGTTTCATAGAAATATCGATGGATTATCATATAACATGTGTTATCTAACTTGGTTCCTTGAAATATTGTTTTCAATGTTTCTACTATACCTACTCTAATACCAAACACATCATTCTAGACTACCAAAACCTAGAGATTATAGTTAAATTATATTATTGAAAGATAATACAAGGTTTCATGTGTGATAAAATAGCCTAGTAGTCTTGGTAGACAGATAGATGAATACCTTAAATTTTAAAACAAATGATACAACATTAACACAACAACATAAAATTATTATTTCATCTATTATATCATATAAAATTACACATAGTCCTATTCTATGTTTTGTATGGAAAGGAAAACCAATAATTATGAGGTCAATTTCTCTGAAAATAATAAAGTAATGCTATAATTTATCTAATATACACATAAAATGATTTATAGAGAAAAATTAAATAAAACACATTAAGTTATATTCAATTAAAATTGATGGAATTCTATGTCCAATATAATAAATTAAAACATAGATAACATTAATCACTAATATCATACTCATTGAATGAATAATGTTCAAAAACAAAACTAAATGTCAAGGCCTTATTCCAAGACATGTATAATTCTATAGAAATAAGTGTACATAAAAACCCAACATGTTTTTGTCTCAAGATACCTATTGATACATCTACATGATATATAATTTTACTCATTTCCCATCAATTGATAAAGTCTAATTAATTCACCATTTGAGACATCAATACTGTTCTTGACACTTTTGTCGGGGCGCGCGCATCCGTCTGTGGAGGATGCATAGTTTTTGCCCCGCATTCCCTCTTTCCAAAGGCAAGCAGCATCCATTCCTTATTCAGGAACGTTTTCTACTTTATCGAATAGGATGATGTGTTGTCGGTTCTTCCTTCTATGGATTCCTCCTCAGAACTCGTTACCTAGTCCGAGTCTCCCTTACAGATTAAGTCGTGGATCAAGAATCTCATTCCTGGTGCCATATATTTATAGACTTCGATTAATTACACTACTTCCTTCAGGACATTCCATGGGGTCTTGACATGGTAGCAACCTTCGGTCGTAGTAGATTACAACATCAGACATGTCGGAGTATCTCTGGATACGTGGACATTGGGGAACCTGTATTCTTCCTCATAAGAGGGAATCTCAAGGGTGAAGAACCAGAGGAATCCCACGTAGAATGTGTGGAATCATATTACATAGGCATATATCTGAGGTTTTCCTCAGCTTCCAATGTTTAACACAGGGTATGCTGCAAGATTAATGTCTAGTAGAGACAATTATTCCAAAGGCGTGTCTTCTAAGGTTTTCCTCAGGCATCACATGATTATCATGAGGTTGGATATGAGTTTAACATCTTGATAAGACAGAATGAGGGTGATCATAACATCCCATAGAGATAGATGATAGGTGGTGTGTCTCGTAGAGGGGAGATGTCACACCGTGAAAGCTGATATGAACACCACTGAGGGAGGATCAGGGAGTGTGCACCTCAGAATGGGGGAACACCAAGGTTTACCATTGGTTGGGATTAAACCTCAGGGAGGTTTCCAACGTACCATGTGTAGACAATAGGGATGAAAAACCATGTAGTTTGAAGGGGTGATGAATCAGGGTGTACATAGAAGACTACAACCCGAATACATGTTGGGGCTTATGTGTGGATAATGGCTAAGGTACTGCTAGGAGTAGTGAAGAAATGTATAATATCATCCCAATGGGATGTGGCGGCCTGGGTAAGAATTAGTATGGATGATGGAGAGTCAAATGAAGTGGAGGTGGAATGAGATGGAACTAACGTGAGGACGATGGTGATGTTGGGCTTGAGTCTTGAAGAGACTTCCTAGGTATCCCCATGGTAGGGAATCAAAGTCCCTGTAGTTCCGAAGGGTGGTGTGGGTGAACCGACGTGAAGGAGGACCTGGGGTCCCATGGGTGGTGGTCTTGAACCTAGTGGAGGCTTCCTACGTACCTGATTAGTCACTGAAAGTGTCTATTATTAATTGTTAATATCTTTATATTCATTGTTCCAAAGTCCATAAACATTGTTTTTAGTGCATTACATAAATAGAACTTCATTTCTCATCAAAAATGCAATTCATGTTTAAAATGCAAATTTGGGCCCAATAATTCATTTATTTGTGGAAAACATTATATTCACTTTATGAATTTGAAATTTTAGGATATTATTTATCACTTTTTTGGAACATTTTATCTTTTAGGTCCGATTGATGAATCCCAAAGGAAGATGGTGAATTTTGCGCCTGAATGCAGAAACTTGCTGGAAAAAGCATAATGGGCCTAAGGCCCATCAAACAAATGTGGGGCCCATAAACCAAGCACAATGAAGCTCAAATTTATACAGTAGAAATATAAAAATATGATGATTATTTTTTTCAACTGTGGCCGGAGCTAATTCTGATTTGTTCATGATGATAAAGGGATCTGAAGTTGAGATTTAAATGGTGGACTCGTCATTAATGCACAGAAATCCGTCCCACCATTTCGACCATAACATCCAAACGGATGAGCCAAAGATCCTGAAATTTTGAGAGATTCTAGAAGACACATGAGCGAAGATATTTAGCTTCTACAACCCCTCCGGATTCGGCTTTATTCAATTTCTAATTCACACTTCAATATGGTTGATGAATCTGGATAGTTTTCCGGGTCAAATTCAAAACATCAATTTCCTTTTGATTATTCACCCTCCATTTGACTCTATTAATTGTTGGGGGTTAATTAATTGTTGGGGGATGTACCTAAGGCTCCTAATATGCCTATATAAGGAGCTATTGGTGAAGGGAATGGGGGTATATATTTTTCATATCATCTTTTGTTGCTTGTTTCATTGTAAGGTTATGCTTCCAAATTTCCTTTGTAATGTTTTCCATTTCCATGTAAGTTTCTTTTTTTTATATTTATGTTCTTAATCAACTTCATTCACTTCTATATTTTCCATTTCTTTTATAAAAACTTTATTATCACAAAGCACAGTGATATCTTTGTGTTGTTGTGAATTAGTTCACACATAGGTGTGAATTTCATTCACACACACGGAGGAGTGCTCGTTATTTCCGTGGTTTTAATTTCTTCAATCCAATTCTTGTTAGCCATCTTCCACCAACCATTGAGAGTATACCATCAATGGAGGGCTAAACCCTTAATGTGATGATCTTAGGAGGATGCAAAGGCTGGATTGAATGTTATTTTATGAACGAATTGTTGTTAATTGGATAATTAATTTAAGACATCCATTCTTCAATTATTTCTACTATTCATCTTTACTGTGTTTGATCAAACTAAATTCAATTACTGAATGACCATATACCTCGGGGAGATCATGAATTTGGTTCTATGAGTGTATACGGGATTAGTAATTGTGTTTAGTAAGTACCAAACCAGAAAATGATGAATGTAACGTTATTTTTGAAGAACGGATTCATCAAAAATTAATAAAACCAAAATTGTCTAATGAAGTAAAATTCATTCAATCCACCCCAAGCATTATCCTAAGATCAACCCATTTCCATTTAATTGAATTCACTTAGGTTTATTAGTGTTCTTTAAAAACCATCCAAAATCAAACCCAAAGCCGGCTACTTCATAGCCCATCCTTCACACAATCATAGCATCTCAAGGTTACTTCTTTGGTCCAGGTGGATTCGACCCCTACATGTACTACATCAATCGCTTTTACCAGTAGGGTAAATTTGGGTGCAACCAGTACCCTAAATTGTCAAGGATTAAACACCATATAGTTCAGGTTGGCTTTAGTGAACTGATGTGAAGATGGTCGGAACGACCGAGGTGGTGGGCTTGAACCTCGTGGAGGCTTTCTACAAACCATGCCTTAGCATGGATCTAAGTCCTCGTAGTTCAGTAATGGGTTGGGGCTTACACTCAAGGCTTCCCAT
Source organism: Viscum album (assembly GCA_963277665.1). Classification (NCBI taxonomy): domain Eukaryota; kingdom Viridiplantae; phylum Streptophyta; class Magnoliopsida; order Santalales; family Viscaceae; genus Viscum; species Viscum album. The sequence continues at coordinate 285,382,064 of OY728129.1, forward strand.
GGTGTTGGTGAACTTACCTGAAGGAGGTCGGAATGACCAGGGTGGTGGGCTTGTACCTCATAGAGGATTCCTACGTGCCTCTCCTTAGCAAGGATCAAAGACCACATAGTTCAGGTGGTTCTTAGGGATTACGCTCTGAGGCAGCCCAATGTGATTGTGAACTGACGTGAAGATGGTTGGAATGACCGAGGTTGGGCTTGAACCTCAGGGAGGATTCATACGTACCTTGCCTGAGCAAGGATCAAAGTCCACATAGTTCCAAATGGTGTGTGGATATTACACTCTAGGCTGCCCAGGGTGGTGGTGAACCAACGTGAAGGAGGTCGGAACGACTGGATGTTGGGCTTGAACCTCGATGAGGCTTCCTATGTACCTTTCCTTGGCAAGGATCAAATTCCTCGTTGTAAGGGATGGGTGTGGGGCTTACATTCTGAGGCAGCCCAAGGTGGTGGTGAACTGACATGAAGGAGGTCAGAATGACCGGCTATTGGGATTGAACCTCGGGGAGGCTTCCTACGTACATTGCCTTGGCAAGGATCAAAGTCCTCGTAGTTCGAGATGGGTGTGGGGATTACACTCTAAGGTGGCCCAAGGTGGTTGTCATGGTCGGTGCTCACTCTAAGCTCACGTGACTCATTCTTGGTGTGAGAAACAAGTGATAGCAGAGACATGACTATCACGTCATGAATGGTGCGTCCGTGGGAAGTAAAGTGGGGCTTACACATGATCGCAGCCCCAAGAGGAAACAAGGAATTATGTGTGGTTAGCATCCTGAGTTCCACTATGGAGCGGAAATATTAAATGGGGTTTATGCAAGTAAGATACCCGGGTGCCGCTATGGAGCGGCAATGGTGGATTGGGATTACGCAAGGAAGATGATCGGGTGCCGCTATGGAGCGGAAATGGTGCATGGGGCTTACACAAGGATGTTGCCCAAGTTCCCCTATAGAGAAACAATGGTGGATGTGTATTACGCAAGGAAACTGCCCAGGTGCTGCTATGGAGCGACAATGATGGATGGGGATTACGCAAGGGAGATGCTCGTGTGCCGCTATAGAGCAGAATTGGTGAATGGGGCTTACCAAGGAAGCTGCATGTGTGCTGTTGTGGAGTGGAAATGGTGCATGGGGCTTACTCAAGGAAGCTTCCCATGATGTCTTTCTTATGTCTGGCCATGAGGGAATCCCAACCCACTGGTGGGTTGAGGCCTTCACCTGTGCGCTAGTGCACAAGAGGATAATGCCAAGGGTTTTGGAATCAGTCCAAAAAAAGAGAGATAAAAAGTGAGAATCACATGCCCGACATTTGGAATGTAATGAGGGTGGCGTGGAGATGGAAGATAATGGTTGACCGTGTTCGAAACACAGCATCCATATCGTGTTATCCTGAAATGGGGACAAACAAATGAGGGTAGACTGTTGACCGTGTTTGAAACATAGGACTTGAATCAAAGTGTTGTCCAATGTCTTACTGGGCATTGGCACAGGATGGTAGGTGAGCCGATGCGACATGGGACCAGGCCTTTAGGGGGTCCCTTCAGACATGGAAGTGGATGATGATCCGAATGAAGGACACGCAAAGCGTGAGGTGGAGTTATGGAATGTTTGAATGGATTCCAATGCTCTTGAATTTACGCCACTGTAATCATGGAATTAGGTGTAAAAACCCAGAATTTCTGTGGAATTGTTTTTTAAAAAATACGTGGGAATTTTATGAGTCTGCGAAAATTTACGGCACTTGATTCTGAGACCCGGTGTGCCCGGAATCAATTTCTGAAGGTCTGTTCAGGTAAGTTCAGTATACATATGAGTAGGATTTAATAACATTTGAACCGATGCTCAGAATTAAAATCTAAGGGAACCGTTGAACTCGCAACATCAGCGATTACTTAGTGAGACCTACACCGCAGTTACGCTCTTTCGAGAATGGAAGTTAAATTTTGGGTTTCTAATAAGTTAAATAAAAATAAATGTATCTTATTTTTATTTTTTAAAAGGTGGTTAAAACCTCCAAGAGGTGGTTAGTGGTGGGGTCCACCACACCATAACTTCCCATGAGAGGTTATGGTGGTGGGGCCCACCCGCACATAACCACCCTTGGGAGGATATCCTTGGTGGGGCCCACACGAGCTTTAAACCCCCTCTAACCCCCCCCCCCCCCCCCCCCCATTTATGTGGGATGAAACTCTCCACCTTCCCCCATTAATTTAATGAGCCAACCCTCCCAATAAAATAATTGAACTCTTTAATTTAATTAATTTGCACCTTTTTGAATTCTTTTGAATTCTAGCCAACCATTAAAATAATAGATAGACTTTTTTTTTGTTTGGCAATTCATTTGGTGGAGCTGTGAGAGAGAACATGGAGAACCCTTGGAGAATTATCTCTCAACGAAGAACGTGAAGAACGCCTCTTCAACGTACACCAAAGAACGATGAACACTTTCTTCAATCTTCGACCGAGCCAAAAGAAAAGGAGGTGACAACGAAGAACACTGATGACGCTTCTTCCTTGGTTTCTTACTATGGATGATTCCCGATGTCAATGAATTGACGTCTTCCATTCCTCTCCTTCCACCATCAATGATCGAAAAGTGAAGTAGGGGAATTTTGAGTTTGAATTTGTTCCGTTTTACGTTGTTCAGCCTTGGAAAATAATTTTCCGAATGATATCAACATAATGTGGAGGGATCGGACCGCACAGACACGGCCCGACCCTCCCCCTTTGATTGTTCTCATTTGTTGACGAAGACGACGGCCCAACGGCGACACCAGAAGTATGGACCGCAGTAGAGCAACACGTCCGGTGATAGGACAACCGCAAATAAAACTGGTGGTGCAAGGGCCGTCGGGTCGCTGGAGGGGCGCGGTGTCATCATGCCGCGCGGGTGGAAGGGAAAGGGTCAGGAGGTCCGCGGTGGTCGGAGGTGGCGCGGTGCTATCGCACCGCACGGAGGAACTGGAGGCCAAGGACATACCGGGCCACGTCGAAGGTGGCGTGGCGCTGTCGTGCCACACAGTTCAGGGGAGCAGTGACCAGTGCAGGCCACGGCGGAGCAGGTGGACTGGCTGGCCACTCGACCAGCTGGGAGAAGCGGGACCTAGTGGGTCCTGCGAGTTCTGGAACGGCACCACCTAGTGCCGGTTTTAGCTCACACCCAAGCGGAAAAGGCATTCGGGAAGCCAGGGGGTGCACGGTTTCCCCTCTTTCCTAGTATAAGGCAGACCCCTGTCGGGCCGCTGAGTCGCCAGGTAGACCGGGCCGCCGGGCCGCCATCGGGCCAGGCCGCCCCCTCGGGTCGGGCCAATCCCTCCGGCCGGGTTTCCCCCTTGGGATGGGCCACCGTCTCGGGCTGGGCCACCCCTCGGGCCGGTCCACTCTCTTCATGGCCGGTTCGGACCTGCGGACTGGGTCGGACCCCAGTCCGGACCCGATTAGCCCGAATACACTTTTGCGCCCATATTTTGGGCTACGGGTGTCCGATTGATGAACCGCCTTCAGTGATGGAAATATTAGATCGAGACAATTCTTTTGGAACACCCCACTTGAGGTTTGGAAACATTTGGGGAACGGTCGGGTTGGATGAACCTAAAATCCAACCGGGCCCCTGGAACGGAAATGGTAATAACTCAAAGACCAGGCGTCTGATTGATGCGCTCTCTATTGCGTTGAGACCCCTATGACGAGGAAAACCTTTAAGATACTTCCACGTGTGACTTCTTGATAGTTGTAGTATCAACCAGTAGCTCATTGAGCGGATCCTCCCAGAGATGATCAAGCGGAGTACGGAGACCTAGTGGCTGGCTGAGACCTGAAGACTGCTAACCTTTCGACTCTGAGTGTTTCGACTAGCCCAGTGGGAAGTACATCTGTGTGACATGGTAGACCCACAGTGAAGAGCACCTCTGTGTGATGCAGCAGACCCATGGTGCTCGACAGGAGGAGTACCTCAGTAGGCTACGAGGGGGAGCGCCTATGTGTGACGCGGCAGACCCACAATGGGGAGCATATCTGTGTGACGCAGCAGACCCATGGTGCTCGACAGGAGGAGTACCTCAGTAGGTTACGAGGGGGAGCGTCTCTATGTGACGTGGCAGACCCACAGTGGGGAGCACCTCTGTGTGACGCAGCAGACCCACATTACTCGACAGGAGAAGTACCACAACATTCAAGGATTTTGGGAAGCACCTCTGTGTGACGCGGTTGGCCCAATGTACTCTATTATGGAAGAGTGAACCAGCAGCCAAGGTTTCGTTCGTTTGACTGGGAGTGTTACATGTTACCACCCCTAGAATAAAATCTAGGTTTTGAGTTGAGTTAGTGACTTTTGTGTTCACCTCATGATTGAGATGGGTTACTAGATAACTTAGGTATATGTATGGGCATATACCTAAGGAAGAGTTATCTGTTGTTTCTCTACTTGGTGGTTATCCTTTTTGGGTATTGTGAGACCTTGAGGGTCTCGATGTCCCTAATGAGTATCGTTATACTCTACCCTGCATGGTCTATGCTCGTACCTTGTTTTATTGGTTGCAGACGACGGACAGCACTGACTGAGGTAGAGAGTAGCAGGATTGGACGGTACCCAGAGGTGGACCACTCGGAGTGACGGTGCACGGAGCAGATGGAAGGACGTGGAGTGATAAGGAGGCCATCTATACCTCCCCTTCAGGTAGGAACCCCGGAGGACTACCCAGTATCTGATTTACATGCATTCAGTTGTACCTGTACTTTACTGTTGGTCTTGTATGTCTGGCCCCTTTTACTTTCCATCACTTCTTCTGTATACTGTATTGCTTAGTGTTTTCTTTCCAGTTGTGTACTCTGATTTTGTGTGTTTAATTTTTATAATTGAAATGACTACCCAGCATAGGGATTTATGCTTTTGGTTCTAGTTGTCAGCCCCTGGTCTATGGAATGCGGGCTTGGGGTAGTCACAGCACGGGTCCTCAGGATGGGTTGTGACAAATTGGTATTAGAGGAGTCGGTTCTACCGCAAAACTTATGACTGTAGTCATTATTTTCTGTGAAGCAATAGTGTTAAGGGAACTGAGTGTGGTTTTCAGTTCATTGATCCCAGTGTTGGTGTGGGCGGCCAACGTATCCATACACCATGACCCTGACTATTAATTTCCAACTTAGTGCATGAAAACACTGATTACATGCGTATATTTAAAAGTTTCCTTAAGTCATCACAACCAGTTCAACTCACCTGATATAGTATTTTGACTGTGTTACATTTGATTCTTTCAGGATGCCCCCCCACAGAGCCCTGAGGGTCGTATGCTCTGACAACCCACCGAGAGACGTGGCCTCGGTGCAGGGCCCTTTACTAGTGGAGGCACCAACGGTACCATTTCTCGTTGGGCCACCGATGCCGCCAGCCCCAGAATCAGACGATGCACGCCGCTTGAGCATGTTTCATGAGTTCTAGCACTAGAGACCACCTAGGTTCCAGGGATAGATGGACCCACATGCGGCTAAGGATTGGATAGAGGCTATGGTGAGAGTATTCAGGCTGGTAGGACACCAGCAGACCTAATGGTGATCCTTGCTGCGAGTCTCCTTCAGGCAGCAACAGGTAGATGGTGGAGCCTGATGCTTCAGGTGCATGAAGAGGCGACATTACTCTGGACAGACTTCGAGAGCCTGTTTCAGGAAGAGTTTATACCAACCACCCTTTGTGCGTAGTGGATACATGAGTTACTTCATCTACAGCAGGGCAGCATGACAGTAGCACAACACTCAGTGAGCTTCACTGACCTCTCGCGCTACCCCGCAGATATGGTACGGGACCCATTGTTTAGGGCCCGGACCTTTGAGAAAGGGATCAGGTGAGAGATCAGGGCTTCGATGATCTCACTCAGCATCCCGACGCAGGCGGGGGTGTTAGAGGGATCCCTCCTAGTATAGAGTTTCCTGGCTAAGTAGTCACCAGCGGCGAGACCCGCTGCTAGTCGACATGCGGCAGAGTTTTCTGTGGCTGGCAATAGACAGATAACGCAGAGGTCCAAGAGGACCAGACCCCTGGGTGGAAGACCGTGGGACTCAGGATCTGTTTTGCAGGGCAACTGGAGGAGTGACTTACCATCCAGGAGGAGCCAGTGTTATTCATGCGGTGGGTAGGGTCACATGGCTCATGACTGTCCGACCCGCCTTTCGAATGATCATGAGTCAGTTAAGGGACCTCCCAGGCAGAGGTAGAGATAAGATCGATGAAGTCTGCAAGGAGAAGTCGGACGTGGCAAAGGAGCTGGTCGAGCAGCTGGCAGTGGACGACGTTACGAGGTGCTACTGCCACCACCACCATGAGGTCCACCCCGACCGCAGGGAGTAGGTGGATAGGGGAGAGCTCAGCTTCATGCAGTTGAGGCATATGACCATGGCACTCTGGAGATGATTTGATTTACTATATGTGTCTAATCCACCTTAGATTCCGTTCTTATAGAGAAATGTGTTAGTCATTCTTTCATAGCCATTGTCCTCATTCAGATATTGAAGATTCCGACGGAGCCATTAGCTTGATCCTTACGGCTAGAGACTCCTATGGGAGTAGACCTGACAATTAAACACTGGTGTCGGCAGTGTGAGCTTACTCTAGGAGGCAAGAGCTTCGGCTGGGATCTCCTCGTAGCATCATCTAGGCCTTACGAAGTCATCTTGGGGATGGACTGGTTATCTAGATCCCATGATTGGATCGACCGTATTAGGCAAAAAGTGCAGTGTGCCCACATAGATGGGACCAGGTTCACCTTCCCCGGCGAGAAGGGAGCCTTTTCAGCACAGGAAAGACTTACTCGGAGGAGGGTATAGCCGATTAGTCACCAGTTGGATTGCGATACCCTCGTAGTATTTGATGTGGAGAGCCCGACTTATCCTATAGTGGTGGACCTGTATGTAGATGTTTTTCCTGATGATGTCCCAGAACTACCTCCTCTCATGAGGTGGACTTCAATATAGACATGTACCCTAGGACGGAACCGGTATGTACTCGATCATATCGGATGGCTCCTGCTGAGCATCGAGAGCTGGGGGTATAGCTAAAGGACTTGCAGGGAAATGGATTCATTTGGCCCAGTGTTTCTCCCTAGGTATCCCCGAATCTATTCGCCAAGAAGGAGGATGGGAGATTGAGGCTCTGTGTTGACTACCGTCGCTTGAACCAGGTGACCTTGAAGAGCAAGTACCCTCTCCTGAGGATTGATGACCTCTTTGATCATCTCAAGGGAGCTCGATGGTTCTCGAAGATAGACCTCAGATCAGGTTATCACCAACTTAGAGTTCGAGACAAGGATGTGCAGAAGACTGCCTTCAGGTGTCGGTATGGCCATTACAAATTCATGGTTATTCCTTTCAGTGTAACCAACTCTCTAGTAGTGTTCATGTGTCTCATGAATAGGATCTTCCAGCCATACCTTGATCGCTTTATCGTAGTCTTCATCAATGACATTTTTATCTACTCGACTACTGAGGAGGAGCATGCCTACCATTTACAGGTAGTACCGGACACACTCTGAGAGAACCAACTTTATAGAATGCTCTCGAAGTGCCAGTTTTGGATTCGAGAGGTTCACTTCTTGGGACATGTCATCTTGGAGGCTAGATTTGAGTAGATACATTGAATATTGATGCAGTACTTTCTTGGGAGCCACCCAATATTGTGACGGAGGTACGAAGTTTCTTGGGTTTGGCTAGATACTATCGAAGGTTTGTTCCAGACTTCTCTGGAGTTGTATCACCACTATCAGTCTTGACGAAGAAGGCGAAAACCTTCGTGTGGTAGGAGAGATGCTAGTAGAGCTTCCAAGAGATGAGGAAAAGGTTGACTAGTGCCACCATATTGAGGCTTCCTATAAGGCCACAACCTTAAACCTTACTTAATATTTAATTAAATGAATAATTCACATTGAGGAACTTTTCAGGTTTATATTTTTAGATAAATAGGACATAACTATTACATCTCACAAGATTAAAAAGTAGACACTTCTACTAAGTTTCCATAAATAAATAAAAAATCTTAAAAGAAACAAGTCTAGTTCCATGTTTTAGATAGCATGTCTTTCCTTGATCCCATCATTGACCCTATTCATCTTTAAGTCCTGTGTAAAACATTTCAAAAACTTGGGATGAGCATAAAAATCTCAGTAAGGGATATAAAAAATATGGAAAGGAAACATGAGTACATGTGTACATAAGAATCAATGAAATCATACTTTACTCATAAAACATACCCACTTTAACATACCTCATCAAATCATGAATAAAACATAGAAATCATAAGTCATAAAGGTAACTTGAGGCATTCATAACATTCTTACATAGGGAGTAACCCTCTTGGTTACGTTTGGAATACCCATCACAGTATATTCCCTAAATCTCTTTGGAGAAACCTTAACATTTAACCCCTTCGCATTACCCAATGCATTGGAGAGATATATCGGGCTCACCCGCCCTTAGTTTATCACAGAACCACCCGTCTTCATAAACAATGCCCAAGAACCATAACATAATCGTATCATATAAAACATGCATAAAGGAAACATAACATTTCAACATTTCAATCACAAGATATCAAGACAACACATTGATATAATAAAAACATCATGAAACCCATTTTCAATACCAAAATAAAATTAAATTAAAACATGGTATTTATTTTTCATTTAAAAAAAATTCATGGCTTATAGTGGAATCCGAAACTCAAATAATGGTCACGACGGCGGAGAAGTCATTGTCGTCGCATACGTACGACAAAAAAAAACATTCCCTTTTGTCATTTAGTAAATGCTTCGTATAAAAAAGATTCCTTTTGAATAAATGTAAAATTCAAAGGGGTTTATACACCGTATAAAATAAAGTTATGTATAAAACAAAATATGTCTCAATGAAAGGAGATTGAGATGAAGTCCCATACAAAGACGGTATCCTTGGATTAAGGATAAATCAATTACATAATTATGTGTGACAAACGAATACACAAAATATAAGTGGATATTAAGTTTAAAACAATCAGAGGTTATTCACACATATTCATAGAACGACATATTCAAGGAGTACAAGTTTATCCTAAAGAATCAAAATTGGGTTAAGAAGTTCCCTTGCAAAAATTTGACAGCCTAACGATGTCACTTCAAAATTCAGAAAATGAGTCGATGAGAGATAAAAAGGGTATCTAATCACATGGACATAAAATTGACATCAATAAGGATATAGAAGAAAAAATCCCAAAATAATAGTATTTTAATTAAAAGACATAACAGAATAAGTCTTTTAAAAAGAGGAGGGTGAAAGGTTCCCTTACCGACTTGGGTAACTTTTGAAATGTACACCCCATTGAATAAGGGTCATAAAATGAATATTTAAATACCCATAAATGAAATTATATTACACAAAGATTATAATAATGGTCATTACATACACAACTCAAAGGAAATGGTGGTAAATGTAGCATAAATCTCACGGGAATAAAAGGGAGATGAAAAATCCCTTATGAAAACTAGGCAGCCTAACGGCGCCACTTAAAACTTCCAAAAATGGAATGATGAGATCAAATAGGGACTCTAATCATATTTAAATAAAATTTAAAGCAAGAGGAATATAAAATAATATCCCCCAACATAACAAATAGGAGATTAAAAGAAATTACATAAAGGAGAGTGCTTAAAAAGAAAGAGAGAGATGGATCTCTTACGAAAATTCGGCAGCCTAACGGCGCCACTCAAAACTTCCAAAATGGATTGATGAGAGAAAATAGGGTCTCTCATAATATGAACATAAAACATACATTAGGATTAATATAAAAGGACATCCCAATCATAAGAAATATTATCTTAAAAGGAATGGCATAAAAGAGTGTACTTAAAAAGAAAGAGAGGGGTAGGATCCCTTACCTCGTGTCCGACATGACTCGATCGTTCATTAATCTACTGAATAATAAAATTTTGTCAATTTATAATTTCATAAGGAACTCCTTTAAATATTATTATTCAGTTCATATCACATATTATAATGTTACAATAATTGGTTAATAAAGTGAGTTCATATCAGATGTTTTTGTCGATGTTCGGTACATGAGTAAAAATTGAACGTGTTGGAAAAGAATTTTCCATGTAGTTATAGGTACATCATATCCAGAATAGTATTGATATTTAAAATATCATATATATCCAGTATATATTCATTTTATACTATTTCATAACATTTGGAGATAAAAAATTATAATCACCGTTCATGGAGACGGTAGGCCGTACGTACGTATGAACGTTACTTTCATTTTTTTCATATTAATGGAATTAAAACAAAATGAGAGATATATATATTATAATTCCAGAACTATATCCATAATTTAGATGTAATAGATTATATGTATATCCATTATATATATATATATATGTACTTATAATAGTACATAACATTTGGAGATAAGAAATGAAATGTATCGTTCATGGAGACGGTAAGTCGTATGTACGCATGAACGCTACTTTCATTTCATTTTTCTTGTATTAAATGGAATGAAATAATAATGATATAAAATTATATTATAATTCCAGTAGGATATCATATGTAATACCATTAATTACATCCTTTATACGTCCCACATATGGCATTAACGAATCAAATCACTTTGAGGGGGCGGTAGTCTGCACTTCCTAAAATGAAGATATCATGTTTACCCATAATGGAAACCATAAAGGTATGCCATAAATGAAAAATACAGAAGCTTAACGAAAACATAAAAATATTATATATCATATATAAATATAGTGATGTCTTATTGGCCACCTTTGAAGGTGTTAAAAGAATATTGAACAATCATCGTTTCGTGAGGCAGTAATTCGCCATCCAAAAAAACAATATGTTCTTTAACCATTAGAAGGAGGTGTGTGAAAGTGTAGCTCAAATAATTCTTATAACAAAATCCTATTATATTTATGATACTGGTGTTGTTACAAAAAAAAGTAATAAAAAGATTTTATGGGGTAGGAGAACAAAAATAAAACAAAAGAACACAAGGGAAGACATTACCTTTAAATCGGGTAACTCTTTTTGATTTGAGCTCAAAGGCTTCCTTGGAAAACATTTTGACAAAAGGTGAGGATTCAATAATTAAGATAGGGATGTGGAGAGACGAAATGGGCAGGTTTTGGCCGATCCAAAGGCTTGAGAGGTGTGTGTAAGGTGGTAGAGGTGGGGGCCTTTTATAAGAGGAGAGGAGGGGCACTCTTGAAAAGTTATAAAATATTACTTTATTATATAATGCTTTTCGGATTTTAAAGGTCCAAAAAGGATATATTTCGAGGATAAGGTGATCAGGTTTTTAAATACACTCATACAATAAGTTTTTGACAAGTGTAGGACTTATATATTACATTATATTTCCATTTTATTTAAATCGTTAAATAATGAGGTAATCGCCCCATCATCATAGTGTCATAAATAATTTAATTTATTTAGTGTCTAAAAATAATAAAACAAATATCATGATGTAGGAAATATTTTTATCTTTATAATGAATACTTATTGTCAAAAATATTACTTCTATAACCCCATGTAAAAAATTGTTTTAGTACAACAACACATGTTTGTGACATTTTAATTTTAACTTTAAATAAAAAGGTATTAATGTCATTTTCCTACCAAAGTGGCTCCATGGGGTCCCCAAGTTGACCCATGGATTTTCTTGGTCGTCCATGACTCTTACAATAAGGGTAGGACATGTTTCATGGTCATTTCATATTATTAAACCATTATTTTTACCTTAAACTACACTAATTAACTCTAATCGCGATTAAAACGTAAAAGTTACTATTCACCAAAAAATTATTTTAATCTCATTGAACCAAATTTTACTTCATAATGACAACCATGTATGTAGGATTTTTGAAAATAAAATCACAGAAGTGGTAAAGTTTCATTTAAACGAAAAATCAGTTTTTTTAACTACCACTTAGTGGTTTTACTATTCATCAAAAATTGATGTTTTTCAGAAAAATACCATAAATTCACCCTAAGCTATATTTGATATTCTGAATTCAAAAATGATGTCTATTTTAAAAAATTCAGAACATATAAGTTGCATTAATTAATTTAATAATTAATTTCCTATGTCAAAACAAATAGCGTGTTTTTAAGAAACAATATATATTAAATGATTGACACTAGTTTAAGTCCAATTTCAAAGTGAAATTAATTCCAATGACCACTATTGGATTAAATGGTAAAAATATATTATAATTGGACTTTAAAACCAATTCAAAAGATAATATAACTATATAAAGAAATTCGATTAAAAAGAGGTTTTGAATTAAAATACCACATTTTTCACTATTTATTAAAAATGAACTTTATCAGAAAAATACCAAAAAATTACACAAAGTAAATTTTGATATCCCGATTATAAAGAATAATTTTATAACACATAATATTTTCAAAAATTGGATTTAAAAGAGGTTCTCCATCAAAATTCAGTTAATCGTCATTTTAAAGAATATTAGATTATTTACGCTTAAAATTGGATTCATTCACATTTTAAGCCTCTAACATTTATTGGATAAAAGTAAAAATATTTGACAAACATATATAATCATTTTCTAGTTATTTCCATTCATTACCTCCATTACAACGTCTAGGAGTTAACTGCCACTTAAAATAATATTATTTTATTATTAGAGTGAAACGTAAGATTCCCAAGAAACTCGTTGTTCCGTACTAGGTACGCCATCGAGCATAGCATCCCTTTTAAAGTAATATTAATATTTTATTCACAAATATGGATAAATATGAAAATTTCATATTCTTTATTTACCTTGGGTGTTACAACCTTCCCCCCTTTTGGGAATTGCGTCCTCACAATTTTAAAATTGGGCTTGGAAACTTCATTGAAAATCCCACATCAGAACAAGAGTCAGTAAAACTATCACTTTAAAATAAAGAAAGAGAAGTACAAAGGTCACCTGAGTTAACCCATACTATAATTCCATGTAGTAAAACATGGATATGGAGGAAAAATCAAAGGTTCATGTTCTGAGGGAGAGTTATAGAAAACATGTTTAGGAGAAAGTTAACCACAAGAAAATCACAAACATATGGTGGGTTAAACAGTATTCGATTCCCCAGTAGGAAAAGTTAATATACAAATTTTTTGTTTTAAGTTAATTTTCATTGATGAATTTATTTATGATCTTAAGGAAACATACTTACTTATCATGTTGAATTCCAACTTTTACTAGATTTCTTACACAAACTCATACTTTCCCCAAATGATGAGTATTTAGGAAGACTTGTTTACATTAAGAGAGATATAATCAACTTCTAGAGAATCACCTAATCCACAAAATGGAACTATATACTTCCCGTATCATTAGAATTTAACCAAAACTAAAACCAAAAAGGTTAGTACAAGATCAGATAATCCACAAAAGGATAATCCTTTATAAAAAGAAAATCTATTCTTAATCTCCAAAATTTTTCCAACAAAACCCAAAGTTCAATGAAGACCATTCAATAAACAATTTGTCCATAAAATTATTCAAAGTAAACCAAAATTATATTGAAACCCAAATATTTGAAGGATTTAATCACATGGTCTTCCAAGGTAAAAACTAACACTTATCTCCAAATAACATGAGTTGCTCTTAAAGTCTCACATTGAAAAGTTATTAACCTAATCACATATCCTCTATGATAGGTTAATAATTTCTATAGATAACCCAAAATCAACTTACTCTTAATTCGTAAAATCATATAACTAAAAAGAAAAGGTCATACTAACAAGGGACTTCACGTAGTCCAGTGGTAGGCGATAAATACGAGTCGCACTTTGGTTGTGGGTTCGATTCCTGCAGCTTTGTCCGATGCGATGGGTTGTCACACAGTCTGTGTGTTGTCCTTTTTATAAAACTCCAAAAATAACCCTAATATATTTTAACCTCAAGTTTATCCCAAATTTTTCATATTCCATCATAACATATATTAACCCATAATTACTTCAAAAGTAAGGATCATATAAACCCTAATGGTTACCTTTATAATAATTACATGAACTTCCACATCGATTGGTCATCTCATACATGATGCATTACAGAACTTACCAAGGTTCAAGTGGTTGATCATGACTCCTTGGTAGTTTTTTTAGAACAACCATGAGTTTCCTCATTGAATCCCCCATTTCATCTGGTCTCTTAATCAGAGAACCACCATAGTTTCCTTCAAACCCAGTGTCACTTTGGTGCCTTCTAGATCCATCCATTTACTAAAACTAGAAATTTTAGTGTGAGTATATCAACACAATTATCATGTACTAATGAGGAAGATAAACACTAAGATATACATACTCATTCACTTTATCTAAAAACTATGACTCTTTCTGAAATCCTAGCCATTATGGTAATGTCACTTATGCTTAGAGAATACGCTAACCTCTAAAGTTATCTAAACCGGCCTCTGATACCAACTATAAGGCCAAGGCCTTAAACCTTACATAATATTTAATTACATGAATAATTCACATTGAGGATATTTTCAGGTTTAGATTTTTAGAGAATTAGGACATAACTCTTACATCTCACAAGATTACAAAGTAGACACTTCTACTATGTTTCCATAAATAAATAAAACATTCTTAAAAGAACCATGTCTAGTTCCATGTTTTAGATAGCATGTGTTTACATGATCCCATCCTTGACCCTATTCATCTTTAAGTCATGTGTAAAACATTTCAAAAACTTGGGATGAAAATAAAAAGCTCAGTAAGGGATATAAAAAATATGGAAGGGAAACATGAGTACATGTATACATAAGAATCAATGAAATCATACTTTACTCATAAAACATAAGAACTTTAACATACCTTATCAAATCATGAATAAAACATAGAAATCATAAGTCATAAACGTAACTTGAGGCATTCATAACATTCTTACGTAGGGAGTAACCCTCTTGGTTACGTTTGGAATACCCATCACAGTATATTCCCTAAATCTCTATGGAGAAACCTTAACATTTAACCCCTTCGCGTTACCCAATGTATTGGAGAGCTATATCGGGCTCACCCACCCTTAGTTTATCACGGAACCACCCATCTTCATAAACAATGCCCAAGAACCATAACATAATCGTATCACATAAAACTTGCATAAAGGAAACATAACATTTCCATATTTCAATCACAAGATATCAATACAAAAAATTGATATAATAAAAACATTATGAAAACCATTTTCAATACCAAAATAAAATAAAATTAAAACATAGTATTTATTTTTCATTTAAGTAAAAGTTATGTCTTGTAGAGGAATCTGAAACTCAAATAATGGTCACGGCGGCGTAGAAGTCATTTTCGCCGCATACGTATGACAAAAAAAACATTCCCTTTAGTCATTTAGTAATTTATTCGTATAAATAAGATTCCTTTTGAATAAACGTAAAATTAAAATGGGGTTTATACACCGTATAAAAAAAATTTGTGTATAAAACAAAATATACCTCAATGAATGGAGATTGAGACGAAGTCCCATACAAAGACGATATCCTTGGATTAAGAATAAATCAATTACATAATTATGTGTGACAAATGAATACACCAAATATAAGTGGATATTATGTTTAAAACAATCAGAGTTTATTCAAACATATTCATAGAATGACATATTCAAGGAGTAAAAGTTTATCCCAAAGAATCAAAATTGGGTTAAGAAGTTCCCTTCCAAAAATTCGACAGCCTAACGACATCACTTCAAAATTCAGAAAATGAGTCGATGAGAGATAAAAAGGGTTTCTCATAACTTGGACATAAAATTTACATCAATGAGGATATATAAGAACAAATCCCAACATAATAGTATGTGAATTAAAAGACAAAACAAAATAATTATTTTAAAAAGTGGAGGGTGAAAGGTTCCTTTACCGATTAGGGTAACTTTCGAAACGTACACCCCATTGAAGAAGGGTCATACAATGAATATGTAAATACCCATAAATGAAATTATATTACACAAAGAGTATAATAATGGTTATTAAATACACAACTCAAAGGAAATGGTGGAAAATGTATCATAAATCTCACGGGAATAAAAGTGAGATGAAAAATCCCTTACGAAAACTTGGCAGCCTAACGACGCCACTTAAAACTTCAAAAAATGGATTGATGAGATCAAATAGGGTCTCTCATCATATTTAAATAAAATTTACAGCAAGAAGAATATAAAATAACATCCCCCAACATAAAAAATAGGAGCTTAAAAGAAATTACATAAAGGAGAGTACTTAAAAAGAAAGAGAGAGGTTGGATCTCTTATGAAAATTTGGCAGCCTAACGGCGCCACTCAAAACATCCAAAATGGATTGATGAGAGAAAATAGGGTCTCTCATCATATGAACATAAAAATTACATTAGTATTAATATAAAATAACATCCCAATCATAAGAAATATGAGGTTAAAAGGAATGACATAAAAGAGTGTACTTAAAAAGAAAGAGAGGGGTAGGATCCCTTACCTCGTGCCCGACATGACTCGATCGTTCTTTAATCTCCTGAATAATAAAATTTGGCCAATTTATAATTTCATAAGGACCTCATTTAATTATTATTATTCAGTTCATATCACATAATCTAATTTTATAATAATTGGTTAATAAAGTGAGTTCATATCAGACGTTTTTGTCGATGTTCGGTACATGAGTAAAAATTGAACTTGTTGGAAACGAATTTTCCATGTAGTTATAGGTACATCATATCCAGAATAGTATTGATGTTTTAAATATCATATAAATCCACTATATATTCATTTTATACTATTCCATAAAATTTGGAGATAAAAAATTAAAATCACCATTCATGGAGATGGTAGGTCGTACGTACGTATGAACACTACTTTCATTTTTTGTCATATTAATGGATTTAAAACAAAATGAGAGATATATATATTATAATTCCAGAATTATATACATCATTTAGATGTAATATATTACATATATATCCATTATATATATGTAATTATAATATAACATAACATTTGGAGATAAGAAATGAAATGTACCATTCATGGAGACGGTAAGCCGTACGTATGCATGAACGCTACTTTCATTTCTTTTTTCTTGTATTCAATGGAATGAAATAATAATGATATAAAATTATATTATACTCACATTAGGATATCACATGTAATACCATTAATTCCATCCCTTATAGGTCCCACATATTTCATTAACGAATCAAATCACTTTGAGGGGGCGGTAGTCCGCACTTCCTAAAATAAAGATATCGCATTTACCCATAATGGAAACCATAAAGGTATGACATAAATGAAAAATACAGAAGCTTAAGGAAAACATAAAAATATTATATATCATATATAAATATAGTGACATCTTAATGGCCACCTTTGAAGGTGTTAAAAGAATATTGAACAATCATCGTTTCTTGAGGCAGTAATTCACCATCCACAGAAATAGTATGTTCTTTTACCATTAGACGGAGGTGTGTGAAATTGTAGATAGAATCCTTATTATAAAAACATCATAGTATATTTAAGATAATGGTTTTGTTACAAAAAAAATTAATAAAAAGACTTTAGGGGGTTGTAGAATCAAAATAAAACAAAAGAACACAAGGGAATACATTACCTTTAAATCGAGTGACTCTTTTTATTTGAGCTCAAAAGCTTCCTTGGAAATCATTCCGCTCAAAGGTGAAGCGTCAATGATGAATAGAGGTATGTGGATAGATGAAATGGTCAGGGGTTGGATGAGTCAAATGCTTGAGAGGTGTGTGTAATGTGGTGGAGGTGGGGGCCTTTTATAAGAGGAGAGGAGGGGCACTCTTGGAAAGTTATAAAATATTACTTTATTATATAATGCTTTTCGGATTTTAAAGGTCCCAAAAGGATATATTTCGAGGATAAGGTGATAAGGTTTAGAAATACACCCATCCAATAGGTTTGTGACAAGTGTAGGTCTTAGATATTACATTATCTTTTCATTTTATTTAAATCGTTAAATAATGAGGTAATTGATCCATCATCATGGTGTCATAAATAATTTAATTTATTTAGTGTCTAAAAATTATAAAAAAAATATCATGATGTATTAAATCTTTTTATATTTATAATAAATATTTATAGTCAAAAATATGACTTGTATAACCCCATGTAAAAATTATTTTAGTAAAACAACACATGTTTGTGATATTTTAATTTTAACTTTAAATAAAAAGGTATTAATGTCATTTTCCTACCAAAGTGGCTCCATGGGGTCCCCAAGTTGACCCATGGATTTTCTTGGTCTTCCAGGACTCATCCAATAAGTGTATGACATGTGTCATGGTCATTTCATATTATTAAAACATTATTTTTACCTTAAACTACACTAATTAACTCTAATCGTGATTAAAACTTTAAAGTTACTATTCACCAAAAAATTATTTTAATCTCATTGAACCAAATTTTACTTCCTAATGACAACCATGTATGTCGGATTTTCAAAAATCAAATCACAGAAGTGGTAATGTTTCATTTAAACGAAAAATCAGTTTTTTTAACTACCACTTAGTGGTTTCACTATTCATCAAAAATTGAAGTTTTTCAGAAAAATACCAAAAATTCACCCTAAGCTATATTTGATATTCCGAATTCAAAAATGATGTCTATTTTAAAAAATTCAAAACATATAAGCTGAATTAATTAATTTAATAATTAATTCCCGTTGTCAAAACAAGTATCTTGTTTTTAAGAAACAATATCTATTAAAAGATTGACACTAGTTTAAGTCCAATTTCAAAGTGAAAATAATTCAAATGACCACTATTGGATTAAATGGTAAAAATATATTATAATTGGACTTTAAAATAAATTCAAAAGATAATCTAATAAAATAAATAAATTAGATTAAAAAGTGGTTTTGAATTAAAATACAACATTTTTCACTATTCATTAAAAAAATGAACTTTATTGGAAAAATACCAAAAATTTACACAAAGTAAATTTTGATGTCCCAATTATAAAGAAGAATTTTATAACACATAATATTGTCAAAAATTGGATTTAAAAGAGGTTCTGCATCAAAATGTGGTTAATCGACCTTTTAAAGAATATTAGATTGTTTACGCTTAAAATTGGATTCATTCACATTTTAAGCCTATAACATTTATTGGATAAAAGTAAAAATATTTGACAAACATATATAATCATTTTGTAGTTAGTTACTTTCATTCCCGCCATTACAATGGCTAGGCGTTAACTACCATTTAAAATAATATTATTTTATTATTAGAGTGCAACGTAAGATTCCCAAGAAACTCGTTATTGCGTATTGGGTACACCATCGAGCATAGAGTCCCCTTTAAAATAATATTAATATTTTATTCACAAATATGGATAAATATGAAAATGTCATATTCTTTATTTACCTGGGGTGTTACACTTCCAGAGGAGGGCATTGGGTACGTAGTTTACTACGATGCATCAGTGACCGGACATGGGTGTGTCCTAATGCAGGAGCGAGCAGTGATCACATATGGTTCTCGGTAGCTGAGACATCATGATCAGAACTACACTACCCATGACCTGGATTTATCAGCAGTGGTCTTCGCCTTGAAAATGTGGCGGCACTATCTGATGGGTGAATGTTTTACCATGTACTCTGATCACAAGAGTATCAGGTATATCTTCTCTCAAAAGGACCTGAACCTGAGACAGTGGCGATGGCTTGAGTTCCTCTAGGACTATGACTTCGAGATACTCTATACTACTGGGAAGGGGAACGTTTTTGTATATGTTCTCTGCAGGTGTACTAGTATTCAGCTGCTAGGAGAGGTGAGAGAACCGCTGGCTTCCTTGCAGATAGCCTTTGTGGATAGGGATGGAGCAGCCTATCTACAGTCTCTTACAAGCACTCCTCCACTTCTTCAGCGAGTAAGGTAGGCGCAGTGTGGGGCCGCTGACTGCGAGACACGATGTGATCAAATATCCATAGGGTAGGCACCTGATGGATTTTTTGAAGTAGGGGAGCATGTCATCCTCTTCAGAGGACGTACCATGGTATCAATATCACTTCAGGATGAAGTGTTGAGGGAGTTCCACATTTTCCCCTCTAGAGGTACATCCAAGAGTGGCGAAGATGTACCAGGATCTTAGAAAATAGCACTGGTGGCCAGTTATGAAGAAGGAAGTTGCAGAGTTTGTCATTCGATGCCTCACTTTCTAGTAAGTGAAAGCAGAGCACCAGGTACCAGCAGGCTTGGTTCAGCTCTTAGAGGTACCAGAGTGGAAGTGGGATGCGATATCTATGGACTTTTTGATAGGTCTACCACGTATATCCAGGAGTCATGATTTGATATGGGTGATCATTGACTGACTCACCAAGTCAACCCACATTCTACCAATCAGAGGGAAGGGTTCAATAGAGAGCTTGGGACGCCTCTTTGTGTAGGATATTATGATTTTGCATTGAGTACCTACTTCTATTATCTCCGACCGTGATGCACGGTTTACTTCCTGGCTATGGAAGGGGTTGCAGGAGGCTTTCGAGACGCAGATACGTCTGATCACCACCTTGCATCCTCAGATGGATGGCCAGACTGAGAGAACCATTCAGACTCTCAAAGACATGCTCCATTCTTGTGTCTTCAACTTAGGTCACAGATGGGAGGACCACTTACCTTTGGTGGAGTTTTCTTACAACAATAGCTATCACTCCACCATCGGTATGGAACCTTTTGAAGCCTTGTATAGTTGACCTTACAGATCACCATTGTGCTGGACAGACCCAGGGGAGTTAGCACTAGTGGGACTAGAGATGGTACGTGATACCACAGATAAGATTCAGATCATCCAGGAGCGGATGAAGACTACACAGAGTAGGCAGAAGTCATATGCTGATAGGATAAGGAGACCTCTGGAGTTCGAGGATGGTGACCACATCTTTCTACAGGTCTCATCTCGATGAGGTCTACAGAGATTTGGCCGAGGTGGAAAGTTATCTCTGCAGTTCATCAGACCTTTCCAGGTCCTCAGCAAAGTAGGTGAGGTGGATTACTGATTATCTCTTCCACCTCAGTTGCACCGAGTGTACGACGTCTTCCACGTATCTCAGCTAAGAAGATACATGCATGACCCGTCCTACATCAACGACCATGGGGAGATGGACATCGATGACGGGGTGGCTTTCACAGATGTTCTAGTGGAGATTGAGGATCGACATGAGCAGGTCCTATATAGATGGTTGATACCTCTGGTGCGCATTCGTTGTCAGCACGAGAACCTCTAGGAGAGCACATGGGAGCGGGAGGCTCAGATGCGTGCTTAGTACCCCCATTTGTTCCCTTAGTTCGAGTTGTATCTTACTGGGATGTAAAGCCCTGATGTGGGGAGAATGTAAAGACTTAGAATATCCATGGAATTTTTCTTAAAATACATGGGAATTTTACGAGTCTGTGGAAATTTACGGCGGCTGATTCTGAGGCCCGGTGTGCCCGGAATCAATTTCTGAAGTTTTTTTCGGGTACGTTCAGTAAACATACGAGCGGGATTTTATATCTTTTGAACCAGTGCTTAGAATTAAAATCTGAGGGCACAGTTGAACTCAAAGCATCGGTGATTTCTTAGTGAGACCTTTACCGCAGCTGTGTTCTATTGAAAATGGAAGTTTGATTTTGGGTTTCTAATAAGTTAAATAAAAATAAGTGTATCTTATTTTTTTTAAAGGTGGTTAAAACCTCCCAGAGCTAGTTAGTGGTTGGGGCCACCACACCATAACTTCCCATGAGAGGTTATGATGGTGGATACCACCCCACACATAACCACCCTTGGGAGGATATCTTTTGTGGGGCCCACACAGGCTTTAAACCCCCTTTAACCCACCCCCCCCCCATTTATGTGGGATGAAACACTCTACCTTACCCCATTAATTTAATGTTCCAACCCGCACAATAAATTAATTTAACTATTTCATTTAATTAATTGGCACCCTTTTAATTTTTTTTGAATTCTATCCAACAATTAAAATAATAGATTGTCTATTATTTTTTGGTTGGCAATTAATTTGGTGGAGCTTTGAGAGAGAACATGGAGAACCCTTGGAGAATTATCTCTCAATGAAGAACGCAAAGAATGCCTCTTCATCGTCCATTGAAGAATGATGAACTCTTTCTTCGATCTTCGACCAAACCAAAAGAGAAGGAGTTGATAGCGACGAATTCCAACGATGCTTCTTCCTCGGTTTCCTACCACTGATGCTTCCTGACATAAATGAATTGACGTCCTCCATTCCTCTCCTTCCACCATCAATGATTGAAAAGAGAGGTAGGGGAATTTTGAGTTTGAATTTGTTCCATTTTACGTTTTTCAACCTTGGATAATAATTTTCCGAATGATATCAATGTAAAGTGGAGGGCTCGGAGCGCATGAACATGGACCAACCCTCCCCCTTTGATTGTTCTCATTTGTTGACGATGATAACAGTGCAACGACGCTTCTAGAAGGATAGACTATGGCAGAGCAATGCGACTGGCGACGGGCCGGCCGTGAAGAGAACCAGAAGCGTAAGGGCTGTCGAGTCGCCGAAGGGGCGTGGTGCAGTCGCCCCACGTGGGTGGAAGGTTCACGGCCAGGAGGGCCGCGATGGAGAAGGTGGAGCGAATGGACACTCGGTCAGCCAGGAGAAGAAGGAACCAGTGGGTCCTGCGTGTTCGGGATCAGCGCCACCTAGCACCGGTTTCAGCTCACACCCGAACGACAAAGCCTTTCAAGAACCCAGGGGGCATGCGGTTTCCCTCATTGGCTGCGGCTAAGGCGGACCCTCGTCGGGCCTCCATCAGGCAGGACCGCCCCCACGGGCCAAGCCACTCCCTCAGGCCAGGCATCCCCCTCGGGTTGGGTCACTCTCTCGATCTGGTCCACCCCTTGGTCTGGACCACTCCTTTGAGGGTCGGGTGGGACCCGTAGACCGGGTCGGACCCCAGTCCGGACCCGATTAGGCCAAATACACTTTTGTGCCCATATCTTGTGCTACATATGTCCAATTGATGAATCTCCTAAGGTTATGGAAATATTAGAGCGACATAGTTCTTTTGGAATACCCCAATTGAGGTTTGGACACAGTTGGGGCATGTTCAGGTTGGTTGAACCTAAAATCCAACTGGGCCCCTGGAATGGAAATGCCAATCACTCACAGACCTAGCATCCTATTGACGCTCCATCTGTTTCATTGAGGCGCCTATGATGAGGTACACTTTTGAGATACTTCTACATGTTAATTAGTGATAGTTGTGGTATCAACCAGTAGCTTGTTGAGCGGATCCTCCTGGAGAGGAGCAAGTGGAGTACGGAGGCCTAGTAGCTGGGTGAGAGCTGACGACTTCTGGCCTTTCGACTCAGAGTGTTTTGACTAGCCCAGTTGGAAGAGCCTCTGTGTGATGAAGCATACCCACAGTGGGGAGAACCTCTGTGTGACGCCTCAGACCCACGGTACTCGACAGGAGGAGTACCTCAACATGCTACGAGGGGGAGCGCCACTATGTGACGTGACAGACCCACAGTAGGGAGCACCTCTTTGTGACGTAGCAGACCCACGATACTCAACAGGAGGAGTACCACAACAGTCTAGGATACTGGTAAGTGCCTATGTGTGACGTAGAAGGCCCATAGTACTCTATTGTGGAAGAGTTCACCAGTAGCCGATATTTCGTTAGTTTGACTGGGAGTGTTTCATGTTTCCACCACTAGAATAAAATCCTGGTTTTGAGCTGAGTCAGTAACTTTTGTGTTAATCTAATGATTGAGATGGGTTACTAGATAACCTAGGTATATTTATGGGCACATACCTAAGTAATAGTTATCCGTTGTTTATTTACTTTGTGGTTATACTTGTTGGATATTGTGAGACCTTGAGTATCTCGGGGTCCCTACTGAGTATCGTTATACTCTCCCCTACACAGGCTATGCCTGCACCTCGTTTTTTTGGTAACAGATGACGTACAATGCTGACTGAGGTAGAGAGTAGCAGGACTAGATGGTATCTGGAGGTGGACCACTTGGAGAGATGGTGCACGGAGCAGACGGACGGGTGTGGAGTGCTGAGGAGGCCATTTGTACCTACCCTTCAGGTAGGAACCCCGGAGGACAACCCAGTAGCTGATTTACATTCTTTGAGTTGTACTTACTTTCAGTTGTACCTATACTTTGATATTGGTATTGTATTTCCTGCCCCTTTTATTTTCCAGCACTTCTTTTTTATACAGTATTGCTTAGTGTTTTACTTCCAATTGTGTACTCTGATTTTGTGTGTTTACTTTTTAAAATGGAAATTCCTTCCCAGCTTAGGGATTTACGCCTTTGGTGCTAGTCGTCAGCCCCTGTCCTATGGAAGGTAGTCTTAGCGTAGTCATGGAACGGGTCCCGAGGATGGTTCGTGACATTAGGCATCTTATTCTTAGAGCATAAGGAATCTCTATTTTGAAGCAAGAGGCATCCTATGTTTGGAACATAGAGTGTGCTACATTTTATATTCATGTAGAGAGGAATATTGTCATCTTATTCTTGGAGCATAAGGAATCTCTCATTTGGAGTAAGAGTCGTCCTATGTTTGTCAGATAGGGAGTACTACAACTTATAGTCATGTAGATAGGACTATTGGAATCTCATACATGGTGCATAAGAAATCTCTAATATAGGGAAAGAGGAATACTATGTTTGGTACATATGGTGAAATACAGTTTATAGTCATGTAGATAGGACTATTGGCATCTCATGCTTGGAGCATAAGACATCTCTTATATGGGGAAAGAGGCATCCTATGTTTGGTACATAGGGTGAACTACAGTTTATATTCATGTAGATAGGACTATTGGCATCTCATGCTTGGAGCATAAGTCACCTCTTGTTTGGAGCAAGAGGCATCCTATGTTTGGAACATAGGGTGTACTACTGTTTATAGTCATGTAGAGAGGACTGTTAGTGTCTCATGCTTAGAGAATAAGGCACCTCTTATTTGGAGCAAGAGGAATCCTATTTTTGGAACACAGGGTGTACTGTAGTTTATAGTCATGTAGAGAGGACTTCTAGGCATAAGGTAGCTAGTAATGGTTGGAGTTGAGACTTACGCAAGGGAGGCCCTTTCTGGTTCAACCTGGCATAAGAGCCAAGTGATGAGGTTTGGAGGGGTTTCCTGAGGAATGGATTGACTCAAGGTACTCGGGAAGTTGATGATGAGAATCTCAACTCGTGACATGTGAAAGGTACCGAGAGGAATATGTTGACTCAAGGTGTTTCATGTTGTGTGGAGGAGTATCTCAAATCATGGTATTCCATAGCTGTAAGGTGGGTGCACATAAGGGCATAATTGAAAATATCGACGTCCCGGGCTGATAAGTCCGCGATGTGACGCTCCATTTTTCATGGGGTTCAGTGACGGTAGTGAAGGCACCGGACCGGAGGGCCGAGACCACAACCCGGCAGTGACCCGAAGTAGGGGGTGCAAGGGAATACCCCCCACGGTATAGACTGATGGGTGCAAAGGTCGAAGCATCACAAAGGATAGGTCTTCGTGAAGTATCTTTGCGGAGCATGCCCTCGCGAAGCAAAGGGATCTCATAGAGCAAAGGGCTCTCACGAAGCAAAGGGATCTGGAGTATCAAAGGTATCCCACAGAGTAAATGGTGCTCGCGGATCATGGACACATGAAGCAGCATTGCGAAGGAAGCTACTAAGGGAGCACGGGCCCGCGGAGCTGCATCACGAAAGAAGTTGCTCGTAGAGCATGGGCTCGCGGTGCTACTTCGCGAAGGAAAGCGGAGCTCTGCGAACCGAAAGATCGGATGCCCAAGGGGCGGAGTGTCCTCCTTGGCAAAGGGGGGTGTGTTGGGTATTTATAGGCAGGTGGCGCCGTGAAGCGGAGCTCGCCCAGGGCGAAGACGCAGCTTGCTCTGCGGCGGGTTCGCAAACGTCAAAGGGGTTCGCGGAGCATCCCGCCTCTTTGCTTCATGGTGGGTTCGCGAATGTCAAAGGGGTTCGCGGAGAATCCAACCTCCTTGCTTCATGGTGGGTTCGCGAATGTAAAAGGGGTTCATGGAGCGTCCTGACTCCTTTCTTTGTGGTGGTGCTCCACGATCGCGGAGAGGGCTTCGCGAATGGGCTTCGCTAACCAGTTTTCCAGCCCATCTTCAAATGTCTATAACTCCTAATCTGTAACTCTGTTTGGGCACTACGACCTACCAAATAGAAACATGAGAAATGGTCTACGATCTTGGATCATGTATGGAAGCATTTGAAAAAACATTTGGATGAATTTTCCGATGACAAAAAATTCCTTTTATACCATTAAAATATCACCTTCATACCAAATTAAACATGTATATATTTATAATGAAAAATACCAAGATAAAATAATGCTCCATTCTATATAATAATCTTGTTTTCTGGGAGAATATACCTTACTCAACTTAGATTTTGTGGGGTATCATCAAAGTAACATGAAGTACCCTCATCAAAGATATATTGGTGTGAGGGTACATTAAATATATTGAGTTATACTTGGAAGATATTAATTGGGTTCAATATTTTTCGTTGGTATGATACCAAGGTAATGTCATGAAAAATTTATTATCATGGTTTATATAGAGTGTTTTAATATTCGAAATCATATCCTCTAGGTCTGTCTTATTGGGTGTGCGTTATTAGGGTCACCTTCCATATAGCTTGGTGATGATTGAGTTAATGATCAACCAAACATTTATATAGTGATTAACCCTAGGTGCATCTATTCCACATCCACATTCACTTACCAATATCTAGGAAGTGATTTATTTTCATGGAAATTACCCACACTTTTAATTTAACAAAGCTTAAGATAGTTTTTCCATTATAAAAATATTGAGTTATAATATGTTTTTGGTAAGTGTTGATTCTAAATAATTTGAGAAATGGATAAGAATATATACTTTTAAATCCCCTAGATTTTATGAGTAATATTGTAAAATTATTCTATATAAATATATGATACACAAAAAAGAAAATAGGTAGGGAATATACCATCAGTCCCAATAAATGAAATTTGAGAAGAAAAACCCCTACATATGGATTGGGTATAAATTAAATCAAGACATCTTGAAATAAATGGCATAAAATTAATATTAAAATTTCATGAAATATTTAATTTATTGATAAAACATATCATATAATAATTATATGCCCCACATAATGTATGTTAGGTGAATAATACCCAACATGCCTTGAAGAAATGATTTCAAAGTAAAAACCCTTACCTCTTGTCATGAATTCAATAAATATAAATTAAAATAATGTATAAAAAATATAGATATCATAATCACTAAATTTATGACATTATTAATATATATTTTCATTCATATTCTTCATACATGGTCATTCCTCACATGAATTCTTCTAATTTTCAACATCAGGTGTTTATAAATTTTATCGGTTGTACTAGTTTCATAATAGTGGTGTTTATTTTCATTAATATTCCAAATTTAATCATAAAAAGATAATTAAAGTTACCATTATTCATTATTTATAATTGTTTATTATTTTTAAAACTCCACTAATTATTGTTTTAGTCTTTATCCTTGAAGATGAAATCGATAACAAGCATGTTTTAGTGATTCTTGATGATCAAAGTTTTTTTATTAATTAATGGATGAGATAATTATATAACCCACTCCAAACTAAAAAAATATTTATTCCCACATTAATATAATATTATACAATTAAATATGTTCCCAAAGTAATTCATGATATAAATTTATGGTATTATTCATTTATGTTCTTAAACCAAGATAAACATGAACATATGCTTATTTAATGAATGATTTGATGTTGGTTTTGTTGTAATATAATTATAATAGATATATGATGATATTATTAAGTATTTTTTACAATTATATATCATAATTGGTAATAAATTTAACAATAAGTAATCGATATGAAAATATTACACAACATGAATACATGGTTATCCTCTTAGTATGCTAATTTTAAATTATTAAATTAATGACATTCATTTTTTGATCATATCATTAATAGGTTCGGTATTTTTTCCTACTAGATCCATTAAAATTTCATACACATAATATTTATCCATTAATACCATTATTTGATACATCCTTTTAAGGTGGTGAAAGAAAATGAAATATGTTTCATTGTAGAGGTCGTAGTCTGTACAACCCATAAAAAGTGTTTTTCTTAATGTATAGTGTAACACCCGACGATTTTATGAGAAATATTCTTTTTAATTTCTTTGATGTATTTTATTATATGTTGCACCAAGATTATCTTGCGATATAAGCAACAGTATATTAGCATGTAGTATATGCAAACACTATTCTTGGCTTGTGTTTCATGAAAGAGCGACCTTCCTCAATAGATTGGGTTGTACGCAATACCGAGTTTCACTAAACAATGATATATTGTTATAATATTATTATGAACTAGCCGCTATGAATATTATAAACCACATTTTTAATTTTATAACATTGTAATTAATCTTACACAAATTCTAGAACATGGTATGTGAACAAAATAAAATTTTCGGGTAAAATAAGTATTTTTCAAAAAATGTAGTTTTGTCGCCTTTTGAGGGCGCACCCGCTATAAATCTTTTTTTTTTTGATATTTTTATGAGTTAAATTTGAAAAAATAAACTTATTAATTTCAATAAGTATATAAAAATTTATTTTGGATAATTTTTGAATATTTTTTTTGTTAAATTTCATATTTTGACGAATAGTAAAAATACGCTAAAATTTAATTAAAAACAACTTTTTTAATAAAGATAATTTATATGGTTAAATTATAATATTGAATGGTTTTAAATTATATATATAATATATATTTACAATTTAATACTATTTTTGTTGTTATCATTAATTTTACATTGAATTCATAGGTAAAAACATTTCAATCTTTTGGAATGTTTTAACTTTTAGAACTAGTTTTCTCAAAAGTGGTATTAGTTTTAAATTAAATACTGCAACTTCTGTGATTTTAATTTGGAAAAATGGATTTCATATTTGGAATCATTAGGTCAAAATTATGTTAATAGGATACTTTTTATTTTTAAAAATTATGAATACTAACTATGGTAAATTTTATTTAGCACAGTTAAAGGTAAATCAAGTAATTAAGGGTAAAAATAATATTATAAAATTACCCTAAAAGTATTTTGAATATAATTGGATGATTATATTTATCCTTAAAACATACATGGATCGAAATGGTATCTATTGGAACCCACTTGGATGTGATTAAGACCCTTAATTAATTTTATTTTAAGGAAAGTGAAATATGTCTCACTCAAACTTTAATAATTAAAGTATTTTTAATATAAAGTTATACAGAATATACATTCAATTATAAATAATCATTTGAAAGAAAAAAAAATTTATCTATTATCGTAATATTTTTTTAATTTTTAAGAAATATTTAATTACCAAAATAGCATATACATTAACGATGCATAAATTATTTAGAGAAAAATCAATAAAATAGTTTTTATTCAAATACTAATACCTATAAAAGGCCCAAACGCCTGAAAAAAACATAAGGGTCGTGTATATATAAACCATAATCATATAATGGTTGAATTTTAGACCATTTGGAGACTTATAAAATCGATTATGACACTTATATTATTTTATTTTAAAAGACGTCAAAGTTGTCACCTTGTAATTTAATAAATATATCAATTTAAATGTTGTGATTTTAAGATGATAAATTAGAGTAAAATTATTATTATGGAATATATTAGATTTATATTTATCATATTATTTTATTTTTATTTTTATGAAACAAATAAGTATATTAAATAATTATACATAAATGTTGTAATAATTATTTTTTTAAGATAAATATCAAATAAATGGTTTTAAAAACATTACAATAAATATTATATGAACAAATTAATGTGCTGCATGAATTTTATAGATTAATATGACATGTTAGAAATTTATTAAATATTTTGGTTTGAATATATCCTCTGTGAGGATTTTATTTAAATTCAAATAAATGAATAGTGTCAAGATTGACACTATTGATATTTTATAAAAATAACATATTATTAAATTGTTTAAAAACCACAAAAATACTTAAAAAATTAATTTTAAATTTATATAGTCTTAAGTGTAATAAAGTGTCCAATTATGGACAATTAACACAATATAAGTAATTATTTATAACAATTTAAAATTTAGATAATTATTACCACAAATAAGATTAAATAGATTAAATAAGGATAAATCAAATTGATAAGGTTTGAAATAATTTCCCAACATGTATAAATTTTATTGGATGATGATATTACAACCCTATCACATATCGTATTTTAATTTGAGTCATTTTGGATGTTTTTATGTGGGGTTAGTGTTTATTATAAATTAATATTTTTGAAGTTTCCAAAAGTGCCTCTCTCCTCTCTTATAAAAGGGCACCTTCTCTCTCTTCTATTCACTCCATTTTAAGCCTTAATTCTCATCTAAACCCTAAAAATTCCTCTTTTAAACCTATTTAGTTATATTATATAGGTTCTTTTCTTCTCAAAAGGATAACTCTAGTTCCCTAAGAGGAAGTTTAAAAGAGGCACATCAGGGAAGAGGTAATCTCTTCTACCGATTCTTTCAAGTTTCATTCTCCTTCTACTTCTTCTTCTTTAGTTGTTTCATTATAAAGTAATAACATCAATATAAATAATAAAATTATATTTTATTATAAATACTAAAAAACCCTAATTCACCTTATATCCATCCTACTAAAAATGAAATCACCGGGCGTGCGTACGTACGACTTAGTGTCTCCACACCGTGGTGTAATCTGTTTTTCCACCACCACCGTACATGGATGGGTATAATGGTGGTAATAATAAATATATATTAGTATTATAACATCATACTGATTCTTAGATATTATATCATCCAATCCAATTCCATTCAATAATTGTGGGAACGATATCATCGCTCGTGCGTAAGTACGGATTATCGTCTCCACAACATGAAGAGATTCATTCTCCATATTAACCATTTCAGAATGATTATAAAGTTTATATAATAAATAATCATGAAATATATGAAATAATAATGATACTAGATTTATGTATATATTATTTACTAACTTCAATTGAATTTATTAAGGAAACGAAAACAGCTCATGCATACGTACGACCTACCGTCTCCATGAACTGTGTATTTCATTCCATTTATCGATCTATTATATATATATATATTATATTATGAATATATATTATATATCAATCATGTTTAAAATTAATTAGGTAAATAATTATGATCTAATTAATCATATGAATTATTACAATTCAAAAAAGGTACGATAACTGAAACGATGTTACCCAAAACGCTACTTTGACATGGAATTGACAAATGAAAGGGTAATATAAAGTCATAAGTGAATCATATATGATAGAATAAATATTATTAAGGTTCTGTTATAAGTTAATAATATTTTTAGACCCACTATACAGGATTCTTGGACACATATGGAAGAAATTAGACAAAACGTCAGGGATAATTATTCTAATATCGTTTTTATCCAAGAATGTTTATTTGTAAGTATTTACTAGGGTTATGTTTATCATCCATATCTATGTTTTCTTAAACAATATTCATAAAATGTTTAACATTATTCCATGTATGTTTAAATTCATTTTTACCCTTTTTTTACATTTACCACAAGGTATGGAAGGAATCTTTCTTTTGTTTACCATACCAGGTACTTTTTTACTTTTTTGGAAAAAGTTTGAGAAGAATGTTTTTTTAACTTATACGGAATGAATGGATTTTTACCATTTCATAATGCCTTATTTCCATGAATCTTCTTCTACTATATTTTATGATTATTTTCAACGAAATTATTGTCTTTTAAAATTTCCCGACATTTTGAGAAAATAAAATTATTTTGAAGAAAAACAGGATATTTTTTTCAGTAATTCATTTCAAGTGTTTATTCAAAACTATTTTACATCTAAGATTAAATTCTTTAATATGGTTTTGTTTCAAGTATAATGTCTCTATTATTTACATGGTTTGATTTTTCTTATGATGAAATGATATCCATTTGTTTTATATGGATTATTTTATGATGAGATGATGTTTATGAAACCCATTTTATTCTCTGGTTATGATGAATGATTTATGTTTATTTTGTGGCACACAAAATAATTATTTAATTATGAGATGGGTGGGATATATATCTCCCTTTAATGAATTGGGTAATTATTTATATCTCATGAGATCGACATGGCTCGAATGGTAAGTAAAATTTGGTTCAGTGAAACAGCGATGGAACGACTGGTAAACCTAGTTCAGTAATGGAATTTGTCCACTATGATGGTCTTGGAAGCAATGACTTGGATACTATGGAAATAATATCATGTGATTAATGGTTTTTAACAATTAATTGTTTTATTCCCATGATATTTTATTATGATTAATGTTTCTTTCTAATCTATACCTTATGTGATACCAAGATTTATGTCATTACTCATATTTTATGTTCATGTTTTTACGTTCAAATGTTTATGGATTGTTTTATGTTCTCCATGTTTACCCATACTGAGCCTTTGGGCTCACCATTTATATGTTTTATTTTCCCCAAGATATAAATAAAGGCTTTAGGTAAGAAAACAAATGGGGAACATCTTTATGGGAGATGTTGAAGATCTTCCACCATGATTAGAAGATTATGTTCCGAGTTTCCAAAGACACTAAACTAATATGGTCATTGGGAGTCTATTTGTGTCATGAATTAAGTTTTCTGCAAAAGTAATGTAATTTCTATGTACATCATGCTTTGGGTCTCAACATTTGGTATTAAAGTGAAGGTTTAGTTAACCTTTGGAAACTAGGATGCAAAACATTTAGTGATATCTCTAGTGATATATCTAAGGTATTTCTAGGGATGTCTGTAAGGTAAAGTATAGACATAGGTTACAGTCCTAGAATTATGATAACGATCATGTATAGCATAGGATTAAACCTAAGATGTTAGAGATTTAAAGTACTGCCCATTGATTATGTTTTTTTCCTAGTATGATTTTTGGCTATCACACTATTATTTCTGGGTTTTAGAAAATGGATGGAAACAGTAAGATTCATGTTAATGGAGAATATGATGGACAATGGAATGATATCCTTCATGAAAAACCAAATGAAACAGGATTTGGAAGGTGAAACATCTTTATTATTCCTAATCAGAAATCTCATAATATGATCAATAATATCAACTTTGGTAAGTTTCCTGACTCGGCTAATAAGATAAATATGGAGTTTCATGATGACCATAGAGAAACAAAATCTTCAATTTCCCTCATGTAAATCATGTGGGATGAGTCATCAAGGAGAATATTTGAAAGGAACTGGAAGATTATTTGGGTGTGGAAAAGAAGGACACAAAGCTATTAATTTCAATAGAAGAGGTTTAGTTAACACCATGGACAAGGATAATGGTATTGCTAAGACATCAACAAAGCTTAAATGTTTTAAATTTAGAATGAATGGGCATTATGCAAACTGACTCCATAAGGGAAAATCTCATGAAGAGAATAAGCATGGTCGTATGGGTAGTATTTATGTTGTTGATTATGAAGAGACTACAAATGATATATGAGATGAAAGAAGTGTTGAGGAATAAAATGATGAATCGCAGTCAATGGTTTATGAAGGTAGTGGAATGATTTCATATTTATCATGAATAATTTATGGTACCATGGAATAAAGAAAAATCTAAGGATTGTTACACTATTTTCTTTCCATGAGTATTTGAAAGTATATGATGAATGCTATCGGTAACCATGAAATGTGATTGAATTTTTTTGGAAAGAATATGATATGTTCATAATGAGGGGATAATAAGAAAATAATATGTTTGATAGTATTAATGAGCTCATGAATAATATAAGGACAAAGTGACATCATGGTTTGAGTATATAGAAATTTTGGTATTTTGGTATGTAGAAATAATTAACTTTTTAAAGCATTAATGTTTTCACTAAGGTTCTATGGTAATTCATGTTTCAATAGAATACATGATTAAGGTATTCACATTTTTTTTAATATGACCAACAAGATATATCTTATATTATATGGGGGATAAATGATGGTAATCACATGCTTGGTAGATGACCTCTCTAGTAATATTTTTATTTATACTATGAGATTAGATAAAAGTATTTTGGATAAGCCTAAAGATTTTAATAGATAAAGTTAGAAATCATAAATTATTTTTTAAGGTTATAAATTTTTTATATTATTTCTGAAATGTTATAATAGTATAGTTTTAGAAAAAAGGACAACTCGTAGGATGGGCGTCAACCCGTCGCATCGGACAAGGTTGCAGGAATCGAACCTACAACCGAAGTGCGACATACCTTTATCACCTACCACTGGCCTATAGGAAGTCCTTGGTTAGTATAAATTAGTTTTATTTTTATTAAGTGGTATGATGTATGAAGTATAAGTACATTTTGGGAGCCACATACGATTAATATCACCATATATGGACTTATATATATTTAATACATTTTGCTAACCTTTTGTTTGCGACAGATGGAACAACCCATCATTCTATCACATGATCTGCTAACACTTCACAAATGACAGATTAAACTTTATTTACTTAAGATATGAAGTGGAAATTGTTCAAGGAACAACCAACCGTGATATTGTACCAAAATCAAGTAAGTATTTCTTCTAATTCAAAAATTTCAAATTTATGGAAAGGATCTTGAAAAACAAAAATATTGTCCTGGTACTCACTTATTTGATTAATTAGATGGTACCTTAGATCATAAAAAATTTATGGCTTTGTGATTTTTGGATTTTTCATAGCCATGTTCTCTACCACTTTCCATCAGAACTTGATGGTAACATTTCTCTTCCATATCCGTGTTTTCAACTATGTTCTCTTTTGTGGAATCCCAATGATGAGTTAATTTGGGTAACTGTTACATTTCATACATTAATTTTTAAAATTAAGTTATAGGATTCCTTTTTATGATGTGGGTTTCTATGAAAGAAACTTTTAAGTAGTAAATGATTTATAACCCTAATGAATTTCAAGGGTGAAATTCATTTTAAGGGGTGAGAATATAACACCCTCAGATTTTATGAGAAATATTATTTTTAATTTATTTGATGTCTTATGTCGTACGCTACACCACGATTATATTACACTATATGCAACACTTTATTATCTTTTAGTATACTCAAACACTATTCTTGTCTTTTGTTGCATGCAAGAGTGACCTTCCTCAATAGCTTGTGTTGTACGCAATACCGAGTTTCACTAAACAACAATATATTATTATAATATTAAAATGAACTAGGAATTATGGATATTATTAACCAAATTTTGAATTTTATAACATTATCATTCATCTTACACATATTCTATAACATGGTATGATAACAAAATAATTTTTTTGGTTAAAATAATTATTTTTTAAAAAATGCAGTTTTTCCGCCTTTTGATGGTGCACCCATAATAAATCTAGTTTTTTAACACATTTATGAGTACCATTTGACCAAATAAAATTTTTAATTTCAATAATTATATAAAAGTTTACTTTTTATAATTTTTTAATATTTTTTGTTCACTTTCATATTTTGATAAATAGTAAAAATACGCTAAAATTTAATTAAAAACAAATTTTTCCATCAAGATAATTTATACGGTTAAATTATATTATTTAATGATTTTAAATTATAAAAAGAATATATTTTTACCATTTAATATTATTTATGTCATTATCATTAATTTTACATTGATTCATTGGTAAAAACATTTCAATCATTTGCAATGTTTTAACTTTTAGAACCCATTTTATCAAATGCGGGATTAATTTTAAATTAAATACTGAAACTTCAATGTTTTTAATTTGAAAAAATGGATTCCATATTTGGAATCCTTATGTACAAATTATGTTTATAGGATAATTTGTTTTAGGCATTATGAATAGTAACTATGGTAAATTTTATTTACCACAGTTAAAGGTAAATCAGGTAATTAAGGGTAAAAATAATATTTTAAAATTTCTATAACACTTGTCTTAATATAATTATATGGTTAAGTTTATCCTTTAAACATACTTGGGTCGAAATGGAATCTATTGGAACCCACTTGGATGTGATTAAGACCTTTAATTAATTTTATTTAAAGGAAAGTGAAATATGTCTCAGTCAAACTTTAATAATTAAATTATTTTTAATATAAGGTTATACAGAATGTAAATTCGATTATAAATACTCATTCTAAAGATAAAATGTTTTTCTCTATTATGGTAATTTATTTGTAATTTTAAAAAAATATTTAATTACCTAAATAGCTTATAAATTAATGATGCAGAAATTATTTAGTGAAAAATCAATAATATAGTTTTTATTCAAATAATAATACCCATAAAAGAACCAAAACATGAAAAAAACTTATTGGTCGTGTATATCTAAACCATAATCATCCAATGGTATAATTGTGGACCATTTGGAGCATTATAGAAGCGATTATGACACATATATTTTTTTTATTTTAAAAGATGTCAAAGTTGTCACCTTCATAATTTAATAAATATAACAATTTAAAGGATGTGATTTTAAAGATGATATATTCTAGTAAAAGTATTTTTATGAAAGATATTATATTTATATTTATGATATTATTTTATTTTTTATTTTTATGCAATAAATAAATATATTAAATAATTATACATAAATGTGGTAATAATTATTTTATTAAGATAAATATCAAATAAATGGTTTTAAAAACATTAAAATAAATATTATAAGAACAATTTAATGTGCTCCATGAATTTTATAGATGAATATGACATTTTAGAAAGCTATTAAATATTTTTGTTCGAATATATCCTCTGTGTGGATTTTATTTAAATTCAAATACATGAATAGTGTCAAAATTGACACTTTTAAAATTCTATAAAAATAACATATTATTAAATTGTTTAAAAATAACAAAAATATTAAAAAATTAAAAATTGAAATTTATATAATCGAAAATTTCATAAAGTATCCAATTATGGAAAATTAACACCACATAAGTAAGTATTTATAACAATTGGAAATTTAGAAAATTATTACCACAAAATAATATTAAATAGATTAAATAAGGATAAATCAAATTGATAAGGTTCAAAATAATTTCCCAACATGTCTAAATTTCATTGGATGATGAGATTACAACCCTCTCTCATCTCTTCTTCAAATTTGCGTACGTACGGCTTACCGTCTCCATGCCGTGGTGTAATATGTTTTTCCACCACCACCATACTTGGATGAGTATAATGGTGGAAATAATAACTCTATATGAGTATTATAACATCATAATGATTCTGCGATATTATATCTTCCACTCCAATTCCATTCAATAATTATGGGAACTATATCATTGCTCGTGCATATGTACGGATTACCATCTCCATGACGTGATGAGATTCATTCTCCATGTTAACCATTTCAGAATGATTATAAAGTATATATAATAAATAATCATGAAATATATGACATAATAATGATACTGGATTTATGTATATGTTGTTTACTTACATCCATTTAATCTAATAATGAAATTAAAATAGTGTTCTTGCGTACGTACGGCCTACCATCTCCATGAACGGTGTATTAATTCGATTTATCGATCTATTATATATATATATATTATGAATATATATAATATATAAATCATGTTTTACATTTCTGAGGTAAATAATCATGATCTAAGTAATCATATGAATAATTACAAGTCAAAAAATGTACGACAAATGAAACGATTTTACCCAAAACACTGCTTCAGCATGGAATTGACAAATGAAAGGGTAATATAAAGTTGTAAGTGAATCATATATGATATCATAAATATTAATATGGTTCAGTTACAAGTTAGTAATATTTTTAAACCCACTATACATGAGACTCGGACACATATGGAAGAAATTGGACATAATGTAAAGGATAATTATTCTAATCTCGTTCTTATGCATGATTTTTTATTCATAAGTATTTACTAGGGTTATGTTTATCATCCATATCCATGTTTTCTCAAAATGTTTTCATAAAATGTTTAATATTCTTTCATGTATGTTTAAAGTCATTTTAACCCTTTTTAAATTTTACTAAAAGGTATGGAAGGAATCTTTTTTTTGTTTACCATACAAGGTACTTTTTGACTTTTCCGGCAAAAGTATGAGAAGAATGTTTTTTAACTTATACGACATGAATGGATTTTTACAATTTCATAATGCCTTATTTCCATGATTCTTCCTCTACAATATTTCATGATTATTTTTAACAAAATTATTTTCTTTTAAAATTGCATGGAATTTTGAGAAAAGAAAATGATTTGGAAGAAGAAAGTATATTTTCCTCAAGAATTCATTTCAAGTGTTTATTAAAAACTATTTTCCATATAAGATTAAATTATTTAATATGGTTATGTTTCATGTATAATGTATTTATTATTTACATGGTTTGATTTTTTTATGATTAAATGATATCCATTTATTTTATATGGATTATGTTATGGTGGGATTATGTTTATGAAACCCATTTTATTCTTTGGGTTTTGATGAATTATTTATGTTTATTTTGTGGCACACAAAAGAATGATTTCATTATGATATGGGTGGCACCTATATATCCCTCCAATACATTGGGTAATGATTTATATCTCATGAGATAGACATGGCTGGAATGATAAGTAAAATCTTGTTTAGTAATATAGGGATGAAACGACTGGTAAACCCGGTTCAGTAATGGTCTTTGTCCGCTGGGATGTTTTTGGAAGCATTCCTTGTATACTATGGAAATAATATCATGTGCTTAATGGTTTTCCACAATTAAATGTTCTATTCCCATGGTATTTTATCATGATTAATGTTCCTTTCTGATTTATGCCTTATTTACTTCCAAGATTTATGTCATTACTCATGTTTTATGTTCATGTTTTTACGTTCAATTGTTTATGGATTGTTTTATGTTCTCCTTGTTTACCATTACTGAGCATTTAAGCTCAAACTTTTTATGTTTTCTTTTCCCCAGGATATAAAGAATGTTTTTAGGTAAGAAATAAAAATGGGAATATCTTTATGGGAGATGTTGAAGATCTTCCACCATGATTAGAAGACTATGTTCCGAGTTTCCAAAGGGACTAAACTAATACAGTCATTGGGCATCTGTTTGTGTCATGTATTAAGTTTTATGAAAAAGTAATGTAATGTCCATGTAAATCTAGCTTTGGGTCTCTACATATAGGGTATATTAATAAAATACGACAATGACTATAATATAGTAACAATAATTTGTATAAATGATACTAATTTCATTATATTATTTTTGTTATAATAAATTTTAAATAATATAATTATGAAGGAAAACTAAGTATTTGATAATACTCAAGTATGGGGTATTCAATTTTCCTTATAAGTCTCCTTGTAAATGAAAAAAATATGATAAATATCATTGACGAAAAAATTTTGAATGAGGGGTAGGGTTCCAGGAGGAGAAT
Source organism: Viscum album (assembly GCA_963277665.1). Taxonomy (NCBI): domain Eukaryota; kingdom Viridiplantae; phylum Streptophyta; class Magnoliopsida; order Santalales; family Viscaceae; genus Viscum; species Viscum album. Next base: position 285,421,587 of record OY728129.1, read on the forward strand.
AGTGAAATAATTTTAAGATTAAAACTAAATGATAGGTGAGACTTTTAGTGTTTGAGATGTCACCCTTTATAAGTGAGGAAATGGGTTGTTCTAGAAGTGACCCTTACATTATCAATAATATAGGGTTACTATTCACGTATCGACGTACAAAAAATCAAAAAAAAATCAGGGAATAAAAATGAGTTTCTGTAGAATCTCACCTCTTCTAACAAAAATTGATAAATTCTTTAGTGGTTTACGGCTTTTTCTTTTACTTTTTAACTTTAACCCTAATTTACCTTATCTTTTGTAATTAATTTTTAACCCAAGTAATTATTTTTAATGAAAAATATTAACATTTAATTTTTACCTATATTGATACTTCTAATTTAAAATTTTAAAATAGTTTTATGAAATTAAATTTAATAAGGTATGAAATTTTTATTTATAATAAATACACTTAATCACGTAAAAAATTAAAGAAATAATGTTTTTATTCTATATATTAAAATATGAGATAAAATAAACTTTGTTAAAAATTTTAAAGACATAATTTTATTTATTATAAGAACAATAAATGATATTAGGCTTTTAAGTTAAGCCAAAACTAAATATACCATGAAAATACTTGATTCCATTAAAAGACTGAAATTTTTTTTATACCAAAGTAGCATTTTAAAAAGATCAAAAATTGTTAGACATTAGATCTATAAGTTCAAAGAATATTTTTAAATTAATATTATTATTCAATAAATTATTATTTTATTACATAAATGGTTATGTAAACATCTATTTAATTCTTATTTAATGATAAATTTACAAAAATTACTAGTTTTCTAAAAAGTGTATATTTCAACTAAAAACTGACCTTTTGAGAAAATGATCAAAAATCCATATTATGTTAATTTTGATATTATGAATTCAAAAATGAATTTAACTTGGACAATATAAAATTATGAAAAATAAATTTTAAATAAATTAAATAATAAAGGATCTTTATAGTATGATAGTGTGGGATATAGTTTTTACCTTATATAAATGGGTCCGAGGTAGTACATATATGCCTTTAAAAATACACTTTTGGTAATTATAAAAATAGAAAAAATTATATTAACACGATTTATTTTTTTAAAAGTAATAAATTATAAAATTAACTATTTATTAATTTTTCAGTATAATTAAATTTTTTTCTATGTTTTGACCCTCTAACACATGTTTTCAAACACTTTTATATCTTTTAAACGAAATGTTTCATCATTCAAAGAACACCGAACAATATATTTATATTTTCTCTATTCATAAAATTCAAAATTAATTAAATGATCATTATATTATATTTTCATGTCATTTGACCTTCATTTTCTACATATTTTACATTAGAATATTGTATTAAAATTTTAAAATTATAAAACTAATTTTTAAAATCATTTTAATAAAACCTCAACTCATATTATTGTACTATCTATTCTGACATGCCAAAAATTAAGTAAACAAATTTGGCCTAAGATTTCATGAGGATATGAGGTAATTTTCTTGATTTTTTCTCTACAATTCATAATTTTAAATATGTATATCCTTAGAAACACACTATTGTTCATTAAACACACACCTCCTATCATAATGATGCTCAATTTGTTCATACATTTACCAAGTTAACCAGTAATCATTTTCCTAATATTTAATGACTTCCTAATATTGTTTTTAATTTTTTAATCATCTTATATGTGTTTTTAAAAACTACTATATCTTTAAAAGAACACTATTTATCATTATAGTCACCCTATATGTCTAATTAACATGTTTTCAATTATTAAATCTCATAAATTATTAATATATCAATATCCTAATATTATATAGTAATCCAATGTTATTATCATGGTTTAAACTACTTAAATGCATGATTTTAATGACTTTTATTTATTTGAAAATTATTTTTTTCATTCTAATAACACCAAAAATAAAATGGATATGTCATATATTCACAAATTGAAAAAAAAAATTTATATATAATTTTCTTTGTATTTCAAAATAATGTTATGTTATTTTATATGTTTAAACACTATAATGAAAGTATTTGAAGAATTTTATATCCTTAAAAACATACATTTGGACATTATTAGAACATTGAATATAATATAGATGGTAAATCTATTAATAAATGTCATAATTTATTAAATTAACATGTTATTATGATCTTATGATTATTAATGATTGTTTTAAAAAAATGTTTTGTTACATAAATTGTATATATTTTTAAAGTAGTAATGATTCATTTTCAATAATTCTTATATTTTTTTGGATTGACGTGTAATCCATTCTTATAAGATAAAAGTTAAATAATTTTCTATATCATAATAATTTTCAATGATATGAGTTATATTTTATGTTTTAGATGTTATAATACAATGTTTTAAAGACTTTTATATCTACAAAATGTACCAGTAGTCATTTAGGTTAAACCTCTTATTAGAATGATATTCAATATATTTTTACATGTCACAAGTCAATTAACAGTTTCTTTCCTAAGATGGTATGACTATAAAATTTCTATTTCTTGTTTTTGAAAATCTGATGGAAATTTTCAAAGGGGTTTATATGTTGAAAAATATAGTTTCAGTCTTTTCTATTACAATAAACATAAAGTTGATGTAGAATCTATTTTTATTTTTCATACATTTTGTAACTGTAATTTTCCTAAAATTTCAAGAAAATACATTATCTTTCTCTAGGTTTTGAACCTTTGATGTTTATTTTTAAAGAATTTTATATCCTCAAAAAAACTATAGTTCATTAAAAGGACATCATATGTTGGATTAATTTTACATCAATTTTTAAATGTCAAAAATTATTAAATGATCATTTTCATAATATTTCATGATAATTTAAGGTTTTTTAAAGATTTCAACACATTAATTAATGTTTTTAAAGAAATATACATTTTAAAATACTTTTGGTCATTTTTAGCACACCAAGAATTGTATTGATGTGTATTCAATTTGTACATCTAACAATTTATTAAAAAATCATAGTCTTGTGATTTCATGTCACTTTTTGGTCTTTTTAAACCTTTTGTATTTTAAACACAATATTTAGAAATTGAAAATAATAAAAATAAATTTTTAGTCATTTTGTGTAATTAATCAATTATTTTTTTCTAGTGAATAAAACATTTCAAACATATTATTAAATGATTTTTTAAACTAACATCCAATAAGTACTACCCAAAGATAATTTTTCCTAGTTTATCTAAAATACTATGCATATAAAACATCAGCAAGAAAATAAAATATAAAATCATTACTTTTATTCTCCTTCGTGAGATCCTAAATTTATTTGAGACCCTAAAAATAGATAGGATAACCAATAGAATTTAAAAAATAAAGGTGTGAGATAAAAATCATTACAAGGGAATAAACATGATAATATTAGTTGAATGAATAAAATATTATCATTAAAGAAAATTATCATGAGAAATAAAAATGAATCATAACATAAATAACACGATATAATGAGATCATAGGAACACAGAAATGTGGAAACATATAAGATGACATAAACATTAGTCAAGGATAACTTCCTAGATAGTATCACATGGTGGAAAATGTCCCATAATAGAATATGTTTAATCTCTAATCACATAAATGATATCTCTTGTGACTGGAAAAATTTTCTAATTCATTTGATCACTATCTAGGAACATACATCATAACATGAGCATGCATATGTGTTCCCTAAAGATGAATTCAAAAAGAAGTTACAAACCTAAGAATAACCCATATAATGAAATAGGTTTCACAATCTTTCCTAATGTCTTTATCAAATCATATTTTATAAAGAATCAATTTGAAAAATGAACAAAAAGAATGTATTAACCCATTTAAGTAAGGGAGTATGATATAGATAAATATAAAAGAAGAATTTATATATAATTTTGAAGTAATCCATAATAAAAAAGGTTTAAAATATTAATATAAATAGTTTTATAAGATTATGTAAAAACTTTCTTGTGGAAAATACCCTTTTTCACATTGAATTCACCTCTTTAACATCTATAAATTTCCAAAATATTAAAAAAGTAATTTTATTTTAAAATAACTATATAAAATATTAATGAATTATTCATATCTTTGAATGTTCAAGATAGTTGTAAGTTCTATTCATGCGGTATAAGTTAAATGAATATATTCTTTTCACATTTTTTTAAAAAATTCAAAAAAAACATTATTGAGAAAATTGAATAATGACTAATTTAAAACAATTTTGAAAAAAGAATAAAACATGGTTACAAATTTATTTAATAAATCATTATATAATATTAAATATATTCATTAAAATTTTTTAAGGGAAATATAGATATGGAAGAAAAAATTCCCGATATAGTGGAAAAACATAATTGGTTTTCCTTACAAAAATTATTTTATTCTCTTGAGTATTTAAAATGGGATATTGAAATGAAAACTAATAATTTTTAAAATAACCACTAGAGAAGAAATTATATTGGTTTTTAGATGAAAATATTAAATAATTCTCAATACAGAGACTTAGAACTAAATAATCCTGAATAATATTGAGATTATAAAATAAACCCTTACCACTTTGGTAACTTATAAATCATAACCCAAATGAAATAAATAACATAAAATTACACATTAAATATCATGAATATAAATAAATTCATTATATAACATGTCAAAAGTGGTAGTAGATAAAACTTATAAAAATAAATAGGTGCATAAAACCAAATATGACTCAATGAAGTGAAAATTGAGATGAAATCTCTTACAAAGATCATACCATTGAGGTAAGAATTAATAAATTTATTTATTTTGTGTATAAAATGTAAATATATATAAAATTTTTTAAATAAGACATAAAATAATCAAATGTAATTACATACATAATCATTAAATATGAAATACAATGATTAAGTAATATAACCACTCAAAAGAAATTGAGTTTTGAACCCCCCATAACACTATGTAACACTTAAGTCAAATGAACCTGGATAAAATTACACAAATCTAAACATAAAATACCATGATTTATGAATTATTCCTGATATATCAAGTAAAATTAGTTTTATATTCCATATAATTGAAATTGGTACATTATATTAAAATATGCCTCAATGAAAGTAAACTGAGATAAAATACCTTATAAAGGACATTACATTAAAGTGAGAATTTAGGAATTAGGTGATTGTGTTTAAAAAATGTAAATCTACAAAAAAAAAATTGGTTTTACAAAATGAAATAATTATATGTCAATACACACATATTATTTTAATAATATGGTCAACGAAGTAGATGTATAACCCAATGAATGGAAATTGAGTTAAGAAACCCCTTACCTCGAGTTTGACTCACATATACATAATTATTATTCATTAATAATAATAAAAATAATTATTTACTTTCTTAAATACAATTTAAAGTGAAATATTCCTTTCAATTTTATTATAATCATTTTATATTTATTTACTCAATTAATTGAGTTCACATCATATTGTTAACGAGCTTTGATTTATATGTCCAAAATCACTACAATAGGTTGATTGTGGTAAAAGAAATAATTATTATATAATCTATAAAATAATAATATGTAAATAATTATCATTTTTATAAATCAATTATCCCTTTAAAATCGACTATGAAATATAGTTAAGAAAATTTAGCTAGATTATAATCATATAGACGGTAGACCATACACACACATGAGAAACATATCCATTTTTGAATGATCGTGATGGAAATAAGGTTAGTATTATTTAAAATTTTAATAATTAAAATTCTATCATAAATAAAATATTTTTTCCTTAAATAAACTTATATATACAATCTATGTGATGTGGTGATGGAAAACAAATCACATCGCTTTGTGGAGGAGGTAGTCCACACACATGTGCGAACGATGTTATCATTTTTTTAGTGAATGGAAAGGTAAAAAAATATAAGATATATTAATTTAAAATAATTATAAATATTTCATGAATATAATATATGTGAATTAAATCAATCATCTTAAATATACTTGATAGGTGATGATGGAAAAAAATTACATGAGTTCACAAGCCGATAGTCCACCATACACATGAATGACGGTTTCACTTCCCATTTGTTGGAAGGGGATAGGAATGTGGGTTACGTAATTAAAATAAAAAAAACTCAATATATGGTCGATACTTATGTTATTATATCATAATGGTTGGAGTTGTCCTTTTGTAAGTGAGGAGTGACATTTTTTCAAATACAAAAAGCTTTTTAATATTGTGAAGTCACCCTCAAGACATGTTCATAAAAAATTATAAATAAAAAAGTTGGGGTAAGACACAATAAATAAAAAATAAATCACTAAAAAAATATTTTAAATATATTATTACCATTATCGCTATGGTTGCTCACTTTTACCATTTTATTTTTCATTGTGGTAACTAGTTTTTACCTCTGTAATTTAACCATTAAGACTAAAAATTAAATTATTATTATTATATAATTTGGACTCAATTAATATAAATATGAAATAAAATTTCTCAAATAAAAAACCAATGTTTGTGGAAAACAATTTTAACAAATCCCATGTAACGCACAAAATTTATTTTTAACCACAACCATAATAATTAATATTTACTATTTTTAATATTCATTATTAACATAAATTATGTTTACATTATTAAATAATATTACCTATAATTATTATGTATATGGTATCCATTTATTAAAATTTAATTCACATAAGTGTAAAATTTTAATTTAAAATTTACCCCGAAAAATGCAATGAATCAAAGTTTTTCAAGAATATTCATTTTTCAAGTAGTAGATGATATTATATTAACTTCATGAATAGAAATAATAATTATATAAATCTAAATTAATATAAATAGACATATAATATATATATTTAATTTAAATATTTCATTAACATGAGTTATATTAATTAATTAAAATGGATAAACTTTATGGACATGAAAATAGTTTGTGGAAAACCATGTTTTCAAGCATAAAAATAAACTTATAAAAAAATCATGAAATTTTATGATTAAAATTAAAATTAAATACACTATTATAAAAAAATCGCCCATGTATCACTTTAATAAAAAAATATACTATAAAATGGGGCTTTTAAATTACATGATATAATGAAAATAAATGGAATTATTAAAAAAATAGTCATTTTCCACTATTCAGTGAAAAATTAATCATTTCTAAAAAATTCAAAAATTATAGAATAATTTAATTTTGATATGATAATTTAAAAAATTAATTTTCTTTTATCATATAAATTTTCTAACATTTCCCCAAATTAATTATAATATTTTATCAAAAAAATTAATTAAGTTCATTTTTTAAGAAAACAAATTTTATTAAGAATAATATGTTTTCATTAAAATTTTATTCCTATTTCCTAATAATTTATCAATAAATTTATATTGGGTATGATTTATATATATAGTTCATAAATAATTTAATGTTATTCATACTCACTAATTTAACAAATATGTTTTAATGATACTATTTAAATAATAATATTTGATGGTTTGTTTAGGCTTAGTGTTGCATGTAATATATACAATAAAATATTTTTTAACTTTTAAAATATCGAGGTTTTTCAATTTATATAATATTTCACAAAAGTACATTCTTATTCTTGGCCCCCTAATTCTTGGTTTTAATGACATTAATCGATTTAAAAACATATTACTGGTCATTCTATTCAAATAGGACATCTGAATGAAGCGAATTCTACTAATACATGTTAGAAGATAATAAAAGGTCATTATCATAATATTTTAGAATTATTTTATGTAATTATCTAATTTTTTATACTCATATGCATGTTTTATAATACATTTATATTTTTAAAATGCATTTTTAGTCATTAAAAGCATACAAATAATCAAATATTTGTATTATAAATTAATATAAGTTACAAAATTTAAGAAAATTATTTTTTAAGATTTCATGACAAGTCAATGTAATTTTATATGTTTTGATCCATTATGGAAAGTTTTTGAAGGCAATTATATATTCAATATTTTACTTCTGGTCATTTTGAGCACACAAAACATAGACTTATTTTGTTTTCTATTTTTATATATAAAAAATTATTAAAAATCTATTTCTTAAATATATCAAAGATAACCAATATTTTTTCTATGGTTTTGACCCTTTGGTGGATGTTTGTTTTAATTGTATCTTTGCAAACACACATGATGTCATTCTGAGCACACCAGATATCACATTGCATAAATTCTATTTATACATGTCAAATTTTATTAAATGATTTTTTATAGTTTTTCACATAAAATTAGGTTCATTTTATACTATTTCTATTTTGAACACATGTTAAAGACATTTAATACTATACAAATACATTTCATTAATTCTCAATAAACTAAAACTCAGATTGATACTCTTTCTATTTCTTTTTTCCAAAAAATTATTATTGGAAATGATTGTAATATTTCTGACAATCTGATTTTATTTTCTAGGATTTGACACTCTAATACAAAATTTTATAAACCTATTTATCATAAAATTACACTATTAGTAATTTGGTTTACACTATGCATTAAAATGAAATATTTTCTATTCATACATGTGAAAAGATAATAGTTGGTCATTTACTTATGATTTTATTAAAATATAAGATATTTTCTAGGGTTTTACCATATAATGCATGTTTTAATGACTTTAATATTTTTAAAAACAACATTTTTTAATTATAAGAACACAAGGAAATAGGTTGTTGTTTCATATATACATACCAGTTAAAAAAATTAAACAATAATTTATATGATGTTTTATAATAGTGTGCTTTCATTTTCTAGGAATTTACACTTTGATTCATGTTTTTTAAAACAATTATATCTTTAGAAGTGAACTAGTTATTATTTAGTACACAAGAGACATCATGTTTACATTTTTTATGTTTATACATCTTGGAAATTATTAACTGATATTTTTCATATGATTTTAAGACAATTTAGGGATGTTTTCTATGTCTTGACTATGAAATTCTCATTATAGATTTCAAAACAATAATATGTTTTCATTAGTTATTCTAAAATAACATAACCTTCAATATAGAAATATTCTATCTATGATAAAATATTTTTTTACAAAATAATATTCTTATTATGACACTAAAACCATCAGTATTAGTATCTAAGTGATTCCTCCCCCATACTGATATATAATATGTGGGATCGTCTCACTGTCGTAACTAAATTGAAGGTTACAACCAATTATATATTTTAATTTATAATATAATAAAAAAAATAAATTAATTAATGGAACACATATTCAATTCATATATTTTGTCTCTGTTGTGACACATAATATGTTCCAAGTCAAGATGGTATACATTACGGTGATTTATTATATGAATTATTACTAGACTTGATATATATTCAACATATTAAATAATTATACATATTAAATATCAATGGAATTTATACACTCAAAATAATAAATCCTATCATTTCTGCATTACTCAATTAAAATATAACTAAATCTTGCATAAGAGTGGGAATAAATCCTAGAGAGACTTATTGTATTTTGTTTACCACACACGTAAATTGGTATCAATTATCTCTATTCACTCTTCCATTGTATAATTTACATAGATTTTAGGATTTGTAAATAAAAAATAGTCAAATCACATATGTAAAGGATGTAATATTATCCTAATAAAAAATTATCTACTATAATAATAAAAAATGAGTATCATGAAAAATTAAACAATTTTTTACCTAAACAACAATCTATAAAGTATCAATCATTTCTAGTTAAATGATGTACACTAATCAGCCATTAGAGAAAATATGGAGGGATCTCATATCATAAATCAAAGATGATGAATCAATGTAATCACCCAATCTATGACTGAATGAAATATCTCAATAAATAAAACAACTAGTTTTGTACAAGAGTTCCAAAATCAAAACTCTCTTCCAGTGACCCTGTCATACTATAATATTCACCTACTAAACATAAATTTATAATGTGGTAAATAATATTTTTATCTTTAATTAAGAAAATTAAAAATAATTGGGCACATAATTATAAAAACTTACATTAATATTATATAAAATTTAAAGCATATATAATAATGATGTGAGATTAATCACCTAGAGATTCATTTCTAATATTTATATTTGCATAAAAAATAAAGTTAATCAAGTAATTTTTCACAAATAATTAAAAAAAATACAACATTTTCATTATTGTTTTATTTTGTAAACAAATATTATCAATCCTTTAATAATTATATAAATCAATAATATCTCAATTAATTGTATTCATTACACATTAACAATATTCTACATGTATTGATATAATGTATTGGTTATGTTTTTACTTATAAAAGGAAGAAATATCTTGATCCATACATTCAATCATAAATACCCCTTTACTGATATTTCCACCACAACATTCTAGTTGTAGTTAGTTCTAACAAAGTAAACATGTTTATCCAATGATGGTAGTATAATGAGATTAATGCTTGCTTGATCATCTATAGAAATCATATTATTCATGATTAACAATGTAAATTGGATATGATATAATTTTATTTCATGAATCAATCACATTCCAATAATATATATTTTGATCCATGATTGTAAACAATGCCTTTGGTGTTCTTTAATAGTGTATATTAAAAAACCAAATAAGTGAATAGATAACCAATAACATTATTCTGTGTTCCTTGATTCAAATTAACATAATTGAATAAAGATAAAAAAAATTATCATCCATATACTTTTAATGATGATCCATAACGAAATGGACTATTATCTAGTTGGTTCAGTTCTTTATTCACTGTATGAGTACCCAATTCACACAACCTCTGATTTTTAAATTTTCACCTATGTCAATGGATGATGGTATGTAAAACTATAGTTTAAATAAATTATATAAATATTCAACAAAATTATATACACAACATATGAGTCTTAAAATTCCCAAAAAATGAGTATAAATTATGTTATTGGATGTGATGGTCATTAGTAAGGGGGATTTTCTATTTCAATCTAACAACATGAATCCGAAAATAATTTATAATAAGAAATAAAGAATTAAATAAATATGTAAATGTATAAATATTAGTTCAATAATATGATATAATATATCAGTGTAAAAACATAAGAGTGTTAAAAAAGAATATATATGGTCTTGAACCCACTCATCATTTTTCATATCAAATGTTACCCATTAAATAATTAGGAATTTATTAGTCCAAAAGGATTTATCTAATTTTTATTAAACCTCATCATGATAAATAAAGAATAAATTTCTTCATTAATCTATCAAATAACACTTGTAAAGAAATTCTTCTAGATGAGACCTATTTCACACATACCATTTAATTCTATTTGAGTATCATTCAGCTGGATACATGTAACTAAATTTCATAGGACCACCAATAATGACTTCACCAGTTAATGTTTTCTTCAAGTGGACCATGACATCAGAAAATGAAGGTGAAAAAATAATTTATCCTAAATAAATAGTGTTTTGAAAAATATTTTACTATATATTTATGAAAGGACTTCTGTGATGATTTCATGAATAGAGATATTTTAGAAAAATTAGAAAATATATTCAATAGATCAACAACATGGGTAAGAAGAGAATCACAAATTTTAATTGGGATTAACTATTTAATATGAATATGATTATCATTATATTTTATCTCTTTTGATATCATGGTCCAAAAAATGATTAGAAATGATAGAATAATCATAATAAAACACCTTAATCATTGTTAAAATCTATTATAATTTCTCTTTCTATTATTACTAATCATGAAATATGAAAATGTAATGTATTCTTAAATACACTCACCAAAATATAAATGTAAATGATTTTTCAACCCCATTTATTTCAAATCATATTGAGTATTGACAGTGTCTTTTGATTTTTCTTTAATGCCCAAAATAGTTCATAGTATATTATCACACAAATTTTCCTCATCTTCATCACATCATAATTATGATTTAAAATATTATAATTTTAATAGATAAATTAAAATAAAATACTTCACTTCTTCCAATTTTAACTACGTTGTTGATTTTTAGAAGGTATGGATGAAAAATAAAGAGTTTAGACATCCTGAATATCATACAATTTTTTAGTACTTCCCTAGTCATATTATGTATAAATATAAACTAAAATCCTTATTTATATTGATGATCAACACTCCATATTCCCATAAAATGACATTATTCCTTTTTTAAACTTTTTTAGTGGAGGAATAAATCATTTATAATAGAGTTTTACCAACTTTATATGTTGATAAATCTATATTGAATTATTTTTTCCATTTCAAAGAGGATATATAAAATACCATTTTTTATACCAACATGATGAGATAACATTAGATGATATGTCACTAATTTTCCTTAACAAATATACCATAGTATAAACATTTCATTACCTAATATGATAAATTTTATCACACTATCTTCCAAAAATATCAATTTCTCATCAATTGGTAGTTTTATAAATACATGAATATTTCACCTAGCCTTATTGGTACATTAATAAGTGTATAATATAAATAAAAAATTTGCTCCATACATAAACCTGGGGATGATAAATTGTAGTCAACACTATAGTACATGTATTTTTTATCACATAAACTCTATAATTGAATGGGTTTAAAATATCTATAACTAACAAAAATTGAACATTATAACTATTTTGGAAAAATTTTGGGTGTATTTAACCCAAATCCATTCACACACAAAAAATATACTTTGATTTAACTTATAATACACATTATTTGTAACAGCCCGAGATTTTATGAAAAATATTCTTTTTAATTTTATTAATGTCTTGTGTTTTACGCTACATCAAAAGGAGCTTGCACAACACACATCCTTGACTTGTCTTGCATTATACGCAATCGCGACCTTCCTCGATAGCGTGTGTAGTACGCAATAACGAGTTTCAATAAACAACAATATGCTATTAAAATATTATTAAAACTAGCCGTTATGAATAGTAATAACCACTTTTTGAAATTTTGTATATTTTATTTTTCAAAATGGAATTAATTTCTGGATTCGTAATATCGAAATTAGCTTAGGGTGAAATTTTGGTACTTTTCGGATAACTTTCATATTCTGATGAATAGTGAAAATTACTAGATTTTAATTAAAAACAACTTTTTTAATCGAAATAATTAATAGTGATAAGTCATTAAATTGAGTAGTTTTAAAGTATATTTAGAATATATTTTTACAATTTAATACGATGTTGGTCATTGGATGTAATTTCACATTTAAACCAGACATAATCAAGTGTCAATATTTTGGTAGATATTGTTTCTTAAAAACACGTTATTTGTTTTAACAGCGGGATTTAATTATAAAATTAATTAATGAAACTTTTATGTTATGAATTTGGTAAAATAGACTTAATTTTTGAATTAGGAATATGAAATATAGCTTAGGATGAAATTTTGGTATTTTTCTGAAAACTTTCAATTTTTGATGAATAGTGAAACCACTAAGTGGTAGGTTAAAAATTGAATTTTGCATAAAACTTAATTTTACCGCTTCTGTGAATGGAATTTCGAAAATCCGACAGACACGGTTAATATCAAGGACTAAAATGTGGTTCAATGAGATGAAAATAATTTTTGGTGAATAGTAACTTTTTACTTTTTTTACCACGGTTAATAGTAAATAGGGTAACTAAGGGTAAATATGATATTACTATTACCCTAACACATGTCCTAATTCTATTGGATAAGTGTAATTCGACCAAAAACAACCTTATGAATATAATATGACCATTTAGGTCCACTTGGATTAGATTATGACATTTAATATTATTTTATTTAATGAATAGTTAAAATAGTTAAAATCAACGTTTAATAACTAAAACATTTTTAATATGGGGTTATACATAAGATAAATTCGACTATAAATATTCATTAGAAAGCTAAAAAGATTTCCTACATAATTATAGTTTATTTATAATTTTTAGACTTTAAATAAATTAATTTATTTATGACACAACGATGATGCAGTAATTACCATTTTAAGGAAATATTAACATAATTGATGTTATAAATGCTCAAATGAATGTAATTTGAGACTTTTTATGAATTTGACTAATTTTCTAGGTTACTATGATATATTAGTGTTGATTTAATCAACTTGGTTCGAACATATAATTCTGTTATGACTTTCACAAAAATCATATATCAAATAATGTCAAAATTGACACAAAATAGTTTTTAAATCAAATATTATATTATTAATTGTTATTTTATTCCTAAAAATCTAAGGTTCGGACAAATGACTTAGATAAGGATATATGTATTAATAATAAACAATTTTGGGTTCGTTTGGCATGTTATAGTAAGTGTATTAACCATATAGTGAAAGAAAACAAAAAGACACGGTAAAAGTTAAATTATTTAACATAGAGTTAAATCTAATTGATAAGGTTAAAATAATACCCTAAACTTGTCTAAATCTTATTGGTTGATAGGATTTCGACCCATCCCCACTTTAGCGTCGAAATAAGACCCTTTGGAACCATTATAAACCGATTTTGACATTAATATAAAATAATATTTTGAGGTATTCCTAAGGTGCCCCTCTCCTCCCTTATAAAAGGACACCTCCTCCCCCTCCTCCTCACAACAATTTGAGCACTCAAGCTCGGCCAACCCCTGCCAAAATCTCTTCTCCACTTCCCTAGAAACATGCTAGAGGTTCTGGTCTTCCTCAAAGACCAATTGTAGTTCCCTAAGAGGAGGTCTCAAAGAGGCGCTTCAAAGAAGAGGTAATTACCGTTACCAATTCTTTCATCTTTATTTCTTCTTCCACTTCTTATTCTTAGGTTGTTTCATTATGAAGTAATAACATCAGTATCACTAATATACTGATATGTTATTTTAAGTATGAAACAACCCTATTTCACCATCTATCCATCCTACGGAAAAATAAATCACCGCGCGTGCGTACGTACGGAATACCGTCTCCACGCCGTGGTGTAATCTATTTTCCACCACCAACTTACATGGATGGGTATAATGGTGTAAAGAATAACTATAAATAGATATTACAACATCATATTGATTCTGATATATTGTATAATCCACTCCAATTCAATTCAATAATTATGGAAATGATATCATCGCTCGTGCGTACGTACGGACTACTGTCTCCACGACGCGATGAGATTCATTCTTAATGATTAACCATTCATGAATGATTATAAAGTATATATAATAAGTACTAATGAAATATATGACATAATAATGATAATGGATTTATGTATATGTATATATATGTATGTCATCTAGTTACTTCCATTCAAGACAATAAGGAATGAAAAACAGCGTTCATGCGTACGTACGGACTACCGTCTCCATGAACGGTGTTTTTCATTTCATTTATCTATATATTATATATATATATATACTGAATATATATGATATATAAATCATATTTTATATTCTGGAAGTAAGTAAATCTTGATATAAGTAATAATAATGTCAAGAACAACAATTCAAAACACCTACGATAAATGAAACGATTTTACCCAAAACGCTTCTTTAACATGGAATTTACAAAAGAACGGGTAATATAATGTCAAAAGTGAACCATATATGATATCATAACAATGAATATGATTCTGTAATAAGTCAATGAAATTATTTAAATCATTATACAGGAGGTTCAGACACATACGAAGCAAATCGGACCTAAGGTAAGGGAAATATCACAATCTCATTTTTATCCGAGATTGTTTATACTTTGGTATTTACTGGGGGTGTATTTTATCATCCACATCCATGTTTCTTCAATATGTAATATTATTTCCATCCACATAAAATTGTTTAAATCCAATTTTTCCCTTCGGTGAGTTTTTAGTAAAAGATATGAAAGGAATCTTTTGTCGTTTTTCATACGAGGTACATTTTGACTTTTCCGACAAAAGTACGAAGAATGTTTTTTTAACTTATACGGCATGAATAGATTTTTAAAACATTATTTCCAAGAATCTTCCTTTACAAGTTTTCAAGTTTATTTTTAATCAACTTCTTTTATTTTAAAGTCGTATGACATGTCATGAAAGGAAAAAAAAATTTGAAGTAGAAAGGATATTTTCCTCAAGAATGGAGTTCAAGTATTTTATCAAAATTATTTTCCATCTAAGATAATAACAGGGTTCTGTTTTTACCCCAATTATTACATGGATTTGATTATGTTGTGATGGAAATATTTTTATGAATTTTTTTATCTTATATGAATTGTTTTATGATGTCATGTTGTTTAAGAATCCCATTTTTGTTACGTGGATTATGCTATGATGTATGGTTTATGATTATGTGGAACACATAAGAAAGGATTCATTATAAGATGGGTGGGACCTATATCTCCCTCCAATGCATTGGGTAAAGATTTTATATCTCATGAGATAGATAGGGCTGGAACGGTAGGTTATACCGGTTCAGTGAAACAGGACTGAAACGAGGGTTACTCGATTCAGAAAGGGACTTTGTCCACTAAGATAGTCTTGGAAATGAGTCTTGACTAACAAGAAATGATTCTCTATGATTATGTGTGAATTCCACAATGTTTCATGTTTTAAGTTATGATTATTGTGATTACATTTCACTGCCATGATTTATCCCATGTTATGAAATTATGCTCTCTTTTGCAGGTTAATATTTCCAAAATGTTATGTTCTTATGAATACGATGTGATTGATATTTCTTTTGTTTACCCTTACTAAGCATTTGAGCTCACCCTTTTATGTTTTCTTTTCCCCAGGATATAAAGAAAGGTTTTAGGTAAAAAAAAGGTAAGATCTTTATAGGAGATGTTGAAGATCTTTCACCATGATTAGAAGATTACGTTACGAGTTTCCAAAGACACTAAACTATTACGATCCTTGTGTGTATGTACTAAGTATTCCGCAAATGTAATGTAATGTCAATGTACGTCAAGTTTCGGGTCTCTACATTATTTCACTATGAATTCCACTTATTAAGTTCAGAGATTTTACATTACATGATAAATCTATTAGACCTTGGTTTAAGTGGGAGAATATACATATTATTCATAGTGATCTAATTCTAGTAGTTCAAGGACTCAAATAATTGAATCTGATAACCTTGATTAATTTCATTTTCTTTCTTATAGTGAACCATATTTTTTATAAGATAATATTAATTTATTTTTTGAGTTTCATAGATCAAATCATATATATGGGGTGAAATATTGAATTTTTTCAAGTTTTTGAACTTGGGAAAAAAAATCAACGAATTTATGATAATCAAAATTTTATATTTGACCTTAGCATAAATTTTGGTGAGATTATGACCTAGTTTGAATTCTTAGTGGTATTTAATATTTATTAAATATATAAATAGTAATCCCTTGAGTGAGATTATTTCATAAATCTTAAATAGTGTTCTTAATATAAATTCTTACACTTTGGTTTCATATAAAGGGAATGTGTTTCTTCCTTAGAAAGTTATAATTTTCATGGAAAGTCTTTGAATGCCACGGACATGGATTTTCACCATTAAATTTTTTAAAAAAGAAATAATTATTTATATTTTGTGTGTGTAGGATGAGTCAAATATATGTTACATTATATTGTATTGTAGGTTTAATATGATGATGATGTGCTAATGGATATTATAGAACTACTTGTTTTTTTCATACCTTTTCCACTAAGAATGGGAAAATCATAGAATTTATAAGAATTTATTTAAATTTTATTATGGGGATATTTTTATGCGGAGTATTTTTGGTGATGAAATAACATTTTAATCAAAATAAATTCTTCCAAATTGAGATATCAATCTCCCACTACTTACTTTATCATGGGGGATAGGATTAGATGACATCATTCCCCCTGTATCCTTGAAAAACTAAGAAAAAGTTATCATTTTCATCATATTCTTCCCTAAAGTTGAAATAATGATAGTTGAGGAACATAATATGATTATCAAGAATCTAAAATGTTTCATTTAATTAGGCCTTAATTTCATTTACATCTCTTTATTTATATTTTGGGATTTGATCTCATTCCTCTCGTGATCGAATCATTTAAAACTTATATGTTGAAAAAATGAATAAATAACGAGAATTATTTTAAATATGATTAATTAATAGATATTATATGGTAATTTTATCAGGGATTTTTTGTAAATGGAAATACCATATCGATTATTAAATGGTAAAAATATGATTTATTGGTTTTCTAATATGAAAGTTTTGGGTGGTTATTTAGTAAAATTGTTTTCCCTCTTTAAAATTATTTATTCTAAAGAGAATTTTTTCTTAAAAGAAAATATTTATAAGAGATGAAATATTATAAAAAATTGTGATAAATTATATTAATTCCATAAATAAATAATTTCCCTCATGATATATAAAAATAATACTTTCGTGTTTTTGTAAATATTATCATTGTATAGCTTTGATTATTTTTTTATGATTATTTCATGGAATAAAAGAGGGCTGTAAAATTAATCAGATTAAAAAATTAAATTATATTATTTCTACTACACATAAGGAAAATAATAGTTTTACATCATTAATTTATTTCATCCAATCATGTTAGTAATAAGTTTATATATTTTATTTCTAGAATTGGAAATGTGTGGGCTTAAAACATCAATGTTCATCATGGTTTATTGTTTTAAGAATTTTCTTTTATTATTTCACTTACTCAATTTTTTTCATGGTGAATATTAACTATATTAAAACATATATTAGAAAAAATTATTATTTGGTAATTTATTTCTTAGTGGAATAAAGCATAATTTTAATACTCATAACCTGTTTTGATATTTTTCCCCTATGAATAGGGAATTCATATATTACCTCATAATCACATTCTTTGATAACAATGAACACGATACCTTCCATTGGAATTAAAATATACCTCCACCCACCACTATATTTATTATTCTATTTTTCTTCACATTTGAGATTGATCGTGAATGATTATGTCAGAATTGGGGACAACTAGAGATTTTGTGGGTTTGGGAACATGTCTGTCGAGACACTTGGTGTTTTAGATTAAATTTAGAGAATGGTTAGGTAGGGATGGATAATATTATTATTGTTATCCAATGATTAGCACTATGTGGTTTGTTAAAGTATTTGTGTGTGATATTTTTGGTTAAAGGGGAACCATAGCTTATAATAGATTTGATAGTGGTGCCTACAGTGTGAAGACAAAGATTAAATATTTCTATACATTTTATGATTAAACATGATACGGTCTCAATTAAAACACAATTTACTTCACCAAATATAGTATTATTGTGTTTTTTAATTTTATATGACTTATATATCCAAAAATCATGTAACGGGACACATTGTGTGTGGCTTACACTAAGAGAATACAGAAATTTAAATGTTACACACATTATGACAAGAGTTAATACACCATACATCATGATGATATATCCTTTGGTGTGTAATATATTATAAAATTAAATAATTATCTCTGCTGCACAGGACATCTACAACCATTATACACAATTTTTACCCCATTATACATTCCATGGGTGACATATTTGGATCCAAGAATGATATATTCCTTGTATTTATGTTTGGGCATGGTCATCCATGAATGAGGTTTTGGTTACACCCCTAGAGACATAAACATTACATTTCTTGATCTTCCATATGGTGATGGAGTTAAAATAACCCCCCATACGCCATAGATGGGTCCTCTATTAGTAGATTCAGTACTCTTCCATTTGGGGGTTATAATACTCCATTAATAAAGCTAGTAATCCTGTATTTGTTGGGACATAGTCCTCTATAGAGGATAGATAACCCCTCGGTCGATACATATATACCATGATGAGGTGAGGTCCTTTACTATAGTTTCAATGAGTGGTAGAAATAATGCTACTAAATTCTTTTAGATTATGAGCCTTAGAAATTATGATTTATTGATATATAGATGATTCTTGGATGATGGAAGACATTTTATCCTTTGAGAATACCTTGTAATTTTAGATAGTAGTTGGGCTATCATCTTTATCTATTGAGGGACTTACTACACCCTATATATCTCTGGTTACTCACTGTGTATGATCATTCCAGTATATGATCTGTAAATAGTGGTTTATTTCCTTTCCAATTATTATCTTATCATTATATTATCTCTATTTTCCTTTAAGATACTTTATATTACTACTTGTTCTAGGTTTGAGATGTTATTGGTTTATCATTACTTATTTGGGGGTGGTCTTATTGAATGTGATTATACTCTCCCATTTATGGGATTTATACCCATATGTGTGGTGACTATGTAGATATTTCACAAATCAATAGTAACATTGGAATATTTGGACCTATTGGAATTATTGGTGTTGTTACCCAATTTCTAATAATGGTTCATAGATGAAATAGTTTTAGATGGATTCTTCTCAAAGAGTCCCCTAATAGAAGAGGTGGCTTCACATACCCAGTTCCAGTTTTACCTGATGGTTTTTTTATTTCACATATATATTTCCCCTAACTATTTATTTACTCATTAGTTTATTACTTATCATTGAGTAAAAAATATCAAATTGTTTTTAATTAAGTTTTAATATATATATTTGTTGGTGTTATTTGATTTTATTATATATATTAGCTGCATTTATGTTTTCTTTTATTACAAGATAATGTATATCACGTATGGTATTCCTTTTTAGTGTTAGCCTTTATCCCTTGAACTATTAAAGGCAGTATTTGGATGGAATAATTAGTTTACCACTAATCCAAGTGGGGACCCAGTAGGTCAAGTCATGTTATAATGGTTTTAAATAAATTTGATTCATAAGTATAAAGTTTGGAGTCAGTATTATTATGTGGTTTTACTTGTAAATCATGTCAATTATACTAAGGGGGTCTTCATTTTGGTTATCATATAAGGGAGACCAACATTGGTTAACCTACTAACATATCCTTTCTTCAAGATTATAAAGGATTTTTATTGAAACTAAAATTTTAAATAATCGTTTTTAGAATATATGTAAATTGGTTTATACATTATTCAGTGGATAGTCATGATGTCTTGTTTCCTTATTATGTCATCTCACTCAAGTATTTAATATGAATCATTGGTCACTCCTATCTAGTATAGGATGCTTCCCACTTACAGAAAACTCTTATTTATAGATAATGTTGTGATGTTCACACATGAGTGTTTGTTTCTCTCTTAGTTGAGTGATGGAGAATCAATTAAAAGATCAGCTATGATGTATCCTAGCCCATGTGTATAGGTAAGATCCTTCACCTACATTCCTCAGTGAATATCATCATTGTACAGTGGATGGTAGTTCCCGCTAATATGAATTGGAATACCTGTACTCTAGATAATCTATGTTTCCTCTAGGGATAGATGCCTCATGTAATTTCAATGTGATCATGATTATAAAATTGTGTAAGATTATAGAGAGTATGATATTTACACTAATAATCTAGTTTACACATTAGTCAACCAGATAATCATTCTTATGTTTGTTTTACCATTCATGGTACATGGAATCATTGGTTGATGTGTATCCAAACATAATATGGTATCATCCTACCATGATTGGGTTTTGATATTTTTCTCAATATTTTCAGATAAAAAACTTGATTAGAAATATTTGAAATAAATTTCCCCAAGCTTGGGAGTTTGGGAAATGCTTGAAATGTGATATTTGAGGCATGGTTTTTCTAAATCCTTCATCCCTTAATCATTTTAGATACATCATGTGATATTTTCACAATTTATATTTTCTTAGTGTTACAGAATCTATCTTTACAAACATGATAATTCATTACTATGGATATACAACATAGTTCCTTGGATATATATCCATGTATTGTGTAATAAATAGATTGGTCACTTCCTTTTAGAAGTCAATAAAAGTATTCTAGAAGGTAGTTCTACAAACAAATTAGTGATGTAGAGAGAATGAGAGATGGCCTTGTACATTATGATATCTTTATATAGATCATTTTCCTAATCCCCATTAGAACCAGAGTTAGGGTTATTAGATTATTGATTGTTGCGGGCATTGGATAACTCAGACCAGGTAGTAACTGACTAGTTTGTATATAAGATTTTTTTTATTCACATAAATCCATTCTCATTAATTCTAACTTAATCCATTTTCCACTTATAGTATTATTATTTATGGGGTTGATGATTCTACTAGAGATCCTTATTAAACCCTTATGGTCAGAGACTCCTACTGATTATAGAAACTTATTATTCATTGATGCTTAAAGTGTAGATTCTTCCTCTAGTAAGAGAGATCATTTGTAAGATAGATTCAAATTATCTTTATGCTAGAAATCTTATCTTGTTGATCCATATAATATATGATGGATTGATTACCCCTAGTTTTTATTGAACTTGATAATTCTATCTTGGATGGCATCATAGGGTTTCCATCATCATGTAATCAATTTAGTTATCTACCAATTTCATAGGTTGTATTGATGTATTTACTAGTCATTAGATATATTGAACTAGCTCTAAGAACTAATGTGTAGTTGAAAAAAATGTTTGGGAAAGGTTTTTATTGTGTTCAATGTGGTCTTACAACCAATATTTTATAGATATTGAGAACATTTATGGTTGGTAACATCATTAATTTAGTGAGAATTAAATTATGAGGGAACCATTCTAGGAATATTTGGGACATCCGAAAAATCCTAATTATGTTATCAAATGTAATTAACTCCACGTTTTGGTTATGATAACACACAGATTCCATTCAATGGCCTTTATCGACATCAACCATGTTTCGACTAAAATGGAGAGTGATACACTCAAGTATTTTGAGATTTTTTGACATATTTTGAGAACCCCAATGTTGTTGGAAACCATTGAGGTGTGAGTTTTAGGTTTGGGAAGTCTAAAATTTTGAGTATGCTATTTTAGATGGTCATGTAGTTATTATTCTACATTAAACATGATGGAATAATGAACTATATAGTAAGAGTATAAAAGAGTATTGGTGGTAGTTCATTCCCCTCTAAAGGGTTTTTATTATTTTTGGATATTGGAGATATGTGATAAAATAGCCTCAGTGGGGATATATTACATAAAATAGTTTATATGTTCATCACCGTTTTTAATGACACACAAATCTCTATGAATGTGAGAGATCTTGTATGGTATCTTGAGTTTGGAATCATGTGGAATTTTATATTAAACTATACTTATCCAAGAACATTTTCTTAAATATGGTATGTTTGTTGATTTTATTTCAGATTGAATGGTGATATGGTTCAATGAATCTTCTTAGGTAGTCATGAGTAACTGATAAATAAAGTTCCCTATTGGGCTTTGGACCTCAGTCGAAGGGGAGTATTGGTATCCATTATGTGGTCATTTTAGATACATAATGAAGTATTTTTTTGAGTTTTGTGTCTATATTTTCTCATGTTTGATAGGTGTTATTATCTAGTTTGGATATGGAAGAGTATGGTTTTTAAATTTTAAGGACCATCTACATAGAATTATGTATGATTGGGTAATTTATGATATTTAGGTTCTTCTATGGAGGTTTAAGAAATTTTATATTATGTCTGGGTGTTCAATTTATTCACTTTCACATAGAGATTTTATAACCTAGACCTATTACCTTCATTAATGTATTTAGGATTTTTGGTTTTCCAATTTATGATTAAAGGAAACAATCCTGATGCTCTAGCTTATGATGACCATAATTATGATCCTTTATAAGGATGATGGTTTTGGGTGTGGTTCACTTCATTCTATATTGATATATTTCCTGTGGTTAGGGATGTATTCAATTTGTAATCTTGAAAAAAGAAATTTAATGTGAGTATGCACCTTTTTATATAGATACAATGAGTAATGTGATCCTATTATTGTGGTGAATGGTGTTTTATTTTGGTAGTTTTATTCTACTTTTCTTAGACACTTGACATCCATGGATGAATTAATTATTCATGATGGTAGGTTGTTTTCTATACGTGGTTGTTTGATTATATTTTATTAATATCTTAGTTTATTTATTTTTAAGGATAAATAAGTTTAATGATGGGTAGGATGTAGTAACCTGAATTTTTCACAAGTGGAAGTTAATTTATTTTTTATTTTATGTGTCGGTTTACATATAGGGTTAAAATATAAAATTTACAGTACATCAGGACCTCAATTTATTTTTGATTGTTCTGCTAAACTATGAATATTTTATTTACCCTTGGGCTAAATATTTTTGAGATTCTATGTCTTTTTTAATTCTTGGTTTTATTTAATACTTTTAAATAAATAAATTTTAATCCTATGAGTGAATGAGATTCATAAATCCTAAATATAATTTCAATCAAAATTATGAAGGTTTGTTTGTGTCTGAAATAGGGTTAGAGGTTTCCCATTACACCTATAAATGATGAGGAATGTTTTAAAACCTCAGGACTATTGATTTGTGTACATACAATTAAATAAAAATAACTTATTATTTTTATTTTTATTTATTGATGGTAATGATGAATTAGTGATATGTTACGAGACGTGGTATAGGATGTTTCATGTGTTGATGATATGGTAAGTGATATTTTAAAATAACCTTTTTTAATAACTTCTATATTGTGAAAGGAGAAATAAATAAATTTTTCATATAATTTTTTAATTTCATAATAGGGTATTTTTTAGAGGGTGGGTATTCATGGTGGGGAAATAATATTTCCTTATAACTAAATTATTCCATAAATAAGAATCTCTCTATATGTCTCACCTTCTTTCATTATGGATGGAATTGGTTTGATGGTTTCAACTGCAGGGTCTTCATTCTTTATGTTTGTATGTGTTAAAAAATTAATGGACATTGCCTCTATTTTTTTGTTGTATACATAGATATTGGGTGTTGAAAGAAAAATTTTATTTAGTATATAAAATAATATAAATAATTTATTAAAGCCATGTATTCACTTTAAAAAAATAATTATATATCTCTTGACTAGTGTCTCAGATGGTGAAATAGATATCTCAAATGAATTTGGAAAATGGGTTTCACCATAGGTGAAGTGTCAGTTATGTTCACAGCGGAAACTATAGTGGAGCATCGTGATTTATGACATATATATTATTTTATTAAATAAAATATTAATTTTATTAATTTTATCTTAACATATAGAGTTTCTATTTAATCATTATTTAGCTGAATCTCTAGGGTTCTCTACATAACCATGGGATCTTATAGGAGAGTTTCAAATTGGGAATCACTAGGGGTGAAACTAGGAATTGAGAATTTATAATAAATGTATTAGAATTAATCAATGAAATTTTCATGAAAATATATTCCTCATAAAATTATCCTTGTCAAATTTATTGGTATTATTATTAATAGGTTTACCCTATTTTGTAATCATGTTGATAATATGTATTAATTTATCACATTTCCATTCCATGATCAGATATCACATGAACCTATAAACATTCATTTTTTGTAGAATTTTTTTATATCCATTATAAGATCTAGGAATTTCTATTAATATGATAGATTTTTTGATTATCATTCAATGAATTATGGTTGAAACATAAATGGACATCATAGATTATTAATTTTGTGATTTCTTTTTTTCACCCTCTGTTCTTCACATCTTCATCATAAAGGTTTGATTTTTTTTCTAGTGATTCAACTATTCCCATGAACCAATACATTATGGAATTTTTAATTAGTCATATAGATTATTTTTATACATTAAATTATGAGTATTTTTATCAAAGGACAAAAATATGGTGATTTCTATATGTGATCAGATAAAGACACCAATGGATTGTAATATAGAGGTGTATTTGGGAGAAATTATCTCATTTGAGATTTTGATAATTCATTTAAAAGGTGATTAGGGGATGAAATATGTCATTTGAAAAATATGTTACCTTAATAAATGGTGTTGGAGATCATCTTGGTAAGATTTGTGGTGAGATCATGTCATGTGGTGAAGCTTCGGGGTGAAGATAAACTATTTGAAAAAACCCTTACTACACAGTGTGTAGTTTGTAAGAACCCATATCGTGTATTCTAAGAGATCTAGAAAATGTGAATTTAGTTAATGTTAAATATCACACATTGTGTTATTGTATCGTATGTTATGTAACCATTATATAGAAATATTAGCGTGTATTGGGAGTACATGCCCAAAGAACCTAAGTGGCATATACATTATTTTTACAAAGGTAATACATTGTTAACCCTCGGAGGAATATGACATGGCAAGAAATAATACACATAAAGTATCCCTATGGATTGTAAATGATGTGTTAAATTCTCTATAGGACATGTATTTGGCCTTCTTCATGCCATGTGGGATTCCAGTACAGGGGTAGGCAACTAGTTGAGGGCTACACAATGTGTAGTATAGTAATATTCTATATACCTCTACCCAAACTATCGTATGGAACCTATTTTTTTCTCAATCCTAGATATAGGAAATCAATTTTTTTCTTTCTATGTATATTATAGTTATGATATGATGGAGGCCTTTTATTGGATATTTTAGATTCTATGATATATATCATAAGCATGTTTCCCCTGTTTGTATTGGTTAGCCAATGATTAAGTTTGAGCATTATTATCGAAGTGTTCTATGGTCATTAATTACATGTAAGAGGGTTGGTCTGGGAACAGGTCCCCCAAATCCTATATTCTAATATATTTGAGACTCCCCCACACACATTTTAAGGGCATGTACTCTATATACAGTTGATATTCCCCTTTTTAGATATCTGATGGTTGTGGGTCCCTCACTAGGTTCGGTACTCTGTCAACTAAGGTGTTCACCATCGAGGTGTGGGTACCCAAATTTAGATCTTGTGAGGCTTTATGGGTTAATATTTTGGTTGCAATAGGGATATTAAAAAGCATGTCGAATACTTACAATTGTCTATTATGATTTGGACCCTATACTATAAATTGTGTCACACTATGAGTGTAAATGGGTTCTTCTTCTTTTATCCTCTTGATTATTATTTTGAGTTGATTTTTATTTTCTTTTTATTTCATTAGTGATTTTTGGGTGTCATAATGAGTATGTATATACTCACCCATGTACGGTATCTACCCACACATGTCGTGCCTTATACAGATGATAGATAGTTCAGCAATGATCTAGGTAGACCATGTGGTGGTGGTGTATAGTAGTTCTTGATAAAGATATTAGTTGGACCATGAACATACTCTAGTGAGTGCATGTTGTGATATTTCTTCTTATTGATCAATAAGTTGGACGTAATTTTTTCATGGGATTATATTATCCCCTTATTAATTTTTTATGTACTATCCTCTCTCTTATGTGTTTTTATTGGTTATTCCTGAATTTTCTATCATATTTATTACCTTTCAACATCAATCTGGTAGGTATGGAGATGAGAGAAAGTGTGTGTGGGTGTATTATTCTAAGTCCAACCATATGTGTGATATGTTACTCAGTGCTAGTCACCATCCACTAGCCTATTGTTCGTAGGTGACATAATCTTTTTCATGTGGTTGGTCAATGATACATTTATAAAACCCTAATTATATCTGAGTGGATAACCACGAGGTTGCGCTCAAAAAAGCATTATCAATTTCCCAAGTAGTCTGTATGAAAATATTTTTATGATTTAAAATATTTTTAAAGAATCAAACAAAATTAATAAAAAATACTGATGCAATTCATAGTTTAAATGGGATTAGAAGAACAAAATTGAAAAGACAAAGAAAAACAATGAAAAAAAGGAACACGAAAAATATAGAGAAGAGTGTCTATAAGAACAAGGACAAATCCATTTTGATCCACCCTCAGTTACCCTTCATAGATCTTATGAATAAGACTATCAAATCTCAACACACTCAGTGCATAGTTTATGGCTCATTGCACACACCTATTTCTCCTAAAACATTGAGAATTCACATACAGAATCACTTCTAACACCAAAGAAATCTCCAAAAGTAAATAAATCTACTAATCAAACCACTCCATTCATGAATTATTTCAGGAAAAAAGTGATCATCAAATTATCAAAAATAAAATAACCTCACTTGACCACTTAATGGATAGAGTTAAGAGAAGTATGGGAATCTGATTAACGGGAAAAAGAAAGAAAAATGATCTAATGAAATAATTTTATCTTCCACACCCCAATTCACCTTCATGACCCCCTTAGAGTGATGAAGAGATGACTATAATCATGAAGCATGGATCTCATTGGATCATCAATATTATAGTCTTGGAAATTTGTTCTCCACTACTAGAGATTCAAGATCACACATATATGTAGGAGTAATGAATATACTAACATTACAATTGTATTTACAAAATGAAAATATTATTGAAATATTTACATAACAGAAGAAGAAAAAGAAAAAAAATAGTTGAAGAAACAATGGGGCAGTGGTTCCTGTATCCAATAAATGAGATGATTTCCATGTATTGGCTCTCTTTTAACATAGAGGAGGATACCCTCCTCTTATTAAAAAAATAATATAATTGAAATGATAAAAATTGTAAAAGGTAGAAGAAATAATCCACATGGTTTTCTTTGAGACATTCATCGTCAAATCTAAGGGAATTCCATGTTAGTGTTCTCAACCACTTACAGCGACCCCTATTCCCCTTGACTATGCATTTTAAGGCCCCAATGTAATACTCTATTATTATTTTTTCAATTTTCAATACATTAATTTATGAATAATAATAATTTAAATTAAAATTATTAATAATAATACTTATAAATAATTATATTTCAAATTTATAGTTTTCAAATTAATTTTATAACAACAAATAATACTTTATAGTATTATATTTTGTAAAATAATATATTAATATAAATATATTTATTTTATTATTTTTATATAAATAATAATAAAATAATTTTCATATAAATTTTTTATCAGAAGGTTATTTAATAAAATATTTTCAAATAAATAAATTTATAAAATTTCAAAAATGGGAAAAATAATATGTAAATATATAATTATGATTGCTTATAATTATTTTTATAAATGTACTTAATTATATTATTAATGTACTCAATATAAATATCCATATATTCCAAATGTGATTATCGAGAAAAATGAATAATTATATACCAATATAATCAATTTTATTTGATAAAAATTGATTTTTGAAGATATGATATGAATATACATATATTTTTATATTTAATAAATTATAATTATTAGTTTTTAATTTTAAAATATGATTAGATTAGAAAATTATTTTTTTTATAAGTAAGAAATTATAACAATTTTAATGTTGAGGTTAACCATATAATATTATGATAATATTTATATAAATAAATTCTATTAAATAAATAAAATAAATAATAATTATATAATAACAATAATAACAATAATAACAATAAAATAATTCGGTTAGAGGATTAAGGGTTCTTTAGGCGTCGGGATCATGCAACAAGGGGCGTCGACTGGTTTACAGTTTTTAGGTCGGTCATGAGCTCAAGAGAGGGTCACATAGGAGGGCATCAAGCCGAGGCCCGATGGGTGCCTTTGTTGTCACACCGAGCCAGGGGGAGGAAAATCCAAGTTATTTCAATCACTTGTAAAATAGGTTATCTCTATCGAGACCACAATGATCACTGAGAATATTCAAGGTGATGCAAGTGCTCACAATAAGTCGAACCCAATCATGATGGCTTCTATTAGGGAGATCAGATGTAGTTCAGGTTGAGGGAAAGCATAGACTGATGTTTGAGATCAATCGAAGCCAAGGGTTTTTAATTGAGTCAAAATCGAACGTCTATTACCATATTTGAGTCTTGTTGGGGATTTTATTTCAACAAGAAGAGTGTTTTTGTTTTTATGTATTGTTTTTCTTCACCGTAATAGTGTTTTGTTTGGGATTTTCATTTTTTTTCTCCAATGCAATCATTGTCCCTTAAATATTTACTTATTTTATGTAATTTGATTATTGTTTTATGAACTATTTTTAGATAATTAACCAAAAATGAATGATTTTAGTCTACTGATGTTGTTTCTAACCATCCTTTAGTACTTTTATATTTAATATGTCAATGTTTTTCTTCTGATACAAATCTATTTAAACCAATTTTTGAATATGAAATTTTTATATTTTATTTTGTTCTGTCTTTGTATTTTATATATTTTCTATATTTTCTATCTAAATTGATAGCCACAGCTTACTCTGTAAGTTTTTTGTGTGTTTTTGTACACAAATTAGATATTTTGGTTATAAAATGATTGTATCTATTTGTAAATGTAATTAGAAAACTAGCATATTTGTGTGTCTAAAGCAACATTCTCTTAAACCTTTGTGCTAATGAATTTGTATCTCAGTCTACCAGTCCTAAGGGAGAATGAGTGTGTGTCCATAGCTTAGGAGACTTTCTGCTCTTTGTTTACTACAAATTCAAGTAAGAGATATTTATACTTTATTTTTTTAGTATTCAGATTTTAGTTATTAATTTATGTTTTAATTTAAGTTTGTGTAAGGGTATTATTAAACATATTTTTATAATTTTATTATTACTAAAATATATAAGGGATTTAATATTTGTTTATGTTCAATCATATTTTTTAATGGATCATTATATTTTTATGATTATATTTATCTAAATTATGTTTTGAGAATTTTGAAATACGGGATTGTTTTATTTTTATCAAACTATGTTCATTTTTAAAATACATATACATATATATGTATATATATATATATATATCTATCCAACTTCATATAAATATTTTGAGAACTAATAATGTATGTGTGTATATTTAGTTTGTCAAAAATTTATTTAAATTTATTTTATTTTGATATAATGGGATGTTTCATTAAAACTTTAAATATTTTCAAGGATTACTAAGTATGATTCTAAAACAATAATTCCACTTATGTATATGTATTTAACAAAAATTATGTTTTAATTTGATTTCATATTAATCAAGTCAAGAGATATTTTTGTTTATCGATGATATGTTTAGAAATTATTTTAATATGCTATTATGTGTATTATAAATTTCCGTGTATATATATATGGATGAAATTTTTATTGTCATGTTTATAATTTTATCATCACATTTCTAAAATAGTGCACATAGAAAATTAATTATATCATTTTGTTGTATTGAAATTGAGGGTGTCACATATGCATATAGTCATGTTCATGTGTTATTCTGAACATAGGCATACCTTGTATTCATAATAAATTCATTATTTCAAATTAAATGTTAAGTTTTACATCTAAGACTATTAAGCGCATGGATTTGTTTTGGCTTTGAAATGTTTTATTTAGGATTATTATTTTATTATTTTATGTGTGAAACATAATTATTAATTTTTTTGAGCTTTTTAAGAAGGAAAAATTATATATTCTTATTTAGATCAAGTATGCATTTAAATTATTTATCCATCATATTTATGGTTTATAAATAATGACAGTTATTTCAAGCATGGGATTTTTTTTAAAACTGTGTTTGAAACTCTAAAGAATAAACTGATGACAAGTGATAAGAAAGGTTGTTTTATTTTGAAGAAAATAATATTATGTATGTATTTTTGAATTTTTTGGGTTAGGATTGAGAAATACATGTCCAATGAAAGTGTTTTCAAAAATTATCACTAGTAGGTTATGCGACGTTATGGAGAGTGAACCCATAAATCTTTAAGGAACTTTATCACATAAGAGTTATGACTAGGGGCATTATTATTATT
The DNA here is from genome assembly GCA_963277665.1 of Viscum album. Lineage (NCBI taxonomy): Eukaryota > Viridiplantae > Streptophyta > Magnoliopsida > Santalales > Viscaceae > Viscum > Viscum album. The sequence continues at coordinate 285,453,256 of OY728129.1, forward strand.
TTTATAGTCTTACAAGTATCATGAATAGCCCATAATAAATTATTAATTTCAATAGAGAATTTCCAATGATCCTTTAAATTATAATTATTTCGATAAAATATTATATTTTCTAAAAAAATATTTAGACATAAAAGGTTATGAAAATATAATTGTAAGAAAGTATATTTATTTTAAATAAATATTTTAAAATAATTTATTAATTTTTTTAAAACCACTTACTGGGAATTTTAAATGATCACCTAAGGTTTTATATTCATTTTTACAAGATTAGTAGATTTATCAGTGATGTATTTTCTTAAGTAGATAAATAACACTGAAGATAATTTTGTTTAATTAATTTTATTATTGTACAGTTTATATGAAATGTAAGAGTTGTATCTAATTCTCCTAAAACTAGACCAGTAATGTTAATCTATTGTGTAATGTGTTGTGTACTTATTCAGTTTCTTTTATAAAAAGAATTATACAACATTTTTCAACACCAGCTCTGGGAGACTGGGTTCTGGGAATTTACACCTGCGATCATCACCCACAATCACCCGATCCTACCAGAATCCAAAAAACAATGATCTGTAGGAAACATAAGTGATGTAAGAATGGAAATTTATTTTTTGGGGCTTGACATCATTCATTTATGTTTGAGAAAATATATATATTATTCAATATATATATATATATATATATTACATAATTATATATGTAAATATTTATAAACATATTATTATTAAAATATATAAATATATTAGTAATTAATATTATTAAATAAATATAACAATATTTAATACCTGATATACATATTAATATACTTATACCTATATGTGTTTACATAATTACTATTAATATATAAATTGTTGTTGTTATATATTAATTTAGAAACATATGTTTATAATAAATATATATATATATTATTTCTATATACTAATACTATTATTTTTATTATTATATATTATATTGTATATATAATTATCTATATATAAAAATAAGAAAAGGGGGTTCAACAGTAAGAAAATAGGGGTTCGGAAAGAAGAATAGGGCGTCGGATTTCTCTTATAGAGGTTGCACTCCGTAGAGAAAGGTCTTCCTCATCTTCGGTTGATTATCCATAGTAGCATTGAATCTCAGGTCGAGCAATGGTGGTGGATTTTGGGATCTGATGCAGCTTGGAATTCAGATTTAGTCATGTAGTTTATTTTTAGCGGCACAATAATGGGTTGCAGTGGTACTCAAGGTTGTGCGACATCAGTGGAGGTCAAGGGTTCTTTAGGAAATCTTGGGCATCATTGATGGTATGTTCTTTCTTCGATGGTGCACAACTTGATCTTCAACAGTGGAAAAAAGTGATAGATTTCTTTTGTATATTGTGGAGTGGATCTAGTTTAGACCTTGATTATTTTGAGTTTTCAACTTTATTTCTTATTCTTCGATGATTATTGGCTCTTCTATATTTTATTTTTTGGACAAATCTATGTTCGTAGCTCGGATCTGGTTTAGTGGTGGGTGTGACGGTGGGTTAGAGATTGGTATACCAGTGGAGGAATGGTGGAAGCTGTGTAGAGGGATGTTGGTGGTGTGTGAGTTTAGTGGAGGGTGTTCGAGAGGTGGGTGTGGTTGGTTGATGGTGTGGTCTATTGGCAGGTTTTTAAAGGAGGGTGATCCAGTAGTGCTTGTGGTCAAGGATGGCGGTTAGTGTGGCTAACGATGGGTGTTCAATGGTAGATTACAGACTTTCTGAACATAAATAAAAAATTAAATAAATTTTCAAATTAAAAACTAAAAGAAAACAAAACAATTTAAAATTTTAACAAAAAAATTTAAAATTCCATATTCTCAAATTAAATATATGAATTAAATAGTGTATTAATTCCTTTAAAACAAACAAAAACTAAATAAATTTACTACAAAAAAATGAAAATAAATAAATCAATTAAATAAAAAGATTTAATAAAAAAAATATTAATTCATTCATTAATTAATCAAATAAAATAATAAATGAAATAATAAATATGAAAAAATGGAAAAAATAAAAAAAAGAAATAATTAAAATAATGAAAAATGAAAAATTATAATTAAAAAAACAAACAGATGAAAATTGAAAGTTAAATTAAAATACTAAAAAATAACTAAAACAAAAATTAAAATACTTATTTGAACAAAAAATCACTAATTCAATAATTAAGTAGAAAAAGATAACAATTGGTAATTATTATAAAATACATTATTTAAAAAAATGAATTAAAATATAAAAATTAATGTGGAAAATTATCTTAAAAAATAGAAACATCAAACTCCACAATATGTAAATATTTTTCCCCTCAAACAATTTCATAATTTTATATTTTTAAAACATAAACATGGTTTTTCATAGTCAATTAATAATGAGAAAGTCATGAGTGTGAATTATAAAAGAAAAAATTTTAATGTTGTTCTATTTTTTCAAACAAATGTTCATAAAATATCATACCTAGAATCAAACAACCACTAAAATTGATGGAATAAAAACCCATTCTTCATTGAAAATTTCATACCTCATATATGAATTAACACACTTCCTACTTCAATTCCAATTCATGTTCCAATTCTCAATGTGATGATAAGTGAAAATAAAATCTTAAAAAAATTCACCTTCAATTTTAACTTTCTCATAGGTTCTAAAATATTAACATTTTATTAATATAACTCAATTGATTTTCAAACAATTCAATTGTCCCCTTTTTCATATAGGTTCAATATTCACCTCACCTTATTAAACAATTTTTTTAACTACTAAATACTATATTGTTTTATTTTATTTTATTTTAATTTTTCATCTCCATTTATGTGTGTAGATCACTATTAAACAAAACTTATTTCATATGTACATAGGGATAACATACACACCTAGTGCATAATGTCACAAATTGTCACTATAGGATCCAATGTTCCCATTTTAATCCAATTTCAATGGACATCTATGATTACCATTTAGCTATATCTCTAAGGAGATTACCTTTTTTAAAAGGGGATTCCATTAGGTGGGAGTTCAAATTTCCAATTTCCTAAACTTATGATTTAATTATACAAATATTTGTCCTATAAAACTCCCCTTTGTAGTTCCTCAATATAATATTTATAAAAATAAAAAAACTCCACTTATCAATCATACATCCCCAAATATTTCTGAATTAATCTAACCCTCAACAACCCACATGTTTTTATCCACATATAATGATATAATTTAGGATTATAATATTTCCTAATACACTCAATTTGTGAAAAAATTAAATAAAAATAGTCCATTTTTTGAAAAACAAGCATGGGGGATTTTGATATGTCAATAATTTAAAGTTAGATTAGCATACCAATACCCCTCTCCCCTATACATAAAATCAACAATGTCCTGATTTATGAATCTCATACTAGGGTAAATATTTATTTGGATTTAAATGTTTTTAGAGATATAACACTGTAAAATGAAGTCTGGAGGTGTAACAGAAAAGTTCAAAAAGTTGTTTTCCACACCCAAAATCAGTAAATAAGAAAATATATACAATTGATCCCAAGAATCCACCAAAAAATATAAATAATTGGAAATGTTTTTTATTTTATTTTATAAATATTAGGGTTTTAATTTTTAAAAATGAATTTTTTTTATCAATTTAGTTCAAACAGAATCAATGTGTGAAATAAAGAGAAAAAATCATTTTGAATTAAAGTAGAATGATAGAGATGCTAACTTGATTTTGAAATTAATTTCAACCTTATTATTAAAATATATATATTATATCATTCTAATCACATAATTTATCATAAATATTCATATATTATATTAAAATGCGTGAATCCTACAAACATAAATTCTAATTGAATAAAAAAAGGTGTTTAGAAGTAATGTTTGGAATATTTAACTAGTTTTCCTTTGAATGGTTTTATTTTTATTTATGGTTCACACCAAATTAATCCTATCTATTATCATTTAAATTATTCCTCTAGAAAATCTTTTTAAATTTCAACAAATAAAAATGAATTAATATAAGACTTTGAGATTTTATGCTAAAAGTGAAGTGGAACCAAAGTGTGAGTTATAATGTTTTATCCTATAAACATCAGTGTGTTGTGTCCCTTGGCCTTGAAGGATGACCATTTATAATTAAAACCTTATTATTAACCTTATAAGAACACAAAAATTAAAATAGAATTATGAAATTAAAACAAGAAAACAAATAGGATATTTTTGTGAAATCCCCCCAAGGGGTGTTATATTTTTATTATTCATAGCTAGGCAGTCAATGAAACATCCCCTGTCTGAATGTGGTTAGGGTTTATTATTCAATAACCACCATTGTCACTTCATTCCATCTTCATATGTTTTCAATTATCTTAGTACCCCTTATTTGTCTTCATTAAAGTCCCTCTCCTCGGTAGTGAAGTACTTCTTGTTAAGTGATGGATGATAAATCAAAATGTATTGGTATAACTATCCATCTTCAACTTGAGGGTTGATGTACAAAGGTTATAAGACTATAATTCTGTGATGGTATTTTTATTATAATTCAACTTGAATAATTAATCCTTCACTAAAAACAAAAATTTGATCATCATCCCCTCCAATGACTCTATATATATTTAACAATTTATCTTCAACAATAGCTCCCAAACAAGAAGTTTCATCCAATAATGGGTGCTGTTTTAATTCCTCAGTTTTAAAAACATCAATTTTATTATGACACTCTAGGAAATCATAAAAGTTAACTTCATCCTTGATACCTTAAATGGGAGAACAAAAATTTAAATCATATTGAATATAATCAAAATCAAATAGAAAGACATAATATTTCATAAAATTGTCTAAAACATGTAACTGAGTAGTTTGTTCAAATTTTTGATTGAACAATGATCCAGGGAGTATAACCAATAGAGGAGTGATTTATTAATCCTCCTATAATATTATAATACAATTTAGAGGATGTCTTGTGTTTTATTTACCTATTAAATCATTGAAAAATAATTAAACATGTTAGTGAAATCCAAATATTTATTATGAAAATCAAGGAAATAATGTTCATCAATGAAATATCAAGAATTGTGAATTGTTTTATATTCCATCTCTTTTTAGACAATGAAAAAATCTCTAAAATGTGGTTCATTAATTTCTAGCCCTGAATCTGAGGGAAACTCAAGGTCAAAAATAAGCATTTCAAACATCTTATTTCTTGTTTTTTCTCATTTATCCTATGTTTTTTTTCAAGAAAGTGTAACATCAGTGGGTTGTTAGAGTACTCCCTTATCTTATTATTTGTATTTGACCATATCAAAATCGTTCTGCGTCATTTTTTTGAATTAATGGGAATAATTTGTTTTATAATCCATAAGGTCATGATGTTTTCATTCCTTTTACCATCATTGAAATAGAGAAATGACCTCCTCATGTTTTTGAAACAAATCAAGTAGTGACTATGAATCATAATCATTAGAGTTCATGAATTCTTTTAAGAAGCGAATTAAAAAATAGATAAAACCAACTCTGGAAAACAATGCTTTGCTAATAATAGTGTAAAAAATTTATATCTCCTTACCATGAGGATGGTCAAAGATACATTTATAAAACCCTACGTATAAAATCTTGGTTCACCATGGGGTCACTCTCAAGGAATCAGTGTCAAGTACCCAAGTGGTCTTTTCAAAATATTTTTTTTATAATTTTAAATATTTTGAAAGTATAAAACCAAAATAGTAAAATACAAAAAGTGATGAAAATCACAGTGGTAATGGGATAAGAATAAAAAACTAGAAATTCAAACCAAAACTAATAGAACATAGAAAGGTAAAAGAAACATATAGAGAATAGACTCATAAATAAAAGGGATATATCTTGTTGATATTCCCTCAGGTACACTTTATAGATCATCTAAATAAGACCATAAACTCACAAATCCCTCATTGCATGATCGATGTCTCAATTCACACACGTCTACCTCCCATTTCATTTTTCATTTGTGTGTAGAATCACTTCCAACACATGATCACTCTCTTAAAGTGAAAAAAATCATAATCAAATCACTCCATTCAAGAATATCATCCATGATGAAGTGATTTTTGAAGGATGAAAAAACACATAATCTCACTTAACCACATGATCGAGAGAGTTAAGATAAAGAGGGGAAACAAATCAGGGAAATAAGAGAAGAAAACCAACCCAGTGAAAGAATGTTATATCACACACCTCAATTCACCTTCATAATATCCTCAGAGTGATGAAGATATTATGATAAAGTAGATCCATGTATCTCATAAGAGAAACAAGATGCTCTTCTTGGATCAAGACTCAAAAATTAGTTCTCCATTACTGGTTATTCAAGATAACATATATATAGAGGAGGAACAAATATACTAACATTTCATTTGTATTTAAAAAATTAAAATAGTATGGAAATATTTACAAAACTAAATCAAAAAAATAAAATATCATAACAATTGATGAAAAAAGGGGGATTGGTTCCCTTCTCTGGGAAATGAAATGGTTCCCATGCCTAGTCTATATTATAAAATAAAAGAGGATCCCCTCCTCTTATTAAAAAAAGAAATTAATTGATAAAACAAACTAACATGCAGCAACAACAATCCAAGTGGTATGATTTGAGATGCTCATCACTATCTCTAAGTGAATTTCAAGTTAGTGCACACAACCTCTTTCAATGACCATTCTTCCCCTTGACTATGCAATGAAAGGCCCCAAGATCAGCACCCATAATCATCTGATCCTATCAAAAAAATAAAAAAATGATCATCTGAAAAAAAAAATGTGATATTAAAAATGAATTTCTATTTTTCTAGGATATGACATCGTTAGTTGACATTTGAGAAAATATTTATTTTTTATTATATATATATTTAATACTTTATTATATACATAAATATTTATAAACTAATTATTGTTATAATATATTTGTTATTAATTTTATAAAAGAAAGGTAATAATATTTATAACCTGAAATGCTTATTAATATATATATACCTATATATGTTTATATACATACTATTAATATATATCTATATATATATATTATAACAATTATTGTTATATATTATTTTCAAAACATATGTTAATAGTATATATATATATATATATATATATTCTTTATATATACGAATACTAATACTATTATTATTTATTATATTATATTATTATTTATTTTTGTAAAAAAAAAGGGTTATTCACTAGGAAGAAATGGGGGGTTCAGTAGGAATAAAACGGGGGTTTAATAGGGATAACACGGGGGGGTTTAATATCCTCCCATAGTAGGGTGCACTTGGCGAAGGAAGATCTTCCTCAAACTTGGGTGATCATCCAAAGTGGCTATATATATCTACTTTAGGAAATTTGGTGGTCGGTGGTGGATTTCATGATTTGGTGTTGTTCAGCCTTCAGATTTGGTTGGTGCAGTCTAGTTCAAGTGGAACATCAATCGGTTTTGGTGGATCTCATAGTAGTGAAACATCAATAGAGCCCAAGAGTTATTCAACAATTCTTAAGAGGTTTTGGATAGTCTATTATTCTTTTGGTAGTGCAAGGCATTATCTTCAATAGAGGATGACAGTGGTGGATTTTATCCAATGATATTATTCTTCTAGAGGTGATTTCTTTTATACATTGTGGATTGGATCTAGTTTTGATTTTGGGTATTTTTAGTTTTCAAATTTATATATTTTTATTCAATGATTCTTAGATCGTATGTGCTTTATTTTGGACAAATTTACATATGCTAATCATATTTAGATATATCTGGGTTTTGGTGGTGGATTATTGATTGTGCTACTGGTGGAGTAATAGTGAAAGAGGTGTGGAGGGGTTCTAATAGTGTGTGTGGTTGGCGAAGGGTGTTCTGGTGGTGGGTGTGGTGGGCTAGTGGTATGATCTTGTGGTTGGTGCGCAATAGAGGGTCATATGGTGGTGGGTGTGGCGAAGTCTGGTTGTGGTTGTGGCTGATTGTTGGTGTTCAAATATAGATTATAGATTGCCTAAAAATAAATAAACAATTAAATAAATTTTAGAATTACCTAGTTAAAGAAAACAAAACAATTTTAAAATTTCAAAAAAAAATATTTTCAAAGTAAAATTATCAATTAAATAAATTTATTAATTAATTTAAAAAGAATACAAAAAAATTAATTAATTATAAAAATAATGAAAATAAATAAATCAATTAAAATATAATATTAAATGAAAATGAATATTTTTTTGTTAAAAAAATAATTGATCAAATAAAAGAATATATGAAATAATTATGTTAAAAAACACCAAAAAAATAAAACAATGAAAGAATTAAAAGAATGTAAAATGAAAAATTATGATTTAAACAAAAATGAATGGATGAAAATTAGAAGTTAAATTAAACTCCTCAAAAATAAAAAAAACAAACATTAAAATACATATTTGAAAAAAAAATTGATTTAATAATTAAATACAATGGATAAAATAGATGATAATTATTGAAGAATACATTTTTTTAATATTGAAAAGATAATTAAAGTTCAAAAAATGATGTAGAAAAGTGTCTTATAAAACAACCACATCTATAGAATTAGGGTGGCACACTCAGCTTACCGATGACATAGGTAGGGCTCTAGTGGGTCTGGTCATATCATCATTTATCACCATCTCACTCAATTTGTCATTGAAAAATAAATAACAAATTCTTTAACATTCATCTTTGTGGTGGTGACAGCGATGATCAAGGAATGTGATGTGATATTCAAGCAACTACAACACTCTATAAATATAGGAATTATTATTATTTAATTCAAATAATTTATGTTATATGATTCAATACCCTTCTTCTCATGATTAAATCACTTAAAACCTATATGGTTCTGAAATAAATTAAATGATTCTTATGATTATTATTTACTAAAAAAAAATTGATCATTTTATTATTCTTAAAATTTAAATGAAAAACCAATGAATATTTTAAACTGGTATAAATCCAATTTATTGGTTTTCTAAGACAACTATTTTTTTGGTGATTAATGAAAAATATTTTCCCTTTTTGAATTCATTATGAAGGATATTTTTCCTAAATATGTAATTTTATATGATGTGTTTTTATGATATTAACTTATATCATTTTCTATGATATATATATGTTTATATCAATTGGCACTAAGTTATATTTTTGTATATGATATGGATTTGTCAAAATTCATGATTTATAATTTATTATTACATTATGTAAGGAGATCATTTAATTATTAAATTTTTTTAATAAAATCACTAATTACAATTAATAAGAATTTTCTCTGATGAAATATTTTTGTGTTTTTTCTAAATGTCTATAAATGGTTTATAAACTTGTGGTATTTAGTCAAACATTACATAACATTATAGTAAATTAATAGAGGCTCTTAAAATATCCCTAGGGCCTATATAAATTAATTCACTACTATATTTGGTGTTCTAGAACAAACTATTTGTACTTTGTATTACAATTATATTCAAATATTTGAATATTAATAAAACATTTTATTACATACTATTCATTGTTCTATAATTATTTGATATAATAATGTTCTAGGGTATCGGTTGCATTGATAAGTTCATATAAGTTCCCATCTATGATGATAAACTTTGGATTTCATGATGATATTCTTAAAAATAGTTCTTCTTTCAGAAAACATATTATGATCAGATATATAGAATATAGACTATTATGTGCGATTACTTGTAAATAGATGAGACTTTTTCTCATGAAATTTGTACATGGTAATCTACATGATAGGATATTGTAAGAATAGAAAAAATGTCACAAGATTAACAAACTTATATATTACATCATTTTTATGAACATTTATTAAATTACACAAACATACACCTGAGGGTTGTAAAGATATATTGCTTTAGAAAATTACAAACACAAACATCTGGATTATAATAAAAACACATAATCTCCCACAATGTTATCTAGAACTAGAACACTTCTTAGACATATCATATATAATAAATTTTTTCAAAACCTAGGGATAGTAACAATAATAAATGGTGAGATCATATGATAAGTAACATTAAATAATAGAGATATGTAATAAAAATGTGAACATAAATATATTATACCATTATCATAACATTTCAAAATGATTCCCTTCATATAAAATATCATAATATTGAGTCATCACATAAAGATTGGAAGTTAATAGGACATGAATTATAAGATAACCAATAAAAAGAGCTATAATAGCATAAAATTGGCATATGACATGGATTTTTGGAATACACATACAAATTTAAAATATTATGTCATAGACACCCACTAAGACATTCATAACATGTTAGGCTTGGGATAACCACCCCTGTACCTACGACGGTCTTGGGATGATCTATAGTGTACCTATTTTAATGCATGGGATAACCTATCATGTACATTTTGTTTTCATATAATATTATTCTTTACCAAATTCATGGGAGGGAGATATAGGTCCCTCCATTCACATAAAAAAATACATATGTGTTCCACAAGATCATAAAACATTCATCATATAATAACTCATGAAGTAAAATGCGTTTCATAAATATTTCTTCATATAATAACAAATAGAAAAGTGATAGGTTTCATAATTATTTAATCATTTCATCATACCATAACCTATGTAAAAAATAATTGTGTTTATCAAAAAAAATACAATGGAATATCCCATGGAAGAGAAAATGGTTTCATAAACATCTTTTCATCAAAAACCATTCAAAGAAGGAATAAAAATGATATCCTTAGTTCATATCCCTAGAAAAGTATATTTTACATAAAATATTTTTATCTTAGATATAAAAAGATTTTGAATGATAAATCACCTAGAATGTTTCACAAGAAAGATAAATTTTCTTAAAAATAAAATTTTAAAACTAAAAATATTTTTTAAATACTTTTCTTTGAAAATAAATTTAAAAATTTTATCAAAAAATATTTAAAAACCATTTAATACATTTCTTGAGAAAAATATCATTTAATATTTTACAAATAATTTTTTAAAATCTAAAACATTTTGAAAATAGATCTATTTGAAAATAAAATTTAAAAAATATAAAGTAATATTCAAGTTAAATAATGGTGATGATGATAGGAAGTTTTTTTCATTCCATACATATTAAAATTAAGATTCCATTCAAGAATTTAATAAAATCCAAATATGCATTATTTTTAAAAAGACATGATGATTCATTTAAAAAATTGTAAAAAGTTAAACATGTTTAAAAATATCTTTTTAAAATCACATTTAAAAAAAACATTTTTTAAAACATCTTTACAAATCATGGTTTTGTAAGAAAATATATTTCCTTCCGAAGGGATAAATACATTTGAATTTTATTAAAAATATTAATTTCAACATATAGGCACATAAAGGGAGTAAAATTATGGTAAAATATTTATTCATTATATATAACTAGATTAGGAAAAACATACATGATTTTATTGACATATATATCATATTATTTCATCATTGGAAGTATAATCCTGAAAAATCCCATGAAAAAATGAGAATGTAACATAAATTGACTTCCACTAGATTAAATTTTAATCATAATCCCCATGTAAAAATAATATAAAATTCAATATAAATTTCTTGAGGATAAATAAATTCATGAAATTAAATTTCAAATTAGCTTTATATGCACCTCGTGAAATAATATATGTGTATAACATGACGTACATATTAAAGAAAGAAATTTGATAAAAATCCTTAATCACTTTTTATCCTTTGAGTCGTAAAACCATTGAAAGGGAAATACTAGAATTTATATATAAATACCAATAATTTTAATATAAGTATCATAAAATATATTCATGGGAAATACACACACTATATAAAAGAAACATGAGGTGAATATGGATTTTGTCTCATAGAAAATTAAAGTGAGATAAAAATCCATTACCGCTTTTGTTATATTTTGGATCGTATGCCCCAATAGATCATAAAATTAAATGAAACATTATATATAATTAAAATAAGGATGTTCCTGACATAAAATAAGAAATTAGAAGTATATACACCACAAAAAACAATTGAGTGGTGAATTTTCAAATGTATCCTAGAATTAAATGAGTGACTAGTAATCCCTTACATTAAGTCTCGAATTGATTCATAAAAATTAAAAACTAATAAATAATAAATATAAGTTTATTGTTAATATATTATATCATAATACTATATATTACTTGATTTTTACCTTCTATTAACCATTTATTAATAATTCCATGTTAAAGTAACATTTCAGGCAATAACTAATTTGTATTTCATGTATGTTTTAATTTTTTTTTTTTGGTCATATTACTTTTATCATGGCTAAAAAATATCCATAATGATAAACATTATATAAATATTATATAAATTATGTATATATTTATTAATAGAAATATATAAAATATAGATATATAAAATGAAATGCATCGTTCATTGAGATGGTAGGTCGTATGTATGCATGAACGCTGCTTTTGTTTTCTTGACATGTTGAAATAAATAAAGTTAATTAGCATATTACCATTATAGAATAATTTTTCATAATATATATCAGAAAAATCATTAAAAACATCTTTAATAACTTCCATTTAAATCATAAATGAATCGAATCACTTCACGAGGTGGTAGTCCACTACACACATGATCGCCGTTATTATATTCCAAAAAAATGGAATGTAAAATGGTATATAACATATAGTTTCTTCATAGGTATAATTTAATTATAAATATCATATATATAATTTATATCTATCATCATACCCAACTGTGAGAGTTGGTAATGGAAAAATTAATGACATTGATTCAGGAGGCGGCAGTCTACCATACGCACGAATGATAATTTTATAACCCATTTTATAGAAGAGGAGAAGGTTGTATGACATTAACATAACTAAAAAAATATAATTAAATATAAGATATTGGGGATATTATATCATCATGGTATAATAATAATTTATGGATGTGTAGGAATAAATAAAATACAAACACTCATTAAAGGACATTACCTGTTCTTCGGGTATCTTCCTTATGTTTTCCCTAAAATATATCCTAGGTTGGATTTCTACCGAAACTAGATATTTTTGGATGATATGAGGTAAGTTTATAATTAGATTTTGAATTTATTTTCCAAAGAAAAAGGGTTTTAATTTGTAAACAAGATAGGATAGGGGTGGCCTTTTATAAGTGAGAACACTTGTAATTTTTTTATTGAAAATGGTGTACCCACGTTTTAACATGCCTCAATTATAAAAAATAAAATATTATAGATATTTATATATTATTGAGGATAAATATGGTTATAAAATAGATTTTATCTAATTTTCAAACATTTTATCCCATAACATGTTATTTTAACCCCTCTGTAAACCCATTTTTATCTTAATCACGGTAAATAGGTTTTATAGTTTTCAATAATAATTTTTTTTTAAAAAATTGAACTTATTATATAAAATATATTAAAACTATTCAAAATATGGAATCTATTTCTCCAAATTAAATTCACATTATTATAAAATTTTAATTTAGAATTATTCTCACGGGTGTGATGAGAAAGCAGGTTTTTAAAGTAAAAATGTCCAAAAATTGAGATGTTTTTATAACAAAATTCCATTTTAGAAATATTAAACTAAACTAAATTTGGTTAATATATACATAATGGAACTAATTTTACTTAAAAACAATTTAAAATGAAAATCATATTTTTAAACATTTTAAATGAAAAGGATATTTTCATTTAAAATTTAGTATCGGTCATTATTCATCAAAAAATTATCATTTTTAGTATATTATCAAAAAATCGCATTAAGATATTTTTTTCCTGATAATTTCAAAAATTAATAATATTTTATATAATAAATATTAAAAAATATAGAAAATTTAATTTTATTATTGTTCACAAAAGGAAATAAAAAATAATGTTTTGGGAAATAAGTATTTTTGAAACCTGTTAAGACTTTATTGAGGAATTATGTAGTTATTAATCAATATGTTTTCATTATATGAAACTATTATACAAAATATTTCAAAATTAGTAATTAATATTCATATCATTATGTTTAACCACTAAGTAATAATATACTAATTTAAATAATAATATTAATAGTTTGTTTTGTTTCATTAAAACTTAGTGTTGTGTGTACCGCAAGCTATCAAAAAAATTAATTTATTTAAAAATAAATATATTCATGAAAACTCAGGTTGTTACATTCTACACCCTTTAAAATTATTTTCTCACAAAAAAATCACACTAATATAAACAAATAAGAATAATTTTTTCTTATCATATCCTCAACTTCCCATGTAGTGTCCTCAAAATGGTTATTTCACCACAAAACATTGACCAAGTATGTCATTTTGTTTTACATAACTGTCTATATATGATCCCTAATATCCACAATTTTTTCCTCTTAAGAAAGATCCTTCTCTAATTTTATGACTTCTAAATTCATAACATGTGATGAGTCACGTATATAGTTCTTTAGAAGAGATACATGGAACCTGTTATGATCATAAGGGACATTTAGTGGAAGCTCCAAGTGATAGGATAACTTCTTGATATAATAAAAAATTTCAAAGGGACCAATATATATATAGGTTTATGTTTCCCTTTCTTCCCAAATCTTATAACCTTCTTCCATGGATAAATTCGTCAAAACACCTTATCACCATCTTCAAAATCTGGATCACTCCGAGGATTATCAAAAAAGATTTTATACTGAGTCTGGGTTGTATTGATGTGTTTTTAATGGATATGACATTCTCTTACATTTATTTATATCTATAGGGTCCCAATAGATTTATTTATCCAACTTCATTCCAATATGTTGGATCACTAAATTTCCTTCTTTATAGGACTTTATAAGGATCCATCTGAAAGATCGAGTGAAAGATATTATTATATGAAAACTCATCTATATGAATTTTTGTATCCCAACCACATTTAGAATCCAATAAATAATAAATTATAATATCCTATAGGGTTTGAATTTTTCTCTTAAATTGACCATCGGTCTAACGATGATACGCAATTCTCAAACACAACTTTGTATAAAGAGCTAGTTGAAGACTTCCCTGGAAAATTGAGGTAAACCTCATCTCCCAAAGATAAAAAATGGAATATTATACTCAATTAAAACTTACCACTTACATAATTTATATTCTATAAAGCTTATACAAAGAGAATTATTCTCTAATAGTGATGAATTGAGATGGCTTTTTAAGATAATTGACTACTACCCATATATTATTATTCACTTTAGACATGATGAAGAGTACAATGATAAAATCAATTTTGTTTTTTCCCATTTACATTCCATTATTCTCAATGTATGTAACCTCCCATTTTACTTTTGTCTCTTAGAATTAACATTATGAAATACCTACCACTTAGATACAAACTCTGTGAAATCTCTCTTCATGAAAACCACCATTTAAATACTCATTTAAATATCTATAAATCTTTATACATACTATATTAACATAAAATATATAGCTATGAGCTTACCCTAAAAAATAATTCTTCAAAATATAGTATGGGAGGAATTAATACACATTTCTTTAAAATTATCATTCTATCATGATCAAGGTAATTCTTATGAACATTTATAACATTGTTTTGCAGCTCTATGTCTTCCTTCTGTGCCTATTTAGTCGTTAAATAAATATATGGTTGAATATTGAATTGATAAATATAAGACTTCTCTACTTCAGTTTTTATTTCTATATCCATCCATTTAAAATCTTAAAATATTTGATCTTTTGTGGCCCTCATCATGGATAAGCTAGCATGATTATTTTAACTCAAAGCATCAACCACCTTGTTTTCTTTCCCATAGTGGTAATGTGTTAATAATTCATAATCTATAATTAGTTATAACCATATTATTTGGAACATATTTGTCTTCTCTATTAATATTATAGCACCCTAATATTTTATGGTATATTTTTTTAAATTAATTTATTCTTTTTGATATTTTTCATTTCATGCAACACCGAAAATTGATTTTTTGTTAAAGAACTAAGTTTGGATTAAGTTAAATGAAACACCAATAATTTAATACTCAAAATATAAATTCTATTTATATCTGCATATAACACTAAGTTTAGAGAACATTACAGGAAAAATTAAATTCTTTTAATGGATTGCCTAACGCGGAAGACCGAGTTTTATCGAAAAACAATATATTAGTAAAATATTTTTATTTAATATAATAATTTATAAATTAGTTTTAAATTTGGTGGTTATAAATAGGATTAAATAAATTATTAAAATACAAGGTTTTATTAATTGGTTATGAATTAATTAAAGATTAATAAAAGAACCAACTGGATACGGAAGGAATGTTTTTATTAAAACTACTTTTATGATCATAAATTAAACTTATCCTAATTAGTTTAAAAAATTAATATTAGGGAATGAAACTAATTAAATATATGTATTATATATTCAATAAAATATTTTTTATATTCATCCAATATATTTGATAAGCATAATATAATAACAAACCCAATATTTTGCATAAAAAACAAGAATTTTTATAATGGCACTTTTATCATCATTTAATGGAGAATATATTTTAAATCAAATTTTTTTAAATTTTATAAATATTATATGTCAAAATAATTTTCATATTTTAAATATAAAAATAAAAAATAACTTAGGTTTATGTTTTGGTATTTTGTTGGGAAGTTCAATTTTTTAATGAATAGTAAATAATATTGAATTTTAATTCAAAGTTCATTTTCATATAATTAATGTATAGAGATAAATTATATTTTAATTTTATTTTAAATTAAATTATATATAAATAATTTATCAATTAATAAAATTTATTAAATTATAATCAATTTCACATTGAAAACAAAAAAAATACATTAAAAATGTTGGTACATCTAACTTGTTTTTAAAAAGTCCACCACCTCTCCCACCTCCCCACACCTCTAAAACCACTTAAGATCATCCAAGATATTTCCAATAAACTTCCCAAAATACCTCAATTCCTCATTTTTCCCTTCTATTCCACATAAATCCTCCCAAGTAAACCCATTGGTGCAAACAAAAGAGAGTTACCCAAAGAAGATGTAACTTACTTATTCAAGATCTTTAGTTTTATTTCCATTCTCCACCCCCTCAACTATAATTATTAAATTATTATAAAAATAATAGTATTCTAAATATACTTATATTTTTTTACACTAATTATTTGATCTAAACTATCACACACGTTCATCTAATGGGTAATGAACATATTGTTTATGTGTATGGCTAAATACTGCCTCACGAAATGATGATTGTTTATTTTTTTTGAACCATTAATTGAAGAAAATTGTGAGTTAAATTAATTTTATATATGATATATATTATATTTATTATGTATTTATACGAATTTAAATCTTTTATAACACATACCTTTATAAAATCCATCTTGTGTAAATACGACAAAATCGTTTGTGGACGTGTGGATTACCGCCTCCTCAAAGGGATGTGATTCATTCACACTCTAAATTAAATGTATTAAGGATGGGTTTAGTGAAATTATATGATATATATGAAATAATAATTATAATTTAATAATCATATATATACATATATAAAAATATATTTCATTTAATTTCTTTCTTTTGATGCGATAATGAAAGGGAAACAACGTTCATACATACCTATGGCCTACTATCTCCGTAAATGGTGTATTAGATTTAAACCATATATATTATAGATATTATTATAATAAACATATAATGTATATAATTCATATTTATAACATTTCTTACATTCTATAAATCATAATATAAGTATAAGGACTAAAGACATAACAAATTAATACACAAGCGAAGAACAAAGCGAATAATACCCAAAGTGAAACCTTAAATAAGTGTTAAAATGTAAATAATATAAATTCATAATAAAACCAAATATGTTATTATATATAAGAATATTTTTATTTGATTTTTATAAAAAAAAATTACATTTATTATACTGGACTTTTGTATGAGTATGAGATTCAATACATAAGGTAATGGAATTTCATATCACTTTTTATTACTATGGGATACATTCCTTATTCACTACTCACTTATTTTTTGGGGTGTATATACTTGTCAGGAATTTATTATATGATTATTATACTTAAATTTATGGTTATTTATAAATCGATTTTATGATATTTCTTTCATGGTGTTTAAGTTTCTAAATTTACTAAATCAGTAAAATAATTTTATCTCAATTTTCTTTCTTTGAGACACATGCAAGATATATGATTATTTTTTTATTTGAGGTGTATTTAATACCTTTGACATGTTATATCACTAATATCCTTATTTTTTATATTAAGACTAATTTAATATCATTTTCATAAATGGGGAGTATGGTTCAAAGTTACCAAGTGGTAAGAGTTCATTGAAATAATCTCATCGTTTTTCGAGATTGTTTATGATTATACATCATTTATTGAAAATATTATGATATAACTCTCAACAACTCTCCTGAATTATCTTACCCTATGTATATTCGTGTTTTATCTAAGTAATGGAACCATTTTTTCACTCTTTGGTTATCAAGATACTTAAGAAAATGTTTTTATGAAAATTTATCATTATTTCTCCATTAATTTGGCAATATGTGTTCTTTCAAAATCATGATTTCAAAAAATATTTTCGAAAATGGTTTCCTTTTATCCTATGATGTAAAAAAAATTACCCATTTTTTACCTTTTATAAATGGTTTTAGATGGAATCTTCCTCTCATTTTTTGATCAAGAGACTTTTCTAAACTTTTATAGTAAAAGAGGAATGTTCAGAATGTACAGACATACCCACTTTCATGATCGTCATTTCCTTAAAACTGTTATTGTGTGTTTACATGTTTTTTTATGTAAATTTATTTTCTTTATATTTTGGACAGTCATTGTTTTTAAAATGTTTTTAAATTAATAATACTTTTAGAAATGTTTTATGGTTATCAATACTTATTTTAATGTTTTCAAAGTTATTTAAAAAATGTTTTTCAAAAATATTTTTTTATTAGAAAAAATTATTTTTAAATGATTTCAAGATTTATTTATAAGTATTCAAATTATTTTCAAATAAATGGGTTTTGAAGTGTTTTCAATCTCTCTTTATATGTTATCAAAGAAAACGGTTTCCAAAAAGAATTAGCATTCTTTATGAGTTTTCAAAGTGTTTTCAATGAATTGGTTTTCAAAATATTTTCAATATTCATATATAAGTTATAATGTAGTTTTAAAAGGAAGAGGTTTTCAAAAAAATCAAAAATTCCTTTATATTTTTTCTTGTTTATTTTCATGAAAATGGTTTTCAAACGGGTTTAAGTTTTAATAATCATTTTTCAATGAAAAAATGATATTTTCCTTAAGAAATTGTTTTAAAGGATCATTCAAAATTATATTCCATATAATATGAAATACATTGATTTCACTCATCCCTCGCTGGTAAATGATCTGAAGGATCCATTCATATTCTTTCTCTGAATAGTTTACATATTATGACATGATTTTTATGAAATACATTATCTTTTATGGGTTATATGTGTATGAAATCTATTTCTACTTCATTGGTTATATATTTATGAAACCCAATTCATTTTATTATTTATGATTTGATGAAATGATTATAAAACCTACATTTTTTCACTGGTTAATATTTGATTACATATTTATGAAACCAATTTCATTTTATGGGTTATGATATTATTGTTTATGATTTTTTGGAACATGTATGTAAAATTTTATCATGATATGTGTTGGACTTATATTTAACTCTCATTCATTGGCTAATGTTTTATATCTCATGATGTAATCAAATATCATCTTAGGAGTGAACCATGAATCATAAGATATCTATAGGAGTGAACTATGACTAATAAGATGGTATGGAGAGTAAACTCATGCTAATAAGATGGTAATGGTAGTGAACCAATACTACCAAGATGGTATAGGGATTGAACCCATACTACAAATATGGACTTGGAATTGATTTATTGACTAATACGGAAATCATTTTATATGATTACGTGTCTGCAAAATTTCTATGTATAATTATTATATTGTTCTTTTAGGCATTATGTTCTTTATTTCCTTATGATTCATGTCTTATGAACTACTAATATTTATTCCATGATTCAGTATTTTGATCTTATGATATGAATGGTATGATGCTCTAATGTTATGAACATGTTCTCATAACCCTATGCTCATGATTATAATTACACTTCTACCATGTTTACCTTTACTAATAATCTGAGCTCACACCATTTTATGTTTCCTTCACCAGGATATAAAGAAATGTATTAAGTGTAATGTGTATAAAAAGGGTTCTAGTCATGAATAACCTAGTGGGAGATAATATATCTCACTCATGTACTAGTGTTTAGATTCCCCTGTTTCCAAATGAAAAAAACTAATATAGTCTTTAGATATCTCTTTGTATAATGTTTTTTGTATTCCAAAAAATTAATGTAACGTCTATATACTTGAATATTGGGTCATTAAAGATGGTATCAGAGTGAAGGTTTGGTAAACCTTTGGAAACTAGAATGAGAAAACTTCAGTGAGATACCTAGGTATATTTCTAAGGATATGCCTAGGGATGTATCTAAGGATGAGTTAATGTTCAGGAAAATGTCCTGTAATTTTGGTAAAGGATAGAGAAAATGGTTCCCTATAAATAAATCCATGTCTAGATGCTACAAGTGAATGTGTCTCTGGAACAGATGTACCTAGGAGTAACAACTCAGACAAGGTGTGACAGGCCTTACTTGGTGTAACCATGTGCATGACAATGAGTCTTGCAGCACACATGGTTTGACATTACCGGGGGATAAGATTTAGTAATCCACAAACTCTTAACAAACCATCATGAATGATTTGGACATAAGTTTACTATGAACAACCTAGGTTAATCCTAGGGTTTCATTTATTAAGAAAGGTTTCCTGATTTAGACGTCCTACAATTATTTCATTTTCATGATTATATGATTTTATAATGTGATAAGTATTTCTAACTCTATACTTTCTGGTTTTAGAAAATGGTCATAACTAGAATTAATTGGGTTATATTTTATGGTTATGGACACTTTTCTGATGAGAAGTCAAGTTGGATGGTCACTGGAGTGAAGGATGTTGACATCATTTCTTGTTAGTTTTCATAGAACATCATTAACAATGTGTACCTTAACCAACTCTCAGACTTACCAATTAAGAGAAGGGAGGATTTTTATGAGATTTCAAGTAATAGAGACCATGGATTAATGATTATTAAATTTCCTTTGTGTTAAGAATGTGGAAAGAATCACCTAAGTGAATGTCTTAGAAGAACAAGAAGGTGTTTTTACTATGAAAAAGAAGGATACAAAGCAAGTAACTACTATGGAAATATAAAGGCTCTAAATACTAAAATTGATGGGAATATTGGCCTCCCAAAGACACAATTAAAGGCTAAATTCTTTATGTGTTAAATGAATAGTCATACTAAAAATCTATGTCTAAAGTGGAAATCTCCCAAAAAATAGAAAGGTGGTATGATTTATGGTTATATTGAAAATAATAATGAGATTATAGATGAAATGTGAAAGGAATGTGGTATTAAGTAATATAATTAGTTAGATTCATTATAGATTATGAATTAAGTGGACTAATCAATGTTTTTATGTATTTTAATTAAATAATTATGTAGTTGGAATGGTGAAATATACAAGGATTGTTCAGTTTATGTTTTTTGATATAGATTTACAAAATTATGTTGAATGTTTCTGATGGGATGGAAAAGTGATTTAATGAAATGGTGATATTTTGAGTAATATAAGATAACTCTTAATATGTTCCTTATGTTAAAATAATGATGTTCTGATAAAGATATTTTGGATAAGAATAAGTAAATAGGATAATACTAATTACCTTGGAACTAATTAATGACTTGTTAACAAGTGGTTTATGCTATAATTGATTATGTTTACAATATTTTTGAATATAATTAATAGATCCAATATACTATGGAATATGGAAAAATGCATGTTTTCAATAAGGATTTATGGTAATTATTGTCATTACCAATTTTCAAGAGAATAATTTAAGAATTAATTCACATGTTTGGAATTTGAAATTTAAGAGCTACTTGGTGATATATGGGGGGGTTAATTTTAATCTGATTTTATGAATTTATTTCTAAATTTTTTTATTTTAATCTTGTAAAAGAGATATAAGGTTAACTATTTGTATAATTTTTATGTTAAAGTTCAGTTGAAGTTTTTTAGATTAATGTATTATATCACCACATGAGGTTTCATGTATGTTGGATAGCCAATTCTAACTAATTTTTATTGATGGTAGATTAATAAATATGGTGTGAATTATCATAGATCTCAAGATATTTTAACGCTTCATAAATGTAATGTTGACGCTTATTTATTATAATGAGAGATTATTTTAAAGGTTATCAAGGCACAAAAAAGGGTAAGGTTTTTCTAAAATAATGTATGTATATATTTTCATGAAAATTATTCAACTTTAGGAAAAAATTATCTTGAAACCAGAAATGGTATCCCAATCTCTTTGTTTCCAATGAATCAAATGGCCCCGTAGATCATCATTGATTTATGGTTGTGTGATTATTAACTTTATTCTAACCATATTCTATATCACTCTCCATTAGAACAAGATAGTTATATTTCTTTTCTATTTCTATGTTTTCACATCCCACCTATGTTATCGTATATCGAAACCTATTCATAAGATACTTTGGGTAACCATTATGTTTCCAACTTTCTTTTTTTTAAATGAACTCTTGGTATTCATTTTTATGATGTGGGTTTCTATGAATGAAAATTTCAAGTATTAAAACATTTATAAACTATATATATTTTAAGATCGAAATTCATTTTAAAGGTTTTAGAGTGTGACACCCTGAGATTTTCTTAAATTTATTTTTTCAATTTAATTTAATCTTTTTGATATTTTTTATTTCACACAACACTGTAAATACTATTTTAATTCAATCGCTACGTTTTTCTTTCATTATATGAAACACAAAGTTAATTATGTTCTACTCACAACCTGAATTTTATCACTATATAGATGGAACACTAATTTTATCTTACATTACACGCAATATTTATATTCCTTGATGTCTTTCGTAACATGCAAGACAAAGTTTTATCCAAAAAATAATACATTATTAAAAATATTATTATTTAATGTAATAATAAATAACATAGTCATTAAGTTTGATGTTATAGATATGATTAACTAAATTATTAAAATACTAGGTTGAATTAATTGGATATGAATTAATTATAAATTAATATTATAACAAATTGAATATAGAGGGAATGTTTTTATTAAAACTACTTTTATGATCACCAAGGAATTTTAACCAAAAAAAATTAATTAATATTATAGAATTATATTAAGGAAATATATATGTTATATATTCAATCAAATGTTTGTGATATTTATCCAATATATTTTATAATCATAACATAAGAACAAACCCAATATTTCGCATAAAAATAAATATTTCTATATAGTCATTTTTACCATATTTTAATAGAGAAACTATATTAAATCAAATATTTGGAACTTCTATAACTCTTATATGTAAAAATAAAATTCATATTTTAAATATAAACATAAAAATTAACTTATGGTGAATTTTATGTATTTTTTGATGAAGTTTTATTCTTTAATGGATATTGAAAAATTCTGAATTTTAATTCAAAACTATTTTTTCATCTAATTTTTTTAGATTGTTAAATTATATTTTAATTTTGTTTTAAATCCAAATTATATAAATAATTTATAAATTAATCCAACATAGTTCATTTTAATCATTTTCACACTTAAATTGAATATAAAAACGTAGAAAACTTTTTCTCATTTTTACATTAAAAACTCGCACTGTAGTTGTGTATGCAAGATTTATTTTAAAATAATTTTTGCCCTTATGTGATTTTAATTTGAGAAAATGGATTCAATATTTTTAATAACAATAATTTATAATCTATAATAAGGTCAAATTAGTTTTTTATGAAAAATATTAGTGAATCTAGTTAAAATTAATTACAGTGGTTAAGGTAAAATTAACCATAATGATGAAATAAACCTTAATCTTAAGGGCCCAAATAACCTAGAAACTTGTAATAAAACCATTTTATTGACATATTACGAGTATAAAACCGAAATTATTGAGTTTTTGTTTTTTTTATATATATATTTTTAGTTAAAAACTGTTGTGACCACTTTGTGTATAAGGTTGTATTTGTTTTCAATAGTTATCAATGAAAGATCAAATTGAAGGAGATCAAGAATAACTCTAATGAAATGGAGGAATGGTAAGGTATCATTCATTTAAGTGTGATTGAAGAATAATACCATGAAATTCCTCATGATTTCATGTGAACCATTCAAGAGATTACTTGAAGAATAGAATCATATGATTTGCATGAAGTAGAGAATGATGGTTGAAGAAGAAAAGAGACTGTGGAAGGGCTTGTAATTATGAGATGGACATTAATTTCACAATGTATAAAAATCAGACAGTGATTTATGATTTTTATTTCAGAAATATCAGAATTAAAGAGAAATTATTATGCAATCCATATTAAGGAAATGTGAGTAATGGTGATTCCATTCATATAAAGTTTTTATTGGATAGAAAGATGATGGTGGACGACATGGAAGCTATAGTACTTTCCATGAAAACTCTAACGATTCTAAAGCTGATATGTCAATGGATATATATCATTATAGTGAAGTCTGTGATGAAAGAAAAATATTTTATGAGGAATCCAAATCATAGAAAAGATACATAAAGGTTATGACTGGAGCATATATTGAAGGTGGCGATGTTCTCCAGTGTTTGACAAATTTTTGGGGATGAAAATCAGAAAATTGAGAAATGTGTTTTTTTGAAAAGGAAGGTGCATGAAATATTTTATGTTTGCATGAAATATTGGTTTATTCACACAATATTGAATGTGTTTTGGGAACTTGCGCACAAGACATGTTTCAGGATCCGAACGTCGAAAAATGTAAAAGTCATGGAGTGCATGAATGATGATGTTGCGCGAAAGGGTTTGCGTGCCCAGTGCGACATCAAAAGTGGTTCTGCACGCTCGGTCTGAAACTTACATGAACCGATGAAAATGCGTCAGGATCTTTCACGCAAGGCTTGATTCAAGGTCAAAACATCAAAAAAAGTAAAAGTCATGAAGTGCAGTTAATATTCAAGAAGTGTGAAAAAGATGAGGTTTGTGCAAAATAGACTTATACGCCCAATACGACATCAAATAGAGTTTTGTGTGACGCGTTAGGATCTTGCACGACACATCGGGGTTTCTTCACATGGGGGTCTATGAGGTCTAAAAATAATAGGTGACGCCCTCACATTAAAACAACTCGACACTTCAAGAAATCATGAGCTTTGAGGTGAAAAAAATTAGTTAAAGGGTAATGCGTGAAAGAAATATATTTTTGCACAATAAGGATAAGTTGTGTGCAAGAAGAAAGTTTCATGCAAGATTGAATTTTCGTGAAAGTGGTGTTTCGCAATAGAAGTAAATTCTTTCATGTGTGGCATAAAAGTTGCGCGCAAGACACATAAAAAATAGTGTGCAAAAAAATTGGGGGTCCCACAGGCCTTTGACATGTTCTTATCACTCTCAAAGTGGCTTCGCGAAGAAGGAAGTACCATGAACCATTCGGTTTTACAAAGAGAAGTAGTAATGCACACACACAATAGGTGTTTAACACGCTCGTTGTGCTTTTCATATATAAGAAGAAAAATACGTGCAACTAAACTCATATCTGCACTAAAATAATGAAGTATACCGACACACTTAGTTGTTGGTATTTATAATTAATGGAAGGGAAGAAAAAGAAGAACATATTACGTGATTCTGGCCAAGAAGAGAAGAAGGGATTTCAAGTGCATCAATCCAGGACTTTGATGTAAGTAGTGTCTCATGCTGGACTCAGACAAAGACTTCAATGAAAATATTTTGAAGAGACCTTCACATCTATAAACTGAGTGGGGCTTCACCCAAGGCAGTGAGCCTGGGAGAGTCAATGAGAGTGACCCGAGGGACTCAGTGTGTTATCCCTGAAATTTTGTAAAGGCAGTGAGCCTAGGATAGAGTGACTATTCCCAAACCATTGTAATACATGACCAGTGAAAATTAGTGGAATTTGGTATGACAGAAAACATGTCGGTGTATTCTCCTTGAAAGTATCCCTTAGTGTTGAACCAAGTAAAAAGTGATGTGTTTCCCTTCTGTGCATTTTAATTACCACACATATCCATCATACACGTTTAAATGAGCTCCTACCAACCTGGGAAGAAGATACTTTTTTTAAAACAAAAAATTGACACCCTGATTCACCTCCCCCCCCCCCTCTCAGGGTAATCTATGGACCTTTAAAAATGTGGGTACACCTAACTTATTTTCAAAAATACCAAGTGTTCCCCCTCTCATCCTTATAAAAGATCACCACCTCTTCCTCTTCCTCACACCTCTAAAACCACTCAGGCTTCAAAAATATCTTCCTAATGCAAATACTATCCTCTCTAGATTACTCCTTTAATCATTATCATTGAAATAAATCCATCCAATTAATCTATTTGGTTCAAACCAAAATAATTTACCCAAAGAATTTATAACAAACTTCCTCAAGATTTTTAGTTTTATTTCTATTATTCACCCCCAAAACTCTATTTATTCAATGCTTATACAAAAACACAAGTATATTCAATATAATGATATTTGTTTATACTAAGGGTTAAATAAAAACTTAAACACACTTCCATTTAATGGGTAACAAAAATACTTTTTATGTGTATGGTGAACTACCGCCTCGAAAAAAAATGATTGTTCGTTGTTCATTTACCACCATTCAGGGTTGGGAATATATGAGGGGAATGTTGTTTATATATTATTTATATTTTATTTACTATGTTTTAATTATTATATAATTATATTATAACACATAAATTTAAACATTCCATCTTTTTCAAATACAATAACATCATTTATGGACGTGTAAACTACCGCATCCTCAAAGCAATGTGATTCATTCAAACTCTACATGGAATATATTAAGGACGGGTTTAGTAAAATTATATTATATACATTATATAATCTTGAAACTATAATAATTATATATATATGTATATATATATATATATTTCATTTACTTTCTTTCATTCAATATGACAATAAAATGAAAACAACATTCATGTGTACATACTGCCTACCGTCTCCAAGAATGGTGTATTCTATTTCATAATAATATATTATATATATTATTTTAATACATATATACTGAATATAAATGATATTTATTTCATGTGTTATAGTATGTAAATTATTATATAAATTTATAAGAAAAAAATATAACAAATTAAGACACA
The DNA here is from genome assembly GCA_963277665.1 of Viscum album. Lineage (NCBI taxonomy): Eukaryota > Viridiplantae > Streptophyta > Magnoliopsida > Santalales > Viscaceae > Viscum > Viscum album. The sequence continues at coordinate 285,480,655 of OY728129.1, forward strand.
TGCTAAGAACAAAGAGGATATTACCCGAAGTGAAACCTTATGATAGAATTATTAAGAAGATGGAAATATAAAGTCATAATGAAACCATATATTGTATTTGATATAATAATATTTTTATTTTATATATTTATAAAAATATTATATTTATTATATAGTAATTTTGTACAACTATGACGAGAGTCAAGACATAAGGTAGGGTAATTTCATCTGACATTTTATTTTTGTTAGATACATCCTTTATTCACCCATCATTAATTGTTTGTGGTGTATATACTTCCCATTAATGTATTATATTCCAATTATACATAAATCTATTGGTATTTCAATATCCATTTTATGGTCTTTCTTTCATGAAGTTTATGTTTCACAAGTTACAAAATTGGTAAAGTAATTTTCTCTCAATTTTCCTTCTTTGAGAAACATGCCATGTTATGCACCCATATTTTTATATGAGGTGTGTATTCTAAATTTAAAATATTATATCATGATCATAATTATTTTAATTTCAATCATCATGTAATTTTATTTTCATATATCGTGAGTGTGGTTCAACATTACCAAGTGGTATGAGTTTATTGAAACAATCTCATCACTTTTCAATATTGTTTATGATTATTCTTCCGTTGTGAAAAATATTATGATCCATATCCCAATAAATCTTAGGAGATATCTTACCCTATATATATTCATGTTTTATCCAAGTAATGGTACCTTTTCTACACTCTTTGGTACTTAATATAATTAAGAAAAATTTTATGAAAATTCATCTTTATTTCCCCATTTAGTCACCAATCTATGTTCTTTCAAGACTTTGATATTGAAAAATATTTTTTAAAATGGTTTACTTTTATCATATTATGTTAAATGAAATTTTTTACCATGTTTTACCTTTTACAAAATGGTTTTAGAAGGAATATTTTTGTCTTTTTATAGTCAATTCACTTTTCTAAACTTGTAAGGTAAAAAGGGAATGTTCATCATGTATGGAAATGACTGCCCTCATGACCGTATTTTCCATGAATATCCCACTATATGTTTACAGGTTTGTTTTTAATGAAATTTTTTTTCTTAATATTCTGGACATTCATTTTTTGAAGGTGGTTTTCAATGAAAAATATATTTATAATTTTTTATGGTTATCAATGCTTTCTTTAAAATATTTCAAATCTGTTTAAAAATAATAATTTTAAAAGGTGTTATGTTTTTTTTTAAAATATTTTTAAAATAATTAAATATTTTTTTATATTTTTTTAAAGTATTTTCAATGAAATGGTTTTAAAAAAAAATTCAGGATCTCTTTATATGTTTTTAAGGAAAAAGGTTTCCAAAATGTTTTCAATATTACCTTAAAATTTTTCATTGTTTTTTCAATGAAATGGTTTTCAAAATGTTTTCAATATTTATTTATAAGTTCTCAATATGTTTTTAAAGGAAGAGGTTTTAAAAAAATCAATGTTTCCTCAATAAATTTTCAATTTTATTTTCTTCAAAATGGTTTTCAAAATTCTATATATTTCAAGAAACATTTTTCAAAGAAGAATGTATATTTTCCTCAATAAATGGGTTTAAAGGATATTTAAAAATTATTTTCTATATAAGATAACATTTGTTGATATTACTCATTCATTTTGGGGAAATGATCTAAATGTTACATTATGATTCTTTCTACGAATATTTTACACATTATAACATGATTCTTATAAAATATGTTCGCATTCATAATTTATGTGTTTATGAAATCTTTTTCTCTTTCAGGGGTTATATTTTTATGAAACCCACTTATTTTAATGGGTTATTATTGATGAAATGATTATGAAACTTGTCTTTTCCCACAAGATAAATTTTTATTACATGTTTAAGACACCAATTTCATTTCATTAGTTATGATATGATTTTATATGATTTTGTGGAACATGTATGTATGATATCATTACGAGATAGTTGGGACCTATATCCCTTCCAATTAATTGGGTAAATATTTTAATCTCATGAGATAGACTAATATGGTTTTGGGAGTGAACCTTGGAAACTAAGATGACCATGGGAGTGAACCAAGACTACCAAGATTGTATGGGGAATAAATGTGTACTATTAATATAGCCTTGTGATTAAACCATGACTACAAAGAAGGTACAGGGAATAAACCTATACTATTAATATTGTCTTCGCATCAATGACTTGACTACTATAGAAATCATTTTTAGGCTTATGTGTCTTCCTGAATTCCATGTATTATAAATATGTTATGCTTTCGTGGCTTATGTTCTTTGTTCCCTTATGATTAATGTCTTATAAACTACCATGATTTATTCCATGATTCATGTTTATGATCTTATGATATGAATGGTATGATATTATAATGTTGTGATCATGTTCTTATACCCCTATGCTCATGTTTATGCATATATATTTTTCTTATTTACTCTTATTGAGCATCTGATATCACCACTTATTATGTTTACTTTCCTAGGTTATGATGATATTAATTAACTATGATGTGTCTAAGAAGGGTGATATTCATTAAGAACCTAGTGGGACATAATATAGCCAACTCATGTACCGGGGTTTAAGTGTCCATGTTTCCAAAGGCACTAAACTAATACAGTCATTGGGAGTCTATTTGTATAATTTTTTAGGTATTCCACTAAGGTGATGTAATGTATATGTGCGTTAATAATGGTTCATTATAAATATGTAATTTAAACTTTCTTGATCGGTATATATATCACACATTTTGCTATATGGATAATTCCACTATGTCACTAATGCCGAAATTACCATAACTAACCTCAAATCATGATTTGGTTTTTTTTCTCATGAACCTTCACTTGTAATGAAGCATACGATATAAAAATTTCATTCTCCATAATAATAAATACTAAAAACTTCTTGGATTCATAACTATATATTATAAACCCTTCTCTTATTTAGGGAAGTGTAAGAACAGGTGCACTGACTAACCTTCTCTTAATATCCTTGAATGTTTCCTCAAAAGCATCTACGTTGAGGAACCTAATTCCCTTCCATGTTTAGAAGGTGAATAGATTAAATATTTATATAAAATTACCTATAAACTATCAATAATATCTATCTAAAAGAATAAAACTATGGATCTCAATCACCATGGCTATTATGGGCTAGTGTTAAATACATTCTATCTCTGATATATCTATCGATATATCCTCTACAGAGAATATCTGACATAAAATTGAAACCTTCTGCAACCAAAATTTACACTTTTTAAATATATCATATAGTTTCTCCATCCTTAGGTTGTTTAGTATATTTCTACATTTATCTTCAATCACTTCCTTTATATTTGAATAGATTACAATATCATCAATAAGGGATACTCGAAACTGATCTTGGTAATATCTAAAGACTAAATTCATTAAATCTATAAAGATATTATGGTAATTAGTAATAAAAAATATCATCACTAAATATTCATAGTGTAAATGACTTGTGTCGAATTATTTCTTGTATATATCCTATTTCTTGACCCTCAATTGACGATATCCATATTGAAGGTAAATATTGGAAAATTATTGATCTTCGTGTAGTTGATAAAACAAGTCATCAATATCGGGAATGGGATATTCTTATTAATTGGGATCTTTTTCATCTTCAAAAAATAAATGTAGATTATCATTAATCCATATTTATTATAAATATAAAAATAGGTCCACCCCAATGTGACACACTTGAATGAATGAATCTATTGTCTAGGTTTTCTAGGAGTTGATTCTTCAATTAATGTAACTAAATCATGGAAATTATATAAGAATTATATAAAATTACTAAGGTATCAGGTATGATTTCTTTTGAGAAATCAATTTCATTTTTATATGTAAGGCTTGATAACTCTTCCAAAAATACATCAACAAATTCCCGTATAATAAAAATATTATTAATGTTTAGTTTTCCCCAACCATATGAGATAACAACCCCTTATGATATGTAATTAATATACATAAAATGGTTATGATCCCCATTAGAATATTCTACTTATCATCACATTGATAGATGATCATAGGATAGTTTTTAATATCAAATGTAAATTCCATTCCTTGAATGTTGATGTGGGATTTATGTATATAAATACAATTAATGCCTAAGCTAACATCAAATTCAACCATGGGATGAATATAAAAAGTTTTAGGAAGTAAATTCCCAAAAAAACCATAGTGGAATCATCTACTGAGATTTTATCATCGTATAATTAATGGTTTCATAACTTATTCAATATCTAATATATTCATTAAAATATTGATGCCCTCATGAAATTCATAAGATATGAAATTGAGGGAAGATACAAAGTAATATAACACATTAACAGTTTTTTGAGTGGATAATAAGTATACCTTTCACCATATGTTTATTGCACCCCTCATCAAAATAGTAATCTCATGGGATTCTTCCTTGTCCCTTAGCTTAAGGGGATAGTGGTTTTGATAACCATAATTAACCATTAGATTTTTGAACATGTTAGAATAATTAAAAAAATCCTTTAATTTGAAACATAAAAGTGTAGATGGTGTATTCTTTGTAGATTTATCATTATCTGTATTGTTATCTAAATTAATCCCATAACTTTAGCATTCAGTCACTTTATGTCCTTCCCTTCCACACTTAAAATATTTAGTTTTCCCCTTAAAACAGGTTCAACCGTGATTCTTCCCACACATTGAGTATAAATGAAATATTATATTTTTATCCTCATCATTCCTATATTTTCTTTTGAATTTCATTTTCCTCTTCTTATCAAAAGCATGAGATTGGTAAATAAATCCAACCATTGTTTCAACCTTGATATTACAATGAACAATATCTTCATATCTACTGAAGTCTCTTCATAACTCCCTTTGGAGACATGGTTTTAATACAATAATGAAACAAAAAACCATAATATTAGGTTAGATTATAATACTTTAATAACACTATAAAAGTATTGTAATATTTTTCCCATAGGAATCAACAGACTCATTTTCCTTTTTCTTTAACTCAAGGAACTCCCTCTCCATCATTATATGAATAATAAGATGAAAATAATTGTTGAAAAGTAATTTCATGAACTCTTCCCAATATATTGATTCAATTTAACCATCTTACCATGTATTATTAATTATATTCCACCATTTATCTACTTCACATCCCAAGAAGTAGATAGACAAGATGGAATTTTCATGTTCTAAATACTGGAGAAGAGAATATATATTTTCAATGGTACTGATCCATCCATAAAAACTAGTCGATCAATGAGTCTACTGAAGCATGGTATACATTTCCTTGTGAATGAATCAATAGAATATTTCTAAACCCTTTTCCTGATTATAAGTTAAGCGTGATTCATGTCATTAGAATTTTGTGTGAGAATAGAAAAGAGACATTTCATTTCATCTTCCATATAGCTTGGTTTCTTAGGAGTACAATAATTTCATTTCTCATCTCACTCCACATTAACATAGTTCCTTTTAGTTATAGTTTTTGACTAAAACCAAAAACCATTGTGTAAGATAAATTAATCATATAGGGGAACCATTTAATCATGAAAAAACACTTATATGATTTATAAATCTTGACACCTTATTTATAATTTATAAAAAACATATGTTTATTCTAAGTCATTCATATTAATCATCTATTAAAATCTTTTATGATGGTTCATAAAGTGTTTGAAAATTTAAAAAACATATCTCCCAGGAGAGTCCAACCAGGTGTGCAATAAGGCATATTATCATTAATTAGGTGATTATTAAGTCCAGATCAATACACCCTTTTGGATTAATTACACCAAGGTACCTCAGTTCCAAAACCACATCCACATATAGTATCCCGAGATGGATTTAATTTAATTGGGATAACTCTATCTATCCTTTACCTAATTTGTAGAAAATTTTTATATACATTTAATCATCCTCAAAATTATCATTAGACATGTCCATATGGATATCACTAAATTTTCCTCATCTCTATTTCTAAAGGATAAGTAAACCTATCCTTTGATACAACCTATAGTTTCCCAAGCTTAACATACATAGATATTACATTAATTTTTATCATCGTTTATTACATTACAAAAACACATGCCTGAGGACTGTAAAGGTATAGTGACTTTCAAAACATGGAATCCAAAATAATTGATCCATATGTAAACTAAATTATCTCCCATAATTTTCTTCATAATTATAACCCTTCTAATAAATATCATATGTAATAAATTTCTTCATAGCCTGAAAAAATGAAACATAGGAAAGGGTGAGCTCAAATGCTCTATAAAGTTAATCAAGGGACAACCCTAAGAATAATGTGAAAAAAAGGGTTTTATAACATGATAATAAAATTTAAAAACCATACCTTGCATACCATATAACATAATATTGAGAAATGGAATAAATATAGCAAGTTGATAAGAAATGAATCATAATATAATAAAATAAAATGATCCATGAGATCATAACATGTGAATAATTCATATATTTATGTCATACAATTAAGCATAGAATATATTATTCCAAGGATACTCAATAATATATTCTTAAAATGTTATGCATGGGATAACCACCCATGTACCTGCTACAAGATTCAAATGAACTCATGTTTACCCATCTTCAGGATTGGGATAACCTCACATGTACCCTTTGAGCTCATATGACATTAATAATTTCCCAATGCATTGGAGGGAGATATTGGTCCCATATAAAACACAATGGAAATCATACATATGTGTACCAAAATATAATAATTCATTTCTAATATCATAACTCGTGAAATGAAATGGGTTTTATAAACATTTCATCATATCATAACCTATGGAAAATAGATTGGTTTCCTGATAATTTCATCATTTATTCATAGAATATCTTGAGTAAATTAAGTGATTTTCATAAGAATTTTATCATTATAAAATCCATTGAATAGAAATAAGTTTCATAAATATACTTTCATCAAGAACAATTAAGATAAAAGATAATAATTGTATCCTTTGTTTGTATCCCTATAAAATAATTTTTTACATAAATATATTTCATGTTACATGGAAAATTATTTATAAATATTAATCAATCAGAGGATTTCTTGAGGAAGATAAATTTTTTGAAGATTATTTTTTAAAACTAAATATTTTTTTGAAATTCAAATTAATTTAAAAAACATATAAAAAATGATTTTAAATTCATTTAAAGCATTTGTTGAAGAAAATATCATTTTGACATTAAAAAAATAAATAATAAATATGAATATAATTTTATGTGAAAATAATATTTCAAAATAATAAATTAATATTCAAATAATATAATGTTTATAACAACAAAAAGTTTTTTTGAGGCCCAACATGTTAAAATATATATTACTTTCACATTTTTGGTAAAATCCAAATAGTAATTGTTTGGAAAATTACATGAGAATTCATTTCAAAGTAAATTTGTAAAAATATAATCATGTGTAAAATTTATTTAAAGATAATATTATAATATTACAAAAAAAAGAAAACATTTTTGAAAAAAAAAATTCGAAAAAATGGTTTTGGAAGAAAACAGATTTCCACTCGAAGATAGTAATGATGTCTGATTTTATTAAAAACATTCAATTGAACTATTGAGTAAATATGAGGAGGAAAATGAATTGAAAACATATATTATCTTGAAATAACTAAAATATTAGGAAATAAATTAGTTTATGAAGATATATATTATATGGTTTAATCATTGGCAGTATAATCATGAACTATCCTGATAAATGATTAGATTGCAACATAAAATCATTACCACTTTGGTAACCTTGAATCATGAGATGCATGAAATAATAACATAAAATAGATCATAAAATATCATGAAGATAAATAAATTCATGATATTACATTTCAAATAAGAATTATATACACATCGTGAATGAATATAGCTGCATACCAAAACATATGTATCAGAAAAAGAAAAATTGTGAAACAAATATCTTACATCTTTGGTATACTTTGAATAATAAAACTCATGAAAGAGATAACATAAAGTGGATATATAAATCTGCATAATTTTAAGTATAATAATCATAAAATTCATTCATGTACAATATATACACCACCCAAATAAACATGTGGTGAATATGGTTTTTGTCTCATAGAAAATAAAAGTGAGATGAAAATCCCTTACAGCTTTAGTAATATTTTGTATCATAAGCCCGAATAAGTTATAACATATAATAGAAAATTATTTATCATTAAAATAAAATTACTAATGATATTACATGTCATTTTTTTAGTATATATACCACATAAAATGAAATCATGGTGAATTTTCATATGTCTCCCATAGATAAAAGGGAAACTTAAAATCCCTTACCTTAAGTCCTGAATTCCATAGTAAACATTATAAATTTTTTAATAATAAATATAAGTTTATTATTAATCAATTACATAACCATAATAATATATAATACTGAATATTACTTTATTAGTACATTATATTACTCGTTTATTAACAATTCCATGGTAAGGTTACATTTTGAACAATAACTAATTTGTTTATCATGTATGTTTTGATTTTTTAATTTTTTCCTCCAACATTTATAATTTTTCCATACTATAAACAATTATATAAATTATATAAATATAATATATATTCATTATATGTGTATTTATATTAATCTATAAAATATAGAAATAGAAAATGAAATTTACCATTTATGGATATGGTATGTTATATGTACGCATGACTGTTGTTAATATTTTATAGATGTATTGAAATAAATAAAGGAAAATATATATTAACATTGAAGAATAATTTTTATAACATATTTATCACACATTTTTATTAAACCCATCCTTAATACCGTTCATTTAAAAAGTGAATGAAACAAATTGCTTCGTGAGGCAGTAGTCCACCATACACACAAGGAATGTTATTATCATCCCATGAAATAGAAAGTAAAAAATGTATATATAATAAAATGAATCCATAGTAAAAAAAAATGTTATAAATATCATCAATATACTTTATATTAATCACCATACCCTCTCTTGATAAGTGGTAATGGAAAATCAAATGACATCTATTCGTGAGGCGGTAGATTATCATACCCATGAATAATGATTAAATAACCCATTTGATGGAAGAGGAGAAGGTTGAAGAATATTACATTATCATAACTACATATATTTATATTTAATTTAATAAGGTTATTATATCATAAAGTAAATTCGAATATATCACCATGGAATTTTTCATCAGGCTCACAAGAATATCTAAAGAAAATATTTCTATACGGTTGTAGTTGCCCATCTTATAAAGTAAGAGCACTTAATTTCTATAAGAGAAGATTATCTAGAGATCATATTTATGAAATTTATATTAATAAAGTGTTAAGGTTTCATGGAGCACCAAATTATGTGATATCTGATTGGGATCTAAGTTTTTCCTCAACATTTTGGTGAATTCTTTAATAAGAACTAGATATAGATTTGAGTTTTAATAATTTTTATCAACCTAAGATAGATGGTCAATCTGAGAGAACAATTATAACCTTATTAGATAAACTAAGATATTTTTTAGGCATTTTAATGGTGGTTGGGATCAACACCTTCCTCTAGTTGATTTTTCTGACCATAATAATTTTCACTCAAACATTTAGATGACTTTTTCTTAATCCCTATATGGAATGAATTGTAGAACTACTACATAATGAGATTAAGTTGGAGAAATAATGTTATTGGAACCTGATATAACTATAAAAATGGTAGATAAATTTATAGGCATTTATCATAACATCATGTAATCTTAGAGTTGATAGAAAAGTGATATTGACAATCATCATCATGACCTAGAATTTGAATTTAGTGAGAAGGGTTTTCTGTGAATTTAAAAATGGAGTAAGTTAATGATATTTTGAAAGAAGGGAATGTCTATCACTAGTAATATTGGCCCTTTTTCAATTCTTATTCGATTAGGGACTATATATTATCGCTAGTTTCTTTCACTGTACCCCTCTAAAGTTTGTGATGTGTTCCATATACCTCTCATAAAGATACCTGATCTATCACATGTACTAAATATAGTATTCAAAACACTGGATTGTGATATTAATTTTCAATAATATCCATTAAAGATCTTGGACCATATGCATAAAGTTATATGGAATGATACTAATCACCAGGTGACTATTCTCTGGATGAATCAGAAATTTAAAGACGTTACTTGGGAATCCAAGATTGTAATGAAACAGAGATATCATCATTTGTTTGTATCAGAGTGTTCAATTTTGATGGATAAATTCATTTTCAGTGGGCTAGAATATAAAACCATGATATTCTATGAAATGTTTCTCAAATAAATTAAATTTCTTTGATATCTTGCATTAAACACAACATCGAGTTTAAATAAACTCGGATGTTTTATTAAAATATTTTTATATAATATGATAGTTGTAGTCTAGAAATTGGATTTGAATATATGAATAGGACTAACTAAATTATTAACAGACTTATGTATAAATAAATATATATATATATAAATATAATTCATTAATTCATTGGTTATTAATTAATTATAAGAAAAAAAAATTATTTCAAAATATAAAAATAATTTTTTTGAAAAATTGTTTTTATGTGAACAATGTAATTTTAATTTAATAAATTAATTTATTCACTACTGTTGAATTATTTTTATTAAATATATATATATATATATTATATGTAGTAAATAAATTTTTTTAACATTCATTTAATATTTTTCTAGGCATGGGACAATAAAAAACTAAATTTTTGGAAAAAAAATGTATAGTTCTAAAAAGCGGGCTCCTTCACATGTTATACACATATTTAAAATTTATTTTCTTAAAATTATATGAATTTAATTTGATAAAATTGATTCCATATATGTAATAATTAGTTTTAAAATTTTAAAATATTTCTTAATTGTTATTTGTTCAGAATGAATAGTAACGGTGAGAAAACTTATCATCTCGATAGAGGGTAAATCGGGTTACTCAAGTTTAAAAATAAGTGATATAGACAAAGTGATTCATCCTAGTTATTATTTGATGAATTAAATTGGAACCTTGTCACCTTAATATAAAAATTTATTAGTTTAATGGATAGTTTTCCATGAAAATTACCTATACAATATTTAATGTAACAAAAAATACAAAATGACATTCTCTTATTTATAAATATATATTTTGTGTCCACATAGGGAACAAAGTAAGTTATGAATAAATAAAAATTTCTATTATTAGAATAGTAAAATTATTTTCAATATTTTAATTTATTTATAATTTTACTATATTAAATAATTACCTTTAATTTTAACTCAACACCGAAACTATATTTATTCAATTAATGGAAAAATATAATAAATGGTATAAAAAATATTAGAAGTGATTTAAATTGACTAATTTTATGGGTACCTTGAATTTTATAGATTAATATGAAAAATTATTTTTGTTTTACTTTATTATATTCTAATTCCAGTTTATTATTTATTTCATCCAAGTCAAATTAAATGAATAGTTTCAAAATTGATATTAATAATATTTTAACAAAATAATATTTAATTAAATTATTTAAAAATAAAAAAATATATTAATAGGAAAATAATGATAATATATGGTATAAAATTTCATCCCTTGACTATTTATGAGCCTACTGTCACCTTATATGTACAATTATAACCTTTTAAGAGTGAAAAGGTTATTAATGCAATTAATGTTAAAATGGTTTAATTAAGGGGTTTAACCAAAAGGTAAGGTTTAAAACACCACCAAAACATGTAAAAAAATTTATTGGTTGATGTTATTTCAAACCCTTAATCTATTATTTTGAATATGTGGAATTTTATAAGAATTTTTCCTAGATAATAACTTTATTTAATTTTAATCATTTATGAAATTCCAAGAGTGCTCCTCCCCTCAGTTACAAAAGGAAACCTCTCCTTTCCATTATTTACATTAAATTAAGCCTTATACCTCAATAAAAACCTACAAAATTCTATTTAAAAATAAATTAGAAACATTGTGATGGTTTTTTACTTCCAAAAACACCAAATCTAGGTCCCTTAATAGAATATCTAAAGGAGTTGTTTCAAAGAAGGGGTAATCACCTTAACTAATCACTTTCATTTTAATACATATTTTACCTATTATAAATAAAATATGTTATTCATAAAATAATAATATAAATATCTTAAATATACTCAAATTTTATTATGATTATTAATAAAACTTTATTAACCCTATTTCCACCAAAAGTTATGGGAATGTTTCGCTAGTACGTACTTACAATATACCGTCTCCACATAGAGAAACAATTCATTTTTCATCACTCTATATCTTGTGTAGTTATTATGATGGGTTTAATGATTATATATGATTCTTAGTAAATAATTTTAATTCTATAATGATAATATAATATCTACCTTCTTACCTTACAATTCATTGTAAAATGATAATGTCGCACATGCATACGTGTGGATTACCACATCCACGATGCGATGTGATTCGTTTTTCATTTTTTTAATTTCATGGTAATAAGGAAGGATTTTATGTATATATATATATATTATATGATATAATAATAAATCATAAAGGGTTATTTTTTATTTAAATTTATTTTTTTCCACCTAGTAGAAAGTGAAAATAGTATTCATTCATACGTACAACCAGCTGTTACCATGAATGATGTAATACATTTTTTCTATTTTTACCTTTTAACAATGAATATAAATATATATATATATATATATACCCTTATTACCATTCTTAATATTATTTAACAATGATCAATGTACAAAGAGTCGAACTAATGGACCAAAATTCTTATAAAATAATAAAATAGTTAACACCCAAAAACGATGATTTTAATACAACATTATTAATAAAATAGTTTTAAAATATTATAATTTGATAATATATGATATTATCATTATTTAAAATACTCTTATAAATAATTATAAAAAAAATATAGTTAATTATACATGATACCAGTTTACTTTTTATAAAAATCAAATTTGAGGAAATTGATTTTCCTCTCACTTTTATTTTCATGGGACACATTCCATATTCAAAACATATATTTTTTGTGGTGTATATACTACCCATGAATATATTTTATTATTACTATCCTGAAAATCATGTGATATACATATCCATATATGGTTCTTTATTTCATGTGGATTATGATTCAAATATTACCAATGCAGTAAGGGCTTTGTGTTACAATCTCATTATTTATCCTGACTGCATAAGATTACATTATTATGAAAAAATATTATGATATGAATCTCAAAAAACACTTGAATTTTATTATGTGATAGTTATCTCTTTAGAATACATGTATTCCTTTCATTTTAAATACCTTAAGTACTCAACAGATTGAAAACATGTTTTTAATGAAAATCAACTTTATTTTTCTCTACACTTGAAAACCCATTTTATTACTTATCAATGTTTTAATAAAATGTTTTAAATAATGTTTTTACTATTATACTATAAATTTTTAAATTAATTCTTACCCTTGTTATAATTTTCATAAAATAGTTTAAATGGAATCTTCTTTCCATTTTCTAAACGAGTTACTTTTTTACATTTCATAAAAATGTTAAAGAAATATTTTTTAAAAAATTATATAGTATTAATAAAGTTTTCCATTATCATGACCACTTATTATTGTAAATATTGATTTATAAATTTCAATGGATACTTTCAATGAAAAATAATTTCACATTTTTTTTTTGAATTTTTTGTTTTTTGAAATTTTATTTTCAAATCGGAAAGGGTATATTCCTCAATAATGTTATAATGGCCTTGTAGTGGTGTTTCTATTCATCAAAGACAACAACATTTTATTTCACGTATACTTTATTGAGGATGTAATCCAAGGGTAGAATCAACATTCATTATATGGATGGTTTATGTTTATTATTACAATATTATTATGAAATTGGTTTGTTTTTTATGGGTTATTGTATAATGAAATGATGAAATGTTTATGAAATAGTTCCTTTTTCCAAAAGTTATAATATGATGAAATATTTAGGAAACCAATTTCTTTTCAAGGGTTTTCTATGATGAATATTTTACAATATAATTTCACTCATATATATGATTTTAATTATATTATTTGTGGAACCAAGATTATATATCCCTCTAATGTATTGGGTAAATAATTATATATCATGATTTAAAAAGGACTAGTTTGGGGAGTGAACATATTTAGTAAAGGAAAATATACACTATGATAGTATTAGGAATGAACCATGAATACTAAGATAGTTTGGGGGTGAAACTAATCCATTATGACAATCTTTTCAATGTTCCTCAACTACTTAGGAAATTATTTTCTTTTTTATGTGTATGCCAAAAATATAAGCCTTATGAAAATGTTATTCTCTCAAGGATCATGTTCATAAATTAGTTTCGGATTACTGTCTTAAGAACTATCATGATTTATGTTATGACTCAATATTATGATCTATTATATATAGTTTATGGTTTACAAATCTTAATCTCATATTATCATATCCTTATGCTCATACTGTGCATATGTTATCATGGATGTCTCTCTTTTTAGCCTTACAGAGCATCCAATTTCATCCATTCTTATGACTCCTTTCCCCAAGTTTTGAAGAAATATTTTATGTATGATATATCTTAGAACGGTGATAGTTATAATGAAATAAGTGGGATAAGATGTAGTTCATTTATGAACCAATTATTTATGTGTCTAAGTTTCTAATGATATTTGACCTATACGATTCTGGCATGGATCATTGTGTTATGTAATGAATATTCATCTTATAATATTTAATATATATTTATGAAATATTTAGGTTGTTATATCCATGAACACAAGTTATGTATAAACAAGGACTAGAAATAAATCCTTAACAAAAACAATTGAAATCCCAATAATCAAATATAATTTAATGTAATCGTTTATAAAAAGGTTTAAATATTTTCAATTTTTTAAAAAAAAATTAGTAATAAATTAGGGTATCGGTTGTTAAATAATTAACCAAGATAGTATCATATTTTCTTTGACCAAAAAAGTAAAATATATGATATTAATCTTAGAAAATACAAATTTCTCATATACCAATTATTCCAAACATGTGACATATCATATATTCTCAGTCCTAACACAAGGATTAGCCAAACTCATGTCTCACATATCAATATATCATGTTACAACTTTAACTGAGGATCCCTCTAATTATCTAACTCTATAACACTATTAATAATAAAAGAGTTAGTGTTAAAAATCCCAGATAAATGTTTATTTTAATCACAAAAACCTATAAATCATTCCTATGTTTCTCTACATGAATAACACAGGAAAAAAATATTAATTCCAAACAAAATTTTATATTTTATAACTTAATTTTAGTCACATGTTTATAATATAAAAATTATAATTTCAATCCATTTAAACCCACATAGTTATCCAATCATTTTTAGGAAATAATTTTCTATTCAATAAAAATCATAAATTATTATAAAATGAAATTTAAATCATGCTTGTGTAACATTATATTATAAGATTCTCATCATAAAAATCATAAACACACATAACTAGATAATCTAGTTATTTAGATATGTTACCCCATTTATATATGTATTTAATTCATAAAATAAATTTATTAAAACCAATCTAAAAAATTCATAGAATCAAATTTTTATTTCCTACTAATTTACTAAAATTCATAAATTCAAAAAAATAATGTGTATGAATTGATAAACACATTATTAAATTAAATAAATGTTAAAACTTCACTCCAATACCTCTAATTTCATTTTAAATTTCACCAGTAATGATATCATTAATATCAAATATATATATATTATCATATCCTTTATTAATTCACCATTTATCATATTAAATTCATTATTTCTTATATTAAAATATATTTATAAAATATGTACAACACTTAACAATTCATGAAAAAATATTATACATCTTTTGAGTTAATTTATCATGACAATTAACTCACAAAAATTATATAATCATAAAATAACTTCAAATTTCACATAAAATCACGCAATTAAATTTTAAATTGTGAAAGGGGTCATATAAATCACTCTATATGAACAATTTGTGCTAATAGAGATAGCCCTCCTAAAACAAAAATAATCTAAAACATTAGAAAAAATAGAAGCTTTGAAAGTGGATTTAAACATTGAAATGAAAGAGAAATCCTCACTTGAAGGTAAGGTGTTAAATATAGATTTTAAGAAGAGTGATTCCCACAAAAATAACCCCTTGTAAAATGAATAACATGAATTAACCCAAATTATCTAGATAGAAAAATGATTAAGATTCACATTTTAAGAAAATATCCTTGGGACACAATAGGTACCTGGTGACTAGTCACCAACTACTTTATTTTTTGGTATAAATACATTAAGAAATAATTTTTGATAATTTAGGTTATGTTTATTGATGAATCCTATTGATAAAGGTCTTGAGTGGATAATACCATAGGTAATTCATGAAGTTAAGGATCTAGAGAATTGTTTAGTCTATTTTTAGAGATTATTCATTATTTCAAATCAAATGACAGATTCATGTATCAGTTAGGATGAATCGCAAGGAAGTGGGGTTGTGTGAACACATAGACAAGTATTAGGAAGAAAAAAAAGATAATCAAAAAAATTATATTAGGAATATGTTGATACAAAAATATTCTTAAAATTATCATTAATTTGGATGCTCAAAAAACACCATCATATGTTATAATAATGAGGTTACTTTTAGTGAATTGTAGGATTATATTTACTATACCATTAATTTATCTAGAATTCTAGAATATCTTTGGCTACATTTTGGTTTTATTTTTTTCTTAATTATTTTTTTTTTGTTTCAATGAATTCTAGAATAATTGATCTGTACCCTAAATTTTAAGATGAACAATAGGTTTTGAAACCTAAATTTTGGTAATAATCACTACTTTTTAACCCTACTTCTAAAGTTAAAGTAAGAATAAGGAACAATACTATTGTGAAGAACCCCACGTTTATGTAATTAATATATGGTTCATCAGCCTAAAATTTGAAATAAATTGTATATTTTCAGCCATGATTTTGAAGACTATTCATATACAGTAAAACCCTATGTTTAACTCTTTCATCTTTAATATTTGAATTATGGACTATTTTATACGAATTATGAAACATTTTCATCTGATAAAATATCTTTTTAAAATTTTTAATAACCAATTAAAAGACAATTATCCTACCGATTAAATCGTTATTATTTAAAAAATGATCTTAAAATTTACCATTGATGTTTAAATTAAAATTTTAAACATGATATGTCTTAAATGATCATATTTTATGAAGTGATATTTCAAGATATGTTTAACATAAAGTAAACCAATTTTCATATAAAATTTCTAGATTTACTACTTCTATAAACATGATGAAATCTCTAGTTCTCTAAATAGATAAACTGTTAATACATATATTTTTTGATCATATGGTGTTTGATCATTATGCAACTACTATTGTATCCATTGATAATATTTTATTGTGATTCATCAACATAATTATTAGTGCTACACTTTAGAGACATTCATTTTTATCATCTACTTAGTGTTATCTCTAGTGCTATTTAAAAAAGAAGAAATCACATGTTAAATTAAAGATTATTTTTTTGTTGTTGTTATTTATTGAAGATTATCTACATATATCAGTTTCTACTAAAATTTTGAATTGAACTAGTATTCTATTTCTATATCTCATAAATTTTAATTGAAGTGTCGAATACTTCTAATTAGTCACTGTGGAGTGTTATCTTCTCATAACTAGCTATAGTTTTCTCAGTTCCCTATAAAAGAACCAAAATGAACTATATAATCCTTGTTGTAAGGTGTCTACTTACTATAGTTAGTTATAGAGGTCCCCACGAAAAGCACTTGCATAGTTAAAAGCATCAATCTTGCTAAGAGAGTATTACTGAAAAGGATGTGGGGATATTTTTACCACAAACCAAAATAAAAAATGTTGATTTATAATAATTTTCTTTATTATAAATAAATTCTTCAAGGAAAATAATGATGCACATAATTAAAAATCACAATGAGGGACTAAGTTTTATTTTTTTAATATTTTTAGAATGAAAAAATTCATCCCCCTCCTCATTTTCCTTTTTCAACACCATTTCTCTATAACAATTTGTATCCATGGTTGGGATTTAGTGAATATATTTATTTTGGTGCTAATAATACTAAGTAAAATATCTACAAGGAGATTAATTTAAATGGATGGTCTTATGGAAGATATATCAATGATGTATGGTCCTAATTTTAATGGTAAAAATTAGGGTTTCTAGAAAGAATACATGATTATTTATTTGAAAAATATTACGATATGGGTTAATTTGATAGTTATCAAGCCTTATGAAATTACTAATGAAGAACCATATAATTGGGGTTCTTCCCAAGATATTTATTGTGATCTTAATTCAAGATTTATGAATATTTTTGTTTGTTGATTTGGAATTGATGAATTCAATCAAGTTTCTCAGTGTTCTACCGCATATGAGATGTGGCAAAAACACTATGGTTCCTATGAAGGAACCAATAATATTATATAGTTAATGTATAATAGTTAAAAATTAATATTTTAATCTTTTCATATGTAGGAAGGTGAAAGAACCACTCTGTTGAATAGAAGGTTGAATGAAATAGTCGATGGTGTTTTTACCTTTTTATATCCAATTATAGAGATAAATAAAGATTTAAAAGTTATAATATTTTTCACTCAAAATGAAATTTAATATATAATACAATCATACAATCTAATCTTGAAAAAAAAACTATTCCAATAAAGTTATTGATTATAACTTTAGTGATGTATGATGTTGAGATTCAAGCAGAAGCTGAAAATTATAATTATATAAAAAAGAAAATTTCTACACTCAAATTTCGATGGATGAGTTTTCAAATTCTAGTCATTTGGATTCAAGTGATGAGCTATCAGATCCTTATAATAAATTTATCAAGTTGTTCAAAAATTTAAAGGAAAGAATTTAAGAAGAATAAATACAAATAATTCAAATGCTATGAATATAAGAAGAAAGGTCATATGATACCTAACTCTCTTATTATTAATGTTAAAAATAATAATAGTTATAAAATAAAATAGAATAAAGTATTTAAGGAAACCTATATTTCTTCTAAATATTCTAGTGATGAATCTAATATAAACCTTAAATATGATCATAAAAAATCAAAAGGTAAATATATGTCTTACAGATCATACCGATCCAGTATAATCATCTTGTTCAAAAAGTTATAATAAAGAAATTATTTCCTATAGTGAAATTTATAAATAATATTTTATACATCAAGATAAATTTATATCCTTAAATAAATATAATATAAAAATTAGAAAATATTATGATCTATTTTGATTGATAATGAATACATGGATAACTTTATTTTATATTTAAGATTTAATCCCCCCAAAAATTATTTTATTTTTCTTGAAAATAAAATTAAGGAACTACCGGATGAAGATGATTCTTTTAAACAATCTTTTACTATGTGTATCACACTACTGAGAAGTGGTTTATTTGAAATGGTCATTTTTTTATGGTACTCCATTACAAATAGATATTTGGGATGGGGACCCATTAAAAATTCTATGTCACCAAAAACAATGTTGTAAAAGATAGTTTTTGTGATAACCCATCACAAATAGTTTCTTACAAGATTATTTTCTCGAGTATTTGTGATGGGATAAGTGACCTATTGTAAAAATTATATTTAATTCATTTTGGTCCCATATCAAATAAGATTGATAAGAAAGAAAAAATTAAAAAAACATATTAATAAATTGAAGATTTTCAATATAATTTAAAAAAGTAATAAATAAAAAAAATACATAAATTAAATAATAAAAATATTATACAAAATATTTTCATTAAATTTTAAGATAATAAATGTCTAAATTATATATCAATCACTACGGAGGGTGAGGGGAGGGGGAGGGTCATCTGGAAGAGGATGGAAATGTAACTCCATTCCTACACCGTGATCTAATCATCACACGTACTCCATAATCTGATCGCGTTTCCTTAACTTCCATCATCGCATCTCCTCCTACTATTGTTGGTGCTTTCGACTGAGCTCTTCCTTCTCTCTATGCATGGCCTCTATACCCTCACTCTGAGCTTGAAACTTCTCCTCATACTATGTAGTAGATGATGAAGACTCTTCATGAGCTCCCCTAAAGATGGATGTCGACCATACAACAGTACCAGAAAAACATCCAAGCATCAATCGAGAACTAATAGCAACCACTTTAACCTTCTTGAAAACATACAGAGTCACCTGTATCTATGGCACATCATCAAAAACTACTATACTGGTGACTTGACTCTTAGTCTTATCTGGCCTCTTATCCTATGTTTGAGAAATTGCAGCCTCATATGACTCCTTGAATTAAAATTTCATATAAAAATAGTTTAAATATTCTTTTTAGTTACTTTTAAAACTCAAAGAAATATAATAACCACACTTTGATGATAGCGACCACCTGCAATCTTTCCAGTGACATGATTAATTTACATCTTCTTATAAACATCTAACTCTGTAATATCGTGATGTTTAACTACCTATATGAGTATAAAATAAATGTTTTAAATATAATGCTATATAAATTTTAAAAACATATGTAATATATGTCTTCGATGAGTACTGAATGTACAACTACCATCTTGATGTGTCACCTCCTTCCTCTGGTTTTTTCGACCTAATGATTTTATCCTTTGAAAACTATGTCTCATCTTGTATGAACATAATGCTTCCAAAACCATAGATGAGATGTAATATGGTCGGTGGGCATATCATGACTGATCAAAATATATGACTCTCACTTTATTCATAACTTTCCTCCCAAGATTTTATAAAACATGATGACAGCACTCATGCATACAGATCACTCGGGCCTCACAAATAGAAGTCTTCATTATATCATCAATGAGATACCATAAACCTTATAATTAATTAATAATAATAATTTAACAATTAAATAAATTTCAAAATAACTATTATTTATTTACAAATCATTCAGTGATCAAACATGTGGTCCCAAATATCAATGTTAATCTGATCCCACATCACCCATGCTATAGAAAATAGTTGTGCCAAATAACACTCCCCTATCAAACAACTATATATGAAAATATTTTAAAAAAACAAAACAAATAATCAAATAATTACTATATAAATAAATAATTAAAAGTGATTAAAATTGAATAAAATAAAGAACTTAATATACCTCTGTATGCATCGAACAAACTCAAGACATGGTTGTTGCTCAGGAATATGGTCAAGAATTATAAATCTTGTAAGACCCTGACCCCTCTGAGTCAGTGATAAATGACTATCCACCTGAGGGTCAGATGATAAAGCATCAAGATCATAACCATGTAGTACAACCTCCTTGAGGATATAGAATATATCATTATAAGTCTCATAAACAATCTAAAATATTAAAATAATTTTTTCCGCAAATAACTAAATAAAATTATATTATTTATATATGATTATTTTGAATATAATTAACAAGTATTTTTTTCATTCTTAATCATTATCCTCATATATGTATATTATGGTTTCAATATCATTATCTTCCTCCTCAGCATCATCAATTCCCATTGGAGTTTTAGCTTCATGATCGCTTTTTAATTAAAATTCATTTATTACATCATTATCATAGTTAAACCATTAATTTAGGGTTTCCTCATCGATATTCATTTATATTCATTGAAATGATGTATTTGGAGATGTATTTTAAAATTTTCAATTCATTTCACTTCAATATAACCAAATTCACTTTGCATAAACTAATTTTCATGGGATTTTATTTTTATATTTATCTACTAATCAATTAACACTCTTGAAGTAGCATAATAAATGGTATAATATATTAAGTTTTCTTGATGAGCTAACAAAATATTTTCACTTTATTCAATAATGATTTTATATTTATTAACAATGATTCAACTGTATGGATGAACATACAAGCCTCTATTTGTATTAAACCTGTGACATTTAAAAATCATTACATAATTATGTCCCATATAACATTGGTCAATTATTTCCTCCAGCATTCCATTAAATTCAACTTCACTTTCTCTATAATGATATCCTCTCAAGCAAACAATATTATTCACTATTTTTTCACCCTATGTACGTGTATGAAATATAAACCCATTGACCACATATAAATTATAAGATTTAATAATTTTTTATCATGGGTTACTCAAAACAAAAAATTGATTATCAATTTAATCGACCTATTTTGATACATGAAATATTGAAAAAAATAACAATATAAAAAATAATTAATTGATTTCATATGTTAAACAACAAACAATTTACTTTACTAGTCATTGAAACCAGTATGAAAATTTATGTTGCTGGTGTTTTTCAATAGAATATATTGTAATTTTTGGAATAAATTTATTGATATGATCATCATATCATCTAAAAATAAAATAATACAAATTTATTTGGTGAAAAAATTAAATAATATGAGGTAGTAGAACTCACTATATAAAGAGTTTCATTTTTTCATATTTGAGAAAAACATTTTTATGAGCTTAGTGATGTTCATAATCTGAAATTCATCATTCATGAACCTTACCAAAGTCGTGTTCATGCTGATTATAAATTAATAATTTAAGGTTCAGTTCATCATCAACTTTTTCCCCATTACGACCCATAAGGTTATGTTTTGAAGAATATTCAGGTTGGAATTAATGGGGGCATAAAAAAATAAATTACCTCCAATAAATAATCTTCTGCAATTTAACATTCAACTGATTCTTTGTTATATACCTTTTTCAGTTTTTGCATACATATTTGATATAGATATATCAATTTTATCTATATTGTCCCTCCAAATTTTAATTCTTACAGAAAATGTAATATAAAATATTTCATTGAATCAAAGAAATTCGGAGGGAAAAAACCAAGTTTAAATAAAATTAAAACGGTAAATTATTTAGTCTACTAAGTGCACCATATATTGTTTTCACTACACATATATCATGAAAAAATATGATATTTCTATTAGCACATCCCAAATTCAATAATTCAACAATCCTATAAATCTAATAAGTTTAATTGTTTCCAATACAACATGAGAATCATGACTTTTTAATTAGTGATATGGTTTTTTCTAACACATATATCCAAATTGGAAAAATTACCATCTATTAGTCTCAAATCAACAATCCTATAATAGTATAATTAACGGTTTTATTTGGAATGTTTCTAAGACACTTTTTGGCATCATCAGATTTTATGATCTATCATTTTAAAAGAACTCAAGTTCTGATCACCTGAAAATTTGGTTAAGATATAATTATGCCTATAAATTATGCTTGGTCTTATTATGTGTCTCAAAAACTGTAAAAATATATTTTCAACACAATTGTTCTCAATACGCATGATATCTAAAATTTTACATAACAAAAAACTAAACCGCTATAGAATATACTAAAAAATACTTTATTTAATACAACTATGATCTTTACCAAATCAATATATTTTTTATTGGTTTATAGTTGATCCAAAGGTAATGGTAGGTAATTAAGAAACAATATATTTTAAATCAATACCTGATATCATTTTTGTAGGTCCATCACTTTCAATTATACCTTTACTAAAATGATTTATGTTGCTTCATAATGTATGATCAATATAAATAAATCTATTATGATAGTCAAAAAAGAAGGTGTTTGACTATTAATGAGAATAAATTATTTATTATCACTCATATAGTATGGACATTATTTTGGACCATGTGTACTCCATTCATATAACATGTCATTTTTTGGAAAGTAATTAATTGTTATGTTAATGCAGGCTTCATTAAGAAATTCAGTTTCACAACAAAATAATATATATTGATGCCATTACTCCATAAAAAATAATACACATCAATCATTGGTGTAAAATAAACATTTCTAATGTCTTATAGAAGTATTTGATTTAATTTTGTTAAAAATATATGGTGTTCATTCATCACCATCCATAGAGCTAAGTTATATGGAGTTATAAAGGCGGTCCAACAAGAATATTGACAACTACACATAATAAATGGATAGAAACCATCATTAGATATACCCAAACACTTGATTCAAGATTCTAAAGAAGGATAAGGATATACATGGTAAAAATGATTCCATGAATCACCATCACAAAGATGATTTATTCTTTTATGGGATGAAATATTTTATTTGTGCCATGTCATCAATGAATATGTGTTCTGATAAATAAATAAATGATGCAATTTTTGTGTGTGTGGAAAATACATAAAATTTTTATTAATAACCAATCCATAATTACCTTTTTGAGACTTCTTGTACCTTGATTATCCACATGTAGTATCACTCAAAATGACTCATTTTCACTATAAAATAATATTAAATCATTTGAACATTCATGAATCTTCTAGTAACCAAGGGCCAAAATAAGATCAAGCCTCATGTTTGTATATAAATTAGTATACAACACATTTCCTTAGGTAACTGTGATTTAATAAAAGAGAATATCTAATCAAAATAGCTCGTTGAAATTCCATTATCTGATTTTATAGCCATAAATTTTTTCACCACTTCAAATTTTCTAATATTAACCAAGATATAATAAATCATTAACATATTTTATCATCTCAAAAAATAATGTATTTTATAACTAGGGAGTTAAATAAATATCATTATGGGTTTCTATTTGTGGAAAATATGGACCAGAATCATCATATACTAATGTTTTAAACTAAGATGGATCTAGATCCAAAATTATTATTATCACGTCTAGAACTACATTCACCATGTTAATTCTGAAAAACATAATCTTTATGACAAAAAAATGAAATAGATGACACCCATATTGTCAAATCTTTAAAATATCCCCAGATCAAATTTCTTACATGGAAAATTAATTGACCCTTTTGAAAACAATTCTGGTTTAGATGATAAAAATGGTAAAGAAACTTCAACCCCATCAATATATACAAGATCTATAATGATTTATATAATCATGAACTTGTAATAAATACTTGTGTCTACTTCCTTGTTCTATATTTTTATAAAAAAAATAAAAAATAAAAATATTTATTATAATTAATATAATATAAATAATAGATTATATAAAAAATAAAAAATAAATTACTTGTAAATATTCTCAATTCTGTCTAATTACCTCTAAATTTCCCAAATTTTGAAAATGACCACTACTTTTTTCTTATTACCACTAATTTTTTCTAATTATCATTAATTACCATTAAGGGAAATATAATGTTGACTAAGGGTCCTAAGGGAATCATGGTGTGGCGGGGTAAAAGGTGACGATGGAGTGGAAGAATTTTAGTGTCCCTATGTTATGACCATTTAGAGGAGAGATAGTCATGGGTAAACCTATGAGTTTGTACATGATTGACTCTCCTTCAAGCCATCAAACCATAGGGGTACTAATATTCTTCCAATATGTCTTCACCTCCCCCCCCCCCCCCCCCTACTACATTCTTCGATCACACCCCTTAGTCAATCTATTATTACTAATTGTGGTTAGTTGTAGTTAATTATAGTTAATTATGGTTAGTTGTGATATTTTATTCTAATTGTCACTCATTTCCAGTATTTTTTACAAAATACCACTCATTCCCTATATTGTTTCCTAAATAAAACTCATTGATAGTATTTGTTTCTAAATTACACTCATTGACTGTATTTTTTACAAAATAACAATCATTATCGGTATTTTTATTGATAAATTCTCATTTCTGGTATTTATTACTAATTAACACTCAATTACTATATTTTTTATTAATTAACACTGATTATAGGTATTTATTACTGATTAATACTCATTGTTAGTTGTATTTTAAGAATAATGCTCATTAACAGTAATTTTTACTAAATATCACCCATTTTCAGTATTGTTTACTAAATACCATACATTTCCTATATTGTTTACTAAAAATATATCATTAGATGTTTTTACTAAAATGGATCATTGCCTTTATTATTTACAAATTACGGTACTTTTCTTCATTTTTTAATAATTTCTCCTCATTATCCCTAATTTTTACTAATTAATGTTCATTTCCAAAAAAAATTAATAATTCTCATTTATTGCCCTTAATTTTTAATAATTATTACTCAATACTAATAATTTTTAATAATTATTACTTATTACCTTTAATTTTGAATAATTACTACTAATTACCAATAATGTTTAATAATTATCACTCATTACTAATAATTTTTAATAATTACTGCTCATTTCCACTAAATTTTACTAATTACAGCTCATTTACTCTATATTTTACTAATTACTGCTCATTTTTGATAATTTTCTCTAATTGCCGCTCATTTATGCTAATTTTAACTAATTTATGCTAATTTTTCTAATTTTAACTAATTACTGCTCATTGTCATTGATTTTAGCTAATTATCACTCATTTTCTCAATGTTTTGTTTAATACCTCCCATTGATAATATTTTTTACTAAAAACTTATCATTTATGATATTTTTTAATAATTACCACTCATTACAGGTTTTTTTTTACTAATTACTACTCATTTCCACAATTGTTTATTAATTATCACTCATTTCCACTAATTTTAACTTATTAACCCAAATTATGGCTACTTTTTAATAGGTCGCACTTATCACTGCTAAATTTTAACAATCCCCACTCATTACATCTAGTTTTTAATAATTCCCCCTCATTTCTGCTAATTTTTAATAATTACTGCTCATTACTAGTATGTTTTACTGATTAGCACTCATTTTCACTGATTTTAACTAATTAATACTCATATCCACTAACATTAACTAATTACCTCGCATTTCTACAAATGTTTAATAGTTTTAAGTCATTTCCTCTAATTTTTGCTAAATACCACACATTTTCACTCATTTTAAAAAATTACTGCTCATTTTCAGTAATTCTAACTAATTTCCACTCATTTTTGCTAATTTTTACAAATTACCACTATATTCTACTAATTATCGGTAATTTCTAAAAATTATAGTAAATTTTTAAGAATTATCACTAATTTTACTGATTACCGCTAATTTTTACTGATTAATGCTAATTCTTACTAACTATAATAAAATTATCAATATTTATCTTTAATTATTAATAATTATTGTGAATTAGTACTAATTACTAATTACTCTTATTTATTATAAATTAGAATAAATTATTATTTCTTATTATTCAGATCTATATATTATTACAATGTTTTGTTAATTAATATTAATTAATTATCAATTATAAGTAATTAATATTAATAAAAAGAACTTACTACTAATTAAAACTAATTATTTCCAATTATAACTATTTACTTATAATTAAAAAATTATTCCTAATTAAAACTAAATATTTCTTATTTAAAATAATTACTTCTAATTATAAATAATTACTTATAATCAATGATAATTATTGCTAACTAATACTACTAAATTATAATGTAAAATATAATAAATGAATTTAATATTAAAAACACTAAATAATAACCTTAAAACTGAATATTTTTTTGAATTTAATACTCAAAATTTATTGCCCTATAAAAATTTAAACTTTTAATTGAATAATTGAAGTGGATAATAAAGGAGATGAGTAGGGGAGAGATCAAATTAAGAGGAATGAAAAAAATCAGGTGGGGTATATATCGGTTAGATTATCAGCGACGAGACTATTTGTGAGGCGAAACCCATTGTAATTAGTACCCACCAAAAATTAGTGTGTTTACAGAAAAAAAGTTATTTGTGACTGAACCCATTGAAAATACTATTATACCAACAATTTATTTTTGATGGGATTTAATTCTCATCGCAAATAAAAATAATGATAAATGATATTTCTGACAGGGGTAAATACCTATCACAAATATCTTTCCCATTATTTTTCATGTAAGATAGGTCGAAGGTATTTTCAATGGGAAACAAATACCAACAAAATGGTCCTTAATAAAAAATTATTTGCGATTGGAAATGAGTCCCCTGGAAAATAGTCTCTTAGTAAGGACTATTTAAGATGGGTGACAAGCCCATCTCAAATACATCATTGAAAATACCACTATTTCTCAAGTTTTAAGGGGGATTATCTAAATAAAATTCTTATTATGAATAAAATTAATAAAGGAAATATTTTTATTGGCAGTGATGGAAAAATCCAAAATATATAGGAACTATTTTATCTTGGTTCTAAAAGAAAAATAATGGTAACGGCTGGATGTTTTCATTGTTGTATTAATGGAATTTATAATAATTACTATTATTTTAGAAATATTCAAATTTTTTGTTTCAATAATGCTCAATATTCAAAATCCTTATCTGAATCTAAAATTGAAATTTCTTTTCAAAATAAACATATTTGGTTAACCAAGTCTTTAATCACTTAAAATTTTGGACCTAAAAACATATGGGTACCAAAAATGACTTGTATTTACTATTTTGAATATGTGATCAACTTAAATCCATTGTTATATCTATAAATGATTACTTGAAAAATATATGAACATTTATTTTTAAAAAGATCATAATTATTTTACAATGATTTTCCATCTCTAAAGTAGTTTGATCTCTGAAAGGAAATATCCTTAAAGTTAGAACTGCTAAAATCTTGGAAGTATTTCATTTCTATTTTAATTTTAATACATATATTATTTTATATTGGGGATAAAATATTTTAAATTTTCTATCTTTTATTCCTCCACATTTTTTTATTCTTATCGCAAAACTGTAAAATAATTTCCCATTATTGACGCTTGCCAAATAAGCATCAGAAAAATCGGGGTTGAAGAAACACACAAATCACTTGTATTATTTCCTAATAAAGGGGAAGAATGAATAATGATGGCTACATATCAATCACTAGTATCATGAAAATCATGAAACCTTAAATAACACTTGTGATCGTATGACCCATGGAACATCAAGTGAAGTGGTTAAGTTCTTTGTTTGATCATTCCACTAATAACATGAGGCCCTTTAGATAATCCCTCTAGATCACATGAAGCCCCACAGATGGGTATATATGATCATGTAACATTTCAATTGAAAATTTCCTGACAACTATTAGGGTGCTCATATGATGAATGCTAAAAAGGATGGGATAATTATGAAAATTTAGTTTCATTGATCTTTACATGAATGTAATATGTGATTTTCATGATCTTTCCACTGATCATGTGAATCCCCTCTTGAAATCTCTCTTGATCTCCTAAAGACTAGTGGATGGGTCTTCTTGATCACATGACACATTAATTGATAAATTCCTAAAGAAAATTGAGTCGTTCATGTGATGAAGGCTAAAATTATGGGTTTATTTTTCAAATTGAGTTAAGTTTATCTTCACTCAAAGGGAATATGTGCTATGTGTGATCTGTTCACTGATCATGTGAATACCCTCTTATGATCCCTCTTGATCTCGTGAATTCCCCCAGACATGTCGGACTAATTTCATGAAGGCCACAAGATAATTAAGTCTTATCTCATGAATTCCCCCCATACATGTCATTCTAATCTCAAAAAGTATTCTAAACATGTTTTCCGAATCTCCAAAGGCCCCATCCATTCTACTTTGGTTGAGAATCCCTTTTTTGAGTTGAGTTTCCATAGTAGTCCAAGGGATACTCACTTATGCAACCTTATTCATTCCATGGATGCCTCATATCTATGGGTCATACTCAGTAGACCTCTCATGGTCTCTACTCTTTATCTATTAAAGGATCAATGTTGGATATATACCATGGGAATCCACCTTATTGTAATCCCCTCTACATTCCATTTACTCTATCTCATTAGACCCATCTCTTTTGGGTCTTCCATATTTCCTCATCCATCGATGAGTTGAGGACAAAGTGAACTTCGAGAACTCTAATTTCTGGTAACAAACAGGATATGTATGATTCTTTCATTAGATATGAGCTCAATATCGAGCCAAAATATGATATGTTTTCCTATGGTTTCATGTCCTTCACAAGGTTCCCAATCATATTCCATCAGGTCTACACCAATGTATAAGCCTCATACCTATAGGCAATGTGTTTGATCCCTTATTATCTCATCATTCTCACGGCAAGTATGACTCACTTAATATTTGGGATTTTCAATAATTGTACCATTAACATAATAAATATCTCCTAATAAGGTAAACCTTAGTTTGTAATCCTAACTCAAATATTTAGGAAATCGTAGTGTGTAATCCATTTTCAAATATAAGGGCTACCACAAAGTGTAAGCCCTGCTAACATTTAAGGGCTACATTTGGTTGAAAGACCCACACAAATTCAATATTTTATCCCTTAAAATATTTTTAATATTATATTGTCTCTTTTTTATCATATTGAGCATGATTTAAATGATCTTATAAATTTTTTTTGATCATGTCAATAACATGATATAAATGCCTCCCAAATATGGTTATATTTCTTGGTATAAGAAGTGAACTATGAGGAATCTGATTCCTATTATAAATAGGATACAAAGGAAGCCTTCCTAAGGTATTATCTCCTTACTGAATGCTTAAATTCAATCATATACATTCATTCCACATGATGTTACACTTCAATTCATGTTCCTATATAAACTACCAGGGTTTTGATTCTTTTCCTCATGGGATAAATAAGATGACTCATGGAGGTTCAATCCAAATATCAAAACACCAATTTCTTTCCTGGATGGTAGTAAACTCAAGAGTACATAGTCATATGGTATTAAAATATAAATCATACCCCATTATTAATAAATAATAGAAAATATCTATAAAAACTCTAATACATACAGTTGGTATCATTAATAGAATAACCTATCATATGCATATAGATTCAACACCCAATCATTTTATTAGGGTAACCTGTCTCATATCAGACTTTTGGAATGATTCATGAATATATCCTAAATATATAACAATCCCCCCATGTGTTTGATGAGCTCTACCTCCCATCCTCTTGAACAATGTGGCTTCCAAAGTGTTATTGAGTTTGAAACCCCAAATGAAATTCTTCATTTGGAAAACAAACTCATATAAAATTAAAAATATGAGATCGATTAGGAGTCTCTGTTAGAAAAAATGGTGAAACCAATGTAAATACATTAAACTATTTCAACCCATTAATAACTACATAAAATGAAAGATTCTCCAGTTTCCATTAGTATATTTTCATCATCCTTTTATTAGAAACAAAAAATGTGAACTATAAATGAATATTTTAATAATTAAATGTAATTGAGTTTCCAATAGATGGTTCATGTTGTACATTCCACATAAGAAAATGGCCAAATTAAAAAAAATAAACAAAAGTTTCATACTCATAATGGAATATTGATTGGTTACTATGTTTATTGTCTTTATTGTGATTACAGATATCATAATCACAAGACTCAAGATAATTTGATGTCATTGAATCGTCAATAAAATATTATGGAACCTCAACTCCAGCAATAGACCCTATGGATGAGAAAACAAAATCACCCTTCCAATACTTATAGGATCATGTGGAATACGTGATTGTCCAAGACTGCCACTGAACTAATAGGATTCCAACCCTCAATGATGAGCACATAGGTTTTCTTTTAATGAATACCTCAAGCCCACATTGATTAAGGAAGACTATGTTGAAACTTATGATGCATATCACCACTAATAATGCTTTGAGAGGTTATCCTCGGAGAAAAACAATAAATACCTTCCTTACCATAATAAAGTGGATCAAGCAGTTGACTATATCTCTATACTAATTTAGGTTTTGACTAGGAGGGTTCTTATCAAACATCACCACCAATGTTATCCCACCAATGCCCCTCAGTCTCCTTCTAAGGGTGCTACAAAACATGTCACTTCCATGGACACTCTTATATAGGAACCAAGGATATATTACTAGATATTGAATGTTGTAGGCCAAGGTACATGGTCTATATCCTCTCCTCCCCCGATTAAGCCTATCAGAATACTCTCATAGCAAATAGAAAGCAATATCAAATCCTTGTTTATTAGGATCAAATCTTCCCATATATTCTGGTAGCTAGCATGGGGGAGGCACATATCCCCACCCCTAAAAAATAATCCCATCAACATATTCACATTGAAAAAATAGGATATAATTGGGCTTATATCCCCACTTCAATCGAAGAAATATTACAGTATATCTTATAGTTTGGTAGTGTGGATTCCTATATTCTTTCACATACTCTACCAAAGTGACACTATATTTTGTAAAGGACAGAATAGCTTAACTTGAATATTCTATTAGTGATGAAAATACAAGGATATGCATATATTCTTATCCTAATCCCCAAAACATCATTTCACCATGATCGACATGAAAAGTAGGCTACTCCTAAGAAAGAACATATTATTTATCCCTTATAAGAGGATTATCAGCATATTTTAGTAAAGGATGAGTCATTTTACCATGCTAATATTTTTATTCTGACTTGGGTTTTTCAATGCAATTTGACAATCACATCGGGACATTCACATATACCTGAAAAAAAAAAGTCGGTGGCATATTCCAAAAGGCTAACCTAGATCAAACACATATTCCCACTCCGATTGAAGTCTGAAAACATGATTTTCAAATCACATTAGGTTAGGCTCATATCCCAAGAGATGAATCTACTTAGAATTTTCAAGTATCATATATTATTTAGGCTCACATTACTACTCTTTCTAATGAAGTACTACACCAGCATCCTTAAAAGGATATACAATAGGATCCATGTATCCCTTCTCCCATTAAAATGATCCATAAGCATATTTTGAAGAGGAATGAATGTTTAAACTGGGTTCATACCCATGCTTCTACTGGGGTTGGTAGACTTATTTTTACTACATCACAAAGGTAGACTCATATTCCCCCTAACAATACATAATATCACCATCATACTCCAGCATATTATAGATAGTTGTATCATATTCCCAAATAAAAATATGGTCATTAACACACTTTAGTGAACGTAATGTAGTAGGCTCATTTTCATGCTCAATAAAAAAAGGTAGGTCCGATTATTCTAGTAATGATGTAGGATGAGTATTTCATTCTGACTCTACTCAATGCCAGGGACCTTAAGATTGTATGATGTGTTTTTGAAAAATCCCAAGGGTCTGTCAACTCTTCGTCTGAAGAATAAGGTGATAGCTATCATCATATTACTCCTAATTGTAGTATAAGGATATATTATATGGACTCTAACACTAACATATGTCATAGAAAACCTCCCCATGGGAATATCTCACCTATAAAAGGAAATCCACCCCTTTTCAAGACACCTTTTTATTTAAAAGTTCTTAAAAAAATATGATTAACCATTTATAAAGACCCATCAACTAGTAGCAACACCTCACCTAGGCCAGTAATAGACCTAGATAAGTGACCTCTATTGTCTATCTAATTGGAAAAATATGACCATAAATAAGAAGAGCTAAATGGATATATGGAGGGAGTTGGCCAAAAAAACCTCCCAACTATATTCTGGCTCATCACTACTTCCAATTATGATGTCCCAGATGAGCTAAAAGGGGAGTGCATTACTTACTTTCACCAGAAATTATGGGTGAAATTTATGTGGTTGAATTCTATAAACCACCCTTATTATGGATATGAGGGTCCCCTCAAAGATATAAACCCACACTGTTGTTTGATAGTCCTAGTCATTATCTCTATGGCCTGGGACCTCATACCAAAAATGCACAGTGAAAACCTATATCAGTCTTGCCTCCACAGCATTTTAACTCCCTGAAAATTAATCATCAAAGCCTCATCAGACATCTATATCCAATGATGGAGTGATTATGGATAATTTCACTAAAACACATCCTCGGGATATCAAAGTTCCCCAAATATGGAATCTTGTATTTTCATAGTCATAGGAGATGTCATGGGACTGAGCGATGTATGTGCCAGTTATTCAATCCAATGAAGCTCCTCCACTTTTAGAACACAAACAGAACATGATTGGAGAGAGATGACTTCCAATATCCTCCTAAGATGTGCCTCTCCAAAAAATGGCAACACATCTGAAATACATAAGATAAAGTCATGAAATACTCGATAGCTCCCTGTAGCGAGTGACTCCAATCATGACCAACCACTACACCAAGACCATATGTAGAAAAAATTATTCTAAATTAGAAAGATTATAATGGAAGCTACAATTAAATCCATCCAAGAGAAAATCCATCCAGAAGAAAACCCATCCCATGGGGATGGGTAATTTTTACTACCATCTCCATCCCCAGGGTCATTAAATCCCAATAGGGTCCTAAAGAAATAGGCAGTAACTCTAACCAACCCCATCTCTCCTAGATAGCGGGTTTTTACCTCAATCACTACCATAAGAGTCATTAAATCATCAATAACACGGATAAAGAGTTCCAATGATAGATAAAAATCAACCTCAACCTATATTTATGGTGTTATTATTATCAAAATCTCAAATAAAATCAGTACTTCCCATGATAGGAGGTTGATACCAATGATTATCATACTAGTCATTCCACCCACTTTGAGAAAAAACCTTTCATTTGCGGCCCACTCAGCAAATATGATTGAAAAATTCCATAAGGTAACTATTAATAGGATAGGATAGGGAGAACATTTCTCAAAATAAATCAATCCCATAACACTCATAATCTAATATGGCCCCAAAAGACCAAGGAAGAGAAGTAATACCCTGTGAAACTCTCCATGTGGAAAAGTGTGGTACAAAGATTACCTACTATTTGGTCAATGACGGGGTGAATATTGTCACCTAGGAAGTCTCACTGAATGTCATATCTATAAATCCATAACATGATGATGTCCAAGATACAAATTATGAGGGCACATTGCAGAATAAGAACCTTGAGTAGAAAGTTATGCTGATGAACGAACTAAGGCTTCACATACTTGGCATCAAAGGAGAAACCAGAACCTGGAACCCCTAAATAATGATTCATCACATCCCTAGAAAAATTATTCCAATAATAAAGGGGGTGGATTAGATAAATTCCACTCACCATCTAGAAGAGTGGAAATTATATTCACAAAATAATTACTAATGCAATATAAGAGTGAGATACACAACCTCAAACAGCTCAATTAGAAATTACTTAGGGGAAATATTCCCATTGGGTTTCACCTTCAAAAGGAAGGATATATCCCTCCTACCACCCATTAAGAGAGAACTCATAGATGTATAAGGGTGAAATTTTTTGCATCAGGATGGCTCTATATCCAAAAAACTAATTTACATAAATATATAAATTGATGGTGACCATAATTTTCCTACACTATGGCAAAAAAATCATCAATGTTAAGGTGATCACCCATACACATAATGAATTAAAAATTGAAAGGTGGTTAAAGTAGGATAAAAATTTCAATCCTCTTTTTATCAAAATTAATAACATTTAATCCATGTAGAAACCCCAGAAAAACTCCTCAACACCATCAAGTATATAGATGCTTGGATGGAATCTATAGAGGGGTGGTGTGCTCAAGTTCATAGAAAAAAGAATCCATACCCTAAATGAGTGGATGAAGCTTTTCCTCCTACCAATTTCATTAACCTAATATTCTCATAATTGGATGACAAAAGGGATCTACAATAACATCTAATGGACTTTGTGTCCTGATGTGGCCTTTTGATCAGCCCATGAGACCAAAAGTAAGTAATAGAACTTAGATGACTTGTATAGAATATGGTAGTATATCTTCCTTTTGGTACAATATCATTCCGGTAGGATCCATATTGGGATAGGAAGACCTTCATCAACAATTACATTATCAATTTAGCTCCACTCTAATGAAATCGATGATCATTTACCTCAGAAAATTTAAATAATGTCAAAATCAGTGGTTCTCTAACATTATCTTCAAATGGAAGGGTCTGATGTACTCACTTAGTATCCCACTAAAAAAAGAAAACTTATTATAATTTTTTTTGAGAACTTTAGAGATGACTTGTAATAATATTTAATCCCAATGAAATACCTAGGAAGATTCCATGAGTTTACATAAATGTAACAATTCCTAGAATATTCTATTCAACAAACTATGCTCAAATCTCAAATCTCAACCCACAAATACAACACAAGGAAAAATTCCTAGAATATTAAAGACTATTATTGTCACCCTCAAACCAGTAGTGGTACCCACTAGAGCTCCCAGGAAGGTTCAGAATATCCCTTTTCCTCCCACCGAGTGACAACACGAGCAATCCTACCCTCGACCATAATTAAAGAGAGATCAAGGTCTCTCATGATTTGAGTAAAGGAAAAAAAAATTATATTACTTATGAAATGATCACGTTCATAGTAATTTATTTATGGTTATGGAAAATAACCTCCTAAATCTTCTCAAGAATAGGAAATCCAAAAGGTCAACTTCAATGACCAGCTTAACTATTTCCATTTTCATATTTGATTGGGCCACACAATCCATGACTTCTTTGTCTTAAATGAAATCCTCTAAGGAATTTTTTATTTTAGATAGTTGATACTAGGAAAATTCCAAACAAATGTAACTTATGTGAATACCATCCAACTAGAAGAAGAGAGTGACTATCAAGAATTTTTGTCTAGGGGTGAAAAAAAAATGTCGATAAATCAATGGATAAAAACACCATTGATAGATCTCACACAACCCTAGAAGCACAACTATTTAAAATAGTCAAGATTATCAAACCTTGGTAGATGTAATATAATATGCTTCCTAGAGGAATATTTAATCCTTAGATAAAGAAAAATGCATAGTGGAAAGAGTCTCATCCAACAATCGCACTGGCTCCGAGTCTTGTAGATTTATTTACTTTAGTATTTGGAGAATAGGTATCGCCCCACAAAATGGGATCCTCCTCTAATGAAGAGACAAATTTTTGTTATATTAATTTTATTCACTAAACAAATATTTCCTCTGATGTTGAATATTCTCAAGAATATGAGCTTTTTATGCCTGATCGGGAAGATCGAGGTCAAATCCATAGAATATGATGTTGCTAGGGATGGTGAGGTCAAGGAAAACCCTAATATTTAAGAAAAATATCCAAAAAACCATATAAAAATCCTAGAAACATGGGTTAGAACATCAGAAAACCCAAATGGGTTATGGATATGCCTCAAATCCTTTCTAAGGTCTTTCAAAACTAACCATTTTAAATGACCGGATGGTGGATGTGAAACTATCTGATTATTCTAAATGAAGGGGATATCCAACATGGACTATGTCTTTGGAAAAATATTTTCCTTTGACCTATTTCAAAATCTTTGTCTTTCCCACCAATGGGAGTAACCCCACCTTGGGAGGCACAGACCTATGGCATAGAAATATGACATTATTAAACAATTGGCAGTAATCACATCCAAACGCTCACTTCTAGATGCTCTCCATATTTCAAAAGACCTCATAGATGCATTTATTGAGTCCCTCTGACATTTTTAAGAGTTTTAGATAGAATTCACTGCATGAGAGGTTTATTAGGTGGAATATATAGAAGACGAATGTCACACCACCATCTTGTTCACTGAGAAATATCAGGAAGAATCTATATAGGGACACATTAACCTATTTATGTTTTAGAAAGGCTAGATTATGTCAACATTCAAAGGGATCTGGTTGATAATAGCTCCGGGTTTAATTTTATCCAGGTCCAAAACCTCTAAATTTTAGGATACAATAAAGATGATTTCTCTACAAGGAAGATGGTTATTCAATGGTATGATAAAAGTGATAAATGGACCTTAAGAATGAAAAATCAAAAGGCTTAGTTTGGGGAACTCACATCTAATGATGTGTTCATTATTATCTTATAATATGTTTCATGTAATTTCCTTCTTGAAATACCTTATCTTTATATCCACATGGTTTTTCCATCGACATTATACCAATGTTTAAAATACCTTATTAACCTAAGGGTTGAGATAATATATGGTGATAATCCCCCCTTTGATTCTTGTGAATCCGTATATGCTAATAGAATTTTATATGAAAGGGACAAACATAACCAATGATAGAGGCTGACATGCAAGTTGCTGCTCCCAATGGATTAGGATTAACCCATAAAAATCCCTAGAGCATGCTCAATAGTGATTATGTACTAAACATAAACATAATTGGGGAAGAAGATTCAATCTCTGTGAGCATATATAAAACAAAAACATTAATGTATCATGCCTATGTGATAAATATTTCACAAGTTAAGTGTGTTCAACAAAAGAAATTTACACTAACGTTCTATTAGGATCTGAAAATTACCTTTCACCATTAGAAGGAATTAAAAATGAACCCAATAAATTCCCTATAACATGGGATTCCTATGCTTCTTCAATCATCAGTAGTGGAATAAAGGAAAACATACATCCCCAGAACCCCCCCCCCCCCCCCCCCACAATGAATATAGAATCTAAGGATGTCAATGTCTCTCCTTATGGCCTCTTGAACCTTTACAGTGGTAGGTATAACCTTGGAATATCCACCACGGCTCAAGATACTCTCATAGACACATAGATGGAAGATGAAATAGAATAACTCAAAAATTCCCCAACTATATTTGAGGAAGTTGTATCCACTGCCATTGATTAGATCTGGTATGTGAATATGGGACTATAAGAAGACTTGTGGTCTACGTTGATCAGTGTCATCATGCCTCTTAAAGAGAAAGAGATGTGCATTTAATTATATTATAGAATCGATACATATATTATTGGAATTATATATAGATACCTTAGGTTAAACATGATGTGTCTAATAAGGATCTATGGTTTCTTGATGACCACAAAGGTTTTAAGTAGGCAGTTATAAGAATGTGACCCTCTAACACTACCATGTTAGAATCTGAAGTTGATAATTTTACAAATTTAACTTTGTCCAAGAGGTGAAGTACCCAAAATGGATGACCAACATTTTCCCCATCATGGAGAAGAATGGGAAGATCAATATCTCCATTGATTTAATAGATTATAATCAACACTACTGAAAGTATGATTTCCTAGTTCTAATCATGGAACTTTTGATTGATGCAATTGTTGTGTTCCAAGCCCTTTACCTTATGGATAGTCATTCAGGGTATAACAAAATCATGATATTCCCGTAAAAAAAGAAGAAACTACCTTTAAGTGGATTAAGGGATATTTTGTTACTAGTTCATGCCCATTTTCTTAATTAACGTTGGTTCTACTTATCAATGCACCATGCATCATATATATGAACATTTATTATTTTGAATCATAGAGTGATACATAGATGACCTAGTGGTTAAATCTTGATATCATTCTGATCACGTCACTGATGTGGGATTTTTGAGTAACATCATCGAAATTAATTGGTTTTTTGGTACACCACTACTACATTGAGGTTGATTAAGAGAAAAAAAATACAATCTTCGAAATTATGCCCCCTTATAATCTTAAATAATTGAGTGGGAGGAAAGGGATGATTACTTATATCCATCATTTCATATCTAAACTAGTTGTAAGATCCCTCACATTCACTTAGTTAATGAAAATAGAAATCACCTACCAGTAAGATGTGGATTTCCAAAAATATCTCATGAACATTAAGTGATACATTTTTCATCGACTAGTATTGATGTCACTAGTAAATGGAAATCCACATATCTTGTATGTATCCACCATGGAATGATCACTTGGAACACTTCTATAACATAAAAATGATTCAGGAATTGAAAATAGTGTCTACTATCTCATCCTAAAATTCTAGATTCTGATACACAATATTCTAATATAGAGAAAAAATTTATCATGCTTATCTTCATAGTAAAAAAGATAAGGTATTACTTATAACCTAAAAAGTCTGCCTAGTCTCTCATATCAAACTGCTAAAGTAATTTATTGGTCACCCTATGTTAACTAAGGTTTTTTCCGGATAGAAATTTAATTTACAATAGTATTAAATTCAATTCATGTCATAGAACGAAATTAAAGGGCATGTGATGTTGAATTCCTACGACATTCCCTACCAAAGAAAATACTCCAGTAGACACTTAACTTCTAAATGAAGAGGTTTTTTATACACATGATACCCCCTAAATGTGGTAGATGTATTTTTATGCTTCCAATTGAATTCCGAGTGGGATGAAAATAAAAAACATGAAGCTCAAATGGGTTGTTCTAGGAATTGTATTTTTTTTCAACGATAATGAAATTATTCTGTATTCTATGTCAATGTTATAGGGATGTACTAAAATGATGGGGAATACTAATCCATTATTATAGGCCAATAAATAGCCATACAATTTTCGATAGCTTATCTTAATGTAAAATGTAATTTAGAATTGTTGATCAAATGGGGTAATAGTGAATATGCTATAAAGAAACAATAATTGGCCCCTCTCATTGGTTATGTTAGAGGACCGATGGTGGAATTCCCTTTTGACCAACACTATATAACATCCTTCAATCGCAGTATTCTTATGGCTATGCACTGAACAATGTAGCCATATTCATGGATAAGCCTGGTCAAGATTAGATAACATTCTACTTCACTCTGTGAAGGGTATTCTCACTAGTCATCATCTGTGACATAGAGGAAATTAATCAGATAAATATTTCCCTAGATAATGATGAGCCTACACCCACCACTAAATGGATGGATCCCATAATAGATTACCTCAAAAATGGGACACTCCCTTTGAATTGATCTAAAAGGGGACATATTATATGTCATGTAGGGAGCTTCATCCTCTCAGATAGGTCAAATGACCATAAATCCCTATATAAGTGTGGGTTCAATGAATTACTCCATAGATTCATTCTAAAAGGGGAGACTTATGCCATTATGAAGTAAGACCATATAGGATCTTGTGGTGTTCAACACTCTAGAACAAAGATCTCCCATCAAATTAAAAACTAGGATACTATAGGTAGATAATGATACAGAACTTTAAATAATTCACCATAAAGAATCGTGCCTATTTGATTCATGATAACATCAAACCATGGAGTTATTTCCCATAGATAAATATTACTAGTTGTTTTCTATATTGGGAATGGATATTGTGGGACTATATCTCTCATCTACAACTAAGAAGTTTAAGTATAAACATACTAATATTGAATTATTTTCCAAATGGGATAAGGCAATACCCCTCATGGTATTCAGGATAAAGATAATCATAGACATTTCAAAGTTTAATATTATTAAAATATTTAGTGTCCATCATATTATACTGACAAAAAATGGCACTAACTTCCTTTATTCTAAGTTGAGGAGTTTCTACCAGGAGAATAACATTAATTCCAACCATTTATACCACTCACATGAAGTAGAAAATAGAAAGTTATAGGCCTTTAATATGACTTCTTCAAATATAATCCATAAAATAGTGGACACAGATAAGAGGTATTGGCCAAAAATTCTCATTCATGCTTTATAGGCCTTTCATACCACCACATGCACTTCCACGTAAGTGACCCACATATTCCTTGGTCTGTGGGAAAAGAATTTTCACCCATTGAAGCCCAGTTTCCCTAAATCAAAATAGTTATCCTTGGACAACTCTTAGATAAATAACAATAACATAAGTAGGTATATGAGTTATAATTACTCAATGAGAAAAGTTTCATATATTATAAAACCATAATTTCTATCATAATTGGATTGCTCGAGAATTCATCCGAAATGTTTTCCTCCAATATTTATTCCAAGGGAAATTGGTACTGGTTCTCAAACCTTAATGACACTAGGGATGAAGCCCCAAAAATTAGAAACCAATTGGGAAGGGCACTACATCATACAAAATATCTATTTTAATGAATATTACTCTTTGGTGATAATGGGCGAGGAATGCATTTTAACCCCACCAATGTGAGGTTTCTTAAGAAGTAATTTGTGTAGTTTCCATATAAAAATTGAAGTTTAGTTATTAAGAATTTAAACCACACAACTATCTATGTCCTTGAAGTAAGACTTTAAATTGCACAGTATCCTAAGCCCAGGCATCAAGACTTTAAATTGCACAATGTCTTATGTCCTAGAAGCAAGACTTTAAACTAAATAAAATTTTATATCATTACTGCATGTTTTTAAACTGCATAGAAGACATATTTACCATATCAAATTAAAATTAATATAATATGTATGTACTTAATGGTATTAAGATACACAAAATACATCCTTACCGCACAACGTTAAACTGCAAGGAATACATCCATACCACATGACGTTAAAACTATATGGAAAATATCCTAGTTTCATGATGTTAAAATGCATAACACTGGGTCACTATGTGGGACATATCTACATTTTTTACACATTAACCATATCCATGTAAATGGTTTCTATTTTAGGGGTTTACCGGCTCATAACAAGTTTTCTCCAACAACCTCAAATGAGGTAAAAGTGGTCCTACTTGATTCTACCATTGAAACCTCAGTCATGTCAGGTTTCCTTATTTCCAATTTGGGGAATTAATTAAACAACGAATCACTATAAATGAGTAGGATCTATACAGAAGGAAAAATAAATTTGTAACATTCCATTATGGGATGTCCATCTATCGGACTCCTGAGATGGTCTACCACATACCTGAGGAGAAACCCGGATCGACCTGGGATGACGAAAACTATCAATGGTATTGTATATAACCATTGGGGATGGTTTCACTCTCATAGAACCAAATAAAATATCCAAGACATTGAATAATAGTACACCAAAAAGAGATATTCCAAGATTCATATCATATAAATAAACAACCAATCCGAGATATAAAACTTCAATGGATGTTAAAATAGAAAGGAAAACTGACCTCTAAGAGACCCCATGGGTCACCACCACCCAAATCTCCCTATGGATACAAAGAACAAAATGAGGTCCAATTGATAACCTAGAATGATATAATAATGAGATAAAAATCCCAATATGTCAACACAACCCATTGAAACTATGTGATTCGCTTCATAATGAAATTCTTAAATTCTAGTTTGAAACTAACAATTGAAAATAAGTTTTAAACATATATTCATCTCATGGAAACCCAAATAAATTCATAATAAAATTTCTAAAAAACATTTCATTTATTCACCAAAAATGAACACATGCATTTTGAAAGAAGGAAATCAGCCAAGGCCTTTTCCCAAGAGTCTACACACACGTTTTCACTTCTCTAAAACAACCCTCTTGATTTATTTAGATGAAAATTGTTACATTTAAACATTTAAACACATGGATCAAATAAATAAATTAGTCCATGAGGAACAACATTCTCAACATAACAAAAATGGATTAACAAGGGTGAGAATAATCATCACATTACGTAAATATATCTATGTAAAAAAATTAACAATAGGAATAATATATCTCATCACACCAAAATAGCACTAATCAAATTCATCGAGCATATAAACCAATATAGAATAAGTAATGTGAACATAGGGGATCTAATCATCAGGTCTAACATGAATGAATAAAAAATTTAGTCTAGCTAGATATGTAAATAAAGCTCTCATGATTTTCCATGGGCCTAACTATATGAGCTCTCATGATACCTCGATAATAAACATGGAAAATATTGATGTATACCCACCCAAAGTCTCTTGCTTCCACTTTAAAACCCAATAGAAGAACTCACAGTCCCCCACTCTAAATGATCTCATGGTCTTTCATCCAACCCCTCACTTACCCTCTAGTTTAACCATGTGATGCTTCATTCCACACAATCATATGAAAGTTCCCATATCCAAAATAGACATTTCGAACCATTTTCACCAACAACACGATCATTTTCAAAATACCTTAAAAAAGGTAAACCCATTTCTAAAATAATTTTGTAAATCTATTTAAGATCACAAAAGCCCTGGATATATTTCATCAAACACTTGGTGGGCATAAAATCCATACCCATTTGTAAAATTATTGAAACACGTAAACAATTAAAACATTTAAATGCCACCCATATACAAGGAATCCATTCTCTAAAAGTCTAAAACATGGCTAAAGGCCTTAATTTAAAACACACACTTTATAAGACACCACTCAATTTATTTTCAATAGGTTCATTGAGATAATTCATTTCCTTTTAAACATTAAAATCTACCCTTTAAGAATGGATATCATCATTAAAAACAAAAAAAAATCCAAAATTCCAACTAATCCCACAAAAACATTAAAAGAAAGCCACCATGTAATTACAAAAGGGTTCAACATAGACACATTTTAAATTATCATTTAAAATAAAACTAAAAACTATTTTAAATTCACTTTGAGTTCAACACTTACAATTTAAAACCATTGTTTAAACTCATTGAAAACTGAAACTTGGTCAAAACCCATTTTGTATCCAAAACACCATTTTAAAAATCTGTAAGGATTTTTACATGAAGATTAGTAGAATTAAATATATTTATTCAAAACAAAAAACATGGATTTATCTCTTAACCCCACTTATGATGAGAATATAACACTTTGAAATTATTCTAAAAATTAAGAGGCTATCAAAAATATTTAATATTTGAGAAAAGGTGCATTTTAAAAGTCAAAAGCTTATTAAAATTCCAAAATAAAGAAAATTCACAGTAATAACTACCTCAAGTGGTGGAATCATGTCGCCATCGATGAAATTCACTTTAAATAAACTCCTACTAAATATCACAACCATTAGAAAGAAAATCCCCCAATTTTTCACCACCCTAGCATGAAAATCATCCAAACCTAGCCAATAGGGTTAGATGGGAAAGGGAAAATTGGATTAAACCAAATAATAAGGAGAACAAAGTCCAAAAATCTTGAACCAGGTAAATATTCAGCAAGAAACCACCTAACA
The DNA here is from genome assembly GCA_963277665.1 of Viscum album. Taxonomy (NCBI): domain Eukaryota; kingdom Viridiplantae; phylum Streptophyta; class Magnoliopsida; order Santalales; family Viscaceae; genus Viscum; species Viscum album. Next base: position 285,525,426 of record OY728129.1, read on the forward strand.
TCCAATTATAGAAGCATTAAAGAGGAAGGAAACCCACATATGAGGCATTTAGATTAGCTAGTTTGAGTGGGGGTGGAATGGGGTGGAATCCCCCAGTTAAAAACAATGAGAAAGGTAAAAATACCCCTCTTTAAGTGGTTTTCATGGTTTAATCTCACAGTTAAGAAAACCATGATGATCGCCACTATCTTGAGCTACACATTCTGCACACTTAGTCTATATAGTTAGTTTAATCGTGCTTCAAACATGAAAAATGAATAAAGGGGTTGAAAAATTAGGCTACACCATTAAAATAATTGTGGGAATTGATTGTATGACCTATAAAATGACCCCAAAATTCGCCTTTTTTGCACAAAACACTCCAAACTCATGGGGAAAAACCACTTAAAAATACCCACATATAATAGTGACACTAGGGTTCTCAAAAACACACCACTGGTCCACTTTATACCCCCATAAATTTTCAAGCCTAGATGAAAGTAAAAAAGAACAAGACACAAAACACCTTCTGCAAAGAAACATGGGTTGGATGGTGAGCCACTAGATAGGTCCCTAGGAAGAAGCACTAGAGCAATGAAAAATCCATAGAACCGCCCCACTAAATCAAAAATCTTACCAAAAGTATTCCATAAAAACATAATAAATTTTTCTAGTACGGGACCCAAAAGGAAAATGAAGACCAGTCATCGGCCTCCCCACCATTTATTAATCATTTTATAAATTGTGTAACAAAAGATAACACCTAAAAAAGGAAACCTACACTATGAGAAACACCTCCAAAAAGCTTTAAAATAACTCTTAGAAACAATATCTCACTTCCTTAAGTGAAAACTAACCCATGTTACTCAACACCCAGAAGAAAAAGCCATCGACAATATTAACATACACCTCCAAAAGGGATAACCTCAAGGCATACCATGACAAAAGATAACATGGGCTCTTAACTTGGGTCACCATACCCCAGGGGTAAATTAAGACCTCAAAACAAAACACCATCCCATGGTGATCCCCATAAAAATAGCACTATCAAGTGCTTAAGGGACCAATAGAAACATCCATCCTAATTACCCACATAGAAACCCAAAAGTAAACTACATCCATATGAATAATAAACTTCCCTCAAAATAGTACATGACATAAAAAACCGAGGAGGATTCAAAATAATAACACCGAACATATATCCATGCATTAAATCTCAAAAAATATGACATCACACACATAATAAAATAAACAAAAATAGTTAAATAATTCAAAAGTTGAATCACACATAATAATTTCAAAAAATAATCCCAACTATTTAAAATTAGGAAACACATTAAAATCTCCTTTTGAAGCCTTAACACCCATTAGAATTCCCATAAATATGACCATTACTAAGAAAGAAATATAACCAAAAAATATTTTTGTCTCTTTTAGATGTTTTCTAAAAAAGGTCAAATCACCACACCTTTATCATACAAACACAAATTTACATTCATTTACACAATCTAATTTGAATGTGAATTAAAACACCCCATACCCATTCCCTTTAGGAAAATTCTAAAGGTTCCACTTTTTAATGGTTGAATCCCCCCTTCAAAATATCCTTTGAAAAGAAAGATCATGAAATCCATTTTTGAAATCATATTCTAATTGAGTTTTCAATAACACAAATAAGACCAATTATATAAACAAAAACTTTTATCTTTAAAAACACTCAACATTTTTAAAAACCCCCTTTGAAATTTTACAACATGACCAAATTAGGGTTGATACATTTTAAAGAATAACTTTCCTTTCAAAACACTTTCTCAACCATTTCCAAAGAACTTAAAACATTAAATCACCACTTGGACAACCCAATAAAACTATTATAAGTTGAAAATTATACTTTCAATTTATTTTTAGGAATCAAATGTGGTAAAAACCCGTTTAAAATTCCAAATTAATTTTAAATAACACATTAAATTTTACAATAATTATCATTACAATTATCACTTACAATTCCATGTAAGAAAACCCTTTCAAGAAGAAAAAATAAATTCACTCTGAAAACATTTTAAAAGGATAAAAATACTTCATGAAAGGGTTAAACCTTAACACTATATAATTTTAAAACTATAGAGCACTCAATGGATGACATTCAAATTAGAGGATGTCAAAATCCTAGGATCAAGAGCATCGAAAGAGACCCCTAATAACAACACACTCTTTTTTATGAAGACTTTTCTTGGAGGAACATAGAAAACAATACAAAACTTGATCCTAGTCACCCATTCTCCTAAATAACAAGCATTCCCATAACCAAGGTAGCCAAAAAATACCATTTAGAACATCCTTCGAAAAAAGTTTCAAAATGATTTAAAAAAATAATTTGAAAGATAAATTATTTACACCATCTTTTCTCAAAACTTCATCCCATTAATGAGACCAACCGGTATCAAAAGTCATTTAAACTAAGGGTACACCCCCATATTTTTAAAAAAACTCATAATGTGTTATAAAAATTAAATCTCACACTCTTTTCAAAATAATTTTGAAACTTATTTTTTGAAAAAACCTTCTCAATGAATACACTTTTGTAAACAAATTCATAAAAAACTCAACTTAAGATTTCAAGTGTTTCTAAAAATCCCACTTTTTGAACCAATTTTTTTTCAAATCAAAACATTTTCCTTATCTCTATTTCAAAGAAAAACACACATGGTTCAAAACCACGATAAAACATCTTTAGAAAATGAAATGTGTTCTCCATTTTGGAGAGTATTTTCATTCTTTGAAAAAAAACCCAAAGAGGAAAAAAACCCATTACACAAGCACACATTTCATACTAAACAATATTCATAACACTAAATGCCATAAAAATACCATTTAAAACTCTAAATTATGATATCACACCAATGTAATAATCTATTGGAGTCAATATAGAAATTAGAGGAGGAAATATGATAGTTTCTAAGGGAAACTTCTCTTTATATGGTTTGGCCACTCAAGCTGGTAAACCATGTGCTAACCAACTAATAGGAATAGTCATGGTTGAAAAACCATGTCGTATGGGCATCACACTATTTACATGATCATACATGTTAACCATGAAACCCTGGTCTGTTCACCAGTTTTACCTGAGAAAATCATTCTATCCCATGAAATCAATGAAACACTCAACAAGGATTGAATAATCATCATAACATATCAAATATCTATCAAAACATCCAAATTAAAACTCAATATCAATACTCAAGCCCAATTCACCTATAGAAACTTGAGATTTTATATGAAAAAGAGATAGTCAAGCCCTTTCCCGCACACTCCACCTGAGCCCCAATAACAATCCAAGTCTCCAGACTACCCAGACACTCCCCAAATAATAGAGGGTTTCTCTAGAACCTAGGCCCCTTCTCGAGAAACCTAGATTCTCTAATATTATTTTGTAATGAACCAACGTAGGATGTCCATCCATTGGATTTTTGAGCTGGACCACAACATACTTAAAGAGCATCATTGATCCCCTCGAGATGATTAAAATAATAAAGGTTATCATACATAACCTTTGGGGGTGGTTTATCCATAATGGAACTAAATAAAACATCCATACAAGGGATAACATAAAAAACAAGATAAATTCCAAGAGACATATCATATAAATAAACCAATAAGATATACAAAACTACAACATAATCTAAAATATAATGGTAGACTGACCTCAAAGCAACATCATAGGTCACCACGACCCGAATCTTCTTATAAAAATGAAGAACAAACTAGGTCCAAATGAGAAATTGGGATGATATAGGCATGAGCTAAAAAGCTCATTAGGTCACCAAAACCCTTCAAAACTATGAAATTTTCTTCATAAGTAATTTCATAATTTATAGTTTGAAATTAATACTAGAAAGTAAACATTACACATATATAAATGACATGGAAAACCAAAATAAGTCATATAACACTTTCAAAAAAATTATTTCTCTTTGTTTACAAAAAATGAACAAATTCATTTTAAAAAACAATGCAATCGACCAAGGACTTTTCCCATGATTCCATTCACATTTTTTTATTTATCTAAAACAGCTCACCTATTTCATATAATTTGAAATGGTTAAATTTAAACATTTCCCCAAATGGATCAAATAAAAAATTAATGCCACAAGGAACTATGTGCTCAACATAACAAAAACAGTATAACAAGTGTGAGTATAGTCATCAACATCACATAACCATATTAATGGGAAAATAAAAAATGGGAGTAATACATCCCATTATATCAAAATGGAAATAATCAAAGGCATAGATCTTATAAATTAATATGGTATGAGTATTGTTCACCTAGTGGGTCTAACCATCTGGTCTAATATGATTGAATAAATAATGTTTTCAATCTATCTAAGAAAATGATTCTCCCATAGTCTTTGTCACGACCTTCCTTCTCCAAGATAAAAGAAGGAATACAAGAATACCATATCCTTCCTTCTTCAAGTTGAAGGATAGATAATGACCCCCCAAGTCCCACCATCAATAGGCCCCGGAGTGGTGACTAGCACCAACGGTATAAAATCTCACTTAATATGGAAGGAATTACACTTTTTATAGAACAAGATTGGGAAATAAGACTGTAAATCCCAAACAACTCCAAAAACTAAAGTAAAAGTAAAGCCAAAAACCTTTTCCCACATGCATGTACAAAAATAAAGTTGATGAAAGGTACAAAAAAACTCCACGGTAAAGTACCAAAAGAAAATAGACTTAGTAGAAACAAAAACTAATCTCGATGCCTGAGCTAGTAAAGTGAAGAATTTCCCTCAAATTCCTCCTAGAAACCTGAAAATAGTTTTTAAATACGTGTGGTGACCATACATGTATAATCAGTAGGGAAAACTAAAGATACATGTGCACAAGTGAGGGAACATATAAATTCCCCTATGACAAAATAGTATATCCTCAAGCTCCTTTCAAGGAAAACTAACCAGACCAACCTCACCAAGACATACTCACCCAAGTAACGCTATCCAAGTAAAGTGATAGTATAAGAACATCGATATTTGGTCACCCCACACACCTCTTTTTCACAAGTTAACTTCTCATTCCTAATGATCTGACATCTTGATGTTTCCACTCTTCACACATGCAGTCCCACTACCACAACCTTCCTGCACACACCTGGGCCCCAACATCACACAACCACAGCTGAAAACACCTGGTCCACAATGACCACTCCCATGAATGAATAAACTTGGGCTAGAACAACCACCTTTATGCCTAAATAATCTTGTTCCAAAACAACCACTTGCTTGCACAAAGAGACCAGGGCCTAATCTTGAGGATACTTGGAAAAAAACCTGGCCCGTAGACACCTGGGCCTTTCATCCAAAACAAACCCCTGACCTAAGACAATTGGACTATGGTAAGCCTTAGTCCATTACAACCTTCTTAGATGCACTTGAGCAGGAAGATCCAAAAGAGGGTGTGAGGATGAAAAATCATTAACCAGTCATCCATCCTACCACCGAGATTTTGGGAAAGACACCCCCCATGAAATAGAGGTTCTCGGTACATAGTGCTCAACAAGGGTGGGGTGTGTATATAAATCACAAGGAAATAAAACATATATATATAGGTAATAAAACACTCAGCCCCAACCTATGAGTTTCGCAAAATATACAACAAGACCACAACAGCACTTCTTTCACTACTACTTCTATAATCACAACTATAGAACAGCCACTGCCAAATCATAACCCATCCCCATTTTCATTCAATTTACATTTGTTTATTTATTTAAGGTGGTTCACTTAAATTATTCCAACACTACCATGAAACTAAAAACTATATCCAAACCAAGAAACCAACAAAACCAAACTATGTCCCAATTTACAACAACACAAAACAACGGCACAAAACTAGACTTATAGTACCACTACACATCCCTGTTCAACTACTATCTATTATTATTCTCCAAAGTTAATACCTATCATTATTTACTCCACAACCCATCCCTACCACCTTAATTCCCAAACAAATTCCCAATAGAGTCTCACTGCATAACCGGTCCACAACCACACTGCATTCCCTCTACACAACGTCGCTTCATGACCATAACACAACATAAAGGAAGTTTAGAAACCAACAAGTTCATCCATTCAAAAATTAATTAGTCTCTCAGACTTGGATACCAACACACCCCCTATACCGTCTCACATACCAAGCCCATAGAACCCAGACCAGAACACACAACACATAACCACAACCATCAACCAAGATTATTCAAATCTAAAAAATAAGGGTTCTCTAATATCCATATTAATATAACCAAGGTGATCATATAACAAGTTTGATCTTGGGGAATCCATTTATTTAATCAAGCATATGTGATTAACTAGATTTCATGTTATCTCTGTATATCAAAACATCACAGTGAAATACCAATAGTGCACATGAAAAGGCCACAAATGGTATTGATTTTCATAATCCATACAGCCACAAAATTCATAAGAGAATCATAGATAACAAAATAAAAAAAGGTGACCAAGATCAACCACATCCTGCCAATTATTTTATATATGCATGTTATCTTTTGATCTTAATAAATTCTTGTCTGATTCTATTTTCAATAAGGGTATCAGACCGTTACTTACAATAAAACCTTAATGTTCTCACCCTGCTTGATGCATAATTAATTAGAAGAAAAAGATAATGCCTACTTTTATGATCAATAATCAGAGTTCCCTTTTGCGCCACGAACAGGGGACGATGGGACTTACAATAAGAACTCCAAGGCTGAGCAAGAAGTTCTCCATCATGGGCGCACAACTCATCTTGGGAGGAGGTCTTGAGGAGAACTAAGAGAAATGAAAAGGATGAAGGAAGATAGGATCTTGGAATAAGAAGAGTCCAGATCCTAGAGTCAGGGAGACCATTTCAAAGTACTTAAAATTCGGATCATGGATTAACCACATGTATTTTTGGTTTCACATGTTATAATTAATTGAGATTTAATAATTCCCTCAGAGATGGTTGAGATAGTCCAACACATGATGGAGAGTTGATAAGTTGCCTTTAAACGGAGAAAAACACCTAACAGGGACCTAACTGGAAAACACTGAAGACTGGAAATGTGGAAAGGGGTGTGACACTGATAAAAAGGATACATGTTTTGGTAAGTAAAGGGTTGATTGACTCTTAGGGGATTAAAAATATCGTTTATGTGCCTTAAATTACATTAAAGGGGTATTAAAACACTTTTATGTTAAAAGAGATATTACAAGAGTTAAACAAAAAAGTCTGGGAGAGGCTAGAAAAGACTCACCAATGGGTGAGTCACTGACAACCTGGCACCGTTCGGTGTGCCACCATTGTCAATCGGTGCCACCGATGTCGATTGGTGACACAGTTCGGTCAACCTAAAATTTAGAAACCTCTTAAATGAGTCACTAATGGTCTCTAGGATACCTCAAACACTTGAATTTGACAAAGTAATGAACCAAGAGGGTTTGTTCCATTACAACATATACCACTCAAACTATTATCTCCCTCAAGAATTCAAGAGTAAACCTAAAAAAAGAGAGGGGTCCAAAGAAACTGTTTGTAAGATACCTCTCAAGGACAAACCACTTTATAGTTGTTCGAAAGATATAATAATACCTTAACATTTAGTAAACTTTCTCCAATATATATCTCCTGAACAACTATAGAAACACTACCATTCCTCTCCCTCAAGTAACCACACAACCACCAAAAGATCACACCATCCTGACAAATGTATTATGGAGATCCTTCCCCCATGTAAAGTTATTATATGCTTTGAGTGGCACTGAATTTTCCTCACAGATTTATTCCCATCCACATTAATGCGTCATGATTTGGGATGATGTTCTCCCCTCCCCATAGTCAGGACTTTTCACACAAAAAATCATAAAATAGGGAAACTAATTATCATAAAACAAGATAGGTCAAACATTACATCATAAGCAAGGCACAAAAGAAAAACATAAGAGAAAAGATAAAGATAGATTTAGGTACTAGGAATACATATATTCCTCCCATTCCCATGTACTCTCCTCGAGGCCTATATGCTTCCATAACATACGAACCAAGGTAATGGTCCATCCACGATGTACCTTCTCCTTACAATCCTTGATTATCACTAGTTGTTCTATGAATTTCACATCATCCTTGATATCCAAATCTCCCCAATCTAGGATGTGGTAGACGTCATATAGATATCGACAGAGCTGAGAGACATTAAAAACATTTTGGATCCTCTCCAACCACGGTGGTAACGCTAGCTGATATGTCACCTCGCTGACTCGTCCCAACACCTCAAATGGTCTGATGAACATGGGAGAAAGCATACTCCCCCTACCAAACATCCTCTATCCACGCTGAGGGGATACCTTTAAGAACATGTGTTACCCATCCATGAACTCCCAGGGTCTCCTCCTATGATCGACATATGACTTCTGTTGGTCTTGAGCTACCTGGAACTGATCACTCCATATGAAAGCCCGGTATTTCTTGTCAAAGATATCAAAGGCGCTGCAACTCGAGAGAAGTTAGGTACAAACCTCGAGTAGTAACCTTCCAAACCCAGTAAACTACAAACCTATGCCACGTTCTTGGTTTATTCCAATGAAAAAACCTCTTTGACCTTCGACAGGTCCTATGTTATTCCCTACTAGGATACCCTGTATCCAAGGAAGATCACCTATCATGTCCAGAATTTTCACTTGGACAACTTCCCATAGAGCTGGTGGTGTTGGTGGACCTCAAAAACTGTCCTTAGATGCTTGGTGTGATCCTCCTTTAAACTTGAGAATATTAGGATTTCACTGATGAGCACAACCACAAACTGGTCTTTATACTCACGGAAAATAGATTTCATGAGCCCCATGAACACAGTTGGTGCATTCATAACGCCGAACGACATGAACATGAACTCAAAGTCCCATAGATGCACCTAAAAGAAGTCTTCTAGATGTCACCCTCCTTCACCCTCAACTGGTTATGTCCATACCATAGGTCGGTCTTAGAGAACCAACCTGATCCTTTTAACTGGTCAAAAAGGTCATTCATCCTTGGGAGGGGGTAATGGTTCTTGAATTTCACTTTATTTAGTCTTTGGTAGTCTATGCACAGTCTGAGACCACCATATACCTTCTTTTCAAACAATATTGGAGCACCCCATGGTGACACACTTGGTCCGATAAAAACCCTTCTTCATCAAGTCATCAATCTGAATCCACAACTTCTGCCACTCAGAAGGAACCAAACGATAGGGATCCATCAAAATCAGATGGGCATTGGGTTGTATGTCTATCCCGAAGTTAATATCACATTGATGGGGTAGAGTCACAACCTCTTTGGGGAAGACATCCAGAAACATGATGATAATCCCCAAAACATCCACCATCTCTGAGTATATTGATTCTATTGACAACACGGCTAAAAAGGAAAGAAGGGGCTCTATAATCCAACTACCCTCCTAGAAACTCCTCTCACCAATGAAAGCTACACGATTTCCTCCCATGTCTGAGAGAATGACCCTTATTCGGGATTAGTTAATAATGGTGTGCATGGAAAATAGATAGTCAATGTTGAGGATGAAATTGTATTGTTGCATTTGTTGCAAAAGGATATCCCCACTTGACAAATGTGGCCCCAAAATCAATCTACATCCCCAAAAAACATCAAAAAGGCTGTAATGACCACCAACTGGAGTACTCAAAACCAGGGGAATGGAAATTATCTCTACGTCTAGACCAAGGTATGGGATAGACTGGGTGAAATAAGGGAGTTAGAATATCCTGAATCGAACAAGGAATAGGCAAGATTACTAAACAGACTGATCGTACCTCAAACAACTTATGGCACTGCTAGAACTACAGCCTCTGTGATGTGCAAATTCCCTCTCCCAACTCCTCTACCCCTTCGCTGTCTTCCACCTCCCAAACCATGCCTTGGTTGAGGTTTGTGAGGAGTGCCATGTGGTTGAACTACTTCGGAACCATCCTCCCTCTGTGTAGCGGGAGCTCACTATCCCTACTGCTGGAAAGGCTTGGCTGGCAACTACTTCTATTGAGGTGGGTGTTGAATCTACCCACCCCCATTGTACTGTACTTGGATAGGGAACTGATTATGAAGATTCACATGGCTAACACAGATAAAGCACCTCAGTCCTAGTCCCATAGAGAAATGGCGAGGACTTGGAGAACATAACTAGAAATGTTGAGGCCTGCTCTCCATTAGCCAAAACCTAGAAGGCCCTCATTCTGGAGACCTACTACTGATGGCCTTCCCCTTTCATGAACTCAACTATCTCCCCTTTCACGAAAATTCTCTTAGTGTGTGCATCCTCTCCACTGCTTCAACTATCTTATGAACCTCTATGTACATTGGAAATGTGAAGGGAGTAACAGCATACTGAAGAGAAGGTCATAGTGCCTCCTCTAAGCGTCATTCCAATAACTCGTCATATGGAAGGAGGTACAGAGAAAAATGAAGGAGATCTTTGAACTTAATCCCCAACTCCATCACTAACATACTTACTTGCTAGAGGGAAAGAAGCTACTGCCTCTTCTCGGCCTTCATCATGGAATAAATGAATTATACCTAGAACTACTTCTCAATGTTAGTCCACGAAACCGCAATTTCCTTCTTCTCCCTGAGATAAAGTGTCCACCACTGATGTTATGATCCATGTATCTAGATCATGACCAAAGGAACCTAGAACCTTTTCAAAGCCCAGATCAAGTTGAAAGAGATTACTATCTCTTCAAGAAAGCTCTCCATCTCCATGTTTGATATGCTGCTTTTGTACCTTCCTAGAATTTGCCACTAGAAGGAAAAAAACACCTTCTACCACTAGTCTTCCTCCTCCTCTTGATCAGAACTCTGTTGATCAACCAGATCATCCTACTAGGCCTCAACTACTTGTACCACTCGTGGAAATTGTCTAGGTACCATCGATGAAAAAAACAATAAACTTTTAAGCCTGAGTAGTGAGGATATTTCCATTTAATTTTTGTTTGAACTTCCTATTTATTTTAAATTCCCAAAACACCAAAGACACACAAGAAAAAAAGTCATTATGATGCATGTACCTTTTCCTAGGGTCTCTACCCTGCAATCATTGTAGCCTCACCTGGCCATTCAGTAGGTCCAAAGTCCTTGCATCAGATCAAGGGGGCCCTAAAATTCTGGGTCCTTGCCGATCTTCCCGAGCCTATTTCATGCACCAAGATTTTATAACTCTATTTCCCTACCATCCCATACAAGATTCATTGTGGTTGACCCCAAACTCCATCCTATCTCTCAACCCCCTTCCTCTGATACCATTCTATTGTGAACTCACTTCTCCAAGATGAGGGAAGGAGTAGCATAATTCCAGACCCTTCCTTCTTCAAGTTAAAGGGGAGATAATGAACCCTGAGTCCCACCTTCAGTAGTCCCTAGAGTGGGGACTAGAACCAAGGGTATAGAATCTAACATAATTTGTAAGGAATTACCCTTTTTATAGAACAAGATCATGAGATAATACAGTAAATCCTAAATAACTCCAAATACTGAAGTAAAAGTAAATCCAAAAACCTTTTCCCAAATGCATGTTCAAAAGTAAAGTTGATGCCATGTATAATAAAACTCCAAGGTAAAGTACCAAAAGAAAAGAGACGCAGCAGAAACAACAACTAATCCCAAAGCCCGAGCTAGTAAAGTCAATCATGGTCTTCAAAGTCCTCCTAGAAACCTAAAAAAATTACATACGTAGGGTGAGAATACAAATATACTCAGAAAGGAAAAATAAATCTACTCGTGCAAAAGTGAGGGAACATATTAATTCCCCTACGAGAAAACAATAGAACCTCAAGCACCTCCCAAGGAATACTAACCAGCCCAACCTCACCAAGGTACACTCACCCATGTAATGAAAGCCAAGTAAAGTAATAGTATAAGCACATCGATATTTGGGCACCCCGCACAATGCTTTTCACACTGGTTAACTGCTCACTCCTAATGATCTGACATCTTGATGCTGCCACTCTTCCCACCCGTAGTCCCACTACCACAACCTGCCCATACACACCTAGGCCCCAACCACAAATAGACACGCCCATAGACACCATGTCCACAACAACCACTAACATGATTGAAGACACCTGGGCCATAAAAACCATTGCCTTGCCTAAAGACTCCTGAGCTAGAACAACCATTGTCATGCCCGAAGACACTTGGGCCTCATCTTGAAGATACTTGATAAAAGAAACCTGTCCCACAGACACCTAGGCCTGTTGTCCAAAACAAACCCTTTCCCAAATAATCTTGTACTATGTTATGACATAATCCATTACAGCCTACTCGGATATGCCTGGGTAGAAATATATAGAAGAGGGTGCGAGGAAGAAAAATCAGTAACCATTCATCCATACTCCCACTGAGATGATGGGAAAGACACCCTACCCCTTGAAATAAAGGTGGTCATAACATAGTTCTCAATAAGAGTGGGGTGCATATAGAAATAAAAAATAGATAAAATATATATATAGGTAATAAAACACTCATCCCCAACCTATGGGTTTCACACAACAGTCATCAAGCCCACGCCAGCACTACTTTTGATGCTACTCTTATATACACAACCATACATCAGCCACTACCAAAGCATAACCCATCCCCATTTTCATTCAATTTCCATTTGTGTATTTATTTAAGGGAATTCACTTAAATTATTACAACACTACAGGGAAACTAATAAACATAGCCACACCAAGAAACCAACAAAACCAAAACTAAGTCCCACTATACAACAACACAAAACAATAGCACAAAACTGAACTTGAAGTCTCACTACACATCCCTATTCAACTACTATCTACTATAATTCTCCAAAGTAAATACCACCCATTCCTTACTCCACAACCCATCCATGTATCCCCACTACCCATGAAAACCCCCAATGCAGTCCCACTACATAACTGGTCTACAACCACACTGTAGTCCCACTGATCGATGTCACTTTGTGACCATAACAAAACATAAAGGAAATTAGGCTTCCTACAAGATCATCCATTCCATAATTAATTAGTCTATCAGACTAGGATACAAACACACCCACCATATACCATCTCACATACACAGCCCAGATAACCCAGACCAGAACACAAAGAACATAACCACAACCATCAACCAAGAGTATTCAAATTTAACCAACATGGGTTCTTTAATTTCCACTTTAATATAAAAGGGGTGATCACATAACAAGTTTAATCCAGGGGAATCCATTTATTTAACTGATTTTATGTGATTAACAATATTTCATGCTATCTTTGTATATCAAATCATCACAATGAAATACCATCATTGTATAAGTAAAGACCACTAACGATGATGATTTTCAGAATCCATACAGCCACAAAACCCATAAGAGAATCAAAGACAACAAAATAAAAATAGGAGTCCAAGATCAACCACACCCTACCCATTATTTTATTTATGAAATTTATCTTTTTATCATATTAAATTCTGGTTTAATTCTCATTTCACGAAGGGTATTTGACCAATCCCTACAATAAAACCTTAATGTTCCCCCACCCCCCCCCCCACATGATGCACAATTAAATAAAAGAAAAAGATAATCCCTACTTGGATGATCAATGATTGAGGTTCCATCTTATTACAAGAACAGGGGATGATAAAACTTGTAGGAATAACACTAAGTTTGAGTGGTAAGGGCTCCAGCATGAGCACACGACTTGTCTCGGTAGGAAGTCTCGAGGCACACTAAGATAAAAAAGGAAGAAGGAAGAGAGGGTATCAGGTTAAGAAGATGACTTATTTTAAAATCAGGGAGACCATTTTGAAGTAATTAAAAGTCAAATTGTGTCTTGACCACGTGGAATTGTGGTTTCACACGTTTGAATTAATTGAGATTTAATAATTTCTGCATAGATGGTTGAGATAGTCTAACACACGGCGGAGAGTTGATAGGTTTCCTTTAAATAGAGAAAAACACCTAACAGGGGCCTAAAAAGAAAACAAAAGAGACTGGAAATACAGCAAAGGGTGTGACACCAATAAAAATGCCACACGTTTTGGTAATTCAAGGGTCTCCCAACACAAAGGGGATTTAAAATATTTTTTACGAGTCTTAAATCACTTTTAAGGGGGTATTAAAATAATTATACATTAAAAGAGACATTATGGGAGTGAAACTGAAAATTCTTGGAGAGGTTGGAAATGACTCACTGATGGGTTAGTCACCGACACACTAGCATCGATTCCCTGGCACCGGTCGATGTGTCACCGCTCCCAATCGGTGTCACCGATGCAATTCGGTGCCACTGATTCTTATCGGTGACACTGATGCCCATCAGTTCCATCGATGGCCGATCAGTTCCACCAATGTCGATCGATTCCACTGATGTCAGTCAGTGTCACCGATGTAGATCAGTTCAACCAATTATTGATCAGTGCCACCGATTTCCATCGGTGCCACCATTTGTTCATCTTGAAATTTGGAAAACTCCTCAATGAGTCAACGATGGTCTCCGGGATACCTTAGACACTAGAATTTGAAACATTAATGGATTATGAGGGTATGGTCCATTATAGTCTTCCTTGATCATAACATTAAGAGATATCATGGTCTCTCAACAATAAACATGGAAGTTATCACAACATTCCTTCCCAAAGGCTCTCATAGTCCCTTAGAAAATTGATAGAGGCTCTTACCCTCCCCTATCTGAAGGATATCAAGGTCCCTCAGCCAACCCCTTGCTCATACCCCAGTTAACCCAAGTGATACTCCATTCCACTCAATCACAAGAAAGTTCCCATATCCATAAACCACAATATAAACCATTTTCACAAAAAATATCCTCATTTTCAAAATATCTTCATCAAGGAAAAATTATTTCTAAATTAATTTCAGGAATATATTTAAGATCACAATAACTCTTAATCCATTTCATAAAACACTTAGTGGGAATACCAGCCACACCCATTTTGAAAATGATGGAAAACACCCAAATAATAAAAACATTTCAAAGTTTCCCTTATAAAAGGGTCCCTTGTTTGAAATTACAAAACATGGACAAAGGCCTTCATTTCCATCACATATTATAAAACACCACATAAATCAATTTCAATAGTTTCATTGAAATCTCCCAATTCATTTTATACATTTAAAGCTACCCTTCAAGATGATACTTCCTCTTTGAAAACCAAAATAATTCTCAAAATCCAACCAATAATGTCAAGCATTTAAAAGAAATCCACCATAGAAGTCCATAAGGGGTAACCACACACACGTTTCAAATCATCATTTTAAATAAAACAAAAATCACTTTCACTTTGTGGTAAAAACCTCCAATTAAAACCAAATTCTCTTCAAACCCATTATTTTCACTCATTAAAATCCAAAACCGGGTAAAAAAAATTTCACCTAATGAAAACCATTTCATAAATCCATAAGGCCTTTTACAACAATATTATCATAATTTAATATTACAATTCAAAAAACACTTGGAGTTACCACAAAAACCAACTTATTCCATGCACAAAACACCAAGAAATGGTTATAAAAAATCAAGATCATATCATAGATATTTAAGCTTTCATAAAAGGGGTATTTAAAAAGTAATAATAATATTAAAATTCTAAAATTTAGAAATATCATAGTAACACCTATATCAATTGGTGTAATCATGTATCCTTTGACAAAATCCTCCTGAAAGACACTCCAACTATGGTTTACAACTCTTAAAAAACCCCCAAATTTCACACCATGCTAGGCATGAAAATCATCCAGACATGGCCACTGGGGTTAGAGGAGAAGGGGAAAAGGAGAGAAACCCCAACAATAATGAGAAGGAATATCTAACCTCTTCAACTAGGTGAATATTCTCCAAGAAATCGCATCAAATTCACATAAAGATGCTTTGTAGTGTAAGAAAACCCCCATGGGAGGCATATGGTTTGGATGGTTCAAGTGGGCCTGGATTGGGGTGGAATCCCACAATTAAAAAGAATGATAAAGGTTAAAAATACCCCTCCTTAAGTGGGTTGTGTAGTTTAACCGCACGGTTAAACAAACTATGTGAAAACCATGAAGATCCCCACTATATTGAGATTCAATGGTTGCACAATTAAACTACATGGTTATTTTAACTATGTGATAATTATGAAACCAAGATAATGGGGCTTCACACTTAGGATTCATGGTTAAACTAAACATGCACCATAATTATGTGTCCTAGAATAAGACCCCAAACTTGTGGGGTTAAACCACCTAACAAATACACCCATATAAAAGTAACTCTTGGGGTGTCACAAAAGATCCATATTCCTATGTGAGAGATATATCCAGAAAAGGGATAATATTTAAGAACTAGGTGTGTCTTAATTCCTATTACCCCATGATATGTATTGATGCACGAATCGTATATACTAGGTCCAATCACAAAATATAATGGAAAAAAATACCCATCCCTATGCATGGGTCTGAACTATAATGGGAATTATTATATATAAGATACACATTTTCCTTGATTAGTCTTATCATAGGATACATAGTGATGACTAGGTATCCAATATTGGGTCCAAATGAAAAAAAAATGTCCCTTTCCTTTTGTATAGGTAATACCTACACAAGGTATTATATAATAAGAACTGCATGTGGATTGATTCATTTTTCCATTTCCATATATAATATCATGGGCCCATCCACCATATATAAAATGGAGATAAATTAAAAAATTATCCTCCCTATATATGGACTAGAACTAAGAAGGGATATTTATTTCGAATAACTATGTGTGGATTGATTCCTATTACCACACGATATGTAGTGATGAATGGATCCTTTATTTTAGGACCAACCACAACTGGTCATCACTGCCAACCATTTCCCTCCATGAGATTAAAATATGTGTAGAGGATCTAGTCCACATTAAAATTTAAACACCCCCACATATTCCTTCTCATTCACTCTCACACAACTCAATTAACTGCTAAGTCATCTCTTGTTTCCCATGCCTAGCATGACTCATTTGAGCTTTGGGAACTTGGAAAAAAACTCTAACCAATTAAATTGAGTTTAATCTTATTCAAAGATAGGTAACCATCTATTATTCATGTGATGTTAAACCTTAGGACCATGTCAGAGTCTCATGACATTAAATTTCATGACTATGACCACGTTGCATGGTGTTAAACTGCACAAAAAACTTCATAATCGCATGATGTTAAACCAAACGACCATGTCCTAGTTGCATAACATTAAACTGCACAACCACTTCCGTGTTGTATGATGTTAAACTACATGATGTGAAGTCTTCATGTAATAAATCATCCCCTAATGATTATATACTCATAAATTTTAGGTTTTATCTATTTACTATAAAATGTGTTCAATACACATCATCATATCCTTTTGGTTTCCCAAACCCACCTTTAATATTACATCCTCCATTAACCAAATTCATATATTTTATATCTGAGTTAATAGCGTCCAATTCCTTGAGTTTTTATACTTATCTTGGAACCCTAGGAACCTTGAACCCACATAGTCTTGGTTATTCCCTATAGTGTACTAGTAATAGGGACTGACTAATCTAAAGGGACTCTACTATGATTTGCTGGTGAATTACCCAAGGCCTTGGATCTTGTTCCTAGAAAATGTTTTAATCCGATTAGAAATCCCCCCCACTAATTCTAGGATATATTATCCTAAATGTGTAGAATATGGGAATCCACCATTATTAATAGTGGGCCTGTTCCCACTAATATTTATCTCTAATTGACTCAGATACTCTTGGGTTATGATTTACACTTCCCATAACCCAACTATTCAAGTGGATTCAGATACCCATAATTTTACCCTTCTGTGCATCGAACCAATTATCAAATCAAGATTATATCATATAATTTCTATATTCTTTCATTTTTTTCTTTGTATCTCCAATGAAGAACCATAATTCCAGAATTTTAAAACCCATTATCCACAACCTTTTCCATCAGATAAACATTACAACCCCATTTTCCATGTCTCAATCACCAAATAACATGACCACATATTCTCCTAGAATTTCTTAGAACATGATATCATGTCCTCCTAGTTCTCCCTTTCGGTATATTGGTAACAGGTACAGACTAATATGAGTGGACCCAACTAGGATTAACTATTGAATAACATAATTCCTAATATCTTGTTCCTAGGGTATCTTTAGGTTCCTGGGGGCCACTAGGATTCATTAGTGAATAAAACAAATTCATCATAGCTTGTTCTTAGTTGATGTTTTTATCCTGGAGGGAAGGTCACCCTCAACTCCATGATCCTTTCCTCTAATAGTACAATTCAAATACCACTCATCATTGAATATTCATCCTTGATATATTAATTTAAATTCATTATTAATTTCATTCATTTTCCCACATATCAGAGGGATTAATAATAGATCAATGGTTATGCCATCAAAGATATGTATTGTAATAAAGACTTTAAAGTATACAACATCCATATAATAGTTATGTGTGGAATGTTCCCTATTACTATAGGATACATAGTGATGCCCAGATCCCAAATCCTAGTTCAATCTACAATATGAAAGGAAAATGTTCCCTCCCTCTGTATGGGTCAGACTAGTATAGGGAATTTACCATATAAAAACTATCTGAGGATTTATTCCTGTTACCATAGGATATATAAGGGATGAATGTATATCAAATCCTAGTCCCAAACCCAATAAAAATATAAAAATATAATTATACCCCTCCCCGCATGTTGGTCAGACGTGTTCAAAGAGTTTTCTCCAGAACTATGTGTGGATTTATTCTTGTTACCAAAGGATACAGAGAGGTTACCTGGTTCCTTGATCATAGTCCCATCTATAATGAAATATATATATATATATATATATATATATATATATATATATATTCACCCTCCCTACATATGGTTTAGACCTATGTGGGGAGTTCTTTCATGAGAAATATGGGTGGTTTGATTCCTATTGACATAGGATACTTAGTGATACTAAAGTTACTTAATCCTAAGACTAGTTAAAATTTAAAAATGTTTGTGTGTTTGTGTGTGTGTGTAATTCACCCACCCAATATTTGTGTTACACCTATGCAGGTATTTCTTCCATGATAATAATTTGTGGCTTTATTCAGTTGTCACAAGATACATAGTGAAGCACGGATCTCAAATACCAACCCAGCTATAATATATATATATATATAAAAAATCCACCCTCCTTGTATATGGGTCAAAAATGTGATGGGATTTATCTTTCTAAGAATTAGGTGTTTCTTGATTCTTATTTTAATAGGATACATAGAGACACCAGGATCTCAAATCCTAAGCTAGAATATAATATATATATATATATATATATATATGTGTGTGTGTGAGAGGAATAAATATCCCCACCTATATATGGGTCAGACTTGTGCATGTAATTTTATTTTTGAGAACTACATGTGGCTTGATTCCTATCATCATAGGTTGCATAGTGATTCCTGAATCTTTTTTTCAATCCCAACCATGAATTCTCATTACTCTCAAATACGCTCCTCGATAATAACCAAATTGTTTTGTGGATTTATACTGGTATGAAAATGTGAATACCCCCCCTCCCACACACACACATATATATTCCTTGTGATTCACTCTAGAACAGCATAATCAACTTCCCAATTGTCTCTTCTTTCTCACCAAAAACATAACTCATGTGATCACATGGAACCTAGAAACCCTCTTTGACTATCATGATCAAGGAGTTTTCTATGTGGGGAACCATGTCCCAGTCATATGATGTTAAATTTCACAATATGAGGCATTCAGGATAAAAATATCATCCCCTGATGAATGTGTACTCAAGAATCACATTTTTTATCCCTTTTCCCCTGAAAATGTGTTCAATAAATATTAGTTTATCCTTTAGGGTGCTCTAAACCTTCTTGAATATTGCATTCTCTATGAACCAAATTCTTAGCTTCCATATATAAGTTAACAAAAACCAATTCTTTGAGTTGATATACTACTCTTGGAACCACATGGACCTTGAAACCACATACTCTTAGTTCTCCCATGTGGTTTACTAATAATGACTAGCTAATCTAAAGGGAAACCACTATGATTAACTGGTGAATAACACAATTCAACGAAGCTTCTTCCTATGAGGTTATTTTTTTCATAGTGGAGACGACCCCATTAAATCTAGAAGTTATTATCCTAATTGCATGACATATAGGATACATCTTTTATTAATGGTGGACCAATACCCACCAGTAATCATTTCCCATTCACTTATATATTCTCTGGTTATGATTTACACTTTCCATAACCCCACTGTTTAAAAGGATTCAAATTCCTTTTTAGTTACTCATATGTGAATCGTAACCATTGTGAAATAAATATTAAAACATTATATCCTTGTACCCTTTCATTCCTGGGTATGCATCTCATGTGAAGACCCAAATTCCATGATATTCCTCTCAATGATACATCATCATAGTATGATGTTATACAACATTGAATATGGTCCTATAAAAACTATATGTGGCTTGATTTTTATTGTAATAGGATAATTAGTGACACTTGGGTTCCCCATTCTTGTTCCCAACCATAATATTCAAAACAATAATGCCCCTTCCTTTCACACGAGATAATTTTTTAGAGGTAACCTTTTCATATAAAAACTATGTGTGTCTTTATTTATGACATATCAGGATATTTAGTGATTTCTGGGTATATTATCCTAGACCCAGCCACAAGTATTCCACTATCATGATATTCCCGAGTGCTTGGTCCATGTTAAAATATGACAACCATGTTTTCCCATAAGAATGTATAGATGCTTCCAGTAGTGAAATCTACTTCTAATATGAGAGCCCTTTCACCTTAATAGTATCAAAGATGGGTAGAGATCATAAACCCTATAAGTAGTGGGTGACTTATCTTTTAGAATAAAAATACCCCTCTCCCATTAATATGAGTCCAATAAATGTAAGGGGATCATTAACTTATCTGTAAATGTGTATGTATTTATTCTTATCCCAATATAATACATAATGACAATCAGAATTCCTATCACCGAGACCATCCGTGAATTTTAAAAAATTATTCTTCCTACGTAAGTGTTTGAACCTTTAAAGCAATACCCACTTCTCCTATGGATCAATGCTAAGGTAGAAATTAATTCTCTATTCATGCACATGGGATAGATATGTATAGAGGAAGCCTAAAAAAATTTGTGCATTGCTTGAAAATTTCCCTCTCCCCAAAAAAATATTTTATCTATATGGGGAGCTATATGGGAACTATGTGTGGTCTGATTCTTGTTATCATGAGATATGTAGTGATTCCCGAGATCCTTTAAACCTCATCCTAACCAGAAAATCAAAATAAAAAATAAAAAAATTCCTTCACCCTTTTTTGTACAATCCAAATCTACATGGGTGAATCTCTTATAGATAGCTTTATGTGGCATGGTTCATTGCACTAAAAAATTCATAGGGGGCCCTAAGGAATCCAAACCATATAAATTTCATATTCCCCAAAGCTCTATTATACCTTACAAGTCCTTAATCTATTTAAGGATCGAAAATTGATACATAATAACTTCTCCTACATATGAATTAGATCTGTGTGTGTATTGTTTGTGCATGAATAAGATATATGCAGAAGGAGATTTGGCATATAACTACCCACCAATAATCATGTTTATGGATAATAGATGCCTCCTATGTCTAAATTCCTCTAACCAGTGTAGGGTGTCCTTAGGTACATCTTATATAATTACATGTCAGTTCCCACATCCATACCACATGACATTAAACTTAATAGAAAATTTCATTGCGGAATGATGTTAAATTGCAAGGAATGTGTCCAATTCACATTATGTTAAACAATTTGACATTAACATCCTCATCGTATGATGTTAAAATTAATGAAAGGAAATTCCCTACTGCATAATTTTAAACCAAGAAGACCATCTACCATCATCACTTTTTATCAAAGGACCACAAGAGCATGACCCTAGTCAGCCAAAGTTAATAGTGATTCTATAAACTTTCTAAGCACATTAATTCATAAATAAAATTTCATTCCAAGTTCATATCAAGTTATTAATAACCTTTTATGTCCCTGGAAAAGGGTAATAGATCCCTCACTTTGATCATATACGAGTTTGATCTGCATAAGGGAATTAAACCCATCAATGGAAGGTATTTTGGATTTGTAAATAGGTACTTGTAATCCATGTGAGACTTGAAATAATCACTATTTAACTCATCATCATATTGTTTTTTACAATAATCCTCAGCATGACTATCTCACACTATTTCTCATAATTCTAGAACTTTGATCCATGATTTACAATATTCTCAACTCCTACTCAAAAGGGTGTCAGAGTACTCTTGACCTTGGGAATCTTAATTATACTATTATGTAACACTCTACTAATAACATTTCTAAGTGAATCATGACCATTGGCTTCACACACAGTCGTAAATGTTTTATAGACATAAATATTATCCTCTGATGTTCTAAATTGAAAGATCATAAACTACTAGTGAAAGATATATAAAACTTGTCAGGCTGAAAACCTACGAAGGTAGGTCTCAAAAAAAATTCAAATCTCACTAAACTCTTCATATCTAGATTTTATATAACACCTTTATATTTTATAATACATTTATCTTTAAATAAATTTTATTTCTTTGATATCCTACATTGCACACAACAACAAATTTAAATGAACCACAATATACTATTAAAATATATTATTTAAATATGATCGTTATAACCTAGTTGTCAAATTGGTTGTTATGGATAGGAATAAATAAATTATTAAATGTATATGGTTTACACTTGTATAAAATAAAGTCATTAGTTATCAATCAATCATGACTAAAAATAAATTCCATTTGAAAGTAATAAGAATGATTTTCAAAAAAACATTTTTTATGCGTGTAATGTGTTTTTATCTTGACAAATTAAATTAATCACTATTGGTGAATGATTTTAATTAAATTTATATATTATATATTTAATAAAAATTTTAGTAATTCATCTAATATTTTTTATTCATGGGATAAGAATAAATTCATTTTTATTCATAAATCTGTATTATTCTAAAAAGTGGTTCCGTTAAGAAATTAATTAAAAATTAAATTATTCCACTATTATAAAATGTATTTTAAAAAATAACCCCAATTCTTTAAATCATAATTTGAAATTATATTAGGTTTAAATTTTGATAATTTTATTTGAAAGATTAATTTTTTCAATGATTAGTTAAAATAATGATTTTTATTGAAAACTACCTTTTTGTTTAAAAAATTTACAAAGTAAAATTTTCTTTTTAAATTATTTAAAAAGTAAAATTAGTAACATTATAATATTATTAATTAAATTTAGATCATATTAATTTATTATATGTTAAAATTTGATATAAAAATTTCTGGCCACCTCTCGTTTTAATGTTTAAAAATCCTGATTAACTATACTAATTATTATTTATTAAGATACAATGTGTTTAATCATGTTAAATTATATATTTAACCTACGGTGTTAGTGGTTATATAAAAAGATATAATTAGAGATTTTGGTTAAGTATGATCTAAAAATACTTGTCCTACTTATAGACAAGTCACTGATACATAAGATATTGGCAACATAAGCTAACGATAAGCTGAGTCACCAACAGAGCGACTCGTAAATTTCACTTAGTATGAGATACTGACAGTCGAGCTACCAACACATCGCATACCGACAACCAAGATACCAACGTATCATCTACCGATAGTCGAACTACTAACACATCACCTGCAGATAGTCTATCTACCGAAGCATCACCTACCGACAACAAAGATACAGATGCATCATCTACAGCCATCTCGATTGACCGATGCATGTTTGACCTACTAATAGAGTGATCCACTGATAGTTTGATATACAAACAGAAATGATATACCGATAGAAAGAGATATTAATATAATGATATACTGACAGACTAAGTCACTGATGATCTATCTCTTAAATTCAAACATACCTCTAACAGTTATATTTATGAAATTTAGTACAACTTATTATATTAATGATCATGTTTTTCTTTTTTACAAACATTTAATGATGTCAAAGACCAGTACAAGGTACAAGGTACCATAGAACATGTTTCTTTTCTATACAAAGGGAATATCTAGATCATAGTGAGAAACTGTTGACTTTTAAGAAATATACAGAGTTTTTTGTGCACCTTAGAGAAAAACATAGGAGCTCCCTACTGTGCATGCACAAAGATACTCCTAAGAATTGAAAATATCTGTAGAAAAACCCTAGAATAAAATAACACTTTAAGGATCACTAAGAACATAAGACAGAATAATGACTCTTTATTTTGCTATTTATTTCTGGAAGATGACTCCAGATTCCCTCATATCATTCTAAAATAGTCCAGAAGTCATATAGAACATCACACAGAGCTTTCTAAACCCTATTCTCATTACATAGCTATATCTATGCATATTATTTACATTTTGATCAGTTTGTGTGTCTTTGTTTTATAAAAACACATTAAGTCATCTTCTAAACTATAATATACCTAGATATCTTCACCAAACTATATTTTCACAATTTACTTTCCCACATATAATAGTGGAAGAGGTCCCTCTTTGGGGTGTCTATTTGTTTGTTTTGTACTCCAACTTATACTGTGGAAGAGGTCAAGTGACCTGGAAAGTTTTTATACTTTTTTTATCTCGATATAGGGTGTGGATAGAGTTTATTGAATATAAACTTCTTGTTATAAGGTGATCACCAAGTGGATAGGATTACGTCTCATCTTGAGACGAAGCCTCTTGTTTATTTATACTGTGTGTTTTCAAGTTTTTTTTCACTATCATTATTATTGTTTTAGAAAACTTAAATTTTATATGATATTTTATCCAAGATATTTTCATATTAGAATTTTTTTATTTCACCGACTTCAAAAGTTAGAATAATAATGTATATTATTTTAACAGGGAACTAATCAATCTTTGAGAAATCTTTGGAACACAAAACATTTATAAATATTCTACTTTGGTTAACTGGACTATATTTTTTTGATATTAGGTGATTTTTAAATAAAAATTTTATAGTAACTCAATTCACCCCCTCTGGAGTGTCCTACTCCAACCAAAATTTGGTATAAAAAGTTTTTTACAATATTTTTCAAAAATATTTTTCAACTATGATTTTAATTGTGTTTTAAATATCTCTAAATTTGTTCTATTAAAAGTTTATTGATCTTTAAAATATATTTTAAATTGAAAATAGACTGGAAGGTGTTTCAATCAACATGACTCATTATTTTAATGGCACAAATTATGCTCATTTAAAAATTAAAATGAAAATTCATTTGGAAAGTTTGGGTTTTCAAATCTGTTCTTCAATTATATATGAATATAAGATTCTTGCAACTACTAGGAACAATTTGGATGATGCCACTAAGGAAACCTTGAATAAAAAATGTAAAGCTATGAATTCCTTATACTTCCCTTTAGGGGATGAAGAATTTATAGGGTTTCTATATGTAAAACTGAAAATGAAATTTGGGATATGCTAGCTGTCTCACTTGAAGGAACCACTAGGGTTAAAGAAATGAGGCTTAATACATATACTATAAAATTAGATAACTTCAAGATGAATCCTTAGAAACCTATTTACAATATGTATATAAGGTTCAATGAGATAGTAAATATGATGGTATCTCTGGTAAATACAATCACATCTAAGGAACACGTAATGTGAATTCACATATGTTTACCAGAAAATGGAGAGATACCTCAGTTTCAATAAGGGAATCCTATTATATCAATAATTTACCTATAAAGTATCTAATATGTAAGATGATGATGTATGAATAAAATATAGAGTTAAAAAAGAGAATATGGTGATGAACCCAATAGAAAGTCAATGGATTTCTAAACCACTGACTCCAATCAAAAAGAGAAAGTGCAAGCTCATACTAAAAGTTCCAGTAATGAAGAATAATCAAGTGATAGTGATGAGGAAATTGATCATTTATCCAAGATATTTAATAATTTTTACAAAAAAAGTATGTTCTTTAGGAATCCTAGTTTTAAAGGAAAATATGACAATGAGGGAAACTGGAAAATGGATTGGAAGAGAAACGAAAATACAAATGAAATATTCTTATACGGGTGTAAGAGAAAAGGACTTGTAAAGGCTGACTATCCTAAATTAAATTTCAAAAGTAAATATGGAAACAAATATAGAAATTATGAAAAGGAAATGAAGTCTAGCTACTGTGCTTCTAAGGACATGTCTAGTGAATCAGAGTCTTCACATGATGAGAAGGCTGACAAAGCCAATATGTGTTTCCTGAAAACCACATCTGAGGTAACTATAGAATCTTTTGCACAAATTTCTTATTATTATGGGGATGAATCTGATTTTGAGAACATGAAAAATGAAGAAATTTTTGAATAATGTAAACTAATTGAGGATCCATGCAATGAATTGAAAGATAAATATAAATCTCTCAAGAAACAACATGATCTTACTATTTATATTGAATCTGAACTTACTATTGAAAAAGAAAACAAGGGTATGTTTCTCAATGAGAATAATGAACTTAAACTATCTAATGAGAAATTAAAGAAGTACCTAGATAAATTCAAAAATGGTCAAGATACCTGAGTTCAAATTCTTGGTAAATAGATTAATTTAAAATTACTACTAGTATTGGTTATCAACCAGGAAAATAGAATTTTGTTAAAACCAATTTTTTATCCAAATATGGAAAATCTAGTTTTATACCTAGTTATATAAAATTTACTGCAGGTTCCAATGATGGAACATATTCTACTATTTTCAATTTTTCTGGACCAAATGAAGATTATTTTTTAAGACTTTACAAACTCTTTTTAGGAAACCCATGAAGAAAATGTGGGCTCCTAATGCCATAATGACTAATGTTACTAGACTAAATCAAGTCTGGGTACAATAATTTTCACTTGTTTTATTTATTTTTTATAGAATTTTTTTTGAAGAGTTCATATATTATATAATGATATTGGATAGTGATTTTTCAATACATATGGTATGGGATTATTATTTCTTCAAGAATATTATCAATATTGATCGTGGGTATGTCACCTTTGGTGAAAATGAAAAAGGAAAAATAATTGGCCTTATCCAAATCAGTAACACTAACTCAATTTTAATTTCTAATTTTCTTTTTGTTGATGGTATTAAGTAAAATCTACTTATCATTTCACAATTATGTTCAAATTTATTTCATGTTAAATTTGAAATTTTAGATTTTAATGTTTTTAATTATAAAAATGAGTTAGTATTCATTACCTTTATAAATGAAGATTTTTATGTTGTGAATTTAGATTCTTTAGTTTCTCAATAGTTTTATGGAATGAGGTCTCTTCAAAGAGTCTTAGCTCTGGCGTAGAAGATTAAGACACTATAATATTCACTCCCTTAGAAATCTTACTAGGAAATTAATAGTCAAGAATCTACCTAAAATTGAGTTTCCAAATGACAAAGTTTGTAATCCTTTTCAAAAAGGTATAAAGTATAAAATATCTTTTAATCCAAAGAAAGAATTTTTAACTTCTCAGCCACTTGATTTTGTTCACATGTATTTCTTTGGACCATCTTGAGTTTCTAGTTTAAATGGGAAGAATTATGTCTATGTTCTAGTATATGACTTTTCTAAGTATACTTGGACTTTCTTTTTAGCTTACAAGAGTGAATCATGTTCTTAATTCACCAAGTATACTAGAAATTTAGAGAACTTAAGTGGCCTTATAATTAAAACCATATGAAGTGGCCAGAGACATGTGTTTAAAACCAAGAGTTTGAATATTGTTTCTCACAAAAAGGCGATTGTCACAACTTCTCTTCTCCCAGAACACCCTAGTAGAATTGAGTTATAGAAATAAGTAATATAACCTTATAATAAATTTCCTAAACTATTCTTAATGAGTGTCATTTACCTATTCAATTTTATGAATAATATGTGAATACATATTTTTATATAATTAATAGAGTTTTAATTAGACCCATTATTAAGAAAATACCTATGAGTGGTGGAACAATAGGAATCCTAAGATTAATTACTTTAATTTTTCTTGTTTTAAAGTCTTTATTCTTAATAAATAGATAATATTGAAAACATTTCTTCAAAAAGTGATGAAGAATTTTTTCCTAGGTTATTCAACCTTTATAAAATACAATAGGTCTTCAATAAATTAACCAAGTGTGTGGAAAAATCTATAAATATCAAATTTGATGAAATAGATCTACATGAACCTAAAGCATAACTAGAAAATATTGAGGATAATATTTACAATATAGACATAAATGATAAACCTTATGACTCTACCATTAAGCAAGTAGAAGAATCCTCTAGTTATAGAAAATATCCATATTATGACCATAGAGAACCCGAACTTATAGATGAACCTTAAATAAAATTGCCTTATTTTTATAGAACTTTTATAACCCTTAATAACAATCCCTTAGATGTTGTAGTTGGATAATTAGATAAGGGAACATAGACTACAGCTTCTCTAAGGAACCAGGTTGAACATCAAGCCTTCTTGTGACTGCTTGAACCAAAGACAATCAATGATGCAATCAATGATGAATTTTGGGAAATGGTTATACATTAGAGTTGAATCAATTTTAAGGAAATAAAGTATGGAATCATGTTGATATAATTAAATACATATTAACTGTAGGCACTAAATAGGTGTTTAGAAATAACATAGATGAAGCTGGAATCACAGTGATAAATAAGGATATATTGGTTACACAAGGATATAGTCATGAAGAATTAATTGACTATGAAGAAACATTTTTACTAGTTTCTAGACTTGAATCCATTATAATTCTTCTAGCATGTACAACAAATCTCAATTTTCACTATATCAAATAGATGTTAAAAGTTCATTCCTAAATGGGTATATAGTTGAGGATGTTTTGGTTTAATAACCCCTAGTTTTACAAACTACCATTTCTCAAATCATGTCCTTAATCTAACAAAATATTTTTATGGTTTAAAATAGGCTCTAACAGAGTGGTATGATAGGCTCGTCACTTTTCTTATTTCTAAAGGTTTTAAAAAAGGCATAGCTAATCCTACTCTTTTTATAAAAATAATTTCTAAATATGTTTTAGTTATTCAAATATATATCGATTATATTATTTTTAGATCATAAATAATTATTTATGTATTGATTTTTCAAAAATGATGCAAAGTGAATTTGAAATGAGTTTAATGGGTTAACTCAAATTCATTCTTGGATTTCAAATTTTTCAACATAAAGATGGTATTATTTAAAATCAAAGTAATTACAATAAATATATTTTGAAATGGTTTTACTTTCATAGTAAAAAACTTAGTGATAGTCCAATGAGTACCACCTATAAATTGTATCTTTATAAAAATGGAAAATTTAATGATTAAACCAATTAGAGAGGAATGATTGGAAGTCTAGTCTACTTGACTGCTAGCCGACCTGATATTATTTTTATTTTCTGTATGTGTGCACATTTTCAAGCAAACCCTAAAGAATCTCTTTTAACTATTGTTGAAATAATTTTCAAATACCTCGTATATACTACCAACATTGGATTATTCTATACTAAAGGAAAACCTTTTGACTTAGTTATTCTGATACTGATTTTGGTGGTTTTATGTTAGATATAAAAAGAACCTCTAGATCATGTCACTTTTTGGGCAAGTCTCTAGTATGATGGTGTAGTAAAAAAGAAAAAATTTGTTGCATTATATAATACTGAAGCTGAATACAAAGG
This sequence comes from Viscum album, assembly GCA_963277665.1. NCBI lineage: Eukaryota > Viridiplantae > Streptophyta > Magnoliopsida > Santalales > Viscaceae > Viscum > Viscum album. The sequence continues at coordinate 285,555,244 of OY728129.1, forward strand.
TTATTGTAGCTATTGTGCTCAATTATTGTGGATAAAATACACATTACTGGATTATTGATATTAGTTTAGGAATTTACCAATAAACCATGACAACACAAGTGCGATTAATATTTAAAAGAATCTAGTTTATCATTCTAGAACAAAACATATTGATATAAGACATCACTTTTTGAGAGATCATTATCAAAAAGGTAATATATCTCTTGAATTTATTGGAATAAAACATCAGCTTTCTGATATTTTTACTAATACTTCAAATTGTGATAGGATGAGTTATATCAGATGTGAGTTAGGAATGATCAATTTTTGAGAACTCACTAATGGTGTCTCATAGACATGACTCACTGATGATGTCTCACTGACTTGACTCACCAATGATATCTCATCGACATGACTCATTGATGATGTATCACTGATGTGGTCGGCTGATGATGTCTCACCAATTGGACTCACTAATGGTGACTTACTGATGGCTCTCACCGATGTGTCTCACTGACCAATATTTATTTATTTATCTTCTTCGAATTTGAAACATTTTAGTTTTATTTATTTTATTTATTTTAACCTACATTTAGTATTTTATGTTTTCAAATCACAAAGTAATAAAATTAAGGGTCAATCTAATACTTTCTACCTTCACACTCTTACTCTTGGACTCTTATCCTTGAACCTTTATCTTTTGAGCTTCTACCATTCTCTCTCAAACTAATCCCTTCAAACCTCTCTCAATGGCTCATGTCAAGTGCGTCCTTCAAGGATTGGAGGATGAGTCACATCCTTCCAAGAAGGAAATAGGTGAATATAGTCATCCTACGCCTAATCCTAAACCTTTTCATCCATAACTTGTGAACCATATCATAACCCCTAAGAAGGAAGTGAATTCAAAATATTTGATGCCTAGTAAGTCCCTTTTCTGGATGTGTTGAAAACCCAAGGGTGGTTGGAGTGGTTCTCTGACAATGAGAGGTCATATTATTTGTGTTTGGTACGCAATTTTTACCAGTAAGTTGATTTTCTACTGGAAGGATCTGAGGTGTTTCGGATAAAATCGATATTGTATGGAAAGAGAGTGTCTTTTTAATCCAAGCAATAGGAAAAATGCTTGAAGGTACCCCATGAGGGTGTTTGTGATAACCATTAGGGAAGTGCTGCTTCAACAAGTTACATTTTTAGTCATGAGGCATCTATGGCTGAGTTGATAGGAAATGGAGATCATAGGAGGATTATTACTATAGTTCTCGATGGTGAGTGCAATATTTTGTTCAAATTCATCTAGCATCCAATATTTCCATGGAAGAGAGACTTTGTTACTCTTATGTTTCAGGATGATTACTTGTTGTATCTTTTGAATAAAGGCTATAATGTAATCTTATGAAAATATCTGATAGTTTATATTAGTGAGATGATCAAGCCCTAATGAAGGACAAACTCTTTATTTTATCCTAGAGTTATCTGTTCCTTATTGAAAGATAAGGGCTTTGTAAATGAATGTGAAGAGACAATAATTGATTGTGATGGTTTCTGTATCAACAAAACTATTTTTAAGAGGTTTAAAACTAATTGGAATCCATAGAAAAATATATGTGTTGAGGATAATGACAAGATGTATGAGAAATTTTATTTTTTGATAATCCATAATGTCCGAGGAAAATGGATGATCCTGGTCTAGGACTAGATAAAGCTGGTGAATATTTTAATGAGGATGAGGCTGAGGAAGGTCAAGTAAATGAGTCTCATATAAATGAAAAGAATGATCTTGACATTACTGATAGTCCAGTGAGGAAGTATTATGGTTCTACAAGTCCACCTTGACCATTGCCTTCAAAGGAACCACTTTTACATGAGAATGCTAGTGATAAGGCATAAAAGTTAGAAAATGGTGATTATGAGAGAATATATGGTTGTGAAGAAGAATTTGGTGAGGAAGAAGGAAGTGGCAGTAAAGAATGAGATGATGCTAAAAATGATAATAAAGGTGAGGAAGATGATAGAGAATCTGGACAGGATTTTAGAGAAGATAGAAGTGGTAGAAAAGATGCAGAAAGTGATGATTTGGATAATGGATCAGACCATGGTGATGATGACTAATGTCCTATTGGAGATATTATTGATCTAACCCTAAATTTTATTGAAAATTAGAATATTTCTGGTAGTGAATTAGGAGAACAATAACATATTGTGGAATCCCATCGGGTTGATGAATAGGTTGTGATTGAGGAAAGGGTTCTATATTATTTTGTTGAACCAGCTATGGTCGAAGAGAGAGCTCATGTTGTCCATGTTCAGGAATAATCTCAGGCTCTAAGGGATGTATTTGTGACCCTAGTGAGAGAGTTGGTTTATTCAATAAAGCGTCCATAAATTGAGGGGTAGAGACAAGATAAAAGATATAAAGTTGATGTGATTTCTCTCTTGGATGATATTGTGGTGCCTGTATGGAGGAGGGACCCAGGGTATGTGACTCTTGGATAGGATTATCCTGATGTATAGGAGAGGACTACTCCTAATCTTGTGTTTGGTTTAGAAACTGTTGAATATGTCACCAAAGCTGGTTTTAATGCCTTTAAAAAGGGTTTTTGGCTATTGTTTGATCAACACCTTCACAGACACCTACTTCAATTTACAAAATTATTGAAAGAGAATCTAATTTGATTACTAAGAGATTTGTATCTTAGGTTTAACCATGGTTTCTCACTCTTGTGGAATATACTTTTTCAGATAATCAAAATTTGAGGAATGAGTTAACTATTATGGTTTCTGCCATTAATTTTCTTACAATTGAATATATAACTTCTTTAGAAAGAGTTCTGAAAAGTCTTGGAGACACCACTTAGAAATCTTCTAAGGAAACCACTCTTACTCAAACTCCAACTATTAATCTAACTCAGTTGAGATTTGATATTATAGATATAGTGTAGGGTGCCTCCATCTCATATTCTCATGTTTCTCACTCTCCATAAATAGAGATTTCCATAAATGTGATTAAATAGGAACTTCATATGATGATGGGTAGCACTGACCCGGAGAGTATCTCAAAAATCAGGCAAAATTGTGATCATATTTATGATATGGTTAAGTTTTATTCCATTGGTTCCACAATGTCTCAAGAATAAATAACTAAGGAAGTATATTTCTATTTTAATTGAATTTACACCAAAAATAAATTGACCAGTCACTTAAAATATTTAGTAAAAAAAATTTGGATACCTATAGTGACTCATGAATTCAAAGATAATGTTAGGTGGTTGAAAGAGTTTACTCCTACCCTTGAGAAGCTCGTGGAAAATGAAGATGATTTTGATAAAGAAATGAAATATGGTGGTTATCCCATTATATACTTCATCAGTATACTTAAAACATACCTACATCATCACAACACATCCATTGTTGATCCTCATGATACTCTTATCAGACCAGTTCTGCCTACTTCTACCTCTTCTTATTCTACCCATTTCTCGCCTTTAACCATGACCACTAATCAATATCTCATTCAGATTAGACCTTTCATCGAATAGGAAGTCACAGCTCCAACTTCCTCTTCTAGACCCAGCCATGCTCCTTCAGTCTTTACGGGAGTTCTTCTCCCTTCCCTTAGTATCCACTCTATTCCTTCCACCACTCCTACTTCTAAACCTCATGCTCCTACCTCCTCTAATTTAGATAAAGGAAATGAAGTTATGGAAACTATTGTTCCCAATAAGTATTTGAATCACTTTTTGATATGGATTTTATGTACTCTTTTTTTTTACTATTTGTGTTATCCCTTGTACTGCTTGATTAATGGAATACCTACTATGATTTCACCTTATTTTTATTTCCTTATCTATTATTTCTATTTAATTCACTATTTCCTTTTTTATTATCCCAAAATGGGTATAAATAATATGGAACCTCTCTCAAGGGGATCTTAATATTGAGCTTGATACTAAAAGGGAACATTTAATTGAAAAAATTCCATTGAACATGTAATTTGTACTTACATTTCTTTTAAAATGTTATCTCAATAATCCGTGTACTATATTAAGAAGATTATTTCTCTAATCATCATAAATCAATAAATTTATTGTGGTCTATAATTCCAGGATATTTAATCATTAAAAAGTGGGATATTTTTATCCTTATTTAGTTTTAATTCTCAAAAATCATGATTAACTATGCTAATTTTGATTTATAAAGATACAATGTGTATAATCATGTTCAGTTATACCTTTAACCTCTTTTGTAAGTGGTTACATCATAAGATAGAATTATAGCTTTTGGTTAAGTATGAGCTACTGATTTTTGTTCCATTGATTGAAAATTCACTGATACATGAGCTACTGATGAGATAAGTTACCGATAAGTTGAGTCACTGACATAGAGACTCAGAAATTTCGCTAAGTATGAGATACTGACAGAAAAGATACTGATGCATTGCCTACATATAGTCAAGATACCAATGCATCACCTAATGAAATTCGAGTTATCGATGCATCACATACTGACAGTTGAGCTACTGATGCATCACCTACCAATAGATGAGCTACCAATGCATCATCTACTGATAGCTCGATTGACTGAAGGAAGTTTTACCTATTAACCGAGTGGTCCACTATCAGTCTGATATACCAATAGAAATGATCTACCAATATAATGAGATACTGATATAATAAAATATTGATAGAATTATCTATTCAATTACTGAGTCACTGATGATCTATCTCTTAAATTCAAACTTACCTTTAACGGTCATATTTATGAAATTTAGTACTACTTATTATATTAATGATCATGTATATATTTTATAGACAATATTTAATTATTTCATAGACTTATATGAGTTATGAGGTACCATAGAACATGCTTATTGTCTGTATAAAGAGAATATATAGATCATAGTGAGAAACCGGTGACCTGGAATAAATATATAGAGCTGTTTGTGCACCATAGATAAAACAAAAGAGATCTCAACTGTGAATACAAGAAGATACTCCTAAGAACAAAAAACCACAAATATATGTAGAAACAACTTAGAAGAAAATAAATATTTGAGTCTCACTAAGAATAGAGGATAGAATAAAACAAAACTTTCTATTTTGGTGTCTATTTCTGGAAGACGACTCCATCTTCACTTTTTTCATTCTGAAAGAGTCCAGAAGCCACATAGAACATCACATAGATCTCTCTAAACCCCATTCTCATTACATTTCTCTATCTGTGTATATTATTTACATTCCAAGAAGTGTTTGTATCTTTGTTTTATAATAACACACTAACTATGATTCTAAACTAGAAGATACATATATATATTCACCAACCTATCATTACATACTTTACTTTCCCACCGATAACAGTGGAAGAGGTCCATCTGTGGCCTATCTTTTTTTTAGTTTTGTACTCCCACTTATATTGTGGAAGAGTTCTAGAGACCTGTATAGTTTGTATACTGTTGTTACCTAGATCAAGTTTGTGGATCATGTTTATTTAATATAAACTTCTTAGTGGTAGGTGATTACCAAGTGGAGAATATTAGGTCTCGTCTTGAGACCAAACCTCGTATTTTCTTCTGTTGTGTGTTTTCATTTTTTGTTTTACTGTATTTTTAATTATTTCAGAAAACTTAACTTTAATTTTATAGTAATCTTAGACATTTCATATATTAGAATGTTTTTTTAGTATACTAATTTTAAATGTTATAATAATAACATATATTTTTTTAACTGAGAATTTATCAATCTTTGAGAAATATTTGGAACAAACAAAACTTTTATAAATCTGCTACTTTGGTTAACATGCCTATATTTGTTTTGAAATTGGGGGATTTTTAAATAATAATTTTAGATATAAATTTTTATAGGAACTCAATTCACCCACCTCTTGAGTGTCTGACTCTGACCAACAAAAACGTTTTATTCTTAAGAGAACATTTCATTAGAAAACTTCATTTTTATTGCACTTTTGGGTTTAATTTTAAATTGAATTCTGCCAATTATATGAATATATTTTGAAAAAATTATCCAATATTTGGAATAATCATGGTTAATATAAGGTAATTATTTTAACTTAGTTTTGATTCATAATTATTAAATGTGACGGTAAAATTTATTTACAATGGTGAAGGTTAAAACATGGTTTTGTGTGTTACATGCACCGGTGTTAAAATTAATTTTACCACACATATGAATTTTATTTAATAAATTGGATTTAATATTCAGAATATTTTGGTATATTTTATCAAAAAATTACCATTTATTTTTAGTATTAAAGGATAAATTACCTAGGTAAATAATAAAATTACAAGTTATTGTGGTGAAAAAAAAGAAATGGTAAAAGTAAGTAAACATAAAGGTTAAGGAATAACATGTTTAAAACATGTATATATTTTGGAGGTGTGGATTGACCATATCTCATATCCACAACATTTTTTATCAATTTTTTAGCTAATTTTTTTGATATTGACTTCCCATTATTAAATAGTTTTGGGTATTTACAAAAATGTCACTCCTTATCAATGATAAAAGGGAACATCCTCCCCTCACTTACTCGCACCTCATAATCCACTTGGATTAACAAAACCCTAAAAATATATATCCCCATCATATTTATACATGTTCTATATCTTATTTTATTTCATAAATACAAACTCTAAAGTTCATACTAAGATATCTATAAGATATTTTTCTAAGTTAAGGTAATTATCTTCACTAAGATCGTTCTTTCTACTCCTTCTCTTACCGAATTCAATCATGTATTAATAATTAAAATATAATAAAAAATTATATATCACACACTAATATTTTATTATTTTAATTTTTTAACCTATATCCTTCTCCTATTTTATAAAATGGTAAATTATATCATCGATTGTGTGTGTGGCAGACTACCGCCACGCGAACCAATATAATCTATTTTCCATCACCACCACTTATAGATGGATATAATGATAGAATTAATGTAAATACATATATTATTTATTATATAAGTATACTTATTAATTTATAATATAAAAATCGTAATTATTACCTTCCAATCCATAGTAAAATGATAATATTGTTTTTGTGTACATTTGGACAATGACCTCCATGAAGTGATGTCATTAATTTTTCATTTTATTTTGACATGGGTGGTAATAAGTATAGATTTGAGGAAAATATATGATATATATATATATGATATAATAATTATTATTTAAATTAAAAAAAAATTATTTAAATTTCTTTCTTTCCACCCATCAAAAAAATGAATACATCGTTCATGTGTGTGTACGATCTACCGTCTTCATGAACGGTGTAACTCATTTTTCAATAAATAACTTTAATTTATGAATATAAATATATATATAATAAATATATAATTTATTTATATCATTTTTAAAATTATATACATTATGTTACTATGATCAAAGTATAATTATTGAAAGTTTCAAACCAAAAATATATAAGAAAAATAAAGCAGTTATAACCCAGATTAGCGATTTAAACAATGAATTTTCAATTAATGGGTGATAAAAGATTATAAGTAAGTAAAATAAGTTATGAAATATATTAATATAGTTTATAAAGGTATTTAAAATAAACCTATATTTATTATACAGGATTTTTGGACACATATGAAGGAGTTCAGAACTGAGGTAAGGGTTTCTCATTCCACTTTTACTTCCACGAGACATATGTCATATTCACCACTTATCACTTTTTGAGGTGTATATAATTCCCTATATATACTCAATAGAATTAATATCTTTATATTAATTGTATTTATATTTCATTCTAAGTTATTTCTTTCATGGTTCTTACGATTCAAAAGTTACCAATGTTGTAAGGGTTTATTTTACAATTTCATCATTATTCAAGATTGTTTATGATTAAGCCTCCCTTGGAAGAAATTTTTTTATACTTCTATCTTAAACCCAATATATTTTATTTTACTATGTTTATTCAGGAACTTTTCATGTCATAGAACCATTTCCCTTTCTTTATTACTTAAATTGTTTGGTATAATGTTTTCAGGAAAGGATGACTTTATTTCTATCTTCATTCAAAAATACTTTTTCTTTCATGTCCATGTTTTATAAAAAAACTATTATGTTTTAAATTATCCAAATAATTTATTGAATAAATATTTACCCATATTTATAATTTAAAAATTTTGAAAGGATTCTTATTTATGTTTTCTTAATGAGGTACTTTTTAATCTTTTTACAATTTTGTATAATGAATGTGTTGTTTAACTTATACGACATGTAAAGAATTACTCTCCGTCATGACCAATTATTATTTTGAAGCTTCCTAAATAATTTTAAAAAGGTGATTTTAAAAGAATTATTTTTCCCAAATATTCAAAATACTTTTAGTTTTTAGAAGTGATTTTCAAATTATAAAGGTTATTTTCTTCGAGAATGGTTTCAATGACATTTTTATGATATTTATATTCATCAATGACAAAAATTATTATTTTAATTGTGTTACATTGGGGACATTTCTTAGTGATACCATTCACCTTATTTATCTATACGGTTTATGATCAGATTGACTAGGGATATACTATTTTGATATCATTCTTTATATTACTCTTGATGTTTTATGATTATGCTTATTGATTAGGGAAATTATTAACATTTACTAGGATATTTTTTCAATATTAATGTTTATATTTATTGTATTTATCCCCTTTTATATGAGAAATTCATTGTACATAGTAAGTAATATACGAGACCCTCTATAGTCTCTTGATATATCAGTAGGTCTCGTGAGACAAACTAGCATGGGTATTTGGTTGAAGCCCTAACCATTTATGTATGATATCTTGGTATGTGGCATTTATGGTATATTAACGATGTTTAAAAAAATGAATTCCCTCCTTATGAGAATGGTTATTTACTTCCATGTGAATAATTGATTAGTTATGATATTCATGGATAATATTCAAGGTAATGTAATTATTTATATGCAACTACTTGATCATCATTTATTCATATAATATTATTCTTCATGATTATGTAATTGATTAAATTGAATGTGTTTTAATTATTTACCATGACATATTTACTATATGTTATGTATTCATGACAGCTTCTCTAACATGTTACCCATACCGAGTAGTTGACATCACACCATTATTATGTTTCCTTTCCCCATGGGGCAAGAAAGTGTATTATGAATGACTTGCAAGGAATTATAAATAGAATAAGGGTATTATAAACGAAATTATTATGTTGTATTTTATTTTTTCAAATGTATTGTAAAATTCAATTATGTATCTAGTTTTCCAATACTAATAAAATAGTTGTTCCTTAGGGATACGATAGATTTCATCTTGAAAAAATTTAATAAAACAACCATCAAATCTAATCTATTAGGGTTAGTGTCTTTACAGTTGGTATTAGAAAATATTTATTGAAAAACATGGTAACTACATTAAAGAAAACATAGATTATTCAATATAGCCCTATGATTTACTATGAGGTTAATTCTAGATAAAGGATAACATCATATAGTTTTTGTAAGGTAGATATTAAGTGGTTTTCTTATAAATACATCATTGTTTTGATAGTAAAAGAAGATGTGGATATGATAAAATTGTACTTAAGGGTAATAACTCCAAAATGGGAATATTGGGATTTGACTTAATTATCACCTGGTGCATGACAACAAGTCTTGTTGCACACCTAGTTGACACTCTAGAGAAATTGTCTTGAATAAATTCACATTTTATTTATAAAACATTATGAAGGATTTGAAAATATTTTTTGTTCCAAATAATACCAAGTCTATGATTTTGAAATTAGTTATACACAAATTTTCATTTTATGTTATGTTTATCACTAGTATTAAAATTATACATTTTTATTTATAATTTTACTCCATTTTTTTAAATGGTGCCTAGTGGATGGAAAGAAAACCATAATAATACATTTAAACCGTAGAGATATTTCCCTGCTAGTAATGATAATGAAGCTGTAGATGGAGATACAGTTGGAGATGAATAATTTATAACTATATTAGGGAAAATAACTTAGGTTATGACCAATAACCTGTCATGTATGGAGTATCCTAATAAACCAAAACATGGTGTGACAATATTAGACCTCTTCATCCACCATCAACCAGCATCATTCAGTAGGAATAAAAATCCATTTGAATTTGAGTAATAGATAAGTTTTTTTGATAAGATATTTATGGCTTTTAGAAGTAATTAAATGGATATGGTTGTCATAAAAATTTATTGCCTCTCAAGAGATGAAAATAAATATTGTTCATTGATTTGAAGCACTAGTAATGATGAGGAAATAGAGAGAATGGAATAGAATCATTTTAAGGATATCTTCATGGAAAAATATGTTTTTCAAAACATTGTTAAATATGGAGATACAATTTTTGAGTATAATAAAATAGGAGGATGAAAAGTTACTAAGAATTATGCAAACTTTACTAGGTTATAAAGGCAAGTTTTGGACCATGTACATAATCCAAATAATAAGATTGAACATTTTTCTGATGGGATAAATCCAATCCTTTGAATAGAAATAGTCTCCAAAACATTCTCATCATATGAGGATATACTATCATGTGTTATCGAGACAGATCATAAAGTATCCAATTCTTTTGAAACTAAAGGGAAGTAAGAGAAGATGATTTTATAAGATAAAAAATGGATAATGGAAAGAAGGGAAATAAGTATTTCTTCATATGTGGTAATTATGGAAAGAAACACACTGATACTTATTTAAGGGAATGGTATTTTTCTTCAATTATAGAGATAAAGGATATTAGGAATGTGAATTTAATGATAAGAAAGAAACCTTTAGTGTATTGGGTTTCAACTATAAGGATATAGGGAAATATTCCAATGAATGTACCAAGATTCAAGTTAATATACCTTATAAGAAGCTAAGGGATCAAGGTCTATCTTATTCTATTCATATATCCAAAGTTGAATGATTAAAGTTATTATATATTTGGATTCAATAATTGTGTTCTAGAAGTATTTTATCAATGATACTCTCATTATAAGAATCATTAAATGTTTATGTATTATACTGCAATAGTTTTCTAAAAGGATTTTAAAATATATGTCGAACGGTAAAATTGAAAAAGAAAAGAGGTTTGTGTGAATGTTTATCTTTTTTTAAAAGACGTGACTGAGAGAATATAACACGTAATGTGTTCATGGTGTTGATATAATAATGATAAGGAGATTTTTATGGATAGTATTGGTGACCTTGAAATTTTTTAGTGATTTTATGCTTTATGTTATATTTTCTGGATTTTTATGAATTTTTTGAATTATGGAATACATTAGATAATATGACATTTTATTTAAGGAATAAGTGGGGAAATAATTTTTGGAACCATGCATGTTTTCATTAAGTTTTTATGGTAATTCCATTTATTACCATGTTTTAAGAGAATAGATATTCTCCAACCAAACAAAATATTTTTATTTTAAAATCACTTTTAATTAAAAATGAGAAACCAACAAAGTACTGAATAAAAGTGAATTCAAAACTCATAAGAAATCATTCTAACCTTATAAAACAATTTAAATAGGTTAGAATTATTTACTATAAATATTTTTCATTCGATGGGGGATACCTAAATTTTTATATTAACTTTAATGATATCCTAGAAGTGAAAATAAATTTTGTACCAAGTATTCACATGCTCCTCCAAGCTTGTTTTCCTCTCGTTGAAACCATGTATTAGAATAATATTCTATTTTTCAATCCATGAGGACTGTTATTCATTTAGTTCAATATGCATTAGTCTCTCAAACATTTGGTGTACATATTAATCTTACATGTTGATAAGGAAAGACTCCTCTAAAATTTCTTAATTAGAGTTCATTAGGATCTCTTGGATGTTGTAAAATTAAATATCTTCAATTTTTGTATTCACTGGAAAAATGAAAATTGGATCCTCTATTTTTGTTTCAATCGTCCCATCAGATAATGGCTCCAAATTCATAATGGACCAATTATACATACTCTTAATATTTCCCATAGTATCATTAAAACACTTTTGGGGAGTTTACCTTTTCTTAAGACTTTGTTATTAGAGTACTATCAAAACATAAGTAGTCCTTCCATCTCTATGGCCACTGTATATGCTGTATGAAACCATCTAAATCCATAATGGTGTTCTGTACTTTTTTTGAAGATGATTGAAGATAATCATCCATGAGCTGTTCTTCCTTGGGATATGAGGGCCATGATTTTGATGTAGAATCTTGATCCATTTCTTTTTTATCCAACACACCTCATAAAGAATGGATTTTTTTATTCCCTTCCTTCCCATCAATATCTTCTTTGATTGGGGGTAACTCCCTATCTCCTAACACTGAAAAATGGTTATGAGAGTAAAAAGCAAAAGATCTCCCTTTACCTTTTGTAGTAATATTAGGAGTCTTGTTAGCCTCCCCCAAAACCTATTCCAATTCAGGTTCCCCTTCCAGGCATGCTCATCTCACTATACTCAACCCATCTCTCTATCCCACACAAACCTATTACCTAGCTTTTTTGGGATTATTGGAATCATATGATCCACTCACATCATCTATACATGAGATATATTTTCTTGGATTGATTATTGGATCCACATAATCCAACCTCATCCTTCCCTAATCCACCTCGAACCTTCTTTGGTCATGAAAAAACACAAATATCTCTCCTAAATCAAGCAAAAGTATCCTCTATCAGCAGCTTAGAATTCATAAACCTCACCTCTTTCTTGGATAATTTAAGATACCCCAACTTCTAAGTACCTTGTATGTCCACCTCCAGAGATGTGTACACAATTCCATCATTAAAGGTGTCGATAGCAACCTTCCCTACATCTTTCATGTACTAATAATCTCCCACATATAGAGGGACCTCTCAATAATTGTGAAACTCTCCTTGATAACAACAAATAAGGTCATGACCAAGACGTATATGGACCAAACAGAAAAGAACCCATGATTCATAATGTACCTACTAATAAAAAAATCGATCACATTAAACCTCAATACGGATGAACTCTACTATTTTTAGACACATCGACTTCAATACAAATACTTAGAGAAACTCGGTGACAAACTACTCATGTGTAGAGATCCAAGCGTTGAAAATTTCCAATCATATTGCCTATGAAATGAAGAATCATTGAGTTTTAAAGGGTAATGGAATACAAGGAATAGATATCCAAATTGGCATCACAATAGTGTCATGAATTAGGAGAAAATAAAATGACCACTAAAATAGGGAAAAATGTAACCCTACAAAAACTCACAGAGCATTTTCTAAAGAGAATATAAAATATTATTCATTATTGAACTGAATCAAAATATGTTGTGAATCCAAATGACCAACAAATGTATGTTCTTGAAACTTCCAACAGGAGGAATCAAACCTATAAAAATCATCCACATAGGGTTGAGGCTTTCCTAAATGAGAAACCAATGATATATCCAGCATCACAAAATCTTGAGTGAAATTTCAGGAAGAAATCAGAATCGAAAGAACACCATTATCGAGTGGCTGGACTTTAGGGAAAACTTTTATTGGGGGAAATGTGGGGAGGTTTTTAGGGTAAATTAGAATGGAAAAAGTGGGACATGGGGATACGACAAGTCTAGAAGGGAATCCCCCCCCCCCGGGCTGGGAGGGGTTGTGGAGGAGAGGCGATGGCCTAGCCATTGCCTAAGCCATCGTCGGTGATGGAGATCTGTGAGAGCAATGAACCTCCCCCCCTCCCCCCCCCACTATAAGAGAATATATATAATCAAGGTATTGACATATTTGGTATATAATATGGAGAGAATTTTCATATAGTTTGGGGAAATGATTTTAAGTTGATTTTGGAAATTTAGTGACCTTATTTCTAAATTTTCGAATTTTAATTTCAATCATATATATATTGGAAGGTTTTAAAGGTTAAATCTTTATGGAATAATTTATGTTCCATTTTGGGTGTTATTATTGAGTATTTAGAGATTAAATTATTATTTATCCATATTAGATAACTTATGATAATTATTTTTGTTTTGATAAATATATAGAAATAGGACGGATGACTTTTCATTCTTTTATGGATCTTATGATCCATTAAATGTAAATTTGAATGCTTAATACATTGAAAACATTATGTTGGATATTCATTTATTGGAGAAATAAATGATTTGGAAATTTATCAAATAATAAAAAATGGATGAAGTTTTTCTTATTAAATAAAAAAAGATATTAAGTATGTATATTTTTTGTTTCTCTCAATCATTATAGTAAATTAATCCCTCAACATTAGGAAAAATATCATGAAATAAAAAATTTATGCTTTTACCTTAATGTTGAATGAATCAATGTTCTTTATCACACCTCATCGTTTTATGGTATTGTGGATGTTAAATTTCTCCTGGTCATTCACTTCCTTGTGATCAATGATCTCTTTCACTCTCTATCATTATTTAGGAATTATGATTTTCTTCCATCTCTATATCTTTCCTTGGCACTACTATTTTTTATATGGAAACCTAATTATGTGTTATTCTATATGCCCTATATACATCCCATATTCTTATTAAGAATAAGTTGTATTAACCCTTATGATGATGTTGGTTTTCGACAGAGGTTAAACCTATAATAACCAAAATATAATTCTAAGGGAATAATTTATTTAAGGGGTGGTATAATTTTACACCCATAGATTTTATAATATATTCCACTTTTAATAAATTTTATTTCTTGGATATCTTGCGTTATATGTAGCATTGGGTTTAAATGAACTGCAATATACTATTCAAATCTATTATTTAAATATCAACATTATAACTTATAAATTAAATCAGCGTCTATGAAGAGGAATAACTAAATTATGAAAAGTATATTTTTTACACATGAATAAAATAAATTCATTATTTATAAATCAATTATAAAAAAAATAAGAATCATTTTAAAGTGAAAGAAATGTTTTTCTAAAAAATTGTTTTATGCATGTAATTTCAATTTAAAAAAATAAAGAAAATTAATCACTATTGGTGAATGATTTTAATGAAATTTATTTTTTATATATTCAATAAATTTTTTCTCATTAATTAAATATTTTTTATAATCATGGAATAATAATAAATCTATTTTTATGCTTAAAATAGTATTTTTCTAAAAAGTTGTTTTATCACACTTATTTTAAAATTAAATTTCCCCACTTTAAAATTTTATTTGAAAATTTAACATTATTTTTTAAATAATTTTTTAAAAATTATAATAGGTTTACTTTTTATAATATTTTAGAAAAGATAATTTTTTCGATGAGTAGTGAAAATACTATTTTTATTGAAAATCACCTTTTTAAAAGAATTTACAAAGTGACATTTTATTTTAAAATTGTATTAAAATTTAAATTAGTTAAACAATATTATTATTAATAAATTCTAGATCATTTTAACCAATTAAATATTTACATTTTAATAAAAAAAATTACTTAAGAAAATTTTTCTTTGGAAAATCACATTTTCATCGGTCTTGCAGGTTTAATTTTAAATTAAAATTTTCCACTTAAAAGAATTGATTTTGAAAAAATAGATTATATTTTTATAATTAACATAATTAATATTATTTAATAACTATAACTTATTTTTTCATAATAATTAGTAAAGACAATAATTTTTTTTACCGCTATCAAGGTTAAAAATATTTTTTGCTCATTAAATGATCATGTGTTAAAATTAATTTTCAACACACATAGATTTTTTTGATAAACTTTATTTAATATTTATAATTATTATTTCCAACTTATCTAATAATTATCATTTTTTTAGTTCTAAATTATAAATTACCAAGATAAATAATAAAAAACCTAGTTATCATGGTGAAAACTAACAAGGTAAATGTAAGTACACGTAGAGTTTAAGAAATAAATTTTTTTAAAAATGTGTTCTTTTTTGTGTTTTAGGTTTTCATTAACAAAATTTTCATCCACTCCATTATTTATCAATTTTTTAGGCTATTTTTTTGAGAGTTTCATCCCATTAGTGAATAGTTTTTTATATTTACAAAAAATGTTACTTCACATCAATTATAAAAGAACACCTCCTTCCCTCATTTATTCACACCTCATAAGCCATTTGGATAAACCAAAACCTTCTAAAATATGCCCCTAGAAAATATCATCCACATTTTATTTTTCTTTTTCTTCCCAAAATAACAACCCTAGGATCCTTAATAACGGATCCAAAGGAGGTTTTTCTAAGCGAGTGTAATTGTATTGACTAAGCGCTTTCTTTTTATTGCATATCTTTCCACCTTTACTCATGTATTAATAATTAAAACATAATAAAAAAAATATAGAAAATACACATAGAATTTAATATAGTTATTTATTAACCTATATCTATCTCCTCTTCCATCAAATGGAAAATGAAACCATTGATCGTGTGTACGACGAACTATCTCCTTGTGAACTAAAGTAATTCATTTTCCATCATCACCTCTAATGGATAGATATAATGATGGATTTAAGATATATATATGATATTTAATAAATAATTATACTTATATAATTATAATATCACAAATACCTCCATACCTTCTAATCTGTTGGAAAATGATGATGTTGCTTGTGTGTACGTTCAGACTACCACCTCCCCAAAGCTATGTGATTCGTTTTCTGTTTTATTTTGATGTGGATGGTAATAGGGATGAATTTAATGAAAAAAAATTATTTATATGATATAATAATTATTAGTTAAAGTTTAATTGTTATATAAATTTCATTCATTCCATTCGTCAAAAAAACAGCGTTTATGCATATGTACGGCCTACCGTCTCCATGAACAATGTAACTCATTTTTAAAACTATAACTTTTATGGATGAATATAATAGGTATATAATGAATATATATATATATATATTATATTTATATCATGGTTAACATAAAGTATATTATGTAACCATGATCAATACATAAGGACTGAAACTACAGAACCAAAATATACTTGATATATGGAGAAGATATTACCCAAAAAAGTGGTTTTAACAAATAATTGTAAACAAATTAGTGATGAATGATTGTAAGAAAATTATAAAAGGTATAATATATGTTATTATGGTTATAATATATATATATATAATAAATCTATATTTATTTTACAGGATTCTTAGGCACATAGTAAGAACTGAGGTGAGGGTTTCTCCCCTCACTTTTACTTTCGTGATACATATGCCATATTCACAACTTATCTATTTTGAGTAGTGTATATACCTAACCATTGATATAATCTAACCTGAATATATTTATATTAAGGTTACTTAATGTTTTATTAGAATTTATTTCTTTAATGGTTATTATTATTCAAAAGTCACTAAAGCGATTAGGGTTTATTTCACAACCTCATCATTATTTGAGATTGTTTATGTTTAAGCCTCCCTTGGGGAAATTTTTCATATTTCTATACTGAAACTAATATATATTATTCTATTTTGTTTATTCATGAAAATTTCAAGTAATATTACCATATTCCTTGGATATCAGAGACACTAGTTTCCACGTGTACTAAATAGCCACAACTCTAAATAGGATCATACATTCAGAAATCCTGATTTACAAATCTTGTGACCAAAATATTCAAGAGGATTCAACATACTCAACATTAAATCACTATGTAATATACACATTCCCAGAGAACAAATTTGGTATGTCATTATTTAACCTTTTAGTGTCCCTCGTCATGTGACCCAAAACCATGTGATGTAGGGACCAAGCTTCACAACCATAAACAAAAACTACCCATGGGGTTCCAAAACCATCCTTGGATATACTTTATTCCATATCCCACTTCATTATCCAAATGTTTTAATATTTAAAAATCATCCACATACCTAAGAAAATAATGGTTACCCTCTACATGAACATTAATTAAATCCATTCTAGGCACATTAATATAAGACCTTGACCTATCACCTAGAGGCATCTACTCATTGAAATAAAATTCAATCTAATCCTTGTGATCTCTAGAAAAATTATAGTGTAAATTGGAACCTCATAGTAGTTTGAAATCATATGTGGTGTCTCTTCCCAAAATAATCATCTCTAATTCAAACCCTTTTAGTACATGATTTACACATCCCATATTTCAACTACCCTGGTGGATATGTCATCTCTAAAATTATGTCACCATCTACCAAGAAACACTAAATAAAGGATATAGTGTGTTAGAACCCTTATTTAATTATCATCCTATTTAACTTATGTAACGTTGAAAGCTGTCAGAACCTTTTATGAATATTAATTATTTAGAATATCGAATTGGATATAGGGTTTCAGAACCCTTCATGAATATACATCCTCCATGTCTTCTTTTTTTTAATAAAAAACAGGTCTGATCTTGAAATCCCTAAACTAAAGTAACATAAGGTATAAGATAGAAGACCCTAAAATACAACAACATGAGGTTTGTTCAAGAATACACTATAAAAAAATAATATAATGATTGAGAAATAAGACTTTAAAATAAATACACAAAATTTCTTATCATGAATACCTTAAACTATAATAATAGAAGGTCCAATATAGACATCCCTAAACTACAGGAAAACAGGTTCTGAGATATATGACCTTAAACTACAACACCACATTGGTATAACATGTAAGGAGTTAAAAATTCAATTGAAATAGAGATGAATATTTCCTGGTTGAAACCCCTCAAAGAGTATCTTGGAAAAAATATGAGACTTTTCTCGTTGGAAACAAAATTTTTGTGATCTAAGAAACATTGAGAACTTTTGAAATGGAAAATCCACAATACTTTTTAAGATGAAAACCCATAAAGTGAATCTTGAGACAAATCCATTTCCAAGCCTATTAATTCTTTCCTATAAATTGTTTAGGAAAAATTTAGTACTTAAAATAGGAGAGGCAAATCTTATATTAACCATTATCTAGACCTAGAAAAAATAGATAAACGATCACTAGGTTCATTGAACTAGGGATAAAAATATTAGACCACTCTCTCTCTAAGAAATATTTACTATAAGTATCCTCTATGAACTAGATGATCTTGGAAGTAATGGAATAGATTCATCAATGACGAATCTTATATCACCAATTGTTCATTAAAAAATCTCATAAAAGGGTTATTATGATTCTAGTATTTGAATTCAAGTTTGGGTTTATTTAATATTATAGGAACTATAGATGTATTTGATGATCTATGTGATACTGAGCTGATAAAATGACATTAACATGATACAAAAGTGAAATATTGATGACATATAGAGTTAAAAAAATCCATTTCTAAAATAAAAAATTAAGTATGAATATCCATAGTCTGGAGTATCTCACAGAGCCTTCAAAGGATATACAATAATATCATTGTAAAAATTGATCTTTTGAGTTCACTAGATCAGCTAGATCCTAGTAATAGGTGTAAATTGAATATTTAAGTGTCATACAGGCCATTTCCTCCACTTACCCTAGTGGCTGAAGATCCTAAATCGATTAAGATATCTCTTGATCCTATTTTCAAGTGGAATCCAGTGAAGTAGATGCCTTTGAGAAATCATACATTACACAATCTATGAATACATGATTTTTTTATCCAACGCCTTTGATTTATCACACATATATTGAAGTAAGAAAGTTTTTTTTCAAATTCAAGTAGATTGTTCTCACGAATGGATAGTTGTTGCCTTTCCAGGATGATTTACAATGTGATTTAATGCAATCTTTGATAATTGAATTCATTTATTCCTAGGTTTTGGAAAATTTGGAGAATATACATCCCTTGACCACAAGTATCCCATAAGGAAGCCTTGATAATTAAGGATTGAATTTGGTTCTATATTAGTCTTAGTGACATCACACTCTTAGTGGTCATTTCAGAGGGTGCATCGGCATGAGGAGAAACTTTTATGACATGTTCAGGTATTAAATCCATTGAAATAAATCCTAATACAATAGATAAATAGGAAAAAAAGTGGTTTGGACCACTCCCCCTTCATCAATGACATTCCATACCCCTCCTCTAATCATCTCATCACCAACTATTGACATCGAGGGGTTGGTTTCCCCAAAACAACTCTTCCATGTTGTTAAATGGATCTTTATAATGATGAGGGTGTTTGTTTTAAGGGCTTCATGAGTCTTGAAATAGTTCCATAAAGTACAAAAATAAGGTATTTAGGGAGTCATAAGGTTTATCTATCATCAAATTGGTTAGATCAACACACTAGTTAGATAATATTCCATACATGACCACTCATAGTCTAGGGATATATTTGTAAAAGAATCAATGGGAATCAAGGCTATCATGGAGTTAGTATCCTTGTGTTCCAATATCATCCATAAATAATGGATAATTTCAAGATTTCATTCCCCTTACATTATAAGAAGAGGAAGAGAAGTCAGTTGTTGAATATAGCCAAATATAAAATCATATCCATATGGTGTATACAGCTCGCATAAAATTACCTTGTCTAAATGGGATACAAAAACTCTATCTTGGAAGGAATAATTGTATCACCTCTCATCAATAAAACCATTATCATCATAAATGATCATCCTATATGGTGTGGGTATGGATTGAAATTAAAACAATTATGTTTTCTTGTCTTTTTGAAAGTCTCATGGGTATATAAAGATATTATCTCAACCCCAGAGAAATTTAATAGTCAAGGGAAGAACATGGAACAAGGTATTTAAATGGAATTTTGTAAAAATATCCTCCATGTAATAACTCCAATTTTGAAATCCAACTTCTTTTTAAGTCTTCCAAATAGTATACAATTATGTTTTAGTAACTTTGGGAAATTGGTTAATGAGAAAAATCAATACCATCCAAGAATGGATAATGTGATTCAATGAGTAGGATAACCCACGTAAGGGCACATAATCATTTGAATATGCTTGAAGAAAATATCATGGATACATTTGAAGGAATATGAAAACCAAGAATTCAAAAGATTATTGTTGGGTGAAGGGATGTAAACATCTTCCATAGGTTTGATGTTATACACAGGTAGACTATACGATAGATAATAGTTTTTAAGACCAGTCGAAATGATACCCTTTAGAATCCTATTTTCATATGAGACTCGGTATTGTGGATAAACGATGTAGTTCCTAGAAATAATATCCCTCTAAGAATATTGTTTGGATGAATTCTATAAATTCCAATCCATCTGGACCTATACATAAATAAGAATTAATTTCAATAAGGTTTCAATCATAAAAATGATTGATAAAATTGGAAAAGTGTGTGACTTGGATAACATCCCATTGATCTCAGAATCCATTTTGGGTCAAATGATCTTATTACATAGGAAAAATTATCATGATCATGTGACCCATGTAATATCTCATGATCACCTAATCCATTTCAAGACTCATGATTGGGTGACCATGTGAAGGTCTCATGAATTTTGTAATTAATTATGCAGTAGCATAAAACCCAAAAACATCACACGACATAGCTCCGTAGAAAAATACATGTAACATAATTCAATTAAATTATATATTTTTATTTAGTGGTTTAGTTGAATGTATTATCCAGAAAAATTTGTTACATGATTAATTCAGGTGATCATATCACATGAATGTTTCTCTTGATGATGTTGTGTGACATAGTCTTGTGAAGAAATCACTTAGAAGTATAAAAAATTGAGATCTATCAAAAATTATGAGTCACAAGTGCAATATCCAGCCCTCTTCCCCATATTTATAGTGGATCATTTAGAATAAAAAAATATTTGATAACATCAATAGACTCTTAGGAAACCAACTGATTAAAGGCTAAGGGAATAAGGTAAGCATTTACTTCCTCAGAACTGAGTTTCCATTCCTTCCTTGAAACTTCACATTGGAGGGTGTAATATTTAATTCATCCAAAATGATCATTGTAAAACTTACGTTTGAAGAAATACTTAAATGATAGGTATTACCTTCCCACAAAGGGGAAGAAAGAATATGCATGGATATAGATCAATTTCCTGGATCATACAAATTGTGTAACCTTCAAAAAGACTCACAATCACATAACCCTTGGAGAATCATGTGAAGGGGTTACAAGATTCATTTGATCTATCCACTAATCATGTGAATCCCATTGTATAAGCCCTTTTAAACACTTGAAGTCCCTAATATGAGGCTTCATGGTCATGGGACATGTAAATTGATTAAATCTCAATATCCATTGTGGAGATCATGTGATGGAGGCTGAAAATGACAAGATACATATATGAAGTGAGTTACATTGATATTAATGGAAATAGAATATATACTTTTTGTGATATATCAACTAATCATGTGTGTCCCTTCATAATCCCTATGGATAATATCAATCCCCTTATATTAGTCTTCTTGACCACGTGATGAGTCAATTGACAAGCATGAGACTACCTTTGAGTAATCCATGCGATGGAGGATTAAAAATATGGTATTTTTATGTGAAGTGAGTTATGTTGGTCTTAAAATTAAGGGAATATGCACTATGCAAGATCTATTCACTAATCATGTGAATCCTTTATGATAATACCTTCTAACCTGATGAAGTCCACCAAACATGGTGACCAGATCTTTTGAAGGACCAAGAATTATCAAACTAATGTCACGAAGGCCCCAGACATGTCAGTCTAATCTCATGAAGGCCCCTAGATAGGTCCGCCTAATCTCATGAAGTCCCCCATATATGTTGTCTAGATCCTGGGAAGGACCCTAGACATGTTGATCTAATCATGGTAAGTGTGCCAGAAATGTCAACCTACTATCATGAAGACCCTTGGAAATGTTGGTTTGATCATGTGAATATTACTATAAATGTTTTCTTGATCTCACAAGGGCTCTTGGATATGACAGTTTGATCAAATGAAGGAATTTAGATAGATTAACTTGATGTTTCAATGGATCTTTGTCCTCCTTATTTGATCATGTGAAGACCCACTAAAAATACATGCATTCAAGAAAGCCAGTAATGATGGATTGATCACTAATCATTTTTTATCATGATGTAAAAGGAAAAATTCATTGATGAAATGTGTCTTGATCATGTTAAGTTCATGAAACATTATTGTATTATGAGAATGTTTCCTCCACTAACTCAAGATAAGGTATAAGTTTTAATTGTAATTAAAAGTGGAATAGATAAAGGGTGATGATTCTAATAACCCCCCCCCCCCCCCCCCGCCAACACAGAAAACATAAATACACAGAGGAAAGAGTGAACTCTCTAAAGTGGAAAACTATGAAATTACAAGATTCTTCCACCAAACAAGTCCAATGAGTTATATAAAGGATTATGTAGTAGGTTTATGTGCTTCTTGTTATTAACTCATTTATCTGGAGAAGGTTCTCTGGAACATGATCTAGATCATGTGAAGGTCCTTTGGAATGTGAGATATATTACACGATTCATTAATAGGAAAACACTTAGAAAAACATGTATTCATTCATGTGAAGGGTTCTAAAAATGATGGAAGCTTCATATGAAGGAAGATAAACTTATTTTCCTATGAAGGTGTCATGAATTTTAATTGATTATTCTACTGATCCTGAGATTAACTTTAGACATTTCATATAGATTATGTGACAACCTTTGGACACTTTAAGAAGATTATGAAATGAAACCTGGACATTTTAGGTTGGTTCAAGTGAATCCCCTAGATGTGTCTACACTGATCACATGGAAACCTTTAGAAATACCAGCTAGATCATGTGAGAAAATTTAGAAATGTCTATCAGATCATATAACACCCTTTAGAAATGTTGGAAAGATCATGTGACACCCTTCAGACATGTTATCCCGGTTCATGTGAATCCCCTAGATGTATCCTCCAGATCATGTGTCGACCTCTATATATGTCACGAGGTTCACATGATAGCCCAAATATATGTCACATTGATCACATTAAGATCCTTTTACATGTCATACATTAATACTTAGATATTTTGGGATGACATCCTTAGATATGTCAAGTATTTCAATAATACTCCCATATAAATGTCAGGTAAACATCCTCATACATGTATGGAATATGTCCTCTTACATGTTAGCCTTGTCAAGTAGACACCCTGAAACATTTCTACAAATCCCATCAGGCACACATAGATATGTACCTTCCAACCATGTGAACCCCCATCCATGAACCTTTGGTCAGGAATCCCATTTATAAAGATATTTTCCATAATAGGCCAAGGGTTATTCACTCATACAATTTTATTTGTTCCATGGACCCCTTGTGTTGACTGAGAAAACTCTGTAGACCTATCATGGTCCCCATTGTTTATCTATCAAGGGAAATGTGATTATTATGTAACATGAGAATCGACCATGATCTAACTTCCTTGATATTCCATTTACTCTATCCCATAATACCCATATTATATGGTTCTACTATCTTTCCTCATCCATTATTGGGTTTGGGAAATAGTGAACTATGAGGAATCTAATTCCTATTATAAACAAGATACGTAGGATGCCTTCCTAAGGCCCGATCTCTACATTAAACATAAATATCATACCTTTACTTGAGAGTTCATATCTTTCAAAAGTTTTGTAATCATACTCCATTATGGCTTCTCTATTTCATAATCCCCTTGCTTATATGAAGTGTGTTTGATCCCGTATTTTCTCTTATTTCTCACACTGAGTATGAATCACATGGGATTAGGGATTTGTAGTGATCATTCCATTGGCATAATAAATATCCACAAATAATTGAAACCTTAGTATATGATCATTTCTCCAATATAAGGGTAACCTCTATTTATAAGACCCAGTAAAATATATAGTCTAAATCAATGTGTAAATACCTCTCAAATATAAAGGGTACTTTAGAGTGTAAGCCCTAGAGAAATCCAATATGGTATCCCCTAAAACAAGTTTAATCATTTGTTATCTATTATTTATTACAGTGAGCATGAATCACGTAAGATTAGATATTTTTGGTGATCATGCCAATAGCATTATATAAATGTATCCCAAACATGGGAATCCATATTGGTATAAGAGGTTAACTATGAGGAATATGATTCCTATTATAAATAAGATACATATTACACCTTCCTAAGGATTGATCTCCATAGACAATTCTTAAATAAAGTTATTTACATCCTTCCAACAAGAATTTAAATTGTACATCATGTTCCTATACAAACTATATGGGATTTGATTACTATCCTCATAGTATATGTAGGATTCTTCTTAGTTGTTCAATCCCAATTCCAAAACACTAATATCCATTCTAGGAAGTAGTAAAAAACAGAGTGCTTAGTCATAAGTTTTTAAAACATGATTAATCCCTCATTTTTAAGAAATAATATGAAATAGATATAAAACCTATGATACATACATATGGTCTCACTAATATAATTTTCTCTCAAATGTACAAGGATTCATCAAACTTCATAGTGCTTAGTCCTAATGTTTTAAAACATGATTAATACATCATTGTTACGAAATAATTGGAAACAGATAGAGAACATCTGAAACATACATAAAGTCTCATTAATATAATTCCCTCACATATGTCAAGGGATTCAGTACCTGATCATTTTATTAGGGTAACTAGTCTTGTTTCAGGATTTGTAAAATATTCAAGAAAATATCTTAAATCTATAAGAGATTCATGAAGTAGGTAATATTACCCCTCAAAAGGGTTTGATGAGTATGACCTCCCATCCTCTCAACCAATGTTATTTCCTAAGTATTATTGGGTTTGAAACCCCAAATAACAATTTTCCGTTGGAAAGAAATCTCATTTCACATTAATGATATGGGATCCATTGGGAGTTTCTATCAGAAACATAAATTGTAAACCCAATGTAAATCCTTAAAACTATTTTGAACTATTAATAAGTATAAAAAGATTCATTTTCCATTTCCCATTAGTCCATTTTGAAAATCCTTTAATTGAAAACAGTCACACTATTATTCTATGTGATGAATTTATTCCTTCAATTATTTGGTTAACATCATGCATGCTCTTTAGAATTTCATATTAGCATGTGTTCATTTAGTAAGTGTTATTTTTCTTATAATCATGTATTTCAATTTCATGTGTTAAATTAATCTATTATGGTTTGTGATGAATTTTTTATTATATCAAAATGTATTGATATTTTATGAAAAATTTATAGGATTTAAAATTCATTGAAAAAACTTTATTAAAATTTATTTAAAATATTTTATTTTAATTAATTAAACATATAAAATATATATTCTTATTATTAGGGAGATCAATTTTAGAAAATTTACATGTGTTTTAATATTTTATTATTGTGGCATAAATTAATTTATTTGATATATAATTTAGTTCATTGTAAATATTTTGTTATTTATTGAATAATATTTTACATGTTTCCAATTATCCTTGGGTATAAATTTTTTAAGGAAAAATTAATTAAATGGTGGATTATAATGTTACGTGTATTTTTAATTCATATAGATATAGGAATTTAGGTTTTTCAATTTTATCTAAAACTTGTAATGTTTCTTAATTGATCTCTATATTTTTTTAGCATGATCTTTTTCAAAAAAAATAAAATTTTATTTTTATTATATTATTTAAATTCATTATAAAAACTAAATTTGTAAATATTTATTTTTCAAATTTATTTTACATTTAAAAAATACAAAGTGATTACACTAGAATTTTGGTTCTAGAAATAGAAACATCTCCTGAGAACCATCAGAGTAAAAAACCACTTTATTATTCTCTAAAAATTAGACTGATACACAGATATTACATCTTTAGATGAATATTCAATAAATTATACAAACGCATGCATGAGGACTTTAATAGTTTAGTTCCTTTGCATACTAGGTATACAATCTTCTAATTTGGTGAATGATCTTTAATGTCTCTAAATAAGATTTTCCAACTTAGTAATATTAATAGTAATACCCATATTAAAACATTTCTTCATAAACTGGGGATATGAAAAATAATAAAGGGTGAGATTAGATCGTCAATAAGAGATATATCCATATTACACTAGCTTATGAGTACGAGAACATGAGAATAAAATATGAAAACCATACCCTGCATATCGTAGATCATAAACACAAGTCATGGAATAAATATTGGCAATCCATAAGACATGAATAATAAAGATATTAAAGAAAATGAGCCATGATATCATAACATTGGCATAAGACAGATTTTTGGCGTACATGTAATCATAGAAAATATTATGTCAAGGCTACCTTCCATGAAATTCATAACATGATCATCTTGGCATAATCACCCATGTATCTTCATTAGGATTAAGATGACCTCCCTTGTACCCTCTTGTGGGGTTGGTATAAACTTCAATGTACCCTTTTATCACATATATCATTAATCGTTACCCAATGCATTGGAGGGACACATAGGTCTAACCAGTAACATAATAAAAATAAACAATTAGTGTTCCAAAAGATCATAAAACATTAATCATATTATAACCCAAGAAATGAAAATTGTTTGTATAAAAATTTCATCATATCTTAACCTATGGAAAATATATGGGTTTCATAATCATTTCATCATTTCATCATAGAATAATTAGTGAAAAGTAGTGGGATTCATCAGAATTTCATCATGGCATGACCCAAGGAAGAGAAATGGGTTTCATAAACATACTTTCCTCATAAGCAAAAACCATTCAAAGAAACAATAATAATGGTATCCTTATATCATAACCTTAGTAGTGTATAATTAAAATAAAAGTATATCTTCATGGATGGAAAATGATATCGAAAGATCACTTGAACATTTAATTAAGAAAAAATAACATTTCCACTTAAAAAATACTTTTTAAATCATAGAACATTTTTAAAATTATTTTCTTTAAAAATAAAATTGAAATTTTATAAAGGAAAATTCAAATAAAATAATGGTCATGACATCAAAAAATTTATTTTATTCCTTACATGTTAAAACAAATATTCCTTTTACATTTTCAGTAAAATCCAAACGGGTATTTTTTGGAAAACGATATAAAAATTTCTTTTAAAAGTTTTTTAAAAAATTCAAATATTGGTAAAAAAAATTCATAAATCATTTGGATTAATAAAAAATATTTTTGAATACTTTTTT
The DNA here is from genome assembly GCA_963277665.1 of Viscum album. Classification (NCBI taxonomy): domain Eukaryota; kingdom Viridiplantae; phylum Streptophyta; class Magnoliopsida; order Santalales; family Viscaceae; genus Viscum; species Viscum album. The sequence goes on from OY728129.1 coordinate 285,583,266, forward strand.
AGAAAACATTTATTTAAAAGACAAAGGTTTTTCAACTGAAATCTAATTTTTCGTGAAAACTATTTATTTGAACACCTGAGTACATAAAGATATGAAAATAAAGGATAAAAACGTATCATTATGACATAATTAAAGTAGAATAAAATTCATGAGTTTCTTGATATATTGAGCATAATATTTTATCATTGAAATCATAATCTTAAACAATCCTGATAATCGATGAGATTGTAACATAATATTTGCACTAATTTAGTTAAATTAAAATGTAATCTCCATAAAGGATCATAATTAAATGAAACATAAAATATACATAGGATAAATAAATTCATGATATTAAATGTTAAAATTTCCGTATATACACCTCATAAAATAATATTGGTGCATAACATAATCATATGTCTCAAAGAAGATATACTAAGACAAAAAAATACCTTACGATTTTTTTAACGTTTAAATCATAAATCCCATGAAATTAAGATATTAAAATGGATAACAAAATACCAATAATTTTAAATAGAATTATCATAAAATAAAATTATTTTAATTATATACACCACATAAAATAATGTCACGACTCATCCCTCGGGGCCCGTGTCGTGACTACCCAAAGACCGCCTCCTGAAGGCCAGGGGCTGACGACTAGCACTGAAGGCATCAACCTACAAGTGGGAGGAATTTTCCTGAGTATCTATATGTACACACATTCCCAACCACGTCCCAACACACTAAAAGTTGGAAAATAGGTATACTATAACAATACTGTGTACCAAAATACAACTGAAATAAAGTGGTCCAGAATACAAACCCAACAAAAGAACTAAAATGGAAAAGTACAAAAAGGATCTCTTATGGCAATCCATGGGAAACCCCACCTGATCATAAGAGTAGTGAATCTAATTGAAGCGTAAGTAGTATCTTCTATTAGCCTAGTCCTACTGGGCCCCATCTTGTCCAAGGCCACCAATTCCACCATTGTAGCGTCTTCCAGTCCCATCCCCCAGAGCACCTCTATCAAAGCATTGATCATCTTCATCAGGCAAAACATGTGCAGGAAAAGCCTGTGAAAGGTTGAGCATAACAATACTCAGTAAGGGACCCCAAAACACAAATTAAGGACCACAAAGAAATCCTAAAATCAAATCAAGAAGCATAATCACAAAGCACAAGATAGCTCACATCAGGTATATTCTAGGGTAGTTGTATTAGCATCATCAGTCATATCATCGAACTCCTTAGCTACTAGAGAACTCTTCATCTATCAAGTATAGTGGGCCTACCAGGTCACACATAGCCGCTTCCCACTAACCTTGGACTGCTATGGTACTCATCCCTGATGAGTATCGTGGGTATGCTAGGTCACACAGAGCCTCTCCCCACCATAGGTCTACCGGGTCACACATATCCTCTTCCCACCTTGGCCGAACTGAGGTACTCCTCTTGTTGAGTACTTTGGGTCTTTCAAGTCACAAATAGATTCTCCTCACCATGGTCATGCAGGGTCACACAGAGCCACTTCCCACTGGGTCTTCGTCGAGCAGTCATCATGTCTCAGCCAACCACAATGTTCCGTACATAGCTCACTTGGAACAACCACTACTCAAGTAATTATAATCATATTTATGTCCATGAAAGTCACCAAAATTTCTTCTAATATATATTCCTCATAAATAGGGTCCTGACCCCACAAACGGATCGTCAATCGGATGTGTGGTTTGCAAGATACGGGCATTTTAGTAAACAGGGGATTGGTTGGGATGAGACCCTATGCAAACCCGTCAGACCGACCAGACCAACCTGGCTCGGGGGTCACACATACCCATATTCAATTAGATGGACTCGACTAGACCTAGTTAGGGTTGGGGTCGGTTTGGTCCAGTCTGGCTAGTGGTTCAGGCCCAATATGCCTCGTTGGGCCCAGCCTGGTTTGGCTGAGGGTCCAACCCGTCGGGTTTTCCAGTGCCCCAAACTAGTCCATACCGGCCCAAAGGGTGTAGGTTTGGCCCACTGGGTGTTGGTCCAGATCGCCATCATGGATCAGGTCCACTAGGGTCTTAGCCCGCCAGCCGAGGACCAACCACTAGAGCGACCGGTGGTGCACTGCATGACTGGGATGCAGCAACCAGCTGGGTTTGGCCCCCTCTACCCTGAGGGACGTTATGGGGCCTCCACCTACAGCCATGGTCGATGGACCACTGCTTGTCCAACAAGTCGGGTGGCCCGGAGGTGGGCCACCTCCCTTCACCCGGCACTCGGCTAGCATCGCATCGCCCTGCAGTTGCGGCCAGTTGGTTGCGGCTTCCTATCACCTCAGCGGGACGATGGGTGCACCCCCTCCACTACTCGTGGCTATCGCCGCCACCGCCATCAGTATCGATGCCCCAACAGGATGTTCAACGGACCACCGGATGTACTTCAGTGGTTCGTTGTCCACGTCGTTTGTGCCAATAGTCCTCTCGGGTCACCTTCTTCACCGCAAAGGGCTCGTTTTTGCCTTTCTGTTGGTTCAGATGATACCTTCACAAAATAACACACACAGAGAGGTCTATGACTTTGTTCGTGTTGTCCCACACCTTCTGAGTTAGAGGTTTTAAATGAGAAGAAGTCTCATGGATGTTTTTTAAATCATATCAAGTGATAAACTTAATCTCGGATAATAAATCCCCAAGAAAATCCACCCTCCATCATAAAAACATGAACCATGGATCGACCTATTCATTGGTTGATCTGGGATCATCATATCTAGAAAGAGAAGAACAGGGAAGAACATTGAAGAAAAACTCAAACCCCTACCTCTTTGACGTTCGATGTTGTAGAGTTCGTCCTCAAGAATTCAAGGCGTCGGTGTTCTTTCCTGACTCTGATCTTCGAGAGGCATCGAAGATGTTGGAGTTTGTTGGCATTAAATTTTTGTTAGAGAGAAAGAAATATTGGAGTTTTATTATAGGATTCTACACCGATCAATCCTCTATCTTCTCCAATGCCAAACAATTAAAAGGAAAAATTTCGTTGTGTTTCAGTTACACTGTAACATCGCATTGTTATGCTACTTAATTTATAAAATAGTGTCATTGTTATGTTTTCTTTATTTCTCTGTTATGTTGAATTATACCGGCCATTAATGAGTCTCATTAATATTCCCCGTCGCAGCTTCATCACCGTCTCGTAGTGTCGTCACCCACTTCTCAACAGATGAGAAAGAATATTTAATAACTTTTTAAATTATTTAATTATTTTTCTTGAATGGTATGGAAAATAACTTTTCCAATTGACTATTATCATCCAAATTTAAGTCATTTCTAAGTGAATCTTAGCACTACGTGTTCAACAGTTCCCTCACATTTTTAATCTGATCACTGGTTCAAAAGATAGAAAATCTTGCTCTCACTTTTACTAAATGTACCTTAAAAAAAGTTCAAAATTATGTTCCAAGCTCTTCAGGCCTCGAATTCTTGTGTCATCAAATTTTTCAATCTCAAAATAATTTCATATAACTGAAAAATTATACGGAATTTTTGAGACATAAAATTATCCCCTCCTTAGGTATTTACATCCCTGAAATCCAAAACAAAAACTAAACAAACAGACGGGGGTGCTAAGCATGAATATGAGTGTCCCACTCCCATTTACTCTCCTACAGATTCATGTGTTGCCACTGAACATGCACCAGAGGAATTGATCGTCCTCATAGGACCTGATCCTTTCATTCCTCTATCTCGACCAGGAACACTAAAAATGCTTCCTCTTCTATCAATGTCTAGCTCACCCCAATCGATGATGTGTGATAGATCACACATGTACCTCCTCAGCTGCAACACGTGGAAACATCATGCACCTGGTGCATCTGTGGGGGAAGAGATAGGCAGTATGCCACCTCTCTGACTCTACTCAGGATCTGAAAAGGTCTGATGAACCTTAGAGATATCTTGTATCCCCATCCAAATCTCTACAATCCTCATCGAGGTGAGACCTGAAGGAACACATGGTCTCCCTCCTCAAACTACAATGGTCTCCTTCTCCTGTCATCAACAGACTTCTACCTACTCTGTGTAGTAATCATCCGCTCCTGGATGATCGACACCTTCACGATGGTAGCCTGTACCAACTCCTAACCCTTGAGTGCCTTCTCCCCTGGGTATGTCTAGCATATATGTGATCTGCATGGCCACCCATACAAGGCCTCAAATGGCACTATGATGATGGCGGATTGATATATGTTATTGTATGGAAAATCCACCAAATGTAGGTGGTCCTCCCAACTGTGACCGAAGTCAAGGACTCAAGCACAAATCATGTCCTCCAAGGTCTATATGGTCCTCTCTTTCTGACCATTCATCTGGGGATGAAAATCTGTGCTCAAGAACAGCTGAGTCCCGAACGCCTCTGGTAATCCCTTCCAAAGCCGGGATTTAAAGCATGCATCGCAGTCTAATATGATCATCAATGGAACTATATGGAGTCACACTATATCCTGGATGTAGAGGCGTCTCAAGACCTCTACCGGTCCCTGCTCCTAGATGGGTAGGAAGTTAGCTGACTTGGTGAGTTGTTCAATGACCACCCAAATAGAATTATGGACTCTAAATGTATGTGGTTACCCCATCTCAATTTCCATTGAGATACCATCCCATTTACACTCTAGTTCCTCGAGTGGTTGGGCCAAGACTGCAGGAACCTGGTGCTCAACATTCACTTTATGACAAGTGAGGCATTATGAAATGAACTTGGCCATTGATTTCTTCATCCTTGACCACCAGTACTGGTGTCGGAGGTCCTGGTACATCATATCCACTCTAGGGTGTACCACCAAGGGGGATGTATGGAACTCCCTCAATACCTTCACTCGTAAAGTCACTGGCACAATGGTGCTCCCTCTGAAAAGGATGTCATGCTCTCCACCTATTGAAAATTCTTTAGGAGCCCGTCTTGAGGATAACTGAGCATGTTAGGGATCACAGTCAACATCCACTAGCTTCGAGTCCTAGACTCCTTGTAAGAGTGGGGGAGTAATAGTCATCAACTGAAGGTAAGATCCCCCATCATCATCCACAAAGGATATCTTCATCACAGCTAACTGCTCTGTCACCTCACTCAGAAGATGCAAGCATGTCCTCCTGCTGAGTTTCTCTGCCACCACATTCCCCTTCCTAGGAGTATAGAATATCTCAAAGTCATAGTCTTGGAGGAACTCTGGACATCATCGATATCTTAGGTTTACGTAATTCTAGGATAAGATATACCTGAGACTCTTATGGTTGGAGTAGACTATAAACCATTCACCCATCAAGTAGTGTTGCCACATCTTCAGGGAAAATAACACTACTACTAACCCCAGGTCATGAGTCGCATAGTTATTCTCATGATGTATCAACTATCGTGAGCCATAGGTGATCACCAATCACTCCAGCATCAGTAAAAACCCCAGTTTGGCCCCTGATACATTGCAGAAAACTATGCACTCAACGCCCTCCTCTAGTAGTCTCAAGATGGGGGAACTAGTCAGTATTCATCTCAGCTCATAGAAACTCTACTATAATTTCTATGTCCACACAAAGGGATATCCCTTCTGTGTAAAAGCTGATGAGGGTTATTCCACCCTAGAAAGATCATGTACAAATCTCTGATAGTAACCAACCATCCCCAAGAAGCTTCGTTCCTCAGTCACGCTCTTGAGTGGCTCCCAAGAAAACATTGCCTCTACCTTCTCTAGATCTACTATAACTCTAGATTCTGGAATGACATGTCCCAAAAAGTGAACTCCTTAATCTAGAACCATAACTTCAAGAGTTTACCATAAAACTGGTGCTCTTGGATTTTATCTTGGACTATCCACAGGTGTGTAGCATGATCATACTCTTACACTGAGTACACTAGGATGTCATTGATGAAGACCACGACGAACTTATCAAGACAAGGCTAGAACATCTTGTTCATGAGGTCCATGAACATTTCTGGGTAATTGGTCATGCCGAAAGGCATCACTGGGAACACATAGTGGTCGTACCAGTACCTAAAGGTTGTCTTCAGTACATCCTCATCTCATACCCAAATATAGTGATATCCTGATCTGAGGTCTATCTTTGAGAAAAACTTTTCTACCTTCAACTGGTTTAAGAGGTCATCAATCCTTGGCAGTTGATACATGTTCTTCACAGTCACCTGGTTCAGGTACTATAAGTCCACACAAAACCTCAAACTCCTATCTTCCTTCTTAGAAAAAAGAACTGGGGATGCCCATGGTGAAACACTGGGCCTTATGAACCCCTTATCTTGTAAGCCCTCTATCTGTACCATTATCTCATGAAGATCTGTGGGAGACATCTGATATGATGGTGTGGATATTAGTGATGTACCAGGGTACAGGTCGATGCAAAAGTCTATCTCCCTGCAAGGACATACTCCCAAAACATCCTCAGGAAAATCATCCTCTTACTCGTCCACCACTACATGGAATCTTGGACTCCTCTCATCCACTACATCAAGAGTGAGGTTATCCAACTGGTGATTTATCGTCTGCACCCTCCTCTGAGAGAGTATTTCCTACGCTGTGAGGGTTTCCTTTTGACGGTGAAGGAAAACTTGGTCCTATATCTGCAGACACATCACATTGTATGCCTAAAATAGTTGATCTGAGCATGGACTATGGATTGTCAATTCCATTCCCAGGATGACGTCATAAGGCCTCGACGCCACTACTCGGAGATCCCAGTCTAAGCTCTCACCTCCTAGAGTAAGCTCACACTTCTAGAACCATAGTCTAATTATCGAATCCCAACCCGTAGGAGTCTCTCGCCGTAAGGATCGAGCCAACGGCTCTACCAGAATATTCAAGATCAAAATGAAAACCATGGAATGGAAGGAGTGACTAGTACCTGTGTCTATAATAACAACATCTAGGGCAGAAAAGATGAAGATCATACCTAATATAATCTCTGGAGTGCTGTAGTCATAATCCTATACATCCTAGAGCTGAGCTCGCCCCTATTCACCTGTTCCTTGAGGTTAGGGTGGACCACCCGGGGGTGGTGGTGGTAACACCTCAAACCATTGACCACTGGCTGTTTCTCTGTCATCTCCCCGACCACATCTTTCGCCTTGAGGACCTCCTTTTTCAAACCCTTGTTGCGGCCTCGGTGGCCCCTCGACTGTTTTATGGTCATCTATATCGAGGGTTGGGCAGTTACATGCCATGTGTCCCTGCTCGCTACCCACGATGCACTGCCAAGCTCCCTGCTGACTCCCCCTAGACTGGGAGCCCTGCACTACTGACCCTGATTCCTAAGGTCAGCTGCCGAAAGAGATGGCCCACTTGGGCCCATGTGTCTACTGTCAGCTACCTACTAAAGACTATGCCGCATGGGTTCTACTGGCTGCTCTAACTATCAGTGTTTTCTCCACCAAGAAGCTCTCTATGAGAACATCTCAATCTAGCACCTGATCTTGGGTATGGATGCTGAGAGACAACATCGATTCCCTAATCTCTTGCCTGAGTCCCTGCTAAAATGATTGAGCCTTGAAGAAAGGGTCTCGCACCATGTCTGATGAGTAGCTAGAAAGCTCTGTGAACCACGTTGAGTACCCATCCACCGTCATTCTTCCCTGCTAAAGTTTATGTAGCTTCTAGATATGCACAGATAGTAAGGTCTTGGGGAAAATATCCTCCAAGAAAATCCACTTGAATTGTTTCTAGATGAGGGTCACCTCATCATGTGTCTGGGTGGTCAAACTTCAACATCTCCCGACTGAGCCCTTCCGAAGGCTCACCTCTAAGATCACCATCTGGTCAGGCGGTGACCTCACTAGGTTAAAGACTCATGTCATGACCTCGAGCAAGTCCTCAGTGACCTGAGGATCTATCTCTCCCTTGATTATGAGAGGTCTCTATCTCTTAAAATCATGTGGGGAACTGAGCCTACGAATTCCCTCTGTCGGAACCACTAGAAGTAGATGTTGACCATCGGGTGGTGGTAGAACTGGTTCACCACCTGGTGGGGCCATCTCTATAACTAGTCTCTGAACAGATGCCTCATCTCTAGGTGGGCTTTCCTCATGACATTGTATTGAGATCCTGATTGGTCGTCCACATGGAGTCATCCTGAAATAGATCGATATGTACCAAAGTCAGAAGGTTATAACGGGTGAGCTGACTTTTATTCAAAATAACATAAGGAGACAGTTATGCTACCTATTTTTTCATGTATTCAGCCAAAAACCATAATTCGTGGTCTTTGTGTATGGATATGTCAGTCGTTCCACCATCAATGGACTCCCCAAATTTGAAATTTAGACTTCCAACACTTAACATTGTTCCCCAAAAACAAAACACAGACTCCCAGTCATTGACAGGGAACCAATCGCCCTCTAATGCTGATTTTTCATGACCCGTCCCCAAGGGACCATGCAGTGACTACCCCAACCCTTCCTCCTGAAGGTCAGGGGCTGGCGACTAGCGACGAAGGCATCAACCTGTAAGTGGGAGTCATTTTCTTGAGTACATGTACGCACACACAGGCCCAACCATGTCCCAACACACTAAAATGGGGAAAACAAGTATACTATAACAATACTGAGTACCAAAATACAGTAAAATCCAGTGGTCCAGAATACAAACCCAACAAAAGAGCCGAAACAGAAAAGTACAAAAACGATCTATGGTAGTCATTCGTGGGAAACCCCACCTGATCGTAAGAGTAGTGAAACTACTGGAATCTGAAGTAGTATCTCCTCTCTTCTGGGTCCTATTGGGCCCCACCTTGTCCTAGGCCACCAAGTCCACTATTGTAGCATCTATCAATCTCGTCCCCCTGAGCACCTCTATCAAAGCATCAATCATATGCACCAGGCACAACACATGTGGGTGAAGCCCATGCAGGGGAGAGTATAACAATACTCATTAGGGGACCCTGAAACACAATGGAAAGACCAAAAAATAATCCTCAAAGCAAAGAACGAAGCACAAGACTGCTCACACTAGGTATATTCTAGGGTATTGGAAGTCACATCATCCGTCATATCATCAAACTCCTCGGTTTTTGGAAAAATTCTCCTATGTCAAGTATATTGGGCCTACTGGGTCACATAGAGCCACTTCCCACTAACCATGGACTATTGAGGTACTCATCCCTAATGAGTACCATGGGTATGATGGGTCACATTGAGACGCTCCCCACTGTGGTCCTATCGGGTCACACAAAGTCACTTCCCACCTTGGTCGAACTAAGGTACTCCTCTTGTCGAGTATCATGGGTCTGCTGAGTCATAGAGATCCTCTCCCCACCATGGGTCTACTGGGTTACACAAAGCTGCTTCCCACTAGGCTGTCGTCGAGCAGTCATTAGGTCTCATCCAACTACAGGGTTCTGTATGAAACTCATTTTGGAGAACCTCTCCTCGAGCCATTATTAGAATTATGATGTCAATGAAATTCACCACAAAGAATTCCAAAAGATCTGCCTCATCAAGATGGTCCCAATTCCGCAAATGTCTTGTCAATCAGATGCATGGTTTTCAAGATACAAGAATTTTAGTAAACAGTGGGACGGTTATGACGGGGCCCTATCCGACTCGGGCAGACCAACCTGACCAACCCAGCTCGAGGGATCACACATACCCTGATTTAATTATACAGACTCGCCCTGACCTTGTTTAGGTCAGGGTCGGTCTAGTCCGGGTTGGCTAGTGGGTCAGGCCCAATAGGACTCACTGGACATGGCCCGATTTGGACAAGTATCCAGCCCTTTAGGTCTCCCGTTGATCTGGTCTAGTCCAGCCTGGCCCTCGAGGGTAGATTTGACCCGTCGGTGAGGGTCCGGCCTGTTGGGGGCTCAGCACGCCAGTAGAGGACTGGCCACTTCAGCGGTCGGTGGTGCGCCACCTGGTTGGGACATGACAACCGGTCACATCTGACCCCCTCTACCCCATGGGATGTCGTAGGGCCTCCACCTCTAGTTGTGGTCAATGGACCGTGGCTTGTCCATCTAGTAGGGAGGCCCAAACGTGGGCCACCTACCTTTACGTGTCGCCCTCCTAGCACCGCGCAGATGGGCGCACCACCTCAACTGCCCATGGCCAACACAGCTACTACCATCAGCATGTTGGGAAGATGTTTAGCAGACCCCCGGACGTGCTCTGGTGGTCCGTTCTTCCCACCGTCTTTGCTGACAGTCCTCTCGGGTTGCCTTCTTCACCGTGAAGGTCTCATTTCCACCTTCGTGTCGATTCGGACAATAGGTTCCCAAAAGCACACATGTGAAGGGGTCTGGGCCTTTGTTCATGTCTTCCCTCACCCTCAGCATTAGAGGTTTTAAACAGGGAGAACTCGTAGGGGTGTTTGTTCAATCATATCAAGTGATAAACTTAATCTTTGGTAATAAATCCCCAAGAAACGTCACCCTCCCGCATAAACGAATGAACTATGGATCAACCCATTCATTGGTTTATCTATGTTAATCATTTCTATAAATAGAAGACTGGAGAATAAATTTGAAATAAAACTCAAACCCCTACCTCTTTGACGTTTGATTTCATATAGTACATCCTTGAAAATTCAATGTGTCGACGTTGTTTCTTAGCTCTAGTCTTCGATAGGCGTCTAAGATGTTGGCATTCATTGGCATTAATTCTTATTTGGAGAGAAAGAAATTATGGATGTGTGTCAAAGGACTCCCCACTAATTAATCATTCATTGTCTCCAATTCCAAACAATTAAAAGAAAACATTTCCCAACATTTCAGTTACGCTACGACGTCACGTCGTTACGCTGTTTCATTTATGAAACAACATACCTATTACACATCCTTTATTTTTTTATTTCATTGGGTGATATGGGCCATTAATGAGTCTAATTAATAATACCCCTTGTGGCTTCATCGCTGCATTGTAGCGTCGTCATCCACCGCTCAATGGATGAGCAAAAATAGAAAACAACTTTTTAAATTATTTTATTATTTTTCTCAAAAATTCTGAAAAATAACTTTTCCGCTCATCCCTTTACAGCTGAAGTTAAGTCACTTATAGGTGAATCTCTCCATTGTGAGTTCAACAATGACCTTGGATTTTTAATCCAAACATTGGTTTAAAGATATAAAATCTCACTCGCACGTTTACTAAACGTACATTAAAAAAATTTTAAATTCTATTCAAGGCTCTTCGAGCCTCAGAATCATCTGTCATCGAATTTCTACACCTTGAAATAATTGATAAATAAATAAATATAAATTTACATTGAATTTTTGAGACATTACAAATAATCTTTTTATTAATATGGTATTTGTCTCATCAAAAATAAAAGTGAGACTAAAATCCCTTACCATTTGAGTAATATTTTGAATCGTAAAATCTAATAAAATAATAACCTCAAATGAAACATTAAATATAATTAAAATAATCATATAAATTATATAATATATCAAAGGGGTATTATATACACTATAAATAAACAAGTGGTAAATTTTCTTATTTCTACTAGAAATAAAAGTGATACTGGAAATCTCTTACCATAAGTCTCAACATCCTTCATACAAGTTCAAAGCTCTTATATAATAAATATTAGATTATTAAAATTATATTAAAGAAACATAATTATATATATCATACCATATATTATTTACTTATGAGATTTAATTATTCTTTTATTATAAATTACTTATTAAAAACACATTTTAGGAAATAAGTGCTTTGTTTTTCATATATGTTTTGATTTATTATTTCCATCCCTCCTAATTTCATCGTGATTTCATCATCTCTAGAATAATAATCATGAAATAATTATGATATTTATAAATATATTATAATTTTAAACCAATCATGAAGTATTTTTTTGAGAAATTAAGTATTTTATGATTATTAAGATGGTACATCATATGCATGCATCATCAATGATTAAATTTTTCAATGATCATTATAGAAAAAAGGTAATTAATATATTATCTTTCAAGAATAATCATAATATCATAAATAAAATATTATTTCTTTAAATATACTTATAAATATAATTCATTTGGTGTGGTGACTAAAAGATAGATTCATATCACCTTGTGAATGCAGTAGTCCACACATACACAAATGATGTTATAATCTTTTAGAGATTAAAAACATAAAAAATGAAATGATATGTTATCTTTTAAGAATGATAATTTTTTCATAAATTTAATAATTGTTTTTTAATATAACAAATATTCATTAACTTTATCCTTATTTTCTTCCATGTGAAGTGTTAGTGAAAAACGAATCCTATCACTTTGTGAGGTGGTAGTCCTTCATACACAGAAGCAACGTTATCATATCCCCTACGAAATAAAAGGTAAAAGGTATATATATGATATAATGACTCTATAGGTACAATTATGTTATATATATTTCATATATATAATTTATATTTGTCATCATACCCAATCATGAGAGGTGGTAATGGAAAAACAAATGACATCAGTTCGTGAGGCGGTTTTCCACCAAACAAACGAATGATGGTTTTGTAACTCATTTGATGGATGTGGAGATAGTTGTAGTTTATGAACATAACATAAAAACATATTATTATATTTAAAATACTTATTTTACTATATAATAATGGTTAAATAGTAATTGAATGAGGTGTATGATGAAACAAAATAAAAACTCTCGGTGAATAATGTTACCTCTTCTTCTGGTAAGAAAATTTGTTTTTCACCAAAATCCTTCCTAGGATAGATTTATGCCAATATAAGGCTCATATAAAGAGAGTATAGAATTTGGTAATTTATTTTAGTAGTTATTGTCCTAAAAAATGTTTTTAATGTTTTAATATTAGTGGATAGGGTGTGGCATTTATAAGTGAGGTGAGTTGTGCACCTATAATGTTTTAGAAGAAAATGGTGTATAAATGTTTTTCACTTGTAAAAATGGTCAAAATTGAGTATTATCAAGAAATAAATATTATTAGGTATAAATATGTATATTAAATGAATTTTATAAAACTTTTTAAGTCATTTTAAACCATATATTTTTAGTTTAACCCCCCCCCCCCATAGACCGATTTTTACCATAACTGTGGTAAATAATTTTTACAATTTTTACTATTAATTATTGTCAAATATTAAGTTGACTTTAGAAGATAATATAAATTATTCAGATTTAAAAAATGAATCTATTTTTTAAAATTCCATTCACATAGTTGTAAAATTTTAATTTAAAACTAATCCTGTAAACGTGATGAGAAAGCGGGTTTTCAAAACAAAAGTTCAAAAGTTTACAAGGATTTTATATCCAAATTCAATATGAAAATGATTAAGATTAACCAAATTGACTTAAAATATATAATTTAACATATTTTAATTTTACAAAAATTTAAAATATAATTTAACTTTATAAATAATTTAAATGAAAAGGAAATTTTCAATTAAAATGCATTATTTGTCATTATTCATCAAATAATTAAAATTTTCATAAATTTATAAAATATTAACACTAAGATAATGTTGAAATGATGGTTTGAAAATTTAACCTTATTTTTTAAAATATATTTCACAAAATTTTCAAAAACAAAAATTAATGTAAGTGCATTGTAGGAGACAAAACTAGTTTTTAGAAAAATACAGTTTTTAAGTGTAAAATTATATTTATTCTTATCTCTTGTCTAGAAAACACATAAGATGAATTTTAAATAATTTATTGAATATATAACATAAAAAATTAATTAAAATAATTCACCAAATTGATTTGTTTAAATTATTTGAGGTAAAACTTTTTTTGTTTTAATAAAAATATTTATTTCGGAAAAAGATTTCATTTCTTTCGGAATAGTTTTATTTTCATTATTTATTAATTGGTCATCAAATAATTAATATTATATACATTTTTAAACAAAATATTTTCATAATTAATTTAATATTATTCATATCCTTCATTTCAATGTCTTGGTGATAACTATCATATAATAATATTTTAATAAGATGACATGTTTCATTTAAACTCACTATTGCGTGTAAAGAAAGCTAATATCAGTGTTATATGTAAGTAAAATTAGGGAAAAAATCATTTGAAAAAAAAATCAAAAAATATCAGGGTGTTACATTCTACCCCCTTTAAAATTAATTTCACCCTCAAAATTATTTTCATTCATCAAAGGTTAAACATTTGAAACTCCTTTCATAAAAACCCATATTGTAAAAATGGTTAATAAAACATACTATGGAAAAAAGAGAAAGCGATGTGAAAAAATCAACTGGAATAATTCATAATAAGTTTCAAAATAGTATTGAATTAGTGTGAAGTGAAAATTTTGACATATAAGATATAATTAACACCCAAGTACTAATGGAGAGTGATAGAGAACATGATCAAGAAAAATTTAACTACCATAAAGCCATAACCCAAAGTGGTGTGAAAAGGGTCATTGATATCATCAAAAATGATGACCATATGATAATATTGTATTTAAATATATTTTTCCTAATTTTAGGGAATTCCTTTTCCATCAAGACTAAGATCATATTAAATTTTATTTATTTGATATATTTTTATTTGATAGGCACAATTTCATCATTTGGTTGTGACTTGATCAATTTTTAATTATTCTATTTCACTAATAGATGAATGTTTCATTTTTGAAGCACTAAATAAAATCGATAATAGAATGATAAGTATGGAATTATATTAATCGATTAAAAAATGGTTATCACTAATTATCCAATATGGATAAATCTTTATATGGTGATGTAATACATTAATCTTTAAAACCACATCCAAATTTCAACTTAAAAATTTCTATAAATGTTAACCTTATAACCCTTCCAAAAGATTAAAAAGTAAACTTTCAAAAAAAGTACACTCAAATTACTAAATGATATTATTTATAATAACCCAAAAAATATTAAGCAGATCATGATTTTAACATACCAAACATGTGAATACCTTCATCATGTGTTCTATTGAAACATGGTAATAACCTTAATTAAAATAAAGCCTTATTGAAAACATACATTATTCCTCATTATTTACATAAAAAGGAATCATTGGATATATTCCTTAAATCAAAAAATTGGGTAAACTCCATCAACGATATAACATACCACTTTATCAACAAATCATTAATCAGTTCCAAGGACATCAATACTATCCAATTCACTTTATTCATATAAATCATATCTTTATCAAAACTAAACATAATTTTCTCAACATTAGGAACATATTAACGGTTATATCCCCTTAATAAAAATATCATATTTCCATTAAATAGTATTTCAAGGTCAATAATGTCATTCAACTTATTTTAAAATATCCAAAATAAAAAAAATTAATGGAAAATCCTTATATATCTAGTTATTCATATAGTATAATTCTTGAATTCCAATACATAAATAATTTAATCATCACACTTTCTTCTCAAACCATTAACTAGGATTCATCATTATATTCATGAATACCTCTTTCCTATAATATTAAATATCAATCATGTTTTGACATTCATCATCATCAATTCAATCATGCTTCTCATCTTTAACATAAAAAATTCTATTAGAATAGTCCATAACTTTCATATTCTATTTGTATTCTCCTAATCATCAGCAGTATAACCATTACTTGTAACACATTTCTGATTCACTTCATGATATTTCCCCATAAGAAATAAATTTTCATAATTGATAAACATTCTATATTTGAAACATTCACCCATCGATTATATCTTAGGGAGACCATTATTCTCATCCATTGTATTAACTAAAATTTCCATTTTCCCTCTATAATTACTTGCTTTATGTCCTTCTTTTCATCCCTCAAAAAATCTTCGTATTCCATTAATACATAAACTTGGGTGATTCTTCCCTCATTCTAAACGTACAAAAAAATTAATCTTCTTTCCTCCACAGTCTTCACTATCCAAAATCTCAACAAACTATATCTTTATCTGCTTTGGGG
Source organism: Viscum album (assembly GCA_963277665.1). Taxonomy (NCBI): domain Eukaryota; kingdom Viridiplantae; phylum Streptophyta; class Magnoliopsida; order Santalales; family Viscaceae; genus Viscum; species Viscum album. The sequence goes on from OY728129.1 coordinate 285,599,157, forward strand.
AGTTAAAGAGTTGGTTAAGGTTCACTTTATTAATTATGTTACATGATAACTTATTAGGCATAATAAAAACATTATTTTTTTATTCATCAACCCATTTAAAATATCATCAATACATTTTCAATCACATTCAATATCAACCCATTTCCATCTAGTTCCAGCAATTAACTAAAACCAGAAATCATAGAATAAGAAACAATTATCATATTGGGAAAACAATAATCATGAAAAATAATATATAGGATTCTTAAACCATGAAACATTATTTTTAATCTATGAAACCTTATTTCTATCCTACTTCATTCATTATCATCATATATTTAATTCCATTATGATGGTTCGTAAAGAGTTTGTAAATTTCCAAAGAATATCCATAGAAAATGTCAAACTAGTTGTGTAGAGAGTCCTATAGTCATGTACCATGTGATGATCAAGTCCATCTCAATTCACCCTTTTTGTAGTTATTACCACTTGGTACCTATATTCTTGATCCAAATCATCTTGAAGTATCTATATATTAATTTAATTTCATGGAAACCACCAACTTAATCCTTTAAAAAAATTCTATGATATTTTTTTATACTTTAACCTATCCTTAGACTTCACCTTAGATACTTACATAGGGATATCACAATAGTTTTCTCATCCTAATTTCTAAAGGTTAACTAAACCTATCCAATGATACCAACTATAGCAACCAAGGATTCTCATATAGAGATATTACATCATTTTAGATGAATATACAATAAATTATATAAACATGTGCTTGATGACCATAATAGTTTACTACATTTGGAGACTACGTACGCAATCATATAATTTGGTTAAATATATTTTATTTTCCTGAAAAATGATATTCCTATTTAGTACTCTTCAAAGATATACCCTACTAAAAAAACTTTTCATCATAAACTATGGGAAGGAAACATAAAAAAAGGTGAGATAAAATTCTTAGTAAGGGTAAACAAAGTATATATCCATATAACATGATCATATTTGTATGAGAACATGAGAATAAAATTTGAAAACACTGCTAAAAATTATCCTTTAACAGGGATATAAAAGGCCTTTATCAGTGCTAAAAAATCACTGATAATCGAAGCCTGGTAAAAAGCTCAAAAGTTTTATCAGTGCTAAAAAATCACTACTGAAGACCCCCATTAAAAGCACTAAAAACCACTATTAAAAGGGTCTTTTAACTGCACTTTGGTTTAGCACTGTTAAAGGACCCCTTTATTAATTATTTTTCTAGAACTATTAAAAGGGGCATTTAGGAGCGCTTTTTTAGCACTGCTAAAGGGTATAAAATTTTGTTACACGGCCCACCCACCCCCTTTATTAGTTCTTCCACACACCCATCCCTTTATCAATACTTTAGATAATACCAACCTCCTGCGTGCACCCCTACATCTATAAGGTTTTGAACCCTAGACCTCCACGTTATACACTAGTGACTTTACTACTCCAATATAATATTTTGTTTTAAACTTTATGATATATCTATATATTTATATATATTTCATCAAATTTTTTATCCATAGATTTATATATATATTTATATATATGTTTATATATTAAAATATATATTTTATATGTAAATATGTTTAATTATTTATTTATAAAATTAAATTTTTATGTTTGAATATATAAAAAATATGTATATATTATTGTATATTTCATTATTAATAAAATTAAATTATGAAACATGATAAAATTTAAAATCAAGAATATCAATATGAATATAATCTCAAGGAATAAATTTGTTCCTCGCTGAAAAAGGGAAAAAATACCCACATAAACGAGGGTTAAAACCCATCGAAAGATACAAAAATGTGGTACCCCGACTAAAAACTCGGTTTTCGAGGCCAAATAGGCCTTTTTTAGCCTTGAAAAATGTGACAAAATGTTTTTTATAAGTCCTTAGGATATATAGATCATTGTAGGCTTTGATTTGATATGTGGTTGAGCCCGAACGGACACTCGAATCAAAAGTTATGGTTGTTTGAAGTTTGTGTTATGTTTTCAACATATTTTAGATCATTTATTGTTTTTTTGAATTTTTTTATCTTCAAATTGATATTAAATTACTATTAATAAATAATAATAAGTAAATTATTAATTAAAAATATTTTTTTAGTTATTTGATAATCCATTTTAATTAAGTATCTTACATATTATGTGTAAATGCCTATTTTCCTTATATAAAACATATTTATAAATATATATATTATATTTATATCAATATAAATATATTTATATATTAATATATTAATTTCCATGAAATATATTTTTTTTGAAGTATACCTTTATCAGTGATTCTAAAAAAGCACTGATAAACCCCCCTATCAGTGATTTTTTAAAAGTGCTAATAAAAGACCTAATTTATTAGCACATGTAAAAAATCACTAATAAAGGTCCCCATTTAATAGAAATTTTTTATAAATTTTAAAGACACCCTTTAACATCGTTTTTTTTTAGTGCTGACAAAGGAGATCTTTAACAAAAAAAATTCGAGTGCTGTTAAAGCCCTAGAGCTGGATAAACCCAGTTGTTTATTAGTGAAATCATAACCTTCATATCATAGATCATAAACATGTGTCATGGAATAAGTCTTGTAATTTCATAAGACACAAATCATTATGTAATCAAAGAACTTGATCCATGAGAACATAAAATTGGTATAAGACATTGATTTGGGGTATATAAAAAAGAATAGAAAATCTTAGGTCAAGTGAAATGTCTCGGTTTCGGGTGCTGCCCATAGGTGCCCCATACCCGATTGGTCACATGGCCTCAAGTGCATTTCCCCAAATGATAGAGGATGACAACTAGTAGTGAGGGCCTTGGGATAGTGGGGAAACTATGCCCTCATTGGAAGAGTAATTCAATTTAAATAAATATATAACAATAGTGGAAGCAGTAACAACATGCAACAAGTAAACAGCAGAAGACTGAAAGTAATAAACAATTGCAACACGTATATAAGTAATGCATGATACCTATGTCTGTGAAAGAATCCAAACATGTCACAATGTTTTAATATAGTACTAAACCAAAGTATAAAGAAAATAGATAAGCTCCAGTAGCATCGCAAGCCTCGGATTTGTCCCACGCTCTCTAGCTCCACAGTAGTCAAGTACCTGACGTAGAAGGGAACTTTCCTTATCTATACATATAGTAATATAATCTGATTGGGACCAAAATCATGGACCAAATAGTGAATATATTCATAGAATTATTTAGTATTTATAATTATAATATCCAATACATATTGTTCTTATTTATTTAAAATATAAAATTAAGTAATATTTTTATAAAAAAAATTTGTTATAAAATAATTATATGTATTCATATTAAAATACTATTTTACACAAAATAAAACTACAAAATAGTATTTGTTTTTAGAACATTAATTAAGAATAAATAATTATTTATAAGTGTTATTATTATTAAATAAAACCCTTAATTTGAAATTATTATTTTTCATAACATAATTTATTTAAAATTTAAAAAAAAATATTGGGGTGTTGCAATATTTATCTAAAACAAGTGGTGGAATAAATTCTAAAAGTTCTAAGGAATAAATACAGGAAGAAAGAATCACTATGATTGGAGTCTTTATTAAGGATGATAATAATTTTAAGATAAATACAAAGGTCATAAGGATACATAAATGTTTGTTCACCATAAAGAGCTATGATTTTTTGTTAGAAAGATGATGGAGAACATATACACAGCTCTGAAAAGTATACAGTTTATAGAGAAAATTATGATTTCTAGGGGTATTATTGGAACTATGGAGGATTTGGGTATACAATGAAGATTTTATGGTTCAATAAACAACACTATAATGGATCTGAGATAAATTGGATATAAAATGTGAGGAGGGGTCAACCCACACAAATATGACAACAAGGGAAAGTCAGTTTGAAAATTGAAAATAGATTTCAATCTATGAAAACTATTTTTTGATGATGGTATCATCCTCAAAATCTTGTATCAGTATGTCTTTTAATGATACTATATCAATAAAGATTCTATGATAATTCTCAAAATCCTCATGTGAATGAATAAAAAGTTATAGAGATGGCCTTTGTAGTTGAAACTTCTCTCAAATCCACAAAATGATATTGACCTTGGATATTGGATAGTTTGTATTCTTCACATATAATTGGATAAGTTGTTTAAAATTTGAAAGATTTGAAGGAATGGAAAATGACTTTTGGAATTGATGATTCACTCAGAATCAAAGTCATTGGTTTTATTATCGTTAGAAATGAATAATTGTAATCCAAAAGTGAAATATTTATCTATAGACTAAAACACTACATGATGAGTTATTCAAAACTCCGTGATGAAGTAAAAAATTTGTTTTTTTGAATAAATGGATATATTGTTAAAAACATTATGATGGAAAATTTGTAAAAAGTGGATAACAAAACAAGTGAAACTTGTTTCAATTTGGATGCGCATAGGGTTCATGCTACCTGAGTGTAATGGGAGAAAATCAATTATGAAACAATGGATTTTGACATATTGTCCAAGGAAATATGAGAAAGACTAAAAAATGGAAATTTTTCACCATATTCCTAATATAAAAATAATAATTTATTGGTGTTGTTTGATATTACATAAAGGGAAGATTTAAAATTAAGTAAATAAGAGTGTTGAATACATAAAAATTATCCCTATAATCTTATCCATTCTTACATATATGGACCTATGAGAAAGTAGTTGAAATATAGAGATAATTACTTCATTTCATTTATTTATAACTTCACTCGTATTACTTTCATTATATTTTTGAAACAAAATTAAAGTCTCACAAAATGATTAAGAGTGGCCTAAGAAGTGATGAAAATGAATGTTGTTATTTTGTAAAGAATATTTAAACTAAAAATTGTGTAGAATATAAAAAATATGATGTTAAAAGATTATTATAAACATATTCCATTCATTAGGAATTTAGAATACCATAGACACTGTGATAGAATGGGGTTTCTGAAAGAATAAACAGAATTTTGGTTTTGATGGCTTAAGCTATGCTAATTGAACATGATACTTCTTGATTATTTTGGAGAAAATATCTCAGAACTTTAGTTCACATTCAGAATCTCTGTTTCTATAGACCAAAATTTGATATGACTCTATATGTGATTTTTTTCAAATATACGTTGAGCTTGAAATAGTTGAGGGTATTTGGAATCTCCTATATAATCAATTAAAAAGGTAAAAATCATTGGAATTTTAATCAAAGAGCTTTGTATATTATCTTTATTGGACTCCCACATAATTTTAGAGGAAAAAGGTGCTATAATAAAGAAATTGGAAATATTTTTGACTCTATATATGTGGAATTTCTAAAAAAATTATGATATGAAAGTTTCACAATCAATTACAAATATGTGGGGAAGTGAAGATGAAGTTGTATAAATTAAATAGCATGAAATTTTTTTAATAGAAGTGATGATAAATAATTTATACAAGATAATGATTCTGACTTGGATATTTTATGTTATGATGTGAAATTGTGTTCATCTCATCCAAGTATGAAGAAGAAACCGGAGGTACAAAATATCATTTTCAATCAAGAGTGGATTGATTTCATGGATAAAGTGTTGGATCAGACTGATTATAATAATAAATGGTAACTTGTACCCAAAACAAAATATAAAAATGTGATTGAAAAAAAAATGTTTCAGAATAAGTTTAATGAATGTGGTAAAGTGATATGAAACAATGAATAAGTTTTTTTTAAAGGATACTCAGGGTTTAAAAGAATTGATTTTGTCAAGATCTTTTACCCGATAAAAAGACTAAAAACCATCATATTATTTATTTCTATTATAAAAAAATGAAGATATAATTTATTCCAAATATATTTCAAGTAAAAAATATTAATAGAGGAATGGAAGAATAATTATATATGAAGTAATAATGTAGCTTCATGTTGGGACTAAATTAAAGCAATGTGTGAAAGTTTAAGAAGCATTTATATTGGTTAAAAAATATCTATGAGCATGGTATTCTAATCTGGACACTTTCTTGAAGAAGTTAAATTTTAGAAATGGAATATATTAAAATAATAAAAATATAAAATATAATCATGAGGTTTCCATTATTGTAATTATTTATATTTATGACAACTTATTCACATATAATGATGAACAAATGTATAAAACTTTTGGTGAGGTGATGAAGGAGTTATATAAAATTTCTATATTTGAAAATTTTCAATAATTTACAAACCTACAAATCTCATAGAATAAAAGGTACATTATCCATTCATAATATTAGTACACTAAGAAATATTTAATACATTTGGACTATACAATTAAAAGAATATTTCCACATCAATTTTAATGGGAATTAAGTTTTCAAAATATGGGAAAGTAAATAAGGTTTATTCTAATGATTTTGATAAGTTTATTAGAATATTGTAATATCTAAGAACTTCAAAGCCAAAATTAGTTTATGATTTTACTTTTTTTACTGGGTATTAAAGTGAACAAAAATAGTATCATCTTATGGATGAAAAAATAACACTAAAATATATTAAAAGAACAATTTATTTCAAGTTCAAATATGATAGCATAGGAAATTTTGATCTATTTGGTCACACATATGCAAATTGGGAAGTTTGTTTCATTAATACAAGAGACACATCTAGGTGAATTATCTTATGAGGAGAAATTAATGTAATATAGTATACAAAGATATAGAATTGAGTGACTCTCATCACTACAGATTCTGAGTATGTAGTGGCCACTCAAGATGAAACATGATTAATATGGATGGAGACAAGGTTGGAATATTTTTTGGTTGATGTGAAGTTACCCTTTTCTTATTTTGTAATAATAAAAGCACTATCCATACCACTAAAAATCCAATACAGTATTCCAAATCTAAGAACATTTATATTAAATATCACTTCATCAATAATAATGTGGAAATAAATGAACTAAATTGTTATTTTTTTCTATAATGGATCAAGTATTTGATATCATTACTAAACCATTGCCTAAATAATCATTTTAGAAAATGAGGATTCTTATGTTCATTCAACCCCGCTCTCTTCAAGGCTAAGGTATGTGATTTATATCCCCGATATCTTCTTTCCATTGGATAGTGTTGTCAAGGAGTGTGAAAATATATAACATAAATCTCTCCATTATTGTATTCTTTACATTTCAAGAGAGATTATATATTTAAGGGCAGTTGTTAAAAGGGGTATTATATGGTTTTATTACATGTAAACTATTTTAATAGTTTTTTTAATTGGTCATAGGAATTATTTATTGTATTTTGGAGTCAGTTTCAATTATAAATATGTGTTAATGGAATAATTTTCATACTATTATGTTTCTATTAAAAATATAAGGGCAAGGAAGAAGTCTGGAATCCTTATGAATTAATGCTTCATAGAAAACATGCCATTTTTTTATTTATTATTATTTCCTATACTGGTTTCACTCACTTAGGCTTGGAATTATTGGATATTTATCCATTTCTTGAGTTTTATAGTTTCAGTGATTTATGTTCCTTGGTTGACAAAAAAATCCAAAGGGGGGATTGTTGACACAAATAATCTTTAAGGTATTGTTTCAAGAAGAAGTAAGTTACAAAGAGATATATATTTCTTAAGTGTTGTCTTTTTTTTCAAACATAAATAACTAAATAATTTTGACCCTTACTTACATAGTTGAATGGATGGAGTCCAATGGATTTCAATGAACTAAAGTGGTCGGCGAATTGTGGAACCAAAATTTGATCTGATTATTTTCAAAATTACATCAGAAAGAGATATTCAAACAGAACTAAATTAGGTGATGATTTTTTATCCTAAAATTACTAAATATCATGTTTATATAAATGAATTTATGATTATATATAATGGTTTTTAAAGTAATAAGTTTGTGAGACTTGGGAGAGATATGTTTTCTAAACATAGGTTTCCTAAACGATTCTACTAAATTAAGAATGTGTGTAAGTTCATTAAACATATGATTATTATGGGAGTTTATAATAAAAGAAATGTTGAAGATGTATTATTCAGAGAAACATAGATTTTCTGGATGAAATAAATTTTTGGATGCATCAAACATAGGTCTATGAGTGATACATTGGACAAATTCCACTAAAAGAACAATGATCAATATTGCATTAAAAACATAAATCTAGATTAACATATTTGAGATCATCGAATAAATAAATGGTTGAGAGACCAAGTGAATAACATTATAAAATTTATCAGGTAGAGGTTTTTTATTGATCTAACATGGTTTACCTAACATTAGAAAGAGGAAACATGTGAATTTTATCAGACAGAGAAGTTTTTATGGAATCTTAGGATGAAACACAATATGAAAAGATATTGAAAAAATTAAGTTGAAGATCTTTGAGAAGAGGAAAAATTTAAGGGTTTATAGATAAATAAATATGAGGAATCAAATGAAGGGTGGGAAGAAAAAAAATAATCCTATGAGGTTACCAGATGAAAAATTTTCAAATAGAAATTTTTCTATGAAGAAGTGTCAGATGAAGTTTTGAGATTATTTGAAAATATATTATAAGATATATTAACTTTGATGATGTTGAACAAAAAATTTAATACTGAAATAATAATAAAATAATTATTTTAATCTTAGAAAAGATATTAGAAAGATTTGGAGAACGTCGACACAAAATTTTAGGAAAGTATTTATAAAGGATATTGGCACCTTTTTACTCAGAGGTTTGAAGGTGTAAATAGAATAATGAGTCAAGAAGGATAATCAATGTTTGAGTGAAAACATTGGATGTGAATTTTCTGTGGAAATAGAATAATGAGTCAAGATGGATAATCAATGTTTGAGTGAAAACATTGGATGTGAATTTTGTGCCACTCCCTATGTTATTGAAGATATGATCCCCATATAAAGGGGAAGTATAATCACTGATAATTTTTATATTTCTATAAAAATTGATGAAAAAAATATGGTTCTAATAGAGGATATTGAGATATATTGTATCAAAGCATCATATGTAATAGCACAAAAAAATGGTACCAGATAGGGGATACCAAACAGTCGTTATAAGATGAAAATTGTAAAGAATCAATTAGAATAACTCGGTATCAAACTAAGGATATTAAACCAATTACGAGAAAGTGGTTATCAGATAAACAACATTAAAAAAATTGATATTGAAATACTTACTGGTTATTGGGAAATAAAGTGAATATAAAGAAGAATAACATTCACGAAGGAATGTGTGAAGAAATTTTAATAAGCATAGTGAAAATATATTGAAGCTCGTTTTTGAAGGTTCTTTTTTTGTGTGGAAGAAATGTATTTATCATATTATCTATGTGAGGATAACATGAACTATTTAATTAATATTATTATGACAATAATAGATAATACATGATTACTTTAAAACACTAAATGATTGTTTTCTATTGATTTTGTGGTCTTGTATTATTTCCATAGCATATCAAATACTATATATTATTATTGACTAATGAACCTTGTAAATATATATGTTCCCATGGGTGTGATTTTTTTTCTAGCATATTATTTTCTGTCTAAATATAGGAAAAGTATATTTATTAAATATTAAAAGCATAAAAAATAATTGATCACTAATTCATACTCTCCTCCTCTTAGTGATCACATGGATCTCTGTTTTCCCTTTCAAGAATCCAACATTAAAATATTTTTCAATATTTGGCAATTAGAAATTTAATAAAAAAATAGAAACACATAATCTTTAGGTCTAATTGAGAAAATGGAATGTTTCTTGGATACATTTCTGAGATAAAGAAATATATCTTTGTCAATAAATAGATAAGAAAGATTATTGAAAACAAAATATGTTAATATAGTAGAGACTATTAATACTTTTCAGAACAATAGTAAGAAAATCCAGAAAGTGAGTGATCCGGACTTTGGTAGTTTAGTGGTATCGTAGGGTGATATTTTTGATTCTTAAGAAGACATCGATGATGAATAAAATTAATTTAGACCAAAATCTACATTGAATAGAAGAATAAGAGGTTAAATTTATGAGTAAAATATCTTTTGGGACCAAAAAACACTATTGAAAATTAGAATAATTAAATCTCCATAGATATGCCACTCTTATCTCATGTACTACTAAATATTTTTCAACAGGCTATTGATGATGGTATATGTCTTTAGGATATGAATGATTTGCTTACATAACCAAAAAGAATAAAACTTGGGATACTGTTTCATTGAAAAAAGATAAGACTATCCTTAGTAGAAAATGATTTTTCTATAACAAACTAAATGATAACACTATGGTGATTCAGAATAGTTATGACTTGTGTACACAGAATACTCCCAAATTCAATGCATTGATGTAGATGAGACATTTTCACATGTGTCTAGTCTTGAATGAATTTGATTATTCTTGTTCATAAAAGTATATAGAACAATCAAGGAATTAGAAATTGATATAAAATAAACATTAATAAATAGATTACTTGAAGAATATGTGTATATTGAGAAAATAAATGTTTTTCTCATTCATGATGATGGAAAAAAATTCTATTTGAATATTTTTTTATGGGATAAAGAAAGTACCATGTTCATGGTATTCTAGATTATATTAATAAATAAAAACTCATGGTTTTCAGTGTGGTAGAGTTAGTCACAACCTTGATATCAACTGGGGGAGTGATAAAAACATGATAGTTCTTATATATTTTGAGGAAATGATATTCAGTGGATTGAAAAAAACATATTTCATGCATTTTTTATAATTTATGAGTTATAAGTTCAAAATTTCAATGATTGTGGAGTTAGTTTTTTTCCTTATCCAACATGTGATACTAATAAGTCATGGAATGTTCATATATCAAACCAAATACACCAAATAGGTTTTGAAAATTCTTGGAAAATGGAAATAAAAGGAAATTAAAAAACTGGAAAATACCTAGATGAAGTTATCCATGAATAAAAATGTAAAATATGTCAATTTCGCTGAATACAGACAGATTATTAGGAGCCTTTTGTGCTAAATAGTGAAATAACCAAATATTATTTTCACTTTTCAGGATATATAATATCAAAGTAATAACATATAAATCCACTTTGTATCTATAAAAATAATATTATGTTATACTAATGTCATGATGGATTTTAGTTTTCTCTATATTCAAATATTAGAGAAATAGTTTTTGGGATATACGGATGCAGATTGGGTTAGTTTGGTATATAATATAAATTCAATATTAGTTGGTGAATTTTATATTGGAGGATTTTATATTTTTTATCTGATTAATAGAAAATATTTCATACCAATGAGCACTATATAATATCAATATATTGTGTCCACTCAACATTACATGAAATTATTGTGGATAAAAAGTTGTTTAGTGATATTAGAGTTATAGTGAGGTCTCTGATTAGAATAAATTGTTATAATAAAAGTGATATAAATCCTAGAAAAAATTATATTCATCCCACAAATACAAATCACATTGAAATAAATTACTACTTCATAAAGGAAAAGGTTGATCATGTGTTGGTGGAATTGGAGTATCTTCCTATCAAACTTCAAGTCATAGATTTCAAGAGAACAACATTACCCAAGGAAACATTGAGGAAATAATGGGATCCGGGAGTCTATTTGAATCCACACTCTTAGACAGTTTGGAAAAGGAACCCCCACTTTCAAAGGTTGGTTACAGATTTAACTGTTCACTAATAGTTTTTTTATTTTACTTTTTATCCCACAAATGAGTGAACTTTTGGTTTTTTGAAAAAGGGAGATAGATATTATTCATGAATGGGGAGAGATTTATAAAATTCATTTAGTATTTGAGTAAATTTATTAAATTGGGAGATCTATACTATGATAAATTAGGGAGAATAAATATGTAGGAGTAGATAATGTGGTAGAAATAATGCTTCTCAAATACAAATATGGAAAAAAAGATAAAATTGATGATGCTTAAGTTGTTATAGTATGAACTAAATATCAACAATAGAAATCATGATAGAATTTAAAAGAGATATGAATGAAGTTATTCATTCACAAGCCATTTATGTTACTATTTTTCTCATGTTTTGATTGACATGAGTGATATTTGAGTATATATTCAGTGATTATTTGATCATTATATAAAGTTTCAGAGGGCATGTGATGTTGGAAGTAAAAAATGTGCTTGTTTTGTTATCATAATTGATAAATATTTTGAAGTGTTTTTAATAATCGCAAAGGTATGAATTTATGGAAAAAATATCTTAAGGTGAGAATTCTGAATTTTTGGGTTGTGTTTGTTGGAAAGGGTCTACAGTAAAAAAAAAATACCACATGATATTCATGAATAGATGGGTCTATTATGAATATAGTTGTTGATCTAACAATTTCTTATTAATTTCTCATTGATTTTGATGTGAAAAACACTCTTATTAGTTTTACTAGTGAATTACCTTTAAGTGGATTTTAGAATAATATTTATTTGAAAATTTATTTCTCTTCCCTAGAATTATAGATGTTCGTTTATTATATTTCGGACAATGTTTTATTCTGTAGAGTATTCTAAAAATTCAATGTAAATTAGAATAATTGTTCAAAATTAATGTTTCATCCCAACATTAGTACCCAACCCCATGTTTAAGCTAAATGTTAATTTTTCAAACCTAAAATTTGATTAGGAACAATAATTCTTAAACCACATGTTTGAAGTGAACTTTATGTTTGAGAACCTAACTTTCATGAAGAACCCTTCATTTGAGTATCTAACGATCGGCATGCTAACCTAACGTTTATATTCAAATGTATGTTTTGAGTCATATTTTGGTAGTTATCATCACATAGAGACACTAAAATTTCAATCATTTTCAATGGAATTAGAATTTTGGATATTTTAAGATACTTATCCTATATTTTTATTGTTATAAATATCACATTATAAATAATTGAAAAAACATTTCAAAGAAACTTAAATAATGGATTAAATTGTCTATATTTATAAGGTAAGTTATGATTTTTTTTGTGGACATTTATTTAAAATTTCAGACATGTGAAACATTTTAAAAATCAAAATTTATCTGGTGATTTTTTCAGATCTACTTAACTTTGTTTAAATTGTTTTACTTACTTATGCCCAATAGAATTATTTGACTATGAGATGATATTATAGAGTCAAATATTTTGGAAAAACTCTCTAATTATCTAAATTTCATTAATTTGAATCTCTCCAAAATTTCATCATGATTTCTAAAAATGTTACTGCATATATACTTACCTATTATTCATTTATTATATTTTGTAAAAGTTACTTTTTAGGACTGCACTTTCTTAATTTTTATTATGATATGTTTTTATATATCCATCCTACTACTAAGAAGTATTTTTTTTACTGCTATGATTATCAGTACTTTTCTCTACAGAAACTCAAAGATTCCTTGAATCAACTGTGTTGTGATTTCATTACTAAATTCCTCTAAAGATATGTTATTGTTTTAGTGGAAACAGCTAAAACTAAATTATTTCACAAAGTTTTTCTTTAATTAAATAATTTTATATTTGTTTATAAAAACTCACATATGGATTGTTTAAAGAACTATTGTTTCCCATTTTTGAATCCTTTTAAAATATTTGTAACAAGTTTTAGTTAATTTCACTCAATTATTGATATAACTTCCAAAATTATTTTCTAGTTAAAATATCTAAACTCATGGAGAATGTGTGTGTGGAGTGGACTAGGGTACTGTAAAGACCCTCAAATTTCAAGGAAATTTTTTTTCTTAATTTTCTTTGGAATTTTACAAGAGCGCAGCTTCAGACGGCACCTGATTCTGAGGCCCGGTGTGCCCGGAATCAATTTCCGAAGTTTGGCTCGGGTACGTTCAGTGAACGGACGAGCGGGTTTTTTCTATCTTTTGAACCGGTGCCCGGAATCGAATTCTGAGGGCACCGATGAAATCGCAGCGCCGGTATTTGCTTAGAAACGCCTCTTCCGGAGTTGCGTTTGCTCAGAAGTGGTTTTTAAATTTTGGGGCTTTAAGACAGAAATAAAATAAAATTTGTGCGACAACTTTATTTTATTTCACTTAAGCTGCTTGGAAGTCACTTGGAAGCCACTTGAACTGAGTTAAAGCGGATAGGGTGCTATCCGGAAATATCCTACCCTCTTGGTAGGATATTTGTGAGGCAGGGCCCGCACGAGCCCCGCCGTTTCTTTCGCTAAGTAACGCACCCGCGAAAACCCGTCAAAGTAACTGAAAAGTCAACCAACGCATTTTCTTTATTTATTAACAGACCATTTAATTGGGCGGTTTATTTCTTGAATTAAATGGGCTGTTTCATTCGTTGAATTAATTCAACGAATTTAATGGGTCGTTACTTACGCGTTTTGCGTTTGTTGGCAAAATAATAAAATAGACAAACTTGTCTATTTTGGAGGATCCTCCTGTTGTGCGAGATCCTCTAAACCTCCACTCTCCCCGCGAAGAACGCGAAGAACGCGAAGAACGTGAAGAACGCGAAGAACGCCGGAACCGGAATTCGACGACGCACGATCCGCGACGTCAACAAACTTTTCCGCGACCTTCTCCTTCTTCTTCTACGGCGCCTCTTCTTCCGCGGCGGACCTACGATCAGCGGTTAAAGGTGAGAATCGAATCTTCTAATTCTCCCCTTTTTATAATTCGATATCAACGGATTTAAATTAATTAAATCCGTTTGATCTTGATCCGGAGATCGTCGGCGCGACGTTTTTCACGCGGTGCGATGAACGTCTCCTCCGCAACGACGCGACGATCCCCTCCTTCCGCGACGAGCGATTCCGCGACGACCTCACGTCCGACGACGACAAGGTAAGGGATGTTGGAATATTTTTATTTCCCCGTGTTTATTCTTTTAAAATAAATAACCTGATCTCCGAACAATTTTAATTTAATTAAAATTGTTGTTGATTATTTTTCTTTTCCTCCCGTTGTTTATGACTAACGCGGAGGGTGCGGGTCTAACGAACAAGACCCGGCAACCCTCCGCCAATCTTTTGTTGTGCGGATTTGGCGGACGACGACGAACCGTGCGGAAAGGGCGATCCGTTGATCCCGCAGTGAAGATCGGCCCCCGGGAGGAGCAACGGCGCAGACGGGAGGCAAAACGGGCCACCGGAGCAACGCCGGCGGCCCGCGGAAGGCGGCGGCGGCGCCCGGCGCGCCGCCGGGGAGGAGATCCGCCACGGCCGCGCGGAACTGGGGAGGGACGCGGCGGCCCGGCCGCGTCCGCATGACAGGCGACCCCCCGCGGGGCCACGTTCCACCTAAGCCGCGGGTCAAACCCGCGGCGCCCCTTCGGCCGCTCGGCCGAAGCCGAGCCGGCCGGTCCGGTTGGCCGGGCCGCGCCCAGGCCGGACCGGACCCGGCCTAGCCGGGTCGGGCCGGGTCGGGCCGACCCGGTTCGGCCGACCCAGGGGTGGTTCGGGCCGGGTCGCCCCGGGCCCAGAACCCCCGTTTTCGGGCCTTCTTCGGTCTTTTGCCCATATCATGGGCCTGAGACCTCCGATTGACGAACCGTCAGCGGCTACGCGATCCTTGGATCGATACGGTCGTTTCGGTATATTATACTCAAGGTTTCGGAAGGCTTTGGGTTCGGCCGGGTTGGTTCGTACACGAAACCAACCGGGCCCTCGTAGCGGAAACGCTCATAACTTGAGCTACGGACGTCCGATCGACGTACCGTCAGCTGTGGTAGTTTCCTCTAAGTGAGACGGAACTTTTGGCATACTCCGCCTGAGGATCGGATACAGGCGGAGTACGGTCGGGTTGGTTTTTCCCTAAAAACCAACCGGGCCCTTGGGACGAAAATGCCAATAACTCTCAGACCGGGCGTCCGATTGACGCGCCGTCTGTTGCGTTGAGATCCTGTTGTCGATACGGAACTTTTGGATACATCAACTTCGGACTACGTGTCAGTTGATGTATCAGCCTCTCGGCTCGTGGAGCGGACCCTCCTAAACGAGCTCGCTGTGTGCAGGAACCCTAGCGCTGGCTGTGACTTCGACGACAGAGCAGAGATCCTCCGTGGACTGCGACGACGGCAGAGCAGAGATCCTCAGTGGACTGCGACGACGACAGAGCAGAGATCTTCAGTGGACTGCGACGACGGCAGAGCAGAGACCCTTCGTGGACTGCGGCGACGACTGTGCAGAGATCCTCAGTGGACTTCGTCGACTACTGCACTCAGCGATCCTACGTGGATCAGTGCTACAGGTTCTGTGTGAGCCCGATCCTATGTGGGTCCTTACTACCGGTTCTGTGTGAGCCACTGCCTACAGGTTCTGTGTGAGCCCGATCCTGTGTGGGTCTTCTGCGGGGGTTAGTACCTATCAATCCTTCGTGGGTCCGACGACTTAGATGGATCAGTGATCATCTTTGACGTCATCTGAAAAAGTATACCTGGTTGAGCTGAATCTTATGTTACTCTCCTTTGTGGTTTGTGTTGAACTATCCTTTGTGGATTTACTGTTTACTCTCCTTGTGGATTTGAGTCTTGCTTTTATGCGTGGATTGAGTTGTTCTTGAGCTCGTGAGCAGAGCTAGAATTGGGGACTTAGGTATATGTATGGGCATATACCTAAGTCAAGTCAGATGTTACTTCGTGATTGCATCTTTCTTTTGTGCTATATCCTTTGTGGATTTCGGGAGACCTTCGGGGGTCTCGGGGTCCTTACTGAGTAGCTTATACTCACCCCTGCACGGGCTATGCCCGCACCTTGTTGTGTTGGATGCAGACGACGGACAGCGCTGATCTCGGTTGGGGCGTGGAGCAGGACGGTACCTGGAGGTGGACCACTGGGCGGGACATGCTCGGAGCGGACGTGGGACCCGAGGAGCCTGGAGGCTATCTGTACCCACCCTTCAGGTGGGATTGCCAGTGGACGACACGAGGCCGCCGTCTTTTCTTCAGTTGTTGTTCTTTACTTTTTCAGTTGTACTTTCAGTTGGGCTTGTATTCCGGCCCCCTTTACTTTTCTGCACTTGTAGTTACTTTCTGCTTGCTGACTCTGTGGTGGTTGTTACTTATAAAGGCAATGCCTTCCCTGTTTACCGGGATTTTACGCCTTGGTGCTAGTCGCCAGCCCCTGGCCTATGGAAGGCGGGCTTGGGGTAGTCATGGCACGGGCCCCGAGGTCGGGTCGTGACAGGTACCTTTGTGCCCTGAACTACTGTAATAAATTACTGTGTTCTTTTTTTTATTTTTCTGCTACATAATTTGTAGAAGAAAAATATGTTGCATCACTTTCCAAATAGAAAATGTGTTTTTTTTTGAATTATTCAAGTGATTTTAAAAGGAAAAAATTCAAAGCCTCTTTGATATTTATAATTATTATGACCTAACAATTATTATCAATGGATTTATCATTTGAAAATCCTATTAATATATAGAAATATTGATTTTAAGATATCTATGAAGAAAGATATCAATGGCGAAACTCAGGGAATATTTATTAATGATAATTTCTCTATATTTTAGGGTAGAAAATTATTTATAGTGTAAGGTTCATATAGTGATATATTTGAATAATCTCATTTTACAAATTTATATAATTTTTTTTAATCTATATTAAATCCCTAAGGAAGATCCAAAAAATGGGGTGCTACCAAAGAAGATGAGTATGGTAAAAATTCAAGATCTGTGAGTACAATCATTTATGGACTTATACATTAGTAATTCAATCATGTACCTCGATGTACAATAGTATATGATATGTGGTAGAGTATTTTTATTGCCTATAAAGGAATCAATAATGTAATATATTTAAATTAAATGACCGTAAAACTAATATTTGATACATTCAAGATGTATGAAGGTGAAAGTATTACTCAAATGAATTGAATATTGACTGAAATATTAAATAGTGTTGTTAACATGGTAACTCCAATTATAGAACCAGATCAGATGATAAAGGTACTTATAGTTTTACCATCTAAGTGGACTGAAATATCTACTTCAATCATAAAATCCACCCCTATCAAAAATATAATGATGAAGGAATCGATCAATACTCTAAGGATGTCTGAATATAAAATGAAAGTTAATATTGAATAACATAAAATGATAAAGAAACATAATATAGTTCTTAATGTTTCTATTTTAAAAACCTAAAATAATTTAATTGAGGATGGTGTATCCTAAAATGATTCAAGTTATTAAAACTTAGGAGAGTAAATTTTACACATATCTAGAAGGTTCAAAACATTATATAAATGTACGGAACACTTCAAGAAGTCATTCAATGATTTCAAGAATAATTCTCATGGTTTGAAAGAGGTTGTATTTTATTAATGTAAGTAGATGGTGCATATTAAAACTAATTTACCACAAATAAATGAAAAAATAAAAATAGATAACAAATGGAAGAAACTCTATATGAAGGTGGATTACAAACATAAACGAAATAAATCCATGAAGGCTATACAAATTTTTTCTAAATACTCAATAAGTTATTTAAGTTATAAATCAAAACATGAGAAATTAGTTCTAAAAGAAAATATGTGCTTTATATCCAATGAAGATGAGGTATAATATTAATATTCTTATGATTATAATTCTTAAAGATACTCTAATGATAATCTAGCTGAATATTATTATTTATTGCAAGAAAACTACTAATATCTAAATAAAACTAATAAATATTTAAAGAATATTATAAGTGATATATTATGTTAAATGGATTCCCTATTAAAAAAAATTAAAAGAATTCAAATATATTAAACTAATATTATTGAAGTTTCACTCAGTATGAAAATAAAATTAAAGAGTCTCATGCTAAATTATAATCTTTCAAAAGTGTTTTTAGTGTATTTACTAATGGATAATAGTATTCAAATATGATTCTTAAAAATAATTTTCATAGAAAATAAAGATATGGTATAGGAATTAATGGTGGGTAACCCAGTTTATTTAGAAATTATTTTGTGTCTAGTTCAAATAATAATATAATATCAAGAGTAAACTATTTTTATTGCATAATTAAAGTAAATTACATTAATTATTATAGTTTAAAGAATCCTCATATTATTATCATAAATAATTCCTAAATTTATAGATATTTATCTAAATATAATACACGTAATGTTAAACAGATGTGGTTTTCCAGATCATTTCTCATTTCACTATAGGACCTGAAACCATCTGAGTAAAAAAACAATTTTTTATTTGATGTTTTTGTAGGTAAAAATACATAATTATAGAAATAAAATATGGTATATATATCATATATATTCATGTAACATGAGTAGAGACTTTTAGGATATCTATACACCATAAAAAAGTAGATGGAGGTCTAGTTACCTTAAGGGATAATACTAAATGTAGGATCATTTGAGTTGGATCAATTAGTGATCCAAAGAAATATCACAATCAATAAGGTTTTCTATGCTAAAGGGTTTAAGCATAACCTGGAAAATATCTTCCAACGCTGTGATGATGGATTTTCTATTGATTTTTCTAATAATTCTTGTAAAATTATTAAAGATAAATTACTTAATTTTAGAGCACCTATAACTAAAAATATTCATAATTTGGACCTCATTTCCTTATGTGAATAGAAATTGAAATGTTTAAGCATTGAAATAAGTGAATTATGTTTATATCATAGGAGAATGGTTTATTGTAAAAAATTACCCTATCTAATTTATCTGAAAGGATATTATTTTCTAATCTACCTAGTCTTAAATTTGATAATAATAGACTTATGATGTATACCAAAAAGGAAATTACCATAATTCATCATTCAAATAAATTAATAGAAATATTTTCTAGAAGATTCATTTTCTTTTTTTTAGTAGATGATTTTTCCAAATTTACTTGGGATTACTTCGTAAAGTTGAAAATTGAGGATTTTTCATTTTTTGTGAGTTTTTTGTATCTTTTTTCAAAATGAGAAATATTTCATAATAATTTCATTGAGAAGTGTTTATAGAGGATTGTTTTAGAATAAATAATTTAGTACTTTTTTATGAAAAATAGGTTTTAAACATACTCTTTCTACTCAAGAACACATCAATAAAATTTATTTGTACAAAGAAGAAATATTTATATTCAAGAAATTGATAGAACTATATTGAATTAATATAGTGTAACTACCTATTTTGGGGAATATTTTACTAATACGTCTTTCCATATTTGGATATAGTTTTAATCAATCCATTTATTAAAAAGACACCTTATGAGTTATAAAATAATAGAAAACCAAATTTTGTATACTTTAATGTATTTGAATGCTAGGTGTATATATTGAATACTATGAAACACATTGATAAGTTTGATTTAAAGGCTGATGAAGGAATCATTAATGGGTATTATACTACTTATAAATATTATAGAGTGTTTAATAAAATATCAAGGAAAATTTAAGAGTCTCTTCATGTGAAGTTTGATGAAAGTGATTAATCTGATCATAATAGAATTAAAGTAGAATAATTTAATCATTCTTGAATAACATGATTCTTTATTCTTCCAATGATAATTTTAAAAGTAAATTATAATATGGTCTAAATAAATCCCGTTATAAAGAACAAGAAACTATGGAACCTAAAAGTGTCTTATGTATAAGGCTTAAACATAGAAGGAACACCCTTTAGAGATTGTTATAAGATACCTAGATGAAGGATTTAGGACTAGAATAAATGTTAGAAACCAAGATAAGTTATTTTTATATCTATCCCTATTTGATCCTTAGACAGTCAAATAATACTTAGATGATGAGAGTTGGATTTTAGCTATGTAAGACGATATAAACTAGTTAAGGAGGAATGAAGTTTGGGAAGTAGTTGATATTCCCTCAAACCATTTGATGATAATACCTAAATGGTTCTTATAGAATAAGAAATATTAACAAGTAATAATTACTAAAAATAATGTTATGCTAGATTCTAAGGGTTAAAATTAGAAGGAAGGAAAAACTATGAGGAAACTTTCACCCTAATTTCTAAGATTTAATCCATTAGGTTTATTTTGGATTATCCATCACATATAAACACTAAATTATACCATACATATGTCAAATATAATTTTTTTTAAATTATTAATTAGTGGAGGAACTTTTTGTTCAACAACGTTTAGGTTTCAAAAATCATCATCTACCAAATTCTATTTTTAAACTTACTAAATCTCTTTATGTCTATAAACAAGAACCAATGGATTTGTATGAATAAATTAGTTCTTTTCTTCTAGAAATTTGTTTTTCATTTGATCTGGCTGACCCAATTTTTTAGAGAAGGATTATTTTTTCAAATATTTTATTACTTCAAATTTATATGGATTCTATTATTTTAGGTTCAACTAATAAAAACATCAATTATTTTTTACAAATTATGAAAAATAAATTTGGAATGAGTATGTTTGGAGAACTAAATTTCTTTCTTTGATTTCAAATTTATCAGAAAGTATGTTTAAAATGTTTTAAATCTAAGTATATATAATATTTATTTATTAAAAAATTATGGGCTAGAAAATAGTAACTCATATACAACTCTCATTTGTAATAATGTAAAACTTGATTTGTATGAATCTAGAAAACCAGTTGACAACAAGTTATATAGAGGTTTGATTGAAATTTTTCTATATCTTACTACTATTATAACAGAAATCAGGTTTCATATTCACCTTTGTTTAAGATTTCAATCAAACCTAAAAGAGTCCAATGTAACTACTGTTAAAAGGATTTTGAGATATTTTAAAGGATTAATTGTTTAATATCTACTATATCTAGAAACTCGAGGTTTTAATTTAATTTCATATTCATAAATTTGTTTTAGGGTTTCGTTGTAGGAATAATTTATTATTACGATGGTCTATTTGCAACGGATGATTTTCCCATCCCAAAAATTCCCCTAAAATGAGTTATCTATGATAGACAAAGTTTTTTGTCACAAATAATAGCTAATTCTGATAGAATTTCCATTTTCATCTCAAATAATTTTTTGAAAATGGTATCCACAACATGTGAGTATAATTAGTGACAACTAATAGCGAATAAGTCTCGTATATGTCCTAAATATTTTTTGATGAAAACCTTTTGTGAAAGATATTAATTTCTATTACAAAATCGTTACACAAAAACCTTTTACGATGGATTAAAATATGTCATTATTAACCCATCAAAAAGATAATAAACTTAAAACATGAGACATCCTCTCCTCCTCCCCATTTAGAATCTCTACAAACCCTACCACAGGATAACCCCATCTGACAACCAGTGCCCCAAATATCCCAAATACAACAGGCATACCAAATTTTTTATATTTAGGCTAAGATATATCAGTTCAGACTCCACTTCTATCTTCCATAGTTATTAGTGTGATTTTCATTTAAATATTGTATAAATTGGTATGGTCAAAACAAATTTAAATAATTTTACCCCATTTTAATGTTTTATTTGACATTTAGGGTTCCAATAAGTTTATTATTACTTATTTTTATGTTTACTGTCTTTACATGAGTTAATTTCAATTGATTTGGGTTATTTTCCTTATTGTTTGATAGAGTTTATATAAATATGCCTAATTTTTCAATTGTATAGCATGGTTAGAGTGATATAAGTTTTGATGAATTATGATAATTATTGGATTGTCACATTGATGTTTAATTGTTCAATTGTCTCTTCTGTCATTATTGTTGCGTTTTTCATCTACATGATTTAGTTTTGGAAAACTGTAGATTAAGAAACAAATCTATTTTCATTCTTTATTTGGTATTTAGGGTTACAAAAAATTTATTATTTTCTATTTGTGTGTTTATTGGATCAACAAGTTAATTTAATTGACTATTAGGTATTTTTCTCGTTGTTTAATTTTTAAATTTAATTGAATTTTCTGTTTGATATTTTAGGATAATTCATGTATATTATTGGTGTTCAATTCCAAAAATTATGTTCTTTTTATAAAATTAAAAATATTAAATTTAGAGATTTTAGTTTTTAATTAAATCATGTAATATATTGGAAAACTATTTTTAATAAACAAAATAAATTTTTAACGTTATTTTTTTAGTCATCTTCCATATCAATTACTAATTAAATGAGAGATACTTTTCAATTTTTTTATACAAAAGTTTAATTACAATAATATTTTTCAATTTTTCAATTTAAGTTAATGAGATAAAAATCCATAATATATAGAAAAATACAATTATTTGGAAGATAGCCCTTTTTAACATAAAATGATTTAAATCACATATAACCATTAAATTTCATCAATTAATTGATATTACAAAACATAAAATTATTAATTATAATAATAACTATAATATTTAAGGAATTAAAATAATTCATCTTAGTAATCATTTTATTTATTGGTGGTTTCACTCTTTTAATTTTCTCGTTCATATTTCACATTTTATCATCACAATTTATTATTGTTTATCCTTCACTGTAAAATATATTTTAGGTTAATGAATGTATATTAATTAATGTATTTATATTAGTTAATAAATCTTTATATATATGTGTATATATATAACATTGTGAAGAGTTAAAAAAACGTGTAAGGTTCTTAATATATATATATATATATATATACGTGTAAGGTTTTTAATGTGTGTGTATGCATGTGTGTGTGTGTGTGTGAACATATTCATATATATGTATATTAGATTTAAACAAATGTGTAAGGTTTTTAATATAAATATAAATATATTTATTTATTTATATAAAAACAAGTAAGGTTTTTAACATATATATATATATTTATATATGTATATGAACATGTGAATATATATAAATATAAATGTTTTAAAAAAACATGTATGAATTTTGATATATATATATATATATATATATATATATATATATTAACATTTGAATATGTATATATAAACGTTCTAAAAAATGTGTAAGGTTCATTATATATGTGTGTGTGTGTGTGTGTTTATATATATATATTTGATATGAATATTTTTTTAAAAAGAGTAAGAATATATTTTATGTATTCATATTAATTAAGAAATCATGATATAAATAATTAGTAATTATTAAAAATATAATAATAATTTAAATTATTTAAATATTTTAAATAATTAGTAATAATCATTAAATAATTTATAACAATTATTAATTAATAATTAATAATTAATAATTAATTAGTCAATATTATTTATATAAATTAAATATTACTAACTTTTAGAAAAGCACAATAATTCATATTTGTTTTAAAGAGGCGATGCCTCAGTCAAAGACTATGGCACAATTTATTGATCAAAAAAAGCTATGGAATTACAAAAGTCTAAAATACAGAATCTTATTACAATCCTTAATGAAAAAAGGGAGCGAATCGTCAGGAAAATCATCCAACTAGGTAATAACCTGATTGACCCCCTTGTTGGCACGACTATCACCAACCATGTTCGCTTCGTGGTACACATGTGTTGAAATGTAGTTGAGATCCATGAGAGAAGCAAGACATCTCATCCATTGAGAGGTAAGCGGCCATGCAAGGTGAACCACCCCCTTCCAAATAGCTTGCACAACAGTGGTTGAATCACATTCAATCCACAGCTTGTTCCAACCCTTTTGCTTGGCAAAGTCCATTGCATGAATGACTCCCAACATTTCTGCTTCCAAGGCCGAGGTTGTACCACATCCACCGAAGAAGCAACCAAGGCATCTTCCAAGAAAGTCTCTGAAGATGGAACCACAACCTACCAGACCCAGGTTTCCTCTAGAGGCATCGTCGACATTCACTTTGATCCATCCTAGAAGCATAGATTTCCAGAAGACTTCAAAGGTACGTCGAGGTTGCCTATAATATCCTACAATTCGAAGACGGTGGAGGATCTCAAAATCACCAACAGAGTTGTCACAATGATCTTTATAAAGTGAGTCATCATCCTTGATGGCAATGAGAATATGCATTTTACCTGCATTGAGACTGAATGAGCAATTATTATGAATAAAATTATTTCTATCATACCAGATCATATGCAGGAGCTCTGCCACCGTAGTCAGAAAAAGATTCTTGATTTTCTTAGAAAAATCCTAAATCACACAGTGTTGAAGTTGAGAGCCGGTAGTAGCAAGAAGTGACCATCTAAAACCAAAAATGTTAGAAATATAATTCCAAAGAGCAGCAGTTTTAGCACAAGATAGGAACAAATGATTAGCATCCTTGCGGTGTTGGTTGCATAGATGACATCTAGAGCAAAGGGAAATCCCAAAGGATTGAAGGCACACATCAGTGGGGACCCTATTATGAGCAACACACCAAATGAGAGTAAGGCACGAGTGTTTGATCCAAGGTTTGTTAAAAGATTTCAACCAAACAAAGTTAGAAACAGAATTACTAAAATTGTTTTTTTAAAAACTTTTAGAATCAAGGACTCCATTAAAATTAGGTTCCCAAATAAGGAAATCATCACTGTCAGAAAACGGATAGTTGTCAATGATATAGCTGATGTGATTTGGAAGGTTGATGTCATGAGAGTTAACAACATCACATATATTGGAGTTGGTATTCCCAGGAGTAGTGGTGGACGATATGATTGAGATTAAGGGGACTCCAGTCCAGTTGCCCAGCCAGAAAATCATAGAGGAATTAACACTAACCATCCATATATATTTGTGCATGATATTAAGGAAAGAATGTTTAATGGATGGCCAGATGGAGGAAGTGATGTAACCCAACTTTCCATTCGGAATCTTGGAAACAAATTGATTTTTAAGAAAGTCCAAGGAATCAGAGTTGTTATTAATCAAATTCCAAGTCATTCTAGCTTGAAGAGATTCGTTAAAAAGATTAAGATTCTTAATCCCAAGACCACCCTTATCTAGGGGTTTACAACATGTGACCCATGGTATGGTGACAAGCCTTCTTTCAATTTTACTACCAGTCCAAACAAAATTTTTAATGAAAACGTTGATTTTTTTAGAAGACTGGCAGGCCAATTGTAAACCATCATCAAGTAGACCGTCTTGGAAACAATTGTAGACTTAACAAAACAAACTCTACCAGCCATAGAAAGAGATTTACCTTTCCAAGAAGAAAGTTGATTGATAATTTGATCAACAATGCTGTGAAATTAGCTGGATTTTGGTCTTCCCAAAAAGATAGGCACACCCAAGTAAGTTAAAGGGAAAGATCCTTCTTTGATTCCTAAGAAATCGATGATTTGGCTTTTTCTATTGGGGGAAAAATTATTCCCAAAGAAAACAAAGGACTTGTTCCAACTTATCGATTGACCCTAAATATCTTCATAATGAGCCAGGGAATTTTTGAGGTTTTGGATGTTCCTTTTATCACCTTTTAAAAATAAAATTATATCATCCGCATATAAAAGATGGGTAGGAACATTAAATTTCTAGAAGCCTGAATGGCCTTAATTTTGTTTTGACTCACAAGGTTCCTGAGGAGTTTACTTAAATAATCCTCAGCAATAGCAAAAATAATGGTAGATAAGGGATCACCTTGACTAACCCCCTTGGTGAATTTAAAGAAACCTTTAGGGGACCCATTGACTAGTACAGAAATGGAAGCCTAATTGAATAAGTTAGGGATCATATCAATAAACGAATCGTTAAACCTAATGTTTTTGAGAACCTTTACATTGAAATTCCAATACATGGTGTCAAAAGATTTCCTAATGTCTAGTTTAATGGCCACATTGCCTCCTCTAGTGACTTTATTCAGCATATTAGTACATTCTGAGACAAGGCAGATACAATCTTGAATAATTCTTCCTTTGATAAATCCAAATTGGTTCCAAGAAACAATTTTATTGGAGATGGAGGTGAGTCTGTTGGCAAGAAGTTTAGTGATAATTTTATAGAGGGTGTTGATGAGAGTAATAGGTCGGAAAAGGTGAATCTCATCAGCATTGTCCACTTTAATAATAAGAGTAAGAAATTGATTATTTAACCAATGAGGGATAACATCATTGGAGAAAAAAATTTAACCAGTTTACACACATCCACATGGAAGAGATCCCAGTATTGCTGGAAGAAACCATTGTTGAAGCCATCAGGTCCCAGGGCACTATCAGGGTTGAGACTGAAGACAATTTCCTTGATTTCATGGTCCATAGGCATGCTTAAGAGATGGTCATTATCCTCAGTAGTGACCATATTAGGAATTATGTCAGGAAGAAGATCTTTATTGGCCTCCAGACCATTAAACAAATTGTGGAAGTAACCAAAAACATGATTAGCAATGGTATCCTTAGTGTCAAGAAGAGTGTCATCAACTCTAAGAAAGGAAAGGGGCCTACAGATTTTCAATATTCTGTGGAGAGAATTTTAGAATTTAGTATTTTTATCACCATTCGAAAGCCATTTGTTTTTAAATATCTGCTTTCGCATGTTATCTTTGAGCTTCAGAATAGAGTTAAGCTTTAAGGAGATAGTAATTTCCGCTTCGGGATCAAGAGAAAAATCAGAGCAAGTATTGGAGCTTTGAATATGAGATGGATCATTATCCAAAGAGGATATGTCCATGTCAAGCTGTTTTGTTTTATAAAAACACCAATCCTTGAGTTTTTGTTTCCGAAGATTTAATTTAGAAATGCAATCAAAAGAATCATTCTGGTGTCACATGCCCTCCCAGAAATCTTTTATCATGTTGGAACATTCTGGAACCGCATCCCAATCATTGTTAAATATAAAAGGGATGGAAGAATTTAATCCCTTAGATATGAAACTAAAAATAATAGGGTGATGATCAGAATTGACCTTGGGTAAGGAAATACTAGATACAGATTCCCATTTATCAAGGGAATCAGCATTAGTGAAGGCTCTGTCAAGTTTTCTAGCCACTGTCCTATTGAGGTACTTTCTATACCAAGTATAATTAACACCAGTAAGGTTTATTTCAATAAGTTCACATTCCTCAATGGAAGCTTTACATTCTCTAGTTGAGGTGGAAGAATGTGATAGTCCAATATTTTCACTTGTGAGAATAATGGTGTTAAAATCACCAATCACCGGCCAGGGATCCTGAACAAATCTAGAGAGGGAAAGAAGGTCATCCCAGAGGGGTCTTCGTTCTTGATATTTATTTTTTGCATATATCATAGTGCAGACAGTATGAACATCAAAAAAAGAAAAAACATAATTAAACATTTGATCAGAAGTTTTGACAACATTAACAGAATGCAAAGATGAATGATAAAAAATACAAAGAGTTTCAGTAGAAGTACCAACCATGCAAGAGCCATGGAAATTTAACCAAAAGAGCATAAGTGTAAATATTTCGAAGAAAGATTAATTTTAGGTTCAAAAATGGAAAATAATTTTGGTTTTTAATTCAAGATAAATCTCTTAGGAACAATAAAAGTATCAGAGTTAGCTAAACCCTGACAATTCCAAAATAAGAAATTCATTTGAACCTACGTTTGGAGTTAGAACTCCCTTTTTTTGTTCCACCCAATCCCTTATTCCTTGCTAACCTTCTAGGTTCATGAGAGGATGATGGGCTGGATTTGTTTCCCTGATTTTTCTTAGAAGAGGCAATAGAGACATTAGAATCATTTTTAATATCAGCACCCTGATTTTTTTCCAAAGATATTGTAGCCACAATTGGGGTCACTAGGAAATCTTTTGGAGGAAAATCAGGTGTGAGAGCATCAGGGGTGTCTGAGGAGACAATGACAGTGGTCATGGAGCCCACTGCCACTGTCTACTATTTATTCTTAGTAGAAGCAGCAGAGACATTAGATTCAATTTTATTAACATCACCTTGATTATTATTCAGAGAAATTGTGGACCCGTGTGGGGTCGCAAGACAATCCTTTTGGGTCAAATTAGGTGTGAGGGTATCATAGGTGCTTGAGGAGACAGTCACAGTGGCTATAGAGCCCACTGCCACTGTCTGCTCAGATGACCCTGTCACCTTGGAGGTGCTAGGCATTTCATTGGCAAGAAGC
The DNA here is from genome assembly GCA_963277665.1 of Viscum album. Taxonomy (NCBI): domain Eukaryota; kingdom Viridiplantae; phylum Streptophyta; class Magnoliopsida; order Santalales; family Viscaceae; genus Viscum; species Viscum album. The sequence goes on from OY728129.1 coordinate 285,628,038, forward strand.
ACCTGCTCTGGAGTGTCATTATTGATTTTGTAAGATATAATCCCCGAATGCAGATTCATGGAGGTATCCTTTGAGACAATCTTCGGATGATTAGGCTAGTCATATGTTCCATTAGGATCAAAATCTTTGGCAGTGGGCTGAGAACCTACTGCATTAATAAGATCCTTATTTGTAGAAAAATCGTGGGTTAAAGAAGTACCTAAAACCGCACATGTGGCCGTCATACCTGCATCAATAGGTGTGTCCACTTCAGTACTAGCCATGGCCTACTGGCCATCACACAAAGAAGCATGGTGGCATGATTCAAGGTGATCAGGATCATCCTTCGACTGCTCGAGAATGGTCTGTACAATAGCTTCGATTTCATCCCTTAGAATGATCTCTTTATCTTCAGAGTCTTCTTCCTCTACCATATTCGACCACATAACATTGGAGGTTTCTCCCAATTTAGGTAGTTTTTTGACCCACTTCTCAGTGTTTTTCAAGGGCGCATCAAGCTTACCAGAGGAGGCGATCTGAGATTTCTTCTTCTGTTGAACTTGAGTCCAATAGTCATCTTTGGGTGGCTCTTCCTGATTTTTGACATGGTTCTTCATCACGCGGAAATTCAGGAGAGAATGGCCCATAATTTTTCACAATTCACAGAAGGGAGTTCTGCTTTCATATTCGAATCGTACCTCATCTTTGTAATCATTAGTGTTGAAAGCCACAACATCTGGAATCTTTTGTTCCAGATCAACCTCAACCAACACCCACACGTATAACCTGTGTTCAGCATTCAGCGTACGATGATCAATTTTCAACGAGGTTCCAATGCAGGAGGCGATATCGCCTAAGATTTTAAGATGCCAGAAGAAGAAATTGAACCCATAAAATCTAACCAAAATTTGCGCTGTTGTGTTTAGGTAGGTGTGTGGGTTGAATGTAAAATCCCATTCTAAGAGGCGGAGAAACCCTGGTTTTAGTTGGACATTGCCCAACATCCAGACTCCATCAGCCTCTTCCTGCGAGCTAAGGAGGATATGAAAGTACCCACGCCCGATAGGAACAAGTTTCCAATCACTAAAACCCCAAATGTGCGAGATCCGCGACTTGAGTTCCATGGATGGACATGGTTTGTCACCTTTCAAGTACAAGATGCAACCCATAATAGAGAACTTACAAATTTGTGAGTGTTGTTGCAGCACCTCAGGGACTGCTTCCACCGCAAAGTGGCCATCGTCCATTTTTTTGCAGAGCGAGGGTTTTTTGGAGATATCTATGAACAGATCCATTGATTTAAGAGCTTCGAGGAAGGAGATCGGTTTTGGTTTTTTAGTCGGTAAAGCTTCATCTTTCCTTTCCGACATAAAATAATTAGTATTGATAATTCATATAAATGTTGTATTATATATATAATATTAATAAAATATTAAAAAGGTTACTCTCATGTGTGATGTTACCAAACACTTGACATACTCAAATTTTATTATCACAACCAGGCTAAACCTCGTATTCCAGACCTAACAGCGGTCTCCGAATTTTCATACAAAACATAGTTTTAGAGGTATAAAAAATACAAAAAAAATATAATATAAATATTATATAAATCACCATCATGTGAAATATAACCAAACACTCGAAACACACAACTATTATTTCATACATAGGTTAAACCCTGTATCCTAGACCTAATAGTGATCTCATATTTCCCATATGACACACTATTCATGAGATATTCCATTATTTTTGGAAAATAACATGCATGTCATATAATATATTTAATATTGTAATTTTATCTGTGTTGAGCCTCGATGGGCCCTAGAATCTCGTAAAAACCCATCGCCCACTCCAATCATATTCTATATAATATTTCAAGGGGTTAAATATAATAATAATTTTCAATTAGTCATAACGAGTAATAACTATTCTCATTTATGTTGTTTTTTAGATAACTATATACTTAGGAAGTGGATATCAGTTTCTATTTTGTGATCGTGATTAGATACATCATCGTAAAAATCCCAACGTATCTTATTTAAATCATATATACATTGAAGGTGTTGAAACATTTATATCATTTTCATCCTCTAATTCATATTTTGTTTTTAAATGAAAAATTATATTTCCATGTCAGAAATATGATCTTGTGAGATTTGAAACATTTAACAATGTTGGAATTCATTTATTGTGATTTGGTTTTCGAAAAGATTATCTTTTTTTGGTATCACCATGGATAATAGAATTCAGTAGATAATACTTTTTTTGTTCTCGATCCCCCATTTCAGAATTTAGTACATGATGCAATTGGCTTGTCTATTCTGGAAACAATAAAATAGACTGATATTCCAAATCCTGAATTTGAACCTTCTTAATTTTATAATTTTTTAAATATACTAAATAAGGCTTATATATTGGATGTTATATGAGAAAACCTAATGTTTTTACCAAATGTTTTTCTATTAAATCTGATTTTGAAATGTCAAATATTTGTTTCCTAGAATAAATACATTACATTCAAGTTTCTATGAAAGTAAGAGGTTGGTTCATAATTTAGGTCTCATTTATCAGAATATATATATTACTTTTAAGATGATTGCATCTTATATTTTGGTTATTATGAATTATTAGTTAGTTTTCCAACATTTGGAGAATTGAGGTATTGAGGAAAAATACGGAAAGTCTGGAGTTATTGTGAAATAGTTGATGTATTTTCAAATTTCACCTTGTTTACAACATTTATTTATGTCTCACATCATAGCTGGATTGATTACAAGACATAAATAAAATATTTTTGTCATTAAAAGATTAAATAATCCATGTGATGGTAATTCATGGAATTTTTCTGATTATATGCATCCTTATTTTTCTACAAAACCTTGTAACATACAGTTGGACCTTTATTTTGATGGTTTTGTCTATTTGGTGCTTACAGAGGTTAGTATTTTTGTTGGACTATTTTCATTACTCCTTGAAACTTAACACCTTGGATGTTGATGAAGGAACTATATTTATATTTATCGCTATTAATTTTAGTAGATCAAGATAAGAATATTGATGTTTATTTGAAGCCACTAATTGTTGAGTTAATTTCATTATGGAATAACAATGTGACTACATTTTATATAGTTTCATATTAGAATTTTAAATTGAGGATTGCATTAATATGGATGATTACTGATTTTCAGGTTTCTGGTATGTTATCTGGATGGAGCACACATGGTCTAAAATCATGTGTGTAATGTAATTCCTGAGAACAAAGAATTTATTCTTGATAATGGTATAAATACTAGTTATTTTGACCATCATCAGGTATTTATTCCTGTAGATCATCCTTTTAAAATGAAGAGAAATAATTTGAAAAAAGTTCGAATTGAAATAGATGAACCTCCGGCAGGGCTCTCAAGTAATCAGGTAAAGTATGTTATCTTTGCATTACCTTTTGTTAATTTTGGACTAACAATAAATGAACAAAATATAAATTATTTTGGGAGATATCATAACTAGATAAAGATAAGTGTTTTTTGGTAACTTCCATGTTGATCATATTTGTTGCTTCCTAACATATTAGATCTAATTTATATTGAGAAGAATTTTTTTATAACATATTTTATACCATGTTGCACACACCTGTTAAGACCAAAGATAATGTAAAGGCATGGTTAGAACCTGCTCAGATTTATAGACGTCCAGAAAATAAATTATTTGAAGATGAAAGATAAAACAAAATAATGAATCCAAAAGAAATATATTCACTTAATAAGTAAAACTATTTATTATTATGTCAATTTATTATATATTTGAGGTTACTAGATTATTATGCTTCAAATGTTTCATTTTACATAAGAAATAGGCATATCATCAAGTTAAAATATCATGATAGCCATGTTATAATTGAAATATTACTTCCTGTTGGTCTTCTAGCATTGTTGAATTCTTCAATATGGGATGTGTTGATTTAAATATCATATTTTTTCAATATATTTGTGTGGAAACATCATATTGTGATATATTAAGATCTCTAGAAACATAAATTGTTTTAATTTTGTGTAAATTGAAAAAAAAATATTCCCACTAGGCTTCTTTGATTCAAGGGAACATTTAATATTTCATTTTCCATATGAAGATAAATGTGGTGGTCCAATACAATTATAATGGATGTATCTATCTGAGATATGAAAGAAAAAATTAAAGAAGAATAAAAGATGGAACATCCTTTGGTTAGAGAGTGATTCTTCCACCCTTGTACAAGCTATCATAAATGGTAAAGCTCATATTTCATGGATACTTACATCTAAATGTATGGAATGCATGAATTTTCTCATGAGTTTAAACTATTTCATCATGCATGTCTTTGGGGAGGCCAACATGGTTCTATATGTCCAGGATAATAAGGGTGTTGTTATGACTCTCATGTGGTCAGATTCACTCCCTGATGACTTGATTTCCCTATATGAAAATGATTGTAAAAATCTCCCACACTATCAACATTTGTAGTTTATTTTTATAAATAAATACATCTACCTTTTGTTTGTGGAGATATTTAAAAAAATATACCTAACAAAGCATTAGTTGAAGGGTCGGGTGCATAAGCGTACTTATAGAAGCAAATTTCAAATTTCTTCTCTTATTATTTTCAGTCAGAATATCCTTCAAAACATAATTGCATGGGTCGTAAAGTGAAAAATGTTGATGTTTTAATAGAACATTACTTGTCAGTTTTTAATCATCCAAAGCTTGGTTTTGGTGGTTATCTTGAACGATTCTTTACAGATAAATAACTTCACGGAGCTCATACAGATTTTTTGTGGAATTATGAAAAAATGCAACAATTTGTGCAGTAAGTACTACTTAATAGTATATTTTTTAAATTTTATAATACTTACATTTATATACATTATTTGTTTTATAGACTATATGATTACCATTTCAAAAAAAATGTACAAATAACAATTGCGGCTCTTAAATAACGTCATCAACACAATTTTACATATTGGTTTCAAATAGTGGTAGGTTAAGTGTTTTCAATGGAACATTCAATCAATTTTGTAATGATATCTATTATTAATAATTTTTAATATTTGAAGTAAACAGAACATGAAAGTAAAATTGATAGTTGATTATGTGTACTCAAAACCCCTCCATCAAAATTAGTAAAATATTATAATGGGTATATATTTAATCGATTTTTATTTTATAAACGCATTTATGGTGAATCAAATAAATCAAAGAATAGTGCTGTTTTTTTAAAGGATATAATCAAAAAGAAAGTGAAGTTGATTTTTATAAAAAAAAATTATGAAATATTTAAGTTGTGTTATCAAGAACCAAATTATGTAACGATGTATAAATTTAATTGGTTTGATACTGATCAAGGGTTGTGAGTTCATCCACAACACAGAGTCATTGAAATTCAATATAATATTATTCATGCATCAAATGAACCATTTATACTATCAAATCAAGCACATTATTTTTTTTATACAAATTACTGTGATGTTTCAATAGATTTGAATTGTTGGCAGAGTGTAATGAAAATTAAATCTCTTGACAATTAGTTTATTAAAAATGGAAGTGGTTCTATAGAAGTAAAAAATATTTAAATGTTTCAAAAAAATCCCCAAATATATCTATTACCTAATGAGATATAAATATAAATGAGAACCCCCCACCCCCCCCCCCCACTTGAGAGCCAATGATATTGATAATATCGATAAAGTAATAAGGGATGATGAAATTAAAACTTATAGGGATGTTGATGATAATGAAGATAAGGATGAAGACATTGTCCTTGATGAAGATGACGAAGAAGATGAAAATTGATGTATTATATTCAGTTATTTATTATTTTTTTCATATTTTATAGTTTTATTAATAGTTATTTACATGTTAAAATGTTTGTTTCGGATGGATAGACCTGATGATCTATTTTGTTCCTTTGATGATGCCAGTATTAATTAGTTTTTTATATTTGATATTTGTATTAAAAATAATTGACAGGTATGATTATTATATTATGCATGGTTATAATTTTTTATATTTGATATATATATTAACAAGTATTTATAAGTTAGATTACTATGTTTTTTTAATTTACAAGTAATTATTATATTATGATATTTATGAGTTTTTTATATTTTATATATATATTAAAAACTTATTATAGGTAGATTATTTTATTTTGTTTTTTATTAGTGTTTTATATTTGATATTTTTATTAAAAAATTATTACAGGTAATATTATTATATTCCAGTATTTATTATTTTTGATATTTTATAATTTTATTTACAATTTCATAGAGGTAAGATTATATGTTTCAGATATATGGAGATGCTCCCGATGATCTACATCATTTTATCACTAATGCGAGACTTCTTGATCATGATCCTGATTCAGTTGATCCATGGGAGGCTGCACTTATTTGTAGGGGTGTGGTTTTTCTCGATTGATTATTTTGGACCCTGTTCTAGAGAGACATCCATATATGGATTTTGATCCTTGTTTATGGAGGCATGTTCAATTGTGTAAGATATTTATATCATATTATTTTTTTGTATTAATTTTGGAAATAATCTTCTGATTATTTTGTTTTTATTTTCATAGTTTTTCACATTTAGTTATGGGGCAGGCTGGTATGATTTTCAAAAATTATTTTTTTGAGCCATAGGTGTAATGGGATCTGGTTCCCATTACTATTCATCACCAAATGTTCGACCATTGGATTGTATTTTATTAAATAATATATTTTATTTTAAATTTATTTAATTAGTGGAATGTTTTTTTAAAATTGTATTAAATAATTTATGGTCTCTATTTTATGACATTTTGAGAGCTCTTAAACGAGCATCTATAAAGATTTGTATATGTGAACATTTTTGTTAGTTTTTATACAACCTCAAAAAGAGAGACATGGAAAGAACTTCTGCTATTATTTTAGATCATTATTGAATCTCTAATATACCTGAATATATATCATCTTAGGTATGGGATGCATTGTGTTCATATTGTCTAGGAGAGACTTTTAGGAATATATCTTCATATGAACGTCAGAACTGGGGGAGGTAAGAGGTTACACATGGGTTCATGAGTCAAACATTTGGTATACATCAATAACATATGGTAAGTAATATTTTCTATTAATGTTTATATACTTTAAATGTAAAATGTTTTTTATATTTTGAAGGCTGATACTAACCCCTCTATTATTATGTTTGATGTTTAAAAGAATATGTACACTGATCTTAGTACAGGACAGATTGTCGGTGGCTGACAATGTCGTATTGTGGTAGGTAATTTTAAAAAAATTACTGATATTAATTTTAGTGTTATTCTAATTACTAATTATATTTTATGGAAATGTATGAGGTTGTTACTTCTTAGTTACAATATATTCAAGAAAAGAGTGGTGCAGATTCCACTAGAGAGTTAGGTTTTAATGAGGGGGCTTCAATACAGGTGACTTTACATGGTGTCAAGAAAGGATAGGTGGTTGGTATTGGTTTATGATTGACACATACCACTTATTATGGTACTTGTGTGACGTCATCAGCTAGATTGAATGGAGTTCATAGAGAGGGTTTGTCATCATACATTGCAAAGTATGAGAAAATGTTGAAAGATCAAGATGAGATAAGACAACAAATGCGAAGAGGGAGGGAGGAGGAGCGTGAATAGAAGCATCTCGGAGATGAGAAGATGTTAGACTATATGTGATGGATTGTGCATGGTGTTGGTATAGAGTTTCCTCATCTAGTCCCTTCAAGTGATCCTCATCCACTTGATGATACCAGTTCATGAGTTTTTATTTTTGATGACTATTTTGTAACCAGGGGTGATAAAACATATTTTTTCTGAAATTATTTATTAATGTTGTGGTTGGTTTGATTATTTTTTAATATTTTTTGGTATTTTATTTCTTAAAAAATATCTCATTTTCAATTGAAATATGATTCCATCATGAATGTTTTTTTGCGATGGTCCATCATAAATACATATTTTTAACAGTATGTCGCAAATGGTTATTTAGCACTCCTTGAAGGATTTATTTACAATGGATAACTCTTCTATCACAAATATCCTTATTTGAGACATTGTCTTTTATAACAGTGTATTTGCAATGTGATCCCAATGCAAATGAATTCTTACGATGGGAGTCCGTCACAAATGACTTTTTGCGATGGGAGTCCATCGCAAATACACTATCATAAAAAAATTAAATTCCATTTGTGTATAAATAAGATAGAAAAAACACCTTGTGAACCTATCAATTTTTAGGAAAGTATCTAGTTTAATGTTCTAGTAAGAAGAAACATTTGGTTTCATTTTAAACCATTGAGGTATAATAAATATCTACTAACAATTGTCGTGAAAAAGTGTTGTGGATGAAACACACATCCATACTTTGGAATTATTTTTAACCAAATTCCTATTTTATGTGACAAAATAGTTATATAAATATTTTAATAAATATATTGAGTCATTATAAGACTAAGTATATTTATATTAGGCATCATTTTCTAAAGGATCATATCCATAAAGGGGACATATCTCTAGGATTTGTTAAAATTGAGTATCAACTTGCACATATTTTCATTAAATCACTTCCCAAAGAAAGTTTTTATTTTATTAAGGTGTAGACAACGTTATTTAATTTTTAGTAAATACTTTAAAATTCTTGTTAATATCTCTTTATATTAATAATTTTTTATTCTAAAGTATTTTATTTAAAATTTTATTTATTTTACTTGTTTATTATGTTTCAGAATATATTAAATTAAAATATCATTTACTTATTTTATTTTTCAAATTTTTCTTTTAATTTTGAAACCCCAAAATATTATTCTATACAAATTTCCCATGAAACCGAACCATCACAAGAAATCTTCATAGTTAACCCTTATCTCTCTCCTATCTTCAAACTTGCACCCTTTCTATATAACAACCTCCAAATCTCTCAAACGCTAATTTTTCTAAACCCCAAACCTTACACTTCCTATTATGGAGAAGATAAAATAGATATATAAGGCGGGTACCAATGGTGTGAAGAGTCATAGGCCCTCTAGTTTAGATCATACAGTTCTACACAGAAAGGTTGTTGATTTTGAATGGTTTTTTCAAATAGATTTAATTCTGAAGTGGGTAGTGAATTTTCAAGATTTGGAATATATTTTTAATAGAGTTAATTATGATAATGTCTACGAAATAGAGGTAAAATAGTTTTATTATAATTCTATGTACATTTCTAGCGATACGGAAGATTTTATTTCCTTGAAGGTGAATGGTAAAAAAATGAAATTCCAATAGTAGATATGGCTCTGAATCTTAAGTTTCCTCATGAAGGTCATTTTCACTTCAAACTATGATCAATTGGGGGTAATGTTCAAAGTTTTAAATATATAATATCATTAAGTTTTTTTAACAACCCAAATTAACAAGATATTTTTCATACTATAGTTGTTCTAGGAATTTTTGAACATGAGAAAATTCTCTTTTCAGACATGTATGTCATGTTTCTACTAATGATAAATATAAACCTCAATATAAGTAGGTATAAATTAAGTTATATAAAATATTGTTGTTAGAAGTATTCTAGAATGATAGTTTATCACTATTGAAGTTAGATATCTCTTATTCTTTTCAAGAGTAATTATTGGTGACATCTAGATAGGGTTAAGATATCATAAAAGTAATATTATTTCAATTTAAACTCTGAGGAAATTTTGTTTCTACTGGAGTGTAAAAAAATAGTTAATTTAATGTTAGTTATTTTTTAGGAATAATACAAATAAAGTTCTCATACTTAGAGAGGTCATAGAATCTTCAAATCAATTAGATGTGTGAGACATGGTGCAGAAGAGATTAGAGAATATCGAATTGAATGATATTTTTGTGTAACTCAAGTGGATGCTATCCTAAAGGACTATTTTTTGTGTTATAATAATTCTTAAAATCTGTGTAGGGAGGAAAATCATATATGATAACATTCATGGAAATATTTAATGAGTTATTTAGTTTCCTAGATCTTTTAAAGAACCACATGCTAAAACTGATAGTGATGTTATTCATGTTCAAAGTCCAAGGATGAGAGAGGATCCTACACCTGTTGAAATGTATATTAAATAGGTTGGTGAATTTGATCAACCATTTAATTTTTATTAAGAAAGTATTATGGAGGGAGTTGAGTTAGTTTATAAATAAAAATATGAGAAAGTTTCTCATATTGAGGAATATATTGTTGAGGTAGATTCTCAATCTATTGCATTGGAAAGGACTGAAGAATCTCATTATAGTAAGTAGGTATGTACCCTAGTAGTTGATATAGTTGAATTGATCAAGTATAAATTATTTTATTTTGTTTATACATCCTCATAGAAGACTATTAAAGAGGATATTGAAGATAAAAAAGTGTTGGGAGAGTTATCATATTATTATGTTGAAGAGTTTTAAGTTCAATCTCTTTAACTGTTTGTGGTTGAATAACCTTCTAGGAAACTTGAATTTTTTTTCTATTTATCATGATATATATATTAAGTAAGATTCTCATTATTTTTTATGGGTATTGTTTCTAATTTTGAAGGATGAAGCTGTAAAGCTTCAAGGATACATTGAGAGGTCTTGAAATAAATTTGAGGAATTTGAAATTTTATCTATTTCTAGAATAGAGTTCGAGTCTCTTTAGAATAAATATAAAAGTTTGAATGAAATATTTATATCAAGGGAATATTTTGATTTTTTTAAGTGAGATGTTTCTAACCATGTTTCAAGTCTCATAGGTTAACTTGATTCTAATTCTAATTTCAATGATATAAAAAGGTTATTATCAAACTAGTTTGAGTTTTTAATATCCATTTCAAGTTAGGGAGGGGGTTGTAATTCAAGTAGATAATTATATGTATATATATATATATATAATAAAAGAGTTACTTTCAGATGATCTATCTTCAATGGATGATAGGATTCAAAGTTTACAGAGTGATTGTGTTCCCTTGTACACACTATTATAAAATCAAAAAGAATTATTTGATAAGTTAACTTCTTCTAGGCTAGGAGTTTTTTTATTAGACAAGTATTTTGGTAGAATGATGGATAGATTTTTTTAGTATTCTAATACTTTTCATAATTTTCTAAATGTTAATCTGGCTGAGGTTTGGAATATTTTCCTAGTATCAAGGTTTCTAATGAAGGAATGGGAAATAATCCTGAATCATAATTTTAATGATTTAATGGTGGAGTTGAAGGATATACATAAAACTCATAATGATTCCTTAACCATGGAATACACTTGTTTAGATAAACCTGAAATTAATCCTTCCTCTCACCCTGAACCATAACCTATTTATCCTTGATTCCATCATCTTTATTATCCATGATAATTTATAAATTAAATTCATCTATTATTTTCAATTGTAATTGTTTTCTATATTCTCTTTTTTTATTTTTCTATGCCTCTCCATTTTCATAATGTTCTTAACTTTGGATTATATAATATTAACATATAGTCTTGTACTAAATTAAATGTGTTTTAATTCATCTCTTCACTTTATTTTTTATTTGAAAAAAGGGGGAGAAATTGTAAAAAAAAACAACATTTTGATATATTTTTTATTAGTATCCTGTTTTTTTATAAATAAAACCTGGATGAATTTGTTTATTTATATTTATATGGGTTTGTGCTCATCAAAAACTAGGAGATTTTTTTGAATATGATTATTGAACTAGAAATTTATCTTTAATTTATCATTGATTATAATGCTCAAAAACACCCTTATTTGTTTTACTAATGATTTTTATTTTAGTAAATTTCAGGATTATATTTACCAGAATTCTTATTTTTTTCCTTGGAATTTTGGAAGTTCATTTTTTATAATTCAGTTAAAATATTATACTAAAAAGTATGTTGGAAGTCCAAATTAGACTAGAATAATTATTAAAAAGTAATGATGGAACCCATCATTGATAATAAACCCCATGTTTAAGTTAAAGTTATGGTTTTTGAACCTAAGTTTTAATAAGGAATGATAATCTTTGAACCTCATTTTTGAAGTGAATGTTAGGTTTTGGAACCAAACTTTTGTGGGGAACATTACATTTGAGAATCTAAAATTTGGTATGTAAACATAGTGTTTGGATTCAAATGTACATTTTGAACCATAATTTTGAATTTATACTCATAAAGATAAATCCTAGGTTGAATCAATCGTCTGTGTGATTTTAATTTTGGATATTTTTAAATATATCTGATATGGTTTTGTGGGTGTGAATATGTTATTAAAAGTTACTAAAATTCCATTTCAGATTATATTAAAAATGGTTTAAATAATTGATATTTATAAGGGAAGTTTTTATTTTTTGTGATAGTTTATTTTAAATTTCAAACACACTTATTGTTTTGAACATTGTGATTTATATGGAAATATTTTTGGATATTTCTAACTAGGTATAAATCAAGATTCTTAATTATTCTCAATGAAATTATATTAATATGATAAAATATCATAGAGTGGGATCTTTTTTAAAAATTATCTTATTCTCTAATGTTCTATAATAATATCACTACATTTAAATCAATACTTTTATAGAATATTACTATTGTTACTATTGTTGTATCTACTTATTATTAATTTACTGTAGTTTTAAGTCCATTTTTTACCACACTTTGGGAATTTTTGTTATAATATACAATTTTTCATCGATCCTTATACTAGGAAGTAGTTTTTATAATGTTTTTATAATCAAATATTTTATCAATAATAACCCAAATATTATCTATAAGGATTGTGCTATGAATTCGTTCATGTTTTACTCTGAAGATCTCTTCTTTTTTTAGTTTCAACATCTATATCTGAATGCTTTCAATAATTTATTATTCAATAAAATAATTTTATATTTGTTTATAAACAATAATATGTGAATTATATCTAGGACTATTTTTTCCAATTTAAATATTTATAAAATCTTTGAAAAAAGTTGTAGTTTCTTACAATCAAATGTCAATGTCTCTTGGAAAGGGATCTAATACTTAAAATCCCTGAGATCATGGAGAGGTTATTGTTGGAGTTCATCATGGTACCTTTGTGCCCAGAACAACTATAATAAGTTTTTGTTATTTTAATTATTTTTATATTTCATAATATTATTTAAAAAGGGGGTATTACATCACTTTCAAAATCGCAAAGGGGGATTTTTTTTTAAATTATTGAAGTGTTTTTAAAAGTACACAATTCACCATCTATATTTTATTTGTATTTATTTTGATCTAACAATTGGTATCAATGGAGTTCTTTTTGAAAAATAGTGTTATGCTCTAGAAAGCTTGATTCTAATATCTATGTAAGTAAATATGTTAATTTCTAAACTAAAGGAAGTTATGTTAATAAAAAAGGACCAATATTTCAATAAAGAAAATTATGGCTTCTATAAGTATTCATGGTGAACCGTTTGATGAATCTTGGTTTAAAATTTTATGTGAAGGTTTTTAATCTATATGAAATCCCCAAGAAATATATAGAAAATTAGGAAACTAAAAACAATATAATAATGATCTAAATTCATGATCCTTGAGTGAAATATTTTTTGGACATGGAAATAATAAATTCAATGGTTATCTTAGTGCCCTACTATATATAAAATGTGGTAGACAATTTTTGTTTCCTATGAAGGGATTGATAATGTTATATAGTTGAGGTACAAAATTGAATAATAAAAATTTGATACTTTTAGGATGTATAACTATGAAATTATTACTCAAATTAATGTTATATTAACTTAAATGTTAAATGGTGTTTCTTCCCTAGTAACACCAATTACATAACTTCATCATACAAGAAAGGTACTTATAGTTTTACCCTCTAAGTGGAATGTAATATCCACTGTAATTAAATAATCAAATCACATTAAAAATATAATGATGAAGGAATTGATTGAAAATATAATTATGTACAAATATGAAATGAAATATGAGGATGAAGATCAAAAAATGATCCAGAAATATAATATGTCTCTTAAAGTCTATATTCCAAAAAGTAAAAGGAAGTTGAAGGAGGAAATTATATCCTAAAATTATTTTATTGGTTAAAACTTTAGAGAGGAACTTTCTCACCAAGACATAATGTTTTAAAGTCAAATAAAAGTAGAAATTCATAAAGTAGTAATTTAATGATTTCAATTGAATAGTTACAGTCTAAAAGAGTTCAAATGATAAAAATGTAAGCAGATGGGGAATATCTAACTTGATATCCCAATACTGAAGTAGAAAAGAAAAATATAGCATAATGAGAAGAAAATATAGATGAATACATATTATAAATGAAAGGGAAAAACCATTAAGGCTATATGGATGTTTTCTGAATACTCAAGAAGTTATTAATGTTATGAATCTGAATAGGATAATTAATATTTGAAACAAAACATGTGCTTTATGGACAAATAGTATGAGGTACAATCTTTCTATTCTTCAACTTCTAATACTTAATGTTTCTATAATGATAATCTAATTGAATATTCTACTATTCTAGAAGAAATTTGTGAATTTATAGAGAAGCATAAATCTTTAAATAATATTTACAAACCTATCTTAAGTAAAAATTATGACATGTTAAAACAAAAATATAATTAAATGAAAAATTAAGAAAATTTGATTCAATCTAAAATAAGCATGAAAATAAAATTATAGAGTTAAAATATGAATTAATATCATTCAAAAGTTCTTGTAGTGTATATACTATGGGAGAGGAGTCTTTAAATGTGATTCTGAAAAATGATGTTCATAAAAAAAAGATGTGGTATTTGTAGTAATGGTGAGAAACCAAAGTTGTATAGAAATTATTTTTTTCCATATTCAATGAATAAAAAAATATCAAAAGATACCTATATTATTGAATAATTATAGAAAATTATGATAATACCTATTCTTTTAAGAATCCTCATATTAGTAGTGAAAATAAATCCTATGATTCTAGAAATTTATCTAAATATAGTTATCGAAATGTTAAATATATTTGGTTTTTGAGATCTTTTCCCACTAACACTATATAACCCAAGATAATTTGGGTATCAAAAAAGATTTGTTTTTATATTTTTGAAGGTAAAAAGTAATAGGGATAAAATTAAAAATGGTATATAAATAATGGCTATCAATGGAACATGTATGGAGAATTATGATTTCCATGCATTATAAAAAGTATATTGTGGTATAGTTACCTTTCCTGATAATGTTAAAGGAAATATCATTGGAGTTGGATAAGTTAGAGATCCAAAATATGTCATTATAAACAAGGTTATGTATGTTCAAGGGTTGAAGAAAAAACTGTCAAGTATCTCTCAACTCCATGATGTCTACTATTCTATTGATTTTTCTAATAATGTTTTTTCTATTTTTATAGATAAAATACTTAAGTTTAGAGCTCCTAGAAATAAAAATGTTTATAATTTTGACATTGGTTACTTTATTGAACAAAAATTAAACCATTAAAGTGATGAAATAAGTGAATCCTGGGTATAATATAGGATACTTGGTCATTGAAATATTTTTTACCAATCCAAGATATCTAAAAAGATGTTAGTTTTTAAACTATATAGTCTTATGTTTTATGAGAATATACTTTGTGATACATAACAAATAGAAACAAAATATAATTAAACCTCCAAATCAATTGACAAGGTTTTTACATATAAAACATTAGAACTTATCCACAATGATTTTTTTAGACCCTCTAGAGTACTAATGTTATATTTCAAACTCTATGTCATTATATTAGTTGTTGTTTTTTTCAAATTTAGTTGGGTTTAATTTTTTAATGTTTAAAAGTGGGTATTGTTTCAATTTTTCTGAGTTTTTGTAAGTTTTTTCATAATGAAAATTATTTTAAATTAATTTAACTAGTAAGTTATCATGTAAGATATTTTTAGAATCAAAAATTTAATTTCTTTTTCCCAAATATAGGTATCAAACATAATTTTTCTCCTCTAAGAATACCTTAATAGAATGGAATTATAGGAATAAAAAATATAACTACTCAAATAATTGAAATATGTATATTGAATGAATAGAGTTTACCTAATTATTTTTAGGTAGAATCTATTAATATAGTTTCTATATAATGAATGGAGTTTTAATTAGGAATTTTATTAAATATACACCTTATGAGTTATAAAATAATAGAAGGCTTGATGTTTGATAAATTAATGTTTTTGGATACAAGGTATATATCTTCTATACTATGGAAACCCATGATAAGTTTGATACAAATTTTGATGAAGGAATTTTGCTTGTGTATTATGATACTTATAATTCTTATAGTGAGTTTAATAAAATTGTGTGGATAGTTTTATAATATGTTCATGTTAATTTTGATTAAATTGATTCATTTAACCATAATAGAATTTAAATAGATAAAGCTGCAAATTTTTTGAATAAATTGAGAATTGATTAATTTAATGATAATTTTGAAAGAAAATTATAATATGATCAAAATTAATCAAATTTGGAAGAACATGATACTATGGAACCTAAAACTGTCTCACCTAAACTACCTAGAACTTAGAATAGTTAACCATAAATACTATAATTGGATACCTAGATTAAGGATTTACTATTAAGAGAAATTTTTTAAAACTAGATAAGTTCTCTACCTTTCTATCTAAATTATAAATTAAGATTATAGAATAATCCTTAGATTATGAGAGTTGGATATTAGTTATGTAGGAAGAGATAAACTAGTTTAAGAGGAATGGAGTTTTCTAATTAATTATTGGGCCTTCTAACTAAATAGTGAGAAGAACTAAATGGGTCTTTAGAAAGAATAAATTTTATAAATATATAAATTATATTATTAAATCTCATCTATTTGTTAAGGGTTAAAATCATGAGTAAGAAATATACTATGAGGAAAACATTTCCCCATTTCTAGGCTGGTATCATTTAGGATCCTTTTGGCCTATCCATTTCATATTACCATTAAATAATTCTATATAGATGTCAAATTTGATTATTTAAATTTTTATTCAATGGAGGAAGTTTATGTTGAACAAACTCCAGGTTTCCAAAATCCTCATATACAAAATTCTATTTTTAAACATACTAAATCTTTTTATGACCTTAAACAAAAACCAATAAATTTTTATGAAATATTTAGTACTTTTATTTTAGAAAATGATTTTCAGGTTGGTCTAGATGATCCTACTCTTTTTAATAAAATTACTATTTTGATATTTTATTTGATCAAATTTATGTTTACGATATTATTTTTGGTTCAACTAATCAAAATATTTTTAATTATTTTTCAAAACTTATGAAAAAATAATATGAAATGAGTATGATTGGAGGATTGAATTTATTTCTTGTATTTTAAATTAATCAAAATGATTTTGGAAATTTATTTATTTAAAGTAAATATATTATAGATTAATTAAAAAAGTTTGTCTTGAAAATAGTAATCCATATAAAAATACAATGTGTACTAATGTAAAAAATTATTTGGGTGAAGCTAGAAGACCAATTAAACACATGTTATAGAGTGGTATTATTGGTTGTTTTTTGTATCTTAATTCTAATAGACCAGGTATCATGTTTTCTATTTTCCTTTATTCAAGATTTAAATTAAATCTGAAAGAGTTTCATTTAATTGTTATTAAAATTAATCTTAGGTATTTAAAAGGAAATATTTTTTCTATTTATTCTCTATCAAAAACATCTTATTTAGATTTATTTTAATATTTATATGATGGTTTTGGAGGGTGTGGATTAAAAATAATAAGAACCTCAGGAACCTATCACCTTTTAGGAAGGTATCTAGTTTCATGATATACTACGAAGCAATATTAATTTTCATTATCAACCGTTGAGGTAGAATAAATATCCTTTGGGATTTTTTGTGCACATATATTGTTGATAAAACATAGGCATATAAACTTTGGACATAATTTTGATAATATTCCAGTTTTATTTGATAATAATAGTTTTATAAATTTTTTGAAAAATCTAGTGAGTCATTCTTAAGACTAATAATATTGATCTTAAGTATCATTTTCTAAGGGATAATGTCTATAAATGGATTATATCTCTAGAATTAGTTAAATTTGAGTATCAACATAATGATTTTTTCACTAAAACAATCCCCACTGCTAGTTTTGATTTTATTAAGTGGGAAATAGATTTATTTCATTTTAGTTTATGTCTTTAATATTCTTATTAATATTTTTTTAGATTAAAAATTTATTTTATTATAAATTATTTTTTTCAATGATTTATTTATTTATGTTGTTTATTCATTTTTTGAATCTATTAGACTAAAATTTCATTTAAATTTTTTATTTTTAAGAAATTATTTTCATTTTAAAACCTATAATTTTTAATCTATATAATTGGATCTAGAAACCATACCTTCACATAAAAACATCAAAAGTAACCCTTCTCTATCTCCTACCTTCAAATATATGCCCTTTTGATCTCACAACCTCAGAATATCTAAAAACCAAGTTTTTTGAACCCCAAAATTTCTTATTCCTACGATGGTAATGACTAATCATATATAAAATTCTATTCCTAGTGAGATAAATGGGTATACACTCTTTATTATTAAGCATAAAGTACTATAAGGAAAGGTTTTTTATTTTTAATGGTTGTTTCCAGAAAATCTAATTCTGAATTGGGCACTGAGTTTTCAAGCCCTGTAATAAATGTTTAACTTAATTAATTATGACTATGTGTATGAAATATAGGAAAAATAATTTTATTATAATTTTATTTTCCTTTTTTATAAAAAATATTTTATTTCCTCAAAGGTGAAAAACTGAGAGTTTTCAATTTCTACAGTAGATATGCCTCAAATATTTATATTTCCTCAAAAAGATTATTTTAATTTCAATCTATGATATATTAGGGATAGTGTTTAAAAATTTAAGGACAACTTGTCCTTCCTTTTCAGAATAAAAAAAATTAACAAGATATTAGTAATGGATCTAGAATTTGATAATATTTTTTTATAGAATTTATTAAGATTGGTGTTGTATGATGAATTGCTCAACTAGGGAAACATATCTTTCAATACATTTTTTCATGTTTCTATTATCGAGTGACATCAAGATCAATGTCAGTAGGTACATGTTAATGTACATGAACCAATTTTGTTGTAAGGATTCTAGAATTACATTCTATCCTTATGGATGGCCAATGGATCTTGTTCTTTATAATAGAGTAATGATTGGTGAGATCTGAATAGGGTTAAGATGTCATCATAGAAATGTGATTTTCACTATAAATCTAAGGAAATTTGGTTTATTTTGGGGTGTGAGAAGAGGTATGTTAAGATCACAATCCATATTTTTGTATTTTTTAATAAAACTTTTAAAGGGTAATTGTAGACCCTTACAAAACCACCACAAGTATTACAGCATACAACATTCAAATTTCAAACAAACACTACAGCAAACCTGATCTACCGCCATTGCCGCCTTCCAAAAAAACACAACATTCAAAATTGAAAATCCTTCCATCATTCACATGCCTGCCTCAAGATCACAACCATCACGCCAGTCATCCATCTATAGATTCGGTCACCTGCCTCAATTCGTCCAGACATTTCTGTTATCCTCACTTCTCAGAACCACCACCTTCTCATCGCCGTAGCCATCGTCGGAGCTTCCATAACCTTCGTCTCCATCCTCATCGCTTGACACCATCTTTCAATTAATCGACGTCTACCACCAAAATCAACCTTCACCTTTAACTTCCACTCCACACGCATTGTATGAACACAGATCGCCAAACGCATGGCCAGAATACCCAAAACGCATAGCAACAAACTTCCCCACTGTCGAAAGAAACCAAAGAAAGTAATCTCAAGCGCATATCCATAGAGTACACCCATACACTTGCATGAACACATCCCAAAGTCTCCTCGGAAGCAAACACACCCGACCAAACTGGGAGGGTGTGAATAACATGGAATCCAGAGTAGAGCACAAGTGGCAGGGCCTCCCCAAAGTTATACCGCTAAGCCATCCTCATCAACCAACTATGGCCTATAAAGAAGAAGTCGCCATGAGACACCAAACCACTCGAACTCACATCCCAGAGCACCTAGGAGACCACGGCACAATCCTCCACAAATAGAAAGGTGGAGAACAGGTACTAGAGTAGAGAAATGGGTGGCTGAATCTCCTCGATAGAACACAACTTCGAGACCCAAAGAGAAACCCTAGAATGAACGAAGAAAACACTGAAAGATAATTAGCGGGATTGAAACCCTAAAATAAATCCAGGATTGAAACCCTAAAAGAACCCCAAAGAGAAGCAGAAGCAAGTAAAGAGGTCACCAAGAGGCCAATCGCAAAACCCCAGAGAACAAACTAAGAGAGAAGACCCTGCAAACAAGAAACCAAGAGGGAGAGGCAGAGAAGAGAACCGAAGAGAGGCGATGACGAAGAGACACTGGAGGAGAAAGTCCAGGCACCGCTGTGAATGGTGTGAAACCCTATGCAGAAGAGGAGGATATGGGATCCCGAAGCTGGACACCAGGCGAGTGAGGTTCCATCACTTAAGAGGTAAGTTAACATTAATTCATTTTGAGAAAGAAAATAAATCTAGTTCTCATGATGAGGGGGAGCATAGAAGCTTGAAATCAATTAGATCTATGAGACATGGTGCATAAGAGATTAGTGTAACACCCTGAGATTTTATGAGATATATTATTTTTAATTTCTTTGATGTCTTCTATTATACACTACACCAAGATTGGTTTGTTCTATACACAACACAGTATTAGCTTGCAGTATACGCAACACTATTCTTGGCTCGTGTTACACACAAATTCAAGTTTGTTTTATGGAAATTATTCTACGCAACATCAAGTATAGATTTTTTTAAATGTATAAATGAAATAAGTTTTCATTATGTTATACGAAACACCAAACAGAGCTTTCACTACTCACAGCGCTGACTTGGCTTGCATTACATGCAATCAAGACCTTCTTCGATAGCGTGTGTAGTACGTAATACCATGTTTCATTAAACGAGATATTATTATAATATTATTATGAACTAGCCGTTATGAATAGTAATACCCACTTGTTGAAATTTTATTTTTCAAAATGGACTTAATTTTGGGATTCGGAATATCAAAATTATCCTGGGGTGAATTTTTGGTATTTTTCTGAAAACTTTCAATTTTTGATGAATAGTGAAAAGACTGGGTTACTATTTAAAACCAGGCTTTTTATTTAAATAATTATTTATTTTATTTAAATTTATTTTAGGTCAAAATTCATACATAATACCTATATAAGTTCAATGTAATTCATTGGAGTCATTTTATAATAATTTTAGATATATAAAAAGTTTATTGAACTTTTCACCGTCTTTTACCCACCTCCTAGGAGAATATAAAATTTTAATGAAAACTTAATTTTACGGCTTCTATGAGTGAAATTTTGAAAATCTAAGAGACACAGTTAATATCAAGGAGTAAAATGTGGTTTAATAAGATAAAAATAATGTTTGGTGAATAGTAACTTTTTACTTTGTTTTACCACGGTTAAAAGTAAATAGGGTAATTAAGGGTGAAAATGATATTATTATTACCCAAACACATGGCCTAATTCTATTTTATAAGTTTAATTCGACCAAAAACAACCTTAGGAACAAACTATGACCAATTAGGTCCACTTGGATTAGATTAGGACATTTATTATTATTTTATTTAAAGAAGAGTTAAAATAGTTAAAATCAAAGTTTAATAACTAAAACATTTTTAATATTGGGTTATCCATAAGATAAATTCAACTATAGATATTTATTAGTAAGATAAAAAAATTTATTACATAATGGTATTTTATTTATAATTTTTAGATATTGAATAATTTAAATTATTTATGATACAATGATGATGCAGTAATTACCTTATTAATGAAATATTAACATAATTTATATTATAAATACCCAAATAAATGTAATTTGTGACTTTTTATGAATTAAACTAATTTTTTAGGTTAATATGACATGTTTTTATTGATTTAATTAACTTTTTTGGAACTAATCATGCTATTATAATTTCACAAAAATCAATTACCAAATAGTTTCAAAATTGAAATAAAATAGTTTTTAAAACAAATATTATATTATTAATTGTTATTTTATTCCTAAAAATATATGGTTCGGCCAAATGACTTATATAAGGTTATATATATTAATAATGAACAACTTGGGGTTCGTTTTGCTTGTTATAGTAAGTTTATTAACCATATCGTGTAAGAAAACATGAAGACACGATAAAAGTAAAATTATATAACTTAAAGTTAAATCTAAATGATAAGGATAAAATAGTAACCTAAACTTTTCTAAATTATATTGGTTGAGAGTATTTCGACCCCTCCCCACTTTAGCTTCTAAATAAATCAATTTAGAGCTATTATAAACCGAATATGACTTTATTATAAAATAATATTTTAAGTTTTTTCAAAGGTGCCCCTCTCCTCCCTTATAAAAAGGGCACCCCTTCCCTCTTCTCTTCACACCCTTTTGAGCCTTGAAGATTGGCCAAACCCTGAAAATATATCTTCTCAACCTCTATATTTATATCATATAGGTTCTGGTCTTCTCAATAGACCAACTCTAGTGCCCTAAGAATAAGTTTAAAGGAGGTGCGTCGAGGAAGAGGTAATCTCTTCAACCGACTCTTTCAAGTTTCTTTCTTATTCTACTTCCTCTTCTTTAGTTGTTTAATTATAAATTTATAACATTAGTATTAATTACATACTGATATTTTATTATAAATATGAAACAAACCTATTTCAGCTTCTATCCATCCTACGTAAAACAAAATCATCGCACGTGCGTACGTACGGAATACCGTCTCCACGCCGTGGTGTAATCAGTTTTTCCACCACCACCTTTCTTGGATGGGTATAATGGTGAAAATAATAAATATATATGATTATTATAACATAATACTGATTCTAAGATATTATATCATCCACTCCAATTCCATTCAATAAATATTGGAACGATATCATCGCTCGGGCGTACGTACGGATTATCGTCTCCACGACGCAATGAGATTCGTTTTCCATGTTAACAATTAAAGAATGATTATAAAGTATATATACTAAGCAATCATGAAATATATGACATAATAATTCTATAGTATTTATGTATATATATATATATGTATGTCATCTACTTAATTCCATTCAATTCAATAAGGAAATGAAAAACAACGTTCATGCGTACGTACGGCCTACCGTCTCCATGAACGGTTTATTTATTTCCATTTATCGATCTATTATATATATGTATATTATGAATATATATTATATATAAATAATTTTTTATATTCTTGAATTAATTAATCATGATCTAAGTAATCATATTAATAATTACAAGTCAAAACACGGATGAAAAATGAAACGATTTTACCCAAAACGCTGCTTTAACATGGAATTGACAAATGAACGGATAATCTAAAGTCATAAGTGGATCTTATATGATATCATAAATATTATTATGGTTCTATTAAAAGTTAATAATATGTTTAAACCCACTATATAGGAGTCTCGAACACATATGGAAGAAATTGGACATAAGGTAAGGGATAACTTTTCAATCTTGTTTTTATCCGAGATTGTTTATTCGTAAGTATTTACTTGGGTTATATTTATAATCCATGTACCTGTTTTCTAAAAATGGTTTCAGGTATGTTTAAAGTCCTTTTTACCCATTTTTAACTTTTACTACATGGTTTGTAAGGAATATTTCTTTTGTTTACCACATGAGGAACTTTTTGACTTTTCTGACAAAAGTACAAGGAGAATGTTGTTTTAACTTATACGGCATGAACGGATTTTTACAGTTTCATATCGCCTTATTTTCATGAAGCTTACTCTACAATATTTCATGGTTATTTTCAAAAAAATCTATTTCTTTTAAAATTTTGTTGCATTTTGTGAAAATAAAATGATTTTTAAGAAGAAAGGATATTTTCCTCAAGAATTATTTTCAAGTGTTTTTATCAAAACCATTTTCCATATAAGATGAAATTATTTCATATGTGTATGTTTAAAGTATAATATCTCTATGATTTACATGGTTTCACTTTTATTATGATGAAATGATATCCATTTGTTTTATATGGATTATGTTATGATGGGATGTTGTTTATGAAACCCATTTTTATTCTTTGGGTAATGATGAATGATTTATGCTTATGTTGTGGCACAAGTAAGAATGATTTCATTATGAGATGGGTAGGACCTATATATACCTCCAATGAATTGGGTAAAGATTTATATCTCATCAAATAGACATGTCTAGAATGGTAATTTAATCTGGTTCAGTGTTACAGGATTGAAATGAGGAGTGAACTCGATTCAGAAAGGGACTTTGTCCACTAAGATGGTCTTGGCAGAAATACCTTGGCTACTATGGAAATCATATCATGTGCTTAATGGTTTTCCACAATTACATGTTTTATTTCCATTCTATTTTATCATGATTAATGTTTCTTTATGACCTATGCCTTACGTACTGCCATGATTTATTTCACAACTCAAGATTTTGATGTGTAAACTTTATGTTCATATTTTGAATTTCAGATGTATATGGTTTGTTTTATTTTCTCCATGCTTACCCTTACTGAGCATTTGAGCTCATCCTTTATATGTTTTCTTTTCCCCAGGATATAAAGAAAGGTTTTAGGTAAGAAAAAAAGGTAAGATCTTTATGGGAGATGTTGAAGATCTTTCACCAAGATTAGAAGATTATATTCCGAGTTTCTAAAGACACTAAACTATTACGGTCCTTTAGTGTCTCTTTTTGTTATGTATTAGATATTTCTCAAAAGTAATGTAATATCTGTGTATGTGAAGCTTTGGGTCTCTACAGTTGGTATCAGAGAAAAGGTTTAGTTAACCTTTGGAAACTAGGATGCAAAAACTTTAGTGAGATCCCTAGAGATATTTCTAAGGTATGTCTAGGGATGTCCCTATGGTTAAGTATAAGTATAGGTTATAGTACTAGAATTACGGTAAAGATATTAGAATTAAAAATAAGATGTTAGATATTGAAGGTACTCGCCCTTTATTATGTTGTTTACCCTAGCATGATTTTTGCCTCTCACACTATTCTTTTTGGGTTTTAAACGATGGCTGGAACATGATGGAACCGTGTTGATCAATGTAACGGACAATGCAATGATTGTCCTCCTGAACAAACCAATGCTATGGGAGATAGAGTTAAAAATCTTATTGCTATACTTACACAAGCTATAAATCATTATGGACTTCCAAATGAACAGAGAAGGGAACAATATTCTATTGAGTCCTTCATGAGGAAACGTCCACCTTCTTTCAATGGGTCTTCTGATCCACTTATTGCTGAACAATGGATCAGTACCATTGAAAAGATATTTTCCATACTTCAATATTCGGAACATGAAAAAGTCATTCTGGCTATTTACCGTTTAGAAGGTGAAGTAGATCAATGGTGGACTCTAATTAAGAATATGAGGACCCGAGATAAAATTGAATCCATGGAATGGGATGAGTTCAAGAACATATTTTTCAATAAGTACTTCCCTAATATTCTTAGAACAAAGATGGAAAATGATTTACATGAGCTTAATCAAAAGGATGATAAATCTGTTGGTATATACGAAGCGAATTTTACAAGGCTTGCAAGGTATGCATCTGGATTTATCATCCAACCTGAAAGTAAAGTTGATCGATTCTTCACTGGATTAAAACCAAGTCTTTGAAGGGAATTAGCTATAAGAGACTTCAGTATCTATGAAGAAATTGTGTGTTGTGCTATCAAGGTAGAAATATATGTTCGTGTTACATATCCATCTCATGGTTTTGACAAGAAACGAAAGATGGAGTTCAAAGAGAAATCTCAAAATAATGGTGAAAAGAAGATGAATGTTTCTTTATGCTCAAAGTGTAGAAAGAAGCATGGTGGAGATTGTCTTAAAGGGAATAGAAAATGTTTTAAGTGTAGAAAAGAAGTTCATCGAGCAGCTTAGTGTCAAAGTAATGGAAAAAGGGTTTCTAATGATATGAATAATGAAAATACTGCATAGAACGCACCACCAACACTTGAATGCTTCAAGTGCAAGGAAATGGGGAACTATGATAATCAATGCCCTAATCCAAGGGTTAATGATGATCAACGTGGGC
This sequence comes from Viscum album, assembly GCA_963277665.1. Lineage (NCBI taxonomy): Eukaryota > Viridiplantae > Streptophyta > Magnoliopsida > Santalales > Viscaceae > Viscum > Viscum album. The sequence continues at coordinate 285,654,184 of OY728129.1, forward strand.
AACCTCTTAAGGAAAAGGATAAAGGGATGTCACATGCGATCACTATTTGTGATGTTGAGTATGAAAATGATGTTGTGTAATGATTAAGTGTTTATGTAATGGGATTTCAAAATAGTGTCATGGAATCTCATTTATGGCATCGTGGAATTTTGGAATATCTATGTATTGGTTTTCAATAATTATATGGTACCGATAACCATGAAAAGTGATTGAAATATTTTTGGAAAGAAGATGATATGCGCATAATGAAACGGTAAAGAAAAAAAATGAAATGATCTCATGAATGATATAAGGACAAAGTTATATCATGGTTTGAGTATATAAAAATTTTGGGATTTTGGTATGTGGAAAGTGTTAAATTTTTATAGCATTCATGTTTTCACTAAGAGTCAATGGGTATTAATTTTTCAAGAGAATACATAATTAAGGTATTCAAATTTTTGTAATTTGACCAACAAGATATATCGTATGATATATAGGGGATAAATGATGGTATTAACATGCTCGGCAGATGACATTTCTAGTAATTGTTTTCTTTATACTATGAGCTTGGACAGAAGTATTTTGGATAAGGCTAAAGATTGGAATAGATTATGTTGGACATAAGTCAGTATTATTTAAGGCTAGAATTTTTTTTCGATATTATTTATGGAATGTTATAATAATGTAGTTTTAGAAAAAGGACAACCTGCAGTACGGGCGACAACCTATCGCGTCGGACAATGCTGTGGGAATCGAACCCACAACCGAAGTGCGATTGGCCTTTATCGCCTACCACTGGCCTACAGGAAGTCCCTGGTTAGTAGAAACTAGTTTTATTATATTATGCAGTATGATATATGAAGTATAAGTCCATTTTAGGAACCATATATGATTAATCTCACTATAGATAGACTTATGTATTTTTGATAACTTTTTCTAACCTTTTGTTTGAGACAGATGGAATGACCCATCATTCTATCACATGATCTGCTAACACTTCACGAATGAAAAATTCAACTTCATTTCCTTAAGAGATGAAGTGGAAATTGTCCAAGGAATGACCAATGGTGAGATTGTACCAAAATCAAGAAAGTATTTCTTCTAATTCCAATTTCTTCAACTTTAGGGAAATGATCTTGAAAACCAAAAAAGTTTTCCTAGTGCCCTTATATCTGATGAATTAGATGGTACCTTAGATCATCACAAATTTATGGCTTTGTAATTATTGGTTTTTTCATAGCCATGTCCTCTACCACTCTTCCTCAGAAGTTCATGGTTATATTTCTCTTCTATATCCATATTTTCACCTATGTTATCCTATGTGGAAACCCAGTGCTGAGTTACTTTGGGTGACTATTATGATTCTAACTTCCCTTTTTAAAATGAAGTTTTAGTGTTCCTTTTTACGATATGGGTTTCTCTGAAAGAAAATTTCAAGTAGTAAACCATTTATAACCTCGATGAATTTCAAGGGAGAAATTCATTTTAAGGGGGGTAGAATGTAACACCCCAAGATTTTATTAGATATATTATTTTTAATTTCTTTGATGTATTCTATTATACAATACACCAAGATTGGACTGTTATATATTTAACACTGTATTAGCTTCCAGTATACGCAACACTATTCTTGGCTCGTGTTACACACAAATTCAAGTTTGTTTTGTGGAAATTATTCTACGCAACATTAAGTATAGATTTTGTTTAATGTATAAATGAAATAAGTTTTGATTATGTTATACGAAACATCAAACGGATATTTTACTACACACAGCCCTGACTTGTCATACATTACACGCAATCAATACCTTCTTCGATAGCATGTGTAGTACGCAATATAAAGTTTCACTAAACGAGATATTATTATAATATTATTATGAACTAGCCGTTATGAATTGTAAAACCCAATTTTTGAAATTTTATTTTTCAAAATGGACTTCATTTTTGGATTCGGAATATCTAAATTATCTTGGGGTGAAATTTTGGTATTTTTCTGAAAACGTTCAATTTTTTATGAATAGTGAAAACACTAGGTTACTATTTAAAAACTGACTTTTTATTTAAATAATTATTTATTTTATTTAAATTTATTTTAGGTCAAATTTGATACATAATAACTATATAATTTAAATGTAATTCATTGGAGTCATTTTATAATAATTTTAGATATATAAAAATTTTATTGAACTTTTCACCGTCTTTTACCCACCTTCTAGGAGTATTTGAAAATTTACATAAAACATAATTTTACAGCTTCTGTGAGTGGAATTTCGAAATTCCAAGAGACATGGTTAATATCAAGGAGTAAAATTTGGTTCAATACGATAAAAATAATTTTTGGTGAATAGTAACTTTTTACTTTTTTTTACCACGGTTAAAAGTAAATAGGGTAATTAATGGTAAAAATGATATTATTATTACCCTAACACATGTCCTAATTCTATTGGATAAGCTTAATTCGACCAAAACCAACCTTAGGAATAAAATATGACCATTTAGGTCCACTTGGATTAGATTAGGAAATTAATTATTATTTTATTTAAAGAAGAGTTAAAATAGTTAAAATCAAAGATTAATAACTAAAACATTTTTAATATAGGGTTATGTATAATATAAATTCGACTATAGATATTAATTAGAAATATAAAAATATTTCCTACATAATGGTATTCTATTTATAATTTTTAGACATTAAATAATTTAATTTATTTATGACACAATGATGATGCAGTAATTACCTTATTAATGAAATATTAACATAATTGAAATTATAAATACACAAATAAATGTAATTTGAGACTTTTTAGGAATTAAAATAATTTTATAGGTTAATATTACATGTTAGTATTGATTTAATTAACTTTTTTCAAACTAATCATGTTGTCATGATTTTCACAAAAATCAATTACCAAATAGTGTCAAAATTGACATAAAATAGTTTTTAAAAAAATATTATATTATTAATTGTTATTTTATTTTTTAAAATATAAGGTTCGGAAAATTGACATAGATAATGTTATATATATTAATAATGAACAACTTGGGGTTCGTTTGGCTTGTTATAGTAAGTTTATTAACTATATAGTGTAAGAAAACTAGAAGACATGGTAAAAGTAAAATTATTTAACTTAAAGTTAAATCTAAATGAAAAGGTTAAAATAGTAACCTAAACTTGTCTAAATTCTATTTGTTGAGATTATTTCAAACCATCCCTACATTATCTTTGAAATAAATCCATTTGGATCTATTATAAACCGAATATGACTTTATTATAAAATAATATTTTAAGTTTTTCCAAAGGTTCCCCTCTCCTCCCTTATAAAAAGGGCACCCCTTCCCTCTTCTATTCAAACCCTTTTGAGCCTTGAAGTTTGGCCAAAACCTGAAAATTTCTCTTCTCAACCTCTATAGTTATATCATAGAGGTTCTGGTCTTCTCAATAGACCAACTCTAGTGCCCTAAGAAGAATTTTAAAGGAGGTGCGTTGAGGAAGAGGTAATCTCTTCTACCGACTCTTTCAAGTTTCTTTCTTCTTATACTTCCTCTTATTTAGTTGTTTCATTATAAATTTATAACATTATTATTACTTATATACTGATATTTTATTATAAAAATTAAATAACCCAATTTCACCTTCTATTCATCCTACAGAAAATGAAATCACTGCACTTGCGTACGTACGGAATACTGTCTCCACGCCGTGGTGTAATTAGTTTTTCCACCACCACCTTACTTGGATGGGTATAATGGTGAAAATAATAAATATATATGATTATTATAACATCATACTGATTCTAATATATTATATCATCTACTCCAATTCAATTCAATAAATATGGGAACGATATCATCGCTCAGGCGTACGTACGGATTACCGTCTCCACGACGCGATGAGATTCATTTTCCATGTTAACAATTCAACAATGATTATAAAGTATATATAATAAGTAATCATAAAATATATTACATAATAATTATACTGTATTTATATATATATATATATATGTATTTCATCTACTTAATTCCATTCAATTCAATAAGAAAACGAAAAATAGTGTTCATGCGTACGTACGGCCTACCGTCTCCATGAACATTGTATTTCTTTCCATTTATCGATCTATTATATATATGTATATTCTGAATATATATTATATATAAATCATGTTTTATAATCTGGAATTAATTAATCATGATCTAAGTAATCATATTAATAATTACAAGTCAAAACACGGATGATAAATGAGACGATTTTACCCAAAACGTTGCTTTAACATGGAATTGACAAATGAACAGATAATCTAAAGTCGTAATTGAATATTATATGATATCATAAATATTATTATGGTTCTGTTAAATATTAATAATATGTTTAAACCCACTATACAGGAGTCTCGGACACATACGGAAGAAATTGTACATAAGGTAATGGATAACTTTTCCAATCTTGTTTTTATCCAAGATTGTTTATTCGTAAGTATTTACTGGGGTTATATTTATAATCCATGTACCTGTTTTATAAAAATGGTTTCATGTATGTTTAAAGTCCTTTTTACCCATTTTTAACTTTTACTACATGGTATGTAAGGAATCTTTCTTTTGTTTACCATACAAGGAACTTTTTGACTTTTCAAAAAAAGTATGAGGAGAATGTTGTTTTAACTTATACGTCATGAACAGATTTTTACAGTTTCATATCACCTTATTTTCATTAAGATTACTCTACAATATTTCATGGTTATTTTCAAAAAAATCCTTTTCTTATAAAATTTTGTGGCATTTTGTGAAAATAAAATGATTTTTAAAAAGAAAGGATATTTTCCTCAAGAATTCTTTTCAAGTATTTTATCAAAACCATTTTCCTTCTAAGATGACATTATTTCATATGTGTATGTTTCAAGTATAATATATCTATGATTACATGGTTTAACTTTTATTATGATGAAATGATATCTATTTTTTATATGGATTATCTTATGATGGGATAATGTTTATGAAACCCATTTTTATTCTTTGGGTTATGATGAATGATTTATGCTTATGTTGTGGCACAAGTAAGAATGATTTCATTATGAGATGGGTGGGACCTATATCTCCCTTCAATGCATTGGGTAAAGATTTATATCTCATGAGATAGACATGGCTAGAATGGTAATTAATCTTGTTCAGTGTTATAGGACTGAAACGAGGAGTGAACTTGATTCATAAAGGGACTGTGTCCACTAAGATGGTCTTGGCAGCAATACCTTGGCTACTATGGAAATAATATCATGTGATTAATGGTTTTACACAATTACATGTTTTATTACCATGCTATTTTATCATTATTAATGTTTCTTTATGACCTATGCCTTACGTACTTCCAAGCTTTATTTCACAACTCAAGATTTTGATGTGTAAACTTTATGTTCATATTTTGAATTTCAGATGTATATGGTTTGTTTTATTTTCTCTATGCTTACCCTTACTGAGCATTTGAGCTCACCCTTTATATGTTTTATTTTCCCCAGGATATAAAGAATGGTTTTAGGCAAGAAAAAAGGGGAATATCTTTATGGGAGATGTTGAAGATCTTTAACCAGGATTAGAATATTATATTCCGAGTTTCCAAAGACACTAAACTATTACGGTCCTTTGGTGTCTGTTTTTGTTATGTATTAGATATTCCGCAAAAGTAATGTAATGTCTATGTACGTCAAGGTTTGGGTCTCTATAATTAAAGAATCCTAGATTGAAGGATATACTGGTGTACCTCAAGTGGATACAGTCCAAGAGGAATATTATTTTTGTGTAAAATATATTCAAACAATAAATGTATGGGGGAAAATCAAGAATAAGAACATTCCTGATATAATTGGAGGTGTTATTTAGTCTCATAGTTTTTTTCAATAACCATACACTGAAACTGAGAGTGTTTTTCTACTTTTTTAAAGTCCAAGGAGGATAGAGGATCCCACACCTACTAAATAGGCTATTGATAAATATGGTGAAGTTAATCAACCAGTTTCTATTACTAAAGAAATTATTAAGGACTCTTTTGAGTTAGCTTCTAAAGAAAGGTATGAGTAAGTTTCTCATGTTGAGGAATAGCTGGTTGAGGAAGCTGGGTAATCTACTGAGTTGTAAATGACTGAGGAAGATCATTTTGGTGATTGGGTAAGTACCCTAGTAGATTCTATAACTAAATTGATCAAAGAGTAGGGTTTTAGAGCTTTGGAAAGAGAGGAGAAGAAGATACAAACCCTAAACTCAAAAGAGAAGCAAGGATAGGATTATCCTTACCCATATCTTTGATCCGCAACCAATGGCACCAAGAGCGCCTTAGAAATGAGGTATATTGATCTCTTGGAGCACTTGGAAGGTTTGGTTCTTTCCTTGGGTGAAGAGTTGTTAAATGGAAGGAAATCCCCAATTGGGGTTGAAAATACCAAGGTGGAAAATTGTAATTTTTAAAAGGTTTTTGGGCCGCACGGTTTACCCAAACAATTTTCCAAACCATTCGCAAACTTTGTGGATGCTTCTATCCCAAAAAGGCCCCCCTCACATATTTTACCTTCATTATTTACCAAACTATATGCAAACTGTGTGGAATCCACTGTCCAAAAACACATCTTCCACACAGTTTCTTGGGATATCTGTACGGTTATCAATATCCATGCCCAGACTGTGCGGCCTACCCAAAAAACACCATTTTATCCAATTTCCATGTCTCTAACCCTTGAAAACCTTCGAGCCTCCACTAGGACTTGTGTAAGAACTTAATTAACCAAAACATGGGATTCAAACCAAAACCTAAACAAAAAAAATACCTTTCCAAGATCTGGGATCTTACAACCTCCCCACCTTATAACGAGTCATCCTCAAGCTGAGCTCCCAAGATCCATTTCACTTCCAAGGAAAAAAGATTGGGCCAAAAAGCCTGTATATCCAATTCCCACTCCCATGTTTCTTCCTGAACATTTCCATGCTACCATAGTAATCGCACCAATGGTACAACCTTGCACCACAAGACTTTCTCACTATGATCCACAACATGAATCGGATGCTCCTCAAAGGACACATCAGCCTCAAGTACAACATCCTCAATATACACCACGTGAGTCGGTTCAGGTTGATACCGCTGAAGTTGCGACACATGAAATATATCATGCATTCCTCTATACCATTGTGGAATAGCTAATCAGTACGCTATTAGCCTGATCCTCTCCACAATCTTAAACAGACCCACATAACTAGGCGCCAACTTTCCTTGCTTCTGAATCCGTTGGTGACCCAACCTTGGAGACACCTGAAAAAACACACTATCAACCACCCTAAACTCAATAGGTCTACACCTCTAATCTGCATATGACTTCTTTCTGCTCTAATCTATTTCCATCCGCTTCTGAATCAACTCAACTTTTTCTGAAGTCTCTTACATGAAAATCGATCCCAACAGCTCAGTTTCACCGGCCTCCAACCAACACAACAGAGATCTACATGGCCTCCCATAAAGAGCCTCAAATGGTTCCATCGGAATCGTAGCTTGAAAACTTTTGTTGAAGGAAAACTCAACAAGTGACACGTGCTTCTCCCAAGAACCACCAAAATCCAAGACATATTTTCTCAACATGTATTCCAACACTTGGATTGTATGCTCCAACTGTCCGCCCGTCTGTTGGTGGAAATCCATACTCAAAATCACATGTGTACCCAATTCCTTCTACAACCCTTTCTAGAGACACTATGTGAAATGAGGATCATGATCATAAACTATATTCTACAACCATACTATTTTCTGAACATACAACTCGCCTAACTGATCATTTGTATAAGTCTCTTGAATCGTTAAGAAATAGGCCACTTTCGTTAGCTGATCCACAACCACCTAGATTGCATCATTATTTCGGGGTGTCCTTAGAAGACCCACCACAAAATCCATCGTCACATAATCCCACTTCCATTCCATAATGTTCAATGGGTGTAACAATCCACATGTTCATTGATTCTCAGTCTTCACCTGCTGACAGGTAAGGCACCGTGCCACGAATCCCGCAACTTCCTTTTTCATTTCTGTCCACCAAAACTGTCTATGAAGATCATGATACATCATGGTGAAACTAGTATTCACCATCCATTTTGATTCATGTAACTCAGACATGTATTCTTCCCACAATCGTACCGGCACAACCACACGACCATGAACACAAGAAATCTCATCCACACCGACGGTCCAATCAGAAGGTGGATCCCCCCCCCCCTTTATGTCATTTATTCATGTCCAAAAATTCAAGATCATTGAGATGAATTTCCCTAACATGACTCAGAAGCATCAACTCAACCACCACAGAGGCAAGAGTCACCTGATCGTTTTCTTACCGCACCTACAGGTTCATCTCGGCAAACAAATCCATCACCTTTCACTTAGTGATGGATTCTTGAACCACTTGGTTTTGAGCCTTCCTGATCAAAGCATCAACAACATTTTTTTCTTTTCCTGGTGTATATACCATCTCAAAGATTAAGTACTGAAGATACTCTACCCATCTTCGCTACCGAAGATTCAAATCCCACTGCGAAAAGATAGACTTTAAACTCTTATAATCGGTATACACTGTGAACTGTTACCCCAACAAGTAGTGCCTCCAGCACTTTAAGACATACACTACTGCATCCAACTCAAGATCATGAGTGGGATAATTCTACTCATGGGGTCTTGAATACCTCAAACCATAAGTCACAACCCACACATCTTGCATCAACATAGCCCCAAGCCCGATACCAAAGGCGTCACAAAACAAGACGTAGTTCCTACCTGGCTCAGGTATGATCAAGATCGGTGCAGTCGTCAATAAATTTTTCAACTCTTGAAAGGTATTATCACAAGACTCAGGCCACTAAAACCTGATTCCCTTCTCGATCAATCTTGAAAATGGTGCTTCCAAGTGAGAAAAAACTTGGATGAACCTCTAGTAATACCCGACCAAACCCAGAAAACTCTGAACATCTGAAACACTCTTGGGATGCTCCCAAGACACAGAAGCATGTAATTTATTTGGATCCACCAAAACACCTACCTCAATGATGATGTGACCCAAAAAATTCACTTCTCCAATCCAGAACTGACACTTTGATAGATTGGTGTTAAGTCGATGCTCTCTTAGTGTACTCAAGACGATGTTAAGATTCTGGCATGATCGTCATGACTTTTCGAGTACACTAATATTTCTTTAACAAAGAAAACCAAAAAAGTATCCAGATAAGGATGAAATATTTGGTTCATCAAATCCATGAACACCACCGGTGCATTGGTTAAGCCGAAAGGAATCACCACAAACTCAAATAACCTGTACCGACTCCTGAAAGATGTCAGCGGTACGTCAGAAGGCCTCACCCTCAACTGGTGATAACCCGATCTCAGATCAATATTAGAAAAAACCAATTCACCCCTCAACTGGTAAAATAGGTTATCAATTATAGGAAGAGGGTGATGATTTTTCACCATCATCTGATTTAACTTCCGATAATCAAAGCACAGCCTTAATGACTCGTATTCCTTCTTTGAAAAAAGCACAGGAGATCACCTAGGATACATACTAGGACGTATAAACCCCATACATTCCAACTCCTCAAGATGAAACTCTAACTCCTATAGTACTTCTGGCACCATTCGGTATGAAGGAAAAGAAACTGGCTCCATTCTCGGCAGTAACTCAATCGTGAACTCAACATCCCTCTTGGGTGGAAACCTTGAGAAATCCTCAAGAAACACATCCTGAAACCGATCCACTATAGAATTAAAGAAATATTGTTCCCCTATTTCATCATCAAGTACAATACAAGCTACATGATCCGTGAGCCTATCCAACTGCTGACAGAATGGTCCCACATGATCTGCTCAAACATCCCACTCCTTGTGATGGACATAAGCGTTACCCTCAAGTGACCTGAATGATAACCTGCAATGGTAATAGTCTATGTGCGCCTAATAAAAAACTAACTAATCCATACCAAAGATCATGTCAAACCCCGACATCTCGAGAATGAACAAGTCCCATAGGAAATAATACCCACCGACTTCCAAAGCACATCCCTTTCACTCCCTAATTTCCTCATTCCACACCCCCAACAGAGTGTCAATCAACATAACCCCACACACATCCTCCATATGAAAACCCAAAACTACCACAAGGTGATCAGAAATAAAATATTGTGTAGAACTAGTATCAAAAAATGCACTATAGAGCATAGAAGATACAAGTATTGTACCTTAGACAGTCAATGGACCATTATTGCCATCACCAGGTGCAGATTGAACTGCAAAAAGCTGACCCACCCCTCTACCCTGGGTTCTAACCTATGTGCCTCATATTGCACTGTCCTACTAATGCCAGCGGTCCTACCCCAATGTTCCACATTCACTACCCCTTCCAGTATGGCCCGTGGAGATCCAACTGCCTGCGTGATATAGTGCAACTGATCCCTTGCCTCCACTCGGCATTTGACTATCACCAACATTCATGTGCACATGCTGAGGGTTCCTGCAGAACCTCTGTATGTGTCCCAATCTTCCACACGATCGGTACTCAACTAGAGGTTGAGGAAACTAGCCATGAATGTGCCCCAGCCTACCACATTGATACCAGAACACTTGATCACTATCCTGAGAGGTTGACCCTCTCTTCTGACCGCCTAACACACTTCCACCCCACTAAAAACATCCAAAATGATGCTTCCAACCCTCATAAGTTGCACCACTTGTCCGCCCAGCTGGCACGACAATACCACTACCTGAAACTCCCTTCACTTTCCCTTTTGATATCAATGTCTATCCCACTACCTTTGTAAACCTCTTGAGGTGAAATATATTCACCTAATACTGGATCTTGTCTCTTATCCCATCTTGGAAATGTCTTTATACTGCTACATTGTCCCCCACTAACACTGGGACACAAGGTCGTAGGTCAGTGAAGCGACTAACATACTCAATCACCAACATCGACCCCTGAGTCAAGCTCATGAACTCTGCAACCCACTCTTTCCTTGAAGTATTTCGGTAAAAATGATCCATAAACTTTTCCTGGAAATCCTTCCACAACATTCCCTCAGCCTGCTCTGTCTGAGCCAGGATGTCCCACTAATGTTTTTCCTAGACCCACAGCATATAGGCTACCAAATTGACCTACTTCCCATCAGGAGTCTCCAAAAGATCAAGTATCTTCTGGACATAATCTATCTAGAAATTTTCTGCCTCTGGCCCACCCTCTCTGGAAAAGGTCGAAGGGTGTTGCAGCTAAAAATATCTTGTCTTCTAAAAAATACTTGGTGCAACCCGCCCTGTTTCCCAATCCATCATCTGCATAAAACAAGCCAAGTTTTCTCTAAACCTCTCTTATCTAGCTTCTTGAATCACCACGTTCTCTTTCCCCTCTACTAGAGGAGTTTTTTCAGCAACATCCTCTTGGTTCCTAACAGGTGCTCGTCGACATGGTGATATTTCTCTATATTTCCAAACAAGAGGTTTAGAACACATGCCAAATAACATTCACAACTTCCTAACATAAGGCTCTTCACTATCCACAACAACCTATTGTACATGCACCATCCCAATAATCCTTAGTATTCCAAAAACATCACCCCAACCATCCCTACTGCGGACCATGGTCCAAAAGGGGTAAAAAACCATACACCATCCAAAAATCTCACACATTTTGTTACAAAAAACATTTTTAATTCATTAAAAACCTTTAATTATACATATTTTATTAATGATCACTTATAATTCTTTTATCTTCACCCCATTGCATTGTTTCGTTTACAAAATTTTTCATTTTCAATTATCAAGATGCAAGGTGCATTCTGTCTTTTCATGCCTCACACACCCAACCCATGTGGGCCGACCATGATGCATGCCAGCTATCTCTCTAGGTTCTTACAATGATGCATGAATGCACAACCTCGTGTCGTTGAGGCCACTAGCCAAATTTCATAAAACAATCACATCACACAACATGTGCATCACCTAATGGTGAAATATCATCAACAGTAACATCACACAATCAAGAACAAAAATTCCCACCCTAGGTGACTTGGAGTTTCCCTCGAACATGGGTTAGCTACTCCCAAGAATAAGCTCATTACCAAGGCCCGACACATCCTAAATCTAATCTACCATCCCAAATAACAAAATTTCATAGAAGGAGAAGAAAGACCTCCTCTGATACCACTTTGTAACATCCCCGACCCGGAATCAACTAAACTGGTGCTCTGAGATGGGCGGTTACATGACCTTAATCCCACCTCCCCATACGCAAAAGTTTTCCAACTAGTAGTGGGGGTATGAATAGTCAATTGGGGAGACTATACCCCTTTTTTATCAGAGTAATCCAAAACAAAAGATAAATAAAATAGTGGAATTAAGAAACAATAATACCAGAGTGTGCATAAAAAACCGTTTCCCAAATTGGGTATAACCATGTCCAATATTAAATATTTCATGTCATGCTACAAGTGAAAAAGTAAACAAAATCCAAAAATGAAGACAAATACAAAATCCCCAAAATGGGTCACGAAACCAAGCCCGGGTCCTCCTCCATGCACACTCGTGAAAACCCAAATACCTAAAAAGGACCTTTTCCCTTATCCTAACCTGAAAAGATGAAGTCTGCCTGGGTACCCAACAACGGCCCAAGAAGGGTGTGAGTACAACTCATAAGGCCACCACTAATAGTGTCTACAAAATAACTCGTATAAGCAGATGTGCATGCAAGGGAATATGAATAATAAATGATAAGTAAAATATTAAGTGCCCTTAGATATTTTTGGTCCATTACCCACATTTATTACCATTTCCATATCTTACCATTTCATCCCTTTTCCCATTAATTACCATTTCCAACACAATTAACAAGGGTTTATCAAACACAACAAATTTCACGGTCTCAAGTACACAATTCCATACCCAAGGGAAAATACACAATGGATTCTGGATAATCAGTCCAACTAACCATCAACCATATCCTCACCTCAAAGAATTAGTACATGTGGATGCAACCGTTAGGGGAATATAGCATTACTCCTCATCCTTAACCCATGCATTGGGGTGGAGTTTAGAGCATCAGTCCAACTCAACTCGTGGGCGTAGAACCTCAGTAAATACACCACACTACCAAGAAATGTGCACATGATATATATATATATATATATATATATATATATATATATATATGTAAACCATTCACACCATATCACAACAATTTCCCTAGAAAAACATAAACCATAACAGTAACATGAGAGTTAACACCATGCCATAACTCATTAACACATTTACCACATTTCACATCATCAGTCATTTATCCCGATTCCCTATTGTTATGCTTATATAAATACGCATTTTTTATTATGCCCATATCACTAGGCATCGTTACTAGACTCATAATCCATTCCATTATTGCCTTTCATCATTTCCACATACTAACTGATTACATGTTCCAACATTATTCACAATTCATTTAACGTGACCATATTCACCCATATAAACCACTTTATTGTTAACCCAACATCCCTTAGGTTATTATTATTAATCCTAGGTGAATCACCTAGCTTCTACCCCAACACCATCAATATCATCAACATGTTTATCATGGGCTCATCATAAACATACAACAATCCTAATTGTTCTTCACAATCCCTAGGTCTGGAAAAGTCGACTCACCCCATAGGTGGCCCTAGTTTAGTCACATCACCCTTGATGCATCCCGTGTGAATTTTTAGGATTCCCATTTACCCTTTTAATAACCATGTTACCCAAACATTCCATGGGTAGTCAAAACATACCAAGAGACACCCAATAATAAAACCACACAAGCTCAAATCCACAAATAAACCATGGGATATAACATGTAGACAACCTAACTCAATTTCGAGGTTGAACGCACTCTTAATCAAGCCTTTAGATCCCAATTCCACCATCATTTGAAGCTTAAACCAAAATCTCATCCAAAGAGTTGGGTTTTAGAGTTTCATAAAGAGAGGAGAAGAAGATACAATCCCTAAACTCAAAAGAGAAGCAAGAATAGGATTAGCCTTACCTAGAGCTTCGATCCACAAACAACGACACCAAGAACGCCTTATAAATGAGGTAGATTGATCACTTGGAGCCCTTGGGCGTTTTGGGTCATTACTAGGGTGAAGAGGGGTAAAATGGAAGGAAATCCCGAGTTGGGGTTAAAAATACGGAGGGGGGAAATTGTAAATTTTAAAAGGTTTCTGGGCCGCACGGTTTTCCAAACCGTGTGCAAAACGTGTGGATTCTTATGTCATAAAAGGCCCCCCTCGCATAGTTTACCTGCAAGGTTTTCCAAACCATGAACAAACTATGATGAGGCCATTGTCCAAAAACACATCATCCATATGGTTTCATGGGTTGTCCACACGATTAGCACTAACTGTGCGCAGAACGTGCTGCCTACCCAGAAAAAAACCCTTTTCTCCACTTTTCATGTCTCGAACCCTTGGAAAACCCCTGAGCCTCCTATAGGACTTGGGTAAGAACTTAATTTACCAAAACATGGGATTCAAACCAAAACTTAAATAAAAACATACATTTCCAAGATCCGGGATCTTACATATTGTGTATTTATATTTTTTCCAACCTAACTGGATCTAGTGGAGTTTGGAGTATTTTTTATAATATTGGAAAAAATTTGAATCAAAAAATAATATTCACATGTAAGTAAAGGGGGATTTATCCGAAGTGGATTTGTGTGAACACATGTTCAAGGATTATATAGAAAATTATGAATTTTATCTCAAGTAGGAAGACTCTCATATAAGTGGAGTTACGGGAACACATGCAAAATAATTTTGAAGCAGAGGAAGAATTATCATGGAAATATCATGGAAGTAGACTTGTGAAAACATGTCACTCAAATTATAGTTGTGTGTTATAAGATAGTATAGAGGGGAATGTTTTTTAGGCATGGATAAGTTGTGAAATGTATAAGTCTTTCCTACAAATATTCTTTAAATTAATCATTTTGGAGTAGTAGAGAAAAATGATAAAATAAAATATCATAGCTCTATTTTTTTGTAAGACTTACATGAATGTCTTTATTATGTGAAAGAATATTCTATGATAATCAGTAGTGCATAAAGAAGTTTGTGTCTTCATGAAAAAAGTGTTTTTTTAAATAGGAGTTACATGAATATCATTTGTTCATAAGAATATAATTATAAAAAACTTAAGGATATTGCCATGAATATTTATGGTCGAGTGGAATTCATTATATAGATGAAAGAAGAGCTTCATGACACACCAAATTTTGGTGTAATAAAAATTTATTGAGTGCATCAAAGAAATCTAATGAAGTAACAATGTGTACAAATAGAAAAGGTAGTTTTGAGATTTCAACAAGTGATTGGTAGTGAACGAGAAGGGATAGTGAGTCTAATACACACTTGTAAAAAATCATTAATCTTGGTCGAGATAGTAGTGAGTTCACAAAATTTAATTTATAGTGGAATTAGAGTTATAGTGAGTAAACCATGAACATTTTACCCAAACAATCACCTAATCATTCAGGTACATTGATACATCACCATTATTTTCTCTATGGATTATCCCGGTATAGATGATCCTCATAAAACATTTCTTGTGTCCATGTTCACTGTCATTATTGCTTCATATCTTTTGTGATAAAGATAATAGTTCCTATTAAATATGGAACATTGTTCTTGGTGAGGATCATTTAAAATGAATCAATATACCCTGATTCACCACCCCCACCCCCACTTAGGTTACATACCTTTCATGGGGTAAACTTGATTACTTGATAATAGTTACTTGGTGGTTGGTCTAGATGAACCTACTTTTATGGCTTCCTACTAGATACTTATTACCCTACCATTGGGTACCCAGTGTTCCTTGATGTGTAATTCTAGAAAAGTTCAATTTATCTTCTCCTACCTTATCCTTTATTCATCCAAAACACCAAAAATTCAATTAATAATAAATCAAAATAAATATAAGAACAACAATAATTAAAATAAAAATAATAACTCAATCTCATAGATATTACAAAATACACACTATAAGGATTCTCATACTTAAATAGTTTCATTGAGTTTCTCCTATGAACAAATACAATCATTGAGATATTGTCTTCATTTATTGTTCCCAATTCATTACTTACACATGTCCATGACTCCATAGAACATGTGAAAGTGCATGAATATTCCCTTTACTATGATATCATTGTCATAAAAAATATATATTGGTTTTACTGTAAAAATTATATCTAGTTACAACTCCTCATCATCATACTAAAATACATGAGATGGATATGGTTCATATTTCCTCAGTAGTGAAAAATGAAATAAATCATGTATAGAACTATATTTTGAAGGTAATTCCAAATGACAAGTAACCTCCCTGACCCTCTATAGAATCTTAAATGATTTGATAAATTGTGGATCCAACATTCCATTCTTATAAATTTATTGATGACCCAATTGAGATGAGACATAAAAAGAGACACAATATCAAAAATAAAACTCAAGAGGAATATTTCCATGATTAAAATGTGTATTTTTTCTATTTTTATCCATATATAGTCTCTTCCTAATCATTTTCAATCAATAAAATTTCTCTCTAATCAAGATATGAATAATTAAATTTGTCTCATCTATTTATATCTAAAACAAGAGAGATGAACATGATATCCCATATAAATCCTTAAGTGGATCCATATGAATAAAAGATTGGTAGATTTTGTTATAAACAACTCTACCAAGGATACATGATCTCCCAACACACCTCCAAAATTAAAAATTCATACATGAGGTATGTCTTTAAGAATCTAAATAGTATGCTCAGATTGATCATCCATCTCTGGATGATAAGTTTTACTCCGTTTCACTTATGAAACCAAATATTTGAAAAAACATTTATAAAATTAAGATGTGAATCAAACATAATGATCAAATAAAATTATATTAGGTATCCCTAAAATTATCACTACTTATCTAACATAAATATTCCTATGTTACTTAACTATCTAAGTTAGTCTAATTGAATGAAAATGTGCGACTTTAGTAAACCAATCAATAAGGAACCAAAGAATTTTCTTCCCTTTATAGAATATTAGGAAACTCATTATTAAACCAATTGTAAAATATTATTTTATATATTCAAAAATGGGTATTAGTTTAATCTTACATGTTAGACTTTTATTTTTATCTTATGCCTACTAACATTTTAAGCATCTATAAAATCATTCATCATTCCATACCAGGTTACCCAAAGTTATAAGAACACCTTAGTGTGGATTTTTCAAACCACAATGAATATCACATTAATAAATATAAAAATCTCTCATCACCTATTCTCACATAGTTACCAAAACAAAAAATTATCTATGGAAATATTAGATAAAATCCGCACTAAACATCTAACAGTGTATCAACTCATTATTATACATTTTATTTAAAAACAACAACACTCAGAATATGAACTCTGAACCTCCTTCACTCACAAAATTAAATATTAAATGATTATAAAAGGTTATATGAAAACATATCCTTCCTCCTAGGATATATTAATAAGTATATTTGATAAAAGTGACATAAACTAGAATGTATCTTTTGACTCCTGAACTGCATACACCTACGACATTTTACTCAATGAATAACCAATAACATTTCCTTTCTATGATTATATATCAACTATAAACTAAAAAAACTAATGATATTTAACCCATATCCTATATCAAATATTTAAATCCTACCAATAAAAATATACTTTGAACACTTATAGTTAGATAATACCTCTAACTTCTCACTAAAAAATAAGGTCACTAACTTTTGAGAACATGAATAATAACAACCAAATCAAGTTTGTGAGTATGGTAATTATTTACATATAGAATAAGTTTTCAATAACCATATTCTACTAATTTCCCATAAATATTTAACACACATCTGAATCCCATAACAAATAAATCACAATATAACTCTTGATGACTCCCAAGATTTGGTTAAATGAGAATAAGTATTGATGTCAATCTATTCTTTAGTCAGTGAAAGATATTCCTTGTGAATTGGCACAAGGGTCTCAGGTGGTTTAGGAGGTTGAATCAAGCTTGCCTATGCATGCAAAGGAAGGTAGGAATGACTTGACTAGATCTGAGCCAGGTTTGGCCCTGGTGTTGGTTCCTGTACAGGGTGTTGAGGGCAGCACGGTCTCAGGAATAAAGCAGCATGACTTTTGTCCTGCACTCAAGGGGAAACAAAATATAAGTGACGTTTCAAAGATTCCGGAGGAAATTACAAAATTAAAGGAGACATAGGGCATCCATGCGAAGTGGGATGATGTTGAGGATGATTCCCCAAGAAAGTTAACTTATAGCCAGACATTATCCAAAGGAAAAGCGGTTGTGACTGACGAAGGGTTCCAACCTGTTCCTCCTAAGAAAGCAAGACTGAGGAAAGACTACTCACATCTGAAGCCAACTATGGTTACCCGGTCCCATGGTCCTTTTGATTATGAGTCTGATTGGGATGATTAATATGATGCTGCCTACTGTGGCTATGATTTTTGATGTTTTTTCTTTTTTTTGGCATGAGGGCATATTGCTTGTATGACCCCATTAACCCTCTATTTTTTTTTTTTCTTCTTAATAAAAAGGGCTATGCCCTAACTTTTCACTAAAATTAAATCATTTTCTAGTAAATGGATTCAATGGTACAAAAATCAATATAAATAACCTAAAAGTACAAGGAAAATCTAGATCTTGAAGTCAATATTGGAAATATACAAAGTCATTATTGCTTACACTATCTCATGATCCACTAATATCCCAAATGTACTGACAACATTCCAATAAAAATCCATTTCTCAAAAATATAAATGGAATTATGAAATATCGATATAGAAATTATGATCTATAAATATATCCAAGAAAATCATTAAATGTACTCCATGCTCTTAATAGGATCATGAGTATAACAACATATCATCAATAACCACAATCATAAAGGTATCCAAATAAGTATTGAAAACATGATTTATCAAATCCATAAACATAACTAGTGTGTTCATCATCCTGATTGGAAAATTAAGTGAAAAAAATTGTTATACCATGTTATAAATGTTATCATTTTTATATCTTTTTATTGAACCCTCAACTAACAGTAACATAATCAAAGATCATACTTTTAAAACCACCTTGATCCTTTAATATTATCAAATATATCATTAATAATAGTAAATGATATTGATTATTAATGGATCCCTAGTTCAATTAATGATTTTAAAAAAATAATTACAAAACATCATTCACCATCTTAGTAAAAAATACTTGGAACTCCATGAAGACACACTTTTTTGTGATGAATCCAAGATTCAATATCTTCAAACTAATATTATAATTCTATATGAATAGTTAGATACAAATGATAAGGATTCATAGAGATATGATTGATACCCATTACTAATTCAATCATGAACTCCACCTCCCTCCTGATAGGTAATCCTATAAATTATTTATGAAATGCATCTTGATAACTATCAACCATAAGATGAAAAATAAGACTATTAACAACCTCAGAACACCCTATTGTTGGGTCTCCATACACCACCATGATATATAAGTTAAACCCCAAAAAAATATATAGTTAAAATAAATATCAAAATTACTGGATTGGAATAAACCACACTAATATGATATACCCAAACTTATAAGAAAAAATATACATAAGTTAATGCACCAAATTGCCTCCTAAAAAAACAAAAAAATTTACTTCCATGGTAAATAAAGAATAAAAAAATACATATGAAATAAATAAAAGAAGCACAAAATATATAAACTAAATGGTTATAAAATTAGTCATACTTAATGGGAAAACATATTGAATCTTTAAATAGGGGGAATTAGTTACAAGGAAAAATTATCTTTTGTTAATCCTACCAAAACTAAGATAAAAGGTGTTTTATCCTTATTTACACCCTACTCCAAGAACCATTCTAATTCCTTCCAATGATGATTTCATTCTATAAGAAATATCATAGTAACTTATATAAGTAATCTAGGTTTTATTTTCCTAACCCATACTTATAGAATATATCTAAATCTACTAGTCTGAAAATTCTAGTTCCACTACCTTTCAATATTTTTGGAGATAATAACACTTAATTATGATCATTATAGGCATCCTTCCCTTCAATCAAAGGAAAAAAACTACCTCAAAATCCATTATATTGAATAGTGTTATCTTATAAAAATTTTAGGAGTACACCATTACCTAATATCTTGAAGACTGTTATGTATCCTCAAAGATAACCCTTACACAAGTCTTTTCAGCATCTAAAATTTACATTAACTGAAATATTTGTAGCACTACTCTTTGTGTAAATTTTTTGTCTTGTATAGAATAACCCTTTATTCATGTATTTATATCCTTTGAAATGTGGTAACTACTTAAGGAAAAGAATTTAGATATTAATTCTTCCATTTTCCCATACTAAAACACCATTACTACTACTTCTACTTTGGCAGAACTAATGTTTTTATCATCTATTTCTGCAAAGCTAAAAAATTAGTTTCTTCTTTTAGCATGAATCTAGACATCCAGGATGAAAGTGAATAACTCTCTATATATTTTTCTCAAGTGTATATTCTGAAGACTTAACCTCCATAAATCATAACACTTTACCAAAAAATATTTCCCACACCAAAACCCATCAATATCTCAACTGAGAATTTTTTTTCATAGGTTAATTATAATAATCTCTCACTCTAAGAAATTTCTTAAGGATTCCACCAAAGTACCCCCAGTCAACATCCATTATTTCTCCCTTTATAGTGTCACCATTATACACCATCATGCTTGAAATCATATAAGCCCCACTAAGATAAACCTTCCTAGGTATTATAGATTTTGATCACCAATTATATTGAAATCTAAAAAACCTTTTGAATTCCACTATGGAATTTTCTCCAATGCAAGAAGGATTCAGGTCTAATCAAATTTATTGAATCCCTATCTATAATTTTATCATTTATCATTTCTATGGCCCTTCTACTTCCAAAATATGAACATTTAAAACTCTACCACCTAGATTCTACACCTTCCAAGAGTTTTATATTACATAAAAAATTAGTGATATCACCAAAACCAACCACCATAAAAATCAAAACTTCCAAAAAAATCCATTATCATAAAACTAACATAGTCCCAATAAAAAAATTGGAACTTTTAGATCACCATTTCTCAGTATAACCATGGAATCCATTATCCTTTTTATCATAATAAATTTTATCCTATTTCCAAAAAATAAAATCCATACCCATATTTTAGAGTTCATCCTAATACTTTGATGACCTATAAAAATTCATTCTAACATATTCGAGGACACCAAAGTCATTATAACCACTACATGTAAAGGAACATGCCTAGGAAATGGAGTTGTCCCTCATCCAACATCGACATGGTCATGGTCGAATTTCCAAATTCATTACAGAAGATAGATAAATAAAATAAATATAATGTTGGACATGGAGTATATCCGTAATATAATACCCAAAAAGAAATCAACGTTTACTATGTGAAACCTTCCAGTGTTCTGAATTCAGTCACTTAAAACTATATGCCTTTCCACTTTCATATATTTTGAAACTCCCATTGATTATAAAACAATAACCCTCTTAAATAACAATCCTAAAAAATCTGGACAATATGCTAGTAGTTTTAACATCATGGTTCCTCTAAATGATGGATCTATTGAACCTTAGATTGGTGTTTGAGGAAACAAAACATGAACCCTCATTTCACATCATTGAAGAAGATACAAAGTATAATGGCTTGGTGAGAACAATTGGTACTAGACATATTCTAATATAAGGAATATTCACCTTATAAAAACACCTATCACCATATCACATTCATGTGAATGAGTTTATCATTCCACAACCTACATCTTTTGGAAGTATTCTCCTATAGAATACAATGCTCATTCTAAAAACCCTTTAGGAATAAATATTTCAACTTTCAAAATTTTCCATAACCATGATCCCCTATATGAATCCCATTCCAACCCAAAATCTCTAAATAATTATCAAGATAATCATTCAATAAATATATTGATTATTAGGTCTCATGCTTTACTCCTTGGTTCTATTCCTCTTTCAAGATGAAACCATAAATTATTAACTAATAATGAGAACATCCAAACTAAATCTTCTAAAAAACCTGTTAAATATCATAGATGTTATGTGATGAGAACCCCATAGTTAAAGACCTATCTTAAATTGGACTAGTAAACACATGTAATAAATAAATACACCCTCTCTCAACTAAAATATTTTTAAATTCTAGAGAAGTTAACCTTTAATAATAGACCACTCGGTCCCAGTTTTTTCTGACCAAATAAATTTCCTTCTAAAATAAAATATTCAGAATTGGGAAACCATTTAAAGTATTCAAATAGTTCATTCATAAATTTAAAGAAATCATGGTTTTTCTAATTGAATTTATTAGAAAACTCCACCTCCTTATATGATGTTCATAATTTCTCCAAGATACACCATCTAGTACATTTTCTTATTTTTTTTCTTGTCTTTATTTTTTGTTTTACTAACAACATCATTTTTGGATGACTCACCATCATCTGAACATCCAAACTCTCTAAAAGTAGTAGAACTAGAATCCCTTAAATTTTTATATTTTCCATCATCAAAAATTAATTTAGACCTTACCTAATGTAATATCATCCTCTATAAATATTGAGGTCCCACTAAATCCATACATTAAAAGGGATTAGGACTGTCTCCTAGAATTTTCTAACAAGGTCATAGGAAGAATAGTGTTTCTGAACTCAGCTCAAAAACACCTTGAACAATGTATAATCATTTAAAGATTTGTAACCATGTTCTGATTACATTTTTTGTTGTTTGATCCCATCCATGACATAAAATTCAAACACTCAACACTTAGATGGTGTAACTAAGTCCATAACTTATCATATTGGAACAAACCATGTGAATATGGAGTACTAGGAATTTAAATAAAAAACACAAAAAAAGTAATGCACTATATTTATTCACACAAAAAATCATACAAGAACATCCACAAACAATGAAAAATGAATAACTTACACAGAACATAAATATAAGAATCACAATATATAGGAATTATATGGTTTAAACATTAATCTTACTCCATGGGAGAACACACTAAATATTTTATTAAGGTAGAAAAATTAGTTACAAGGAAAACCTATCTTCCTGAAATCATACCCATATCATGTAACTAAGGACTCCATCCTTCTGTGAACCCTACTCAAAGAACCATAGAAATAGATTACCACAAAGTGATCATTCTATAATTACCCCATGGGGAACCCCCCCCCCCCCATGGGGATGAACACTATATTGTCCTCCTACCTTTGATTATATATCATTATAACTTCCATGACTCATATATAACTTATGTTCTAAGACCATTATTATAGAATATCTCACCAACTACCAGTCTATAAATTTTTATTTCACCACATTTTGATCTCTATGGAGATAATATCATTTCAATCTGATCATCATGGGTATCCTTCCACCAAATTAAAGGTAAAAAATACATCAATTGGTCCTTATTTTGAATAGTTAATACTTCCAAAAAGAAGAAAATTTCACCCTTATTTAAAATCTTAATAACCCTTAGATATCCACTTAGATGACCCTTTGTTCCTTTTCAGTTCTTCAGTTTTCATCATATGAAATAGTTACAATGATACTCCTTCTAGATCTTCTATATCAATTCATGAGGATCCTTCAATATATATCACTTCATCCTATGGATTATGGTATCTATTAAATGCATATTTTTTGTATATTTCTCCCTTTATATTCCAACAATTGAAGAAAAAAATGATGTCGTTACAACTTCCATTGAGCTAACTTCCACTAAAATACGTCCACTAAGTTAAATTCTGCTCTGATTCATCTATTGTCCCATATCTAGATATCCCTAATGAAAGGGAACATATCATCATCATGTTTATCCAAGAGTATATTTAAAATAATTAACTTTCATATATTACAACACCTAACTAGAAAATAGTTATGACCCAAAATCCCAACACCAAAAACCATCCTACTATCATAAATATAATTGTCTTTAACAACCCCAAATATTTGTTGGCTCTACTAGATTGTAATCTCATTCTCCTAAAAAAATAATTTACCACAAAATAAAAATAATTTTACTATTATTCCAGGATAACCTATATACAACAAAAAAATTTGTAAATAATTTAACCTAAAAATCACATCAAATCATTTTATCTATAGAATGAATAAATCCCAAAGATTTAAATATTCAAAAAGATCAATGAAACAATGTAATAATATTCTAATGACTACTCCATTATTCTCAAAAAAGTATTATGAGAAAAAAAAACTACAAAAAACACAATATTCAAACATATATCATATACTAATAAATCATACATAAAATAATGAGAAATACAAGGATCATTTGACAAACAAACAAAGATATAGGAAATCATAATCACAGTTATAATCATAGAATACCCCTCACCAATATCCACTAGAACTTACTCTATAACATATAATTGTTAACACCCAATGCATAAAAAATTCCCATAGGTTACTCAAATATCTTACATAGCATCCTCATGTTGAACTAATATTTGAGAACCCCTGTCACAACCATTACTAGACCTACCATAACAAATAAAACCCTTGATTTCTTATGGCACACAATGATTTCATGGAATCTAAATCATAACCACCACCCCTCTCATATTTAATCTATAAATAATATTATTAGTTTCTTACTTTTCCATAAGAGTATAAATCCTTTGCCTCAATAGTATAAACAAATATGGTATAGCCTCTATAGATACACTAATAAAACTCTAATGGAACCCTAACTCTAGATGAGGGAGAATAAAAATTCTTCCCATGTCCACCTTATCACTCTTTATCCCTATGATATTTCTATCCCCTTATCTTATTTATACTCACAAATCCATCCATATTCCCTGAATTTATCTTCTCTTTAAGATCCCTCTCTACTGTGAGAGCCTTATTTTTTAAATTGGTTAATTTAGGTAAACAAAATATTCCAACCATTTAATGGATCTAAAACTTTAAACAATACTCTAATTTTTGAGCCTTCGAATACTCATCACCTCACAAAATCATACAAAAAATCGTTTAATTCTAAAAATCTAGGTGCATAATAAAGAATAGGCATATTCTTTTGATTTATATCTATGATCTTTTTACCTCTTTCTATTTGCAAGATATTTAGGTAAAGATATTTGGATAATATATCTTGAAAATAATTCCATGAAAATCCTTTGGTCCACTTTTCCAAGAAAAAAATATACCATAAGTATCAATATGATCCTTCAAGCATAAAAGTTTCATGATTTAATTTTTTCACCTCTAATGTATTGGTCATCTCATTGATTTTTCATGATACTCTTCAGCTTCATGAGGTATAAAATATCCTCTAAATATATGAGGATAATATTCTTAAAAATATCAAACCACAATATACACCATTGTAACCTCCTGAGGTGGACCCATTGAATATTCTAAATTACTTTGAGAATACTATTTGTGGTCTTCTTCCCATCTAGGGATTTAGGATCACCCATTATAAGAATATTCTCAGGTTCCCCTTATATATTCTCCTCATTGGATCACCTCTCCTAAAATTTATTACTATATGTCTCAACAACATTATTATTATATTCTATGACTCTAAAATATTCAATACACTAGTTAGCAATCATCATCAAAAAATTTAGTAAGTAAGCATAGCAAGAATCACATCCTATATATATTCACAAAATTTTTAGTCAAATAAAACTAATAAAATTACATCACTAATTAAATTTTATATATTTTATATAATAAATACTTTATTAATAACATATTAAAAAATACTAACTGGATTATTAATAATTCAATAATTTGAATGAAATTTAATTAATGTTCTATAAAAAACACATGTACACACGCATATGACATTTCCCTATAATACAAAATTGTACATGAATATAACATTTCTTATCATTAATTAGAATAATTATTTTACCTCCAAAATCCCTTTTATATACTAAACATATACAATCCCATACTTCCCATGTACCATGGACTTTAACTATAGTGGTATCATCTAAGAACACATACATAGCTTCCATACTAAATCCTAACGATTGATACCCAATATACCAACTCTTGAATATCAAGTCCTTGAAAAATAAAATTCTCTGATACCATTTTATAATATCACACAGCAACAAAATTTTATCACTGAGGTGAAGCATCACATGGTTTTAACTTCATTCCTTGATCACTAGTGGTTAGTGACTGGCATTGATGGTTTAAACATATATATTGGGGATTAATTTAAACTTTAATGGTTCATTATATTAAAGTATAAAAATAAAAATTACAATAATAATAATTTTAATAATACAATAATAAAATACTCATAAAATTAAAAAACATAACCCACAATTTTCATTATGTTTCATACCTGTAAGAAGAACTTTTAGAATAAAACTGAAGTAATAATTCATGAACGATACAAATAAAAATAGTAAACAAATAAAGTGTAGACATCCCCTCCCCCAAAACACACATAACTCAAAATGAAAATTTAAATAGAACCAATATATAACATGGAATCATATCCCAGCAATTTAGGACTCTTTACTTTACCTATAACAACTTTCATATAATATGTACACATACTAGGTCTGTGCATATTGGGAGTGGGAATAAATACTCAATAAAAGCAATGAAAAACTCTATCATCTATTAGAGTTTAATATGATCATATATAAAAAAATTATGTAATTTAAAAATATTATTTTCAACAAGACATCAAAGTATTAATTTAAAACCAAATCACAAAGTGAGTATAATACCAACTTTAGAAATGTTTTTTAAAATATATAATATCAATCATTGAAAAAAAATTGAAACACGTGTATTATATTTATATTATACAAAAAACATGGAATATTACATATTATTAGAACTAACATAAGGCCTATCCAAACCCATGGATCATATTTCAATATCTCACATCCCAGCCAGTCCCAAGGCTCCATGAAATTTTCTAAATTCATGAAACTTTTTCCAATAAAAGAGTTATGATTAAACTACCCAAACACAAAATTATATTAAAAATAACATGTCTATATCAACCCCAAGTTATTTAACTTTGTTAGGACATTTACTTTTCAAAGACACATGGAAAAATATTTAATTCCAAACATTCTATTATACTTATAATTTCTAACATATGTGTTTCACAAAAAAACTTCATTTAAATCCATTTAAACCAAATTACCAAAAAAAAATATTAAGACATTTTCCCTTTTATTATCACTTTATATTATCACAATATAAATTCCATCAAGTAAGAATCTCTCTTTAACTTGTGATTTTCATCATAAAAATTTAAAAAACATAAAAATACTTCCAATAGTTCATTTAAATGTGTTGCATAACCTCCATTGGAGTTAATATATATAAAGATAAATAATATGAGAAAATGTTATAAACCTGAAGCCTAAAAAATCCTTGTTAAATCTGATGATGTTGATACTAATATTAAATGCTCAAAACATCACAAAAAATATGATTCAAACTGATTTATTAAATGCTTAAAAATTGGTTATTACTACTTGAAAAGAAGGTTACATGAGTTTTTGGACTATTTTTATGTGAAAATTATTGAATTAGAATGCACCATATGAGTAAGGTTAAGAAAATTTTAAATTTTTCAATAAAATGGAACTAATATTTTTAACTAACAGTTGGAAAAGTAAGATTAAATTGAACCAAAAAGTTCTGATTTTGACTCAAAACATACCAGTGATAAAGGTTAGGATACTATAAGTGAAAAAAAAATTCATAGGTTCAAAATTCATGTTGAAATAGAAAATATCATTTGAAAATAAGAGGCATAAGTTTGAACAAGAAGAAAAATGATAATTGAAAAATAAAAAAAAACTTTTATATCTTAAGTTAATCTAAGAAGTGTGGTTGAATAAATTGACCATGAAGAGTGGATATAAGAAATGAATAATGATCTGAATCAAATTGGGAAAAATTCATCTTATGAGATTTTATCAGGGAGAAAAATAAATATTTCATTATCACCGAGTGGGTGTTTTAAAAACAATGAATGAAAAATATGAGGTGATAAAAAAGAAAATGTATTTTGGTGTGTAAGGGATACTCTGAATTCAAATTCATAGATTTTTAATAAACGCTTTCCAAGGTAACAAGGTTAGAAACCATAAGAATGTTTTTGTAAGTGGTTATACATAAACTTGATAATGTCTATAAAATGAATATGAAATCAACCTATATAAATGGTGAACTTGAAAAAGAATATTTTATTATGATATTATAGGGTTTCATTTTAGATGTTGATTCATCGTGGTCGGAATACTGAAAGAGTCATTTTATAGCTTAAAATGGGCTCCTAAGGCATAGTATTTAAAACTTTATATCTACCAAAAATAGGGGTGACTTTAAAAAGGAAAATTTGATAGTAATTATTTTATAACAGAGCTATCTATATATAAATTTATTACTGCTATTTATGTTGATGAAAACTAATTTCTAGGGTAAAAGAGTACCTTTTTGAGGAATTTTTTAAGCATATGAATAAACATTTTTAAATTTCAATTCTTGTTGAAATCACATACTTTTGGGATTATGCCAACGAGACTGTACCCTAGTGGTACAGGCTCCTGTTTGGCATCCAAAAGACCCAGGATCAAATCCGGGCAGGGGTGAATTTTTGGGGG
This sequence comes from Viscum album, assembly GCA_963277665.1. Classification (NCBI taxonomy): domain Eukaryota; kingdom Viridiplantae; phylum Streptophyta; class Magnoliopsida; order Santalales; family Viscaceae; genus Viscum; species Viscum album. Next base: position 285,683,006 of record OY728129.1, read on the forward strand.
TACTGTAGCAATACTGTAGCATGGCACTGTAGTAGTACTGTAGTAGCGGCGGAAATGTAGTAGCGGCAGCACTGTAGTGGTGGCTGTACTGTAGCAGTACTGTAGCAGCGCAGGTACTGTAGCAGTACTGTTCACCAAGGGGTCCTTTGGGCCAAAAAATGGGCTTTCAAACCTTGAATTCAGGCCACTTGGCCTTGGGAATTAGGTCTATGTAATGGGTATCCCTCTACCCAGTCTAAAGAGGTATTTTCTTTAAATAAAAAATTGAGGCTTCGGCCCCAACCTTTTAAAAAAACATACTTTTGGGATTACCGATTGAGTAGAAATTAGATAATTTATTTTATGTATCAAGAAAAAAATTCCAAAGAATTATTCAAAAAATTTATCATAGAAGACTCAAGAGAAGTTTAAAATCCAATTTAAAATGGAACAAAACTATGTAAGGATGATAATAGAAGCAAGGTTAATCAAAAATTATTTTGAAGATACCTTGAAATTCTATTATATTTAAAATCTTCAAGACAATACATAGCATCTTTGGTGACACTTTATGATAGATTAAAAAGTGAACCAAGGGATTCACACATTATAGAGACCCTAGCCTTTTACACATAACATTACATGATTTTAAGTATAATTATACATCATAATACAAGCCAAAGATCGTGAATTCTAGTGTCTTTGAAGACTAGGTACATAAAGTTGAAAACATGGGACAAAATAAAACATTTATTTATTTAATATTCCTAAATAGATCCTAACTTCCATTTTTCTCATACAACCTCATAGGATAACCTGTTGATAACATGAACAAATGGATGATCTAAAATCCCAGTAAGGTAAAGAAACATTGTAATAAATCTTTAGCACATGGGTTAGAAGGCATGGAATAATGAAAATAAAAGGCATGGAACACATGGAATCATAAATTATAAACATGGGATCATATAAATATTAATTCATAGTAATGTGGAAGAAGCATAAATCATGATTTTCGCATGATTCAAGGCTCATTGCACATACATCAAAAGTCAATGTTAACCACCAAGATCATTGCACATGGTAGCACAAGCTAAGGATAACTACCAGGACCATTGCACATACTGTCTCATGAGACTCCACTTTACCCAATGCATTGGAGATTTATCTGGGTAAATCTATATTAACATGTTCGTGAATATAATTTCCACATATAGAATCATACATAAACAATCATAAACATATGGGCACCCATGGAAAGAAATGGGTATCATAATTATGATATAAAGCATAATGAATTGGTGTATCATAAAAGTGTCTATCAAAGAAAGGAATTAGAACATAAATGGAAATTAATAAGTTAAAATAGGAATATATCATGGTAGGTGATGTAAAACATAAGTGACAACATGTAAAAAAGTATTTAAGAATTTTAAGCATTAAAACATTTTAGTGTGATTTTAAGGAAAACACTAAAAAGAATATCAAATGGAAAAGCAAATGATCTTTTGTGAAAAAAAAAGAAGTGATCCAATAAGGTTTTAATAATAAAAAAATTTATAAAAAAGAATATGGGCTTAAAAAATATGGTATATTTCACTTGAAATTGGGTACAAATTCGTGAAGTTCCCTTAAAACGGGTTTGCTTATCGGGAAGTATTGATAGGAGAATCACTTAAAAGCATGTATATCCCCGAAAGAGAATGGATAATGGATCTTGATACATGATTTTTGACATATAAACATAAATTTAAAGATTTAAATAAACATAATATAGTATTTTTGGGGTCAAAAGAGATTAATAATCACCCAAAGTAATAATGGCGGTTTTGGTAGAATCCCTTACAGAATATCAGCATGGTACCGGGGGTACTTATGAGAGATTAATAAGAGATAAAGTGGTTTATATTATTTTATAAATCATAGGGGAATTATGTTGGAGTTTCTAAATCATACCTAATCATTAGTAACTACACAGAAAATGATATAACATAGAGTAGATTCTTGAATAAATGTGAGAATGAGAGGATACCTTAACATAAGTTTAATGGTGTTCTTCACTTGATATTAATGACCTGAATAATCAAATTAGGTTCATTAATTAATAATTATATAACCTCAAATATTTTTTTTGATTTATTATAACCTTATTATGTTCATTCATGTCTTTTTTTATGAGTTAAGAGGTTTAATTTCATTGTTTGAGAGTGTTTAATTCCTTTGTTTAAATGATCAATTCAGTTATATTCATGTTCGAATACACATGTATGATGAGAGTGGTTATACAGAATTGAAGTTATGTGACATTAGTGATCATCCATAAGATTAAAAGGTTATAAAATTAATTTGGTTATTTTTAGTGAAGTTGAATCATTATATAAAACATTAATGATAAATGCTTGGATTAACTTGGAGATTTTGCTCATAATTAACTTGTTTTGTATTATTATTTTACATCATGTGAGAAAAATGACTAAAGATCATCAAATAAAATACATATTTAAAAGTTTTTTTCAACCATAAAAATGATTTCACTGCCAAAATTTATTATGGTAATAGAAATTGATAACTCGTCGTCCTTGAATGTGATAAATTAACACATCTCGGATGGTTTTTACATTTCTTTTTTATAAAAAGATGATAAATGATATATGATAATTATTTATACCATTAGAAAAAAAAATATAGTACATGTATGGTAATTTATTTTCCATACCATTTTGATAAGGATAGGTTAAGAAATAAAAGAGAACAAAGGCACATGAAAAGAAAAGGAAAGAAAAGAAAAGAGGAATTTACCTCTTGATTTAATCTTACTTGAGAGTCTCTTAAGGGGAGAGGATTTGGTATTTTGAGAAGACCAATAGATGATGGAAGTGGGGGAGGATCTTATTATTTGGGAAGAATTTAAGGAACGAACAAGTATTTATAGGAGTGAAGATAAGAGGGGAGTATGGGTGGTTTTTATAGTTGAGGGGAGGAGGGTTTTCTTAATTTTTTTATCATTGGTTTATTATTTCTCCATAAAACAAGAAATAGTGATGATTACATGAATACATAAAGTAACTTGAGAATGTAAGTTCTAACAAATTGTACTTACATCAATAGAACATCATCCATGATTCAATAATTAATGTATTTAGCTTATTTTGTAAATTATTGTATTTCACTATTCATCAAAAAATCATGTATTTCAGAAAAATCACAAAAATTCACCCCAAACATTTTTTTAAGTGTAGAATAAAAAAATTAACACCATTTTTCAAAAATAATTTTCTATATATGATTAATTTTAATTTTAATAAAATTTACAATTTACATGAAAAATACAGATTTTAAAACCATAACAGATTATTTAATGCATTAAAAAATTACATAAGGTATTATAAAATTATCATAAAAGCCGAAGACATAAAATTTTTAATTTATGAAAACCCTTTAGGAAATTAAATTTTTTTTAAATTAAATAATCAATTGTAATTAATTATTTATGAGTTACAAAAATACCAATACTTTAACTATGGTCATATTATCACTTATAAGATGCCTAAATTTTATTTATACATTCAAGGGTGAGGTTACTATTCTTTTGTATGATTTACTATTCATAAAGTTCATATTACTATTCATAAGGGTGGGTTACTATTCATAAGGGTAGGTTTCTATTCACAGAAAAATTAAGTTTGTCTTATCAGACTCCAAACATCTTACTGATCGCAATAATGTATGTCAGATTTTTGAAATTCAAATCACAAGAGTGATAATATTATGTTTAAAGGTCACATAGTACTTAGTAGTTAATTATGTTGTGATTTCATGTGATTATATGACATAATTATAAGAAGGTAATTTCCACTGATAAAGAATTGGGTCGTTACATTATTCCCCCCTTATGAAATTTCACCCTCAAAATTTTATTTTACATTCGATGCAATAAACAGGTGCAGATAATTTTCCTTCATTGCCTTCTCCAGTTCCCGTGTTGCCTCTTTATACTTATGGTTCCTCCAAAGTACTTTAACCAGGTGAGTAGTCTTTTTATGTAGCACTTTATTTCTACAATCCAAGATCTCCAATGGCTGCTCCTCATAAGAAATATCATTCTCCAACTATACCACCTATGAAGAAATTACATGTGAATGATCTGATATTTACTTACTTAAGAGGGATACGTGGAAGAAATCATTTACTTTAGACCTGGTAGGTGGGAGTTCCAATCGATAGGCCACAGCCCCAAGACGATCAAGAATATCAAAGGGGAAAATGTACCTAGGACTTAACATTACTTTCTTCCCAAACCACCTGACCATATTCCATGGAGATATTCCTAGAAATATAATGCCTCCAACTTTGAACTCAAGGTCTCATCGAAGATTGTCTACATAACTATTTTGTCGACATTGGTCTGCCTTGATGTGTTTTTGAATGGTTTTCATTGTCTCCAAAATTTCTATCACGACTCGTCCCCCAGGGCCCGTGTCGTGACTACCCCAAGCCCGCCTTCCATAGGCCAGGGGATGGAGACTAGCACCAGAAAGGCATATCACATAAAGGTAAGGCATTTCCTTTAAACCTGTATACACAAACGTCTAACCACATCCCAACACACTGAAAGGGGGAAAAAGTATACCACTAAAACAAGGCTGAGTGTAAGTACAAGTGAAAGTAAGTGGGCCAGGATACAAACCCAATAAGGAACTAAAAACAGTAAAGTACAAAGGAAACTCGAATAGCTATCTGTGGAAATCCCCACATGATTGTGAGAGTAGTGAAGATACTAGAATCAGAAATAGTTTTTCATGCCCACCCAGTCCTACTGGGCCTCACCTAGTCCTAGGCCACCAAATCCACTATCGTAGCATCCATCTGTCTCATCCCCCTGAGCACCTCTATTGAAACGTCGAACGTCTGCACTAGACACAACATGTGCGGGTGAAGCTCGTGTAGGGGTGAGTATATCAATACTCAGTAGGGACCCCGATACCCCGAAGGTCTCCCAGAATTCCTCAATGTAAAACCCACAAATCATGATCTAAATCAAAAATCATAAAGTAAAAGACAGCTCACACTAGGTATATAAATTAAATAACATGTATAATGATGATTAGTCATAAAGAAAAATCATCTTATTCCATTGAGAAGTTCCACTGTTGAACCATGAAGAAGTTGTTCTATTACCAATCCACACATGGTCATAAGTCACTAATCCACACAGGTTCGTAAGTCATCGATCCACACAGGTTCGTAGTCCTCTATCCACATAGGATCGTAAGACTTCGATCCACACATGGTGATAAGTCTTCGATCCACGCATGGCCATAAGTCGTCGATCCACATAGGTTCGTAAGTCATAGATCCACACAGGGTTGTAATTATTTGATCTAATATGGGCCTCTCTAATTCTGGTCCTTTTCGGGTTGCACTATTTTCAATCCACATAGAGTCGCTCTGATGCGGATCCACAAAGGGTCGCTCTTCACATGACAGTCTACCACTGGATTCTCGCACATGGTGTGCTTGAGTTCCATATATTTTAATCCTTAAGCCATTGATCTTACCTCAACTTACACAAATTCTAATTAAGTAGTAACCCAAACAACAACCTTGTCATAAGGTTTCTAATGCGACAGACGGCACGTCAATCAGACACCCGATCTATAAGATATAGGCAAAAAGGTATATAGGTCCTGGTTAGATTTGAGTATGATCCAACATGGTCACACTCCAAATTCTACCAAAACTCAAGTGGATTATTTCAAAAGGAACACCTCATCACGAGGGTCCTCACGCCACTGACGGCGCATCAATCGGATGCCTGGTTTACGAGATACGCCCAAAATAGAGAAACAGGACCGGTCGGGTCTGGGTTCGGTAGAGGTATGGCCTGGATGGTGGGTCCGGCCCAGTTGGTGGACCTGCCCGGTAGACCCGGCCGGGCTAGAAGGTCTGTCCTAGCTCAAAGGTCCAGCCTGTCCAGTGGTTCCGACCCGCCAGGAAGACCTGTCTCGTTGCGGGCCGGTTAGTAGACGTGTTGAATGGATGTGATGCATGTGGTTCGGACAGCTGGCGGTGCCAGTGGGGTGCCTCCCCCATTCTTAAATGGTTGGCTGGAGCCAGCCGGTGGTCCGGCTGAGTGGGCTTTTCCCCTTCCCGTGCAGTGCGTCGGCGCCGCACCATTCCACTATCAGGGCTCCTACTACCGTGGCGCCTTCAGGCGCCACCTCTCCATGTGTCCGGCTCGACTGACCACCGCTGCCAGTTTTCGGCGCCACCGCGCAGGTGGTGTCTCACTAGTGGTTGCTTTCGCGAGCCACCAAATATGCTCTAGTGGTCCATTTCCTTTCCTGTCTGTGTCTATGGGCCTCATGGGTTTCCACCTTCACTGTGAAGCCCTCAGAATTACCTTGTCGCTATGTTTCCCAGTTTCATAAAAAGAACGCATATAAACCATGAAAGTTATAGGATCTGGGCCTTGTTCTAATTGGCCCACACACTCTGCATTAACACTTAAACATGGGGAAGAAAATAATCATCATTTAACCCCAAGTGTAACCCCACAACAACCTCTTGCGAGAACAAACGAGGCGCAGATCAACTCATTAGTTAGTTGGTCCGCATTCATTGTATTTTCCAAGAACGGGATGAGAGGAAACATAAAACACGTAAACCCCCTACTTGGAATCAGCATTGCGGATGAAGGAGAAGATTCTCATTCGTAGACGTTTCACATTGGTTGGCTCTCATCGTCACCCAGTTAGATTCCTCCAACGATCACCATTCTTCATTAGAGAGGAAATTCATTAGTGTCACAACTGAGGCTTCTCCTTTGGTTGTCAAAATTCCTTACAACGGTTTGATTCAATAAAATAAACCTCTACATTTATTTCATTAAAGGGGTTCATTAATGAATCTTAATTAATGATCCATTAATCTCACAAGCGTTGTGGTTACACAACGAGATGATCGAGTCATTAAATGACCCTCATTTATTGACCATCGTTACATTGTGGTTATGCCAATATCTGCTCAATGGTGGAATAAAAATAATAAAATAAATTATAGTTATTTAATTATTATTATTCTGAAAATCCAAAAAAATTAAATTTTTCATCTGACCCTTGTCGGTCGAAGTTACTCATTGCCTAAGCAAAGCATGGTGCTGCAAATTCAACAGTGCCATCAAATTTTCAATCTAAGTATCAGTTAAAAGGATAGAAAATCCCGCTTGTACATTTACTGAACGTACCTTAAAAAAGTTCTAAAAAAATTACCAGTCACCCTCGACCTGCACTGGTCGAGGTTAGGCTCCGCCTAAGGGGAACACGCCTTCATAAGCTCAACGGTACTCTCGTATTTTCAATCTGAGTTACAGTTTATGAGTAATAAGGATTTTATAATAAAATAATTGTTAATTATTTTATTTATGGCTAAAAACTAACTTCCACTGTTGGCCCGCCCTGGAAAATGTTAGGCTTTGCCTAAAGAAATAATACCCTCTTGAGTTCATCAGTGGTATCATATTTTTAATTTTAGTCATTGTTCGTGTGTTATAAGCACTTGAAAAATAAAATTATTTTATTTTATTATTTTATTTATGGTAGTGTCATTTTCGGGTTTTCTCATTGGAGGCCTGCACTGATAAAACTTAAGTCACGCTAAGGGTAAACCTACCATCTTAAATGCAACAGTGCCCTCATATTTCTGATATGGGAACCTGTTTAATAGTTAATCCAAGTTTTTCAAAACACTGCTTATGTGTGATATATAAAGCTTAACATTTTTTGATGGATCATTCCAAGCACTCTAGGCCTCGGAATCACATGCCTTAAAATTTTTCGATCTTGAAATAATTCCATATAATAAAAAAATTATATAGAAATTCTGGGACATTACATTCTCCCCACCTTGGGGCTTTACATCCTTGAAATCAAAAACAAGGCAAGTCAAACAAGTGGGGGTACTGAGCATGAATCTGAGCTTCCTGCTCCCTCATACTCTCTTGGAGATTCTCGTGATGCCACCAAACATGCACCAAAGGAATAAACCAACCATGAAGGACCTGATCATGTCGATCCTCTATCTCCACAGGAAACTCTGCAAATGTCATCCCATTTCCAATGCCTAGCCTTCCACAATTGATGACGTGCGATGGATCATGCACGTACCTCCTCAAATGCGACATATGATAAACATTGTGCACCTAGTGCATATGTGGGAAAAGAGTTAGGTGGTACTCCCCCTCGCCAACTCCACTCAGAAACTAAAAATGCCCAATGAACCTCAGAGATAACTTGCTACTCCAACCAAATCTCTTCAATCCCCATCGGGGTGAGACTTGAAGGAAAACATGGTCTCCCTCCTCTAACTCCAAGGTTATTCGCCTCCTATCAGCATAAGACTTTTATCTGCTCTGTGTAGTCCTCATCTACTCCTGGATGATATCCACCTTCTCAGTGGTATCCTGTACCAACTTTGGAACCATGAGTGCTGACTCCCCAAGGTCTTTCCAGCATAGAGGTGATCTGCATGTCTGTCCGTACAAGGCCTCAAACTGTGGCATGCCAATAGTGGAGTGATAGATATTATTTTACGAAAACTCTACCAGTGGTAAGTGGTCCTTCTAAATATAACCAAAATCTAGGACACAAGCATGAATCATGTCCCCCAAGGTCTATATGGTCCACTCCATCTTACCATCTGTCTGGGGGTAAAGGTTGTGCTCAAGCGTGCTGGAACCTAATTCTTAGCTCTCACTTACTGACAAGTGAGGCATTATGAAACGAACTCTATCACCTCTTTCTTCATCCCTGTAAACTAGTACTGATGTCGGAGGTCCTGTTATATCTTCTCAACACTAAGATCTACCGCCATAGGGGATGTATGGAATTCCCTCAAACATTTCCTCTTGTAACATCATTGGTACCAAGGTGTGTCCTCTAAAATGGGTGAGGTGCTCCCTACCTATCGAAAATTCATTAGGATCATTTCCTAAGGATATTTGAGAATGTCGAGACTCGTAGTCAACATCCACAATTCGTGCCTCTGTAACTTCCTAAAAGAATAGGGGAGTGACAGTCATATACTGGAGGTAAGATTCTCCATCATCATCTATGAAGGATATTGGCATCGCGGATAGCTGGTCTATCGTCTTACTCAGCAGTTGTAAACTTGGCCTCCTTCTAAGCACGTCTACCACCATGTCCCCCTTCCTAGGAGTATATACTACCTCAAGGTCATAGTACTGGAGGAAATCCAACCATCACTGTTGTCTCAACTGCTGAAAAGCCTATGGGAACCTTTCCATCTATGCAAAAGGCTACCCCCTTTAACCGATTATTGTTCCCATCGATCCTTTGGTAGTTTTTACTTTCTCTATACTACCACTTGGTTAACATGTTGGTAGTCCACACATAACCTTGAACACTGGGTCTTACTAATCCCTTACTCTGTAATTCCTCCACCTATGCCCCCCACTTGAAAAGCTTTATAAAAGCCCTCTGATATATTGATACTGATATCGGTGCCATCTCTGGGTGTAGAGAGATACATAAGCCTCTCCCCCTGTAGGGAGGTAATACTGGAAACATATTTTGAAAGTATGTTCCCACACTCTACCACTACTGTTGGGAACTAAAAACTCAAAACATTCACTGCCACGAGGGTAAGTCTGGCTGACTCAAGATTGATCAGTCATACCCTCCTATGCATGAGTAATTATCCCATGTTTCTTGGGTTTCCATTTTCTCCGACCAAGGAAAACCCCATTCCAGTGCTACAGATATACCCCATCATTTTTTTCTTAAAACAGTCAATTTGAGTAAGAACTATGGATGACCATTCCATACCCAAACTAATGGATTAATGCTTCGAGGCTTCCACCAAGAGGTTCTAACTGAAACTCTTTCCTCAAGGGTCATATCACATCATCGGAATTAGTTTTATTATCAAGTCACCTCCCATAGGTATCTCCAGATGTAAGGATCAAGTCAATGGTTTTATCGGAAACTCTAGCTCTTGAACAAGATTCGGGACAAGAATGAATGATTAGTACCTATGTCTATAAATACGGAAGCTAGTAGTAGACACATACCGTACCTCAAATCATTCCAGAAGCCCTTGGTCCATACTCTTTGACTGCATGAAGCTACTCCCTTCCCCTTTCCTCCAACTCTCTGAGCCTGGTGGGGACCACATTGGGGTTTTGTTTGTAACATGTCTAAATATATACCCCCCTTTGATACTCTCCTATATCCTATTCCACATCTTCTGCCCTGCATATTCATCTGTCCCTATCACTTCCTCTTCCCGAAACATTTTACACATCCAAGTCTATGAAACTAACGTCGGTTTCCAAATTTCCTATTACTAACATTCACTGGTTGAATCTTCTATGCCAATAAATTTTAAAGAAAAAAGGTTCTTTATAGCACCCTAACATAAGTAGTAATGCATAGAGGAATAGTTTCAGCTTGGATGTCCCTAAAAAAATCTCTCTCGAAGGTCCGAGCCCTGAAGCACTGGTCATATAGTATTCATCGAGTACTTGGAATGGTTGGTATTCCTCGAAAAATACTCAGCTACCGACATGTCATCCCACCTAAGTTGTAGAAGCTCTTTGAAACACATACCCCATAGATTTTTATAGCAAGAGACACCTTCTCTGAGAAAGGTTATCAAGCTCTATCCATGGAAAATTCACCTCATCATAAGATAAGGGTAATCTAAACCCAAACATCTCCTTGCTAAGCCATGTATAATGCTCACTGCTAGGACTGCCATCTGATCTATTAGAGCCCTGGCTAGATGTAAACTTAATCACCACCTCAAGTTAGTCCTTAGCTTCCTATGAGTCGGGCTCAACTCCGAACCTGAGAGGTATCTTTAATTGAAACTCATGTAAGGAACTGAGATTACATGTGTCCTCTAATGGTAGGGACGGTAGTAATTGTTGACCAACATGCAGAATTATCATTGGGACACCACTTGAATGTACCATATTAGGCAACAGTACTTGTACTAAATCATCATCACTCTGTGGACCATCCTCATGGTCATGCATTGGAATCCTGGTTGGATGCTTGTGTGAAGGCATCTTGAAAGAGAATCAAGATGAACCACGGTCAACAAGTTATACCTAGTGATCTGACTCAAAAGATATCTAGAGAAAAAAAATTCAAAACACATGTAACCAGTTTTTTCATGTATTGAGCTGGAAAACAGAATTCAGGATCCTGGAGTATGGATATGTTAGCCGCCACACAACCACTGGACTCCCTGGATTGAAATCCAAACTCAATACACTTAACACTATTTCCCCCATTAAAAATTACAGGGTATTAGTTATTCCGGTAGAACCGACCAACCTCAAATATCCCTTTATCATGACCGATCCCTCAGGACCCATTCTGTGACTGCCCCAAGCCCGCCTTCCATAGTCCAGAAGATGGTGACTAGCACTGGAAAGGAATTTTCCAAAAAGATAAGGCATTTTCGTTAAACATATATAAACAAACGTCCAACCACATCCCAATACACTGAACGAGGGAAAAAAGTATACCACTAAAACAAGGCTGAGTGCAAGTACAAGTGAAAGTAAGTGGCCCAAAATACTAACCCAACAAAGAACTGAAAACAGTAAAATACAAAATGAAACTCTGATGGACATCCTTGGAAATCCCCACCTAATCATGAGAGTAGTGAAGCTATTGGAAACTGAAGTAGTATGTCCTTCACGCCCAGACATACTGGGCCCCACCTAGTCCTAGGCCACCAACTCCACCATCGTAGCATGCATCTGTATAATACCCTGAGAACATCTATCAAAACGTCCAATGTCTTCACCAAACACAACACGTGTGGGAAAATCATGTGTATGGGTGAGTATAACAACACTCAGTAGGGACCCAAAGACCTTGAAAGTCCCCCATAATTCCTCAAAGAAAAACCACAAATAATTATCTCAATCACAAATCATAAAGTAAAATACTTCTCAAACCATGTATAAAACATAAAGAACAATAATAATGATGATTAGTCTTAAAGCTAAATCATCTTATTCCATTGAGAATTTCTACTATTGAACCACGAAGAAGTCGTTATATTGTTGATCCACACAGGGTCATAAGTCACCGATCCACACAGGGTCATAAGTTTTCAATCCACATAGGTTCATAGTCATTGATCCACATAGGGTCGTAAGTTGTTGATCCACATTGGGTTGTAAGTCATCGATCCACGCAGGGTCGAAAGTCGTCGATCCACACAGGGTCATAAGTCCTCGATTCACACAGGGTTATAAGTCGTTGATCCATGATGGGCTTCTCTAAGGTTGGTCCTCACCGGGTCTCACTACGGTTGATCCACACAGGGTCCCTCTGATGTCGATCGACAAAGGGTGACTCTTCACTTGACATCCATTCATAGGATTCCCGCACTTGGTGCGCTTGAGTTTCATAGATTCTGCTCCTCAAGACATCAGTTGTACCTAAAATTCCACAAAGTTCCATGAAATAGTAACCCAAAGGAACTCCTTGAAATAAGGGTTCCAACATGACAGACAGTGCTCCAATCAAATGCTCAATGTGTAATATATAGGCAAAAAGGTATATAGGGCCTGGTTGGATTCGAGTCTGATCCAACCTGGCCGCACTCGAACTTCTACCAAAACTCAAGTAGATTATCTCCAAAGGACTGCTTCATCAAGAGGGTTCTCACGATGCTAACGGTGCATCAATCGAACACCCAGTTTATGAGATACACCCAAAATAGCGAAAACGGGACCGGTTGGGTCTGGGTCTGGTGGGAGTTTGGCCTGACCAGTGGGGCCAGCCTAGCTGGCGGGTCCATCTTGGTTGGCGGACCTGGCCTGGTTGGCGGGTCCGGCCCGGCTCATGATTCCAGCCTGACATGTGGTTCCGGCCCGCCAGGAAGGCCCAGCCCATTGTGGGCTGGTTTTTTAACGCAACGAATGGATGCGATGTGTCCGGTTTGGATAGATATCGGCCTCAGTGGGGTGGCACTAGCAGGGTTCCACCCCCTTTTCAAAATGTCTAGCTGGAGCTGACTGTTGGTCCAGCCGAGTAGGCTTCCCCATTTCCGTGTGGTGCATCAATGTTGCACCATTCCTGTAGGACCCCGGCACACCCTGAGAGAGGAGGGGTGAATCAGGGTGTCAAATTTTTCTTTTAAACTAAAGGATCTGGTTCCCAGGTTGGTAAGAACAAGTTGAACCTGTATAATGGATATGATCAGCAATCAAACATTCACATGCAAAAGATATGACACATTAATTTTTACTTGGTTCACCACAAAGGGCTACATCCAAGGAGCATACGCCGACAAGTTTCCGGACGTTCCAAATTCCACTAATCTTCATTAGTTGTGAATTACAATGGTTCGGGAATAGTCACTCTGTCACAGGCTCACATCCTTTACAAAAGTTCAGGGATAGCTCACTACGCCCCTCAGATCACTCCCTTTGACTCCCCCTGGATCAATGTCATTGGTGAAGTCACACTCAGTTTATAGACGTGAAGGTCTCTTTAATAGATAGACATGAAGTTCTTTGTCTCCTGTTTAGCATGAGACTTTTCTTGCATCGGGGTTCAGAGTTGATGCTCTTTTCAGTTCAATAATTTTTCTTTAGTGCAATGACTAAATGCACTAGATCCTCTTGTCTTCGTTTGCCTGAATAACAATCACTTATGTGATTTCTCAATAAAAGATGCTCAGCGTACTTGGCATTGTCTGTATCAGTTCACCATGTATGCATGAGATCATGCATGTATCATTTAGATATCTTCTTCAATCTCACATTGCACTTAACGTATCGGGCAATCTCTCAGCTTTCGTGCAGCTCCAAAAAAGGACCGGCGGGATTCAGCAGTACCTGGCGCGCTTCTCCACGCCCTGCACACAAGTCTCAATACGGTGCGCAAGTCTTCGGCGTGCAGGTCCAAACTGGTGCGCAAGTATCAACAAACCACCTGCGCAACACTTCCTTCCTCAACTTCTAACATGCGCGACTCACTTCCTTTCTCACCCAAACCACCTTGGGCGTGCAACCAACAACCGGCGCGTAGCTTCAAATTCTGGCACGCAAGTCCCCCTGCACGACCACACAATACTTGCACGACTTCCACACCTGCGCGACAGGAGCTATTATTTTTCTAAGTGTTGAACTCCATGGGAAATGATGAGGGGTGGTCCTATATTTATAGGCAAACTGGTCAACCTGTGCAGCGGCGCGCAAGTCACTCCTCGGCGTGCAAGTCTCGGCGCGCAAATCATCTCCCCTAGACTCTGTCTCACAACTCACTTACACGACCCAACCAATAATTGCGCGACCTTCTTTCCTTTGCCATATTTTGATGTTCTATTCTTGAAAAACAATAGGCGCTCAAGTTTTCAATCCTTCTAGGAACTGGAGCGCAAGTCTCTTCACGACGCGCAAGTCCACCTACGTGACCAACCCAACACTTGCGCAACCCTTATCCCTTTTCCATATTTTGATGTTATGATGCTCAAAAACATATGGCGCAAAAGTTCTCTCTCCTTCAAGTACACAGCGCGCAAGTCTCTTTTCCAAAACCACTTTTCTCCATTTGTCGATTTTCAAGCCCAAAAATTTGGCAATCACTGGAAAATGGTGCCACCTTGTATCTACTCTTTTTGTACCCCCTCCAGATCATCCATTCCTTTGTCGATGTTCTTGAATAAAATATGGATCGTTAACCACAACCCTTGAAATCTACATGCCAACATAGAATCTCCTTTGTCAACAAATTTGAATGTCATTTTTTTTCTTTGTCAACAATCACGATCACCTCAAAAACACTTATTTTCAGTGATTTGTATCATTCAACAACTCTTTTGTTTTGATCACAAACTCCACTATTGTGATATATATTCTTTGAAGGAACATTTTTGGCATCATCATCTTTTGAGACAATGTTACGTGCATGGACATCTCAGAATCCCAATCCTCGCATGGCCATCTCAGAATCCCAATCCTTTCCACATTGTATTCTTCTTCAACTGTCATTATCTACTTCATGCAAAGCATATGATTCAACTATTTAAGATGTCTCTTGTATGGTTCTCACGAAATACTGAGGAATTGAATGGCTTTCATCAAAACCCCATTCTTCTTTATTCATCCTCATATGGATTATACCTCATGTTCTTCATTGTTGTAAACAATGTGTCACCTTTGACACATGTTCTTTGAACTTATAATCAGTACAACAATCGTCTGAATTTACATTCCTCCATTTCATGGGAGTACTTCTTGATATCCTTAATTTTGATCTTCATTGAAAACTATTGACAACAAACACAACCATATACACAATGTGGTCCCAATAATCTCACCCTTTTTATTTTGTTGTCAATACCTCACATATCTTCTGAAATGAATTCGTCAATGTCAAAATGAGAATCTTCTCTTCAATAAACTTCTCTTAAAACTTTCATTTCACTTTCTCTCCCCCTTATTGACAAGAAATACAAAGCTCATGGTAGGGAGGGTATCAATCTATACTTAAGCAATGTTTCATTAATCATTTCACTCTAAGTCTACTTGAGCAATGCTCGATGTAGAAAACAAGAGGATTTGATTAAGACAACAAGGATTTCCATTATTCACAAATCATGATACCACATGGGATGAGAACTCATGTCTATTGTCTTCAAGGGTTTACCACTTTCATTTCAGGAAAAATAAATCAAATGTGATAGGAAATAATCAACCTAAAACTCATGCACTTACATCAGCAAACAGATCAAAAACATTTAAGTGCAATTAGGAGGATAGGTGGCCTTGGGCACATCCATTCTTCTTATGTCACTGATCAATTCAGTTACTCCCCCTTTGTAGAATAATCTTTGATCTGAGTAACCAAGGGATAGAGATTGATAAATGGCATACCTTTTCCAATGGAATGGTCTTTAAGAAATTCACAGAGTAACTGCATTTGATTCCAGCTGGAGTTGATATTGATTAAAACAGTGATTATGGAAGCTTCTTCATTTTTCTCCCCCTCAAGGGAAACACTCCTCATCATCTTCATCAAGAGTGATCCTCCATCATCTTAATATTTTGAAAATCAATTTAAGAATCTACCAAGGATAGAAACTTATTCATCTTGGCTATCAAGAGTTTACAGCATTCACTACTTCTCAGGTTCTCCCCCTGAGAGCATGCTTCACCTTCAATTCCCTGTATTATTAGCACAAATACAATACAAAAATGATTAAGGGAATAAGGTGGTTCATTCTTGCTTCATCAACATGATCTACATGGTTGAGGTTCTTTTCTCAACCAAGTTCCTCTATTCACTCCAATAATCATGCCTACACATTTGAATATATGTTCTGACATCTGTTGATGTGGCATGGATTTCTTCACATTCTCTTCTTTATTGTGTGAGGAATTTTTCTGCTTAACAACCTTATTGAATGATACATTCTTACTCCTCTTAAGGACTGCTTCTTGCTCTAGTATTAAGGTTAGACAACTTTTTGCAATGTGACCAGATTTCTTTCATCTCTCACACAGAACTTCTTTGACACGTGTGTTTCTCTTGGTTTGAAATATCTCTTGTACTCTGTCTTCATCACGTGAAAGTTTTTATTTTCTTTTAGCACCATCCTTGGCCTTTTCATCTTCAAGTTTCCTCATTATTTTCAAATCTTCTGGACAGATGACCAATATTTCATTTGGAACTGTTGCAGCTGGTTTGGATCTTCCACATGGGTTCATCGGTGTTTCATCCCACTTAGTTCTTCTTTTGGATGAATGACCCTTCAATTTAATGGATCTAAAATCCTGGGTCTTCTCAGCTTCCCTGCTTGAGATCTTCTTGGGGAATTGTGTGTTCACAACATTCTTCTGATTTCTTCCCAAGGTATCTGCTTTATACTCAGTCGGTATTGGAGGTCTTCCATTCTTATCAACATAGAATGCATGTTTATATGGGCATGTACCTACCATGTGACCACTACAGTTTCATACATCACAGATGTTATCAAGTATTCCAAATATGTTTGTTGTAAACAGGTGCTTATGAAACTGCAGATGTTTCTTCTTCTTATCTGGATTTCTTCCCTTTGATACAGGATTTCATTGTGCTTTTTCATGAAATGGATTGTACCAAAAATCCAGTGCACAGTGCCCAAATCTGTTACAGCACCAACATTGACCCACAAATCTTTTCTTCTTTGTATCTTCTGTATGAGGTTTTTGGGACATCTTCTCAATATTTTGTGCTCTATTTAAGGAACTAACTTCCTTCTTTTTCTTCCCCTCCACCATATCCATGGTGGTAGGTTTCTTCTTCTCACCTTTCCTCATCCATACTTGTCTAGAATTTTTCTTCCAGCCTGCACTGATTGTGGGAACGTATTTAGAAACATGAGTACAAGATGGTTTGGATGGTACCTTCACTTTCTCAGTTACTTTTGATAGATCAGTGAGTGACTTCATGATCTTATTATCACATGTCGGAGGTATTTTGACAATATAATCCTCCATTGATCATTGAGTACCAGCAGCAACTGATTCTTGATATGGATAATAAAAAGTTGTCATAATATTATTGTCACATGTTGGAGGTATTTCAGCTTTAGATTCCTCCAATGAACATTGAGTGCAAGCATCACTTGTTTCATTCTTTTGTGAAGTCTCAATATGTGTATTCTCAATATTGGTAAACTAGGCTTCCAATTTTCAACTCTCAATATTGAGGATGATCTTCTGATCTTCAATCATGATCATCTTCTCTTCACAAGTCTTCTTCAATCTTTCAACCTCATCTTCATGCATCTTAACTTTGTTTTGTAACAAAGAGTCAAGTTCCCTGAATTTCATGGAAGTTTCTTCCAAACAAAAACTCTTGAATTCATTGCTCTTGTTCAGATCTACTTCAAGTGCATGGATCTATTCTTTTATAGTATTATTGACTTCCTCTTTTTCTTCAAAGACATTAACCTTTTTGGTGAGCTTCACACTTTCCAGAAATTTTCTTTCCAACCCCTTTTCCAAATTTTCAGCTTCCCTTTCTAATCGAGTGATCTCAACCTGCATAGATTGGAATAGGTTAAAAATAAAAGCAACCCTTTCTTCAGGAATATCATGCAGATATGTTTTGAGTTTTTCCTGAAATCATGAATTAGGGGTGTCATCCTTTCCTCTGGAAGAATTTTGAGCCACATGCTCGATACTTTCCAAGCCTGATGTTTCTTCATTATTGGAATGGAATGGAGAAAAAGACACAGTGTCTTCTTTGGTCATGAGGGACTTCTTCATCAGATTCTTCTCTTTCTTTTTCCTATTCTTCAAAGTCTCGGTGGATATAGATTTCTGCTCTAAATCTTCCTCAAAACTACTCTTCATGGTTGACTTTAGGAAAGTAACTCAAATCCTCTTATCAATAGAATTATTGGAGAATATTCAACATACATTAACCTTTCCCTCTAATACAACTTGTAGGACCTCGGGACACCCTGAGAGGGGAGGGGTGAATCAGGGTGTCAACATTTTCTTTTAAACTAAAGGATCTTGTTCCCACATTGGTAGGAACTAGTTGAACCTGTATGATGGATACGATCAAAAATCAAACATTCACATGAAAAAGAGATGACACATCAATTTTTACTTGGTTCACCACAAAGGGCTACGTCCAAGGAGCATACGCCGATAAGTTTCTAGTCGTACCAAATTCCACAAATCTTCACTAGTTGTGGATTACAATGGTTCGGGAACAGTCACTCTACCCGAGGCTCACCGCCTTTACAAAAGTTTAGGGATAGCTCATTGCGTCCCTCAGGTCACTCCCGTTGACTCCCCCTGGCTCACTGCCGTTGGTGAAGTCACACTCAGTTTATATACGTGAAGGTCTCTTCAATAGATAGACATGAAGTTATTTGTCTCCTGTTCAGCATGAGACTTTTCTTGCATCAAGGTTCAGAGTTGATTCTCTTTTTAGTTCAATCTTTCTTCTTTAGTGCAATGAATGAATGCACTAGATCCTCTTGTCTTCGTTTTCCTAAATCACAATCACTTATTTCATTTCTCAATAAAATATGCTCAACTTACTTGGCATTGTCTATATCAATTCACCATGTATGCATGAGATCATGCATGTATCATTTAGATATCTTCTTCAATCTAACTTTGCACCGAATGTATTGGGAAATCTCCAGGCTTTCATGCAGCTCCAAAAACGTATCGGTGGGATTCAGCAGTACATGGCGCGCTTCTCCACGCCCAGCGTGCAAGTCTCAATACGGCGTGCAAGTCTTCGGCGCGCAGGTCCAAACTGGTGCGCAAGTATCAACAAACCACCTGTGTGACACTGCCTTCCTCAACTTCTAACCTGCACGACTCACTTCCTTTCTCGCCCAAACCACCTTAGGCGCACAACCAACAATCGGCGCGCAGCTTCAAATACTGGCGCGCAAGTCCACCTGCGCGACCACACAATACTTGTAGGACTTCCACACCTGCATCATGGGAGCTATGATTTTTCTAAGTCTTGAACTCCATGGGAAATGAAGAGGGGTGGTCCCCTATTTATAGGAAAACTGGTCAACCTACGCAGCGGTGAGCAATTCACTCCTCGGCATGCATGTCTCAGTGCGCAGCTCATCTCCCCTAGCCTCTATCGCGCAACTCACTTGCGCGACCCAACCAATACTTGCACGACCTTGTTCCCTTTTCCATATTTTGAAGTTATGTTCTTGAAAAACAATAGGCACACATGTTTCCAATCCTTCTAGGCACTGGCGTTCAAGTCTCTTCACGACTGGCAAGTCCACCTGCGCGACCAATCCAACACTTGCGCAACCCTTATCCCTTTTCCATATTTTGATGTTATGATCCTCAAAAACATATGGTGCACAAGTTCTCTCTCCTTTAATTACACGGTGCGCAATTCTCTTTTCCAAAACCACTTTTCTCCATTTGTCTATTTTCAGGCCCAAGAATTTGGCAAACACTAGAAAATGGTGCCACCTTGTATCTTCTCTTTTTCTACCCCCTCTAGATCATCCTTTCCTTTGTCAACGTTCTTGAATAAAATATGGATCGTTAACCACATCCCTTGAACTCGACATTCCACCATGGAATCTCCTTTGTCAACAAATTTGAATGTCATTTTTTTGCTTTATCAACAAGCATGATCACCTCAAAAACACTTATTTTTGGTGATTTTTATCCTTCAGCAAATCTTCTGTTTTCATCACAAACTCCACTATCGTGATATATATTCTTTGAAGGAACAGCTTTAGCATCATCATCTTTTGAGACAATGTTACATGCATGGCCATCTCAGAATTCCAATCCTCGCATGGCCATCTCAGAATTTCAATCCTCGCATGGCCATCTCAGAATTCCAATCCTTTGCACATTGTCTTCTTCTTCAACTGTCATTATCTACTTCATGCAAAGCATATGATTCAACTCTTTAAGATGTCGTTTGCATGGTTCTCATGAAATACTGAGGAATTTCATGGCTTTCATCAAAAACCCATTCTTCTTTATTCATCCTCAGATGGATTATACCTCATGTTCTTCATTGTTGTAAACAATGTGTCACCTTTGACACATGTCCTTTGAATTTATGATCAGTACAAAAATCATCTGAATTTCCATTCCTCCATTTCATTAGAGTACTTCTTGATCTCCTTCATTTTGATCATCATTGAAAACTATTGAAAACAAATACAACCATATACACAATGTGGTCCCAACAATTCCACCACTGCGGCCCAGCTGGTCGCGGCTCCTGCCGTCTCGGTGCCTGTGAGAACCGCCTCTCCATGCATCTGACTCGATCGTCTAGTGCCACCGTTCTAGTGGTGTCATGCCAACGGTTGTGTCCGAGGGCCACTGGAGATGCTCCATTGGTCTGTTTCATTTCCCACATGCACCTACGGGCCTCCCAAGTTTCCACCTTTACTGCAAAGCCCTCAGAATTTCCTTGCTGCTACGTTTCCAGGTTGAGCACAATGAATGCATATAAACCAAAAACTGAAGAGGGTCTGGGCCATGTTTGGATTGGAACTATCCCTCTACGTTAGCGCTTAAATGTGGGGAAAAAATACTAATCATTTAACCCCAAGTGTAACCCCGCAACAACCTCCTACAAGAATAAAGGAGACGTGGATCAACCTGTTATTCAGTCGGTCTGAGTTCATTGTATTTTCCAAGAACGGGATAGAAGGGAACATAAAACACATAAACCCTATACCTAGAATCGGTTTTGCGGATAATGGATAAGATTCTATTTCATAGATGTTCCACATTCTTTGGCGCTCGTCGTCGCCCAATTTGATTCCTCCAACGATCGTCACTCGATCACCATTCTTCATTGGAGAGGAAATTCACCAGCGTCGTAATAGAGGCTTCTCTTGTGGTTATCAAAATTCTTTATAACAATTTGATTAACAAAATAAACCTCTAAGTTGAGTTCATTAAAGGGTTTCATTAATTAATTGTAGTTAATGATCCATTAATCCCCCGAGCGTTGCTGTTATACAACAGAATGATCAAGTCACTAAATGAACCTCATTTATTGATCGTCGTTACATTGTAGTTCCATCAACATCCACTCAATGGTAAAAGAAAAATAATAAAATAACTTATAGTTATTTTATTATTATTTTCTTAAAATGTCCAAAAAATTTAACTTTTTGTTCGATGCTTGCCGGTTGAAGTTAAGCTTTTCCTAAGAGAATCTTGGCGCTGCGAATTCAATGGTGCCCTAGAATTTTAAATCTGAGAACCAGTTCAAAATATAGAAAATTATATTTGCACGTTTACTGAATGTACCTTAAAAAAGTTCAAAAAATTATTAACATTCACTCTAGACCCATGCCAATCGAGTTTAGGATCCGCCTATGGGGAACATGCCCTCACGGGCTCAATGGTACTCTCAAATTTCCAATCTGAGTTACCATTTAGGAGTTATAAGGATTTGACAATAAAATAATTGTTACTTAATTATTTTATTTACAGCCAAAAACTGACTTCCATTGTTAGCCTCTGTTGGCCAATGCTAGGATCTACCTAAAGAAATCATACCCCCATGAGTTCGGCGGTGGTCTTAGATTTTTAATCTAAGTCACCATTTGTGAGTTATAAACATTTGAAAAATAAAATAATTTTATTTACGGAAATGCCATTTTTGGTTTTTCTCACTCGAGGCATGTGTTGACTAAACTTAAGTCGCGCCTAGAGTAAACTCGCCATCCTGAACACAAAAGTGCCCTCAAATTTCAGATCTGGGCACCCGTTTAAGAGTTATTCCACTATTTTAGGAAAACTTCTCATGTGTGTTATTTACAGCTTAACATTTTTTGATGAATCATTCCAGGCACTCCAGGCCTCAGAATCATGTTTCATCAAATTTATATGTCTCTAAATAATTCCATATAATAAAAAATATATACATAAATTCTGAGACATTACAATTTTTTGACCATTTCAGGTCCTAGGAGCTTATGTTCACTGACCTCATCTCAACACGATGGTGTTCTTCACCTTTTCCTATAATATACTTTGTATGGTGCCATTCGAATTCCGGAGTGGGAACTATTGTGGTATGAGAATTAGGCCAGTGTAAGATGTTGGTACTATCCTCCTTTGAATTATATAGAAAAAACTCTCAACATATCTTCATGTGTCTGAATAGTTCACTCATATTGGTCATCATTTTGAGGATGATAGGTTTTACTGAAGTTCAATTCAATGCTTAGAGCATGTTGGGGAGTTTTCCAGAACTTTGAGGTGAATATAAAATCTCTATTAGATATAATAGATAGTGGTACTCCATGTAGTCTTACCACCTCTTTAATATATATCCATGAAATTTTATCCAATTATAAGTCCTCTAGAATCATGATAAAGTGAGTTATCTTTGTAAAACTATCCACAATGACCCATATAGCATTGTTTCCTCTGGATTTCCTTATAAGTCCAGTGGAAAAGTCCATGGTAATGTTATCCCAATTCCATGTTGGTATGGGTAGTGGTTGAATCATCCCATTAGACTTTTGTCTTTCAGCCTTCACTTGTTGACATACCAAGAACCTTGATATATATTCATCAATCTCATTCTTTATATTGTCCAACCAAAAGTTCTCTCCGAGATATCGATACATCTTTGTGCTCCCTAGGTGGATAGAGAAGGTAGAGATATGTGCATTATTCAGAAGATCCTTCTTTATCTCTGGATCGGTTGGTACACATAATCATGACCCAAATCTTAAAACTCCTTCTTCATCAATCATGAACTCATAGGATTTCCATTTTTTAATGGATTCCACCCTTTTCTGAATTTCCACATCTTTTATTTGAGAATACTTTATTTTCTCCATGAGTTATGTTTGATCAATAATATGAGAAAGTATTGATGGTATTCCTCCCTTATTGATTCCCATGAACATCCTCCAAAAATCTAAGAAGATTGGATCTTTTTCAATTTTCATCATTGATAAAGATGTAAGATCATTTCTAATCAGAGCATCCACCACCTTATTTGCCTTACTGAGATAGTAGTGGATTGAGGAGTCATAATCCTTGATGAGATTTATCCATATTAGATGGTGCGTATTAAGATATTTTTGTGTGAATATATATTTGAGACTCTTGTGATTAGTATATATCTCACACTTCTTCCCATAGAGATAATTCCACCAAATTTTCAATGCAAATATCACATAGATCTTCTAAAATAGGTGATTTGAGTGGTTGTTTGATAATTCACCCAGCTAATGTCTAAACCAAAATTTGCAAAATCAGAAGAGCAGTTGCGCGAATCTCAGCTATAGCAGATCAAGAGCCACCCTAGCCTGTAGGGTTGGGGGATTGTTTAATTCAACCTTTAAATTCAATAAACAATGTTCAAAGGTTTGAAGAATAAGAACAAGAACATCCTAGCCGACAGGGTTGGAGGATTTTTCACATCTAAAATTCCCTCCTCAATGGAAGATAGTTTTCTCCCAATTGGGGAATAATCCATAAAGAGAGTGAACAAATGAACTATCCAAGGATTCCCTCTGGGTAACTATCCATAAAAAAGTTCTTGATAATTCATCATATAGGAGATCATAGTCTCAGGGAAGATATAAAAGGAGGTGAAGATCTTTCTAATTATTTTCCCTTTCACCAGATGTTGGGAAATCCCTTTCAGGAGTGTTTTGTTTTCAAATACCTCCTGCAAAAAAATGGTAGACTTTGTACAAGTGAAGTTAAAAAGTTCATCAGCCCATGTATCATGTGTTATTGCTACTGATCTAGAGTAAGAATGGAAATGGAAGAAAGTCAAAGGTAAAAATTTTTAGAAATATAATAATTATATTATCAAGAAAACTATTAACCGAACTCATTCCATTCTATGAGCATAGTTGAAATAAATGATTTTGTCTTTTTCCACTCTCGCCACAGCAAAAAGACCTTCATAAAAAGATCATTCCTCCAAATTTCAATCCTCAAATAAGTGACGTGATCATAAGGACAAAGAGAAATCAGAAGAAGAAAAGCTCGTGTCAAGGCCAAAGTTGTCTTTGACTCTGTCAGATTTTATGCCATCTCTTTCAAAAGAACGGGCACTGCCCCACCAAACATTTCAACCAGAATTGATGTGTCAATAAGAATCTTCATCAGATGAAGAATTGATCTTTGTTTATATTAATGTTATTCACTTAATGGATCCCTATGTCGATGGTAATTTTGGTAATAATGAGCCTGATTTCCTTGTACCTAATTGGGGAACTACAGGAATAATCCAAGTCTGAGGATATAGGGGAAGATGTGGGTATTCTAGAAGCCATTATTTTAACTCTACCCCTTAGGCTCAATAAGAATAAGGATATTATTCCACGCATAATAGGTCTAGTCCTGACATGATTATTTTAGAGGACCTATTGGAGGTTACACCATATTTCTCTTAGTAAGTAGATAGACCTAGTTATTCTAATATACCAAAGCCATGAGTATTTCCAGTTTCTGCTCGAACACAGGGTACATCTACATCAGGAACATCAAATTCCAAGGGACTTGTAAAATTGCATCTCTATGCTGGGAAACACAGACCTATAGGCCAAAATTATGATGTTTTGAAATAGATGGACCAAGTACCAGATAAGTTGTAACTTTTGGATGCCTTGAATCTATCAAAATATATCTGAGAAGAACTTATTGAGGCTTTGTCAAGTCCTCAAGAGTTTGAAACTAAAGTTGATGCAGCAGAGTTTTACCATATAGAGAATGATCCTCTAGAATTTCATGAAGTTATATATTTTACATATGAAGATGAATATGATGTTGTATATGTAGATAGGAGGACATTGTATATATCAGGTAGGGTCAATGACATAGACATCTAATGATCCTTCATTGACAATGTCTCGGAAGTTAGCCTCATTCCTATTTGTACACTTCATCGATTGGGACTCAATAAATCTGACTTATCTCCATCCAATTTAATGTTTCAAGGTTATGATAAGAATGAGCAAGAACCTCTGTGTAATATTACACTAAGAACTTAGTTTTTAGATCTTGTGTCTAATTCAAATTTCATGATTGTTCGTCCGGACATAGCCTTCAACATTATCCTTAGAAGGCCTTGGATACATCAACATGCAACCATTCCTTAGTCATACCACCAATATCTCAAGTAATGTTTCAATGGTAAAATCAGGAAATTGTATATTGACAAGGGTGCTTTTAAAATGTGTAAATCTCATTATATTGAGGCATAATTTTATCACACAAAAAAACCAGGTCCATGACAAAGGAGGTAACCAGATTCAATTCTCGGAATGGTCTAGAAAAGATCCAAGCAAACTCATTCAGACATTTGATTATAGATTATGTGTCTCCTATCAATAAAATTAAAAGGATAAACCCAAATATGAACACTCATCCAATGTATTCCATAATGTCAATTATGGCAATCAATCCTGACATCATGGAAGAAATTGTTGATTAAACAAGTAGTGATGGAAGCTTAAATGGAGATGTCTTCATTTCATCCACCAAACTTCAGCAAACCTCTGTTTTACTAATAATATTGGAAGAATTTGTATCAATATTAAAGGAATACAAGGATGTTTATTCCCAACCCAACATCTCCTCTTTATTACTCCATGAAGACCATTCATCATCATTTGGGTCAGAAATGGTGGCCTCTTCTTCAGGATGTCCAAATACTGACTCCTCCCCAAGCATTGAAAGTTTTTCTTCATCATATACTATGCAAGTAGAAATAGAAGAAGTGATACATAATTAATAAGAAGAGTATGATCTTAGGGATTATCCTCCATCACTTGTGTAAGGTATCTCTACCACTATGGATGAGCTCATAGAAATAAATATGGGTACAAAAGAAGATCCACACCCCACTCTTATTAGTACGGCCATGACTTCTGAAGAGAAAGAGATGTATACCTCATTTCTATAGAAATATAAAGATATATTTTATTGTAATTATATAGAAATTCTCGGTATTAATCTCTATGTAGCCACTCATTATTTGAGTTTTCTAGATAATATCTAGAATTCAAGTAGGCAGCAAGAAGAACACACCCAACTCATGACTCTAAAATTGAATCTGAATTCAATAAGATTATAAAGGATAACTTTTTTAGGGATGTTTAATATCCCAAATGGCTGGATAACTTTTTCCTAGTGAAAAAGAAGAATGTGAAAATTAGAGTTTGTATTGATTTCATAGATCTTAACCAGCATTTTCCTAAAGATGATTTTCTAGTTCTGATAACAGAACTTTTAATTTATGAAATATTTGGCTATGAAGCTCTTTCTTTCATGGATGGAAACTTTGGGTATAATAAAATCTACATGTCCCTAGAGGATGAAGATTCTATAATCTTCATATCCCCTCAAGGTGTGTTTTTCTATCGGGTAATGTACTTTGTCTTAAAGAATGTAGGTGTGACGTATCAATGTGCCATGCACCATATCTTATAAATCTTCTTTGTAAAATTCATCGAATGTTATGTGGATGATTTGGTGGTTAAATACAAACATTGTTCCTATCACTTGGATGATCTAGATACAATATTAAATAAACTTCTGAAACACAATTTGTAGATGAATCCCTTGAAATGTGCTTTCGGGGTAACCTTAGAAAAATTCCTCTTCTTTGTTATACGCCATCATGGAATCGAAGTTGGTCCTGAGAAAACAAAAGAAATCCTTGTATATCACCTCCTAAAAATTTGAAATAATTTATAGGAATATAAGGAAACTTGTCCTATATTCGTCACTTCATCACAAATTTTGAAGTCAAGTGTTTTCCCTTCACTAGATTAATGAAGAAGGAAGTCACCTATTAATGGACTGAAAACTGCCAAAAAGAATTTGATACCATCAAAAAATATCTCTTGAGTCCACCAGTACTAATGTCACCTGTTGAAGGAAGGCCACTTATTCTCTATGTGATGGCTTTAGAATGACCATTGGGTACCTTCCTTTCCCAAAAGAAGGATGTTGGGAATGAAAACTCCATTTACTATCTCAGTCAAACTATTCTTGATACAGAACTCGGTATTCAAGTATTGAAAAGTGTAGCCTAGAATTAATCATTGTAGTTAAGAAATTGAGGCACTACCTACAACATCATGAGGTCCAATTGGTGTCTCAAATAACCCACTCAAATATATCCACAGTCTCCCTGTGCTTACAGGGCATTTGGTACGGTGGGAAGTTATTTTGCAATAGTTTGATATCCAGTTTGTGCCTCATAAGGCAATAAAAAGCCAAGCTCCGGCTGACTTCCTTACTGAACACCCATCTATGGAAGACACATCATTAAATACTGAACTTCCTGATGAAGATATTTTCTCTATTCAAGATAATATCCAAACATGTGAAATGTACTTTGATGGTGCCTCCATAAGTCCAACAGGGAAGAGATTGGAAAACCCTAAACTCAACAAAGTTGGGATAGAAATTGTACTTATATCCCCTGAAAACATCATGTTTCCTTACCTCTTCTTATTATCAGAAGTCTGTACTAACAATGAAGAAGAGTATCAAGCTCTCATAGCAAGTCTGGAATTAGCACTTCAGGTAAAAGAGAATCACCTGAAAGTAAAAGGTGATTTAGATTTTGTAATCAAAAAATCAATGGAGATTATTATATTATAAAACAAGAGCTAATACCTTTATGTGATTATGTTATAGGTTTAATGGATTAATTTATCTTAGATTCAACATTGTCTTATGTCCCGCAATCATAAAATTCTCAAGCCAATGCACTGGCTGATGCATCTAAAACCCTGGAAGATCCAAATCCGGATGAGAAAGTCATCATTATTTCTCATCATTGTGTGATCTCATATTTACTTAAAACTAGAATGGAGGAAATTAATGAAATTAGCCCTATTTATGATCCATATGGTCATACCATGGTATGGATGACACCCTTCATGGAATACCTTCAAAATGGAGTACTTCCATTAGATAAAGCTAAAAAAGAAAAGATCTGATGATGAGGTTCCAATTTTACTCTTTATGATAGTCCAGATCACCAGAAGATCCTTTAAAAATGAGGATTTTATGGAAATATCTTCAGGTGTATTGATGGAGAAGAAACCACAGCTATCATTAAATAAGTACATGTAGGAGCTTGAGGTGCTCACCAGTCTGAGAATAGGATTTATGATCAAATCCAAATGTTTGGATACTTTTGGCCTTAAATGATGCAGGATTGCAAATATTTTACTAAGAAATGGAATCCATGACAAGTGTATGCCAACTTCATCCATCAACCCCCAAATTTGTTACATACAACTAAATACTCCTGGACATTTTCCACATGGGGAATGGATGTAGTAGAACCATATCCTCCTACTACAGCTAATCAGTTCAAGTATATTCTTACTACTGCTGAATTCTTCTCCAAATGGGCTGAGGCAATACCTCTCAAATAAATTGGATCCAAAATCATTGTTATTTTTGTCAAAACTAACATCATCTCTAGATTTGGTGTCCCTATTACTATATTACCAGATAATGGCACCAATTTCTTTTCTGTTGAGGTAAAGAAGTTATATCAGAAGCACAATATCAAATCCAACCATCCATATCACTATCATGAAGTGTCCAATGGAAATATAGAGGCCTTCAATAAGACCCTATAAAATATAGTCCAGAAGATGGTGGATAAAGATAAAAAATCATGGCCTGATAAACTTTTTCATGCTTTATGGGCTTATCGAACTACTACCCATATTGTCACTCAAGAAATCCCTTATTCATTGGTGTACATAACAGAAGTAGTTTTTTCAATTGAAATTCAATTGCCTTCACTCAGAGTTTCAGTCTATGATCAATTGTCTATATATGAGAATTTTCAAAAACTATTTGATGAGTTTGAATGATTAGACAAAAAAAGAATGCATAATTTGCATCATTTAGAAATCTATGAGAACAAAATTGTGAGAGCCTTTGAAGAGAAAGTTTTCCTTCATTAATTTCTTCAAGGAGAATTGGTATTAGTCCTCAGGACTCCAATGATACCAGGAAAGAAACCTCCAAAGCTTGATCCAAATTGGGAAGGTCCTTATACCATACATAAGGTCTACTCAAATATATCTTATGCATTAATCTCAATGGATGGAGAACTTATCACAACACCAACCAATGCAAGATTATTGAAGAAATAATTTGTGTGACTACACACAACGTCCTTGCTGCAAGACTCTAAACTGCACAATACAAGGTCCTAGTTGTAAGACATTGAACTACATAGCAATCATAAGAATCCATACTGAATGACAATAAAATGCATAGCATATTTTTCCTTGTCGCATGACATTAAACTACATGAAATCATTGGTCATCATTTCATGACATTAAACTATATAGTTAACATCTTCTCAACTTAACATTAGAAGATTCCATGTGCAAGCATCATTGACATCATTACTACTACTTAGAAGTATATGAGTCCCTTTATTCCCTATTTCTGAATCAGATCTGCATAGGGACCTCATTTCAAGAATTATGTGTGGCTTTATTCTTATCTATATAAGATACATAGAGATGCCTAGATCTCAAATCTTAGGCCCAGCCACAACCATAAATTTTTTATTTCCCTTTTCTTCTTTTTTATATGAACTAGATCTATACATATTTCTCTTTTAAGATACATTGTTTGATTTTCATACTATCTTGTGTCTTAAATTTAATCATTCTTCTAGAATGTGCTAAAAGCTCTTGTCTCCCACAATAAACTCAATTGGTATGGGAAACAATTGTTCAATAACTATGTTTAGCTTGATTCCCATCTATATGAGATATGTAGAGATGACAAGATCTCTAATATTGGGCCTAGTCATGATAAAAAGACCCTTTATTCCCTATTTAAGAGTCAAACCTACATAGGGAATGTTTCAATAACTAAGTATGTCTTCATTCTCATCCATATGAGATATGTAGTGACACCTAGGTTTAATTCCATGGTTCATCCACAATATTCCATTTTTATATTGGAATCACTTCATGTCCTCACAGAATGACACTAAACTACATAGAATAATATTTATTCAAATATTTCTTATGTGCATTGAGAATTACCCCCTTTCATATTTCACACTCTTAATATTGAATATTTTCAGATTTTCATAATCTTTATTATGGTTTTTGGTGGCTGTGTTTCTGATATCTGAGAACTATTTTTCCTAACTATGAAGTATATTCCCTTAGGTGGACTTGCATAAGTTGCCTATATAATGGGAATGATAGTAAAAGGATACCACTATTTGACTATGTAGCACATACACCACTTGTCCCTACATAATACAACCCCCATAACCAGTTTTTCAAATAATGGTAATTTTGTTCTTGGTTAAAGTGCCTTTTTTCCCCTTCAAACTTTGATTACAATATATAAAAATATGTATTTTTAAAGCAGTCATTCATGTATATTAGTCCCATTACCTTTCTCTTAATCTGAATGTTTCCAAGACCATGGTTTACAAATTTCTCTCTCCATGTGTTCAAAGCAATATGAAATAACCTTGGATCACTTGACCACATATCATATATTGTTTCCATTTATGGTTTTAATCATATGACCTATAAAACTATAGACACCATACTTCCTACATTTGAATCAAACCTTCATAGAATTCTTATTCCTCTGATTATTTAGAAATCATGATTGGAAATTCCCTCTCCATATTCAAGTACCTTTCTTTATAAACAAAACTCTGCGCTTTGGAAAATATGAATCTCTATAAACTTTTTTTGGATTTTAGTAATATAATGTCAAACATCTAAGAGCTCTTTTTCCTGAATAGGCAGTACGCACCCCCAGAGGCCTTGCATAAAATTTTCCTACATAACATGTCTGTTAGTAAAAATATTCCACCATTTGGCTATATAGAATATTCCCCAGTTGGCCCTACATAATACAGCCCCCATAATGAGTTTTTCAAATAATGGTAACTTCATTCTAGGAAAATAATTAGTTTATTGCCTTTATCCCTTTTTCCCATATCATTCTTCGAATTCATAAATTCCTAAATCACAGTTTACAATTCTTCCCTTCCATGCCTGAATATGGTATTATTTTTCCAAACAAATTATCAAGAAATAGGGAGAGTCTTGTACCTTTAGTAAAATATAAAGACCTAAAATTAAACCCACACAATTTCCTCACTTCATGAAATAAAACCGCATAGTAAAATGTCCTAACCACATTACTTAAAACTGCACAGTACAATTTCCTTACTGCATGACATAAAAATATACAGTACAATGTCCTCACTGTATAACTTAAAACTGCACAGTACAATGTCCACACTGCATGACTTAAAACTAATCAGTACAATGTCCTCACTACATGAATTAAAAATACATTGTGTAATGTCCTCACTGCATGACTTAAAACTTCATAAGATGATATCATAAATTATTCTTTATGACAAATTTTAAACATTCCTTATACACCAAATTTGTGTAAAAGTGGTTTTCCTATTCATGAAATATGTAGGCATAGATAAATCTTTATTCTTAAAATCCATTTCCTTGGAAAAACCACCCACTGTGGTCTTAAGTCACTCAAATCTTATTTTCTTTTTTCTATTAACAATAAAATGAAAAATTATTAAGAGCTCTTTTTTCTTGACTATGAAGTACGTTCCCTTAGTTGTCCTTGAATAAGTTTCCTACATAACGGGCCTGTTAGTCAAAGGATGCCATTATTTTTCTATGTAGAATATTCCCTATTCATCCCTACATAACACAACCCCAATAATGAGTTTTTAAAATATTGGTAAATTTGTTCTTGGAAGAGACTTCATTATTATATATACAAGTTTTAGATTTGGTGACCATAAAAAATCATGATTCAAGATTCCCCTTGTAAATATTTAAAGAATATTAGAGCAGTTATTAGCCACTAATTATTATTTGGGATTTAATTTCAAAATTTATGGTCAAAGTTGTTCGACCTTAAACACTAGCCCTTTATAGTTCAACATGCATGACTCTAAACTGCCAACAACAAGAGACGTGGTACTGACTAGATTGGGAAATTGTAAAGGGAGATCTGGAAAAAAGTAGAGTCCTAGCTCAATTAATATAAATTTTTTATGGTTTAGGTAATATTGAGCAATAAAAGTCAAAAGACATAATGTATGTAGGGTTGTCCATATGACCCTATAAACAGTCAAACTATGCTTGTTAATCCCCACATCTTAGGAAAACAATTTTAGCATCCTTCCAAACTTTATGGAGCTTCAAATCTAACCAAATAACATCGGAATGCATCAAAGTGCACTACATTAACCTTATAATAAGATTCTTTTTTTCGAATGAATTAAATTATAAGGGGGGATTTTGTAGACACAATGAAATGTGTTCCATTCACTTTTCCATAGAGTGAAGACATGATTCACACATAGAAAAAAAATGTCAAGTATGAGTAAATATGTTTTCACCATAAAGGAATAAGATACATGATAGATTTCTATGTGCCTAAATACTACTTCATACCGATGGATAAGTGGAATTATTCTCCCATATAGGATTAGGTAGTGGATTTCCAAGATCGATTATTAAAAGGTTTCGACACTTAAAATTCAATATATGAGTTTATTTTGAGAATACATTGTGTATTTACCACCTCAATAAGTGTATAACCCTTCAAGAACATTGATTTGACTAGTTGCGGAGCCCAAACAGACTTACAGATCAAAATTTATGGCACTTGGAAGATGGATAAATTTCACAAAGAGGACCTATGCAGAGGACCTACACAGAGGACCTACATGGAGTACCTACGTGGAAAACTTCCATTTGACTAGGTCCCCTACATGCCTATAAATAGGACCCTTGTTATTCCCATTTCAAAGGAGAAAAAAGTTGGAATAATTCCCAAAACTCTCATTGCATAGATCTCTCATCCAAACCCTTGAAACGTGTGTTCTAGTTTAAGAATCATTATTTCCAGGAAGTTTCCATTGGATTTATTCATGAAACTGGAAACATCCAATAGTTCTTTATCCAAAAGGGACCTTCTTTCCAAAGGAAGGTGTTCGTTAAGTTTGAAATTTATGATACTTAAGAACATGCATTGGTCGAGAGGATGGGAGGTCGGACTCATCATAACATTTTAAGGGGGATTATTGTCTACTCCGGAACTCTATTTATAAATTTAAGATATTTCCATGAATCCTTATTAATTCACCATGTATAACATATTTTTCCCTTGGAATTTTCAATCACTTATTAACATGTGTGAAATTTTGAATCATTTGTATGTATTTGAGGTTCTACATTAAAGGAGATATCCATATGTATTTGAGGTTCTCCATCAATGGTATCATCTCATATAATTTTTAGAGATTCTTTTAATCATAGTTATGATGATTCTAGTTTTAAAGCCACTCAGTGGTGAACTTTGGAATTTATTGTCGTCCAAGGAGATGAAGGTTTGTTTTGATATTGGGATCATACCCATAAAATGGGATATCTACATATCCTTGTGAAAGGAATCAGAACCCTCGTAGTTTTTTTCCACTTAATGGGACACATCAAACCTTTTAAGGTCATTTGATAAGAACCTAACCGTATAGTTTAATGGCATGTGTTAAGTACATCTAAGTGAAACGTGCTTAGACAAAGTTTGGTGTGAGACTTATACCTAATCATCCCAAGGGACTTGGAATGAATATGGGTTTCTAAGTAAGATTAGACCCTATTGGGAATATTTCACAAGGATAATAGGGATGATTTTAAGTGTTGGGTTTGAACCTCAAGGAGGCTTCCTACGTATCCCATGTATATTTGAATCAAATCCCACATAGTTATATGAGTCTCATAGAAGAGTATAGTCCTTTGAGAGAAATTGTTTTGGGATTAATTCTTGAAAAGTAAGCCTTGATGAATTGGGGGTTTTATTTTGGGGCTTATTCCTAAGGAAGATTCCCTAATTAAGTGAATTAGGGTTGGATTCTTGGAGAGGATATCCAGTGATCTTAGGCCCTGAGAAGGCTTCTTATGTATCCCAATTATGATGGGAATCATATTTATTGTAGTTTATTGATTTTATTATGGATTATGCATGATAGATGCCCATTTTAGAGGACATGAATGGGTGACCATTTTTTGAAGGGCACCCTTTTGATCCCGGGCCTTCAAACAGGAGTCCTACGTATCCTGGTTTGAATAGGAATCAGGTTTCTCTTAGTTCAAGAATTTGATAAAATTTTGTGATCATTAATAATCTCTAAGACCATGTGAGTCATGATCGGTGTGAGAAACAAGAGGATGTCAAATATTCAATAAAGGCACCCACACTTTTCCTCCTTCACTGGTATAGGAGGGTGCGCCTATGGCAGCAAGGGTGGACGAGGTCGAGTCGACCCAAGAAGAGGTAGATACGACAAGTCCTACCTATATTAACTTTACATTTTACAAGGGTCAAATGTAAGAAAGGAGTGAAGATTAAGGATTTAGATAGGAGAAATATTGCAACCTCCTACTTGAAAGGTTATGGGATTACACTAGGATGGATGCCCTTTAAGATTGGTTGGGGATTACTCCTAAGTAGGATGCCCATTTGACATTTGGTTAGGGATTACTCTTAAGGTAGATGCCCATTTGGTAATTGGTTGGGGTTTACTCCTAAATAGGATGCCTATTTGGGAATTGGATGGGGCTTAATCCTAATGAGTATTCCCATTTGGGAATTGGTTGGGGATTTCTTCTAAGGAGGATGACCATTTGAGATTTAACTTAGCATAGGAGTCAGGTGATAAAGTTTGAGGAGTTTCTTGAGGAGTGTATCAACTCAAGGTACTTTAGGAATTAATAAGGAGATTCCAAACTCATAACATTTTAAAGGAACCAAGAGGAGTAAGTCGAATCAAAAAAATTTATTGAGTGTGATGGAGTATCTCAAATTATTGTATTCCAAGGCTAGAAGTTGGGCCACAAAAAGGGTGAAATGGAAAATGTCGTTGTCTGGATCTGAAAACTCTATGCAGGTGCTCCACTAAGGTGTGTCACGTAGGTGTTCCACGCAGGTTCTCCACGTAGGTGTTTCGTACAGGTGCTCCATGTAGGTGCTCTACATAAGTCCTTGGAACAGTTCCATATGTTATAGACCTTGATGGGACTTTGAACAACTTTTCCCCTTTTTAATTCTCTCTTCTCCCATGTTTTGGAGAGCTACCTAAAAAATTTAGGGGGTCTGGAGGAAAGAGATATGCAACAGGAGCTTTGGTACTTATTTCAATTTTTTCCTCCTTTGAAATGGGGAGCCCAAGGGTACTATTTATAGGCAAAGAGGAGACCTGGTCGAAGGTAAGTTGTCTTTGTAGGTCCTCTGCATAGGTCTCATTTTCGAAATTTATCCGTCTTCCGAGTGCCATAAATTTTGATCTGTAAGTCTTTTTGGGTTCTGCAACCAATAAAATCAAAGGTCTTGAAGGTTTATAAACTTATTGAGGTGTTAAATACACCATGTCTTCTCAAAAGAAACTCGGATATTGAATTTAATGTGTTGATACATTTTCATCATCGATCTTAAAAATCCATTTCCTACTCCTGGATGGGATAATCATTCTACTTATCCATCGGTATGGAGTAGTATTTTGGCAGATATAAATCTAACCAACATCTTCTTTCTTCATGGTGAAAACATATTTACTCATACTTTACATTTTTTTTCTATGTGATAATCATATCTTCACTCTATGGAAAAGTGCATGGAACACATTTCATCATGTCTACAATCATCTATAAAGACTACCACAATTTTTCCAAGGTAATCTCTAAAGACTCTATTCATCAAGTCCATAAATATTTTTGGAGAATTAGTGAGTCTGAAAGGAATTACAATGAATTCGAAGTGCCCATACATTGTACGAAAATAATTCTTGTGGATATCCTTCTTCTTCACCCTTACTTAGTAATATCCCGACCAAAAATCCACCTTAGAGAAGTATTGTGATCCACGTAGCTAATCTAACAGATCATAAATTCAGGCCGAGGATACTTGTTCTTTATCATGATTTTATTGAGCTCACGATAATCAATACAAAGGCGTATTTACCCATCCTTCTTCTTGATAAAGAGGATTGATGCACCCCATGGTGAAGCACTTGGGTGTATAAACCCTTTATCTAGATTATCCTATAGTTTTTTCTTCAGCTCCTCAAGATCCAAAATATCCATTTATATGGATTCTTGGATATTGGAAATGCCCCAGGTATAAGATAAATCGATAATTCAACATCTCTTATAGGAGGAAGACCAAGAAATTCCTCAGGAAACACTTAGGTGAATTTTCTCACAATAGGCATTTTTTCAAGGATGGTTTCTTCCTTAGAATCAATCATCTGAGAAAGATATGCATTCTCATAGGGTAGTAATATCTACACCTGATATGATGGTGCTAGAGAAGATTCATCCTTCTCTTTGCACTTGTACAGAATCAGGGGTTGATTTGTCATATGGAGAGTGATTTCCCTCTCACGGTAATTTATGTTGGCTCTATATAGGGAAAGCCAATCCATGACAATAATTTCATCAAATTCAACTAGAAGAAGTATGAAGAGGTTTTTCAAGAAGTTCAAACCACAAATTGAGATAGGGGAAGAGTTATATTCATGGGATCAAATTATTTCCCCATTTTCTGTTCTCACCGACATCTTTACTTCCATGATTTGTGGTGGTGTTGGGATTGTTCTACAAAACTTTCAGGATATAAAAGAATTCATTGAACCAGAATCAAAAATTAAATTCACTATTCTTGAATAAATAACTATTGTACCTATTACCACTTCATTTCCGGTGTTCACTTTGGAAGTAGTGATGGAAAAATCTCTCCCTTGCTGCCTTAGAAGTTGTTGGTTGCTACTGAAAACCCTTGAATTAGGGCCCTGGTTTACAAAGTGCTCTAGTTCTTTGCAGTTGAAGAAATGAATAATGAGATGAGGGTATAATAGAGCATACCTCTCCTCTGTTACAGCCATGGGTTTTTCTTGTCGGCAGTTAATGGCCAGGTGCCCTTCTCTTCCACACCTAAAGCTTTTCCTCATCCCCTTCAAGAAATTTCTTAGGTGCTTCTTTTCAGACCTTTGGCAAGTGGGGTGCTAGAACTTCTTAGCACCGTTGGATTTATCCATTGAACCGTCAGAATTAAAGTCCACCTTATGCTTCTTATCCCCATGATACCCATGAGATTCACTGATCTCCATTTTGACTTTGAGGGTACATCGAAAATTTCTTCATAGCTCTTGAAGTCACGAATCTCTAGGGCTTTCCATAGGCTAGGTTTTATCCCACCAAAGAAGAGGTCAACCTTGCATTCAGGTTCAGGGGTAAAAACAAATCAGGAGGCATATCGTGAAATCCTTGTGAATTTTTCCTCATACACACCGATCAATTCATCGTCTTTTTCCTTGAAGGTAAAGAAGTTCCTTTGCCTCTTAAGTTAGAGGGTGCGTAGAAAATATTTATCAAAAAACATTTTATGGAAATCCTTCCATTCCAAAACCTCTATCTCCTCCTCCGGCTTCGTATTTTTCATTAATGTCCACCATTGATCAACTTCACCCTTTATATGATAACCAACCAGAAAAACCTTCTCTTTTTCAGAACATTGAAGGATATTGAAGATATTTTCAATGGATTTGATCTATTGTTTGGTGATTGAGGGATCGAATGATCCATTAAAAGTGGGATTCCTTTGTCTCATGAATCTCTTGATGGTGGCTTGTTCTTCCTTAGGGGGGGTTGAACATTCCTATTGACCAATGTTTCTATTCAAAACTTGAGTTAGTTGAGAGAGTGTCAGGAAAAAGTTTGTGATTCCTACTCCCATCGGATTTGGCGTCTCATTAGAATAGTCATCACATTGATCTTCGCATCGGTTGTTAGCTTGAGTCCTCATATTTCCATCTATTGGCTAGAATAAAAGAAAATTTAGGGGTAACACATAAACGAGAATCAAAAGAAAAAAATTTATAACTTATAAATTACTTTTATTTCCTTAACTTATGAATTTTATAGGCTTCAATCTATGTTATCCACGATCTACTTCCCAGCATATATTCTAAGTGTCATTTTTTATTCCCTTAACAATGGTTCACACTAAGCTTATGAATTTACCAAAGCATATCCCCCTGGAGTGTCATAACCAAGAGAGCAGAAAGTATCATTTTCATTCACTAGTTCCCATTTGAGACTATCTCAAAGCAGTGTTTTTCGGTTTTTTCCCCTAGATACATATGTGCCAAAGCCGCCTCTACCTTCTCGTATCCAGATAGGAATGAATTTTCTTTATAAACAACTTACTCAATTCTCACCAAAATTTAGGGATATTTTTATTATACTTATTCTTATCCCGAAGTATTTCACCAGGGTTTTCTAACCCTAATCCCAAAAATAACTAAACTCGTCCTTTGATACTAACTATAACAACCCTTCTCTTTATTACACACATAAACATTATTTATTACATAAACTTTCACTTAATAAAACTTTGATAATCAAGAGGTCTAGTGTATTGGGAAATTATTAACAATACATAACAACTTTGAACATAAAAAATCCAACATCTTTATTGAAAACTTCTTTTACATGACCACAACATTCCTTCGTACTTAGCATTGCATGGGATAACCTGAGGACATGCATAATAAAATGGTGAGATATAAAGCCCAATATGAGAGTAAATAAGGAGTAAGATGAATAATATAGTGTATGTTAGGCAATACTCATATCAATGTATCACAATAGAAATAAGAACATAAGGTCATGATATAGCATGATCATCATAACATAGAAATGTGGAAACAAAATTTAACATGATATTAGCATTAGCCAAGGATCATTTCACATGGAGCATGAGTAAACCCTAATGACACTTTAATTATCATTATTAAACCCTCATTTCACTTTACGTATCATGATATTAATCTTTACCAAATTCATTGGAGTGCTATTAGGGCACACCCTTCTTACTTATTTCATTTCATACATAAGTGTGCCACATGGATCATATAAAATGGAATCATTAAACATCAGTATTTATTCCATGATAAAGGAATGTGGAATAATTATATGAAACTATATAATAAATAATTAAATGTCTGTAAAGGTGAATACCATTTATTGATAAATGGGCATGGTATTCACTATACAATGACTTTGGCTTGGGAAATTGCAGTGCAATTTTGGCAACATAACGGTGTGACAAAAGAATTCATAAAAATGGTTGATGAGTGATAATGAATTATCTCATCATATTTACATGAAATGGATAGTAATGGGTCATATAGATACATTTACCAACATATGTAAAAGAATCACCCCAGAAATTGCCTGAAGGAAGCAATGTTGGTAAAAACGTCTTTCAACATCTATATTTTAACTATCTCATTTAATACTTATAATATGTTCTTAATAATATATATTGTAGTTTCATTGTATTTTATTGTTGTGTATGAAACAAGATATTCAAAATAGTATTTATAAATTAGAATTAATTATTGAAATATTTAGATGTTACACCAAATGGGATGACACTTGTAAAAATTCTTGTGTTCTTTATTCTTACAATTACATCATGAATGAGTGTGGTTATGAATTTAAATTTCTGTGGATCAGACATTAACAGGTTAAAAAAATTATTTAAGTTAGAAGAAATTTTTAAAAACTAAACTCCACTAATTC
Source organism: Viscum album (assembly GCA_963277665.1). Lineage (NCBI taxonomy): Eukaryota > Viridiplantae > Streptophyta > Magnoliopsida > Santalales > Viscaceae > Viscum > Viscum album. The sequence goes on from OY728129.1 coordinate 285,723,207, forward strand.
ACCCCTTCTCAATGGATCAACCCAATCATAGTCACTTGTCCCTTTATACATGAATTTTTCCTGAAAATACATTTGTTATATTTGTTAAAATCAATCCAAAACACTCATAAAATCAAATAATTATTTAAAAAAATTAATTAAATTTCATATATTTATAAAATGAATATATATAAGTAGTAAAAAACACTTTAACACATCAAATAAACATTAAAACATCAATTCCATTGCTGAAATTATCATCATTAATTACACTATTAATGATATCATCAAGATTCAATAGTTTTCATAAAATTTACCTCATTAATTCATATTTCATCACATTAAATTATTTATTTTTATCTATGAAACATATTTATAAAATATATATAATACATAAAAAAATTTGAAAAAATATTCTAAATGTTTTAAAAAAATATCCTGGAACATAACTCACATGAATTGTTAAATCGTAAGAGTAGTTCAAATTTCTTATAAAATCACAAAATTAAATTCCAAAGACTAAAATAGGACACCAAATTTACCTTATAGAAACAATATAAACTAATATAGAAGGATAAATTTCAATAAAACCACAAATAACCCACAAAATCATCGAACTATAAGCATAAAAGGATGACTCTAATGAAGAAGAAACTAAACCTTTAAACCTTTATACTAAAATATATAGATTTAAAATATTGTAAAAAGATAAATAAAATGCCATAAATGGATCATTATTACACCAAAAAATGAAAAATAAATTATCAATTAATGGTAGAGAGGGTAAGGGGGAATTTAGGAGGAGATATTCCCATCCAAATAACCTCCTAGAAAAGAATCAAAAACTTTTTACCCAAATTATATTATAATAAAAACTCATAAATTATCCTCTTAAAAATAATTCCATGAATAGACCAATTAATTAGTGACAATTAAATGTCCACCCAAAGGCCATTGGTGACCCTATTGTTATTTTTTAATCACTTTTATTTTGTGTTCATACCAAGTACGTTGTACAAAATCATCGGGTACCTGGGGCTTTTTGCTACACAATACCAACAAATTCCACCTCCTTACTCCCCTTTATTCTCTTTACTTCATCAAAAAACCCCAAAATAAACTCAAAATAAATAAAAATAAATAATAGAATAATAAAAAACAAACCTCAATTCCAAAGTTGTTACAACAGATTACAATAAAAAGAGTTTTTAGGCCACATTCATGTCTCCTTATACGCAATAGTTTATTAACCTTCAATAATGGATAAATCCATTCATTGGGAAAACTATGACCTCAATATCATACCCAAACATAATAATAAATATAAAATGATCAAAAATTAATAAGTAACATGAAATTTAATCATATTTGTTTTTTAAACATATAATTTGCATCAAATGTGATACCCAAATAATGAACCATGCCAGTCATATATGCATTTTCAAAAGAATGATCACCACAAACAGTAGATCATATATATAATGATAAAACAATAATAACAAAATAAAAGAGGATATGATATAAGAAATATTCAGTACAGGTTTTGGTATTATATCCATATCAATATAGAGTTTCTACACTCAACCCCCTTCCATAAGTCATTCATCTTATATGAATCACTTCTAGTGATGTATGCACATCATCTATGGTGAAAATATAGGGAATTAGTATGAAACTTACTAGGACACCATCAAAGATACCTTAAAATAAATCCAAGACCATATTTGTATGCATAAACTATATAATACATAAATAAATAACAAACATACACCTGAGTCGAATCTTAATGTGCTAACCAGGTCACCATAGATAAAGATCCTACATTTTTTCATATATTGTAAGTGAAATTGGTCATTATATACCATGGGAATACAAAACATAAAATATCAAAAGAATATAACATTCCATCTTGAAAATCAAACATAATGTTAGAATCTAAATCATGAGTAAAACTTATTATATCTAAAATATTAAGAAATAACATATTGCATAGTAAAAATGATCTCAGGATAAACCCTTTTATTTAAATGAATGGTAATGTGAATCTAAATTTTTATGAGGGACTAACATATCTTACCTATAAAAAAAGTAACCAATATAGAGAAAAATAAACCTTATATACATTACCCTGTATCCATTTTGATGAGAAATTAATTTGAATAGTGAGGTGTTTCTATCATAATACACCTCTTAGGAACACAAAAACACAAAATAAGTGATAATAATTAAACTTCTCATGAAGATTTCATATTTATAGGGAAACCTCACTTGGAACACTCTATCGCAACCCATAACATATCAATTTTTAGTAAGAATATTCAAATTCACATATAATGAAGAACCTTACTCAATATAATGTTTTAAAACTAACACCAAAATCCCCAATTTCCAATTAAAACATCCCTCTAGGTATCTAATTACCCAAGTTGAAAAATCCACCAACAAAACCCTCAATGTTGTACTAAAAAGTTCTATCATGGATAAAACACCCTTAAGAGACTTCACCGAAGTAATCCACCTTTACCCAAACATATATAAACTATTTAAAACATTAGGAAAGTTTATCCCACATGCCTTCACAATCTATACCCCAATAAATTAGTTAATATATATCAATATAATAAATATAGAATGATAAAAACCACCTACCTTTGTACTTGAGGATTTAAATCACCATAGAACATTTTCTAAATCAAAATCTATATACTAGAAACTAAAAACTTGACATGAACCCTCTAATTTAGTGATTTAAGATGGAGAAATAATTAGAAATAGAAGAAAACAAAAATAGAACTTTGGAAAGGTTTAAGTCTTAATAATAGTGTAAGTACACACTATACAGACCAATAAACCCTAAAATAGTATTTTGAGAGATCAAAAAGGGAATGTCTAATCCAAAGTGAGAATTTAGGGACAAAAATAATGGTTTCAGGAGGATAAAATTATTTAAATTAAGTCTCCATTAAAACTGAAAAAAATACCTTAACATATTCCAATAAGAAAACCACTTAGTACTTGATATACTTATACCAAGTACATGGTGCATTATCAGTAACCTAGTATAAGGATTAGAAGCTAGATAATGGACCTAAAGGGGCTAATACCCCCTATAATTTTCATTGGGTACCTAGTTCCCAGGTATTGGGTACCAGGTGGTATAGCATATGCATGCGGTTTTAAGTTTTCATCATTTAAATTTATGAATATTTTATATATCTTGCATGGTATGATTTTAGACTACATATTTTATTGGTTTTCTTACTTATATTATGTGTTAAAGGATTTCCTTAAATCTTGGTAGTGGTATAGAAACATGAAATTCTATTAGATTTATGAAATCTTATGGTAAATGACGTTTTTAAAATTTTCATTGCATATCATAAAGGAAATCATAAAATATGAATTGTTAATTGTTATGTGGGTTTCATACCCAAACATATGATATGAGATATTGTAATCCACAATACAAACTTAATATTTGGATTTTTTATATTTATATTATAAAATACCAAGATATCATAAATTATGATTGATGTGTCGAGTTTCACAAAAAAATAGAATCACGTCATCAATAAGATATATTGATATATCGTAAAATATGATATGTGATATTGCACAAGACAATGATAATATGAGTCATGAAATATGACTAATAGAACATCATAAGAATATCATTATTTAATATTTTACTATTAGATGTAAATTATGATTGATGACATATATATGTTCCGGCCTTATCAATCGTATCCTATGAATGGTGTGAATCGTATAGTACAATTTGATGATGAAAAAAACATTCTTTATATTTTGTTATAAATTGAATTAATTATTAATAAAAGTTACATATAATGATTAAAACCTATTTTGAGGATATTTATTATTTTATAAATGATTGATGAATTAATTAATTATAAAAAGTTTATAATTAATTCAATAAATTTTTATGAAACATTTATCAATAAATATCCCATAATATAAAATTTTATTATAAAAATATCTTTTACAAATTAACATAGGATAAAATATAAATAAAATTAAAATTTTTTATATAAAAATTATAATTTTAATTTATAAATAGTTTATAATTTACTAACTAAAGTATAGTTTTATATTCTTATATCTGAGAAAATTATGAAATGTTCATAATAATTAGTTTGAAATGTGCAAATTAAAAGCGCTTTATTTGGAAATTATTTGAACCTTATCAAAAGTATTTTGGTAAATTGATATGGTAAATGGTTTAAATAATATTAATATGTGATATTTATGTTATGTAAAATTTTTAAATAATTGAAAATTGAAATATAAAACTTTTATCTTTCATGAAATATCATATATTAATATAATATTCTATATAATGAATATAAAGGAGTTCATATTGAAAATAAATGTAAATTTTTTATATTTATCTTATTATATAAAGAATTATAAATTGTTTTTAATAAATATTTTATTAATTGTTCATAATATTATATCATGTTTAAGTATATGAAGAGTTCATTTATTTAACATTTATTCCCTACTTTATTTATAGTTATAAATTGTTTATATATTATGAATAAGTGTATGATTTCGTATAAATTGTTTAAGCCACTTATAAATTTTTAACCCCTACATTTCATGTTAGGTACATTAATAGAAGATTTTTTTTCATTTACCTTGACCTTTTTTTAAGAAATTTTTTTATCTTGAATTTAGTTTTTTAATGTAGTTTATAATGCATTGGATTCTCTCATGAGTAAAGACTCCATAGAGAGGGGGACTTGGGGTTAAAATTTACACTAGCCTAAAGGCTATTCATTATTATAGAAAGGTGGGGTTGTCTATCTATCAATTTTTTCTTACTCATATGAATATTACCAATATTATATATCTATAAAACTTTATATAAATAGTTTGGGTACCCTATGCATGTGATTAATTTGGATATATGTAAATATGTATGGTTTCTATTTTTTGGGTGATTAGCACAAATTATTTATTGTGTAAAGAGTTATAAATCAATATGGTTAGAAAATATTGATTTAGTGGAGGTAATATAATTAAAAAAATTGAATAATTTATGAATAAATGGAATAACATGAGATAATATGGTGTGATTAAATCCCCTTATAAATTCCTAGTGTTAGATTCCTTCCAAAACAACACTTTTCAGGACCTTGATCATCCAACCAGATCGATCATGTCATGTTTACATGCCCCTGTATTATCTTATATAGGGAAACAAAGTAATATGCTGCCCTATATCATCTTTGGGTAGGTTATTACAAAGTAAGGTGCCCCTATATTTTCCTTTTCTTTCATGTTATTTGTATTTTTTTGGGTTAGACTTAACCAAGAGACCCTAATAGTACAAAATTAGTAGAGGAATGGATTAAGGTTTATCCACTTGATGGATTAAATAATCGGTTTCCTACTTGATTGTCTAGGAATCATATATGATATTATTGGGATGATACCTAACCAAAATATCTAAATGATGATAAAAACACTATAGAGGCCTATATATTGGTGAAATATAGATCTTGGACTACTAATAGAAATTATTTATTCAAAAAAATTATTGTTATTTTATTGGGAGCCTATTTTATACAGTTATTTATTAAATGGTAATTATACATGAAACTCATCTGATAAAAAATTTTATTACAGAAAAAATAGAATCATCATCATCAAACATAACTTTATATTAATCCTTAAAAAGGAGAATCTCACTGTAAAAGTTTTATTACAATGGTATATTAAGAAAATTTCCTGATAAATGAAAAATTATATGCATTAGATAAGCCCATTCCTAAATAAATAAACAATTTAAGTTGTTCAATACATGGAACCTTGGTAATTATGAATCATAAATTGATTTATTTAGGTTTTCAAAGGAATTATATGAAAAATGCCCTAATTAATTTTATTACACACTCATATACTCAATATTATTTGGAATGATAATTACTTAATGAGGGTAGAGGTTTCCTTAAGGATTAATATGGTTAAGGAATTCATTTAATTATCATTAATTGAAATTTTTTGACAATATTAATGATTCCAAAAAAATGTTTATTCTAAACTATTGTGAATAGATGAACTAGGAATATGATGTCTCGGTTATAGTTATTTGTTGACAGTGTAGGTGGGTAAAAGTTAAAATTGGAAGAATAAATTTTTTTAGAGTGTCTAACCAATGCTTCTTCAAGTTTTTGATGAAGGTTATTGAAACCTAAAAGAGTTTTTAGGATAGAGGATTAATTATTTCGTGGGATGTAACTGTCTGAGACACCTAAAGGGGGTTTGCAAACATCATGGAATACCAACGATATGTGTCAATGTTATATAAATAAATTCATTTATTTTTATGGGTATATGATACAAAATTTATACATTATACGTGTTATAAATTTACAAGATCTAAAAATCAAGGGAAGAATTGATTGAGCTTATAGTTTCATAAAATTGTTGAAGAAAATATTTTTTATATCAAAGATTTTAAAGTAAGGGTAGCTCATATGGATGTAAGAAATATATGTGTATATTAATATCATTTATATTACATGAAAATATAATTTATTCATTAAAAAATAGTTTTTTTAAAATGAGAAGATTAATTTTATGCACATGGTTTATAGTTCATTAGATTATATGACATGTTTTGAAAATAAAAAATTATTAAAATGTTTTATCCATTATAAATACTTTATCTAAATATTTTTTTAAATATGAGATAAATTGACCCCACTATCGATTAGAGGAATATTTTAATGAATTCTTATTTTTAAAATAAAATTATCCCAATACAAAAAATACCATATATAATATGTAAAAAATGTTTATTTGTCAAATATTCCTATTAAAAAGGAATTAAGATTTATTTCCTAACACAAAAGAGTTTGTATATCCTATAATGATATTCTGAGAAGAATATAGTGTCTTAGATTCTATTTGGGGTATGTTTAGGCTTTGAGAATTTCATAGTTAACGAATAAAACATTATACCAATCTAATGTGATTTCAAATTAATATCCTAAAGATAATAGGAAATGTAATAGTAAAAAAGATAAATGTAAATTTTGTATTTAATTATCATGGAATGTATGAATCATTATGCCATAAAGCATTCTATACGTTAAAATTCAAAGTTTTTTTACTTAATATCCTAAAAATGATTTTAGGGTATTTAGGTAAATAGAAATATAAAGAGTTATATTTATCCACCATAAAAAAGTAAAATTACACATTATCCTAAATATTTTAGGATGATCTGGTAATTAATAATATAAATAGTTACATTATTTTTTAAGTAAAATGTTTGATGGAAAAATATCCAAGGATAATTATGTAAAATATTTATAAGAATAAAATTGGGTTTTAAATCATACCATTTGATATTGTAGATTTAATAAGTTTGTATATCTTCAAGTATTTAAACATTTGTAATATGATTCCCATGTCTCGCCCTTATTGAAACATACTTTATTATATATTTTATTTGTTAATGATTTTATTAGGAGGGTTTTATCAGATGGGAACATAGAATTGTGACAGAAATTACATATATATGTAACAATTTATCAATACCCTAGAAAGTGAAGCAGAAATAAGTTTGATCCTGAATTATATTAGGTTTGATATGGTCGATATGTGCTTATATTGGTTTTTGTTAAATATTCTTAAAATTTATTTAAGAATATAAAAATGTTTCATATAAATATAAATCTCTATTTTATCATTATTTCATACTTATTTTATTAATTTATATATAGATATAAATTTCTATAAATGTAATGATAATTAACTTCCAAAAATAAAACATTGATTTATCCCAAGTTAAATTTCTTCATGAATTATTATAGGTAATGATATAATGTTAAGGTTAGCATGAGTAGGATTCTTATATAAGATAAATAATATTTTCATGATGCATGAAAAATGATTTTGTGCACTGGATAACCCACTAATTATAACACATATAGGTTCATACACTATTTCTCTAGTATAATAGGGATACATGGATCATATAGGATTACCCAATACTAAAGGTTGGTGAGATACCTAACATAATAAACTTCATACTTTGATACCAATCTTACACAAGGAATTGTAACTTATCTAATCAAGGGTGGTTGGGTACATTTTTTATCATGTCATCGGTTATAGATTAAACAATATGAGATTTTTCCTCATGTTTGATGATTATATCATTTAGTCCCTAGATTGATATATATTAGGGAGTGTTTTTCTGCACTAAGAAATTACATGTGATGTGCTTATCTATTCATACAAGGGGAATGTGACATGATCATCTATAAAAGATGAATTACAAATGATGTATTCATTAACTAGGTTAATATATACTTAGAGAGTTAATAATGTATTTTTTGCATATAAAGTATTGACATACTCTATGTCCCATAGCCACTTATTGTCTTAGACAAAGGGAATACATGAGAATTCATTCTGGTATGAGATATGTCTATTCGATATAGGTATAGAGATACATGTGTTTGATGGTGATACCTCCAAATCCCTATATAATTTGAGAGGAATTTATTTTTTTCTAGAGTCTTGCCTTTTCTTACATTTATGGATATACATATCTATAGTTTTTATCAATGATAAAAAGGCTCATGGATTCATTATTTGTGATTAACTAAATGGGGATTGATTTTTACTCAAAGAGATACTCTAAAATAATTTTAGTGTTAATAAAAAAACATTTTTGGATAGGTATTAACAAGGTATTATATATGATGTTATACAAGGTGAAGTTGATAATAACTTCTCAAAATAATTTTGGATATTATTTGAGGAGTTATTGTACAAGATACAGTATATGGTGAAGAGGTATAAAGTATCTTAGGATTTAGTACACATGAGAGATTGAAAGAGATGTTCCTTAAACCCTAATATGTAAATGATATATATTATCTAAATCATAATATATGATATAAAAAGTCATATAATATGACTTTCATTCATTATGGGTTATATATGAATTATGGTTATATCATTATTTAGGATATAGTTTCTACTATAAAGGGGATTGAAAAAAAAATTCATGTCTACTAAACCATACAATCATATTATATGATTGGGAGAGTCGTAAGACTATAAATTAATAAGATTTAATTCCACTGTAATTATCAATCCATGCAATCATAAGGCACGATTTCTCAAATCATAAGGGTGGTATGGATAAGAAGTCATATTCTACAACATGCTTTATCATAAAGCTTGGCATATTATTGCATGTTACTTCCTTCGATCATGTTGATAGCTGAATGTCAATAGTTAATGTTCAAATGAAACATCCAATGAAACCTATCATTTAATGAGTGTTGTAAGATTTTTAATTATAGGTAGATAACATTCATGGGTGTTCTATTCCATTAACTCGTGTATAATAATCCATGAGTTGATTCTCAAACACTTTGGTAGTGTCCTAAAGGGTTTTATTAGAACCAACTACCATGTGATAGTATTAGATGTATGTTTTTGGATTAGGAACCCCTAATCTATTATTTTTTATCTTTATTATCATGTGATTCAAGAATTCCATGGAGTAATAAAGTTTTTTTCAAACATCAAGTGTTTCTTTTGAACTAATGGATACCTTCATAGGTGGGATGTCCTTTGGCTGCCACTCCTGGGATCTTCCTCAAAACCATTTGAAGGTAAAAATAGTTATAAAGGTATTTTTATGGATCATTGATGTATGGTATGTATATGGTTTCAAGTTTTATTAACTTATAGTTCATGAATATATAATATTACCTACCTATTATGATCTTGTACTTTATATTTGATTGCATTTATTACTTCTATTAAGAATTTATAAACTCCCTTAAATCCCAACATAGTTGTATCTCAAGGAACCTCACCAAACAATACTTTTACTAAGGTTGTTTCCAATTATTTATATTTTTAGTATTTTTATTAATAAAAACATAGGGTATAAAAAAAGAAACAATGCATGAAAATTAAAATGAAAATGATAAATGATAACACACAATACACTCAAATGAAGGATACACCCAGGATTAAACCAAATGTGTATTAATTATCTTTTAATTATTATTTACATATAATATTATAATAATTCCCAAATTTTTCATACAATTATCCTTGGTTCACTAATTATGTGCACACACAATACAAATAGGGAACCCAATCTCATTACTTTCCACTGAATCCTAAATTAGTGAGAGATAAAAACTTTAATTAAGTGTGAATCCTTCACTGATATCACTAGTTTAATATCATATCCTTGTATTCACAAAAATATTGGTTCCACTATAAAACAACCCTTTAGAAAAGGGAGATAAAATTCCATTCAAAATATAAAAGAAAAAAAGAGAATCTAAGGTAAGAGTGACTATCACCAACATCCACCGTGGTATCCCTCATAATACCTAGTGATTTAAAAATTAAAAAAAACATATAAAGAATAGAAGACTAAGGAGAAACTCAGAATCCACTTGGGAGTAACCCTTTGGGTTATACACATAACATCATGAGAGTAGGAGATCACAGTAGAGATAAAGTAATACTAAAATTAAATTATTAAAATTAAAATAAAATAAAAAATTTTAAAAAATAAAAATAATAATTAAATCCATCCCAAAATGGAATCACCATTATATTGAACTCAATAATAATTTATTGGAATCTTTCTCCTCTTCTAAAACTTTCTTCTTTCTTCCTTAAGAATAAGTCACCATGGGTTTCAACTACATTATCTATCCTATATCATCCTTTACATGGGTAGTAAGTAGAGTTTCTTTGTGATTTTTTAGGTAAGTGGTTTGTTATTTTGGTCGTTAATTTTCAATAATAATTTTTTCAGATTTTTCTTATTTTCTAATTTATTTTAATAACTATACTATATTTATAATTTTTGTTTTATTTTTAAAATATTAATTTTTTTAAATTTTTTTTAAAACATAAAATAATTAAAATATGTTTTTCTCTAAAATATAATTTTGAGAATTGTATTTTTAGGTATTGGATGTTTGAAAAAAAATAAAAAAAAAATAAGATATAGTAATGTTTTAAATAATGAGAACTAATGTTTTTAACAAACACCTACTACTAATATATTATTGGGTTCCACTAAAAAAATATCAAGCTACAACACATCATATGGCCTTTCTAAAAGCACCCAATGATTCAATTATTTATTGGGATTGGCTAATGGATCCTCATGTACCAACACTACCTCATATTATCTTAGTGTCACCTCATATTCCAACCCTACCTCAAGATTTAATAGATTATCTGTATTCTCAAAACAAACTCTCATGTTTCAATGTAATGTTAGGATTTCCAAATAGAAACTTATGGAATAAATCTTCTTTAAGTAGTCGCAATGTATCCTTAGGCATCCTACTTCCCAAATCAAAATATAGAGACCCATGTAGTAGGAAATCACAACTAATTCATATTATGAATTCTCAAGAAGAATTTGATCCATTTATATAATATGAAAGGCATGTTATCATAATGTAAAAGGTAAAGATTATTTTTACTTCATTTTCTTTCCAAAATCAAGTAAATAGTTGAGATAATTCTAAGTAGGGGGAGGTCATGAAGAGAGATAAATTTCTGATTAATCCCACATACATTCATTTAAATTAATGGAAGAGTTGAAACTATTAGAACCTTGGTGAAATCAAAGATATCATGTCACATGGATAAATATGGTTAAATAAAATTTTGGGGGGGAAATTCATTCCTAGGGTAGACCAAAAAATTCAAAACAATTTATTTATATCACTATATTCTTTCATATACTCTCATTATTTGAGATGGGATCCATCTAATTCCAAATCCTTCATTCTCCATTCCCTATCATACTTCATATAAATTTATCCACACTCTATACAATCACCATCACATAACACTATGTATTCATAGTCAATAGAGGAAATAGTTGGACATCTTGGTGGTTATAACATGGATCTTCACTTTATAAGGGAGATTCCTTATTCTATTGTTCTTAATTGTATCAATATGTTATACTAAGAATTTGATATATGGTTGAGGGATATGTGATTATTTCTTATAGTGTATACCTTTTGGAACCTATATATTGAATTAATAATAATTTTTTATCAATTATTTGAACTGATTAATAATTGGTTAAATAATTTAGGGTGGGGTTCAAGTAAGGATAGTTGAATCCAAAAATAAGAACATAAGTAATGATCATGGAAGTATAATAGATAATATTTTTAGTATTACTGTGGTAATAAAATCATATAAAATGGATGTAATAATAACTTAAGAGGAATTAGAAAAACCTTATAGGTACTAATGAATTCATGAATAAGTCACTAGCTACCATGAGAGTAGATTTTAGGTATATGGTGATTTTTATAATGCTCTTATGTTTTCATTACACTTTCCAAGATTTACAATGATGATCACTACCCTAATTCGGTACATAGAAAAAATTGGATAAACACTCATAATACACTTTCTAAATTTCATTTCCCATACCCCCTATACCATTAACACATGCACACACACTTTAAACCTTAAAAACACCCAAAACACATTAAATTTATTACATGATTACACACACAACACCCTCATTTTTAATTGAGTTTCATTTTAATCATATTTAAATAAATTAGTTAATTAATCAACTGATCCTTTTTTAACCCATCCATTCATTAGAAAAAATGAGTTTTCACTTATAATATTTCATTTTAATAAGTCGTTTATGAATATTGTTTTACTCCTCAGTCATTTCTATACAATCCCTAGGTATTTTAATCTTCATCCATAGCCTAGGATTATCTAGTTTATTCTATATTAAGTTACTTCTACATAGATGGATGGTCTCATTTAGTCCATGTATAATACCATATATGAGCCTCACTAACTTTTATATAGGTTATTTTTATTCATTTATATCTACTAGTTACTCTTGAATAGTAATATGTTTAATCTTATGTAGCATTTTTTATTCTGATTTAATCAAACTTAACTTCCATTTATTTATATATAGGCTTCAAATTTTTCTATCGAATCACATATAAAATCCTAGATACTTTTTTAGGCCTTAAAAAAAGTTAAATATATCATATAGGGGTTGTATAACCAATTTTATTTGTACATAGCCTTCCATAATCTTAATATAATATTTCATAGGTTGCATTTATTCTAATAGAAATAGGATAAATGTTGAATTAATCTTCCACAAGTAGTTCAGAAACCATTTTACTCTTGAATATATAGGTTTTTCTACACCTATATATAAAAACCATACCTAAATCAAAGTGTAACCATATCATGTTTATGTAGAATATTATTTAAATAAATAAAAATCACGCAATTAGTTTACATTTACTATAAACTTAAAAATTATATAATATAATAAAAATATGAAATCTTCCCATATATTATATAAATAATGAGGATATTATCAATGAATATTTGGAGAAATATATATATAAGTAGTTCATATTCACTATAATACATATATCTTGTACCATGACTAAGTTTAATTCTCAAAAATAATAGTGGTAGTGAATTTTTCATCAAATACATTAATTTATCATACCACATATATAAATCACTATAATTTATATTTTTCATAATTTAATTATTCTCAAAATCTTATTCAAATAATTAATACTTTAACCTTGCCTTCCTAAAAATTTATTTCTATCACACTCAAAAGAAAATTTATTTCCAAGTATATTCTCATTCTTGGAATCATGAAAACATTTCATATGGTTAATGCACCTCCCATTCCTTTACATGATTGATGAAATAATAATATTAATAAATAGGAATTTTCATGGGTTTTTTCTAGAGCTTATGGTTATTAGGTTGACATTTAAAAAAGAATTGAAATAGGTGTTATAATTTATATAAAAAATACATGATATAAAATTTATGAAAACTAAAAATTTTCATTTAACTTCCTTCATATGTCTCAAACATAGAACCTCTTATCATATATCATACTTTACACTCTAGTATTTTAACATTAAGAAATATTCTTCCCTAAGTTTCTATGAATTCATTTGATCATTCTTTTTCAATGTATTTTGTAGATACCTTATAGAAAAAAAATGTATTTTATCAATTTTATGTACTCCACTTACCAATAGAATAAAATTTTCTATGATATTTTTCCAAGTAATGTGTTGATTCCAAACGTCCCATGAAAAATGATCCCCCCACCACACACACACATATATATTTTCACTACTTACATGAATTTTATAAAAGAGAAATGTGGGATGATATTCATTTTATAATTTTAACATATGTTAAGGTGGGATCAATTAAGTACAAAAAATAATTTCGAGAAAAAAATACCTTTATCATTTTAACACCTCATAATCTCTAAAAAAATTGGAAAATAAATTCTAGAAAGTTTTTGTATTGTAATAAATTATATAAGAATCCATAAATAAATAATAAAATTTCAAATAAAATGAAACAAAGTTTTAGAAACCTCTTGGGTTTGTGGATTAATATTCGACAATGATCATAAAATGGGTTTCATGTGTGATTGAAATTATTTTTAGGATAAAATAAATAATAAAGGTATTAAATAATATACATATTTATATGAATATACCAAAATTAATTGAATTCACTATTATAAATTTTATATGCTTCAATATAAAAATAATGTCAATTAATCATAATTATAACTAGAAAAGAATAACAAATGAAAATTAAATAAAATATAATATTACTGGAAATATACATCCCACCTAAACCCCCTAAACTTCTCTCATTTATTTTTTAATTTTAATTCAATCGTGATTTTTTGTATTTTAGGACAATTATGGTAGACAAAACATAAAATAAAGCAATAAGAGATCAACATTCCTTATTAGGATGGTCATATTCCTAATTAACATTAAACTTATCTAAACTTATTGCCCTCATTAAAAACCTAAAAAAAGAAGAAAAAAAATGTAAATTATTAATTGGAAAACAAAATTTAAATAAATAAACTAAAAACTGAAGTATCCCCTAGATAAAATCCCTACCAAGTGGATATTGTGTTTATACTTTCTATAACTAAGAATTTCTAGGTGAAATATTTTTTATAATAGAGGATATTTTTTGTGTGATTTAAACCATAGAATATAATTCCTTCAAGTAATCTTCAAAATTAATTGAATGATGATGTTCCCTTTGTTAGTGAATATGTGTCTACCCATTCCTTAATAAATAAATAGGTTGAAGTTTGAGGTAGAAGGGTGTAAGGAGCCTCCCACTCTTCTTTAAAACTTACCACCTTGACTATATCTTCTACTTATTCATATTACAGGGATAAAAATTATAGTGTTGAATATAAAATCCCATCAAAGTGGAATTCATTGGATAGTTTGAAATCAAAGAAATTATATGAAATGAATTTACAGTAGATATTTCTCCCTCAATGAATTTTGGTATTAGTTCATTATTCATGTAAAATAACACTACATTATATCCTATAATTGATCTCAGATGTGGGAATTACTCATTTAGATACCTCTTTAAATCCATTATTTCGTCATAAAACATATATAGGGATAGTTGTTCTTATTATAGCATTACTTCTTCTCTTTCCACATTAGAAATAAATTCTTGAAAATTATCAAAAAAATACCCTAAGTTACTCAGTATGTTCTATCAGTAATGAGCCCTTAAGATCTTCTATAATATCCCTAACGAGATACCAAAATACCCCCCCCCCCCTCACATTTCAAATTATACACCATCCTAACCTTGCTAGTAAAAATATTAACCCTTTCATTAATAGTGTAAATAGGGTCATTGATCAAAAAATATATTTTCCTAGATTTTTAAATTTAAATAAAAGTAAAATAAATATTTAAAAAATGTAAGGGTCCATGAAATAAAATAACGTATCCTTATAAGTGGTGAAAATTTGAAAAAGGAACTATCAAGGGGTCGTTATCAACACAATTTAAGCCCAAGGTATATCCATGTGGCTGACCTGGGTAGTCTCTTAAAAACCTTCACCACATGCTCACTATCTTAAGTTTTTGACTCTTATGGTCTTAAGTTTGTTTTCACTTTTTTTTTATTTTTTTATTTTTATTTTATAAAAATATGTGGTATATAAAAAATTAAATAATGCCTAAGAATTAAAATAAAAATGATAAACACAAACACACGACGCACTATAAAGAAGGATTCTCCCAGTATTAACCTAAATACTCCTTCATTTCTATTAAATTATCATTCATATCTAACTATAGGATCATTACCACACCATTTACAAAATCATACTTTTTCACAAATTGTGTTCACATACAATACACATAGGGACCCCAGAGTAATCAAAGTCACTATATCATAAATCAATGATATGGAAACACCTTAAGTATAAATACTTCACCACTATTTAAAAACAACATCCCAGACTTCACTGAAGTATTGTTTTTACTACATAACAACCATTGATAAAAGTGATATAAAATTATTTCTATATTATAAAATAAAACAAATAGAAACTAAAATAATAGCAATTATCACCAACCTCCACCTCAGTATCCCTCTTAATTCTAAGAGACTAAAAAAGAATAATAAATATATCAAAAATATGAGACTTGGAAGATACTTGGATTCCTACTAGGAGTAACCCCTTGATTTGTCCCATAACTATTATGAGAGTTAAAGACCATAGTTAAGAGATTTTATCATTAATCCTCAATTAAAAAAATTAAAATACAAATCAAAATGAAAGCCAAGAAAAACTACAAGTAAATCCCTCCCAAAATGGAAACCCCATTATAGTAAACCCAATTAAATTTTATATGTATTTTATTCCTCTTATCTAAATTACTTCCCTTTTCATTAATCACTAGTCACTATAGGTTTTATAATTATTCTATTTCTTGGATAATCCTCAATATAGATCTGCAGTTTATGTTTTTTTCAATTTGTTTAGACAAGTTTTTAATCAGTTGTTTTCATGAAAGCCACATGTATCCCAATATTCATCTATATATTAGTATTTATCTACTATTTATGTCTTAATTTACTTTTTTATGGGTGTTTGGAATCATTTTGGGCAAGTGTAAAACTACACATGATCCCTGGTTACTCTTACATAGGTCCCTTTTATTCTTTCACAACTACATTTTACTCTTACATAGGTTCACATTTAATCTTATATAGCCTTTTGTGATTATTATTTAATAAAACATAGATTTTATTTATTCATATATGTTCATAAAAATTTCTATTTAATAATATGGTAATCTTGAATACTTATCCAGGTCCTACACTAAATTAAAATATCATACATATTAACAATGCATTTATTCTTATGCAGGCATAAGGAATATTTATGTAATATAATATAGGATTTTTTTGTTTTCATTCAGCCAAGAAAAATAATGTGTTAATATCACAAAAATATTTCATATACTAATTTATTATTACATGGCATGTATTTACTTCACTTATATATAAAAACACACATAAATCAATGTATGATCATAGCAAGTTTATATGTAATGTTATTAAAATTATTAAAAGTCACAAAATTATTCTATATTTACAATAAACTTCAAAATTTTCTAAAATAATAAAAATGTGATATTTTATCATATATTTTCCAAAATTTGGGGATATAATCAATTAACAATAGATGAAAAAATTATAAAATTAGTTCTTTTCAAAGAGAAAGGGGGATGGGTATCATAATGATAGTGAGAGATCAGGTAGTCAAGGGATAACTTGTTCATCTCTATCATCAAAAGGTAGGCCACCATTAGAGTATTATAAGTGTTTATGAAAAGGATATACATAATTCATATTCCTAATGAGTTGAATTAATTTCATTCTTTTAAAAAAATTATCTTCAGAAAACCTTTTTGAAGAGATCTCAGAGGGATGGATATCATGATTTAGCTTCCATGCAGGCACCTCGTGCATGGTTTAATATACTATAGATAAACTCAAAACATGTTTCATTCATGAGGTATGTTTAAGGGGGATTTGTTAATTCTCAATAATATATTTACAAATAAATATAGTGTTAATAATTAAGGCCACCCAAGTGTAGGGTCAAGATGCGGGGACTGGTCAATTGTTTTCTATATAGAATGTGATAATAGATCTTTGCGAGGTGTATTTTAATGTTATATATATAATTCTACTATTTTATTTGATACTAGTGATACTCATTCATTTATATATTCTATTTTTGTATCTAAACTAATATAAAATTTTTAATTTTTATTAGGATTTTGGACTTTGAATACTCTATTTAGAAGAAGGGTGTTTCTCATTAGAAGATTCTTGACTTGTGTTATTAATGTTCGAGGATCTAGAAATATTTTTAAATAATTCATTATAGAGATTAAAGGATTTTATGTTGTTATTATAATAAATTGGTTATCATATTTTCAAGAAGATATCAATTTTTATAAGTAAAGAGTGAAAAACATTCCATCTTGTGATGAATTGTATGATTTTTATGAGAATAATATTGGCATGCTAACAGAGTTAGCTATGGTTTGGAGTATTTAAGTATAATCACATATCAGGTAATAGAGATGGTTTTTAGATCAGTTTAGGAAGTTAGTAGTATTATATTTTCACCTACGGTTGATAAATATCAAGTTATTTTCCCTGAAGAGTTTCCCATATTTTTGCTTGAAAAAGGGTAGAATTTTTTACTGACTTTATACTATGTATTTAGTTTATCTACATACCTACTTATTTCATAGATTTTTTTGAGATTAGATATTTTAAAACTAAACTAGAAGATCCTCACTAGTGAAAAACAACCTTTTCATGTATGTTTTTTTTCCTTTTAATGTCAGTTAGTATGTGATGTTATTTCAACAGAGGTTGTAAATTATCTTTTAATTTTAGTTAATAAAAATAGACGTTGTAAATAAATTTTTCAAGAAGTTTTTCACATCAGTTATTTCATAATCGATGTGAAAAAAACCTTTATGATGTCATATTTTTTATAAAAAAAACTTGTAAAACACATTTTCACATCCTTTATTTAATAACTGACCTGATAGATCCTGTCATTATTTTATTTTTTATTTCGTTTATAGGAAAATTGATAGTAAAAATCAATAATAACATCATTTTCCATGTCAGTTGTTAAATAATTAACATGGAAAATCATTTTACACATTGGGTTTTAAAAAATTGAAATTAAAAATCATGTCATTATTTATTTTTCACATTTTTTATAGGAATAAGACTTGAAAAATCAAAAATC
This sequence comes from Viscum album, assembly GCA_963277665.1. Classification (NCBI taxonomy): domain Eukaryota; kingdom Viridiplantae; phylum Streptophyta; class Magnoliopsida; order Santalales; family Viscaceae; genus Viscum; species Viscum album. Next base: position 285,742,417 of record OY728129.1, read on the forward strand.
ACATCCTTTTTAAAGTCTTTATCAAATAAATAATGTGAAAAATCATTTTCCAAGTAAGTTTTTTTAAAAACTGATGTGGTAAAATCATATGAATCATTTTTTTAAATCAGTTATTAAATATCTTACATGAAAAATAATTTTCTATTAAATACATTTCCACTGATTATTTACCACTCTATGAGACAACAGAAAAAAAATTACAGAAAAAAAAAGAACACCAGTATAAAAATAGTAGTGAAAACACTTACCATTTGAAATCTAAAGTTTACAATATATATTACCAATTGAAAAAAATACAATAAAATATATGAAATGATTCACCCATTAAATTTTTATGTTTCTCAACTATTGTTCTATATACGGCTGATGGTCATCAAAAATCCAAAAATTAAAAATTAATCATTTAACATGTATTCTGAATAAATTAATGAAATATTAAAAAAATTATAAAAAATATAAACTTCTAGAAAATCGTAATCATCCTAGTTAAAATTATGTCATACATAAATATTAAAACATAGTTTCAACATTCCTTTACTCATTATTTTTTATAAAAGTTCTATTTAAGATAATTTTTTAATTAAAAATAATATTTTATGTACTACACCAAAAATATAGGTATTTTAAATGAAGTCACCTTCACTTTTAAATATTTGATCTTGGTGATCTTCATTATTATTTTATATCAAAAAAATTTCATGACCTATTTAAAAATAATATGAATAAAATAAATTTAAATGACATTATGATATAAAAAAGTATTAAAATATTCAAACTTACATGTTCAATACAATCGTAAAATTTTCTCTCAATTCACCATGGATAGAGCATATCTATTAAAGTGTCTTCTCCCTTAGAAAAAAACACCCAACATCTAATGACCATTGATATATTAGAAAATGAAATTTGAGTGGTTATTATTTTATGTGATATATAACACTTTATGAGATATATATTTTATATTCATGAAGATAATGAAATATCCAACACAGAATAATTACATACCTCTAAAATATTTCATCATTACAAACCATTCTTTTTGCATCAGTCATTTTCCTCGCTATTGGTGAAATAAACTATGGGTCCATAAATCCATATAATTTTTTCATTTCATGATATGTAAAAATTTTATAAGTATACCTAATATAAAACAAAAATATGTATAAATTTTAAATAAATTTAATGAACATATATATTTTTATTAATAAACTTACATGGAAAAAACTTTCATCATGTTGATGCCCAAATGATCTCTAGTTACAAGATCCATGATATCACTTTTCAAAATCCCCATAGTAATTAAACACTTAAAAATTATAGATTCCATTTAAGTCTCATAAAAATCCAACAACAAATTTGAATATGTTGACAATCTATCTAGACTAGTAGAAGTTGTATCTGAAGTAATAACACTTTGTATTTGTTGTTGTCTATAAAATATTTCTTTACCTTTAAATTATTCTTATAAAAATAGATAAATATATAAACATTAAAATTTTAAAACAAATTTAATATAAAAATGAAATAAAAAATATAATATAAACATGAATTTATGGTAATCTGTGGAAAATGTCTATATGGAAAAACTACAAAATGGATGATACTTTTTCCAAATGTACTCACCTCATCTGTATGAAGTGATATTCTTGATGATCTATCTATAATATCTTGTATAGTGAACCTATGATTCCCTATCTCTTTTTGTTTATGATTAATGTAATTTCCAATATAATATATCATCCCATGTGCAACAATATGATGTTGGAGATCATTAAAATATAACTCATAATAACTTGGATGTTGTGGAGAAGGGGGTGTGTGAGTCGGATAAGAATGATTGGGGTCTATAGGAAGCCATGTATGATTCAGATAAGTAGGATGAGTGGGATCTTTTGGAAGATGTGGAGGAGTGGTATCAGTAGTCTGAAATTGTCTCTTCATTTCTACAAACATAAATTGTACCAATGATCTGATCCTATCTTCCATCATCACACAAATATCCTAAAATTTGGATTCCAAAGATTCTATTTTTTTTATTAAAATCCTCTATTAAATAAGCTTATAATGTGTAAAAACTTTTTTTATCAATAAACCTACTGGATATCCTTATACACGACCCGAGTGTTTGGGATTTCCCAATATTGTAGATAAAATATCATTTCTACCCTCAGCTATGAAGAACCCCTGTTTTATATGCTCTTCAAAAGAATCTTGTATAAAATATTTTAAAAAAACTATAATTAATAAAAATATAATAAAAAATTATTTAACTTAAATAAATAGATAAATAAACATATTAAAATCCTCTCAACTACAAACCTCTAATATTTTTTAGGATATTTTCTTTTTTTCTCAGCTGATCCCTATTCCATTTTTCATGTCTATCTGGGGGATGAGGGTCAATCTCTATAGATCTTGAAGACTCAATTATTTATTTCTGAAATTTATTTATCTATCATTTGTTATTACAATAATGTATACCCCCACCCCAAGTCAAAGTATGGGGTATATGTTTCTATATTGCATTTCCTGATGAGGTCTCCTTGATTTCTATAAATTAAGAATGATAAAACCATTAATTTGATCATTATATTAAAAAATTCTAAAAGGTACAATTTAACTTAATAAAAATGATTTTCATCATCAACTTTAAAAAAAATAGTTCATGTATCTTAATCTATAAATGGATATTTATCAAATGGATTAAGAAGTTATGTATTTTCAAAAATGAAATTTGATGTGAGGGTTGATTTAAATTCTCTTCATCTCCTAATATCCTTCCTCCTAAATCCTCCAGTATCAAGTATATCATATGTCATTTGATAATATAGGGTAAACATATATTACTATAAAAATTTATAGATAAGTAAAATAATAAAAAATGAGCTTACTAAAATGGTCTCCCACAATTGGGGTATTTTAATTTTGTCAACACTTCTCTAATCATCAATAAAAATACTAAATTTGATTTTAGCCTGAACTAGTATAAAAATCTTGATTTTTTTTTGAATTTAGACCTCTTGGAATATGATTATCATCAAAGTATACTAGTATCCTTTAATCCTGGATATAATTAATTTATAATTTTAGTAAACATGTGTTGCCACATTTACCAACCCTTGAAATATTTTTCCCCTATGGAAGTAGATGTCTCTTGTAAACAAGGATGAGGAGGCTCATCAACAAGAGCATGTGTGTGTTCCTCCCCAGAGGAGTATATATGATCCTCTCCATAAGTATGTGGTCAATCAGATGATTGATCTTTCATTATCCTAAAAATCAAAGAAACAAACAATTAGTACACAAATATAAAAATCTAACTATTACATACAAATGTAAATAAAAAATAAAAAATTATCAAACAAAACATAAACTAAAATAAACACATTTTATTCATATTTTTTATAGTTAACTAAAATGATAAAAAAAATTAATTATAGATGAAATTTAATTAATGAATGAAAAAAATCCAAAAATGACGTGTGAAAAGTAAAAATCCTCCAATGTATAACACTATTTTTTCTACTAAAAATTATATTCTTTTAATATATAAAAAATAATCTAATAAAAATTAAACTAAAATGACCATATTTTTATTCATATTTTTTATAGTAGTTAACTAAAATTATAAAAACATTAATGGGAGATCAAAAGACATAAAATAATCAAAATAAATCTAAAAATGGTGTGTGAATGGTAAAAATGTTTCAACCAAATAAGTCATTTTTACACCAAAAATAATATTTTTCTAATATAATCTTTTATATAACATTTTTGTTTTTATTTAACATATTATATTTAAAATAATTTTTTTAACAAAATCAATTAATAGATAAGTTTTGTAAGGGTAAAATGGAAAAATAAACACTAATAAACTAATATTAATAAAAAAATTAACTAAATAGTTATAGTATGTGTCTTAATAAAGAAAATAAAATTAAAACAAATAAAATTTTATAAAATTTAAAAAGGTAAACCATAAATAAACATATGTTACATATAATTTTAATAATCTACTCAATTATTGTTTTCCCAAATTAATTCATCATGATCATTATATATGTAACAAACCATGTATACTATTTTATAATCAATATTATCTGTAAATATTTCCGTGTAAGTAGGGATCTCACATTAATCAGCATCTTCATCAATTTTATCATCACCAACATACTATTTTTTTCTTGTAATATAATATACCACTGCATATCAGATTTATAAAGAATATAGAAATTTTTTTGCATGTGTTTCCATGATAAAAGGATCATTTTTGTATTCCAATATATTTAGATTAACTAGTGTCATTACAAATTCACCATGTCTGACACTGTTTTTACCAATAAACCATTTTTTTAATACTATAACTTGAAATTTAATATAATCAACCTCCTATATTTATTCAATGAATCCACAATATAAACATTATGGGAGATTGTTTTTGTCTTTGGCACTAAAAAATGCATTACTTTTATGAACACCAATACACTACTATTTTTAACTTCACTTATGTTGTCCTGATATTTCATATGAAATGTATATACTCTAATTTCATACCCAAACTATGTTATCAAAATTAAACTTGGACTAATCACTAAAAATCTCGATGTTTATGATGCATCTGATCTACCAAGTATAGTCTCTTTGAACCATGGAAAAAAAATTATGCTCATTCAAAATCCACAGAACTTTCTTCTTTGGATAACATTTTTTCAACACATTAATATCTAATGTTATATGTGGATTATAATAATCTATGTTATTCAAGATTCATAAATGTACCTTCTTTATATGTTCACCTATCAACAATTTTACATTCAATCCATAGTTTACTTTTCACCCATAATTGACTCATTCACGGTGAGATGTAGGAAAACCGATGTACTCCACTACAAACAAGTATCCTATAAAAAACTATAAAATATTCTCTAAAAGATACTTCTCAACAATGGAGGCTTAAGATTGATATTAATTCTTAACATAACCCTTTAATATATTCATATAACATTCAAAATTATGCATCCAATGTAGATATAAATGTTCAAAAAGAATTATTTCTTACACTAAATGAACCATTAAATGCAGCTTGATATTAAAAAAAGATATAGGTAAGTACATTTCAAATTGAAAAAGTATATAAAATGATTCTATATTAATTTTTTTTAAAGAATTTGGATTAATCACCTTATTACAAATTGAATAAAAAAATAAAACACCTTTATAATAGTCATTCTAACACAGATGGGAAATATTATATGTAATGAAACCAGTTGGAGCTTTTGCATAATGATGTGGCTATCATGAGATTTCATATCTATCTACTTAAAATCCTTTAAAGAATCAAAAAAAATTACATTTAAAGAATAACCCTGTTTCACTTTGATATAATGGATACATTAAAAAAAGATAATTTTCTCTCTCTTGGATAATGTATGAAAATTCAAGGGAAGGAATGTCAAACTTCTATCTAGAGTGGGATCTAACTCCAAACATGTTCCCATTAATAGTAATCCCAATATTACATTCAAACCATATTTATTATTTTCTCTAATATTTGAAAATGTTCTAATAAATATGTCATAGATATAATTCCCCACATGCATGACATCAATGTTATGTTTTAATTCAAGATATCTCCAATATGGTATATCAAAAAATATTGTCTCTTTCTTCAAAATATTTCTATCATTACTATATTTTTGTGTCATTTTGAATTTCATATCAATGTTTTTCACCCTCTCAAAATACTGATCGGTGGAGAATGTTTTTGGAGAAATATCAAATTTCTCTGAGTTGTTCAATGCCTTTTTTAATCTTCAATAAGAGTGATCCATTGATAAAAAATTTATATGACCCATATGTATTTTGTTTCTCTCATGTTGAAATTGATAATATGAATTCTATTATTCACAAATTAGAAAATTTGTATACCCTATAACACTGTATCCATAAAAAAATTATATATTGGGAATTCTTTTATAGTGAAAATAAGCATTGAATGCTGTTGAAAATATTACATTTTATAATATCCATAAATCCTAATACCTTACTCCAATGAAATTTTCAAATCATCAATTAATGGTGATAATAAAACATCAATATCATTTCAAGACTATTTTGGTCTAGAGATCATTGAACTCAACATGACATATTTTTAATTCATACAAGATTTAGGATATAAATTTTAAATTACTGATAAATAGGGTCAAGAAATATTTGTTCTGCTAAGGATTTTGTATGGATTCATTCCATCAGTGCACTGTCCAATTCTGAGATTTCTAACATTATTTACGAATATAGGAAAGTGTGGATCAATTTTCTTCCACTATAGACAATCAGCCAGATACTGTAATTTTCCATCACATATTATCTCATATGCATTCCATATTAACCTTTTTGAATCATTTGACTTTTAAAATAAATGTTTCAAAAGAGTAATTATAGGAAGATACAAAAATAACTTTATAGAGGTCTATGTAACTGCTAAATTAGCCTATTATTGTTCTTTCAACTTATGACATGATGTTACACATTTAGGACACCTTGATCGAAATTTGTATTCCTATAAATATGGAACATAGTCATTCATAAATTCATGTATTTTATTTTACCCTAATCCCATGAGGCATAATATTTTCTTTTATTTATAATGTGAATATGGAAGATCATTTTTTTTTGGAATAATATTTGTCAAAAATTGTAGAAACTCTATTAAAATATTATCTCTTAATCTATTTTTCACCTTAAATTTAATCAATATTAACACTCTTGATAAAAAAAATAAATTCCATACCACCAAGATACAATGGTTTTTCAGCATCACCATATAGATTCTTAATTTTTGGTTCTTTCTAAATTACCTCTACTTCAATATCATGGATTATTTATTTAATTTTATAAAACTTGTCATCTTGAAAAGAATCTTCACAAATAGATCTAAAATTCTTCACATATTTACCATTCCAAATCCAAGGGTATAACTCAAATTAAAACCATAACAAATTAAATTATCTTTGATATCTCTAATTTTCATCTTCTTTTTATTTAAACATTTTAGGCATGGATAGAAAAACATGTTGTTGTTTAGAACATTTCATTTAGAAAAGTCTTTATATTCATTACTTATTCAAAGTGTAGTATTCCAACTTCAACTAATTATTATCTATAACAAATATTGAAAAATTAAAATAAGTTATTATAATTTCACATTTAATTAAAAAAATTCTATTATAAATAACAATAAAAAACCCATAATATATTTCACACAAAAAAAGATTTTTTTATTTATTTTTAATTAATGGTGTTAATGATAATAATATTAATGATTATGTAATAATAATAATAACAAAATTATTATTATTATTATTTTATCAATCCCTTGAACCTATTTATTAATATTTGTTATAGGGTGCTTATTTGTGGAATTTGGTTTTCTCAAATCAAGGTGTGATGGAAGTAAATTTTGTAGAGGACTTGTACATTCCTAAATTGAGGTAGAAAGAACAATGTAGATGGTGTCAAATTTAGTAAGTCGTCCGTTCACAATATTTTTTCAGAGATATTCTAGGCTATACTCACTTGGTAAATGAAACACATGGAATGACATGTATGCATATATTTGGAATTTAGAAAAAGGATTTTATGTGACTTGATTGATGATCATGTGAGGCTAATAGAAAACATGTTTATTTGTGGATTGGAAGGAATGAATCAACAATGATAGGATATTTTTTGATATATGACACAAGGAATAAAGTAAATGACATTATTATATTTTTTTTAAAAACCATTGGTACTTTATTTTATTTATGAGTGAATCTATATAGGGTGAATATGTAAGTGGTAGTCTAGTATATGAGTTAACATTGAGGAAGGGAGTGATTTGAAAAATATAATAACCATTTTTTTTGTATTTTATTTTCTTTAATTTGTAAATTTTTAAATAATATATTATTATTGGTTAAGTATTTTTGTTTGAAAATTAAAAATCAACTAAAATTTATATGTGTTGATTTTTGTGGTGTGAATGTGTGAAGAGTAGGGGGTTTTGTTAAAGTGTGTAGTGTGTTTTATGGGTATATAGTTGAGGGGAGATGAATTTAATAATGGTATTTAAAAAAAAATAAAAATGGTAATTCATAATTGTTTCTAGGTTTATTGTAGTTGAAAAAAGGATTCAAGGACTACCCTAGATTAAAATAATATTTAAAATTTTAAAACAAAATAATTGGAAAAAAAAATTAATTGTTTTTGTGGTGTTGGGTGTGTTCCCCATGGTTCTTTTTGAGATGGTTTATTGGGATTCATTCATGGTTTTGTAAAAAAAATATTGAATGAAAATATTTTTTATTTAGTACTAAGATACTATAAAGACTCATTTAACATGTTTAATATTTATTCCCCACTTCTATAGAAATAACATATCATTATTATTTCAAGTTATCTATCTAAACAAATCTCTTCCTAATCAACAATATCTAGTTTTATATATATAAATTACTTCATTAAATTAGTTTTATGTGTTCTAGGAATTTTTTTTTAAATGATTTTACGTGATTTTTATCTTATTATTTCATAAAATTATTTTACCAATGTCGAGGTTTAAAAAGATTTATGCTAAATTTGATTCAATATAAGAATAAATAAATTAATAAATGTTCATTATGCATGTTTTTGTAACATGTTATCGTTTGAATTATATTTATATGTTTTAAAATGATATATTTTTTGGAATAATGAATATTAATTCAAAATTTCCCTTTAATAAAACTGAGAAATTGTTGTATAGGTCATGAATGAGGTTGAACAAATAAATAAAAGTTATATTTACATAAAAACCCTAGTCTAACAGTCAAGATGATTTATATAAACAATTAAAAAGTAAATTTAAAAATATACGAGTGAACTATAAAATTTGAGAACATTGGGTTTTTGTAAATCTAAATTCATAAGATACTAAAGCACAAAAAACCCAAATCATAACTTGATATTAGATCTCTGATGACTGAGAAGTTGACATCAATGAGAATAAGATACTAAATAAGGGAAAAGGTGGTAAATTCAAACTCAGAGATAAAGTGAAAAAAAATTGAAACAATAAAAAAATATCTATAATTCATGGAAAAGGGAAAAATAAACACGAACCCTATATTGAAATTAGAACTGGGACAAGCGACAAAAAATAGAAGCACGTGTAGTAGTTAGAGATGATGAACCACATATGGTGGTGGGAGATGAAAACTCAAAGATAAATAAAAATCAAATAAAACATGAAACAAAAAAAATAGATATTTAGAATACAAGAAAAATTAAAATAATAAATAATAACCTTAAATTGAAATGAAACTGGGATGAGCGACATCGAGCATGAGTGGCAGTCAACTGATTGATGACTGTAGATGGAAGTAGTTGAATCAAAATTAAAGTTATTCATATCCAAGGATCAAATAATAAATAAATTCTATGCAATATATCATATAATTAAGATATTTTAAGTAATGGAATGAAGATTTTTATGGTTAGGGTTCACCGCATGAGAGAAAAACAAGAGTTTTTGGGTGATGTAAAGAAACTAAAATGACCTCTCCTGATCCCAATTAAAATTATAAAGATTTATAACATAGGTTATTCAATAACCAACTTGGAAAAGAGGATATTTAACATTGGTTATTTAATAACCTATGTGGAAAGTAATCTTTTTCAAGGCAGTTATTTAATAACCAATGAGAAAAATCTTGTATTTTTATTTTCCATGACAGTTATTGAATAATCGAAAAAAATATCTTCTTTTTTACTTTAGTTATCTATAACTAACATAGAAAATAAAATCGCAATATTTTTCATGTTGGTTATTGAATAACCGATATAAAAAATTAGTTTTCCAAGTCGGTTATTGAACAACTAACATGGAAAATATTGTGCTTTTATTTTCTGCATCAATTATAGAGAACTAATGTAAAAATTGTGTTACTGAAAATATAATTGTACTAGTGCCTAAATACAAGGGATTTATTCAGTAAAGTGTATCATTGGTGGTTCTCTAATTCATTTTTTAAGAAGTTAGATATTATCTTGTAATTTTTCAATGATTATCACAGTTTGAATCAGGTTACATTTAGAATAAATATCCATTCCCCAAATAAATAATTTATTTCATCAACTGAGGGTATTTTGGTGATTTTAATGACAAAATATTAATCTAGTTATAATTAGTTGAGGTTTGGATCTAAATATGACCAAAATACTCCCTTTAAAATGAGATATATCCATTTTTAGTTATTGTTGATCTTGTTCAAAGTGATGAGAACACCAACTATGTTTATGTATTTAATGAATCATGGTTTTCTATCATTATGTATATTCATTAATGATTGTATTTATTGATGATATGTTAACATACCCATGATCATATGAGGATCATAGATATTTTTTTTCCATTTTCTTATACATATTAAGCGCTCACTAATTGTATTACATAATTTTTAATGGCAATTTTTTATCCAAGAATTGAAATTCCTTGGGTTTTCTCTAAGTTTTTAATATATGTGTAACCTTATAACATGCTAGTTATAAGGAATTGGGATATTCCTAATACTATCTTTGAAATCCTGAGTTTCTTGGTCTATGTAGGTTATTATCATTGATCTATTCAATATTTATTTGAACAAGTATAATTAATGAAGGTGTTGACTAAAAAGGGAGTGAAATTTAAATGGGATAATATTTGAGAGGTTATTTTACAATAGTTAAACAAGATACTTACATTAGAACCTATTTTTATTCGACTGGGTCCTAAGAAGTTCTATGTGGTATATTTTTATTCCTTAAGTGGTGGTGTTGTGTTAATAAATAAGGGTTGGGATTTGGCATAAAGTTTTATCTACTTAGAAACAAATAGAAGAATTATCATGCTCATGACCTCAAGTTAATCACAGTTGCGCATGCACTTAATAATTGATAAAATTAGTTGTTAAGTGAGTAGTTTATTATGTATGTTAGCTATAATATCTTAAATTATATATTTTCTAGGTGGGGTTTGAATCTTTAAAAATGAAAATGGGTTAAATATTTTATTCATTCTATTTTGAGATAATATATACTCCAAGTAAAGGAAACATTATCACAAATTATTTAAAAAGGATGTCTCAAGTATATATATTTTATGGATTAAAGTACTAGTGATATATTATGTAACAATTATATAAGTTTAATATTGATGTATCTGATGAGGAATTCCAAGTTGTTTTAGTACCTTTGACCATTAATACATATTTTATGGACAAATTGAAATAATGTCATAGTTCATATTCTAAATTTCAGGTTTTCCATGCTAGGATATACAGTGGGGATAAAATACCTAGTTATATTCTTGGTGGTGATTCTATTTTATATTTTTATGGGTTTTATTTTATTTTTATGTCTCTTTATGAGGATTTTTTCATAATTTTTATGTTTCTCAATGGGTATTTCATCTTGGTTTAACCAAGATGTACCATTGTATTTGAAGACACTTTTGGTGCCCATGTATGAAATATGACATGGATAAATTCATTTTGAGAAGATTTACATATCAATGGGTAAAATCTTAACATTAGGGAATCATGGTAATTATTCATTCACTATACATTCTATAATGTAAATGGAATGATAGTATCATATATTTTTTGATGGGTTTCCCCATATCACCAGAGGGAAAGGATGCAGTTTGGGTTATTATTGATCATAGTGAGAAGAACATGTGAGGAAAATTTATACCAATTACACATGTTCTATGGTATCATGGATATTTAAAGAGATAATTTGGATTGAGAAATACAAATTATCTCCCAACTATTGGAGTTGTTAATTAAAGATGCTCAATGACACTTTCCAAGGATAACAAGCACTACGGTGGGGAGTTTATAAAATGTTTACGCTTGAAATATATTGATATTTTTTATTTTTTATAAATTTTTATTTCATTTATTATTTTCTAAAATTAATTTTTTAAGTGTTTTAGGTGAATTAAGGAAAATTTATATGATTTTTGAGGAATAATTATAAAATTTTACACAATAAGGACCAATATGTACTCAATGGTGTAGTGTTAGATACCTAGTAAGAGGTATAAAAATATTAAGAAACTAGGATAGCCACGTGATGGATGGTGTATAAGAACTGGGTGGATATTTTCCATTATGTATATGGAAATATTTGGGGTTATCTTTTTAAATATGGACAATTATGTGAATTCATAGTCATATAATTTGAATTAAATAATTGTTTTTTCATTTCCATTAGATCATTTTGAAGAAAATATTTCTCTTTGACCTCCACCAATCCCACTCTACATTTATGAAGTTATTTCTCCTTCATTTCTTGGAAAATTATGATTTGTTGGAGGAGTTAGACTCATCTGATAATAGATTCAAAATATTTATCTCCTTTTGTGAAGGTGTCATACTTTTCTTACGATTTTCTTTTAAAGTTATTATTTTATCATGTTTGATAATATTAAGTATTTCATGTAATAAAAGAATTATAAATCCTTAATTAATGGTGTAAATTGTTTTTTATGTGTGTTTTCTGTTACTGATTAAATTATTTGGTATTTAATTAAACGATTATATATGAAATCAAAAGTGATATTGTGATTTAATGTTTTGTATGAGATTATTATTATGAGAAATAAGTTCAATTTATTTTCAGTGATTTTATATAAATTGAAATTATCTTAAAATATTTTATAAATTTTCTCATAAGCTAGAAATATAAACTTATATGTTGAAAATGTGATTAAAATAATTTGTAGTTATCATTATTATTAGAGTTAATAATGATTTTATTATGTTTAGAATTGATTTTTTAGTTTCATTTTGTTATATTAAAATGTTTTCTATTGTTATATTAATTAATATTATTGGTTTATAAATTAGAATAAACTATTTTTTATTCATTTATATTCATTTTTTGACATGATAATCATTTTAATTGGATCTTATTGTGGTAAATAATGTATTTTTACATTATAATGGATATTATTTGGGTAAAACTCATGTTAATCGGTTAGAGAAAATAATTTTTTTGTTTTAGTAATATTATAATGAATTTTTTGACTTATAAATTGTTTTATTTTTTTTAAAATTGCATTAGGGTAAATATAAATGGTAAATAAAAGAATTAATACATGATTATTGATGAATAAATGGAAATAATAGATAAAAAATACTATAATGGAGGTTTTATGTATGATTCACTTGTTGTAAATTTCATATCATTGAATGAAAGAGTGTTTGGCATTCAAGTGATTATATATATTTATAAAAAAAATATGATTTTTTAATAATAACATGGGGATGATTTGTAGAATATTTTTCTTAATTTAAGGTTTCCTTTTAAATTTTATAATATATCTCTTTAAGCCTCTGGTCACAAAAATTTGGCTTAATTCCTCTATTTAAAAGAAGTACTTTAATAAAAAATTAAAATTCTCAATGTAAGCACTAATAACTCTCTAATTTGTTTCCTTATATATATTTATATTAACCATAACAACAAAATGACATAATTATTATTTATATACTAATATTTTTATGTTTATGGAATAAATATTTCCAACCTTTCATAATTTTTCCTTTGAAAAATGAAAATGTTGTTAAGTATACGTGTGGGTTATTGTCTCCATGAATAAAGTGTTTTATTTTTCATAATTTCCTAAAATGGTTACTTAAAAATAATATTTAATGAACTAATATGGTATTAATAAAATCATTAATATTATGAAAATCTAAATTATTTCCTACCTTTATCCAATTCTATGGAAAATGAATATGTCATCTATGTATACGTATGGACTACCACCTCCATGTAGTGATGTATTTTTTCATCATCACCCTACTTGTATGATTATAAGAATATATTTAATGAATAAAATTGTTATTAAAAAATTATTAAGGTTCTGTAAGTGTTATATTAATATTTTACTTTTTAATAATATAACACTTTCAATCATTAAAAATTACTGAAATAATATTTTCACTGATTTCATATTCAAGAATCATTAATAAAACATTCATGTAATGAAATTAAAACATTATAAATAATTATAGAACATCTATCATATGCACACTTAATGATATGGGTATGATTAAATTATTTATAAGATAATAAGTATTGGCATATTTTTTACAAAACTTGTTCGAAGCAAACTAAACTACTAACATTCGATGATGAAAGTAAATATTAACAACCTAATGAATAAATATTGAATGATTATAATTAAATAGTATAAATGGTATTAGATATGAATAAGGTTTTTAAATTGTTATTAATATGGTTATGTTAATGATATAAGAGGTTGAATCACTTTCACCGAAGTTGAGAGTAAAGATAAGGTATTTTGTTAACTCAAACCCCTTTTTTTGAGTTATAATGTTTCATTTTGAACTTATTTATTCAATTATTGATTTCTTACACCCTAATATGTTTTTATATGGTTATTTCTCTTTTTATAAAGAGAAAATTAAATTTAAATTCAAAATATCCTTCTATAAAGAGTTTCTCTCCCATAAAAGTATAGTGTTGTTAAGTATAATTCTCATTATCTTAGATATTCCATTTTTCTTCAATTTCCATATTTTCTCTTCCCGATAATATTCTCCTTATTATTTGGAAACCCAATAATTTTTTATTTCATATGACCTTCATATTTATCTTTATACTTTATTTAAAATTATTTTTTATTATCCCTTTTTTTATGTCGGTTTTCAATAAGGTATTTTAAAAAAATTAAATAATGTTATTCCTTCCATTCATGGTCATATACACTAAGCCTTTATATATTTTAAAATAATCCATTATTGATATTCAATTCCAATTAATGTTTTAAAATTTTCTTTATGTCAACCCCTTGAATGTAACTTTTTAAAGTGACCTATAACTCTATCTTTTAGTGATAATGTTAAAAATGATTTCTAGAATATCATTTCAACATTTTTTCTTGTGAACAAACACTTTCATTATTATGACCATTCTTCTCAATTAATATTATTTCCCATTTTTTAAAATGGTTTTCCAAATAAATTTAATTCTTAGTTATTTTAAAAATAAAATAGATATTTCCTATTATTTCTCAAGATATTTATCTAATGATCTTAGGAAAATATTTTCATCTATGTCAATAAACTTAATGCACCTTATGTTACACTTGTAATATTTCTTATTTCACCGTCCAAATTATTTCATTGGATGAATTATTATAATGTTTTGGGGAATTCTATCATGAAACCCATCTCTTTTCTATGGGTTAATCAAGTGATGTTAGAATTATGAATATTTTAATTTTCTGTTGTCACGCATATATGGATTATCATTTTATGATAGTTAGGGTTCTATATCACCACCTAATTTATTAGTCAAGTATTTATATATCATGATATAATTATGTTATTTATGGGCCTAACTGTTGTTAATATATGTCCATAGTGTGGGGATAATTTCTATTAATCTATGTATACAATATTATGTGTAGGCCTAATTGATGTCAAGCTATTTCCACAAGATTATGTGTGGGCCTAATTATTGTTAAGCTATATCCAACAGACTACATATGGACATAATTTATTTTAAGTTATGTTTACAAGACTTTGTGTTGACTAAATTATTAGTAATCTATGTCCACAAGACTATGAGTGTTCTTAATTATCATTATTCTATGTTCACAATGTTGTGATATTCTATTATTATGTTTGTGTCATAGTTCCTTGTTAAGTTGTATTTACATGAAATTAAACATTTAATTTAATATTTATATGATTTTGATCCATGAATCATGTGTATTATTCTCACAATATTACCATAGTACATGTTTTTTATTTGAGATTACATGTATTTTTATCATAAGTTATGGAATATTTTATTGTTCCATGTTCTTTTTAATAATATATTTCCCCCCTGATCATGTTTTATCATATGCTTATGATATAACCTTGGGTGACATGTTGATGAGTTTTTACCTTACTGATTGTTTGATCTGAACCCTTCATTATGTTTTCATTCCCCATGTTATCAAGATGAGTGTAACTTATAAGAAGTATAAAAGGAAGTCTAGTATGGTTGATTATAGAGAAATATTCTTAAGTATCTAAAAATAAGTTTCTTATGTATTTTATCTTCAAAGAAAAAAACCTTTCATTATTGGGATTGTAAAATTATCTGTGGAGCATAATGTTTAATTTATGGAAATTATATAAAATAAATATATGTTTATCTTATTTCACCTAAGTTGGTATCAAATATAGTAAGTAAAGTATGTGTTTTTAGCACTAGTCTGAATAGTATGGGTCTAGGGTGCCTCATAATCTCTTTTGTTAACTACTCAATTTGGTTTTCTACTATAATTATTTCTTTAATAATTCTGAATAACTTCACTGTGGCAGTAAATGCAGGTAGTAATAATTATCTATATGAAATTATTATATATGGTTATTAATAAAAATGATAATTAATTTACAATCTGTTTAAAATGTTAGTCTTCTAATTAATAGTATCTAAATATATTACTCAGTATGAGTCTAGTGGGGTAATCATAATATATTCCACCATCCTTAGTCAGGTAAAATACCCCAGATCGTCCTAAGATAGGTTCAAAGTGATACCCTGCTACCTAGAATTCTCACACAGAATAAATCTAAACAAACTATTAATTAAAAGAACATTTCATATTAAAAGGTTTATAAAGATATATTAACACTTAATCAATGTATCATAAAGAATTAAAAATCATAAATTCCAAGAACAACATGACATTGAAAATAAAACAATGCACAAACATAAAATGAAGAAACTATCACATAACTTACATCATAGATGTTTCTAATTCATCTTTATTTAGTGTAATTGATGAAGAAAATTATGAGGAAGTCATCAGATTCCCTCCTCTATGGTGTATCAATGAGCTACTGTGAATCACCCATTTTATGGGTGGGATTCTCATAAAACCCCAAGGAATGCTAGTTCTTTTTGAAACAACGAGTGAGAGAGAGATAAATTATAAGAATGTAGAGATTCATCTATGAGAATTCATAATGTTTTCACATAGAATCTCATAATAGTAGAACCCTTACATATCCCTCAATGAGCTTCCATATTAACTCATACATTCACAACTTATGAGTTAATGCATTTTGGTTACAATGTTTGCAACCCCTTGTAATTTTCTCACCTACCAATTGATTTATTTTTAAAAAAAATTTATTTAATGATAGAATAAGTGGAAATTTGGTTTGAATTTGAACATTTAACATATAGTTTAATAATGTATCATAAGACTACCAAATAAATTGTACCATATGATTCATATCATTATGATTATCCAGTTATATAACAAAACTTTCATGTGAAACATGCATGATATATTATATCATTCTCTTATGATATGAAAATTTTTACCACATGATATAGACTTAGTACATCAAAAGCATGTATTCATTAGGGAATATCTCTAATAATCTCTAAATTTTACTAAATCCACATAGACTTAGTTCTATTTTATCTTATATTATATCATGTACAGTAACATATAAATCCATATCTAAAACTCCTTTTGGATATCTTCCAAATCAATTTTGTAAAGATTCCATTAACTTCAACATGTATCACATAATATGTAATACCTTGTGAATAGTCATTTAAAACTTCTTTAGGATAAACTCTAAAGGACTTTTAGAGTGTCTATTTCAGTATAAATCAATACCCATTTAGTCAAATAAAAATTATGACCTCATAATCCTTCATAACATTGAAAACAAAAATTGAATTCATAAATATAAGTAATGAGAGGCCTCTAGAAAATAATCAGTGATACTCAAGCTATAAATGGATCTAGTGTGACATCCATTAAACACATTTATTACTATACCTATGTCCACTAGCTGCATCATATGGAAGCATGAATTTTGATATGATTAATTTGTATAATACATTTGGTCACCATAAGATATATAGTATATCAATACCATATATCTACTCATATGTTCTTGATTCTCTAAATATAGACTAACTGGGTCGATGGATACATCATATTTAATTCACCTATATGGATGATCATATCACATTCCCCCCACCCAATATATAATCACATCATATATAATTTATAGGTATGGTTTTATACTTCCTTGTACTATATTAATCAATCCCCCAGATGTCATACTCTTCAAATGAGAGGGAAAACTCATCTTATCTAAGATCTATCTAATGACATGATTAGAAAAACACCCAACCACCCTCTTTTAAGTTAATAATCAGGGATTAAATATAAAAAAAAATACATGTATCCACATTTCTATTTGATATTATCCAATTTTATAAACATCAATAATTTAATTTTCTATGTTTCATAAAGACTGTTTTAAACAAGGTGTTGGTAAATAGAATCACATTTATCAGTGTTTCTATAAATTTGGGTGAACGTATATATATTTTCTATAATTTAAATTATTTATTTTTAAAAATAAAAAATCATAATATTAGTTTTAATTTAAATTTATGGTTTTCTAATCAGATACCCGCCCTTGTTTCACACCCAATATATCATTCCCATGTGTCACACCCCTATGTCATACCCATACATCACGCCCCTACATCAGGCCCTGAAAACACCTATGACGCCCACTGCATCATGCATTGAAAACCAACTCACCACTTCGAGCCCTTACCCCTATGCTAAGTTAAGAATCAAGGCTTCATTATAAAATAATTGTATTTAGCCACATTTTTATTTGATATTACCCATGTTTATAAACATTGATAATTTAATTACATGATTTTAATAAATATACAGTTAAACATGGTATCGGTAAATAGCCTCACATTTATTAGTGTTTCTATAAAATTGGGTAAATGTATAAATATTTTCTACAATTTAAATTATTTATTTTTGGAAATCAAATTTTATAATATTAGTTATAATTTAAATTTATGGTTTTTAATTAAATCCATCGCCCCTATGTCACACCCCTACATCATTCCCATGTGCCACACCCCTATCAAAATAAATTAAGATCTATATATATATATGAGAAAATGGTATTTATAGGAAAAATTCATGGAAAAATTAAATTAAGTTATATATATTAACATAAAAATTTATATAAATATATATAAATTAATAAAAATATAATTATTTGTGTGTGTGTGTTATAATAATGATCTTTTATGTTATAACCCGACCCAAGTTGGGGCTCGATCAGCAACTACTTCAAGCCTGCCTCCATAGTTTTGGGGCTGGTGACCTTCACCAAAGGCATATATAAAATAGGTAGGCCTTTTCCTAAGTACCTATACACACACACATTTATCTCAATGAAAATTTGTAGAGGGAGTAAAAGTAAAACAAGTAGAAAGATAAGGGAATAACCATGCCTGAAAATCTCTAGAAAATACAAGAGTATGGTAGTTTAAACTGAAAAGTAAAGGGGGAAAATAAACACCCAACCAGAAATATGTCTCAACCTGGAAAAAAAATGGAAAATTAAACTGTAGAGAGAGACCATATTCTAATCTCTAAGATAAGAATACCATACACAGTCCAAAGTACCAGGTATCTTTAAGGTCCTCTGAATTCACCAATGGCATGTCCTTCATCTTTATAAGACGTGACATGTGTGGGAAAATCCCATCCATGGTTGAGTATATAAATACCTAGTATTATGCCCTGAATGTTGAAGGGGGATAAGTAAGAGATGCGAGAGGAATAGAAAAACTATAAATAGTAAATAGGATACAAAAGGCATTAAAAGAGAACAAATAAAGCCAAACCAAGATGGAAATTAACCTCATCCAAATATAAGGTTCTCAAAAAAGTGTGTAGAAAAACTACACTTTGTGTCTTTTACACCTATAGCAGGAGAGTAGGCTCATCTAACCACAATAAGAAAAACACAAAAATAATGTGGCATACCTTTTGTGTCTTTTCATATAATGGAAAGTGAGTAACCAAATATGATTTTATGGACATATAATAATATAATAATATATATTTATATATATTTATTTAGTTAAAATAAACTCAAATGAAATAGTAAGGGGGTCTCCATCTCATAGATCAGCCTAGTAAAAAGAGTAACCAATAGTTCCAAAAGTCCATCAATGATGCCCAGTATCTCACGCATCTACCTATAAGTAATTGTCTAAGTCAATCCATGAATTTACACTATGTCTCATAGCTTAGGGGAAATAATATCTGGGTATAGGACCCCTTCCCTAGTAAAACATGAGGGTTTCACTCTGATAGTCTATGGAGGACCCATTCCCTACCCAATAGGGGTATCCACTTTAAAAGTCATCGAGGACCCACTTCCCAACTCTACAGGAAGGTATCATGTGGAAAGTCATCGAGGACCCACTTCCCAGCTCTATTTGAGGGTACCACTCGAAAAGTCATCGAGGACCCACTACCCAACTCTACTAGAGGGTACCACTTGGAAAGTTTTTGAGGACCCACTACCCAGCTCTACTGGATGGTGCCACTCAGAAAGTCATTGAGGACCCACTACCCAACTCTATTGAAGAGTTGCACTTAGAAATTCTTTGAGGACCAACTTCGTAGATCTACAAGAGGGTACCATTCAGAAAGTCTCTGGTGATCCTGTGTGATCACTACCATCATGGAACATCTCTTAGCCAAGCGTTGTGCCCAGAACATTCCACATTGTATCTCTAAAGACCCAACGGAGGGAACCATCACTTTATATTAAGAAAAAAACTTAGGATAGTCTAATCATAGGACAAAATCGAAGTTTAAATGAAGGAAATATGAAACTTTAAAGTTACCACAAAATGATTCAAGGGATACATGACGTGTGAGGGGAACCACATGACATGTGATCCTGCTTCTCTGTCTAGTCATGTCTTTATCACGAACATAGACCACTACCCATGTAGGTCTACATGGCATGTACGGAGTCTACACAGTGTGTCCTGGTACTCAGTATCCCTACCTGTGCACCTTGGTCGTGTTAGGGTACTTCGGTACATGGTCGTGTGCCTAGTCATCTACTTCTACATAGGGTCCTTACCATGTGATCTACCATGCGACTCATTCACCCTGGGATGAGGTACATGACATTTTGATGTTATAAACATTGTGTTATCTTTATAACTTCCCAAAATCCTATCCATCACATCCAAAGGGCTACATGTCATGTGTTTATCGTGATACATGATTTGTAGTTGGTAATTCCAAATATTTTCATATCAACTTACCGAAGCTCGATTCAAGACATTTTTTTATATATATTACCTCATTTCCACCCAAATTTTGTAGATCTAGCTATGGTTTGTCATTTGTGACCATAGTTCATCAAAAAATAGATTTTTTTGTTCCTATTTGGTTTTGTCCTTCAACCCGTATGCATTTCACCTTCCATTGATGATGATTGGACCATCGATCATTGAGATGCTCTTCCATATTTTGAAAACATTCCAGATCTTTCTATACTTCATTGATCCATTCCTCTCTCATGGATCTGTCGTGATTTTGAGGGTACAATCAGGCTTCATACTGCCCAACAATATTGAAATAGGACCACAGGGTCCAATCAGTAAAGAACACAAAGAAATTGATGTAGAAAAGCATAAGAACGTATTTTTAAATGATATTTTCCAAGATTTATTGGCCAAAGATCAAGAACGGGGCATATGGGGTTAGAAAACAAAAGAAACAAACAAATCAATCTGGTACACAAGTGCATGAAAAGGGATGCAATTGACGCAGATCAATAAAATAGATTGATCTACTAAATCCATTTAATAAATAAGGATGTAAACCACAAATTGATGATTCCTTCATGGAGATTGGATCATTATACATCGTAGAATTCACTCTCCAATTATTGAAGGATGTTATTGCATTCATTGTGCTCTTATTTTCTTTGATCTGGAGTTTCATCGTTGTTTGATGTGATTTGATAACAGAAGGAGGAAGGATAATATCTCGATAGATCCTAGGATTATGAGGCTAAACCTAGTAGAATCTCTAGAGAAGTATATTTATAAAAAAAATAGGATAAAATGAATTAATTAATTAATTATCCCATTGAACGTACCACCAATGGGAGATGTGTTCAAACTCCTTATGACAACTCATTTCAGATTGCGCCTAGCATAAAAAAATGTGTTTCGAACTCAATTGTGTTCTTGGATTTCTAATCTAAGATTTCCTTTAAGATTTATTACATATTATTTAAGAAACTATGCATGTTCAATATAAAATATTTTTAATATTTTAAAAAATTAATCCCCGGCACACCGGGCCTTGGAATCACACGTCATCTCAGCTCCTAACTCTGTAAATATATATATATATATATATATATATATATATATATATATTTCAAAGTCTTAAAAGTAAAAAACTGAGTCTCTACATCATTCCCTCATTTGATATTTTCATCCATAAAAAGAAAAACTAAACAAACAACTTGGGATACTAAGCCCCCATATGGCTCTCCCGCTCCTAGGAGCTCTCCTACATGTTGTTTTATTGCCACAACACATAAACCAAGGGGGTAGTATTTCCATGCAGAGTCATCTCCTATCAATCCTTGATCACCATCAGCTACTCCTCAAAGGTGGATCCATCTTCAATGTCCATCTCACCCCTGTCAATAACATGTGTAGGTTCATGAACGTATCTTCTTAGCTATAACACATAGAAGATGTCATGCACCCACTCTAGTAGTGGGGGTAGGTCAAGGTGGTAAGTAACCTCTCCAACCATATGCATGATCTCAAACGGCCTGATTATCCTCAGGGGTAGCTAACCTCCTTGACTGAAACTCTGCAATCCTCATTATGGGGAGTCTCTTTGGAAAACATGATCTCCCTACTTGAACTCCAAGGGCCTATGATGATGATATGTGTAAGATTTTGTTCCTCTATGTTCCATCATCATCCACTCATGGATGACCTAGAAATTCTTTGTCATCACAAGAACTATATTTAGGACCATAAGAGAGGTCTCACTTATCATTGTTCATCATAAGGGTGTCCTATGGGGTCTCTCGTATAGGGCCTCAAAATATGTCATGTCGATGGTAGAGTGGTAGTTTTTGTTGTACGCAAACTCTAATAATGGAATGTGATCCTCTTAGCTCTGGCCAAAGTCTAACATGAAATCCCTCAACATATCCTATAACACTTAGATAGTGCACTCAGTATGCCCAACGGTTTTGGGGTAAAATCTTATACTCATACTCATCTAGGTCTCGAATACCTCCAATAGGCCTCTCCCCAACCATGACGTAAAACTCACTTCATGATCAGAGATAATTATTGAGGGCACTCCATAGAGTCAAACAATCTACCATATGTATAACTACCCTAAACTCTCCACCGAAGTCTACTCCTAGATATAAAATAAGTTTGATGACTTCGTGATTCAATAAACTATCACCCTGATGTATTCATGGACCTTTATTGTGTGCAGAATACCTGTTACAAAGTCCATAGATATGTTATCTCATTTTAAATTCAGGATCTGAAGGGCCTACAAATAACTTTCTAGAACTTAGTGCTTAGCCTTCACTAGCTAACATTTGAGGCACTGAGAGATGAACTCAGCTATGTTCCATCTCATGTCAAACCACAAAAACTACCACTGAAGGTCTCTATACATCTTCCCCACATCAGGATATACAGACAGGGGAGAAGTGTGGAATTATCTCATCACCTCCTCCTACATCGTGACTAGGACCAACGTCCTTCCTTGTAAAAGGATGATGTGATTCCCTCCATTATAATATCTATATGGTGAATACCATGTTGGTATCTAGTCATAAAAGACCTCAAAATCAATGTTTCCTAGATGGGACTCTATCACACGCTCGAGAAGAGGAGAAGTAAACACTATCAACTGAAGAAAATTTATACCCTTCTCTTCCACTAGGGTCAGCTGTAAGGAAGCCAACTGATCTGAATCATCCTAAACCAAGAGATCCTAGGACTTCCTACTAAGGTAATCTACTAATAAATTTACCTTACCAGGAGTATATACTACCTATAAGTCATATTCCTACTTGAACTCCAACCAAAACTGATGTCCTGGGTTTAAGTATCTCTACATGAAGACGTTCCTAACACTCTGATGGTCTAGGTAAACCATAAAGATATCTCCCAAAAGTTAGTGCTTCCACATCCTTAAGTAAAATACTATCGATTCTAGCTCTAAGTAATGAGTTTTGTAGTTATTCTTGTGGGTTCTCAACTACCTTGACCCATATGTGCTAACTTTATGTCGCTGCATCAACATGAAATCAATCCTAGCTCATGAGGCATAAAAATACACTACATACTCTACACCCTCCTCTAGTAGTCTCAACACTGGAGCACCCATCAGCATCATCCTTAACTCCTCGAATTCCTTCTATCATAGCTCAAACCAGGTAAACGAATTCCCTTTCCGCATCAACTCATTCAAAGGGGTTGTAATCTTGGAGAAGACTTCCACAAACCTTATCTAGTACCCTACCAAGCTAAGAAATATCTGCACATATGACATGCTCTAAGGTGGATCCCAAGAAATAATTACATCGATTTTCACTAAGTACTTGGAAAAACCATGCTCAGAAATTATGATCCCTAGAAAGTGAACCTCATGAATCTAGAACTGGAACTTTGAGAGTTTCCAAAAAATATGGTGCTCTTGAAGAAAATACAGAACCATCCTCAAGTTCTCTATATGATCCTCTTCTGATGAAGATTATATGAGTATGTTGTCGATGAGGATGACCATAAACTAGTATAAGTATAGATTGAAGACCTAGTTCATCAAATCCATGAACACATAGGAGGTGTTTGTCACATAAAAATGCATAAATAAGAACTCATAGTGTCTGTAAGAACATTAGAATGCTATCTTTAGAATATCAGCCTCATGAACCCTCAACAGATGGTAGCCAGACAAGAGATCAATCTTCTAGAACCATCTCATGCCACATAACTAGTCAAAGAGTTCATCAATCCTTGTTAAGGGGTACTTGTTCTTTATCGTGGGCTAGTTCATGCGAAGATAATCTATGTAAAGACACAAGATCTCGTCCACATTTTTTATGAACAACACTGAAGCTTCCCAAGGGGATGCACTAGGTCTGATGAAACCCTTCTTCAAAGGTCCTAAAAATATAACCACAACTCTCGGATCTTAGTAGGGGTCATATGATATGTCACAGATGATATCATAGTGGTCTCGGAATGAATGTCGATGCAAAAAAATACATCTCTCACCTTGGAGATGGTCCTAAAATGCCCTCAGGGAAGACATCCATATAATCATCCATAACTAAAGGAATACATATTCCTAAAGATCCTTCTATACAAAGGGATACACTCACCAATGATGGGTAATGGGATACAGCCTCTTGATTACTGAACCCACTTTCCATTCCCTGAGATCTCTCTCTCCAGAAAAGGAGATTCTCATCACATCAGTGCATAAGAAATTTACTTGTATTTGGTGACAATCAATCTAGTCTTGGACCATAAACAAAAAAATCCATACCCAATATAATGTCATAAGGTTCCATCATGATGACCAAAATCTCCCATATAAACCTATATCCGCCAAGAGATATCTTGTACTATTGGAAAATAAAATATACAAAATAAGTGTTCCCTATAGGAACCTCAAGATGAAGATACTAGGCTAGAACCTAAATTTAGAGATTCAACTCTTACACTAGGAGTAGATATATGAAATAATGACTGGAACCTTCATCTACTAGTTCTGAAAAAATAATTGAATAAACATATATCCTTACTTTAATCTTCTCATGTGTTATAGAGTCATAAGCCTCTAGAGCCTCCAATTATCCCCGACCCCGACCACCATATCCCTAATCCTGACATGGACCTCATAGTGGTGATGGTGAAAGGATAAAAAAGCATCATCCACCACCCATATCTCATCCTTACCCTCTTCTAGCTCTGCCTCCATGGGGACCACCCTACCTTCACCTGGGAGATCCCTAACCATGGCATTGTCTCTGCCAAGGTGGTTCATCGGCTACTTTCTTGTGCTCCTCAGCATGTTTGGTTGAGCAGTCATGTGTTATGTGACCTCTCCCAATGCAATCATAGCATTAACCATCTCTATTATTCCCTAGTTCTCTTTTACATCCATGTACCATATGACCACACACTTGATTCTGACTACAATAGGGCATCTTGCACTGAGATCCCTCTAACTGGCACCAGCTAGCTGTTGTAGATGACTCAGCATTGTGATGCCCATTGACAACTCCAAATATCAAGAGTACCTCTGATAGAAATATATTTGTAACTAGTGTCCACTCCAGCACCTCGTTATAGGTGGGGATGCACAAGGGAACCACACTGGCACGAATCTCTCTGAAGAATCCCTTCTAAAATTTCCATGTTCAGAAGTAGCCATCGTGGATCATGTCAAGAGAATACTAGGTAAGGTATGTAAACCTCACTACATACTCATCCACCATCATCCCTCATTTCTATAGTTCCAAAAGCTCCTAAATTAGAATTGAGCACAAGATGGAGGGGTATTACTCTTCATAGAATAGTTGTTGGATGTAGTGACATGAGAGTGTAGACTCATCATGCATCTGGGTAACAAGGTTCCAACATCGCCTAGCTGCTCCGGGGAAAAATATCACTGCTAGTGCAACCACCTAATCCATCAAGGTATGAATAATCTTGAAGATATTATCCATTGACTCTATCTAATCCTATATTTTCTAATGATCTAGATCATTGTGGAACCTCATTTTCCTTTGGTGTTTGAACCTATATATTGAATTAAGAATGTGCACATACTCACCCTACTCTACTAGGATGATTTGATGCTTGAAAAGTGGATTTGTTTCTACCTACCCACCTAGAGTAAGAATCTCTTGGGATGGGACCTAAACTAAGGCATCATCTCTCATTAGATCCTTATTAGGATCTTTAAATTGTATCATGTCCAACTGGCATTGCGCAGGCATCCTAAAAGTTATCAATATCTACCGTGGTCAGATGATGATAATATATATATATATATATATATTGGGGAGTTGGCTCAAAAATGACAGTGAAATACTTAATCCTATATGATACATGTACCATTGTTCCTTATAACCAATGGCTCAGTATGCTGAGTTAACAAGAAGGTAGTCAAGGTCTCGGTGTATGGATACATCAGCCAACCGCACCATCACTAGATTCACTGGCTTGTGATCCACACTTGAGACACTTTGACACTATTTCCCTAATCCTGACCAAATACTCATAAGGGGACTACTCAAAACACCATCCCAAGGATCGAACCACATATGATACCAATCTATCATGACCTGACCTATGATGGGGCTCAAGCTCAACTACCCCAATCACACCTCCATAGGTTAGAGGATGGTGACTAGCACCGAAGGAATATCTAATATAGGGATGTATCTGCTTAAGTACCTATACACGCACACATCCATCTCAATGAAAAAGTGAAGAGGGAGTAAAAGTAAAATAAGAAGAAAGATAAGGGAATAACCATGTAGGAAAAACCACTAGATGGTACAAGAGTACGATCGTGTAAACTGAAAAGTAAAGGGGAAAAATAAGCACCCAACGAAAAATATATCCCAACCTGAAAAAATTGGAAAAGTAAACTACTGAGAGAGCCCATCTCCCGATCTCTAATATGTGACTACCGTACATGGTCCAAAGTAACAGGTATCCCTAATCTCCTCTAAATACATCGCTGACCTATTTTTCTTCTACATAAGACATGACACATGTGGAAAATGTCCATTAAGGGGTGAGTATATACATACCAAGTAGGACACCCCAAAAAGTTGAAGTGGGTTAAGTAAGAGATACAATAGGAATAGAAATATTATATAAAGTAAATAGGATATAAAAATCAGTGAAAGAGAATAGATCAACCCAAACCAAGAAGGAGAGTAACATCATCTAAACACAAGGGGATCAATACAGTGTGTAGAAATACTACAAATCGAGTATTCCCCACCTATATAAGGAGGGTAGACTCATCCAACCATGAGACCTAAACATGGAAAGCATTAGGAATACCCAGTGCATCTTCGCATCTCATGGAAAGAGAGTAACCAAATCCAAAGGTATGGTACATAAGAATATTTATATATATATATATATGATCAATCAAAAGAAACCCAAATGAGAGAGCATGGTTATCTTCATCTCACAGCTCATCCCAAGAATAATATTCTCCAATAGTTCCAAAAGTCCATCAATGATGCCCAACATCTCGTACATCTGCCCAGAAGTTACCGTAAAATCCAAGTCATGCATCTCCACTGTGTCACACAGCTAAGGTGACACAATCTCTAGGTAGAGTAGCTTTTCCATGGTAGAATATCATTGTTCCACTCTAATAGATGATGGAGGACCCATGAACTACCTAGTAGAAGGGTTCCACTCTAAAAGTTATTTAGGACCTACTGCACATCTCTGCTGGAGGGTACTTCTCAAAAAGTCATTGAGGTCCCACTTCCTAACTCTACTGGAGGGTACCACTCAAAAATTCTTCGAGGACTGACTAACCATCTCTACTAGAGGGTATCACTCATAAAGTCTTTGAGGACCCACAACCCATTTATACTGGAGGGTATGACTCAAAAAGTCATTAACGACCCACTACCCAGCTCTACTAGAGGGTTCCACTTAGAAATTCATCGAGGACCCACTACCCAGCTCTACTTGAGGGTACCACTCAGAAAGTATTTGGTGATCTTGTGTGATAATTTCCATCATCGAACATCTCATAGACAAGTGTTGTGCCTAGAACATTCCACATCATATATCAAAAGCCACAACTGAAGGAAAATTTCATTCTATGTAGAAAAAAACTTGGTATAGGATACTAATAGGCCAAAATATGAGTTCAGAAGAAGGAGATATAGATATTTGAAGTTTCCTCAAAAGAAGTAAAGGGATACACGGCATGTGAGGGGACCCACACTGCATGTGGTCTCTATCCTCCGTCTATCCATGTACATTGATGAAACACAACCCACTTCCCATGTAGGACTACAAGACATGTAGGGAGTCTATATGGAATTTCCTAGTACTCAAGATCCCTACCCGTGCACCTTGGTCATGTCTGTGTACTTTGGTACACAACTATGTTTCTGGTTGTGTACTTCCACACAGGGTCCTTCCCATGTGATCTACCGAACGACTCATCCACCCAAGGATGAGTTATATGGTGTGTAGGAGGTATATACTCCATTACATATTTAGATCTTCCCAAAATCCTAGCTACCATAGTCAGGGGTCTACACACTATGTGTTCATCATGAAGCACAGCGTATAGTTTGCATTTTTATAGATTTTCATATTTACTTCCCATGGATTGATTCAAGATGTTTCACCATAAATACCACCTTGTTTCCACCCAAAATTAGTGGATCTATCCATGGTTTGTCATTTCTAGTAGTCGTTCACTGTAAATCATATTTTTTATTCCTCGGTGGTTTTATCATTCGAATCATACGCATAGCACCTTCTATTGATGATGATTCGGTTTTAGATCATTGAAATAATATTCCATAGTTCAAAAACATTTTGGATATATCCATACTTCATCGATTTGTCCCTATATCATGGATTTTTCACAATTGTAGGGGTCCAATTAGGCTCAGTACCTCCAAGAAACATCGAATTGGGATCGTGGGTTCCAACCGATGAAGAATGTGAAGCAATTGAGGGAGAAAAGTATGATAACATATGTTTAAACAATCATTTCCAAGTGTTATTTGACAATGATCAACAACAGGGAATCCAAGGTTAGAAAAAAAATAACCAAATTAATCTAGTACATAGGTTAATGCAAAGGGCTACAATCAGAATAGATCAATATAAGAGATTGATATACTCAATCCATTTAATCACCAAGGGCGTAAACCATAAATTAATGAGTCCTGCATGGATATTATATTTTACATCATTATAGAACACGCTCTATAATGTTTAAAGGATGTCATGGCATTCACGTCACTCCAATCAGCTCTGATTTGGAGTTTTATCATCATTCAATGTGATTCGCCAATAGAAGGAGGAAGGAGAAGCTCTTAGCAGATCCCAAGATTATGAGGTTAGCCTTGGGAGAATCTCCATGGAAGTATATTTATAAAAATTTAATTTAGGTTAAAATGAATGAATTAATTAATTAATTAATTAATCTAATGTATGTACTACCAAAGAGTGAGGTGTCCGAAATCCCCACACCGACTCATTTTATGTCATGCCTAGGGTAAACAACATGTTTCAGACCCAAATGTGGTCTCATATTTCCCATTTGATCTTTTGTTTAAGATTTATCTTATTTTATTTAATAAACTATGAATGTGCAATATAAAATATTTAAAATATTTTTATAAAATTAATTTTGGGCATACAATTCCTTGGAATCGCACATCGTCTGAGTGTCTAGCTCTATAAATATTTATAGAAATGTTTCAAATTATTACAAGGCAAAAACTGGGTCTCTAATATTTATTTAGTGATTATTAATTAATTTTTACTTGTGTGTGTGTGTGTTTATATGTATGTATGTATTTATCTATTTATGTATTTAGGTATTTAGGTATTTTTTTATTTTTTTATTTATTTATTTATATATTTATGTATTTAGGTATGTATTTATGTATTTATGTGTTTATGTATTTATGTATTTATGTATTTATGTATTTATGTATTTATGTATTTATGTATTTAGGTATTTACGTATTTAGGTATTTAAGTATTTATGTATTTATGTATTTATGTATTTATGTATTTATGTATTTATGTATTTATGTATTTATGTATTTATGTATTTATGTATTTATGTATTTATGTATTTATGTATTTATGTATTTATGTATTTATGGATTTATGTATTTATGCATTTATGTATTTATGTATTTATGTATTTATGTATTTATGTATTTATGTATTTATGTATTTATGTATTTATGTATTTATGTATTTATGTATTTATGTATTTATGTATTTCTGTATTTCTGTATTTCTGTATTTGTGTATTTGTGTATTTGTGTATTTGTGTATTTGTGTATTTGTGTATTTGTGTATTTGTGTATTTGTGTATTTGTGTATTTGTGTATTTGTGTATTTGTGTATTTGTGTATTTGTGTATTTGTGTATTTGTGTATTTGTGTATTTGCGTATTTATGTATTTATGTATTTATGTATTTATGTATTTATGTATTTATGTATTTATGTATTTATGTATTTATGTATTTATGTATTTATGTATTTATGTATTTATGTATTTATGTATTTATGTATTTATGTATTTATGTATTTATGTATTTATGTATTTATGTATTTATGTATTTATGTATTTATGTATTTATGTATTTATGTATTTATGTATTTATGTATTTATGTATTTATGTATTTATGTATTTATGTATTTATGTATTTATGTATTTATGTATTTATGTATTTATGTATTTATGTATTTATGTATTTATGTATTTATGTATTTATGTATTTATGTATTTATGTATTTATGTGTTTATGTGTTTATGTGTTTATGTATTTATGTATTTATGTATTTATGTATTTATGTATTTATGTATTTATGTATTTATGTATTTATGTATTTATGTATTTATGTATTTATGTATTTATGTATTTATGTATTTATGTATTTATGTATTTATGTATTTATGTATTTATGTATTTATGTATTTATGTATTTATGTATTTATGTATTTATGTATTTATGTGTTTATGTGTTTATGTGTTTATGTGTTTATGTGTTTATGTGTTTATGTATTTATGTATTTATGTATTTATGTATTTATGTATTTATGTATTTATGTATTTATGTATTTATGTATTTATGTATTTATGTATTTATGTATTTATGTATTTATGTCTTTATGTATTTATGTATTTATGTGTTTCTGTATTTATGTGTTTCTGTATTTATGTGTTTGTGTGTTTATGTGTTTCTGTATTTATGTATTTATGTATTTATGTATTTATGTATTTATGTATTTATGTATTTATGTATTTATGTATTTATGTATTTATGTATTTATGTATTTATGTATTTATGTATTTATGTATTTATGTATTTATGTATTTATGTATTTATGTATTTATGTATTTATGTATTTATGTATTTATGTATTTATGTATTTATGTATTTATGTATTTATGTATTTATGTATTTATGTATTTATGTATTTATGTATTTATGTATTTATGTATTTATGTATTTGTGTATTTGTGTATTTATGTATTTATGTATTTATGTAATTATGTAATTATGTAATTATGTATTTATGTAATTATGTATTTATGTATTTATGTATTTATGTATTTATGTATTTATGTATTTATGTATTTATGTATTTATGTATTTATGTATTTATGTATTTATGTATTTATGTATTTATGTATTTATGTATTTATGTATTTATGTATTTATGTATTTATGTATTTATGTATTTATGTATTTATGTATTTATGTATTTATGTATTTATGTATTTATGTATTTATGTATTTATGTATTTATGTATTTATGTATTTATGTATTTATGTATTTATGTATTTATGTATTTATGTATTTATGTATTTATCTATTTATGTATTTATGTATTTATGTATTTATGTATTTATGTATTTATGTATTTATGTATTTATGCATTTGTGTATTTATGTATGGGTGTGTGTGTGTGTAAAATAAATAACTTTTTATTTAATATTTAATTTATTCACGATTTAAAGATGTCCTTAAATGTAAATTAGTGGTGGTTTAAAATATTGCTAAATTACTCGTGTTTTTATGAAAACATGGATAAATTAGCCATATTTTTATAAAAACATTGCTAGATTAAAAATTATCCATTTTTTTAATAAACCATGACTAATTTCCTTTTTTTATAGTGCGTGTGTAAAAGAGATATCATAGTATGAAGGTTATTATGAGATGACTCTCACCAAACTTAGTTATCGGGGACTCCAAATATGAACCAAGCGCACCGAGTTTACCAAATAAATAGTATATGAAACTCCATGTGGTATACTCTATGGGTCATCCAGTGTAGAAAATCTAATTTATGACTCATGGTCATATTTCATATCTCAATATAAGAATCATATTCATGTTAATATTAACATTTCATCAGGACCAATAATACTCCATGATGAACATTGGTTAAGAATAACTCAAAGCCATACTTTGAGTAGTCAATTTTCATTTCACTTCATGAACTATATATACTTTTATATATATAAAAAATATTAAGGAATGATAAAGTGGGTATTACCTTTCATATAAAATTATACATTTTGTAGTATTTGTATCCTTTAAGAATATCTAAAAAATTATATTTGTGTATGCATAACATGTCACATTTGATAGAATTCTATATCAACCTTATGTTGGATATAATTTTAAGATCTTTCTAAACTCATTACATATTTACTTTATTCCTAAAACATCTCTATGTAACCATCAGATAAAACCCTCCCACTAAATTCTTTAGTGAGTAACATCTATGAATAAATCTAGTTTGAATAATGGTAAGACTTAAGTGTCACAACTCGGCCTCCCTAGGCTATGAACCTGGTCATGTAACCCCATGGGTCTCCTATAATACATTTGTTTCCTTCTTATCACACCATGGTCTATTACCCATTGTATTCACTTATCATACTAATTATTTTCCCCACAATCCAACACATATTCTTCTATTATAGTTATCTCCTTTTCATTCAGATCCTTAACTTACCATGGTATGTCTGGTTGTGAGTCATGAATTTCAAGATTTCTTCATTTATTTATGGTATATTTTTATTCATATTGATGGTAGTTTGAATTATATTGACATTATATGGGTTTTTATAAGGTTTTTATTTTTTAAGGATGAAATGGGAGAGGAACTAGGGGTGCATGGTTAGCTCGCATCTTCTAGAAAGAACTCCAAAACCCATACACATATTTTTGTTTAGATTTTGGAAAAAGTTTCATGGTTTGCACACAATATAAAAAATCATGAAACCAAACCATTCATAGCCACCAGCCCCGTTAATTTTTTTTTGAATCTACTTAAGTTAAAATTTCTTTAGGTTATGTGAAATATTTATTTGGGATAAATTATAGGGGTATTTTATAATGTTTTGGTGATATTTAGTTTAGTTTTAATGAGGTTTTATTATTAAAACATGAGATTCAAGAGATAAATGGGTGAGTTTTGAAATTGATAAAGGAATTTCAAAAATAGTTTTAGAATAATGTGATATTTTGGAACTCCAAAAGTAAATTTCAATAATTTTTTAAAAATTTACACTTTTATTTATAAGAGGATTTTTCAAACTAATAAAGAGGACTTTTTATATAAAATTGGAATTTATTTGATGTAAAAATAACTTGTAAATTGATTTTCAATGTGGGTTTTTTTATTTTTATATAATTTCAAATGAAAATCATTTTTATTTATGGATACATGGTGAAACATTATTTTTAAATTATTAAATTTTATTTTTGAAATTAATTAAGGGATATTTTAATAATGAATTGAAATGATTTTAATGTGGTGGGGTTTTTTAATTATTTAAATAATGAACTTGAGTATTTCAAACTTTGTATCGGGAAAATTTTATGGTTTTAGAAGTAATTTAAATAAGACTTTTAATTTTTCTTAGTGTTTGTATCTTTGAGAAGTGGTTATGATTTGTTATTTTGTAATTTTTCCTTTTACGTATAGTTTATTCAATTTTAAATTAGTTGGAATTTTGAGATGCTTTTGGTTGAGTCTATAGTTATTTTTATTTGAAGTGTGCA
The DNA here is from genome assembly GCA_963277665.1 of Viscum album. Taxonomy (NCBI): domain Eukaryota; kingdom Viridiplantae; phylum Streptophyta; class Magnoliopsida; order Santalales; family Viscaceae; genus Viscum; species Viscum album. Next base: position 285,777,243 of record OY728129.1, read on the forward strand.
TCCCCCTACCCAAATATTTCTCAATATATCATAGGTAATTTTTGTTTTATTTTTTCCTGACATGGACGTGTGTCTTTCTATTTATCTAGTTTTCTTCTTAGGAATTTTTAATGAGCTATGGGATGTTCCTTGGTTTATTGTATCCCACAGTTTGGGATGGTCTTTTTGTTTTGTTTTCATTCCTCTTATAGAGTAATGATCCCTTTTATGTTTTTATTATAGTTAGTTTGGAAATTTTAATTCATTTTTATTTCAATTATTGATGAATTTTTATTAGTATAATTGGTTGGATCATTTAGAAATTAGGTGAGGTGAATTTTTTTGTCCATATTTGGGTAAAAATATCAAGGAACCTATCTAGGGTGTCCCACTTGTTTTTATTATTTTTTTATTTCATTTATTCTTGTATTTTTCCTATTATTTTAATATTTTAATATTGTTTCCATCCTTATTGATTGATGTATTATATTTTGGTTTATTTGACATATTTTTCATCTTTAGAAAAGAAATTTATTATTCCATGAGATTGTGGATATTCCTTGATTGATGTTTTGTTTAGGTTTCTTCGATTATAGGATTCAATTTTGATTCGTAATGAAATTTTTTAAAACACCCTTGTTATATAGATCCACTATATTAATGTATTTCTTATATGGTGGGGAGATAGGATAATGGTCTTGGTCCATTTTTAATCATCCCTTTGAAAAACTTGTGCTTGTGTTCTGGTTTAAATTGTTATTTTGTATTTATATATGTTTATAGGTTTGGAGGTGTATCCTGATTAGGAAAGTTTTGATAATAGTTTTGGTCTTGAGTTTGTCTCTCCTTGCACTCACTTTTTGGGTGATCATGTACATTCTCTAACTCAGTGTCTTTCTAGGGGAAGAAAGTGTTATGGTGGGGAGAATTTTCATACCTAAAAATTTATTTTCATTATTATTTTATTTATTGAATGATTTTTAACATTTTCCTTGAATTTTGGATAGAATTTATTTTAATTTTAGAATAAATTGGGTTATAGTGTGAGGCATGTGATTTGTGAACGGTTCATGAAAACTATGTAACTTTCCCATAAAAACCTTTTTGTGGCACTCACATGGTTAAATAATAGTTTTTTAAACCATATAGAAAAACCATATTGTGTTTTCTAGGTTTTTTATTGAAAGGTTCAATATTGGAACATTTTTTGGTAAACATTATGGCCTTCCTAGGCTTTTAAAATTTGGTATTTCTAGTTTTACCCCTATCCATTTAAGTATCCTTTTTGGTGTTTCCTTTCTACCACTCGTTAGTGACTCTTGAAGGGGATATTATGAACATTCACCCTAGACTCATATCTTGATTTTTGGCCTTATACACTTTGGTTTCAAGTGATTATTCAAGGTGTGGCCCCTATTTCATATTCATTTTTTTCATCTTCCCTTGTTTTTTCATCTTAATTGTGTCTTAGGTCTATGTTTATAACATTCACCCTAGACTCATATCTTGATTTTTGGCCTTATACACTTTGGTTTCAAGTGATTATTCAAGGTGTGGCCCCTATTTCATATTCATTTTTTTCATCTTCCCTTGTTTTTTCATCTTAGTTGTGTCTTAGGGCTATGTTTATAAGGCCCCAGCCTTAAACCTTACCTAATATTGAATTAAATGAATAATTCACATTGAGGATATTTTCAGATTTAGAGTTTTAGAGAATTAGGACATGACTATTACATCTCACAAGATTAAAAAGTAGAAACTTCTACTAAGTTTCCATAAAATAAAAACTCTTAAAAAGAAACATGTCTAGTTCCATGTTTTAGATATCATGACTTTCCCTTGATCCCATACTTGACCCTATTCCACATTAATTCCGGTGAAAAACATTTCAAAAAAAACTTGGGGTGAGCATAAAAAGCTCAGTAAGGGATACACAATGAATGAAAACTGTTAGTTTTTCAAAACAACAAGTAAACCATGTATACTTTATCAAAGTAATACTTTTCACCTTTATGATGTAATAAAAACTCTTCATTGAAATAAAATATCATTACTTACCCTTTTGTAACCAAAAGATTACCATAAAACCCACATAAAGATCACATAACATATATAGGTAACTTGGGACATAAACATACTTAAATAGAATAACCATACGGTCGACTTCCACACATATCACTTAATGGAATATCCATACGGCCGACTTCCATACCCAATGCATTAGAGGTTATAATGTAACAACCCGTCCTAGTATTCATGGAACCACCCATCATATGGTTTATCACATAACCACACGTCAAATGTCCAAGTACCATTATTAAATCATAAGGCATAAAACAAATATAATGGAAAGAAAACATTTCCACACTTTGATCACAATATATCACTTAAATATATTGACATAACAAATCCATTATAAAAAACCCTTTTCAATACCAAAATACATAAAACAGTATATGGTATTTATTTCATTTTAAAAAAAACATTACGGCTTGTTGAGGAAGCCAAAGACCAAATAATACTCGCGGCAGCGGAAAAGGTCGTTGTCACCGCGTACGTTAAAAGAAACATTACTTTTTGTCATTTTGTAAAACGCTTGATAGAAAAAGATTCCTTTTGTATAAAATTAAAATTAAAAGGGGTTTATACACCGTATAAAAGAAAGTTGTGTATGAAACGAAATATGCCTCAATGAAAGGAGATTGAGACGAAGTCCCTTACCTCGGGCCCGACTTGACTCGATCGTTCTTTAATGTCCCGAATAATAAACTTGAGTTAATTTCTACTTGCTTAAGAACATTTTTCAAGTTAATTATTCCTTTTATATCACTTATTACCATGTTATGGACATTATTTAATCATTTAAGTTAATAACGGTCATTTTGTCGATATTTGGTACTTGAGTCAAAAGTCAACTTCTTATATTTACAAGTTGTTCACGTAGTCAAATATACATTATCTCAAGAATTATATTCATGATGTATATGCCATATATATCATATATATCCAGTATATACATGCATTTATAATATTACATAATCATTTAGAGGTAATAAATGAAATGCACCGTTCATGGAGACGGTAATCCGTACGTACGCATGAACGCTACTTTCATTTCTATGTCATATTAATGGAATTAAAACTAAATGAGAGATATGTATATTTTAAATACAGAATTATATTCATCATTTAGATTTAACATACATCATATATATCCATTATATATATGTACTTATAATGGTATATTATATTTGGGGATAAGAAATGAAATGCACCGTTCATGGAGACGGTAAGTCGTACGTACACATGAACGCTACTTTCATTTCTATTTGGTATTTTATGGAAAGAAATAATAATTATATAAAGGTATATTATAATTCAAGTATAATATAATATATAATATCATTAAATATATCCTTTATATGTACCACATATGGTATTAACAAATCAAATCACTTTGAGGGGGTGGTAGTCCACACTTCCTAAAATAAAGATATCGCGTTTACCCATAATGAAAACCATAAAGGTATGACATAAATGAAAAAAATAAAGAAGCTTAAGAAAAACATAAAAATATTATATATCATATATAAGCATAGTGACATATTAATGGCCACCTTTGAAGGTGTTATATGAGCGTTGAACAATCATCATTTCGTGAGGCGGAAATTCTCCATCCACAGAAACAGTATGTTCTTTAACCATTATATGTATGTGTGTGTAAGTGTAGCTCGAATACATATTATAACAACATCCTAGTATATTGAAGATACTGGAGTTGTTACAAAATAAGTGAATAAAATGAGTTTAGGGGGCTGGATAAGCAAAATAAAACAAAAGAACACAAGTGAAGACATTACCTTAAAAACGGGTAACTCTTTTTTATTTGAGCTCAAAGGCTTACTTGGGAAGACTTCTGACCAAAGTGAGGATTTTAAGAGTAAGATAGGGATGTGGAGAGACAAAAATAGTAGATCTTGGCCGAACCAAAGGATTGAGAGGTGTGGGTAAGGAGGTAGAGGTGGGGGCCTTTTATAAGAGGGGAGGAGCGGCACTCTTGGAAAGTTAAGAAAAGACACTTTATTATAAAATGATTTTCAGACAAAAAGGGTCCGATAATTATATATTTATAGGATAAGGTGATAAGAGTTCTAAATACACCCATCCAATAGGTTTTTTACATGTGTAGGTCTTAGATTCTACATTATCTTTTCATTTTATTTAAATCGTTAAATAAAGAGGTAATCGCTGCATCATCATGGTGTCATAAATAATTTAATTTATTTAATGTCTAAAAATTATACAAAAAATATCATGATGTATTAAATATTTTTATATTTCTCATGAATATTTATAGTCAAAAATCTTACTTGTATAACCCCATTTAATAATTGTTTTATTAAAACAACTCATGTTTGTGACATTTTTATTTTAACTTTAAATAAAAAGTTATTAATGTCATTTTCCTACCAAAGTGGCTCCATGGGGTCCCCAAGTTGACCCATGGATTTTCTTGGTCGGTCATGACACATAAAATAAGGGTAGGACATGTTTCTAGGTCATTTAATATTATTAAAACATTATTTTTACCTTAAACTAACCTAATTACCTCTAATCACGATTAGAAACTTAAAAGTTACTATTCACCAAAAAAAATATTTTAATCCCATTGAACCACATTTTACTTCCTAATTACAACCATGTATGTCGGATTTTTGAAATTCAAAACACAAAGGTGGTAAATTTTCATTTAAACGAAAAATCAGTTTTTTAAGTACCACTTAGTGGTTTCACTATTCATCAAAAATTGAAGTTTTTCAAAAAAATACCAAAAATTCACCCTAAGCTATATTTGATATTCCGAATTCAAAAATGATGTCTATTTTACAAAATTAAAAACATATAATTTTCATTAATTAATTTAATAATTAATTTCTGCGGTCAGAGCAAATAGCGTGTTTTTATGAAATAATAAGTATCGAAAGATTGACACTAGTTTAAGTCCAATTTCAAAGTGAAATTAATTCCAACAACCACTATTGGATTAAATGGTAAAAATATATTCTAATTGAACTTTAAAACCAATTCAAAATATAATCTAATAATATAAATATATTAGATTAAAAAGTGGTTTTGAATTAAAATACAACATTTTTCACTATTCATTAAAAATGAACTTTATCGAAAAAATTCCAAAAATTTACACAAAGTAAATTTTGATATCCAGATTCTAAAGAAGAATTTTATTTGGTCTGATAGAATGTATAAGAGTGACCAAAACTATATTTATAGACGGTTCTCTATCAAAAGGTGATAAGTCGACCTTTTGTGAATGTTAGAGTATATATGCCTAGAATTGAATTCTTTTCATATTTTAAGCCTTTATCTTTTATTGGATAAATGTAGAAACATTTAAAAAAAACATATATAATCATATTTTAGTTATTTCTATTCATTCCCGCCAATACAATGGCTACGTGTTAACTACCATTTAAAATAATATTGTTTTATTACTAGTGTGCAACGTAAGATTTCAAAGAAACTCTTTGTTGCGTATCGGGTACGCTATCGAACATATCAAACCCTTTAAAGTAAAATTAATATTTAATTCATAAATATTAATAAATATGAGAATGTTTTATTCTTTATTTACCTTGTATGTTACAATGTTGGTTGAACCTTATGGTGAGGATTTTCCAAAATCTTATATTTATTTGTGTATCAGGTGTTTGGATTGTTTCTTAGGTCTTAATCCTTCCATATTAATGGGTTGTATGTCATCTGCACTTGATTCAAGGTGGGTGTCTCCATGATTTTTTCTTTTCTTGATATTCCATGTTATGCTTGAGATTTATAAATCTTTTTTCATTAAAATTAAGTATGTAGTGTAAAATTTGATAAATTTAAATATATTAATTAAATTTTCATGAACCCATTATTTGATTTTAATGATGTATTTAATGGATTACAACTCCTGCATTTTTTCATCAATAAATTTTTCATTTTTTGTGTTTGAAAAAATAATTAAGAGGATTTTCATAAGGAATTTGGGTATTTAAATGATTATTTGGATTTAAATTTTTTATTGTGTAATTTTTTTTATTATTTTGAGTTTGATTATAATTTCAATATTTAATGGTTTTCAATGATTTAAATTTATAAATTCATATTTTGTTCACATGAGTATAATGTTTATAATTTTCAACAAATTGTTTTATGAGGTTCTATTTAAATATTTACTATGAAAGGGATATTTAAAATTGTAGAATGGTTTCTAATGATTTAAAAAAAAATAAAGAGATACTTGATGTTAAAATCAGTCTTTAAATGGGGATTTTAAGTATGGTTTCTAAATTTGAAATTCAATGACTATTTAGTACCTTGTTAAAGATGCCTACTAATAACCTTGTTTTTTAAAAATTGTTTTTAAAAGGGATTTATAAAATTTATTAAAAATTTAAAACCTATGGACTTGTTGGAACCTTTTATAAAATTTTACCTAAATGCGTTACACTCTAATTGGAATCCCCATATTATCATTGTATACGTGATATTGAGGATTAATTTGATTGTAATGTCATTATGTCAAATAAAAATGGATTCACATTAGGATGTGTATGGAGGTGGGTGAGGGGATGTTATTGTTATATGTTGATATTTTATTGATATATGGTAAATTTTACCCCACCTCCTATACTTATATTCATGGGAATCCTAGGCGTCTTAGTGAGATATTAAGAGATGGTTATTATACTTTTCATTATGAGATTGACTAGTATCCTCTAACATCTAACTTGTACTGACTATGTGGAGTTCCACTAGTGAGGATAGATAGAGTAATATGGGAGGTTATTTTATAGGGATGCATCAATAAATTCACATATGGTTCCATCTAAGTATATCTAGGATCATATAACTATGTGTTTAGGATCTTACTATGATTATATATATTTTATAGAGATTCTTTTTCGACTGCATTTTTATTCGAGCTTTTTTCTATATTGATTATTATTATTAATTTATATTATGTTTAGGTTCCTCACCCATATGATTTGATCTTACCATATTGTTATTTTTGTGACATTTATTATTTATTTCCTTGTTTTATAATAGTTATAATATCTGACTTGTTTTGTAGTTAAAATTATATACCTTTTTGTTCAGATTTATTTATGCATTTGATGCTTATTTTAATAATTTTTAATTTCTTTCTTGTGTAGTTTTATTGAAAATGGAATTAAAAAGGGAGATTTTAAAATTAGTTTTAAAAATGGAATGTTTTATGAAATATTTAAAACTTTTAAAGGTATATTTAGGTTTTTAGAAAGGGTTTAAAGAAAGTATGTGTGTTTGTTTTCACTCAAATGATAAAAACAATATTTTTAAATAGTTTATTTTGAAAAAGAATTTATGGAATATTTTGTTAAAGTAAATTCATGGAATATTTGGTAAAATAACACTAGGTTATTTATTCACACACCCTACTTACATCTCTTAGTGTCTGTAGACTGAGTGTCTTTTGTAGGTTTGGGTAATTTTTTTAGTATTTCTTCCCCATGCACTCCCTATTTTGAGATTACTCAGGGAGTTGGATGATTTGGATATTGAATGGAGACCTAGATGTCCCATAGAGATTAGGATGGGTATTTTATTTTTGTTTTATATCATATATGTTTCTTATATGTAAATGTTCCTCTTATTTTGGTTTTGATCATAGTTTTATTTACATATATAATGTTGGTTTTTTATTTCCCATTTCACCTTGTTTGGTTCTGTATTTATCATAAAATATTTATTTGAATTTACATGGATATATAATTTATGGATCCACCATGCCATAATTCAAGTATAACTACAATCCATGTTTAAAACTATTTTCTTAGGAAAAATCATTCCCATCAAGTATGTTTGATGTGTTACCACTAATTGTTAACCCATAGGGATTAGGAATACCCTTAGGTCTTTTCCATGAGCCAACTCGAGTTCCCGTTCAAAGGGAGACATGGGTTGTATCACGAAATTAGGAATTTTATTCCTTATATAAAACTCCTTTTATAATTATTAAAACTGTTTAACTTCACATCATCAAATGTTATGATGTTAATGATTTTAGTAGTCTACTTAGAACTCTTTTTAAGTTTACCATCATCATTATTGGAACCATTTACATCAAAATTTTCCTTTAAAGTGATATTCAATTTTTACTTTGACTAGTATAATATATATTTATTAAATTTTAATTCCTTTAAATCCAAAAAAAATCCAATGGCTTCTTAGACACCATATCATGTTCATAATATCATGTTAATACACAAAAACTCCTTTGTGTTATGAAATAACACTTATTTCCTTGAGTGGTAATATTTAACAAATTAACTATTGTATCAATATCTTATATTGTATTCTATATGTTTTTACCATTAAATTGAAAGGAATACTATATTATTTAAAATATTTCATTGATAATGGTGGGATTAAATGCCTTACATTTTAACAGACAATTAGATAAACTTCTTTATCCTTGAAAAAACATTTTTATCATTTTCATATTTTTAAACATGTTATCGAGTTTGATGAATTATAAACCATGTGTATTCAAACCATCATCTCATATTGTCTATAAAAACTATTTGTTAATAAACAAATTATCTTATCATATAAGAAAAATAATATGAAAATACACATACTTTACTTAGATATATTTGAGTTTGATAAATCTATTTATATTAAATTATATGATTTATCAACCCTTTTCTACATTATTTTAATAAAAACTAAAAGATTCATAAATTATTTCCCTTATTTTGAACTCCATCATGCTTAAAACATTTTAAATTATAGATTAAGTATCACATTCCATTAAAAACAAAATAATTGATATCTATAACACTAGAAACTAACATAGAAATTCCCTGGAGTTTCTCAACCCCCATCATATATTTTAGAAAATAACATCCAATAGAACATTACCTTCCCTTTTTAACTAACAATTGAAATATTATATTAAAGGAAAGAGATCAATAAAAATTTAGGGATTATTAAAATGATGAAGTCTGAGAAAATCCCCACAAATAATAATTTTACACTCTAAAAGAAGAGAATCAGTGGATGAAAAAATAATAATTCCCTCTGCTTGATATCCCCTGGAAGCTAGAATATACGCATCAACGATGCATGCCTTATATGTGTGAGTGATCTCTATATTCTGGTTTAGGATGATCCTATAGGATCTAATAACATATTCAATAATCCAATGATAATTATATATCATCTATAATGTGTTAACAATAATTAAGGATTCTAATTAAACCATAAATATATCAATTTTATAAGTGGAGAGAATAATAGTAGTGGGAAGTGAATGATGTTATACTGAAATAGAGTTTCCCTTCCTGATAAAGGATAAAAAATATAAGATGATAGAGCCTTGGGAGTTATGTACTAAACCAAAACCTCACATGCTTACATTGATGCATGAACTACTAGTATTAATTTTGAACCCCATGTGTGTCAAATTCGAGAAAACCAAGTTACCCATGCCACCACTATCATCCACAGAATACACAACATTCCAATTTTAGTTGATGGAGAAAAAAATCAAAATGTATTCCATACACATTGATGAAAATATTTTAAAGAGATAAAGAACTTCAGATTTTATAAAATTATTATTTGGATTAATATATGGATGGAGAACTTCATTTTGAGTGTCCCTTATAATTAGAAACATATTGCTAGGATAATGCAAAACCCCTGTTCATTGAAGCTTGAATCTTGAGTAACGTCATAGTAGGCCTAGAATAAAAAATACAGTATCAGTTTCCAATCAACCATACCTACAAGAACTCCGATGTTGTCCCAAATGAAGTGGGCATGATCAATCCCACTAAAAAAGTGTTCTATCTATTCAATATTTTTGTTGGAACATTACATGCATCCAGAGGATAGAGAAATGGAAAGATTATAGGTTCTCAAATCAATGGTTATTGTTTTATTTTGAATACAAAAGATTAGAAAAATTTATTTTCATGGAAGATATTTCCACAAATATATTTTCACCCAAAGAGTATAACCCTTGTTGTGAGTGAATAATTATTTGGTAATCCATAAACTAGATAAAACCTATTATATTTGGAGTGAAAACACAATTTTTTAGTTCATCAACCAATTGAATATATTGATACAAAGATTTATGATAACCATTTATCACTAAATCTATTAACAATTGTTGGCCTCTCTCTTGACTGAAACTTATGTATGGAATAGGGAAACTTGGATAGAAGAGTGTAAATACAGCCCAATTATCCTACCAAAATGGTATATCACCCCTTCTAATGATCCACAGAGATTTTATAATGATATAGTGAATGTTCTTTTGGAGGATTCACCATTAATGAGATCTTTAGTATCTATAAAACCAACTAAAAGAAGATATCCCATATTCCCTTTTGATGAAATTGGTCCAGAGAGAGTCCCCCACAATGGCCTCCCAAACTAGTTTACCATGAATTCATGCCATGTTCATATCAATTCCCCTTAGACTAATTCCACCTTACTATATTGGTCTAGAATGTCTAGACCAACTGGCCTAGTGGTGCCAGCCCTCTTGATGGGAGTCCAAAATGAAACTATTTTTTAGGAGTTACATATTCATTAAAACTATCTTGGGATCCCTACTCACTAAAAATACATGCATTGGAATTGGAGGATATTATTAATGAGGGAGATCCTACCTCTAAATTAAATAAATTGGCTCTTCCAATTCAAAATCCTTCCCATGATCCTATTAAAAATAATATAATTTTTTTAGATTCAAACTCTTAAATTTGATAGTGGTGCCCTGATATAATCTATAAGAAAAGTTTTTCTAGAAATGAAAAGACTGCCTCCAATGTTTTTGACACATCTATTTGGGAACTTGTTAGATAAATGGATTTTTCTCTTATTAGTGTTGATGCATTGGCTACTTATTCTGATATAATATTCCAAAACAAACTTGAAATTTTGAATTGAATTACTATTTCCATTAGTGAAAAAGAGTATGTCATATATTCTAGTGAAACCATACCATCTTCTAAAGAAGTTAACCATACTATTATAGATTCTTTTATTATGTATTGTGTTCATCACATATTGAGAAAGAATAAAGAGGATTTGGGAGATATTATCTCCTTAGATAATACCTATATATGATTTGTAGAATCCAAATCTCTTCCATATTAGTTAAATAGTGAACCAAGGTGAATAAGATCATAGAAAGAGAAAGTTATTGTTCCATTCATAGAATATGCATCTTTTTAATACCTTGACAATAAATCCCAATTCCATTTTATCATATTCATTCTCCATATCAATTTTCACCATGATATTAGAACCAATGACCTTGTAGTAAATATCATAGATTATTTCTTAGGCTAAGCCAATACCTCCATAGATATTCCATCCTTTAAAAAACAATGTTATTTGGATGACACTTTAAGGGACAAATTTTTTCCATGTATTTTATTCAAAATAGTGTCCATAAAGTTGTATGAAAATTTTCACATACTTATAAGACAGAACTAGCCAAAACCATTAGGATGACAAACCTTGGAGGTAAGAAATATAATGGTGGAAGTTTTGAATCTATATAGGGGAATCATTTGAAAAAATATTGAATATATTTAATAAAATCCTTGATAATATCCCATACATCATAGTTAAAATATACTAGCAATACATCTAGTCCCACAAAACTCCCCAAATTAAGACTCTTTGAAACTTCTCTGATTTCATCTTCCTCTAGAATGGATTTCATCATGTGGTTAATTTGGTCATTTATGGTCCTTGGAAAATTATCATAGAAAATATCCCCATTATACAGTTCCAAATAAACCTGATGGGGGATTTAAAGGAGGTATAAAATGTTGGATAGCATAAGAGGATCTATAATATTATCATCACTGGGGTAAGATCCATCTTCAAGTTTCATATTGAGATTCCCAAGAAATTTTTCTCTTTAATTAATTCATAGAAGTAATTTGTATTACATTCTCCCTAACTTATCCACCTATAATATTATCTATAACTATAGTCTAATTAGTTGATATATTCTTAAAGAGAATCAATATTCATTCCATTGTTAGGTAAATTGTTCCTCCAAGAGAGAATATATCTTTTTAATCTTCTAAGCTTGTTCTAAAGTCTCACCCATGTGTACCCTTGGACATGAGTTGACCATGAGGCCTAGACCATCTTCTTAAATCCATAAACCTCCTTATACTTATTATATTAGAAGAAAACTTTGTAAAAATATCTAGAACTATGGATCTTAAGGAGGATAGGGGAGTCATATAAAAGAGATCTCAACATATAGGAAATAAATAAGCTCAAAAATCTTGAAATAGACTAAATATTTATTAGGAACCTATATTATCTTCCCCAAATCTTACCACTACCATGCTTGTTATTTCACCATGTGTAGGAATTACATTTGAAATCCAAGAGTATAAAATTATTATGATCTAAGAAAGATTATAAATCATTAATTTTATAGCTTAGATACAGGGCCCTTCCCTTCTTCTCAAAGAGATTGATAATGGTGTTGAAATCTTTCCCTAAGAATTAGGTAGAGAAGCTTGGGTCGAATGTAGAGAGGGTCCCCTAAAGAAATATTCTTTCTCTAACCTCTCATTTAGCGTAGACAATAAACATGTAAAAGTTTTAGTTATAATTTATAACCTTGGTAGTGATATGTTGATATGAATCATCAAAAAATTACACTTGAACCTAGTTCTCCCAAAATATCCAGATATGAGAATTAACTAGGATATAGTGCATATAATTGGATATGTGAAAGTTTATAGTAACATATTTGATGGATGATTACTTGAGATTGGGCTCTAAAATAGAAAGAAAGACTGATTGATTTTCATGATGATCATTTTAAAAGAATTCATTCTTGTCAAGGTAATTAATTCCCCTAGAATTCCATATAATTTTAGAAATCATTGGAACAAGGAGGTAAAAACCCTATGTCTAGTAACTTCAAGAGAGGAACCAACCTTAATTGATAATAAAGACTTGATCTTAGACCTTTGAATCACCATGTAATGTGGGGTTAAGTAGATATAAAAATACTTGGTTTCCATGATATGGAAGAGAGAGTATGAGGGTATCTTCAAGCTAACCAAGAACCTCAAAGGAGTTAGGATTATTGAATCCATCCATTAAGAGTGGAGGAGGAATCACTGTGGTGGTCATAATAGGGATTACAACCTAACCTTATTAAATACCTCCATTAGGAAAAGGTATCACAGTCATGGATGGGTTTATCACCCGTTTGGTCAAAAGAGAGATAGCACCAACTAGGTTCATCATAAGAGGAGAAGAGAGATTCAAAACAACTTCAAGTTATGGCTGAGCATCTCCAACTAGTGTATATAGGGGGCTTAAATGGGAGGTAAGGATTATAGGATCTATAAACCTTGTAGAGGGAGATAAACTCAAGGTTAAGAGATAATTTTCAGTGTTTTTCTAGCCTTCTTGAATAACTAATTACTCAGACTCCTATACAGGATATATACCTTTATCTTTGGTAAGTCCCTTAAGAGATTTTAAAGGACCAATGGCCCTCCCAAGGATGTCTTTAAAAATACAAAATCTTACACCATTGGACACAGGGACACATTTATTCATACAAATTAAATCCATGTTCTCTTTTATGTAGAAAAAAAATCAAATACTAGAGGATTAAAGTAAAAATATTCTACCAGGAAGAGATATTAGGACCTACTCACAGGAGATTACTTTCTAAAATAGGCTTCATAAGGTCCATCTCTACACATATCTGGGTGGCCATAGTGTATTCCATGTGGAGAGTATATTAATAATTATAAAGGAAATTCCCAAAGTAATCTTATATGATTTTGATAATCGTCGGGTTCTGAAAAGGAAAAGGAAGACCTGATAATTGAATCCATAGCACTTTGAGGGGAGATTCTTTACCATTACAAACATTAATAGACCAATAAAGAATAAGGAAGTATCAAAATTCATAGGATAGAGCCTCCTAATATCAATACATAATGAAATAATTCTCTAAGAATAGGTGAATAGAAAATAATTTTTGATTAAAAATAGAGATGCTTGCAGTACTTTATAGATTCTAGGGCCTAACAAAGAGGGTGAAGATATATAAAGAAGGTTGGTCGGCATTGAACATAGTGATGAGGTTCCACCAATGATGATAAATATCCTCTTTAATATTTCCCATAGATAGTTAAAGTTGGTGGAACCCATCCTTAATATCCTAATTTTTTAACTCCAAATGGATTAGGTGAGTGTTATGAAGTGGAACTCAAATAGGGGGAGCTTGTTCATCGCCAACCACTTCCTTGAAAGAAGGATGCACTATTATAGACTATAATGGAGCAACGCCAGGAGGAGTAGGAGGGAGACATATGGGGATATTAAAGGAATGAAAGGACCCTACAATGGCCACTTGGGGGGAGCTTGCAAGCCCAAAACTGAATTAGAGGCGAGGGAGGTGAATAATAAAGGACACCTACAACAATTGGTCTAGTTTCATATGGTGGGTTAGATAGAGTCGAATCTTAGAATGGAGATTCTATGAAACCATCTAAGCCTTTTTCAATGGATCGAGAATTTGAAAAGGCCTACATCTAGATAGGAATTAATGAGGATGATGTTGTAAGTGGATATAACATCATATCCCTCAACCCTTAATAATAAATATTATCACCATATCTTATAGATAATTCTAGGTTACGATGAAATTAACTGGCTATATGAAGAAACATTTTTTACTTTTCAACTAACTTTTATTTTTATAATTTGAACTTTTACCCACTTTTACTATCTAATAAACACCAAAACATGGACATTTCATTCCCTAGTTCAATTATCCACAACACTTTTATAATATTGGATAAAAAACTTGAATTCATTCACATTGTTGAACCATTTCCTTCAATGAAAATAAAATTAATTTTATATTCAAAATAAGGCATAAGAAAACCTTTTAAAAATGTTTACATACTTCACATAATAATATATATACACTTTTTTTACTATTTAAATATTCGGTTAATTGGGAAGGAGTTATCTAAAACATAGATTTTGTTTACTTTCTTGAGAACAATTCTTATAACAATCCCAACTCCATTAACCCAGATACAGTGTTTAATTTTTTAAATTGGCATAAGAAATAAGGTATCACAACACCATGGACCTTTCAATTTAGTAGTCTTGAATAACATTATATATACATTATTCCAATTTTTCATTTGAAATAAATTATAAAACATAGTAAAAGAAAATATTCTCCACCCTTGAAGCTCATTCAAAGATACCTTCATATAATGGATAAAAGAAAACAAAATAATGATGATCTTAAATACTCAGTAAGGGTTTCGTACAATGGAACATATCATGGGTAAATACGTAATGATAAATATATAAAGGTATATAACTGAAAACACATACCATTTAATTAATAACTTTAACATGCAATTGATCTGTGGAAAATATTATTAAAATAATCTCATGGATGATAATAACTAAATTCACAATAAAGTAAATCTATAATGTATGGAATCTTGATCAAGGACTTGTGCTAATATAATTTAAAATATGGGTTAGTGTACACCAAAACCCATTCAATAAATTTAACCAACGGGTTTTTTTAATAAGACCTTTTGATAAATCAAAGGGATATTTATAATAGTACCTCACCTATAACTACATGTCCAATTCATTCATCATATATTGAATTATCAATTTAATTCATAAATTTTATGTCTAATCAATAAATACCTATATTGATTAAATAATATTTAATATCATTATTTCCTCAATCAATCAAATAACATACATGGTAAAATACCATATGTAGAAATGGTACACACTTTAGGAAATAAAAATATCCATGATACAAATAATATGGATATAAAAGATATATGTAATGTCCAATAAAATATGATCCTAATAGAGAAAATTTTCAAGACAAATTTAATGACCATAAAATTTAAAAGAGATTAAATATGACCATATATTCATTATAAATATATGTTTTTTAATAAAATAAGGCTTTTGTATAAAAAATAGAATCAACATATTTAAAATGAATTTACATTAAATAATTTTCTTCATAAAATAAATACAATATTTTATATTGAGATAAATAGAAATAAACGATTATGGAAGAATAAAAATTCATCAATTCCATATATGTTAAAAAGAAACATTCCTTTTTTATTTTTGAAAAAATGTTGAAAATGGCCCTTTACGAGAAAATTAGAAATATTTATTTTAAACACTATAATGGAAGTTCAATATGACATATTTTTTCCTTAAAAAAATTTTTAATAAAATATAAATTCCTTTTGTAAAATAATTTTTGTTTTTAAAATATGGATATAGAAGAAAATATTCCTGATCAAGAAGAGAAATAAGATTGGATTTTCTTTTAAACATTTATTTTCATGACTCAAGTTAAAAAGAGAGGATAATTTGGAATAAAACATATAAATTATTTAAAAATACATAGTATAATAATATATATGGGTTTTATTAAGGATGAATTATAATACTTCTTCAAATAAAATATAATCATTCCAAAAAATGAGATTTTAAAAATAAATTCATACATCTTTGGTAAATTTTTAATTATAACCCCTTGAGGGAGTAAACTAGAATTGAAACATTAAATATGGTCAATAAATAGATATTCATGTTAAAAATAACAGGGTCCAGTATATACACCACATAAAATAAAATAGGTGTTAAATGCAAAATTTGTCTCAATGAATTAGAAATTGAGATGAAAAATCCTTACTTAATGATTGTACTTAGTTAAAATGTGATTTAAACTACTATATAATGGTTTTGATATTATTATTAATTCACACCAAAACCATATTCATATTTATTATAAATGATATATATTATTGTTACCCATTCATTACTAATTCTTGGTAAAATTAATCATCAAGTCTTAACTGTTAAGTTTTCTCACACATGTTTTATCATAGATGTTCCAATTATTGTGTAATGTTTATAGTTTAATAGTATATAGAATTATATTCATGTTAAAATATAAAATTTATTAATTATATACAATTTTATAATCATTATTTGAAGGTGGTCATGAATAATAAATCACATGAATTTGTAAAGCCGGTAGTCCACACATACGCACGAGCGATGTTATCATTTTTTAATGGGTGAAATAAATTAAATTATTTATTATATTTAAAGATTCATTATTATGTAATAAATATAATATATATTTATTAGTAACATATTTATGACCATACAGGTAAATTCGTGATGAAAAATGGTTTACACTACTACATGGATATAGTAGGTCGTACGTACACATGAGTGAGGTTTTTGTTTTCCATAGGATGAAAAGGGGATGAATAAGGGTTGAACCACCATTATAATAAAACTTATTTATATTTAATATACTAATTTTTTTATATTTTCATGGTTATATAAAATTTTTATGAGTTATAAGAATAAGTAAAATGAAAACACTCAGTTAAGACGATTATCTCCTCTTTAATGAACCTTCTTTGGGTCTCTCCTTAGGGACCCTATGGATTGTCTTTTAAGAAGAATGGAACATCTATAATTTATATAAGAATATTGGGGAGATATTTTGGAATGTTTTGGTTGATATAATTTTTTCAAGGTCATGTGAATAATAGAGGATAGGTGGTGTCCATTTATAGTGAAGGAAAGGAAACACTTTAAATTACATAAAATATTTAAATATAATAAATTATTTTTCAAGTGAAAGTGGAATAAACTGAAAAAAAAATTATAATATGAGATATTTTAAGGTTGAAATACCTTAAACAAATAAAAAATTTAAAGTTTTATGTGTAATTTTATCCATTGTCTTTTGGTTTAACCCCTTCGTTAACCAATTTTAACCTTAACTATGGTAATAACCTTTTCATTCTTAAAGGGTTATAAATTTACTTATAAGGAAAAAATTGGATCACAAATTATAAAGGGGTGAAATTTTAGACCATATCCCATCCCTCTTGTCCTATTTCAAGATTTATATGATTTTTAAATCATCTAATAATATATTATTTAACATAAAATACCATTAAATTCATTTTAAGGATTGTTCACATATGTTGACTTTAAATTCATCAAGACAAATATTTAATTAGAATATAAACTCTTTTACCATAAATAATACATTATTATTAATCATAAAATTAATTTTAAACCCTAATTCATCAAAAATATTACTTTTTATGTTTTTCAAAATCATTTACTTTGAGTTTTCTACTACTTGCGCAAGCATGATGTTAGTGTTGTGTAAGAATTTAAGATAATTATACCATCACTAAAAATTAAAAAACAAATTACTATAATAAAAAAAAAAAAATTCAAAATTATTTATATTAATTCATAAAATATTCTTCTCATTATCTGAACAAATAATAGAAAGTAAAAGCAAAAGAGTGGAATTTGGGAATTTTCCTTTACTTAAAATAATATAAAGGTTTTTATCAAATAAAATAGAACAAAGATTACATATTTTAGAACATATTAAGGGGTGTTATAATTAAACACATAAAATTAAATATAAGTAATTTTATGGATTATTTTAAATCCTTATTCTATAGTTTTAACCTTATTTATCCCATTTTACCCTTTACTGAGGTGATAAATTTTATCAAAGTTACTATTTATAATTTCTAAAAATAAAAGTGAAATATTTACCAAATTTTATCCTAATGACTAAAAATATGGAATCCAATTTATCAAATTCAATTTCTATAAGTTTTTTATGTTAATTTGAAAACAAATCTGTAAATTGTGATGAAAGCAGTTTTTTAGGAAAATAAATTGTTCAAGCATAAGATGATATTACATTAACTCTATGACTAGTGATCATCATTACATGAAATTTAATTCATATAAATATATATGAAATTTATAAATTTAATTTATATAATTCATAATTATAGACTATTTTAATTAATTAAAATGTAAAATCATTATGTACTTGAAAATATATTTTTTTTGAAAAATAATGTTTTACCTTCAAATGATGTTATCTTTATTTATATAAGGTTGATAATAAATATATGATAAATTAAGAATATTATAAAACATTATTATAATTATTATTATCTAAATACTATATTTTCAATTATTTATAAAATAATATTTCTAATTAAAAATTTTAAAAAATCATTCCAGGCTTATTTCGATATAGTAAGTTCAAAATTGATATTTTTCCTACAAAATGAGAATTTGTGCACTATGAAATATAAAAAATTTCATTGTATTAAGATAAAATTTTCACTTTTTATAATTTAAGGTCGGTTGTTACATTCTTCCGTCCTTCAAAAATTTAAACCTTAAAATTTTCATATACATTACTTTCTAAAAAAATGAGGGTAGTTCCTATTCATAACTTCCTTAGGTTCTTATATTACTTCTTTTATTTTTTGATTTCTTAAAATTATCTTTACTAGTAAAGTCATGTGATTTCATAATCCTTTCACTCTAGTATCAATAATCTGGATAGGCTCTTCATAGTAAGATAAAACATGTTACAATTATATTTCTTAAAAGGTGATAACATAATTTGGGTCTGGAATATACTTCTTTAATAATTAGATATGAAACACATCATATACTTTAGATATCCTATATGGAATTTCTAAATAGTAATTAATAGCTCCAATTTTTTCTATAATTTTAAAATGATGGATGTACCTGGGGATCGGTTTCTCTTTCTTACCAAATCTTATAACACTTTTATGTAAAGAAACTTTCTAGAAAACATTATCTCCCACTTGAAATTATAAATATTTCATTTGGTTATCATCATGGATATTTTTACTTCATTAAGATACTTTAATATGGGTCTGAATTGTCTTTACCTTCATCATTATCACCTCAAATATTTCTAGGCCTATAAGCTTACTTTCACTAACTTCATACCAAAAATTTGGAGCATGACATCTCTTGCAAAAAAATGCATCATACAGTGTAATTTCAATGATTGAATGGAAGATTTTGTTATATTAAAACTACACCAAAGAAAAATAATTATCCCACATACCTTGACAGTCAATTTATAATGACCTAAACATGTCTTATAATGTTTGAATAGTCCTTTTGGATTGTCTATCGGTTTGGGAATAATATTTAGTGCTCAAATGAAGAACAGTATCAAGATCCTTCTAAATAATTTTTTCAAATTTTAATGTAAATTTTTTATCATGATTACATATAATAAAAATTAGTGCACCATGAGGTCTTAAAATTTTATTAATATAGATTCATGAGAGATAATCAAGAGGTAAATATTCAATTATAGTAATGAAATTTATGGATTTGGTAAGGTGATCAACAATAATCCATATGGAATCATTATTTCAATAATTCTTTGTTAATTGAGTGAAAAAATATATAGTGATATCATCCCATTTACACAAAGTAATAAGCAGAGGTTTCATGACTCTATTCGGATTTTTTCTCTTAGCCTTTACTATTTGATAAACCAAGAATCTTTATACATAATAAGAAATTTCCCACTTCATATTATCCAACAAAAAAATGTTCCTTCTGATCCTTATACATATTGGTACTACCAGAGTTTATAGAGAAATTCAAGCTAAGAGAATCATCTAACAATTACATTTTCATCTAAAGTATAGATAGAACCCATAGCCTCTTTCTAAATTCTAGAACACCATTTTTATAAACAAAGCCTTTCAATTTTCAATCATTCGTGATGTTAATTTTCTTTTGAAAATTGTCATCATCTAAATGATAAATATTTATATTTTCCAATAAATATTGTTTTTAAATCATTTGGATGTGGAATAATGTTTCCCCTTACCTAAAAATTACCATATCCATATTTACTAAATCCTTGAACATAGGATCCTTAGTAATCCAAATTTTAGTTAGGACTTAATGATCTTTCTTACTTAATGAATCAGCTACCTGATTTTCCTTCCCTCGGTGGTAGTGTATTGAGAAATCATAATCCTTAAATAGTTCACTCCATCACCTTTGACTCATGTTAATCACTTTTTATGAAAATATGTATTTCACACTCTTATGATCTGTGTATATTTTACATCTTTCACCATAGAGATAATTTCTCCATATCTTCAAAGAAAATATTATGTATTCTAACTCAATATCATGTGTAGGATAGTTATGTTCATGAGTCTTTAACTACCTTGATTCATATGAAATAATTTTATCATTATATATAAGGACACACCCAAATAGTTTCTTTGATACAACACTATATATCACAAATAAATTCATTCCCAATGGTAGATTCAATATTGGAGTATTGAAAAGTATCTTATTCAATCATTCAAAAAATATTATCATTCCTTTTTCCATATAAACTTAACACTTTTACATGTTAACTTGGTTAAAGGGTTATCCAATTGGGAAATTTTTTGAACAAATCACTTATAATAGCCTACCAAACTAAGAAAACTATATACCTCAGTTATATTTTTTAGAGTATTTAATTCTTTGACCACCTTTGTATTCATTGGATCAACTGATATTGCATTCTGGGAGACAATATGTCCAAGAAGAGAAACTTTAATAAACTAGAATTCATAGTTTCTAAATTTATCATATAACACATTTTCTCTAAGAATCTAAAGAATGATTATAACGTAATTATCATATTCCTTATAGCTTTTAGATTAAACCAATATTTCATCAATAAATACCATAATAAAATTATCAAGATATTCCTTGATTACCCTATTCATCGAATCTATAAAAATAAAGGGTGTGTTAGATAATCCAAAAATAATTAATGTAAATTTATAGTTTCCATACCTCATATAAAATTTTTCCATTATAATTTATTCCTTATTTACTTGAAATTAATGATTCCCAGAATTAAGGTTAATCTTTGAAAAGTATTAACCTCCTTAAAGTTGATGAAACAATTCATTAATGAGAGGTAGAGTATATATTTTATTTATATTAATGTAATTTATTTCTCTATAATCAATTAATATTCTAATATATTCATATTTCTTCTTAATAAAAAGAATAGGGGTTCCCCAATGTGAAACACTAAGGTGTATAAATCCTTTATCACACAACCCCTATAGTTCTTTATTCAGTTTCACTAATTCCATTATGGTAATTCTATAGGATTATTTAATATAATCCTTACATAAGGGATTAAATCAATGGAAAAAATAAACTTCATACTCTAGTATATGTCTAGGTAATTCCTTAGGAAATACATTATTGTATTCTATTACAATAATTATATCATCAATTTAAATATTACCTATCTAATCGGTATATTTTTTTCTTATTCCCCAATAATATCATTCAAAAGGGATATTAGAGGTGGATCTAACCCAAATGATGAAGAACCCCCTTTAAAGATAAGGGATTATATATCTCTGTAATGAATCTTAATCACCTTCTCTTGGTAATAAATTTTTTGAATTATAATTTGAAGGAAAATTCATACCAAAGATTAAATAAAATTAAAAAATATTTATAATAATAAAGTATAAAAATAAGGAAAATCTATATATCATAATGGTAACTAACATATTGATAAATCCTTGTTGTGGTAATACTTCCACTGGGAGTCTGGACTAACAAATCCCTTATTAACATGCTAGGGAAATGTCAATTTTTCTTGGAAAACATGGAAGATATGAAAGAGTGTAAAGATCCAAAATCAAATAAAACATTAGATGAATATGAGATTATATTTAAAGTTATTTGAACTATATATTTAGGAACTTAAAACTTAGTTGTATTGATTTAATAAGCATGGAATTCTCCCCATAAGCACTTTTGTGGTAGGTTCCCTTGATGCATGGAAAATTGGTTTTAGTAATACCTCATTTCTCTACATTTTAATCATTAGATAAAAGTGGTTTCTTTCTTTCCCTTTGATTCATTAGATATATGACCCTTATCTCTATACTTATAATAAATATTCATGCCCTTTAATTATTTTAAAAGATGTTTCTTTCCATAATTTTCACATGATATAAATTTTGTTAATTCCTTCTTCTTCTTTGATAAATTTCCTTTTTCTTGGTGATCAACTAGCCTATTCTTATCTTGATTTCCATTGAATATATAGGATCTAGAAAATTATTTCTCTATTTTGATGGAACAAAATACCATTTCATAATATGATTAAAAATTTTGAGAAACCAATTCTCATCAGAGGATTAGATTAAGCCCTTCAAAGAAATGGTCAATTTTACTTTCTAGATTATTTATATAAACTGCAACATACCTGTATAGTCTTGTAAATGTAACCACATATTCTGAAACACTTTCTTATTATATTTTCTCTAAGATGAGTATCTTTCTCTTCATTTCAGTTTATTTCTCAGGAGGAAAGTATTTTTTGAATAATTTTGCTTTAAAACCTCTCTATTATATATGTTTTATTTCTTATTCTTTCATAGTATTCTGGATCAACAACCACCATTAATCATCATCACATTTAATACAACACACAAAAATTATATCATTTTCCCATTTAATGCATATCATGTCCAAATATATATTCTAAATGACTTAATACATTGATAATATACGAATTGATAAGTATTTCCACTAAAATATGGAGGATTTTGTCGCATAAAATGATATAATATAGGTGTATCATGTTATGGAACATCATGTTTCTCTATATGTGTAAGGTTATTAGTCATAACCCGAGTTTTATTCCCTAATATTTCCATGATCTGCTCAGCTCCAATACCATTTGTATTGAATTTATCAACATGTCTATCTCTATATTGTCCATGAGTTTTGATACCATTTCTTCCTCTATGAACCATTTTTTTAAATGGATTTCACTAAATTATCTCATAACATTATAAGTTTTAAATCATAGTATATAATTATAAATCTAGTGCAACACTTAATGTAACACCATTAATTCTAAAAAAAAGATCATTATATTAAATAGCATATGAAACATGCAACATCAAGCGTAAAAAGATCACAAAATATATTTCCTTAAATTTAATCTCTTTGATAGCTTGGGGAACACGTTGCCCTGAGACTAAATGAAATGTAATATTGTATACCATTATAATATAGCCATTAAATTAGTGGGTATGAATAATACTGGATAAATTTTGAAAAGTATATGGTTTACACATTTAAAAATAAAATCATTGGTTATCTATTTATTATAAACAAAATAAGAATCATTTAAAAGAAAAATAAATGTTTTCTAAAAAACTATATTTTTTTAAACGAAGGTTTAGTCTCACTTTGCACACATAATTTAAAATTATTTTTTACCAATTTTAAAAAATATTTGGTAAAACTAACTACATTTTTGAAATCACTATATGAAAATTATATTCAAGTGAATTTTTGGTATTTTTCTAAAAATTTTCATTTTCGATGAATAACCAAAAATACATATTTTTATTAGAAATTTCCTTTTTATTTAAATAATTCACAGTGTTAAATTATATTTTAAATTGGTTTTAAAGTAAAATTAGTTCCATTATATTAAAATTTTACTAATTTAAATTATTTTAATCAATTTTATATTTAATTTTGATATTAAAACCTTATATACTTATAATAATTTTCTATTAGGAAATTGGTTATTCGCCACATCTATGGGTATAATTTTAAATTGAATCCTTCCAATTATGTGAATTAAATTTGAAAAAAAAATTATTTCATATTAGTAATAACCATAATTTAAATTATCTATAAATTCCAATATAATTTTTTACCAAAATGAATAATAAAAATAGTAAAAAATAATTGTTTTGGTTAAGGTAAAAATGGGTTTATTATGGGTTAAACTAAGAAGATAAGGGTTAAAATGACATACAAATTTGTCAAAATATTTTTGTATGGAAATATTTAGACATTATACACTCCAAATTCTAATATAAGTTCATTTTTAATCTTTTTTTTTGGAATAACTTTATTATTTCGGATTATATTGGGAAATTTCCATGTAATTTCCAAGAGGGTTCCCTTTCCCCTCTTATAAAAAATAAATCACTCCCTTCACTTATCCACACTTATAAAGACTTTTAAATCAACCAAACCCTTCCAAAATCCCTCCCCAAAATCATTAGACATATTGTATAGCTACTTTTCTTTCCAAAATACCATCCCTATGGTCCTTAAGATGATATCCAAAGGAGGTTTCTCTTAGATAATGTTATTGTCTTAACAAATCTATTTTATTTTATTTCTTCTTTTTCTACCTTAAATTATGTATTAAAACTCGAAATATAATAACACTATTATCTATAATATACTGAGAGTTTATTATTTTTATGTCATGATATTTATCTACCTTCTCCTTCGTAAAATAGGAAATGAAATCATTGATTGTGTGTACTGCGTACTACCACCTCGTGAACCGATGTAATTCGTTTTACATCACCAACTTTTAAGGATGGATATAATGATGGATTTAACACATGTATATGATATTTCTGATATTATTATAATTAAAAAAATTATAATATCACATATACCATATTACTTTCCTTTCCATTTAAAATATGATAATGTTGCTTGTGTATACATTAAACTACCTCCTCATGAAGTGATGTGATTCATTTTTCACTTAAAATTTTCATGGAAAGTAATAAGGACAAAACTAATTAATATATGTGATATATATGAGATTTTATTTATTTTTTAATGTTAATATATCACCTACTTCCTTACCCTATCACCCATTAAGAAAGTGATAACGTCATTCATGCATATGTACGGTTTACCGTTTCCACAAAGTGATGTGATCCATTCTCCATGTTTAAATTTAAATAATGAATCTAAAAATATATCTAAGGAAAAAATTTATATTTATAACATTTATATAGTTATGGATATGATGGAACTATATAATATGTATAGGAACCATAACTTTCATGGAAAATCATGAATGAGAAAAACAAGGCAATTAACACTTGAAACAATAAAAATAATGAAATATTATTATCTAACGACGCTAGTAAAAATACGTCCTATAAAAGTGTTGGAATTTATAAACACTCAAAAAATTCACTGATAAAGGTTTCCTTTATCAATGATAAAAATAAGCACTGGTAAAAGAATACCTTTATCAATGCTAAAAAAGCTCTGATAAATTGCACCCATTATCAGCACTTTTTTTTAGCATTGATAAAAGTTAACCTTTATCAGTGATTTATTTTATCACTGATAAAGGAAAACTATATCAGTGCTTCATTTATAGCACTGATAAAAGGTGTCCTTTATCTGTGCATTTTTAGTGCTAATAAAAATTTCCCTTTATCAGTGTTTTTTTAGCATTAATAAAGGTCAAGAATAAAAATAAAAAATTAAACAAATAAAAATAAAATGATTAAATTACAAAAAAAAATATGAACCATTTTATTAATTAAATAATTATTAATAAAAATGAATAAATTTAATATACATATATATAGTTTATACATATTAATATATAGTATATATTAAATATAGATATATAAAATGAATAAGTATAATATATATAAAATGTTGATCAAAAACATACTAATGTCTTATTCATTTTTAATGTTGTTTTATTTTTCAATTTAACCTATATTAAACATTGTGTGTTTCATTTATTTCACGTACATATATATATAAGTTAATTTTATTTGTATAGACAATGCACACACAAATATATCTATGCAATATACAGAAACACATACACCTAATATTAATGTAATTAATTAAAATTTTAGTATGTTTTAGAATTTCATTATAACATGATACATTTAATATGTATTATATTTTTAATTGGTTAATTTTATTTATATTTTTTTAATACTATAATTAGGGTGTTCATTTTTAATGTTTTTTTTATTTTATTTTTTAATTTGATCATTTTTCATTATATATATATATATATATAAATATATATATATTTGTTATGTTTTAGTATTTTCAATATGTATTCATCCACTTAAATATATATATATATATCCATATTTTTTTAATAACCCATATTTAAATAAAAAACTTATCCATTTTTTCAATATTTTTAAAGTGTACTCATTTTGAATTATTCAATTTCACTCATTTCTTAAAATGCATATATTTAAGATTATATTTCACTTAATAATGTTAAAAATATATTTTTAAATTAATATTTAGAAATAAATAATAAATCTATATTTACTATATTATTAATTATTATAAATAAATTGTTATTATTTTTTAAATAAGTATTTATATAATTATAAATAAATAATTATATATATTTAAATATGTATAAAATTATAATAAATATATTTAAATAATTATAATTACAAAAAATTTTACAGTGCTAATTAAGCGTTGTTAAAAGATATATTTATCAGTGTTAAAACGTTAGCACTGATAAATCTGTCTTTTATCAGCCCTTTTTTAGCTTTGATAAAGATTAGGATTAATCAGTACTAAAAAAGCACCTATAAATATTTCTTTTATCAGAACTTATAAATTTAGCACTGATAAAAGGAATCATTGTCAATGATTTTTTGAAAACACTATTAAAAGTGACACCGATATATTTAAAAAAACTCGAACCATGACTCAGTCAATCATGGTTATCAAGATCTCATAGAACTCCTCTACTGTCACCACAAATCATCTACATTCCCTTGGATTAATCAAGGATATAATCCAATGTATGTTATTTTATACTCCTCTACTATTGTTGTTTTGAAGTTTTGGGTTCTGATTTTTGTGTTTTTTCATTGTTCTTAAACATGAAGAACCCTACATCTCTTCCCATCGCTACTGAAATACAATGAGTGTGGTTATATTTCATCATTTTCCTCCTTTCATATGTATTTTACTCTCCATACCATTTTTTCCTATAAACACACGTAGATGGTTTACTCTCCTCTAGACATTAATAAGGATACCTCTCATCTGCCCTTCATTTTCTCTTCATTTGAATGATATAGGCTTCCAAAATCTTGGTTGTTTCTCAAATTTAATTCATCTTATATACTATATTATAGATTCTAAATGCTTAATTGTGAGGGTTTTAAAAGATAAGGGGATACCAAGTTATGGTCCTCATTTATGGGTATTGAACATATAGGGACCAAGGTAAGTGTAAAAATATTTAAAACTAGTTTTGTGAAATTTGGTTATTCATGAAAAATTTTAAACCATGAAATGGGTTATTTAGATTTATGATTTTGATGAATAATTTTTTATTTAATTCAAAAAATATTTAATTAATTAGTCACATTCTAAAAATTATTTTAGTGATGCATTTTGCGAGAGTTTTGTTTTTTAATTAATTCAAGATTATTATTAAAATTTAACCATGGGTTACAAAGAGTGATGGGGAATTTATTTAGTGAGAAAATTATTCTCAAAAAATTTCTTAAAAAATTCCTATATTTTATAGAGTTGAGAAATCATTAGGTAAATGTACTTATAAATACACAACAACGTATAAAGACTATATTTCCCAAAAGTAAGTGAGTTATCCATGGTTGGATAGTTGATAAAGAAAACTATGATATCTGGTTTATTAATAGATATACTAATCAAAATAGATAGATAATTAATTTATTGGTTAAAAATAATTTCAAAATACATCTAACATGGTTAATAACCATAGAGAGAAAAAAAATTATTAAAATATACTTTTCATGGTTTGGATCTTTATGTCCTATAATTCATGATAATTTGTTATCCATGTCCAAAAATGAAAAAAATAGAAATACAATCCCCCTATTGTAATGAACCATTTTTTCATTCCATACCAAAACTTATCTTCTTCTTTGATCACTATTTATCACTAGGTTAAGGTGCTAGAACTCCTTCTATGATCAAGGGTCCTCAAGAATATTTATGTGATTGAAGGCTAGTGTAATATCCTCAAGGTCTAGAATACTTTGTTTGATACTTCAGTGTTATAAATAAAACATATTCTATTGAAGCTTAAAGATGGATTCCACTAATACTATATTACAAGTATTCCATTGGTATTTTTCCTTTATTTCATTTCACATTTATCCTTGAGTTAAATTGGTCAGTTTTAGGTATTTATCCCTCAAATGATCATAGGATGATACCCTAAAACTAATAAGTGGTATCTGAGACTTGTTCTTCAAGTACACAATGTATTAATCTATTTTTTTTAATAAATAAATGTAATATTGTATTATATTAATATCATATATTATGATATGAAGTATTTATTTGTTTATCCATAGTATAGGGCTATCATATATCAATTGAGGAGACTTTGTGACTAATTCCATTTATGTAGGTTCATAGGACACTTTAATCCTTAGACGCTTGGTTGGATACTATATATTGATGAGGGATTGAACTCCCTCTTTCAAACTAGCATTCCTCCCATCATCAAGAGATAGAAGAAAATCAAGTGTATGATGACAGATTAAATAAAGGTTATTAAGGTTATTTGTACTATAGTATTGAAGTATTATATCTTTATTCAAGATTTCATGTAAGATGCATGAAATTGGGGACTTTTATGCATGGAGTGCATTGAATTTTTGTTCTTCAAGACAAATTAAATGTTTGACAACTAATGTAGACAATGGTTTATGAACATGATGATGTTTACAATCCCATGAAAGAACAGACTATTGATGATGAAACTACAGAATTATTAGGGGATCAACAACAAGTTGATGAAAAAAATAAAAAAAACAACAAAAACACAGCATCATAGTTTTGAATAAAATTATCAAGGTAAGAAGTCAAGGTATAAAATTTGAGGTTGTTTGGAATCAATACATCCAACCTATTGACCCCAACAAGTCAACATTCATTAGTTATCTTGGGGTCACAATGAGGATGAATGTGCAGATTTATATTGACTCATAGTGTCGTGTCCAACCTAAAACAAAGGAAATCCTTTGGAAAGATATAATGGTAATGTTAAAATATACTTTCTCTATTTTATTGAAAACATATATAATAAAACGTTGATTTACTTTTCATTACTCCTCAAAAACATCATTTATTTTAGAATATTGATGTAATAAATTTGTCCTAAGAGATACTATAAAATTCCATAAAGGCTTCCAAACTCTTCTAATAAAGTTACATCTTAGAGATACTGAGGGGAAAATAAATCCCACCCACCACTTTTTATGCACACATTACAAAGAAGGAAACATGGAATGCTTTCAGCAATCTTCTCAATGAGAAATCATTTCAGGTGCATTTCAATTGATAATATATTATTTGACATTATTTATTTTATCCAACTTGATTAAAAAAATTTAATTTATGAAACGACAAAAGAGTTCTGAAAATAAATAATCTGCATCAAAACTAGTATACCTCTTTTGTAAAGGAAGGATGGGGTACACTTCACTATAAAATAAATTGGTAAGTATTTTAAATCAATAATAAAAGTTTAAATATATGATATGAAACAACATATGTTCCTTTTTTTATATGCAGATTGATGAATCAATATCTGAATCCACTTCCATCCCACGTCATGTGCTATGGAATGAGGATCGTGTAAATAAGGATGGTATATTAGTAGATGAAAACACAAATTCAGTATGGGAAGAATGTGTATGTATGACATAATTGTGATTCGTTATGATTTATAACAATATGACATAAAATAAATATGTTAATATTTTTTTATATGGTTGAGACACAAGAATCGGCAACGACCATACTAGAAGAAAAGAAACTTCCAGTAGCTTTAAAGTGGCCTGAACAATATGGTCATATTAGAGGATTAGGTTTTAGTGTATCTCTTTGAATATATTTTGAGAAGATAAAACCACATGAAGATACATATAATATGATGAGATGAATGAAGATACAAATATACTCACTGTAAGATATTATTTTGTGGTCTGGTTTGGCAGAACAATGTATAAGAAAAGATCAAAGTAAACCGGTGGTGGAGAAAAGATCCACACATGATCCAAATTATCCCACTAGATTTGAGGCTAGTTTCTCCCCCCCCCCCCAAACCTTACCTAGGGTAATCAATTTTTTCATTAGTATTTCTTTTAAATTTGAATCAAAAAACTTCTGATGACTTTATATTACTAAAATTTTGTAGGGTGTAATTGTATGTGATTTTTTCTATCAAAACCAATGTACCTCCATGTTGCAAGGGGTATAGTGTATAATAACCCGAGAGACCAGGTACACAATAAAACCCTCCAAAAAATCACATGAGAGTGGGGATTAAGGTAACTTGTGATCTGACTACTGAGTTTCATGTTCCACTTGATGATCCATATATTACAACAGTCAACGATGCTATTGGAGCTTTCATAGAATGGTCATCTAATCTTATAAAGATACATGATGTATGTATTTAATAAAGTTTTCATATAAAAACATGTAACAATTGATGATAAAAGGTCTAAAGTGAGGTATGACATTACATATGGATAATTCATGGAGAAATGAAAGGTTGAATCAAGTAAATCTTGTGAATCGGTCAACAAAACAAAACAAACTTTCAAGAGTCCCTTCTCTCTTTCAATTCTAGGGAAACATTTATTAACATTACAACTTCATGAATAGACCAAATTTGAAGATAAATCTATGTCTTACATTCACTATTAAGAATGAATATTTGGAGCTTCCATTAGAAATGGAATTGTTCTCGAGTCTCTAAATGATATTATCAAGCATGAATGGTTGGGTGTCTCAATTGTGAATACATACATAAGGTACATTTTCATAATATGTTTGTCAAAATTGTGAGCTAAATATGTTTATTAAATTTAATAAATATTTATATTTTATATAGGAATTTATATTACAACTATATAAAGGGAAGATCATACAAATCAGGATTTGGATTCATTAATCTCAGTATCATTTCTACGACAAAAAATTATTTAGAAAATAGATAAATAGAGAAGAAAAAGGATGATTTTCTCAAAGCTTATAATAAAAAAGAATCAAATGGTAGACTATTTTTTATTCCTATAATTCAAGGGTAAAACTCTATATTCTAATCACATAAAATATATTTTTAATTTTTTTCATTACTTAATTGTTTTTTGTTTTTTTAGGAAGCACTAGATACTGATAAAAGTCAATATAGACACTCTGAATATTTATTTTTTTGATTCAATGCAAGTATTTCCAACCAACTAACCACACATAATGTGTATTGTGAATAAATAATACACTAAAATCAATATTTTATATATAAACTTCAAATTATATGTTTAGTCTGTGTTTCAACAAGAATTTTGTTATGATAGGGCATTTGCTAAATACAGGATAAATCATGGAATGGGGTCAGTGTCAGACAAGATAAAGCCTGTGGATTACTACAAATGGAAACAAATTAAGGAATATATATAAATATTTAACTATCAAAACATTTCAAAAACAATTTACTTATTTTTTTCAATGTTTCTACAATGTCTGAAACAAGATAATGCAATCGATTGTGGATATTATGTTTGCAAATTTATGAGAGAAATCATACAGCATGAAAAAAACATCCCCCAATAGGTAACTTCTTAAGGTAACTACAATTTCATTAAATATATTTTATAATCATTTGTTTTTTTATATTTTCTCAATACTATCAAGATTTCTGACAAATGAGTTACTCAAAAAAAGAAATCAATTTTTTTAGAGACAAGTGGTCAGTGTAATTTTTTTTCAGAATGTATGCCGACAAAAAATTTATGAGATTACATTCTATGTTTTTGATCTAGTACAAGTTATGACTTTCAAAAGATATTTGGGGTGTGAAGAATTAGTGTCATAATGCTTATATATTATTTTTTATCTCTTTCTCAAGGAGAAGACTAATGGAGTAAATTGATTTGTTTAGAATCACTAATCGGAGGTGGAGGTAGAGGAGAAGGCGTAGGAGGATGTGGAGGCGGAGTCAAAGTCAGAGGTAGAGGTTAAGACTGAGGTGAAGACCAAGGCAGGGGAGGATAAGAAGTGCTAACTTGAAAACAATAAAATTGTTGGGAAATGAAGTAGAATAAGGATCATACCATGATTATGTTTGAGAAAAAAAATTAAAATTTAACACAACACTTTTCACTTAATATAAGATTCATTGTGTGTCTTTCCAGTTTAAAATAACATTTTAGTAAAAAACACACGTAGCATACTCAAAAATAAGAAAATGCATTTGGACTATTTTGGTACTTTAATAAAATGATCCATATGTCAGTTTTTATGTGTAGGAATTAGTCACACATCAAACCGATTCATGGTGTGACTGGTATGACTCCAAGTGTGACTTTTTTATTCAAAATTGACATTAATTTTAGGATAAAAACAACTAATATACTCAAAACTGATAAAACTCATTTGGATTGTTTTTTTACTTTAAAAAAATGATCCATACATCATTTTTGACATGTAATATTAGCCTAACCTCTATATGAAGCACGGTGTGACCGGTATGACTCAAAATGTGTCTTTTTTATTAAAAAGTGACATTAATATTAATCAAAAAAACAACTGACATGATTGAAACCTATAAAACATATTTCTATTATTTTGATACTTTAGTATAATGATCCATGAGTAATTTGGGATGTGTAGAATTCATTCATGACTCAATATAACGCATAGTGTAACTCTAAGTGCATATTTTTTATTCAAAATTGACATTAATTTTAGTAAAAAACAACTAAAATACTCAAAACCAATAAAAACATTCTTATTGTTTTTTTAATTTAGTAAAATAATCCATACATCATTTGGGATGTGTAGGGATTAGTTTCACCTCTATCTGATGCATTATGTGAATGGTATGACTCCAACTACGTCTTTTTTATTCAAAAGTGGAATTAATGTTAATCAAAAAAACAAATAACACACTCAAAAATAAACAAAAAATTATGATTGTTTTGATACTTTAGGAAAACAATCCATGAGTCATTTAGGATGTGTAACATTCAGTCGCGCCACAATATGAAGCATAGTGTCACTCCAAGTGCGTCTTTTTTATTCAAAAGTAACATTAATTTCAGTAAAAAAACAACTAACATACTCAAAACCAATCAAATTCATTCATATTATTTTTCTACTTTAGTAAAATGATCTATATGTCATTGGTGATGTGTAGGGATCAGCCACACCTCTATTTGATGCATGGTGTGATCGGTATGACTCTAACTGCATCTTTTTTATTTAAAAGTAACATTAATGTTAATAGAAAAAACAAATAACATACTCAAAACTGATAAAATGAATTTCAATTGTTTTTATACTTTAGGAAAATGATCCATGAGTTAGTTGGGACATGTAGAATTCAACTGCGCCTCAATCCGACGTACAGTGTGACTCCAAGTGTGTATTTTTTATTCAAAATCGATATTAATTTTAGTAAAAAAACAACTACCTTACTCAAAACAGATAAAACTCATTTGGATTGTTTTTTTTACTTTACTAAAATGATCCATACATCATTTTTGACATGTATGGATTAGACACACCTATATCTGATGCACAGTCTTATCGGTATGACTCCAACTGTGTCTTGTTTTTCAAAAGTGACATCAATTTTAATAAAAAAACAACTAACATACTCAAAACCGATCAAATACATTTTGATTTTTTTGATACTTTACTAAAATGATCCATGAGTCATTTAGGACATGTATCATTCAGTTGTGCCTCAATCTAATGCACATTATGACTCCATGTGCATCTTTTTTATTCAAAATTGACATTAATTTTAGTAAAAAAACAACCAACATACTCTAAAAAAATAAAACACATTTTAATTGTTTTGGTACTTTATGAAAACTATCCATATGTAATTTTTGACATGTAGCGATAAACCGCACCTCTATCTGATGCACAGTGTGACTGGTATGACTCCAACTGCGTCTTTTTTATTTGAAAGTGAAATTAATGTTAATCAAAAAAATAACTAACATACTCAAAACTGAGAAAACACATTTAAATTGTTCTCATACTTCAGTAAAATGATCATGATTAATTTTTTACATGTATCATTCAGTCGCGCCTAAATATGACGCACAGTGTGACTCCAAGTACATCTTTTTTATTCAGAATTAACATTAATTTTAGTAAAAAAACAACTGACATACTCAAAACTAAGAAAACGCATTTATATTGTTTTTTACTTTATTAAAATGATTAATATGTCACATGTGACGTGTGGGGATTAGTTTTACCTATATCTGATGTAGGTTGTGGCCGATATGACTCCAAGTGCATCTTTTTTTTCAAAATTAACATTAATTTTAATCAAAAATACAACTGACATACTCAAAACTGAGAGAAAACATTCTGATTGTTTTGATACTTTAGAAAAATGATCCATGAGTAATTTGGGACTTGTATCATTCATCCAGGACTCAATCCAACACACAGTGTGACTCCAAGTGCATCTTGTTTATTTAAAATTAACATTAATTTTAGTAAAAAAACTAACATACTCAAGAATAATAAAACACATTCGTATTGTTTTGGTACTTTAGTAAAATGATTCATTCGTCATTTTTTATGTATAGGGATTAGCCACACCTTTATCTCATGCATGGTGTGACCAGTATGACTCCAACTGCATATTTTTTATTCAATAGTGACATTAATGTTAATCAAAAAAATTAACATACTCAAAACCAATAAAATGCATTATGATTGTTTTGATACTTTAGTAAAACAATCCATGAGTCATTTGGGATTTGTATCATTTATTCACCCCTCAATCTAACGCATAGTGTGACTCCCAGTGCATCTTTTTTATTCAAAATTGACATTAATTTTAGTAAAAAAACAACTAACATACTCAAAACTAAGCAAACACATTTGGATTGTTTTTTTACTTTAGTAAAATGATCCATATATCATTTTTTCCATGTAGGGATTAGCCACACCTAAATTTGATTCACGGTCTTACCAGTATGACTCCAACTATGTATTTTTATTCAAAAAGTGACATTAATTTTAATAAAAAATGACATGCTAAAAACTAATAAAACACATTCCAATTGTTCTGATACTTTAGGAAAAAAATCCATGAGATTTTTGGGACATGTATCATTCATCCATGACTCAATATGACACATATTGTGACTCCATGTGCATCTTTTTTTTCAAAATTGACAGAAATTTTAGTAAAAAAACAACTGATATACTCTAAACAAAGAAAACACATTCAAATTGTTTTGGTACTTTATTAAAATGTTCCATATATCATTTTTGACGTGTAGTGATCAATTTTACCTCTATCTGATGCACGGTGTGACCGGTATGACTCCAATTGTATCTTTTTTATTCAAAAGTGACATTAATGTTAATCAAAAAAAAAACTAACATACTCAAAACTGAGAAAACACATTCCAATTATTCTGATACTTTACTAAAAAAATCCACGGGTCATTTGGTACATGTATTATTCAGTCATACCTCAATCTGACACACAGTGTGACTCCAAGTTTGTCTTTTTTATTCAAAATTGACATTAATTTTAGTAAAAAAAACAACTGACATACTCAAAACTAATAAAATTCATTCAAATTGTTTTAGTACTTTAGGAAAATGATTCATACATCATTTGTGACATGTAGGGATTTGTTTCACCTCTATCTGATGTAGGTTGTGGCCTGTATGACTCCAAGTGCGTCTTTTTATTCAAAATTGACATTAATTTTAATCAAAAATATAGCTGACATACTCAAAATCGAGAGAAAATTTTCTGATTGTTTTGATACTTTATAAAAATTATCCATGAGTCATTTGGGACTTTTAGCATTCATCCATACCTCAATTCAATGCACAGTGTGACTCCAAGTGCATCTTCTTTATTCAAAATTGACATTAATTTTAGTAAAAAAACAACTAATATACTCAAGACCAAGAAAATGCATTCATATTGTTTTGGTACATTAGTAAAATGATCCATACATCATTTTTGATGTGTAGGGATCCTCCCCACCTCTATCTCATGCATGGTGTGACCGATATGACTCCAATTACATCTTTTTTATTCAAAAGTGATATTAATGTTAATAAAAAACAACTAACAAACTCAAAACTGAGAAAATTCATTCTAATTATTTTGATACTTTAATAAAATGATCCCTGATTTATTTGGGACATGTAGCATTCAGTCGCTCCTCAATCTGATGCACAGTGTGACACCACGTGCGTCTTTTTTATTCAAAAATGACATTAATTTTAGTAAAAAAACAACTAACATACTCAAAAATAAGAAAACTTATTTGGATTGTTTTAGTACTTTATTAAAATTATCCATACATCATTTTTGACGTGTATGGATCATTCAAACCTATATTTGATTCATGGTCTTAGTAGTATGACTCCAACTGTGTCTTTTTTATTCAAAATTGACATTAATTTTAATCAAAAAAAACAAATGAAATACTCAAAACCAATCAAACACTTTCCTATTGTTTTGATACTTTAGGGAAATGATCTATGAGTCATTTGGGACAAGTATCATTCATTCATGCCTTAATCTGACGCACAGTGTGACTCCATGTGCATCTTTTTTATTCAAAATTAACAATAATTTTAGTAAAAAAATTGACATAATCTAAACAAATAAAATTCATTCAAATTATTTTCTTACTTTAGAAAAATGATCCGTATGTCATTTTTGATGTGTACCAATCATCTGAACCTATATCCGATGCACGGTGTGACCGGTATGACTCCAACTACGTCTTTTTCATTCAAAAGTGACATTAATGTTAATCAAAAAACAACAAACATACTCAAAACTAAGAAAAAAAAATTTGATTGTTCTGATACTTTAGGAAAGAATTCCATGAGTCATTTGGGACATGTATCATTCAGTCGCGCCTCAATATGATGCACATTGTGACTCCATGTATTTCTTTTTTATTCAAAATTGACATTAATTTTAGTAAAAAAACAACTAACATACTCAAAACTGAGAAAACACATTCAAATTTTTGGTACTTTATTATAATGATTCATATGTCATTTTTTATGTGTAGGTATTAGCTTCACGTCTATCCAATGTAGGTTGTGGCCGGTATGACTCCAAGTACGTCTTTTTATTCAAAACTGACATTAATTTTAATCAAAAATACAACTGACATACTCAAAACTAAGAGAATATGTTCTGATTGTTTTGATATTTTAGAAAAAAATCCATGATTTATTTGATACTTGTATCATTCATACGTGCCTCAATCAAAGGCACAGTGTGACTCCTAGTGCATTTTGTTTATTCAAAATTGGCATTAATTTTAGTAAAAAAACAACTAACATACTCAAGACCAAGAAAATTCATTCGGATTGTTTTGGTACATTAGGAAACAATCCATAAATCATTTTTGATGTTTAGGGATCAGTTTTAGCTCTATATAACACACGGTATGATCGGTATGACTCCAACTGCATCTTTTTTATTCATAAGTGACATTAATGTTAATCAAAAAAAACTGACATACTCAAAACCGATCAAACGCATTTTGATTGTATTGATACTTTAGTTCAATTATCCATGATTCATTTTTTATGTGTATCATTCATCCATGCCTTAATATAGTGCACTATGTGACTATTATGACTCCAAGTGCGTCATTTTTATTCAAAATTGACATTATTTTTTGTAAAAAAACAAATCACATACTCAAAACTGAGAAAAAACATTCTTATTATTTTAATACTTTAGGAAAATGATCCATACATAATTTTTTACATATAGGGATCATTCGCACCTCAATATGATGCAGGGTGTGACCAGTATGACTCCAAGTGTGTCTTTTTATTCAAAACTGGCATTAATTTTATTCAGAAAAACAACTATCATACTCAAAATTGAGAAAAAAAATTCTTATTGTTTTGATACTTAAGTAAAACAACCCATGAATCATTTTGGATGTTTATTATTTAGTTGAGCCTCAATCAAATGCACAGTGTGATTGGTATGACTCTAAGTGCGTCTTTTTTATTCAAAAATGACATTAATTATAATCAAAAAAACAACTGACATACTCTTTAATAGTGTTTGTTTTTTTATTTGTGTTATAAATTTTATTTCATTTAAATTTGGTATTTTTTTTATAAATTCATTATTTCTGCTAGTCCAGTGTGTTGTTGTAGCACGCTGCACCTGTTTCTGGTGATGTAGTATGCTGCAGCATCATACTGTAATTTTCACCTTTGTCAGTTCTATTAAATGCACTAATAAATATTTCCTTTATTAGTGCGTATATAGTTTCTAATAAAGTCTATAAATATAAGAAAATTAAAAAGCTCAGAAAAATCATACTTTTTTCAGCACAAATAAAAGCGCTGATAAATAAAACTTTTATCAACGCAAATAAAATCACTGATAAAGGCACTATTTATCAGTGCTAAATAAACTTGCTGATAAATGGGATCTTTTATCAGCACCTTTAAAAGTGCTGATAAAATTATGATTTATCATTACTTTTATTTGTGCTAATAAATATACACTTTATCAACATTTTTTTAGAACTGATAAAAGCGATGGACTTTTAACCGCGTTAAGGTTATCAACACTTTTCGAGCACTAATGAAGGTCAATTATAGTGCTGTTACAGATGGGTTTTGTAGTAGTACGGGAGGTAAAATGCTATAATAAGTCTGTATATTATGTTATAAATATGAAAATGGTTCTGTTATAAATTAATAAAATGTTTAATATCATTGTGCAGGAGGTTAAATCACGTTCAACTAAATGAAATCATGAGGTAAGGGACTTCATCTCAATTTCCCTATATTGAGGCATATTTTATTTTTGGGGGTCTAATTTATTTTATATGGTGCACATAATGACCCTTTTACATGTAATATCATGAATCCTTAATAATTAATTGTATTTTAATTTTAAATTTGAATTATTTCATCCAAGTGGATTTCACTTGAACTTTACTAACTGGTAAGGGACTTCATCTTAATTTCCCTTCATTGAGGCATATTATAATATTATGCACCTAATTTATTTTATATGGTGTATTTATTTATTTTTTACCTATAATATTATAAATCCTTTATAATTTATGTTATTTTATGTTTAAATTTTAATTATTTCATCCAAGTGGATTTGACTTGAAAATTACCAAGTGGTAATGAATTTCATAACTCATTTTCTTTTCATTGGGTTATATTACTTCTTCATTTTCATTGATATTATAATATTATATGTGTAATTAATTTTTATTTTATTATGTTTTCTTTACAATTTTTTATATGGATTTACATTTGACACATATAATTTACTCATTGATTAATTTTCACTTCAAGGTTATGATCTTCATAGGGCTTTATTTCATAATCTCATTTTAATTGGGATTATTTATACTTGAGTTTCCATTGAAGAAAATTACTTAACTATTTTTCAATAAACCCCTTTAATTTTATTATCCTATCATTATTTGTGAATTTTTCAGTAATATTACCATTTTTCAACTCTTGGGTAATTAAAATTATGGAGACATTTATTTTAGTAAAATCTGAATTCATTTCTCTCTTCTGTCAAAAATCATTTTTCTTCCAAAACCATATTTTCTAAAAAAAATCAAAAACATTTTTAAAATTCTTCAAAATGATTTATTAAAGACATTTTTATCCATTTTATACTTTCTTATAGAAAAATTAAAGGAATATTCATGTTGTTTTCCAAACAATGCTCATTTGGATTTTACCAAAAAAGTGAAAGTAATATTTATTTTAACATGTACGGCATGTGTGGAATTTCCTTCCATTATGAACACTCGATGTTTTAAAGATTAATTATGTAACACCCCAAAACCTGAACCTTATGTATTGATAAGTTGTGGTTACTTTTGTTTGAATAACTGAAAAAAACTTGTTTCCCATGAGAGGGTAATAATATGGTTTTAATCTATTAGAATGCAACTGAGTAAAACACACAAGTGGATACAAGACTTTTCATTTAAATAAAAAAACTGTAGCATTTACAATACACCGAAATCAAAAGAGTAATCATGCTAACCAAAAATACCTATTAAGAACCCTATCAAAATTACAGGGAAACAACTTAAAATGATGAGGACCCAAAGGAAGTAATATGGGTCCTTAGAATTCATCATAAATAACATAAGAATGGTCGAAGCCACTGGGGCCACACTAAGCACCAAAGGTATGAAGTGGACCATCTTCTTCAATCAACTTGAGTGTTATGACACCCTAAGTCTTGGATTTATAAGACACTAATGTGACTGTTGCCTTAGGAAACCATGGAACTCTAACGGCTATAAATATAGTTGTTGGCCTCATTGGAAAATTAATTGATAACTTATAATTATATCCTAGTCCACCATGTAATTAGGTTACTAACTGAAAAATTATAAAACTACTCCTAACCATGAACTTTAAAAGGTCATAGAGGAATGTTTTGAGTTATACGTTGGTGTTTTTGAAATGTAAGGAATTCAAAACATATTCCAATTAATGCAATTATTTTGTAAATATTTTCATTCAGTTTTTTTAAATTATGTTTAATTTCTTTTAATTAAACTATATTCTTGATTAACTTAGTTTTGACTACTATTAGTACAAAAGATTTTACGTGGTTATACCAAATTTCAATTCATGTTAAAGCTTTGGTGCTATAAATAACTCTGGAAATATTATTAGACAAGGTATAGTTAGGTGTTCATTAAATCATTCCTCAAGCTTAAATAAAGTCATGTTTGCAAAAGGAAATTTTTATAGAGTATTATTTACCTTAAGAATTCATATATATATATTCTCTTAAGGTTAAGTTTTTGTACAAAAAAATTGTGCCCGCTAGGGCTAGCCCTTATGGACGGGCCAAGGGTGGCGGCTCACACAGGGTGGCTGAGCCTAGCCCTCAGTCCAACCCTAGGCTAGCCTGTGCTCGGGCATAGGTCACCCAAGAGGCACATAGGAGCTTTGGGAGTGAGCGTATGAGCGCGCAGTGCGGGCGTGAGCTGTGGTGAGCATGGGTAGGCCAAAGCCTATAGGGGGGGGGGAGTGGGAGCCCATGTGTAAGGCCCCCTATGTGTGTGTTGTGTGATTTATAAATATGGAATTTGAGGATTAGGCTTATAAGGAATCCATGCTCACCTCCCCGTTTTGATGTGGGAATCATTTTTTCAGGCGAAACGAAATCATGGTCGTTGGATTGCGTCGCGCATGATCTGGGCCATTGATTTCGATCCCATGTTTGACCTTTGGTAGCCATAGCATATCACTGGGTTTTGGTGATCCGTCTGATCTGGTGCG
This sequence comes from Viscum album, assembly GCA_963277665.1. NCBI lineage: Eukaryota > Viridiplantae > Streptophyta > Magnoliopsida > Santalales > Viscaceae > Viscum > Viscum album. The sequence continues at coordinate 285,819,462 of OY728129.1, forward strand.
ATCTAATCGTGGGAATTAGTTTTTTTTTAAATGCCACTTCGATCTCAGGTCGTCCGATCAACTCAGATTTAATCTGAGTCGCTCATTTTTTTTTAACCCGCAGACATGCCCTAACCCTTGGATCAAGGACAGACTCGATCTGGACCATCCGTTTTTCTTTCGATTTATTCCAGCGGTGGTGTCTTCTTCCTCCCACGGCGTGCTATACACCAGTACCCTACTTTCCTTTTTGCACCATTTTTTCTTCACTTGTATAGTCGTCGGACCCTCCACTCTCGCAGTTTCTACAGAGTTCTTTTTCCCCGGTATTTTTATAAGTCAATTTGGCCTCATATCCTTTTCTTCATGCATTAAAATAGATAGTATAGGCATAATTTATAAAAACTTCACCAAGGCATTTGAAGAACCCTCCCAATTCCTTGCACATAAGCCTCCAACGGACCTCAATGTGTCCTCTGAGATTTCCAGCGCCTTCCCGAGCTCGACCTCCTCTTCCTCCTCAAGTTAAGGTAAGGGATTAGCTTTTTCCTTGACTTTGGTTTTAAGTTGTAAGAATATATATATATATATACACACACTTGTAAAACAAATATATATCATCATAGGGTTTGGGATTAATTCATTAAGTGTTGTAGGATCTTGAGTTACAATGTATTAATAACTCTAGGCATGGACATCCCATGCAAATTTATATTATGACTTAGATACATAATCAGTTACTTACATATACATATGGTTATATAAATATATGGGTATAATATACACAGCCCTCAGTTTTGCATAAAGTTCATTTTCCCAGGTTAAATATTTCTAAAATTGAGTTTCAAGTTAATGAAGGACTAAAATTCATGGAGTCTCATGGAGTCACTTTGTTTAAGGAAATTGTATTTGTCTTTCTTGTTGAATTTTAATTTGTATGTTTATATATTTACATGATATATTAATATACATCACCTTGCGGTTGAATTTGAACTCCTCTTTACCAGAAATAGAGCTTCGAGTATAGGGTATTAGTGGATCCGAAGTTTAATTTCCCCATGCAACTTCTTTACGTGCCACATGTACATACATATATATATATATATGGTTTATATATACATTTATCATCTCAAAGTGAATCCAGGATTTTTAAAGTGTAAAATTTGTATCTGTAAATATTTCTAAAGTCGAAAATCATATTTGGGTTGTTTAGTATAGATGTTTTAATTATTTTAAAAAAACTGATAAACACTTAGCATATATATTCTGACATATACACATAATAAAATCTTGCTCAATTTTATGCTATTGAATATGATTTACAATCATTAAATAAAGACATATTTGTAAATATATTTTTGGGTTCAAATGGATTTGTAATAATAAGAAAAACATTAGTTTTCAGATATGTATGTCCTATGTCAAACTCGTTTTAATTATAGAACCTTTAATGATATTAGCCTTGTTATAATTTCATATTTCAACCCTCTTTATCCATTATTTTTTATGCTTCATTAATTGTCTCATGTGCATAGATTGTGTAATAAACCATGTATAACTTCGATATACTCAGACGGCCATATTTTTAGTGTAATCTGTTATATTATGTATATTTGGAATAAATGGTTCCATTTTTTCATCTTATTTATATTTTTACTCAATGATACATTCTTTTTGTACTAATGACATATATCTTAATTTAAATTGGTCATTTTAAACTATAACTATTCAATTCCATGAGTCATGGATTTTGGAAATTAAGGAATTATCATTTTATGTAGTAACCTCATTACTTGCGTGAAAATTGTGTACTAGTCATACATATCGTGGAGAAACATGTAGTATGAATAGTAACTCCCATATTATGTTTTAGTCCATTTTCAATCCCATTTACCTTAGCATAAATAATGACCATGCATTTTAATGCATTAAAAGTTTATTAATATGGAAGATTTGTAAAGTTGTTATTTTATGTGATAGTCGAAAAATTTGTTGTTAATAATAATTTATGAGATAAACATTTAATTATTCAATGTGGTATGGGACACTTTGAATAATGTGAATTAAGAAACTAAGTAATAAGTGTACTTGGAATGATATTTTATTTAATAAATCAAAGTTTTATGTGCACATTGATATTAGAGTTATGAGGAATTCATTGGACCTAGTATGTTTCGGGGTGGGGACTAGTAAAAGTAAGCCCTCCGGGTTGGGGTTCGGTTACAGTAGACCCTCTGGGTTAGTGTTCGGTTATAGAAGCACTCCGGGTTGGTGTCCGGTTATAGAGGCACTCCGTGTTAGAGTCCGGTTACAGAGGCTCTTTGGGTTGGGGTCAGGTTATAGTTAGCCCCTAAGTCTTGGAATGAGGCCTTGACACAGTCTGGCATATGCACTTTCCTCATTAAGACTATGTTATTAATTAACCAGAGGATTATTTGACTAGTAGAATATTCTTAGTTAAAGATATTATGATTATGAGAATCAGATGATGTTTAAGAATGGAATATTTATTATTGCATTATTCATTAATTTAATGGCCAATAATAAATGATGAAATTGAAATTATTATTCTTAAGCGAAACTCTGGTCATGCATTACACTTAGTTATTAATCTTGTACATTCATTTTAACATTAAATGTCTTTTAAATTCTTTCCTGAATTAGATTTCTCATAATTGAATCCTGATAATGTTAGTATGTTTTAAATTGTGCACTTGTATCTCTTAGACAATTGTCATGGTATGTTTAATGTGTTACAGCATTTTAAAGAAAATGTAATATGGAAATTTTAAAGAATGTTTTTTCAAAAGTAATTTTGAGTATAGTATGTTATTTTTAAACCCCTTACTGGGAATTCGTATGCTCACCCTTCATTTTAAATTAAAAAAATTTAGGTAACAGTTTTTAGCAGAAGAAATATTTCAGTAGCAGCTAGTTTCTCAGAGCCCGAACCGAATTCGATCCTCTGTATGGCACTAGTTCTGGGTACTCGGGAGCTGGGGCGTCACAGTTGGTATCAGAGGATTCAGTTTGGTTAACTCTGGAAAACCAGAACTGAATAAAAAAACTTACTTAAATAATAAAAAGAATGACGTTTTCTTAATTTTCAAATGGAAAATGAAGGTACTAATCTTCTGTCTCTTCCCAATGAGGCCCTAGAAACCATAATTTCAATAGTTATCCATGAAAATTATATAAACTATGCCCATATCTGTATGTCATTAAAACATCTCTATGGCATATCCAATTCTCCCCAAGTACTTTAAATCCACCTAAGAGCAGGTCTAGATTACATCTTCATGATGAAATCCCAATTCCCATCCTACGTACAACGAGGAAAATACTATGAGGGGCTTTTTAGATGCTTCACCGCATCATAAGGCATCCAAACCCTCACAGACTTCCAATAAGCTGCAGTAGCGGGAGACCTCCGCATGGAATATATGTGTCAAGTCCTATCCTATGGCCATTTTTCTCAGGTAATGGACTTCTACATCCTTGATTACGAAGTCACTCGTTCAATATACAGAAAACAAGTACATACAGACGTCTCACAGTAGCACACCCCACATTCTAGACTCTAGAGACAACATAAGTGCACCCACGATATCGAACTAGATTTCCTGGGTTTCATATGGTCCAGGGAGATCGAAATTTTTGAACTAGTTTTAGGGATTCGTGTATTAGGGAATTGAGGAAACCATTAGCCTGTCTTTTTTATATGAACAAGTGGTGATATGAGAGCATAATTTTTTATCCATTTTCCCTTTTTTTCAATATTATATGTGTTTATGTTTTTGGTTTTACTGATTGATCCTGCATAATGAATTTTCATATGGAAGGACAAACCCATATATTATCTCTCCTTGTAGAGGTACTGGAGATTATAGCAATCAATACCTATGAAGAGGAGTACCTGCCTTTCGCAAATTTGCGAAAAATGTGCAAGAAACTCTACGAAGTGTCAAACAGCATGGAAATTCTCCGTTCCTATCAGGAGAATGCCTACATATACCATAGAATAGCCACAGTATAGTTGTTAGAGTATAGGTTAAGAGGGAAATACCATGAAGGACTATTTCTATTCTTTACTCTGGGCTATAATTTTGCGGCCATAGAGAGATTTCAAGAGGCTGCATTGGAGGGAGACGTTTGTTCATCTTACATGTACCAACTCCTCAACTTCAGTTTATATGACAACACCTATGAATTTGATATTCTCAATTGAGATTCAGTCCGGAGAATTCTTCGGGAGATGGTCCATTTGTACATCTCTGAACTTTCCACCTCTCGAGTATCTCTGCGAAGGGCCGAATGCACTATGCAGAGGTTCAACCCATTCATATCAAAATGTATCTAGGCCAGAGAAGCTGAAGAGTTGAACATAAACTTGGGAATTCACCTGGCTACACCAGAGGACCCTCCACGATGGAGGTTGTTGTGAAAATGATAAAGGAGTCTTTATCTTATGCATATGTGGAACGAATTGTGAGGACGCAATTCCTCGTAGGGGGGAATGATGTAACACCTCAAAAATTGAACCTTATATATTGATAAGTTATGGTTACTTTTGTTTGAATAACTGAACAAAACTTGTTTCTCATGAGAGGGTAATAATATGGTTTTAACCTATTAGAATGAAACCGAGTAAAACAAAAAATTGGATACAAGACTTTTCATTTAAATAAAAATATTTTAGTGTATACAATACACCAAAATCAAAAGTGTAATCATACTAACCAAAAATACCTATTAAGAACCCTATCAGAATTACAGGGAGACAACTTAAAACAATAAGGACCCCAAGGAAGTACTATGGGTTCTTATAATTCATCATAAATAACATAAGAATGTCCAAAGCCACCGCGGCCACACTAAGCACCAAAGGTATGATGTGAACCATCTTCTTCAATCAACATGAGTGTCAGGACACCCTAAGTCTTGAATTTATAAGACACTAATGTGACTGTTGCCTTGGGAAACCATGGAACTCTAATGGCTATAAATATAGTTGTTGGCCTCATTGGACAATTAATTGAAAACTTATAAGTATATCCTAGTCCACTGTGTAATTAGGTTATGAATTGAAAAATTATAAAACTACTCCTAACCATGAACTATAAAAGGTTATAGAGGAATGTTTTGAATTATACGTTGGTGTTTTTGAAATGTAAAGAATTCAAAACATGTTGTAATTAATGCAATTATTTTGTAAAGATTTTCATTCAGTGTTTTTAAGTTATGTTTAATTTCTTTTAATTAAACTATATTATTGATTAACTTAGTTTTGACTACTATTAGTACAAAAGATTTTACGTGGTTATACCAAATTTCAATTCATGTTAAAGATTTGGTGCTATAAGTAACTCTAGAAATATTATTAGACAAGGTATAGTTAGGTGTTCATTAAATCCTTCCACGAGATTAAATAAAAATTCATGTTCGAAAAAGGAAAATTCTATAGAGTATTATTTACCTTAATACTTCATATATATATATATTCTCTTAAGATTAAGTTTTTGCAAAAAAAAGTGGGCCCGCTAGGGATAGCCCTTATGGCTAGGCCAAGGGTGGCAGCTCAAATAGGGTGGATGATCCTAGCCCTCATCCCAAGCCTGGGACAACCTGAGCTCAAGCATAGGTCACCTGAGAGGCGCACAGGAGCTTTGGGAGCGAGCCCATGAGCACTCGGAGTGGGGGAAAGTCACGGTGAGCATGGGTAGGTTGAAGCCTGTGGGGGGGGGGGTAGGAGCCTGTGTGTAAGGCCCCCTATGTGTGTGTTTTGTGATTTCTGAATATGGAATGGGAGGCTTAGGATTATAAGGAATCCATGTGCACCTCCCTGTTTCTATGTGGGAAGCACTTTTTTCAGGAGAAACGAAATCATGGTTGTTGGATCACATCACGCATGATTTGGGCCATTGATTCTGATCCTGTGTTTTACCTTCAACAGCCGCAGCGTATCACCAGGTTTTTGTGATTCGTATGATCTGGCGTGATCTAATCGTTTCCATTCATTTTTTTTTAAATCGCCACTTTGATCTCAGGTCATCCGATCAACTCAGATTTAATCTGAGGCGCTCATTTTTTTTAAAAACCTGCGGACATGCCCCAGCCCTTGGATCAAGGACAGAATCCATCTGGACCATCTGTTTTTCTCCCGATTTATTCCAGAGGAACTTTATTCTTCCTCCTGTGGTGTTCTATACACCAGTACCCTACTTTCCTTTTTGCACCATTTGTTTCTTCACTCGTATAGCCATCGGACCCTCCACTCTCACGGTTTCCACAAAGGTCTTTTTCCCCGGTATTTTTATAAGTCAAGTTGTCCTCAGATCCTTTTCTTCATGAATTAATATAGACAGTATAGGCATCATTTATAAAAACTTCACCGAGGCATTTGAAGAACCCTCTCGGTTCCTTTCACACAAGACTCCAGTAAAACTCAACGTGTCCTCCGAGATTTCCACCACCTTCCCGAGCTCCACCTCCTCTTCCTCCTCAAGTTAAGGTAAGGGGTTATATTTTTCCTTGACTTTGGTTTTAATTTGTAAGAATATATATATATATATATATATATACTTTTAAAACAAATATATATCATAATACGGTTTGGGATTACTTCTTTAAGGGTTGCAGGATCTTGAGTTACAATTTATTAATAACCCTAGGCATGGACATCCCATGAAAATTTATATTATGCCTTAGATACATAATTGGTTACTTACATATACATATGGTTATGTAAATATATGGGTATAATATACACAGCCCTCATTTTTGCATAAAACTCATTTTCTCGGGTTGAAGATTTCTAAAATTGAGGTTCAAGTTAATGAAGGACTAAAATGCATGGAGTCACTTTAGGTAGGGGAATTGTATTTGTCTTTATTGTTTAATTTTAATTTGTGTGTTTATATATTCACATGATATATTAATATACATCACCTTGCGGTTGAATTTGAACTCTTCTTTATCGGAAATAGAGATTCGAGTATAGGGTATTAGTGGATCCGAAGTTTAATTACCCCATGCAACTTCTTTATGTGACACATGTACATAATATATATATATATATATATATGTGGTTTATATCTGAATTTATCATCTCAAATTGAATATAGGATTTTCGAACGTTAACATTTGTATGTGTAAATATTTATAAGGTCGAAAATCATATTTAGGTTGTTTAGTATATATGTTTTAATTATTTTAAAAAAACGGATAAACACTTAGTATATATATTCCGACATATACACATAATACAATCTATCTCAATTTTATACTATTGAATGTGATTTACCATCATTAAATAAATACATGGATGTGAATATAGTTTTGGGTTCAAATGGATTTGTAATAATAATCAAAACATTAGTTTTTAGATATGTATGTCCTACGTCAAACTCGTTTTAGTTAAAGAACCTTTAAAGATATTAGCCTCATTATAATTTCATATGTTGAACCCTATTTATCCATTATTTTTTATAATTCATTAATTTTCTCATGTGAAAAGATTTTGTAATAAACCATGTATACCTTCGATATACTGAGATGACCATATTTTCAGTGTAATCTGTTATATTATGTATATTCGGACTAAATGGTTTCATTTTTCCATATTATTTATAGTTGTACTCAATGATGCATGATTTGTGTACTAATGACATTTATCTCAATTTAAATTTTTCATTTTAAACTATAACCATTCAATTCCTTGAGTCATGGATTTTTGAAATTAAGGAATTATCATTTTATGTGGTAAACTCATTACTTACATGAAAATTGTATACTAGTCATACATGTCGTGGAGAAACATGTAGTCTGAATAATAACTAGCATATTATGTTTTAGTCCATTTTCAATCCCATTTACCTGAGCATGAATAATGATCATGTATTTTAATGCATTAAAAGTTTATTACTATGTAAGAGTTGTAAAGTTATTATTTTATATGATAGTCAAACAATTTGTTTTTAATAATAATTTATGAGATAAACATTTAATTATTCAAAGTGGTATGGGACACTTTGAATAATGTGAATTAAGAAACCAAGTAATAAGTGTACTAGGAATGATATTTGATTTAATAAATCAAAGTGTTATGTGCACTTTAATTTAGAGTTATGAGGAATGCATTGGACCTAGTATGTTCTGAGGTGGGGACCGGTAAAAGTAAGCCCTCCGGGTTGGGGTCCTGTTACAGCACACCCTATGGGTTAGTGTCCAGTTATAGAGGCACTTCGGGTTGGTGTCTGGTTATAGAGGCACTCAGGGTTAGAGTCCAGTTACAGAGGCTCCCCGGGTTGGGGTCCAGTTATAGTTAGCCCCTTGGTCTTGGAACGAGGCCTTAACACGGTCTGGTATATGCACTTTCCTCATTATGACTATGTAAATTAATTAACCAGAGGATTATTCGACTAGTAGAATATTCCTGGTTAAAGAGCTTATGATTATTATAATAAGATGAAGTTTAAGCATGGAATATTTATTATTTCATTATTCAGAAATTTAATGGCCAATAGTAAATGATGAAATTGAAATTTTTATTTTTAAGCGCAACTCAGATCATTCATTACTCTTAGTTATTAATCTTTTACTTTCATTTTAACATGAAATTTATTTTACATTCTTTCCTGAATGAGAATTATCATAATTGAATCATGATAATGTTAGTATTTTTTAAATTGTGCACTTATATCTCTTAGACAATTATCATGGTATGTTTAATGTGTTACAACATTTTAAAGAAAATGTAACATGGAAATTTTAAAGAATGTTTTCTTAAAAAGTTATTTTGAGTATAGTATGTTATTTTTAAACCCCTTACTAGGCATTCGTATTCTCACCCTTCATTTTAAATTAAAAAAATTTAGGTAATAGCTTTTAGCAGAAGAAACATTTCAGTAGCAACTGGTTTCTCAAAGCCCAAAGCGAATTCGATCCTCTGTATGGTACTGGTTCCAGCTACTTGGGAGCTGGGGTATCACATACTGATAATTTTTAAATTTTATTTTTAAATAATATTTTTTTCAAAAAAATTGAACTTTTTTGTTTTAAAATGGTATTTTCCAAATGAAAGGGATATTTTTCTGAAGAATTTTTTTAAAGATCTTTTTATGGTATTTTTATTCATCAATGAAAACATCCCTTTATTTTACATATACTCCACTGATTATATGTTTTATTAATACCATCATTTTTCTTATTATGGATGTTTTATGATTATTTTTACCAAGGATAATATTGAAATTCACTTCCTTGATTCATTTTTGTAGACATTAACTTTCTCATGAATTATTCACTTCCCTATAATCATTAGACATTAAACTTTTCCCCTAAATATCCATATTATTTATCATAGATATACATATTTATTAAACCATATCTCATTTATACATGTGTTGTTTTACTTTGAATGTTATTTGATTAACTGGGGGAATAGTTATAATATGTATTCTTTCTTCAATATGGATATTTAATAATAAGTCATATTGTTCATGAATTAAATCAATTATTTGATATATGAGGAATAATTTGGACATGAAGATATGGGTGGGGTATGGTTATATATATCCCCTAGATGCATTTATATTCTCATGATATGAATCAATTGTCTAGACTTATTTAAACGGTTTTCTAGTTTATAAATACACATTAGTTTTAAACTTTATTGAGGAAGGTCTTGATAGTAGAGGTTTTCGTGATGCTTGAGATTATGACATTGAATAATTAAGAATTTTCTTTATTGAGAATTTTTTTTTATTATACATGAAATTTTTTCAATGATACTATCTTTAGATGAATTTCATTCTCAGTTTATTGATTAAATTGAATGTGTTTTTAGTTATTTACCATGTCATATTGATTATTCTTTATCCAACTATGATAGTCATGATATTGATTAAATGGAATTTATTTTCAATTATTTACCTTTCCATATTTATTATGATACTAAAGTTATTTAAATTTCATTTGTGTTCCATTATTTACCATTATATGTTGATTATTCTTACTGATTCATAATATCTTCCTCTATAATTAACCCTTAATGATCATTAGATCTCACCCTAATTTTTTTTCTTTCCTAATAATCCATTAAGTTTACTATGACTGATATAAAAATATATACTTGAGGGAATAACATTATTCTACAAAAAAAAATATGTTGTAATTTTCTTTCAAATGTAATATAGGAATCATATATGTATCTAGTTTACCATGACAACTAAATTATTCAGACTTTTATGATGTGATTCCTTGTATCTTATACCAATATAAAAAAGTAAGACATTGGCTCTGAGTTTCTGGATACAGGGTCGTTATAGATTGAATCAGAGAAAGTTTAGTAGATTCCTTGGGAACTAGATTAAGGAAAATGTATATTAAGGACCATAACCCTATGATAGACTTTGAGGACAAGTATAGAAGAACATCCTAAGTTTTTGTTAAGGATAAGATTCTATGTTTTTTTATAAGAAATATATCTTTTTTATACACTACAAGTGGAAATGGTTTTGGAATAGTTGTACCAAGGAGTAATAACTGTAAAAATGGTGCATTGGGCTTAACCCAATCATCACCTGGTGTACAAAAACGGACCTTGCAATGCACCTGGTTTGACACTCTATGCGGATATACTTAAGATAATTCACATTTTATTTTCAAACCATTATGAATTATTTGAATAGATAATGACAATGAATGACCTAGGTTAAACCTAAGGTGTATTATATTTAAAAAAATCATTATTCAAACATCCTATAAATTATTATACAGTTTTCCCACTATGATTATTTTTTCTCACACTATGCTTTTTGGTTTTAGTAAATGGCTAGAACCTGAAGGAATCATGTTAACATTGAACTTGAAGAACAATGTAGTGACTATGATTAATCAAATAGAGAGAATAAATGAGTGAAAGATATCATGATTATTCCAAATTAGTAATCTCAAAATATTATTAACAACATATACCTTAACCAACTCCAAAACTCACCAAATAAGAGAAGGATGGAGTTTTCTAAGATCTCAAGTGGTAGATACCATGGAGGAAGGGAGGCTTGATTTACATCATATAATAAATGTGGAAAGAGTACTCAGGTAAGTGTCTTAAAGGAATGGGAAATTTTTTTGTCTAGAAAATAAGTTTATAAAGAAAAGAATTGAGGTGGAAAATTAAGAGTACATTGGAATGAAATAAATCTCATCTTATAGATCCATTTATAGTTCATTATCTTAAAAATGGGGAACCTGGTAATTATATAAGTCAATTAATTATTCTAAAATATAACCCCTAGACCAAGAAAATACCTATGTAGAAATAAAAATGATGAATTATTTATTTATTGGGATTCAAGAATTTAATTGTAGAAGTTTTTTTACCAATGGTATTTTGGTTATAAGAATCATGAAACATCTAACGATTGTGTAAAATTTCAGCAGCATATATGTCTTCATTAACATAATTGTTATGGATACTATTAGGGGATATAAGTTTAAGGATTTTTACAAGTTAAACACACTTTTTTAGGTTTTATGTGATGGGATGTTACAAAGATTAAGTATATTTTTGGAAAACATTTATGGGAATAAAACTTATTGGTTTAGTATATGAAAGAGTTATTTGAGGAATAATTCCTTTAAATTTTTTATAATTAAGATTCATGGTTTTGGTAACCATTAAATTTTATCTTATCTTTGATATTGTAGTAATTTTGGTTCAAAAAAAACTTTGGAATGTTATAGAAATTATATTAATACAGTTTTAGAAAAATTAAAATCCACATATCGGGTGACAACCTTTCGCGTCCGGTAAGGTCACAGGGTATGAACCCAAAACTAAAGTATGATAAGGATTTAGAGGCTACCACTTGAATATGTGATGTTCTGGTTAATATATCATTTTATTAGTTAAACGATTTGACCAATACATATTAATAATGAACCAGTGGTTTTATTTTTGAGTTTTAGAGATTAATGTATTATATTATACAACTTGTGCTAAATATATTGGATTTGGAAAATAGTTTTTGATATATGTAAATACTTTTCACTATTTTATAGATCTTAAAATTCATTAAAAGTGAATTTTAGTGCTTCATTCATAAAAAATTCATTTGTGGATATTTGTTTCTTGGATTAAAAAATTAATTGGAAATTGATCAAAGAACAACCAAAGGATGAAATTGTTCTTATTAAATATAAAGGTATTAAGTAAGTATATTTCTTTAAATTATTATACAGTAAAAGAATTCCTTAACTTTAGGAAAAGTAACTTGAAACAAAAATGTTATCATATTACCTTCATATATAATGAATCAAATGGTATTTTAAAATATTGTATATTTATGGTTTTTAGGTCCTTATCATTCCATTGATCATTCACTTCCTTATGATCAATTACCTCTATCATTCTATAAAATTATTTATGATTTTTTTCCATGTCTATATCTTTACTTTCCAATAGTGTTCTACTACATAGAAACCTAGTTATGTTTTATTCCATAAGACTTTTTTAATTCCCTTTTTATCTTATTAAGAGAATTTTTTATTAACCCTTTTTACAATACTGGTTTTCAATAAATAAATTTTCATATATAAAGCCCTTGATTTTTTAGCGCATGATCAAATTGTGAGGATGCAATTTATTTAAGGTGGGGAGAATATAACACCCCAAAATTATAAAATAATAACATTTTATTTGATAGCATATGTAACACACAACACATATCTTAAACATCCCATGAAATATATTTCTTTAAATTTAATCTCTTTGATAACTTGTGGAACACGTAACCCCTAGTCTAAATGAATCATAATATAGTATATCCTAATAACCTAGCCATTAAATTATCGAGTATAAATAGTACTAACTAAATTATAAAACTTTTATGGTTTACACATGTAAAAAAATCATTGGTTATCTATTGATTAGAAATAAAATAAGAGTCATTTAAAATAAAAGGAAATATTTTCTGAAAAAAAACTGTATTTTTTCAAAAAAAGACAGTTTAGTCATGCTTTGCATATATAATTAAAAATTACTTTTTTCCACTTTTAGAGAATTTATTTTATAAAATGAAATTTATTTTTGAAATAATAATATCCAAATTATCTTATTTTTAATTTTTGGGTTTTTTATGAAATGTTTCATTTTCTGATGAACAGTGAAAATGTTGATTTTTATTGAAATCTAACTTTCGTTTAAATAATTTAAAAGGTTAAATTATATTTTAAATTTATTTTAAAGTAAATTTATATAAATTATATTACAATTTAACTAATTTTTTTTATTTTTATAAATTTTATATTGAGTTTTGATATTAAAACCTTCAATACTTATGATAATTTTATCTTTGGAAACTCTCTTTTTAATTGTGTCTGTGGGTATGATTTTAAATTGAATTATACCACTTATATGAATTAAATTTGGAAAATGGATTCCATATTTGGAATAATAATAATTTATATTACCTAATTATTTTAAATTAATTTTTTACTAAAATGAATAGTGAAAATACTAAAAATTAATTACCTTGGTTAAGGTAAAAATGGGTTTACTAGGGGTTAAACTAAGAAAATAAGTGATAAAATGATCTTAAAACTTGTAAAAATATTATTGGATGACCATATTTAGACATTATACATACAAAATTTGAATATAAATTCATTTTTATGAATTTTTCTTGGTAATTACATTATCATTTGGGATTACTTTAGGAAATTTCAAAGTAATTTCTAAGAGGGTTCCCTTTCCCCACTTAGAAAAGGGCACTCACTCCCTTCACTTATCCACACCTATCAATCCCTTTGGATTAAAAATCCTAAAAAATACCTCCTCAACATTATTATACACATTTTAAAGCTATTATTCTTCCTAAAAGACCAACCTTATGGTCTTTAAGAGGAGATCCAAAGGAGGTTTCTCTTAGAGAATGTAATTTTCTTAACAAAGCTCTTTAATTTTCTTTCTTCTTTTACCACATTAAATTATGTATTAAAAACTTAAAATATAATAACAACATTATCTAACATATATTTATATGTTATTATGTTTTTGGTATAATATTTATCCATCTCCTCCTCCACCAAATGGGAAATGAAATCATCAATCATCCGTACGATGGACTACCACCTCGTGAACTGATATAATTTGTTTACCATCAACAACTTTCAAGGATGGATATAAGGATGGATTTAACACATGTATATTATATTTATGATATTATTATACTTTTTTAATTATAATATCACAGATACCTTCTTACTTTCTATTCTATTTAAAAAATGATAGCATCGCTCATGTGTACGATTTACAACTGCCTCGTCAAGCGATATGGTTTTTTTTACTTAAAATCTTCATGGAAAGTAATAAGGATAAATTTAATGAATATATTTGATATATATTATATGATATTTATTATATAATATTAATATATCACCCACTTTTTACCCTTTCACCCATTAAAGAAATGATAACCTTTCTCATGCGTGCATACGGTCTACCGTCTCCACGAAGTGATGTGATTCATTATCCATGTTCAAATTTTAATAATTATTATAAAAGTATATCAAATGAAATAAATTATATTTATAAAATTCATATAATTAAAGATATTATTTAACTATATAATATGAACAAGAACCAAAATTTTCATGAAAAAATAACAAATTAGAAAAAAAGGAAATTAACACCTGAAACAATGAAAATATTAAAATATTATAAGAAAATAGGTGGTAAAATGTAATAAGAGGATCCTATATGATCTTAAAAATATTAATATGGTCCTTTTATAAATTAATAACATGATTAAATCCATTATATAAGATTTTTAATTATTTTAACTAAAGTAAATCTTGAGGAAAGGGACTTTGCCTTATTTTCCCTACATTTTGGAATATTTTATAGTTGTGCACACAATTTATTTATATGGTGTACAGCATACCCATTTTACATGTAATATAATGAATAATTCATAATTTATGGTATTTTAAGTTTCAATTTTAATTATTTCATCCAATGGGATTTTACTTGAACGTTACCAAGTGGTAAGGGACTTTTTCTAAATTTTCCTTTTTTGAGGCATATTATAATGTTGTATACTAATTTTTTTATATGGTGTATATAATTTCCCTTTTACATTTAATATCATGAATAATTTATACATAATAATATAGTATGTTTCAATTTTAATTATTTCAACCAAGGGTATTTTACTTGAAAGTTACTAAGTGGTAAATAATTTCATAACTCAATTTATTTTCATTAGATTATATTACTTCATCATTTTCATTAATATTATAAGATTATGTGTATAATTACTTTTGATTTTATTATTTTTATTATTTCTAATTGTTTTAGGTGGATTTAAATTTTACACATATAATTTATTAATTGATTAATTATCACTTCAACATTTTGATCTTTGTAGGGGTTTGTTTCACAATCTCGTTTTAATCTTGATTATTTATACATGAGTTTCTAATGAAATAAATTATTTGATAATTGTCTAATAAACACCATTAATTTTCTTCTCCTCTAGTTATTCATGAATTTTTCAAGTGATAATAACATTTTACCACTCTTTGGTACTTAAAATGACTGAGAAAATGTTTTTAGTAAAAACCAACATCATTTCTCTCTTCGGCAGAAAATATTTTTCCTTCAAAAACAATGTTTTCTAAAATTGTTTTTAAAATTCCTAAAAATTATTTATTAAAGATATTCTTACACATTTTCTAATTTTTTGAAAAAAATTAAATGAATCTTCATATCATTTTCCAAAAAAAATCATGTCTGGATTTTATACAAAAAGTGAAATGAATCTTTGTTTTAACATGTATGACATGTATAGAATTTCCTATGATCATGACCACTCAATGCTTTAAATATTAATTTATAAGTTTCAAAGGTTATTTTAAAATAATATTATTTTCAAAAAAATATAAACATTTAGTTTTAAAAGGTAATTTTCAAAATGAAAAGGATATTTTCCTCAAAAATGTTTTTCAATATCTTTTTATGGTATTTATAGTCATCAATGACAACAACCATTTATTTTATATATACTCCACTAGGGATATATTGTATTAATACCATCCTTATTCTTCCTATAGATGGTTTATTATTACTTTGACGAAGGATAGTAATGAAATTCACTTCCTTGATTCATTTTTTTGTTATTTAATTTCCCTTGAATTATTCACTTTCTTGTGATCATCAAATATTAAATTTTAACTAAATATCCATATTATTTATCATACATATTCTTATTTCTTAAAACATATCTCATTTATACATACGGTGTTTTACTTTTAAAGTAATATTATTGGCTGTGGAAATATTGATAATCTGTATTTTTTCTTCAATACAGATATTTAATTGTAATTCATATTGTTCATGAATTAAATTGATTATTAGATATGTGAGAAATTATTTGGACAAGTAGATATTAGTGAGGCCCGATTACAGATACCCCTTAATGTATCAGTAGTCTAATGAGACGAATCGGTTTTTTAGCCTTAGTTAAATGGGTTTTTCATGTATATTAACCCATCATTTTTAGGTTGTCTTAAAGAAGGTCATGATAATAGATGTTTTCATGATTCCTGAGATCATGACATCCAATAATTAAGAATTTCCTTCATTGATAATTTAGTTATTATTATCCATGATATTTTTTCAATGATATTATCTCTAGATTCATTTCATTCTTAGTTTATTTATTAAATGGCATGTGTTTTCATTTATTTACCTTTATATATTGATATTGATAGTTAAGTTATATAAATGGAATTTTATAATGATTATTTACCTTTCCATGTTGATTATGATTATTGATTCATGATATCTTTCACTGTACTTAACCCTTACTAATCATTTGATTTTACCCTTATTTTTTTTCTTTTCCCAAGAATACATGATGTGTACTATGATTGATATGAAAATATATTCTAGAGTGAATAACGTTATTCTCAAAAAAATTATGCTATAATTTGTGTTTTCAAAGGTAATATGGGAATCATGTGTGTATCTAGATTACAAATACTACTAAACAATTTTGTCCATCATGATGAAATTCCTTGAATCTTATGGCAATGTAATAAATTATGACACTGGCTCTAAGTTTATGGAGTTGGGGTCATTACACTTAACATAAATTGAAAATTTATGAATAGTTAATCTCAGAATAATAAACATGTTTTCTTTTCTAATATTCTCAAATCATAAAAATATTTTCAAATCATTCATAATTATTTGTAAAGAGTGTGTGAATCCACCAAATCATATCCCCCATGAGTGTATAGCCAAGTGTGTAATCTTATGCCTACTCATTGTGCATAAATAATGATCAAGTTAATACATAATCCACATAATTCAGAAGTTTACCCATAGGTTTATTTGTCCCAAAGACGCATTCACTTTCTAGTATCCATTTGTAGTATTTTGTAATAATATTTCGCAATTATCCAAATAAAAATAAAGTCAAAAAGTGGGAAAGATCCACTCAATAATATCACCCCCTTTATGATAATTATAAAACCAATTCTTTAACATATGAAAATACTTTTCATTTTTTAAATAATAAAAAAGGTTAAGATATATTTAATAACTAAAAAAGTCAGTATATTTAAGTCAATTTAAAATTATTTTAAAATATATTTAAAACTAAAGTATAATATTTCAATAAAAATTAGATTAAAATATTAAATATCCTCCTAAATTTATGTATTTTAAACATATAATCAAACTAAAATATAGGTAACTAAAAATAGTAAATATCCTTTTAAATTTTTTCTTTTCTTCTTTTAATAAAAAAACTTGTTTATATAGATTTAAAATCCTAACGTTATAAAATATTGAGAAATCCTTCTATATTAAAAACTTTAAAATATAAAAGGATCCATGAAACATGTTAAATGATATTCAAATAATTTATAAAATATTTTCAATGAATTAAATGTAACCAAAAGATTGGAATATGTCTGTAAACCATACAATACAATCAGGATATCATACTCACTGACCAAAAACAAAATCTTAACAAGATTAAATGATCATGTTAATATAAAAAAAATGTATATTAAAAGGTCAAATAGAATTTTTGATATATCCCATGGATAGATTATGATTAGAGGTAGCATCGATCGTAGTAATGATGAATTCCAATCTAATAGAGTTGACATGAAATGTTATTATGAAGGGGAAATGATTTTAGACCTCAATAAGGACCCTAAAATTTGTATAGAGGCATTCTTACCAAATAGAAATAGAAAATAGAACATAATATATTCATGTAAAAATTCTATCATACTAAAATCATAATTTGTTTTCTCAAATTTCAATAAATCAAAAGGTTGAGTAAATATATCATCTAAATGATATGAATTGAAACAGATTCCAAAATAATATCATGTTTATTAACATGATCTCTAATAAAATGGAATCTGACATCTATATTTTTAGTTTTATAATGTTGTAAATGATTCTTAAAAATTAAAATAGTAGTAAAGTTTTCACAATAAATAGGAATCTCATTAAAATAAACATTAAAATAAAACAAATTTTCTTAATCTGGAAACATTGAACACAACAATTAGTATCAACTGTATAATTTTCTTTAGATATTTATAAAGAAACTAATAATTGTTTCTCTGAGATCTAAGAAATTAATATTTTTCTAAGAAAATGACACATTATAAATGAAATTATTTTATCAATTATTTAACCTCAAAAATCTTAATGAGAATATCTCAATAAATAAAAATAGTTCGAACAGGAATAAAATAATCTAGAATCACCACTTTCTTAAATATATCTAATAATTATTTTGATAGAATTTAAGTGTGATTATTTAAGATCACCTTTAAATCTAGCATATGTTGATACATTAAACATAGTATCAGGTCTAGAATAAATTAAATAAATTAAAATACCAATCATTCCTCTAAAAAATTTACATCAATATATTTTCTATATTCATTTAAATCCAATTTACAATTAGAACTCATAAGGGTTATAAAAGTTTTAAAATAATCAATACCATATATTTTAACTAATTATTTAGTATATTTAGATTTATTAAAAATATTATATATTTTATTTGATAAATTTAAAGATCTAAAAATAGTCTTTATTATCCCATAAGATTCTAGTCAAATTCACTAGTCATTGAATTAGAAAATTTGATACAAATTAGTTCACTAGTTAAACCAAAACAATATCATTATCATAAATTTGAATAATTAAAACATCATTAGATTTATTCTTATTAAACAAATTAGGATCTAATTTTCATATAATAAAACAATTTTTCAAATTAAATTGATATAAACTTTTATACTAATCTCTAGGAGCTTTCTTGAGTATATATGATGCTTTTTATAATTTAAAAACATGATTGAGAAATTTTTCATGTTCAAAACCATGTGGTTGATTAACATAAACTTCTTCAAAAATAAAAAATTTAAGAAATAAAATTAACATCCATTTGATATAGATTAAAACCTTAAAAGGATTAAAAATATAATAATTTTTTAAATAGATTTAATCTTATAAATAGGTGAAAAATATTCATCAATATCTATTCCTTTCTCTTGACAAAAAACTTGTTCAACTAATTTAGCCATATTCTTTACAATTTATCCAGATTCACCCAATTGGTTTCTAAAAAATAATTTAGTTATAATAATATGTTTACCTTTTAAAGGATAAAATAATTTCCAAACATTATTCCTAGTAAAATAATTAATTTCATCTTCCATAGCAACAGTATAATTAGAATCTTTTTAAGCTTCATTAATATCACTAGGTAAAAATCCAAAATCAAAATAATAATTGACACATAAATTCAAAATAGATCTCCTAGTTTTAGTTATAGATTAAATATTACCAATGAAATTATCAATAAGGTGATCATTATGAGTTTTCTAAGTTCTAGGATCATATTTGGATTGAGTAAACTCCTCCTCAATATATGTAATATTTTGAGGTTTATCTTCACCAAAATTAAATTGTCTATATTTTTATTCAATGTACTCTAAATATGAATTTTGTTTCTCATTATTTTATCAAATTTAACATGAATGGATTATTCAATAATAATAGTTTTCTTATTATAAAATAGATAAGATTTTATAATATTATAATAAAGTAGAAAATTATTTCGTTGTATTTAGCATCAAATTTATCCAAATTATCTTTAGTATCTAAGAGAAAAAATTTTATCTTAGTCCAGGAATTACTTATTTTAATGATCCAAAATAATTTTTAATCTAATTTTAAAAAAATTATATGTTTTATTATATTAAATTTTCTTTTGATAAAAAAATACTAAGTAGGTAACACCCTAATATTTTAAAATAATAACATTATGTTTGATAATGTATTCAAAACGCAACACCCAACTTAAACAACCTGTGAAATATATAAAGATTATAACCTAGTCATTAAATTTGATATATAAATAGGATTAAATAATTTATAATATATATATATATATATTAATCAATAAAAATTTATAAATTCTTAGTAAATAATTACTCAATTTTTAGTAAAGTCATTGTATTCATCAAAAATATGTTTTCGTAAAAATGAATTGTATTTCTTTTTGTGAGAAAATATTATAATTAATTTTTAAAAATTTTAGAAAAAATATTTGATACAATTAAATTTATTTTATAAATCATCATATCGAAATTAACTTATTGTGGTCTTTTGATATTTTTCAGAAAATATAGATTTTTTTAGTGAATAGTGAAAAATACTAATTTTTTTTAAATGTCATTTATTTTACAAAAATTAATTAATTTAAATGTACCATTATGTTTTGAATATGATTTAAAGTAACATAATTATTCTTTATTTATATTTATCCAGTTAATTAAATTTTAATCATCTTTATATTTGATTTTAGTATAAGTTTATTTTGGGGTTTAAAAATGGTTTTTCTGGTATTTTTTTAAAGTGAATAATGTTTCTCCATTTTGATTAATTAAAATAGTACATAATGTGGAATTATTTAAATAAAATTTATATATTATATATCTATAAATATTAATTTAAATTCATATAATTGTCATCACTAGTCAAATAATTAATAAAAATTCATCTTTTTCTTGAAAAATTCACTTCTTGAAAAATCGCTATTTCGTCGCATCTGCGTGTTTATTTTTAAATTAAATTATACCACCTATATTAATTTAATTTGATCAAATTTTTTATTTATTGATAATTATTATAATTTATATTATATAATAAATTAATTTCTGGTTATAATGAATAGTGAAAATAGTAAAAATCTTTTATTGTGGTTAAGGTTAAAACAGGTTTATCGGGAGGTTAAACTAAAAAGAAAAAGGATAAAATGACCAAAAATACTTGTATAAGTTATTTTTTATATCCATATTTAGAAACTTATTACCTTATACTCTATTTTTATATTATTTTGGGATACTTTAACATAAAAGTGACCAATAAAATAATTTAATTAAAGAAAAAGATAAAATGTCACCCTCTGGATTTTAAAATTCAATTATATGTTCACATAGGGAAAAAAGAAAATGTGAATGAATATTGATAGAAATTTAGATAATAATTAATTTAATTTCATGAGGTTGTTTATTCTTAATTTTTGGAAAATATATAATTTCTTTAAATGCTTAAGAAACACCAATGCAAGAATTATTTAATTGACAGAAAAATAATATAAATGATACTAAAATGTTGAAAGTGACATAAATTGAATGTATTATTGTAATACATAAATTTTTTAGATAAATATAACCATTTATAAAGTTTTAAAAATAATTAATTTGAATTCAAACTTTGTCTTGATGTTTTTAAAGTCAAATTAAATGAATAGCATCAAAATTGGCATTAAGGTGTTTTTATAATAAATAATATTTTATTAAATAATTTAAAATTTATAAAAATACTATCATATACCAATTTATTATTATATGTTTAAAAATATAAATCATATTCCATTCATGGACCAATGGTCCTTTTATAATAATTATATTGACCCCTAAATAGTAAAAACATTATTACCATGGTAAAGGGTAAAGTGGGGTTTTGAGCCTTACATATGCTTGAGTTAAAATTAATTTTCCATGAATATAAGGTTTTTATTTTATAAATTTGATTTAATATTATGAACTAGTGGGTCCAAATTATCTAATAAGACTCATTTTATTTTTAGGATTAAGGGATAAATTGCATAATTAAACAAATAAAAAACTAGTTACTATAATGAAAACTAAAATGGTAAAATTAGGTAAACTTAAAGTCTAAGTAATAAAATATTTAAAACATGTGTTTTTTTGTGGTGGAGGTGTGTAAAGAATATATACTCCCTATAATACTTTAATTATAAATTTTGGAGGCACTTGGTATGAGAGTGACTTCTGATTATTGATTAATTTTGGGCATTTGCAAAAAATGTCACTCCACCTTCATTATAAAAGGCCACCCTCCCCCCCCCACACACACACTTATTCACACATCCTAAGCTATTTAATTGACTAAAACCTAAAAAAATCCTCAAAAAATCCTTATACATGTTATAATTCTTTTTTTCATCCTAAAATATCACCCCTAGGGTCCTTAATAAGAGATCAAAATGGATTTGTTCTAAGAGAAGGTAATAGTGTTAACTAAACTCTTTATTTTTACTTCTTCTCTTACAATATGTATTACTATATTAATAATTATTGACACCAAAATTTGGATAAGGTTCGCATCAGGTGGATAAAAGAGCAACAAATGAATTTGGGATGGCAAGAGAAGATTTCGGGGCACGAGAGGCAGACATGTGCACGATTCGGGGGACGCACGCAAAATATTGCACGCTCGGCCCCCTTTCCATGCCCAAGGCAACATAAAATGGGAATTTGTGTGGCTGGTCCCCTTTCTGCACCCAAGGTGACGTCAACCGTAGCTTTGCGTGCCTGACCCCCTTTCTGCGCCCATGGTGACGTCAACCACAGCATTGCGCACCCGGACCCCTTTCCACGCCACCCCTGAGGACTTCGGCTATAAAACGAAAAGTATCCCCGCCATTCAGGGATAGTAATAGAATATGAATCGAGGCTCTGTTGCGTGAAATCCACATCTTCCACGGCTGCGCAAAAAACCCCACAGCCTTCACGTATTGGATTTTGCGTGAAAGATCCCCGAGAGGGCTCATTCGGGTGGGACCTCTTGGGCCTGATCCTCTTGAATTTTTTTCTTCCCAAGTCATTTGCGTATAAGGTATCCCTTTTTGCATGCAAGTTCCCTCTGCATCGGGCCTCCCTTGCATGCAACTTTTCCATCTTGTGCGCAACCCTCCCCTCTTGTGCGCAACCCCTTTATCTTGTAAGCAACCCGTCCATCTTGCGCACAACCTTTCCCTCTTTCATGTAACCCCTTCATCTTACACACAACCCTTGAATCTTGAACTTAGACCTTATATCTTGTGCCGATCCCATTCTCTTATGTGCCCTCCATGTGTTTCCCTTGCCTTAAGGCACCCTATCTAATCCCCACTTATGTGCAACACACCTGCCTCATGCGCTCTATTCCCGTACAGCCCTTCAGGTTTGCACGGAGAAAATTTAAAATCCCTTGGGCAGTACTTCACATTGTGTTACTGAAAAAGCACTGTCGTGGGCGCCCTCAAATGATTAGTGTAATTTGGGGTACTTAGGTGCAGCAAAGTGGCTGACCAAGGTCGTCTCTCAAAGGAGGAAGTGAATTTAACTACTTATTAGAGGTATTCTAAAAATAAAATAAAAGAGAATAAAATAACTACTTGAAAGGATGGGGGTGGTTTTTTTTATAGTTTATGAACCTAGAAGAAGTTTTCTGGAAGAAGATAGCATTTTTTTTGTTTTTAATTTTGAAATGAAGTTTCGATTAGAATGACACAACAAGAAGATATTTTTTTAGAAATCTATTTGAAAAGGCGTAATCGATCTAACTCTACCTCTTCAATCATTTATTAATCATTATCATTTAAATTAATATTCACTTAATTATGATCCCTTGATTTTTTAAATCCCGAACCCTATGAGAATTAACTTTACCACGAAGATTGAAGTGAATTTTAACCTTAGGCTAACTTCGGAACATGCAATCGCAACACCCTGCTTTGATTGATGTTCTAAAATTAGCTTATGGTCAGTGGTAAATTAAGGCACATAACCACTCTGTAAATGATTATTAATAGAGTTTAGGGATTATATTTGAACTCTACAAATTGATCCCATGTGGTTTTGAATTACCGGTTAAGGTTGCGCTCTCACAGTTCACACAATTCCCGACCTCGCGTGTTTTGTGTTAACTATTCAATTGGTTGCTTAGTTTAATTTAAATTATAAACTCAATTAATAGATCATAATATTTGAATTACAGTAGCTCATTGATTCAAAATAAATGAATGAAGAAGGATAGAGGTCGATCGATTACTAAAAAGAACTACTCTTCCATGGGTGGTGTAGTCATCGTGGAGACGTTTTTCATAAGCAATGGATTGAAAGGGTATAACCCAATCTTGTCTCCACTCTTGATTCCAACCCAATTAAGAAGATTAAGAGGAGAATAAGAGGGATGAACACAGAATATTATTTGAAGAAAAATTCAAGTAACAAACATGAAAGAAAAGAAATACAAAGAAGAGGTGAGAGAGGAGAGCCTTTTTGGAAGAGAGGTTTGCACAAAGGCTTACTTCTTCCAAGAGTTGTGAGGGGATCCCAAGAGACACCCTTTCAGCCACACCTTCCCAAAGCCTCTACCAGCCCTCTCAAAGAGTTAAAACCCCCTTTAAATAGATTTTGTGAGGGCTAGGGATACATAACTTTTTAAGTGTGAAATGAAAAACTCGGCCAAATATTTTATTCCAACTTTCACCGCCCATTTGACCTCCAAGACGCGTGAATTGACCGGCCTTCCATAAGGATGATTTGTGCCAAATCATGTCCCCGAGATTTTCTCAAAATTTGGGATGAATCCAAGCCCGTATGTAGAAGATATGGCCCAAATACAGAACCCATGTCCATTCTGCCGAGTCCAGCCTACCATTGGATTAATGGCTCATTTACTCCATTCAAATTCACTCTTTATCTCTAGTGTCCTGAATGAAAGTTGTATAAAATGAAGTTAGGAACACTGTTACAAAATTGCAAATGCAAATAATAAATATAAAAATATTTATCTTCGAAATACTACAGTGCACTATTAAGGGTAAAACTGGAATTTTCACCAAATTTTAAAATGAATGATCAAATCCCAAATATTTTATAAATAAACATATTTAACACAATGTGAGGAAATTATTTCATTTATTATCAATAAAATATTCAATAAAATAGTGTTTTATCAACTCTCCCACACTTACCCTTTTGCACACTTGGGAAAAACCTCATATCAAGTAAACATCAATATCAAATCAAAACCAATTTTAAAACACATATCCTTAAGATCAATCAATTTCACACCAAGAATCAAAAGATATCATGCCTCATAAAAAACCTTATTTAAAGTTCTCCATTTATATCATTCAATATATTTCCACTTCATTTATCCGCCCATGCACAAAACACTTACCTCGCTTGAATTTTCTCTCATCACTCAAATATCAATTTTTTTGCAATGTCTTTCTCATCCAAACTCATACAAGGGTCACCATAGGCTTGATAGATTCCTACATCGCTACCCGATGTGAGTCAAGGACATATGTTTATCATGAGGACTTTTCAGTGTTTTTCTGTGGCTTTCGGTTGGTAGGATTAAGATGTGAAAAACTCTGAGGCTGAATGAGGAGGGCTTGACTCTTTTGAAGCAAAATTGCATTAATCTAATTTTCACTTAAATATGGTCTTCTCTTCAATCCCCATAGTATCAATTCAGCTCCATCATCATGAGAAGTCATGAAAGGTTTACACCATTCATCATTTCAGCATAAAAAAAATGTCAATCTTCTCAAACATGATTTTCTTGAAAGCTCCAGATGGGCACAGCTTTCCACCTCAATTAGAATCTCTAGAAAAGGCACAGCTTCACTTGTCATGAAAGCTCCAGAAAAGGCACAGCTTTCAACATAATGACTTTCTTTAGCAGCAAACACGTCTCTTCAGAATTTAATTTTCCACCCAAAGTATCACATAATGTGGTGCCACAACACAAGACAGCTTCCCCCACACTTAAGCTCAACTAGATTATGCAATTTCACTTCAAGAGTTGGTTGGATAGGGAAAATTGGCTTGTAATGTGGCTTAACCTAACAGGTTGTGCATGGATTGTAAGGGCTACAAGTATTAAATATTCAAGGTAGGACATTATAAAAAAGTATTCTTTGAAATAGGGGCTTTAATACCAAACAAATTCCTCAATCATTTAAACATAAGTACCTCAAACCCTCAAGTTTTGACAGAAATAGATCAAATTATAGTTAAATCAAGTATGGTTTGGTTCTCTAAAGAAGTGAGGTGAATGTAAAGAATATGAAAATAATGTTTTAGAAGCCTCACAGGAAAGTGATTTCAAATATAAAGACAGTGAGATTGGCATGGGATTCAAAATTCAGCGTACTTTTCATGAAATTACTAAATGTTTGAACTTGAAACAAAGTCATTTCAGCATTCATTTAAGCTTAGTTTCAAGGGATAAATTATTTCACTTATTGATATGGATTTAAAAATGGTTATGAGAATCATTTCAGCCCAAAAGTTTCAAAAACACACAGAAAATTGTAAAATAAACACACAAATTTTGAAAAACACACAATTTTTTTTTTGGTTTTTTTTGAACAGGAAAGCAATTGAAATTACTAAACTAAAAGGTTCCCTCCCCCACACTTAAAATATTGCATTGTCCTCAATGTGAACCTATGAGATGATATATGCACATGAAATGTAGAATTTTTAAATAGGACAAATAATATAAAAGTGAAAGGGTTAGGAACAGCCTGATGTGATCAAGTGATGATGGGGTCATGCAGTGTGATAAAATCCACTACATCAGTAGGATGTCCCTCAATGTATCTCTTCAAACTTTGCCCATTGACTGTAAAGATCCTTCCAGTGTCCTCTTGTGTGATCTCCACTACACCATAAGGAAAAACATTAGACACAATATAAGGACCTAACCATATGGAACGCAACTTACCAGGCATCAACTTCAGTCGTGAACTATAGAGAAGGACTTTCTCTCCAACATGAAACTCCCTTTGTTGGATCATTTTGTCATGAGCTGCTTTTGATCTTTCCTTGTAGAGCCTTGAGTTCTCATATGATGACAGTTGAATCTCCTCAAGCTCTTGAATTTGCAACTTCCTTTGAATTCCAGCTTTGGCCAAATCCATGTTACATTTCTTTATAGCCCAATATGCCCGATGCTCGACTTCCACGGGGAGATGACACGATTTCCCAAAAACAATCCAAAATGGGGACATACCAATGGGGGTCTTGTATGCTGTCCTATAAGCCCACAATGTATCATCCAAGCGCTTGCTCCAATCCTTCCTATTTGGCTGCACAGTTTTCTCCAAGATTTGTTTCAACTCACGATTTGAAACCTCAGCCTGGCCATTTGTTTGGGGGTGGTATGGTGTTGATGTTTTGTGTGTCACCCCATACTTCCGAAGGAGGGAAGCAAAATTCCTATTGCAAAAGTGTGTCCCTTGGTCACTGATGATGGCCTTTGGTACTCCAAACCTGCAAAACATCTGTGCTTTGACAAAGTCCACAACAACATGAGAATCGTCAGTCCTGGTGGCCTTGGCCTCCACCCATTTACTCACATAATCAACAGCAACAAAAATATACAAGAAACCATATGAACTTGGAAAAGGACCCATAAAATCAATGCCCCACACATCAAAAATCTCATAGAATAGTATGGGTTGTTGGGGCATCTCATGTCTCCTAGAAATATTCCCAGTGTGTTGGCAACGAGAGCATGACTTACAAAACACATGGGCATCATGGAATAAACTAGGCCAATATAATCCAGAGTCCAAAACTTTCCTAGTTGTCCGTTGGGGTCCAAAGTGTCCACCACATGCAATTGTATGACAGAAATGAAAAACAGACTCAAACTCATGATCGGGAACACACCTCCTAATGACTTGGTCACTACACATGTGCCAGAGGTAAGGATCATCCCACACATAAAACCTAGACTCACTTTTTAATTTTTGGACTTGATGTTTCTTTAAATTTGCAGGGATTTCAGAAGCAAAAAGGTAGTTAACTAAATCAGCATACCAAGGATGCGTACCTGAGATGGTATAGAGATGCTCATCAGGGAAAGTGTCCCGAAGTGGTACCTGATCCAAGGTGTCATCCTCTAGTGTGTGAGTAAGCCTACTCATGTGGTCTGCCACCAAATTCTCTGACCCCTTCTTGTCCTTTATCTCAAGGTCAAACTCTTGAATAAGGAGCATCCAACGGATAAGTCGTGGCTTTTCATCTGGCTTCTTTAGGAGGTACCTCAAAGCTTCATGGTCAGAAAAAACAACTACTTTAGAGCCCAATAAATATGAACGGAATTTATCTAAAGAAAATATGACAGCAAGAAACTCCTTTTCTGTGGTAGTGTAGTTTGATTGGGCTGAATCTAGTGTCCTCGATGCATAGGCGATCACATGTGAACGCCCCTCCACCCTCTGAGATAAGACAGCTCCGACCGCGAAGTTGGAGGTGTCACACATAAGCTCAAAAGGAATCTTCCACCTTGGGGGTTGTATGATAGGTGGAGTGGTCAGACGTTGTTTTATCTCATCGAATGAATTCCTGCAAGAAACATCAAACACAAAATCATAATCCTTTTGAAGTAATCTTGACATAGGAAGAGCAATCTTACTAAAATCTTTGATGAAGCACCGATAAAATCTTGCATGCCCTAGGAAAGATCTAACATCATGCACACATGAAGGATATGGTAAGGATGAAATAATGTCTATCTTAGATCTATCAACCTCTATCCCGTGTTTTGACACTACATGCCCTAAGACAATGCCATGCTCTACCATGAAATGACACTTTTCAAAGTTCAGGACCAGATTCTTCTCAATACAACGATTCAACACCTTTCCCAAACTAATTAGACATTCATCAAATGAAGACCCATACACTGTAAAATCATCCATAAATACCTCCATGCAGGTCTCAATAAAATCAGAAAAAATACTCACCATACATCTCTGGAAGGTACCTGGGGCATTGCAAAGTCTAAATGGAATCCTCCGGTAGGCAAATGTGCCAAAGGGACAGGTGAATGTAGTCTTCTCCTGATCCTCTAGAGCTATAGGAACCTGAAAATATCCAGAAAATCCATCCAAGAAACAATAGTGTGTTTTCCCAGCTAGTCTCTTGAGCATTTGATCAATAAATGGGAGGGGGAAATGGTCCTTGCGAGTGGTCTGATTTAGTTTTCTATAATCAATACACACACGCCAACTGTTTTGCACCCTCATTGGAACTAAATCATCTTTCTCATTTTTAACAACAGTAAAACCAGTTTTCTTAGGCACAACCTAAATTGGACTTACCCACTGTGAATCTGAAATGGGAAATATCATACCTGCCTCGAGCAATTTCTCAACTTCCTTTTTAACAACTTCCAGGAGGGTGGGATTGAGTCTCCTTTGTGGTTGTCTCACCGGTTTAGCCCCATCCTCCAAGAGAATCCTATGCATGCAAATAGAGAGGCTAATACCTGATATGTCAGCCAAGGTCCACCCAATCGCCCTGATGTTCTCCCTCAAAATATTCAAAAGCTTTTCTTCATGTTCAAAAGGGAGATTGTTAGCAATGATAACAGGTAATTTATCACCACTCAACAAGTATGAGTATTTCAGATTTGGTGGCAATGGCTTGAGTTCTAATGAAGGAGGGTGTAGTATGGATGGAGACATTGAAGGAACTGAAATATGTGCACAAAGAGCATCAGTATCAGAATAGACATCATCAAAATCATAGAATAAAGCATCAAATCCATCAGCATACTCAACAGCCATTTCATAATCAGAGTGAACATGATCAAAATCAGAATATGAATCCACATCAAAATCAAATCCAAGATAGGATTGTGTATCAGAAACATGTGTGGAAGTACTCTTAGATATCAAACTCGAACCAATACTCATAATCTCCCTAAGAATAGGACAATCAAATTCTATGGAGTTTTTATTTGGTGGTTCAAAACGGGAGATAACAAAAGCAGAATGGTCCTCTGAGGGGTACTTCATGGAATCCATAACATTAAATATCACAACTTCATCTCCAAACTCCATGGAAAGTGTACCCTCATTGACATTTATGATAGTTTTTGCAGTTTTGAGGAAGGGTCTACCTAAGATAATGGGGGCATGAGAACTTACCTGATCATCCTCCATGTTAAGAACATAGAAATCCACAGGAAAGATCATGTCTCTTACCCGGACAAGTACATCCTCAAGGACTCCCACTGGATATGCCGTAACTCTATTCGCCAATTACACCACTACTCTTGTTGGCTTCAACTCACCAACCTGCAAGGAAGAGAATACAGAGTGAGGCATCACATTTATTGAAGCTCCTAAATCACAAAGAGCATCAGAGAAGTGAAACTCCCCTATGGTACATGGGATGGTGAATGTCCCAGGATCCTTGCACTTTGTTGGAATTGCTAGAGTTGGTGTAATGAGTGCTGAGACATTCCTTCCAAGGTTGATCCTCTCATTCCCCTTGAGCCCTCTTCGATTGGTGCAGAGTTCTTTTAAGAATTTGGCATACCTTGGGATTTGCTTAATGGATTCAAGTAGAGGAATGTTGATCTCCACATGCTTGAATGTGTCCAAAACCTCCTTTTGCATTGCTTCTTCAGCCATCTTCTTGGTTTGAACAACCCTATTTGGAAAAGGAAGGGGTTTAGGAGGTACATCATCAATATTTTTCTTACCTTTATCTTTCTCCTTGGATTTCTCATCAGTAGGTATGGAATGCGGATTCTCTGTAGTTGAGGTAAATCCCGGTGGAATGGTAGGTACAGATGTATCGTTCATTTGCTTCCCACTTCTCAATGTGATGGAACTAACATTCCCCTTTGGATTTGGAGTAGGTTGGGAAGGTAGATTTCCGGAATTCTTACTTACAAGTTCATGGAGGGCGGTGGCAATCTGGCTCATTTGAGTCTTTAACTCCCTCAGCTCTGAACTTTGACTCTTTAGCTCATTCTGTTGATTAAGAACAATTTGCTTCAAAAGATCATCAGTATTAGAATCTACCTTTGGTGGGGTATTCCCTTTTTGTTGGCGTGTTGATGCTTGGGCTTCAAATCTCCTTTCGGGTTGTTGGAAACCCTGCTGGTAAGGCGGAGGCTGCTGGAAGTTTGGTTGAAAAGGGGGCCTTTGTTGTTGTCTAGAGCCATACCTCATGTCCGGTTGATCTTTCCACCCTTGTTTGTATGTTGGAGAAAATGAATCAAACTTATTTTGGGGATATGGTTGTTGTTGCTGCTGAAATGGTCTCCCAGGGAACACTGCTGCACAATCTTCTGTCTCTTGTAGTTGTGGGCAACCGTCAGTTGGGTGGCTTGTCTCAGTGCAAATGCCACATGGCCTCGAAGGAGGGGGTTGGGATGTCTTTTGATCCAATGCAATCTGCCTCACCATAGTTGTCAATTATTCTAACTTAGTATCAATCAAATGACTTTCAGGAGAAGAAGGACTTACTTGATGTACTCCTCGAACATGTGGTGTACCTCTATCACCGAATTGTTGAGAGTTTTGGGCCATTTTATCGATCAATGATCGTGCATCTACTGGTGTCTTGTCCACCAATGCTCCTCCAGCAGCAGCATCCACCATGCTCCTCTCCATGGGTGTGAGTCATTCATAGAAGTACTGGATGAGTAGTTGCTCACTGATTTGGTGATGTGGGAAGCTTGCACACAACTTCTTGAATCGCTCCCAGTACTCATACATTGACTCCCCTTGTGCTTGCTTGATCCCCGATATCTCCTTTCGAATGGATGTGGTCCTTGATGATGGAAAAAATCTTTTCAAGAAAAGACGTTTCAAATCATTCTAACATGTTACATCTTCAGGTTGCAAATAATACATCCAATCTTTTGCAGATCCATCAAGTGAGAATGGGAATGCTCTTAATTTAATTTGATCTTCAGAAACATTTCTTGGTTTTAAAGTTGAGCAAACCACATTAAATTCCTTAAGGTGTTTGTTGGGATCCTCACCAGATAAGCCATGAAACTTTGGAAGAAGGTGAATTAATCCAGAGTTCAATTCAAAGTCCGATTCAAGATTTGGGTATGCAATACAATTTGGTTGATAGTTAATATCAGGTGCAGCCAATTCTCGAATGGTTCTATTAAGTTCATTTCCATTATTTCCAGCCATTGGTTCCTCTTTTATGTTTGAATTTGAATTGCTTCCAATTTCAATGTTTCCAGAAGAGAGGAATTCACCAACTGGTTGAATATTGAAACTTCCCATAGATTGAGAATGTCTGATTCGTGCCCTAAGGCTACGTTCAATCTCAGGGTCAAGATCTAAGAGATCTTCGAGATTAGTTCGTGTCATAGATAAAATAAAAATAAAAAGAAAGAAGGTGGACCATAGTAAAATAAAAATGAGAAGTTTGAGTTGATGGTCCAAAGAGAAGTAGAATAAAATAAAAAAAGAAGAAGAAAAATCAGATTGGGTAAAGAAGGAAGAAAGAAGAGAGGAAGAGAATAAAATGTAAGATAAAATAAATACCTCTAATTGGTTGAAATAATTACTTGCCTCCCCGGAAACGGCGCCAATTTGAAAGAGCACTATCGTGGGCACCCTCAAATGATTAGTGTAATTTGGGGTACTTAGGTGCAGCAGAGTGGCTGACCAAGGTCGTCTCTCAAAGGAGGAAGTGAATTTAACTACTTATTAGAGGTATTCTAAAAATAAAATAAAAGAGAATAAAATAACTACTTGAAAGGATGGGGGTGGTTTTTTTATAGTTTATTAACCTATAATAAGTTTTCTGGAAGAAGATTGCATTTTTTTTGTTTTTAATTTTGAAATGAAGTTTCGATTAGAATGACACAACAAGAAGATGTTTTTTTAGAAATCTATTTTAAAAGGCGTAATCGATCTAACTCTACCTCTTCAATAATTTATTAATCATTATCATTTAAATTAATATTCACTTAATTATGATCCCTTAATTTTTTAAATCCCTAACCCTACGAGAATTAACTTTACCACGAAGATTGAAGTGAATTTTAACCTTAGGCTAACTTCGGAACATGCAATCGCAACACCCTGCTTTGATTGATGTTCTAAAATTAGCTTATGGTCAGTGGTAAATTAAGGCACATAACCACTCTGGAAATGAGGATTAATTGAGTTTAGGGATTATATTTTAACTCTACAAATTGATCCCATGTGGTTTTGAATTACCGGTTAAGGTTGCGCTCTCACAGTTCACACAATTCCCGACCTCGCGTGTTTTGTGTTAACTATTCAATTGCTTGATTAGTTTCATTTAAATTAAAAACTCAATTAATATATCATAATATTTGAATTAAAGTAGATCATTGATTCAAAATAAATGAATGAAGAAGGATAGAGGTCGATCGATTACTAAAAAGAACTACTCTTCCATGGGTGGTGTAGTCATCATGGAGACGTTTTTCATAAGTAATGGATTGAAAGGGTAGAACCCAATCTTGTCTCCACTATTGATTTCAAACCAATTAAGAAGATTAAGAGAAGAATAATAGGGATGAACATAGAAGATTATTTGAAGAAAAATTCAAGAAACAAACATGAAAGAAAATAAATACAAAGAAGAGGTGAGAGAGGAGAGCCTTTTTGGAAGAGAGGTTTTCACAAAGGCTTACTTATTCCAAGAGTTGTGAGGGGCTCCCAAGAGACACCCTTTCGGCCGAACCTTCCCAAAGCCTCGACCAGCCCTCTCAAATAGTTAAAACCCCTTTTAAATAGAGTTTGTGAGGGCTAGGGATACATAACTTTTTAAGGGTGAAATGAAAAACTCGGACAAATATTTTATTCCAACTTGAACCGCCCATTTGACCTCTAAAACTCGTGCATTGACCGTCCTTACAGAAGGATTATTTGTGCCAAATCATGTCCCAGAGCTTTCCTCAAAATTTGGGCTCAATCCAAGCCCTTATGTAGAAGATATGGCCCAAATACAGAACCCATGTCCATTCTGCCGAGTCCAGCCCACCATTGGATTAATGGCTCATTTACTCCATCCAAATTCAATCTTTAGATCTAGTGTCCTGAATGCAAGTTATATAAGATGAAGGTAGGAACACTGTTACAAAATTTCAAATGCAAATAATAAATATAAAAATATTTATCTTCGAAATACTACAGTGCACTATTAAGGGTAAAACTGGAATTTTCACCAAATTTTCAAATGAATGATCAAATCCCAAATATTTTATAAATAAACATATTTAACACAATGTGAGGAAATTATTTCATTTATTATCAATAAAATATTCAATAAAATAGTGTTTTATCAGTTACCTCAAATCATGCTTCTTCGCATAGGCATGATAATGTCTATTGCTTCTTCGTATAGCCACACTAATGTGGACCCCTCAATGGATCATTCCATAACACCCCCTCACCACAGAATTGCTAATGCCTTCCCTTCCCCCAGGGATGGGAGGTATCGATTATGTAAGTCCTAGGGGTTCAGAGTGCACCCACCTCATCCGAGTTGTAAGATGTTAAACTGCCAAGCACCATCATCCTCAGCACATGATGTTAAACACTGACCTCGCCCCATGCATCATAGGTGGGGTTCCCCCACCTTGGACATTCTGCACACCCATTGGTCTCTACGGGAGTGAAAACATTCCTCACATGGAATGAAAACCTCTTTATTGGAGTGGAATTTGTCTATGGGGGAAGGGAAACCACCTTGGTGTAATCCCCTATCCATTCTTGCAGGAGGTAGTACCCCTGCTCCTCTTATATTCTTCCTGGACGAAGACCAGAGGGGAGGGGGATGGGCAACGGAGCCCTCATTTCTTCGGTGACAAATCCCTCTCCCACTGGGCTTTGTCGCCACCTGGGCCTCCACCCTGGAGTAAGTCCCAATCTCCATCTGAAGGACCCCGGGACACCCTGAGAGGGGAGGGGTGAATCAGGGTGACCATTTTTTCTTTTAATTTGTTGGATCTTGTTCCCACGTTGGTAGGAACTTGTTGAACCTGTATGATGATTACGATCAAAATAAAAACATTCACATGCACAGAGAAGACACAGTCATTTTTACTTGGTTCACCACTAAGGGCTACGTCCAAGGAGCATACGCCGACAGGTTGCCGGTCGTACCTAAATCCACTATGCTTCACTAGCTGCGGATACAAAAGTTCGGGTACAGACACTCTGTCCCAGGCTCACTGCCTTTACAATAGTTCAGGGATAGCTCACTGCGTCCCTCGGGTCACTCCCGTTGACTCCCCCTGGCTCACTGCCGTTGGTGAAGTCCCACTCAGTTTATAGACGTGTAGGTCTCTTCTTCATTTGCATAAGAGTGCATCCTTTGTTGAATGTAGATGCTCTATTGAAAACCGATTCTCACCAGAAGAAGAATATCACTTTTCCTCGAATGAACCGAGTAGTTTATCGGCTTTCGTGCAGCTCCAGCAAGGCAGGCGTGCTTCAATAGTGTCTAGGTCTCCTTTTCAAGACCGGCGCGCAAGTCTCCCGGCGGCGCGCAAGTCTCCCGGCGGCGCGCAAGTCTCAGGCGCGCAAGACTAAACTGGCGCGCAAGTGTCACTGAAGCACCTGCGCGACACTGCCTTCTTGAACTAAATACTTGCGCGATCCACTTCCTTTCTCTTCCAAACTGCCTTGGGAGAACAACCAAACACCGGCGCGCAAGCTCCACTTGCGCGACAAAACAACCACCTGCGCGACTCAACCACCTGCGCGACGAGAGCTCGAACAATCTCTCGGCCTTGAACTCCGTCCGTAATGAGGAGGGGTGGTCCAGTATTTATAGGCAAACTGGACCCCCTGCGCGGCGGCGCGCAAGTCCCTCGACGGCGCGCAAGTCCTGTCTCCAGATCCTCTGTCGCGCAAGTTACTTGCGCGACCCAACCAACACTTGCGCGACCTTCTTTCCGTAGCCAAATTTTGATGTTCTGATCCTCAAAAACATATGGCGCGCAAGTCTTTCATCCTCCAGGAGCTCGGCGCGCAAGTATCTTTGCCAAAAAAACTTTACTTTATTTACGGATTTTCAGGCCCAAAAATTTGGCAAACACTGGGAAACAGCGCCACCTTCACTACTGTTTTCTTCCTGAACGGTATGATCGCTTTGTTGGTTCACACCCTGAACTTCCACTGAGGATTGACAACAAACACAAACCATACACCAAATCATGCTTTGAAGAACCTGGTTCCAACAATCTCCCCCTTTGGGTTTGTTGGCAATCAGAATAAATTCAATAGGTCTCCAACCATGAGCAAATCCAAAACGCAAGAATCAACTCAGCTAACACTCTAAGTCTACGTGAGCAATGCTCGGTGTAGAAAACAAGAGAGAAAGCTTGAATTGGGTCTTAGTGTGTTGAAATCGTACACGAAATTCTTCATCCCGATGTTATCCTTATTAAACTTCTCATCACAAGCTTACACTTCTCATCACAAGCTTACACTTCTCATAACAGAAGAATTTCTTGCCTTGAATTTATTCCTTTCTCCCCCATTGACAATAAAACCAAAGACCGAAAAGTTTGTTCAACGTTCAGCTCAAGCCATACTCCCCCTGGATAGTATCTCCCCCATAAACCTGCATCACAGCCATAAACAGATAAAAACAGTCAAAACACACGGGGAGAGGGGACTTTCGGAGCCTCCTTATGCAGTAGGAGGTGGTTGAACACCGAGGTTCAACCGATGCTTCTCGAACACAGCCGCGGACAATGGCTTGGTTAGAATATCAGCCACTTGCTCATTAGTTCCAACATGATCCATTTTAATCATGCCTTGTTCAACCTTTTATTTGATAAAATGATACCGTATTTCAATATGTTTTGTACGAGAATGCTGAACCGGATTCTTCGTAAGATCAATTGCACTTTTGTTATCACAATAAATCACCATTGGTTGCTGCACCTTATCACCAATATCTGTTAGCTGCTGCTTCATCCAAAGAAGTTGAGTGCATGCTTTTGTGGCGGAGATATATTCAGCTTCAGCAGTACTAAGAGAAGTACTTTCTTGTTTCTTGCTCAACCAGCCAACACATTTCTGCCCAATATAGAAAGCTCCACCACTAGTGGACTTTCTATCTACAACATCACCAGCCCAGTCAGCATCAGAAAATGCTGATAATTCACTGTCTCTGCCTGCAGCAAAAAATAACCCGAAGTTATGTGTACCTTGAATGTACCTCATGATTCTTTTTACTGCTGCCATATGTTCCTCCTTTGGATTACTCTGAAACCGGGCCGCAAGGCATGTTGCAAAGACAATATCTGGCCTTGTCGCTGTCAGGTACAGTAGGCTGCCAATGATCCTCCTGTACATGGTGGGATCAACAGAGTTCCCATCCTCATGCTTTCCAAGTTTAGTTCCAACTGCAATCGGAGTTGACATTGGTTTGGAGTCTTGCATATTGAACTTCTTCAGCAGCTCTCTTGCATATTTTTCCTGAGAAATGAATGTGTATTCCTTCTTTTGAATAACTTGCAGCCCCAAGAAATATGTGAGCTCCCCAATCATAGACATTTCAAATTCTGATTTCATGTGGTTGGCAAATTCATCCACTGATTTCTTCCTACTGCCACCAAATATGATATCATCAACGTAGACAAGAACCATGAATTGATCTTTTGGAGAATTCTTCACATAGAGATTGTGATCAACTCCTCCTCTTTTGAATTCCAACTTCTTGAGATATGAATCTATCCGTGAGTACCACGCCCGTGGTGCCTGCTTCAAACCATATAGAGCTTTCTTTAGTTTGCAAACCTTTGTTTCATCGGTACCCAAGACAAAGCCCACTGGTTGTTCAATGTAGACTTCTTCTTCGAGTACACCATTCAAGAATGCTGTCTTGACATCCATTTGATATACTTTATATCCTCTTTGGAGTGCCATGGCAAGGAAAAGCCTTATTGACTCCAGTCTAGCCACTGGAGCAAAGGTTTCTTCAACATCAATGCCTTCAATCTGAGAGTATCTTTTACATACCAGTCGTGCCTTGTTTCTGATGACACTTCCATGCTCATCAAACTTATTTTTGAAGATCCATTTGGTACCAATCACATTGTGACCTTCGGGTCTCTGGACAAGATCCCATGTCTGATTCTTATCAATCTGATCTAATTCATCATTCATGGCTTTCACCCAAGATTCATCTTTTGCAGCTTCTTCGAAGGAGGATGGCTCTACAACTGATAGAAATGCAGATTGCGTGGTATTCCTCATCCTTCTGGTTTGAGTGGGTGCACTCCTATCCCCAATTATGTTGGATGGATCAATCTCAGCTCTTCGATTTCTCCTGCGAGGTTCAGTAGTATTCTCTTCAGCCATAGTTTCTTCTTCAGATTCTTCTTCTGAGTCAACATCATCATGTGATTGATGAGTGTTTTGAACAGATTCCTCTATTTCTGCATTTGTAGGTTCTTCATGTTCACATTCTTCATGACTTTCTATCACATCAGCATATGACGTCCGTGAAGCATTTGTGGTTTTCTCTTCAATTATCTTAACATCATTGCTTTCCACAATCCTTCCCAAACGATTGTTGAAACATTTGTAGGCTTTGCTGTTCATTGAGTAACCGAGGAAGATTCCTTCATCTGCATTGTCACCATATTTCCCCTG
Source organism: Viscum album (assembly GCA_963277665.1). Taxonomy (NCBI): domain Eukaryota; kingdom Viridiplantae; phylum Streptophyta; class Magnoliopsida; order Santalales; family Viscaceae; genus Viscum; species Viscum album. Next base: position 285,858,290 of record OY728129.1, read on the forward strand.
ATTTCCTTCTTTGTTCCTGATGAAGCACTTACTTCCAAAGACACGAAAGTATTTTAGAGAAGGCTTCCGTCCATGCCACAATTCATATGGTGTCTTTGTCTCACCCATATAAAGTCCTGTTCGATTCTGAATGTACACTGCAGCTTGAACAGCCTCTTTCCAGTAATGTCGTGGAATACGACTCTCAATCAGCATAGTTCGTGCCATGTTGTTCACCTGTCGATTCCTTCGTTCAACAACTCCATTTTGTTGTGGAGTTCTCACAGCAGCTACCTCATGTTGTATCCCATGCTTCTCCAGATAATTTTCAAATTCAATGGACGTGTATTCTCCTCCATTGTCAGATCGCAGCACTTTGATTGTTCGTCCAGTATCATTCTCGGCGATTCGCCGATATGTTTTCACGCAGTCAAGGACCTGTCGTTTCCGGTGAATGACCATCACACATGCCATTCGACTGTAATCATCTATGAAAAGGACAAAGTACCTTTCTCCATGAGTTCCGGAAACATTTATTGGACCACAAACATCTGTATGAATCAGATCAAGAAGGTGAGATGCCTTTTTCTTCTTTGGCCGATATGAACTGCAGACCAGCTTCCCACGAATACAAGCATCACAGGATTTTTCACGCTCACGCTTCAGGTTGGGAATGTCCATGAAAATTCTCAATTTTGATATTTTCTCCATGTCTTGTTGATTGATGTGTCCCAATCTCCGATTCCACAGATTGTTTTCTTCTTCAACAGTCATGTAACATACATTCTCTTCACTATCAACCTGATACAAGTTTCCTTCTGTTCTGCATCCCTTCATGAGAGAATTGCCAGTTTTTCCCTTGATAGTGCAGCCTTTCTGATTAAAAGTAACAACAAGTCCTGAGTCACAGAGTTGACTCACGCTGAGGAGATTATGACGTAGGCCATCTACGTAAAGGACTTCAGTCTTCTTTAGTTCTCCATTAGCTAATTTGGTACTTCCACTCCCTTTGATTTTCAGAGCCCCATCATTACCAAATCTTACTGTACCATCAACATTCTTTATGATATTTGTAAGTAGACCGGCATTACCTGTCATATGAGATGAGCAACCGCTATCTAGAATCCAGGTACTGTTGTTCTTTGTGGCTTTGAGAGCTACCTCTGCAAGGTTTGATTTCTCAATCTTCCTCCTTTCCTTCCATGAGACATTAGATTGAGTATATAGAACTGATGGCCTTTCAACTATCTCTTCCGCAAACCCAGGTTCTTCATAGTCAAAGTCTTCTTTAAGAGGTGAGAACCTGTTTGAAAGAGAAACATCGTCTTGCTGACGAGACTTGACATGTCTGGAACTTCTGTACGAGGTGTCAATGTCCCTTCTCTGCCTGCAATTAATGGCCTTATGACCAAAGTTAGAACAATGAAAACAATATCCATAGAAATTATTTCTTCTATAAGAATTAGGATATGAAATTGTTCTCCTTTGTTGAGCATCTATATCTTCTCCATTCAGATAGCTTCTTGCCTCTTCACAATAGGACATGGTATGGCCCAGATAGCCACAGAACTGACACTTCATGAGAAGAAATGTCTTCTCACTTGAATTTTTCCTTATAGCTTCTTCCTTGGGAGAATAGTAAGACTGTCTGCCATTTTTAAAAGTTTGAGGATAATTTTCAGGTCTCCTTTTAGTTTGGATTGAGGGTTCCTTTTTCAGCACTCTAGGTAACATTTCAACATGTTCAACTTTCATCTTATCTTTCTTTTGGATCTTTGCACTTCCAGCAGTTGATGACTCAGCCTCACAGCCAATTCCACTCTTTCCCATGCAAGCAGGTCTTTGATCACTCAAGACTTTTCCAACCCCATCTGAACCACACTTGGCTCTTGCAAGTAATTCTGCATCTGAGAATCTTCCGAACTGTATTTTATTCCTCGATTCTTTTGGAACTAATTCTGTCTCCATTTTACTCCTCAGAGTAACTACTTCCTCCTCAAGACCCTCAACAGTCTTGGATTTTTCATCCAGTCTGGATGTGAGGTCATTGATGACCTTTGCTTGCTCTTCAATTCTCAGCTTCAGATCAACTGCATCATCATTGCTTTCAATTATTTTAGACTGTACCTTCACAAATTCTTCCAGTCGTTCAATTTCAGCTTCAAGTTGATCAACATATTCAGTTGATTCTTCTACAATTGATTTCCACTTATTGCAGCTCTTACATTTAATCTTAAGCTTACTAACTGAATCCTTAAGTTGCACCTCAGGATCTACACAAGTTCTCAGTTGTTTTTCACCATCAGTATCTTCTGACTTTTCAACAGTGGCCATCATAGAAGCATGGTTCCCAGTTTTGAATTCTGGTTCTTCTTCATCACAGAATTCATTGTCATCTTCTTCCTCTTCACAGACAAAACTCTTCCTTTGAATTTTCTTACCAGATTTGAAGTCTCCCTTTTTGAAGAACATTCTTTGAGGCTTCTTGAAGTTTTCATCTTCACTGTCATCATCATTGATATTCTTCAAGCACTGAGAGGCAATATGCCCAACTTTTCCACAACGGAAGCATGCGAGAGGTAACTTCCCTTTGAATTTCCCTTTCCCCTTTTGGAACTTCTTTGCAATGAGAGAAAGAATTTCTTTCTCTTCGTCATCATCACCGCTACTATCCTTTGAGATTTTCAATTTATCCATGGCCTTGAATGCCATTTCCTTGCTCACCCGAGTCGTAGCATCTTCTGGTTTGACTCTCATTTCATATGCTACCAAACTGCTCAGTAAGTCATCTAAAGAAAGTTTGGAAAGATCTCTTTCCTCAAGAGCTGACACCTTCGCATTATACAGAGGTGGAAGTCTTCTTAATATTTTCTTTACAATATCAATGTCTTTGATTTCTTCGCCTAGACCCCGAATTGCTCCAACCACTTCAGTAATTCGATTGAAGAAAGAGTCTGCATTCTCGTCTGGATGCATCTTCAGATCATCAAACCGATTGTGTAGCACTTGTAGTTTCGCCTCCTTCACTTTGCTATCACCTTCATAAATATTCTCAAGTTTATCCCACATAGATTTTGCTGAGGTGCAATTCATCACCTTCAGGTAAATCTGATCAGAAAGGGCAGCAGTGAGAGCATTCTGTGCTTTAGCATCTGCATCAAGAAGTTTCCTGTCTGTTTCAGTCATAGCCAGACCTGTTGGATCAGTGACATGTATTCCTTGCATAGTAGAAAAAAGAACTTCCATTCCAAGAGATCTTAGATGAGATCTCATTCTGTTCTTCCAGATCTGGAAATTGCTTCCATCGAAGTGAGGGACTCCCCTGACATTGACGGCGTTTTCCATGATGAAGAAGGTCAGATTCAACACCAGCAACCTTTACCCTCTGATACCACTTGAAGGACCCCGGGACACCCTGAGAGGGGAGGGTTGAATCAGGGTGACCACTTTTTCTTTTAATTTGTTGGATCTTGTTCCCACGTTGGTAGGAACTTGTTGAACCTGTATGATGATTACGATCAAAATAAAAACATTCACATGCACAGAGAAGACACAGTCATTTTTACTTGGTTCACCACTAAGGGCTACGTCCAAGGAGCATACGCCGACAGGTTGCCGGTCGTACCTAAATCCACTATGCTTCACTAGCTGCGGATACAAAAGTTCGGGTACAGACACTCTGTCCCAGGCTCACTGCCTTTACAATAGTTCAGGGATAGCTCACTGCGTCCCTCGGGTCACTCCCGTTGACTCCCCCTGGCTCACTGCCGTTGGTGAAGTCCCACTCAGTTTATAGACGTGTAGGTCTCTTCTTCATTTGCATAAGAGTGCATCCTTTGTTGAATGTAGATGCTCTATTGAAAACCGATTCTCACCAGAAGAAGAATATCACTTTTCCTCGAATGAACCGAGTAGTTTATCGGCTTTCGTGCAGCTCCAGCAAGGCAGGCGTGCTTCAATAGTGTCTAGGTCTCCTTTTCAAGACCGGCGCGCAAGTCTCCCGGCGGCGCGCAAGTCTCCCGGCGGCGCGCAAGTCTCAGGCGCGCAAGACTAAACTGGCGCGCAAGTGTCACTGAAGCACCTGCACGACACTGCCTTCTTGAACTAAATACTTGCGCGATCCACTTCCTTTCTCTTCCAAACTGCCTTGGGAGAACAACCAAACACCGGCGCGCAAGCTCCACTTGCGCGACAAAACAACCACCTGCGCGACTCAACCACCTGCGCGACGAGAGCTCGAACAATCTCTCGGCCTTGAACTATGTCCGTAATGAGGAGGGGTGGTCCAGTATTTATAGGCAAACTGGACCCCCTGCGCGGCGGCGCGCAAGTCCCTCGACGACGCGCAAGTCCTGTCTCCAGATCCTCTGTCGCGCAAGTTACTTGCGCGACCCAACCAACACTTGCGCAACCTTCTTTCCTTAGCCAAATTTTGATGTTCTGATCCTCAAAAACATATGGCGCGCAAGTCTTTCATCCTCCAGGAGCTCGGCGCGCAAGTATCTTTGCCAAAAACACTTTACTTTATTTACGGATTTTCAGGCCCAAAAATTTGGCAAACACTGGGAAACAGCGCCACCTTCACTACTGTTTTCTTCCTGAACGGTATGATCGCTTTGTTGGTTCACACCCTGAACTTCCACTGAGGATTGACAACAAACACAAACCATACACCAAATCATGCTTTGAAGAACCTGGTTCCAACACCATCACCTTTGGTTGTTAACCACGCATAAGCCCCTATTTCTTCTTTAGTCTTCTAACCACGGGTAAGCCCCTATTTCCTATTTGGGCCACTAACTATGTGTAAGCTCCCATTCCACTTCCCATGGACACACCTTTCGTGACGTGATCATCAGGCCTTTTCCACCTCTTGTTTCTCACATCGAGCATGACTCACATGGGATTAGTGTAAGCATCGACCATGACATCCTCCCTGGGCAGCCTAGAGTGTAAGCCCCACAACCATCCCGAACTATGTGGACTTTGATCCTTGCCAAGGTAAGGTATCTAGTAAGCCTCCCTGAGGTTCAATTCCAACACTCGTTGGTTCCAACCATCTTCACGTCAGTTCACTAAACACTCATCCTGAACTATGTGGACTTTGATCCTTGCCAAGGCAAGTTACGTAGGAAGCCTCCCTGAGGTTCAATCCCAACACTCGTTGGTTCCGACCATCTTCATGTCGGCTCACCAAACACCCATCCCGAACTACATGGACTTTGATCCTTGCCAAGGCAAGGTACATAGGAAGCCTCCCTGAAGTTTAATCCTAACACCAACTGGTTCCGACCATATTCACCTCGGTTCACCAAACACCCATCCCAAACTACATGGACTTTGATTCTTGCCAAGTCAAGGTAAGTAGGAAGCCTCCCCAAGTTTTAATCCCAACACCCATTAGTTATTACCCCCTTCACGTCAGACCACCTTCGTCCCGCATGATGTTAAACTACATACCCCCTTTTCGTCCTATATGACTTTAAACTGCATCCACCATCCCGAACTACATGGGATTTGACCCTTGTATACTAGAGAAGGTACCTAAGAAGCCTCCATGAGGTTCAACCCCATCCAATTTTAAGCTGTTGTGACCCCATCAAGCGGTAAGCCGTTGTGACCCCATCCAGCGGTAAGCTGTTATGACCCAATCCAGCGGTAATTCATTGTGACCCCATCTAGTGGTAAGCTGTTGTGACCCCATCTAGCGGTAAGCCCTTGTGACCTTATCCAGAAGTAATCCATTGTGACCCCATCTAGTGGTAAGTGGTTGTGACCCCATCCAGCAGTAAGCTATTGTGACCTCGCATAGTAGTAAGTCGTTGTGATTCCATGTCAGCAGTAAGATGTTGTCAACCCAAACCTAGTGGTAAGCTGATGTTATCCCTTCTATTGTGACCCATATCCCTGGTCTATCCTAGTAGCATAAGGCTAACCCCGGGTCGCTAATCACGTGTAAACCCCAGCATGTCAATGGGTCGTTGTCCTTTGCACGCACCTCAATTTCATGCCCCAACCTGGAGGTTCCACTTCCTTTGGTTCCCCTTCATGCGGGTCACCTCCTTAGGTGTCCCATCACTTTATGAACTATGCGGACTTTAATTCCCTACCACAGGGATATGTAGGAAGCCTCTTCGAGACTCAAGCTCGACCTCACCATCGTCCCCATGTCGGTTCCATTTAATTATTCATCAACTCTCAACCCTCCATCATCCATCCTAATTCTTATCTGGGCCGCCACATCCCGGTGAGATCATTCCAATTCACCTATTCATTATTCCTAGTGGTGACCGAGTAACTAACCACACATTATCCCCAATATCAGTGTTTCCTCCAGGGGTTTCACCCATCTGATCCACTCTAGTCAGTGTTCCGATCAATTTGATCCATCTCCACTAGACGTTAAACTCACGGCATACCCTGTGTTAAAAATGGGAAGCTGAGAAAATTCTCAAAGACGTGCCTATGGAATATAATTCCCTACATTCAATGTAGTATGACTCAATCTTTCACGCCCTATAGAAGCCTTATAATAAGATGAAGAAACCCATATGCCAAGTGTTTCAGCGTCCTGACATGCCAGTGATGTCCAACGTGACTACTCCCCTGACCGAAGGTTACCGCCCTGATTGGACCCTCAGAATGCCCCCAAAAAAGCAATGTAATTAATTGGTGTCCATAAAGATATGGCACTGGGAAGAGTTTCACGAACAACATCTTAAGTCTATAAGGGAGACCCGGAATAGGTGACGAGTTCCGAGGAGGAATCCGTAGAAGGAAGAACTGACATCCCATCATCTCATTTTGATCAAGGTGAAAACATCCCTGAACAAGGAATGGATGTCGCCCGCCTTTGGAAAGTGGGAATGTGGGGAAACAAATAGCTTCATCGTCCTCGAACAGAAAGATGTGTGTGCCCCGGAGAAAGCATAAGAAATAGAAATGGTGAACCCGACGAGAAGACTTTTTCTCCTCAATGTGAATATTAGTAGCGTTCGATACATCAATAGACTAGCATGTCACCAGATCTAGTTATCCGGCGCTGGGTCCCGCCATGAAAATAGTGGGCCTGGCGTGAAACTCACCAGAAGTTAGGGCAGTCAAAACGTTGGGCATCTCAGTCGGTGATGTTTTCATCGTGGATCCCTCTTACTATCCATGGAAGACAGAATGGTGCTAGGGCACTGGACGTTGATTTCTTTATTTCAGCACTAATAGTTCAATCTCCCTACTTTTCCAGAACCAAGCTGCTACGTCAGGAATCCGATCTCCACCCGCCCACTGACGCAGGGGCAGGGGCAACACCAATGCGGAAACCCCATATGAATCCACAGATTCTGTGGCAACCTCCATAACCACAGATGTTGGGCGCCCACACCCCATATCCCCTTCTAAAGTCATTCAACTAAGGGTGATAAGCGACCTCGTACGCTGATACGAGGATGAGGGGATCATCCCGACTCGGGATATAGACCGCTAAGATCTAGTGGTGTATGCACCTCTTCACTACCGCCACCCCCAAGGGCCATGCAGGGATCCACTTCTCTCCACCCCAACTTACAATCATTTTGGGAGCCTCTCCCCAGAACTCCTCGACGACTCACCCCCCTACGCTGATGAGGTAGGGGATGTCTGGGATAGCCCGATCAGGATCCCGTTTAAAGGCCCCCCAAGGAGGGCTACCACTAGGCCACTCTAGCGCTACCACCTGTTACCCTGAGCTGAAGAGTAGGTAAGCTATATACCTGCACCATCGGCCCTGGTCTGGCTGACCCAGCGCCAGCTTCAGGCACAAGCCGAGGAGAACGCCCGCCAAGGGGCGTCGACGTCAGCAAATGTTTTATCCCGAACCATCGTCGACGTGTGTCATCAACCCCCTATGTATTCTGATCAGGGTAACTTGTATACCCAGCCTGGATTGAGGCCCCAACTTCCCCACAGGTAGGCTGGGTCAACTCTTTCAGCCACCGACACAGGGAACACCCATCACGGACAGACCCAAGATAGCGACACCCAGTACGGAGGTCCTCCTCGTACCGCCACCATGGAAAACATGGGACCTCCCCGCTTCCAAGATCAGCATAGAGGTTTGCCCCATGCTACCTTAATTCTGAAGGAGGGACCTCCCCATGATAGTGACACTCAGTACGAAAGCCTCTCTCCTGCTCATTACATCGGGTATGGAGTCATCCCTCCAGCCACAGATCGTCGGTGTGGGGACGTTGCACATCTGGTCAATCTCTAGCATGGGGGGTCTCCCCATGTCCTCACATCTACTAGAGAAGGTCCTCCTTACCTTGGAAATAAAATGGGTGAAGTCCAGCTTCACTTCACCATCACCCAGCATGGAGGTCCTACCCATGTTCGGCTTGACCAATATGAGGATCCTCCTCACACTGACACTGTTAGGGGAAACATGCATGGAGGTCCTACCTGTGATCCTACCAGCTCCAACGGAGGTATTACCCACTCCAATACTTCCCATATAGGTCTTACCTGTGTCCCCTTTGATATATGTTCTGGTGCTCCTTGCACCCCATCTCACTCAAGCGGGAGTCCTCCCTGGCCAGCACCAGTACGGTCGAAGGTCCTCCTCGTGCTGGAAATCTACCTTGTCCTGAAGAACCATCCCGGGGCAGGAGGGCGGTTTGTCACCGGCATAAAAATAACATTGAGAAGACTCAGATAGATATCAAACTGGTTTGATTCTCAGATTTTGTGGTAGAATACGACTCAGTGATGGAACCCTTGCCTAGATCCTCTGTGTCAAGGGCTAGTACAGGAACAAGGCGCATCAGCCTCATACTTCCAAAATGTGAGGTCCATTGGATTTCCACCTCCCTCCGTAGGTATATCCAGGAGGATGAAAATTTGAAAACTCCACCAATTATGGTCGTGCAATCATTTCCATCATCACCAGGAACACTCTCTACCTCGACTAGAGATCACAGAGATTTATTCTGAGGACCAATGGTAGACTAACAGCAGTGCAGCCCATCACTAGTAGCCATAGTACTTGCGCCAGAAACTGTGGTCGTCAGCCCGTCTTACCGCGATGTGGTGGCTAAGTCACTACACTCTTCAGAGGATAGCCCAAGATGCGGCAGTTTATTAGCTCGCTTGTTGTATTCTCCGCCGGCCAGCCTGCCGTATCAGCAGTCTGCTTCAGTACCATTATCGATTCCCCAGCCTCCTTCGGTTGATGAGTGGGGAAATGAAGGTCCAGACCCTGAATCCAAGCCCAGGATATTATGGGATATCCTCACATCATACCACTTCCCTGAGATGTTCTGGCCAGTTGCAGTGCCAAATTTTTGTGCATCGGAATCCCTCACCTAAGAGAAATTCAAGTGTTTCTATCAAACCCTATGGGCAATGCACTTTCATCTTTGTCACCAGTGAGTGGATTACCGTAAGATCCAATCGTATTTTGAGGATATCGGTGATCAGTGTCGTCTGATTGATTTGGATTCACTCCCAATGGCCCAACTCCCTGAGTCACCAGGCCGCCAAAGGACCCTCCAGCAATGATGTGTTCAAGGATTCAAAGTACTCTGCATGATTATCAAGGAGGATTCCCCCTACATATAGATCCATGGTTGGGGGAAATATACTTACCTCCTCTTCAGTCCTATCTGGCACTATCCTGATTTTCCAGGCAACATAGAGGATATGCCTCCAGGCAGAGTCGCAGTTAACATGTCTGACCTGTCGGAGGGTAAGAATGAGCTAGAGCTTCATGGAGAGGTCATACCCCCTGAGATATTTTTACACTTCTTGGATCCATCAGGAAGGATTACTCATAAAAATAGTAATCTAATGGGTCTTCCTATACCTATTGATGCATTATCTTTCAGTTGGAATTCCAATAAGTGCAAGGAACACCTTGGAGTTGCCAAACCCTCTGACCCGTCTGGCTCGGTGCAGAAGGTGAAAGACGATCCTGATGCGTTGTGTCAACAACATGCCAAATTGAAGAAGGTGTTCAATGACCTCCTTGCGGAATGCACTATAGAGTGATGGTCAAACTACGGTGATACTAGGACGGGGCAACAGGGGCAGGCACAACTTCCCCTCGGTGAATTGCCTCCAAGTGACCCTGACCATCCTGCCCACGCAGATAGGTTTGAGGCTGGAACTTACGGCAAGAGGGAACGGTATGTCTCACTGAATCCTCTTGAACAGTGTGAAAATCCTTGGGACCCATCTTGGGTTCCACTAGATGCTCCATAGGTCATTCCACCCACCGCTCCATGAGCCATTGGGCCTGCTTATCGTGTTGAAGAACCCACCAACACACTGGTGGTTAGGGATCCCTATCAAGATAGGAACCCCCGCCCGGACAATCCAACAGCGGCACTCATCACCCGTCTCGAATCCTTAGAGACACAATAGGTGGAAATCCCTCCTGATGGCAAGCCATATCCAGCATGGGTGGATGATATTCCAGCACCCCTGGGTTTCAGGAATCCCACCTTTTCCCCCTTTAACGGGATGGGGGACCCACCATAGCACCTAGCCCACTTTATCTCAAGGTGTGGCCCCATGTTGGGAACTCCAGTGCAATAGGAGGCTGCTAAACTCCGATGTTTCATACAGACATTGGAAGGACCTGTGTTTGTCTGGTACATCCAGCTCCCCATCGGATCAGTAGCCGGCTAGGAAGACCTTTGTAGGAAACTTCTCTACCGGTTTAGTTCCACCACTCAGAAGATGAGTATCACGGACCTCTTCAAGTGAAAGAAGAGGCCTAATGAGCGTGTTGTCGACTTTTTCGCTCGTTGGAAAGGACTCACGTATTCCCTTGACATACCACTGACGATGTGCGTAGGGAATGTCAAGACAGAACTGGTCCCCTCTCTCATCACCTAGAACTATCCCAGGGGATTTAGAGACTTCTCTCATAAGACCCAGTGCCTAGAGGAAGCCTTACAGCAAGCTAAGCAGGCACATCAGCTGCCTCCTGCAATCCCCGCAAGAAGAGCCTCTAGAGTCGAGCCCACCGTAGTGGCCCAAATAGAGGCCCCTGGAAACTAGAGTTGTTACCAGTGGAGCTGCCTCTACAGCCTCACAGAGGCCCTCCACCTTAGGCGCATCCATCGGCCTAGTAGCGACCACCTCAGAATCGATTGGTTCCCCCACGCAATGCGCTGCCACCACTTAGGCGAGATAACCAAGCTCCACCTCCGTGGTAGGATCCTCCAACCCTCCCTCAGGGTCAAGCTCCAAGGCCCCCATTCCTAGATAGGAGAAACCAGACCTACTCATTCAATGAGGCTCAGGTCCTCGGTTACTTTCACAATGCCTTGGAGTAGGGGATTGTATGTTTTCCTGAGTGCAGAAGGCCAGAAGAGGTGAACCTCACTGATCGCCCTAACTACTACCCTTATCACCGGATCCTGGGACACACTCTCAAGCAGTGATATGTGTTCAAAGGCTGGCTTCAAGAACATGTAGATAACAACGTAGTTTGGTTAGGCCCAGCCCCGACACAGGTGGAATGTGTCTTCGTGAGACCAGACAATAGGAGTGACAGTGAGGGAGAGTGGCATCAGGTTTCTAATCGCGGGTCCCATAATTATGATGACTAGATGGCTAATAAAATAGTCTCTCATTACCATGGTGTCATCTGGATATGCTTGAATCGGCCAGAGCCTTCAGAAGCTACAGCCACCACTTCTGCATCATCATCTCGGCCATCTTTTTTCCAGAAAATAAAACACCAGCGATGTAAGGGAAAACAAAGTCCCTTGCCAATGCCATCATCATCCCGTACTCTCGGTGACTTCATGCCCCCAGATATGGAGGTTCCACCCAGAATCCATCTAGGAGTGGATGACTCTTCAAGTAACGGTAAAGGGTACGCCTCAGTTAATACCATAGAGCTGGTAAACCCCTACATAATTTCTGATAATGAGGGGCGCCAGGCGGATCCTCCCAACATCCCCAGCCGTTGTCAGCACCAACAAAGCTGCGGTTATATGGGTCATTAGAGTGTCGCGGTCAGCACTTCCATCCAGGTTTTGTATGTTACTAAAACCAGGAAATAAGATTAGTGCAGAACTCAACACGTGCAGCCTTCTCATCTGGTGACATCAAGCCCTCCTTCGCCGTCGTTCATGTTGTTAGATTAGGCAGATCCACCTTGACCGCATCATGACCAGCCATGCCCTGCTACAGGCAGGTCTCAGTCATTTGGCCCTCATTCGTTAGTCACTTTGCAGGCTTCAACTAGTGAGCAGTGGGATATTCCTAGTATCAGTCAATCGCTGGTCCAGTCGGTAGGGCCCACCATACCTCCTGTCATAGAGTGACCTCCTGTAAGAAACATTTCATGCCTATCATGGAAGTATGATGTTCTCAAACATATTTCCAGTATTCCAGTAAGGATCTTCGCCTATCGTTAGACATGCGTGAGGCCCTCACCGAGTCTTTAAGGAGCCCCCTCTAGTTTTAGATGGAATTAGTAGTTGTATAAGACTTTCATGCCGAGGCGGTCGAGAATGCTGAATTCCATTCCATTATCTCATTCTCTGGAGAAGATGAAGTCTCTCCCATATAGGGGAACATTCTCCCACTGTACATCACAGACCAGTTCAATGGTGTGGATGTTTTCTGCTGTCTCATCGACATAGGCTTTGGGATCAACCTAATCCCAACTCGGACACTACAAAAACTGGGATTGTCTGAAGATGATCTGAGACCCTATGACCTAATAATCCAAGGTTATGACAGGATATAATAGACACATATTGGAAAGATACGCTTGAAAACCCAGTTTGGTGGCCTAGTTTCCAGTACTAAATTTAGGGTTGTCTCCCAGGACACCACCTACAATGCGTTGATGGGTAGGTCATGGCTCCACCGACATGTGGTGGTTCTTTCATCATACCACCAGTGCCTCAAGTACTCCCTTAACAGTCGAGTGGTTATTCTTCAAGGTGACGCGTCTCCCTTTGCCTCTTGTGAAGCCCGCTACCTAGATGTTGAATACTACAAGAGCAAGGACAAGCAGATTCATACTAACAAGGTTGATCATGCCAGGGCTATGACCGACCCTTGGACAGATCTAGATGATGCCTACGTCTTTCTAATCCATCGATTGGAGGCTACAACCCTGGACATGGTACAATTCTTCATTGTTTCTGGGACGAGGGGGGATACATTTCTAAGTATAAGAGACACCAGAAAATAACCTCTTACTCCTATACAAATTAGTCCTAGGTGATCCCAGAGCCTCCTACTCCCATAAGGTATTGGGATTTCCACCCCATGGCAACAGCAATACATCATACTTGCTTGTTTTGCCAGTATGTAATTAATCGGATCAAGCCGACGTGCCACTACTTCTTCAATATCATCAAGAGTGGCCCCTTGGGCCAAATAATAGATGGGATTGGACCAACAGCCTCCATCTCTATGGTCGCGACAGCACAGGAGTTCCCTGATGCAGTGTCCACTACCACTCAGGCTGGTACTAGCCTCCAATAGAGAGATGGTGACTTAGAAAAAACTCCTCCCACTGAGGATTAAACCTCCAAACATGAAGAAGGGGATTTAAAGGATTCCCCCTACCCCTCCTTTGAAGAGGGAATCTCTGCCACAATCGATGAACTGGTACATGTGAACCTTGGCAGTGAGGCAGACCTGAGACCCACACTGATTAGTGTCTTTATTCCCCTCGAGGAGAAACAGTAGTACATAGACTTCCTTAAACAACATTGTGGTGTGTTATCCTAGAGTTGTGATGAGATTCTAGGACTAGATCCTCAGGTATTCATCCACCGCCTCGGTCTCTCGGCAAATCATCACGGGTTCAAGCAGCCTCCCAGAAAGATGCACCCTTCTCACGGCACCATAGTAGAGGTAGAAGTTGATAAGATCGTCAGAGCCAATTTTTTCAAGGAGATCCAGTACCCCATATGGCTATCCAAAATTGTTCCAGTTAGGAAGAATAATGGACAAATCAGAGTCCGCATCAACTTCCAGGATCTCAACTGTCACTGTCCAAAGGATGATTTTCCCCTTCCTGTGATAGAACTCTTGATTGATGTCACAGCTGGGCTCCAAGCCCTCTCCTTCATGGATGGGTACTCCGGGTATAACCAGATCTAAATAGCCCCCAAGGATGAGGAGTCTATAGACTTCAAGGCACCACAAGGTACTTTTTGTTACCAAGTAATGCCATTCGGTTTAAAGAATGCAGGTTCCACCTATCATGGGGCTATGCATAGAATATTTAAGCTGATCCTAAGAACTTTGGTGGAATGATATGTGAATGATCTGGTGGTCAAATATCTCCAACTTCAGGACCATTTTAAAGACCTTGTGAAAGTGTTCGGCTTACTCCATTCCCACCACCTGAAGATGAACCCATTGAAGTGTGCCTTCGGGGTCACCTCGGGAAATTTTATTGGATTTGTTGTTAGATACAGGGGCATCAAGATCGACCCGGAGAAGATCAAGGCTATTATCCAGATGTCTCTCCCAAGAAATATTTGGGAGATTCGAGGTTTCCAAGGCCGCTTAGCCTACATACGCCGATTCATCACAAATTTGGCCGGCAAGTGTAAGCTCTTTTCTCGGCTCATGAAGAAAGGCACAGTCTATGAGTGGGATAAAGAATGTCATACTGCATTCGAGGGAATCAAGTAGTATCTACTCCAGCCTTCGGTCTTAATGTCACCAATCTTTGGAAAGCCGGGGGTCCTTTATGTGACCACCCTGGAACGATCTCTTGACGCCCTTCTCACCTAGAAGAACAATGAGGGGATGGAGAACAGCCTTTACTACCTCAGCCGCATGCTCCTCGATACAGAGACCAGATACTCCCCTATCGAAAAGAGCAGCCTTTTCCTGGTATTTTCAGTACAAAAATTGTGACATTACTTACAGAACCACGAGGTACAGCTGGTATCCTGAGTAGACCCACTGATGTACATCCTGAACCGCCCTATGTTGACAGGTTTTCTAGATCGGTGGGTAGTGATTCTACAGTAGTTCGACATCAGGTTTGTCCCTAAGAAGGATATTATGGGAAAAGAACTGGAAGACTTCCTTTCTGCCCATCTAACTCCTACTGACTAGTCCTTGGATCTCGATTTCCCTGATGAGGTGATCCTCTCGGCAGACCAAGCCACACCGTGCTGGAAAATGCACTACGATGGTGCTTCCTGGAGCCCCAATGGCAGAAGGCTCAATGATCCTAGACTCAATAGAGTAGGACTGGGTATCATCTTCATCACCCCAACACAATCCATTCTACCTTATATATTCATATTGTCACAAGGCTACACCAACAATGAGGCAAAGTGTCAAGATTTCATCACTGGCCTCGAGCTGGCCCTCGAGATTGATGTGTCCCATTTTTATGTGAAAGTGGATTCCGAACTAGTCATCAAATAGATCAACAGTGACTATGTCATTAGAAAGATAGAGCTCATACCATTGTTGGAGAGAACTCTCCAGCTAATGGCCTATTTCCCATATCGTCCGGAAGTTACTCATGTCCCTCAATCTCAAAATAGTCGGGCTGACACCTTAGCCATCCTAGCCGCATCACTTGCAAAGCCTGAGTAGGATGATCTGATTATTTTCATGGCACACTGAAGATTCATTGCTCTCATCACCCCAGATGATGATGACAGCCCACAGGCTAGCCAACTTACCATCGGCGCATCCACGTCAGGACCCCCAGGTCACCAGGATGTAGTGATTGAAGTGACTCCTGATTGGATAACCGCATTTTTCGAGTAACTCCAAAATGGTTATCTCTCAGCAGATCGGGCTGAGAACGAGCGAATCTAATGTCGAGCATTTCAATTCACCCACCAGGATGTCCCTGGCCGTGAGAAGATCCTCTACAAGTACGGGTTTAATAGATTTCTCCTCCATTGCATTCAAGGAGTCGATATTTCTCAGGTCATGCAAGAGGTCCACACAAGTTCCTGTAAGTCTCATCAGACTGGGATGAAACTATCCCACCAGATCTAGAGACTGGGGTACTTTTGGCCCTCTATGATCCATGACTACATCGAGTTCTCCAAGAGATTCCATGTGTGCCAAATTCATGATAATTTTATGCATCAGTCGCCAGATCCTCTTCACTCCACCAAGTATATAACATCCCACCTTTTTATAACATAAAATTTCATTACATTACACAAAACTGAGGATCTTTAAGGTTTAGTGTCTTGGAAACTAGGAACATAATACATGAAAACAACATAAAACATTATTCTTAAACACTTAAAAGGCTTCTCCTTATGTTCATCCTAGGTTCATTACTGCATCTCATAACCTGGGGACATACATCAAAAGAAAGGGTGAGCAAAAGTCCCAGTAAGGGAAACAAGATGAACATTTTACATGTGAACTTGAGATACTTCAATAAGGACATGAAAAGAACTTTAAGGCATGAGAAAGAAATCATGAGGCATTTCATAATAAAAATAACATTTTTCATAACTTGAAGATGTGGCTGCAACATTTAATATTGACAATCATTTCGTTTCACCAAGGTCCATCCCCAAGGTGTCATTAAAAATTACCAAGGTTATTCACCAAGGCGTCGTTAAAAATGGTCATCTCTAGAGATTAAGTCTTTACCCAATGCATTGGAGTGCTATCAGGGCGCACCCTTAAATTTGCATTTATTATCATGTGAGCCACATATATCATCATAAAACATTTCATAAAGAACCCATGTAGCACAAAATAAATGGGTTTCATTTCGTAATCATAACGTTTTAAAAACTGCTTTAAAGACATGATCTTTACATCACTTTAAAACCCACAGAAAAGGAAGGTGGGTCTCATGTATGTAAATCCCATAATTTAAAATAGAACATTTTGGTATATATGTGAATACCCCTTTAAAAGAAATATCTTTTAGTATTCACTTAATAATATAAAAGAACTTTAGAAAAAGAGAGATACATTTTGAGATGGAAATTCTGCAGCATAACGGCTATGTTACGAGGTTTTAGAAGACATTAAAAAGAGAGGGAAAATGGGTCAAACATTCATAAATGACCCATAAAACAGTAGATGGACAGAATAAGAAGGATACATGATCATGGTAATGAAATTTCAAGGACATAACATTTGAAATGAAAAACATGGAAGAAAGACAAAAATTAGATTTCTCTTATGAAAGTTCGGCAGCCTAACGACGTTACTTAAACTTCAAACACAATGATTTGAAAAGATCAAATAGGGTCTCTCATCATGTGAACATAAGAGTTCAGTATGATAGATATAGAGATAATGACCCAACATAATTAAAAAGGAACTTGAAAGACTTGACATGAAAGTAGAACTTTGAAAAGAATGAGAAGGGTGAAAGAATCCCCTAAAAATTCGGCAGCCTAACGGCGCCACTTAAAACTTCAAAATACTGAATTGAAGAGATCAAATGGGGTCTCTCATAATATGAACATAAGATTCCAGTATGATAGATATAGAGATCATACCCCAACATAACAAAAAGGAACTTGAAGGAATTGACATGAAAGTAGAACTTCAAAACGAGAAGGGTGAAGAACCACTTAAAAATTCGGCAGCCTAACGGCGCCGCTTAAAACTTCAAAATACTGAATTGAAGAGATAAAATGGGGTCTCTCATCATATGATCATAAAAGATCAGTATGATAAATTTAGAGATCATACCCCAACATAATAAAAAGGAACTTGAAATACTTTACATGGAAATAGATCTTGAAAAATGAGAAGGGAGAAAGAGTCTGTTATAAAAATTTCGGCAGCCTAACGGCGCCACTTAAAACTTCATAAAACGAAATAATGAGAGTAAGAGGGGATCTCTCATTATATGAACATAAAAAGGGAAGTAAGAGGAGTATAAAAGAACATCCTCCAACATAAGAACAAGTAGCATAAAATGAATGACATAAAAGAGATTACTTGAAATGAAAGAGAGAGATCGGATCCCTTACCTTAAAACATAACTCTTAAAACTCAAAGGTTGGGACCTTGAGGGATTGAGGGCACCATGGGAGGACTCCTTGGGAGGTAATGAGACCAGAACTTCGTTGGGGGAGAGTGGGGAGTCGAATGGATGAGAGGATGGCTTGGTATTTATAGGGAAAGTGAGGGGACAAGGCATTAATGGCCAAGGGACACCTCATTAGTGGTTTTGGCAAAACCATGGGATTGCCCATGGTATTTCCCATGGTATTGGCCACTTGGGACACCTAATACCTTATCTTACTATTCATAAGTCGACCATATTGATTACATACTTAATACATCATTTAATGATGTCATTAGACACCCGTAACTTAAAAACTGTATTTTCACTATTCATCGAAAATTCAACTTTCTCAGAATAATCCCAAAATTTCACCTTAACCAAATATCAACGTTCTGATTAAAAATATGAACTCCATTTTATAAAAATAATTTTCTAAATATTTTTAATTTAATTTTTAAATAAAAACACTATTCACCGAAAATTCATTTTTTCAGAAAAAACCCCAAAAATTACCATAGCATAATATCGGTGCTCTGAGTTCAAAAATGAAATCCGTTTTATAAAAATAATTTTCTAAATATTTTTAATTAAATTTTTAATTAAAAAACACTATTCACCCGAAAAAACTAATACTTGAATAATAATTTATGAAACCGTTATTTAACCATTTTATTGAATCACATTACTTAATCAAGGTGCCTAGATTATATTAATACTTTCTTTAAGTGAGATTACTAATCCATTTGGTCACATTACTAATCCTAAGCGTAAAATCACTATTCATAATTTACTATTCATCAAAAATCAAGTTGATCTTATTAGACTCGAAATTTCGTAGTGAACATAATTGTAGAAGACCATTTTTTAAAAATCATTACACATTTTTATTTATTTAAGGTTTACATAAACATTTTTAAAATATCCTTTCTCTAAAATTCATCAAAAATATGCATACTATATTTATCTGGACATTTGAAAATTCATAAACTTCATCATAAGAAGAAATCCAAATTTTTATTTAAAACAAAGGATTACACAAGGCAATTACGGTCTCCTTACATAGCCCCTTATCACACCAGCATAGGACCTAAGTGTAAGGTGTGCTAAGGTGAGAGAATCTGAGGGAGGCTCGACCAACATCGCACGAGTCGTAATTTCTATCAGTTTGAACTTCTCGCGAAGGCGATCCTGTTCTAGCTTCACACGATGAAGTTCAGCTTGGGTTTGGTCCAAAGCAAAGCCCAGTGGTGCTACCTCCTTCCCAAGTTCTGTTAGATGGGCTTCGATCGGTCCAAGACTACTGGATGAGGCCATCGAATCTTCTTTCTATATTAATTAACCAAGATTGCTTGTATTTAGAGACAGTAATCAAAACATTTAGTTTCCAGCGGTAATATTGACCAATGGTCAAATAATAGTCAAAACCCAACAGTCTCATTTTAATTATACTCATGTTATCAAATGAAACATTTTTGTTGAGTATAAAAATAAAATAAAATAACACATAAAATTAGGAAATAAGATTTATTCAAAATTTTGGGTCGTTACAAAGTACTCTTGGCCATTTGCAGTATGGGGACTTGATGTTGTGGGACCATATCCACCGGCAACAGCTCTCTAGTACAGATTCATCCTAAATGCTATATATTTCTTCTCCAAGTGGGCAGAGGCAGTCCCACTCAAGGAGTTCAAGACCTGTTCCATCGTTGACTTTGTGAGCTCCAACATCATTTATCAATTTGGATTCCCTCACGCTATCCTCACCGATAACAGTATGAACTTCTTAGTAGTTGATCTGAAGAAATTGTATGCTAAGTACAACATTCATTCTAACCATACCTCCCACTATCATGTGTAAGAAAATGGATAGATTGATGCATTCAAAAAACCCTATCTATCATTCTATAGGAAATGGTTGTTCAGAATAAGAAGAGTTGGTTGAACAAGCTCCTCAATTCCCTCTGGGCTTATCAAATGATGACTCGTAATTCCACCCAGGTGACCCCATATTCCCTGGTGTATGGGACAAAGGCCGTCTTTCCCATCGAGATTCAATTACCCTCATTGGACATAGTTTTCTATGATCATCAAGTGCTATATAAAGTATCCAAAATCCATCTGTATGAGTTAGAAACGCTTGACGAGAACATGCTTTGTGCCTTGCACAATCTAGAAAGGCATCAGAACAAGATATCTAGGGCTTTTAACAAGAAAGTTCACCTTCGATACTTCTTACAGGGCGACTTGGTATTCGAACTCAGGACACCAATGATACCCGGTAGGAAACCACCCAAGTTGGAGCCCAAATGGGAAGGATCTGACATTGTTCCCAAGGTTTACTCTAATGGAGCCTACTCCCTGGTTACCATAGATGGTGAGTATATAACTCCTCCCACCAATTCCAAGTTCCTCAAGAAATACTTTTCCTAAGTCATATGGTCTAGCATGACCTTAAAATGTATGGTCCTACATGACCTTAAACTGTGAAATGTTCCGCATGACGTTAAACTATTTTTGTCATGAAAGTTGTTAAACTGTATCCCTATAACTATGTATGGATTGATTCCCATCCTTATGGGATACATAGGAATGCTTGGATGCCTCGTCCTGAGTCCAGCCCCATGCTCTTTTCATTTGGCTACCCCTCCTAGGTGTAGTTCCCTTGTAGGATCTCATGTGATACAGCCTAAGTTCCTCTAGCCCCACTCAGAGCAATATTACGAAGGTCATGCCATGTGCCCCTCCTCGTTCTTCTAGTCCTCCCTCATCCTTAACACATGACGTTAAACTGCATGGCCCTTTCAGAACTACGTATGGCTTGATTCCCATCCTCATGGGATATGTAGGACTGCCCAGACATTTTGTTCGTAGACCCAACCCCAAACTCTGAGATCTCCCCTTAAGTCTCATCCCATATACGCATATTCATGCCTTACTCATCCCCTCCACCTCGGGTTTCCATAATCTTTTGTATCCAAAATGGATCCCGAATGGCATGGATACTTGGCCCTTGGTCCCTCCTACCATTACGGGCCAACACCCTCGAGGAACTCGAACGACAAGTTGATATAAGTCCCGAGTTGTGAATAAGGTCAGCGGTCAACACTCATTTGTTCGCATTTCAGGTCACATGATATCGGTGTTGTGTTTTGAATCTAGTCAGCAGCCATCCTTTGTCATTGTCAGTTATACCATGCATATGACATTAAACTAGGCATCGATGGTCTGAGATCTACAAACTTAAACTAAGATCACCATCATCCTCACTGTAAGACGTTAAAACTGCAATCTGGCTGTGACATTCTATCTGCGGCCCAGTCTCAGGCCCCTTAACCTTCTTTAGCCTCTATCCCAAGTTCGCACTTAGTATTGTATGGTGTGATATGGGATTATGTCCTCATTCACGTTGGGTTATTCTTAGTGTCATACACATCCCTCGTTGGGGTATCTTTCCCTTATTCACGTCCTTTCGGAAAGACGTTAGACTGCACGACACTTTCTAGAACTACATATGGCTTGATTCCCATCCTTATGGAATATGTAGGACTGCCTGAACATCTTGTCTTTAGGTCCTACCCCATCTCTTAGAAAAATCCTTGTCATCTAGGCCCCTTGGCCTGCATCCTTCCAAGAGAGTGATATATGGTGTGGTATGGACTTATGCCCTCATTCACGTCGGGTTGGTAACGACCACACCACATACCTCTCTCTCCAGAGTGCCCTTCACTCCCTTTCCCTATAATCACCTTTTTGAGTCGGTTGCCTTTCATTCGGGTCCCTTTACCCTCTTTGGTGATTCTCTAATGTTCCCAAGTGTACTCTGGTCCAGCACCTAGAGTGTCGAATTCTACCCAGACATGCTCTCACCCACCTTCCAGGCTTCATGTTCCACTTCATTAGGGCTTACATCATCTCTCACATCCAAAGGGACCCCCAAATGGAATGGATGCTCAGCCCAAGGTTCCTCCTACCACTACGGGCCAACATCCTCGAGGGTTTTGAACAAAAAATTTATACAAGTCCCACATTTTGAATACGGTCAGTGGTTGACGCTCATTTTTTGTTCCCATTTAAGGTCACACGATATGGATAATGTGTTTTGAACACGGTCAATATTCATCCCTCATCGTCATGCCAACCTCATTAATCCCAAAATTTCGATCGCACGATTCACATCATTTTCCACCCCATCACGTCTAAAGTGGAATTTCGACACTCTTGGTATTATCCCTTAGTGCAAATTTTCACGTTAGGAGGACAAAGCCATGGTAAGGCATTCTTCGGGGCTCCGCACCGACTTCTCCTTTAGGCACATTCCATGTATTGCGAGGATCTCCTCCTCCCTTGTTTCCTACACTGAGTTTGACTCACGTGGGCTTAGGGATTGAATAAAGGTATGCGCCTATTTAGAAAAGTTTTTCTTCACCATGATCTGAGCTCTAAGACCTTAAGCTAAGATCTCTTTTCGGTTCCTCTCTTCTATTCTACCTTTTGGGATCTGAATCTTATAGGACCACATGGTGTGGCACATGTGGGCTTATTCCCTCATTCACATTGGATTTGTAATAGCCACACCACGTACGCCCCTTTCTAGGAGTTAGTCCCACTTACTTCCTATCTCACATGACATTAAACTGTATGTTGTCCTACATGACGTTAAAAGGCACCTTCAAGAACTATGTGTGGCTTGATTCCCATCCTCATGGGATACGTAGGAACACCCAGACATCTCTTCTTTAGGTCCATCTCAACTGAGAGCTAGCCTATCCTATCCCATATCCTCTAACCTTTTCTGGCCCCTCGGCCTGAGGTTTCTTCCTCGGAATCACGCACGGTATGATATGAACCTCTTACTCATTCACGTCAGGTATTCTTTATCACTCCATGCACATTACCTCTTGAACCTCATCCCTCATGTGTATGTCTGAGCCATATGACTTTAGATTATGCTTCCCAGTCCCATATGACTTTAAACTATTACGTCTATACCACACAACATTAAAATTCAAGGCTGGTCCCATAACGTGACCCTAAACTATGACATTATCGTCTTGGCTGCACGACAAAAAACGGCACTGCATCATGGTGTCCTCACTCAAGGGGACGTCATATTCGGTATCAGTCACACACCATACCATTTTTCAACTCCTACACATGGATTTATTCTTTTGGTGATGCATGGACTTTCTATCCTAGGTCCATCACTTAAAAAAACCAACACTCATTTATCCTAAATGACAAACAAGATCTATTAAATACTGCTTCTTTTAGTGCAAGGGACAGACCTGCACAACCTTATTATCTCTGGAATTGATATCCTACTGTTGCATCCCTATAACAATGTGTGGATTGATTCCCATCCTCATGGGATATGTAGGAACGCCCGTGCACTTTTCCTCAGGCCCAGCCTAACTTTTGTTTTCGGTCCCTCGACCTAAGACCTCCCCAAGGAACACATAGTGATCAGGAATCCAAGTCCTCATTCACTCCAAGTTTCATAATTACCTCACCATATATATCCCACGTTCCCTACCATCTCTGTTCTAAGTTCTATGACCATAAACTAAGATCACTTTGTGTCCTTGCCGCAAGACGTTAAACTGCACGACATCTCCTAGAACTATGTATGGCTTGATTCTCATCCTTATGGGATGTGTAGGAATGCCCAGACACATTTCCCCCAGGTCCAGCCCCAAGAATCTAAAATCTTGTCCTCTATTTCGGCCCCTCGGCTCGAACTCTCTTGGGAACATGTGGGGTAGAGATCACCTCATGGTTCCTCATTTACATCGGTTTTTTTGCAAAAAACCGCACCATGTACATCCCATGTCTCTTCCCAACCTGGCCTGAGTTCTATAACCCTAAACTAAGATCTCCCTATGGGAACTGTACATCATGTTTGGCCACTTAACTGCCCTACGAATAGTCCATCAAATCAAGTTCCCCCTTGATGGTCCACCCTAGGACCTTAAGTTGGAAGCATGCGACCCCAAGACCCTTGTCCTTGGAAAGGGACTCGACTCCCTCTATCTGATATGTCTTATTTTCATACTCATATGTGTTGTGACAAAGATCCCAAAGTGTGGAGTTTTCACAGGGAAATTTCCTCGTTCCATGTCCAAGCTTTGTGAGCCCATTATTTGGATCCTCATCCTCTTCCACGTCTGAAGGGACCCCCTTTACGGCCTAGTCTCAAGCCACATTGACTTACCTATTGACTTGATCCAACATCCCTAAGGACCTCAGACAACATTTGCGATAGGTTTCATGTTTCAAACATGGTCAGTGGCTGACCTTCATTTGTCTATCCCCATTCCAGGATAACGTGAAATGGATACTTTGTTTTGAACATGGTCAACAGTTATCCCCTATCATCATACCACCATCATTGTGGTCCAGATCTCAAGCATCATGATTCACATATTTACACTTCCTTATGTTCAAGTGGAATTCCATCATACTCATATTTACTCCTTCATGCATCCAGGTGCATTATATAGGCAGGTCAACATCATTATAATGTCATTCACCTAGCATCCCATCGCCCCTAACATGTGCCTTCTTGTTCTAGGAAAGTCACATCACTACTCCTTGTTTCCCACATCAAGCATGACTCACGTGGGCTTAGTAGTTCTAGTAGGATGTGTACTGGCGCAACCATGCCACACATGCCTTTCATCATCCCGCATGATGTTAAAATGTGCCTTCAGAACTACATATGGCTTGATTCCCATCCTAATGGGGTACGTATGAATGCTCGACCACTTTGCTTTGGGCCCAACCTAACTTTCACTTTTGGTCCCTTGACCTAAATAACTTCCTCTGGGGATACGTGGTGTCGTGCGGACTCCTTATGTCCTCATTCATGTCGGGTTTACAGCTACCGCACCACATACTCCCTTCCTGAGATCTTCCCTTTCACTATTCATCCTATCATATGACCTAAAACTACACGAGACCACATGTCCTTGACACATGACATTAAACTATAGCTCTACCCTGAACAACTTTAGGATGCCCCATAATAACTATGGGCTGCATCAGATCCCTTGCTAGAAAGGATTTCCCCTATCCGCGTCGGTCTCTGACCACACTATGATTCAAGAACTACATTTGGCTTGATTCTCATCCTTATGGGATACATATCGATGCCCAATCATTCTGCCTCAGGCCCATCCCTAGGTTCATTAACCCTTTTGGCCCCTTGGCCCCGATCATGTTCCACACTCTATGACCTTAAACTGGGAGCCTACAGTCCATATAACATGATTTTAAACTGTTAACCTTGGTCCAGGCAGTATGACCTTAAAACTGTGTGCACTTTCCTCACCGTACGATGTTAAACTACATGTCTATCATCCTCATTGGTATGATGTAAAACTACAGGTCATTATAGGTCCCTACTAGAGAGGTCCTTTTCGAAATTATGTATGATCCCTGATCAGACCGATGCACCCACCTAATGTGTCTTCACCACGGTGGCATAATTTCAATATTGTTGGACTCCATTCAAACAACCCATCACTCCACCCTTCACCCTTTGCGTGCCCTTTATTTGGACCCTCATCCTCTTTCACGTCTAAAGGAACCCCCTAACAGTATGGATGATCGTCCTATGGCTTGCCTACTGTTCTGGGCCAATGTTCTGGAAGACTAATGGGAATAGTTTAAAGTCAGACCCTATGTTTCGAACATGGTCAATGATCAGACCTCGTTTGTTATATCCATTTCAGGCTAACACAATATATATACTGTGTTTCGAACACAGTCAACAGTTATCCTTCATTGTCACACCACCCCCATAGTGTTCTGAATCTAAGTTATCGTGATTCACACGTTCCACTCCATTATATTCGGATTAATTCTAATTCCCCCGGTATTACCCCACTTGTGCACTAGAGCGTATTGAAAAAGTAATAGTTCGACTATCCCGAGGACTTCATTTTCTTGTCAGGTCTTCCCTTCTCTTTTTAGAAGCCTAGATAGGTCATTTATACCTTGTATGTACAAAGTATGGTTGTCACTCCCACATTTAAACGAGGTAATAATGTGAGTATCCCTTGTTTCTCACATCAGGCGCGACCCACGTGATCTTAAGAATGGGTTGTTATTTATTTCAGGATTGCAGTTGGAGTACCTTAAAATAAAAAAGAAAATATTCCAATGATGAATGTAATTAAGAATTGGTAATAATAAAGAAGGATAAGTTTGGGGGGTCAGCCAAAACAGGGCCCTTAAGGATCGAAATTTTGGATGGATTGTTCCAATACTACCACCTTTCGACTGGTGGCCTCCAACATCACTTCCTGTTCCCTGAGATCCTTCTCTTCAATAGAAGCGGTGGGGAATAAATCATTAGACCTGACTTGTTCCCATGATTGTTCAGTCTAGAGCTCAATCATCTGGTGATTCACCTACGCTATATGCTCCTGAGCATCTATGAGCTCGGCCTTCAAGCGCTCAATGATCTCAAATTGGTTTACAATGAACGCATCCCTTTCCTTCACTTGTTCCTCAAGGTGTTGGACCTCATGCTCTGCCTCCAGGAAGGCCTGAGTGTTCTATGAAGCATCCTGGCACTGAGCAACGTCTGAACGTCGGTTGTCCTCCCATATCTTCTCTGCCATGTAATCACGGATTATTACATGAGAATGGAAAGCGTCTACCACTCCAGTGCAGAGAAAGAATATCTAGGTGCGGAGTGACCCCATTTGGCTTATCCATTCTGCCTGTGGTTGGATGAGAAAGCATCTGATGCACTTCCATGCCTTAAGCCATGTCATATGGCTCTCCTCCGCAGCATCTGATTCAGAATCGTTAATTTCTTCAGGGTCTGTGGTCCTGTATTCGGGGAAAGAGGTGAGGAGTTCAGTGGCAGGGTCTTCTTCAGAAACCTCCTCCTCATCAGTGACTTCACTCTCGTCGGTCTGGAGCTCTGCCCCGATATCATTACCATCCATCATTTCAATATCCAACTCATCGAGTACCAAGTTAGGGCCACCTAGAATGGTTGCTTCTCTAAAGGTCGACGCAGCCACTGCCCACCCAGCTCCTATAGATGTCCCAGACTCGATGGTTTTTCATGCCTTAAACCTTGCAATCACTGCATTAGGAATCAGTATCTTGATTAGATGAATTCTCTAGCAAAGAGGAGAACTAATGAGAAAAGACTTACGGGAGCCAAGTGTAGTAGTGTCCAATGCATGTGTCATGGTGGGGGTCGCCACCACATGGGCGCCTTAGGCGTTTGTCAACTCAATAACCAGCGTCATCTTCTCTTGAACAATGGGGATGGCGGGGGACTCTTCTTATGGCTTATTGTTGCCTAATCTAGGTGAAATCGGCACCCCACTATGCTCGGTCCCAAGGGCTGGCTCCCGAGGTTGCTCCTCGATCTCCATAGGTATACCTTCACCCCCTGTGGGGAAGGATTACTAGGGACCCTCGACCATGTGTTCCTACATAGGATATGGTTTGGTTTATGGATCGATATTATGAAAATATAAAGGTCGATGGAGATAAGTTTTAAACCATACCTCAAGATGCTCTGCCAGTTCTACATCGAAGCCGGCGATTTCACCTCTCTCCTGGGAGCTCCGCTGGTGAGTGGGATCTTCTGAAGGCACCTTTCCACCAAGACCTTCAACTTGGTCCTCCTCCTCTTCTTCATGTTCATCTTATTCACCTCATTCTTCTTATTCTTATTCTTCTCCTTCTTCTCCTTCCTCTACACTTTCATCCTTGAATGGCAGCTTCTCTAGATCATGCTCCTGGCCAAGCATCACTTTCACCAGGAGATGTGGTTCTTCATACCGGCCCCACTAGCATGCGTACATATCCATGGTTGTCAGGTATGCATGCCGACAATGAAATTTTACCCTATCCATCATCTAGATGTGCCCTATGTCTGGCAGATCAAGCCCGGTGCGTACCAACCTCTGCCACAACTCTTCAACGGACATGTATTGTCACAGCGTTCTCAAAGAAGACCCTAGAGAAGGGAAGATATCATCGGCAGACAGCATCAAGAGGTACCTGAGTTGATTTCCTGGGAGTTCCCTAGCAGGACCACAAGGTTGTATATGAGACCACCCTTCCTCAGAGGGTGGAGGCACGTTCTCAGCCTCTGTTGCCCCTACCGATGAAGTACCGGCATTTGGGAAGTCATAACCACCATAGTGGGTTGCGACCCAGCCGTGGAGAATATGGAATGGACCTCATATCCTCCTGGGCATACTTCCCCTCGAGATGCACCCTAGAATACTGTACAGCATATCCAACACTAGCACCCCTAGGTTAACCTTGTTTGTTTCCGCCATAATCCCAGCCATCACTAGCATCCCTGGGAAGACTCCCATCCTCGTGTCCCTCATAGGCAATAACCATCTGCTCAATAATGCGGCAAGAAACCTCACATATCGCATATTCGGGTCTCGACCTTCATTAATGACAAATCCCCATGATCGGTACTCTCCTATCTCCCAAACGTTCTGGTATGATCCCGCTTTTCCCCTATGATATGTGTTCGGGCATTGCTTCCCTCGGCCTAGCATCTTCACAGTCGTTTCCTAGGTCAGGAAAAGACTAAACCACCCTGAATAGGATATGTCCTTCAGGATATATTTTATTTTGAGCTCCTCTTTATCCATCTCTAGTAGGTTCCATGATAGGATTGTGGTGTGTGTCCTATCCTCCTAGACATTCTCCATCGGTAGGAACTCATCGTACAGATACCCCTCCAAGGGGATTCCCCCAATATAGTGGACGTCCCACAGACTGATGCCCACCTCCCCATGGTGGAGGTGAAAAGTGTTGGTATTAGGTGACCAGCAAATGAATAGCTCTGATACCAAGTCCTAATGCCGGTAGAATTGGAATTGGAACGTCCAAACAGCCTCAAAAATCCCAATGGACTGCAGCACCAGCCCAAATTCCTCACATTTCTGACGTACTCATGCCCATTCATTGGTAAAGTTTCCCTTGGATCTTAAATCTCATTCTTTCCAACCCTTCGTCTCATTAGTAATGCTGATTCT
Organism: Viscum album; assembly: GCA_963277665.1. NCBI lineage: Eukaryota > Viridiplantae > Streptophyta > Magnoliopsida > Santalales > Viscaceae > Viscum > Viscum album. Next base: position 285,887,297 of record OY728129.1, read on the forward strand.
GAAAGTACTTGCATAAATAGTGGGAGATTCCTCGGGGACTGGATCGCTTCCCACAACCGTCCTGGTCTTCGGATTTAGGACATAGATGGTTGTGTTCTATGTTTCTCTAGTAGGATGTCCATTGTTTGTAATTTGGAATTTTGGAAGACTATCCTCGCGTGTCACCCATGAACGCAATGTGTCCGTCTCAAAATCGGGCATCAGCACATCTTCCAGAATACTAAATTTCCATAGTTGTAGGCTACCGCTCAGGACATAATCCTTTTGAGCTTGAATAATCATGCTGAAAAGCATTTGGTTATCAGACACAACCCTCCTCTCATGAAGAATCTGAGGGTTCGTGATCATTTGGGTTATTCTTGCAGTAGTGGCAGCCTCCCTCTCAGCATCGGTTTGTTGAGCAGCCATTTTGTAAATCCAAATAAATTGGTGTGAAAGAATGAAGTTCGACATGCAAAAGCTATGGCGGCGTGAAAGAATATTGACTTGCGCAAAAACAAATTGGAATGGCGCGCAAAACCTGAATTTGGTCACAGAATCTTACACGCAAATCGGGATCGTTTTCACTCATGAGAGAAAAACACTTGTCATGTGGAAAAAAGTCAAAGTAGGGCTTAGGGGGGGACATAGTCTATTTATAAAGCACTGGCAGGTCTTCTGCGCATGCGTAACAAATTTGCACTTGCAAAATACGTTTTTGCGCGCCCCCAAAGAGGTTTCCCTATTTTTTGGCGTACTCTCAAAATCCGAACTTTGGGGTCTCTTTCAGCTCTGATTCTAAGGGGGCATTTTTTGACGCTGAAATTCAGAGAGGGTCAACATCGGGCAGATAAAAGAGAAAATAATTAATCCGAGATAGCAAGAGAAGATTTCGGGGCCCGGGAGGCAGACACGCACAAGATTCGGGGGACACACGCAAGTGGCCTTCTGGCGCACAAAATCATACGCGCCCGACCCCCTTTCCACAACAAAGGCAACGTCAAACAGGCGTCTGAGCACTGGGACCCCTTTCTGCACCCAAGGCGATGTCAAATGGTCCTTTGCGCACCCATCCCCCTTTCCGTGCCCAAGGTGAAATCAAACGGAAGTTTTCACGTTCAGCCCCATTTCCGTGCCCAAGGTGACGTCAACCGCAGCTTTGTGTGCCTGGCCCCCTTTACGAGCCCAAGGCGACGTCAACCACAGCTTTTCGTGCTCGGACCCTTTTCTGTGTCGCCCCCGAGGACTTCAACTATAAAACGAAACGCATCCTCGGCCTTCAGGGATGGTAATAGAATATGAAGCGACGCTCTTTTCTGCGAAATCCATGTCTCCCACGACCGCACGAAAAACCCCATGGCCTTAAGGTATTGTATTTTTCATGACATATCCCTGAGGGGTCTCCTTTAGGTGGGCCCTCTTGGGCCTAATCCTCATGAATTTCTTTTCTTCCCAAGTCATTTGCGCACAAGGGATCCCTTTTTTGCACACAAGTTCCCTTTGCATCGGGCTGCTCTTGCATGCAACCCATCCATCTTGTGTGCAACATTCCCCTCTTGCATGCAACCCCTTCATCTTGTGCATAGCCCATCCATCTTGCGCGCAACCTTTCCCTCTTGCACACAACCCCTTCATCTTGTGCGCAACCCTTTCATCTTGCACGCAGACCTTCAATATTGTGCCTATCCCATTCTCTTACGTGCGCTCTATGTGTTTTCCTTGCCTTAAGGCACCCTATCTGAACCCTTATTATGCGTAACACACCTTCTCCACGTGCTCTCTTTCTGTGCAGTCCTTCAGGTTTGCACAGATAAATTTTAAAATCCCTTGGGCGGTACTTCACATTGCGTTGCCTCACCTCATGCTTCTTCACAGAGGCACGCTAATGGCTATTGCTTCTTCACATATCCATGATAATGTGGACCCCTCAATGGATCACTCCATAACACCCCCTCGCCACAGCATTTCTAATGCCTTCCCTTCCCCAAGGGGCGGGAGGTATCAGTTATGTAAGTCCTAGGGGTGATAATAGCACCCACCTCATCCGAGCTGCAAGACCTTAAACCACCAAGTGTCATCATCCTCAACACCTGATGTTAAACATTGACCCCACCCCGTGCATCATACGCAGGGTGCCCCCACCTTGGACATTCTTCACAACCACTGGTCTCTACAAGAGTGAAAACATTCCTCACATGGAATGAGATCCTCTTTATTGGAGTGGATTTTGTCCATGGGGAAAGGGATACCACCTTGGTGTATTCCCCTAGCCATTCTTGCAGGAGGCAGCACCCCTGCTCCTCCTATATTCTTCCTGGACAAAGACCAGAGGGGAGGGGATGGGCAATGGAGCCCTCATTTCTTCAGTGCTAAATCCCTCTCCCACGGGGCTTTGTCGCCACCTCAGCCTCCACCCAAGAGTAAGTCCCAATATCCATCACCACGGGCTGATAACCACGCGTAAGCCCCTATTTCCTCTTTGGGATGCTAAACACACATAAGCCCCTATTTACCCTTTGGGCTGCTTGTCACGACCCGTCCTCGGGGCCCGTGCCGTGACTACCCCAAGCCCGCCTTCCATAGGCCAGGGGCTGGCGACTAGCACCAAAGGCGTAAAATCCCGATAACTGGGAAGGCATTGCCTTTATAAAAGAAAACAAGCACCACAGAGTACAAGCGGAAGTAAAACACTAAGTACAAAAAGAAGAGCTGAAAAGTAAAAAGGGGCCGGAAATACAAGCCAAACTGTAAAGTACAACTCGAAAGGGAAAACAACGACTGAAAAGTAAAGCTGCTACGCTGAGATGTCCACTGGAAATCCCACCTGAAGGGTGGGTACAGTTAGCTCCTCTGCTCCTCGGGTCCCGCCATCCGCTCCGAGTATGTCTCGCCCAGTGGTCCACCTCCGGGTACCGCCTCGTCGTATAGTCCACCTCCAGGTACCGTCCAGTCCTCGAACCTTCGGCTTCTGTCAGCACTGTCCGTCATCTGCAACCAACACAACGAGGTGCGGGCATAGCCCGTGCAGGGGTGAGTATAACAATACTCAGTAGGGACCCCGAGACCCTCAAGGTCTCACTAAAACCAACAAGGATAAACACAAGAAGATCTCAACAGATAAACTCTACTTAGGTATATGCCCATACATATACCTAAGTTATCAAGTAACCCATCTCAATCATGAGGAAACACAAGGATTGTGAAAACGACGGATAACCACTACTCGGGTATATGCCCATACATATACCAAAGTTAGCAAGTGACCCATCTCAATCATGAGGTAAACACAAGGTCAAAAGTCTCAGCTCAAACCAGGATTTTCATTATCGAAACCGTAACTGCTGAAGAGCTCCGTCTCTAGAGTGTATAGTGGTCCTGTCACGACTCCGAGGCCGCCGCTCACTAACCTAAGACTGCTGAAGTACTCCTCCTGTCGAGTACTGCGGGTCTGCTGCCAACTACCAGGCGCTCCGTCCGCTGAGGGTCTGCTGCCAAATATCGGGCGCTACCCAGATAGCCTACTGAGGTACTCCTCCTGTCGAGTACCGCGGGTCTGCTGCCAACTACCAGGCGCTCCGTCCGCCGTGGGTCTGCCGCCAAATACCGGGCGCTCCGTCCACTGGGCTAGTCGACTCACTCCAAGTCGAGTCGGTCAAGCAGTCGTCAGGTCTCAGCCGGCTACACGGTCTCCGTACTCTGCACGCTCGTCTCCGGGAGGGTCCGCTCCACGAGCTACTGGTCGATACTCCAAGTATCACAAAGTCCCACAAAGAAGTATCTCAAAAGTCCGTCTCGTCACAGGGGTCTCAACGCAACAGACGGCGCGTCTATCGGACGCCCGGTCTGTGAGTTATTAGCCTTTTCGTCCCAGGGGCCCGGTTGGTTTCGAGTGCGAACCAAACCCGGCCGTATCTCAACTCTACCCCGAACTCCCATAGGGTATACTCAAAGGGACCGTTACTCAACGTAACCACCAACGCCGCTGACGGTTCGTCAAACGGACGTCCTGTCTGAAAGATATTAGCTTTCCCGTTCCAGGGGCCCGGTTGGATTTCGGATACAATCCAACCCGGCCATACTCCGACTGCATCCAAAACTCGGGCGGAGTATTTCAAAAGTTCCGTCTCATCAAGAGGAAGTCAACGAAACAGACGGCGCGTCAATCGGACGCCCGGTCTGTGAGTTATTGGCTTTTTCGTCTCCGGGGCCCGGTTGGTTTTTAAGGCAAAACCAACCCGACCGTACTCCACCTGCGTCCAAACCTCGGGCGGAGTATGCCAAAAGATCCGTCTCACTAAGAGGAACGCAACGCGACTGACGGCGCGTCAATCGGACGTTCGTGGCTCAAGATATGAGCGTTTCCGCTCCGAAGGCCCGGTTGGTTTCGTGAACGAACCAACCCGGCCGAACTCAAAGTAACCCGAAACCTTGAGTGCGATATACCGAAACGACCGTCTCGATCCAAGTATCGCGTTGCCGCAGACGGTTCGTCATTCGGAGTTCCGAGGCTCAAGTTATGAGCCAAAAACCAAATCTGGTTCGAAGCGGGGGGTCCGGGTCCGGGCCGACCCGGCCCGACCCCCCCCCTGGGCGGCGGCGGCGGCCGCGGCGGCGGCGGCGGCGGCGGGCCGCGGCGGCGGCGGGCCGCGGCGGCGGCGGGCCGCGGCGACGGCGGGCCGCGGCGACGGCGGGCCGCGGCGGCGGCGCCTGGCGCCGCACGTGGGTGGCACGCGGGGGGCTAAGCCCCCGCTTCTTCAAGGTGGCGCGGCCTTTGTGTCGCGCCTGGGTAACAAATCGGCCCCCCCTCACGTGGGGGGCCTGCTGGAGTGCAACCGGGGGGCCGGCTGCCCCCCTTCTTCAAGGAACCGCCCCCCCTCATTAAGAGGGGGGTTTTGTTGAACCGGCCGGGGGATTTAATCCCCCGGTTTTATGTCATCCGGCCGGCCAGCTGGCCGGCCGGTTTTTACCAACGGGACCGGAAATTCCGGTCCCGCCTTCGACTTCCGACGCCGGCGGCCCGGCCGCCGGTCTTCTCTTCCGCCGCGGCCCGGAACCGGCCGCGGTCTCCTCGTCCCGCCGCGGCCCGGAACCGGCCGCGGCGTTCGTCATCCGGCGCGGTGCGACGGCACCGCGCCCCTTCGCCGTGCTTTGATTCTTTTCAACGCGGCGCGACGGCGTCGCGTCCTTGAAGTTTCTACCCCGGCGGGGCGCGACGGCGCCGCGTAAAAATAAACGTACGGTAATCCGCGTGGTGCGACGGCACCACGCCACTTTGCTTCCACCGCAAGAATTAAACAAGAACGATGGAGGGGGGGTTCGACCGTGTTCGTGCGGTCCGCCCCCCCTCGCGTTAACTATAACACTTAAATAAAATATTTAAATGCCACACGTAGACATGCGATCCACGAGCAAGAAAAGGAATAAGGAAACCAAAATGAAATCAACAACCCCTACCTTGGTATAAGGTTCGAAGATTGTTCTACGTTCCGCGGAAGACGACGTCGCGGAGGTCGGGCGACGCGGTCGTCGTTCGTCAAATTCAACGACGAAGAGGCGCGTCCGAAGAGGCACGTCGTTGGCGAATCCTTGTACGCCGACGAAGGTTGTCCGAGGAAGGTGCGGTGTTCTCTCTCGTTGACACCGAAGACGAAGAAGAGCGGAGCGGCGTTCTTCGTCGGAACTTGAGCGTTCTACGTCAAGTCTCGAGGAAAGTCAAATAAAAAGGAAACAACGAACTCAAGAACCCTTACCTTGATAGTCGCACGTTGACGGAGTCGTGGAATATCGGTGTCGATTCCTTTGACGTCAGAGGAAGAGTCGTTATCGATGGCGTTCGTCGCGGAAAAGATGATGCGGAAGAAGAACGTCACGTCGCGGATACGGCGTCGCGGATGGATCGTGTTCTTCGGCGGAGAAGTTCTTCGTTGAAGAACGATGTTCTTCGCGCTCTTCGTTGAGTTTGAAGAAGAAGAAGAGGCTCTCCAAAAGCTCTCAAGGAGACAAAACAAACAACCCCAAAATAAAATAAGACATCTTCTTATTTTATTATTACAATACACATTAGAATTTCAAAAGTTTGAAATTCAAAAAGGTTAAACTCCCATAATTAATTAAGTAACTCAAGTTGACAACATTAAATGAAAAGAGTTAAAGGGGAGGTTTTGAGAGAATTTGAGGAGTTGGGGTTCGTGTGGACCCCACCTCACTTAATCCTCCCAAGGGAGGTTAAGTGGATGTGGGTCCCACTCCCAACTCCCTTTGGTAGGACTTAACTAGAAAAATAAAATAAAATTTGTTCCTCACAAATTTTATTTAACTTAAACTAAAAAAAAACCCAAAAACTAACTTACAACCCGCAACAAACGCAACTCCCGAAAAGGACTCTTTAAGCGAATATCGGCGCTGCGAGTTCATCGGTGCCCTCGGATTTCAATTCCGAGCACCGGATCAAAAGTTAGAAAATCCCGCTCGTTCGTTCACTGAACGTACCCGAGCCAAACTTTGGAAATTAATTCCGGGCACTCCGGGCCTCGGAATTAGGTGCCGTCTGAAACCGCGCTCTTGTAAAATTCTAAAGAAAATTAAGAAAAAATTTTCCTTGAATTTTACGGGTCTTTACATTACTCCCACCTCAGGGCTTTACGTCCCCGTAAAGCTACATCAAAAACTAGGGAAACAAAAGAGGGTACTGAGCACGCATCTGAGCCTCCCGCTCTCATGTGCTCTCCTGGAGATTTCCGTGCCGCCATCTGTTGCGCACAAGAGGAATCGATCGCCCATGTAGGAACCGCTCCTGTCGGTCCTCTATCTCCACCGGGACCTCCGTAAAAGTCACCCCATTGTCAACGTCAAGCTCCCCATGGTCAAAGATGTGTGTCGGGTCGTGCACGTATCTCCTCAGCTGAGACACGTGGAAGACGTCGTGCACCCGGTGCAACTGAGGTGGTAGAGCCAGGCGATAAGCCACCTCTCCTATCCTACTGAGGACCTGGAAAGGCCCGATGAAGCGTGGAGACAACTTGCCGCCTCGGCCAAATCTCCGAATACCACGTCGAGGTGAGACCCGCAAGAAGACGTGGTCACCATCCTCGAACTCTAGTGGCCTCCGCCTCCTGTCAGCGTATGACTTCTGTCGGCTCTGTGCTGTCCTCATCCGCTCCTGGATGACCTGGACCTCCTCTGACATTGCCCGGACCATCTCTGGTCCCACAAGAGCTGCGAGATTTCTTCTTTGCCGAAAAGAGAAACCTGGTCTCATCCCCTGGATGAACCACATTCTTTGCCTAAAACAGTCAATCCTAACATGGATGATACTAATCCATACCAAGGATGACGTCGTAAGGCCTCGACGCTACTACTAAGAGATCCAACCGTTACTCTCGCCTCCAAGGGTTGAGTCACACTGTCGGCATCAGTGTGTGGTAACTGGTCTCCTCCAGTAGATGTCTCACAAGTGAGGGTCAAGTCAACAGTCAACTGAAACCTCTTAGTAACATCACAAAAGAGGACAGGAATGAAAACATCACAAAGGATGCGTCTTTTATTATTGCAGCTCATAATACAAGATGCTACACAAAAGCAGCAAGGAACCAGAAGTACAAGGATGTATCCACTAGTTCTGCTCCTGTCCATCGGCTCCCAGAGCTCCATGTTCGTAAGCTTCAACTGCCTGAAGCTGTGCTCTCGCATGTTCACCTACTCCCTGTGGTCGGGGTGGACCTCCTGGTGGTGGTGGTGGCAGAGCCTCAAAGCGTCGTCCACCACCTGCTGCTCGGCCAGCTCCTCTGCCTCGTCCGCCTCCTCCCTGCGGACCGCCACGGTCGAACCTCTGCCTCTGCCTAGGTGGTTCCTCAACCGTCTGCTGCTCCTCCGCATGGCGGGTCGGGCAGTCACGAGCCATGTGGCCTTGCCCGCCGCATGCAAAGCACTGTCTTCCACTCAAAAGACTGACTCCGCGCTGTGTGCCCTGCACTGCTGAGCCAGTTCCCTGAGGTCGTCTGCCTGAAGGTCTGGTCTGTCTGGACCCCTGAGTCATCTGTCGGCTACCTGCTACCGAAGACTCCGCTACGTGCCGCCCTGCGGTGGGTCGCTGCGCTGGTGAAGACTCAGCAAGGAAGCTCTCAATCAGAAGGGCCCGCTCCAGTACTCCTGTCTGAGTCGGTAAGCTGAGGGAGATCAGCGATGCCCTGATCTCGTGTCTCAAACCCTGCTCGAAGGTCCGGGCCCGGAAGAATGGGTCCCGTACCATGTCGGTCGAGTAGCACGAGAGATCGGTAAATCTCGCCGAGTACTGAGCGACCGTCATGCTGCCCTGCCGTAGCTGCAGAAGCTCCTGGATACGCACCGCACGAAGGGTGGCTGGGACGAACTCCGAGCGGAAGAGGCTCTCAAAGTCCGTCCAAAGTAGAGATGCCTCGTCGTGCACCTGGACCATCAAGCTCCACCATCGTCCTGCTGCTGCGTGTAGTAGGCTCGCAGCGAGGATCACCATGAGGTCTGCTGGTGTCCTCACTAGCCTAAACACCCGTACCACTGCCTCCAGCCAGTCCTCTGCAGCCTGGGGATCCGTCTCCCCGCGAAACCTGGTCGGTTGCTGGCGCTGAAACTCATGAAGTGCACTGAGGCGACGTGCATCGTCAGCGGCTGCTGCTGGAAGCATCGGGGGCTCGGCGGGTAGAGCTACCGCCGGTGCCACTGCTGAAAAAGGGCCCTGCACCGAGGCCTCGTCGCTCGGTGGGCTGTCGTCACGTTCGATTCTCGGAACCCTAGCTGGCTGCCGTCGTGGGGCCATCCTGAAAGAAACAACGTAACACGATCAAACGATTATACCTGGTGAGCTGACCTGGTTTGAGCTGTTTTAAGGGGAAAAACCTTTGAAAACACACACGCAATCAGTGTTTTCGTGCACAAAGTCGGAAATCAGTTGTCAGGGTCCTGGTGTATGGATACGTCGGCCGCCCGCACCAACACTGGACTCCCTGAACTGAAAACCACACTCGGTACTCTCAACACTATTGCTTCACAGAAAGAAACATCAGAGTTATAAGTTCTGCGGTAGAACCGAACTCCTCTGATACCAATTTGTCACGACCCGTCCTCGGGGCCCGTGCCGTGACTACCCCAAGCCCGCCTTCCATAGGCCAGGGGCTGGCGACTAGCACCAAAGGCGTAAAATCCCGATAACTGGGAAGGCATTGCCTTTATAAAAGAAAACAAGCACCACAGAGTACAAGCGGAAGTAAAACACTAAGTACAAAAAGAAGAGCTGAAAAGTAAAAAGGGGTCGGAAATACAAGCCCAACTGTAAAGTACAACTCGAAAGGGAAAACAGTGACTGAAAAGTAAAGCTGCTACGCTGAGATGTCCACTGGAAATCCCACCTGAAGGGTGGGTACAGTTAGCTCCTCTGCTCCTCGGGTCCCGCCATCCGCTCCGAGTATGTCCCGCCCAGTGGTCCACCTCCGGGTACCGCCTCGTCGTATAGTCCACCTCCAGGTACCGTCCAGTCCTCGAACCTTCGGCTTCTGTCAGCACTGTCCGTCGTCTGCAACCAACACAACGAGGTGCGGGCATAGCCCGTGCAGGGGTGAGTATAACGATACTCAGTAGGGACCCCGAGACCCTCAAGGTCTCACTAAAACCAACAAGGATAAACACAAGAAGATCTCAACAGATAAACTCTACTTAGGTATATGCCCATACATATACCTAAGTTATCAAGTAACCCATCTCAATCATGAGGAAACACAAGGATTGTGAAAACGACGGATAACCACTACTCGGGTATATGCCCATACATATACCAAAGTTAGCAAGTGACCCATCTCAATCATGAGGTAAACACAAGGTCAAAAGTCTTAGCTCAAACCAGGATTTTCATTATCGAAACCGTAACTGCTGAAGAGCTCCGTCTCTAGAGTGTACAGTGGTCCTGTCACGACTCCGAGGCCGCCGCTCACTAACCTAAGACTGCTGAAGTACTCCTCCTGTCGAGTACTGCGGGTCTGCTGCCAACTAACAGGCGCTCCGTCCGCTGAGGGTCTGCTGCCAAATACCGGGCGCTACCTAGATAGCCTACTGAGGTACTCCTCCTGTCGAGTACCGCGGGTCTGCTGCCAACTACCAGGCGCTTCGTCCGCCGTGGGTCTGCCGCCAAATACCGGGCGCTCCGTCCACTGGGCTAGTCGACTCACTCCAAGTCGAGTCGGTCAAGCAGTCGTCAGGTCTCAGCCGGCTACACGGTCTCCGTACTCTGCACGCTCGTCTCCGGGAGGGTCCGCTCCATGAGCTACTGGTCGATACTCCAAGTATCACAAAGTCCCGCAAAGAAGTATCTCAAAAGTCCGTCTCGTCACAGGGGTCTCAACGCAACAGACGGCGCGTCTATCGGACGCCCGGTCTGTGAGTTATTAGCCTTTTCGTCCCAGGGGCCCGGTTGGTTTCGAGTGCGAACCAAACCCGGCCGTATCTCAACTGTACCCCGAACTCCCATAGGGTATACTCAAAGGGACCGTTACTCAACGTAACCACCAACGCCGCTGACGGTTCGTCAAACGGACGTCCTGTCTGAAAGATATTAGCTTTCCCGTTCCAGGGGCCCGGTTGGATTTCGGATACAATCCAACCCGGCCATACTCCGACTGCATCCAAAACTCGGGCGGAGTATGTCAAAAGTTCCGTCTCATCAAGAGGAAGTCAACGAAACAGACGGCGCGTCAATCGGACGCCCGGTCTGTGAGTTATTGGCTTTTTCGTCTCCGGGGCCCGGTTGGTTTTTAAGGCAAAACCAACCCGACCGTACTCCACCTGCGTCCAAACCTCGGGCGGAGTATGCCAAAAGATCCGTCTCACTAAGAGGAACGCAACGCGACTGACGGCGCGTCAATCGGACGTTCGTGGCTCAAGATATGAGTGTTTCCGCTCCGAAGGCCCGGTTGGTTTCGTGAACGAACCAACCCGGCCGAACTCAAAGTAACCCGAAACCTTGAGTGCGATATACCGAAACGACCGTCTCGATCCAAGGATCCCGTTGCCGCAGACGGTTCGTCATTCGGAGGTCCGAGGCTCAAGTTATGAGCCAAAAACCAAATCTGGTTCGAAGCGGGGGGTCCGGGTCCGGGCCGACCCGGCCCGACCCCCACCCTGGGCGGCGCGGTGGCCGGCGGCGGCGGGCCGCGGCGGCGGCGGCAGCGGGCCGCGGCGGCGGTGGGCCGCGGCGGCGGCGGCGGCGGGCCGCGGCGGCGGCGCCCGGCGCCGCACGTGGGTGGCACGCGGGGGGCTAAGCCCCCGCTTCTTCAAGGTGGCGCGGCCTTTGTGCCGCGCCTGGGTAACAAATCGCCCCCCCCCCCCCCCCTCACGTGGGGGGCCTGCTGGAGCGCAACCGGGGGGCCGGCTGCCCCCCTTCTTCAAGGAACCGCCCCCCCTCATTAAGAGGGGGGTTTTGTTGAACCGACCGGGGGATTTAATCCCCCGGTTTTATGTCATCCGGCCGGCCAGCTGGCCGGCCGGTTTTTACCAACGGGACCGGAAATTCCGGTCCCGCCTTCGACTTCCGACGCCGGCGGCCCGGCCGCCGGTCTTCTCTTCCGCCGCGGCCCGGAACCGGCCGCGGTCTCCTCATCCCGCCGCGGCCTGGAACTGGCCGCGGCGTTCGTCATCCGGCGCGGTGCGACGGCACCGCGCCCCTTCGCCGTGCTTTGATTCTTTTCAACGCGGCGCGACGGCGTCACGTTCTTGAAGTTTCTACCCCGGCGTGGCGCGACGGCGCCGCGTAAAAATAAACGTACGGTAATCCGCGTGGTGCGACGGCACCACGCCACTTTGCTTCCACCGCAAGTATTAAACAAGAACGATGGTGGGGGGGTTCGGCCGTGTTCGTGCGGTCTGGCCCCCCTCATGTTAACTATAACACTTAAATAAAATATTTAAATGCCACACGTAGACATGCGATCCACGAGCAAGAAAAGGAATAAGGAAACCAAAATGAAATCAACAACCCCTACCTTGGTATAAGGTTCGAAGATTGTTCTACGTTCCGCGGAAGACGACGTCGCGGAGGTCGGGCGACGCGGTCGTCGTTCGTCAAATTCAACGACGAAGAGGCGCGTCCGAAGAGGCACATCGTTGGCGAATCCTTGTACGCCGACGAAGGTTGTCCGAGGAAGGTGCGGTGTTCTCTCTCGTTGACACCGAAGACGAAGAAGAGCGGAGCGGCGTTCTTCGTCGGAACTTGAGCGTTCTACGTCAAGTCTCGAGGAAAGTCAAATAAAAAGGAAACAACGAACTCAAGAACCCTTACCTTGATAGTCGCACGTTGACGGAGTCGTGGAATATCGGTGTCGATTCCTTTGACGTCGGAGGAAGAGTCGTTATCGATGGCGTTCGTCGCGGAAATGATGATGCGGAAGAAGAACGTCACGTCGCGGATACGGCGTCGAAGATGGATCGTGTTCTTCGGCGGAGAAGTTCTTCGTTGAAGAACGACGTTCTTCGCGTTCTTCGTTGAGTTTGAAGAAGAAGAAGAGGCTATCCAAAAGCTCTCAAGGAGACAAAACAAACAACCCCAAAATAAAATAAGACATCTTCTTATTTTATTATTACAATACACATTAGAATTTCAAAAGTTTGAAATTCAAAAAGGTTAAACTCCCATAATTAATTAAGTAACTCAAGTTGACAACATTAAATGAAAAGAGTTAAAGGGGAGGTTTTGAGAGAATTTGAGGAGTTGGGGTTCGTGTGGACCCCACCTCACTTAATCCTCCCAAGGGAGGTTAAGTGGATGTGGGTCCCACTCCCAACTCCCTTTGGTAGGACTTAACTAGAAAAAAAAAAAAAATTTGTTCCTCACAAATTTTATTTAACTTAAACTAAAAAAAACCCAAAAACTAACTTACAACCCGCAACAAACGCAACTCCCGAAAAGGACTCTTTAAGCGAATATCGGCGCTGCGAGTTCATCGGTGCCCTCGGATTTCAATTCCGAGCACCGGATCAAAAGTTAGAAAATCCCGCTCGTTCGTTCACTGAACGTACCCGAGCCAAACTTCGGAAATTAATTTCGGGCACTCCGGGCCTCGGAATCATGTGCCGTCTGAAACCGCGCTCTTGTAAAATTCTAAAGAAAATTAAGAAAAAAATTTCCTTGAATTTTACGGGTCTTTACACTGCTAACCATGTGTAAGCTCCTATTCCACTTCCCATGGAATCACCTTCTGTAATGTGATCGTCAGGCCTTTGCTGCCTCTTGTTTCTCATACTGAGAATGACTCCCGTGGGCTTATAGTAAGCATCGACCATGACATACTCCCTGGGTAGCCTAGATTGTAAGCCCCACACCCATCCCAAACTATGTGGACTTTGATCCTTTCCAAGGCAAGGTATATAGGAAGCCTCCCTGAGGTTCAAGCCCAACACCCATTGGTTCCGACCATCTTCATGTCGGTTCACCAAACACCCATCCCAAACTACGTGGACTTTGATCCATATCAAGGCAAGGTACGTAGGAATCCTCCCTGAGGTTCAAGCCCAACACCCATTGGTTTCAAACATATTCACGTCAGTTCACCAAACACCCATCCTGAACTATGTGAACTTTGATCCTTGCCAAGGAAAGGTACGTAGGAATCCTCCCTCAGGTTCAAGCCCAACACCCGTTGGTTCCAACCATCTTCACGTCGGTTCACAAAACACCCATCCCAAACTACGCGGACTTTGATCCTTTCAAAGCCAAGGTACATAGGAAGACTCCCTAAGGTTCAAGCTCAATACCCATTGGTTCTGACCCCCTTCATGTCAGACCACCTTCATCCCGCATGACATTAAACTACATTCCCCCTTTTTATCCTGTACGACTTTAAACTGCATCCACCATCCCAAACTACGTGGGATTTGATCCTTGTCTCCTAGACATGGTACGTAGGAATCCTCCCTGAGGTTCAACCAAATACAGCGGTAAGCCATTGTGACCCCATCAAGCAGTAAGCCATTGTGACCCCATCCAGTGGTAAGCTGTTGTGACCCCATCCAGCGGTAAGTCGTTGTGACCCCATCCAGTGGTAAGCCGTTGTGACCCCATCCAGCGGTAAGCCGTTGTGACCTCACATAGTGGTAATCCGTTGTGATTCCATGTCATTGGTAATCTATTGTCAACCCAAACCTAGTGGTAATCAACTGTTGTCCCTTCCATTGGGACCCATATCACTGGTTAGTCCCAGTAGCATAAGGTCAACCCCGAGTCACTAATCACGCATAATCCCTAGCATATCAATGGGTTGTTGTTTTTCGCACGCACCCCAATTTCATTCCCCAACCTAGAGGTTCCACTTCTTCCAGATCCCCTTCACGTGGGTCCCCTCCTTAGGTGTCCCATCGCTTCACGAACTATGTAGACTTTGATTCCCTGCCACGGGGATACGTAGGAATCCTCTTCGAGACTCAATCCCGACCTCACTATCATCCCCATGTCGGTTCCATTTAATTATTAATCAACTCTCAACCCTCCATAATCTATCCTAATTCTTATCTGGGCTGCCACATCCTGGTGAGATCATTTTGATTCACCTCTTTACTGTTCCTAGCGGTGACCGGGTAATTAACCACGCGTTAGCCCCAATATCAGTGTTTCCTCCTGGAGTTTCACCTGTCTGATCCACTCTAGTCAGTGTGCCGATCAGTCTAATCTATCTCCACTAGACGTTAAACTTGAGGCATACCCTTTGTTAAACATGGGAAGCTAAAAAACCTCAGAGACGTACCTATGGCATATAATTCCCCGCATTAGACATGGGATGCCTCAGGCTTTCGTGCCCTCGATAAGCCCTATAATAAGGGGACGAAACTCAGACGCGCCAGTGTTCTAGCATCCAGACACGCCAGTGATGTCCAACATGACTAATCCCTAGACTAAAGGTTACATCCCTGATCAAACCCCTTGAAATGTCCTGAAAATAGAAGTGTAATTAACTGGTGTCCATGAAGATATGGCACTGGGAAGAGTTTCACGAACAACGTCTTAAGTCTATAAGGGTGACTCGAACTAGGTGACGAGTTCCAAGGAGGAATCTATAAAAGGAAGAATCGACATCCCATCACCCTGTTTCAATCAAGTATAAAACATCACTGAACAAGGAACATATGCCACCCGCCTTTGGAAAGTGGGAATGCAGGGCAACAAACAGCATCGTCATCCTCAAACAGACGGATGTGCTCGCCCCAGAAAAAGCGTTGGAAACAATAATTACAAAATAATAACACCGATATATACCATATACTGAGATGTTATTATTTTTATGTAATAATCTATATCCAACTCCTCTTTCATCTGGGAAATTAAACCTTCATTCCTGTGTATGGAGGTAAACCGCCTCACAGACAGATGTAATTAATTCTATATCATCTCCTCTTATGGATATTTATAATGATGAATTTAAATTATATATATTATATTTTTATCATAATTATACTTTTTAAATTATTATATCACATATACATTTATACTTTCCATTCTATAGTAGATACAATAACACCACTCGTGTGTATAGTGAACTACAGCCTCATGAAGTGTTGTGATTTATTTTTCACTAACGCTTTTCATGAAACCTAAGAAGGATAAATTTAATAAATATATGTGATATATATGATATAATTATGATATTAAGGTCATATTTATCATTATTTAAAGATAAAATATCATTTACTTTTTACCTTTCCATTCAATGAAAAATGATAACATCATTCGTGTGTACATGTGGACTACCACCTCCATGAAGTGATGTGGTTATTTTTTCATCACCAAATTACATTTATAATATATATATATATAATGAAATAATATTTTATTTATGATATTATTATCATTATATAAATATAAAATAATACTAAACTTCTTTCCATAATGATCATTGAAAAATGGAAATGTTACACATGCGTACGCACGACCCTCCGTCTCCATGATTGTAAAGTATTTGATTTTTCATAACCATATTTCATGATTGGTTTTAAAAGTATAATTAATGAATAAATATGATAAATATTTCATGATTATTATTCTGTATATTTTGAAACAATTATGTTTTTGACCACTGTCAACACATCAAAATCATTTTGAAACAATAAACTGAACGTCCTCAAAACACCTGACATGTAATTAACTGATTAAGTATTTAAATATGTAATTAAAATAATTAAAATAAATGATTTAATCATAAGTTATTAAACTTGGAAAATTTTCATAAGAAATAAAATAATTTATATAATCTTATTATACAAGAGTTAAAGGACATACATGGATAGTATGCACTTGAGGTAAGGGACTTTATATCAATTTTTCTTTATTGGGGCATGTTTTAATGTTATGAACCTAATTTATTTTATATGGTATATATACTTCCCATTTTACATGTAATATTATAAATAATTCAAAAATCATGGTATGTTAGGTTTCAATTTGAATTATTTCATACAAGGGTATTTGAATTTAAAGTTACTAAGTGGTAAAAAATTTCATAACTCAATTTATTTTCATTGGGTTATATTACTTCTTAATTGTATTTGATATTATAATATTATGTGTGTGATGAGTTTTGATTATATTATGTTGTATTTAAAATTTATTTATGTGCATTTAAATTTGATACAGATAATAAATTCATTGATTAATTATTACTTCAATGTTATGATCATTGTAAGGATTGCTCCTCTCAAACTATCTTCTTTGGGACATATGTTATGTTATAAACATATCATATTTTTTGAGGTGTATATATTACCTATTTTATATGTTATATCATGAATATTTTTATGTTTTTTATATTAAATGTTTCTTTTGAAGTTATTTTTTCATGGGGCTTACTATTAAGAAGTTACTGAAGTGGCAAAGGCTTTATGTTATGATCTTGTTTCTTTCAAGATTGTTTATGTTCAAGGTTACTTCGGAGGAAATTATATAATATTATTTTCTTGAACCAAATATGTTTATTTGCAATTAGTTTTGAATGTTTTTACCATGTTTTATTTTCATTTCCTCCCTTATTTATTGAAGAAATATCAAGAAAGTTTCTTTTAAGTGATGATGATCTTGTATGTTTCTTTTAGGTCGGGAATATTACTCTTCTATATCAATGTTTTCTAAAATGTTTTCAAAAGTGTTATTTAAAAACATAAATGATTTCTTAAAGATATTTTTCATGATTACTAACCTTATTTTAAAAGGTTTTAAAAAGGAAATTTCTTATCATTTTCTAAATTGGTCACTTTGACTCCCTTTATAAAAATTTTGAAAAGAATGTTTATTTTTAACATTTACAGCATCAATGGAATTTCCACTGTCATAACCGATAAATGTTCTAAAGATTATTTTTAAATTTTAAAAGGTTATTTTCAAATAAAAATATTTCTTTAATGTCTAAGAAAGTTTTAGATTTTAAATAATTGTTTTCAAAATATAAAGTATATTTTCCTACAAAATGTTTCAAGTGATCTTTCAAAATAATTTTCCATATAAGATGACATCCTTTGATGTTAATCAAAGTGAAAAGGTTATTTTCTTCAAAAAGAAATTAATGGTTTTTTAATGGTATTTATATTCATAAATATCAATAAACCTTTATGTTACTTAAACTCTAATAGGGATATGTTTTATTTAAACCATCCTTATTATTTCTTTGGATGTATTATGAGATTGTCATGGAACCCATTTCTTTTCCATAGGTTAATCGAGATACAAAATAACATTGATTATTGTTATGATTGAAAAGTGAAAACTTATAAATATTTTATTCATGAATGGTAATTGGAAATTATTGATGATGAACAGGTGATCCTAATATAGTTTATATGAAGGGTATAGCTTCATTATAGCTCATGGGTGAGCCTGATATAGCTTATACAATGGGAGAACCTAGACAGCATTAAGTGAACCTGATATATGTTATATGATGGGTGAACTCAGATAGCACTCTAATTCATTGGGTAATGTCCCTTATATTTAAATACATGAAGAAGGGAGTTACTAGGGGGTTTCTCTTATGAATTTAACTAGGCTCTAAATATTTTTTACATGAGTTTAAAATGGGTTATGAAGATAATGTTCCAAAGATACCAACACATTTTTTTTATTCTTGATATAGGTTTTTAATGATTCTTTTGAACAAGATTGAAATCACATGGCTTGTGATTATTGATTCTTATGACTCTTGACTTTGATAAATATTTATTCCATGTTTTATGATTGATGATACAAGTATCGATGAGTATTAATATTCTTATGTTATGCTCATGCACTTTGATTATGTCATCATACTATTATTCTCTTCTAATGATCACTAATTAAATTTAATTGTTAATGCTTATGTTATCCTTATTAAGCATTGGAGCTCACCCTTCTTATACTTCCTATTCCCCAAGTTATAATGAATGGTGATTAAATGAATTATTTATAGAAAGGTTTCTAACATGATGAAGTTTGTGGGGGGTGTTGAAGACTTAATATGGAAATGAAAATCTAGGTATAGAGGGAAAAATACTCCCTTGACACTATGGAAAAAATGGTATTTTGTGACAGGCTATTTGTGATGGGCCCATCGCCCATTTTAAATAGTACTTAATGTGGGACTATTTGTGACAGGATTCATTTACTGTCATAAATAATCCTAAATAAATAATTATTTGCGATGGGAAACCATTCACACCGCAAATAACTTTTACACACCTGCACACAAAACCATAGGAAAAGATATTTGCGATGGGTATTTACTCCTGTCGCAAATACCTTTGACATGCCTGCATGCCAAACCATGGGAAAAGGTATTTGTGATAGGTATTTAATCCCATCATAAATAAATTTCATCATTATTGTTATTTGTAATAGGAATTTATAACCTGTCAAAAATAATGTGTTGGAAAGCAAGTATTTGTGATGGGACCCATCGTAAATAACTTTTTTATCGTCAACAAGCTTATTTATTGTGGGTACTAATTGCGACTGGACCCATCGCAAATAGTCTTGTCGCTGCTAATCTAACTTATATATTGCAATGGGAATCCCATTGTAAATAGTCAATTAGAAACTAATCTAACTTATATATATGCACCCCCCCCCCCAACCACCACTCGATTTTTTCCCATTCATTTCTCATCTGAGCTCTGCTCTCCTCTTCATTTCTTCATTTAAAAGTATAAATTTTTATAGGGAAACAAATTTTTAGATTTTCATCTGATAAAAGCTTCACTTTTATGGTTTTTATTTAATATTTTTAAGTTTTAATTCATTTATTTTATTTTATATTAGAAATTAGTAATATTAATTAATAGTAATTAGTGTTAATTAAAAGTAATTAATTTTAATTAGCAGTAATTGTTTTTAATGAGAAATATTTAGTTTTAATTAGTCGTAAATATTTTCAATTATAAGTAATTAGTTTTAATTTGCAGTAATTAGTTTTAATTATTAGTAAGTAATTGGGATTAGTAGTAATTACTTATTATTGATAAAAAAATCATACTAATTAATAGAACTTATTAAAAATTTATAGATCTTAATAATAATTATTAATAATTTATAGTAATTTCTAATAATTAAAATTAATTAGTAATTAGCAATAATTAACACTATATTTTAATAAAAAATGCTAAATATTATTAATTTAAAAATATTTAGTAAATATTAGTAGTAATTCTTAAAATTTAGAGGTAATTATTAAAAATTATCAATAATTAGAAGAAAATGGCGGTAATTAGTAAAGATTAGTGAAAATGAGTAGTAGTTAGTGGAAAATATTGAAAATAAGTAGTGATTAGTAAAAATTATCAAAAATTAGTGTTAATTAGTAAAAATTAGCAGAAATGAGATGTAATTATTAAAAATTAGCAAAAATGAGTGTTAATTATTAAAAATTAGCAGAAAGTAGCATTGATTAATTAAAATTAGCGGATATTAGTGGAAATTTGTAAAAAATTATTGGTAATGAGCGGCACTTAGCAAAAATTATCGATAATAAACAGTCTTTAGTAAAAATTATCAGTAATGAGTGGAAATTATTAAAAATTACTGATTATGGGGGGTAATTAGAAAAAATACCAGTAATGAACAAGAATTATTAAAAATTTGCGAAAACAAGTGAGAATTATTAAAAATCAGTAGAAATTATTGTTAATTAGTTGAAATTACTGGAAATGAGTGTTGATTAGTAAAAATTAGCAAAAATGAGTATTAATTAGTAAAAATTAGGGAAAATGAGCGGTCGTTATTAAAAATTACTAATAATGAAAAATAATCGTTAAAAATTAGCAAAAATGGTTGAGAATTATTAAAAATTAGTAGAAATGAACGTTAATTAGTCAAAATTAGAAGAAATAACTGTTAATTAGTAAAAAAATACAGGAAATAAGCAGTAATTAGTAAAAAATATTTTTAATGAGTTGTAATAGGTAAACAAATATTGGTAATGAATGGTAATTATTAAAAATTAGATATAATGAGTGGAAATTATCGAAAATTATTGTAAATTAACATTAATTTGTTAAAATTAGTGTAAATGTGCATTAATTAGTTAAAATTAGTGGAAATGAGTATTAATTATTAAAAAATTATGATAATGAGTGATAATTATTAAAACTTAGCAAGGATGAGCGTTAATTAGTTAAAATTAGAGGAAATGAGCATTAATAAGTAAAAAATTATTTTAAATGAGTGGTAATGTGTAAAAAATACCAGTAATGAGTAGTAATGTGTAAAAAATATCAGTAATGAGCGGTAATTATTAAAACTTAGTGATAATGAACATTAATTATTAAAAATTAGTTGAAACGAGCATTAATTATTTAAAATTAGTAGAAATGGGTAGTAATTATAAAAACATACTGGCAATGAGAAATAATTAGTAAAACAATAAAAAAATGAGCAGTATTTATTAAAAAATATCAGCAAAAAGCATTAATTAGTAAAAACTATTGGAAATGAGTGGTAATTAGTAAAAAATTCTGGCAATAACCAAATATTAGTAAAAAAATTAACAATGAGTGGTAATTAGTAAAAAATACTAGTAATGAGCGTTAATTAGTAAAAAAAATAACAGTAATGACCGGTAAGTAGTAAAAAATGCCGGAAATTAGCAGTAACTAGTAAAAAATATCGGCAATGAGCAGTAGTTAGTAAAAAATTACTGCAACGAGTGGTATTTAGTAAAAAATACTGAAAATGATTAGTATTTAGTAAAAAAATATCAGTAATGAGTGTTAATTAGTAAAAAGTATCGTAAATGAGTGTTAATTAGTAAAAAAATACTGATAATGAGCTATAATTAGTAAAAAAATACCAACAATGAGTGTTAATTAGTAAAATATACCGATAATGTTCAGTAAAAAAATATTGTCATTGAGTGGTATTTAGAAAAAAATATTGTAAATAAGTGGGAATTAGTAAAAATATCAGCAATGAGTAGTAACTAGTAAAAAATACTTGAAATAAGATGTAATTAGTAAAAAAAATATTGGTAATGAGTGTTAACTAGTAAAAAATACCAGCAGTGAGGGGTAATTAGTAAAAAATAGAAGAAATGAGTGGTAATTAGTAAAAAATACCAACAATGAGTGGTAATTAACCATAATTAGTAATAAAAGGTCAACCAAGGGGCGTAAAGGAAGCATAGAGTAAAGGGGGTGGAGGGATGGCAAAGTGAAACAATTTCAATGCCAAAATTCTTTCTCTCTGTAGTCACCTCTATCCCATCTACTCTGTGCTTCCCTCAAACCCTTAGGTCAGCCTTCTATTTTCCTTAATGGTAATTAATGGTAATTATAAAAAATTAGTGGTAATTAGAAAATTTTCGGGGTCATTTTCGGAATTAGAAAATTTTATTGGTAATTAGATAGAATTGAAAATATATATAAGTAATTTTAAATTTTTTATTTTATAATTTTTTTTGGATAATATCTTCTTTATATTATATTGATTATAAGTAATATTTTTATTTTCTATTTTTTAGAAAAAATATGGAATAAGTAAGTAGGTAGAATTATTTATTAAAATATCACAATTGGCTAAATCGTCATAAGAATTCAAATGGTTTTGGTATAAATCCTATATATATTGACGGTGTTGAATATTTATTTTCATTTGCACCATCTAAACTAGAATTTTTTTCAGAAGGAAAAAATTAAGTGTCCATGTAAGAAATATGATATAAGGATATTTAATACATTTGACAACATGGAGTTCATCTAGTGTGCATTGGTTTTCAGAAATATTGTGTTTTTTAGTATCAATGTGGTGAACACATTTCTAGAGATGATACTAATAATTTGGTTCCAAATCTATCATGGATTCAAAATTTACTAAATGAGATTTTTGGTCTGTCTTTTCAAAAAATAGAAACCCAGAATGATATTGGTTTATCTCCTGAGTTAGAATCATATCAATTTTATGAATTACTAAAGTCTATTGAAGATGTCTTATATCCTGGTTTCAATATAAGAAAATTTGAAGCAGTTACAAAATTTATGGCTATTAAATCAGAAAATGTAATGTCAAATATATGTTTTGATCAGATATTCTCTTTGTTTAAATCACCATTGCCTGAAATAAATGTGTTTCCTACTAATTTCTATGTGGTCAAGAGGCTCGTTCATAATTTGGTTCTTGGTTATTATAAAATCCATGCATGTTAAAATGATTTCATCTTATATTGTGGTGAAAATTATTTGTTAGTTATTTTTCCTACATGATAAAATTCGGTGTACAATGATGCTTAACAAGGGAAGTTTGGTTTGGTTCCCATTAAATAGTTTAGGTATTTCCAGTTTACACCCAAATTGTAGCATTTATTTATTTCTCAGAACACAACATCATTGATTTCATGGAACAAATCCAATATTTCAACCGGTAAAATATTAAAATATCCTTGTGATGGTGATTCATGGAAAAATTTTGACCATGTTTATCCTTTATTTTCTTTATAATCCCATAACATGTGATTGGGTATTTCTATATATGGTTTATGGCCATTTGTTTTGTATGATAGTTAATATTCTTGTTAGCCCATCTTTATAACTCCATACAACTTAGCTCCTTGGATGTTGATGAATGAACAATATATCCTTTTAACATTATTAATTCTAGGATATACAAAAAATAATATCGATGCTTATTTGAAGCTATTGATTGATTAGTTAAATTTATTATGAAGTAATAGTGTTAGTACATATGATGTTGTTGGAAAACTAAATTTCCTAATGAAAATTGAATTAATGTGCATAATTTGTGACTTCACAGTATATGGAATATTATTTGGATAGAGTACACATGGTCTAAAATTATGTTCGTACTTATATGTGATAGAAAATCATTTATGCTTGTCAATGAGAGAAAAAAAATTGATTGTCATCACATATTTCTTCCTATTTACCATCCTTTTTGAAGGAACATAAATAGTTTCAGAAAATGCACAACTGAAAAAGATATACCTACAGTAATTATCTCATGTGATGATTTAAAATCTATTTTCTCTTCATTACATATCATTACCTTTGGACCAAGTATAAACAAAAAAAATAGTCGGTTTTGAGAAATATTGCAATTGGAATAAACAAAGTATTTTTTGGGAACTCCCATATTGGTTTGATTTAATGGTCCTTCACATGTTAGATTTCATGAATATTGATAAAAAATATTTTGATAATATATTTTATACATTTTTTGACACACCTTAGTAAGACCAAAGATAATATAAATGCACGATTAGATCTTTCCCAAATTTATAGATGACCATAACTTGAGTTGTTTGAAAATAATATACACAAAATTTAATAAATCCAAAAGAGGCATATAAATTTTCAAAATAATTCCATTTATTATTTTGTCAGTGGATTCACTAATAAAAAACTGGGTTTATGCAGCACTAGCTAAAAGTGCTGTTAAAGACCCCCTTTGTCAGTGCTAGAAAAATCATTGTTAAAGGGGGTCTTTAACGGTTCTTTTTTATCACTATTAAAGGGGATATTTAACAATGGTAAAAAAACATTTATAAATGGGGCATTTATCAACCCTTGGAAAAAACACTGATAAAGGGGGTCTTTATCATCACTTTTTTAGAAGTGCTAAAAAAGACCCATTTATCAGTTCTTTTTTACTAGCACTAATAAACGGTATATTTCAAAAAAATACATTTCATTAAAAATAATATATTAATATATAAATATATTTATATTGATATAAATATAATATATATTTTTTAAATATGTTTTAGATAAGTTAAATAGGTAATTACACTTAATATATAAATATTTAGTGAAAATATCTTATAAAATAATTAAAATAATAATAATTAATAATTTTCTAATTATTATTGACTAATAGTCATTTAATATCAATTGTAAGATAAAAAAACAAAGAAAATAATAAGAGATCTAAAATAAATTGAAACCATAACTCTAACTTCAAAAGTCCAAAACTTTTGATCCAAGTATCCGTTTGGGCTCTACCAGATATCAAATCAAAGAATGTGATGATCTCTATACCTTGGTGACAAACGATAACCCTTTATCATAGTTTTTAGGCCAAAAATAGCACAAAATACCTCCAAAACTGATTTTTTAGTCGGGGTGTCCTAATTATTTATCATTCGATGGAATTTCATCCTTTTTTAAGGTGGTATTTTTTCCCATTTTTAACGGGGAATTAATTTATTTCTAATTATTAAATTCAAATTGATATTATGTTTTGAAATTTTATATTTTTTTCAATGTATTTTTATTTATAATTAAATATATGCATATTTTATTATATTTACTTATAATAAATCACTTGTATAAATTCATATATCTACATATTTATATAGAAATGTATTTTTAAATATATAAAATAAATATTTATTATTAAATTTATTTAAATTAAAAAATTATCCATTTTATTTACCTTATTAGGATGCATTCATATGTTTATATAACTTGTATAGATACATATTTGTGACTATTAATAAACACACACACACATATATATATATATTTATTAATTTATATTATAATATATATAAAGGAATATTAGTGTATAATATATTTAAATAAATATAATTTTGTATATATATATCATAAATTTCAAAATATATAAAAATAAATATAAAAGTTATTAAATGTACAACAAAACATGCATAGCATTGTGGTAAAGAGCATTCATTCGCTTAAGGGAGGTCATAGGATTGAATCTAGGAACACATAATTATTTGGTGTACCTTCTAACACTGAGAAATGGGTTCAGGGTGTGTGATGTCATATGGGGAGTGGAATGTATTGATAAAGGGGGTTGTAAGCACTGGGAAAGGGGGGCCGGGGGTCCTTGAAAAATTAAATTTTTTCTATGTTTTTTAATAGCACTTTTTTTGCATTGTTAAAAGAAGACCTTTAATAGTGCTTTTTTAGAGATATTAAAGAACCCCCCCCCCCCAACATCACTCACAATATTAGTTCTTTTTAATCACTAATAAAACCCTTTACTAGTGTTGTTAAAGACCCAATTTGCAGTATTGGTTTTAGATTTGAGGCTACCAAATGGTTATGTTTTGAATTTTTCTAGATGTGTTAAAAATAGTTATATTACTATATTAAAAAGTCATGATTATCATGTTATATATGAAATAATTCTTCCAATTTTATTTAGAGGTTTTTTGAATTCATCGATTTGGGATTCTCTAATAGAAATATCATATTTTTTCCAAAAAAATGTGTGGTGACAATAGCCTATGATGCATTTAGTAGACAACAGGAAGATTTATTTTAATTTTATGTAAACTAGAAAAAATATTTTTTCCAAATTTCTTTGATTCAATGAAACATTTTATATTACATTTTTCACATAAAGAAAAATGTGGAAGGCCAGTACAATTTTGATTGATGTACCCATATGAGAGATGCATGTAGAAATTGAAGAAAAAGGTACATAACAAAGCATTAGTTAAAGGTTCAATTTTATAAGATTATTTATAGGAGGAAATTTATTTTTCTGATCCCATTATTTCCAACCCGAATATCTTTCAAAACATAACTGAATTGGTTATAATGAGTTAAATATTGATGATCCACTCAACATTCAATTATCAGTTTTTTAATCAGCTTGAACTTGGATTTGGTAGAGTTTATGAATAATGGATTTTAGATGATGAGCATCATATGGCTCATACATATGTTCTACTCAACTATGAAGAAATGAAATGATTTGTACAGTGAGAATTGTTATCACCTATTATTCAAAAAAAAATTAAATTAATATTATTTTATTTTCGATTATATGATGATCATATCAAGAAATGGTTTCCACAAATTACACGAGACACCCTTGAAAAATGGTATCCACATAATTTTTCCTATTGGTTTCAATGAATGTTAAATTAAATTGTTTATTTTTTAATATATGCAATCAATTTATTATTTTTTATATTGATAATTGTTTTTTAATTTTTTGGGTATCACAACATGATGTTAAAATTGATAGTATATTATGTGTATTGAGTAACCCACTATCCAAAATGGTTAAATCTTATAATGAAAATATAGTGAATGGTTTTCAATTTCATACACATGCATATGGTGAATAAAAAACAATGAATAACGGTGTTTTCTTCAAAGTATCTCATCATAGAGAAAGTGAATTTGACTTTTATGGAATGTTGGATGAAATAATTGAATTGTGTTATTTGAGATAGAATTAGGTAATTATGTTTAAAGTTTACTGTCTTGATACGGATATATTATTTCATGTTCATCTGCAACATGGAATCATTGACATTAAATATAAAATTCTTTTTAAAGTAAATGAACCATTTTTATTGGATTATCAAGTACATAAAATTTATTATTAAAATAAGTGTGATAATTCAAGAGATTTAATTTATTGGTGGAGCATTATAAAAATTAAATCCTATGAAAATCATTTTATGGAGTACATGATATGTTTGGCATAGGGTATAGGGAAGGAGGAGCAGCGTCAAGCGCATAAGCAACAACAGCAAAAAATTATGGAGTATATGAAATGTTTGGCGTAGGGTATAGGGAAGGAGTTACCTCCACCACCTACTCTAGATAACCCCCCCCCCCAGTGATTTATGTATTTTTTATATACATTTATTATGATAAATATTCGAATGAATATTTTTTTTGTAAATATTTTTATTAATTTAGAAATTTATAGTTTTATATATTATGTCTTTTTATATTATTGTGGTGTTTTTTATTTTTTATTTTTTACTTTTTATTTTTAATTTTTTATTATTGTTTTTTTATATTATTGTGATGTTTTTATTTTTTGTTTTTTTGTTTTTTTTTTGTTTTTTTTTTTTTTGTTTTTTTTATTTTTTTATTATTTGCGATGAGAGATCAATCTCACCGCAAATAAGTATTTTATATTTTTCTATTATTTGTGACAGGATATGAATCTCATTTAAAATAATTATTTTTGATGAGAGACCATTCCCATCCCAAATACTAAAATATATATAAATTCTTTTTCCAACATGGGGTTCCCCATCGCAAAATAAAATTGTGATGGATTGTTATAAAAAATATTTTTTGCGATGCGTTTTTTAGCTAAGACTGATTTTTGATGGGGCCCCATCACAAATGAATATTTGAGATGGGATACTAACATAAATAGACCATTGTAAATAATGCATGATCCAGTAGTGTGAATTTATGGGTTTTTTTATATAAGTTTTTGTCTTAATTCTCTAAAACTTTAAACCTAAAAGGCTCTTGGATATGTAAGTGATCCAATATATCATTTTGATGAATTAAGTTTTGGATGTCAAAAATTGGGTCGCATTCATTGGTATCAAATCCATAAATCTAAATATTATGTTTTTAACACTGTATTCAAGAGTGTGGGTTTGGGTTTGTTATAATTTGTATAGAGTGGGTTTTAGATAACTTTGGATATTATGATTTTTTCATGATAGGTTTCTTAATAGATATAGATACCATCATGATTTTATGAGATTAAGGTTGATCATATGTTTAAAGACTTATATGCCTGTTTTTTGTTTTTAAGTAATGATATCTTAAAGTGATTAAGAACACTTTAGGATACATTTTATGAGGTTGAAGTATATACAAAGATTCAGTTTAATGTGAAGTATTCCCTTACATTTTGTAGACATAAGTTTTAAGGTATTTATAACCTATTGGGTTTATATGATCTTAGATATTGAGGTAATTATGGGAACACCTGTTTTATTATATATAAAACCATGGGATTGAAAAGTGATTTGGTAACTAAGTGGTTATTGTTTTCTCATAAGAATATCACTATATTATTGTGCTTCTAAGCTAAAAGGTATGAGATAAACTTTGAGATTAAAACACTTTTTAATTTTTAGGTTATTAAGGTTATTTAGGATATATAGTTATTTATTTATGGAATTTTTTAATTTGAACTTTGGGTATTAGTATTGAATTTTGGATATTAATCTAATATTTCATCATATTAAGGTTTATTTATTTTGTGAATTATCTTACCTTGTGCTAGCCATTTTGGTTTGGATTAATGTATAAATACAAGAGTAATGTCTTGTTATCCTTTTTTGGATTATGTTATCTATTATAAGATGATATTAGTACTTCATGACTGAATAATCCTTCTTAAATACTCATCGTTTGTATAAAAAGATTATATTGTGGTGAAAAATGATTAAAGGATAAAATTATACTTCTCAAGTAAGTATATTCTCCTTATATTATCAATATATATGGTAATAAATTATTTAAATCTAGTAAAGGGATCTTGAAAATGAAAATTATATCCTATTACATTCCTTTCTAATGAAATGGTGGTCTTTTTGACACCTCTTTGGCCTATGGTTTTATGGTTGTTGACTTTCTTATGATCATTCACTTTCTTATGATCAATGATATCTGTCACTCCCATAATTATTTGGGAATTAATTTTTTGTTTTATTTCCATATCTTCACTCCCTACTAATTTTTTCCTACTTGGAAGCCTAGTTATGCAATTTTTTTAGATGACCTTCGAACTTCTCTCTATCTATCTTTTCAAGTGGAAGTTTTATTAACCCTTTTTATGATGTGGGTTTTTAATAAAAATATTTTCAAATTTCAAACCTTTAATTATCGAGATAAACTTAAAATTATGATGATTCAATTTATTAAATGGGTAGTATGTAACACCTTGATATTTTAAAGGAGTAACGTTATGTTCGATAGCATATTTAATTCGCAACACTGAGCTTAAACGACCCGCAAAATATATGACCATTGTAACTATCTGTTAAATTGGTGGTATAAATAGGATTGACTACTTTATGAAATATAAATATAAATTTACTACTCAATATAAATTTGTTGATAAAATATTAGTAATTAATTACTCAATTTTTAGTAAAGTTGTTTTATCCATCAAAAATGTGTTTTCTTCAAAAATGACTTTTATTTATTTTTGTGAGAAAATATTATAATTGTATTTTTATAAATTTTAGAAAATTTATTTGATAAAATGAATTTATTTTTTAAAATAATCATATCAAAATTAACTTAGGGTAAAATTTTGGGATTTTTCAAAAAAAATATTGATTTTTTGGTGAATAGTGAAAAATACAGATGTTTATAAAAATGTCATTTCTTTTCAATAAATTATGTAATTTAAAAGTCCCAATATATTTTGGATATTATTTAAAGTAAAATAATTATTATTTATCTATATTTAATTCACTTAATTAAATTTTAATCAACTTTAAATTAGATTTGAGTATAAGTTTATTATTGGGTTAAAAACTGTTTTTTTCTAAAAAATGTTTTAAAGTGCATAATTTTTATCCATTTTATTTAATTAAAATAATACCCAATAAAGAATGATTTAAATTAAATTTATATATTATATATCTATAAATATTAATATAATTTCATATAATTATTATCACTGGTCATAGAGTTAATATAAAATCATTTTTTCTTGAAAAATACACTTTTTGAAAAGCTGATATTTCGTCGTGTCTGTGTGTTTAATTTTAAATTAAATTATGAAAATTATTTGAATTAAATTTTTTAAAATGGATTTTATATTTTTAATTAAAATAAATTATATTATATAATAAGTTCAAATTAATTTTTGGTCATAATGAATAGTGAAAACAATAAAAAATACCATGGGTATGGTTAAAAAAAGTTTATCGAGGTTTAAACTAAAACATATAAGGGTTAAAATGACCCAAAATACTTGTATAAATTCTATTTTATATCCATATTTCAACCTTTATTACCTTAGGTTCTATTTTTATGTGCTTTTGTGACACTTTTTCATGAATGTGACCAATATAATAATTTAAGTAATGAAAATGACAAAATGTCACTCTATTCTTTTTAAATTTAAATTATGTGTTCACATAGGGAAAAATAAATATGTGGAAAAATATTGATATCCATTTTGATAATAATTAAATTATTTCCATGTGGGTAATTTATTTTTAATTTTTAGTAATAATATAATTACTTTAAATGCTTAAAAAACACCAATTCTGTAATTATTTAATTAATAAAAGAATAAAATAAATGATACTAAAAATGTTAAAAGTGATATAAATTTAATGAATTATTATACTCCATGAATTTTTAATATAAATATGACCATATTTATAGGTTTGAAAATAATATATTCAAATTTATCCTTTTTCTTGATGTTTTTAAATTCAAATTAAATGAATATTGTCAAAATTGACATTAACGTTATTTTATAATAAATAATATTTTATTAAATAATTTTAAATTCCTAAAAAACATATACTATGATAATTTATTGGAATATTTTTAGAAATATAAACCATTTATTATTAATGGACCAATGGTCCTTTTATAATAATTATATTTACCAATAAATAGTAAAAACTTTGTTGTCGTGGTAAAGGGTAAAACGGGGTTTTGCGTGTTACATATGCTTGTTTTAAAATTAATTTTCCACACATATAGGATTATTTTATAAATTTTATTTCATATTTATAACTATTTTTTCCAAATTATATAATAATACTCATTTTATTTTTCTACTTAGGGCATAAATCACCTAGGTAAACAAATGAAAAAACTATTTACCATAGTGAAAACTAAAATGGTAAAATTAAGTAAATTTAAAGGATAAAGAATAACATTTTTAAAACATGTGTTTTTTTATTTGAGGTTTTTCTCAAACATATCCTCCATCTATTCCTTTAATTATTAATTTTGGATTCACTTTGGGTGAGAGTGACTTCTCATTATTGAATAGTTTTTAGTATTTACAAAAATATCACTCCTCCTCCATTATAAAAGGTCACCTCCTCCCCCACTTCTACACCCCTCCTAATCAATTTGGATTTAAAAAACCCTAAAAAAACCTTTCCCAAAATCCTTATCTATGTTATATTTCTTCTTTTCATCCCAAAAGAACATATTTATGGTCTTTAATAAGAGGTCAAAAGGGGGTTGCTCTAAGCGAAGGTAATTTTTGTCACTAAACTCTTTATTTTTACTTATTATTGTACCACCTTCATTAATGTATTAATAATTATAATATAATAACACAAAAATATATCATATACTGATATTTTATTATGTTTATGTTGCAACCTACTTCTAACTCTTCTTTAATCAAGTGGGAAATGAAACCATCGTTCATGTGTACGATGGACTACCATCTCGCAGACCGATGTAATTAATTTTCCATCATCACCTCTCAAAACTATTTATAATGACGGATTTAAAGTATATATATGATATTTTTAACATAATTTTACTTATTTAATTATTATATCACATATACCTCTTTACTTTCCATTTCATTGGGGATACGATAACGTTGACCATGTGTATGGTGGACTATCACCCCGCGAAGCGATGTGATTTTTTTTTCACTAACACTTTTCATGGAAGGTAAAAAGGATAAATTTAATGAGTATATGTGATATATATTAAATATTTATGATATTAAGGACATATTTATCATTATTTAAATATAAAATATCATTTAATTTTTAACTTTCCATTTACTGAAAAATGATTGTGTTGTTCGTGTGTATGTGTGGACTACAGCCTCCATGAAGCGATATAATTATTTCTTTCATCACCAAATCACTTGGATGATATATATATATAATGAAATAATATTGTGGTTATTATATTGTGATCATTTGGTAAATATAAAATAATACTTAAATTTTTTCTATAATGATCGTTGAGAAATTGAAATGTTACTGATGCATGTGTGTGACCTACCTTCTCCATGATTGTAACGTAGTTAATTTTTCATAAACATATTTCATGATTGGTTTTAAAAGTATAATTTATGAATAAATATAATAATTATTTCATGATTATTATTCTATATATATTGAGAAAATGGCCTCTTTTATCATGATCGTCACACTGAAGTTATTTTGAAACAATTAACTGAACATCCTCAAAACACTCAAAGTGGAATTAAATGATTTAGTATTTAAATATGTAATTAAAATAAATAAAATAAATGATATAAGTTTAAGTTATTAAACCTATAAAATTTTCTAAAAAATAAAATAAATAATATAATCTAATTATTTAGTATTTAAAATAATACATGGAAATTCTATATTCGTGGTAAGGGATTTCCTCTAAAGTTCCCTTCATTGAGGCATATTTTAATGTTATAAAAATAATTTATTTTATATGGTGTACATACTGCCAATTTTACAAGTAATATCATTAATAATTCTAAATCATAGAATTTTAATTTTCAATTTTAATTATTTCATTCAAGGGGAATTGACTTGAAAGTTACCAAGTGGTAAAATATTTCATAATTCAATTTATTTTTATCGGGTTATATTACTTGTTCATTGTCTTTAATATTATAAGATTATTCATATGATGACTTTTTATTATTTTATATTTTATTTCCACTTTATTTATGTGTATTTATATATTATACACATAATATATTCATTAATTAATTATCACTTCAACATTATGACCATTGTAAAGGTAGCTCATCTTAAATTGTCTTGTTAGGGACATATGTTATGTTATACACTAATCTTATTTTATTATGTGTATATAATAACCCTTTAGATATTTTATATCATGAATATCCTTATGTTAATGATATTTAAATTTTTATTTGAGTTTCTTCTTTTATATGGATTGTGATAGAGAAGTTAACAAAGTGGTAAGGCTTTATGTTACAATCTCCTTTATTTCAGGATTGTTTTTGTTTAAGGTTACTTTGGAGGATATCATATTTTATTATTTTATTGAACTATATATATTTATTATCCACTAGTTATGAATTTTTTTAATATGTTTTATTTCCATTTCCTCCCTTATTTATTGAATAAATGTCAAGAAAGATGTTTGTAGGTGATACCGGTCTAGTATCTTTATTTTAGATCATAAATCCTTCTCTTCTATATCAATATTTTCTAAAATGTTTTCAAAAGTGTTATTTTATAAACATAAATTATTTATTAAATCTATTTTTCATGATCATTGACCTTATTTTAAAAGGTTTTAAATTGTAATTTTCTTAATGTTTTCCAAATGGGTCACTTTGAATCCCTTTAAAAAATGTTTGAAAAAATGTTTATTTTTAACATTAACAACATGAACTGAATTTCCACCATCATAACCACTTAATGTTTTTTTAAAAAAATCAAAGTTTATTTTCAAAAAAATGATTTATTTAATTATTGATAAATTTTTATATTTTAAATAATTGTTTTAAAAATAGAAAGGATATTTTCCTCAAAAAATGTTCCAAGTGATCTTTCAAAATCATTTTCTATCTAAGATGAAATAATTTGATGTTACTCAAAGTGAAAAGGTTATTTTCCTAAAACAATTAATGATATTTTAATGTTATTTCCATCCATTAACATAAAAAACCCTTAATTTTATTTACACTCCACTAGGGATATATTGTATTGATATCATTTTTATTTATTCTTTGGATGAATTATGATATTTTCATGGAACTCGTTTCTTTTCCATGGGTTAATCAAGCTATGAAACAACATTGATTTTTGTTATGACTGAATAGTGAAGGATTCAAAATGTTTTATTCATGAATGGTAATTGGATATTATTGATGATGAACATATGATCCTGATACAGCTTATAAGAAGGTTTTATCCCCATTATAGATCACGAGTGAGCCTGATATGCCTTATATGATGGGTGCACCCAGAAATCATCGGATGATCCTGATATAGATTATATGATTGGTTAACCCAAATAGAACTCTAATACATTGGGTAATGTTCCTTTTATTTAGATACAATGAGAGATTTATTGGGGGGTTTCTCTTATGTATTTAATTAGGCTCTAATTATTTTTGACACATTTTAAAATAGGTTATGAAGATAATTTTCCAAGGATACCAACACATTTTATTTATTCTTGATATGATTTTTTAATGATTCATTTGACCAATATTGAAATCACCTAGCTTGTGATTATTTATTCTTATGACTCTTGACTTTGATAAATCTTTATTATGTGTTTCATGATTGATGATCCAAGTATTGATGAGTATTAATATTCTTATGTTATGCTCATGCACTTTAATTATGTCATTGTACCCTTATTATATTTTTATAATCACTGATTAAATTCAATTTTTAATTCTTATATTACCCTTACTAATCATTTTATCTCACCCTTATTATGTTTTATATTCCCCGGTTTATGAAGAATTATGATTAAAATATTTGTGTCTAGAAATTTTTCTTACATGATGAAGTTTGTGGGAGAAGTTAAATAATTAATATGTAATTCTAAAAGTGGGGTATAGTGGGGAAAATACTCCCTTGAATTCATGGGTATTATTTATGTAAGTTTTTATCTTAATTTTAAAAGACTCTAAACCTAAAGGTTCTTTGGGTATGTAAGTGATCCAATATATCCCTTTGATGTTGTAAGTTTTAGATGTCAAAAATTGGATCACATTCATCAGTATCAAAGCTAGAAATGTAAAGTTTATGTTTTTAGCATCATATCCAAGAGTGTGAGTTTGGGTCTATTACAAAATATGGTATTGATCGTAAGTTATATTGGATCAATTACATAACTACTAGATCGAACACATAAATACAATTGATCTATCATGTGGAATTTAGTCAATATTTTTTTAAGTCCCAGATCAATCTCATTAAGAAAATTAATTTATCATAGTTGTTGACTGACTGTGATTGAAAATTTAGTGAAGACTTTGATCTACCTCACATTAACTCTAAGAAACAGCACATTGAATCCAACTAGTTCTATGATAAATCCACCACATGAAGGAAGTCTTCACTAAAAAAAATTCGTTGATTAATCACAAGGTTTGATCTATTAAACTGACTATGACACGTGACTGACTGAAATTTAGAGGCACCAATATGATTATCCATGGGTATTCAATGTTTTTGTGTCAAAGCACAGAATTATAAAGGTTGTATTTAAAATCATTGAATAATGATGCGAGATTAGTTGAGATATATCGGTATAAGGATATCTGATATGATTATCATCCAATTAATTCTTGGAATATATTCTTCTATAAATTCTATGATTCCTCAAACATGAAAACCAATGATCTAAATACTACCCAATCAACTTCATTTTTTACAATCTATGACGCTCTATTTTTTAATGATATTGAAAAAACTAAAATAAGGATCAACTAATAGCTCCATATAATCTAGATATTACTAAATGATCATATAAGGAGAAAATAACCTCATTGATCAACCAAATATGATCAAATATTGAGCTACATCACACTTTCTCATTATACTTTACTCTCTCAATTACTTTTACATTTCAAGTAGTTATTTTTTTCCTATACATATTTTTAGAAATTATCTTATACATTAAAGAAGATTACTCATATATTATTTATTTTATTCCTTCTCATTTATATCCTACGAATATTTGTGTAAGAGGTTTGGTTTTTCCTATACTTCCCAGTATGTAGTTGTTTATTTGTAACCTAATCTAGGTTATATATCAATACACCCAATCAAGGTTGTGGATCATTATATTAATTTTAATAAAATTTATTAGTAATTTATTACTATTAAGTAGATAGGATTAAGTTCTAGCTTGTATTTAACATCCTTAGTTTTTAAAAGTGAAAGTTATGTTTGATAGTGTATGCATTACACAACACTGAACCCAAACAAACAATTACTATATGAACATTTTAGCCTAGTTGTTAAATTTATGGGTATGAATAGGATTAAATAATTTATGAAATATATATATTCTAATCAAAATAAATTTATTGATAAATTATTAATAAATAATCACTTGATTTTTAGTAAATTCATTTTATTCTTCAAAAATATGTTTTCTTCAAAAATGTTTTTTTATTTTTTTTATGAAAAAAATATTATAATTAATTTATATAACATTTAGAAAATATATTTTATAAAATTAACTACATTTTTTATATCATCATATTAATATTAACTTAGGTTGAAATTTTGGGATTTTTCTAGAAATATTGACTTTTCGATGAATAATGAAAAATAACCATTTGTTTAAAATTGTCATCTCTTTTGATAAATTAAGTAAATTAAAATTTCCATTATTATTTTAATTTGATTTCAAAGTAACATAATTATTCTTAATTTATATTAATACAATTAATTACATTTAAATCATCCTTATACTATATTTTAGAATAAGTTTTTTTCTGAAAGCTATTTTAAAACGCATAATGTTTCTCCCTTTTAATAAATTAAAAATATTCCCTAATGTGGAATGATTTAAATTATATTTATAGATTATATATATAATTATTAATTGAAATTAATATAACAAATATTAATATTTATATATTTAAATAAAAATAATTTGTTCCTTGAAAAAATTATTTTTCTAGAAAACCTCTTTTCATCACACTTAGAGGTTTTATTTAAATTAAAATTATTCCACCTATGCGAATTGATTTTGATAAAATAGATTCCATATTTGGAATTATAATAATTAATATTGGGTAATAAGGTCAACTTAATTTTATACAATATAAATAGTGACCATAGTAAATATTTTTTACTTTAATAAAAGTAAAATAGGTTAATTATGTGTAAAAAGTTATAAATAATAATTTAGCAAGGAAAAAAATGGTAACACTAATAGTATAAATATTTATAGTTCCTTTTAAATGAAATAATTATATTTATTCCTTATTTTTTTTACTTTATAAATGATTAAGTAATGGGTTTGATAAAAATTAGTTTTTAATACGATAAACTCAAATTTTATTTTTGTTTAATATACAATTTCAATTAAGAAATTCATTTTTATGAATTCATGAATTGTAAAAATAAATTATATTTTAATAAAATATTAATATTAAGTAATTTTTATTAATTATAATATAATTTTTATGAAGTCAAATGTAATTGTTGTAAGGGTTTGAAAACTGTTATTGTCAAAAAAACTAGTATTTCTGAATAAATGTAGATTTTTATTTTAAAAAATAATATTCAAATATTTAGAGAATTATTTTGATAAAATTAATATTATTTTTGGAATAATTTTTTCTAAATTATCCAATTATGAATTTTTCAAAATTTTATGAGAGTCGAAATTTTGGTTAAAAATTAAATACGGTATAAATATACAGTGTGTATTATAACATCATAATAACCAAAGAGTAGTGTAATAAATACTATGCATAGTATACAAGACCAAATATATGTTTACCCTTTATAATAATGTGAATTTTAGGTTATTCTATTAATTTTATAAATCCTTTATGAATCCTCCAAAACCTATATTATATTTTAAGGTTTTAAAATCAATTTTTTATAAATATGACTCACTTTCACATCACAAAGGGAAATATTTTGATGATTTCATCCCTTGGAATTATAAAATAATTAAAACCACTCCTATTTGGTAGAAACCCCAGGAAAAACCATTGTAAGGATTGTGGTATTTATTATTTTATTATATAGAGTCCAAAACCTAAGTTTAGGAAATAATAAAGAACTCTCTTCTATTTTCCTATATAAACCCACCCAATATCCCATTCCCCTTCAATAAAAAACCTTTTATTGCATCCTTACTCTACCCTCACCTCTCTATATTCCTCCCAAGGTCCCCCAAAACTCTCAATAATCTCCTCCCAAAATTTTAGAATCACCCTCTAAAGGAAAGGGACCTCTCTCTCTCTTCTTTTTATTAAAGAACCTATTTTATGTTATTCATATTAATTTCCATTCTTTCGTGTTTTGGTATGTTTTTATACATCCCTATTACTTAAATTTTTATTTCAATGTTATGATATACCTATTTCACTCTCATTAATCCCTTCCAGGTTTTTTTATGTACACCTATTATGCTGCCAAAATTGTCCTGCGATTTTCTATACCAAAAGTGAGGGACCTCCCCCTCTTCTATTAAATTCAATCACCTTCATTATATATAGAAATTTTAATCTCAAATTTTTATGTTTTCATGAACTTATAAATATACTTATACTTTATAATTTATCTACTAATAATTATATATCATGTATCCTCTCTCATTATAGTGTTTACCTAATCCATTATTATGTTGAAATCCTCTCATTCTACTCTTTATTCAAACATCTTCTTAATTTTATGCCCTTTTATTTCCAATTACTAATATTGGTATATTTTATTCACATTCCTATTACTTCTCATTTAATTTCTAAATTATTATATACCTATTTCTCTCATTAAACCATTTTATGAACCTTTATGTACTATCGTTATGCTGTTGAAATTTCATTGTGATGTTTCCATGCCAAAACTTTTTATTGTGAATACCATTGTTATTTCCACTCAAGGTTATTCACCTAGACATACCTATAATTATTTTATTGGGTACTTCCATTTGTGTAACCCAAAATTCTTAATTGTGTTATTAAATGTGATTAAATATGGTTTTATGTTATATGATCTATGTGGTACACTTATGCATGTACATGATATGATTATAATGGGAGTGCACAGATAGCGTTGGGTGATCCCATTATAGCTTACACAATGGGTGTGCCCAGATAGTGCTCAAATGCATTGGGTAATGTTTTAATCTCATGATATTCCATGTATAGTGTATGGTAGGTTATCTTAAGCATGTTATGTTATGTTGTCTTGGTGGTTAACCTTGAATTATACTTATGATTCCATGTTTAAATTTGTTTCCATATTCCCATGTTTTATTTATGTTATCATGTTATATCATGCCTCTTTGTTCAAATTTATGATTCTAAAACCTTTTATATTTATTTAAATTCGTATTGTCTAACATGTAATGATTTCTTCATGTTATGATTCTTTTATACTACCTTACTGGGATTTATAGTTCACCCCTTCCTTATGTGAATCCCAAGGTTATCCCATATAGTTTTAGAGGACCATTGATTTCTAAGATCATGTTAAGGAATTTTTCAATAATGTTGTTGTGTTCTGTGTTCAATGTGTTGTGATATATACCTAATTCCCAAAGACACTAGACTTATCAATCTTTAAGGTTGTATTATGTGTGTATCTATATATATATATATATATTAGGTGCTTGAGGGTACAATTGCATTAAACACATATATAATCTGGAAAGCTAGGTCATAGCCCCCCCCCAAGGGGATAGCACACTCGTATCAAATGGAGTTTTAGTTATTTTTGGTATTATGATTAGAAAACTCTAGAGAAAGCCTTAGGGATAATACTAAAAATAAGAAGACATCCCTATATTTTGGTAAAGTATATAGTAAATGGTTTCTAAGAAAATAAATCCATGTATTGATAATAAAAGTGTATGTTTCTCTGGCACAGATGTACCTAGGGGTAAAACCCAAAAACACTGCAATGATCTAGGCTCAATTAGGAATTAGTGCATTAAAATAGGCCTTGATACACACCTATTTTGACACTCCCTAGGGATATTTTTTGGTAAATTCAAAAGATCATTATGAACCAGTATTCATGAAATAAGAATGACCATAAGAGTCTATGTTAGGAAATATATAATAGATAACTTATATTGAAGCATAAAAAATCATTAATTAAGAAAATACATGTCATTTATAAGTTATCCCTTAAATATTATTGGATTATCTTTTATGTGTTTAAAAGTTTAAAATTAATCCTCACTACGGGAAAAATGAGCAATTGCGACGGGTTATTTGCGACGGGATTAAATCCCGTCGCAAATAGTCATGTTAAAAAAGTATTTGCGACGGGGGTACATCCCCGTCGCAAATAATGAGGCATTTGCGACGGGATTGCTTTCCCCGTCGCAAATAGTTTTCCCGCGATGCGCGCCAAATCGCGGGAAACGTATTTGCGACGGGGAAATATTCCCGTCGCAAATAGCCGGCGGCGGTAAATGGTATTTGCGACGGGAATATTCCCCCGTCGCAAATACTATGTCGGCAGAGGGTTATTTGCGACGGGACCCGTCGCAAATAACTATTTACCGGTTGACCGTAATAAATGTTGGCGAAGGTATTTGCGACGGGACCCGTCGCAAATAATACTATTTGCGACGGGAATCCCGTCGCAAATGGACCCGTCGCAACTAATCTAACCTATAAATACCCCCATCCGTTTTTTTCATTTCATTCTCATTCTTTATCTTCTCTCTCTCTCAGAATCATATTTCTAGAGTTTAGTTTTTCTCCAGTTTAAGTTTTTTCTCCGGAGCTGATATTAAAGTTTTGAAGAACGATCAGAACAGATCAATTTTCAAGGTATTTATCTTCATTTTAATTTTTTATTTATTTTTAATTTTTTATTAGTTTTTATTATTATTAATTAGTTGTAATTTAATTTTGTTTACATTGTTTTATTACTTAATAAATTTAAATTATTAGTATTGTTTATATGGTAATTAGGAATAATTAGTAATAATTTTTAATAATTAAGAATAAATATTAATAACTAGTAATAAATACCAATAATTAGGAATAAGAACATTATTACATTATTAGTTTATTTTATTATTAATATTAAAATAATATAATTTTTTATATATATACAGTTCTTTTTTCATCTGTGTGTTTGCTGTCTTCACATGTATTATTTGTATGTGGAGATAGAAAACGCACAGATGAAAAAAGAACTGTATATAAATTAGAAAATTATATTATTTTAATATTAATAATAAAATATATTAATAATGTTATTATTTGTAATTATTGGTAATTATTTCTAATTATTGATAATTATTCATTTTATTACTAATAATTATCAATAATTAAGAATAATTAGTAATAATTACCAATAATTAACAATAATTAGTATTAATTACCTATAATTAGTATTAATTACCATTAATTAGTATTAATTACCAATAATTAGTATTAATTACCAATAATTCGTAATAATTAGGAATAATTAACAATAATTACTAATAATTAGGAATAATTAACAATAATTACGAATAATTAACAATAATTAGTAATAATTAGGAATAATTAGTAATAATTAGGAATAATTAGGAATAATTAGTAATAATTAAGAATAATTAGGAATAATTAGTATTAATTAGGAATAATTAGTAATAATTACCAATAATTAGGAATAATTAGGAATAATTAGTATTAATTACAAATAATTAGTATTAATTAGGAATAATTAGTATTAATTACAAATAATTAGTCTTAATTACCAATAAGTAGTATTAATTACCAATAATTAGTATTAATTACCAATAATTCGTAATAATTAGTATTAATTACCAATAATTCGTAATAATTAGGAATAATTAACAATAATTAGTAATAATTAGGAATAATTAACAATAATTAGGAATAATTAGTAATAATTAGGAATAATTAGTAATAATTAGGAATAATTAGTAATAATTAGGAATAATTAGTAATAATTAGGAATAATTAGTAATAATTAGGAATAATTATGAATAATTAGTATTAATTAGGAATAATTAGTATTAATTACCAATAATTAGTATTAATTACCAATAATTAGTAATAATTACCAATAATTAGTTTTAATTACAAATAATTCGTATTAATTACAAATAATTAGTATTAATTAGGAATAATTAGTATTAATTACCAATAATTAGTATTAATTACCAATAATTAGTATTAATTACCAATAATTAGTATTAATTACCAATAATTAGTATTAATTACCAATAATTAGTAATAATTAGGAATAATTAACAATAATTAGTAATAATTAGGAATAATTAACAATAAGTAGGAATAATTACGAATAATTAGTATTAATTAGGAATAATTAGTAATAATTACCAATAATTAGTATTAATTACCAATAATTAGTATTAATTACCAATAATTAGTAATAATTAGGAATAATTAACAATAATTAGTAATAATTAGGAATAATTAACAATAATTAATAATAATTAGGACTAATTAACAATAATTAGGAATAATTAGTATTAATTAGGAATAATTAGTAATAATTACCAATAATTAGTAATAATTACCAATAATTAGTAATAATTACCAATAATTAGTATTAATTAGGAATAATTAACAATAATTAGTAATAACTAGGAATAATTAACAATAATTAGTAATAATTAGGAATAATTAACAATAATTAGTAATAATTAGTATTAATTAGGAATAATTAACAATAATTAGTAATAATTAGTATTAATTAGGAATAATTAGTAATAATTACCAATAATTAGTATTAATTAGGAATAATTAGTAATAATTACCAATAATTAGTATTAATTACCAATAATTAGTAATAATTAGGAATAATTAACAATAATTAGTAATAATTAGGAATAATTAACAATAATTAGTAATAATTAGGACTAATTAACAATAATTAGGAATAATTAGTATTAATTAGGAATAATTAGTATTAATTAGGAATAATTAGTATTAATTACGAATAATTAGTAATAATTACCAATAATTAGTAATAATTACCAATAATTAGTAATAATTACCAATAATTAGTAATAATTAACAATAATTAGTAATAATTACCAATAATTAGTATTAATTACCAATAATTAGCAATAATTACCAATAATTAGCAATAATTACCAATAATTAGCAATAATTACCAATAATTAGTATTAATTACTAATAATTAGTAATAATTACGAATAATTAGAAATAATTAGAAATAATTAGAAATAATTACCAATAATTAGCAATAATTAGCAATAATTAGCAATAATTTGAAATAATTAGCAATAATTAGAAATAATTAGCAATAATTAGAAATAATTAGCAATAATTAGAAATAATTAGCAATAATTAGTAATAATTAGCAATAATTAGGAATAATTAGTAATAATTAGGAATAATTAGGAATAAGTAGGATTAATTAGGAATAAGTAGGATTAATTAGGAATAATTAGGATTAATTAGGAATAATTAGTAATAATTGCCAATAATGACCAATAATTGCCAATAATTACCAATAATTGCAAATAATTAGGAATAATTGCAAATAATTAGGAATAATTAGGAATAATCAGGAATACTCAGGAATACTCACGAATACTCACGAATACTCACGAATACTCACGTATAATCACGAATACTCACGAATAATCACGAATACTCACGAATACTCACAAATAATCAGGAATACTCACAAATAATCAGGAATACTCAGGAATACTCAGGAATACTCAAGAACACTTAGCAAAAAATTGACAATTGACGACCCTTTAAGATTTGAACATGTTAATAATAGAACAAAGTTTGTTCTGAATATTGATAATTTTAATATTTTTTAATTTTTTTTATTATTTTAATAATATTAATATTGTTTTTTCGTAAATATTGATAATATTTTTTTTATTACTAATAATTAGTAAACGAAATCTGCTTGGATAATGAAGGGAAAATTTATAACCATCTCCACAACGATGATTATCAAATTTCCTTTCATTATTCAAGCAGTTTTCCTTTTGCTAAGTATTGCTAAGTATTGCTAAATTAGTAATAAATAGTAATAATTAGCAATAAATTGTAATAATTAGTAATAAATTGTAATAATTAGTAATCCTTGCTTGAGTGTTTTTTCTAACAAATTATTCAAAACCAGTAATGCTTTTATATTTTATAGAAAAATATGGAACAGCGAGGTCGTCAACAGTCATTATTAGATGACCGCATATGGATAAATCAACGCAGAAATCCAAATGGTTCTGGTTTAAATCCAGTATATATAGAGGGTGTGGAGATTTTTTTATCATTTGCGGCATCAA
This sequence comes from Viscum album, assembly GCA_963277665.1. Taxonomy (NCBI): domain Eukaryota; kingdom Viridiplantae; phylum Streptophyta; class Magnoliopsida; order Santalales; family Viscaceae; genus Viscum; species Viscum album. The sequence continues at coordinate 285,931,475 of OY728129.1, forward strand.
ATTCAGAATTTGTTTCAGAAGGAAAGATAAAATGCCCTTGCAGAAAATGTGCATTGAGAACGTTTGACACGTTTGACAAAGTGGGGGAACATCTCTTGCGTTTTGGTTTTCAAGCTGATTATGTTTTTTGGTATCAACACGGTGAACGCAGTTCCAGAGCAGCTGATACCAACTTGATTCCGGATCCATCCCAGTTTCAAGATTTAGTACATGATGTTGCAGGTTCATCTGTTCAACATACAGAAACTCCGGCTGATATAGCTTCAAATCCTGAGTTGGGACCGTCTGAATTTTATGAGTTGTTGAAGTCTGCTGAGGATGCATTATATCCTGGCTGCAAGATGAGCAAATTAGAAGCAGTTGCAAAATTTATGGCTATCAAATCAGATAACGGAATGTCAAACACATGTTTTGACCAGATATTTTCTTTGCTGAAAACACTGTTACCCGAAGGAAATGTTTTACCTGCAAATTACTATGAAAGTAAGAGGTTGGTTCGAAATTTGGGGCTTACTTGTCAGAAGATTCATGCATGTTCAAATGACTGCATTTTATATTCAGGGGAAAATGAGTCGTTGGATAGTTGTCCCACATGTGGGCAACAGAGATATAAAGAAGGACAACACGGGAAGTCTGGTTTGATTCCTGTAAAACAGTTGAGATATTTTCCGCTTACATCCAGACTTCAGCGTTTATTCATGTCTAAGAATACAGCGACAATGATGTCATGGCATAAAGAGAATATTTCAACCGATAAAAGCTTGAATCATCCAGCCGATGGTGATTCATGGAAACATTTTGATAGAGTGCATCCATCATTTGCTTTAGAAGCTAGAAATGTTCGACTGGGCCTTTCCACTGATGGTTTCTGTCCGTTTGGATCTTATGGTAGTCAATATTCATGTTGGCCTGTTTTTTTAACTCCGTATAATTTACCTCCATGGATGTTGATGAAGGAGCCATATATCTTTTTGACTTTACTAATTCCAGGACATCCGAAGAAAAATATTGATGTTTATTTGAAGCCATTGATTGATGAATTAAATTTATTGTGGAGTACTGGTGTCAGTACATATGATGTTGCAACGAAACAGAATTTCATACTGAGAGCAGCATTGATGTGGACAATAAGTGACTTCCCGGCTTATGGGATGTTATCTGGCTGGAGTACACATGGTCAGAAATCATGTCCTTACTGTATGGGAGAGAACAAAGCATTTATGCTCATTCATGGAAAGAAACCTTGTTATTTTGACTGTCATCGCAGATTTCTTCCAGCTGATCATCCTTTTCGCAGAAACAGATCTCATTTCAGAAAAGGAACAGTTGAAAGGGATGGACCTCCAAAAATGCTATCAGGTTCGGAGTTAAAATCGGTTGTATTTTCATTACCTCCCATCACTTTTGGTCCCACAATAAACCAACAGAAAATTTCTGGTTTTGGGAAAGAACACAATTGGATTAAACGTAGCATATTTTGGGATTTGCCATATTGGTCTGATTTGTTGGTCCGACACATGTTAGATGTCATGCATATTGAGAAGAACTGTTTTGATAATTTGTTTCATACAGTTTTGGATACGCCAGGAAAGAGCAAAGACAATGTAAATGCACGTTTAGATCTTGCCCAAATTTGCAGACGTCCAGAATTGGAACTATTTGAGAATGTCAGAACAGAAAGGTTACTGAAACCAAAAGCAGCTTATACACTGTCTAAAGAAAACCGTTTATTATTTTGTCAGTGGATTGCAGATTTGAGACTTCCAGATGGCTGTGCTTCCAATTTGGGTAGATGTGTAAAGAATGGTCATATTACTGGATTGAAAAGTCATGATTGTCATGTTATAATGGAGAGACTTCTACCAATTGGATTAAGAGGTCTGTTGAATTCTGTGATTTGGGATTCCATAACAGACATGTCTCATTTTTTTCGGGAAATTTGTGCGGCTACGGCAGATTATGATGCTCTAGGCAAACTTGAAAAAGATGTTGTTGTAATTATATGTAAACTGGAAAAAATATTCCCGCCGTCTTTCTTCGACTCAATGGAACATTTGATGTTACATTTGCCATATGAAGCCAAATGTGGAGGTCCGGTACAGTTTCGATGGATGTACCCATTTGAAAGATGCATGCAAAAATTGAAAAGAAAAGTACGCAACAAAGCATCTGTTGAAGGATCTATTGCAGAAGCTTATTTGCAAGAGGAAATATCTTTTTTCTGCTCCCATTATTTTGAATCTGAGTATCCTTCAAAACACAACCGAATGGGACGGAATGAGAGGAATATTGATGAAATCGACAATCAATTATCTGTTTTCAACCAGTCAGAGCTTGGTTTTGGTGGAGTTTCTGAACGCTGGCTTTCAGATGATGAACATCATAGAGCTCATACGTATGTTCTGCTCAACTGTGAAGAGATGACATCAGTTGTACTGTAAGTGTTTATATCACTTATTCTATCATTTATGTTACAGTAAATAACTTTGGTTTTTATAGGTTGTATGATAATCATATCAAGAAACAAATTCCACAAATTACAGCAGCTGCTCTCGAAGAACGGCGACTGAAAAATTTCTCTCAGTGGTTTCAAAAACTGGTAACATAAATTCTTTATCATTTAGCAACTCATTCAATGTATAGTTTACTATATTGATAATTATTTCACAAATCTTCAGGTGTCTCGACATGCTGATAAAATTGACAAACGGCTCTGTGTATTGAGTAACCCACCTTCCAAACTTGTTAAAACTTATAATGCATATGTGGTGAATGGATTTCGATTCCACACGCATGCATATGGGGAATCGAAAAAAACAATGAACAGTGGAGTTAGCTTGAGAGGATCTCATCATCGAGAAAATGAAGTTGACTTTTATGGCATGCTTGATGAAATCATTGAACTCTGTTATCTTGGACAACATTACATAACCATGTTCAAATGTCGGTGGTTGGATACAGAGAGAGGCGTGCGTGTTCATCCGACTCATGGAATCATCGATATTAAATGTAAAAGTGTTCTCGCAGTAAATGAACCATTCTTATTGGCTCAACAGGCATATCAAGTTTATTATGCAAAGTACTGTGCAACATCAAGAGACTTGACTGATTGGTGGAGTGTAATAAAAATCAAAATTCGAGACAATCAGTTTAGTCAAAGTGAATGTGCTTTCACTGATGTGCAAAGAATTGAAGTTTTTCAAGAAAGTACTCAAAATCAATCTTTTTTACAAAGAGATATGAGTATCGATGACGACACCCCACATTTAAGAGTCGGTGATGACGATGATGTTAATGATGTCACACATGAATTTGAAATGGTAAGAGATGAAGCAACTGCAACTCGAATGGATATCGATGATGTTGAGGAGGAATATGAAGATGACATTGACATATATGAAGATGATGATGAAGATGAACACTTATAGAATTTCATGGTATTTATATACAATCATAATATGTATATATATGTATATATAATAGTAATTATCAATTATTTGCTAATATTAACATTTTCTGTTTCAGATGGACGAGGCCACATTTCGTGAGTTGACGGAGGCTGACCTGCCTTTCGATGCGGATGAGTTGTTGGCAGATGACCCTCAGCCTGCAGGCGCTTCAGGGAGTACGCGGAGGGGGCGCGGTCTTGCACGATTGATGATTCCTGACCCCGTCCCCGAGCGACGTCCACGTCTTGGGTTTGATCCGCGCACCCGGAGGTGTGATAACCTGTGTAATAACTTGTGAATTTGACTAAGATTTCATTAATCTATTCACATAATAAATGTTTATTATTTTTTCAGTTTTTCGCATATAGCAGTCGGACAGGGCAGCGCTATTTTGCGCAACTATTTTTCTCAGCCGTGGACCACATGGGAGCAGATTCCCATTGATGTGCAGCAGGCCATGTTCGGCCATTGGTTGGTACGTACGTAAATAAATAATTTTTATTTTGAAAATTATTTCATTTCTAACTTGATATTTTGATTTATTTGTAGGGTTTATGGTATCCGATCGAGGATACCATGCGTGACGCCATCCACGAGGCATGGGAGGTGGCCATGCGTGATCGCCTTCGTCAGTTTTTGCACAATTTAAGAAAAGCTGCGATGAAGAAATCAGGAGTGTCAGATTTTGAGGAGTCATGTAGAGCACACCGACCAGAGTACATTTCATCCCATGTATGGGATGGATTATGTGCGCACTGGTTGAGTGGTGCCTTTCAGAGGAGATCATCGGTGGGGAGGCAGAATCGGGGGAGGCAGGAGGTGACTCATCGAGCTGGGAGTCGTTCTTTCAGTACTCATAGACAGCATCTGGTACGTACATTATTTATAAATATTTTATATAACTATAAATATTAACAGTTTATTTTTTATTCTTATAGGCTGTCGAGCACCCCGATATTACAGAGTACGACGTATATCGGAGGATGTATAGTGATCCTGCTACTGGGGAGCTTAGAGGTGATCGTCAGCATCACATCGTGGTCAGTATTATTTGTTTTCAAGTTTAAAAATTAACTGCATATAATATATTCACAATTTTAATTTTAAATTGCAACTGTAGGAGTCATATGAGGCCGCAGCGGCACAGGCCCGGCCTGAGAGTCAGGCCGAGTCATCAGATCAGACCACTGCCCGTCAGTTTGATGAGGCGGCATGGATGCAGGCCACCCAGTATGCCTTCGAGAAGGGCCGGGTAGTTGGTATCGGCTCTCGACTGACTCCCGGAGATTATTATGGCAGTGCTGCGATGTCGGCGTCCAGCTCGAGGGGAGCTCGTGCATCTTCTTCTACACAGTATGAGGAGCAGTTGCGATCTCAGACTGCACAGATAGAGAGTCTCCGACAGGAGCAGGAGCAGATACGTCAGCAGCATGAGGAGGAGCGTCGACGCCAGCAGCAGCTGTACGAGGAGCAGACGAGTCGGTGGCAGCAGCAGCATCAGGAGCAGATGGAGTACATGCGCCGACTCACTCATGCTTTAGGGATGGAGTTTCCTCCACCACCATCTGCAGATCCCCCACCTCCCCCCCCTCCTACAGATTAGAGTTTGTATTTCTGTTATAAAATTTGTGAAATCAAAATATTTTTTTTTTCTATTCGTAGTTTCTGTCTCATTATAAAATATTAATAATATTATATTTTTAAATAACAATATTAATATGAATAATAATAATATTTATATTTTATAATATTAAATTTTATATATATATTAAAATTTTATATATATATTAAAATTTTATAATATTATAATTTAATTATTTTTTGGTAATACTTGAATTATTTTAATATTTGAATGTAAAATAATTCTATTATTTTTATATTAATTAAAATAACTTATTAATATTTTTTTATTTATGAATTATAATTATAATATTATTATATTAATTAAATTATTTATTAGTATTCTATTATTTTTATTTTTGAATTATAATTCTACTATTATTATATTAATTAAAATAATTTATTATTTTCATTTGTAAATTATAATTCTATTATTATATTAATTAAAATAATTTATTAATAATTTTTTTTTATTTTTTTTATAGTATTTGCGACGGGATACTATGCCCGTCGCAAATACTAGTATTATTAATATTTTTTTATTTTTTTTTAAAAAGAGTATTTGCGACGGGTCCCGTCGCAAATACTATTCATAGTAATTGCGACGGGTCCCGGTTCCCGTCGCAAATACTAGTATTATTATTTTTTTTATTTTTTAAAAAAAAATGTTATTGCGACGGGCCCGTCGCAAAAACAATTTGCGACGGGAACCGTCGCAAAAGGTATTTGCGACGGGCCCGTCGCAATAACTGTTTAAAAAGTTTTTTACAAAAAACGGAATACTATTTGCGACGGGGAGAATGCCCGTCGCAAAAAAGGGCTTTAGCGACGGTCCCGTCGCAAATAAGTTTAGTTGCGACGGCGTTTTCCGCAACGGGCTATTTGCGACGGGACCCCGTCGCAAATGGCTATTTGCGACGGGATCCCGTCGCAAATAGCCCGTCGCAAATACCTGGTTTTCCAGTAGTGCCTCCCTAATTTTCCCTTTATTCTATTCAATGGCTGAAAATAGGAAGAATCGGGTCAACAACCAAATTTATGGGAAATGTAATGACTTCTCAAATGATATTTCTAACATAATGGAAACTCAAGTAATACATCTTTTGATTATTCCAAACCAGCTATCAAAAATCAAAATTAACAATTGGAACATATTTGAAAGTCCAAAGACATCAAATAGTAGTAGGATGATGTATTAAGGAAGTTTAACTAATAAATAAGATAAAGGGAAGAAAATTAAATTTCCTACATGTCAAAAATGTGGAAAGAAGCACCAAGGTAAATGCCACAAAGGAACTTGAAGCTGTTTTAATTGTGGAAAAATAGGCATAAATTAGATAGTTTCTATAAAAAATGAAGAATATGATAGAAGGGAATATATTACATACTACAACACCCATTTATTGTTTAATTAATTATGTGTGGAGAATATGGTATTTATTTGAGTCAATTATCTAATCCAAGTGTTAAATCTTAGACTAAGGAAGGACCTATAGTATGTAAATCATTGAATTGTAACAATTAAAGTGTTTATATATTTATATTTGAGAGTTAAATTGTAGAAGTATTATATCAATGATATTCTAGATATAATAATCATGAAACATTTAAGGATTGTTCTATTGTAGTTTTTCTTTAAGAGTTTGAAACACATGTTGAATATTACTGATAACCAATAAAAGCGATTTAGTGATAAAGTGATATTTTAGAAAACATGTGATTGAGGGATTGATAACACTTAATAGGTGTTTGAGGTTGGGATAAACCTAAAGATTCTTGGGATGATATGTCTAAGTCTAATATTTTGAATATTTATTTGATGGAAGTTTAGCATGATTATGGATATTTTGGGAAAGCATATTGTAGGATCAAATATTTTTGATTTTTTAGTGATTAATGATATTTTAGGAGATGTTTTATTTGGGTTGAGGTATATGCACCCATTAGGTTTAATATAAAGTATTATTTGAGAATAATTTTATTATTTTTTTAGATGTTTAAGAATAAGGGTATTATATAACCTTTGACGTTAAAAATTATTTAATTTTGAGGTTACTTGTGTTATTTGGGATATATGGGTGTTTATTTAAGGAATGATCTATATCAAACCTTTGGGATTATTTATGAAATTTTAGAGATTAATGTATTAATTTTTATTCATTTTTAGTATTATCTTAATTTATGCTAACTATTTTGGGATTTAGTAAAGACAATAGGAATATCCTTTTATTCTTTGATGGATTATGTGATCTGTTATAAGCTTAGTATTGTGATTTTGGAATAAAAAATTCATCTTGAGTTCTCATTATTTGGATAAAAAGATGATATTGTAGCGGAAATTGATTAAAGGATGAAATTATACTTTTCAAGAAATTATATTTTCTTATGTACCTATTCTAGATGATAAAGGAATTTCTTGACTCTAGGAAAATATTCATGAAAAAAAAAATTTGTCATATTATGTATTTGTTGTCTTTTAACCCATCACATATTTTTGGTTTTGTGTTCATTGAATTTATCCTAAACATATTCTATATCACTATCTATTAGTTCATTTACATTAGTTTATTTCCATGTCTATATTTTCAATTATCACTGATGTTCTCCTACTTGGAAACCTAGTTATGTGATAACCTTTGAACTTCCCTTTCTCTCTTTTCAAGTGGATGTTTTGTTAACACTTTTTACGATGTGGGTTTTAAATAAAAATACTTTCAAGTTTCAAAAAATATCTTACCAATATCAAGTTTAAATTGTGAGGATGCAATTTATTAAAGGGGGTAATAATGTAATTCCCTAATCTTTTAAAAGTGAAAATTATGTTTGATAGTGTATGTGTTACGCAATACCAAACCCAAATAAATAATGATTATATGACCATTATAACCAAGATGTTAAATTTGTGGGTATGAATAGGATTAATTTATTTATGATATATATATATATATATCATACTCATCATAAATTTATTGATAAATTCTTAGTAAATAATCACTCAATTTTTAGTAATTTCATTTTATTCTTCAAATATATATTTTCTTCAAAAATGTTTTTTATTTATTTTTATGAAAAAAAATATTATAATTAATTTATATAAGATTTAGAGAATGTATTTGATAAAATTAACACCATTTTTTATATCATTATATCAAAATTAACTTGGGTTAAATTTTTGGGATTTTTTGGAAAATATTGATTTTTTAGTGAACAGTGAAAAAAAACTCATTTGTTTAAAACTATCATTTATTTTGATAAATTTTATAATTTAAAATTACCATTATTATTTTAATTTGATTTCAAAGTAACATAAATATTCTTCAGTTATATTTAATCTAATTAATTACATTTAAATCATCATTATACTAGATTTTAAAATAATTTTATTTTTCTAAAAACTTTTTTAAAATGCATAATGTTTCTCCCTTTTAATTAATTAAAAATAACCCCTAATGGAATATGATTTAAATTATATTTATATATTATATATCTATAATAATTAATTTAAATTCATATAATTAATATTACTATTTATAGATTTGAAGTAAAATAATACCTTCCTTGAAAAAAATGCCTTTTTCATAAAGCCAATTTTCATCATGCTTATCGGGTTTTATTTAAATTAAAATTCTTGCACCTATATGAATTTATTTTGATAAAATGGATTCTATATTTATAATCATCATAATTAATATTAGTTAATAATTTCAACTTAAGTTTTTTACAATGTGAATAGTAGTCGTAGTAAATATTTATTACTATAGTAAAAGTAAAGAAGGTTAATTATGTGTAAAATTTTAATAATAATAATTTAACAAAGAAAAAAATGGTAAACCAATATTTATATTACCTTTTCAATAAAATAATTATATTTATTCAATATTTTTTTTTACTTTATAAATGATTAAGTAATGGGTTTGATAAAAGATAGTTGTTAATATGAAAAACTCAAATTGTATTTTTGTGTAATATGAAATTTCAATTAAGACATCCCTTTTGATGAAATCGTGAATTTTCAAAATAATTTATATTTCAATAAAATAATACTATAAATTAATTTTTATTAATTATAATATAATTTTTATGAAGTAAAATTTAATTGTTATAAGGATTCAAAAATTATTATTGTAAAAAAATAGTATTTCTCAATAAATGTTGATTTTTTTTTAAATAAAATTCACATAGTTAGAGAATTATTTTGATAAAATAAATATTATTATTTTAATTAGCATTTCAATATTATCCAATGTTTAATTTTTTAAAATTTTCTAAGATAGCCGAATTTTCTGGTAAAAATTAAATACGATATAAACATATAGTCTGTATTATGATATAATAATGACCAAAAAGTAAGGTAATAAATACTATGGATGATATCCATGACCAAATCTATGTTTCCAATTTAAAATAATGTGAATTTTAGGTTATTTTATTAATTTTATAAAGACTTTAAGAATCCTTCAAAACCTATGTTATATTTTAAAAGTTTTAAAATCAATTCTTTATAAACATGACTCGCTATAATGTCCCATCCTAGGTTTCACTCACCGGCTCCCCAAGATGGTTCTCTATGTGACCTAAAGCGCACCTCTCTATTTTTTAGAGGCTTCTGAATAGCAGTGAGGGTCAAATATCGATCATGGGGAGACTATACCCAATTTATAAAAGTAATGCGCCGATGGAAAATAAATTGGCAATAATATAAACAATAAGAAAACAAAAATAGTACTATAAGATGACCAAAACTGGAAATAAAATATCAAAATTGAAATGTATATATGGCATTCCAAAGTACGTGTCATGTTTCAAAATGAAAACCCAAAAGTAAAGACACTAACAACTTCCAAGTGGGTCCCAAACCATGTCTGGTTCCCTCATTAATGCTCTATCCCAAATCAGCCATCTAATACAAGGGCCTTTCCCTTATCCTATCCTATAAACATGAAGTCTATTTGGGTACCGATCAGACAGCCTGATTAGGGTGTGAGTACAACTTAGTAGGCCACCACCAACGGCGTTTAAAACAATATCCAATCAAACATTATATGCAGTTGTATAAATAATATAATATAAGAAATAAATTAAATAGTTTAAATTTATTCAATTACTCCTTATTTAACCACATAACACCCTCAGGTTCCCAAGGAAACCCGAACCATATCATATATCTGAATTCCATTATTGTAATTCATATTTCATAATACATGACTAAATTACTTGTTACCATTCATAATTTAATAATTTAATGCCATTATTACCATTCATATTTCATAATACATGACTGATTACCATTTTTACCATTCATCATTTCATAATTGAATGTCATTGTTACCACTCATATTTCATGTCACGTGTGAATTCTATTGTTACCATTAAAAATTTCAAGTCACATGTAAATTCCATTATTACCATTCACCATTTCAAGTCACATGTGAATGTCATTGTAATGTCCTGGATTTTTCCATGTACTATTTTAATATTATATGGGAATTAATTCAAGACCAGGCTCTGAGACGACGTGCAGTTCTGAGGCCCGGTGAGCCCAGAACAAATGTTTGAATTTAATTTAATAATTAAATAACGTGTGCATGCGGTTTTCCTGAAAAAGTGGAATAACTCCCAAACGAGTGCTCGAATCAGAAATCTGAGGGCACCGTTGCGTTTGGAATAGCGATTTTACCTTAGGTGAGGCCTAAAATCGGTCGGCGCGGGTCGGTGGTGAAATCTGGTTTTTGGACGCAACCGTAATAAAATATTTAATCAAAATATTTTATTTAAATCCTTGTTAGAGTGAAATCTCTTTTCTTTTTAAATGGAGATTTCACAGGGGATCAGGGTTATAATTTTCCATAACCCTGAAATTCCTTGGAAGCTCTGGAGGCTCTGGAGGAAACCTCCCAACGCGACGACGACGTTCTCGATGAGCTTCACCGGCAACAACGACACGGTGACCGGATCTTCTCCAACAAACACTGTGGATCCAGGTAGGATGTTTGTTTGATGATTTCTTCCCCATTTTTGATTTCCACAATGAACGCCGACTAATCCATGAACATATTATCCCTCGGATCGATCGTTCTTGTAGAATGGGATTTTGTGGGGATTTTGGGGATTTGATGCTTGGAATTATTTTGGTTCGTTAATCTTCTAACGGTGACGAACCACGATCGACACAAACATCGATCGAGGTTCGTCCCTCTCGATTTGTGGTGCCTTTCTTCCTCGATTTCTCACGTTCTTTGTTGTGTTCTATGCGTTCTTCGTGGGGATATGAACGACGGATCGTTGCACACCCGTTGTGCGATGAAACAATCCCAAATTGAAGATCTGGCGTCGTTACAACACCACATATGTGCGGCTACGGTGGCAACGGACGAATCGAAGTAGATCAGAAGATATCATTCTTTGAACGATTTCTACTCGGATGACGGGGATTGGATTTTGGATCCGATATAAGGCCTGAAACCCACGGATTCAGCATCATGATGTCGAGGCGATCCTTGATCTTGAGTTTCACGGCAAACGGAACAGAGAAACGCGATCCGGAAGATCGGTCGAAGCACGAGGAAGAAGATGGAGTTTCTGGAAAAATCTCGACTACACGCTGTGTAGTATGTGCTACACGACGTGTGTTTGTTGGCGGACCACCTGGCATGTACTCCGGGAGTACACGGACACGGGTTGGGTACACGGCCAAGGACACGGCATGTATACCCTTCCCCGGCTAGACCCGGCCTGATACACGGGATACCCCGTGTACTGGTACACGAGAAGGCGACACAGACACGAGTAGGGTACACGGCCAAGGACACGGTGTGTATACCCTTCCCCGGCCAGACCCGGCCAGATACATGGGATACCATGTGTACTGGTACACGGGCAGGAAACACGAACACGGACAGAGACCGTATACGGGCACATGGCCAGCATACACAGAGCAAGCCCTAGGTGCTCGGACATGGCATGTGACTCTTCTACACGTCGTGTAGTTTCTTTCTATCCGACAAGACAAATGACATGGGCCATTTACACGGGCAGTACCCAGAGTCAAGGAACACGGCATGTGATTCTTTTACATGTCGTGTAGTTTAGTTTGACATGGCTTGGACGAATGACATGGGCCGTTTACACGGGTAGTACCCTGGGTCAAGGAACATAGCGTGTAACCATACTACACGCCGTGTAACCAATTCTTCATGGATTGAGCCACTTTTCTTCTGTGACTTGGACTAGTTTCCTTAGGGTTCGTACCCTTTGTCTTTTCCCTGAAGGTTCTGGTATCATTTTCTTTATACAGGAGTATGATCCCTTCAACAGGACCTCCTGAATAGAGTTATTGGAATCCCCTCTATAAGACATAGATCTGGATCCTCTATTCATTCCTGAAACCCTAGGTAGAGTTCTTGGTATCGATGTGACAAACTTTACCTGGGCGCCGATCCTCTACTTAGCAGATTATCTCAGACTGAGTTGTTAGAATCACCCCATGACTTGGTTGTGATCCTCATCTGAGCACCATGTTCACAAAGTGCTTGTAGAGTGTTTTCTCCCAGAATGAGTACTTCGTATATCTCTCTTTAGACCTGGGAGTGTGTTCTCATTGTTGGATGATTAGTGGAATCTTTGAGCTGGATCCTAGTGGCGGTATCGTGAGGGTCGTTTTTGTATGAGTATATATGGATATTCTTTTTATATGTTCTGTATACATATACTGTGTGGAGCTGACTGTATATTTTCTTTGTGGTATTTTACCTTGTTGTATTTCCTTTGTGGTTTCGGGGTGTCCTACTAGGTATTGTTATACTCACCCTTGCATGGGCTTTGCCCGCACGTGTCGTGTCTTGTGCAGACGAGCGAGCCTTTGACAGGATTCTAGGCGGACCAGGACTAGACGCTACTCAGTGAGATCAGAGAGGCCGAGGTGTGTTCCTATGGCTACAGACTGCAGTCCCAGCACCATTCTTTTCTAGGTTGGACTTTGTTACGGACTCTCTTTTGGTGGGCTTGTACTTTTGGACCAGGGTTTTATCTACTATACTTTTCTTTCTTGTCGTACTATGTTGGTTGGGTTTTAGTGTATGCATGCATCTTTTCCTTTTAGTAGCTTTTACTTTTCAGCTTCATGGGCTTGGAGATGTGTGTGCGTGTGTACAAGTTTATAGGTAATGCCTCCCATGTTAGTAGTATGCCTACTCGGTGCTAGTCACCAGCCCCTCGCCTATTGGAGTCGGGCTTGGGGAGTTGCAGCTCGGGCCCCACTAGGACGAGTCGTGACAGAGTGGTATCAAAGGTGGTCGGTTCTACCTTAGGACCGAGAGCTTGTGAGTTGGTTTGGGGCAACAGTGTTAAGTGTTTTGAGTTTGGATTTCAGGCCAAGGACCCTAGTGTTGGTGCAGGCGGCTGACGTATCCATACACCAGGACTCTGATAACTTGATTTTTGACTTAGAACATGAGAATACTAGTTGCAGGGGAAAACAATGGTATATACATCATATAGGAATGGTTTATGGTTTCCATGTCCTTCTTTAGTCATCTCTCCAGATATACTCACTGACTGAGATACATCTTGTTTCTTTACAGGATGCCTCTGCAATGCGCACCCACTAGGATCCAGCAACTCGATCACGAGGATGACCCCTTTTGTGATGAAGCTTTGATACAGGGACCAAATCCCCCAGTTTTACCATCAGGTGGTGTGCTAGTCATCCTGTCACCTGTGGAGCAGTGTTTAGTTCCTACTATACTAGTGGAGGAGGAGCGCAGGCTGAGCGCACTCCACGAGTTTCAGAGACAGAGACCCCTCGGGTTTCAAGGCGAGCCTGACCCTCAGGAAGCAGAGGACTAGCTTTAGGTAGTGACCAGAGTCTTCTGTTTGGTTAGGATACCAACAGGCCAGATGGTGATCCTGGTAGTGAGCCTTCTGCAGGGCTCGGCAGGGCGATGGTGGAGTTTGGTTATCTAGACCCACGACGAGGTGACTCTTGCATGGTCGGAGTTTGAGCATCTCTTCATATAGGAGTTTCCACCGGTTACCCTGAGAGCAGTATGTATACAGGAGCTCCTTCAGCTTCAGCAGGGAACCATGTCGGTGGCTGACTATTCATCGAGGTTTATCGACCTCTTGCAGTACTTGATGGATATGGTAAGAGATCATTAGTTTAGAGCTCATAGTTTTGAGCGGGGCTTGTGTATAGATATCTGATCTAGCATCATCCCTATGAGCATTCCTACTTATGCTGGGGTGCTCGAGCGGGCTTTGGTGGTCGAGAGCTTCTTGACAGAGCAGAGACAGCTGGCAGTTGTCATTAGTGGGCGAGCTGGAGCAAAGACCTCGGCCGTAGGGAGCCGACGCCAGGGACCCAGGTGTGGGAGACGTTTTCAGAGGAGATCCCAGGACAGGGGATCTGCCATATAGGGTTCACAAGGTGCATCCATCCAACCTCGAGAGAGGCGATGCTACTCATGCGATAGCAGGGGACATCTCGCTCGAGATTGTCCGACCCATCGTACTACTGACACGGGAGCAGTGGATGGACCACCGAGGTAGAGGCAATGTGTGGAGAAGATAGATCCGCGGGGTGGCGGACGTGGTAGAGGAGCTGGGAGAGCAGCTGGAGGTGGTCGGTGTTTTGACCTTTTTCCACCACCACCCACAGGAGGTCCACCCCAGGTTTAGGGAGCTGGTGGACAGAGGCAGCGACAACTGTAGGCAGCAGAGGCTTATGACCCAGGTACTCCCGAAATGATTAGAGTTACAATCTTTGTCTTTTCTACTTTGGCTATCGTACTGATAGACATATGTTCTAGTCATTACTTTCTGGCTGCTTATCTTGTTTGAGACCTTGAGATTCCAGTTGAGCCGTTGACTCGACCCTTACGCTTAGAAACACTGACTGGAGAAGATTCAGAGATCACACACCTCTGTAGACAGTGTGACCTGACCCATGGAGGTGAGAGTTTCGGTTGGAACCTCTTAGTGGTAGCGTTGAGGCCTTATGATGTCATTCTTGGTATGGATTGGCTATCCACAGTTCATGCCCAGATCGACTGTTTTAGGTGAAGGGTGCGGTGTGTCTGCAGTGATGGAACGAGGTTCTCTTTTGTTGGTGAAAGAGAGACCCAGGCAGCGCAGGATGGACTCGTGCATAGTAAGGCACAACCGATATCCTATCAGTTGGATAGCCTCGCCCTTGGCGCAACAGATATTATGAGTTTCCAGTTTCCAACAGTAGTGGCTGAGTACGAGGACGTCTTTTCGGAGGATGTCCCCAGGCTACCTCCCCGTCGGGAGATAGATTTCTACATTGAGCTGCAACCTGGGACAACGTCGATATCAGCATCAGCATATCGGATGGCTCCTGCAGAGCTTCGTGAGCTAAGAGTGCAGCTGGATGACTTATAGAAGAAGGGCTTTGTGAGACCCATAGTTTCACCCTAGGTGGCCCTAGTGCTGTTTTCCAAGAAGGCCGATGGGATCTTGAGGCTATGTGTGGATTACCGGCGCTTGAACCAAGTGACTGTGAAGAACTGGTATTTACTACCAAGGATCGATGACCTCTTCGACCAGTTAAGATGGGCACGATGGTTCTAGAAGGTTGATCTACGATCAGGATATCACCAATTGTGAGTATGGGATGAGGATATACCGAAGACGGCTTTAAGATTCCTCTACGGTCACTATGAGTACTTGGTGATTCCCTTCGGCATGACGAATGCCCCGGAAGTTTTCATGGGACACATGAACCGGATCTTTCAGCCCTATCTAGATCAGTTCGTAGTGGTCTTCATCGATGATATCCTTGTGTACTCTGCGTCTGAGAAGGAGCACGCGAGACACCTAAGGATGGTTCTGGACACACTCCGAGAGCACCAGCTATACGGGAAACTCTCAAAGTGTCAGTTCTCAATATAGGAGGTCCACTTTCTGGGACACATTATCTCAGCAGATGGTGTAGCAGTGGACCCATCCAAGGGGAAGGCAGTTCTAGCATGGGAGCCACCCCAGAGCGTGACGAAGGTACGGATCTTCCTTGGGTTGGCAGGCTACTATCGGAGATTCATTCTTGATTTCTCTAGGATTTCAGCACCCATGATAGCTTTAACCCAAAAGGGGCAGACTTTCGTGTGGACAAAGAGATGCCAGCAGGCTTTCCAGTAGTTGAGACAGAGTCTGATGAGCACCCCGATCTTGAGATTACCGGAGGAGGTTGTTGAGTACGTAGTGTTCTGTGACGCATCAGGAACCAGGCTTGGTTGTGTCCTGCTGTAGAGGCAAGTGTTGATTACCTATGGCTCACTCCAGTTGAGGCCACACGAGAAGAACTACACAACCCATGATCTTGAGTTGGCAGCGGTAGTCTTCGCATTGAAGATGTGGCGGCACTACCTGATGGGAGAGTGGTTTACCATATACTCTGATCACAAGAGTCTCAGATATATCTTTTCTCAGAAAGATCTGAATTTGAGACAGTGGCTATGGCTTGAGTTCCTCCAGGATTACAACTTTGAGATTGTTTATACTCCTTGTAAGGGGAATGTAGTGGAGGATGCTCTCAGCAGGAAATCTATTTCGCAGTTGCTGGATGAGGTGATGAGGCAGTTGGCCTCTTTATAGTTATCCTTCATGGATGGAGATGAGGGAGCTTACCTTCAGTTGATGGTTGTTACCCCTCCACTCTTACAGTGAGTCAGAGAAGCACAGTGCGAGGATTCTAGCTGTGAGACTCTATGTACTCAGATATCCATAGGTGTTGAGGCTGATGGATATTCAGAAGGTGGGGAGCATGTTGTTATTTTCAGAGGGTATATAGTGGTACCAGTGATGCTGCGGGAGGAGGTTCTAAGGGAGTTCCATACATCCCCCTTGGCGGTGCATCCAGGCGTGTAAAAGATGTATCAGGACCTCTGACGTCAGTTCTGGTGGCCAGGAATAAAGAAGTGTGTGGCAGAGTTTGTTTCTTAGTGCCTTACTTGTCAGCAAGTAAAGGCTGAGCACCAGGTGCTAGCAGGCTTGACTCATCCCCTTGAGGTGCCAGAGTGTAAGTGTAACGGGATATCCATGGACTTCTTGACGGTTTTACCACGTATGTCTAGGGGACACGATGCCATCTGGGTGATCGTTGATCGACTTACCAAGTCTGTCTACTTCCTAGCCATACGGGAGTAGAGTTCAGTAGAGAGTTTGGGACGCCTCTATGTGCAGAAGATATTTCGACTTCATGGAGTACCATCCACGATCTTCTCAGATCATGATGCTCATTTCACATCCCGGTTGTGGAAGGGATTGCAGGAAGCTTTCAGGACTCAGTTACACTTGAGCACAGTGTTCCATCCTCAGACTGATGGTCAGACGGAGCGGACCATCCAAGTTCTGGAGGATATTCTTCGAGCTTTCATACTTGACTTCGTTCATAGATGGGAGGATCACCTAGCACTAGTGGAATTTTCTTATAACAATAGTTATCATTCCACAATTGGTATGGCACCATTCAAGGCTCTGTACAGGCGGCCTTACAGGTCACCACTTTTCCGGACTGACCTAGGAGAGTCAGCACTTATGGGCCCAGAGATGGTGAGAGCTACTACAGAGAAATTGCAGGTCATCCAAGAACATATGGAGACTGCACAGAGTCAGAAAAAGTCTTATGTCGATAGGAGGAGGATGCCCTTGGAGTTAGAGGAGGGAGACCATGTGTTCCTTCGGGTCTCACCTCGACGGGGATTGCGGAGATTTGGCCGAGGCAGCAAGATATCTCCGAGGTTTGTTGGCCCTTTTTAGATTCTGAGTAGAGTTGGCGAGGTGGCATATCTCTTGGATCTACCTCCTCAGATGGACCGGGTACACAACGTCTTCCATGTGTCGCAGCTACGGAGGTACATGCATGATCCATCGCATGTCATCGACTGGGGAGAGCTGGACATCGATGATGGAGTGACCTTTGCTAAGTACCCAGTAAAGATCGAGGATTGGCAAGAGAAGATCCTTCATGGGTGAGCTATTCTCTTAGTGTGTCTGGTGGTAGCACCGGAATCTCCAAGAGATCACGTGGGAGTGGGAGGCTCAGATTCGCATGCAGTACCAACATCTTTTTGAGTAGCCATTGTTCTGGCTTTTCAGGGACATAAAATCCCTAAGGTTGGTGTGATGTAATGTCCCGGATTTTTCCATGTACTATTTTAATATTATATGGGAATTAATTCAAGACCAGGCTCTAAGACGGCGTGCAGTTCCGATGCCTGGTGAGCCCGGAACAAATATTTGAATTTAATTTAATAATTAAATAACGTGCGTGTGCGGTTTTCCTGAAAAAGTGTAATAACACCCGAATAGGTTCTCGGATAAGAAATCTGAGGGCACATTTGCGTTCAGAACAGCGATTTTACCTTAGGCGAGGCCTAACATCGGCCGGTGCGGGTCGGTGGTGAAATCTGGTTTTTGGACGCAACCATGATAAAATATTTAATCAAAATATTTTATTTAAATCCTTGTTAGAGTGAAATCTCTTTTATTTTTAAATGGAAATTTCACAGGGGATCAGGGTTAAAATTTTCCATAACCCTGAATTTCCCTGGAGGCTCTGGAGGCTTTGGAGGAAACCTCCCAACGCGGCGATGACGTTCTTGATGAGCTTCACCGGCGACGACGACGCGGCGACCGGATCTTCACCAATGAACGCCATGGATCTAGGTAGGATGTTTTTCTGATGATTTCTTCCCTGTTTTTTATTTCCACGATGAACGTGTACTAATCCATGAACAGATTAGCCCGCAGATCGATCATTCTTGCGGAATGGGATTTTGCAGGGATTTTGGGGATTTGATGCTTGGAATTATTTTGGTTCGTTAATCTTCCAACAGTGATGAACCACGATCGACATGAACATCGATTGAAGTTCATCTCTCTCGATTTTTGGTGCCTTTATTCACCAATTTCTCGTGTTCTTCATTGCGTTCTACACGTTCTTCGCGGGGATATGAACGACGGATCGTTGCGCACCCGTTGTACGATGCAACAATCCCAAATTAAAGATCTGACATCGGTACAACACCACGGAGGTGTGACTACGGTGGTGACGGATGGATCGAAGCAGATCGAAAGATATCGTTCTTCGAATGATTTCCGCTTGGATGATGGGGATCGAATTTTGGAGCCGATCGAAGGCCCAAAACCCACGGATTCGGCATCACGACATCGAGGTGACCCTTGATCTTGAGTTTCGCGACAAACGGACCAGAGAAACGCGATCCAGAAGATCGTCCGAAGCACGAGGAAGAAGATGGCGTTTTTGGAAAAATTCTGACTACACGCCGTGTAGTATGGGCTACACGGTGTGTGTTCTTCGATGGACCACCTAGCGTGTACTCCAGGAGTACACGGACATGGGTTGGGTACACGGCCAAGGACACGGCATGTATACCCTTCCCCAGCCATACCCAGCCAGATACACAGGATACCCCGTGTACTGGTACACGGGTTGGGTACACGGCTAAGGACACGGCGTGTATACCCTTCCCCGGCCAGACCCAGCCAGATACACGGGATACCCCGTGTACTGGTACACGAGCAGGCGACACAGACATGAACAGAGACCGTGTACGAGCACATGGCCAGCATATACGGAGCGAGCCCCAGGTGCTCGGACACGGCATGTGACTCTTCTACACGCAATGTAGTTGCTTTCTATCCGAAAATCCAAATGACATGGGCCGTTTACATGAGCAGTACCCAGAGTCAAGGAACACAGTGTGTGATTCTTCTACACGCCGTGTAGTTTAGTTTGACACAGCTTGGACGAATGACAAGGGTTGTTTACACGGGCAGTACCTGGGGTCAAGGAACACGGAGTGTAACCATACTACACACCATGTAACCAATTCTTCATGGCTTGAGCCACTTGTCTTCTGTGACTTGGAGTAGTTTCCTTAGGGTTCGTACCCTTGGTCTTTTCCCTGAAGTTTCTGGTATCATTTCCTTTATACAGGAGTATGATCCCTTCAATAGGACCTCCTAAATAGAGTTGTTGGAATCTCCTCTGTGAGACTTAGAGCTGGATCCTCTATTAATTACTGGAACCCTAGGTAGAGTTCTTGGTATCGACGTGACCAACTTTACCCGGGTGCCGATCCTCTGCTTAGAGGATTAGCTCAGACTGAGTTGTCGGAATCACCCCATGACTTGGTTGTGATCCTCATCTGAGCACCATGTTCGCAAAGTGCTTGTGGAGTGTGTTCTCCCAGAATGAGTACTTCGTATCTCTCTCTTCAGACCTAGGAGTGTGTTCTCCTTGTTGTATGCTTAGTGG
Organism: Viscum album; assembly: GCA_963277665.1. Classification (NCBI taxonomy): domain Eukaryota; kingdom Viridiplantae; phylum Streptophyta; class Magnoliopsida; order Santalales; family Viscaceae; genus Viscum; species Viscum album. The sequence goes on from OY728129.1 coordinate 285,951,845, forward strand.
AATCTTCGAGATGGATCCTAGTGGCGGTATCGCGAGGGTCGTTTGTGTATGAGTATATCTGGATATTCTTGTTATATGTTCTATAGACATATACTATATGGATCTGATTGTATCTTTCCTTTGTTGTATTTTCCCTTGTTGTATTTCCTTTGTGGTTTCGGGGTGTCCTACTGGGTATTGTTATACTCACCCCTGCACGGGCTTTGCCCACACGTGTCGTGTCTTGTGCAGACGAGCGAGCCTTTGACAGGATTCTAGGTAGACCAGGACCGGACAGTACTCAGTGAGATCAGACAGGCCGAGGTGTGTTCCTACGGCTAGAGACTGCAGTCCCAACACCTTTCTTTATAGGTTGGACTTTGTTACGAACTCTCTTTTGGTGGGCTTGTACTTTTGTCTCGGGGTTTTACTTACTGTACTTTTCTTTCCTGTCGTACTCTGTTGGTTGGGTTTTAGTGTATGCATGCATCTTTTCCTTTTAGTAGCTTTTACTTTTCAGCTTTGTGGGCTTAGAGATGTGTGTGCGTGTGTATAGGTTTATAGGCAATGCCTCCCATGTTAGTATTATGCCTACTCAGTGCTAGTCACCAGCCCTTGTCCTATTTGAGGCGGGCTTGGGGAGTTACGGCTCGGGCCCCACTAGGACGGGTCATGACAGTCATTATTACCATTCACCATTTCAAGTCACATGTATCACAATATCACAATACAACATTAATTAATTCACTAATTAATTAATCAAATTTAATAATTTCATATTCATATCTTCACATTAATTAATTCAACAATTAATTAATCACATCGATCTGATAACTAATTCAACAATTAGTTTATCACATCAATCCCCCTTAATTAATTCCCCAATTAATTAATCACATCAATCCCATTAATTAATTTAACAATTAATTATTCCAATTCACAATCCCAATATCTCATGATTAATTCAAAAATTAATTATTCAATTGAAAACCCCAATATCCCATAATTAATTCAAAAATTAATTATTCAATTCACAATCCCAATATCCCATAATTAATTCAACAATTAGTTATTCAATTTGTAATCCCAATATTCCCAATTTCATAATTCCCTCAATTAATTAATTCACCAAATCAATTATTTTTATATATGAAACTCAATTTCTAAATAACTAATAGAAATTCTACAATTACATACATGTAATTGAAATCATGACATTTTTATTTGAATTTTAGATCACCTACCTCAAAGTTGATAAAGAATGCTCACCAACGAAATTCCCCAAATTGAAGTGGATCAATCAAGAATGTAACAAAGAATGGGATTTATATTTGAATCCAAAAAAAATATCAAACAAATCGATATCTAACAAACCTAGATCTATATCTAGATCCAACAGAGGATAGACCTCTCTTTTTATCCAGGAAGAGGAGTGGGAGAGAGAGATATCTAAACGAGAAGAAACTACATACCTGGGTGGTGAAGATCTTCAATTTGGACTTTGAATCTCCATGAACATAGGTTGGGAAGGCTTGTAATCTTTCTTAAATCCTCCAAAATCATTAAATAATGTTAGGGTTTGAGTGGGGATTGATTTTGGTCTAATATGGGGGCTTGTGTAATTAAAAATCTAATTTTAGGGTTAAATTAAATATCACACATGGTTTTATGGGTATAGGCGCACGGTCTCCCCTAACTATGTGCCTTAACCATGTTCCTCTTTTAGGGGGGGTCACAATTTCTTTTTTAGGGTACACTGTTTGAAAAACTATGTGCCTAGCGTGAAACCCTCTCCATCCAGGGTTGCACGGTTTTTTGGGTCAGGGATTATGGTTAGGAAACACCATTAACCAACCGTGCACTTCCCTCTTTCTTCCATTTTTCTCAAAATTTTCACCCAAACACACCCAAAAGTAAGACCCAAACGAAAATTACTCAACACAAAGAAAAATAGTACCTATAAATGAGCCTGATACATCTCTAAAAAAGGTCAGGATCTTACACTCACTTCCACATCACCAAGGGAAATATTTTAATGATTTTATCTTGTATACTTATAAAATAATGAAAAGACTCCTATTTTAAAGAAACCATGTGAAAAACACATGGGAAGGTTTTTGGTATTTATTATTTTATTATATAGAGTCCAAAACCTAAGTTTGGAAAATAATAAAGAACTCTCGTCTCTTTTCTTATATAAACTCACCCAAGTACCCATTCATCTTAACTAAAAATACTTAGAGAACATAATTACTCTACCATCCCCTCTATAAGTTCCTCCCAAGGTTCTAACAAACTCTCAAGAATCTCCTCCCAAAATTTTGGAATCACCCTCTCAAAGTAAGGGATCTCCCTCTTTTCTTTTTATTCAAGAACCTATTTTATGTTATGCATCTTGATTTACATTTTTTTTTGGTATGTTTTTATACATCCCTATTACTTACCTTTTTATTTTCATATGATTATATACCCATTTCACTATCATTAATCCCACCCATGAACCTTTATATACACCAGTTATATTATCGAAATTATCTTTCAGTTTTCCATACCAAAAGTGAGGGACCTCTCCCTCATATTTTCAATTCAAGAACCTTCATTATATTTTGTATTTTGAATATAAATTGGTTATTTTTTCATGACCTTATAAAGATCATTATACATCCCAATTGATTTACTAATAATGAGAGATCATTTATTCACTCTCATTATAGCATTTACCTAATCCGTTACTATGACAAAATCCTCCCATTCTCCTCTTTATTCAAGAAACTTCTTTATTTTATACCATTTTATTTCCAATTATTAATGTTGGGATATGTTTCTCTATATAATTATTACTTATAATTTAATTTTCAAATGATTAGATACTTCTTTCACTCTCATTAAACCATTTTATGAACCTTTATGTACTATAGTTATGCTTCTGAAATTTCACTGCAATTTTTCCATGCCAATCCTTTTTGTTGTGAATACAATCACTATTTCTACTCAAGTTTATTCACCTAAACATATACCTATACTTATTATATTTGGGAATTCCATGTATATAACCCAAAATCCTTAATTATGGGATTAAATGTGATGACATATGTTTTTATTTTATATGATTTATGTTGCACACTTATGAATGTACATGATATGATTATGATGGGTGCACCCAGATAGAGCTGGGTGAGCCTGTTATAGCTTACATGATGGGTGCACCTGGATATCACTCTAATCAATTGGATAATGTTTTAGGCTCATGATATTCCATGTATATTTTATGAGAGGTTATCTTAAGCACATTATGTAATTTTGTCTTGGTGGTTAACCTTGACTTTTTCTTATGATGTCATATTTAAAGTTGTCACATTCCCATGTTTCCTTTATGTTATAATGTAATATCATGACTTGTTATACAAATTTATGATTCTCACAAATTTTATGTTCCATTTAAATTCTTATTTTCTAACATGTAATACTTTATTAATGTTATTATTATTTTATATTACCTTACTGAGCTTTATAGTATACCCTTTTCTTATGTACATCCCTAGGTTATCCCATGTAGTTTTAGAGAACATATGATTTATAAGATCATGTTAAGGAAGTTTTCAATAATTTTTTTATATCACATGTTCAAGATGTTATTATATTTACCTAATTCCCAAAGACACTATACTTCTTGATCTTTCAGGTTTTATTATGTGTAATCTTATCTAATAAATCATGAATTAATGTTTAATAAAGACACAGCTTGTCATATTGGAGTCATACCAATTGTTTTAAAATTTCATCTTGTGATTTATTTTTTTCCTTCACAACTTGTTCTAAATTCACTCAAAAATTCATTTAAAATTTTTGATTTTTTGTGTGTGTTTTACAAACTATGTTTTCAAAATAAACTTTGATAGTTAAAATTTATAAGTGATATATATAATTTTTTTAGTTTGAGTATAATAACTTCAATATCTAAATTAATTTTATTTATTTTAACTTGGTATTAACCATTCCTTTGAAAAATTATTTTATTGTATCACATTATATATATCAACTATATTTTATAATTGGTCCATATTTTAAATTGAAGGGATCTGGTATGCAGTCGGTTATAGTTGACTAAAGGTATGGCTAGAGTCGGACTCGTCTGTTGCTATGAAAATTCTGAAAGATCATTCAAGGAATATTCCATGGAGGATGTTATATTCTTAGATTTCTTGTCTTAGTCTTGCTGATTCAATATTCCTTGATGTTTCTCATGTTTACAGAGAAGCAAATTAGGTTGTGGACGTTCTTTCCAAAAGGGTGATTTTGGAGGTCAGTTCCAGTTGGTCTTTTATTATGCCTAGTTGTTACAGTAGTTTGGTCCATAGTGATATTATTAGTGTTTTGCACACAAGGTTTTGTAAAGCTCCCCTTTTCTGAGTTGTTTTGTACTTTTTAACTTTTTTATATATTAATTTTTTGGGAGCAGGCTTTCTGTTTGTCTCTCAGACCTTTTGGAAATTTTTTTAATTACAAGATCAATCCACTCCCCTCTTTAGCATTCCACTAGGAGAAAAAAACTACATTCAAAAACTCTAAGATAACAAGATTGAGGTTTCTTTCCTTTCCATAAATCATAATGGGTTTTCATAAAAATGGAAATAAAAATAATTCTATATGAAATATAAAATTTAGTAAAAACATCTAGATCACAAGATTACTTAGGTAAAATATATTTATTTATTATAGTTTTATCCATTTAAATTAGGGTTTGGTTCTTTATTTCAATAACACTTTTTTTAGTAGTCCTGGGTAATGAAAATTCATTTAAATAAACATTATTTTCACATCATTCAAATACTTAAAAAGTTGTATTGTTAACTCAACAAAGTAGAGAGTATAGATATGTTCCTCACAGTTAGAATAAAATAATAAAGAATTTCCCTAAAAACTAAATGATTATAATTTTGAAATTTAACATTCAAAACATCATCACATAATTGAGATATACTAATTAATTTGTTTTATAATCCATCAATATATAAAACATTAGAAATAATAATAATAGTGTTATAAATACTAATATCACTAAATCCTTTATATTTTCCTTTAGGATTATCTCTAAATATCTTGTTGACTCCATCACATTTGTTATATGAAATAAATTTTGGTGTGTCTATAATAATATTACTAAATAATCCATTTTTCATGTACCATACATCATTCTTGATAATTCCAAGTCATTTTTCCTAAAAAGATAATTAGTAGACAGTTTTGGTACTCATGCAATTTTGGGTTCAATTGGGATAGTAAAACAATTTTTATGTACCCATATAGATTTTAAAAAAGTAATAAAAGGTAATTTAAAATTAATAATTTAGAAATATAATTTTTATTGTACACTAGAGACTGTCGAAGTCTTAATGAACATTCATTTGCATAGTGTCCCTTTATCATACATCCAAAACAAACAATAGTAGAAGAGAAACCATTGAAACTTTTCACAAAATAATTTCAATACATCTAAGGTAATTTTTTATCATATAAAATAACATTTTTATTTTTATTAATATTATTTAAATACATCATTTTATCATAATTATTTATTTCTTAAACAAAAGTAGACAGATTTGTCTTCAATGTTTCAATATAATCTTTCAAATATTTATTCAAATTTTATACAATTTTTACATATTCCTAAACCTTCTCATTTTATGTAGAAGTGGAATTTGTAAGTTTTTCATTTTATTATACAAGAGACTTGTCTTATTAAATAAGTTTATTATTTTTATTTTCATTTTATTATAAAATTCATCAATTCTAAAGATATATTTTCTTAGTCTATCAAATACTTTATTCAATTCATCAACACTCAAATTTTAAAAATAAAAAACACTATCATAACAACTAAAATAAAAACATGAATCATTAACCTCATTTAAAGATTATATAAAATAAAATTTATCTAATTCTTTTTCATTTTTATATTCTTCACTAGAATCATATTCTTTGTTACAACTCCAGCTTGTAGTTAAAGCCTATTTCTATTGATTTTTTTTTTTTTTATCATTCTTTTCATTTTTCATTTTTGGGGAGTTTATATTGATATTACATTTCTTTATACATTTAAAACATGTAACATTAAAAGTATTATGATTAAATTTAGTGTTACCTTTCTTTTCTCTATTATGATTATCCTTATAAAATCTCCTTTTAAATCAATTTTTGAAACATTTTCTTTTCATTATTTTAAAAACACCTGTCAGAATCTGATCTATTTTTTCTTTTTTAATTATATGAAGTTTAGAATCAGAAGAGTAAAAAGTAAAAATAGAATCACATTTAAAAGCTACACCTTTCATTTTTTTATTTTCTCCATCAACTATATTCTTCGGTTCTAGTTCATATTGAATAATTTAACTAATCAGCTCATCAAAGTTCTTTCTCTCATCAATAGTTACCTTCATTTCATGTCACTTTGTTTGTACTCTTTCAATAAACACAGTGTTTTCCAATGTTTATCCAATATCAATTATTTTATTTACAATATAAGTAAACCTATGGAACATTTGGTTGATAGTTTCATCATATCACATTTTTAAATATTGATATTTATCCTGAAGTATTCCAAGACTTGTCCTTATCAACTTATATGATCCAAGGTGAGTAATTTGAAGAATTTTCCAAATTCCTTGAGTAGTTTTAGAAGCATAAATATGACTAAAAACACTTATATTTATAGAATAGTAAATAATATCCATAACTTTTTAATTTAAAATATATTTAGATGCACCACTTCCTGTAAGAGAATCAGGGTTAAGTACTAGTAATTTATAAGGTTTTACCATAATATTATAATGATATATGTTGAGTTCCTTAAGATGGGATTCCATTTGATTTTTACAATAGTCATATTCTATACCATCAAAGTGAAGTGTTTTCAATAGAATTCATTCATAATTTAAACTATTTCCTTCCAACTTAAATATTTTTCCCTTAAATGGTTATGTCTAGGAAAAGTTTAGCTACAAAAAGATATATATTAGAGACAAGGACCAACAAAGAAAATTTTTTAAATAGTATATATATAATACCAAATGTTAGGTCACAACCAAGATGGTAAATATTCTAGAGGGGAATGAATAGACTAGTTTAAAATTTTAAATAAATTAAATCATGGTTATCATGCACATTCATCAGAATTAGAAATAAATAAATAAATAACATAGACAATTTTTATATTGGATTGGATCAAGTGAACCTATATCTACTATGTACAACCATTTACTCCTTGAGAGGTATGGTATGCACTATATGATCTAAATTTTGAAGGTGATTCACAACCTAATTATAAGATACCTTTTCTAGTAGAGGCATAACCACACAATATTCCTAGATTTTAATGGGGATTTACAACCCACTACAATGAATAAAGTTTTTGGTTGTATAACCCAACCCTAATATTTTAACTTGGGATTTATAACCCAATAATAAGAATTATTTTGAAATGTAAAAGGATAAACCAATAATACTTAAGAATAAGTGAAATATATAGGAAGAATTAAGTATAGACTCAAAGAAACTAGTCAATAGAACCAAATGTAGAACATTTTAACCACAACAACTAATTCTTGAGAAATTGATGATTTTATCTCTCCAAGGTCTAAGTTATCATATAGGTTTAGTTATTCATTGAGATTCACCTAGTGGTTTGAAAATTGTTCACACGGTATGAGAAAATTATTTTAAGTTTTTCAATGGTTTGGTAGAGTGCAGTAGTTGTGTATATATGCATCACCTGTAAATTCTATTTCCTCTTTAAATAAGAGTATTCAATGGATATATATGTAGTATACAATGGTTATAATAATTTAAAATTATAATAATAATATCATTTCCAGAATATTATCCTTAATTGTCACTGCTAATAATGAACCAATAACATTCAGTTAAAACTTTCTTAAATATCATCAATGAGATAATGAACTGATTAAAATTTGTTCAATCTATTAAAATAAACTCTATAAAAATTTCCAAAACGTTCAATCATAATACCCCATTAATCTCATAGTTTTATTTCCCTTTTTTAAAATATGACATTTGAATATCTTTACAAATACATGCATATTATCAAATATAAATAATAATTAAAGAAAAAATAATAATAATTCATAAAATAAATATATAAAAAATCCTAAGTCTAAAACCATATGGATCATTTTGTGTAAACATTATTTTTTCATAAGTATCATTTCATACAAGTGTAAACATCAATTTCATCATAATAATTATTCTATGTAAACATGATATTTGAAAAGAAATCATTATAATATTCATAAGGATCATTATGGATTTTTGTAAGGATTATTTTACACATTTTAAAGATAATTTAAACTTTATTAAGGATTATTTTCCACTTGAAAACCCATAATAATATTTTAATTATAAAAAAAACTTTAAAAGGATCAAATAAAAGTTGTGTAAGGAAGATATATAATATTTGTACAGATCACCAAACACTTCGAAAAAAAATTATAAATAAACTATAGAATAAATCATAAAATTAATATAATAGACTGAAAACAAAGATAAATAATCATTGTTTTTTTATTCTATAATTAGTGTAAACTTAAAACAAATAACTTTTTATTCTTTTAAAAAACATAAATAAGTAAAGTAAGAATTTATAGTATTTTGTAATAGTATTTTATAATTATAAAAAAATAAAGTTAAAATTTGGGAAAGAGACACTCAACATGGATTTCATGGATTACAATGGGCCTTACATAATTTTAACCCAACATTTTCCACTTTACATAAGAGTAACCCTTTAGTGTAATGAATTGTATTGTATAGAAGGTACCGGTATCTCTCTTATGATGTGATACTCTATTTTTCAAATATAGATCAGTTCCATAATAACCTATGAATCCTTATGTCATATGTTATGATGAATCAAAAATAAATGATTTATAACTATGTTATTTTTTACAATAGTTAAAAAAACATGAATATGATATAAATTATTCTTCATTTTAAATATAATTTTGTGAATCAAATCACAAAGTAAATCTCTGATACTATTGAAAAGTTTATTAATCAATAAAGTATAAATCATTTCAAAACATAAATCCTAAGAACACCATTCCTTTGAAACTAAAATCATTCCTAAACTTAAAATGAAAAAACTATCATGTTTCTTTCATGATAGATATTGTTGTTTTATATTCAATCACCATGGTTGATGAAGAAAACTAAGAGGTGTCCATAAGGCTCCCTCCTTATAAGTGTCTCTATAGGATTATGTGAATCACCCATCATATGGGTGAGATTATTATAAATATCCACGACATGTTAGTGTCTCTGAAATAAAATGGTGAAGGAGAGAGATCTTCTAGAAAGGAAGAGATTCAACCAAGATTTTCTACATGGTTCATGTTAGAGTTAGTACCCTATAACTAACTGCTTTTTTACATTATATTAACTATATATTAAAAGTTTTGAATATTAATAATTGAATTATTATATATTTATTTTTCTTATGAGTAACATTAATGTTATAATTTCCTAGAGTATCAGTCGCATTGAAATGTCATAACAGTTTCCCGCTATGATAAGAACCTTGAAGTGCTATAAAGATATTCTTAAATTTATATCCTATGATTAGGATAAAATTATATAATAGGATACATAGTATATTTTATTTTCATGTGTTTTATACATGTAAGAAGATAATATTTCATCACATGAAGTTCATGCTTATTAATCTCCAAGACAAATGATTATAAGGATAGACCCTTCATTAGAAATTTCATGTGTTTACATGTCAATATGTATATTTCTATATTTAAATGTGTGTAATGATCATTAGACTTTATATTATTATTAATTCATATAATAAGATTCATAATTTGATGTATTGATTAAAACTATGATGAAATATCCTCATGTCAAGGTAGGATACATTGGGTGTGTTAAAAGTAATATTTCATTAATAAATCAGTCGATAGAGTATTTTTTCCTTCTAATTTAGGAAGATGATATCTATAGCCCTTTTATTAGAATGGAAATATCAAACTAAAATTCAATATATATTATTTATAGAAAATTTAATTTCAATAAGTCAAATAAATATATATCGAGCACATAGGTTGATGACATGGGTATGTAACTCACTTGATTAGAGATATCGAGACAAAGGGATTATACTAAACAATAAGAATATGTATGTTGTTATTATTATTTTGACATTAACTTCTTCCTATATGGGTGATTTTTTTTATATTGTTGTACATTTATATTATACTTTAGTCAATTTTGGCTAATGCCACTGAGGAAGTTCCCTAAAGGGTCACACACTTAGTGTTTCCATCAATCTTAGTTAAATTAGATTTTTTACTTAACAATTAGAACTAATATTTTTCATAAGATCGAAAAATAATATTTATTTTGGATTTACTAATCATAATTAATCATTCAATAATTATATGTGAGTTTAATATTTAAATAAATATTTATTAATAAGACCTTTGAATTGAATGTTTATTTATCTCTTTTTATTTGCAAGGTAATAAATAATATTTATTATTTAAATATTTATTTAGTTATGTGATTATTAAAATGAATATTTATTCACAAGATCATGAATATATTATTTATTTTTTTATTTATTTAATGAATAATATTTATTATTTGAGGTTCAATAAATATCAAGGAAGGTGATCGAACCGAGTTAAGTGTCTATTAATGGAAATGATATAATCTTAAATATCATTTAAATAAATAAGAAATTATTTATTTTACAAAATGATATTTATATGTGCAAGATGGTGAATGTCATTATATTTTATTATTATTATTATTATTATTATTATTATATAATTGGAATGGGGTGTATGTTAGGTTTATTATTTGATTAAGGGATTTTATAAAATTATCAATAATAAACCCTAGCTTTATATATACCCTCTTATATAATTTTATAGGATGTGTGAAAATCGTTTTGTTAGGAAAAACATTTATCCACCCTAGATATTTCTCTATATGAATAACATGTCTAGGGTTTCTCTCAAGACCTAAATAATTCCTCTACCTTCTTATTTTCTCTTAAGAATGAGAGAGAGAGAGAGAGAGAATCCTTAAGCTTGAGGGATTGTTTTGTAATAAAGATAAACAAATCAAGATAAATGGATCATCCATGAAATCACCTAGCATTCCATCAGTGTCATTCAAGGATTATGGAACACGTGAGGATCACTACTATAGGGATTCTATTTTGGATTATCTTAGTGCAATGATAGTACAACTCAAATGAGGTTCAGTTGATCAACATCTACATCTAAGAAAAGATTCAATACCAATGTATTTCCTTATTGTTAAATTAATTATAATTTTCTTATGAAAAATACTCTCTAGTACTAATATTATTTCATCATAGTTATTTGGTTATATTCATGAGACATTTCATTCTTTGTCATGTTCCTATGGTTTATTCAATAGATTCAATGAAAAACCATCATTGGGCATGGACCAAATAGGCATCCATTATGCCCAGAAACTTTAATTGGTATTAGAGAAATCATGCATAAATTTATAATTATTTAGTTCTTTATTGATCGTTATCTCAATTATTTTGTTAGTTTTTTCATTCTTATTTTTGTTCTTAATCCATCAAGTTGAGATAACATGTTAATTCACTATCATATGACCAAGAATTGGTGAATAACACATAGATATTCCCATTGAAGGAGTAAGGGATACTTGCTTCATGACTAGGTTATATGTTGTGTAACCTAATTACATATCATTTAGTAATTTTCAATTATAAATTTATTTGGTTTCACCAATAGCAGTTGGATGTGTGAGAGTTAATTAGGTAGAAATAAATTTCACATTAATTGCACCATGTATTGACTGTTATATTGGATTGAAACTTGTATGGTTAAATATTGTATAGTTGAAATACATGCCATATAACCCCATAAAATTACAAAAGTGTTATGATTAATGTACACAGTGTGTATTTAATGTACATGTTATATAATTTAATGTCATTTGAGAAACATGGGACAGCTATCATTACATGGAATGTAGTTGGAATACACAACATGTAACCTAATTTAATACCACCTAAATTATATGTTGAGTCCCCAATTATGTAATGAGGGATGCATATAAAGTCATTACATACCATGTAACTAGTGTACATGCCATGTAACTTGAACCTATTTACATGGAGTATATAATGATCTAGACTGTACAACATGTGAAATTAATTACATGAAATAAAATTAATTATAGAATTAAACTAAACTACATGGTGTGTAGCTGGAATATATATTGTGTGATAGGGTTTACAGAATATTAAATACCTAATTAATTTCCATGTAAATTTTGGAACTACGTGTCATGTGGTTATCATACACACCATGTACATTGTACGAGCATTTAGACAGGTACATTCTATATAGGTTAATGCATATCATGTTTTAATACATGCTAAGTTAACTACTCGACTTGAAATGTAGAACCATATGATATATATCTATATGAAATTTCATATATGCTACATTCTATGTAAGTACATAGTACACGACTGAATGGAAACCATGTAGTTATAAAGGGTACATGTCATGTTCCCTTCATGTACACAGCGTGTACTTATATAATTTTAAATAAAATTAATTAATTTAATTAATTTAAAAATTAAATTAGATAGAAATATCAGGTATCTCTAGGATTGGTTGGATTAATAATTAAGATAAAGTATTTATTAATTAATAATACCATTAGTTATCAATTCAATAGAAATTTATCTTAATTAATATAGCGATTTGAAATGAATGATAGCTTATATGGATGTGATTTAATTTCATGTATGTGATTTTTCATGGGTTTTGACCAAACAATATATATGTTGGGATCCAATTTAATTTAATATTATTTCATGATTTTTATTATGTGATGAATTTTTATTAAAATTAAATATCATGGCCTACATGTCATCCCTCCCACCTATATTATGTAGGAATAATGTGTCCATGGTTTATTTATCTATCCCATACCCCTGGTTCTCCTCACCTATATGTGATTAAAACATGTAAATAATGGATCCCTAAGCAGAGGAGGTAGTTCAAAACCCGAGTTGAGGTGAAACCAACCAAGAATATACAAAGGCTGATGGTGGAATGCTGCAACTTGATCCAATCCTAGCTCAATGAATTTTTTCCCTAGAGTCAAAGATTGATTTATTATCTACTCGATAAATCTATCATTAAAAATATCATGATCAAGTCTATTTATTGTATTTTCTGATATGAATGGTTATTTATTTTTTATATAGATTTTTATTTACATGATGATTATAATAGAACACACAAATTAAATAAGATAATAAGACATGCGATATAAAATAGAATAAATGGATTGTGCATAAATTATTTTATCAAAACACGGTTAATTAATTATGTAAAATACATATAATATTAACAAGTATTATAAAGGATAAAATAAATAAATTTATGTATAATAAATAAAATCCCTCAAATAAATATTAATAAAAAAGATTTTTATTATTTATGTTGTGAATGTAACCATATTTTAAAGTAATTTTCTTGTAAAAGTCAAGGTGCTTTCAATTATCTGGGAGTTCTAACTAAGGTTTTGGACTGACTTAACTAATTTAGAATCATGGTTTGAATACCAAAGTAGGAATTGGTGCAACTTAAAGGAAAGTATTGAGGAAATATGAATCATTATTCCAAGATTTAGGAGTAAACTTAATGGATCAAGGAGTTGTGAGTTAACTGTTGTCAAGAAAGCCTACCAAAATACTTCTGAATAACATTCCAGAAAAAATTATAGGTTATGAGAAAGTAAATATAGATCATTTACACTAGAAATTATATGTGATGGGATATTCTGAGTCCAATGGTGGGGAATATTAGATATTGATAAAATAGTGTGAGACTAATTAGATAATTAAATTATTGTATCTCATATATTTTCTAATCAAGATAATGTACTTAATTAATCTTTTATTTTGATATAAAAATTAAAAATATTATCAACCTCAATATATATAAGATCTATACTAGATAAAGGTAACCTCCTAACAAGTAGTAACTTCCAGGAGTGGTATAGGTTCTTTTCCATTATACTACACTAAGAATGAAAGATCTACATGTTGATGTCCCTAATTCCCAATATTCCTGATAAGAAGGAAAGTGGGGAAGATATCTTTGTCTACTTGAATCTATTGGAAGTATCACTAGATGTAATGTGTTTGATATTATTATCCATGTCTAATGAACTCTATAAATTAAATGAGAACGTGGATACATATAGCATTCTCAATCATCTATGTGATCTTCATCGGGATATATATAGATAAGAATAGTTTAAGATTTCTAAGGCAGTCTTTACATACAAACTTAGAGAGGGTGTTCCAATTAGACCACATTTGGTTAAAATGATTGGTTATATTGAGAATCTAGGAATTATATGGTTTGAGTTACCAAATGAATTATGTATATATCACATACTTGTCTCACTCCCTCAAAGCTTCTCCATATTTATTGTGAATTTAAATATAAAAAACATTGAGAAGTCTCTCCCATATCTATTTACTCTTCTTATCTAGGTTGATAAGGACATAAAGTGAAAAAATACTTATATAATTATGGTGAAAAAAGGTAAAGGTTGGGTGAAGAGATCTAAGACTGGTACAAGTTTAAAGCTTCTTCGCAAAACCCTTCCAAGAATAGGATGATTAAAGGAAAATCAATGGATTGGGATGTTATCTATTTTTCATGTAGAAAGAAAGCCACTAGAAAAATAACTGCACCACGAAAAATAATAAAGGAGAAACTTTAGGTGCATTTTTTATAAAATTAATTCTTTCTATTTCTACAAATTGGGTATTAGATATAGATTTTAGTGCTCATATTTTTATCCAAATATATGAAGCAACTAGATTCATAAAATTTTCATGAGGTGGGGTGGATCTAAGAGATGGTAATGGATTTATACTCATATAAATGGTTATTTGATACCACCACGTCACATTTCCAATAGTATTAATCTTAGTTTTAAATAGCTACTATTATTTTTCAAGCATTACCAAAAACATTGTTTTGTATCCTGTCTTGATAAGTATGGTTTTATTTTCAAATTTGGGAATAAAAACTGATACTTTTACAAATATATTATATGTTATGGTATGTCATATATTAATAATGGAATTTATGTGTTGGAATATGAAAACTAATTATTGGAAATCGATAATGATTTTAGTTTTCATGACTCATATCACTCCCAATTGTGGCATCCTGGCTAGGTCATGTAAACAAAACAAACTTGAAAAAATTATATCAAGATGGGTATTTAGATTCTTATAAACTAAAACCACTTTGTATATGTCACACTTTTTTTCAAGGTTATATGACCAAAAATCCATTTAGTTTAAAGGGTGAAAGTTATATGGAGATTCTTGATTTGGTTTATACATATGTGTGTTCACCATTTCCCATTGAAGAAAAGGGCGGATACTTATACTTCATAACTTTTACTAATGAATTTATTAGATATGGATATGTCTAATTAATGAGGTATAAGTCAGATTATTTTGATAAATTCAAGGAATACAAGAATTAAGTTGAGAATTAACTTGGTAAGAAGATATAGAAACTCCACTCAGAATGTGGCATGGAATATATTAATAAAGATTTAATTGATTATCTATAGGATTTTGAGATATTTTCCCAATTAAATTATGATTATACACTATAATTTAATGGTGTAAGTGAAAGGATAAACTATATTTTATTAGATATGGTGAGATCAATGATGATCCATGCAATTATTTCTTTATCCTTCTGGTTATATACATTATAGATAGTAGAATGAACTCTAAACTAAGTGTCATATTAAGTATAAAATAGAGTTACATTAAATTTATAGTAAGTAAAGAAACATGTTTTATCACATTTACGTGCTTGAGGTTCTGAATCATTTGTGAATTACTCTTTAGTTAACAAAATTTCACCTTGAGGCAGTGAGTGTATCTTTATAGGATATGTAATGAAAACTAAAGGTCATTTCCTATGTGACCCCTTAGAAAAAATTTAATAGTAATAAGAAAACCCATATTCCTTAAATGTGAACAAATCTCCAAAAGTGATATTGGTGGTGCGATAGACTTCAATGAAGTATAAGCTCAAACTACACAAGAGTTGACATAGGAAAATATTTCACAAAGCCTCATTGAATAGGTAATTCTAGAGAAACAAGTACTATATATGATCACTGAAGAGGTTATAAAAATAAAAATTTATGGTTTTTCATCTACCAAGGATAGTGAATCATTATTAGCTGATAATAATAAACATGTATCCTACAAGGAAGTGGTGAGTGGAACAAAAGCTACTATATGGAAAAGATAAATTAATTCTAAAATGGATTCTGCATACTAAAACCAAGTTTGAATTTTTGTTGATCCTCAAGTGGATGAAAAGATCATTGGTTTAAATTGGATATTCAAGAAGAAAATGGACATGGAAGGTAGATTCAGCACCTATAATGATATATTTTTTTCAAAAGTGTTTAAATAGTATTGAGTAATTGACTATGATGAAACATTTTCACCAGTAGTTATACTAAAATCCATCAAAATTATACTTTTCATGTCATGGAAAGTTTTATTTGATGAATCTATAAGTGAAATTGGTTTCATAAAGAATGAATGTGATCCTTATGTCGATAAGAAGTTAGTAGGACTATAATAATTTTCCTAATAGTATATATTGATGACAAACTAATGATTAAAAATGATGTACCAGTCTTACTATCCATTTTGACGTGGTTGAAAACTTCATTCTATATAAAGGTCTTAGGTGAAGTAACATGAATTATTGGGATCAATATCATCATGATAGATCCAAGTGTCTGATTGGAATAAGTTATGGTATATACATTGAAAAGATACTAAAGTGATTCATAATGGAACAATCTAAAAGGGGTTTGTTTCCAATGTCACATGGCATACATCTCTCTAAGAAAATATATCCCCAAACATAAGAGGAGAGAGAAAGGATGAAAGGATATCATATGTATAAGTGATGAGTTCAGTCATGTATGTTATACTATGTACCAGGCTTGATGTTGAATACACCTTGATTATGGTAAGAAGATATCAAGAAAACCCAGGGGAATGCCATTAAATAGTAGTCAAGGTTATCATAAAGTACATCTAACATAATAAGGATATTTTCCTAGTTTATGGATATTATGAGAAGTTATTAATTAGGGTATATATAGATGTTAGTTTCAAAATATATCAATATGATCTCAAATCAAAATTGAGATATGTATTCACCCTTAATGGAGGAATTGTGAGATATAAGAGCTCAATGAAAGTAGTGGTCATTAAATCTAAAACATAGTCCAAACATATTGTGGATTATGATGTAGCTAAAGATGCACTGTAGATACGAAAATTTTTATAATATCTGAATGTGGTTCCTAGTAGTAAAGATATCATCACAATATATTGTGATAATAATACAGTGATAGATCTTTCCAAGGAACCATTGTCACATCAGTGGAAAATGTACATACTTTATAAGTATTATCTCTTGAGGTATTTTTATCAGAGAGATGAGGTTATAGTAAATAGTGTTCCCATATATGATAATGTATTAGAATCATTAACTAAAGCCTTATCTTAGAAAAATCATGACTATTCTATGAGATATAACTGACTGAATATCATTAGCAGTTGGATCTAGTGAAAGTGTGATTCTTTTGGAGTTGGTTCCCTGTAACCAACTAATTTATACTTTATATTACCTATATATTAAAATTATTTAATATTAATAAATATATTATCATATATTTATTTTTATTATATGTAATATTAATGTGATAATATCTAAAAGTATCATTCGCATTGAAAGGTCATATCAGATTCACACTATGATGAGAACCTTGAAGTGTTATGATGATATTCTTAAACTTATATCATATGGTCAAGATGAAATTTTATGATAGGAAAAATAGCATATTTAACTATAAATTTTTATATACTCATAAGTGGATGAGACTTCATCTTATGATAGTCTCACTTAGTAATCTCCAAGATAGGAAATTTTAAGGATAGAACCACCAGTATGAATTTTATATGATTATGTGTCATTGGATATTCCTATCTGTAAAATTTTGTAATGATCCTTATAATTGTGATTATTATTAATGCATTTCATGATTATAATACTTTGACATATTCATGAAAATCATGATAACATATGCTCATGGTGAAGTAAGATATGTTGGGTGTGTCGTGAATGATATTACATTACTGAATAATTCACTGGAGGATTTGTCCCTTATGATTTAGTAAGATGATATCTCAAGCCCTTTGATTGGAATAGAACTATCAAACTAAAATTTTATGGCCATGATATATTGGAGAGTTCATTTTAAGAACTAAAAGAAAGATATATCGGGCACATAGATAGATGACATAAGTATAAATCCTTCTTGATTAAATATATTGAGACAAATAGATTATATTAAATAGTAAGTGTTTGTATATGGTTGTTGTCATTGTAATATTAAATTTTTTCTCTATGGGTGCCTTTATGTGTTACTAAATGATGATAATGGACTATAGACAAGCCTTCCTAATTCCATTAAGTAAGATTCCTAGAGGGTCACACACTTAGTGTTTTTGTCAATCTCAATTAAATATGATTTTGATTTAACAATTGGAATAAATATTATTTTTAAGACCATGAAATAATATTTATTCAGGAATTAATTATTGAAATTATCCAATAACTAATTATATGTTATTTGAATATTTAAATAAATATTTGTTCAATACCATTAGATAGAATATTTATTTATTTCGTTTTATTCTCAAGGTAAAAAAATAATATTTATTATTTAATTATTTATTTTGTTATGTGAATATTAAAATAAATATTTATTCTCTAGATCATGGATATATGGTTTATTTTTTATTTATATAATAACTAATATTTATTATTCAAGGTATGGTAAATACTAAGGAAGGTGATCAGGATGATTTAAGTTCTTGGTAATAGAAATGATATAATCTTAAATATAATTTAAATAAATAAGAAATTATTTATTTTATAAAATTATATTTATATGTTCAAGATAATGTGTTTCATTATATAA
This sequence comes from Viscum album, assembly GCA_963277665.1. Lineage (NCBI taxonomy): Eukaryota > Viridiplantae > Streptophyta > Magnoliopsida > Santalales > Viscaceae > Viscum > Viscum album. The sequence goes on from OY728129.1 coordinate 285,970,997, forward strand.
TAATATTATTATTATATAATTGGTATGGGGTATGTGTTAGTTTTATTATTTTATTAAGGGATTTTTTGAAATTAATAATAATAAATCCTAGCTCTATATATACCCTGTTATACCATTTTAGAGGATGCTTGAGAAACATTTTTTTATGTACAAAATTTCTTATCCTTGGATATTTCTATATACAAAGAACATACTTAGGGTTTCACTCAATCTCTATATAAGTACTCCACCTTATTCAACCCTTTTGAGAATGAGAAATCAAGATAAATAAAATCCTTATACTTGAGGGATTGTCTTATGATCAAGAAAAACAACACAAGATGAAGGGATTTTATGTGCTAGCACTCCGCATTCCATTGGCATCATTTAAAGATAATGGTGAATGTGTGGATCACTACTAAAGGGATTTTACATTGAATCCTCTTAGTAAAATGATGTTATAAATCAAATAAGGTTCAATCAATCAATATCTATATCAAAGATAGGACTCAAGACCAAGGTATTTTCTTATTATTAAATTAATTAAAAATTTAATGTGAAATATCCTCTATTTGGTTTTGAGATTATTTCATTATGGTTATTCAAATATAATCATGAGACATATCATTCTTCATCATGTTCTTGTGGTTTATTTATCATATTCAATGAAAAAAAATCATTGGACATAGACCCGACAAACTTCTGTTGCACCCAGAACCTTCAAGTAGTATCAGAGCAGTCACATTTAAATTTATAATTATTTAATTATTTATTGATCATTATCACAATTATTTTGTTAGTTTTTTTATTCTATTTTTAATTTTCAACCCATTAAGTTGAGATAATATGTTTATTCACAATCATATGACCAAAAAAATCCAAGAATGGGTAAATAATGAATGGATATTCTACTTATAGGCTCCATGGATCCTGTTTGCATGACCAGATTACATGTTGTGTAACCTAATTACACATAGTTTGGTCTTGGTCATCTGTACACCTATGAAGTTGGTCCAATCACGGCTACTCATGTAAGAGTTAATTATGTGGATTCTTGTTTCGTATTAATTACATTATGTATTGACTATCAGGGTGGCACACAACTTGCATGGTTACACGACATGTATCTAGTGTGCACATTGTGTAACCCCATAATGATGAGGTGATCTTTTGGTCAACATATGTATTGTGTATTTAATATAAACACTGCATAATTGAATAGGCCAAGAAACACAGCCCAACTATCATTACATAGAGTGTAGCTTTTATACACTCAATGTGGTACATGATGGATAGAATGGTGTTACCTTCCATGTTGCTGGTGTACACACCATGTAATGCATACCCATTTACATGGAGTACACACCGAACTAGGTTGTACATTACATAAAATTAATTACATAGAATAAAATCAATTTCAATATTAAACCAAAATACATGGTGTATAGATGGAGTATACATTTTATTATAGTTTTTACATAATATTAAATGCTTAATTAATTTACATTAAAATTTTTAAATTGTACGTTGTGTGGTTTCCATACACATTGTGTATGTTACTCAGGAATTTAAAGTTATACACACTGCATAGGTTAACGCATGTCATGTGTCAATACATGGTGAGTTGACTACTTAGCATTTCATTGGGAACTAAACACTTTGTATCTATATGATACATCGTGTATGCAACATTTTGTGTTAGTACACAATACATGACTGAATGGAACTATGTAGTTTGGAAGGGTGCACATTATATTACCTCTAAGTACACATCATGTATTTATATAATTTTAAATAAAATGAATTTAAAAATTACAGTGGATGGGAATATGATGTATCTTTATGAATTCTTGTATTAATAATTAAGATAAAATTTTAATTTATTAATAAGACTATTAATTATTAACTCAAAATATATTTATCTAAATTAATAGTGTGATTTGAAATGAATGTTATCTTATATGAATGTTATGTCATTCCATGTATGTGATTGATCATGATCTTAGACCACCCAATGTATATATTGGGTTTTTATTTAATTAAATATTATTGTATGGGTTTTATTATGTGATAAAGTTTTATTAAAATAAAATATGATGTTATGTGTTTCATCCCTCCCACCTCTATTATGTAGGACCTATATATCCAAGGTTTGTTTTATATATCTAAAAAATCTAGTTCCTCTCAGCCACATGTGATTAAAATATATAAATAATAGATCCCCAAGGAGAGGAGGACATTAAAAACATAAGCTGAGGTGAAACCAAACAATAATATATAAAGGTCGATGGTGGAATGTCAAGCTGATACTGGCTTAAAGAGTTTTTCCCATATGGTCAAATATTGATTTATTGAATATTCCATAAATAAATCATTAGAATGATCATGATAAAGTTGCTTTATTGATTTTAATTTTTTCATATTCATGGTTATTTATTTGTGTATGTGGATGCATGTTTATATAATGATTAAACTATAAAACATAAATTAAATAAGATAACAAGACATTAAAGATAAAATATAATAAATCAATTATGCATAAATTATTTCATCAAAACATGGTTAATTAATTATATAAAATCCAAATGATATTAACAAGACTTTTCAATGATAAAATAAAGAATTTTATACATAATAAATAAAATCCCTCAAGGAAATATTAACTCAAAATCCTTCCATTATGTATGTTATGAATGGAACTATAGTTTAAATTACTTTTCTAGCCAAATCCATGGTGCATTCAATTATCTTGGAGTTATTAATAAGGCTATTAGTCGAATTAATTAAATTAAAACCAAGGGTTGATTTCCAATATAAGACTTTTTGAAACTTAGAATAATGTTTTGAGGAAACAAAAATCAGGATTTCTGGATTGGGGATTCCACTCAAAGGATTAAGGAGTCGCGGGTTAGAAATTGGTAAGATTGGATACCAAAATACTTTTAAATAAATGTTTAGACCAAAGTATTGGTTATGATAAAGTAAATATGGATCATTTCCACTATAATTTACACATAATAGGAAATTTTGAGTCCAATTGTGAGGGATATTGGGACTTGATAAAATAGTGGGTGACTAATAAGATAATTAAATTATTTCATCTCAAATATTTTTTAAACAAGATAAATTAATTAATTCTTATTTTATTTTGATGTAGAAAATTAAAATTTTATCAAAATAAATATCCCTAGGATATATATTACCTCTTAACTAGTGGTAACTTCTAGGAGTGGTGTAGGTGCTTGTGTATTATACTATGCCAAGAACAAAACCTTTACATGTTGTAGTCCCTAGTTCTCAATCTTCCTACTAAGGAGGCAAGTAAGGAGGATCTATTTGTCTAGTTAAATCATTTTTTTGATGTTCTAGATGTCCACTGTTTGATGTTATCATCCAAATTTTATGAAATCCAAAAATCATATGATAACATGGATGCATATTTCATACTTCAACATCTTTGTGATCTTTATTGGGAGAGAGATGGATAGTAGTGGATTGAGATTACCAAATAACTCCTTACATGAAAACTTTCAGATAGTTCACCAGCTGGACCACATTTAGTCAAAATGATTGGATGCATTGAGTATATGAACATTCTAGGTTTTAAGATACCTGATTAATTGAACACAGATCTCACTCATGCCTCACTCCCTTAGAGTTTTTCCGTATTTGTAGTGAATTTTAATATTAAACAACATTGATAAGTATCTCTCAGGTATCCTTACTCTTCTTCACTAGGTATATAAGGACATAAAGCTATAAAATCATTTTTTACTTATGTTGAATAAGTGGAAAGACATATAATATATCTTTAAGACTGGAACCAAGTTTAAAAGTTTCTTCACAACACCCTTCCAATAAGAGGTGGATCAAGGGGGAGAAAATGAGTTGGATGATATATATTTTTCATGTGGTAAGAAAGTCCATTGGAATAAGAAATGTACCATATAAAATAAGCAAGGGTAAGATTCAAATGTGTTCATTATCAAGTTAAATCTTTCCATTTCTATAAATTGGGTATTATATATAGCTTTTTGGTTCTCACATTTTTATCTAAATATAGGAACCATGTAAATTATAAGAGTTGTATGAGGTAGGGTTGATTAATGATCTGTTAATGGATCTAAACATTTTGAAATAGCTATTAGAGACTACCACCACATATTTACAACTGGATTGATCAAGCTTTTGAAGAACTATTATTATGTTTCAAGTGTTGAAAAAAACATTATTTATGTATCATGTCTTGATATAGATGGTTTTATTTTAAAATTTGGGAATAAAAACTATTAATTTTACAAAGATAACATATGTTATGTGATAGAATTTTCTAATAATGGTATTTATTTGTAGGAATACAAAAAATTAAGTATTGGCAGTCGATAATGATTCTATATCACATAACTCATTTCAAACCCAACTATGACATCAGCGGTTAGGTTATTTAAATTAAAAGTGATTGAAAAAATTATATCAAGATGGTTATTTAGATTATTTTGAAATAAATCCACTTGGTATATGTCACACTTATGTTCAATAAAAATAACCAAATATCCATTTAGTGAAAAGGGTGAAAGGGACATGGAGCTTCTTGATTTGGATCATACAAATGTGTCTGGACCATTTCTCATTGAAGAAATGGGTGGATACTCATAATTCATAAATTTTTTACTGATGAATTTTTTAGATATAAATATATATACTTAATTAAGTATAAGTCATATTTATTTGAGAAATTCAAGGAGTGTAATAATGGATTTTAGAATCAACTTGGTAATAAGATCGAGAAACTTCGCTCGGACCATGTAAAAGAATATCTTAACTAAGAGTTTGTTGATTATATATAATATTTTGGAATATTATCCCAACCAACTCATACTTCTACACCAAAATGGAAGAGTGTAAGTGAAAGGAGTAATTTTATGTTGTTATAAAAGGTGATATCAATAATGAGTCATTCAAATCTTCAATTTTCCTTTTAGGGATACATAATATATACAATAGCATAAATTCTAAACTGAGTGCAATATAAATATAAAAATGAAGTTATATTTGATTTATAGTGTATAAAGAAACTCATTTTGTCACATTTTCATGCTTGGGGTTGAAAAGCATTATTAAGGCCTCATCGGGTAACAAAATTCCACCCTGAGTCACTAAGTGTATCTTTATAGAATATCTAAATCAAACTAAAGGGTATTACCTATGAAACCCCTCAAAAAAAGTTGATATTAACATGAAAATACATATTCCTTGATAAGTAACACATATCCAAAAAAAATATTGGGAGTGAGATAAACTTCAATGGAGTTCAAGATTAAAATACACAAGAGTTTTTACAAGAATAAATTCCATAAATCCCCATTGAAGAGGATTCTCCAGACACACATGTATTATGTCGAACCACTATAGAGTTTAGATAACCAAAAATATAAGTTTTTCTAGTTACTTAGGATGGTTAATGGTCAATAGTTGATAATAATAAACTTTTATCCTATAATGAAGTAGTAAGTGGAACAAAAACTACTATATAGAAGGAATCCATGAATTTTGAAATGGATTCCATATACTAAAACCAAGTTTTTATTTTGTTAAATCCTTTATTTGATGTGATGATATTTGGTTGAAAGTGGGTATTTCTGTAAAAACTAGACATGGATGGTAGAGTTGGTACCTATAAGGATAAACTTGTAGCAAAAGGGTTTAAAAAAAATCAATTAATTAACTATGATAAATCCTTTTCACCATTTTCAATGCTAAAGTCCATTAGAATTCTACTTTATATATAATCCTACCATAATTATGAGATTTAGAATAAGGATGTCAAAATATCTTTCCTTAATGAAAACATTAAGGAAGATAACTATATGACACATCTAGAAGGGTTTGTGGCACCAAAAGTTTCCAATAAGGTATGCAAGTTATAGAGATCCATTTATGGATTAAATAAAACACCTAGGTCATGGAAATTTCACTTTGATGAAGCCATAAGAGAATTTTATTTTATAAAGAATGAATGTGATCCTTGTATTTACAATTGATTTAATGGTATTGTGATCATTTTCTTGATAGTATATGTTTATGATATACTACTGATTGGAAATGAGATATCGGTCTTACAGTTCATTAAGATGTGGTTGAACACATTCTTCTCCATAAAGGAATTAGGTGAAATAACATAAATTATTAGGATCAAGATCTATCATGATAGATCTAATATGATGATTAGACTAACTCTATGTACATCTAATGAAAATATATTAAAGATATTCAGTATGAAATAATCCAATAGGGTATTTATTCCAATGTCACGTGGCATACATATCTCCAAGAAAATATGGCCTCGAACATGGGAGGAGAGAAAAGGGATGAGAAGGATCTCATATGAATCTGTGATAAGGCCAGTCATGTATTTCATGCTATGTTTCAGGCTTAATGTTTACAACTCCTTTAATATGGTAGAAAGATATAAAGAAGATCCAAGAGACCATCATTGGATGGTAGTTAATATTTTCCTCAAGTACCTTATTCATACTATGGATATGTTCTTGGTTTATGGAGGTGATGAGAATCATCTCATTAGGGGATATAAATATTTTATTTTCTAAATAGATCAATATTATCTAAAATTACAATTAGGATATGTATTCACCCTTAATGGAGGAGTTGTGAGCATGATAATCTCAAAGAAAGTAATGTTTGTCGATTCTACAGGATATTTCGAGTATATTTTGGCTTCTGATGTAGTTAAATAAGCAGTGTTGATACATAAATTTTTTTAATATCAATATGTACTACTTAGCAATAAATATCCCATCACACTCAATTGTGAGAATACTATAACAGTGGATCATTCTAAGGTGACATGGTCACATTAGTGTATAAAGAACATACTTCGAAAATATCATCTATAGAGGGATTTTTCTCAAAGAGGTGAGGACACAATAAGTAGAATTTACACATAGGATAATGTGGTGGCCCTATTTAATAAATCCTTATCTTAGTAGAAGCATGAAAATCATGTGAGATCTAGTTGAATAAAGTTCATTAGTAGTTGTCTCTAGTGAAAGTGGGAGTCTATTGGAGTTGGTGCCCTATAAACAACTACTTTGTACTTTAGATTACCTATATATTCAAAGTATTAAGTATAAATAAATTTATTATCACATATTTATTTTTCTTATATATAACATTAATGTAATAATATCCTAGAGTTTCATTCACATTGAAAGGTCGTAGTAGTTTCCTGCTATGATGAGATCCTTGAAGTTATATGATGATATTATTAAACTTATGTCCTACTATTGGGATAACATTATATAACTATACACATGGTATGTTTGACTGTTAGGTTCTTGATATTCATAATAAAATAAGAATTTATCTCATGAATTTTACACTTGGTAATCCCCAAGACGGGAAATTATAACAACAAACCTGCCAATTGGAATTATACATGTTTATGTGTCATTAGATAATTATATATGTGATAATTTATAATGATACTTAGACTTAAAATTATTGATAATTCATATCATGAGTCACATAATTTTATGTATTGAAAAAAACCATGATGGAACATCCTCATGGTGAGGTAGTATGCGTTGGGTACGTCGTGAATGATATTGCATTAATGAATAAGTCAATAGAGGATTTTTTCCTTTTAATTTAGGAAGATGATATCTTAGACCATTTGATTGTAATGAAACTATCAAAAAAAATCCATATACATGGTTTATTTCTGATTTCATTTTATAAAGTTAAAGAAATATATATCAAGCACATAGTTTGATTACATGGGTATACAACCTGGTTGATTAGATATATTGAGACAAAGTAGTTTTATTACACAGTATGCATTTGTATGTGGTTGTTATCATTGTGGTAATATATTCTTCCTCTATAGGTGCCTTTATGTGTTTTTAGACACTAATATTAGACTTTAGATAGACCTTCCTAATTCCACTAAGTAAAATTCCTAGAGGGTCACACACTTATTTTTTCCATCAATCTCAGTTAAATACTATTTTTATTTAACAATTGGAAAGGATATTATTTTAAGACTAAGAAATAATATTTATTCAAGATATACTTATTATAATTATTAATTTTATAAATATATGTGAGATAAATATTTAAATAAATATTCATTAACATGACTGTAAAATAGTATATTCATTTATCTCTTTATAGTCTCAAGGTAATAAATAATATTTAATATTTAAACATTTATTTAGTTGCATGAATATTAAAATAAATATTTATTTTCAAGACTATGAATATATTTTTTTTTGTTTTTTTATTGAATGAATAATATTTATTATTCAAGTTTCATTAAATACTGATTAATAAGATCAGGCTGAGTTAAGTTTCCCATAACATAAATGATATAATATTAAATATAATTTAAATAGATAAGATATTATTTTGTTATAAAATTATATTTATATGTGCAAGACAGCGCATTCCATTATATAATAATATTATTATATAATTGGATTTGGGTATATGTTAGGTTTATTATTTGATTAAGTTTATTTTCATAATTAACAATAATAAACTCTACCTCTACATATAGTATGTTATATCGTTTTATAGGATTAAATAAGTCATTTTTTATGCATAATATTTATCCTACCTGGAGATTTATTTCTATGAAGAAAATATCTAGGGTTTCTCTAAAGACTGAGAGAATTACTCCACCTTCTTCTTTATTATCATGAAAAATAGAGTGAGATATAGAGAGATAATCCTCAAGTCATAGGAATTATGTTGTGATCAAGATTAATGGTGTAAGATAATTAGATCATTTGTGCTAGAACCTGGAATTCCATCGATGTTGCTCTAAGATCATGGTATGCATGTGGATCACCACTAGAGGGATTCTACTTTGGATCCTCTCAGTGCAACAAAGTTGTAACTCAAATGATCTTTGATCGATCAACATCTACAACAAAGAAAGTACTCAAAACCTAGGTATTTTATAATTATTAAATTAATTATATGTTTAACATGAAATATACTCTCTAATTTTGGGATTATTTCATTATGGTTCTTTGGATATAATCATGATACATGTCATTATCCATCATGTTCTTATGTTTTATTCATTAGATTCAATGGAAAAAAAATTATTGGTCATGGACCCGACCGTCTTCTACTGCACCTAAAACCTTCAATTCACACACCGCATCTCATGATCACGGTTGTCACAAACCAAACTGGGATACCCTTGACCTGGAAACCCAATATAGTTTGGGTAAATACTTGAAATACATTCTTAATCCTCATGGGATGGCAATTACTGCATGGGTATCAATAACATATCTTGGGTATGGTTTTCCCAATAAATTCATTAACAAAATATAAATGATATCTCCAAGAAACCATGAAAATCTATAATAAAAAAAGGCATATAAATATGGAAAAAGAGAGTCAATATCCATATAAAAAATGAAAAAGGTGTGGATCTAAGATACCATACAAAATAGGGTTAGGGTACTACAACTGAAACTCAAAATAAAATAAAAACAAATCTACCCATCTTTATATGAAAAAATGGTCAACCTATCACCATGTTACCTCCATCACCAAATTTCCCCTAAATCGAGTGGTTGCCACCTCTAAGAAATGCCTTGATTTTACCTATGTATAATAAAACAAAGACTACATACACCCATTGGGTGTATATAGTTTGTGAGGGTCCCACTAAGTATTCCATGAATATCCATTGTTAGACAAAAATAAACTTTCTAGTTTGAAAATAGTTTAAATAAAAAAAATCTTTTAACATTTAAAATAATCATAATAAATATATGAAGAATGCACCATGGGATATCCCTAGTGTAATGGACCATGCCTTCCTGGCCTATTAATTTTCTAGTTTTGGTGGTTGTAAGTTTTTAGGTAAGGTTCTGGGAGTTTTTTATGGAGACTGGAGCTACAGGAGTGTTGTGGAAGGAGGTTCACATCGTGAAAGGGATTCACAAAGTGAATTGGTGGCTCAAGGAATATATATATAGATGATTTCATATATAGTTTGTGGTGGAATAGGAGACTGTGAAACAATTTCACTCCATGAAATATGAATTCATAATGTTTATTAAATCATCCTTAGGTGACTAAATATTCAGTGGAAGTTTTAATTTTGGAAAACCTTTGAATTACACATCGTGAAAGGATTACATGATGTGAAAGTGTTAAGTTCTAGGTTTTAAATAGATCTTTTATTGAACCCCTATTCATTTAGTTGTATCCATATTACTCTCTTTTTTGGCAGATCCCTAGGTGATTTTAGAGGATTTTCCAACCCTCCTTATCTAGTCTTGATAGGTTGGTTCTAAGGGATGTCTATTGGAAATCCATAGTGAGTTATCCTCTATTACATGTGGTTTTCCTTCCGTTCTTACTTGTAGATTCATTATAGTGATAATGTTTTTGTTTAGGGTGTATGTGGGATGTATTTTTTTAAACCCCTTGATTCAGTGTAGGTTGATCCATGGATTTTTCATGTGGTTGTGGTTTTCTGGTATTTATTTTTTTCTATGTGGTGAAAAATGAGTTTGAGAAGCTTCCTTAAGGTAGGTAGTCCGTCTTTTCTCACTTTTTTGTATCATGTGGGATGGAATTACTCTTGTTATCTATGGGGATAGTTGTGATGGTCCAATCAAGATAAATTAATTGGTTAATTTAAATTTAAGGGGAAGGGGGGATGATTCTCATGCTTTTACAACTTTGATATTTTTATGATATTTTGATTGTATGTATTAATACCCTATTTACAATTATAGCTATTGGGGGATTTGTTTGCACTAATTTGGCATGATTTGTGGAACCCTTGATTATTTTTTTTATATCAACCTAAATGAGAAATCAGCTAATCACTTATATTTTTCTAATAAAATGGTCACCCTAAGATTTTGGATTATGTGATAATTCCCCTAAAAAAGATAAGTTTAATAGATAAAATATCCTTGATAAATCTATAAAATGTTTTGTAACATTCTGTGGTATGTGATTGTATTGTGGGTGGCGTTGTGCAGTTGTTGTGTAGTTGGGGAGTGTGGGTATGATGTTGAAATGTGGTCGTTCTTTTAGGGTGGTGAGGTGATGGTTTGTTTGGTCATGCTTTTAGGATGGTGAGGTGATGGTTTATTTGGTCGTTCTTTTGGTCAGTGAGGAGATGGTTTGTTTGGCTATGATTTTTGGGAGGTGAGGTGATGGTTTTTTTGGACATGCTTTTAAAGAGGTGAGGAAATGGTTTGATGGAGATGATGGACTACTTGTGAGAATGGTCGTGTTGTGATAGATGTCTAGGTAGTGATGGAATAATTTTTTAATAATGGTTGAAATGATTGGGGATTGGTTTGGTTAATGGGATGGAAATGGTTAATGAAAAACTTAATTATGGGTTTTGTGGTTAAATGTGGTTAAATGTGGTTGATGCTTAATAATTAAATGAATGTTCTGGATAATGGAGTTGGTTGGAAATACTAAATTCAGCTTGTATCTTATGTGGTGTTATTTATTTAGAGGTGACAGCGAAAGTGGGAACTTTTTGAGTTGGTTAGTGGTTTTTTTTAAGACATAGGTTATAATTGTATATGGATATATATATATATATATATATATATACTTGTTTATTCCTTTTGATTTATATATCCACACCACCCGCATCAAGCACTATGTGCTGACACCTGTACATTCACATGTGGGTGTTTCCTTCAAATATCTTAGTGATTAGGATGGATGGTTGGTTATACACACTTTCCAGCTCTCTCTTCTATGTGAGTATATATGAAAAGTCTCTAATGAACGGATGTTTTTTAGTGCACTGGGTGATGGACTAGGTGTCTTCATGTGAGATGTGATATGATCGTGATGTGGGGTGGATTATTGTGGGGGTCATGCATGGTGGTAGGATGGAACATGGTTGATGTATTTCATGTTCATGATACCCAACTACTCTGGTTATGGTAGTGGTTATTGTGTGATTTCCTAGGTGTCTTCGGGTGACATGTGATGTGACCGTGATGTGGGGTGGTGACCTAGGTGTCTATAGGCATGATATGATGTGATCGTGTTGTTGGGCAGTGGTATATGTTATTCTGAATAAATGGAAGTGTTGGGGTGTGAGAGAAAAAAAATAGTGGGAAATGGTGTGGGGTACCCTTTATTGATATGATTATTATTATTTTATTATACTTGGATTTCATTATTTGGTGACCATGCCTTGGTGAGTTTGGGATGGATAGTTGACCTATTTATGTTTTGTTGATTCTACTGTTTTCTCATGGGTTCATTATTATGCTTCTTTCACATGTGCATGAGATACTTTGGTTTTCCTAGTGAGTGTACTGGTATAATCACCCTACATATATAATCTAATTTTCAGGTTTCTTGGAGGAATATGTGGATCATACTGTATATTACTAGCTTGGACCTTTGTATAGTTTTTGTGTCACTTATTTAGATTTTATTTTGGATATTTACTTTTGGGGACATTAATTTGTACTTGTTTTATTTATACATGAATTTTAGTATGGTTTTGGTTTCTTTTTATATTATTTCATGGAGTTTCTTGTGTATGATTTATCTTATCTCCTGATCTAATATTATTATAGAGGTTAATGCCTCCTATTTCATGGGATTTTTATACACTCGTTGTTACTCACAAACATGAGGTCTACTGAAGGTAAGAATTGGGGGTTCATTATCTCTCTCCCTTTATTTTGGTATCATTGGTGGGAGAGGGTCATGATAGAGTGTTATCAAAGGCCGATGGTTGAGATATGGGATGGAGTTATGAGTTAGTCACAATGAGGATTTCATGTGTCAGTGTGGCAATAGTGTTTGTTGACCTTGGTGCGTGACATAGTCTAGAGAGATCAGCTAGTACATGGGATTTTAGGGGGATCGTGATCCAATTCATATACTATGAGCTTATTTAATGGCCATGTGATGTGGACATGTTTTCATGGTAGAGACCTAGGATAGGTACATGCATCATGATGACTTGCATTCCTGTTTGAATTGGGTTGTTTTGGGAAAGTTAAAATTTATTGAATGAATTATAAAAAAATCATACTATTGAGCTTAATAAATTCTTGTTTTTCTTTCATCTATGGATCTTGGACATCGCACGCATGTGGTTTAGGTAGTAGAGGTTTATAAGTTTGGTCTGGTTGATCTTTGAAGGGTTTATTTGGTTGAGAATGATGATTAGTGGCAGAGGACATTGTGCGCTTTCTAGTGGTGGGGTTTGGGGAAGTACAAGAGTAGTGTTTCAGATGTGGATATATATATATATATACATACATATATCTATTTATTGGATCTCGATATCACTTTAATTTTGATCTAGGAATCGGTGGAGTATTGGGTCCCTTTGGAAGTCATTCAAATATGAGGAGTTGTGTGTTAGTGGTGGATGTTGTATCTAGGTGAGCGGAAGGAGGAAGATGTTTCATGGGTCAACTTTCAAAAAGAGTTTTGAGTATAGTTTATTTCATCAACTATGATGGAAAGGCAGAGGTAGGATCTTCTTTCTCTTCAGTAGGGGAGTATGTCAGTATGAGATCTGGGAATCAAGTTCAAAGTCCTACATTTTTTCCTAGATCTTTTCCTAGATGAGGAGTCTCATGTGAGATGTTTTGAAGAGGCGCTATGTCCTTATATATAGTATGTAGTTACTCCTTTTATTTTTCCAATGTATCTAGTGGTTTAGAAAAATGTGGAGGTAATCGAGTGGATGCACCCATGAGGATGTTTTCCATGATAGGGGAACTAGTAGGGTTCTTTGAGAAGCATAGTTTTCAGTGATAGGTCCCAGGAACTAATACCTTTGAGGTTTCAACCAACGGGGATTCAACCTTAGTAGTTTTCCTTCTAGACTTTTGGGTCCAGTGGTTTTCATGCCTTTCCTAAAGATATCAGGCCAATGTGTTTTTTGTGTGGGGTTTGGGGCCATCACCATAACCAGTTCCTAGTGGTTCTTTGTGTTGTACCCCTCTCTCTTGGATTTTAATGATCACAATCACTCTCATCATGTTCTAACTTGTTTTCAAGTTTGTTTGATGATAGGAAAAAGGTTGCCAAAGAGTTGGCCCAAGAAGATTGGAAAAGGACTCTCTGATTCCACCGGCCAACCGGTGGATTACCACCGGCCAGCCGGTGGTCTCTGGCAGAAGCAATGCTCTCTTCCAGGTTCCACTGGTCAGCCGGTGCCTGACCACCGGCCGGCCGGTGGAACCAGACAGTGGGCCTTGCCCACTGCCAGGTGCCACCGGCCATCCGGTGTCTGAATCACCGGCCCGCCGGTGGAACCAGACAGAGAGCTTGCTCTCTGTCTGACCCACCGGCCAGCCGGTGCCCCAGCACCGGCCGGCCGGTGGAACCCAGACAGAATGCTCTGCCTTCTGTCTGGAGCACCGGCCAGCCGGTGGCCAAGCACCAGTTAGCCGGTAAGCCCAGTCAAACAAGCCGTTAGGCTTTGACCAGACTTGTACTTTTGACCCCCAACGGCTCCGGAATCCCTCCAACGGCTATATTGAAGTATTTGGGGATATTTCTCCTATAAATAGATGAGGATGGATGCCGGGAACAAACCCGATACATTGGAATGATATTTTGATCCCTTTAATCTCTAATGACAAATCTCTAAGGCTACTTGTGATCCATTTCCATCCTTGAAGACTTGGGCTGCCTCTACTTCAACTACTCTCACACTCTTGGCGCTCAAGGCTTCCTCTAGTTTGTTATAATTTATTTATTTCAATTGTTTAGTTCTTCATTGGGTTTGTATTAGAACAAACCATCCTTTTCTTCCTCACTTTCATTTTGGGTTTCTTGCTACAACCATAATAAAAAAGCAAGTTGTACGAAGGTGATCTAGCCTACCTTAAAATGGCTAATGGGTTTCTTTCTACAACCATTAAAAAGCAAGCTGAAGTATAAATCTCTCAACGGTTGAGTTGGGAGCGGAGACGTAGGCTTTGGTTTAAGCCGAACTCCGTTATCAAATTGTGTCTTGCCCCTTTTTATTTCCGCTGCATTTATAAATTGTTTTTAAGTTGCTAATTATTTTACAAAGGCAATTCACCCCCCCTCTTGCCATCACTCTCCGACCTAACATTTGGTATCAGAGGGAAAGTTTGTGTAATACCTTAACCGGTTACAAACCTAAAATCCATAGTGATGGCTTCTTCCTCACAAGCACCCGAAGGGTATTCCATGACTCGGGCTCCATTCTTTGATGGAACCGAATACACTTATTGGAAAAATCGCATGATTACATTCCTTAGAAGTATTGGTTATCCTATATATAGAATTGTTATGCAAGGCTACACTCTCTCTAGCAAAGATGAGTCTAAATGGATCCCCGAAGACATTGCTAATTTTGAGCTTGATGGCAAAGCCATGAATGCTCTTCATTGTGGGTTAGACCGTAATGAATTTAATCGTATTTCTACTTGCACCACTTCTCATGAAATTTGGAAGCTTTTGAAAGTGACCCATGAGGGCACTAACAAAGTCAAAGACACTATATTAGATATGTATCGTCAAGACTTTGAAAGTTTCACCATGCACCCACACGAATCTATTACGGAAATGTTTACTCGCTTTACTGATGTGTGTAATGGGAGAAAGTCTCTTGGAGATGATGTTTCTGCAGAGACGATGGTCAAGAAGATTCTTTGGGTCCTACCAAGCTCATGGGCTCCAAAGGTGACGGCAATCCAAGAAGCGAAAGATGTCAAGAAAATGCCGGTTGAAGAACTCATTGGATCACTTATGACCTATGAGATTACTATGAAGAGGCAAGCCGATAAAGAAGGTAACATCTTCAAGGAGAAAAAGAACATAGCATTCAAAGCAAAGCAAGAAAGCTCCTCCGATGATAGCGAATTCGATATTGCACAACTTTCAAGAAAAATGAGCAAGTTCATGAAGAAAAAGAAGAATTTTCAAGGGGCACGAAAGGAAGATCCAAAAGCAGAAAAAGAAGTTACATGCTTTGAATGTGGAAAGAAAGGCCACATCAAACCGGAGTGCTCTCTTTTCAAGAAAAGGTTAAAGGAAAATAAAAACAAGAAGGCTTTCAAAGCGTCAACATGGAGTGCAAGCGATGACTTCATGTCTTCAAGCGACTCAAGCGATGAAGGTGGAAAATGCCTAATGGCACTTGATGAGGTATCTTCTTCCGACTCCTCTTCCTCATCTTCTTCTTTTAATAATGACATGTCTTATGAAGATCTCCAAAATGCGGGAGATCAATTAGAGGAAGGTTTTCACGAACTTACCTCTAAATTTTTGGCCTTAAAAAAGAAACACAAAATTCTAATTTCTAAAAAAGATCAACTTCTCAAAACAAATGAGGAACTTGCCCTTAAGGTCCAAGATATTCCAAATGTTGATTCTTTGAATTAAACTATTAAAGATTTAAGGAAATCTCTTTCCAAGTTCACCCAAGGTGAACAAAATTTGACCAAATTTCTAGGTTCTCAACGTTCGGCTAGAACCACACATGGACTTGGCTTTAACAAGCAAGCCACTTCTTCTAAAGCACCCACTACCTTTGTAAGGGGGAGCTCTCAAAATAAATTTTGTAATTATTGTAGAAAAACCGGACATATGATTTATGAATGCAATTGTAAAAATGCTAGATATGGCCGCCCCAAAATCATTACCTACTCGGATGAATATCTTAGGATGTATCCCTCTAGACAAGTATGGGTTCAAAAGTCTCTTTTGGCTAATCTTTCCGGACCCAAACTTATATGGGTACCAAAATCTATTCTCTCTTGATTTTGTAGGATAAACACCAAAGAAGTAGGACTTCAAAAGGCTCGTGGTATCTCGACAGTGGATGCTCGAGGCACATGTGTGGCGATTCCTCCGAGTTCAACTCCCTTGAAGAATTCGATGGAGGATACGTCACCTTCGGTGACAATTCAAAAAGCAAGATCGTCGGAATAGGTACCATTGGTTTTGGTAGCACCTCCTTAATTAAAGATGTTTTATTTGTTAAAGGTTTAAAACATAATTTAATTAGCATTAGTCAACTTTGTGATAGTGGTTTTTCGGTGAATTTTCAAAATGATTTATGCAATGTGTTTGATTTTCAAAACAAATTGATATTTTCTGCTTCCCGTTTTCAAAATGTTTACATTATTGATTTAAAGTCTTTAGCTAGCCAAAATGTTAAATGTTTAAGTGCTCTTGACAATGAGTCTTGGCTTTGGCATAGAAGGTTGGGGCATTGTAGCTCTCATTCACTTCTAAAGCTTAATAAGAACAAGCTCATCCGTGACCTTCCTAAACTTAAGTTTAAGAAAGATTTGATTTGTGAGCCATGCCAACTTGGAAAGCAACACAAATCTTCTTTCAAATCTAAGAAGGAAGTGTCCACTTCAAAATCTCTTGAGCTCCTACATCTTGATCTTTTTGGTCCTACCCCTGTAGCAAGTCTAGGTGGAAAATCCTATACATTTGTCCTAGTAGATGACTTTTCTCGTTTCACTTGGGTTTTCTTTTTAGCTCATAAAAATGATGCTTGTAGAACCTTTTTGAAATTCTCTAGGAAAGTAGAAAACGAAAAAGGATATAAAATTATATCGCTCCGTAGTGACCATGGAGGTGAATTCGAGAACAAAGAATTCGATGAATTGTGTTCCTCTCAAGGATACAATCACACCTTCTCTGCCCCTAGGACTCCACAACAAAATGGAGTGGTTGAAAGGAGAAACCGAACTCTCCAAGAAATTGCTCGAACCCTCCTTAGTGAATTCAACCTCCCTCAATATTTTTGGGCCGAGGCGGTAAACACTGCTTGTTATACTATCAATAGAGTCCTTGTAAGACCCCTTCTTAAGAAAACCCCCTATGAACTTTAGAAAGGCAAATTGCCCAAAGTTGGTTATTTTAAAGTGTTTGGTTGTAAATGCTTTATCCTTAACACAAAAGATAACCTAGGGAAATTTGATGCCAAATTCGATGAAGGTATTTTTCTTGGGTACTCCAACTCAAGCAAAGCCTATCGTGTCTTCAACAAACGTTCAAAAACCATCGAAGAATCATCTCATGTCAAATTTGATGAAACTCTTCCAAAACCTCACCCGGTCATTGAAGATGTTGAAGATAAGCTTGATAAGCTTCATTTGAATGATTCCTCTTCTCCTCCCAAGGAGGATGACCATCAAGAACCCTCTTCACCTTCTTCGCCTTCCACCTTGCCTAAGGTTTGGAAACCTTCTAGAGACCATCCTTTAGAAAATGTTATAGGTGAACTTCAAGCCGGTACTCGAACTAGAAGATCAATCCTCAACGAGGTTGAACATCAAGCCTTTCTTTCTCAACTAGAGCCGCAAACCATTAATGATGCCATTAATGATGAAAATTGGGTTCTTGCAATGCAATAGGAACTAAATAAATTCTCTAGAAATGATGTTTGGACTCTTGTTGAAAGACCCAATGATCATCCAATTATTGGCACTAAATGGGTTTTTAGGAACAAACTTGATGATCAAGGAAATATAACCCGGAACAAGGCTCGCCTAGTAGCTAAGGGCTATAATCAAGAAGAAGGAATTGATTATGGTGAAACCTTTGTGCCCGTTGCTAGATTGGAATCCATTAGGATCTTGTTGGCATTCGCCGCTCACTTAAATTTCAAACTTTTTCAAATGGATGTTAAAAGTGCTTTTTTAAATGGTTTTATTTCAGAAAAAATCTTTGTTGAACAACCCCCCGGTTTTGAAGATCCAAAATTTCCAAATCATGTTTTTAAGTTAACCAAGGCTCTATATGGCTTAAAACAAGCCCCTCGGGCTTGGTATGAGCGGTTAACAAAATTTCTTTTAGAAAATGATTTTAAAATGGGTCAAGCTGATTGTACCCTATTTTTAAAACACACTTCCAAAGATCTTTTAATTGTCCAAATTTACGTTGATGACGTTATCTTTGGTTCAACCAAAGAATCACTTTGTACTGATTTTTCAGATTTAATGAGAAAAGAATTTGAAATGAGCTTTATGGGGGAATTAAAAAAATTTCTTGGTTTTCAAATCTTTCAAAATTCAAATGGTATTTTTCTAAGCCAAGGCAAATACACAAACGAACTTTTAAGTCGTTTTGGTATGGATCAAGTAAAGGAAATTAGTACCCCCATGAGTACTTCTTGTAAACTTACGTTAGATGAAGCCGGGAAACCGGTTGATAACAAGCTTTATAGGAATATGATCGGGAGTCTACTTTACCTAACTGCGACCCATCCTGACATCATGTTCAGTGTTTGTCTTTGTGCTCGTTTTCAAGCCAATCCCAAAGAATCTCATTTTAAATCGGTCAAAATAATTTTTAAGTATTTAAAAGGATCCAAAAACATTGGTTTGTTTTATCCCTCTAATACTTCTTTCAAACTTTCTTCATATTCGGATGCTGATTTTGGCGGATGTCAATTAGATCGTAAGAGTACTAGTGGAACCTGTCATCTGCTAGGCAAGTCCCTTGTTTCATGGAGTAGCAAAAAGCAAAACTATGTTGCTCTTTCTACTGCCGAGGTCGAGTACGTAGCAGCTGGTAATTGTTGTGCCCAAATTATTTGGATGCAGCACACTCTCTTGGATTATGTCCTTTCCTACGATCATGTCCCTATACGGTGTGACAACACTAGTGCCATTAGTATTTCTAAGAATCCAATACAACATTCTAGGACAAAGCATATAGATTTAAGGCATCATTTTCTTCGTGACCATTTTCAAAAAGGGGATATCACTTTGGACTTCATTTCTACTGATTTCCAATTAGCTGATATTTTTACCAAACCGCTCCCGGTTGAACGTTTTGATTTTATTAAGGGGGAGTTAGGAATGATTCGTCAATGAGCACTATTAAATATTTGACTCTTTTTGGCTTGCTTATATTTTTTTTAAGTTATTTAAACTCTTTTTTATTTTATTTTAATTTTTTTTTATGAATTTTAATACCACCGGTCAACCGGTGGTACATCACCGGTTAACCGGTGGTGTCGGGTTTTTCTTTTTTGGGCCGGCCGAAGGAAGGGTTAAAATTAAAACCCTTCCCCTTCTTTTCTTCTCTCTCTCATGCGGCCCCTCCAGTCCCGCGGTTCCTCCTTGCCCTAGCCTCCCTTCTTCCTCCTTGCCCTCTCAAACTCCATTCTTTCTCAATCTCTCTCAATTTTTTTTTCCTTTTTCCATCATGGGTCCTCTCTCTTCACGCAAAGGAAAAGGTATCGCTCAAGAATCACCTCCTCCTCCTTCAATCCCTCAACTTCCGGACATTTGGCATGACAAAGTCATTCTTCCTGGTAGAGTAATTGACTATTCTTGGCTTTCTTCTGCTCGTCTCGAGCTTTTCTCCATTATTGAATATCAACACTGGCATTCTTTTTTTGAACCTCCTACAAAGGATGTTATTTATCCCCTTCTTGTCAAAGAATTTTATGATCACCTGACGTGGTCGGTTTCTGACGACGTCGATACCATTTCCACCACCGCTCTTGGGCAACCCATCACTTTCACTTCTTTGGAGATTGCCAGGATGCTAGGAGTTCCTCATGTTGGACCTCATGCATTTTCTCAGGGGGAGTTTCCTCGGGACCCTGATTTTGATCTTGCTGTCGCTCTTGAGCATCTCACAGGGCAGCCCAACGATCCCATTGTCAAGCTCTCCCAGCTCTCCCCTAACCATCGCATCATTGAGCGCCTCATTCAGACCACCCTTGCACCCCGTATCGGTGATCACGATATGGTGAAATTTATTGATATTTATCTTCTTTCTTATATCACCAGAGGCGTTCATTTCAATTTGGTCCGGTTCCTGTTCCGGGCCATGTCTTATGTGGCTGAGCACCCGCGCCGGTCCAAAACTCTACCTCACGGGCGCTTGTTGACCAAAATCTTTACCTTTCTTGATGTCCCTCTCCGTGCTACCTCCTTCGAGCAGCCAAAGAAGGATAGCATCATCAATTTTATGATGGTGAAAGGGATGAACATTCGTTGGAATCCTTGGCGTCAGGATTGGATTACTGACAAGGAGGGCCTTCTCAAGGATTACTCCCCTCAGACACATTCACACCCTCCTTCCCATGCCATGCCTCCTGCTATTGCCGCTGCCTATCCTCTTTCAGATAGTGAGGACAGTGGTGCTGATGAAGAGGAAGGGAGTGGTGACAGTGAAGGTGAGGCTGCTGCTGCTGCTGATGAGGAAGATGGAGCGGGTGATGATGCATCGGAGCCTGCTGAGGCTGTGCCCCCTCCCGCTGATACTGGTGGCTTGTCGGTGACGGCTGATCAATTCCTTCGCTTCCAGGATCAAATTGAGACCCGGCTTGACTTACAGTTTTCTTACTTCAGATCTCAGTTTGATCATCTCCACTCTCGGATCGATTCTCTTGATCGTCGCTTTGAGGCGGTCCAGGCTCCTCCAGCTCCGCCGACCTTCAGGCGTCGTCGTCACTCTCGGCCCTCTAGGAGTGAATAGAGCCTTTCCTGTTTTTTTTACTTGTCTTTGTATTTTTATTTTGAACTTTCTATGTAACGTTTCATCTTTTATAAAATTCAAGTTGTC
Organism: Viscum album; assembly: GCA_963277665.1. Classification (NCBI taxonomy): domain Eukaryota; kingdom Viridiplantae; phylum Streptophyta; class Magnoliopsida; order Santalales; family Viscaceae; genus Viscum; species Viscum album. The sequence continues at coordinate 285,992,564 of OY728129.1, forward strand.
TTATCTATCAATCCTGTTTGTCATTGCTTACTTCCTTATTATTGTTTTTCTAATTTTCTTTCATACTTTTCCTCCTATTTTGATAATCCCAAAGGGGGAGAAAAACTATCTATTACATAGTTACTTGTTTAATTTAATTAAGTGCTCTTTTTAAAAGTTCAATTTTAAGTTATTACTTTCATCAAAATCTGTTTTTAAATGGTTAAGTTATTGATTTCAGTTGTTTCTTTTAAATGACCTATGGTTACAATTTCAAAATGAACCATTCTCTTTATTTCAATCCTTTCAAGATTAATATCATGATACATCTATGAAATTCTTGTATTAAAATGATCTCTAAAATTTTCCATGTCCAAGTTTCTTATTTCTTTTTTACTTGGCATATCCTTTTAAAAGCTTTCTCTTTTGTGATTGTGATCATCAAAATAGGGGGAGATTGTTGTACCCCTCTCTCTTGGATTTTAATGATCACAATCACTCTCATCGTGTTCTAACTTGTTTTCAAGTTTGTTTGATGATAGGAAAAAGTTTGCCAAAGAGTTGGCCCAAGAAGATTGGAAAAGGACTCTCTGAGTCCACCGGCCAACCGGTGGATTACCACCGACCATCCGGTGGTCTCTGGCAGAAGCAATGCTCTCTGCCAGGTTCCACCGGTCAGCCGGTGCCTGACCAACGGCCAGCCGGTGGAACCAGACAGTAGGCCTTGCCCACTACCAGGTGCCACCGGCCAACCGGTGTCTGAATCACCAGCCCGTCGGTGGAACCAGACAGAGAGCTTGCTCTCTGTCTGACCCACCGGCCAGCCGGTGGAACCCAGACAGAATGCTCTGCCTTCTGTCTGGAGCACCGGTCAGCCGGTAAGCCCAGTCAAACTAGTCGTTGGGCTTTGACCAGACTTGTACTTTTGACCCCCCCAACGGCTATATTGAAGTATTTGGGGATATTTCTCCTATAAATAGACGAGGATGGATGCCGGGAACAAACCCGATACATTGGAATGATATTTTGATCCCTTGAAGCTCTAACGACAAATCTCTAAGGCTACTTGTGATCCATTTCCATTCTTGAAGACTTGGGCTGCCTCTACATCAACTACTCTCACACTCTTGGCGCTCAAGGCTTCCTCTAGTTTGTTATAATTTATTTATTTCAATTGTTTAGTTCTTCATTGGGTTTGTATTAGAACAAACCATCCTTTTCTTCCTCACTTTCATTTTGGGTTTCTTGCTACAACCATAATAAAAAAGCAAGTTGTACGAAGGTGATCTAGCCTACCTTAAAATGGCTAGTGGGTTTCTTGCTACAACCATTAAAAAGCAAGTTGAAGTATAAATCTCTCAACGGTTGAGTTGGGAGCGGAGACGTAGGCTTTGGTTTAAGCCGAACTCCGTTATCAAATTGTGTCTTGCCCCTTTTTATTTCCGCTGCATTTATAAATTGTTTTTAAGTTGCTAATTATTTTACAAAGGCAATTCACCCCCCCTCTTGCCATCACTCTCCGACCTAACACTTTGATCTTAGTTTGGTGGAGGAAGACATGTTCAGTGCCAGCCTTAGTATCAGTTTCTAGTTATACCATTTCAGTAATAGGGGAATTAGTATTATACTCTACTAAGGGGATATGGATTAGATAGAGGCTAACCTCGGGATTTTCCTCATGTTCAGGGACCTTGACTTGAGCATGGTTGTGGAGGTGGCCATTATTGGAGAGGTAGGAGAGCTAGATGTGGTCTGTTATAGGTAGTGAATACAATATCACCATAGGGGCCAGAGATCATTCGATCTATGCTCAGCTTTCCATACACTCTTTTTTCACCTTGTTTGATTTAGGAGATTATCACTCCTTTATTACACCCACTCTATTACATGCTCTGGGACTATATGTAGAGATTATTTGTGTGCCCCTAGTATTTACCTCATCAGTCGGAGGCTAAACTATCTTGTCTGATGTGTGTCGTGGGTTTAGGCTGATAATGGGGCCACATTAGTCTTGTGGAGATATTTTCTTTATTAAAATTCAGCTGTATAATTTCATTCTTATCATTGATTGGTTGTATTCTTTACATGTTGTTATAGATAGATTCTAGAGGATATTCGTATATTTGGATGTGGATGGCCAATGTGTGGTTTTCATTGGTGAGCGAAGTTATCAGGTGGGAAGTCAGTATGTGGAGCCCCTTATTTCTTTGATGGTTGTGTTGTCTATGGAATCAGTTGATGTTGGGATAGTGGAGGTCTCCAGGGTTTTTGGGGAGTTTTTATATGTTTTTCCTGAGTAGTTTTTCTTGCTACCCCCTCGAAGTGATTTTGAGTTCATGATATACTTTCACCCCGGTGTTGCTCCAGTTTTGATGGAACCTTGTCAAATGGTACCATATAAGTTTTTGGATATAAGAATTTGGATAGATAATCTGATGCATGAGGGTTTTATCTGACCTAGTGTGTTTCTTTGGGGTGCTCCAGTTTTGTTTTACATGAAGGCAAATGGTAGTTTGAGGCTGTGTATAGACTACTGGAGGTTGAATCAGGTGATGGTCAAGAATCATTACCCTTTTATGAGTATAGATGATCTTTTTGACCAATTTAGAGGGGATAGTTGGTTTTATAAGATTTATCTATAGTTTAGGTATCACCAGTTGAGAGTAAAGGAGTGTGATTCCCAAATATTTCCTTGAGATGCATGTATAGGAACTTTGATTTTGTGGTTGAATGCACCGGTTGTGTTCATGGGGATCATAAACTAAATGTTTTTTGAATTCCTCGACTAGTTCATGATCGCATTCATTAAAGAAATATTAATCTACTTGAAAACAAAGGATTATTATTTTTATCATCTTAGAGGTATCATGTATATTCTTCAATGCCACTAGATCTATGGAAAGTTTTCCAACTATAAGTTTTATACATGATAGGTGCATTTCCTTAGGCATGTGGTGTCTCAGCAGGTTGTGGTGGTAAACCCATCAAATATCGAGGTAGTTGTTTCTTGGGAAGCCCCCAATAATTTCTGACATGAAATGTGATAATTTAAACTAAACTAGAATGCAAGGCTAAAAATGAACCCAAAAACAAATTTCTTTCTTCCTTAACTCGTTCTTTTTAGCCTTACATGCTATTTTAGTTTAAATTCTCACATTTCATGTCATTTCATTATCTTAAAAGGTTATCAAAAGCCAATTTATCATTGTTTTCATAAAATAATAAAAACAAAAAAACAATTATTTTGGGTGAATTAGAATAAGTAGGTGAAAAAACTGATAAGCTTCTCAAGTTAGACAACCCTAGTCATCCATGTTATCGTTTTTGTTAAAATATGCTTGATTTTCAGTCCTACATCAAAAAAAATAACTGAGAGTGTGAATGTTTGTAATAAAATTCATGCAACCATCAGCTCAGTGAAGTCAGTCGAGAGCTGAAGTACTCCCTCTACCACCACAGACCACGCCGTCTTGACGAGATGCTCCTCCCAGCACTGCACAGACCTACCATGTGTGCCACTGATCGATACCTACGTGATCTATACACCTACAGGATTGATCCTCCAGGGGACCACCACATAGTCTTGATGACCTTGTACTCCATCTTTCTAACATGTCCCTTATATGGGCTTACATGGCTGACCATCCCCATGGATTGGCTATGTCAAATATTTGCCTATGTTTGGGGGCTAGGCTAGGCTTGGAACCTATTACAATGGTGCCAGTTTTGAATGCATGCCTATCGTGGGGCATGAAAAAATAAAATTTCTACATTTTTTTCTATTGTAGAATATTGGAAAACCAGAGTCATCTAAATTGAGGAGCTTCTCAGTTTGTTAACTCACTCGATTAAATTCACCTAAACTATTTCTTTTTGGTTATTTTAATTATTTATAAAAAAAGAAAGATAAATTTTGGTTTAGGGGCTTTTTTAAATAAATTAAATGACATGAAATATGAAAATTATAAACTTATACTAAGATGTAAGGCTAAACATAATAAAATTAGTAATAAATAACTTGTTCTAAGGTTTGGTTTTGGGTTCAATCATTATTATCCTTTATTTTTTTTATTTTAGTTTGATAATCCAAATATGAGATATCATGATGAATTTATATCCTTTCATTTAGAAATTTTAAAATCTTTAATTCCTAAAGAAATCTCAATTACACATCCTCCTATAATCAAGGTTGATGACACACCTTGGTCGAGGGTGTGCCATCTTCCAGGACCTATCTCTATCAATGATGTTTCATCCATTTATTAGATCAACTCCATCATGTAAAGATTTAATAAAATTGAGAGAGGGAAAATAGATTAAATAAAATAATAGTAATAGATTGAGTCACATTTCATGGGGTACATTCCCCACACACATGTATGTTACTCAAATCTACCACAAATATAAAATAAACTTTAATAAAAATTAAAGAATGCCTTGACCTCCCTCAAGAAAAGCCTCAATTCATCCTCCTATTATTAGGAATAATATATCTCTTTGGTGGAAATATGAGAAGATAATAGAATAAAAAAATGGAATAATAAGATAATAAAATAAGAAAAGAGAAATAAAATAAAATAAAAATGAGAAGAAGAAAATATAATAAAAATAAAAATAATGAGGATGATAAAAGAGAAATACAAGCACATGAAATCTCAAAAATAAAATAGAATAGGAAGAGAAGAAGAGGGAAAGAATAAAAATAAAATGAAATTAAAATAAAATAAATAAAAATAAAAAACGATGGATTGGATAATTAAGAAGAATAATAATAAAATTAGAAGAATGAATAAGGGGGTGGATCATGCTTTGGAAGAAATTAATGAATTATATTTACTAAGGAATTAAAAATTTAAAAAGAAAAATAAATTGAAAATAAAATAAAACTAATTAAAATAAATAAAAGAAATAAGAAAGATTAAAAGGAAAATATTAAATGGGAAACATCCCCCTAGGCTAAGAATCATCTTCCATGGGGTCTTGAATACTTGGACGTGGAAATGGAGGACATATTTTATAGGAAGAGGAGTCCCCCTAAATCTTCAAAATTTCATAACTCTATTTAAGATCACATGTATATTCCTTCAAAATCAAAGTTGTGAGACCTGGGGGTTTAAAGTTTTGAAATACCTCATTGATCTTAGGTGATCAGAATAAGTGGTGGACAATGTAGAAGATATAAGGGAGATTCAACCTTTATTTGTGCAAGGCATGGTGATGTGGTAGAAGTAAGTTGATTCATGCATGATAACAACAAGGAATGGTGCATGGAATTGGGGAAGTGGAGGCGGTGGAGCTCCTTCCTGTAATCTGGGATTTACAAGGTGAGATAAATCTCAAAATGGGTTAAAGATGGTCAGTTGAGGTGCATAAGGTGGATTATAGTGATTAGGGTCCTCGGTGGTGGAATTAGAGCTCGAGCTTGATATCTAGATGGTTTCCATGGCATTCTACAGTGATCAATATCAGTAGTCAGCGACGTCAAGCGGTGAAGCTACAGCGATGCAAGCAATTCTTGGCAGATCTTGAGTGTCCAAGGGTGGGAGTTGTAGAATTGAGCTGAAGTGATAGAATTTTTGTTAAAAAGTTTTATAATACCATGTAAAAACTCATCCCATATTGAATCATATAAGTGGAGGGAGACTCCATATAAGTTCAGATGTAGGAACCACACCCAAAACCATATGTTATAGGGATGGGCTCCCACAAGACACCTTACACACACAATATGCGGGCTGCACATAAATGTGGCTCGTGCGGGCTTCGGACCACCACTACTCCATGTGGGGTTCATCACCTATGGTCCATCTATTCACAAGGCTTCATCACCCGTACACCCCTACGTCTTGATATGGCCTTCCCACTAGTCCATGGTTGGCCAACCCTATTGAGGGATGGCTAGGCGACTTGGTATTTTTGGTTGAGGTCTATCCATCCTACACTATTTCTTTAGATAAACTCATAAAAAGAGTTAGGAAATTTCATAATATTTTTGGATATCATGAGATTCATAAATAAAATTTAAAATTTAAAATTCAACAATGTTTTATCCAATTAAATCCATTGTCATTCCACAATTCAAATTTCCCATTTTCTAATAAAAAATTGAAATATAAGGGAATTATCATTGAAAAACTTTTAGAAATCATTGAAAATTAATTAAAAATATGCACTAAATATGAATCTATCAACATTTTGAAATTTCACAGTTTCCTTTGTCTTATAGACTATTATTGGAGGTTTGTACCTAATTTCTCTTGATTTGCAGCCTCATTGATAGAATTAACTATGAAGGACCAAGATTTTGTGTGGAATGATCAGTGTTAGACAAATTTTAGTTATATTAAGGGGAAGTTGTTCAGTGATCTAGTACTCTAGTTTCAAGAGGAAGGGGTGATGTTTGATATTTTTTTTATGCTTCCCATCTGCGCTTGGGATGAATGTTGATGAAATAGAGGTAAGTGATCTATTATGAGTCTATAAAGTTATTTTATCATGATAATAACTATTCTATCCATGATATATATTTGTAATTAGTTGTTTTTGTGCTAAAAATGAGTGTAATTGCCTCATCGATAAGCGTTTTGTGGGTTTTTCAGACCAAAAGCCTGAGATATGTTTTCTCTCAATCAGATATGAATCTATGCTAGTGGAGGTGAATAGTGTTTCTTTAGGATTATGATTTTGAGATATCTTACACCCCATTAAATTTTAATGTATTTTACAATGTGTTGATTCGTAAGTCCTGATAGGATGTGGCTTAAGAATCTATGAATGTTTGGAAAGGAATGGATGATCTTGTAGTGATGCATCTTGACATTGGGGAGAGAATTGGTTGAGGTTATCTTCATTATATGACTATGGATTCGTCTTTGATGTAGGAGGAGTATGATTATCAGTGGGTATATTCATATTCATAGGTGATGCACGATCATGTTAGCCATGGAGACACTCTTGAGGGATGGTTAGAGGATGATCGAAATTGATGTTATTCCAAGGGAGTTTGTTTTTTTGTAGGTGATGAATGAGGGAGTTATTTGTGAGTTTCATAGATCATCTTTAACAGTACATCCTGGTGTGACAAAGATTTATTGAGGCTTGATAGGATAGCTTTTGTGGTCAGGGATGAAATGATCAGTGGCAGAGTTTGTGGAAAAATGTTCAGTTTTTAGTAGGTGAAAGTGGGGCACTATGTTCTGGGAGGTTTATTATAGTCCTTGGATGTAACAAAGTGTAAATGAGAGTAAATATTGATGGATTTCATCATAGGTTTTCCCTGATCTCTAAGAGGATGTGATGTGGTTTGGGTGATAGTGGACCGAATGATGAAATCGGCTCACTTCATGGAAATCTGTGGATATTTTGGAAAGGTGGTATATGGAGATGTGGTTAAGATTCACAGGGTAATAAGGACCATCATCTCTGATCAGGATCCTCATTTTATTTCATGATTATGTAGTGGATTATAGTATGTTTTTGTCTCCCAATTGTGTCTTAGAACTACTTTCCACCCTCAGAAAATTGGCCAGATGGAGCGAAACATCCAGACATTGGAGGATATGTTGTGGGCATGCATCTTGGATTCTTTTTGGATTTGGTTATGACACCTACCTTGGTCAAGTTTTCATAAAACAATATCTATCACTCATCCATTATCATGACTCTGTTTGAGGCATTTTATAGGTGACTGTTTCATTCTTTATTGTGTTGGATGGAGGTTGGGGAGTTGGTAGTTCCTAGTTGTGATGTAGTTCAGAGTACAACCAAGAAGATATAGTTGGTTCATGATAAGATGAAGGAGGTGAAAGACTATTAGAAGGCCTATACTGATCATTGGTATAGGCCCTTATATTTCGAGGTTGGAGACCATGTGTTCTTGAGAGTCTCCCCTCGCGTGGGTAGTAGAGGTTTTCAGGGGGAGTAAGCTTTCTCCCAGATTTTTTGGGCCCTTTGAGGTGTTGGGACATGTTTCCAATGTAGTGTATCACTTGGTGTTGCCACCATGGTTTGATAGGATCCATGACATCCTTCATGTGTCACATATTTTTCATTATCTTCATGACAACTCCCACATTATTTACTGGGGATATTTGTATATCGAGGATGATATGATGTTAATGGAGTGGCTAGTAGAGATCCAGGATCATCAAGAGAGGTGCTACGTGGACGAACCATTACCTTGTTTTGAATTTTTTGGAGGCATGGTGTCCCAAAAGAGAGTACTTGGGAGCAATATATGTAGATGTTTTCCCAATACCCCAAGTTTTTTTGAGCCTTTCTTTGTTTTATTTTTTTTGTATGATATAATGTTTGGGTTTTTCTATGTTATGAGATTTTCTATTTTTATTTATGATTGATGTGTGACAAATTTTTTAGCACATTAAATGATATAACTTGATTCCTAATCATGATGCGTTATAATAATATGTGATTAAAATTTTGTGGGCGATTCAGTGACACCCAGAGCGGATAGTATCTTGACAAGGAGGATGTAATTCCCTAATTTATGTGCTCAGTGATTTGTTGTGTTTTTGTTATGGCGGTGTTTGGTTTGGGCTATATGGAGATTTATGTGGTTATATGAGGTGTTTTTTTAGTCATTTTAGTCAGGTGTGTTTGGATGGTGGTAGCATTTGAGGTGTGATGAGATCCTTGATATATATCTCATGAGATGGTTATTTAGACCCCTTTATTTTCTTGGTTTTGGTTTTGATTTTTGAGGATGATAATCCTTTGATAGGTATCTGATGTAATGGATCCTGCCTTCTTGGCCTGTTGAATTTTCTAGTTTTTATAGTTGGAGGTGTTCAGGGGAGGTTCTGAGAGTTTCTGGTGGAGGATGAAGCTACATGAGTGCTTTAGCGGGAGATTCATGTCATGAAAGGGATTCACGACATGAATTGGTATTTCACAACTTATGTAGCCAAATTATTTTACAACTTTTTTTTGTCAGTGGAGAAGACCGTGAAACAAATTCACATTGTGAAAGGTGAATTCATGAAATGTATTAAATCATATTGAGGTGACTAAATTTTTAGTGGAAGTTGGAATTTTTTAAAATCTAGTAATTACACATCATGAAAGGTTTACACAATGTGAAAGTGTCGAGTTCTAGGTTTTAAATAGGTATTTCAACCAAACCCTTATTCATTTAGTTTTATCCCTCTTCCTTTCATTTTTTTTCAAATCCCTAGGTAGTTTTGGAGGATTTTCCATCCCTTCTTCCCTCTCCTTTTTATGTTGGTTTCGATGGATTCCCATTGGCTATCCATATTGAGTTATCCACTCTTACCCATGGTTTTCCTTCCATTCTTCTTTGAAGATTCACTTTGGAAATAACATTTTGTTTTGCAGTGTATGTGGGATATGTTTTGACAACCCCTTGAGGTGGTGTAGGTTTATCCATGGTTTTTCCATGTGTTAGTGGTTTGTGGACGTTTCTTCTTTTCCCTATGGTACACAATGAGTAGGAAAAACTTATTTGAGGTAGGTAATCACTTATTTCTCACTTTTGTGTATCATGCAGGTGGGGATTAATCTTGTTATCTATGGGGATGGTTGCACTAGCCTAATCAAGATAAATTAATCATTTAATTGAAATTGAAGGGTAATGTGTAATGATTCACATGATTTTATAGGTTTTATATTATTATGATATTGTGATTGTATAGGCTGAATTCCCTATTGAAAATTATGGTCATTGGGGGATTGGTTTTCACTAATTTTGCATGAGTTATGGAACCCTTTCTTGTTGTTTTTTGTTTGATATCACCTTAAATTAGAAATCAACTAATCACTTATATTTGGATAATTAATAGGTTTCCCCAAGATTATGGAGTGTGTGATAATTACCCAAATTTAGATAAGTGGAATTGATAAAAGATCTTTGCTAAATATATAAAAAAAATTGTGGCATGTTGTGGTGTTTGGTCATGCTATGGGGCGATAATGTGTGGTTTTTGTGTGGTTGGGGTATTTAGAGCCTATGGTGATATACAATCGTTCTTTTTAGGTGGTGAAGGCATGGTTTGTTTGGTCGTGCTTTGGGGCAGTGAGGTGATAGTTTTTTTGGTTGTTCTTTTGGGGTAGAAAGGTGATGGTTTGTTTGGTTATACTTTTAGGGTAGTGAGGTGATGGTTTTCTTGGCCATACTTATGGGTCGATGAGGCGATAGTTTTGTGGGGATGATGGGATGCTTGTGGTAATTTTTGTGTTGTGCTAGATTCATAGGTATTGATTGAATAATTGTTTAATAATCATTGAAATGAATGGGGTTTGGTTTGGTTAATGGGATGAAAATGGTTAATAAAAAAATGAATGATGGGTTGTGTGGTTAGATGTGGTTGATTCTTAATAATGAAATGAATGGGATGGATAATGTAATTGGTTATAAATGTGAAATGCATCTTGGGTCGTGTGTGGTGTTATGCATTTAGAGGTGGCAGTGAAAGTGTGGATGTTGTGAGTTGTTTAGTACTTTGTTTTAAACCCATAGGTTGAGCTTGTGTGTGGATATATATACTTGTATATTCCTTGTGATTTCTATATTCACCCCACACACATCGATCACTATGTTTAGACACCAATACATTCACATAGGGGGTGTTTTCCCAATATTATGGTGATAAGGATAGCTGGATAGCTACTAGATCTTTCCCACTCTCTATTATTGGTGAGTAGATATGCACAAGTTGTGATAGTTAGAGTTTTTTTAGTGCACTAGGTGATGGTCCAGGTATCTTTGGGTGAGATGTGATAAAACAGTGTTGTGGGAAGCTTATGGCGGGGTCATGCATGGCAGGAGGAGGGAATGAGGTTGATGTCCTTCATGTTCAAAATACCCTACTACTCTAGTTATAGTTGTGGTTGTAGTGTGATGGACTAGGTTTATTTAGGGGAGATGTGATGTGATCATGTTTTGGGGGGTCCCATGTGTCTATAGGAATGATGTGATGTAACTGTATTGTGGGGTTGTGGTATATGTTATTCGAAATATATGGAATCACTAGGATGTAAGACATTGGGGTGTGAGAGCGGAAAATCAGTGGGAAAATGGTGTGGGGAACCCTTTATCAATATGATTCTCATTATGTTATTATACTTGGCTTGTGTTATTTGGTGAGTGTGCCTTAGTGAGGTTGGTATGGATTGTTAACCTATTTAAATTTTATTAATTCTATTTTTTGCTAACGGGTGAATTAGTATTCTTCTTTCACATGTGAATGAGAGAATTTTATTTTCCTACTGAGTATACTTGTATTCTCACCCTATGTATATAATATAATTTTCGGTTTTCCACGAGGACTATGTGGATTCTGTTCGACATTACTAGCATGGACCTTTGGACAGTTGTTGCATCACTGCTTTATCTTTCCTTTTGAGTGTTTACTTTTGGATATTTTATTTGTACCTATTTTAATTATACATGCATTGTGGGATGGTTTTGGATTATTTTTATATTATTTCATGGATTTTATTGTGGATGATTCATCTTATCTCCTAATACTATATTATTATAGAGGGTAATGCCTCCCATTTCATGAGATTTTTATACCCTCAATGCTAGTCGTCAACCCGAGGCCTGCTAGAGGTGGGAATTTAGGGTCATTTTCTCTCTCTCTTAATTTCAATATCATTGTTGGGAGGGGGTCATGAAACTTAGGGTAACAATGGTTGATTCATCATATGAGGATCCTCTTACTCTTGATTATTGAACCATTTACAACTGTTCATGTGCACAGACCTCTAGAGAGGACCATTCCAAAGTTCCAGTGGAAACTATATCCATGTCAACATTAGTTTAGTTAGTGTTGTTTAGTAGTCCAAACTCTAGAAGGGAATTTCATACCTAGTGGTACTTTTCCTAGTCTTACCACTTAGGTACCTAGGGTTCTCATGTTCCATCCCCTTTCCAAAATCCTTTTCTACATCCAATTAATTTCATAAAAAAATCAACCCATTTCAATCCATTCCATTCCACCACAAAGAGGGAGAAATTTTATTAAGTTTCCAAACACATGTAAAAAATACCCAAAATACCACTTTATTCATCAGAACAATTAAAATTTCCTTTGAAAATTAAATCAAGTATATTCAATTTATCAAGAAATGGTACATCATGAAACCACATATCTTTAATCAAATCAACCATTGAAAATCATGTTAAATTCATGAAAAAATCTAAGTAATTGGGGCTTAGTTAGAAAAATCTTAAAGATCCCATGGTTCTTGGTAAGTTACGGTTGTTGAATTTGTTGACAACCACATCTGAGGATCTCATAAAGTCTGGCGGTGCTTGATCTAGCTTGTACAGCTTTAAATATCCTGGAAGGGGGTTCCATGATGCTATAAAGTGTTTTGAGAAGGGCTAGAGATCGGCTAATGTAGTTTTGTTTGAGTGTGATTGGTTTCTAGATCTACATGGTTATTTTGTAAAGGGTTTGAATCACATAGTCATTTGAACTACATATCCAAATTGGTAAAGGGTGATTCATGTAGTCATTTTAGCTACATAAGTGATTCATGTAACTGTTTTTTCTATGTAAGGGAACCACATAGCCATTTCAACTACTTAGCTATTTGAGATGCGAACGACGTATCCATTTTGTGATATATATAAATGTTAATTCACAAAGGTGGATATTTTTCATAGTAAAATGATTTACATATCCAATTTATTCACATAGCTGATTGATCTACATAGTCAATTTATGTTGAGATCTATGAAGCTATTTGTTCCACATAGATGATTCTGAATCTAAGTTTCATTCCAATTATTTTATAGTAGGGTTATAGAATTAATGTATTCTAAGTCATTTTATTTTCATGGATGGTTTTACATGCCTCTATAATATTAGGTTTCAGTTTCACATGCCATAATGGAGATGTGATAGTTGAGTTTAGTTATGGAGAGTGTGGGGTATTAATATTTATGTATTTTTTTTCAACAAGAAGGGGTGGATTCCGTCAATACACAGTGGAGATATGATAGTGAGAAACCCATCAATGAAAAATGTGGGTTGAGTGAGAAAAATATGAGACCCTATTGATTCATGGAGGGGAATTGATAGTGAGAGACACACAAAATGTGTAAATATACAGTCAAGGTAATCTGGTTCTTCATCAATAAATATTTGTTAAATCTAGTGTATTCAGGAGTTTTATTTTTTTATCTAAGAATATTTTTGCAGTGATTCTATGCCTCTTATATGAGCAGTACTTCCTTGGATATTTTGTAGGTTCGTGGAAAGATATCTATATTATTCATTTCTAAATTAAGCTAGATCTCTAGTGATCTTCTTCAGATTTTGAAATCATCTTTTGTATTGCAGCGGGAAGTTGTGTTGTTGGTGTGACTCCTAAAAATTTTGGTGGGATGCCACATGATTTTTTGTAAGTGAATTTCACTTGGGTATATAGTGAAAAGAATCTATGGTTAGGGGGAGTAACCATCCACATCAAGGAGTAGGATTCCGCACTGGATTTGAACCTTATAGAAATCTACATGTCTCTTGCTCTTTATTTTATACATGATTGTGTGTGGATGTGTTATTTTTATTTTGAGTGGATCATACTCTAACAAGTCGCATAGGTTTGTTTTGTTTAAAAGAAATTTTAAAAATGGACCTAAACTAATTCAACTCCACCCCACCCCCTTATTAGTGTAGGAAACTGATCCTAATAGGCACTTCAATTGGTATTAGAGCAGCAAATTCCCTCTATAGGATCCAATCAATTATCCTTTGATCCATGAATAATATCAACATAGTTAATAGCAGGGGCGTACCTACATTTAAAGGAAAAAAAATCATAGTTGGAATAATCTAATGTTTCTATATATTTTATATCTGGATTTGGATGTTTGTGATGCAGAAACAATGGGTTTTCCACAATTTATGAATGATGGTCAAATTATATTTGTTGACAAGAAAAACATGGAAGTGGATGAAAAATCTCAGAATTCTATTTTCATATTGTTATTAGATAAATTCTACACAAAATTTATGAGTCTAAAAACTTAAAAAAGGGTTAAGCTAGAAAACAGTTATGAATGTAATGTCAAAGTCAAAGAAGTAAAGATACATAACTGGAGAAGAAAATTTGAAGACACTAAAATGGAATTGGATGAATGTTTTGACGACTTATTTACTCGAGTAAATGAAATTTTGAGTAATATTTGAGGCTTTGGTGAGAAACTTGATGACAAAAATATTATTAAGAAATTGATGATAGATTTTCTAAATAGATTTGATCACAAAATCTCAACACTTGAAGATAGAGAATATACTACTCTTGATGAGCTATATAATATTCTCATTTCTTATGAAATGAAAAAAAAATCATGAATGAAAAAAAGAGATGTATTTTAAATCCATTAGAAATATGAAAATTATAAATGATTAAGATGTTACTAATATGAGTGATTTTGAGAATAAAGAATATTATCAAAGGGTTATTGTATTTATTTCTAAAAGGTCTCAAAAAGGAAAAATCAAGAATAAAGGCACATTTTTTAGTAGATGTTTCAAATGAAATGAATTTGGCCATTTTTTAATTAATTTTCCAAATAATAAATGATAAATCTATGAATTCAAATATAGTGAAAAAAACTCAAGTAAATAAGTGGAAGAAAATTTCCAAAGAAGCTTCGTAGGCTGGTGGAAGCAAGAATAAATTTCAAAGAAAAAAATTGATAAATCTAATGAGAAAAAAAATATGAAGTTGGTCTTACCTTATACAATGATTCTCATGAAGAGATAAAGTAAATATTTAAAAATTTTATGGCTCATTTTTATAAGACCATTGATCCATCTAGTAGTGATGAGAATGATTCCGGACCAATAGATTATGAATGCATGTACAAAGATGAACTTGAGGTATATATTGATAAAAAATACAATGCTCATGCAAGTGAAGAAGATTCTTATATGATAGAACATGAAACTGGTTGATGAAAAAGGTGAAGAAGCCAAAATGGAGACATTTCTTGTAGAATAAAATGAAAAATATCATATAGAAGGCTGTGGAAAATGAGAAAATGATCAAAGATCTTGAAGAAAATCTCTCATTAAAGGATGAAAAATTACTAATGATGCAATCAAAATGTCTTGATGATGATAAAGATTTAGAAAATATCAATAATGAATTCAAAATATCTATTTAATTTAGGGGATAATCCTCCAAAGATGTCAAAATTATGGTAAAATCCCCATCTGAAAAAATTTGTTTCCAGAACTATTGATACTAATGTTGAAATTTTTAGTCCTAAATATGATCAAATATGGACCAATAAGAATAAATAAAATTTACCTATAAAAGTACCTAATTATAGAAGAAGGTTGAATGAATCTTATTTTCAAAATCAGAAGAAAAATTAGACCTAATAAGTTCAATGGATGTCAAATTATAGACAGAATATCTCTAGATATAACCCTAGTTTCTCAAGGAAATTTAGATTTTAGGGTTATTGCAGGTTCTATAGAATTATCAAACATAAAACCTATACATGTTGGTATTAAATGTATCGGGTAGAAGGTAAGAACCCAGGGAGAAAATTTCCATTGAGAAGAAAATAGTTTTTATAAGAATCTAAGAAAAGAAGAAAACTAGTCACAAGCTCACAACACAAAACAAATTTTATTATCTTGAAGAGTTATGTGGTAGGTGTGATCAAAAGGGGAATAGAGTATAGAATTTTATTACTATATTACCCGATCAATTCCCTCTTAAATATAAATGAAATGAATTTCTAGTGTTCAATGAAGAAAAGTCATGTTTGGTGGAAGTGGATTTCAAGGAAAGAAAGAAAACAAAGGCTTGGATACTTGATAGTGGGTGTTCCTCCCATATGACTGGTGATGCTAAAATTATTAAGAATATTGAGAAATATGAAGGAGGTGCAGTAACATTTGGTAATGAATCCTTCTTTAAAATCAAAGGTATTAGCATAACTTATATTGAAAATGATAAATTGAGATTAAATGATGTTTGATGTGTTAAAGGGCTAAAACACAATTTGTTAGGTGTTATCCAACTATGTGACAATGGGAATTATGTAACATTAAATAAAAATACATGCATCATTAAAAGAAAAAGTGATGGAAGAACTTTTTATGAAGGTAGTGGAAAAAATAGAAACCTATTCTTGATTGGTGATTCATCCAATACATGCTACTTAAGCATTAAAGTTGAAAACTTGTTATGGAATAGAAGACTTGGGAATATTGGGAAAATAATCCTAAGAAATATTTCAAAACATTAAGTATTAATAGTTTTACCTAAGTTGAAGAGATATCAATATGGAGTTTTTGGAACATGTCAAAAGGGAAAGATAACTCATATGGATCATAAGAAGGTGGATATTGCATCCAAAAGATCATTAGAATTAGTCCACACCGATCTTTGTGGACCCATGAGACAAAAAGTCTTTCAAAGTTTATCTTTATTTCATTACTTTTATAAATGATTCCACACAGATGACTAATTTTCATTTCATCAATCAAAAATCTTAGGCTGGTGTAGTGGGGATTTAGATTTTCTTGCATATATTGGTGCAGATTGGGAAGCTGACTATATAGATCATAGATCCACATCTGGTGGTGTGTTCTTTGTTAGTGATGGTTGTGTCAGCTAGTACAGTAATAAGGTGAGCTCAATGACTCTGAGTACAGCTAAATCAGAGTATGTTGTAGCCACACATGCAGTTACACAGGCCTTGTGGATGCAAGTTTAGCTAGCAGATTTGAGGGTTGATATTTAGATATCGTTATAGATTTTTCATGATAATCAAAGTGCTATTGATCTATCAAAAAATACAATTCAGAACTCTCAGTCTAAACACATTTAAATTCTTTATCATTTCATTCAGGAAAAAGTGGCTTTATGTGAAATCAAACTTTTCTATACTTTCACCAAAGAGCTGCTTGTAGACATTTTCACCAAATCTATGTCGTGTGAGAGATTCTTAGAATTGAGGCTAAAAATACATGTTCATCCTACCCCACACACTTGAAGTTATGTTTCTTTGAGAATGCCCACCCCCATGGTTTTTTGGATTATGTTTCCAAAGGGGGAGATAAGTCTATGATATAGGGGGAGTGTAAGCTGCATTAAATCTAATGATGTTAAAGATGTTCACTCATGATTATAAATCATGATGGGTGTTCATGATTAAAGCATTATTGAAGGTATTTTGAATTGTATAAGGCATGTTTTGGTCTTCAAATAATCCCCCTCATGGATGGTGAAGTCTGTCACGACCCGTCCTCGGGGCTCGTGCCGTAACTACCCCAAGCCCGTCTTCCATAGGCCAGGGGCTGGCGACTAGCACCAAGGCGTAAATTCCCGGTAAAAAGGGAAGGCATTGCCTTTGTAAAGTAAACAAGCACCACAGAGTACAAGCGGAAGAAGTAAACACTAAGTAAAAACTGAGTACAACAGTAAGTACGGAAAGTAAAAGGGGCCGGAAATACAAGCCCAACTGTAAAGTACAACTCGAAAGGAAAAACAGCAACTGTAAAGTAAGGCCGCTACACCGAGCTGTCCACTGGAATCCCACCTGAAGGGTGGGTACAGATAGCTCCACTGCTCCTCGGGTCCTGCCGTCCGCTCTGAGCACGTCTCGCCCAGTGGTCTACCTCCAGGTACCGTCCTACTCTGCAAGCCTCAACCACGATCAATGTTGTCCGTCGTCTGCAACCAACACAACGTAGTGCGGGCATAGCCCGTGCAGGGGTGAGTATAAGCTACTCAGTAGGGACCCCGAGACCCTCGAAGGTCTCCCAAAATCCACAAAGGATAAACCACAAAGGAAAGTTACAATCACGAAGTAACAACCGACACTACTTAGGTATATGCCCATACATATACCTAAGTCGACAATTCCAATACGCTCCAACCTCCGAGCCCAAGTACAACTCAGTCCACACAGGAAAGTATATGTATTCCACACAGGAAAGCAAAACGTAATCCACACAGGATAGCACAACACAATCCACATAGGAAAGCAAACAGGATTCAGCTCACACAGGTATACATCATCGAAAAGGTGAAAGAGATGATCAGACATAGATACTGAATCATCTAAGCTGGGACCCACATAGGATACAAGACCAGTTGTCTTCATTGTTTCATCTATGCTGGGACCCACATAGGATACAAGACCAGCACTGAACCATCAAAGCTGGGACCCACATAGGATACAAGACCAGCACAGCTAGGACCCACATAGGATACAAGACCAGCTGTCTTCATTGATTCATCTATACTGGGACCCACATAGGATACAAGACCAGTACTTGAATCATCTAAGCTGGGACCCACATAGGATACAAGATCAGCACAGCTAGGACCCACATAGGTTACAAGACCAGTTGTCTTCATTGATTCATCTATACTGGGACCCACATAGGATACAAGACCAGTATTGAATCATCTAAGTTGGGACCCACATAGGATACAAGACCAGCACAGCTAGGACCCACATAGGATACAAGACCATCTGTCTTCATCGTCGCAATCCACTGAGGATCTCTGCACAATCGTCGTCGTCGAAGTCACAGCCAGCACTAGGGTTCCCGCACACAGCAAGCTCGTTAGGGAGGGTCCGCTCCACGAGCCAAGTGGCTGATACATCAACTATCACATAGTCCGAAGTTGATGTATCCAAAAGTTCCGTACCGTCAACAGGAACTCAACGCAATAGACGGCGCGTCAATCGGACGCCCGGTCCGAGAGTTATTAGCTTTTTCGTTCCAGGGGCCCGGTTGGTTTTTAAAGCAAAACCAACCCGTCCGTACTCCACCTGCGTCCAAACCTCGGGCGGAGTATGCCAAAAGATCCGTCTCACTAAGAGAAACTCAACAAAGCTGACGTCACGTCAATCGGACGTCCGTAGCTCAAGATATGAGCGTTTCTGCTCTGACGGCCCGGTTGGTTTCGTGTACGAACCAACCCGACCGAACTCAAAGTATTCCGAAACCTTGAGTGCAATATACCTAAACGACCGTCTCGTTCCAAGGATCTCTACGCAACTGACGGTGCGTCGATCGGAGGTCCGTAGCCCAAGATATGTGCATTTGACCGAATTTGGTCCGAAAACGGGGGTCTGGGCCCGGGGCGACCCGACCCGACCCCCCCCCCCCCCGGGTCGGCCGAACCAGGTCGACCCGACCCGGTTCCGACCCGGCTGGGCCCGGCCCGACCAGCCGGTCGCGGCCAAGCGGTCGCCGCGGAGCGGCGGGGGTGCGCGCGGCCGCCACCCCTTCGCCGCTGATTGACGCCGGCGGCAACCGCCGCCGCCGCCGGTCGCCGGCGCCGCCTTCCGCGGACCACCGGACGCGCTCCGGTGGTCCGTTTCTCCTGTCGTTTTCGCCTATGGTCCCCCCGGGACCCGACCTTCACTGCGAAGGCCTCAAAATTACCTTGCGGCCTCGTTTGTCGTCACCCGTCAATCCGCACGTCAAAAACGAAACGTGTCGTCTTCATGGTTCTCCGGTGCGGCGTGCTGGCGCCGCGCCCCTTCGCCGTGGCCCGACTCTGTCCGCGGATGTCTTCGGTTTCTCCGACGCGGCGCGACGGCGTCGCGTCCATGTTCTTCATTTCACGGCGCGGCACGACGGCGCCACGCATTTTCTTGTCGCAAGGTTCCGCATAGTGCGATGGCACCTTGTCTTCCCATACCGAACCACAAAGAACCAACACGAAAAAAAAGGAGGAGGGTCGGCCGTGTTCGTGCGGTCCGGCCCCCTCACATTATTCGTTATCATTTGGTTTTAAACCACAAAGTTCAAATTCGATATCAAATGGTTTTAAACCATGAAGATCATCAAGTCGGAATTTTCGAACAAAAATAATAATTGAAAACAAACCCCTACAACCTCTTAAAAATAAAGAATCATATCAATAGTCCCAACCCGCAAATTAATCTTCGCGGATCAACATAATATTTAGTTGATCCGCGTTCTTAGATTTAGAAGGGAGTAAACGAGGGTTTACCAATAATCACAATTTAAATTCCCTACCTCGGTTCAGGAACGGTGTTCGTCAACGACCCGCGGAAGACGAGCGTCGCGGAGGTCGGGCGTCGCGGGGAAAGAACGTCGACGTCGCGAAGCGAGGATTCGATGTCGTTGACGGCGATTTCGTCGCGGAAAACCGTCGCGGAAGAGACGACGCAGAAGAAGAACATCGCGTCGCGGATACGGCGTCGCGGAAGAACTGTGTTCTTCGGCGGAGAAGTTCTTCGTTGAAGAACGGTGTTCTTCGCGTTCTTCGTCGAGGTTGAAGAAGATGAAGAATGCTTCACAATCCTCTCAAGGTGGCAAAAGAAACTAACCAAAATAAAATAAGTCCAAGCCTTATTTTATTTACACATCCTAACCTCTTTGAATTTCAAAAGTTTGAAATTAAGTAACTCATTTTAATTAATAACACAAGTTGACAAAAAAATTTAATGAAAGAGAGTTAAAGGGGAGTTAGGAATATGAGGGGTTAAGAGGGGTTAGGGAGTTAGAGAAAATTGAAAAGGTGGGGGGTTCGTGTGGGCCCCACCCTTTTAATTATCCACACATGGGAAGTTGGGTGGATGTGGGCTCCACCACCAACTTCTCATGGGAGAAACTAACTACTTGAAAAAGAAATAAAATTGATTTAACAATTTTATTTACTTTTTTTTAATAAAACCCCATTAATTAACATCTTCTCCCGCACAAACGCAACTACGGTAAAGGTTCCCTTAAGCGATTACCGGCGTTGCGAGTTCATCGGTGCCATCGGAATTCGATTCCGAGCACCGGTTGAAAAGATAGAAATTCTCGCTCGTTCGTTCACTGAACGTACCCGAGCCAAACTTCGGAAATTAATTCCGGGCACACCGGGCCTCGGAATCAGGCGCCGTCAGAAACTGCGTTCTTGTAAAATTCCAAAGAAAATTTAGAAAAAATTTCCCTTGAATTTTACAGGTCTTTACAAAGTCATATTTCTTTCATGTTTCCACATTTAATGAGAGCACAAATAATGCTCTACACGGTGAGCCTGATGTCGTGGGTTGTAGTATAAGTCTTTAAATTATCCTTCTCAGATATAATGAAATGGTTTTGTTGCTTCATAAACCAAGTATATGTTTGGGGGGTGGTAAGCCATGGGTTACAGTAGAGGTTTTAAAATTATCCTTCTCAGAGATGATGAAATAGTTCTATTGCTTTGAGAACCAAGTAAATGTTTGAGGGATGGTAAGCCAGGGGATTTCAAAATGATTTTTAACAAATCCAAAGGAGAAGATTGATGAACACCAGGGAATTGTAGCTTGGTTTGAAAAATCCTGAATATCCCAAGGTTCTTGGTATGTTCCGATTTTTTTATTTTTTGATAACCACATCTGAGGATCTCATAAATTTTAATGGTTCTTGATCTTGCTTGTGTGAATTTAAATATTATGGAAAGGAGTTCCATGATGTTAGAAAGTGTTTGAGAAGGGTTAGAGATCAATTGAAGCAGTTATGTTTGAGTGCGAGTGGTTTCTGGATATACGTGGCCATTTTTATAAAGGGATTAAATCACGTAGTCGTTTGAGTTCATGTAGTCGTTTTAACTATGTAAGTGATTCATGGAGCCATTTTTCTACATAAGGGGGTCACATAGCCATTTCATCCATGTAGCCATTTTGAGATGTGAATGATGTAGCTGTTTTTTGATATAGTCGAATGCCGATTCACAAAAGAGAATATTATGTGTAGATGATTAATTTATGTATCCAATTGGTTCATGTAGTCAATTGATATATGTATTCGGTTTATGTTGAGATCCACATAGTCGTTTGTTCCATGTAGTCAATTCTGAATCTATGCTGCATTATGATTGTTTTTTAGTAGGGTTTTATAATTAATGTATTGTGTGGAATTTTATTTTCATGGATGGTTCTACGTCTCCAAGATATTAGGCATCAATTTCATGTCTTCACTGTGAGCAGTACTTCCTTTCATATTTTGGAGGCTCGTGGAAGGAGATCTACATTCTTCATTGTAAAAGCAACCTGGTTCTATGGTGATCTTCTGTAGTTTTTGTAATCGCCTTTTTTATTGTAGCAGAAAGTTGTGTTGTTGTGTGTGACTCCTAATAAGTGTGGTGGGATACTTCATGATTGTTTGCAGGTGAATTTCACTTAGGGCTATAATGAGAAGAATTTGTGGTTGGGGGGAGTAATCAGACATGATAAGGAGTAGGATTCCACTCTAGATCTAAACCTTATACTTTATATTTTCTACATGATCATGTGAGTCTGTGTTATTTCTGTTTTGAGTGGATAGTACACTAACAATTCAAAAAGGTTTTTTGTGTTTAAAATAAATTATAAGAGTCCTTGGGGGGTTGTCGGATCAATAATGATACATGGAGTGAAGGAGGTGAGCGATGGAGATTCTGGAGAGAGGGAGAGGGATCGAGGAAAACATTGGAAACAGGAGGGGAGGAGTTCCAAGCATGGATTTGGTCGAGCGTGCGGGGTGTGGTGGAGTTATCTCGCAACTCATAAAATACAGTGTAGTGTTGCATGTTTAAAAAAAACAAAAAACAAATCAATAACTCATGAGTTTTCCCATATCTGCACGGGCTTACCCATACGGGTCAACTACCCTTGTTGGCGGTCCTCATAAGCCTGCTTTTAATACGGTTATTTTTTAAGAATCCCGACCCACCTTGAACCCATTTTCCCGTGCGGTCGTGGCCTGTTTTGAATTGATAATTTCAAAGGAAAAAATAGGATAAAAATGGAAGCTAATAAATATACAATTCATACCTGAAAATGACTTCATGAGTGTGACAATGACCCACTTTTGTAGCCCTCGGTGAGATTTTGTGCATTAACTTATACGTTCACAACATATGAGTTAATGTCATATGGTTATAATGTTTATAATTCCTCGGCCTTTGGTCTCACCCTGATTGTTTCATCTTTTGAAATGTTTTATTTAATTACAGCTTATGTAGAAGAACAATCTAAATGTTAACAATTAGCATTTAGCCACCCACATGTACCATAGGACCGTCAAATGAATCATATAATATGATTCATGACATTATAATTTATCCAATTGTACAATACGAATTGCATGGATAGAAATCATGATATCTTATATCATTTCCTTAAGATATGTCATAGTTTTTTCCCTCTCTTAAATAGATTTTTAGTCAAAGGAGCAAAAAAAACAGCAAGGCAGAGACAAAAGGAAAAAAGAGTCACAGGGGTTGAAGTGATCGAGGCATTGTGTAAGTGATAAGTTTAAATTCATGAGGTAAGGAGCCTAATGCAGAAAAAATAGAAAAAACCAAGACTTCCCATGCTAGCCATAATATCCGTCGCCCTATTGCCTTCACGCCAATGTGGAGGATATGATCACTAGAGATAATATATTTGCAATCTCTGATAATGTACATCATGGACCAGTGAACCTTTGTGTTACCTTCAATGTAGTTGGCTATTAAAGAAGAGTCCATTTCAATCATCAACAGGGTAATATTTCTCTCTACCACAAAACCAAGTTTCCACAACGCCACCCTTTAACAATGCTAAAAAAGCACTGATGTTCATTATCAGCGTTTTTTTTACTAACGCTGTTAAAGGGTATATTTTAAATAAAATCATTAAAAATAATATATTTATATTAATATAAATATAATATATGTTTTTTAAATATGTTTTAGATAAGTATAAATATACATTTACATTTAATATATAAGTAATTTAGTGAAAATGGCTTTAAAATATTTTTAAAAAATATTATTAATTAATAATTTGCTAATTATCATCAACTAATAATCATTTAATAACAATTGGAAGATACAAAAAATCAAAAAATTAATAAAATATCTAAAATAAATTGAAAACGTAACTCAAACTTCAAACGGTCATAACTTTTGATTCGGGTGTCCATTTGAGATATACAACATATCAAATCAAAGTCTGCGACGAGATCTACGTCGTCTTAACTTGAGGAACCTCAATCTTTGTTTTTTTTTGAGGTCAAAAATGGCCCATAAGGCCTCCAAAACAGAGTTTTCAGTCGGGATATCCAAATCTTTTAACATTCGATGGAATTTCAGCCTCGTTTCAAGAGGTATTTTCCCCTTTTTCAGTGGAGACAGAATTTATTCTGAGGGATTACATTCATATTGATATTATGACTTTGAAATTTTATTGTTTTTCACAATGTAATGTTATTTATAATCAAATATATAACAATATATACATATTTTTATATATTCACACATAAAAATTTAATTTTATAAATAAATAATTAAACATATTTATATATAAAGTATATTTCTCAATATATAAGCCTTATAATATCCATTTTATTTAAAATACAAATATATGTATATTTATATACCTATGTAGTGTGTGTGTGTGTCTATATATAAGTGTGTGTCTGTATTAACAAACTGATATATATTATATATATATTCTTACATATGAATATACATATGAATATATAATATATGTAAATATATATAAATATATATAATTATACTTACACACACACACACATATATATAATATACAAGTGTATGTATGTTGTATATATGTATGTATTTATTTATTTATACACACACACAAAAATATATTTTATAAATGTATTTAAAACTAATCTTATAAATATATATTAATATACAAATAAATATACAGATAAAAAAATACAACTAAATATATATAAATATATATATATATATATTAATATAACTAATTATACATATATATATATATATATATTAATATAACTAAATATACATATATATATATATTAATATACGAATAAATATAAGTAAATATATATATATATATATATAAATAAATAGATATGTCATTAAATAGAGAACAAAGCAACATGGGGGGATGGTAAAGGGTCCAAGTGCACATGGGAGAGGTCTCGAGTTTGAATCATGGGGGAGGCAGAGGCACGCGAGCGAGTGTAGGGTGGGTGGCTAGCGGTGTTAAAGGGGGTGGCGGGGGCACTGGTGGGTGCAAGTGGGGGATGACACTGTTAAAGGTGGGTCAAGCGTTGTTAAAAGGTGTCTCTGATTCAAATATTTTTTTAAATTCTTTTGACTTTTATCAGCGCTGATAAATGACCCTTTTATCAGTGTTTTTTTTAACACTGATAAAAGGGACTCTTATATCTTCGCTGAGATTAACAATGCTTTTTTATCACTATAAATGCCCTTTTCTAATGCTTTTAAAGGTCATATTTGTAGTAGTACTCCCAACAGATGGATCCCGCTTAGAAGGTCATTTTGCAATGTTCCCCGATCTGGCACTCTCTCATGTGACTGAAAAGGGTTGGTTATGAGACCCCAAGCGCGCCTCTCTATATGACAGAGGTTGTCGACTAGTAGTGAGATCGTAATAAGTATAATGGAAAGACTATACCCCTATTATAGAGTTACAAGATGGAAGAAATAAACAATATAAATAAAATATCAGAGTAACAGATAATAATGGAAACCATTTATCAAACAAATGGGAAGTAAAGGAGAATCAAATAAATCAATAATAATGAATCATGTAATGGAAAGGTGAGATGTATCTAAATGTCAAGCTAAAAAATACAAATAAAAAATCAACAAACACGATATAATCTCAAAAGACACCGGTCTCGAACCCCATGATAGTCTCATCTCCAAACTCCATCACATCTAGAAATCAACAATCAGCAACAAGATCTCTTACCCTTGTCCAAACTTGCATCCATGTAATCTGCTTGGGTACCAAATGTCGCCTGAATAAGGTGTGAGTAAAACTCAGCAGGTCAACACCATTATGTCTAAACATTGCCAGACTGATAATAAGTGCATGTAATAAAGTGATAAATAGGTGTATTGGTTAATCAATTCATACAATACATAAATAATCATCTTCGGCACCACGCTGATATGTCTTTGTGCATGTAACACAACCATGTCAACTATAACCATATATCCATGGAAAAATCACACAAGTCTAGTCAAATCCCTCTATATAAGCATTTCAGCCTGAAACTAGATAGAGTCTTCTCAATATAAGCATTAAAACATGGGACTAGGTTGATCCTGCTCAATATAAGCATTACAACATGAGACTGGGCAAAGCCTGCTCAATATAAGCATTACAACATGGGACTGGGCAGAGTTTGCTCAATATAAGCATTATGGCATGAGACTGGGCAGAACCCACTCAATATAAGCATTACAACATGAATCACAACACGTATCAAAACAATAATGATATCATAATATTACATAATCATATTAAATGGTTAATTCTGCAAATTACCATTAATATTTCAATTACACGTTTCATTTATCAATTATGTCTTAAACCATTAACATACCAGCCATTTCAATAAACAAGTCCATTTCTACAGTGAATCTATATCAAGAAAATCACCTAAATATCATGTCATTCTAAACACACTTTAATCCATTAGCCAATTCATATAACAATTCAAGGATTTGATCACCCAACTAGTAGTTATAAGCCAGGTCGTTATCAATTGGATCCAATGAAGTCCAAGGAATAATTTAATTTATCGTCTAATTGATTAAAGGGCATAATATGTTGGCACAATCTCAATATTGCACATACTCAGTAATTAAACAAGCTGTAGGGTTAGGTTTTAAACCCCCTACCTTTATCTGGAGATTTAGAAAAACCAACAACGTGTAACACCAATGGAAACAAAGGTGATGGAGATCAATGAAGAAACCTAGATCACACCAGATCACGATCAAAACCCAAAACAAATGCGATCAAGAGATTTACACCACAACGATGAAGAACAACGAGAGAAGTGAGGGAAACCTAAGAAGAACAACTCACCAAGGCTCAAATGTGTAATCAGGATGTCCAGAATAGAATAAGAGACTCCAAAATTTCCTAGAAACCATCCTAGGTTTGAGAGGGAGAGGATGAACCAAATGAATAATGAAAATCATATGCGCTGCCTCACTTAAAATCATTGGGTCCGAGGAATAAATGATGTTTAATCCTTTCACATTGTTTATTCCTTTATTTTTGAGTTATGCTTAAAAACTCATCACCTCAGGTTAATATTTATCTCGATCGATATTTACATGATGTGAATTCGGTTCGTGATATTAACCACTTCACGTCATGAACCAGTTCACAACCTATGTCTGGCGGTAGTTACACATCGTGTAAAATGTACAATGTGTGTAATTGTCTAGTGAACAGTTTTCAGCCCAACTTCAGTGAAAGAGACCGAACCACCTCTGAAGGCTTCCAAACTCATGGAAAACTCTCATAAAATCATTTAACATCTTTATACTCAGACTCCATTAATTAAAACAAACATAAATCCCTAAAACATAGGTTATTTTCCCCAACAAAGGCTCTTCATATCCGAACGATACTCGACCACCAAGGTCCAATAAAACACCCAAAGAGAGATATACCTAGAAAAAGACAGGATCTTACAACTCCTCCACCATATAATAGCTCATCCCCAAGATGCTCCAAGCATCACTATGGGGTCTCGATGAACAAGTCTGTCCAATGTGCTTACATATCACACTCCCTCTCTCAGGTCTTTTTCCAAGCACGCTCAGGCTACCACTGCACTCAAAGTAGAGATATAATCCTTCCCTGAAGATACTTCTCACTATGGTCCACAATACATATCAGATGCTCCTCAAATAAAGCATCATCACAAAGATCGTCATCCTCAATGTTTACCACATGAGAAGGGTCAGGACAATATCTTAGAAGCTATGAAACATGAAACATGTTGTGCGAGGAACTGTAGCACTGTGAAAGGGCTAATCAGTATGTCATTGGACCAACCCTATCCACTATCTCAAATGGCTCGACAAACCTGGGTGTTATCTTTCCATGTTTCCTGATACGGCATTGACCCATCCTAGGCAACACCTGAAGGAAAATACAATGACTAGACTCGAACTCCATAGGTCATCTCTGATAGTCAACATAAGATTTATGTCTGCTTTGCATGGTCACTAATCGCCTCCTGATCAACTGAACCCGCTTGGACGTCTCATACATGAGACTAGGTCCAAGAAGCACTAACTCACCTACCTCCATCCAATAAATAACTGAATAGAAAGGCCTTCCATGCAAAGTCTCAAAAGGTGCCATTTGGATTGATTCCTAGAAGTTGTTATTATATGAAAACTCCATGAGTGACATATGATGCTCTCATGAACATCCAAAATCCAAAGCACGTGATCATAACATATACTCTAAAACCTGAATGGTTTACTCATATTGGTTGTCAGTCTGAGGATGATTGGTTTTACTCTGAAGAAACTGCGATCTTAAATCCTTATGAAGACACTTCTGGATCTATGACATAAAATAAGGATCTCTATTAGAAATGATACTCCTCAAAACATTGTGCAGTCTAAATACCTTGTGCATGTAAATACTACCCAGATTATCAACTATGAAGGTCTCCTTGATAGGTAAGATGTGAGTTACCTTCATCAATAAATCCACGATCACCCATACTACATCATTCTTATAGGTTGTCTTGGGAAATCCTATTGAAAAATCCATAGTGACATCATTCCATTTTCACTTAGGAATGAGCAGAGACTACAAAATACCAACCGACCTCTAATACTCGGCTTTCACCCACCGATAGGTGAAAATTTTCACCATGAATATTATTATCTCCTTATTCATTACTAACCACTAGTACTGTCTATGGATATCATGATGAATCTTTGTAAAACCAAGACATACCACCCATCTAGAAGCATGAAACTCTCTCATCAGCCCCCCACGCAAACCCATAGGAACCCATACTCAGCCATAGAAAAGAAAAAAATTGTTACTTCCAAGATACCATCTTGATGGCGTCTTCCCACCATATAAGTTGCCTCTTAGAACCAAGCCCTATGAATCGTATAACTTTTTTTCTTGATCCAGTCCAAAAGCACGGGCATAATAGATATTGAAGTCAAAGCTACTCGTCCCTACAACTCTTAAAAATCTAGATGTATGTTTGAAAAGAGTACTATCATCCACCACTCATCAGAATACTCCCAAACCGCCTCTGTCTGCATCTTGCAGCTCAAAGAATCGACAACAACGTTTCCTTTTCCTGGTGTATAATCCAACTCAAAGTCGAAATACTTCAGATACTCAACCCAACACCTATGCTTAAATTTCAAGTCTCATTGATAAAAGATGTATCTGAGGCTCTTGTGGTCCATGTACACCACAAACCACTCACCCATAATATAATTTCTCCAGTATCTCGGGGCATGTACCACCACTACTCACTCTAGATCATGATTAGGGTAATTCCTCTCATGTGGTCTCAGCTATTTGGAGCCATAAGCAACCAATCGATTATCCTGCATTAGAATTGCTCAATGTCCAACTTCAGATGCGTCATAGTACACATTATATGCTTTACTCGACATAAATAAAGTGAGGATAGGTGCTGAGGTCAACTTGACTTTCATCTCTAGAAAATATTTCTCATAAGCATCTGACCAAACAAACTTCACCCTTTTCTTGGTCATCCCGAACATTGGTGCTTCTAGATAGAAGAAGTCCTGGATAAAGAACCGATAATAACCTACTAAACCCAGAAATCTATGAATCTTGAAGGCATTCTTGAGTTGCTTCCATGATATCACAGTTGCAACCTTCTCTAGGTCCACTAACACTTCTTCCTCTGAGATGACATGGCCCAAAAGGTGCACTTTATCAATCTAGAAACTACATTTGGTTATCTTTCCATAAAGACTATGTTCTTTCAATGTACTCAAGACGATGTCAAGATGTTGGGAATGATTGTTTATAGGCTAGAAGTACATGAAGATATTGTCAATAAAAACTACCACAAACCATTCTAGAAAAGGATGAAATATCTGATTCATCAAGGCCATGAATATCGTTGGTGTATTGGCCAAACCAAACAACATCATTACATACTCATACAAGCCATACCTATTCTTAAAATCTATCTGGGTTATGTCTGAAGGTATCACCCTCAAATGGTGGTATCCATATCTCAAATCGATCTTGGAGAAGACCATAACACCTCTCAACTAATCGAAGAGATCATCGATACATGGAAGGGGATACCGGTTCTTGACAGTCATCTGGTTCAATCTCCGATAATCCACACATAAGTGCAAAGTACCATAAGTCTTCTTAAAAAAAGAATTGTAAAACCCCATGGATACGTACTAGGTCATATGAAACCTTTAGCTTCCAGATGTTCTAGTTGAACTTCCAATTCCCGAAGCTCTGTTGGTTCCATTCTATAAGGAAGAGTGGAAACTGGTTTTGCTCCCGATACCAACTCGGTAGTGAACTCGATCTCCCACTCGGGAGGTAAGTTGTAGAACTCATTAAGAAAACATCCTGAAAATAGTCTACCACTAGAGGAAAATAATCTAACTTCATACCACAATCATCTAGAACAATATCAGATATCTAAGCCATGATACGATCCAATCTGCACTGAATTGGTCCTACATGACTAGCTTGAAGATATCACTCACCCTGGTGAGAATATATGACTTCTTATGGAGAAAGAAAGGTAACTATCCTCAGGTAACAGTCAATGTGAATCTGGTATAGAACTAACCAATCCATACCAATAATCAAATTGAAACTTGTCATTTATAGCATGAACAGTCCCTAAAAAAATGATAACCAACAATTTATAGAGAACATGCCTTACAACATTTGATATTCTATGACCACACTCCCAACGGTGTATCGATGTTCAAAAAACCATCAAATCTTTCCAAATTCAAGCCCAAACCATTTGAAAAAAGAGAAAATAAAAAATCAATGTGGTACTATTGTATCAAACAAAACACAAGCAATGGTAGACAATACAAGAATCATACCTCTGACAGTAGAAGGTACTGCATCAACACCGGCTAAAGTAGACTGCATAGCATGCAGCTGACTATCCCCTCTGTCGTGGGCTCCAATCTGTCTCCCTTGTGTTGTTCCCTCTTCCCAAAACCACCACTCATGTGTTGGGGTGTCACGTCCCCTTTCACGACCTAAACGTCTAGTGGAACTCTAGATATCAGTCTATTCAGAAGTAGTTGAGTCCTTCCTAGACTCTGGTACTTGTCCTAATCCACTACCACTGCTTTACTGCTGCATGCCCCTATAAAACCTTTACAGGTGGCTCATCCTGCCACAAGAATGACACTCCAAAGCCGGGTACGAACACTGAGGCCGTCTGTGGCCCAACTTGCCACATTGTAGGCACCGTAATGGGACACAGTCTTGAGATGACTATCCACTTCCCTGAATGCTCTGTTCGTTGTTGCCTTGGTGAAAACTATCATAGCGGCTCTTCTTTCCACCAGAAGAAGAGCTCTCGGTTCACCTTGCTGAAGTATCTTGGCCACTGCTTGGGGCCTCTCTCAAATTTCCTTCTATGATGAGTCGCTAATTCATCATATCCTTAAAACTGATCAAACAGAAAATGTTCACCGGTGATCTGATATCATAGCGAATACCATCCTAAAAACATATCACCCTGGAGATCTCATCAGCTGCTAAGGATGACACAAAGCCCTGCAGGTCGGTGAAGCATTTGGCATAGTCCAACACTAACATTTTCTCTTGTGTCAGGTGCATGAAATCACAAACATTCTCATCCCTCAATGTCTCAGGATAGAAGTGGATTAAGAACTTCATCTTGAAGTCCTTCCAAGATAACTCCTCATACTTCCCAACCCACTCTAGAATATCCCACAAACACTTGGTAGGTCCACTGAGCATATACGCAGAAAGTCTCGCCCTCCTATCAGTGGGTGTCTCAAGATGCTTAAAGATCATCTCGACTGACTTGATCTAGAACTCGTCTTTCTGGGAGCCTCCCTCCCCAGTGAACCCAGGTGGATGTTGGAGCTGAAACTCACTTATCACCTCAGTCATCGAAGGTACAGTACGAACAATCTCTCTTTCCATTAAGAGCTACGAGAAGCTTTGGCTCAACTGCGTTTGGAGCGTATTGATTGCCACTCTCCTAACGCTCAACTCATAGATGATGAGGAGACATATCTCTACAAGACAAACACGCTCTTTAGAACATTGGCTACAATAAGGTCAACCTCAATATGTGACAACAACAGAGAATCACTGCCCTTGGTCTCTTTAAACATGGATTACAAGTGTTTTAACATGAAATATTGGTTCTTTTCATTTCATTTATCAGATATAACATGTATCTCATTTCACAGTTCATCAAGGTAAATATATCACATGCAATAAATATGTCCCTATCATGAACAATGCATATCAATAAATATCTCTATGTGTCTATCATGATGTATGTGTACTCATCTCATGCCATACCGAGCCACGGGTAGAAATCTCAATAAATGATAACATCACACAACATGTGAATCACTCAGGGTGAAATGACATCAATTGCAACAAGTGAATATCATGATCAATAATCACATCCTCGGACACTTGGATTTTCCCTCATACATGGGTTAGCTACTCTCATGCACAAGCTTATTACCAGGTCTCGACACATTCTAATATCATTTCTACCTTTCCTAATTAGTAAAGTAACAGAAAAGAAAAACATGATGCTCTGCTACCACTTTATAACATCCCTCAATCTGGCACTCTCTCACGTGGTCGAAAAGGATTGAGCACGAGACCTCAAGATCGCCTCTCCGTACGTAAGAAGCTGCTGACTAACAGCAGAGTGTCATAAGTATAGTGGGGAGACTATACCCCTGGTATAGAGTTACAAGATGGCGTAAATAAATAATATAAATAAAAATATCAGAGTAGTGGATAACAACGGAAACCATATATCAAACAACTGTGACGTAAAGGGGAATCAAATAAACCAATAACAATGAATCATGTAATGACAAGATAAGATGTATCTAAATGTCAAGCAAAAAACAATTAAAATAAAAGAATCAACAAACACAATATAATCTTAAAAGACCTCTGTCTTGAACCCCATGTCAATCTCATCTCCAAACTCCATCCCATCCAAAAATCAACAATTAGCAACAAGGTTCCTTGCCCTTGTCCAAACCTGCATCCATGTAATTTTCTCGGGTACCAAATAACATCCGAATAAGGTGTGAGTAAAACACAGTAGGTCGACACCATCGCGTTTAAACATAACCAGTCTGATAATAAGTGCATCCATGTAATTTTCTCAGGTACCAAATAACATCCGAATAAGGTGTGAGTAAAACACAGTAGGTCGACACCATCGCGTTTAAACATAACCAGTCTGATAATAAGTGCATGCAATAAAGCGATAAATATGTGTACTAATTAATCAATTCATACAATACATAAATAACTTTGGTGTCATGGTGGTATGTCTTTGAGCATGTAACACAACCATGTCAACCATAACCATATATTCATGGCAAAATCACACAAATTTGGGTTAACCCTGCTATATAAGCATTTCAACATGGGACCGAACAAAGTCCGCTCAATATAAGCATTACAACATGCGACTGGGCAGAGCCCGCTCAATATAAGTATTACACCATGAATCACAACACGTACCATAGCAATAAGGATATCACAATATCACATCATAAGACTAAATGGTTAATTTTGAAAATTACCATTAATCATTCGATTACACATTTCATTTATCAAGTTGGTCTTAAACCATTAACGTATTGGCCATTTCAATAAACAAAGCCATTTTCATGGTGAATCTATATCAAGCAAATCACCTAAATATCATATCATGCTAAGCACACTTTAAGCCATTAACCAATTCATATAACAATTTAAGAGTTTGTTCATCGAACGGGTAATCATAATTCAGGTCACTATCAATTGGATCCAACGGAGTCTAAGAAATAATCCAATTTACCATTTAATTGATTAAAGCGCACAATATGTTGGGGCAATGGGGACGTCTGGAACGGAAGAGGTTGCACCCAATGAATAAATATCATCAGTTTATGTTAATTATTAGGCGTTGAGTGGTTGCGTGATGCAGGTTGTTTATGTATTTTGAACAGGGATATCCCGTGG
This sequence comes from Viscum album, assembly GCA_963277665.1. Classification (NCBI taxonomy): domain Eukaryota; kingdom Viridiplantae; phylum Streptophyta; class Magnoliopsida; order Santalales; family Viscaceae; genus Viscum; species Viscum album. The sequence continues at coordinate 286,026,582 of OY728129.1, forward strand.
GATCCGCCCTGCTGACGCGCAGTAGGACCCCCTTCCGCAAGTCACCCCTCAACAGGTTACCGTCCAGAAGCCAACTCCCAACTCCCTCCCCTTTCAGTGTCTCGCTTTGTTTGAGCGCTTTCGTGCCACCCCAAGCGATGCCAACATCTTTCGTCACCATCTCTACCGCGTCACTCTCTCCACCAACTCTGCCATTGTTGCCGTTGACGGGAGGTTTAGTGCCAAGGCGAAGACGACGGACCATCTTTAACTTCACTCATTCACATCAAACTCTGCCCACGCCTGCGCCTCTCTATTCCTCCCGTGACTTCCTTCCCCGCATAAAAACACCCCGCCCTTCATCTTCGATTTGTTCTGTTTCAGACCTTGCTCTCCCCTGATCATCAGACGCTATGCCCGCCGCCGCTCCCCTCCTCCTCCTCATCGCATTCATCGCCTGTTTCTCCTCCGCGCTTCCCTACGGTTGCTTCTCTCCCCCTCATTCATCCTCTGTCCTCACTGATCTTATTTCTCTTTCTGGTTCGTTGCAGATGGGCCTCTGTATGATCCCACGGCTTACATCGAGGTAATCACCACTGACATGAACACCCAGTCCATCATGAATTTATTTATCCGAACCTATACAATCTTCCATGATGAGAAAAAGATGCATAAATCGCCTTGTTTGTGATGTTCATGACAGTGCAGAGCACAGCCAGAGGATCCGCTCTACAGGGGAGGGATCCTCGGCAGGGAAGGCGGAGGAGGAGGAGGAGGAGGAGCTGATTGGAATGTGGTTGGGGCCGTCGCCGGCAGCCGCGGCTGTTGCACGGACGGACCCACTTTTCTCCTCCGCAACCTTACGGCGGCCACCAAGTACTGTTTCTCCAGTTGAGTGCCACCGGCGCGGGCGGTGCGGTCCGTGACCGGCTTCGTACCGCTAATCGCGTCGGCTTCCCCTTTGTTCTTATTATTTTTTATTAATGTTTTTATATGTTTTATTTACTTTTAATTTTTTTTTCTATCTTCATTTTGACATTTTGCAGGTTGGGTGAAGATAGATGGTGCCGACTCTGCTCCGGTAAGGGTCAGCCTTAAAACGGACACTGCCACCCACGACTGTGTGGGCACGGCGATTGCTCGGAGGGGATGCTGGTCGTTTCTCAAAGGGGGCTTCCAACTGGATTCTCCCTCCTCCCAATCCCTACTCTCCTTCAAGGTAAAATTACATGACCTAGATGCCAAATCAAAACTATCTTCCTTCCATTCACCCCACTGCGCTACTGCAACCGTTGGCAGAACTCCGGCGGAGCCACTGATATTAGCATAGAGATCGCCAGCCCCTCTCTGCAGCCATTCTCCGAGCAGCAGTGGAGAGCCAATCAACAGCTTCAAGTCAATGCGGTAACCACTAGAAACTCGTTAAAGATGCATCGCATGCTGTTTTTACGTCACCCAGGAGCCCGCATGAATGAAATTAGGGCTAAAAGTGTTCGTCTAGATTACTCCCTCATTTGTGGATTTGTTCAGGCACGGCGACGCGCGGTGACGATCCATGTATCAGACAAAAACGGCGCGAGACTGGAAGGAGCAGAAGTTAAGGTGGAGCAAATCTCGAAGGACTTCCCGCTCGGGTCTGCCATAGCAAGCACCGTCATCGGAAACCTGCCCTATCAAGTCAGCCGACACCCTTCTCCAGTTTTCAAAAAGCTACATTCCATGCTTATTAACTATCATCTTTGATCCATTCAAATCTCTGAATTATTCTGAGAGCTATGACCAGGACATTTATTGTCTTCAATTGGATAATTTGTATTCAGAATAGTGATGACAGAGCTGCATATAGTTTTCTATCCTATTAGCTTCAGTGCACTTAAAAAAACTAGACATGAATTCATTAGGATGCCTATGGGTATTTCCTGCACAATAACTCTCCCATACCACTTGAATCCCCTTCGATCATAGTAAAGAATCTGTAAATGTATTTTTTAGTCCGAGTCACATCACTTTTTAGTATGTTTTCACCTTATTTCTTTTTAATAGCTGGTTTATAATTGTGAGATCAGTCAAGAATTTCACTGTGTTGTACAACATATAAACCACGTGGAAAGAATAACAACCGAATCCTATCAATTGTAACTTTCACTTTAATGTTTCAGGCATGGTTCGTGAAGCGATTCAATGCAGCAGTGTTCGAGAATGAGCTAAAATGGTATGCCACCGAGCCTGAACCAGGGAAGACCAACTACACCCTTGCAGACAGGATGCTAGAATTCATTCGGGCTAATCAGGTCATCGGCAGAGGCCATAACATCTTCTGGGAAGACCCTAAATACACACCATCCTGGGTTCGTAACCTCACCGGTAGAAACCTACAGACAGCAGTCGACTCCAGGATCCAGAGCCTCATGAGCAAATACCAGGGGGAATTCATCCACTGGGATGTCAGCAATGAGATGCTTCATTTCGATTTCTACGAGCAACGATTGGGACCCAATGCCACCCTCCATTTCTTCGAGACAGCTCACCGAGCCGATCCCTTGGCCACCTTGTTCATGAATGATTTCAATGTGGTGGAAACCTGCAGGGATGTCAATTCTACTGTTGATGCCTATATTTCAAAGCTCACAGAGCTCAGGAGAAATGGAGTTTCGATGGGCGGTGTTGGTCTTGAAAGCCACTTCACCGTGCCAAATCCCCCGCTGATGAGAGCTGTGCTGGACAAACTGGCCACGCTCAGCCTCCCCATCTGGCTTACAGAGGTCGATATCAGTAAAACATTCGACAAGGAAACACAGGTGATTTGATTTCTCCATTGCCATACTGAAGAAAGAAGCAATGGGTTGTGTTTTCTGATGACTATTGCTCTTTTTTTCCCCTTTCTATACAGGCTATATATCTAGAAGAGGTGCTAAGAGAAGGATTTTCACATCCCTCTGTTAATGGGATGATGCTATGGACCGCCCTACATCCTTACGGGTGTTACGAAATGTGCTTAACAGACAGCAGATTCCGTAACCTCCCGGCCGGCGATGCCGTTGACAAGCTCCTGAAGGAATGGCAAACAGGGGAGATCACCGGTCGGACAGATGGGTATGGCTCATATAGCTTTCATGGCTTCCTAGGTGAGTACAAAGCTAGTGTTAGTTATGGCCACAGTACCACAAATTCAACATTTTCACTCAGCAGGGGAGATGAAACTAAACATTTTAACTTTCAGCTTTAATCTGCATTGTTTAAAGCCGGGATAACAGCAACAGATTCTGGAAATAATCCTGTTTTTGCATGATGGTTTATGTTTGATCAAATAGCTTAATAAGTTTTGTGTTAAAATTTTCCAAAATGAACAATACCCAACATAAATAGATCCAAAACCTTAACAAATAAAAAAGAAAAAAAAAAAGAAAAAAAGAAACAAGCCACAAGAAACAATGGCAGGAACACTAAAATTAACATAATATCAAAACGAGGTTATATTACTAATATTTCTAAATCTATTCTATATTCTTAATAATTAGGGTAATTAAAGGTTAAAACTGTATCAAAGTCGACTGAAGCCAAATAACCGTTTGCGTGTTATTTTACACCTATTACATGCAATGGTTAAATGATATTTTCTCATTACAGTTATAACAATTTCATTTTTCAATATTAATTATTTGTAAATTTTTAAAATTTTGTAGAGAACACTGGGGGTTGTGCTAATGTATCAAACAATATATTGTATGAGGACACTAAGCGAAAACAAGAAATTGATCAATTTATATAGATGAAAATCTTACATTTTACAATCTGAACATATATCATGACAAAGTTTTTTTTATTTTATCAATGTTTTTGTTGCGCGTGCAAAACAAACAAATGGTTATGACTAGCTAACACGTCTCTAAATTCATAAAAGATGTCATATTGTTACGAAACAAATTATCTCATCATACAAATACGGTAGAGCCCAGCCGGTGCAACGAGTATCATCGTCTTCCGATCTATGCAAAGAATATGCCCACATAGATCTGATCTTCACGGGTATTTCTTCACTCGGTCAAAGTCATATAGTGACTTAACTCCTCCTGTTGAACGATGTGCGCTTTCTGAAACTTCGCGGGTTTAATTTTACATATCCTTTTGAAGTACCCTTATGTATACCTTGTGAATGTTGATAACTCTTACGTAACTTCAGAAGTGACACTTAAGTATCCACATAATTGACCCTTATACAAGTTCTTTGTGTCTCCGCACTTCCACCTTTCTTCTGGAGTCTAGTTTTGGTTGCATTCTTTTGTTTGGTTGCTTCCGTTCTGTCTGCTCACGTTTACTCTGCTTTCAGACTTCCGAACATTAGTCGCACCGCTTCACCATCTCCATCCAGTTTTGGAAATTAAACTTCCATAATCACTCCTTTAAGTTTCAATACTTAGCCAAAAATAGTTTACATGCGGTTGAACCTAACAATCCCCCCACTTGATAATCATTTTTGGCTTCACTAATAAGTCCTCTGTAATCATCCACAAATCATTTCTACTCTCAATCTTCCTTTATAACTGCATGGTTTCCCCATCATTCTTCTAGTCATCTCAGCCTGACTGAGGTGGAACACCGCCCTAGCATATCCCGAACTACAACCTTGGTCATCATATATGTCAGATTTTGAACTCCATCCACCTTCCATAGATCTAACACCTTGCCTTCAAAAAACGTTCGGATGAAGTGATATTTCAACTGAATATGTTTCATCCTGGAGCGAAACATCAGATTGTTGGCCTAGTGAATTGCACTTTGTGAATCACAAAACAACACCACATTCTCCTGCTTTCTTCTGAGATCCTCTAACAACCCCTTCAGTCAGATCAACTCAAGCCCAACTTCCATTAATGCAACGTACTCTACCCCCGTTGTTGAAAGCACAATGACCAAATGAAGTTTTGACATCCAACTCAAGGTTGTGCCTCTGTAAGTGAACACATAACTAGTGGTGTCCCTATGAGTGTATGCATTGTTGGAGTTGGTGTTCTAGAACTAACTATTTGTACTTTAGATTGCATGCATATTTGAAGAAGTGAATATAAATAAAATATCTTATTATATATTGTTCATTTTTCTATGTGGCTTTAATGTAATATTGTCATCAAGCATCTGTCGCATTGAAAAGGGCATAACAGTTCCCCACTACGATGATAACCTTAAAATGCTATGACGATATTTTTAAATATTATTCTACAGTCATGCAACATTCTATGATGGGATACATAATATGTTAACTGTCAAGTGCGAGTACTCGTAAGCAAAGAGTTCATCTCACGAAATTCGCACTTGGTAATCTCCAAGATTAGAGATTATGAGAACGAACCCGTCAATAGGAATTTCACATGTTTGTGTGTCATTGAATATTCCTATTTGCGAGAAGGTGTAATGATTCTTAAACTTTCATATTATTATTAATGCATCTCATGACTCACACACTTAAGTGTAGTGCCTTAAACTATGATGACACATGTTCACGACAAAGTTATGTATGCTTGTAACGTATCGACCTGGAAGCCACTAAAAGATGTCCCGAGCTGGTGGGTCACACGACCTTAAGCGCGCCTCCTGGTATGCTAAATGCTGCCGACTAGCAGCGAGGGCCTAGGGTGTGTCTGTGGGGAGACTATATCTTCATGTCAGAGTGTAACGCAGCGGTAGTAATCACAATAGTCAATAGCAGAAGCATAATATAAATCATACAGAAGATAAACATCCAGAAGACCATACAATATACAAGTCAAAAGCAGTCATGTATAATGTGATGATCATGTCATGTCATTACAAGGCAGGAAAACAAGTATATAAGCATCCAATACAAATACATGTATCGAAAGTACAAAAAGACCAAAAATGAACTATCCCAGCTAGCATCACGAGCCTAGCTCGATCCTGTGGTCCCCTACTCATAAGCATGAACAAATCAAGCATCATACAGTGGACGCTTTCTGCGGTCCCTACCTACATCCATGAAGTCTGTCCGGGTACCCAACAACAGCCTAAACAGGGTGTAAGATAACAATCAGTAGGCCACCACCAATAGTGTCTACAACAAATCCAGTGTGTGTAATATAAAGAGAAGCAGTGTGCAATATATAACAAGTATAACAATAAAGAAAGTAAAGTGCAAAGCAGAAAAGATCCAGTGTAGCCAAGCATGGCTCTCTATGAAAGATAGTTAGACTCCCATAAACAAGGGCATTGGTAAAACAAATATAAGCAAGTGATATTGTCCAGTCTACCCATTGGAGCCAAATACCCACACCAGGGCTATCTGTAAAGCATAACAAAAATATCCACATCTACCTTGCCATGTAATCAAGTGTAAACATCCACAACAGACTTGCTGTGTAATCCAATGCCACAAAGAATCCACCTTGGCCAATGTTGTGTAATCAAAAGTGTCAGACCACAAAGGGCCAGATCCAAAGTATGGAAGACCAAGACATCCCCATCGAGTCCCAGGAGCATCTCGACGGAAACTCGGTAAAGGTTTGAGTGGAGTCCAAGGAGCATGTCAACAAACCATGTCCAAAGCGTGCCCAAGCAAGCCAGATCCAAGGGGTAGTAAGGCTCGTGTCATCCTACGAAATCAGGATCCAAGGAGTAAATAGGTCCAAGGAATCCACTACCATAATCAAGATCCATGGAGTAGAAATGTCCATGACATCCTATGGAATCAGGATCCAAGGAGCTCGTCCAAGGTGTCCACTACCATAAAAAATCATCATCTCATTTCATAACCATTCACATTCCATGGGTTCATCCAACTCATTTTCACAATTTCCATTTAAACAATTAAATCAATTCACATCATGTTATCACATGGCAAGGAGGTAGCAACTCTATTCTATCATCTCAATTCAATTCTCATTTAGTTTTGAAAGTCTCCCTCTAGCAAGGTGAGCTCATACTCACCCAGAAGAGTGGTATAAAATAGGGCAAAAGCAAAGGCACACCCCATGGGTGGCCTAGGTTGAGTCTAAACGACCTCTAACCTTAAAATGGTACTCAAAGGGCAACCTAATAGGTTCCAACTCAATCACTTTAAACATTTAATTAATTTTCGGGGCAACACCATAAAGTTTGGCGTGTGACACAATGTAAATATGGCTTATAAAACACCAAACCATAAGGGAAATGGTATAGAACACCTACCATATACACGTGGTAGAACACTTGTCCAGTATCGACCTCTGATTTAGTCCAGGTCGTGAGAAAACGAAGAACAAATGAAAATCCTGAAAATAAGGCATATTAGCTTGCACCCAAATAACTCTGTCGATACAAAGACAAACAAATAATGACACAAGATGGTTGAAGAACATACCAACGCAGATCCAATGGGACCAATGATGATTGAATCCAAGTATAGACGGTTGAGTTATCAAGGAACCTAGCTTGGAGGGGGAGCTCAACAAGAGGAGGAAATCTCCCTACATGCTGGAGAAAAGAAATAGGAAAACAGTTTTAAGTTTTAAAATCATTAAGGGAAAAATGAAAAATTCACCAAAAAACATTGGGTCACACGTTTTGGCCGCACGGTTCGCCAAACAGTGCGTCAAATGTGCACACTTCTTTGTCTCTAGGGAGACCTCACACGGTTCATGCACATGATTTGGAAAACCATGCAAAAACCATGCCATATGCCTCTAACCCCTATCACCCCTCGCACAGTCATGGCGCACAGTTAGACAAACTCTGCACTGACCATGCGTTTAGCCTCTGCTAAAAAATTGCAGGTCGATCGCACAAGCATGTGCCCTTGGTGGCACAGTTTTCTCAAAATGTGCAGCCTCCTGATGCCCTCTATCCAGCCCCGCACAGTTTCTCCTAACCATGCGGCCTAACCTCCTTTTCAAAAAACTGGGCCTCCAGGCTCCGAACAAGCTCCAAAAACCCTCAAAACTCCCACGATCTCATTAGATACCCACATTAGGTCAAAAAACAAGGAGTTAAACTGAAAACAAAAAGATCCATACTGCATAGGAAAACTTGGGATCTTACAATTTCCCCCCTTAAAGTAACTTGTCCCTGAATTTACCTTCATAGGGTGGTCAAGAATCGTCTGAGAATAACTCCGGCCCCTGAGCATGTACATCAGACTCCCGCTCTCAAGTATCATCCTATAAATGGTTGTGCTGCCATATCACCCATAATAGAGGAACTGACTGGTCTCTAAGAGCCTTCGTGCTCCTATCAACAACACGAATAAGATGCTCCTCGAAGGATGCATCTACCTGTAGCTCAACCTCATCCTACTGCAGAGTGTGAGACGAGACCGAGTGATAATGGCGCAACTGAGATACATGGAAGATGTCGTGCATGACTCGATACATCTGAGGCAACTATAACTGATAGGATACTGGCCTGACTCTCTAGAATCTTGAACAGCTTGACATATCATAGTGAAAATTACCTTGTCTCCTAATCCATCTGTGTCCCATCCTCTGTGAGATATGTAAAAAGAACCGATCCCCTACCTCAAACTCTAGAGTTCGTCGATGGCAATCAACGTAAGATTTCTATCTAGACTGTGCAGTAGCCATCCGATTTCTGATACTGGACTTACTCCGAAGTCTCCTGAACGAGACGTGGTCTAAGAAAAGATGTCTCTCTTGGCCACCAGTTTGAAGGCGGTATGTCATGCTCTGACTGACCACTAGTCTGAGGGCGGTATGTCATGCTCAGAAGCACCTGAGTCCCCAAATCCCTATGTAAACTTCGCCATAATTGAGATGTAAACCAGTTGTCCATATCTGATATCATAGTATGAGGAACCCCATAAAGTCACACTATCTCATGGATATACAACCTCCCAAAATCATCTACTGAGAAGGTCTACCTGATCGGCAGGAAATGAGCAACATTTGTGAGCTTGTCCACAACTTCCCATACAACATCACTACCTCGAGGCGACCTTGGTAATCTGGTCATGAAATCCATCATAACATCTTCCCATTTCCACTCATGAATGAGTAACTACTGTAAAAGTCTGGTTGGTCATTGGTGTTCTACCTTCACCTGTTGACAGGTGGAACACATCATAACAAAACCAGCTACCTCACATTTCATCCCTGACCATGAGTATTGATGATGAAAGTCACAATACATCTTGGTAACACCGTGATGTACTTCCCAAATTGAGGCATGAAACTCTCACATCATCTCCTTGCGTATGTTTGCTGGAACACAAACGCGTCCATGAATACACATAATTTCATCCTCACCCATAGTCCAACCAGGAGGTGGGTCCTCACCCGCCAAAATCTCCCATAGGACTAGGACCTTAGTATCTGACCACTATCTTATCCTCACTCTATCAAGAAGAGTGGATGTCATAGTTAAAGAAGAAAGGAAAGTCCGACCACAACTATCCTACACTTCCAAGTTCATCTCTGAGAACAAGGCCATGAGCTACCATTCGCTAATAGACTCCTAAAATACCTGTATATGAGTCCTGTTACTTAGTGCATCTACAACTGCATTGCATTTTTCAGGCATATGGCCAAACTCGAAGTCAAAAGACTATAGGTACTCAACCCACCTTTGCTGCCTCAAACTCATATCATGATGTGTAAATATATACTTGAGGCTTTTGTGGTCTGTGTACACCACAAAACACTCTCCCAGTAAATAGTGTCTGCAACAGTGCAAGACATGTACCACATCAGCTAACTCAAGATCATGCATCAGGTAGTTCCTCTCGTGTGGCATCAACTTCCGAGACCCGTATGCCATGAATCACTTCTTCTGCATCAGAACTTCTCCCAGCCTGATACCTGATGCATCGTAATACACAGTGTAACTCCTTCCCAGCTCTTCCAGAATCAGGACCGACACTGAATTCAGTCTCCCTTTCAGCTTCTAGAAGGCTATCTCATAGGTATCTGACCATACAATATTTACACCTTTCTTAGTCAAACCTGTCAGTGGTGTTTCTAAGGGTGAGAAGTCCTGTATGAAACACCTGTAATATCCAACTTTCCCCAAGAAACTCTATACATCAAAGACGTTCTTGGGCTACTCCCAGGAAACTACAACTCTCATCTTCTCTAGGTCTACTGATACTTCTGTCTCTGAGAGAATATGCCCAAGGAAGCGATTCTTATCCATCTAGAAGTGGAACTTTTTGATCTTATTATATAACTAATTCTCTCTTAGTGTATCCAAAACAATCTCAAGATGTTTTACATAGTTGTGTTGATTGTGAGAATACACCAAGATATCATCCACAAATTCCACCATAAAAAAATCTAGATAAGGATGGAAAAATCAGTTCATTGGTGTCATGAAAACTACTGGCGTGTTCGTGAGACCGAACGACATAACCAAATACTCATATAGACCATATCTGCTATGAAAAGTTGTACAAGGTATGTCTTCAGGTCGAACACGCACCTGATGATAACTTGATCTCAAATCAATCCTTAAGAAAACATGAGCTCCTCAAAGCTAGTTGAAGAGATCACCTATCTGTGGTAAGGGATGGTTATTAACCATCAACTGGTTCAATTTCCAATAATCCACACATAGTCAGGGGGTGCTGTCTGTCGTTTTCACAAATAAAGGACCAACGAACCCCACAGAGAAGTAATGAGTCATATAAACACCTTCGTTTCCAAGTCATCTAGCTGCCTCTTGAGCTCCTGTAACTCCATAGTAGCCATCATATATAGAGGAATTGATACTGGTGCATATCCCGACACTATCTCGATAGATGACTCTACCTCTCTCTTAGGAGGTAAACCAGAAAACTAATTTGGGAAAAATCCCCTGGAACGATCAACCACTTGAGGAAAGTCCGCCTGAAACATTACTTGGTCATCCAGATATGAACTAGCTATTTGGGATGTCATCCCACCCAGCCCACAATGCTCGGGTCCAACTGTACATATCTGGACATCACATTCAACCTTGTGAACAAAAACTCCACCCTATGGTGATTTGAAGGTCACCCTTTGACAATAGAAATCAATATGGTCCCGATAAGAAACTAGCCAGTCCATCCCGTGTATGATGTCAAACCCGATCATCTTGAGGACAAAAGTATTTCATACGAAGTGACACTCGCCTATATCAAGGGGCCACTCTCTACACTAGCACACACCCTCCATTCCAATCCCCAATGGAGTATCCAAGGTCATAACTCCATCATAAAACTAAATAACGAGTCCAAGAATCTCCACAATAGACATAAGTATAAATCTATGAGATGCAACTGTATCAAAAATAGTAGTAATAAGAGTAGAGGTTGCTAAGATCGTACCTCTCACCATAGATGACCCAACACTTCGCTCCTTAGGTGCAGGATGTACAAAATATATCTGGTATGTACCGAGACCCTATGGAAAACCTCACTACCTAGAGTAGGACCACTCTATTGTCTAGGTACAACTGGTGTCTGGTTTACCCGAACACAACCACCACCTCTACCTGAATGACCGACACTACTCCAACTCCCAGCCTGATGCGGAGCTGTGAATCCCGCTCTTGAACCCGGAGTCAGAGTTGATCCCCTTCCACTGACTGATGGAGGGAAGGTCCTACATAAGCATTATACATAACCCATCCTGCCACAAGTTTGGCACTCAACTGGATCCCAATCACACTGGTTCCTCATATGTTCATGTCTCCCACACTGGTGATAGAAGACAGCTCTACCAACATTAATATCCTGGCTGGTACTCCCATCACAAGAAGCCTCAAAACAACACTTCCTACCATTAGAAGTTGAACCACTGGGTTGAGAGGCTGAACTACCCTGCTCTACGCCCCCGAATTCCCTCAAGTTCCACTCAATAATTAGTGACTGATTCACTATTTCATTAATATTTTTCAATCAAAACACGTTGACATGCGATTGAACGACATGCTTGAGACCTTCTTCGAAGCATCTCACCCTCAATGGCTCATCAACAAGATAAATCAGTGCAAAATGTTGAAGCTCTATAAAGTGTGCCAAATATTCCATAAAAATCACAACACCCTGCTCCAAACGCATGAAATCACTATCCCTTTTAGCTCTTAGATTCACAGGAAAGAAATAGTCATAAAAATGGATTGGAAATCCCTCCAAACCATATATCGTAGCCTATCAGCCTGGTTCAAAACATCCCATCAGTTCTTTGATACTCCTTGAAGCATATAAGTCACGAGCTTCACTTTCCTCTCAGGAGGTGTCTCCAGATGCTCGAATATCAAAAAATTAGTCTCAAGACACAACTAAGAAGCCTATGGACCACCATCCCCTGAAAACTTGGGAGCCTGCAGCTATTGGAACACACACGTCAACTTTACCATAAATGAGGTAGGTTACGGTGCTCTCTGAATGGTATTCATAAAACATATAAAACTCTTATGGAACTATGCCTCAACACCTATGTCCAATAAAACTACTCGTTCTGTAACTGACACTACAGGAGGTTCTATTGGTATCCCATGACCCAACACCTCCAGAGCATGGTCGTCACTACCCTCATGGCGTACAAATAGAGGTCATCATGGTGGAATGTATCTACAATTCCAAACACACACCATATCAACAGATAGTGCATCCATAGGTGGTGAGGTTTGGGATGACTCCTCATGAGCCACACCTTCCTATCAAACAGGTCTTAAGGAGTTTGAATATGCATCCCAGCCAATTGTTTTTAAAAGTATAACTTAAAGGGTATTACTTTTATGGAATTTCATAGACTCTTAACTCATTTAGACCCACCTATTTATTCTTTATCATTAGGGAGATAAGTCTTCTAAAAGGCTAATAGTTTATTTTACCTTTCCATTTACAATAGTGATACATAAACCACATCATATACCTTGGAAGATTTTTCTTAACACTATTAATTAGGTCATATAAGAGGTACATGTCCTGAAACAATACCTTCTCCATTTCACCTACTCTCTAGGTAATCCCATCCCGATTGAACTTACAAAAAACATTTCATTCATCTTCTAAATCCTTTATAGTCTTTTTCTAAAAGGTAGGGGTACCAAACATGAACTTAAAAACCTCAATTTGTCCTACTGAACTCATACCAACTGGAGTTTGGATAAAATTAAATTCCCCTTCATGGGGACAATGAAATATTTTAGCCACTTCTATAAATGAAACAAGTACAACTTTACCGTTGACATTTGATGACAAAACATCCTATAATTCACCAAACCAGAACCCAACATTCCTTATAAACTTGTTCACTTATTCCTCAACAAGAAACCTAAATTATTTTTACCAAAAACATACTATCAACCTTGAAATCGAAATACTTTCTTTATTAGGATATTGTTACACTTCAACCAATGAAAATCAATGAACTTTCCAACTAGTACCTTGTGTGGTGCACCATATGACTTAGCTTTCTTGGAAGAATCATAACTTCCATCATCTCTAATCTTGGAATTTACAATGATAGAAGGTCTATAAAAGGTTGGGGGGGAATCAAGAGAGATGTAGGAGGGAAAATAGTAATGGTTTTTCTTCTGAGAGAAAGGACATAAGCGAAGAGAGAAATAAATAAGGGTTGATTAGACTCTTAGGTCACATACCCAATTCATAGAAGGGTTACATACCCAATTTAGGATTTAGGGTCAATTATGACTTAAAATAAATAAATAAATAAATAAAATTTATTTTCTAAAAAAAATTTGGTACAATTTAAATAATAAAAAGAATAAAATTTACAAATAAATAAAATAGATTCACTTAATTTTTATAAAGCATTAAAATATTTAAGAAATTAAAATATAAAGAAACAAGATAAACTAAATTCATTTAAAATAAAATAATTACAATTCTATTTTAATAAAATAAAAAATGATCACATGAAAGGGGCTTAGTAAATATATCCACCAATTGGTTATCAATTGTGATAAATTTAGGAGTAATATCACCTTTTTTAGCATGATCTCTCAAGAAATGATGCCTTAGGTCTATATTCATTATTTTAGAATGATTTATCAGATTCTTTGAAATGTTGATATCACTAGTGTTATTACATTTGAAAATTGAATCCAAAATCCATTAAGGTGTGTTTCATTCCCAACACCTGTGCACAACAAGTACCAGTAACTATAAATTCTACTTCAGTAGTAGATAATACAACTAAGTGTTGTTTCTTACTAGATCGTGATATTAGATATTTTCCTAGAAAATGATAGGTTCTTAAAGCACTATTTCTATCTAGTCTAAAACCATCAAATTCAGCATCTAAATAAGAAGTAAAATTAAAATCATAAGTTTTTGGATAAATTAAGGAAAGATAAATTGTTCCTTTTAAATACCTTAAAGTTATTTTGGAATCTTTTAAATGAAATTCCTTGGGATTAGATCGAAATATAGCACATAATCATATTGAAAACATAATATCTGGTCTATTGGAAGTTAAATACAATGGAATCACCATTATTCCTCTATATAACTTGTTGTCAATTGGTTTCCCATCTTCATCCAAGTCAAGATTTTCATTATAACTCATAGGAGTTTCATGTAATTTACCACTTTTAAGTTCAAACCTTTAAAGTAAGTCAAGTATGTTGCAGAATCGTCGGGAGATACAACGACAGAAAATGAGAAAAATGAAAGAAAGGAAAAACAACAATGAACACGGCGATTTACGTGGTTCGGGAATAATCCCTATGTCCACGGGAGAGGCAGAATTTTCACTAATCGGGAGCAGCAAATTACAGAGGATTTTCAATTAAAAAACCCTAGCCCAAAAATGGGCTACATATGAAGAAGACGGTCCACTATTCTGAATAGTAGTCCGCGTTGCAACAGTGATCGGCGGCTCACTTTGTCAAAAGTGCAACAGTGTCTGCCGGCTGGAAGTCAAAAGCGCTACAGTACTGTTGACCCTGAAGTCTGCACCGCTACAGTACCTGTCAGTGTCGATTGGTCAGCTCCGCTATAGTGGTCAGCATTGATACAGTTGCGGGCCACAAGCATTCGGCCCAACCGGATCGGGCAACACCAATCCAACAAAGTATATATTTAATTTGATTCAACATATTCCTAAAGTATTTTTTATAAATATGAAAACTTATAAAATAATTTAAATCACCCATAATTCTCATTTCAAATTCCTTTTGTATGAGTTTTGAGAATTTATTACATAACTTTTTATTTTTAGAATAAAAAATCACATCATAAACACATATATGAACTAAAAAAATATTTGAAGATTAAGTTTTCTTAAAAAGAGTAGGATCTTCCACTCCTACTGAAAATCCATTTGATAAAATAAAATAACTTAAACACTCATACCAAGCTATAGGTGTTTTTAAGTATATAAAGAGATTTGGTAAGTTCGAAAACCAAATTTGGAAAATGAGGATTTTCAAAACTAGGAGGTTATTCAACATAAACTACCTTCATAAGAAAACCATTTAAGAAATTATATTTTACATCCATATGATATAATTTAAAATTCATATGTGATGCATATGCTTGGAGAATCCTAATGGATTCTAATCTAGATACAAACATAAAAGGCATCTTTATAATATATACCTTCTTCTTGGTTATAAGCATTATAAACTAGTTGATCCTTATTCATAGTAATAATACCATGATGATACTGTTTATTTTCAAATAGAGATTCAAGTATCATGTTTTCAATAGAATATGTTAAAACATCCGTTTGAGTAATTTGTTGATCAAAAGGATCACTTTCACCAAATTTCACATGAGTTGATTCTTCAACAATCTTTGAACTTTTGTTAAAAACTTTTTATACCTTGGAAATAGTGTATAAACCAAGGAATATTCCTTCATCAACCTTTCGATCAAATTTACCATGATTATCCTTGGTGTTTAGAATGTAAAACTTACATCCAAACACTTTAAAGTATCCAACTTTTTGATTTATATTATTCCATAGTTAATAGGGAGTTTTATTCAAAATAGGTCTAATTAGAACTCTTTTTAAGGCATAAAATGTTGTATTCATAGCTTCAAACCAAAAAATGAGTGGGAACGCTATATTAATATAACATTTTCTTAGTAATTTATTGCAAATTCCTCTTCCTCATTTCAATAACTCAATTCTGTTGAGGTGTCCTGGGGGAAAAATTATGTTTGATTCCATGTTTTGAACAATATAAAATGAAATCATGGTTTTCAAATTCTCCTCCATGGTTACTTCTTAAATAAATAATTTTGGCATCTTTCACTTTTTGAACTAATTTACAAAAAATTTATAAAAACTGAACAAGCTTCACTCTTAACAATTAAAAATAAAACCCCATAAAATCTAGAAAAATCATCAACTATCACATAAAAAATATATTCCTCTTAGGATTTTAGTTCTATATAACCTAAAAAAATCCATATGAATATGTTCTAGGGGTAAAAAAGTAGAAACCTTTTTAATTGGTTTAAAAATGACCTGTGTTGCTTTCCAATTTGGCATGCATCACATAATTTTTTTATTCAATTTAAGTTGAGGTAAATCTGAAACTAAATTATTTTTTGAAAAATTTCTCAAGTAATAGACATTAAGATGTCCCATTATTAAATTACAAATCCATGATTCATTTATTTCATCATTTAAGCAGTTCACTTTTTTTCTACTCAAATAATTGAGATCTAAGGTATAAACATTATATATTCTAGGTGCCTTAAATTTAATATTTTTATCTTTGAAAATAGAATGGAAATTAATAAAAAAAACTATAAAATAACTTTTGTCACAAAGTTATAAAATAATTATCTGATTTTTCTTTAATCCTTCCACATACAAAACTTTTTTGATGAGGACTGAGCTTGGATTACTGACTGATCTAACTCCCATAATATTGCCTTTGGAATTGTCAATAAAAGTTACATAGCCTCTATCAAATTTTGATAAGTAGTGGAAATTAGAGAAATATCCACCCATATGTATTGATAATACACTATCCTTATAAAATTTCTCATTAATGATCTTAGAATTTTTTTCCTATAAGGAAAAATTAAACAATAAATTGTTTTGGTACCCATATTCTCTTATTGCCAACAATGCTAACAACTAATGATTTGGGAACCCAAATATGAAAATACAACACTAATTTTTGATTTTTTTTAGGTAAAAGAAAGTTTGATTCCATAAAATTGATGGTTTCTTAAACTTTCATTATTAGAATAGTTCCCTAACTCTCCACAATGAAAAAATGTAACTTTGGAATTTTTTTATTCTTAAAACTAGGCACAAAATAATTTCCTTAAAACTTTGGGGTTTCACCTATGTTTCCTATTCCAAATTTATTTTTATGAACTTTATTTTTTCTAATATTTTGATTCAAGTAATTTTCACATTTTTTGAAAACACTTGTAGTATCATTATAGTCTTGAAATTCTTTTTTGTAAGCTTTCAATATTGTTACCATGTTCAAAACAGGAAATAACATAATTTTACATCTTGGTTTTAAAATATATATTTTATTAATTTAATTATTCTTTTTCATTTATAAAAACATAATAAGACTTTTTAAGAGTTTTATTTTTCTTATTAAAAGATTCATATTTGGTTTCCAACATGGTAAAATATTCATGTAATTATTCATAAGTGAAATTTTCATTTTTAGATTCAGATTTATGTCCAGAAGAAAAATAAGAATGTACCTCATCTGAGTGTGCTGTAAAAAACATATTATCCTGTTGATTATAAATTTCATCTTTTGAATTTGAAGATATATCATTATTAAAATATTCAGAAGAACTTCATGTTGATTTTATGGATTTATTATTATATCCAAATTTCTTAAAATACTTTTTCTTAGGATTTTTATTGTCTTGCAACTGAAGACAATATAGTTTTATATACCCAAGATTCTTACACTCATAGAATCTAACTTCTTTAGAATTTACCTCCTGATTCTTAAACTTATTGAAAAATATTCTCTTGTTATAGAACTTTTTGAACTTTCTTCCAAAATGAGAATGTTTACTATCTGAAGTAGAACTATCTGAATTATCTTAATATGATGACTCATCCATTTGTATCTCTTTTCTTTTAGTATCGTTTTTTTTGAATTTAAAACTTCAAAGGAAAATTGTCTATCTTAACTAATCTATTCTATTAAACTTCAACTTTTATCTCATCCTCATACATCATAAGAGTCCCAATAAGATCTTTTCTTTTAAAATTTTTGACCTCTATTGATTTCATAATGGTAGGAAATATTCCAATACATCTGGGTGTTAGAATTATGAGAATTTTCAGAGCTTGATCTAGTTCTACAATAGTACTTATAAAGTAGAAACATTATTTAAAAACTCAATAAGTCTTCCATTTAGTTGGGTGATGACTTGTCCTTATATCATTCTAAAAGTATTTAACTTAATATTGAAAGTATTATATCAAAAATCTCTCACATTGTTTGTTCCTTCATATGCAACTAATATAGTATTTCTAATTTCAAGATTTTTTTACACTATTAAACTCAATTGAACTCATCTAGACCTAGTCCACATATTATAGCATTCATATATTTAGAGTTTATATCATAACTGTATTCAATATCAACATCTAACGTTTTAGGTTTATTTTTGGGATTTTCATAAGGATTCACATATTTTATATAAACCTTTAGACCAAGTTTCTTTATATAGATGATCATCTGCTCCTTCCAATGACCATAATTCTCACCATTAAATTAGGGATCTCTAACCATTAACATACCTTCTCTGTTTTCATTCATAATATCCATTTTTATAATGATCTTTAGAATTCAACCATTAAAATATAATAACTTAAAATTCATAAACTTTAATACCAATTTTTGGTTAGAGACTGACTGCACTAAGAATTAAGAGGGGGTTAATTGAGTTATTTAAATTTTTTTAACTTAAAAAACCTCTCTCTTTAAAGATATGATTACTTATAATATTTTATTAACACATGAACATAATGGAAATAAAAGTGAAATGTAAATATATATCAGAAACTATATATTTATAATGGTTCAGGGAGCATAAATTCCGTACTCCACTCCACTAATGATAAACTCCAAGATCATGGTGATTTTCACTATAACTGTCCT
Organism: Viscum album; assembly: GCA_963277665.1. NCBI lineage: Eukaryota > Viridiplantae > Streptophyta > Magnoliopsida > Santalales > Viscaceae > Viscum > Viscum album. The sequence continues at coordinate 286,045,608 of OY728129.1, forward strand.
TTTATCGGGGACCACATGACCTTTTCCCAAGGACTTCACAACTAAGTTCATGTCATCAACAGTTGTTACAATATCAGGAGATTTCAATAAAGATCCAATGAGTCTTTATAAACACTGACCTTCAATGTTATTTTACCAGGAATATTGACACTAAAAGAGAGAATAAATAGAGAGTTTACAAATGAGGATCATATTTGTAAGATAAAACTGAAAGAAGATAAGAACTGTCTAGGAGAGATGATGAGAATAAAATGAATCTCAAAGTGAGTCTTCAGAAACAAAACAAAGATGATCTTAATAACAAAAATGTATAGATTTTAATCCTTTTTTCTTCTTCTTTAAATAAAATAGAGAATGAATTAGAAATATTCTAGAGATTTTATAGATAGGAGTGTAAGTGATTTTGTTTTTATCAATATTCTCTTCTCCACACACACAAAAAAGAATGAATAACTTCTATTCTATTCACATAGAATCAGATCCATAAAATTCAGGCTTGGAATACAATTCCACAAGTTTTTTTCTTTGTAAATACCTCAATAAAAGTGATGACTATTAAATTATCCTTGTACTTATTTATTCTCTGGGTACTTGTCTCTTTTTATAATATTTTTTACCATAAATAAGAAAACCAATAGTTAATGCATACATGAAAACATTAATTTACACTAAAAAACACCAAAGATAATAAATAGTAGGTTTTAGATTGACATAGAAGATTCTAGAACAACAAATAGATTAAATACATAGATATTGAATTCATGTAAAAAATCACTCCACATAGTCATTCTGCGCATAGATGAATTATCCGTGTAGATGAATTTTCATAGGCCTTCTTCACGCAACATAATTTATTCACTTTGGATTCTTCTTCACATAGCCAAATTTGATGTAGCTAAATGAATTATGTATCCATTTCGAACCACGTAACTTATTTCACCACATATCCAAATCAAATTTCTTATTAATTCATGTAACCAATTCACGTATCCGTTTGATCTATGTAGTCAATTTCTCATGTAGGTGATTCATCAGCACAAGTGATTTTCACATAGCCAATTTCATGATGTAGCTGTTTCACATAGGTATTTAACTCATGTAGATAATTGAAGTATCCGACCATGTAGCTAAATTCCTCACATAGTCAATTTTCTATACTTAGAAAAATTTTCAAAAAACTTCCAGAAATTGCATATTATAACAAAATGAACTAAAAAAAGATAAAACCCAATGAACACACTTAAAGAAAAAATTCAGTAACATATGAAGGGTATTTGATATCATGAAAACCTAAATTACATGGGATATGTTGGAATAAAATTATTATTCCAACACATGATAGTCAAGTTGAGATTAAGGTCCAAGACATCTGTGATCCAGGTTTTGATGAGGTAGCTTAGATGCAGGTGACTCAGTATTGTACTGAGAAATCCCAAGTGGTTGGTATTGGTTCTCAATTGATTCCTACCAGTTATTATAGTATTATTGTGTGGTCATTTTCTAGATCGAGGATAAATCATGAGGAGTCATCTTCATCTATAGAGCATGTGAAGATGTTTCAAGCACATTTTCTATAAAATTTATTTTCAGTCACATTGGTTGAATAATATAAAATATTATCTTAGTTTTTGGTTTTAAAATTGTATAGGTTCACCCATGGATGATATGCTCAACTCCTCTACTCTAATGGCATATCCCAACATCTTAATCAGAAATCAAATGGATTGACTTAACTCTTTTCCTGATGTTATCAGATCATTTTTTAAAAGTTATGATTTCATCAACCATGAATACCCACTGATATAGGATTTGGCGGTGAATGGAATTCATAATTCCAATTTGTTCTACTAGAATGAGATATAGGGTAGTCCCAGTTGGATTGGACCCCTTAATAAAAACTAGATATTACCATCCATATTTACATTGCTATGGTGACTGACCTATTCCAAGATCCCAATCGATTATAGTTTGAAAAAAGTGGGAATCTCCTGCTACTCGAGATTTGTATTCTATCATCAACATAGGGAGGATGTGAAAAATTTATTCTTAATTTATCTCACAGCCTCAACACTTTGGAATGCAACTTTCTTACATCTTTAAGGCTCATTCTTTACATGAAGACTAAATTCTTGATCACGTCAACAAGTGGTTTAAGCTTCCACTTTCAAAGAAACTTATAAACCTCTTCAAAGTGGAAATTATTGAACCCATTCATATCATCTGGCATAGAAGGAATAAGAAAATTGATGATCAAGTGTTTTCTATGGATAATGTGTGCGATGTGTTTGATTAATTTCAATGGTTTGATTGTGGGGGGCTTGAATGTTTCACAATCATCCACATCATGTTCACCATTTCTGAAAAATCTCTAATAGGTTGTGTTTGTGGATCCAGAAATATCTAATGGATCTTATATCCATGATAACTCAGAGACCTACTTTCCAAAGGCAAGATCTCATTGGGTAACTTGGCCATCGATACTTAAGAACTCACACTATTTGAGAAGATGGGAGTTCAGTCTCATCACACCCTTTTGGGGGGAATTATTACTAGCTCTAGGACTCTATTATAAATTTAAGATATGTTCATGAATCCTTTGTTCATTCCCAAGTATAACATGGGAAACCCTTTAATTAACAAACAATTATTAACAAGCATGAATTCTGAATAATCTGTATGTATCTGAGGTTCTCCATCAAAATTGGGATTTGTATGTATCCTATTTTCTCCATCAATGATCCCATGGACTAGAGATCCTTGTGTCATTCACTATTAAGATGATGGTTTTAAGACACACAGTGGGGTACTCAAGGATTTATTGTCATCTAGGTAAATGAGAATTGTTTTTATTTCAGGACCGGACCCATAAAATGAGATTCTTATGTATCCATGTGAAAGGAATATGAACCCACATAGTTTGGTTCCACTTAAAGAGACACATCATAACTTTTAAGGTCATGTTATAAGAAACAAACCATGAAGTTTATTATCATGCGACAAGGACATTTAGGTGGAGGGTTCTTAGTCAAAGATTGATGTGGGAATTATGTCGAGGCGTCCCAAAATACCTAGAAGAGACATGGTCTCCAAGGTGGGGACATGATCTCATCATGAATGTGGTCCTATAAGGATGATAATGATATGGCCTCAGAAGGAATTTGGCCCTCTAAGCCAGATGTGGTCCTATAGGGAATATGAACCAAAGAGGATTAAGGTTAATTTGGGTGTTGGGTTTGGACCTCAAGGAGGTTTCCCATGTATCCCAATTGGATGGGAATCAAAGACCATGTAGTTTGGAAGGGATGGGGCTTACAATCATGAGGATGGCCATGTTTCTGTAACCATGAAGAAAGTCTATACTCAGAGTGTTTTAGAGGTTTGGTTGGGGCTTACACTTTAGAGGATGCCCATTTTCTTGGATATTGTTAGGGAATATACCATATAGGAGACCCATAGTTTGTGACCATGCATATTTCATGACCACCACTCACCTCTAAGCCCACACGAGTCATGCTCGATGTTAGAAATAAGAGTAAGTGGTAGATATAAAAACCACACAATCTCACTTTTCTGATGGTGGATGAGGCCTGAGACCAAAGGAAGAGGGAATGAGAGTGGGATATGATACTCATATCTTCCCATCATTGTACCCTAGGGTGGTGAAGAGGAGAAATAACATCACCTCCTACAAGAAAGACTAGGGGCTTATCCAAGGAGGGATTGCCTTTCTGGTTCCTGGGGAAGAGAAGAGTATAATGCACTACACCTTAAAGGGAAAGGAAAGAATGAATCTCTCCCTTCTCGTCTAGAATGGGAATTTCCATGTGAGAACCTCTAAGGTTGGAAACCTCATTACCATGGGAATATAAACTTGATAATATTTTGAGCATCCCCCTTTTCAAGGAGGTTACCAACATGAGTCTGCTTACCACAAGTATGTAGACTCGAGAGGACACACTGATGTGTCCTATGATTTGATCATACATATTGGGTAGATTTTGAAGATTCCTTGGCCTGATTCCATTAGAATGGTTTGTAGAGGTCCCAAAGTGGTTCCGATGGTACAAATGAGGTAAGAAATGGGAGATGGAGAGTATAATACCCTAGGATGCCCCATTCTGCACAACGTGTTCTTATGTGGGATGGGGTTCCCTATGCATAGCATGTTTCTATGTTGGTAAGGGTGGAATCTGTGTGGTATTTTGTTAGATGGACCTGGTTTCTACCCACATAGCACTTTGCTTTGCGGGTCTAGGTTCCATCCACATATCTTTTTTCTACACAAGATTAGATTCCTCCCATGTAGCATTTTTCTACACGAGGCAAGGATCTCTCGACATAGATTTTTTACTATGCGGGGTGATGGAATTCAAAGGGTCCATCATCTTTACTTCGTTGAATGGTGTCCACAAAGGGGTTTTGGGTTTGTGGATGGCTGAGTGAATTAATTTTCTTCTATGATGTTATGTGGTAGATTTACCTGCTGAGAAATGATGGATCTCACACCTTTCTTTTAATTTTCATATGTGTTTTGGCACTTGTTTTACCCTATTCTTTTGACTCCCCTATGATTTTATATTGGAGTGGGGTAATTAGAAACTGGGATGGTCGGTCATCCATCATTGTAGGGGATAAAAAACATTACCCTCACCCACAAATGACTTATCATTTGTAGGGGACGATCATTTTTAGGGGGTGGAAATCACTACCCATGCCTGCAAAAAATATTTTATTTGTGGGGAGTGGTTGTTTGCAAGGGGCTGAAATCACCGTTAGACCCTAAAAATGGTCTGGTTTGTTCATGGTCATCAGTGGTACCATCCCATCCCACAATTATCTTAATTCGTGGGATTCCATACAGAGTAGCGGTCCATGTAGCGATTTTTTCTATAAAGGACCAATCCTTCCTTCACAGTTTGGATGCCTTTGAATCTTTTCCACTTATTTGGGTTTATTTTTTCCTTTACCAAACTCATGGAATCCTTTTTTCCTTATATAAGGAGTTTTAATGATCCAAAAAATCTCCCCATCAGAATTTTTTCTGATTGGGATGAAAAAGTGGTGATTATGAAGAAGAAAATGGTCATGTTTTGAACCACTTTGAAGACCATGTAATGCTCTATTTTTTTCCTAATCCAAGTGACATAGTGAGAATAATTTTATTATTTCAAGGGTTATGGAAATAATTAAAAACTTTCCTTATTTTTTTTCATCACCCTAATTTTTTCCTAAGTCCACTGTGGTGCGAGTTTAGAGGGTGTGACTTGACTTTTTCTTATTCAACCCCTTTCAGGTTTTTGGCCTAAAAAGTTTAGTGTCTTTTTATTTTCATTGATCATTTTTTTCTAAACCATGAAATAAATAGGTCTAGCAAGTTGGGACTTGACTTCTACTTAAGATTATCTTTTTGGGTTTTCAACCTGGTGAGTTCTGTGTCCCTTTTTATGGGCAGTTTAGAGTCTTATAATCCGGACTAATGCAACCGGTGTTTTAGATTGAACATCTTTGACCATGAGTTATGTGATGACCCCAACAAGGCTTTCTAGATGAGAATGTACCAATATTCTTCAGACATATGAAGGGAATTTTTGAGTAGTGACTTTCAGACCTAAATCATGAAGTGGGACAAGTACACGAGGATTAGCCGCAGAACATGTTCATAAGGTGGTTTCTAGCACGATGTTGTCAAGGATTACATAGATAGAAGAGATCTCTCCTGAGGATGATTTTTTATTTTATTGACATACATTTTTTATGGGTGATTTATGCAAATCCAAATGGGATGTATCAGCCAACGAGTATGTACCCAAGTGGTAAGGGCTCCTGCTTGGCATCCAAGAGACCCAGGTTCAAAATCGGGTGGAGGTGAATTTTCGGGGAGGGGGGTACTGTAGCAGTACTGTAGCAGGCACTGTTCGGTACTGTAGCAGCCAGACTATTCACCTGATTTGGGCTTTCGGGCCACCGGTTTGGGCCTACGGGTCTCAGGGCCTTCGGGCCACAGGGCCTTCGGGCCATTGAAGACCATAAAGTAGCCCAGTTCACACAGAGCAGACCCTAGATGAGGATCAGAGCACCAGTAGCAGTCACTGGAAGTAGAGCTAACCAGATTGGAAGAATGAGAGAGTATGACAACCGCCATCGGGACCAGGCACTGCACAGCTTTGTACGGGGCAATGCTAGCCGATCAACAATGCAGGTGGGGAGCTAAAGGAAATCAATGATGCAGAAGCTTGGGAGGGGAAGTTCTAGTGGGATGGGCCTACGGGTCATGTATTGGGCATGGTATGCCTCTGTGCCTTCGGGTCATGTATTTTGGATCATGTCGGGCCTTGTGCCTTGGGGCTACGGGTCATGTTCGGGTTCCCCTTCAACCCTTAAAATGAGGATTATCTATAATAAAATAAAAAAAGAAGGCCTTCGGGCCATTCGAGAAAATGAGATGTATCATGCATAGTCAAATAAAGGTGTTCCCAGAACACTACCTTTGGTGCATAATTTTAATCAAATTATGAAGATTTCTTATGTTTTTCAATGAATAATCCCATTATTTTCAATTTTTTGATAAAAAATGTTAAATTACAAGTGAAGAATTGAAATTGGGCTTCATGGTTGATGATTTTTCAAGGTTCAGTTGAGCTTTGAAAAAAGCTCAGTTTATAATTTTCTGTATGCAGGCAGGAGGGAGGGATTCACCATGGACGGGGTGGGTCCAGTATCTGGTAGTAGGATTCCTCCAGCTTCAGTACGCTTTCATTTTTGAGCTGATGCTATGAGGAGGCTTATTATTGTCACCCGCGCTCCCTCATTTTCGATGTGGGACAAGCGCGCCACCGTGCTCTGCAGTTCTCCGCCACTGCTACTCGTTCCTATGCCCTCGATGTCATCGGATGCCCCTCCTATCACTCGAGGTAGCCACTGCCGCCATGATCGGCTACTGGCCATCACCTCCTACTGCCATTACTGCACCACCATCACCGTCCTCCACCTCATGCTACTACAACTTCACCACCTGGCGTCGTCGGATGCCCCTGATACTCACCCGAATCACCACCGCTGGTCACCTGGAAGCCCGACCACCTCCAAACCACCCCACCGCCGCTAAAAGCACTAGAGAAAACCTTGGGCACCCTCCCAAAGCTCAGTTCGAGCACCTTTGTCCACTTCAAAGGCCGGAGGAAGAGGAAGTTGCTGCTTCCTCACTCGCTCGCCACAACCATCCACCGACCATCATACTGTATGCATGTTGAGCACCCCCGATCAGAACCTGTATTCGTCAGCCTCCGCTGTGGCTTCACCAATCGATACCACTTCCAAGGAGGAAATCCACACAAGGAATGAACAATGAGATGATTTTGTAAATGAGTGATTTTGTGATTACTAAGCACACAAGGAATGAACAATGGTATGATTTGAATATTTGGGCAATGTCAATACCATATTTTGTATTGCTTGAATTATTTAAAGAATACCATTGGGATTTCTACACTTTGATTAATTTTTACAAAGGTGGAAAAGAGAAAACAGTTGTTACTCTATTCAATTAATTATTTCAATCAAAACAAAAAGATTCATTTTTATAAAAAAAACATGATAACATTACAAAAAGGGGAAAACCTAACATGAACCCAATCATCTCTATCTCATCTGAATTTCACAATATCCAAACTTCCTTTCTTTCTAGTCTTTACCATTTTGTTCTTTAATTTAATTTTCACATAAGTGATAACTGGATTAAAACACTACTCTCTAGAGAAAACTTTTGGTTACCACTAATACTAAACCCCTAGGGGAAAAATTGCTTTCTCCACACCCCATGACAGATGTGTGTAAAAACTGATGCCATTTTCAGGGAGCTAGTGTTAATCTTACCCTTAAAAATTTTTATGACTATGACCACTAACGAGGAACTACTTGATTTTGAACCTAAGATAGAATGATTTTTATTAACTAGGATTATGAGTCTTAATTTTGAAAACAATTTTGAAGAAATCATTTTTGAAAGATTTGTGTATTCATTCTGAATCACCAATCAATCCACAACAGACCTTAAAAAACCTTTGTGACCCACAATTTTGCAACCAACAAAATTGTTTAACCATGACTACACAAAAAAATATATTTTGAGTTACGTATGAACATGATTAATGTGCTACCAAAATTTCACGGCCTTGTAGGTGAAGATCCCAATCGTCACATTCAAGAATTTAGCTATGTTTGTTCAAGTTTCAAGCCAAGAGGAGTAACTGAGGAGCAATTCAAGTGGAAGGCATTCTCCTTTTCACTTGAGGGAGTAGCTAAGGAGTGGTTGTATAACTTACAACTTGAAGAGATTAATGACTAGGATGATCTCCAATAAATATTCATATAGAGGTTATTCTCAACCTCCTAGAGAAAAGTAATTATAAAAGAGATATACGCCATTTGAAAATCTACTAGTGAGACTCGTTATGAGTACTGAGAATGTTTTATGAAGCTTTATGAAATCTGCCAACATCAAATAGTGGAATAGAACCACTTCCTGGTCTTCTTCTACAATAGATTACTATAAAATGATAGGAACATTTTGGATTCATCCTCCGGGGGGGATTTGATCGATATATCACCAGCAGAAGCCTGGAATTTCATTTAGAAGATATCTCATAATTCACAATAATTTGGGACAAGAGGCACTCATATGAGAGGTATTCATAACGTCAGGAATTTTGACTCATCATCTCTCCTTGAAACTAAAATTGAGGAATTGATGATTCTGGTGAGGCAAATGGTCATAAACTAAGTGAACGAGCAAAAATATCCACCACAGTTATGTGGATTATGTTCATCACCCAATCGTTAAACTGATCGATGTGATGATATACAAGGTATGGATATTTTTACAGCTACATCCCAATAAAGTAAATTTCCACAAAATCAATAATGGAGAGAAAGGAAAGCCCAACAGGCATTCAGATGTCAACAAAACCAAGCCAGACCCACTTTTTCTAATCATCCACCCTTTTAGTAGTAATATCAAAACCCAAAACCATTCCAAAAATATTACAAGTAGCCCTTCTAGCAACAACAATCATTTCAACCACCCCTTACCAATGAAAGACTTTTGAGTATCCATCAACTGGTGCACCATCAATTGAGAACCAACAACTACAGTCTGATGTTAAGGGGATAAAAGAAAATGTCAAATATTTATCTAGCTAGTTAAAGACTATTTTGGATATTCTAATCAATACTCAAAGAAATTTTCTAGCCCAAAGATTTACCAATCCCAAAGATAATGTCATTTCAATTACAACATGAAGTGGGAAAGAGCTTCCACCACCTGAACCAAGTAAGTTGGATACTTCTAAACCTAAAGATCATACTATGAAACCAAAAGAGAAGACAAAAATACAAGTACAAAGGAAACAAAGGGATAAAAAATATAACAAGGTACCATTCCCTTCCCCGTTAACTTGATCAAAAAAAGTTGAAGAAGAGAAACTTCAAATAGAGATCCAAGAAACCTTTCGGAAGTTTGAAATCAATATTCCTTTATTAGAGGCAATCCGCCAAATCCTAAAATATGAAAAAAAATCAAATAAATATACAACAAGATCAATAATCATGATGGGGATGAAAGAATCATATTTGGAAGGCATGTCTTAGCCATGATCACACCACCCTTTCCCAAAAAATGTCAAGATCTATGGACATTTTCTATTCCCTACACTCTAGGTTCTTTGAAATTTTTTGACACTTTGTGTGATCTTGGTGTGTCAATTAATGTCATGTCTAACTCTCTATTTTCATCTTTGAAAATAGGTAACCTAAATCCTACAAGAGTGGCTGGCCAACTAGAAAACCATTCCAATATTTTCCCAGCCAAAGTTGTATAGGATGTTCTAGTAGGAATTGAAGGACTAATTTTTATAGTAGATTTTTATATACTCACCATGGAGGAAGAAAATGCACGAATTAACAAAATATTTTGGGAATAACATTCCTCAAAATAGCTAAAAAAATCATAAATGTGAAAAAAGTAACTCTCCCCATGGAGCTGGGAGATAGCAAGGTGAACTTCAATGTTCTTAACTCCAAAAGGAACCCTTCAAATAATCATTCCCTCTTTTCAATTTTCTATGAAAAAGGAATTGATCCCATAGAATATTCAGGTATGCTTAGATAATTCTTATAATTAGGAGATCACCTTGAAATTAAAAAAAATAGAGAAGAAGAGAGTACTCAAAAATATGAAAATTATGATTTTAGAACTCAAAAATAAATCACCTATGAATTTGTTGATAATTTTATTTGAGAAATCGAGATGATACCATTTTTGAAGGAAATCACGATTTTGAAATGGGAAATTTGAATTCATTATCATACATATAATAACCCCAAAATCTTGAATTAAAACCCCTCCCATGTGATTTAAAATATGTGCATATGTTAGAGGGAGAAAATTTTCCAGTGATCATTTCCAATAATCTATATCAGACCTAAGAGAAAACTCTAATTGAACTTTTAAAAAGAAATTCTTGAGCCATAGGATAGAGTTTATAAGATATACCCAAAATGAAACCCAATTTATTCTCCCATAGAATCTTTTTATAATAGGAATCTCAACCTGTTAGGAAATCCCAAAGAAGACTGAACCCCACCATCATGGAAGTTATGAAAAAAGAAATAAAACAACTATTGGTAGCTGAAATCATTTACCAAATTTATGAATACCAACAGTTCATCCCCATCCATGTGGTTCCCAAGAAATCATGGTTGACCATTGTGAAAAATGATAATAATGAATTAATTCCCATGAGAGTCCAAAATAGTTGGAGGGAATGCATTGATTATAGATGGCTAAACCAAGTCACCCAAAAAGTTCATTTCCCAATCCCCTTCATTGATCAAATGATACAAAGGCTAGAAGGTAAGACAAATTACTTTTTTTGGATGTTTTTTTGATTAATTTCAGGTAATGATTACCTTATAAGACCAAGATAAGACAACCTTCAACTTTCCTTTTGATGTCTTTTCTTACAAAAGGAATCATTTCAAATTGTGCAATGTCATAGGTACATTTCAGTGATGTATGGTTATAATTTTATTTAATCACATTTAGGACTTCCTAGAGGTATTTATTGATGAATTTACTATTTTTGGAAATTACTTTGATCATTACTTGGGGAATCTTGAGAAAGTTTTGAAAAAATGCACAGAGAAAAATCTGGTTTTAAACTTTGAAAAGTGTCACTTTATGGTTGAAAAAGTAATAGTTCTAGGACATATCATTTCAAAAAAAAGAATTTAGGTGGATAAATATAAAATTTAAGTGATCAATTCCTTTCCATACCAAACCTATATAAGATAAATTAGATCATTTCTAGGTAATTTTGTATTTTATAGAAGATTCATAAAGGATTTCAGTAATATTTCTCTTCCACATTCAAGATTTCTCTTAAAAGAGGCTATATATTTTTAATTATAATTGCAGGGAGGCATTTGATATGATGAAGGAAAAATTAATCACCCTGCGAATAATTCATCCACCAAATTTGAAACATATATTTATGTTTCTTTGTGATGCATCAAACCAAGTTGTAGGAGCAATTATTTCCCAAAGAATTGAAGGAAAACCCCAAGTATAACCTATGATTCCAGAACATTGGATGCCACTCAGATCAATTAAAAACCAATTAAAAGGAGTTTCTTAATTTTTTATTTTCATTAGATAAATTTAGCTCATATTTACTTGGAACTAAATTAGTTTCATTTTTTGATCATGCAACACTTGGGTACTTAATTTAGAAGGCCGAGGAAAAACCAAGGCTGGTGAGATGGATACTTCTCTTGTAGGAGTTTAATATGAAGATTGAAGACAAAAATGGAGCTGAAAAACAAGTGTAAAATCACCTCACTAGGCTTCCCAACACTGTTGAAACATAAATTATTGAGCTGATCCAACTCAATGATCACATACCTAGAGAGAATCTCTATATCATAGAAGGTGAATTACCATGGTATGCTGACATAGTAAATTATTTGGCCACATCTTATGTACCTTCTTCTCTTAATGCCCATTAAAAGAATAAAATCAAAGATGAATATAGATTTTATATATGGTAGGATCTATTTCTCTAGAAAATTTTCAATAACCAAATCATAAGAAGATACTTACCAGCATGTGAAATAGAATCTATTTTTCAATTTTGTCATACACTCACTTGTAGAGGCCACTTTGGACCTCAAATAACATCTAGAAAAGTATCAGAATCTGGAATATATTATGCAACCTTGTTTAAAGATGATCATGATTATTGTAAAAAATATGAGAAGTGTCAATTTTTTGGAAACATTTCAAAGAGACAAGAGATGCATTTTTTGTAAAATATTTGGATTTTGGGAAATTGATTTTATGGGACCCTTTCCCATGTCTTTTTGGGAATATTATATTTTAATTCCTATTTATTATGTCTATAAATGGGTGGAATCCAAATCCACCAAGACTTATGATGTCGAAGTTATGTGTGATTTTTTCAGGGCCAATATCTTTTGTAAGTTTGGAATGCCAAGATCCATCATCAGTGACCAAGGGACACATTCTTTCAATATAATAATGGATTATATTTTTAAAAAGTATGGGGTGCACCACAAAACATCTACACCTTACCATCCCCAAACAAATGGCCAAGAATAAGTATCCAACTGAGATATTAAAGGTATTTTGGAGAAGATAGTCAAACCAAACCGAAAATATTGGAGCAAAATCCTTGAATACACTTTATGGGTATACCAAACAACATATAAGACATCTATAGGTATGATCCCCTATCTGCTGATTTTTTGAAAAAGTTTTCATCAAATGGTGGAATTATAACACCAACATATTGGGTTATTAAAAAGGTGAATCTAGATTTGGAAAGTGATAAAAAGAGAGAAAAATTCAGTTATAGGATCTGGAAGAAATCATAAAATAATATTTTTAAAATTAAAGAATATAAAAAGAAAGGACTGGAGTGGAACATAAAAAACTCATTCAACCAAAGAACTTTTAACCTAGAGACCAACTTTTTCTACACAATTCCAGGATGAAGATAATGCCAATAAAACTTCATTCTAGGTAGGAACAACCTTTTATTTTTACTACTGTCTATCCTTTTGGTTCCATTTATATTAATAAATAAAATAAGGAAACCCATTAACTTTAAATGGGAAAAGGTTGAAAAAGTTCCATGTAAGTTTTCCTCAAGAACCAGTTAAGGAGATCAAACTTCACTAACTCATATACTGATTTCTTCTCATGAGGTTTGGTTAATCCAATGACATTAACCAATTTTTCTTCCAGGAGGCACTCTAAGTTTTACTATATTCTTAGGATTTACGATTTAGTTCCCTTATTACATTACCATTTTGAGCTTTAATATAATGGATCTTTCACGGGTATGAGTTGTTTTAATTTTCAAGGACTATCATGGAAGGAAACCACAAGGCATCCCTAATAAGTGGAGGAAGAGGACCAAATATTTATTTCAAAATGGAGTTCACTTTTATTGATTATCATATAAAATCCATAAATTTTTATCTAAAACATTTTTTGAGATTAAATTGAAAATTGGATGTCCATGATTGAATTCATACTTTACTTGAATTTTCTAGGAGACATGAGTTTCTTAGGAATAATGTGATTCCATGTTCTATATTTCAATGTTAATAAGATTGAATGAGTAAAATGGAAAATTAGATGATTAAATTGAATCATGAATATTAAAATGATGAATCATGATTTGAAGGAATTAGTTGATTCATTTAAATGAAATTTCCTAACCATTTTTCATGCTTCAAAATTATAAAATTTATTCGAATTGATTTATTATTGTTAATCGCACCTTTAGTGATTATCCCAAACCATATTTCCATTCCCAAGAGTATTTATCGACCAAGTACTTCCTATTTAACTTGAGCATATTTCTTGAGTGATCTTAGGACACGCCACCTACAAGAACTTGTATTTTAATTTTTCAAAGATACGATTTTGAAAAAAAACATTCAAAATGATTGATACATATTTTGATAAACCACTAATACTCAAAAGAAAACCTCTACATCAATCCTTATTTAGACCATAGAGACTATAAATGTCCTTTATAGGAATGATCCATGTTTTAAGCCATTTTTTTCTATTTCTACCCTCCTTTAAGTATTTTCATGATATTTTAAAATTGAAATATGTGGGTTAAGGGAATCACGGTGGAAGGTATGGTTTATATTTCAAGTAAAGAGTGTGGATGTGTTAATTTTGGGTTCTAATAAAGGTTGCTGATTTATTAATTATACTTTATTGTTTTCCCATTTGATAAAAAATAGAAAAAATGAAAATGAAAAATGTAAGAACCCAGTTTTTTTTTCTGCGAAACACTTTGGAATATTATTGATGATATTCCAGAGCAGCACCTTCAGACGGCGTGCGATTCCGAGCCCCAGTGTGGCCGGAATTAAATTTTCAGTGCGTTCACACTAGAAACGCCAAATAAATGTGATAACTCCTAAAAGGTGATCTAGATCAGAGATCTGAGTGTACAGATGAGTCCGGAATGGGGTGTTTACCCTATGAACGGCATAAAACATGTTGGCGCGGGATGTTTGAACCCCTCGCTCGCTCCCGGAACGTTAAATGGAAAAATTAAATAATTAATTCATTCGTTTAATGGTGAAAATCAAGTGTCTCTTAAATGGTGTCTCAGATTGGAAAATTGAGGGCACCGTTGAGTTTAGAGCATGCCTTTTACCCTAGGAGGGGTATAAGTTTCGCGGCCGCGGGCCGTCTGTGAAAAATGGCCCCAGGGGCACTTTCGTAATTTGGCGGCCTCGGACGTTCAGTTTTATAACTTTTGAATGAGGCCTCGGATTAAAATTAAGAGACCTCCGTCATGCTCGAGAGGTGGTGTTTGGCTTAGGGGAGGCTTAACCTCGACTCTGTCGAAGGTTTCAGATGCGAGATTAATTATGGGTTTAAATTAATTAAAAAATTTAATTTTTTTTATTTAAACCCTTCTTCTTCCCCTCCCCTCCTTTGTTCTCCCCTGGCGGAACCTCCCTCTCCTCCTCCACTCCGGCGAGGCAGCTCCGGTGAGGCACGACGCACCGGCGGATCCCTCGCAGCGAAGCTCCGGGCTACGCCCTCGCAGGTAGGAGTTTACGTTTTTCATTTTTTTTATTTACATACCCTTCTTCAAGTACAATTTTATGCATCAAATTAATGCCTGATCGTCGAGCGAAGCCCAAAAATGCGTAGTACTGGTACTGAGCTTCCCGACGCATGTTTCAGATTGAAAATCCGAGTCCCGACGTGTTCACAAACATCCAGAGAAGTTCGCGGGTTTTTGGGGGTATTCTGGCGGTTTTCAGGCCGGTCCGGCGGCACGCGCGGCGGCCCGACGATCCGAGCGGAGGCGGAGCAGGCGAATGTGGGCGACGGTGCCGGCGATCCGAGCGGAGGCGGAGAAGGTGGTCCGTCGAGCGACAGTGCATGCGGCCAGTGGAGCGGGGCAGTGGCGGCGCTAGCTGCGGCGAGGTGCGCCGGCCAGGCGTGTTTGGCGGAGGAGCCCGAGGCCTACCCTCGAACGTGCTGGGGAAGCCAGGACCCGCGCGACGTGGGTCCTGTTGGTTGTCAACGGAGATCGGCCGCTTGGCCGGTCTGCTGCGAGCGAGGACCCGCACAAAGCGGGTCCTGTTGGGCGACGACACGGAGACCGGCCAATAGGCCGGTCCGTCTGTAAAAACTGGACCCGAGGAGCGGGTCCGGTTCTGCTGGGAGGGCCGCGATGGTTCGGACCGGGCCGGCCGGGGCGAACCGGCCCAGATGGCCCCCTTGCGTTCGGGGGGCCGTAACCCCTAAACGACGCCTCCGTTTGACACGCCGTCTGCGGATACGGGACTGTGTTAGTGAGACGCCCTTTCTAAAGTATGTTTCGGGGTTTTTGGATTCTACGCCAGAAGCCGGGTGACCCGAAACACTTTAAATTAATAATATTAAATTATTATTAATGTTGCGACGAACGTGAATCTGCATCCGGACGTCCGTTTGGAGCGCGGTCAGAGGCGCAGTGGCCCCGGAGCTGAGCCAACCCTTTCAAAGTTGGTTCAGAGCCCCTGTGGTTTGGTTTTGTCGCTCGGTGGCACGAAACGCTTTATACGAACGATTAATTAATTAATTGCTGCATCAGACCTAACTCCCGCTTGGGATGTCCGATTGACGCACCATTAGCGGAAGTGTGATCCCAGTTCTCGTGCGGACATTTTGAGGCGCTTTCCGAAACGTTCGTGTTGGAGACGAGGTGCGGGCCCCACGGGGCCCAGTTCGCACATTTTACGGTGAAACGCCACTTTTTCACCCGATATCCGTTTGGGGTGTTTGAGTACTCATTTCTGAGTGTTTTTTCGAGAGAATCGCAATGGTGTAGTTCGCCCGATGAGTATCGGAGTCAGGGTGCGGGCCCCACACAGGTTGGTTATGGTGAATAGTACCTTTTTCACTGGTTCACCATTTCGAGCGAGTAAGTAGTCTATCTCGAATGTCTTTCCGCGAGGATTACAACGGTGTAATCTGTTCAGGCGAGCGGAGCCTCATACGTGATCTTATTAAATGTGGAAATATGAAAGGTGCCCCGGTGGCGGTTCTTCTACCATATTTGTAGCAGACCTTTGGCGTGTGATCGCGTGCACTCCCGTGTAAGTGGAGTAAATGCCTAATGAGATATGGTTGGCCGTGCTTGGGCCGATGAGGTGGCAAGTTGGCGAAGTTATGTTACGCCTTTGCGTTGACGTTGGGTGTCGTGTGCACGATAGCCTTTGAGCTGGAACGTGGTATACTCTGGGAGTATACGGGGACGCTGGGAGGTACATGTGGATGTTGTACCCAAGAATGTTTGCGCGCTTGGTTGGGGTTAACTTGGGGCCACACGTTGTGTGGGCCCCAGGTGCGTGTCGTGTTCTGCTTTGCGTACCTTTGACCTCTTGCGACGTAGGGGATCCCTCGTTTCTTGTTTGTTAACCAGCGGGGTTGAGTTTTCCCCCCGACTTTGTGCTTGATGGTTTAGGTCAGCGGGGTTGAGAGGTTTCCCCTGGTCTTGTTCCGGAGTCGAATGGTTGCGCGATACCCACTCTGTGTTCGGTTGGCCAGTGTTGTATCATCCAGTAGAGATGGCCAGAGCAGTTCTGGGTTTACCCTCCAGTGGGGCTGGGCAGTGGGTTACTCATCGACTTCTCAGGGTTTACCCTCTAGCAGAGACTAGGCAGTGGGTCACCTGACGACTCTTGGGGGTCTACCCTCCAACAGGGCTTGGTAGTGGGTCACCCGTCGTCTTGTTTTAGGTCTACCCTCCAGTAGGGCTGGACAGTGGGTCGCCTGTCGACTTGTTCAGGGTTTACCCTTTAGCAGAGACTAGGCAGTGGGTCACCCGACGACTCTTGAGGGTCTACCCTCCAGCAGGGCTGGGCAGTGGGTCGCCTGTCATCTTGTTCCGAGTTTACCCTCCAGCAGGGCTGGGTAGTGGTTCGCTCATCGTCTAGTTCCCGGTCTACCCTCCAGCAAGGCTGGGCAGTGGGTCGCCTGTTGACTTATTCTAGGTCTACCCTCCAGCGGGGCTGGGAAGTGGGTCGCCTGATGATGTATTAGGGTTTACCCTCCAGCAGGGCTGGGTAGTGGGTCACCCGATATCTGGTTATGAATTACCCTCTAGCAGGGCTGGGCAGTGGGACACCTGTTGGCATTCCAGGCTCAGTCCTTTCTACTAGGCTAGCCTGTGGCTTTCCTCCGTGATTACCGGAGCGGGACCCTTGGTTATACGGGTCAGTGTTGTGACGACTTTGACTTTGAGAAGACCTCTCGACTGCAGGGCAGTGACGAGGTGTGGTTTGACTTTCCCCAGAACTCTCAAGTACGAGGGGTGCTTTCCCCACTGAGACGCGTTCTTGTGACACGATCTAAAACCGTGTGGGCGAGTCAGTGCCGCCCAAAGTGGATAGTGTCGAAGTGCGGTGATTGAGCCCCTTGGCTTGCGGTTCGGGGTAGACGTGCATGATGCTGGGCATCGATGGAGTTTACTTCTGGGATTGTTGGCTACTCGTTTTCTTGGGCTGAGTTACAGGACGGAGATCCCCTTACGACGTTGTTTGGTCTTCTTGATTGAGCATAAGGATATGTATATACCTAGTTCTAGTACCCACTTCTTGGGTTCGGTCACTCTCCTTCCCGGAGAGGTGAAGACGCGTGGGGTATGCCACGTGCTTTCCGTGTCTAGCTTCTCGTGGTTGGACGAGTCTACTCTCCTGCTATAGGTAGCGAAGACTCGACGGGAAGTTTATCTTCTCACCGTTTCTAGCTCCTTGTGTCTGGACGAGTCTACCTTCTTTCCTATTGTTGGGTTGAGCTGGACTCTTTACTATACTCCTTACTTCACTCTCTGTTGTATTCCTTTACTATTCTCTGTTCACTCTACTGCTCACCCTTCGGTACCTCCTTTGTTGCTCCCTTGAGCCTTCGGGGTATCCTACTGAGTATTTTTATACTCACCCCTATTTGGGCTTTTCCCGCACTTGGTGTGCCCTTGCAGGCGACATACAGGTTGGTCGTGACTTCAGTGGAGCTTGGACCGCGTGCGGTGGTCGTGGTTAGGTCCCAGGTGGGGGACCCCTTCCGGCTGTTTTTCTTTTGTTTACCTGTTGCCGGGTTGTGGCACCTTTTCTGGTTGGGCGCGTGTTTTTCCCCTTTTTTTCAGCTACCTTCAGCTTTTACTTTGTACTTTTAGAGGTCGATGCACATTGTGGTTTATTTATAGCAGTTTCTCTTTTACTTTGCTTGTCCTTTCTTTTACTTTGCACTTTTGCATTGAGTGTGCTGCGTGTGTGTGTGTACAGGTACTTAGGAAAAGGCATCCCCAAGTTATTGTACCTTCGGCGCTGGTCGCCAGCCCCTGGCCTATGGAGGCGGGCTTGGGGTAGTTGCGGCTCGAGCCCGGGTAGGGTCGGGTCGTGAAAAAGTGGTATCAGAGGTGGTTCGTTCCTTGGGACGTTGTTCGGACGTCCCTAAAATAAAAGGAATTGGTTGGAATTTAGGGCGACAGTGTC
The DNA here is from genome assembly GCA_963277665.1 of Viscum album. Taxonomy (NCBI): domain Eukaryota; kingdom Viridiplantae; phylum Streptophyta; class Magnoliopsida; order Santalales; family Viscaceae; genus Viscum; species Viscum album. The sequence goes on from OY728129.1 coordinate 286,064,712, forward strand.
AACGTGTCTCGAGAGCGGCTCTCAGGCCAGGGAGTCCAGTGATGGTGCGGCGGCCGACGTATGCATTCACCAGGACCCTGATAACCCGCTTGTCGACTCGGCATGCTGAGACACTTGTTGCAGGGGAACTTTTTTGTGCATCACATAGGACCGAGTCTCGACTGTCCTTCTTGAGTCAGCTTCCCATCGTTGTTGTTATTGGTATATACATATATGCTCATCTGACCGCGACATTCCTTGATAATATTCAGGATGTCTCCGCGAAGACAGTCATCCAGGTTACCAGCTTTGGTTCGTGACGACGACCCAGTGAGCTACGAGGCCTCAGTCCAGGACCCATCATGTGAGCCCTTTCTCCGGGTGGGCTGGTAGTAGCACCCCCACCTGTTGAGCAGCAGACAGCTTCAGCAGAGTAGGCTGAGCTTGAGCGCAGGTTGAGCTCGCTCCGTGAGTTCCAGCGGCAGGGACCGCTGAGGTTCAGTGGTGAGCCAGACCCTCAGGTAGCAGAGGGTTGGCTAGAGATAGTGGTTCGCCTTTTTAGGCTTGTGCAGACGCCGACAGATCTTATGGTGGCTTTGGAAGCCGACCTTTTTCGTGGAGCAGCTCAGCGTTGGTGGAGTCTGGTGACTCAGTTTCTTGACAAGTCGTCGCTTTCGTGGGGCGACTTTCTGTTGTCGTTTCGTGAGGAGTTTTCCCCTCCTGCTTGCGCTCCGTTTGGATTCAGGAGCTCCTGCAGTTTCAGCAGGGAGGGATGATGGTGGCCGAGTACGCGGCTAGTTTCGCAGACCGTGCACGCTTTTACCCGGACTTGGTCCACGATGATAACCTATGAGCGCGAAAGTTTGAGCATGGTCTCTGCCGAGAGATTCGTGCTGTCATAGTACCCTTGGGCATTTCCACATATGCCGGGGTGCTAGAGCAGACGCTGGTGATAAGGGTGTAATTTTGGCCCGGCGGCCCGACATGCCCAACCCGAAAGCCCGAACGGCCCGGCCCGGCAAAGCCCGCATCGGGCTAGGCCGGGCTCGGGCCGCAGGTTCAGCGGGTCAGGCCGGGCCGGCCCGAAAAAGCCCGGCCCGCTGGCCCGCCTGCTGTAAAAAATATAACGGGGGAACTGCAGGTAGGGGGATACCTCAAGCTCCCAAGGCTGCGCCTGTAAATTAATCACAGGTCTAAATATATATATATATATATATATATATATATGTAGATCTATATCTATATATATATGTAGATCTATCTATATATATATATATCTGGATATATCTATCTCTATATACATATATCTATATATACATATATCTATATCTATATATATCTATATTTATATATAGATATATGTATATATATAGATCTATATATATATATATGTATGTATATATCTATCTATATATACATATATCTATGTATATATATCTCTATATCTATATATCTCTCTCTCTATATATATATATATATCTATACATATATATATATATATTAATATATATATCTCTATCTATATATATATATATATATCTCTTTATATATCTGTATATATACATACATATATACATACATCTATATATATATCTACCTATATATCTATATATACATGTATCTTTATACATTTATATTTATCTATATATGTATCTATATATATATGTGTGTGTGTGTGTATATTTCTATCTATATGTGCATATATCATTATATATTAACAAAAAATGATATTATATATATACATATAATTATTATTATATATAATTATAATGTGTGTATATATATATATATACAATGATATATAATTATATATATAATAGTTTATATATATAAACAAAGCCATTAATAATATATATCAATTAAGTGTGGTTTTTAAAAATCCATTAATAATATATATGTGTGTGTGTGTGTGTGTGTGTGTGTGTGTGTGTGTGTGTGTGTGTGTGTGTGTGTGTGTGTGATTTAATAATATATATATATATATATAAACAAAGCTATTAATAAATATATATATATATATATAAATGATTTAATATTATATATATATAATAACTTGTTGTATATTAATAAAAAAATAAGTATGGTTTTTAAAAATCCATTAATAATATATATATATATGTATGTATGTATATGTATATGTATATGATAATATATATATATATATCAATGATTTAATATAATAGTGTATATATATAAACAAAGCCATTAATAATATATATCAATTAAGTGTGGTTTTTAAAAATCCATTAATAATATATATATATATATGTATATGTATATGTATATGTATATGTATATGTATATGTATATGATTTAATATAATATATATATATATATAAACAAAGCTATTAATATATATCTATATATATCAATGATTTAATATTATATATATATATAATAACTTGTGGTATATTAATAAAAAAATAAGTATGGTTTTTAAAAATCCATTGATAATATATATATATGTGTGTGTGTGTGTGTGTGTGTGTGTGTATATCTATATGTAGATGTATATGATATAATATAATATATATGTATATAAACAAAGCTATTAATATATATATATATATATATATATATATATATATCGATGATTTAATATAATAGTGTATATATATAAACAAAGCCATTAATAATATACATCAATTAAGTGTGGTTTTTAAAAATCCATTAATAATATATATATATATATATGTATGTATGTATATGTATATGTATATGTATATGTATATGATTTAATATAATATATATATATATATTAACAAAGCAATATATATATATATATCAATGATTTAATAATATATATATATATAATAACTTATTATATATTAATAAAAAAAATAACACACTCGCCTAATGATATTCGTGCAAGTCCCTCAACTTCATTAATTATTTTAAGTACGTTGCAACATGCATAAATTATATATACTATACATATATAAATCTATTTAGAAAAAAATTAACTCACCCAATGATATTCGCGCACACCCCCAATATATATATATAAACAAAGCCATTAACTCACCCAATGATGTTCGCGCACACCCCCTAATTATTTTTTTACAATTTTCTCATATTATATATATATATATAATAACTTATTATATATTAACAAAAAATAACTACTCACTAAATGATATTCGCACACCCCCAACCTCATTATTTTTTTAAAATATGACAAAACTTTCATATATTATATATACTATATATACATATATAAATCTATTTAGAAAAAAATTAACTCACCCACTGCTGCGCACCCGCTTAGGGTGTAATTTCAGTCCAGACAGAGCCGGGTCAGGCCTGCCCTGCAAAAAAATTAAAAAACGTTGAAAAAATGTTTTAAATTAAACAAATGCTAAAAAATACTTTTAATAAATAATTTAAAAAAATAAATGTAAAAAAAAAGTTTTAAATAAATGATAAAAAACATTTAAATAACAACACTTTAAACTCACCACCCACTACTGCGCACCCCCCAATAACTCATTTTTTTTAATTTGTACATAATATATATAAATTCACAGACATGTATAAATCTATTTAGAAAAAAATAACATATTCACTCACTGTAAAATGTTTTTACAAAAAACGTGTAAAATGTTTAAAAAAAATACATGTAAAAAATATGCGTTCAAAAAAACTTTTTAAATTAAACGTCTAAAAATAAATGTAAAAAAACGTTTTAAACAAGTGTTAAAAAATGGTTTAAATAAAAATGTTTAAAAAGTTTTTAAAACAAACATTTAAATTAATTTTTTTAAAACAAACACTTAAAAAATACTTTTTACATTAAAATGTGAAAAAAAGTTAAATGTTTTAAAAAAATACTTGTAAAAAACATGCCTTTAAAAAAATTAAATTTTTTTTTAAATTAATCATTTAAAAATAAATGTAAAAAAACGTTTTAAACAGATGTTAAAAAAAATGGTTTAAATAAAAAATACTAACAAACACTTAAAAATTATAAATAAGTTAAAAAAAATAAATTTAAAAAATGTTTTAAATAAATGTTAGAAAAACGTTTAAATAACAAGGCTTTAAACTCACCCATGGCAGCTGCGCACCCTTCATTATTTTTTTTACAATTTGAAAATAATATATATATATATATATATATATAGACAAAAAACATATCCACCCACTGTAAAATGTTAATAAAAAATTAAATAAACGTTTTTACAAAAAACATGCATTTAAATATAAATGTAAAGAAACGTTTTAAATAAATGTTATAAAAATGTTTAAATAAAAAAAATTAAGAGAATTATTTTGAAAATAATAAAAGCCCACCACGTCTCGACTTGAAAAAGCCCAACCCGGCCCGAAAAAGCCCGGTCCGGCCTGATGGTTTGAGCCGGCCCGAGGCCGGGCTCGGCCCGCCTCATGGGGTTGTTCGGGCCAGCCCAGCCCGACCCGAATAGTGGTCAGCAGCCCGACACTTTTCATGGCAGGCCCGGGCCGAAATTACACCCCTAGCTGGTGACAGAGAGCTTCCTGTCACGTTCTAGAGTTGGTGGTGGCAACAGGCACGTTGGAGCTGAGACGTCTGCCGCAGCTAGCGGGCGTCGGCAAACAGAATCTCGACGTAGGTGGCTTTCTGATAACCGGACTCAGAGGCATGGTCGTACACCACAGTGGCGCCGAAGGGCACCAGTGCAGCTCGAAGAGAGTCGGTGCTATGCTTGCGATGGTCGAGGTCACCTGGCACGGGACTGCCCGACCAGGCATGCAGAGAGCTTCGGGCAGGCAGCAGGTGCACCACCGTGGCAGAGGCAGCGCGGTGATCGGAGTAGCGCCCGGAGAGATGGTGCTTGCAGAGGAACAGGGGGAGCTGGTAGTGGGGGACGACTTTACGAGGTCTTCCCATCACCACTAGGCGGTCCACGTCGGGCTCCGGGAGCTAACAGTTGGGACCACGGACAGCCGCGAGCTTTGGATGTCTACGATCCTGCGGAGCATGAAGTGATAAGATGTACGCTCTACAACTCTTCTACTTTTTGCAGTAGAAGTGTTAGACTCTGTGTGTGAAGTGCTTTTTCTCTCCGCTCCTTGCTTGAGCTGATACCAGGGTGACGCAGGGCGTCGGGTGTAACCCTGTTTTGGTAAAGTAGAAGGTGTGAGACCCTTCTCTTTAGTCAATGGTAGCGACTCCTTCGCCTTTCGAGCGTGTAAAAGAGTCTTGGTCGTGGGAGATCGACTGTGAATCTTGCGTGACCAGATGTCCTTGGGTGCTTCACCATATGGATATTTTGAAGGAGGGAATCACCGGGCCTTGTCCCATGTCCAAGCGGTGATTCTTGTCGCGGCGTGCGACGTAGAGGTTTGACCGGGGAGGTGAGCTACCCCCGAGGTCCTTCGGACCGTTTGAGACCGTGCAGAGGGATGGCGAGGTTCCCTACCGCCTTGCCCTAACCCCAAAGGTTGGAGTGGGTGCACGACGTCTCCCACGTGACTCACCCGAGAAGAAGTGTGCGTGCTTATGCACATCATCAGCGAGGGTAGACCTCGTGTGAAACAGATCAATCCTTTGGTCTGTGTGCGGTGGCGCAGAGCTGTGCATGAGTTCTTCGGGGTACAGAGGAGCCGGGTGCGGGCTGAGTACCCTGAGTTTTTTTCCCTGGTTTTGCTTTTCGGGGATGAAAATCTTGAAGGAGGGAATGATGTAAGAACCCAATTTTTTTACTGCGAAACGCTTTGGAATATTCTTGATGATATTACAGAGCAGCGCCTTCAGACGACGTGCGATTCCGAGCCCCGGTGTGGCCGGAATTAAATTTTCAGTGCATTCACACTAGAAACACCAAATAAATGTGATAACTCCTAAACGGTGATCCGGATCAGAGATCCGAGTGTATGGATGGGTCTGGAATGGGGTGTTTACCCTAGGAACGACATAAAACTTGTTGGCGCGGGATATTTGAACCCCTCGCCCGCTCCCGGAACATTAAACGGAAAAATTAAATAATTAATTCATTCGTTTAATGGTGAAACTCAAGTGTCTCTTAAACGGTGGCTCGAATTGGAAAACTGATGGTACCGTTGAGTTCAGAGCGTTCCGTTTAACCTAGGAGGGGTATAAGTTTCGCGGGCGCGGACCGTCTGTGAAAAATGGCCCCGGGGGCGTTTTTGTAATTTGGCGGGCTCGGACGTTCAGTTTTATAACTTTTGAACGGGGCCTCAGATTAAAATTCCGAGACGGTGTTTGGCCAAGGAGAGGCTTAACCCCGACTCTGTCGAATGTTTCGGATGTGGGATTAATTATGGGTTTAAATTAATTAAAAATTTTAATTTTTTTTTATTTAAACCCTTCTTCTTCCCCTCCCCTCCCTTGTTCTCCCCTGGCAGAACCTCCCTCAAACCTCCCTCTCCTCCTCCACTCCGGCGAGGCAGCTCCGGCGAGGCACGGCGCACCGGCGGATCCCTCGCAGCGAAGCTCCGGGCTATTCCCTCGCAGGTAGGAGTTTACGTTTTGCATTTTTTTTATTTACATACCCTTCTTAAAGTACAATTTTATACATAAAATTAATGCTCGATCATCGAGCGAAGACCAAAAATGCGTAGTACTGGTACTGAGCTTCCCGACACATGTTTCGGATTGAAAATCCGAGTCCCGACGTGTTCGCAAACATCCGACGAAGTTCGCGGGTTTTTGTTGGTATTCCAGCGGTTTTCAGACCGGTCCGGTGGCACGCGCAGCGGACCGGTGATCCGAGCGGAGGCGGAGCAAGCGGCTGTGGGTGACGGTGCCGGAGATCCGAGCGGAGGCGGAGTAGGCGGCTGTGGGCGACGGTGCCGGCGATCCGAGCGGAGGGGGAGAAGGCGGTCCGTCGAGCGACGGTGCAGGCGGCCAGTGGAGCGGGGCAGCGGCGGCGCTGGCTGCGGCGAGGTGCGCCGGCCAGGCGTGTTCGGCGGAGGAGCCCGAGGCCTAGCCTCGGGCGTGCTGGGGAAGCCAGGACCCGCGCGACGCAGGTCCTGTTGGTTGTCAACGGAGACCGGTCGCTTGGCTGGTCTGCTGGGAGCAAGGACCCGCACAAAGCAGGTCTTGTTGGGCGACGACACGGAGACCGGCCAACAGGCCGGTTCGTCTGTAAAAACCGGACCCAAGGAGCGGGTCCGGTTCTGCTGGGAGGGCTGCGGCCAGCGGGCAGCGGCGGTTCGGACCGGGCCGACCAGGGCGAACCGGCCCGGATGGCCCCCTTGCGTTTGGGGGGCCGTAACCCCTAAACGGTGCGTCCGTTTGACACGCCGTATGCGGCTACGGGACCGTGTTAGCGAGAATCCCTTTTGAAAGTATGTTTTGGGGTTTTTGGATTCTGCGCCAGAAGCCGGGTGACCTGGAACACTTTAAATTAATAATATTAAATTATTATTAATGCTGCGACGGACGTGACTCTGCATCCGGACGTCCGTTTGGAGCGCCGTCAAAGGCGCAGTGGCCCCGGAGCTGAGCCAACCCTTCCAAAGTTGGTTCAGAGCCCCTGCGGTTTGGTTTCGTCGCTCGGTGTCACGAAATGCTTTATACGAACGATTAATTAATTATTTGATTAATTAATTAACTGCTGCATCGGACCTAACTCCCGCTTGGGATGTTCGATTGACGCACCGTCAGTGACAGTGTGATCCCAGTTCTCATTCGGACGTTTTGAGGAGCTTTCCGAAGCGTTCATGTTGGAGATGAGGTGCGGCCCCCACGGGGCCCAGTTCGTACATTTTACGGTGAAACGTTACTTTTTCACCCGACATCCATTTGGGGTGTTTGAGTACTTGTTTCTGAGTGTTTTTCCGAGAGCATCACGATGGTGCAGTTCGCCCGATGAGTATCGAAGTTGGGGTGCGGGCCCCACACGGGTTGGTTACGGTGAATAATACCTTTTTCACCGGTTGACCGTTTCGGGCGAGTAAGTAGTCTATCTCGCATGTCTTTTCGTGAGGATTACAACGGTGTAATCTGTTCAGGCGAGCGGAGCCTCATACGCGATCTTATTAAATGTGGAAATATGAAAGGTGCCCTAGTGGCGGTTCTTCTACCGTGTTTGTAGCAAACCTTTGGTGTGTGATCGTGTGCACTCCCGTGTAAGTGGAGTAAATGCCTAATGAGATATGGTTGGCCGTTCTTGGGCCGATGAGGTGGAAAGTTGGCAAAGTTACATTACGCCTTCGTGTTGACGTTGGGTGCCGTGTGCACGATAGCCTTTGAGCTGGAACTTGGTATACTCTGGGAGTATACGGGGACACTGGGAGGTACATGTGGATGTTGTACCCAAGAACGTTTGCGCACTTGGTCGAGGTTAACTTGGGGCCACACGTCGTGTGGGCCCCAGGTGCATGCCGTGTTCTGCTTTGTGTACCTTTGACCTCTCGCGACTTCTTATTTGTTGACCAGCGGGGTTGAGTTTTCCCCCCGACTCTATGCTCGATGGTTTAGGTCAGCGGGGTTGAGAGGTTTCCCCTGGTCTTGTTCCGGAGTCGGATGGTTGGCGATACCCACTTCGCGTTTGGTTGGCCAGTGTTGTATCATCCAGTAGAGATGTCCAGAGCAGTTCTGGGTTTACCCTTCAGTGGGGCTGGGCAGTGAGTTACTCATCGACTTCTCAGGGTTTACCCTCTAGCAGAGACTAGGAAGTGGGTCACCCGACGACTCTTGGGGGTCTACCCTCCAGTAGGGCTGGGCAGTGGGTCGCCCGTCGTCTTGTTTTAGGTCTACCCTCCAGCAGGGCTGGGCAGTGGGTCACCTGTCGACTTGTTCAGGGTTTACCCTCTAGCAGAGACTAGGCAGTGGGTCACCCGATGACTCTTGGGGGTCTACTCTCCAGCAAGGCTGGGCAGTGGGTCGCCCATCGTCTTGTTCTGGGTTTACCCTCCAGCAGGGCTGGGCAGTGGGTCGCCCGTCTTCTAGTTCCAGGTCTACCCTCCAGCAAGGCTGGGCAGTGGGTCGCCTGTCGACTTATTCTAGGTCTACCCTCCAGCGGGGCTGGGCAGTGGGTCTCCTGATGATGTATTAGGGTTTACCCTCCAGTAGGGCTGGGCAGTGGGTCACCCGATATCTGGTTATGAATTACCCTCCAGCAGGGCTGGGCAGTGGGACACCTATTGGCAATCCAAGCTCAGTCCTTTATACTAGGCTAGCCTGTGGCTTTCCTCCATGATTACCGGAGCGGGACCTTTGGTTATACCGGTCAGTTTTGTGACGACTTTGACTTTGAGAAGACCTCTCGACTGCAGGGCAATGACGAGGTGTGGTTTGACTTTCCCTAGAACTCTCAAGTATGAGGGGCGCTTTCCCCACCGAGACGCGTTCTTGTGACACGATCTAAAACCGTACGGGTGAGTCAGTGCCGCCCAAAGCGGATAGTGTCGAAGTGCGGTGATTGAGCCCCTTGGCTTGCGGTTCGAGGCAGACATGCGAGATGCTGGGCATCGATGGAGTTTACTTATGGGACTGTTGGCTACTCGTTTTCTTGGGCTGAGTTACGGGATGGAGATCCCCTTATGACGTTGTTCGAGCTTCTTGATTGTGCATAAGGATATGTATATACCTGGTTCCAGTACCCACTTCTTGGGTTCAGTCACTCTCCTTCCCGGAGAGGCGAAGACGCGCGGGGTATGCCACGTGCTTTCCGTGTCTAGCTTCTCATGGTTGGACGAGTCTACTCTCCTGCTATAGGTAGCGAAGACTCGACGGGAAGTTCATCTTGTCACCGTTTCCAGCTCCTTCTATCTGGACGAGTCTACCATCTTTCCTCTTGTTGGGTTGAGCTGGACTCATTACTGTACTCCTTACTTCACTCTCTGTTGTATTACTTTATTATTCTCTGTTCGCTCTACTGCTCACCCTTCGGTACCTCCTTTGTTTCTCCCTCAAGCCTTCAGGGTATCCTACTGAGTATTTTTATACTCACCCCTGCTTGGGCTTTGCCCGCACTTGGTGTGCCCTTGCAGGCGACAAACAGGTTGGTTGTGACTTCAGTAGAGCTTGGACCGCGTGCGGTGGTCGTGGTTAGGTCCCAGGTGGGGGACACCTTCCGGCTGTTTTTCTTTTGTTTACCTGTTTCCAGGTTGTGGCACCTTTTCTGGTTGGGCGCGTGTTTTTCCCCTTTTCTTTTCAGTTACCTTCAGCTTGTACTTTGTACTTTTAGAGGTTGATGCACATTGTGGTTTATTTATAGCAGTTGCTCTTTTACTTTGCTTGTCCTTTCTTTTACTCTGCACTTTTTCATTGAGTGTGCTGCGTGTGTGTGTGTAGAGGTACTTAGGCAAAGGCCTCCCCGAGTTTTTTGCCTTCGGCGCTGGTCGCCAGCCCTTGGCCCATGGAGGCGGGCTTGGGGTAGTTGCGGCTCGATCCCGGGTAGGGTCGGGTCGTGACAAAAAAAATAACCCAAAAAAATAAAAAAATTGGGTTTTGATTTGGTAAAACCAAAAATCACCATTATTAGACCTATGAATTATATCACACATGGTTAGGTGGTAGATGTAAGGTTTATTCTAAACCATAACTTTCGAAAAAATAAAAAAACGATTTGGTTCTTTGAAAAAAAGGTATAAAAGTAAACAAAATATTCAAGAGGGTGCACAAATCATTCATTATGAATTACTTTGATCATGATCTTTACTTTGAGTTTTGGGGAAGTTGGGAGTTGTTATAATTTGAAGGGTAAAATTTTATGACACTTTTATTTTTGATATCATACTTTATGCTTTAAGAGATAAAACTCCTCCATGAGCCTTAAATTTTAACATCAATTCCTACTAACCTTAAACAATAGAGGCATTTAAACTTTAATTGCATGCCCTCATGATTTTATGTGATTTTTTCTTTACAAAGTGGAGAAATTAGTTCTTTTACAATCTTATGGACAAGGAGCATGTTCTCATGATATGAGCATAAATCTACTTGAGTTTTATCATGAAAGATGAGTGAAAATATTAAAAAGTGAGGTAAATCGTGATTTGGCATGTTTAATAAAAAAATTTGAGGAACTTGAATTAATGAGAAGAGAAGTTTCACCATTTTCTAACGGGAAAAGGTAAAATTCTTGATTTAATTATTTCTTTGAAAATTCAGAAATTAGATTAATATTTTTTGTGAATTTTGAAAGTTTGATTTAAAATTGATAATCATTTGAATTTATTACATTGAAATTTAAATATTTATAACATTGGTGAAATTTAAATTCTTTATTGAGATTTAGTGCTTGAGGGAAATAATGGTTTAAGTGTGGGGGTATTTGACATACATAAATTTGGAGCATAATTTTAATCAAATTCTTATGATTTATTTATGTTTTTAAATTAATAATCCCATGATTTTAAATGTTTTGATAAAAAATGGGAAATTAGAAGTAAAGAATTGAAATTAGGATTAATGGTTAAAGAATGTGATGATATTTGAGTTTTTAAGTTGAGCTTAAGGGTTTATTATTTTAATTCTTATTATAAATTGAATTGTTTGATGATTTTTTATAAATTTTTATGGTTTTGATAAAAAATTGGGCAAGGACCAAGAAAGCCTTCAACCAGACCATCCCACCACTCAACTAGACCACACAAGGTAGGCCATCCGACTAGACCAGACTGGGAGGGCTTGCTTGAACTAGTAGGCTGCATATGGGGGGTCAGGCCTATTTAGAAGGCCGATGGGGATAAAATCTGTGAGCCAAGCATAGCTACCACAGGGTGGTAGTGCCGAAGCACGGGGAAAATCCATACGGAGATGGGGGGAGGGATTTTATATGATTGGGTGGTCCAAAATACAATGATAGGATTCCTCCAGCTCTAGTCTGACTTCATTTTCGGGCTGAATTCATGAGTAGGCTTATATGTGCTCCCTTGCGCTCCCTCCATTTTGATTTGGGACAAGCACACCCCTATGCTCTGCCACTGTCACTTGTTCCCGCACCCCTGATGCTGCTAAATCCCTCTCCTATCACCCGATTTATCCACTACCACCATGCCCTATAGATGAAAATCACCTCCTACTGCCATTAGAGTACCACCATCATCGTCCTCCACCTTGCACCGCTATGGATTTGCATTTGCCGCCCGACATCACCAGACACCCCTGCTACTCACCTAAATCACCACTACCAATCTACCAAAGTCCGACCACCTCTTCCTTCACTTATAACTACCCCACAACCCCTGAAAGTGTTGGAGAAAGCCATGAGTGCACTCTCTAATCTAAGTTCAAACTCCTCTGGTCACTTCATAGGCAGGAGGAAGAGGAAGTCACTATCACCTCTCTCGATCACTACTACTGTCCACCGAGCACCATACTACGTGCATGCCGAGCACCCCTGACTTATACCTGCATTCATCAACCTCCACCACAACTTAACCACTTGGCTTCACCAACCCTTTTCGATCTATAGGAGAATCACCATGGTATCCACCCTCCCAAAGTTCGGCTCTAACCTCATACAACTGATCGTACCACGATTCACTGTTTTATTCCACCCTTACACCGTTGTTTTAAACTAGTTTTGTAATGAATATTCCAACTATAATAATAAATTTCACTTTATGTTTGAATCATTTAATTAATTTTAATAAAAATTATAATGGGAAATATTACTTGTTTTTATTATTTCAATGTAGGTGGAGGTGATTTGGAGGGCCCTTGATGAAGTGGAAGAAAAATGGGCCAAAATTGCATGGATCCATGGACATCTGTCCACTGTTTTACATAGTACATGAAATATGTGCATCCAAATGGGATGAATTTTTGTGGGCCTGTCCAAACATTAATAGGATACATTTAATATTAAGGAACCCAATCTTCATTCGGCTTCTATGGGGCCCATTTGAACTTATTTGTCCAAGACACCGAATTTGGACCAAGTCAAATGTGGTGTTTTGTATTTTATCAATATCTTGAGCTGTAGTTGTCTAAATGGTGCCAAAATTTCAGTGGAGACAGTAAAGATGTAGGGATACAACTTTTCTATTTTCTCCAAAGTGATATAAGGCTGTCTGAAGGCCGAAACGCGTGGTACAACTGGATTGATGAAATCTGTGTGCCTAAAACCACCTTCCAATTTTCCTATAAAATGGAACCTTGGGCTCCCCATTTGCAGGTTCATCCAAGGAGTGAAGTGCTACCAATTTGGAGTCCTAGAGGAGTCTTATAATCACCTTGGAGGTTCTGAAGGCCCCTATCCTCATAGGGGAATCAAGTATGAAGAAGGAGTTCCACCCGAGCTTCCTCCTCCACCTGATGTCGAGCTAAACGGTGGGTGTTCGTTGTGAGGGAGCTACACACATGTCAAGGGAGTTCCGATGCATAAAATAGCTACTGGTTTAGATTAATTTGGGTGTTTAAACATTTAATTCCATGTATCTTATTTTATTTCAGATTTGAATTCTTGATTTGATGCATGTGAGTGTTATTCTCTTAATTTCTAACCGATCGGTGTGAGGTTTTGAGTGCGTGACTTGTGTTGTTCCGATTGGACATAACAAGAATACTTTTCATACCCACCTTATTGATATTTAAATATTCTTTATAATCTCTTATTCCATGCATAAGTACTGGACCTTGACAATATGATTGTTACGTCAAGGTTTGGTCCTTAAAGCATTGAAATAAAAGCTTTGGAATTAATCGGGATTCCAATTAACTCCAACCAAAGAATTACTCTAAACCTAAGATGAATCTCTTTGAAAAATGAACTTGATATGTGTGTAGTGAAACAAAATCTACCCTTTTATCTCATATTTTTCAAAATCCATTAGTTCACTCAACTTTTAATCTATTTCAACTAAGTCATTTTTTTTAAACTCTTTTCAAAACCACCCCCTCTCTTAGTCATTTTTATTAAAAATAAACACTATAAACCTACCAAAGCTCCTTGAGAGATGACCTAGGGTCTACCATAGACTATAAATCAACCTTAAAATCATAATCAATTTGACATGTCATAACAACGCGGTCAAATTTTGGCACCGTTTCCGGGGAGCGCTTTGGTTTTTTGTGCGTGTTTTTGATAAATTTTTTGTAATTTTTGTAAATATTTGTTTGTTTTATCTTCTACCTTTGCATTTATTTTTGTGTTCTAATTTATTTATTGTGTAGGTTTTGTGTATGACGCGTTCTAATCCAGGATACCTACAAACTTTTGAACCCAAACCAGAGAGGATCCTACATCAACGAAACCGAGACACACAAGACAACACTTTGAAGGAGGAGACATCACATCTTAAAATTCTTCTTGATCCTTATTCTTCTTCTGAAACCAAAGTTAAAACTGAACATAACTTGTATAAAATGGATGAAAATAATAGAACACTAAAAGAACTAACCTCAACTGATGTTGATATCCGACCCACTTACATTCAATTACAAGGCGATGCACCCAATTTTGAACTAAAATCTAGTTTAATTCATTTATTACCAAGATTTCATGGCCTGCCTGGAGAAGATCCACATAAGCATTTAAAAGAATTTCATACTGTGTGTTCAATATTAAAACCTACTAATGTGGATGAAGAACAAGTAAAACTTAGGGAATTTACATTTTCATTAGAATACACGACTAAAGATTGGTTGTATTATGTTAATTAACCAATTAGAGGTTGGGCGGACATGAAATGACTTTTTCTTGAAAAATACTTCCCAGCCTCTTGAACTGAAACAATAAGGAAAGAAATATGTGGGATAAGACAATCTCAAGGAGAGACCCTTCAGGAATGTTGGGAAAGATTTAAAAGATTGTGTTCAAGTTTTCCACATCACCAAATAAGCGATCAACTTTTAATACAATATTTTTATGAAGGTTTAATTCCAATAGATCGTAACATGATTGATGCTGCTGCAGGTGGTGCACTAGTGGATAAAACCCCAATCGTTGCAAGAACCTAATTGAGACCATGGAACAGAACACTCAAAAATTCATTTCAAGGTCCAGTGTACCCATTCGAGGTGTCCATGAGGTGCAAAGTACTGAATTTGAGAAGAAGGTGGACACAAAGTTTGAAGAGGTGAGTACCCTTCTACGATAACTTTCTCTTTTCCAAGGGAAATTCCAATATCCTCCTCCCATACATTGTGGTATATGCTCTTCTGATACCCACTATTCTGACCAATGCCCCCAACTGAGAGAAACTTCTGAGAGTTGTGAGGCAATATTCCCAGGATGCCCCTATAACCAACCCATTAGGCAAGAACCTTACTATCCATCCAACCCTGGGTGGAAAGACAACCAAGCCTATAGGCAAGGGGGGTATTCAAACCAGCCTCATCAACCATGGAACCAACCCGGGCAAAGTAGTCATCCACCACCACCCAGAAATCCTCAACCACCCCAAAGGCCTTTCCAACAACCCCCTCCAAAAACTGAGCCTAGCCTAGAAGATATGATGAAACAATTGGCTGCCAATAATCTATAGTTCCAAAAAACCACCCAAGCAACCATAAAAGACCTCAAAACCCAATTAGGCCAACTAGCTAACTCAGTGGGTGAAATCCAAAGCCATGGGTCTGGTAAACTACTATCTAAACCACTTGTCAACCCTAGGGATAAAGGAAATGTTAGTGCCATCACCCTTAGGAGTGGAACTCAACTTACAAGTCAAATGAACCCTCCATTAGAGTCATTCTCTCCTAAGGAAACCACCATCCCAACCACTGAAAAAGGTTCAAATGAGGTGGAACCTTGTCTTGAGAGAAGTCCTACCAATGGAAAGAGTGTGTCTATTGATGAGTTACCAATCCCAAGCATTCCTCTTCCATTTCCCCAAAGATCCACCCAACCAAGGAAACAAAAGGAAACTGAACTTGATAAAGAATCTTGGAGACTTTAAAAAAAGTGCAGGTTAACATCCCATTGATTGATACTGTGAAGAAAATTCCACATTATGCTAAGTTTCTAAAGGAGATGTGTACACATCGAAGGAGACTTCATGGTGATGAGAAGGTAAGTTTGGGGAGGAATGAGTCAGCATTGATACAACCATATCTTCCCACCAAGTGCAATGATCCTAGAACATTCTCAATTCCATGTACCATAGGGGAGTATTCTTTTTCTAATGCTATGCTTGATTTGGGTGCTTCTATTAATGTGATGCCTCACTCCATATACTCTTCTTTGTAGGTCGGTGAATTAAATCCCACAGGAATAGTTGTTCAACTAGAAAATTGGAGTACGACACACCCTTCTGGTGTGTTAGATGATGTTCTTATGAGGGTTCAAAATTTAATATTTCCTGCTGATTTTTATGTGCTAAAAATGGAAGATGATAGGATGAATGGACACGCCCCAATTATATTGGGGAGAAATTTCTTGAAAACCTCCAAATCCATAATTAATGTCCATAATGGTACAATATCTATGGAACTTGGTGGTGACATAGTCCATTTAAACATCCTTGATTCCACGAAGCACCCCTCAAAAGAACATTCCTCTCTCTCGGTAAATTCAATTGATGTACTACTTTCCCCTAAAATCACTTCATTTGTTTCCCCTGATCCCCTTTCTGAATTTTCCTATTTGATTGAAATTCTTGGAAATGAATCATGTGTTGATTGTTGTAGTGGTCTAGAAAAGTGTCATGTATGTTTATTAATTGAAAATTTCTTGAACATGGAGGATCACATGACCATAGATGATACTGCTACGCTTGTAAAAGCTAATTTCTCATCTGAGGATGATACCATTGAGCAGTTAGATGAGATTAGTGACCTCTCACTTTCACACACACTCCCATCAATCCAAAATCCACCTGAATTGGAACTAAAGCAACTGCCTCAAGATTTAAAATATTCATATCTTGAGAATGGAAACAAGTTGCCCGTCATCATTGCTATTTCACTCCCTCCTGAGCATGAATTACGACTGCTTGAACTTTTGAGGGAGTATAAACAAGCATTGGGATGGAAACTTGCGGACATTCCTGGTATTAGCCCATCAATTTGTACACATCATACTCTATTCACTAATGAGGATAAACCAGTGAGGCAGGCACAACGTCGACTGAACCCAAACCTCTTAGAAGTAGTTAAAAAGGAAGTAACAAAATTATTGGCTACTGGAATCATTTACCCCATCTCTGACAGCCAATGGGTCAGTCCCATTCAAGTAGTTCCTAAAAAAACTGGACTAACGGTAATTAAAAATGAAAATAATGAATTGGTTCCAAATCGTGTGCAGAATAGTTGGTGTGTCTGTATAGATTATCGCTGACTAAACCAACACACTAGGAAGGACCATTTCCCCTTGCCATTCATTGACCAAATGCTAGAGAGGCTAGCGGGGAAGTCCCATTACTATTTTCTTGATGGGTATTCTGGATACTTTCAGATCCATATTTACCCCAAGGATCAGAAAAAGACAACCTTCACTTGCCCCTTTGGCACATTTGCCTATAGAAGGATGCCATTTGGCCTATGCAATGCTCCGAGTACTTTCCAGCGATGTATGGTTAGTATTTTTTCGGATTACCTGGAGAATTTCATGGAAGTTTTCATGGATGATTTTACTGTTTATGGATCCTCTTTTGATGAATGTTTAAGTAGTATTGGTTCCATCCTACGTCGCTGTATTGAAAATAATCTTGTATTAAATTATGAGAAATTCCATTTCATGGTGCGACAAGGTATAGTTTTGGGGCATGTCATTTCTGGGGATGGTATCCAAGTAGATAAATCGAAAGTGGATGTCATTTCTTCCCTACAATTCCCTAAAAATGTACGTGATGTGCGGTCTTTCCTAGGTCATGCTGGATATTACCGTCGTTTCATTCGTTATTTTAGTAAGATTTCACTTCCCCTCTCCCGCTTACTCAAAAAAGAAAAAAGATTTTGTTTTTGATAAAGAATGTGAAGAAGCTTTTAATAAATTAAAATGGAGTCTCACATCACCCCCGGTAATCCAACCACCTCGGTGGGATTTACCATTTGAGCTCATGTGTGATGCCTCTAACTATGCAGTTGGGGCAGTCTTATAACAAAGGGTCGATCGAGATCCACATGTCATTACCTATGCCTCACGTACTTTGGACCCTGCCCAAGAAAACTACACCACCACTGAAAAAGAATTTCTTTCCATTGTTTTTTCCTTGGATAAATTCAGGTCATACCTTTTAGGGTCCAAAGTCATTGTGTTCTCAGACCATGCATCCCTCCGGTATCTCCTAATGAAACTGGAAGCCAAACCACGTCTCATTCGTTGGATGCTCCTCCTTCAAGAATTCAATCTAAAAATTAGATATAAAAAAGGAGCAGAGAATGTGGTGGCAGACCATATTAGTAGGATCCCCCCATCCTTGGACATTGTCTTACCCCCCTATATTCCCATTAATGACTCGTTTCCTGATGAAAAGTTGTACAAAGTGCAAGATGTTATTCCCTGGTATGCTGAAATTGTAAATTATTTGGCAGCATCTTTCATTCCTACGGATTTCAACAAAAACCAAGCCAGTCGTCTAAAACATGAGTCTCATTGGTACATTTGGGATGACCCCTACCTTTGGCGCACATGTAGCGATCAGGTCCTTAGGCGTTGTGTTCCTAATAGAGAGTTTCAATCTGTCCTTAGATTCTTCCACACTCTTGCTTTTGGGGTCCACTTTGGTCCCCAACGGACTGCTCGCAAAGTTCTTGATTCTGGTCTCTTTTGGCCAACACTTTTTCGGGATGCCCATGAATTTTGTAAATCTTGTCCTCGTTGTCAAAGAATGGGGAATGTATCTAAAAGGAATGAAATGCCACAACAACCCTTTCTCTTTCATGACATTTTTGATGTTTGGGGAATTGACTTTATGGGGCCATTTCCCAATTCTTTTGGCCGTTGATTATGTATCAAAATGGGTAGAGGTATGGGCCACAAGGACATATGATTCCAAAACAGTTGTAGAATTTTTGAGAACTCAGATCTTTTGTAGGTTTAGATTACCTAGGTTCATCATTAGTGACCAGGGTTCTCATTTCTGCAACCGAACAATGCAATCACTTTTACGTCGGTATGGGGTCAGTCATCGAGTATCTACTACGTATCACCCAGAGAAAAATGGTCAAGCCGAGGTGTCAAATAGAGAGGAAAAACGAATTCTTGAAAAAACGGTCCAACCCAACAAGAAAGATTGGAGTCTTAGACTCGATGATTCATTATGGGCTTACCATACTGCTTTTAAAATTCCCATTGGAATGTCACCTTATAGGCTTGTTTTTGGAAAGAGTTGTCACCTACCTATTGAGATTGAGCACCGGGCCTATTGGTCCATCAAACAATGCAATTCTAATCATTATGGTGCAGGTGATCAAATGAAGTTGCAGATTCAGGAGCTAGAGGAAATGAGAAGAGATGTATATGAAAACTCCAGGATTTATAAGGAGAGAACAAAGGCTTCCCATGATCAACTTATCCTTCATCGTCAGTTCCATATTGGGCAGAAGGTCCTCCTCTACAATGAAAGGCTGAAATTTCATCTCGGTAAGCTTTGTTCCCACTAGTTTGGACCATACATTGTTACTAATGTCTCTCCATTTGGTGTTCTTCAGGTTCAAAATGAAGAAACCAAGAAAACCTTCACTGTCAATGGGCAGCGGCTGAAGCACTTTCATGAACCTGTTCTGGAGTCCCCAATGGAGGAACTCCAAGTTCAAGAAGCAAACTATGAATGAAATCCACAAGGTTTTATCCTTCCTTCCCACATTTTTTTTACTACAGTGAGGACACTGCATACTCTAGGTGTGGGGGGGTGGATACATTCCTGGGTTAGTTAGGAATTTTCATCGTTTTCTCCTTTTGTTTTCTCTTTTTGGCCTTCTTTATGGTATTTTCATTTTTCCCCATCAACAATTTCAAAGTTCCATGATTTGGAGACCATAAAGTGGGGAAAGTAAAAATACCATAACGATGGCTAAAAAGAATTTGTGTATGAGTTTAACATCAAGGAGTGATTTTTTTAGTGAATTGGTTTTATGTCAATGATATAAATGGTTGTATCCCTGTGAAACATTTGAGATGATTGATTCCCCTTATGTGAGTAGTTTTGGGAAAACTGTGTCACTAATATCTCCATACATTTTTTCACCAAACCACAAAGTGTGAATATTTCTTACTTAATATAAGGTAAATATATGTTGGGTTAATATTTTTCAGCTTGAAATGATATTTCCATACGTTCGTTCCTTATCCGATCTGTTTCATTATTGTACCAGATTGACCTATGCGTGTGTACCTAATGTATGACTGTTGTACGCCCGAAAAAAAAATGGTTGTGTCTTAGGCAGGTCAAAAACCACTCCTTCTCAACCTTTGATCTTGTTATAACTATTACAATTAGTGTCGTGAGGAGATCAAACAAGGGTTGAGAGATGAGTGTGAGATTTGTTCCAAATGAAACTTCAAAAAAAATATAATAAATGAGGGGAGTGATGAAATGTGCAACATATGGGGATATCTAGGTCGGGAGCTTATGGTTTGACTTCTGGGAATGCTTAAATGAGTGGGTCTTGAAATATGATTGCAAAGGATGTAGGACAGGTTCGGTGACAAAATTATTTAAGCTAAAAAATGTTAAAATAACATATATTTATTGGATAGCAAGTGGAAAGAATAGATTGGAATGGTTTTCACACACACACATGGAGAGTTAGTGTAATGGTTGACCTTTGAATTCCTTGCTCATGTTGGTGTCATAAATATCTTTGAATTTTATTGTGATATGATTTATGAGACATCTTTTTCCATTTTCACTGGGAAGAACTCCTTGGTGTGGTTCATGCATTGATCACATTACATTAAATAAAATTTCCTCAAATATTAAATCTTCATTATTTTGGAAATATATATATATGAATCATTTTATTTGGATATGTGATTTTTCCCAGGAGTGCAAATGTTTAGGTGTGGGGGTGTGATCGTACCACGATTCACTGTTTTATTCCACCCTTACACCGTTGTTTTAAACTAGTTTTGTAATAAATATTCAAACTATAATAATAAATTTCACTTTATTTTTGAATCATTTAATCAATGTTAATAAACATTATAATGTGAAATTTTACTTGTTTTTATTATTTCAATGTATGTGGAGGTGATTTGGAGGGCCCTTGATGAAGTGGAAGAAAAGTGGGCCAAAATTGCATGGATCCATGGAAATCTGTCCACTGTTTTGCATAGTACACAAAATCCGTGCATCCAAATGGGATGAAATTTTTTGGTCCTGTCCAAAATTTAATAGGATACATTTCATATTAAGTAACCCAATCTTTATTCTACTTATATGGGTCCCATTCGAACTGATTTGTCCAAGCCACCAAATTTGGACCAAGTCAAATGCAGTGTTTTGTATTTTGTCAATATCTTGATTTGTAGTTGTTCAAATGGTGCCAAAAGTTTGGTGGAGACAGTCAAGATGTGGGGATACAAATTTTCTATTTTCTCTAAAGCGAGATAAGGTTTTATGAAAGCCGAAATGCATGGTACAAGTGGATTGATGAAATATGTGTGCCTAAAACCACCTTCCAATTTTCCTATAAAATGGAACCTTGGGATCCCCATTTGAAAGTTCGGCCAAGGAGTGAAGTGCTGCCAATTTGGAGTCATAGAGGAGTCTTCTAATCACCTTGGAGGTTCTGGAGGCCCCTATCCTCATAGGGGAATCAAGGATGAAGAAGGACTTCCACCCGAGCTTCCTCCTCCACCCAATGTCGAGCTAAACAGTGGGTGTTCGTTGTGAGGGAGCTACACACATGTCAAGGGAGTTCCGATGCATACACTATCTACTGGTTTGGAGTAATTTTGGTGTTTAAACATTTCATTCCATTTATCTTATTTTATTTCAGATTTGAATGCTTGATTTGATGCATGTGAGTGTTATGATCTTAATTTATAACCGATCGGTGTGAGGTTTTGAGTGCGTGACTTGTGTTGTTCCGATTGGACATCACAATAATAATTTTCATACCCACCTTATTGAGATTTCAATATTCTTTGTAATCTATTATTCCATGAATAAGTAATAGACCTTGACAATACAATTGTTACGTCAAGGTTTGGTCCTTAAAGCATTGAAATAAAAGCTTAGGAATTAATCAGGATTCCAATTAACTCCAACCAAAGAATTACTCTAAACCTAAGATGAATCTCTTTGAACAATGAACTTGATATGTGTGTAGTGAAATCACATAGACTCTTTTATCTCATATTTTTCAAAATCCACTAGGTCACTCAACTTTTAAGCTATTTCAACTAAGTCATTTTTTTAAACTCTTTTCAAAACTACCCCCTCTCTTAGTCATTTTTATTAAAAATACACACTCTAAACCTACCAACGCTCCTTGAGAGACGACCTAGGGTATACCCTAGACTATAAATAAAACTTAAAATCATAATAAATTTGACGTGTCATGACAACGTGGTCAAATTTTGGCACCGATGCCGGGGAGCGCTTTGGTTTTTTGTGCATGTTTTTGATAAATTTTTTGTAATTTTTGTGAATATTTGTTTGTTTTATCTTCTACCTTTGCATTTATTTTTGTGTTCTAATTTATTTATTGTGTAGGTTTTGTGTATGATGTGTTCTAATCCAGGATACCTACAAACTTTCGAACCCGAACCAGAGAGGATCCTACATCAACGAAACCGAGACACACAAGACAACACTTTGAAGGAGGAGACATCACATCTTAAAATTCTTCTTGATCCTTCTTCTTCTTCTGAAACCAAAGTTAAAAATGAACATAACTTGTATAACATGACTAAAAATAATAGAACACTAAAATAAATAACCTCACCTGATGCTGATATCCGACCCACTTACATTCAATTACATGGCGATGCACCCAATTTTGAACTAAAATCTGGTTTAATTCATTTATTACCAAGATTTCATGGACTGCCTGGAGAAGATCCACATAAGAATTTAAAAGAATTTCATAATGTGTGTTCAACATTAAAACCTGCTAATGTGGATGAAGAACAAGTAAAACTTAGGGAATTTCCATTTTCATTAGAAGACACGGCTAAATATTAGTTGTATTATGTCAATTCACCTATTAGAGGTTGGGCGGACATGAAACGACTTTTTCTTGAAAAATACTTCCCAGCCTCTCGAACTGCAACAATAAGGAAATAGATATGTGGGATAAGACAATCTCAAGGAGAAAACCTTCAGGAATATTGGGAAATATTTAAAAGATTGTGTTCAAGTTTTCCACATCACCAAAGAAGCGATCAACTTTTAATATAATATTTTTATGAAGGTTTAATTCCAATAGATCGTAACATGATTGATGCTGCTGAAGGTGGTGCACTAGTGGATAAAACCCCAATCGCTGCAAGGACCCTAATTGAGACCATGGTACAGAACACTCAACAATTCATTTCAAGGTCCAGTTTACCCATTAGAGGTGTCCATGAGGTGCAAAGTACTGAATTCGAGAAGAAGGTGGACACAAAGTTTGAAGAGGTGAGTACCCTTCTATGACAACTTTCTCTTTCCCAAGGGAAATTCCAATCTCCTCCTCCCATACATTGTGGTATATGCTCTTTTGATACCCACTATTCTGACCAATGCCCCCAACTGAGAGAAACTTCTGAGAGTTGTGAGGCAATATTCCCAAGACGCCTCTATAACCAACCCATTAGGCAAGAAACTTACTATCCATCCAACCCTGGGTGGAAAGACAACCAAGACTATAGGCAAGGGGGGTATTCAAATTAGCCTCATCAACCATGGAACCATCCAGGGTAAAGTAGTCATCCAACACCACCCAGAAATCCTCAACCACCCCAAAGGCCTTTCCAATAACCCCATCTAAAAACTGAGCCTAGCCTAGAAGATATGATGGAACAAATGGCTCCCAATAATCTACAGTTCCAACAAACCACCCAAGCAGCCATAAAAGACCTCAAAACCCAATTAGGACAACTAGCTAACTCAGTGGGTGAAATCCAAAGCCATGGGTCTGGTAAACTACCATCTCAACCACTTGTCAACCCTAGGGATAAGGGAAATGTTAGTGCCATCACTCTTAGAAGTGGAACTCAACTTACAAGTCAAATGAACCCTCCATTAGAGTCATCCTCTCCTAAGGAAACCACCATCCCAACCACTGAAAAAGGTTCAAATGAGGTGGAACCTTGTCTTGAGAGAAGTCCTACCAAAGGAAAGAGTGTGTCTATTGATGAGTTACCAATCCCAAGAATTCATCTTCCATTTCCCCAAAGAGCCACCCAACCAAGGAAACAAAAGGAAACTGAACTTGATAAATAAATCTTGAAGACTTTCAAAAAAGTGCAGGTTAACATCCCATTGATTGATGCCGTGAAGCAAATTCCACGTTATGCTAAGTTTCTAAAGGAGATGTGTACACATCGAAGGAGACTTCGTGGTGATGAGAAGGTAAGTTTGGGGAGGAATGTATCAGCATTTATACAACCATCTCTTCCCACCAAGTGCAATGATCCTGGAACATTCTCAATTCCATGTACCATAGGGGAGTATTCTTTTTCTAATTCTATGCTTGATTTGGGTGCTTCTATTAATGTGATGCCTCACTCCATATACTCTTCTTTGCAGGTCGGTGAACTAAAGCCCACAGGAATAGTTGTTCAACTAGAAAATCAGAGTACGACACGCCCTTCTGGTGTGTTAGAGGATGTTCTTGTGAGGGTTCAAAATATACTATTTCCTACTGATTTTTATGTGCTAAAAATGGAAGATGATAGGATGAATGGACACGCCCCAATTATATTGGGGAGAACTTTCTTGAAAACCACCAAATCCATAATTAATGTCCATAATGGTACATTATCTATGGAATTTGGTGGTGACATAGTCTATTTCAACATACTTGATGCCATGAAGCACCCCTCAGAAGAACATTCATCTCTCTCGGTAAATTCAATTGATGTACTCCTTTCCCCTAAAATCACTTCATTTGTTTCCCCTGACCCCCTTTCTGAATTTTCCTCTTTGATTGAAATTCTTTGAAATGAATCATGTGTTGATTGTTGTAGTAGTCTAGAAAAGTGTCATGTATGTTTATTAATTGATAATTTCTTGAACATGGAGGATCACATGACCATCGATGATACTACTACGCTTGTAAAATCTAATTCCTCATCTGAGGATGATACTATTGAGCATTTAGATGAGATTAGTGACCTCTCACTTTCACACACACTCCCATAAATACAAAATCCACCTGAATTGGAACTAAAGCAACTGCCTCAAGATTTAAAATATTCATATCTTGAGAATGGAAACAAGTTTCCCATCATAATTGCTAGTTCACTCCCTCCTGAGCATGAATTACGACTGCTCGAACTTTTGAGGGAGTATAAACAAGCATTAGGATGGACACTTGCAGAAATTAATGGTATTATCCCATAAATTTGTACACATCATATTTTATTAACTGATGATGCTAAACTAGTGAGGCAGGCACAACATCGACTGAACCCAAACCTCTTAGAAGTAGTTAAAAAGGAAGTAACAAAATTATTGGCTACTAGAATCATTTACCCCATCTCTGACAGCCAATGGGTCAATCCCGTTCAAGTAGTTCCTAAAAAAAATGGCCTAACGGTAATTAAAAATGAAAATAATGAATTGGTTCCAACTCGTGTGCAGAATAGTTGGCGTGTCTGTATAGATTATTGCCGACTAAACCAACACACTAGGAAGGACCATTTACCCTTGCCATTCATTGACCAAATGCTAGAGAGGGTAGCGAGGAAGTCCCATTACTATTTTCTTGATGGGTATTCTGGATACTTTCAGATCCATATTGCCCCCTAGGATCAGGAAAAGACAAACTTCACTTGCCCCTTTAGCACATTTGCCTATAAAAGGATGCCATTTGGCCTGTGTAATGCTACGGGTACTTTCCAGTGATGTATGGTTAGTATTTTTTCAAATTACCTGGAGAATTTCATGGAAGTTTTCATGGATGATTTTACTATTTATGGATCCTCTTTTGATGAATGTTTAAGTAGGCTTGGTTCTGTCCTATGTCGCTGTATTGAAAATAATCTTGTATTAAATTATGAGAAATTCCATTTCATGGTGCGACAAGGTATAGTTTTGGGGAATTTCATTTCTGGGGATGGTATCCAAGTAGATAAATCGAAAGTGGATGTCATTTATTCCCTACCATTCCCTAAAAATGTACGTGATGTGCGGTCTTTCCTAGGTCATGCTAGATTTTACCGTCGTTTCGTTCGTGATTTTAGTAAGATTTCACTTCCCCTCTCCCGCTTACTCCAAAAAGAAAAAGATTTTGTTTTTGATAAATAATGTGAAGAAGCTTTTAATAAATTAAAATGGAGTCTCACATCACCCCTGGTAATCCAACCACCTCGGTGGGATTTACCATTTGAGCTCATGTGTGACGCCTCTAACTATGCAGTTGGGGCAGTCTTATCATAAAGGGTCGATCGAGCTCCACATGTCATTGCCTATGCCTCACGTACTTTGGACCCTGCCCAAGAAAACTACACCACCACTAAAAAATAATTTCTTTCCATTGTTTTTTCCTTGGATAAATTCAGGTCATACCTTTTAGGGTCCAAAGTCATTGTGTTCTCAGACCATGCAGCCCTCCGGTATCTCCTAAAGAAACTGAAAGCCAAACCACGTCTCATTCATTGGATGCTCCTCCTTCAAGAATTCAATCTAGAAATTAGAGATAAAAAAGAAGCAGAGAATGTG
The DNA here is from genome assembly GCA_963277665.1 of Viscum album. Classification (NCBI taxonomy): domain Eukaryota; kingdom Viridiplantae; phylum Streptophyta; class Magnoliopsida; order Santalales; family Viscaceae; genus Viscum; species Viscum album. Next base: position 286,091,352 of record OY728129.1, read on the forward strand.
GTGGTAGACCATATCAGTAGGATCCCCCCATCCTTGGACATTGTCTCATCCCCCTATATTCCCATTAATGACATGTTTCCTGATGAGCAATTGTACAAAGTGCAAGATGTTATTCCCTGGTATGCTGAAATTGTAAATTATTTGGCAGCATCTTGCATTCCTACTGATTTCAACAAAAACCAAGCCAATTGTCTAAAACATGAGTCTCATTGGTACATTTGGGATGACCCCTACCTTTGGCACACATGTAGCAATCAGGTCCTTAGGCGTTGTATTCCTGATAGCGAGTTTCAATCTGTCCTTAGATTCTGCCACACTCTTGCTTGTGGGGTCCACTTTGGTCCCCAACGGACTGCTCTCAAAGTTCTTGATTCTGGTCTCTTTTGGCCAACAATTTTTCGGGATGCCCATGAATTTTGTAAATCTTGTCCTCGTTGTCAAATAATGGGGAATGTATCTAAAAGAAATGAAATGCCACAACAACCCTTTCTCTTTCATGACATTTTTGATGTTTGGGGAATTGAATTTATGGGGCCATTTCCCAATTCTTTTGGAAACTTGTACATTATTTTGGCCATTGATTATGTATCAAAATGGGTAGAGGCACGGGCCACAAGGATAGATGATTCCAAAATAGTTGTAGAATTTTTGAGAGCTCAGATCTTTTGTAGGTTTGAATTACCTAGCTTCATCATCAGTGACCAGGGTTCTCATTTCTGCAACCGAACAATGCAATCACTTTTGCGTCGGTATGGGGTCAATCATTGAGTATCTACTGTGTATCACCCACAGACAAATGGTCAAGACGAGGTGTCAAATATAGAGGTAAAACGAATTCTTGAAAAACCGGCCCAACCCAACAGGAAAGATTGGAGTCTTAGACTCGATGATTCATTATGGGCTTACCGTGGTACTTTTAAAACTCCCATCGGAATGTCACCTTATAGGCTTGTTTTTGGAAAGAGTTGTTACCTCCCTATTGAGATTGAGCACTGGGCCTACTGGGCCATCAAACAATGCAATTCTAATCATTCTGGTGCAGGTGCTCAAAGGAAGTTGTAGATTCAGGAGCTAGAGGAAATGAGAAGAGATGCATATGAAAACTCCAGGATTTATAAGGAGAGAACCAAGGCTACCCATGACCATCTTATCCTTCATCGTCAGTTCCATATTGGGAAGAAGGTCCTCCTCTAAAATGCAAGGCTAAAATTGCATCCCGGTAAGCTTCATTCCCACTGGTTTGGACCATACATTGTTACTAATGTCTCTCCATTTGATGTTGTTTAGGTTCAAAATGAAGAAACCAAGAAAACCTTCACTGTCAATGGGCAGCAACTGAAGCACTTTCATGAACCCGTTCTGGAGTCCCCGATGGAGGAACTCCAAGTTCAAGAAGCAAACTATGAATGAAATCCACCAGGATTTATCCTTCCTTCCCACATTTTTTTTACTACAGTGAGGACACTTCATACTCTAGGTGTGGGGGGGGGTGGATACATTCCTGGGTTAGTTAGGAATTTTTATTGTTTTCTCCTTTTGTTTTCTCTTTTTGGCCTTCTTTATGGTATTTTCATTTTTCCCCATCCACAATTTCAAAGTTCCATGATTTGGAAACCATAAAGTGGGGAAAGTAAAAATACCATAATGATGGCTAAAAAGAATTTTTGTATGAGTTTAATATCAAGGAGTGATTTTTTTAGTGAATTGGTTTTATGACAATGATATAAATGGTTGTATCACTGTGAAACATTTGAGATGATTGACGCCCCTTGTGTGAGTAGTTTTGGGAAAAATGTGTCACTAATATCTCCATACATTTTTGCACCAAACCACAAAGTGTGAATATTTCTTACTTAATATAAGTTAAATATATGTTGGGTTAATATTTTTCAGCTTGAAATGATATTTCCATACGTTCGTTCCTTATCCGATCTGTTTCATTGCTGTACCAGATTGACCTATGCGTGTGTACCTAATGTCTGACTGTTGTACGCCCTCAAAAAAAACAAATATTGGTTGTGTATTGGGCAGGTCAAAAACCACTCCTTCTCAACCTTTGATCTTGTTATAACTATTTCAATTAGTGTCATGAGGAGATCAAACATGGGTTGAGAGATGAGTGTGAGATTTGTTCCAAATGCAACTTCAAAAAAAAATATAATAAATGAGGGGAGTGATGAAATGTGCAATATATGGGGATATCTAGGTTGGGAGCTTATGGTTTGACTTCTGGGAATGCTTAAATGAGTGAGTCCTGAAATATGATTGCAAAGGATGTAGGACAGGTTCGGTGACAAAATCATTTAAGATGAAAAATGTTAAAATAACATATATTTATTGGATAGCAAGTGGAAAGAATAGCATGGAATGGTTTTTACACACACACATGGAGAGTTAGTGTAATGGTTGACCTTTTAATTCCTTTCTCATGTTGGTGTCATAAATCTCTTTGAATTTTATTGTGATATGATTTATGAGACATATTTTTCCATTTTCACTGGGAAGAACTCCTTGGTGTGGTTCGTGCATTGATCACATTACATTAAATAAAATTTCCTCAAATATAAAATCTTCATTATGTTGGAAATATATATATATGAATCATTTTATTTTGATATGTGATTTTTCCCAGGAGTGAAAATGTTTAGGTGTGGGGGTGTGATCGTACCACGATTCACTGTTTTATTCCACCCTTACACCGTTGTTTTAAACTAGTTTTGTAATAAATATTCCAACTATAATAATGAATTTCACTTTATGTTTTAATCATTTAATTAATTTTAATAAACATTATAATGGAAAATTTTACTTGTTTTTATTATTTCAATGTAGGTGGAGGTGATTTGGAGGGCCCTTGATGAAGTGGAAGAAAAATGGGCCAAAATTGCATGGATCCATAGACATCTGTCCACTGTTTTGCATAGTACACAAAATTAGTGCTTCCAAATGGGATGAAATTTTGTGGTCCTGTCTAAAAGTTAATAGGATACATTTCATATTAATGAACCTAATCTTTATTCTACTTCTATGGGGCCCATTATAACTGATCTTTCCAAGCCAGCAAATTTGGACCAAGTCAAATGCGGTGTTTTGTATTTTATCAATATCTTGAGATGTAGTTGTCCAAATGGTTCCAAGATTTAGGTGGAGATAGTAAATATGTAGGGATAAAACTTTTCTATTTTCTCCAAATCGAGATAAGGCTGTCTGAAGGCCAAAACGCATGGTACAAGTGGATTGATGAAATCTGTGTGCCTAAAACCACCTTCCAATTTTCCTATAAAATGGCACCTTGGGCTCCCCATTTGCAAGTTCGGCCAAGGAGTGAAGTGCTGCCAATTTGGAGTCCTAGAGGAGTCTTCTAATCACCTTGGAGGTTCTGGAGTCCCCTATACTCATAGGGGAGTCAAGGATAAAGAAGGAGTTCCACCCGAGCTTCCTCCTCCACTCGATGTCGAGCTAAACGATGGGTGTTAGTTGTGAGGGAGCTACACACATGTCAAGGGAGTTCCGATGCATACAATAGCTACTGGTTTGGAGTAATTTGGGTGTTTAAACATTTCATTCCATGTATCTTATTTTATTTCATATTTGAATGCTTTATTTGATGCATGTGAGTGTTATGCTCTTAATTTCTAACCGATCGGTGTGAGGTTTTGAGTGCGTGACTTGTGTTGTTCCGATTGGACATCACAAGAATCCTTTTCATACCCACATTATTGAGATTTCCATATGATTTGAAACCTCTTATTCCATGCATAAGTACTGGACCTTGACAATACGATTGTTACGTCAAGGTTTGGTCCTTAAAGCATTGAAATAAAAACTTAGGAATTAATCAGGATTCCAATTAACTCCGACCAAAGAATTACTCTAAACCTAAGATGAATCTCTTTGAACAATGAACTTGATATGTGTGTAGTGAAATCACATCGACCCTTTTATCTCATATTTTTCAAAATCCACTAGGTCACTCAACTTTTAAGCTATTTCAACTAATTCATTTTTTAAACTCTTTTCAAAACCACCCTCTCTCTTAGTCATTTTTATTAAAAATACACACTCTAAACCTACCAACGCTCCTTGAGAGACGACCTAGGGTCTACCCTAGACTATAAATAAACCTTAAAATCATAATCAATTTGACGTGTCATGACAACGCGGTCAAAAACCACTATGAAGGCCAGTGGAGAAGAGGAACACCGCTGCACCCTCTTTCCAGCACCCATTCAAATTGACACCACTATGCATCCTTTCCACCATGATAGCCGGCTCTCAAAACCTCGCACCCCATGATGCACTTCATTCACCCCATGGACTCCTTCCACATGGAAAATTTAAACACCCTCCATCTGTGGGTGTTTGATATCCCACACTCATGGGTGGGATCTCATAGATATATCTATAAGGGAGGTTTGGATGGATATAATGGAGGGTGATCCCCTACTCTATGCCTACAAAAGGAGTATCTGCCTCCTTCCAAATGCATCATCCAATTCCCACAACTGCACTGAGATCAATCGACACCCATCGATACTACAACCATCAACGACCGATGGCTAAGGATAGAACACGCCCAAGGAGAAGAGGAGGACATCTACACATCCATTACCAAGGAGGCGGACATCCACACACTGGATAAGGAGGGTAGGCCGATGCCACCCCCTCCTTTTCTTCCTTATACTCTATTATTACCTTTTCCATTTCAATCTATTCTTCTTTTTGAATGAACCCCTTGCATAGAGGGGTAGAAGCCATCATGATTGGGTAAAGGGAAGGGGAACCCCTATTTGTGATGTTTGATTTTTTACTATTTTATATTTAATAATTCTTTCATTTCTCATTGAATGATTTTCAATTTAATAAATATTGAATTTAAATTAAATGCAATTGTGTTTTATTTAATTCTTAAAAATTAAATTTCTTTGATTTAAGAATTATTCTACCTTTGTTTGGTTTTGGATTGTGCCAATTGGTTTATCTGAATAAAAATCAAGTAAAGGAGTGATTTAGTGATTACTAAGCACATGAGGAATGAATAATGAACTGATTTGAATTTTTGGGGAATTTCAATACCAGATTTGGTATTTCCTGGATAATTTAAAGAATATTATTGGGATTTACACTCTTTGATTAATCTAAATGAAAGGTGGATAAGATAAAATGATTGTTACTATATTAAATTAATTATTTCAATCAAAACAGAAAGATTCATTTTTATTAAAAAAACCATGACAACATTACAGAATAGGGGAAAACCTAACCTAAACCCAATCATCTCTCTCTCTCATATGAATTTCAAAAAACCCAAAATTCCATGATTTCCAATCTTTACCATTTTTTTCTTTAATTTACATTTTTCACAAGTGAAAACTAGATTAAAACACTACTCTCTAGAGATGACTTTTGGTTACCACTAATACTATACCCCTAGGAAAAAACAAATTGTTTTTTCCACACCCCATGATAGGTGTGCATCATGGAGATCCAGGTTTCTCACAACCTCAAAGGGTGATTTATCAATGAAAGGTTTTTGATAATGACAAGATCATCTGTGCCGGCACTAACCATGAATGGGGAAACCACTACTACATGAATTTGTACTATGTAAAGGAGGTTTAACTCATAGAATAGTTTAATTTAATGATACTAGGACATAGATAATCTAGTTTAACATCTTACAATTATGATGTTTTAGGGTTACAATTTATGTTCATGTAGCTTTGACTAAAAGGTTAATGATTTCTCCTTTTCATGGTAATTTATCCAAGTATTATCCACTATCTTCCAGAATAAAGGGAAAAAATTGTAAGCTACAATCTGGGGGATTTTGAATATGAGGAGTTACATGGGATGAAAAAATCATCGGGGCTTACGAAAATAGAAGATGTCTCTCCCAAGGAAAAAATTTCCTCTGGTTGATAGGCCTTTTTTGTGGGCAATTTATGAAGAGCCATCTAGGGCATATTATGCATAGTCAAACATAGGTTTCCCCAAGACACTAAAATTCCATTTATAATGGCCAAATAAATATTATGGAGATTCAGATCCCTCTATACATAGAGTTTGGCTTGTGAAAGTAAAGTTCCTGAATATGAAAGGATCATTTTAGTCAAAATTTCATGAAAATGGGTACAAATGTTTTCCTTGCACAAGTTCGACATGTATGCTGAAAGGGGAATTTTTGTTTGTTATGGATGAGTCTAATACATATGGTTTGGGAATCACTATGTATCTCATCATAGTTAGAATCAATCCATACATAGTTCTGGGTATATTTTTCTACATTGATCATTTTTTTGTGTGGATAGGGGGATTTTTTTAAATACTAACTCACAAAAAGGGTGAGAAGCAGTATTGGACCCTCTTGTATAGATTTTGAATCATGAATAAAAGGGTGGGGGAAATTTTTGTGGTTTGAATAGGATATAAGATTCTTAGAATTACTACGTATCTCATTTAAAATGATAATCAAGCCATATATAGTTCTAGGGTGATACTTCCCTATAGAGGTCTGACCCATACACAGGGAGGGGTAACATTTTTATGGTGCGGATAGGCCTAGAATTGAAGATCCGAGCATCACTATGTACCTTGTGATAATCGAAATCAAGATAGACATAGTTCTTGGAAATCATGTATTTTAGTGTCATGTAATGAAGAAAAAAACCATGTAGTTTAACATCATGTGATAAGGGCATACGTAACTCATCCTAAAAAAGGAGGCACAAAGATCCATAAATTCTAGTTGGGAATTCAGGGAATCAAATTACAAGAGGAATATCACATTTGTGATATGAGTCTTCCTGAGCTAATCACTCAGGGCATCCTATGCTTGGTACATAGGGTAAGACTACATTTTAGAATCATGTGCTAAATATGTGGTCATATAGATTAACATCATGTGACTAGGATGACATGGGGTCTTGCAGTTTTAGGTCATACTGCTAGGAACATATATCATGGAAATGATGGGTAATAAAAGGATCATCAGAACAAGTTTTTTCAACATGCCTTAGATGTGAAGAGGAAAAATTTAAACCATGATGATGGGTGTTCCTAGATTAGGAGAAATGATATGAAACACAAAAATTTAATAGGGGATTATGGAGATAGAAGAGGCCTCTTCTGGGGATAAATTTTCCTCTGGTTGATAAGCCCATTTTGTGAGTGATTTATGCAGATCCAACAGGGGAATATTATTCATAGTCAAACAAAGGCATCCTTAGGAAACTGACATTCCCTTTATGATGGCCAAAGAAAGATTATAGAGAAATGAAATTTACCAGGACAAAAATTATGATAAGTGAAAGGTATGTTTCTAAGTATGTAAGAAGAAATCAAATCAATACTATCCCTAGAGTGTGAAAATTCCCTATATAGATCCGACTCAAATTCAGTGAGTGAATTTATGTTTCCTTGATGGATGTCTAAATGAGGGAAGCCAAATTAAGATCTCCTACATAGATCTTTATTTTTATGTAGGATAGGGGGACATTTTTTCTTTCCCCCATGGATGGGACTAGTACATGAGGTCTAGGTATAGATAAATATCTAACTTAAGAGAGAATTGAGACACACATAGTTCTTTAAGTGTTGTGTAGTTTAGTGTCATATGGTAAGAACATACGGTGTTCCTTTTAAGGTCTTTCAACCAGGACCATAATAAACCTAATTTAAATTGGTATGTGTTAATCATACAAGGAATTATTTACTAAAACTCCTAATACCACATGATCTACACTCGGTGTGAAAAAAGGGGAGGGGGAGGTTTATTCCACCACATAAAGATGATAAAGACGATGTAGAGGGGAATTTTGATTTTGTGGTGGTTGGACTAGGATGTAAGATCCAAGAATTGATACATATCTCATTAGGGTGAGAATCAAACCACATGTAGTTTTTGAATTGGATCCCTATGTAGGTCTAACCCATACACATGGAGGGAGAATTTTAATTAGTTATGGATGGACCCATAATTAGAGATTCGGGAATAACAACACATCCTATGATGAAAATAATCAATATATATGTAGTTCTTGAATGAGAAAATCTCTATGTAGGACTGAACCATATAAAGAGGGGGGAATTGTTCCCAATGTTTTTTTTGGCTGGACCCAGGATTATAGATCTGAGTGTCACTACATATCCTTTGATGACAAGAATCAATCCACACATATTTCTTTAATTTATTCCCTACAGAGATCTGAATCACGTGTAAAGAGAGGGAATTTTTCTTAAAATAGATCTATAAATGAAATGAACCATATTGGAGTTCCCTGCATTTATTTTTCTTATATACAAGGGAAGGATCAATTTCCATATTTTGTGGCTGGACCCAAGACATAGGGTCCGAGTTTCACTAATTATCCTATTGGAATGAGAATCAAGCTACCTGTAGTTATTAGATGGTGAGATTACCTATGTATATCTAATTGTCACACTGGGTATGGGAATTCCCTCTTTCTTTCACACAGATATAACTTATGCGCGGTGAACCTTCAGTGAGACGATGATCCCCATGCAGTTTAACATCATGTGGTAAGGACACATTTACACTGTTTAACATCATACAGTCAGAATGATGATTCTATGCAACTCAAAATCTTACGAAAAGGATGTTTGTGTCCCACATTTTATCAAATTGTGACATGGAAAATGGTGAATTTCAATTATGGGAAAGATGATTTTGCAGACCAGCCAAAAATTGATGTGGAAAGAGGCCTTGCATCCAAAGTCTAGTGACAATCATCTTATGAATGGTGGTAAATTTGTGGTCAGGACTAATGCAAGAGGTTTGGGCATCACTACATACCGTGTGATGGCAGGAATAAATCCACACATAGTTCTTGCGCAGAATCTACCTACTCATGTATGACCTATATGTTGGGAGGGTGGAATTTTTGTATCATGTGGTGGTTGGGCCAAGATATAGGATCTAGGTGTCCTTGACGTATCCCAAAAATATGGGAATTAAGCTGCATGTATTTTTTTAAGTGGAGGTGTGGTGGGAGACCGAAACTAAGGGTAATGGACCTCTCAGGCAAGTTCCATAGTAATATGTAGTTTTATGTCATGTAAGGGACAACAAATGTGCAATTTAACATTTTTTTCTAGGATGATGGTGTTGTGAATTTTAACTTTGTGTGGCTAGGATGTTGGTGTTATGAATTTTAACATCATTTGGCTAGGATGTTTGTGTGATTTATAATGTCATGTGATAAATACCAACTATGTAGTTTAGTTTCATGTAGTCAAGACAATTTACCTAAAGTTTAATAGCATGTGATTAGGATGAAGGGAACCATGTAGTTTAACATCATATGGTAAATATTTCAGTCATGTGATTACATTAAAGGATCATGTAATCCTATTTTGGTGGACTTCCAAATGATGCAAGGTATATAATATCTTTTCATCCAGTTGATCCAATTCATCCATCAATTTCTGGGATTACTCATATATATATAACTTATCAAAAATGAAAACACAGTGCAGTGACAATATAAGTTTGATGATTAAGATTGTCTCTGTCTCGTATACTAATGAGTATGGGGTCGTCTGTGTGGTGGTGTGGGTCATGGTTCGGTAATCCCACAAGGCATGTGAGAGATTATCTTGCCAAGTCTTTTTATCCTCATCTACCATGTTTTGGAGTATATTTGATAGGGTATTATTGAAGACCTGTATCTATCCATTTTATGCTTCATGATAGCGGGATGAGTGGTTGGAATTTATGTTAGACTCTTAATATAGCTTTTCCATCTCAATAGAATAGAAATTGGTGCCATGGTTTGTTAGGATTGTGTGAGGGAAACCAAACCTAGTGTTGATGTTGGATTTTAGAATATGATGATATTCCTTTATCCGAACTCTTTGAGGGGTATAACTTCAGCTCACTTGGAGAAGAAATCGGTTGCAGTGAGAATGTATTTGAACTGCTTGGTTGTGGCAGGAATATATGGTCCAACGACATCCATTCCCCATATGGAAAATAGACACGAGTATTTGGATATGTGCAGTAACTCCAGAGGTTGATGAATGAAATTGGAATGAACCTGGAATGAGTGTCACTTTTGGATAAATTTTGGGTAAGTCTGTTTCATATTGGGCTAGTAGTACCCAAGCCTCTAGATTTGATGAGAAATCGTGGACCCTGAATGGTGTGTTCCATAGGGTATGATGTGAACTTATTTCATGATAGTAGCGGTCTCCTCTATATTAATACACTTGATAAGGACCCCATCAAGGTCTCACTTATAGATGACTTTTTTATTATTTATGCCATCATATAGAACAAAGTTAATTTCTCATCTTCGTATGTTCTCTTTCCCTTCCCTGTTCGATGGGAGGACTCTATTTTGAAGGTAGTATATAATGAGTATCATCCACCCAGTTGTAGGACTATATGGTTTATGTATGGGACTTAATTCATAGATATCTTCTATTCTAACTTGAATAAAAGGTGATACCATACGACAGTGCGCAATGCTGATGATTATTTCATTCCAATATGGATCTACTAAATCCATGGATGCATTTTCTAGGGTGTCATCCTGGGAATTTTTCAAGTGTGGGATGTGAGTCAATGTTGGTTCTAAATGTAATTCCTCCATTATTCCTTGAACAAGGCCTAGAATATGGATTATCTCTCCCTTTTTGATAGCATAATCATCATTGACCTACTTGATGACCAAATACAAATTTCTCTTTATCTTTATATGATTTACTAGCACCTAAAGTGCTAGTTATAGCCCTACAATGTGATCATGATATTCTACTTCATTGTTTGTGCATCCATTTGACAGTAGGAAGGAGAAAGGTAATAATTCCCTTACTGGGGAAATGAGCACAACTCCCAACCCATCTTTGTTGAACTTGGGGTCTTCCATCCTCTTCCCTATTGGTCTTTTGGATGCATCGTCAAAGTAAATTTCCCATGTATGGGGGCCTTCTTGAATAGAGAAGATATCTTCATCAAGAAGTTTAATATCTAGTGATGTCATTTCCATTGAGGTATGTTCTTCTAGAAAGTCTTCCAGTGCTTATCCCTTTACAACTTTTTGAGGCACGAAATGGATGTAAAAATACTATAGGATAACCACCCACTGTGACCAATGCGCTATCAACATCAGATGACTGAGAATGTATTTGAGTGGGTTTATAAGAGATACAAAATGGACCTCATGATGATACATGTAATGAATCAGTTTCTAGACTACAAATATTAGTTCCAGATATATTTTCTTGATATTTGAATAACAAGTCTCAACATCAAGCATGGTTTGACTAAGGTAATAAAGGATTTTTTCACTCCTGACCTCATTATTTTGTGCCAAAAAGGCACCCAGTGACTACTCTAAGGTTGTTACATACAATATTAGTGGTCTTCCTTTGATAGGTGCCATTAGAATTGGTGGAATTAAAATATATTTCTTGATACCATCGAATGATTCTTGATAGTCATCAATTCACTGATATGTAACCCCTTTTTCGTCAACCTAGTAAAGGGTAAAAATTTTCATAAAAAGGTTGGATATAAATAATTGAATGTAGGCCAAGTTTCCTTGAATATCTCTCAACTATTTAAGGTTTTGAGAAGGCGACATTCCAAGGATAACCTTTTTTTTCTCATGGTTGACTTTGATACCATGAAGGTGATAAATTTCCCTGAGTTAATGCTAAAAGAACATTTTGAGGGGTTAATTTTTAGGTTTTAATATCATAATTTGTTGAATATAGTTTCAAGATCATCTAGATGAACAGAATTATATCAAGATTTAACCACTATATTATTAATGTAGCATTTGAAAAACTTCCCCAGGAAGGGTTTGAAGATGAAATGTATGGAACATTGGTACATAGTGCTGAAATTATTCAATCATAAGGGTATCACCTGATAGAAAAATACTCCTTGAGGGGACCTAAAGGTATTGTATTCTTCATCTACTTAGGAAATTCATATTTGGTTATACCCCAAATAGCCATCCATGAAGGATAGGGATTTATATCCAGTTTTCGCATCAATTAGTAACTCTATGATTGGAAAAAAAAATTTATCTTTCAAATAGTTTTGATTGAGATCTATGAAATCAATGTAGAACCTAATTTTCTAATCCTTTTTCTGGAGAGGGACTATATTGGATATCCATTTTGGATATTGGACCTCCTGAATGAAGTTGGCCTTAATGATATTGTCAAATTCTGCTTCAATTTTGGCAGTATGAGTCAAATATGTCTTTCTAGATACTTACTTATAGCCACAATTGTCCTCTAGTAGGCTGAGGTGATGGGTAGGCAATTTAAGATATGGGCCTATCATTTATATTTAGTTACATGTGAACACGTCATGATGTTGCTTCAGAAAGGAGGTATATACCTCTTATTATTTGGAAGACATGACCGCACTGATTAAGGTGGGTTGTAGGTCCTCTTCCATACCCATATTTATCTCTCTAAGTTCATCAATGGTGGTAGATACACCTTCCTCAAATGTTGGAGGGGTATCCTTGAGGTTCTCCTCCTCCTCCTCTTCTTACTCACTTTCTTCTTCCACCTTACTCTGAGGGGAAGTTGGTGATGGAGTAATCTCTCCAGAGTTAGGAGGGAAGTCAATATTTTGACATCTGAAATATAAAGTGACTTCTTCTAACCCAATAGATGATGAAGGGTCTCCTTGAAGTTATAGAGGTGAGATAAGGGGAAAATAATGAATATCTTTTCTTTATCCTGGTAATCCAGTAACTTCTTCTGACTCAGATGATGAGGCAGGGATTTCTCAAAACTCTAGAAATATAAAGAGTTCATTTTCATCCGAGATTTTACCCCTTTGTAGAGAGTTAGAAGCCTTTTCAACACAGTTGGATTCAGTTTTCATGATTTATACCATAAAGGTCATCAAATATTCATATGAACTTAGGCTTATATGCTCGACCTAATTGATGGGAAACATTTAATCTTCACAGATATGTTTTAATGGGTTGGTCGGGATCATTTCTAGACCATTCAGGGTGGTTACCTAAGCGACATTGTTAACCATGGGCTCTTTCCATTCCCGCTGATATAATCCTACATCAATATAGTGTGATTCACGAGATTCGAGCATGAATTTATCATCATGAAACGTATCTATTTTTCCATTAAGGAATTATTTGATGAATTGATGGAATGAAGAGGGGATTACCACATATAGATGAAACCAAGGCCTTATTAGCAATGCATTGAAGTTTATATTCTATCAAACAACCAGAAATTTTGAGTTAGATATGAGGTCTCTAAACTGAGTTCTGTGCTTTATTTGACCCAGTGGATTTTGATTGCTTTTGTCTTAGCCCTATAATGTTAGGGTGGAAGGCACTGGATTATCCTCACTGTAGCCTAGCTATTGAAGTGTCCGTACCAGAATGAGGTTAACTCCCAAGACATTGTCATTGAAGGCTCATCGAACATCCATACAATTTATCTTTCCAGACATGTATAAGGATCTTATGTGTCCCTGTACAAAAAAAATATTTGTCTTGGTCCGTAAAGGAGATAAATGTTTGAAATTACATAGGATTGGTCTATTTTTGATAAACTTCTTCAGTGAAAACTTCATCTTCAAACTCTTTAGGGCTTAGAAAAGCCTCTATGAGTGCTTCCTTAAGGTCTTTTGATAAACTTGAGGAATCCAGGATTGAAAACTTGGCTGAATCTAAGGCTAATTGATTCAAGATGTCGTATTTATGGCATAAAGGCCTATGATTCCCTATGTTTGGATGCTCTTTTATAGGAGATTTAGGAGTTGGAGTGTTAGAAATTGATGGATCATTATTCAAAATAAGAACTATGGAAGCTTCTATTCTTGGTAGGTTGGACTAAGAATGCCTACCTATATGCTAAGGTATATCAAACACCTATTCCTATTTTGATTGATACTCCATAATTATTGGGTTATAGAAATTTTTTTCATATTTAGGGGAATTTTATTTCTCATATTGGAATCACTGAAGGGGTATTCCAGGAGTTTTTGTGATAGTGGCAGTTTGAGTTAGGGTGTGGCTAGAATTCTAGCTTTTGCTGTGACTATGTCTTCCCTTTTACCCTCATATCTAGAAATATCTTCCTTTGATTCCCCGATTGGGTTTATAAAAATTAGGTTCATATCCATACTCATCATCTAATAATGGATCCATAAATTAATGACATTAATATAAGCAAATATTAATTCTTTATGCGATGATGATTTTGTTTGGATGACCATTTTTGGTGGTTTTGTTTGGCGAGGTGGTTCCCATGATACCATTTAGTAGGGTAGAGCCTGTTGTTCCAAATTTGAGGGCATAAAGTCTGAGAGAGTCACATGTGATTTTTTTGGAACATGTTCATTATTCTACATTTTATCTCTTCCCTTCTATCCAGGTTTCTTTATGAAAGACTGGATTTTGGAGGACTGCGATGCTGACAAGGTTGGTTGTGTCATAGTGGGTGTGGATGGGGGCATAATTGATGTCTTCAACTATGCCCAGAGGATGCGATGAGTTTGGTTGACTATCTTTTAAGCCATCCAATCACAAAATTTCTATGCATCTTTTCTAATAACCATTTTCCATGAACCTCCTTCTTTAGGAAATTTAGTGGAAACATATTCTACTTGTGTTAGTGGTTTTCATAGATTCAATTTCCCAGAATCAACCATTTTCTACAGAATTTCTTTGAAGATGAAGAATTACTGGATGATATGACCCAATATCTGATGAAAGGGGCAATAATCTATTTGGTTGTTGAGACCCACATAGTCATGACTCTTGGGGTCTGGTAGGTAGAATATATCATTGTCCATGATGGCTATAAAGTAGCCAAAGAATTTCTCATCTTGGAATGAGTAAAATTTATTCCTTCTCTCCCTGAATTGATTTCATCTGGGCCCCTCCGCTCATCCCAATGAGGTGGAGGTTGTAGTTGATGCCTAATGGGTTCCACATGATATGGTATAGGATTTGGAGATGAAGTTGGTGTAGAGGATGGATTAAGCCTGATAGATGCATACTATTCTTTTTTGGTTCTCTTTCTTGGGGATGATTGAACAATTCAAGACTTGAGCTTGGTTTTCTGTATAGAATCTTTCATTCTTTGAGAAATTGTGGCAAGATCCCAAAACCCACCTGTATATCTGGCCTGGATGAGTGGAATTTGTAACTCATCATGAAGGTTCTCAATGAAAATAGAAATCAAATATTCTTGTGGAAGATATAGGTTTAGGGATTAGGTTATCCCTTTCCATATGACAATGAAATATGATACCCTCTCATTCTACCATTTTTTTTCAGTTTTAGATGTCAAGGATCATTTAATTTTGAAGCATTGAGATGAATTGGAAAAGAAACTTCCAATGGTGGTCCTTCCACCCCATGATTGACCAAGCTAGAAAACTAGTGTACCCTATGAAGGCTGGACCTTGTAAGTTTTGCACAAAGTATTTGAGTTTCATTGCTTCTTATTGTATATCAGTTACCATCATGGGATCAAAATGGGAAACAAAATGTGTCAGATGCTACTACAGATCTCCCAAACCATTAAATATTTGAAACACATGACTCCCAAAATTTGGTGGGGGTGGGATTCCTATCACTCATTTAGGGTAAGGTTTTTTTGGCTGTACCAGTGCATATAGTTCCTCCACAAATTCCAGTTGATCTACCAATGAATAGATGGTGTTGATAATACCTTGATGAATATTTAGTTGAACAAGAGCATGAATAGGGGAAAAATATTTAGGGATTGATGCACTGGATCTGATAATATTTGGGGTTAATATCCATAAGGGGATATCTTTTGAGGGTTATCCTAAATCAATTCTATATATTTCCCCAGTGGAGGGAAATACTGATATCCATCCATGACCAGATTCAACTAAAATGATGGTACGAGCACTGAGTTAGGAGGATGTCTTGGCACTGACTCAATCACTAGGGTGAACCCTTGTTGTTGAGTTACATTGGTTAGAAGTGCAATTTTAGGCTCTACATGTGGAGCATACTCTGTAGGAATGCTGCCTTAGATAAATTCCGCATTGAGTCTTCTCAAATCTTTCATTTATTCCTCCTACTAAGAGAATCACTCTTCGAGTGTGAGAGATTCAATCTATTCATAAAGAGGATCATTTCAACCTTTTTTTACCCTTTTATTTGGTGGATATTCCCTGAGGAGTAAATAAGGGATTGGTTGAGGGGACAACCAAATTTAGAGCAAGTATTTGATTCTGGGTACACACACCTACTTAATTTGTTTCAGTGTGGACCACATTCTAGGTGGAACCATCCCTTCCTTTCTCATAGGTATTGGCGTTATCTCCAGCACCATTCACATGGTTGACGTCCATAAAATTCACTGAATAATAACACATTTTAGGAATCATATTGGTTGTTGAATGGTAAGATGATTGTTGGAACCCTTTTCCAGAACTCTTCCATCATTTTTGGGGCCCCATTTGAACTTTCTGGTGAAGAGTGACTCATAGGGAACCTCCACAAAACCTTGTTGCGCACATCCCTTTTGAGAGATGTGGGACATGAGACGAGACAGATCGGGAAACCTCATTCCTCAAAATTCCTCATAAATAGGATAATACTGATTTTTGTTGAGGATGTGGTTGAAGTAAAAAATGATCCTAGCCCTGTAGGATGGGGTTGATACCATTATTCCATTATCACAGCTCGGGCTGAATATGTCAGCTTTGGTGGGGAATTTTGTGTTAAAAATTCCCCCATCCCTATAGGTTGGAGTTAATCCCGTGTTGTGGATGCTTCTACCATCACTTCTCTTTTGATCTCAAACATCCTTTTTCTGGGTATAAGGTGGGTGAAATGCATGATCTGCATGTGAACCACCTGATTCTCAGTCGCCTAGTTCAGAATTTTCTCAATGGTCTGATCTCATCGAGCCTGATTCTTTTGAGACTTGTTCAGGGTTTACTCTTACTAAGTGAACTATCCTCCCCGAGTAGGGATATTGTCTCGTAGTCTCCTTGGAGAAATGGAATTGCAGGCTATTTTCACTAGTGGATTTTTCTGACCAGGGTGTTAGGTGAAATGCCAATCTCCATGTTCACCCCACCCTTAGATGTGAACACTAGGTGGGGAATCACTAATTTGATGATGTAAATTTTTCAATGAATTGAGTCATGCTAGTTTAATATCTTTTTGACACTTCTCTGATCATGGTCTCCATGCAGATGGAAGGGATTCCAAGTTGATTTGATGATGAAGTTTGTCCAGTACTTTAGCATGGTCCACATAACCATTTTAAGGTAATAACTTCACCTTCAGGTGGTGAAGAGTTGTAAAAATATTTAGTTGGATGTTGTGAATGACCTATTCTAATAGTACCTCTATAATTATGAACTGCGAATTGGTTGAGGGACAAAACATGAGGGGTATATTATCCCCAACCAGTTGTCTTCTCATATTTTACTATTCTTATACCAGAAATTCCTCTACTTGATCATCCAAACTTGGGTGCTTTCAAACTATTTTTTTTCAAGTAGTGGGGATGTTAGGGATATCATTGGTATGGAAATGGTCCAGAGGCAGTTTATAGGATGACCGTTTCCTTGGATTTTATTCTAATTGAGAAGGGATGTCACCTATCATGGATAGGGTTTTGGGCATGACTAGACCCATATTCCCATGCACCATAGAATGTGATGGAATTATCCTATTTGATGTATTAAGTGGAGGACCATATTTATGAATGATATTCTGGACATGAGGAGGGATTCTATGGCACTTATCAGGAGATTCACTCTCATGATTGATCAAATTGTGCCCACAAAGAAAAGCTTTCGTGATAATCATTCTGGGGAGGACCTCTATAATTTATGGTAGTAGTGATGTGAGGAGGGCCTTCATGATTAATAATTCCACTTATTTAATTAGTTAATGGATCAACATGATCATATGAAACTATTGAAATATGTTTGTTGGCCTCAATAACTCTATCATTTATCAGAGCGAGATCATTAGTTAGCTCTAGGATTTTGAACTACCCTGGGTGTGATTTCTTTTTTGATGCTCTCCCAAATGAAGATAGAATTTCATGATGTGAATGGTGATTCCCACACATGGGAGTGGATTTAGGTGACTCCTATATTGCTTTTGGATCACGCTGATGAATTTTTGTAATTTTAGTAGGGATATATGCCGACCTTGGGGCGACCCCTGAAATAGGCCGGTAATCCCCAGTTGAAACGGGTATTTGTGCCCAATATGACTGTCCATTTATCATGTGATATTGATGAAGAACCTATTATGTGGGATAAATAATGTATTTATACTTTTTAGTGACCATCCCATTGTTTTCACGAGTCACCCACTTAAGGAGGTGGGGTCTTGGGTCTGACTCCTAGTTGTTGCTGCTAATGCAATTACGCCTTGTAAGGTTTGCATAAATTGGTCATGAATTGATTTATGGCCTTACATAATTGTTGAGATGCGTTAAGAAAAAACCTTAGTGGGAATGGGTATATACACCCATTACAGTGTTGGGGAAGGAATATGAGTCTTCCCCTGGTTCATAGCCAAGGTACATCGACTAGGTCCTCAGTTTGCCGTCGTATTTGATCGAAGAACTTCATATTCACGAGCATGGATTTTAATTTCCTCATTTTACACCATATTTTACTGATGGTCTTAATATTCACATGAATGTATTCACATATTCTCATTT
Source organism: Viscum album (assembly GCA_963277665.1). NCBI lineage: Eukaryota > Viridiplantae > Streptophyta > Magnoliopsida > Santalales > Viscaceae > Viscum > Viscum album. Next base: position 286,110,057 of record OY728129.1, read on the forward strand.
TACATCATATTTTACTGACATACTTGATATGTGCGGGCAAGGATTTTCATCTACCCATTTTTGGCTATATTTTTCTAAAGGGATTCATATTCATGAGAAGGGATTTTTATTTTCTCATTTTCAACCATATTTTAATGAAACTATTCATATTCACTTTTAGGGATTTTCATCTACTCATTTTCCACCATATTTGACTAAAGGGCTTGATATGCACGAGCATGGATTTACATCTGCTCATTTTCCCCTGTATTTTACTAGCAAGCTTCTTCTGTAGGAACAAGAATGATCCACTATTCCATATTTATTTACCATTTCCATCTATGGACCTATCTAGGGACCCATGTCCATATAAATTTGGATGGGTCCCATGGGGTGATATCCTCTTCATGGTGAGGATAATGGGCCACATGGTGTTGGTGGCGACGATTGCTGGTAGGAACCCTTTGTCGAGAGCCCTATATCATCGGGATGAAGTCACTGGTGATCACATCATCATCCTCCCTAAGGTAAGGGAGGAAATTATTATCATTTTCTATGGATAGACCCTGAAATGATTTCAGGATACTATCAGTGCCTCTTGGTTTTGAGATGTCGACCATCATTGAATGAAAAACTTGGTGGGGATTCATGAGGAGGTCATGTCGGGATGCCTCTAGGGTTAGGAGAGAATCATTTTTGTGGTACTACCATACCAATTCATTCAAGACCTAGTGTTGAAGATGCTGAGTGGGTGATGGAGTCCTCTGTTTTGATGAGGACTCCTCCTATGCGGTGGCTGATGTTCATGTTTGCATGAACTAGTGAGATTCCATTTGAACTAAAGAGAATTATGGTGAAGAGTGATTCTAATATATATGATAAGCACAAGCAAGAAAACCTCATCAAATCAGAATCTATTTTAAATGAGCGTGTTCATAATCTATTGTCTTGTTTGGATGTCATTAATTTTGGATGCGAATGGGGCTTGACACTAAGGCGACACAACTATCTTGGTTAAGAATTCATGTTGGGTTCACTATTTTGTTTTTGATGGAGAATGCATGTGACATGTTTGATTATGCTCAATGGTTTCATTGTGGGGGTTTTAATGTTTCAAATTAATCCATGTTGTGTTCACCATTTTAGACAGTCTCCAACGGGTTATGTTTGTGGAGCCAGAAACACCCAATGTCTCTTACATCCAACATAACTCATGGACCTACTTTCCAAAGGAAGGCGATCTTTGGGTAACTTGGAAAACAATACTTAAGAACTCAAACTGGTTAAGAGGATGAGAGGTTGGACTCATCACACCCTTTTGGGGGGAATTATTAGCTACTACAAGACTCTCTTATAGATTTAATATAAGTTAATGAATCCTTTGTTCATTCCCAAGTATAACATGGGTCACCCTTTAACTAACCATAAATTATTAATTGGAATGAATTCAAAATAATCTATATGTATTTGAGTTTCTACATCAATAGATAGAGATATATGTATCAAAGTTTCTCCATCAATGATACCCATGGACTAGAGATCCTTGTGTCGTTCACTATTATGATGCTAGTTTTAAGGCACACAGTGGGGCGCTTTGGGATTTATTATCATCCACATAGACAAAAATTGTTTTGATGTCAGGACCAGACCTATAAAATGGGCTTCCAATGTATCCTTGTGAAAGGAATCAAAACCCACATTTTTTGTTCTAATCAATAGTACATGTCATACCTTTTAAGGTCACGTGAGAAGGACCAAGCTGTGCAATTTAACGTCATGAGATAAGGATGTATAGGTGAAAGGTGCATAGTCAAAGCTTGGTGTGGGACTTATGACGAGGCACACCAAAAGACTTGGAAGGGATGTGGTCCCCTAGGTGGGGACATGATCTCATCAGAAATATAGAACAATAAATATGGTGATGAAAGGGGCTCAAAAGTAATGTGGCCCTTTGAGCCAGATGTGGCCCTCCAAGCCAGATGTGGCCCTACTGAGAATATTGACTAGATAATATTAAAATGAATTTGGTTGTTAGGTTTGAACCTTAGGGAGTCTTTCTATGTATCCTAGTTTTTTTGGAATCAAATCCTACATAGTTCATAAGGGTTGGGCCTTACACTCATAAAGATGCCCATGTTTCTAGAATCGCGAGGAAAGTCTCAAGTCAGAGTGTTTTAGAGGTTTGGTTGGGGCTTACACTTCAGAGGATTCCCATTTTATTGGATAGTTTTGGGGATTATACTGTATAGGTGGAATATAGTTTGATATCGTGAATATGTCATGATCTCCACTCACCTCTTATCCCATGCGATTCATGCTTGGTTTGAGAAATAAGAGGAAGCGGTATATCTGAAAACCATACAATATCTCTTGTCCACTAGTGGATGAGGCCTGGGCTCAAAGGAAGAGGGAACAAGAGAGGGATATGATACCCATATCCCCCTATCATTGTACCATAGGCCAGTGAAAAGGATCAAGTGAACCACCTCCCACAATAAAGACTAGGGGATTACTCCAGGAAGGATTCCATTTCTGGTTCTTGGGGAAGAGAGGAGTATAATTCACTCTGCCTAAAAGATAAAGGAAAGAGTGAATCTCTCCCTTACCATCTAGAATGGGAAGTTCCACATGATCACCTCCAAATTTGGACCCTCATTATCATGGGAATATATATTTGAGAACATTTTGAGGATCCCCCTTTTCAAGGAGGATATCAACAAGAATCTACTTACCATGGGTATAAAGACTCAAGAGGACACACTGATGTGTCTAATTATTTGATCATACATATATGGTGGCATTGGAAGAGGACTTGTCTAAATTCCATTATAATGGTTCATGATGGGGCCAAAGTGGGGCCTGATGGTACGATGAGGGAAGCAAAGGGAGATGAAGAGTAGAACACCTTAGGATACCCCAATCCATACAACATGTTCTTATACAGGATGAGGTTACCTCCACGTATCATGTTGATATGAGGGTAAGGGTGGAATCCACATAGTGTTATACTAAATGGACCTTGGTTCTTCCCCCATAGTGCTTTGCTATGTGGGTCTGAGTTCCACCCGTGTAGAATTTTTCTATGCAGGCTTAGCTTCCTCTTACATAGCATTTTTCTACACAGGACAAGGATCTCTCCACCTTGATTTTTTACTACATGGAGTGATGGACCACAAAGGGGACATCTTATTTGCTTCATGGAACGATGTCCACAAAAGGGTTTTAGGTTTATAGATGGTTGAGTGAATTAATTTTCTCCCTTAATGTTATGCAGTTGGTTTACTTGTTGGGAATTTATAGATCTCACGTATTTATTTCAATTTTTATTACTTTTTTGGATCTTATACTTCCCTCTTATTTTGGATCCCTTATGATTTTATTGATTAGTAGGGTAACTGGCTACCGAGAAGGCTAGTTTTATGTGGTGGGATGTAGGGATTTCATTGGTGGGATCCGAAAAAGGATGTTCTGACATGTGGATGACTTCATTTGTGGGGGACGAAAAACACCTCCCTCACCCATAAACAACTTATCATTTGAAAGGGAAAATCATTTTTGGGGGGAGTAAATCACTATCCATGCCCACATATGATTTTTTTTCTTAGGGAGTATTCATTCATAGGGGAAGTAAATCACCATCTAACCCTACAACTGTCTAGTTCATTTGTGGGAACTGATGGTACCATACCATCCCAGAAAGAGCTTCGTTCGTGGGACACCATGCGGAGAGGTGGTCCAAATAGAGAGTTTTGATATGTGGGACTAGGTATTCCTTCACAGTTTGGATACATTTAAATATTTTACACTTCTTTGGGTTTATTTTTCCCTTTACCAAATTCATGGAATCATTTTCTCCTTATATGATGAGTTTTCAAGAACCAAAAATAGGACTCTTTCAAAATTCATTCATCCATTGTTAAAATCATTGTGGCAATTCAGAATTATAATTATATCTAACAAGGACACTATTACAATTCAGTACATGATTTATCAGTACTAAGATGTCTTAATATTGTAGGCAATTTTTTCACTCCTTTAGGTTCCTTTGAATTCATTTGGAACTTTCCTTTCATTGGTTGGATTAAATAAAACTTTGATGGTGATTCCAGAGTAAATCCCAACCTTGCGTGTTTTAGGGATGTTTATAGAGATCATAATGGTGTCATATTAGGTTTCCCTTATGAAACATATGTAATTTCATCTTCTTTGGAAGTCAAAATTCTTATCTTGATTAACAAGGTTAACATGGAATGTCAATGAAATTGGAAAAATTTATGGTTTGAACATGATTCAAACTAAGTTGTGAAGACTATCAGAATTGGTAACTTTAAACTATCTTGGAAGATGAATTCTAGATGGATGAAATGTATAAAAAATATTTCCTCAATAAATTACATTATAAAACATGTTTATAATGAATACAATTCTCTTGCAGATGGTCCTACAAACAAAGGGGTGAGTTGTGATGACATCATCCTTTATAACACCCTTCCAGATGAGTTGATACCTCTTTTGGAAATAGATAAATGTAATATTAATTCCTTTATGTTGGTCTAAGTAGATTAATCAAGAGGGGGGATGAATTGAGTATCTATTCAATTTTTTTTAAAAAAATTTATTCTTAAAAAGGTTCCCTAATAAAGTTAAATACAACCCAATTAATCAAGGTTATACTGTTATGAAATTTTGACCGTTTAAATAACTTCTTAGAAGATTGATTAATTCTCTGTAATCTTAATATTGGTTATTAACATTACTTTTGAATATATTCTAATAAGGAAATACAATTATAACTTCTTTACAAGATTAACTATCAAAGTAAATTTAGTGAATTATGAATTAAACACTAAAACAAAGACAACTAAAATAAACAACACAACGGATATAAAACAAGTGGTTCTGTCTCAAGTTGAGACCTAATACACTCCACTTGGAAATCACCTTCCAACAAGTAGTTTATATAAATAAACTTGATCCACACCCTGGATCGGGGTTAACAACAACACACAAGACTATCCAAGTCACACGACCTCTTCCAAAGTTTTTCGTGGGTAAACACTAACAAGTCACACAGGGACTTCTTCCACACTTATCCGTGGGAATACACAGGTGTAAAAAGATGTAAGAGAAATGATATCTTATATCCCTTAGTTTTATGTAAGAGATAGTGTGTGTTTTTATACAGACACACACACTGCTTGAAAGATAAAAAAATAACACACAACAGAGCAGAAATAATGAGATAAGTTTAGAAGTTCTCTGAGTGTTAGTCTATGCAGCTCTGGACTTCTGGGATAAATTAGTTGTAGAAATAGAGTCCTCTCATGGAAAACAGAGTTTCATAAGTGAGCTAGATCGAGATCGTGTTCTTCATGGTATTGACTATGTGAAGATGAGCTCGACGATTCTGATCTATGGTGTCTAGATTTTTGATTCAAGAATGCTTATTGTGTTCTTCAGGAATGTTGAGTTTCATGTGTTAGTTCTTGTTTCTAGAAAAACTCGTGTGTACTGCATTATTACGCTCTTGATTCACGCTCTCCTATTTCTAGGCTTCACTTTTCTTTTATTCTTGGAGTGCATGTGTTGGAGCCGACATGATGCATGTATTTTTAACCTCGTACCTTGTACTGTGATATGATATGTCTACAAAGAAACATTAATTATGTCAGTGCATTTAAAAAGTTCAAATATGACCTTTAGAAATTAAATTGAAAAATGAAAAAATATATTAAGAAACAGTGTCACAGTTTGTCTGTAAATGGTGTCTTCATGAAACCATGTATCCTTGAATTGGTGTCTAGATGGTCACAGTGTCTGGATGTTCACGATGTCTAGATGGTCACAGTTTCTAGATAGTCACAGTTTCTAGATGATCACGGTGTCTAGATAGTCACAATTTCTAGATGGTCACAGTGTCTGGATGGTCACAGTGTCTGGATGGTCACGGTGTCTAGATGGTCACGGTGTCTGGATGGTCACGGTGTCTGGATGGTCACTGTGTCTGGATGGTCACGGTGTTTGGATGGTCACAATGTTTATATAGTCATGGTGTCTGGTTCTTTTTCCAGAAAAACATAGCCAGTGACAGACTCACGGTGTATCAGACTTAGACAAATATCTGTATTCAGACTTAAGCAGTGATATTAATAGAATGGATTGTACTTAATCATTCATCAAAGAAATCATTATAAAGTAAATTAAATATAGTGCACAAGGTTTATTTAAAGCATAAAGATACTAATCATATGTACACATGATTTAAGATAAATTACATAGGATTAACAAGTTTTTTTACAGAGTGAATAGGATTTGTGATCATTAAAACACGATTAACACATGAGGAGTCCAACAATCTCCCCCCTTTTGATGATCACAAATCATGTGAGTGAGAGATCTATTCTTAGGGAATTTGGATCTTCCTTAGTGTGTATTTAGAGTGTATATGTTTCCAATGTACATATAAAATACATATTTCTCTATTCTTTCTTTAATGTGTATAGTTATACCCCTTTTGGGATTATCAAAAAGAGTGAATATGAAATAGACAATAAAAGTGCACAATGCATTAGATAAATAAGAGTTTCATTAAAAATAGTAGTTAGAAAAAATGCAACAATATCATTATAAAAAGACAGTAGTCACTATTCTTCGTCACTGGCTAGTCTTCTCCTTTCCCTTGGCAGCATAATCAGAAGAAGAATCCATAGGATAATAGGTTGAAGTTGAGGAAGGGAGTGAACCAATGGACAGAGAAGGTAAAGGGAGTCCTTCAAAAACAGAAGGGGCCAAGGTAGGTGAAGTAGAAGAACAAGGAAACTGTTGATCAAGGATTACAAGATTGATCTGACTCAGTTCATGACTGAAAAAGATAAATGTGGAGGCTAGGGCAGAGGATGAGAAGGTAGGAAAACCAAATCTTAGAGGTGAACCCGTAGGATCCACAATGGAAGTACTCTGAACATGAAGATAAGGTTGAAAAAGCTTGATAAAATCAAAAATAATCTCTCCACCATACTGTATAGCTTTCTCAAAGTCATCCTTGTTCTCCATAAACTTTTCCAACAAAGGAGTGAAATATTTGAGCTTTTGGACTTGAGTTTTGAAGGCTTGAGTTACAGGAGTGATCCCCAGATTCTCCACAAGATACTTGAAGTGGTTTTTCATGTCATTCTTAGAGAAGATTCGATTGAAGTATAAGTCCACTTTCTTATTAATTTCTTGATGAGCATCATTAGCAATCTTAGAATGGATGTGCACCAAATCAATAACTCTATCACTATTCTTGATAACTTCAGATAAATGTTCTTTATCAAATCCACTAAGCATAGCCTAAAGTTATTCTTTGACAACTGTTCAGAGCAGATCACTGTCTAAAGAAGGTTGAGAAGATTGTCCAGTAGTACGAGAAGCAGTGACTGATTGAGAACTTTCTGGAGGCACCCATTATACTCATCAGTTAACTTGTTAAGTCAAATAACAAGTTCACACATCTCTTGAACAATATTCTTATTTCTTTTAGCTACTTTGTCAGCTAAAGAAGTCAAGTTAGATTAAATCAGGGAGGCTACTTCCTGTGGAATCTGACTACCAAGATCTTCAGCAGGATGAGAAGCAGGTTCTGGTCTCAAGTTCAGCACTTTCTGCATATCTTCAACCATACCACTTAGAGTATTTACTTCATCACTAAGCTATTTATTCTCAATTATGGTTTCTTGAATCTCATGGAGCATTTTTAGCTGAATCTTCCATATAATATTTTCTAATAACATGAAAAAATATCTTTCACTCAAATTGGTTATAGGAGTAGGTTGATTATTCATGATATTTTCAACCCCAGCCAATAGGGTAGCTCCAAAATCTTTCAGATCATCCTTATTTACAAAGTTTTAAGGTTCTTGTGAAGGCTCAGAGATAGAAGCTGATACAGGCTCAGGTTCTTTGGTAGAGATATCTTCAAGAGCAGATTCCATTTTCAACTGAAACATAGTTGACATATCAAGACCTTTGACTGTGACTTCCTGTGAATCATTCACATTGAAATAAATAGGAAATTTATACCATGTATCCACTGATCTTGGATCAACTGGATTTGGTACTTCAACATTTTCCAGACTAGGGGGCTACTCCCCCTCAACAGGTTCATCTTTATCAGGGCTGAGAGGTTTAGGTCATTGATTTATTTCCATGATTTCATCCCTAATTTCCTCATCCATTTCTTATCTAGCCAACTGAAAGGCTATCTCTATTCTCTCTTCAGCAGAAAGAACAACTTTAGGAGAAATTTTTTCCTCTACATGTTCCTCACCATTAGCTTCTTGCACAAGAGACAGATATTCTTCTATATATTCTTATACAAATTAATTTTCTCTTTCAACAGTAACATAATCTTCTTTTGAGGATGGTTGTTCTTCCAAATCAATAACATTTTTAGGAACATGCACTTCTTTCTCAACTAAGTCTTGAAGAACAGGTTCACTGTCCTCCTCATTTAAGATAGTTTATTTTGTAGGTGCAAAAACCTCCTCTTCTTCTTCTTTTTCAGGATACTCAACAAATTCATTTGGTTCTAAACCAGGATCAAAAAAATCTTTAGGTATTTAAGGGTGTTACACTAGATTGAACTTTTCATAAATCCTATAATTGTCTTCTACCCATGCTTTTCTCCATGGATTCCAACTGATTTTCATCCTATTTACTATAACTTTTGAGTGAAAAAACTCATAATACTTGATAAATTATTCATTCTATCCAACCAAACCATTGGCATGAAGCATGAATGAAATAAGCCTTGAATAGAACAAGGAGGTTGACTTGGAGGTGGTCTTTATCAATTCACACATATAAAGTATGACATACTTGCATAGATTGATCTTATGTAACGCCCCGACCCTAGTTACCCAGAGTCGGTGCATTATTACATAACATTGGTATGATCACAAGAAAGATCAAATCTCGAAAGACTGGTTGGTTTAGTAGCCTTGGAAACACTAGATATATTCATAAAGTTTTACATTACATCATAAAGTGAAAAACTACTACAACAACATATTGTCTCCATATTCCACACTATTATCCCCTCATAATATCCCTACAGGTCATTCATAATTTACTTCTTCACATCCTGGGAAAAATAAAACATATAAAAGGGGTGAGCTCAAATGCCCAGTAAGGATAACAATATAGCGGAAACTTTCATAAATAATAATAAACATTTAAGGCAATGTATAACTAAAACAAAAGCCTTTTAAACTTGAACTTAAACATAGTATGGAAAAAATAAAATGAAATAATGCCATTTACTTATTCACATGGATATTCTACTAATCGAATAATCACATGCAATACCAATAACCACTTTCATAATGATGGAATGCATAATGCCAGACTATCATAACCACATAGCCAAGGCCTCGTGCCAAGACTAAAAATAAGATTTTGCCAAGGCCTTGTGCCCAGACACTAGTTTGTCTCATGAGACCTACTGATGCATCGAGGAGCTATAGCGGGCTCCACCCGTCACATATTAAGTCCAATGCATTCCTCATATGAACAGGTTTAAACATAACATAAACATTCGTATTAAAACTAGCATACGAAATGTCAATACTTTCTTCATAAACTATGAATGGTATAAAAATAACACATCCACTGTCAAACATAACACAAAACCATCAATAAAATATGGAATTATTGTATCATAATAAATCAACTCCAAATAAACTTAAAATCCATCAAAGGATGTTGACATAGTTGAAATCAAAACTCTTTTTAAAGAAATATCTCTTTCTATTTTGAAATCATTTAAGAGTCATATATTTATAAAATAAAACATTTTCTTTGAAAATATTATTATAATCTTGTAAGGGAAGCTTCGACGATTTTATAACGGCGGAAAATAGCCGCACCCGCCGTATAAGTTAAAAAAAACATTCTAACATCAATTATGTCGAAAAGGTTAAAAAGCACCTTGTTTGGAAAACGACGGAAAGATTACTTCATAAACCTCTTATAAAAAGTCAAACAAGGGTATAAATGACTTTAAACCATATTATTGTAAATAGTAAAAAAAATTTGAAATACATTTTTAAGAAACATGGATGTGGATGATAAAGAGATCCCAGTAGATTATTACGTATAAACAACCTCGGATAATTAAGAGATTGCGAAATAAACCCTTACCGATTTGGTAACTTACGAAACATACAACCCATGAAAGAGGTATCATACAATGAATATGTAAATACACATAAATCAAAGTGTATTACCCAAAGAATATAATTATGGGCAGTACATACACCACACAAAATGTAATAGTTTCAATATGGCATGAATCTCACGGGAATAAGGAGTGAGAAGAAAACCCCTTACCTTGTACTTTTCCTTGGTTGGGGTAGGTTAACCTCCTGTATAATGGTGAAATAATTGTTATTAAATTATACAAGAATCATATACATTAATATGATATCATATATGATCTTTTAACATCGATTTATTAATAATATCTTAGTATTATCATTGTTTCGGGTGTTAACTTACTCGTTTTCTTTTATATGTTTTGTTACGTAAGTCATGTTTGTCATGGATAGGATGTATCTTAATCATATCCAGAATGATATCAAGTCCTTATATACTATTATTAATCATCAAATGAGAATTAGACTTGAATGGATATGATGGAGAATGAATCTCATCGCGTTCGTGGAGACGGTAGTCCGTACGTACGCACGACCGACAATATCATTCTTTTGATATTAAAATAATATATCATTGGATGGTATATCATATATACATAATCATTATCATGTTACATTTATTATTTACATGAATCACACATCATTATTATACCCATCCAAATAATAATTTATTGAATAACAATTACACCACGACGTGGAGACGGTAAGCTGTACGTACGCACGTATGGTGACATGTTATTCAAAGGATGGATAGAATAATGAATATGATTGTACCATATTTATAATAACATCACAATATATATAATATACTGGATTTATTATTTTAGAATGGTAATAACAAAGAAAGAAGAAGTGGAAGAAGAAAGGAACTTGAAAAAGGGTGGTGAAATCATTACATCTTCTTCGGGTTCTTCCCTTTTGATTTGATCAAAAGGGCTCCTTAAGTTGGATTTCTGACTAAAGTAAGGACTCTAGGATGAAGTGAGGGAAGTTGAGAGAGTATTTGGGCAGAGTTTGGACCAACCAAAAGGCTTTTAAGGTGTGAGTTAATGAGAAGGGAGAGTGCCCTTTTATAAGAGGGGTGAGGGGTACCTTTGGAAAAGCTAGAAATATTATTTTATAATAAATTCATATTCAGTTTATAATGGCTCAAAAGTGGATTATTTAAAGGTTAATGTGGGGATGGGTTGAAAACCACTCAACCAATAGGATTTATATAGGTTTAGGTCATTATATTAACCTTATATTTTAGTTTTAACTCTTAGTTAATTAGTTTGACACTTACCATGTCACTTTGTATTTTTTATATTATATAGTTAATAAACTTACTATATACCTACAAGAGACCCCCAAGTGGTCCATTAATGATACAACTATCATGATATAATTCTCTTGGCCAAACCTTAGATTTTTAATAATTTAATATCAATTAATAATATAATATTTGTTTTAAAAACCCTTTTATGTCAATTTTGACACTATTTGGAAAATTGATTTTTGTGAAAATTATAACAGAATGATTAGTTCGAACAAAGTCAATTAAATCAATTATAATATGTCATATTATCCTAGAAAATTAGTTTAATTCATTAAAAGTCTTAAATTATATTTATTTGGGTATTTATAATATCAATTATTTTAATTTTTCACTATTATGGTAATTACTGCATCATCATTGTGTCATAAATAAATTAAATTATTTAATTTCTAAAAATTATAAATAAAATATCATTATGTATGAAATCTTTTTATCTTTCTAATGAATATTTACAATCGAATTTATCTTATGTATAACCCTATATTAAAAATGTTTTAGTAAATAAACTTTGATTTTAACTCTTTTAACTCTTCTTTGAATTAAATAATAACAAATGTCCTAATCTAATCCAAGTGGACCTAAATGATAATATTTTATTCCTAAGGTTGTTTTTGGTCTAGATACACTTTTCCAATAGAATTAGGACATGTTTTAGGGTAATATTAATATCATTTTTACCATTAATCACCATATTTACTTTTAACCGTGAAAAATAAAAGTAAAAAGTTACTATTCACCAAAAATTATTTTCATCTCATTGAACAACATTTTACTCCTTGATATTAACCGTGTCTCTCGGATTTTCGAAATTCCAATCACAGAAGCGGTAAAATTATGTTTTATGAAAAATTCAGTTTTTTAACTACCACTTAGTAGTTTCACTATTCATTAAAAATTGAAGTTTTTCAGAACAATGCCAAAATTTCACCCTAAGCTATAATTGATATTCCGAATTCAAAAATGATGTCTATTTTACAAAATTCCAAACATAAAAGTTTCATTAATTAATTTTATAATTAATTCCCGTTATCACAACAAATAGCGTGTTTTTAAGAAACAATATATATCAAAATATTGACAATTGTTTATGTCCAATTTCAAAGTGAAATTAATTATAATGATCACCATTGGATAAAATGGTAAAAATATATTCTAACTATACTTTAAAACCAGTAAATAATATAATTTATCACTATAAATTATTTTTATTAAAAAAGTTGTTTTTAAGTATTTTTCATTATTCATAAAAATTGGAAGTTCTCAGAAAAATACCAAAAATTCAACTTAGGATAATTTCGATATTCTGAATCCAAAAATGAAGTCCATTTTGAAATATAAAATATATATAATTTAAAAAGTTATGTATTACTATTCATAAAGACTAGTTTGATTGGTTTTGGTGTGTTAGAACTCGATGTTGCGTACAACACACGCTATCGCATTATTCTAAGAGAAGCGTACCGTAGAAGCTTGGGGTGTTACATCTTATGTCCATTTTTCATTAGTTGTATAAAAAATACATCCTGATACTTGACTACAGTGAAATCACCTTTTCTGGGGCTAATCAGATTCTGAGCAAATTTAAACAGAAGTCTGTTTTCTCCATTCAGCTCTACAGCTATAGCTCTCCTCTTATCTATATTTCCAATTAAGCTTTTCAAAGCATCTTCCAAAACAAATATCTCACTTGGAGCTGGAGGAACTCTTAGATAGTCCTAAAAAATACCCTCATGAGGTATCCCAAGGCATTAGGTCCATAACCTCGAAGAAAAAGTGCATCTATAGCCATTTATCTAGCTTCTCACAACATAGCCATCTTCCTTATCAAAAGAAAAATGAACATACTGGTAAAACTGTGCAACTAATTTTGGGTAAATAGGCCGATCCTCCTTTGTAAACCAATCTAACCATCCTTGCTCTTTCAATACTTTCAACACCAGTGACTTACTTGACATGAGCCACTTGGGGAAAATCTCATTTTCAGGCACCACTATTCTGTCTACCAGAGTCGGATTCAGAGGACCTTTGGGTTCTATCTTCTGCATGATTTTAATCTTCTTCTTTGAACTGAATTTCTCAGGAGTTGATGAAAAAGGGAATTTCATCATGGGAATTCACCAAAGTTTTTAGAGAGAGAAGGGTTGAAAGAGGGGTTACGGTTTGAGGGGAGAGAAGAGAAGATATATTGAGTGAAGAATGAGTGAAAATTCTTTTATTTTATCATTTAGGAATACCAATCATCACAAAAAAAAATCATGGGAAAGTAAAAGGGTAAAATAAGTAATTACCGCAATACAAGTTGTAATTTATAAATGAAATAATAAAGCATATTTACGGTGAGATAGTAATAGTCATTCACAGTGAGACAATAACAGTCATTCATGGTGAGACAGTAATAGTGTGATTTCTAAATTGTGTGATTGTATTGTTTGAGACAGTAAGTGTTAGATAGTAGCCGAGAAATAGTAACTATGAGACCATAAACATGAAACAGTAAGTATTGAGATAGTAAAATTATAGAACTGTTAGAGTTAAACAGTAATCTCAATATAGTGATTTGTGAAATTGTAAAGTGTGAAACAGTAAGATATGAAATAGTAAGATTAATACTTAAGATTTATCATACCCAATTCATGTATGATGTAATCTATTCTTTCAGAATTTAGTGGTTTGGTGAATATATCATCAAGATGATATTTAGTTCCAATGAATTCCAAAGTGATGTCACATTTTTGATAATGATCTCTCAAAAAGTGATGTCTTACATTAATATGTTTTGTCCTAGAGTGTGAAATAGGATTTTTTGAGATGTTAATAGCACTTGTATTGTCACAATTTATAGGTACATGCCTGAATTGATACCCATAATCTAGTAATGTGTGTTTCATCCACAAAATTTGTGCACAAAAACTACCAGTAGCTATGTATTCAGCTTCTGCAGTAGATAATGCAATAAAATTATGTTTATTACTACACCATGATACTAGTGACTTGCCTAACAAGTGACATGTTCCAGAGGTTCTTTTTCTATCTAACTTACAACCACCGAAGTCAGCATCATAATAAGTAACTAATTTAAATGATTTTCCTCTGGGATAGAACAATCCTAGATTGGGTGTATGCTTGAGGTATTTGAAAATTCACTTAACAATATTTAAATGAGATTCCTTATGATTTTCTTGAAAACAAGTACACATACACACACTAAACATAATGTCAGGTCAACTAGAAGTTAAGTAGAGTAAACTTCCAATCATTCCTCTATAAGTGGTTTGATCAACAGGTTTTCCATCTTCATCAAGATACAACTTACAAGTAGTACTCATTGGAGTGTCACTACTTTTAGTGTTATCCAATCCAAAACATTTTAGAAGGTCTCCAGCATATTTAATTTGATTTAAAATAATACCATCATTATTTTGATAGATTTGAAATCCAAGAAAGAATTTGAGTTCACCCATTAAACTCATTTCAAATTCGTTTTGCATCATTTTATAAAAATTAATACAAAAAGAATTTTTTAAAGATATAAAGATAATATCATCTACATAGATTTAAACAACTAAACCATCATTGGAAATTTGTTTTATAAAATGGGTAGGATCAGCTATTACTTTTGTAAAACCTGTAGAAATAAGAAAAGTACTTAATCTATCATACCAAGCTCTTGAATCTTGTTTTAAACTATATAAAGCTTTTGATAATTTAAAAATAGGATTTTGAAAATGAGGATTTGTAAAACCAGGGGGTTTCTCAAAAAATACATCCTTATCTATGTACCCATTTAGTAATACAATCTTAACATCCATTTGATATAGTTTGAAATTCATATGTGCATCATAAGCAAGCAAAATTATGATGGCTTCAAGTCTGGCTACAGGTTAAAAGGTTTCCTCATAGTCAATTACCTCTTCTTGACTATAGCCTTGTACAACAAATCTATCCTTGTTTCTAACTATGTTACCAGCTTTATCTACCTTATTTCTAAATACCCATTTAGTACCTATGGTGGGTGTGTCTTTGGGTCTTTCAAAATTTTTCCAAACTTTGTTCCTTTCAAACCGATTAAGTTCTTCTTACATAGACATCACCCAAAATTCATCATTGATAGCATCATTAATGTTTTTAGGTTCAAGTTGTGACAAGAAGACATGATGTTCAACCTAATTTCTAAGAGAAGCTCTAGTTTGATTTCCTTTATCTAAGTATCCTACAACAACATCTAAATGATGTTTCTAAAGAGTTCTAACAGCTCTAGAAAAAGAAGGACCGGTGATTTCATGTTCTTTAATAGGATCTGGTTTATTGTGACCAAAATCTAAAGAATTTCCAGAACTGGAAGTTTTCATAGATTCCTTTACAGAATGGTTAGTGTATTTTGAATTAATATCCAAATTTGATACATTATCCTCTAAGTTCTCTAGAGTGGTCTTAGGCTCATGTGTATCTGTTTCATCAAATTTTACATGGATAGATTCTTACACACATTTAGTTCTTTTATTAAACACTCTATAGGCTTTACTAGAAATTTAATATCCTAAGAATATTCCTTCATCACTTTTGGATGAAATTTTTTCAATATTTTCCTTAGTATTAAGGATATAGACTTTGCAACATTAAAATTTGAAGTAGCCAACTTTGGGTTTTCTATTGTTCCATAACTCATAAGGAGTCCTTTTAAGAATAGGTCTAATCAACAATCTATTGATTATGTACCATGAGGTATTTAAAACTTCAGACCAAAAAATAAATATGTAGGTCATACTCACTAAGCATGGTTCTAAAAATCTCTTGCAGGGTTCTATTTCTTCTTTCTACAACTCCATTCTGTTGAGGTTTTCTAGGGGAAGAGAAATTATAACTATAGCCATTTTTTTGAGAAAAAGGATTCAAACTCTTTATTTTCAAACTCATGGCCATGATCACTTATTAAGGATTTAATTTTATATATACTAAGATTTTCTACAGTTTTGGAATATGTGGTAAAATGAGAGAAAGCTTCACTTTTGTGAGCCAAAAAGAAAGACCAAGTATATCTAGAAAAGTCATCTACAAGAACATAAACATAGTGATTCCCATTTAGGATAGAAACTCTAGATGGTACAAACAAATCCATGTGAACCAATTTTAGAGTTTGATAAGTTGACACTTCTTTCTTTGGTTTGAAGGAAATTTTGTGTTGATTTCCTTTTTGACAAGGATTACACACTTTACCTTTTGGAAACTAAAGTTTGGGTAGGTCTTTGACCAAGCCTTTTCTAGTCAACTTTCTAAGGGAGTGAGTGTTACAGTGTCCTAGTCTCCTATGCCAAATCCATGACTCTTTGTGAAATACACTTAAACATGAATCATTTTGAGAAGCTAAATAATGTAAGTTACCAGAATAAACATTTCCATTTCTTAATGTAGAAAAAACTAATTTTTTTTAGAATTAAAAACATTGCAAGAATTATTTTCGAATTTAACATGAAATCCATCATCGCATAATTGTGAAATACTAAGCATATTATATTTCAATCCATCAATAAAAAGTACCTTGGAAATAAGAACTGAGTTAGAGTTACCGATTTAGCCAAGTCCAATGATATTTCCTTTGGCATTGTCACCAAAGGTGACATGTCCTCCATAAATTTTTATTAAATTATTGAAGCATGAGTAGTCTCATATCATGTGTCTTGAACACCCACTTTCCAAGTACCATATGCTCTTACAGGAACTCTTTACGTAACTTTCATACAAAATTTTCAAATAAAAATAGATTTTGGTACCCACACTTGTTTGGGTCTAGTATTATTAGTGATAAGTGCTTTAAGAACCCATATCTTCCTCATAGGTTTCCTATAAGCATTATGTAAAGTATTTGGAAAATAAACTCTATTTGGTCTAGAAAATCTTGAAACAGTAGAAAGTGTGTCATAACTTGAACTAGTTGAATATTTTCCAGAACTGGGAGTAAAGCTGTATTTCATAGATTTAGAAAAAAAATTAGTTCTTCCAAAATTTCTTTTACTAGGTTGATAGCCAATGCCAATAGTATATTTAGAAGCAATATGTTTACCTATAATTTGTACCAAGGTATCCTTAAAATTAGTAAACCTTTCAATATCCTTTTTCAATTGCTCATTAGATGGTTTTAGTTCATTGTTCTCTTCGAGTAATTGAGTATTTTCTCCATTTCTACAGTGAGTTTAGTTTTAACAGTTGAGGTAAGAGAATGTTGTTTCTTTAAAGGCTTGTATTTATATTTTAGTTCATTGCATGTCTCTTCTAGAATATTAAAATAATCAAACATTTCTTCATTAGACATATTTTCAGAGTCACTCTCATCTCAAAAATAGTATGAATTGTGTACAGGAGATTCCAGTGTTACCTCAAATGTGTTTTTCATAAAACACATACTGGCTTTGTTAGCCTATTAATTATGTGAAGATTCTGAGTCACTTGAACTGTCCTCAGAAGCACTCCATGTTTCTTTCATTGCATTTTTATACTTTCTATATTTTTATTCAAATAACTTTTTGTACTTGAGCTTTGGACAATCAGTATTGATATGTAATTTTCTCTTACATTCATAGTAGACAATCTCATCACACCTGTCACTTCTTTTCCAATATTTCTTCCAACTTCCTTTTTGATCATATCTTCCCTTGAAGTTAGGATTTCTGAACAAGTTATTCTTCTTGTAAAATCTCTTAAACATTCTGGCTAATTGAGCCATATTTTCATCACTGCCAGGTGATGATTGTTCACTATTGTAACTTTCTATATAAACTTTTAATTTCCCTTTTTCTTCGTGTTTAGAGGTGGTGGTATTGAACACAATAGATTTTATTTTGTGTTCATCATCCTCTTCCTTATTGAGTTTCAGATCCTCTTCATACATCATTAGTTTCCCAATGAGTTCTTTTACAGGTATCTTACTGATATCACATGACAGAGGTTCCTCTCCATCTTTTAGGTAGGCATATGAGAATTCTCATGATCTGTTCCTTAGTAGTGACTTCTCTTTCAAGAGAAATCATTATGTTGAAAATTTTATTGAACCTGAGATACATGTCATAAATAGGCTCATCAGGTTTTATTTTAGAGTTATCATATTTAATATTATAGATATTAAGTCTCACTTCTTTCACACTAGATGTTCCTTTATGTGAAACAGATAAGGTATCCCAAATTTCATGGGCAGTTTTACAAAAAGAGATTATATTAAATTATTCATCTCTAAAAGAGAAGTATAAATAATTCATAGATTTGAAATTGTTATTGTAGGTAGTTTTTGTAGGTTTATCCCAAGTGATTCTATCAGTAGCAGAAATCTTATATTCATCTACAATTAAATACCAGATTTCAAAGCTCATACTTTCTAAATGAATTTTCATTTTAATTTTCCATTGAGAATAATTGTCCCCATTAATTAATGGTGGTCTGTATATTGCAGCACCTTCCAATATATTATCCATGTTAAAGAAATAACTTAAAAGATCTAGAAATTGAGAATTGATAGAAATTTACATATCTTTAAAGTACAGCTACAATCATAGTTGAATAAGGTTAAAAACAGAGTCTTTAGAAACCGACTCTAATACCAAATGTTGGTCAGAGTAGAGTAATCAAGAGGGGGGTGAATTGAGTATCTATTCAAAAATTTCTGTTTAAAAGGTATTCTAAAAAAGGTTCCCCAATAAAGTTAAATACAACCCAGTTAATCAAGTCTATACTGTTATGAAAGTTTGACTGTTTAAATAACTTCTTAGAAGATTGATTAATTCTCAGTAATCTTAATATTGGTTATTAAAATTACTTTTTTAGCTATTATAATAAGGAAATACAATTATAAATTCTTTCCAAGATTAACTATCAAAGTAAATTTAGCGAATTCTGAATTAAATAGTAAAACAGAGACAACTAAAATAAACAACACAATAGATATAAAAAAAGTGGTTTAGTCTCAATACAAGACCTAATCCAATCCACTTGGCGATCACCTGCCACCAAGTAGTTTATATAAATAAACTTGATCCACACCCTAGATCAGGGTTAACAACAACACACAAGACTGTCCAGGTCACACGACCTCTTCCACAATTTTTCATGGGTAAACACTAACAAGTCACATAGAGACTTCTTCCACACATATCCATGGGAATACACTGGTGTAAAAATATATAAGAGAAATGATATCTTGTATCCTTCAGTTTGATGTAGGAGATAGTGTGTGTTTTTATATAGACACACACACTTCTCGAAAAATAAAAAAATAATACATAACAGATCAAAAATGATGAAATAAGTTTAGAAGTGCTCCAAGTGTTAGTCTATGTAGCTATGGACTTCTGGGATGAAGCAGATGCAGAAATAGAGTCCTCTCGTGGAAAACAGAGTATCATAAGTCATCTAGATCTGGATCATATTCTTCATGGTATTGACTATGCGAAGATGTGCTCGACGATTCTGATCTATGATATCCATCTTGTTGACTTAAGTATGCTTCGTCTGTTCTTCATGAATGTTGAGTTTCATGTGTCGGTTCTTGTTTCTAGAAAAAATTGTGTGTACTTTGTTATTACGCTCTTTCTTCACGCTATCCTATTTCTAGGTCACACTTTTCTTTTATTCTTGGAGTGAATGTGTTGGATCCAACAAGATGCATGTATTCTGCACCTCGTACCTCGTAATGTTAAATGATATGTCTACAAAGAAATATTAATTATGTCAGTGCATTTAAAAACTTCAAATATGACCATTAGAAATTAAATTGAAAAATGAAAAAATATATTAAGAAACGGTGTCACAGTTTGTCTGTAAATGGTGTCTTCATGAAATAGTGTCTCCTTGAAATAGTGTTTGGATGGTCACAATGTCTGGATGGTCACGGTGTCTGGATGGTCAGTGTGTCTGGATAGTCACGGTGTCTAGATGGTCACATTGTCTGGATAGTCACGGTGTCTGGATGGTCACAGTGTCTGGATAATCACAGTGTCTGGATGGTCACAATGTCTGGATAGTCCCGGTGTCCGGATGGTCACAGTGTATGGTTCCTTTACCAGAAAAATACAACCAGTGGCAGACTTACGGTGTATCAGACTTAGCCAAATACCTGTATTCATACTTAATCAGTGATATTCATAAAATGAATTAGACTTAATCTTTCATCAAAGAAATAATTATAAAGTAAATTACATATAGTGCACAAGGTTTATTTAAATCATAAAGATACTAATTATCTGTACACATGATTTAAGATAAATTACACAGGATTAACATGTTTTTACAAAGTGAATAGGATTTTTGATCATTAAAACATGATTAACACATGAGGAGTCCAATACTCTAGAATGGTGTGACCATTTTTTCATTATTATTAGGAGATCTATCCATCATAAAAGATCTCATTTTTATAAAAAAATTGATTGTAACTTCAAGATATCTGAAATTTCCTTACTTTTACAGTTTATCTTGGAATTTTTGTTTGAAAACTAATTCATCCCAAGTATTTTTTCAAATTAAACCTTTGGAATAACCAGTTAGTTTAAAAATAGATTTTTCTCACAAAAGTTAATATGGAAATCCCTATATATCCTTAATTCTTGAATATTTTTTACAGGAGTTCTAATTGAAAACTCTACCACTAGAAATTCAGGGTATAATTTTATGTCCTTTACAAACATGAATGAAATAAAAGAATGTATAGAATTGGAATCAGATAATGTAATTTCTAGAGTTTAGTGTACGATGAGTATATTGGAAACTAAATCATTTGGAGTCTCGACTTCATGCATCATGACTAGAAAAGCATGACCTTACTACCTTGTCCTCTACTGGGGTTGATGGTAGTTTCCTTCTATTATCTTCTAATTTGGACATTGGTTAGTGAAATTTTAATGCTCCCCACACATGAAGCATTATACTACAGGTTGTATTCACATCATATTCCCTTTTACATTGGAATTAAAATATTGAGACTTTATATCTCTATAATATTTTTGTGCTATAAGGTCATCTCTACCACACTTGTAACACTTTCCACTTATTTGTAGACAATTACCTAAATGATTCTTCCCACACTTATTGTATAATAGTAGTTTTTATTTCTTCCCTTATATTTCAAGGTTGAAATTAATTTTGAAATTTGGCTCTATAATTTTCTTATTATCATTCAATACGCTAGATCACAGTGTATCTATAAACTCCATTTTCACTTTAAGATCACATTTCACTATCTCCTCATAGCTCTAAAAGTATTTAATTTATAGGTATTTATATATATGATATCTTTGACCACTAATTAATCGATCAATATTTCCATTATAATCAATGATAAAGCTTTAAGTTTATCATGCAAGACTTGTAAAGTTCATCACATAACTCCTCACAGATTCATTTTCCTTTTTTGTTTTAATTAAAGGAATTCCCTTTCCATTATCATTCGAATGGTATGAGGTAAATACTTATTAAAAACGACCTTTTATAAATCTTATCATTCCATATCTTCAACTTCATCCTTTAGCTTCGTTTTCTTGTTTAGTATCCCCTACTAATAGAATTCTCCCTCTAAGTAGAAAATTTACAAAGTTACTTTCTCCTACTCAAAATAATGGATTATGAAAAATAACTTTTCTATAATATTGATCCATTATTCCACTATTAATGGACCAATGGTTCCACTAAAAATAGGATGTCATTAGTGTATGAATGATTTAACTACTAGTTATTCCTTACCTATTAAAGTCATAAACTCTACATGGTTTAGGTTATCATTCATAATCTGAGATAACTAATTCAACATCATCATGAAGTTTTTAACTCCGAATCCACCCATATTGGAAAGGTGGTCACCGTATTTTCTGTTACATTAATCATTTACATGAGCCCTTCTATTTCCTAAATTTTTTCTAGTAGAATAAAACCTAAGTGATAAAATTGTTACCATTGGAAATATTATAATAATAATTCTTAAAGAAATTTTAATCCTAAAATTTTATAATAATAGGATTCTAGGATTTTATACTTCAATATTTTAATTTTTTTACATTATCTATATATACTTCATAATGGTTTGTAAAAATAATGTGATTAACCAAAGAATACCCCCCAGAAGTGTCAAAACAGGTGTACTATAAGGCCCACTGCCTATTCCTAGGGTAAACATTAGGTTATTACCCAACCATATAGTTTTTGGTTTATCACCCCTAGGTGGATTAATGCCAAAACCACATCCAATTTTAGTATCTATACAAATATTCCATTTCTAAGAAACCACACACTCGATACTTTATCAAAATTTATGAGGTTTTTACTATATTTAAACTTATAACTATGATTTTTACTAATATTTTCTAGTCCCAATTTCAATAAATAACTACACCTTTCCTTTGATACCAATAATGGATACCCACCTTTGTAATACTTTTTTAACATAATTCCTTAACAAAATATTACATTAATAACTTCAAAGGATATTTTTAGGTTTAGTGTCTTAAAAACTAGGTAAATAATAAATGAATTACATAATGGAAACATAAATATATACTTTATTTAATCATCTTGAAAGAATCCTTTATTATTCCATCCTAGGTCACCTAATTTCAAGTGATTTTCTACGGACATACATCAACAGAAAAGGGTGATCATAATGCCCAGTAAGGGATAAAAAAGAAAATAGAACATGAGTGATCATAATGGATAAAACATGAGCCATAACATGAGATAATAATCATAATTATTTTACACATAACATGAAAATATGGACACAAAATAAATATGATACATTCAAATTCATATCACAATGGTTCATCACCAAGGTGTCATAAAACATATTACCATGGTTGTTCACCAAGGTATCATAAACATGTCATCTATAGAGATTAATTATTTACCCAATAAATTATAAAACTATCAATATGAACCCTTCACATGTATTAATTCATGTGATCCATATATATCATATATTATAATAAATAATTTCATTAATAACCCATGGAGAATAAATAATGAGTTTCATATAAAACCATTGAGTATATAAGTGTTTAAAGACTTAAATTTTTCATCATTTTTAACCCATAAGAAGGGAATGTGGGTTTCATACATAGAAATACCTAAATAATTAAGTATAATTACATCTATATAAATAACCTTGAATAAAAATATTGTTGGTTATTCACAACATAAAAAGGAAGGCATGAAAAATCAATGAATGATTTCAGAAGCATAACAGGTATACAAAGTGTTTTGTGAAACATGATTAATGAGATAGAATGAAAGAATATCAATGATAAAAAAATATCTGGAAAGTAATGGAATGATCATAATTTCATTAAATCATAATAAATTTGAAATTAGAGGGCTAACTACAAAGGAATTACTTGGATAAAAGGGGAGAGGAAGAGAATCCCTTTCCTTAAGTATCACTTCCTAAACATAGAGGAGTGAGTACGTGAGATATTGAGAGATCCACCAAAGAGATTATTGAGAGAATACGAGAGGGGGTAACATGATAAATATCTTGGGAGTTAAATAAATGGGGTGTATAGGTGGATATTTATAAAAAATGTTGGAGGGTTGTTTATTATTTTTTAAATACGACCCTTGGATTTATAGGTTTTGGAAAATAAACTTTCCATGGGCCATCCATGGTTTTAGTTCATGATTTATGAATTAAAGAAGGTTTATTTTGAAATATTTTATTTTTAATACCAGAAATAATTTTTTATATTACTTTTGGAATGGTAAAATAATTATTCCACAAAATAATGTTTTTAAAATCTTAATTTTCATTTTAGACTTTGGAAAGTTATTTATAGGTTTGGAAATTCATTTTAATTCATTGAAATACATTATATTAATAAAATAATTTTTTTGAACCTGGATTTAGTTTTATTAATTATTATATAATTATTATATATTTATGAAGACATAAAATGTACCGAAAACACAAAACTGTATTTTTTAATATTCATTAAAAAATGAAGTATTTTAGAAAATTCTCAAAATTTCACCCTAACCCAATTTAAATGTTCTGATTTAAAATATAATGTTTTTATGAAAATAAATTCTTAAGTATGAGTAATAAATATTTTAAATAGAAATTACATATTTCCTATAAAACATTATTTTAAAAGGGAAACACATTATTTATTTAGTTTAAGGGTTTCTAAATTTTATAATTTCATATGTATATGTTTATAAAGAGTATATGGACCTATAATAATATACTTAATAAATAATTATAATAACTTTTAATTTACTTTTAAAATCGTATTTTACTCTTCTATTGGATATTATTACTATTCCAACAGTCATATAACAATCAGATTGCAATGGACATGCAATAGTCAGATCATAACCATCACATTTCCCATTACACCCCATATATACTCCACCATTATCATACCTCAAAATTCTCTATTTCACTTATTAAGGTTCTTCACTTCCCTTGATAATATCCATTATATTCCTAACTCTTATTTTTCTTTTTATAGTTTTTATAGCCGAAGTGATCTTCATTGGAGAATTCAATCCTATGGAGTTTACATTAGTGTGTTCATTATTATTATTTGTTTATATACCTATATTATTTCTAGATATTACAGTAAATATTATTTCATGATGTGTAAAGTTATTATGAAATGTAATAGTCTTTCTATGATCTCATAATAAAACAATCATTAAAAAATAAGATCACTTCTAATAATAACATAAATGAATTTTTGGGTCATTACATTATACAATGAGCATTTGAATGTGGTTTTTATCATTATGAAATATCTTATTCCTTTTTAGGTGCCTTGACCCACTTCCATATAGTAATTTTGGACTTTAAGGAAGATCACCTAATTTCACTAAGGAAGAGTCCTCGAGGGTCACACACAAAGGGTTTCCATTGATCTTAGTTAAATATTATTTATTTAAAAATTGGAATAAATATTATTCTCTTAATCAAGAAGTAATATTCATTCAAGATTTATTCAATGATCATAAATAATAAATGAATATTAATTCTCAAGGTAATTATTCTATTTTTAAAATATATAATATTTATTTATCTCATGCTATTAACAAGGTAATAGATAATAATTTATTAAATAATAATTTATTTAGTTATGTGAATATTAACTAAGTATTTATTCACCAGACTATGAATAAAATATTTATTTAAATATTTATTTTAGAATTCAATAAAATATGGGGAATTCGAATATACTGAGTTTTGGGTGTGATGATAAATATTTATTTTCCATATTATAAAAATAATTTTTATCATTGCATAGTTTTCACACTCTATGACATAAAATAATGATGTTATTATTTTATTTGGAATGAGGTTCATTATAGCATTAATGATTAAGGGAACTTATGAAATTAATTAAATATTAAACTCTTACCCCGAGTCTATAAATAGACTGCTATGTCATTTATGAAGAGGTTAATCATTGTGCACAACATTACTCTCAATTTCCTCTTCATATCTTTCTATTAATACCAAGATGAACAAGAGAGATTACTTTAGGCCCAAAGGAACATGAAGTGATCAATATGAACAATTCAATATGATCAATCAATTGTGTTATCACCCAAAATTTCATCAATATTTTTTGGAGATCGAAGGAGCATGAGTGGATCACTACTAGAGGGGATTTTATTTGGGTTCTCATGGTGAAATGATGATACAACGATCAAGTTCGAATGATCAACACCATCAACAAAGAAATAACTCATTACTGAGGTAATCTTTCCTTTTTTATGTTCTAAATTAATTATAAAATAATGTAAAAATATTCTCAATTGGTTTTGGTGAATTTTTTTTCAACATTCTTAAAAAAAATTCACTTTTCATATTGTTCATCATCATGTACATTGTAGATGATATATTGAATTCAACAAAATCCAAGTTGGACATGGGCCCAATATGAACTTCTTCCACATTTGGAACCTTCAAGTGAAATCATAGCGTTCATGTTCAATTTATAATTATTTATTTATTATAAACCATTTATGTTTTTAAAAGTAATTTTTCTTTTCAAGAAATTAGTCTTTTATTCTGATTATCAAGATATTTTCTTCCTCTCTTCATTTCTAACTCATATAACCCAAATCTAGTTAATAATTAACAAAGAACATCCAAAGAATACATTATAAGGTACCAAGGGTTTTGGAAGGATAAAAAAAGAGTACACGACATTTAAAATAATGGTACATGATGTGTACCCATGTTTAATTCACTAGGATGACACTCAAATTTATTTGGAGTTTTGTGCATCAAATACATGCGGTAGGGATTAAATGAACATTGTGTGTTGATCAGTCTTGGATGGAACACTGTTTGATGGAATACATGTCATGTAACTCACTTACATGATGTGTAGTATACATGTTTTCACAGAAGAAAAAACAAGGTAAAATCCATGTCGTGCATTTATTACACAACACACGGACTGAAAAACCATGAAATATTGAGGACAAATGATATGTATCTCATGTACATTCCATGTAACCCATACAAGTTCGTGGTTAGAATAACATGAAAAATCCTTAGGCATGTGTCACATACATGGGTAGAAGACATTATACAATGTGTATCCCAATTACATGATGCATAAACCATTATATCTTGTGTAATAAATTTAATGTGAAGAGAAAAAAATAATTATATAACTAAACCTATTTTCATGTGTTCGTGTGTCATTTAATGATAGTACATGCCATGTGATAGGGTTATTAATTATATATAAAATTAATTTTTATGTTAAATTCTGAACTACAAGCCATGTATGGTCTTTACTTACAGTGTAATCCATGTGCGTTAATTTAATCACATGTCACATAATTTATATATGATCATGTGTTATTTATTAAAAAATTCATCTGTTATAATTATGTGCAATGAAATTTATGTTGGATGCCATGTGAATCCACAATAGAAGGACCATGTTGAGTAGTTTTGATGGTCATATATCATTTCCTGCAAGTACACACATGTACTTTATTAATTTTAAATAAAATTAATTTGTTTAAAATGATGTATGGTGAAATTTTCCAAGACATATTGGATGAATATTTAGATAAATTGAATTAATGGATCAATCAGATAATTAATTAGATTAATTCACATATTTTTTATCTTAAGAAAAGAATGATTCAAAATTAATTATAACTAGTTATTTTAAATATGTATTCACTACACAAATGGATGATCATGAGCTTAGACTAACCTATGAATGTGTGTGTTTTTTCAATGTTATTTATTACATGGTATTTTTCAATTATCATTATTAAACTAGTTTGATGGCCTACGAGTCATCCCTCCCTTTTCATTATGCATGGACCTATGTGTCCATGATATATTTTATGTAAACCACCTTATAGTTCCCTTCAACTACGTGTGATGTAAAAACATTTCAAAGATAGAGTTCCTCAGTGCATGTATTTGGTTCAAGATGGAGCCAAGGTAAATATAAACCAAGGAAATGCATAGGATAGAGGTGGAATATTGCATCTAGATCCCATACCAACTCAAGGAGTTTTTACTCTAGGGTTAATGTATTTCTTATTGTCTACTCAATAAAAAAACTTCTAATTAAATCTCATGATTATGACATGATTTATTTATTTTATTTATTTCTGATACATGATTTATTTTTTGGATGCAAGACCACAATCACCTAAACAAATGGATTAATATTTTAAGATGGAATTAAAATAAAAGGATTATGTGTAAATATTTTATCAACACATGGTAAATCACTTAAGTAAAATCCACTTAATATTAATAAGACATATAAATGGATAAAATAATAATTTTTACACATAACAAACAAAATACCTCAAGTTACTATTATGTCATCACGCCTTCTATTATTTGAATTAAGAAAAACCGTAGTTAAAGTGTCAGTTTAGGCCATAGCTAGAGAAATTTTAGTTATCATAGATTCTTAACTAAGATGATGGGACGACTTTACCAAACTTGTATTGAATTTAATGGACATAGTCTATTTAATACAAATTCAGAGGCAAGTTTTTAGGAATTTTGAGTGAGGATTTTAGGATTGGGGAGTCCACTCAATAGAATAAGGAATTGTAAGTTCACAATTGGAAATATTTCCTACATAAACACCTTATTATGGTTTTATTTTCCATAATATGGATCCTAAGGAGGGAAATATGGATCCTTTACACTATAATATCCATGATATGGGACATTTTGAGTCCAATACATAGGGTTATTGAGACTTGATAAAATAGTGGGATAATTAATGAAATTAAAATTATTATGTCTCACATAAATTTGTAATCAAGTAAGGTAATAATAATTTTATTTTATATTGTTGTAGAATAATGAAAAAATCATTAACTGTATTATCCCTATGATCAATTATGGAGAAAGACCATATCCTAACTTGAAGTAATTTCCATGAATGGTTTAGATGCTTATATGTTATTTTGTATTATAAAAAGAAGTCTTACATGTTTAAATCATCAATAATTTATTCACCTATCAAGAAGGTGAGTGATGAGGAGTTATATTTATATGAAAAACACCTAAAAAATGTGATAAATGATTAGCGTTTAATGATTTTATACATGTCTAGTGAACTCATGAAGTCACATGAGTACATGGATTCCTATAGTGTGCACCAACATCTCCATGATATTTATTAAGAGAGAGATATAAAGAAACGATATGAGATATATAAGGTTCTTTTCATGATAAATATTAGAAAATGTGTGAAATATGGGCCTAACCTAGTCAAAATCATTGGATATATTGAGTTCCTAGAGGTTCTAGTGTTTAATATACCCAATGAATTTTACACTAATCTCATTATTTCATCACTGTCTTAGTGATTCTTGAGTATTGTTATAAATTTTAATATGAAAAACATAGATAAGACTCTCCTATATTTCCTCACTCTATTTTACAAGTTTAAAAGGATACAAAGTGTGGAAAGAATTCAGTCCTTATAGTGAATAAGAGTAAAGGCCAAGAAATGATCTCTAAGACTAACTATAAGTATAAAGTTTCTTCAAAATTACCTTATAAGAAGAGGTGGATCAATGGGAAAGAAAGGGATCAAGACACTATCTATTTTTCATATAGAAAGAAGGGTCACTGGAAGAAAAATCACTCCCAAGAAAAGAAGAAAGGGGATGATTTATGTGCATTTTTATCGAGTTCAATCTATCAATTTATAAAAATTGGTTATGAGATAAAAAATTTGGTGCTCACATATATATTCAAATATAGGAACCAATTATATTCCAAAATATTTCTCATAGTGAGGTGGATCTATGATCTTCCAATGGATACTGACTTGCTGTTATAGTTATTAGAGACTAATACCTCATATTAATGGCTAGAATGATCATTATTTTGAAATATTATTATTATGTATCATCAGTTACTAAAAACATTATTTATGGTTCTAGACTTGATACAAATAGATATATTTTAAAATTTGGGAATAAGTGTTGATTCTTATATAAAGAAATCATTTTTATGGTATGGAATATTTTAATAACAGTCTTTATATATTATATTACACAAACTAAGTAATGGAAATCAATAATGAAAACTTTTCACATGACTTATACCACACCCAACTATAGAATAAATGGATAAGTCATGTAAAAAACCATTAAAATTAATTACACCAAGATAGATATTTGGATTAATTTTAACTAAAACCACTTGGGTCATGCCACACACGTTTACAAGGAAAATGATTAAATCCCTATTTATTGTAAAAGGTGAAATGACCATATAACTTCTTGAGTTTGTTCACACTAATGTGTGTGGTCCATTTCCAATTGAATCTAAGGGAGAATACTCATACTTCATAACTTTTACTGATGATTTTAGTAGATATAAATATATCTAATTAATGAGGTATAAGTCTAATTCCTCTTTCAAATTCAAGTAATATAAGTATGAAGTTGAGAAAATATTAGTATGAAGATTAAGAAGCTCCACCCAGACCATGGTGGAGAATATCTTAATCAACAATTCATTGATTATTCCTGATATTTTTGTATTTTTATCTCAAATCTCTCTTCCTTACACACCATAATGGAATTGTGTAAGTGAAAGGAGGGAACAAACCCTATTAGACATGGTATGATCGATTATGAGTCATGTGACTCTTCTTTTATCCTTTTGGAGAAATTCATTACAAAAAAAATATACATACTAAACAAAGTGCCAACTTAAGTAGAAAATAGTATTCCATATCATCTTTGGTATGGAAATAAACCCATGTTGTCACATGTATGAGTGTGGGGTTATAAAGCATTATTTAAGGATATTTATAGAAATAAAAATGAACCTCGAGGCACTAAGTATATATTTATAAGTAATCCTTAGGAAACTAAATGATATTACATATACAACCCTATAAATAATAAAATTGTGGTTAACAACCTTTTTACCTTTTTTAAGGGGATAAAATCTCCAAAGAGATAGTGGAATCAAGATAAAATTCAATGATGTTATGGCTCAAGATACACATGAGTTGGCATATGAAAATATCCCACAAACCCTCATGGAAGAGGATGTTCCATAGATACTAGAACTATATAAGAGTACAATAGAGGTTAGATAACTTGAATGATATGGTTTTCTATTCACCAAAGATAGTGACTCATTATTAGTTGATAATAATAAACCTGTAACCTATAAGAAAGAAGTAAGTGGAACAGAAGCTACCAAGTAGAAAGAAGCTATGAATTCTAAAATGGATTCCATATATCAAAATTATATTTGTATTTTGGTGGATTTTTATGGATATAAATACTTTTTTTTGTAAATGGGAATTCAAAATGAAACTAGACATGGATGGACAAGTTAGTACCTATAAGGAACCATTGGTTACAAAATGGGTAAAATTTCATCAAGGAATTTATTATGGTGAAATTTTTTCACCAGTTGCTATTATGAAATACATGAAAATTCTACTTGTCATAATAGCTAACCATGCCTATGAGATTTTGCAGATAGATTTAAAGATGTATTTACTTAATGAGAAACTTTAGGAATATTTCTATATGAAATAACCATATGGGTTTGTGACTATAAAGTATTCTAATAAGATATACATATTTTAGGGATCCATTTATGGATAAAATAAAGAATCAAGGTCATTTAACATTCAATTTGATAAATCCATAATAGGATTTGGTTCCATAAATAATGAATGTGATCCATGTTTCTATAAGTTGTTTTATGGGAGTGCGATCATTTTCTTAATAGTTTATGTCCATGAAATACTAATTATTGGAAATAAAATAATAGTATTATAGTCTATTAAGGTTTGATTAAACAATTGATTCTCTATGAAGGACTTAGGCTAATCAACATATATTATTTTTATTAAGATCCATTGTGAATGATCTAAGAGAATGTTTAGACTAATTTAAAATAATTACATTGAAAAGATACTAAATAGATTTACTATGGAACAATCTAATAGGGTATTATTTCCACTCTCTCATGGAATTCATATTTTCAAGAAAATGTGTCTTTAGACACATTAGGAGAGATAAAGGATAAAAATTATACCATACATTTTAGAGCTTGGGTTATTCATGAATTCTATGATATGTACTAGGATATATATTGCCTACACCTTAAGCATGGTAGGAAGATATCGAGATGACCCAGGTGATCACTATTGAGTGAAAATCGATACTATCCTTAAATATTTCAGGAATAATAAGGATATGTTCCTTGTATATAGAGGAAATGAGGTTCTAGTCATCAAGAGATATGTATATTCTAGTCTTCAAATAGATCAATATGATATAGCATTATAGTTATGATACATATTCACTCTTAATGGAGGTTCTTTGAGTTGGAAGAGCTCAAATAATTCTATGAACGCCAATTATACAATGGATCTGGAGAACATTGCAGCTTCTGATGTAGTTACAAAAGCATTTTGGATACAAAACTTTATCCAAGAGGATGACGTTAATCCAAGAAGAAAAGACCCCATCACACTATACTACGATGATACTAAAATGGTGGATCTCACAAAGGAGCCAATGTCATAAGAGCAGACAAATAACATACTCCATAAATATCATTTCTTGAGGTCTTTTAACGTCACAATGTGTATTTTTTCTAGGAAACACAATAGGGAAGACCCATTAACCAAATCCTTAACCCATTAGAAAAATTATCATCATGTGACATCTAGAGGACTAAAATTTGTTAGAAGTTGGCTCTAGTATAAGTGAGATTCTGTTTGAGTTGGTGTTCTAGAAAAAATTTTTATACTTTAGATTTCATGTATATTAAAAGATGTGAATATAAATATATATTACTAAATATTGTTTATTATTCAGTGTGACTTTAATATAACAATGTATTAGAGTATCTATCACAGTGAAAACTAAAAATCATTTCCCTACTATTATGAGAACCTTGAAATACAATGATGATATTCTCAAATATTATTCTATGGTTAGATAATATTCTATGATGGGACACATAGTATGTTTATTATCTAGTGTTAGTAATTATAAGTAGATGAGACTTTATATTATGAAGTTGACACTTGGTAATCTCCAATATGAGAGATTATGAGAATATACCCACCAGTGTGAATTCCACATGTTTGTGTGTCATTAGATATTTTTGTATGTAAGCATGTGTAATGATCCTTAGACTTTAAGATTATTATTAATACATACCATGACTCATGAACTTAAACATATTACCATAAACCACGATTCCATATGTTCATGATAATTTGGGTAGGTTGGGTGCATCACAAATGATATGTTATTAATGAATAAGTTGAGGAAGGATTTGTCCCTTCCATTTTATGGAAATTTTTATCTTAAAATTTTGATTGAAATGAAAGAGTCATATTAAATTCCATGGGAAAGGTGTATAGATGAGTTCATTTGAGATAGTCAAAGAAATATGTATCAATCATATTGGTTGATGACATGGATTTTCATCCTACTTGATTGTATATCATAACAAAGGGATTATATTGCACAATGAGAGTTTGTATTTTCTTGTTTTTGTTGTGACATATCTTCTTCTTCTGTATGTTCCTTGGCCTGTTTCTAGACAATAATCTTAAAATTTAAGAAAGATAACCAAATGCCACTAAGTAAGTGTCCTAAAGGTCCACACAAAAAGTGTTTCCATTGATCTTAATTAAATATTATTTATTTATAAACTAGAATAAATATGATTCTTCAAAACAAGAAATAATATTTATTCAGGATTTATTTAACGATCGAAAATATTAAATAAATATAAACTCATAAGTTAATTATTTAATTATATAGATATATAATATTTATTTATCTCTATCTATTTTTAAATAAGCTGTGACCTATAAACCTTTTATTAGAAAATAAGACAATCATATTTTAAAAATAGTTAAGAGGTAACCCTAACATGACATGAAGGCCTAGAGGCCCAAAGGTATAATGAGACATGGTATGAAGGCCTAATAGCCTGAATTCCAATACATTTACCTAAGGTTCAAAGTGAATATTCTATATCATGTCATGTCACTAGTAAAAATACATGATCCCCCCTACCGGTAGCATCACCACATGATTCCTGTCCAAAAATTTCATTTCCCCCTTCCATGAGATGCTGCATCATGTTGGACTAACGCAAAGAGGTAGGGAATAAATCCATCCATGGTATGGGAGGAGGGATGTATAATGGGTTTCATTACACCCATTTCTCTTTGGGGCCACCCAATAGGTGATGCCTGTATGGCCCTGCGCTTGCATCACCTGTCTGATGCACTACATCTTCAAACTTATTTCAAGTGAGAAAGTCACATGGAAGGGAACCCCTTCATCCTACAAAGGTAATGGAAGGCAAGATGGTGATTTCCAACACTCCTGTAACACCCAAAGCTTCTACGATACGCTTCTCTTAGAATAATTCTATAGCGTGTATTGTACGCAACATCGAGTTCTAACACACCAAAACCAATCAAACTAGCCGTTATGAATAGTAATACCTCCCTTTTGAAATTATATATATTTTATATTTAAAAATGGACTTCATTTTTGGATTCAGAATATCGAAATTATCCTAAGTTGATTTTTTTGTATTTTTCTGAGAACTTCCAATTTTTATGAATAGTGAAAAATACTTAAAAACAACTTTTTTAATCAAAATAATTTATAGTGATAAATTATATTATTTATTGGTTTTAAAGTATAATTAGAATATATTTTTACCATTTTATCCAATGGTGTTCATTATAATTAATTTCACTTTGAAATTGGACATAAACAATTGTCAATCTTTTGATATATATTGTTTCTTAAAAACACGCTATTTGTTGTGACAACAGGAATTAATTATAAAATTAATTAATGAAACTTTTATGTTTGGAATTTTGTAAAATAGACATCATTTTTGAATTTGGAATATCAATTATAGCTTAGCGTGAAATTTTGGCATTATTCTGAAAAACTTCAATTTTTGATGAATCGTGAAACTACTAAGTGGTAGTTAAAAAACTGAATTTTTCATAAAAAATAATTTTACTGCTTCTGTGATTGGAATTTTAAAAATCCGAGAGACACGGTTAATATCAAGGAGTAAAATGTGGTTCAATGAGATGAAAATAATTTTTGATGAATAGTAACTTTTTACTTTTATTTACCCCGATTAAAAGTAAATAGGGAAATTAAGGGTAAAAATGATATTAATATTACCCTAACACATGTCCTAATTCTATTTGAGAAGTGTATCTAGACCAAAAACAACCTTAGGAATAAAATATTATCATTTAGGTCCACTTGGATTAGATTAGGACATTTATTATTATTTAATTCAAAGAAGAGTTAAAAGAGTTAAAATCAAAGTTTATTTACTAAAACATTTTTAATATAGGGTTATACATAAGATAAATTCAATTGTAAATATTAATTAGAAATATAAAAAGATTTCCTACATAATGATATTTTATTTATAATTTTTAGACATTAAATAATTTAATTTATTTATGACACAATGATGATACAGTAATTACCATAATAGTGAAAAATTAAAATAATTGATATTATAAATACCAAAATAAATATAATTTAAGACTTTTAATGAATTACACTAATTTTATAGGATAATATGACATATTATAATTTATTTAATTGACTTTTTTCGAACTAATCATTCTGTTATGATTTTCAAAAAAATCAATTTTCCAAATAGTGTCAAAATTGACATAAAAGAATTTTTAAAACAAATATTATATTATTAATTGATATTAAGTTCTTAAAAATATAAGGTTAGTCCAAGAGAATTATATCATGATAGGTATATCATTAATGTACCACTTGTGGGTCTCTTGGAGGTATATAGTAAGTTTATTAACTATATAATATGAAAAATACAAAGTGACATGGTAAGTGTCAAACTAATTAACTAAGAGTTAAAACTAAAAGATAAGGTTAATATAATGACCTAAACCTGTATAAATTCTATTGGTTGAGTGGTTTTCGACCTATCCCCACCTTAAAATTTAAATAATCCACTTTTGAGGCATTAGAAACCGAATATGAATTTATTATAAAATAATATTTCTAGCTTTTCCAAAGGTGCCCCTCACCCCTCTTATAAAAGGGAACTCTCCCTTATCATTAACTCACACCTTCAAATCCTTTGGTTCGGACAACCTCTGCCCCAATACTCTCTAAAATTCTCTCACTTCATCCTAGAGGCCTTACTTTAGTCAGAAATCTAACTTAAGGATCCCTTTTGATCAAATCAAAAGGAAGAACCCAAAGAAGAGGTAATGGTTTCACCACCCTTTTCAAGTTCCTTTCTTCTTCCACTTCTTCTTTATTTGTTATTAACATTATAAAATAATAACTCCAATATCTTATATATAATGTAATGTTATTATAAATATGGTACAATCATATTCAGTATTCTATCCATCCTTTGAATAACATGTCACCATACGTGCGTACGTACGACTTACCGTCTCCACGTCGTGGTGTAATTGTTATTAAATAAATTATTATTTGGATGGGTATAATAATGATGTGTGATTCATGTAAATAATAAATTTAACATGATAATTATTCTGTATATATGATATACCATCCAATTATATATTATTTTAATATCAAAAGAATGATATTGTCGATCGTGCGTACGTACGGACTACCGTCTCCACGAACGCGATGAGATTCATTCTCCATCGTATCCATTCAAGTATAACTCTCATTTGATGATTAATAATAGTATATAAGGACTTGATATCATTCTGGATATGATTAAGATACAACCTATCCATGACAAACACGACTTACGTAATAAAACATATAAAAGAAAACGAGTAAGTTAACACTCGAAACAATGATAATACTAAGATATTATTAACAAATCAATGTTAAAAGATCATATATGATATCATATTAATGTATATGATTTTTGTATAATTTAATAACAATTATTTCACCATTATACAGGAGGTTAACCTACCCCCAACCAAGGAAAATTACAAGGTAAAGGTTTATTTTGCAATCTCTTCATTATCCGAGGTTGTTTATACGTAATAATCTACTGGGATCTCTTTATCATCCACATCCACGTTTCTTTAAAATGTATTTCAAAACATTTTTTACAAGAATATGGGTTAAAGTCATTTATACCCTTGTTTGACTTTTTATAAGAGGTTTATAAAGGAATCTTTCTGTCGTTTTCCAAACAAGGTGCTTTTAACCTTTTCGACATAATTAAGGTGAGAATATTTTTTTAACTTATACGGAGGGTGCGACTATTTTCCGCCATTATAAAATCTTCAAAGCTTCCTTTACAAGATTATAAGAATATTTTCAAAGAAAATGTTTTATTTTATAAATATATGACTCTTAGATGATTTCAAAATAGAAAGAGATATTTCTCTAAAAAGAGTTTTGATTTCATCCATGTCAACATCCTTTGATGGATTTTACGCTTATTTGAAGTTGATTTATTATGATACAAAACTTCTATATTGTATTGAAGGTTTTGTGATATGTTTGACTGTGGATGCGTTATTTTTATACCATTCATGGTTTATGGATGAAGTATTTACATTTTGTATGATAGTTTTAATACGAATGTTTATGTTATGTTTAAACCTTTTCATATGGGAATGCATTGGACTTAATATATGACGGGTGGAGCCTGCTATAGCTCCTTGATGCATCGGTAGGTCTCATGAGACAAACTAGTGTCTTGGCACAAGGCCTTGGCAAAATCTTATTTTTAGTCTTGGCACGAGGCCTTGGCTATGTGGTTATGATAGTCTGACATTATGCATTCCATCATTATGAAAGTGGTTATTGGTATTGCATGTGATTATTCGATTAGTAGAATATCCATGTGAATAAGTAAATGTAATTATTTCATTTTATTTTTTCCATACTATGTTGAAGTTCAAGTTTAAAAGGATTTTGTTTTAGTTATACATTGCCTTAAATGTTTATTCTTATTTATGAAAGTTTCCACTATATTGTTATCCTTACTGGGCATTTGAGATTACCCCTTTTCTATGTTTTATTTTTCCCAGGATGTGAAGAAGTAAATTACGAATGACCTGCAGGGATATTATGTGGGGATAATATTGTGGAATATGGAGACAATATGTTGTTGTAGTAGTTTCTCACTTTATTATGTAATGTAAAACTTTATGAATATATCTAGTGTTTCCAAGGCTACTAAACCAATCGGTCTTTCGAGATTTGATCTTTCTTGTGATCATGCCAATGTTATGTAATAATGCACCGAATCTGGGTAACTGGGGTCGGGGAATTACAGTTAGTATCAGAGGAAGTTTAGTACAAACCTTGGAAGCTAGATTTAGATAAAGTCTGATTAGAGCACATAGACCTAAGATGGACTTTGAGGATTAGTATAGAAGAACTTCCAAGAATTTTGGTATTGTAGAGATTTTGTGAGTTTTCCGAGAAATACATCCCTATATGGATACGAGCAGGTAGAGGCGGCTCTGGCACATATGTACCTAGGGGTAAAACCTGAAAACACCGCTTTGAGCTAGACTCGAACGGTAAATGGTGCACGACAACAGGCCTTGCTGCACTCTTGGTTACGACACTCCCGGGGGATATGATTAGGATAACTCTCATTTTATTTACAAATCATTATGAAGGGTTTATGAGTATATAATTCCTCAAAGAAAACATTTTTATGATTATGGATTATATCTATAAATAATTCAATTTATGTTAAGTGTTTTATAAGTATGAAATTATGTATTTTGATTCATAAACTGATCTAGTTTATGCCATTATTTAGAAATGGTGGATAGTGGAAGAAATGGAAACCGTATCAATGCACGCACTCCATGTAGGAATTTCCCTCCTGCTCAAAATAATTATAGTGGAGCTGGTGATGCAACTGGTGCCGATCAGCTAATCACCATACTGGGACAACTCACTCAGGTTATGAATAATAACCTTACCCGTATGGAGCACCCTGATCCGCAGCGTGGAGGATCAATGTTAGATCGATTCATGAGGCAACAACCACCAACGTTCAATGGGAGTATAAATCCCTTAGT
This sequence comes from Viscum album, assembly GCA_963277665.1. Lineage (NCBI taxonomy): Eukaryota > Viridiplantae > Streptophyta > Magnoliopsida > Santalales > Viscaceae > Viscum > Viscum album. Next base: position 286,149,107 of record OY728129.1, read on the forward strand.
AGCTGAGCAATGGATAAATTCCCGAGAGAAAACATTTCAGGCTTTAGGGAGTAGTGAAAGGGAAAAAGTTATCATGACAGTTTACCACCTCACTGGAGATGCTGATCAATGGTGGTCATTGATTCAAAACATGAAGGAAGATAATGAAGTATCAAATATGGAATGGAGGGAGTTCAAAGATCTATTTTTAAAAAAATACTTTCCTCGTGACCATCGAGTAGACATGAAAAGGCAATTTCTGAGTCTGAGACAAAAGGAGGATGAGAATGTCGCAAAGTATGAGGCTAACTTTACAAGGTTAGCAAGGTATTCCGGAGATTATATACATAACCCAAGAAGTAAGATTGATTGTTTATTTGATGGGTTAAAACCATTTCTCCATCGAGCATTAGTCTCACAATCCTTATCGTCGTACGAAGACATTGTCTCATGTGCTATCAATATAGAAAAGGAATTCTCTAAATATTATGAATTTAAAGCAAAGAAAGAGAAGAAGAGATCTGTTGATCAATCTGGGAATAGAAATAAGGGGAATAAGGGAAATGTTGAATATCCATCCTGTGGTAAATGTGGGAAGAAACACCTCGGTACTTGCTTGAAGGGAATGGGTGTCTGTTACAAGTGTGGTGAAAAAGGCCACCAATCTCGTGAATGCAAAGGGAAGAAGGAAGCTACCACTGTTCAATGATACAATTGTAGGGAGATGGGACATTATGCAAATTAATTTCCTAATCGTCAGGGGAACTTACCTCAGAAAAGGCCAAGGGATCAAGGCCAAGCTTTTGCTATCACTACCGCTGAGGTAGAAGCTCCAAAAGATGTGGTGACAGGTAATTTAATGGTTTCCTCAAGTTTAGCAAATGCATTATTTGATTCTGGATCATCGCATTGTTTCATATCTTCCCAGTTTTCTAAGAAAATTAGATATTTCCAATTTGATTTAACAAGGGAGTTTTCAGTTAAAACTCCTAAGAGAAGTATCATTGCAACAAAGTTTTGTGAATCAGTCCCCATTAGAGCACATAAATGTTCTTTATCCGTTGATCACATTGTCATACCTATGATTGAGTTTTATATAATCCTCGGTATGGATTGGATTTCGGATTATGATGCGAAGATTTATTGTAAGAAGAAGGAGGTTACAATTTTTGATGATGATGATAAGGAACACCTTATCTTTAGAGCAGAATCTTCACCACCTAATTCTTATCTAGATCCACCCCCAGTAGCTCAACTAAATTCAATTATTGGGGAGGAAGAGAATGAAATGACTGTGGGTGAGGAAATGAATGTTCAAATAGAGTATGTACCTGTTGTGAAAGAATATGTAGATGTATTTCTGAAATATTTACCTGGACATCCTTCAGAATGAGAAGTTGAGTTTTCCATTGATTTAATTCCTGGATCAAGGCCTATATCGAAGACCCCTTATAGAATGGCCACTGTAGAATTAGTTGAACTAAAGAAACAACTAGAGTAATTGAGTAATAAGGGATTTATTCGCCCTAGTGTTTCTCCATGGGGAGCCCCTGTTCTTTTTGTTAAAAAGAAAGATGGATCTATGAGGTTATGTATCGACTATAGGGAGATTAATGCCATAACAATAAAGAACAAGTATCCCCTACCTCGCATTGATGATTTATTTGACCAACTGCATGGATCTCAATACTTTTCAAAGATTGAACTTCGATTTGGATACCATCAGTTGTGTGTAAAGAAGGAAGACATTCCGAAGACAGCATTTTGAACCAGGTACGGGCATTACGAGTTTACTGTAATTCCTTTTGGATTGAATAATGCACCCTCTGTATTCATGGATCTGATGAATAGAGTTTTCAAGGAATATCTCGATGAATATGTGGTGGTATTTATTGATGATATATTGGTGTAGTCTAAAAGCTACGAAGATCATGAAAGTCACTTGCGCATTATCTTGAAGACTCCGAGAAGACATGAATTATATGGGAAGTTTAGCAAGTATGAATTCTGGCTTCAGGAGATTTATTTTGTTGGCCATATTTTATCTAAAGATGGAATCTCTGTTGATCCTTCTAAGACCAAGGCAATCCAAGAATGGCCAGCACCTATGAGTATAACTGAGGTATGCAGTTTTATTAGTTTGGCAGGTTATTATCAAGGTTTTGTCCAGAATTTTTCCCGATTGGAAAACCCATTAACGAAGCTCACACGTAAAGGGGTTAAATTTGTTTGGACAAAAGAGTGTGAAGAATGTTTCGAATAACTAAAGAGAAGATTATTCAATGATCCTATATTGACTATACCATCGGGGAATGATGGGTTTGTTATTTATAGTGATGCATTGAAGAAAGGACATGGTTGTGTCCTTATGCATAATGATAGGGTTATTGCCTATGCATCAAGACAGTTGAAAATTAATGAGAAAAACTATCCTACTCATGATCTCGAGTTAGCAGTAGTGATCTTTTCTTTGAAGATATGGAGGCACTACCTCTATGGTGAAAAATGTGAGATTTATACTGATCACAAGAGTTTGAAGTATATTTTCTCACAAAAAGAACTCAACATGAGGCAAAGGAGATGGCTTGAATTACTCAAGGATTATTATTTCACGATACACTACCACCCGGGGAAGGCAAACAAGGTGGTAGATGCTTTGAGCAGAAAAGACCATGAAGTTTTGAACAATATGAGAATTGAAAGGGATCCAATTTTCATGGATCTAGTGAAGATGAACATGGGAATAACCAGGGAAGGTGAAACATCAATGCTTTTTCAAATGGTTTCCAAACTATCTTTACTAGAAATAATTAAGAGTTCTCAGACCAATGATGAAGAATTTCAAAAGAAGATTAAAGCTATGAATGATGGGAGATTGAGAGACTTTGTGTATGAAGATGGAATTTTGAAATTTGGGAAGAGACTTTGTGTTCCCGATATACCTGATCTAAAAAGGGAATTGCTGGATGATGCTCATAGTTCCGATTTCTCTATACACCCTGGGAGCACAAAAATGTATAGAGATTTGAAGGAAATTTTTTGGTGGGACAATATGAAGAGGGAGATTGCTGATTTTGTGTCAATATGTATGGTTTGTCAACAAGTGAAAGATGGAAGGCAACATCCTGGAGGAGTCATGCAACCTCTTCCCATACCGGAGTGGAAATGGGAAAATATTATGATAGAATTTTTCATGGGACTACCAAAGACTCCTAGAAGGAACGATGCAATATGGGTCATTGTTGATCGTCTTACCAAGTCAGCACATTTTCTTGATATAAGAGAAGATCTACCACTGGAACGTCTAGAAAGACTATATATTGATGAAGTTGTGAGACTTCATGGAGTACCCCTATCGATTGTTTCAGATCGTGATCCCCGTTTTACTTCAAGATTCTGGAAAAGTATTCAGAAAGCCTTGGATACTGAACTTCATTTGAGCACTGCCTACCACCCTCAAACAGATGGACAATCAGAACGAACTATTTAAACCTTAGAAGACATGTTGAGATCCTGCTCACTTGACATTCAGGATATGTGGGATCAATATTTAACTCTGGTAGAATTTTCCTATAACAATAGCTTCCATTCGAGTATTCATATGGCACCATATGAAGCGTTATATGGAAAGAGATGTCCCACACCAACCTGTTGGGATGATGTTGGTGAAAGAAAACTTGTAGGCCTAGAACTGGTGGAGGAAACGATGGAAAAGGTGAAGGTAATCCAAAATCACATCAAAGCAGCTCAAAGTAGGCAGATGAGCTATGCTGATAATAGAAGGAAGGATTTGGAATTCCAAGTTGGTGATTATGTTTTCTTGAAGGTATCTCCATGGAAGGGAGTCATACGTTTTGGTAAGAAAGGTAAATTGAGTCCCAGGTACATCGGACCTTTCGAAATTCTAGAACGAATTGGGGCTGTAGCTTACCGATTGGCAATGCCGCCAAGTCTCTCCAAAGTTCATGATGTGTTCCACATATCTCTGTTGAGGAAATACATGCCTGACCCAACGCATGTACTCACATATGAGGAATTAGAACTAGAACCTGATCTGTCTTATTGTGAAGAGCCCGTCAAAATTCTTGATACAAGAGAACAAGTACTGAGAAATCGGACGACGCGTCTGGTAAAAGTCTTGTGGAGAAACCATAAGATGGAAGAGGCAACGTGGGAACCCGAGGAACTTATGATGAAGAACCACCAGAGTCTTTTCATGTGGTAGTATTCTAGAAATTTTGAGGATGAAATTATTTGAAGGAGGGGAGAATGTAACACCCTAAGCTTCTATGGTACGCTTCTCTTAGAATAATGCGATAGCGTGTGTTGTACGCAACATCGAGTTCTAACACACCAAAACCAATCAAACTAGCCGTTATGAATAATAATACCTACCTTTTGAAATTATATATATTTTATATTTCAAAATGGACTTCATTTTTGGATTCAGAATATCGAAATTATCCTAAGTTGAATTTTTGGTATTTTTCTGAGAACTTCCAATTTTTATGAATAATGAAAAATACTTAAAAACAACTTTTTTAATAAAAATAATTTATAGTGATAAATTATATTATTTACTGGTTTTAAAGTATAATTAGAATATATTTTTACCATTTTATCCAATGGTGATCATTATAATTAATTTCACTTTGAAATTGGACATAAACAATTGTCAATCTTTTGATATATATTGTTTCTTAAAAACACGCTATTTGTTGTGACAACGGGAATTACTTATAAAATTAATTAATGCAACTTTTATGTTTGGAATTTTGTAAAATAGACATCATTTTTGAATTCGGAATATCAATTATAGCTTAGGGTGAAATTTTGGCATTGTTCTGAAAAACTTCAATTTTTGAGGAATAATGAAACTACTAAGTGGTAGTTAAAAAACTGAATTTTTCATAAAACATAATTTTACCGCTTCTGTGATTGGAATTTTGAAAATCCGAGAGACACGGTTAATATCAAGGAGTAAAATGTGGTTCAATGAGATGAAAATAATTTTTGGTGAATAGTAACTTTTTACTTTTATTTACCACGGTTAAAAGTAAATAGGGTGATTAATGGTAAAAATGATATTAATATTACCCTAACACATGTCCTAATTCTATTGGAAAAGTGTATCTCGACCAAAAACAACCTTAGTAATAAAATATTATCATTTAGGTCCACTTGGATTAGATTAGGACATTTGTTATTATTTAATTCAAAGAAGAGTTAAAAAAGTTAAAATCAAAGTTTATTTAATAAAACATTTTTAATATAGGGTTATACATAAGATAAATTAGATTGTAAATATTCATTAGAAATATAAAAATATTTCCTACATAATTATATTTTATTTATAATTTTTAGACATTAAATAATTTAATTTATTTATGACACAATGATGATGTAGTAATTACCATAATAGTAAAAAATTAAAATAATTGATATTATAAATACCCAAATAAATATAATTTAAGACTTTTAATGAATTAAACTAATTTTCTAGTATAATATGACATATTATAATTGATTTAATTGAATTTTTTCTAAATAATCATTCTGATATGAGTTTCACAAAAATCAATTTTCCAAATAGTGTCAAAATTGACATAAAAGAGTTTTTAAAACAAATATTATATTATTAATTGATATTAAATTCTTAAAAATCTAAGGTTCAGCCAAGATAATTATATCATGATATGTGTATCATTAATGGACCACTTGGGGGTCTCTTGGAGGTATATAGTAAGTTTATTAACTATATAATATAAAAAATACAAAGTGACATGGTAAGTGTCAAACTAATTAACTAAGAGTTAAAACTAAAAGATAAGGTTAATATAATGACCTAAACCTGTCTAAATTATATTGGTTGAGTGTTTTTCGACCTATCCCCACCTTAAAATTTAAATAATCCACTTTTGAGCCATTATAAACCGAATATGAATTTATTATAAAATAATATTTCTAGCTTTTCCAAAGGTTCCCCTCACCCCTCTTATAAAAGGGCGCTCTCCCTTCTCATTAACTCACACCTTCAAAGCCTTTCGGTTCGGCGAAACTCTACCCAAATACTCTCTAAACTTCCCTCACTTCATCCTAGAGGCCTTCCTTTAGTCAGAAAGCTAACTTAAGGAGCCCTTTTGATCAAATCAAAAGGAAGAACCCAAAGAAGAGGTAATGGTTTCACCACCCTTTTTCAAGTTCCTTTCTTCTTCCACTTCTTCTTTCTTTGTTATTACAATTATAAAATAATAACTCCAGTATCTTATATATACTGTGATGTTATTATAAATATGGTACAATCATATTCAGTATTCTATCCATCCTTTGAATAACATGTCACCATACGTGCGTACGTACGGCTTACCGTCTCCACGTCGTGGTGTAATTGTTATTCAATAAATTATTATTTGGATGGGTATAATAATTATGTGTGATTCATGTAAATAATAAATTTAATATGATAATGATTATGTATATATGATATACCATCCAATTATATATTATTTTAATATCAAAAGAATGATATTTTCGATCATGCGTACGTACAGACTACCATCTCCACGAGCGCGATGAGATTCATTCTCCATCGTATCCATTCAAGTCTAATTATCATTTGATGATTAATAATAGTATCTAAGAACTTGATATAATTATATATATGATTAAGATACAACCTATCCATGAAAAACATGACTTACGTAACAAAACATATAAAAGAAAATGAGTAAGTTAACACCCGAAACAACGATAATACTAATATATTATTAACAAATCAATGTTAAAAGATCATATATGATATCATATTAATGTATATGATTCTTTTATAATTTAATAACAATTATTTCACCATTATACACGAGTTTAACCTACCCCCAACCAAGGAAAAGTACAAGGTAAGGGTTTATTTCGCAATCTCTTTATTATCCGAGGTTGTTTATACGTAATAATCTACTAGGATCTCTTTATCATCCACATCCATGTTTCTTAAAAATGTATTTCAAAACATTTTTTACAAGAATATGGGTTAAAGTCATTTATACCCTTGTTTGAATTTTTATAAGAGTTTTATAAAGGAATCTTTCCGTCATTTTCCAAACAAGGTGCTTTTAACCTTTTCGACAGAATTAAGGTAAGAATGTTTTTTTAACTTATACGGCGGGTGCGGCTATTTTCCACAGTTATAAAATCTTCAAAGCTTACTTTACAAGCTTATAAGAATATTTTAAAAGAAAATGTTTTATTTTATAAATATATGACTCTTAAATGATTTCAAAATAGAAAGATATATTTCTCTAAAAATAGTTTTGATTCCATCTATGTCAACATCCTTTGATGGATTTTACGCTTATTTGAAGTTGATTTATTATGATACAAAACTTCTATATTGTATTGAAGGTTTTGTGATATGTTTGACTGTGGATGAGTTATTTTTATACCATTCATGGTTTATGGATGAAGTATTTACATTTCGTATGCTAGTTTTAATACGAATGTTTATGTTATGTTTAAAACTTTTCATATGGGAATGCATTGGACTTAATATGTGACGGGTGGAGCCCGCTATAGCTCCTCGATGCATCGATAGGTCTCATGAGACAAACTAGTGTCTTGGCACAAGGCCTTGGGAAAATCTTATTTTTAGTCTTGGCACGAGGCCTTGGCTATGTGGTTATGATAGTCTGACATTATGCATTCCATCATTATGAAAGTGGTTATTAGTATTTCATGTGATTATTCGATTAGTAGAATATCCATGTGAATAAGTAAATGGAATTATTTCATTTTATTTTTGACATACTATGTTGAAGTTCAAGTTTAAAAGGCTTTTGTTTTAGTTATACATTGCCTTAAATGTTTATTCTTATTTATGAAAGTTTCCGCTATATTGTTATCCTTACTGGGCATTTGAGCTCACCCCTTTTCTATGTTTTATTTTTCCCAGGATGTGAAGAAGTAAATTATGAATGACCTGCAGGGATATTATGAGGGGATAATAGTGTGGAATATGGAGACAATATGTTGTTGTAGTAGTTTTTCACTTTATGATGTAATGTAAAACTTTATGAATATATCTAGTGTTTCCAAGGCTACTAAACCAATCGGTCTTTCGAGATTTGATCTTTCTTGTGATCATACCAATGTTATGTAATAATGCACCGACTATGGGTAACTGGGGTTGGGGCATTACAACTCCCATACATAAAATAAATATTTACCCACCAAACTATGAATATAATAATATATATATATATATATATTAATTTATAATATTAATTTAAATATTTATTTTAGAATTCAATAAATGATGAGGAGGACGAACTGACCAAGTTTCAAGCCTGATGATACATATTTATTTATGAGATTTTAAAAATAATTTTTTATCATTGTATGGATTTGCGCATGTCATGACATAAAATAATAATATTATTTTATACAGAATGAGTTTCATTATGGGTTTAATGTATTATTAAGGGAACTTGTGAAATTAATTAAATATTAAACCCTTTCCCTGTGTCTATAAATAGGTTTCCATTTCATTTTTGAATAGTTTTATCATTGTGAATAATATTCCTCTCAATTTTCTATTCTTTATCTATCCCTCTCAAGATAAAGAATAAAAATATAGATTCCTTCAAACTTGAAGGAATGCAAAGTGATCAATATGAACAACACTAGACGACCAATCGTCTGCGCTAGCAACCAATGTTTCATCAGTGTTGTTCAGATATTGAAGGAGCACATATGGATCACTGCTATAGGGGATCTAATTTGGGTCTTTGTGACAGAAAAATTATACACTGACCAGGTTTGAATAATCAACACTGACAATGAAGAATGAAATTATGACCTATGTAATCTTTATTTGTGTGTTTTAAATTAATTGTAAATTAATGTGAAAATATCCTCTCTTGGTTTTGGTGATTTTTTTTTCAATATTAATTATATTTTTTTGGTCTTGGAATTCATTATCATGTAAATTTAAAATGATCTATTGAATACAACAAAATCCAATTGGGTCATAGGCCCAATAGGTGCTTCCTCCATGTCTAGAACCTATATGCATCTCCCTCAAAGTCTTAATCTACAAACCCATGCAACGATTCATACAATCCAGAATAGGGAGGCAGACCTTTTAAACCTTTGAGATGTTGGGGGATTACTTTACCACTTCATAGTGTTCTATTCTTAGATTATCTGTAATCATTCTAACTACTCCCACTACATGAAAAAATCCCAACTATATAAAAATCATGACATACATCAAGTTTCTGACTACCAATGAAAAATAAACCTTTTCCATGTATTGAGACTTTACTTATATTCTAGTTTTCTTCTCTTAAATTCCTCTATAGACCAGGAACGAACACCTGGGGGGGTGAATCAGGTGTGGTTAAAATTTTACTAAAATACAAATTAATATTATAAACTTTTTACCCCTTCATTATTTGAACCTATTCCACCCATTAGGATATAAATGATCTATTTATCTCTACTTAATGATATGTATTAGATAAAAGGATATAGATAAAGTAAAGTGAAACACACAATTTTTTTATAAGGTTCATCCCTAATGTGGGAAACCTACTCCGTACTAAGATTGGGTTTCATAGAGTCACAAAAGTTTCCACTATAATATTATCATTAATTACAAGTGGAGTTATGTAGGGATTATCTTGTACCCTCTCACCATATTACACATGTGAGTGTTCACCATATCACATAGGCGAGTCTTCACTATATTAATAAAGAGAAGAGGCATTTAAACCACATCTCATAGTATTCAGTCTCCCAGCTAGTCTTTCAACTCCCTTTCACATTTTGAAGTAGATCATAAATATTTTTAGTGATGTCACTACATCCAAAGATCTGATATTCTTCTTCCAAAACATAGTATATTCATCTAAATTTATATATTTAAGAATAAATATATGTATTTAATTATCTATTTTCTATAAAACTCCCAATTCTTATTTAGAAACTGATATTTGACTTCACTCAACTCAAACTTCTAGGGTCATGACTACAAATATATTTTCAGTAGAGATTCTTACATACCAACCTCTTCTCAGTAATTATTTTCCCTTACTTTATCACTACTACTATAATTGGTATCATAGGATAGAGTTTCTATATCATATTCTCATTCTTCTATACTATCTTGAAAAAGCAGATCTACTCAAGAGAACCAATAAGGAATCCCAATATCTTTGATACTAAGATTTTCTTCTTCTTAGAACAGTATCATCTTCATTTCCTCTCTCTTGGACGGTTCAATGTTTTATCATAAGATATCTATATATTTTCCAAAATTTTTTTTCACACATTTATTTTATTGGAATCCACATTTAATTATATGTCACTTTAATTTCCACAAATATAAATATCTTAGGATACCCATATTTTTTCTGACTATTTAACATGGGTGTGTCCCCACGATCACCCCTAAAGTTCCAAGAGTTCCCTTATCTTTTTTTAATTTATGTTTTTTCTCAGATAAATATATATTATAGATATTTTCTATAGTAGTCTCAAGATATTTATTTTAAAAATATAACCCTGAAAGATCCATATTTAATCAATCTTAAAAAGTTTTAAGTAAAACAAAAAAAAAGTAGTAGTTGCATCGTGGATCATCCTCTTTACAACGTAGGTGATCTTGTGTAACCAGTATGAAATACATATTGATTTTATAAACTTAATATCACATATAGAAATGAAATTATCATATTTATAAAAAATCATAAATCATTTTAATATGTTTTAATCCATTTAGAACAACTCAGGCATCACTAGATTCATTTTCCACTTTTTATCACCAATATTGATTTCCAAATATCCTTATTTAGAAATCCCAAATAAACTAACAATGATCTCCTCTATTATTATTATTATACATTACTCATATTAATATTGGATCATGGATTAAAAAATCATCGTGATATATTGATCATGAAAGAGCAACATCATCCTATAATATTTCTTCACCTAAATATACAATTATGGAAACTCTAGTTTTCATTATCAAAAATCCCAAATTTTCACTAAGGAATGTCTCATATAGAGTTTGTGGTTAACTCATACATAGATTCCAATGACTCATACACAATCTTCAAATGAAACATACAAATATCAATCATACGTATCTTTTATGAATAATATGTAGATTGAAACCATTCATGTGTTGATGATTCATTGATTCCAATGAATCATATATAGGTCATCAATGACTTGTATATTGATTTAGATGAATTATACACAATTCTGGACTTATATAAATTTAATTCAACATAATCATCATTTTATGAGTAAAATAATCATAAGGTAACTCCAAATAAATCATATGAATATTATAGAATGGATCATATGTAGTTTAGAAATTATTCATAAGGTCTTTTCATTTTCTCAAAAAATTAATCATACAGAGTTTCAATTGAATCATATAGAGTTATGACAATGACATATACACAGGTCCAACTGACTCATACACATATCATATTGACTCATACATTCACTATTACTTTTCCAAAATCTCTAACTCTTATATGAAAATTAATCATACGTAGGTGTTCCTTAATTAGGACTTTGTTAAATTTTATCTTCAACGACAAATTCCAAACTTTCTTCAAATAATTCTATCCTTAACTTCATTCTTCACAAACCTTCATCCAATTTTAGTTCCTCATAAATTTTAAAATCCTTCAAGCTAAGTAACACATGGATGGATTCTCTAAAAATTCAGTTAGATATTACACTTCTATTATAGATCTTAATCTTCCCAAAAGGCTAGTCTATATACTCTGTTGTAGACAATAAAATTCTAAATTTTTAGCACCCATTTTTTGTATGAGGGTTCGCTCATAAATATCCTAAATTTTAAACTGATCACCAAGAAAAAACTCTATAGAATTCCTTTGAAAATTTGAGTCACTTTCTTTCTTTTCATGTTCAATGGTAGATTCAATTAGTTTTCCCATAAAATTAGGGATTCCTTTACTTTATCTTCATTGGGAGGATTCTTCCTCCACCTACCTACCAAAACACACAAACATATTGATATTATTTATTAAAAAAAATAAAATCAACACAAACCTATGAGAAATTAAATTCCTATTTAATGTTTGTTTTCAATATAAATACACTATTTCAAGAATTAATGTATGTCAATATGTATGATCCCCCTTATTCATAATAAATGTAAAGAGGAAAGGTCATCTCACCCTTTATTGATACCATGAATACAAAGGGATGGTCTTGTAAGGGAAAATTATTCTACCCGTTTCTCTATTGAATTTTAAAAATCATCTTTTCCCCTTTTACTTTATTTTACCCTTTATAGAGATAATTAATCAACTAATTTAAATAGATGCATGAAATCACATTTTTCTCAGCAATGTTTCATCAACTAAAAAACTCTATGTCTACTTGGTTTAACTTGATATAGATAACAAGAGTGATTAATTTAAACAATAAAGTAGTCTACAAAATATTCCAAATGTTATACTAACTCAAAATTTTATATCTTTGGGGATGATCAAACATATTTTTTTGGAAATTTAATAAATAAACACTTAATATAAACACACACATTAAAATCATTCAAGTGTAAGAATGTAATGTTCCCCCATTTTATTAAAAAATCACTCCCCTTTGATAACTATATTAAATATAAATCCGAAATAGAATTAGGATAGTTAAAATCATACCTCATATTCAGTTTTATCAAGGGTTGTCCAGAATTCCATATTTAATAAGAAACACTAAATCTCTAGCAGTTTTCTCTTTCTTAGATCCCCCTCAAGGGTTTTTCTCAAATGATCTTCATCATGGATAGTTTTATCATTAATAAATAATATCCAATAATTTTTATAACTATTTATATATATGATACCAATTGATATTTTACAATTAATGTATTGTAAGGATACACCAATATACCAATTGAAATATTCCATGATGGATTGATCTTTTAGATGAATAATGATCATATATTTCATCATTTTTCCTCTTTCATCCTTCACCCTCAATTCTATCTTCCATGATGCATAATCACTAAAATAATGAAATATAGTGGCTCTCTATAAAATCCTTAGTTAGAGAAATTAGGTTGATATTTATATATTAACCCATTAAATTCTTTTTTGAGGATCAAAAGTGTTTAAATATATTCATTAATGCTCTACTGTTGGTTTTAAGAATCTATTCTTCATTGTATTATTGGAAATAGGTGAATTATACTTCAATTAATAAAATTAATTCAATCAAAAGGAGTGGTTCTAGAATATCTTTAGTTCATCAAAGTAGTGGTAGTAGAGGTTTTTTCTTCACCATTTCTAAGAGTTTTCAGAAATAAGTTTTTCAGAAGAAGGTTATTTTGATTTTATCAGCACTGGGTGGTCATGTTACATAAGTTTAGTTGGGACTTATAGAAGGTGGAAGATGTTTAGTTTTCTACTGGAAGGTTTCTAGTTTACCAAAGGTGTCATTCACACTGAGTATTGATATAGGAGATTGGTTATGGGAACTGTGGAATAGATGGACTCCTATTTTTATTAGAGGTTAGTGAAACTTGTTAAGTATCTAACACTATTTATAAATAGAATAGAGGGGATATATTTGATGATAAAATAGTGGAATTTATTATGATAACTTTTTGTAGTAATTAATGTGGATCATAAGTCACAAGTTGTAATATTTTCTTTCTGGAAATGAAATATTGTAGTGTTTATCCTATAGATATAGGAATTTCGGTTTGAACCATGTGAAACCAAAGTGTTATTTATTTATTAAATTTATTTTCATTACAAGGGTGAAGTTTTTTCTGACTTAGTTTGGTGATTTGTGTGAATTTATTTCTTCCAAGTTTTGGAAAACTAATGTTTGGAGAGTTCCTTTAGAAACCTATTTCCACCAAAGTGATTCCATATTGACTAATTATAGTGATTCAAAATGAAATAGGGGAATTCTCAATAAGTGGTATCCAAGGATATTAGAGAATTGGTTCTCATGAGGATTAATAGTTTACTTTTTATTTCAGGTAACATTCTCTTTCTCAGATGTTTATCAAATTTTAATGAGAGTCATTATTTCTTGAATGTATGGAATTAAAAGATGGAATGGTTTGAATCGATTGATTTGATATAATATATTTTAATTTTTGGAAAATACATATGGAGAACTATCTCATTCTGAAATATCTAGAGCTTTTGTTAAAGGGTGTAAAACCAGAAACAATGAATAAGTATGGATGGGAAAAGCTGGATTGGAAGGGACTTAGTGTGATATAAATGTATTTAGTCTAGAATGTAGATTTAAAAATTTAAGAAAATAATCCCATAATAGAGTTTATGGAATCCCTTACATATATGTATAATAAACCTAAAACACCGAATAAAGTGTGTTTGATGTAGAGGTTATTCAATATGAGGTTATCAGAAGAAATATATATATATGATCTATTGAATGATTTCAACTTAATCCGAATCCATCTAGAATCCATGAAGGTTATATTCATAGATGATGTTTGGGTTATTTTGTTGTAATCATCCTTACCCAAATCTTGGGAGGCCATGGTGATAACTATGAGTAGTTCAATTGGAAATAATTACTTGGTGTAAACTATTTTTTGGAACTTGATTTTCAATGAGGAGCTCCAAAAGAAAGAGAGTTTATATTTTACTGGTGATGTATTAAATAAAAAATCAAGGGGACACTCACCTCATTAAAGGAATTAGAAGAAATAAAGTATAAAATCAATGGAGAGGAGTAGAGTGAATTCTTTCAGAACTAGGATTGTTTAATGGGATTATAGAAATAAAGGTCACCTTAATAAATATTTTCATGATAGGAAGACAACCTCTAGAAGGACTATATCTGGATAATTGAGTTCTTCAAATAGAGTAACGTGAATCTATTTTCAAGTGTTTTTATGTTAGTGTAATATTATATCATCGACTCTAGTGATTATTTACATTATATAGATGAAAAATAATGCATATAAGGTTATATATCTTGATTTTTTGATAGATTTAATATTTCTAATGATGAATATCTTGACATTGTGGGGAAGGGAGAAGTGAAAGTTTAGTTGAGAAATGGAAGTTTCATTATACTAAAGGAAGAGAGGTATGTTTTGGGTCTCTGGAATAACCATATTTAAAATGTTTAGCTAGTTGAAAGAGGTTTAAGAAGCAGTTTTATGGAAGAATTATGAAATATTATTCGAGGATCTCTTATTAGAACATCATCTTCTAGAAGTAAAGAACTTTGGAATAATTAGTTTGAGAACCTTAGTGGGAAAGGTATAAATATTCTAGTGTAAAAGGGAATATCGAAGCTAGATCATTTAGACTTTTGAATATGTGATAGTTGTATACTTAGTAAGTAACAAAATTTTTCTTTCAATCTATCTGGAAAACACCCAAATTCCAAAATCTAGAGTTAGTTCATACAGATGTTTGGGGAATTACACCAGTTCTTTCTCACAGAAGGGTAAAGTACTTTGTTAACATCATTTATTATTCCAAAATAAGGGTATAGGTATACTTTCTAAAACATAAAATTAAAGTGTTTAGAATATTATTTTAATGGAAGGCTATGGTGTAAAGAGAAATCAAAAGGAAAGTAAAATTCCTGAGATCGGAAAAAAGTAGTGGATTTACCAGAAGGAGTTTCTATAATTACTATCGACATAGAGGGATCTAGCATGCCAAGACAGTTTCATGAATACCTAAAAAATGGTGCAGCCAATAGAATGAATTTGAAATTGATGGAGAGAACAAGAAGTCTGATGATAAATTCTATAATTCCTAAGGAGTTTTGTGTGGAAGCAGTGGGTACACTAACTTACTTAATCAATATAATTCCATCAGAATCAATTAGACTTTAGTTACCAAAAGAACCGTGGTTTAATAAAATATTGAAATTTTATTATCTTAAATATAATGAAAAGAGGAATGTTTTTAGAAGTTATAATGCTCTATTTAATTATAAGATCTTATGGAAATTTATGAACATGAAAGCAATGAAGGTTGATAATAATTATTCAACTTCAATTCAAGTTGATATGAATAGTGGTTCTAGAAGATCACAGGTTCTAGAAAGTTTATATGACTCTAAGTATATCAGAAGATCACATATTCCAGAGAGTTCAGAGAGTGTTGTAATTATTTTGGATATTAATCCATTATAAGGAATATCTAAAAGATCAGAAACTGGGGAAGATTAATCAAGATCTCTAGAAGGTTAAGATCCAGAAGTTTCAATTCTGAAAGAAGTTGGAACATATACTACTTTTAGGATATCTTTAATGGTTAAAAGGATGGTGTAGAGGAATCGATATAACCTTAGTTTCTTAATTTTAATGTATTTTAGATAAATAATAAGTACAAAATAAGTGGTTACTCAGGGTGATTTTGGAGAGTGGGAGTTATAAATGTAGGAGGACTTAGATTCAATGTGAGTGAATAACACCTTAGAGATAACATAATTACCAAAATAAAGGAAATAAATTGATAAAAATTGGATCTTCTGATTGAAATAAGAAGCTTATGGAAGGAAGAGGTATAAGGAAAGGATAATTTTAAAGGGATTTCTATAGAAGGAAGGTATTGAATTTTGCGAAAATTTTTATCTAATAGTTAAACATGATACTATATAAATTTTTTTAATCATTTTTTCTTCCATAATTTTTAACCTTGAACAAATGGATGTGAAGATGTATTTTCTTCACATGGATTTGGTGGAAGAAATTTATATGAAGCAACTAGTTGGTTTTGAGTAAAATTAGAATCATGTCTCAATGTGAAAACTGAAAAGTAGTATTTATGGTTTGAAGCAAAAATCAAATCTTTGATTCCTTCATGGAAGATAAATGTTTCATGTGAATTATATTTTATTATTACTATAATTATTATGATTTTAACAAAAATTACTTTATTATCTTACTCTTATATGTGGATTATATGTTGTTGGTGGGTATGGATGTTCAGCTGATTCAAAAGTTAAAGGAGGATTTTTATTGAAAGTTTGTGATGAAATATTTTTATGAATAAAATAAGATCCTATACATGAGGATTGTATGTGACAGGAAAACTGAGAGATTGGTTTTATCACATAAGGATTACATCTGGAAGATCATTGAAAGATTCAGAATGAGCAGATGTAATTTAATTTTAACTCTTCTTTCTGATCACTTTAAAATTTCAAATGAGCATGCACCATGAATGGGAGAAGAAATGAAGTACATGGAAAACGTTACATATGATTCAGTATTCATAAGTTTTATGTATACTATGGTGTACACTCATCTAATTATTTCTCATTTTATGGGATTAGTTTGGTAGTTCATGGAAAATACATTGAATGATCATTGAGAATATATAAAGTTTATTATTAAGCATATCAATGGAATGGAAGGTGAAACTATTTGTTTCAGAGATGATGATCCATTACTTGGGTTTGTAGATGAAAACTTTGTGGGGGGATTTTGATTATTAGAAGAGAACAATTGGATATGTTTATAATTTTGGTAGAACAATGATCAGTTAGATTTATATGTTACAATTGGTGATTTCACTTTCTATAATAGAATAAAATTAAGTTTTTGTGATGGATGTTATCAAGGAAATAGTGCATTTGAGGCATTTAGATAAAGAAATCAAATGCAGTCAGTGGAAAGAGTTTTTATACTATAAAATTCAGAGTAAAATTCATTTTTTTAAGAATACAATGTTTCATTTAATAACTAAGAACATTGATGTAAATTACTATTACATCTAGAATATGCTACAATATGGTGATTTGGAGTTATAAAATATAGATGGTAAACAAAATCTAGTGGAATAAGATCCCAGACTTCATAGAGGTATGTTCTTGTTAAAATTTTGGTTTGAATCCCTTAATGTTGGATAATTAAATGTTTATTAGGAGTATGGGGAATATTAGGGGTGTTTTGGGGGTTTAGAACATGAAAGGAAAGGGAATCAGGCCATCCTATGCATGTTTCATGGTTAGTGAACAATTAGGTGTAACTGTGTGCTCAAACTGTGCTAACCAGGAGGAGGGGCACACAGTTAAGTAAACTATGCAAGGGGGAAATCAAAAACATGCAGATTGGGATAGTGGAATTCCACATGGTTGGCACATGATTTTTCAAACCATATAGGATCCCCAGGTAACTATATGACTTAGAATCCTCTTATACAGTGGCATGCGCATGATTGGCGCAAAAATTTGGAAAACTATTCATTCAAACCATGAACGTCATTAAAAGTGGGATTTTATAGTTTCCACCTCAATATTTTAAGTGTTATAACCAATTTCTTCCCACATTTATTCTCCAAAAACCCTTTTGATGAATCATTTCGACCAAGGATTCCCAAGTATTGATCTACTTATATTCTAGACCGTTTGGAGTACCATTGGGTGTAGATCGAAGTTCCGGGTAAGTCTAAAACTCCTCTTACTTCTCTTTTTTGAATTAAGGCTTGTGGTTTTGTTATTATTCTTCAAAATCCTCAAACCCACTTTTTCCAGCAGATCTTAGGTTGGATCTTCAATGGGTTTTTGAATCTGAGTCAAAGTCAAAGGTTAAGCTTACAATTGTCTTTGGAATTGAGGTAGTTGGACTACAAGTTAAAACCCATAGTCTCGTTGTTGATTTTTGCATGTATGGTGGTGTTATTGGTTATCTCTTATTTTTTCCTTTGATTAATTTAGTGAGATTTGATAAAATGGTTGGCTAAATGATGAATTGAATCTCTCATTATCTCCATGGGATGTATTGATATTTGTTAGACCAATTTATGGCCACCCATGGGGTGTGATAACATTCTCGAACATGGGAAATTACAATGTTAAACATAGAGTTGATTTGTGTTGAAATAGAGCCCATGAAAAATATGTTTAAATGTTGGTTTGAGTTATAAAGAGACACTAATGGTAGTTGTTTCTAGATGCTTTAAATGGAATAAAGGATCATTTTACATGATATGAAAAGAGTTTAAATGGATTAATGTGAATGTGTCGAATGAACTGTGAATTTGTAATGGAAATTAATAAATGGGTTAAGGTTAAAAAGGGAAATGGGATAATTAGGCTATGATAAGTAAGTGATAAATTTGATAGTGGGTGAAGGATTGATGACGATTCATATGTTGTATAAAATTTGAATTTTAAATGTTATGTGTATTAGTGGTGTATAGTTTGTGATATTGTTTTTGTGGTAAATGGATATATAATCATGTGAACATGTATTTTTAGTTATGGGGTATTGGAATTGAGTATCTACACCCATGGGTTAGGTTATACTAAGGCTATAAACCCCACCCCTATAATCCACGGGTTAGGTAAGGGGAATGGGGCTCTATATCCCTAACAGTTTTATTTTTTGAGACTACCTGGACTGAGGCTCCAAGGTACGCGTGGTGTATTTATTATAAAATGTTTATCCCTATTGAGATAGGGAACTTGAATTATTTCCTTATGCATGGTAACTGACTGAATTATGCCATAGTGTAAATGATGTAAATACTTAACCCATGGTACAAGTGATGACAACGGAATGAATGGTGTAAATGGATAAAGTGAATATTATTAACTAATGGATTCCAAGTTCTCTTTTGTTTATATTGTTATATATTTTATTACTTACATTCACTATCTATTTAGATTGGATATTTTGTAGACACCATTGGTGGTGGCCTACTGAGTTTTACTCACACATTGCTCCGACCGCCACTGGGTACTTGAGAAGATTTCATTATTACAGGCCATAACAAGGGTAAAGGCCCTATTCTAGGGAGTTGATTTGGGCTTGGGATGTTCATGGTTAAGGATCCAAACTTTTATTCATGACCGATTTTGGGGTTTCAATTGTTGTTCTTTATTTTGGGGTTTCCCTTCACTTTTGGCACTATTAACATGACATGGAATATTTATTATTTGGTTTTGGTTGTACCCTATTTAGGAATTGGTTGGTAATGCTGTTTCTAGTTTATTGCTTATTTTTCATTTATTTTATATGTTATCTATTTTGGTTTACTTTGGTAAATAGAGTATAATCTCCCCACATGATCTATTAGACCCTCGCGGCTAGTCAGCAACCTCTGGAATATAGGGAGGCACACTTGAGTTCATTTGGAAACCCATATCAGGGCACAAGTTTAGTGGATTCTAAGTCGGGGACATTACAAAGTGTTATCAGAGGTAGTTATTTTATTTTGCCTTACTATTTGGGTATGGTAAATAAGATATTAAGAAGTGTCAGTCCTTGGAAATGATCTTGTTCATTGGAGTAGCTAACCCATGTACGAGGGAAAATCTAAGAACCCTGGGTGGGAATTGTTGATCTTGATGTGATTTGTTATAGTTGGATGGTATTTCACTATTAGGTGATGCACATGTTGTGTGATGTGACTATTTTATGGTATTTCACACATGTCCATAATGGAACAAGGTTGCACATTCATGCATCATTATATGCACCTAGGGATATAGGTAGAATGAATCATGAAAGGAACACGCAGGATGGGTGTTTGGTACATGAAGGGTATGATGCATTTTATTTTCTTGAAAATTATAAGAAAATGGTGTTCAATAAAGATGATAAAAATTGGTAAATGGAAAGAATGTGAAATAATTGTTAAAATATCATATTTAATGAAAAGTTAAAAAAATGAGTTAAAGTGTTGGTTGTAACAAGTTGTGAAATGAGAAATGTGACTAAAAGTGAAAGTTTTGTGTTTATAAAGTGGAAATGGTTTAAGAAAATGTCTAATGAAATACTTTTAACTTTGTAATTTAGTTTACCCTAGGTTATCCATGACTCACGGTAGGTATGGTCAAGGGTAGTGTTCAAGATGTGATGATATCTATCAGGATAGTGTATGAGAAATGGGTTTTTATGGCTAATTGAGAGAATTATTTTACGTAAACTGTGGAAGTTCTATGTTATGTGTTCTAATAATTGAGTTTAACATTGTAGAGAAATGCCACCATGAAGACGTGTGCCGATTGGGTGAAAAGAGGATATCACCGAGAACGCTCCACTAGTAGTGGAGCAAGAAAACCAATTGGTCCAAGATAAATGAGGAGAGGATAAGTTTTGTGAGAACTTTAGTCATTTTATTCAGATGCTGGAAATGGACCTAGTGCGGGTAATGCCGAGTATGTTTGATCTGAATAGAGAGTTTTAGTTGCAGCACCCTACAACGTTTTCTAGAGAGGGTGGACCCGAGTCTACATAGTTCTGGATAGAGTCCATTCAGACGATTCTTGATCACTTGGAGACTCCAATAGAAAATAGAGTCAAGTTGGAATCATACATGTTGCGGGGACCAGCAAAGTGATGGTGGAATATCTTGGTTCAGACTCAATAGGCTAATGGTATGTTATGAAAAGAATTCTATGGAAAGTTTCTAGAGAATTTATATCTAGAAATATTATGGCAGGAGTGGGTTTCAAAGTTTATGAGGATGACCCAAGGGACCATGTTAGTGATGGAATGGTAGCCATTTCATAGACTTGCAAATATTTATTCCAGTGTTGGTAGAGTACGATACCACTATGGAGAGATGTTTTAAGGACATTCCTCGATATGAGATAATATCTCAGGTGAACATCTTTCATCTAAAGAGGTTTACAGACATGGTGGATCATACCCTTATTTTAGAATGAAACTTAAGAGAGGATTCAGGTGGTGGATATATGGTTATAGTTGAAAAGACAAGTGGTGTGACTTGTAAGGGTAAGAAGAATCGATTTGAGAATCTTCACTAGGGAGGTGGTGTGAAGAGTAGTCATAAGAGAGGATCAACCTCCCACGGTGGAAACTTGGTCTTTTCCTAATAGTGTTGCAGGCCAAGGAACATGCGAGGTTAGTGCCCCCACCCACCGGTTGAGTGATGAGTGTGCGGTAGGATGGGGCATGTGTAGAGGTTTTGTAGGAACCCTCAGCAGTTGGGCACAGATGGAGGATTGAGGCCAATTCCGAGTGCAGAAAGGTGGTTAGTTACCCCATACTTGGAAGGAGGTTGGAGATCTACTGGTCGTATCGGTAGAGGTGATGGGTGTAGTACTCTAGGATGAGAGAATCCATATTATAAGGGCAGTACAACACTAGGAGTTCATAATGGGGACCAGGGAAAAGGGGCAGGTTAGTTTCATGTATTTTAGTCCACACCTAGAGGTGGCGAGGCTAGACCATCAACTATTTTAGGTACAATCCTTATAGCTTCCATGCTTGCTATTGATTTATTCGATACAAGTGCCTCATGTTATTTTATTTCTGATCAATTTTTTGGTTATGTTGGGTATAACAGTGGAGTGTTTGTGTGGGGTTATGTCAACTAATACACCATTAGGGGTGAGATAAGAAATTATCAGGCAATGTAAATGGTGTGCTCTCTAGGTTGGTGGGTACTGTTTTCTGTGGGACTTGTTTGTGCTAGAGATATCAGGTTTTGATCTGATTTTGGTTATGGATTAACTAGGGTTATACCAATAACATATTTATTGTTACCATTATAGGGTAACATTCATGTCTCTTGAGGGAGACACATATGTTCAGCATGGAGAGTGGGATTTTTTGGCAGGCCGTACAAGGACGGCTTATTAGCAGTTGGGTGAACTTATAGCCCATGTGGATTTTCTTATGATTGATGATGGGGGAGTAGAGCAGCTTTTATTTCCACTAGTGGTGGATCGGTTTCAGGATGTGTTTCTTAAGGACTTCTCAGGGTTACCACCTAAGAGATACGTTGAGTTCACAGTTGATTTGATGTTGGGAGAAGAACGGGTTTCCATTCCACCATATAGAATGGCACTAACAGAACTCTAGGATCTTAAAACTTAGTTAGAGTAATTGGAGAATAAAGGGTTTATGCATCCTATTAAGTCATCGTGGGGATCAATATTGTTGTTTTTTAATAAGGCTAATGGATCATTTTGATTATGTGTCGATTATAGGAAGCTGAATCATATAACAGTTAAGACCCAATACCCTCTTCCTCGAATTGATGTTCTTTTCAACCAGGTGAGAGTTTATTTATGATCTCTAATATTTATTTGAGTTTAGGGTATCATCAATTAAGGGTGATAACTTTTTATGTACCATGGAATGACTTCATAAGCAGGTATGGGTTGTATGAGTTTGTTGTGATGTCATTTGGGTTGACCAATACATTGATAGTGTTTATGGACTTAATGAACCGAATCATTCACCCTTACATGGATCAATTTGTATTTTTCTTTGTTGATGATATCTTGGTGTACTCTAAAAATCATGATGATCATTCCAAACATATTGAAATCATACTGAGTACACTAAAAGAGCATAAGTTAAATGCCAATATATCAAAATGTAAGTTATGTATTGAAAATGTACATTTCTTGGGTCACATCACCTCTGAGGTAGGTGTGTCCATGTACCTTGATCAAGTGAAGGTCGTGGTATCTTTCTATCATCCTAATAATATTTATCATTTTTGGAGTTTTATGGGTCTGTATGGCTATTACCAAAGGTTTATCAAATACTTTTAACATTTGGAAGAAACACTTTAGGGATTAACCAAGAAGGATATCAAGTTTTAATGGTCTGGGGAAAGTGAGAATGCTTTACAAGAGTTAAAGAAGTGATTAAAAAATGCACCAATTCTATCCTTACCTAAGCCCAGTAAAGGGTATACCTTGTTTTGTGATTCATCTAGTGTTGGACTTAAATGAAATGTTGATGTAGGATGATCGTGTTATGGAGTATGGGTCATGATAGTTGAGGACTCATGAAAGAAATTTCTCTACCCATGATATTGAGTTGTCTACGGTAGTTTATAACTTAATTTATTAGAGGCACTACTTGTTGGGAGAGTGGTTCATGGTGTATAAAGAACATAAAAGTCTTAAGTACATATTCTCTTAGCATGATCTAAATATTTGGTAGTAAAGATGGGTTTATTACATGTAGTATTTTGAATTTGAGATGTTTTACATGCCGAGAAAGGGAAATAGTGTTATAGATGCTTTGAGTTGAAAGACTCAAAATCATGTGGTTGAGGAAACCAATTTCGAGTGGAGGATGATGGTGCTTTTTTCTAAGATGCATTTGGAGGTGTAGGATGACCAAGGGAAGATGACCCTTGAATCCTTGGCAGTTGAGTCCATGCTTCTGATTCGGATTAAGAAGAGGTAATATGATGATCTAGAGTGATTTTATTTTAGGGAAAATATTAAAGGTTTAGAGTCACCTTCTAGTTGGACCATTGGACAATATGGGATCATTTATGTTCGTGGTCATGTTGTTGTACCAACGTGCATGCGAGAAGATTTGATGCATGAGTTTCATGAATTGTAGTGGGAAGTGAATCCTACTATGACCAAAATGTATCATGATATTTGTAGGTAGTATTGGTGTCCAAGGATGAATAAATTGGTTGCAAGTTTTGTGTCGCGATGCTTTACCAGCCAATAGGTGAAGGCTGAGCATTTGACTCCGGGTGGTTTGTTGAAGCCATTTCCTATTCTAGAATGGAAATAGGATGAGGTTATGATAGATTTCATAGTGGGTCTCCCAAGGATTCCTTGAAAGAATGATGAGATATGGGTAGTTGTTGATTGGTTTACTAAGGTTGCTCATTTCATGCCAAATCAAGAGATTTTTACCATGGATTAGTTGGGAGAGTTATATGTTTGAGAGATAGTGCAGTTGCATTGGGTACCTTGGACCATAGTTTTGAATCATGATCCACATTTCACATCCTGATTTTGGTATGGATTACAGAGGTTGATTGGTACCCAGGTGTTTCTGAGTACAGATTTTCACCTGCAGAAGGACGACCAATCAGAGCATACTATCTAGGTGTTAGAGGACATATTGAGGTCATGTGTTCTAGAATTTGGTGGATTGTGGGAAAAGAATATAACATTGGTTGAGTTTTCCTAAAAAAATAGTTACTAGGATATGATTCAGATGGAAACATATGAGGTGATTTATGATAGACCATGAAGATCTATATTGTGTTGGTTAGAAGCTAGAAAATCAGAGTTGTTGGGATCGAGTCTCATGCAGGAGACTTCAAAATATGTCCAGTTGATTCAAAAACATATGGAAATTTATTAGAGTAGAAAAAAGTAATATTCATATTGGAATCACCGACCTCTTGAGTTTATGGTGGGTGATCGTGTGTTTCTTCAGGTGTTTCCATGGTTGGGTCACCATTGGATTCAGAAAAAGGGTAAGTTGGCGCCCAGGTATGTTGGTCCATTTGAGATTGTGGAGAGGATTAGAATGGTGGCATAATTATTCGCACTTCCATAATGATATAATGTCATGCATGTTGTTTTTTATGTGTCACAAATTCAATAGTATCACCTTAACCCATCTCATGTGATCGATTTTGAGGATGTGGAGCTTGAGGCTTGTTAGTGCCGAATTTCAGTTAAGCCCATGAATTAGAATTTTTTTTGAGCAAACTGAAGGTATATTTTGGATCAGCAGACAATCTTGAGCCACCTAAGGGAGGTGCGTGCAAGATTTAATGTATGTGCGAATGATTGAAAATTTCACACAAGATCTTGCGCGCCCAATGCGACATCAAATGGATTCTTCTGCATTGACCTTATGAAAAACTCCCAAGTCAGAAGCGCTAAAGAAATTTTTCTGGCGTGTAAGAAGAGGGACCACATGCAAGATCTTCCATACCAAATGCGATGTCAAAAACCACTTGCACACAGGCCTCCTTTCATTCCACCATTGAAGTTTTTTTCCTATACATAGAAGTGTACCCTCGCACTTTGGGAGACGGTTATGGAAGAAGAATTGTCGCTCCTATGCATGAAAGACAACCCATTCTACGACCGCACAAAAGACATGGCCTCAAGGTACTGGATCTTGCGTGATAGGTCTCCTAGGGGTCCTCCTTTGGGTGGGCCTACTAGGTATTGATCCTCTCCCACTTCCTTTTAGTCAAAGGCAACTATTCACAAAAGATCCTTCTTGTGCGCAAGATTTTACTTTGATAGGTTCCTCTTTCTCCCCTAACCCCTGATTTTTCATGCAGACTTCCATCTTGCACGCAACCCCTCATATTTCATGCAGGCCCTCAATATTTCATGCACCCCTTACTATATGCTCCATGTGTTGTCCTTACCCTAATGCATCATGTCTGAGCCCCTCTTACACATAACACCCTTTTCTTACGCACACTGCTCCCATGCGTCCCCCCAGGCTTGTACGAAGTAATTTCGAAGTTCCCCAAGGAGTGATTCATGTTGCATTGCCCTGCCTTGTACTACTTCACATAGGTATGCTAACAACCATTTCTTTTTCACATAGTCACACTAAAATAGACCCCCCCAATGGATCACTCCACAACCCCGTTAACCAATGACATTGCTGGTGCCTTCCCTTCACTGAGGGTTAAAGTGTGCCAGTTATGTAAGTCCTTGGGGTGAGGAGTAAATCCTCATCATATGAGCTGCAGGATGTTAAATTGCCAAGAAACCTCACTTCCTCGACACATGATGTTAAAATGCGATCACTGCATAAGTGATAATACCTAATAGGACCGTAAAGGGGATGTGCACCATCACCATCACCCTCTCACTCCCCCTCTCCCTCTATGATTTGTGGCCATGCACACCTCAGGTAGTCTCTGTGTAAGCCCTAACCCAACTTGATAGGGTGCTACTTGTACGAAGACCATATACTCCTCGTACATCTGGACATCCTCCTAGGGATTCAATCTCAAATTAATCCCCTGTATCCTTTTTGGGATGCTATCCATGCGTAAGCCACACACCATCCCTCGTGGACGCACCTTTTGCGACGCGATCGTCAACTCTATTATTTCATATTGTTTCTCACACCAATCATGACTCACATGGGTTTAGAGTAAGCATCGACCATGAAATACTCTTTGGGATACCTTATCATATAAACCCCATTCCCCTCACTACCAAACTATGTGGACTTTGATCATTTCCCTTTTAAAGCAAGGTATGTAGGAATCCTCTCTGAGGTTCAAGTCCATCACCTATCGGTCCCAACCATTTCACGTCAGCTTTCCCTCATCCTGCATGATAGTAAACTATATCCCCCTTCTATACCACATGATGTTAAACTATATGATTTTGAACTATGTGGGTTTTGATCATTTTCTTCTAGACAGGGTATGTAGGAAGCCTCCCCAAGGTTCAACCCCAAACATTGGTAAAATTCGGTGTCCCCTTTTTTGGGACCCACATCCTTGGTCCACCCCTTTGTGGTGTTAGATCAGTTCCCAGGCAGCAAACCATTATTAAGCCCCACAATCAACCCATAATCTTATAACTAAGATTATCCCTCTTATGATGGGCTGCTAACAGCACGTAAGCCTCAACATGTCTTTGGGTTGCTGTCCTTTGTGTACATCCCGATTCTGTGCCCCATTACCTGAACTACATGGACTTAGATCTTAACCCTTTTTGATAAAGGTGTGTAGGAAGTCTCATTTCAGTTCAATCCCATCTCCCATGTCCCATCCTGTTCTATCCCTAGAGTCTTTATGCCTCAAGAAAATCACGCCTTAACCTGTTGGTTCCATTTCCTTCGGGTCCCCATCCATGCGTCCATTATCATGATTCACCTCTTTAGGTGACTTATCACCTCATCCTAGAACTATGTAGACTTTGATTCCCCACCACAAAGATACATAGGAAAACTCTTTGGGGTTCAAGCACAGTAACTTCACCTTCACACCGGTTTTCGGTTCCATCCCCATTCATTTCATCCTTCGACACTTCATCCATATCCATCCAGATTTTACCTTGGCCACTACATCTCGATGAAATCATTCCATCCATATGGGCCTCTAACCATGAATAATCCCTCACATGCTCTCAAGTTGTTTTCCTTTATGTACACCCTAATTCTACACCCTAACCATACAAACAACATGGGTTTTGATCACTGTCTTCTACACAGGGTACGTAGGAAGCCTCTTCTAGGTTCAATCCAGCCAATGGTAAACCATGGTGTCCCCTTTGCGTGGATCCATCTGCCTCTTTGATCCACCCTTTGTACATCTAAATAAGTCTTCACGGTGTGAAACTCCCCCTTTTATGGGAAACACCATTTGAGGTCCATCATTATTGGGTGTTCTGACCCATCCACCTGGTAAACTTTTTAGGTGTTCCCTCCCTAGGATTTACCCAACTAATCCACTCCTGCCAATGTTTCAATAAATCTGATCTATCTCTGCTAGATGCTAAACTCACGACATACCCCATGTGAAATATGGGAATATGAGGAAAACCTTAGAGACATGACTCCGACATATAATTACCCATATTCTACATGGGATTCCTTGTGCTTCCACGCCCTCGAGAAGCCCTATAATAAGGGAAAATCTAGCTATACTAGTGTTTTAGTGTCCATACACACTGATTATGCCCCAACATGACTATTCTCCTGACTAACAGTTACTACCCTGACTTGACCCCTTGGAATGTACTAACAGAAGCATTGCAATTAACCGACATGCACAAAGATATGGCACTGGGAAGAGTTTCATGAACAACGCCTTAATATTTAATGGAGACTTGGACTAGGCAACAAATTCCGATGATAAATCCATGAAATGAGAGACTGAAATCCCATAATCCCATTTCGATCAAGGATCAACCATCTTTGAAGAAGTTATGAATGCCACAAGCCTTTGGAAAGAGGAAATTCGTGGAAACAATCAGCGTGTCCTCACAGACGATGTGCACCTTGACAAAAGAGTCAGAAACATAAATGGTGAACCTGATGTGAATCTCTTCTCCTCAAAATGGGGATTACTAGAATTTGGGGCATTAACACATGAAAATGTCACCAAATCCAGCAATATGGAACTAGGTCCCACCAAGAAAATATTGGGGCTGGTGTGAAACTCACCAAGATTTGGGAGTTAATCATTGGGCATCTCGGTCTACGACGTTGTCAGCATGGATCTTTCTATCCAGCCACAGAAGACTGAATAGCATTGGGACACTGGGCATCACATTTGTATTATTTGTACTGATGGATGAATCTTTCTACTTTGCAAGAACCAAGCTATAGCTGTAGGAAACCGATCACCTCCCACCCACAGACGTAGGGGTAGGGGTAATACAAATGCATCAATACTGCATGACTTCACCTCTTCTGTGATGACCCCCATGACCACAACTACTGGGCACCCATTCCCCATCACCCTCCAAATTTATTAAAAGGAGGGTGATCAATACTCTTGTTCAACGATACGAATAGGAGTGGATCGTCTCAATGAGGGATATGACCCATCAATATTTAGAGGCTTCTATGCCCCACTGATGTCGTCGCCCCCAAGGGCCACACAAGGAGCCGCTTATCCCCACTATGACCTTTAATCATTTTGAGAGCCTCTCCCCAGAACGCTCTTATGACTCAATCTCTTACATCGATGAAGTAAGGGGTGTCCAATTCCTCCTTGTTGCTGATCTAACCATGGTACCACCAAACAGGGCTCCCACCAAGCCACAACAATGCCACCATCTGGTCCCAAAGACTAAAGAACATGTGGTCCATACCCTTGAACAACCATACCTAGCTTGATTAACCTAACATCAACATCAGGAGCAAGCTTAGGAGGATTCTATCTAGGGGGAAACATATTCTATGGCTTTAGTGGTCTGAGCCACCACTGATGTGTGTTACCATCTCCCTGTTACTATAGAGCAGGGACACCACTATGCTCGATCAGGATTAGGATCCCAACCGACCCCTGTGTAGACTAGGTTGACTTTTCCAGTTTCTGGAATAAGCAGTAGCCATTGTGGGCTGACCTGTGGTGATGACATTCAGTACATAGGTACTCTCCGTACCACTGCCAACTAGAGTGCAAGTCCTACACACTCATGTGTTCAGTATAAAGGTCTTCCCCATACTACCATCATCAGTCTAGGTGAAGGTCATCCCCATCTTTTTGACCCTCAACATGAAGTTTCTCATTGTTCCCATGGTCTCAGGTATGGAGGTTCTCCCCATAGTCACTAACAAAAGCAGAGGACCTCCCCACTCCAGCATTCCTAACCACGAAGGTCCTCCCCATGTTCCATTCTACATCTTCCTGGGTGATCCTTGCACCCAACTCATCAAAGTGGAGGTCTTCCCCATGTCAAAGATCTACCCTAACCAGAAGAACTATCATGGGGTAGGATGGTGGGTCAGTGCAACCAGAGGAAGAACCCTGAGAAACCTCATATTGCAATCAAGCCTGTTCACTTTTTGGAATCTGATGTAGAGTGCGACTCGGTGATGGAACCCTCACCCTGATCTTATCTATCAAGGTCTGGGGAAAGAACTAGGCATATAAGCTTTGTCCTCCTAGAAATCAAGATGCAACGGATCCCTAAATCCCTCCATAGATACATATAAGAGGAGGAAGATTTGGCTCCTTTATAGGGTCTTGCTATGAAATCCTCATTGTCATCACCATGATCATTCTCTACATCATTAAGAGATCACAGAGAATTATTCTAGGTAATGGTCGATGATGAGCACCAGCCTGATCCACTTGTAATTACTACCCATCCTATATAGGAAGTAGTGTTCAAAACCCCGTCCTATAGGGTTGTGGTGATATAGTCAGTGTATTCTCCAAAAGACAACCCAAAATGTAGCGGTTTGTCAGCTCGCACGCCGTACTCTCCACCGACCAGTATACCACAAAAATGGTCCATGTCAGTGCTGCTACCAATCCCTCAACTTCCCCCAATCGATGAATGGGGAAACCAAGGGCTGGATCCTGAGTCAGAGTTGAGAAGTTTGTGGGACATTATTACAGTGGAGAATTTCTCTGAGATGTTCTGGATGATTTCAACTGCAAGCTTCAATATTCTAGAGTTCCTCACCTAGGATGAGGTTATGTTCTTCTACCAATCCTCAGGGACAACAAATTTCCATTTCGAAAATCAATAATTAGCTTACCCAAAAATCTGGGAACACTTCGATGACATTGTCTAGTAGTGTCTGCTAGTTGAGTTGGCCACACTCCCTATTTCTCAGCACCTTGTGTCACATGGTTATCATCAAACCCTCTAGAAATGATGTGTCTAGAGAATTACAGTGCTCTATAGAGTTATTAAGGAGGCTTCACCACATGTCTAGATCCGTGGATGGGGGCGGTACCCTGCCCTGCATTTCAGTCCCATCCTACACCAACCTGGTTCACCCAGTTATATCAAGGATATGCCTTCAGGCATCTTCATGGTAAATATGGTCTTTATTGAGATATACCTGAAATGGGTCATCAACATAGGTCCTAGAGAAAATGAAAAACTCACTAGGGAAGCACAACACCCGACAGACCCTACAGGTTTCCACACTCACCAACAAAGGCTAAAACTTGGCCTGGGAGAACCCAGCAAGTCGTTACCTCTTGGTCAAGACCCCAACAAGGGTAAAGAGCACACTGGGACCATCAAACCCCCTGACCCATCTAACTTAGTTCATAAGAAGAAGGATGATCCTGAAAAGGCTGCGTTGAATTAGTATCTCGTTGAAGGGAAGAATATTTTTGATAAACACCTTGCTGAATGCATGGAGGAACGATGACCATATTACGATAACCCTCAACCGTGGTAGTAGGGGAAAACACAGCTCCCCCTCAGTGAGGTTCCCCTGGTGATCTTGACAACCCTTCCCATCTATATCGGGTAGAGGCTTGAGTTTATGGAAAGTGAGCATGGTATGCATCACCGAACCCACTCTATCTATGCGACAACCTTCCTTAGAAACAAACTCAGGTTCTACTGGCCACTCCTCAAGATCTAGCGGTCACTCCGCAGGTTCCTCTAAAGGCTCTGTGGGTCATCCCACGAGCCGATCCACGAGCCACTCAACCAACTTACCATTTTGAAGAACCTTATAATGCATTAGTGGCCAGGGACCCTCACCAAGACAGGAATCCTCATCAAGATGATCTGATGGAAGCTCTTATTTCTTTCCTTGAGGATCTTAAAACTCGATAGGTGGAAATACCATATGATGGTAAGTTGTATCCAGCATGGGTGGATGATATGCTTGCAACCCCGAGATTCAGAAATCCTAATTTTCCCCTTTTAATAGGATGATAGATCTACTGCAGCATCTATCCCACTTTATTTCAAGGTGTATACCCATGGTGGGAACTCTAGCGCAGTAGGAGGCTGCTAAGATCCAGTGTTTCATACAGACACTGGAAGGTCTCTTATTTGTATGGTACAACTAGTTACCCATTGGGTCCATAGCTGGTTGTGAGGATCTTCATAGGAATTTTATCTACTAGTTCAGTTCCACCATCCAGAAGACTAGTATTGTCGACCTGTTCAAGTTCAAGAAAAGGCAGGAAGAGAGATTCGTAGACTTTGTCTCTAAGTGGAAGGGCCTCACATATTCACTCAACATGCCACTAACTCTGAAAAACTTCTAACAATGCGTGTAAGGAATGTGAAGACTGAACTAGTTACTTCTCTCATCACTCAGAACTTCCCAAGAAGATTTCTGTATTTCTCTAACAAAGCTCAGTTCCTAGAGGAAGCCTTGTTGCAAGCCAAGTAGGCATGCCCGTTTCCTCCCGTAGCTCCCTCAAGAAGAGTCTCCAAGGCAGAGACCGCTACTATTGCACAAATAGAGGCACCTAGACA
Source organism: Viscum album (assembly GCA_963277665.1). Lineage (NCBI taxonomy): Eukaryota > Viridiplantae > Streptophyta > Magnoliopsida > Santalales > Viscaceae > Viscum > Viscum album. The sequence continues at coordinate 286,181,747 of OY728129.1, forward strand.
TCTGTAATTTTTATTGGTAGATCCACCTCTTAGCCTCTCTAAGAGTCACCACCTCAGTATCATCCTTCGGCTTAGAATCTCCCACCTCAGAATCAGCAGGCACCACCGCATAATACAGAGACATTCAGGTTCCACCTCCTTGTCAGGGAAAGGCTCCTAGATCCCCTTTCCCAGATTGAAGAAACTGGACCTACTCATTCAATGAGGCTCAGGTCTCCAAATATTTCCAGAGTGCCTAGGATTAAGGAATCCTTTGGTTTCCAGAATGTAGGAGGCCCGAAGAGGCAGATCTCCCTGATCACCCCAATTACTACCCCTATCACCGGTTCCTTGGACACACTCTCAAGCAGTGTTATGTGTTAAAATACTGTCTTGAGGACCAAGATGATAAAAACATAGTTAGGTTGGGTATGGCCCCGACATAGGTGGCATGTGTGTCTACAAAGCTTAATGGTGACAGTGAGGGTGAATGGAAGCAGATTTCTAGCTACAGGTCTCAAAAGTATGACAACTCAATAGCTAGAAGGGTAGTCACCCATTCACATGGTATTATCTATGAATGTTTAAATCAGCATGAGACTTATGAATTCTCTAAACTACATTCATCTACTACCTATGCGTCAACATCTCAGCCTTCACCATCTCAGGAGAGAAAGCATCGATGATGCAAGGGAAAGAAAATCCCTCCACCGATACTAAAGATATACCATACCCTTGGTGACTTCATGCCCTCAGAGATGGGGATTCCCCTCATAATCCATCCACCAATGGAGGAATCTTCAAGTGAAAATTAGGAGTATTCCTTAGTGAATACCGTTGAACTGGTGCACTCTTACATGATAACTGATGTCGAAGAGTGCCAGAAAGACCCTTCTAATGTCCCCAGTCAATGCCAGTGTCAACAAAGATGTGGGTATATGAATTGCTAGAATGTTCAGGCTAGTTCTCCTATCCAAGCCACGCATGCCACCGATACTAAACCGTAGGCCCAATGTAGATCTTAGCATGTACAACCTTCTCATCATGTTTTGTCAGATTCAGCCCCATTTACGTTCGTATTTCTCGATCAGACAGAGCCACCATGACCATGCCATGATCATCCATGTTTAGTTTTGGACAGACCTCATTCATCTGACAGTCATCCAGTGGTTACTCTATATGGTTTGACTAAAGAACAACAGTACATTTCCAGCACCATCCAGAATCTGCAGTTTCATCCAGCAGCGCCTGTCATACCTCCTTCCATTGAGAAACCTCCTGTCAGCAGAAATGAATACTTGGCATGAAATTATGATTTTCTCAAGAACCTTTCCATCATTCCTGTGAGGCTCTCGATCCTTGAAGCTCTCTTCCTTTCTTCAGGCATGCATGAAGCCCAATCAGAGGCTTTAAGAATACCCTTCCAGTATGAGAAAGTGGTAGAATCCATATAATCCTTCCATATTGAGGAATTAGAGCATGTAGAATTTCAGGCCACCATTTCTTTCACAATAGAAGATGAAGGTTCTCCTATACAGAGGCACGTACATCCACTATAAATCACTAGCCAGTTCAATGGTGTAGAAGTCCATTTTTGTCTTGTCAACACAGGTTCTGGGATCAATATTATCCCGAACCGAATGCTCCGCAATCTGGGACTATCCAAATTAGATTTTAGTCCCTCTAACCTACAGATTAAAGGTTATGATAAGATTTAGTAGACACCGGTTGGTAGGATCTTCCTGAAGACCCAGTTCGGTGGCATAGTTTCCAGCACTGAGTTCATAGTTATCTCATAGGACACCGCTTACAATTCATTAATGGGTAGACCTTGGATTTATCTGTATGAGATGGTCCCCTCCTCATATCACTAATGCCTAAAGTAATACCTTAATGGTTGAGTGGAAATTATCCAAGGTGATACATCTCCCTTTGCTTCTTGCGAATCCTGCTACTCAGATGTCGACTATTATAAGAGAAAAGAAAAGTAGGTTCAGGCCAATGAGGTTGAGCACACTAATGATGTGGTTGACCCATGGACAGACTTGGTCAATTCCTTCATTCTCCTAATCCAATGATTGGAGGCCATGACCCTAGACTTGGAGCACCGCTTTGTCATTTTTGGAAGAAGTGAAAATTGTGTTTCTAGGCATAAGGAACACTGAAAGATTACTTAGTAATCCTACATGAATCAATCTTAGGTGATTCCATATCCCCTTACCCTTATAAGGTATTGGGATATTCACCCCATGATAACATCAATATGTCATACTTGCTTTTTCCACCCTGTTGGGTTGAACCGACTCAAGCCGATGCGCCACTATTGCTTTGATATAATCAAGCGTGGTCCTTTGGTTTGAAGTCCTGATGGAATCAGATTAAAAAGTTTTGTCACCATGGTTTTAGCTGTGTGGGACCCCTCCAATGAATATTCCCCTACCACTCAGGCCAGCACTGAAATTCCTTCAGGATCAGCCAACTCATAATAATTCCCTACTACCGATGATCCTCTTGTCATGGATGATCAAGAGGATTTGGAGGATTCCCCTCCCACATTTGAAGAAGATGTCTCTACCGCTGTTGGTGAGTTGGTACAGGTAAACCTTGATACCAAGAAAGATCTGAAACCAACACTGACCAGTGTAGCGATGCCTATAGAGGAACAATAGTAGTATATAGATTTCATGAAGCAATATTGAGATGTATTTTCTTAGAGTTGTGATGAGATGCCAGGACTAGATCCTCAGGTTGTTTTCCACCACCTTGGTCTCCTAATAAACCATCATGGGTTAAAAAAATATCCCAGAAAGATGAACCCTTCTCAAGGTTCCATGGTTAATACCATGGTTGATAAGATCATTAAAGCCAACTTCATCAAGTAAGTCCATTACCCAAGATATTTATCCAAAATTGTGACCATTAGAAATAAGAATAGATAGATTAGAGTATGTATCAAATTTTAGGATTTCAACCCTCACTATCTAAAGGATGATTTTCCCCTTCCTTTGATAGAGATGTTGATCTAATATACCACTATATTCTAAGCACTCTTCTTCATGGATGGGTATTCCATATATAATCAAATCTGAATGCCCCACAAGGACAAATATTCTACCACCTTTAGAGCACCATAAGGTACCTTTTGTTATCCGGTGATGCCTTTCGGTCTAAGGAATATAGGTGACACCTATTAGAGTGCCATGCACCACATATTCAATCAAATCCTCGATAAATTGGGGGAATACTAGGTAGATTATTTGGCGTTCAAATCCCACCAGCATCAAAAATATCTTAGAGATCTTGAGAAATTGTTTGGATTTCTCTGCTCCCACCATCTGAAGATGAACCACTTGAAGTGTGCCTTCGAGATTACCTCTGGAAAGTTTCTCAGATTCATCATCAGATATAGAAGCATCAAGATCGATCTGAACAAGATCAAGGATATCATCCAAAATGATTCCTCTGAGAAAATTATGAGAGCTTTAAGGTTTTCAAGGACACTTAGCCTACATATGCAAATTTATCATGAATCTAGATGGAAAGTGTAAACCCTTTTCCCATATCACGAAGAAAGGTATCAATTACTAGTGGGAAGAAGAGTGTCAGGCTTATTTTGAGGAGATCAAGTAGTACCTGCTACATCCTTCAGTTCTGATTCCACATATTTCTAAAAATCCTCTGGTCCTTTATGTGACTGACCTAGAATGATCTCTCAGTACCCTTATCTTCTAGAAGAACATTGAGGTAATAGAGAATAGTTTATACTATCTCAACCGCATGCTCCTTGATACAGAGACCATATATTCCTCTATTGAGAAGAGCTTCCTTGCACTGGTATTCATAGTCCAGAAGTTGCGACATTACTTGCAGAACCATGAGATATAACAAGTGTCTTATGTGGATTCTTTGAAGTACATTCTAAACCACCCCATATTAATAGTCTATCTATCTTTGTGGACAGTGATCCTTCAATATTTTGACATCAGGTTTGTCCCCCAAAAATCTATCAAGGGATAGGCACTGACAAACTTCCTTGTTTCCCATCCAGCCCCTATAGAGTAGTCTCTAGATCATGATTTCCTAGATGAGGTAATCATATCTATGGATTAAACCATTCCATGTTGGTAAATACAATTCGATTACACCTTGTGAAATCCAATCGGTAGAAGGCTCAATGATCCCAAGCTTAACAGGGTAGGATTGGGTATCTTGTTTACCACACCTACACAGGCTATTTTTTCCTATTCATTCCCGTTGTCAGAAGGCTTCACCAAAAACACAACAGTGTATCAATCTATCATCACTGGCCTCAAGCTAGCCCTTGAGATTGATGTTCTCCACCTATATGTGAAGGGGGACTCTGATCTGGTCATCAAACAGATCAACAATGACTATATTGTTAGGAAGATGGAGCTCGTACCCTTTCTAAAGCACACTCGACAGCTGATGGCCCAATTCCATTCTCAACCTAAAGTTACTAATGTCCCTCGTTCATAGAACAGTTGAGACAATTCCTTGTCCAGCCTTGCTGCATCTCTTGCAGAGCCTGAACAGGATGACTTGATTATCCATGTGGCGCATCAAAGAGTCATTGCTCCTGTCAACCCGGATGATAGAGATAGCCATTAGGTAAGTCATCTCACCATCAGTGCATCCACATTGGGACCCTCATCTCCCCCTATCATAGTAGTGAAGACCCCTGATTGGATAAATCCCTTTGTCAAGTATCTCCAACATGGTAATCTCTCGATAGACCGAGATGAAAGTGAGTGAGTCTATCAGCACGCAGTGCAGATCACCCTCCAGAGTGGTCCCAGCCTTGGGAATATCCTCTATAGATGTGGGTTTGATGGGATTATCCTCCATTTCATTCAATGATATGAGATTCCCTAGGTTATATAGGAATTTCATGTCTGTTCTTGTGGAGATCATCAGGAAAGGCCGAAACTCTCTCATCAGATCCAAAGGTTGGGCTACTTTTGGCCCACCATGGTCCATGACTTTATCGTGTTTGGAAAAATGTTCCATTCATGCTAGATCCATTCTAATTTTGTGCATTAGCCTCTAGATTCCCTCCATACTACCAAGTACTCTTAGCCCTTTTTGGTCTGGGGACTCAATGTTGTGGGACTATATCCACCGGCAATAGCTCGCCAGTGTAGGTTCATCATGACCGCTACATATTTATTTTCTAAGTGGGCAGAGGAAATTCCACTCAAGGAAGTTAAAGCCTATTCCATCGTTGGCTTCATGCTCTCCAATATCAACCACTGATTCTAAGTCCCTCACACCCTTCTCACCAATAACAACACCAATTTATAGGCATCTGAGTTGACGAAATTGTACTCCAAGTACAATATCCATTCTAATCATACCTCTCACTATCATGTGCATGAAAATGGGAAGATTTCATAATTCAACAAAACCCTCTCTAACATCTTTTAATAAATGGTTTCTCAGAATAAGAAGAGTTGGTCGGACAATCTTCCCAACGCTCTTTGGGATTATCGAACAACAACTCATAATTCTACCTAGGTGACTCTATATTCCATGGTGTACAGAATAAAGGAATTACTTCCCATCAATATTCAGCTACCATCACTCCACATAGCCATTTACGATCATTAGACTTCAGATAGAGTAGCATAAGTCCATCTAGATGAATTGGAATCTCTCAATGAGAATAGGATTCATGCCTTGAACAATCTAGAGAGGCTTTAGAACAAGATGACTATAGATTTAAATAAGAAAATTCATCTCCATTCTTTCCTTTAAGGTGACACAATACTAGACCTGATAATGATAATGATACCCAAAAGGAATCCAAAAAAGTTAGAGCCCAAATGGGAGGGACTTGACATCATTCACAAGGTTTACCCCAATGGTCCATGCTCCCTGGTCACCATGGATGGTGAGCATATCACTCCTACCACCAATGTAAAATTCATCAAGTAGTACTTTGCTTGAGGGGTCCCTAACATCCTTCATGATGATAAAATACAAATGGTCTGAGATCTATGACCTTAAACTAAGACCCCTTTCATCCTGCATGATAATAAACTACAAGCGGTAAACATACCTCATGGTCTGAGCTCTAAAAACCTAAACTAAGATCTCCATCGTCCTTGCTGAAAGACATTAAACTGCATGGGTACCTCCACTATTCATGACTCCCTTCATTTGGGTCTCCATCATCTTTCACATTCGAAAGGACCCCCTAGTGGCTTGGTCTCATGCCACCTTGGCTCACCTACTGTTCTGGGCCAATGTCTCAGAGGATCTTGAACGACAATTTGAAATAAGTCTCACATTGCGAATATGGTTAGTGGTCTATGCTCAATTGTTTGTTCTCATTTCAGGTCGCATGATATGGATATTTTTTTGTGAACATATTCAACATTTATTCTATATCATTATCATCATCCCCACGATGTACCAAATATCAGGTGCGGTGATTCACCTTTTTCTACACTTTTGTCCCATGCACACGACATTAAACCGAGCTCCTATAGTCTGACCTCTACAACCTTAAACTAATATCTTTTGTGTCATTGTCATATGATGTTAAAATGCATGGAATTTTTAGAAGTATGTATGTCTTGATTCCTATCCTTATGGGATATGTAGCGACACATGGACCTTTCGTCTGTGGCCCAGCCTCAGGTCCCTCGACCTTTCCAGACCTTTGGGCCAAGTTCTCTCTTGGTATTGTGAAGTGTGGTAGAGACTCCTTTTCCTTATTCACTTCGGGATATCTTTTCCATGCCACACACCCCCCTTAATACACCCTTTCTTCTACATCCTTACCGCATGACGTTAAACTGCATGACATTCAAGAACTATGTGTGGATTGATTCTTACCCTCACAGGATATGTAGAAATGCCCAGAAATTTCATCTTCAGGTCTAGACTAATGAATCTTTCCATCTCCTTGGTTTTCCCCTTTGGATTTAGTTCTATTTGAGGGATACATGTGATGAGGTACAAACTCTTCTATCCCTATTCACGTTGGGTTTACAATAGCCGCATCATGTTCCCCTCCCTCCAGAACATCCTCCTTTCCTACGTCCTTACCACATGACATTAAACTATAAAATATTTCAAGAACTATGTACGGATTGAGTCCCATCTTAATGGTTTATGTGGAAATGTTTGGACATTTCATCTTCGGGTCCAGCCCCAGGTATTATAGATTCTACCTTCCTTTTGGCCTCTCGTCCTAAGTATCCAGAAGCACATAGTGCGATGTTGACATTTGTCCCTATTCACATCGGGCATACAATTACCGCATCATGTTTTCCCACTTTAGGGATCTCTTCACTTTTTACTTACCATATGACGTTAAACTTTACGACATCTTAAGAACTATGTATGGATTGATTCCCACCCTTATAGGATATGTAGGAACACCCAGACGTTTTGTCTTTAGGCCCAACCCCAAGTTTTCCATTTTTAGCCTTATAGGAAGAGATTCCTTTTGTAATCATATGGTGTGGTTTAGACTTTGTTTCTATTTATTCCAAGTTTACAATATCCACACCATATTCCTCCTTTAGGAATATCTCCCTTCCCTCTATGTACTTACCACCAGACGCTAAACTTCAAGGGATTCTAGAACTATGTGGGGATTGATTCCTACCCTCACATGATACATAAGAATTCCCAGACAATTATTCTTTGGGTGAATCCCTAGGTTCTTCAACCTTTTCATCCCTTTCATCCTTATCTTATGGTCTAAGTTCTACAACCTTAAACTAAGATCTCACCCATCCTACATGACATTAAACTGTTCTATCCTACTTTCAAGACATTAAACTGCAAATCATTCATGGTCCTTTCTACATGACCTTAAAAGGTAAGTACCCCTTCAACCTGTATGATGCTAAACTGCACGACGCATTACCAAAATCCCCTTATTCTGGACCCTTGGCTAGAGTCACCTCTTGGGAGTGCATGGTGTTGTATGGGACTTCTTTGTCCTTATTTATATCAAGATATTTTTGAAACACTGTACTAATTCCCTTTTTGGGACATTCCTTTCATCTACATACTTACCGCATGACGTTAAAATGCACAACATTCCATAACTACATGTGGCTTGATTTCCATCCTCATGGGATACATAGGAACACCCAAACATTTTACCTCAAGTCCATCCCCAGGTTCACTAACCCATTTTACCACTTTCATACACTCACCTGTACAATTTTTCCACCCTTAACTGGGTCCCTCAACTTCTTTTCTTCCTCATTAGTGTTGTCACACGCACTGTTGTTTAGGACCCAGAGTGTTGGGTACTGCACAAACATGCTTTAATTCCATTTTCACGCTTCATGCATCCCTTTGTTTGGGTCCTCATCATATCTCACATCCAAAAGGACCCCTGGGTAGTACAGATGATCAGACTTATGGATCGCCTACCATTTTTTTCCAATGTCTTAGAGGATCTTGAATGACATTTGAAACCAGTCCCACATCGTGAAAATGGTCATTTTTTTACCCTCACTTGTTTTTACTATACCAAGTCATATGATATGGATACTTTGCTTCAAATATGGTCAATAGTTATCATCCATCATTATGCCAACCCCATTATTCCCTGAATATTAGTCTCATGATTCACATCCCTTTCCATTTCATCATGTTCAGAAAGAACTTCAACACCCTTGGTGTTATCCCTCAGTGCGCTTTTGCGTGATGAGAGGGAGAACCAGTGTCATGGAATCATCTTTGACTCCACACCTTCATACCCTATCACGTGATTTCATGTGTTGCAAATATATTCTCCACCCTTATTTCCCACACCAAGCATGAATCATGTGGGCTTAGGGAATTGGGTAAGGTTTGTGCCTATATGGAAGAGTCACACTTCCTTTTGGTCTGAACTCTATGACCTTAAACTAGGAGCTCCAGTCCCCTAGTCCAGGCTTCATGACTTTAAACCGTGTGCATTATCTTAGAAATTTGTAAAGCGGTGCAGACTACCTTGTCCTCATTCACATTGGGTTGATTTATGGAACCTCATCACATATTTTTTCTTTTTTAATCTTCCCCTTTTGGTCCGAACTTTATGACCTTTAGACAAAGACTTTAAGTGTCATAGTTTACATGACATTAAACTGTGTAGTAACTAAAATTCTCCTCTTTTGAGAGGATATTTTTCTTTTTGATAATGACCATCTACTATACCATCCTCAAAAACTATGTATGGCTTGATTTTTATTCTCATGAGATACATAGTGTTGCCTATACTATTTATCTATGGTTTGGCTGCAACCCCTTTCATATTTCTGGCCTCTTGGACCTAGCCCCCCTTTCAGGGACGCATGGTGTGGTGTGGACTTATTTTGTCCCATTCACGTCAGGTTTATGTACTACACCACATATCTCTCCCTTGGGGTTCCCATATCCTTCAACGCATGACCTTAAACTGTGGCCCCACCCTGGATAAGTTCAGGATTCCCCAATAACGATTATGGGATGCTTCAGTTTCCTCACCAGATAAAATTAACCCCACAAGTTTTGGTTTCTAACCATGCTATGGTTCAAGAACTATGTAAATCTTTATTCCTACCCTCAAAAGATAGGTAGGGACACTCGATAAACTCACCTTGGTCCCATCCAAAATTTCATTAACCCTTTCGACTCTTCAACCTTAATTACGGTCCAAACTATATGACCCTAAATTGGGAACCCATAGTCTATATAACACAACTTTAAACTCTTAACCAGGGTCCAAGAGATACGACCTTAAACTATAAATAATGTCCTAGTCATATGATGTTAAACTATTCCATACATCATCCTTACCATATGACGTTAAACTACGTGTCTATTGTTCTCATTTGTATGATGTAAAACTATATGGCATCCATGGTCCTTGCTAGAGAGGTTCTTTCTGGAAAAAGGTTTGACCTTGATTCAGATCGATGCATACACACAATGCGCTTTCTTCATGGAAGTTTAGTGTCAAGAGTGTTGGACTTTATTCAAACATCTCATTACTCCATATCCACGCTTTACATTCCCTTTATTTGGATCATCATCCTATTTTCACATCTGAGGGAACCCCCTAAATGGTTGGTCCCATGCCAATTTGGCCCACCTATCGTCCTAGGAAAACATTCTATAAGGAATCAGATGACATTTTGAGTTAGGACCAGTGTTTTCAAATATGATCATTAGTTGGACCTCATTTTTTATCCCTATTTCAGGCTAGTGGTATAGGTGTTGTGTCTCGAATAAGGTTAGTAGTTATCTTGTATTGGCTCTCCATCATCACTGTGTACCAAATTTTGGGTACTGTGACTCAAACCTCCCATCCCCCATTAGTTTGGATGGCTTTTAACATCCCTAGAGTTACCCCACTCGTGCAGTAGATCACGTTGATAAAGAAAAGTTGGCTATTCATGGAACCCTACCCTTCAGTTATAACCTCTCTCCACCCAAATTCTCTGAGTGGTCAGTTAACAATAGTAGACCCTGAGTATTCAATGTTTAGTTAGTACTCATGCACAAATGGATGATTATTCAGTATCCCTTATTTCTCACACCAGGTATGACCCACACGATCTTAAGGACTAATTTCTAGTTACTCCATAGTTATGACCGAGATACACTAATCAATAATAATCAATAAGTAAGTTCATGCACGCAGTTTACGATAAGTAAATAAGGGAGAAAACATGTTTCATAAGTTTGGCCAAAACATATCCCTTATGGATCATCCCCTTCAATGGACTGATCCAGTACTTCCACTTTATGACATGTGGCCTCCAAGATTGTCTCCCACTCCCTGAGCTCCCTTTCGTCATCAAAAATTGTGGATTGGATCTCATTGGATATGACCTTCATTCTTTCCCGCTCGACTTGGAGTTCAATCATTTGATGGATTTCTTGCATTTCATTCCCTTGGGAATCCACTAGTTGGGCATTCAACTACTCAATGAGCTCAGATTGGCTTGTGATAAATGCATCTCGTTCATTTTACTACTCTTTAAGGTGTTGGACTTACTGTTCATCCCCAGAAGCTTTCAGACATTCTATGATTCCTTCTGACACCAGGAAATATCAGAGAGTTGGATACTCTCTCATATATTATCATCCATATAATCACGGATTATTATATGAATATAGTGATCATCCACCCCTTAGGCATAGAGAAAGCATATCCATGTGTGAAGTGACCCCATCAGACTCAAGAATTATGCCTCAGATTGACTAAGGAAGTGTTTGATGCGCTTCCACACCTTGAGTTGAATCATATGACTCTCCTAGGATGCATCGTGATTAGATTCATCTATCTCCTTAGGATCTGTAGGCCTGTACTCAGGAAAAATAGCTAGGAGTTTAGTGGAAGGGTCCTCTTCTAGCATCCTTTCTTCTTCAGCAACCTCACCCCCACCATCTTGAATCTCAACCCTAGTAGTAGCATCACCTATGATTGCAGCTTCATGATCACTAGGTTCCAGGGTAAGACCATTTTGAATGATTGGTTCTGCACGAACTGGTGAAATCACTTGTAGAGCTCCCGTAGATGTTCTAGACTCAATAGTTTGTCGAGAATCCAATCTTGCGATCACTGCATTAGAAATTGATACCTTGGTCATCCGATTTCCCCAATAAAAGATGTAAGCCTACAAAGTTAGAAACATACAAGAGCCAAGTGTAGTGGTATACAATGCCTAAGTCATAGTAGGAGCTTTCACCATAGGAGATCCCTCAACACTTGTTAATTCAATGATTGGAACTGGATCATTCTGATTAGCAGGTACAACATGTGATTCTGAGGCCACCATTTCAACCCCTCATACTAGTTCACTACTGAACACTTCAACTATGGATGACCCTTCACCCACTATGGCCATGTTCAGTCCTCCACCCTACTCAATTCCAGATACAGATTCATGGGGATGTCCTTCCACATCCATTGATACATTTTCATCCCATACAGGGGGAAATTCCTGTATATCATCATCGATGTGTTCCTGAATAGGGAAAAGTTTGGTTAGTGGATTAGAATTAGAAAATAGAAATACCGATATAGATAAGAGTTGAGACTCACCTCAAGTTGTTCGGGAAGTTCTGTGTTAGAGCCTACGATTTAGCCGCTCTCACGTGGGATTCTATGGAGGGCCTCTGTCCCCTGAGGTCTCTCACTTCCAAGTCCCTCACTTATGGCTTCCTATTCTCCCTCCTCTTTTTCTACCTATTCTTATTCTTCTTTTATTATTTTTTTTCTTCTTCTTATACCTCTTCTTCTTCTTCTTCATCCTCATCGTCATCCTCAGGTGGCATTTTCTTGGGTCTGTGCTCCCGGCCAAGAATCACTTTCACCAAGAGATGTGGTTCTTCGTACCTCCCCCATTATCATGCATAAACATATATAGCTATCAAGTACGTGTGTCGATGATGAAATTCAATCCTATCCACCACCTGAATACACCCCAAATCTAGCATGTCAAGTCCATTGTGCACTATTTTCTCCCACAGGGCTTCCAAACATATCATTTATCACAACGTCCTCAAAGAAGACAATAAGGATGGGAAAATGGCATCAACGGTTAGCTATAGAAGGTATCTTAGCCACTTTCCAAGAAGTTCCATAGCTAGTCTAATAGGTTGGATAAAAGACCATTTCTCTTTAAAAGGTGGTGGAATGACCACACTTTAAGACACTCCATCTATAGAGGTTTCATCTTGTGTCAGCCTAGCCATATGTCTCACCTCTGGTCTCACTTCCCCAGCAGTGCTTCATCTACTTTCTCATCATCCAGGATCCACACTTGTCACCTTGATTTGTCAAATGCATCACCATAGAATCACTTCTGGATACACTGCTATCCAGTGGTCGACATACACTATTGATAGGCCGACATTAACATCAATAGGGGGAAAGATAATGACTTCAATAAAACCAACAGTCGTGAACATGAGCCACAATTGGCAAAGGATGCAGGGATACCCCTCTTCCCTAACCCCTATATATAATTTCTTTGGCTTCCACTGCATGCAACCGAATTTCCTATAAAACCTCAACGACACATAGGGTTTTCAAAAGATTTTCCCATCGATCCGGGCTACCAGCACACCACCCCTGCTACTTTGCATCTATTCCATTTTCTCCAATGGGCCTCTCCCTTCATTTACCATCTGGAAAGCTGGGGCCCAAAATGGATGAAAGTTGAAGTTTTCATGGATTATGATAATGAGTTTGATCCCATCCTTATTGAGCGTCAAGGGATAAAATCTAGAAATATTTAGTAGGGACGGTCGTGGACCGTCACCTAGAGGGTGGATGGCATTCATAAAGTCATACCGACTACAATGAGCAACAACCCATCCATGAATAATCTTGAACTGTCCATATATTCTCCTAGGCATAACTACTCTTGAGATGCACCCCAATATATTGTACATCCTGGACAACACATGCACTCCTAGATTGACATTGTTCTTGGACGCCATGATCCCATCCATTACCAACATCCTCATACATACTCTCATCCTTGTATCCCTTATTAGAAGCAACCACCCATACAAGAATGTGGAAAGAAATATAGAATATTGTACATTCAGGTACTAGATTTTGTTTATACTGAAGCCCCATGATTGGTACTCACTTGCCTCCAGGACCATCCTGTATGATCCCACCTTACCCCCCAGGATGTGTCTGGGCATTGCTTCCCTCGACCTGGAATCTTCACATCCTCATATTTCATCAAAAATAGACTGAACCATCTTGGATAGGATATTTCCTTCAAAATGTATTTGATTTTCAGATTCTTCTTGTCCAACTCCAACATATGTGATGTCAGAATATGGGTGTGCGTTTTGTCTCCCCAGACGTTCTCTTTTGGAAGGAAATTTTCATACTAGTACCCTTCTAGGGGAATTCCCCCAATTCAATGGATGTCCCAAAGGTTGATGTCGACCTCCCCATAGTGGATATGAAAAGTATTTATGTTAGGGGACCACTGGCTGAACAGCTCTGGTACCAGTTCTTGCTGATGATAGAAATAGAACCGTAATGTCCAAAAAGCTTCAAACAACCTGATAGACTACAGATCCTTCCCGAACTCCTCGCATGTTTGGCGTACCCAATACACCCATACCAATTCAATCATAAAGTTTCCCCCATAATTGAAGCCCCATTCCTTCCAACATTTGGTCTCATCAGTATTGTTACTTCTGAAAGTGCTCGTATAGTGAGTTGAAGATTTTTTAGGATTTGGATCACTTCCCTCAGTAGTTCTGGTTTTTGGATTTAGGATGTAAACAACCATATTCTGAGTTTCCCTAGTTGGGTGACCATTGTTTGTGATGTTTTATCATGGAAGGTTATCCTCGCGTGTCACCCATGACCACAATGTGTCTATTTCGAAGCTTGGCATTAACACCTTCTCTAGGATACTGAAGTTTCATATCGGTAGACTATCACTTAGAACATAATTCTTTTGTGCTCACATTAGTATACTGAAAAGCATCTGATTATCAGATACGACCCTTATTGCATGGATAATTTGAGGGTTTGTGATCATCTCGGTCTTCCGTGCAGCAGCAATAGCTTACCTCTTGACATCGGTCTGTTCAAAAACCATTTCCTCCAGGTCCCAAAATTAACAAAGGGTCTTGTGCGAAAGAATGGGGTGTCGTCACACAAGATAGTTTGTTGCACGAAATATGGGCTTAGTCCATGCAAAAAATCTGGCTAAGTTGGGTGCACATAAGAATTGGCAGCGATGTGAAAGAGCCGGAAGTTTCCCACAAGATGACGACCAAATCCATGATCTTTCACACATAAAGGAGAATATTTCATGAATGAGAGAAAATTCATCTATCTCATGGGAAAGTCAAAGTATGGAGTCTTTACCTGACATGTATTTATAGGTGAGTACCTGCCCTTTCATGTGCGTGGAAATGGTTTGCGCGCCAAATGGGAATTCTTGCGCACACCAACCTTCAAGCATTATACTCTTCATCATTTAACTCAAAATCCAACCTTCAGGTCCCCTTTCATCTTATATTCCAAGGGGGGCATTTATATGGCACCGAATTTTGGTTAAGACCATGAATTGGAATTTTTTGAGCAAACTGAAGGTATATTTTGGATCAATGGACAATCCCGAGACACCTAAGAGAGGTGCACATAAGATTTAAGTTCTGCATGCAAGATTGAAAATTGCGTAGAAGATATTGCACGCACAATGAGATGTCAAATGAATTCTTCTATGTCAACCTTCTGAAAAACATCCAAGTTAGAAGCGCTAAAGAAATTTGGCTGGCACAGAAGAAGAGGGACCACACACAAGATATTTTGTGCCTAATGTGATGTCAAAAACTACTTGAGTTCATGAATCCTTGTGCGCCATCACTAATTTTTTCCTATATATATAAGTATACCCCTGAACTTTGGGAGATGGTTACAGAAGACGAACCATCACTCCCATGCACGAAATACGACCCCTTCTGCGACCACGCCAAAGACATGGCCTCAAGGTACTGGATCTTGCGTGACAGGTCTCCCAGGGGACCTACTTCATGTGGACCCACTAGGGATTGATCCTCTCCCACTTCATTTTACTCAAAGGAAACTGCACACAAAATATCCTTCTTGTGTGAAGTATTTTCCTTTTATCAGTGCCTCTTTCGTCCCTAGCCCCTGATTTTGCGCGTAGACTTCCATCTTGCGTAGAACCCCTTATCTCTCATGTAGGCCCTCAATCTTGTGTGGACCCCTTCATATGTTCTCCATGTGTCTTCCTTACCCTAAAGCACCATGTATGAGCCCCTATTATGCGCAACACCCCTATCTTGTGCACACTTATCCCGTGTGGCCCTCCAGGTTTATACTAAGTAATTTCAAAGTTCCTTGAGGAGTGCTTCATGTGACATTTCCCTGCATTGTGCTTCTTTGAATACACACATTAAGGGATATTTCTTCTTCACATAGCCAAAATAATGTGGAATCTCCAATGGTTCACTCCAAAACCCCATTGACCAATTATATTGCTTATGCCTTCCCTTCACATAGGGTTAAAGTACACTAGTTATGTAAGTCCTAGGGTTGAGGAGAAAATCCTCATCGTCTGAGATGCAGGATGTTAAACTACCAAGAAACCCAACGTCCTCGACACATGATGTTAAAATATGATCACCACAAAATTTACAAGCCCTAAGATTATAGTGAAGGGGATGTTCACCAACACCCTCTCACTTCCCATCTCCCTCCATGATTTGTCAGCATGCGCACCTCAGGTAGTTTCTACGTAAGCCCCGAACCAACTTGATAGGGTGATCCTTGTATGAAGACCATATACTCCTTGTATATTTAGACATCCTCCTTGGGATTACCTCTTGAAGTAAGCCCCTATATCCTATTTGGGTTTCTATCCATGTATAATCCCCACACCATCACTTGAGGATGCACCTTTTGAGACGTGATCATCAAGTCTATTAGTGACTCTTGTTTATCACATCGAACATGAATCATGTAGGCTTAGATTAAGCATCGAACATGAAATACTATTTGGGACGCCTTAGAGTATAAGCCCCATACCCCTCACTACCAAAATACATGGACTTTGATCCTTTACCTTTTCAAGAAAGGTACGTAGGAAGCCTCCCAGAGGTTCAAGCCCATCACCCATCAATCTTGACCATTTCACGTCGGCTTTCCCTCATCCCACATGATGTTAAACTGTATCCCCCCTTTTATACTGCATGGCATTAAACTATATTATTTCAAACTATGTGGGTTTTGATTATTGTCTTTTATATAGGGTATGTAGAAATCCTCTTTGAGGTTCAACTCCAAACACTGGTAAACTTTAGTGTTACTTTTGTTAGGACCCACATCCTTGGTATACCACTTTGTGGTGTTAGACCAATTCACAGGTAGCTAACCATAGGTAAGCCCCAAAATAAACCCATACTCTTCCAACCAAGGGTATCCCTCTTGTGATGGGATGCTAACCACACGTAATCACCATCATGTCTTCGGGTTTCTGTCCTTTATGTACACCCCAATTCTGTGCCCCATTACCTAATCTATGTAGACTTTGATCTTTATCCACTTTTGAGAAAGGTAAGTAGGAAGCCTCCCTGAGGTTCAATCTCATCTCCCATGTCTCATCCTGTTCTCTCCCTTGAGTATTTGTTCCTCATAAAGATCATGCATTAACTTTTTGGTTCTATTTCCTTTGGGTCCCTATCCATGCGTCCATTCTCATGAGTCACCTCTTCAGGTGACTTATCGACCCATCCCAAAACATTGTGGAATTTGATTCCCCACCACAGTGATACATAGGAATTATTTTTGAGGTTCAATCCCAGTACCGTCACCTTCACACCAGTTTTAGGTTCCATCCCCATTCATTCCATCCTTCAACACTTCATCCAAGTCCATCCTGATTTTACCCAGTCTGCTACATCTTGGTGAAATCATTCCATCCATATGAGCTACTAACCATGCATAAGCCCCAACATGCTCTCAAGTTGTTTTCCTTTGTGTACACTCTAATTTCATACCCCACCCATATTAACAACGTGGGTTTTGATCTATGTCTTCTACACAAGGTATGCAAGAATCATCTTCAAGGTTCAATCCTAGCCAATGGTAAACCTTGGTGTCCCATTTATTTGGATCCATCCATCTCTCTAATCAAACTTTTATGGCTTCTAAATCAATCTTTATGGTGTGAAACTGTAAGAACCCAGGTTTTTAGAATGGGTCAAAATCCCGACCCTGTTTGAATTTTTGACTTGTCCCTGAGAAAACTGGGAAAATATGGGAAGTTATGGAAATTTCTAGACTACACGCCGTGTACTCTAAGGTACACACCATGTACTCTAAAGTACACGCCATGTATGGGTTAGGAGAGTGAAAACCTTGTGCTTACTGAGTACATGCCGTGTGATGACCGTGTAGGAATTTCTTACTACACGGCCTGTAGTTATAGACACTCTATGTACATGTGACCGTGTGGAGGCCATACAAGATGTGTCGGCCTGTTGGTTGGGTAGAATCATTTAACCAAGTACACATCGTGTCCTCCTTGGACACACCATGTAGTCTAGCCATGTATGAGGGATATACATGACGTGTGGGTAAGTCGGCGAGGAAGAGAAGAAAAACTAAGTACATGTTGTGTGCTACCTAGCACAAATCGTGTACTCATGTCGGCAGGTTCTAAAAAGTAAGTAGGTGAAATTTCATCTGTTATATGAACAGTAAAATGATACACGTCGTGTACTTAAAGTACACATCGTGTATTTTATTTTTTTCCTTTAAAATGGGTAGTAGCCTCGTATTGAGGTAGAACCTTAATAACTTCGATGGGTTGAGCAGGGAGAGCCAACTGAGACTTCAATTTGATCCCGTTACTTCATCCGAGACCTGATTCAAACATCGGTTGTTCCATTGGAACCCCCTCGGTAAGGCCTTGATTCCTCTTGAGCTGTTCTTCTTGATTTCTGTTCTAGAACGAGTTATTGGGGTTTGAGTAGTTTTGATTCTTTTATAGATATACTGCGTTTTAGACTTAATTGGAGGCTGTTATCAAAGGAGTATCATCATACAAGTCTCGGGTAGGTGGTTCATACCTCTTTTTGTGTTTTCGTGGTCATTTGGGTGCCGTGGCCTTCAACACATTTTCAGGTATTTTGAGCGGGACCCATTTTTATCTGATATATCATATTAAATTGTTCATTAAACCTATGGTATGACTTTGGGTATTCCCTATTACCTATTTTACTTAAGCGGGTCCGGGCGAATGGTCGTTGCTCAATTGGGGCATTTTTGCCGGGGAAAGCCAAAATGGTTATAATTGAACTATGATGTTTTAAACTGATAACTTTAGTTTGTTAATCAATAATATGAACTGTTTGAGACATTAAGGACCTCAGTGATGGTATGGGACAACACTTGGTTCATGTATGTCCATCGTTTAGATTGTTTTTCCTGTTTAAGTGTTTTTTTTAAATGTGTATATATGTAATTGCTGAATTTCATATGATGGAACCTTTTTGGTTTTGTTGGGTATGGCCTGGATATTCTTGAGTGATTCGGATCACAGGTTGGGTTTGGATCGGGTTACGTTGGGTGGTTCTGACCACAGGATTGGGTGTCATGGGCGTTGGTTTGAGGCAGGATGACTGTCAGGTTGGGCATGGCCCGGGTTACTGGGATGGCAAGACCATCAGACTTGAGCGGCATGGTCCCAGGGACATGAGGTGTCAGAAGTTTTGTGGCTTGGGAACTATTTTGGTGATTAACGCTCACCCGAAAACTATGAGTAGTGTGCACACAGAGAGACTCCGTGATGAAGTGATTTTGACCACTCGTGTGGGTAGAGGTCCCCATTAGTTATGGTTTAGGTGCTTTTGGTTTGGGGGTACTTTCCGTAGGAATCCACGTGGAAGGTGAGGAGCCTTTAGGGGATAGTATTGAGGCTATCGGGTTGGGGGCAGAGGCTCGACGTTATTTGAGGGAAGATATTGCTATCCCTCTGGATATATTATTTGAGGGCAGATATCACTATCCCTCCAGATACTTTGTTTGAGGGCAGATATTGTTGTCCTTCCATATACTTTATTTTTAGGGCAGACATCGCTGTCCCTCCGGCTACGTTATTTGAGGGAAGACATCGCTGTCCCTCCGGTTAGTTATTGGGGATAGACATCGTTGTTCCTCCAGGTTACTGTTTCTCGGGCGTGCCTTCGGGAGGTTGGTACTTGAGACTCGTGGTGTCAGGGGGAACATGGTGCCGGGTTATATGATAGATATTCCAGCGTTGACTGAAGCAGGAGACACTCCATGGTGGCTGCTGAGCACCAGTGGAGTTTGTGTTTATTTGTGCATCATTCTGTTTATTGCTTTCCTTATAAATGCTTGCCTTCTTAAACACTTATATTATGTACGCACCATTGGGTGGTATCCTACTGAGATTCATCTCACACCCTGCATGGGCCCTTCAGGACACATGTATACTTTATGGATTTACGTGCAGGAAAGAGGCCTGCTTCAGGAGTTGGACTACATTAGTTGTTTCATGGAGATGGTATGGACCCTGAGGTCTTGCCTACCTGAAGTTTACTATGTTTTGCGTACTTTACTTTATTAGCATGCTTGTTTATAGCTATAGTTGGTTAGCCATTGGTGCCTTTATATTTATATATGTATGACCTGATTTGGATGCATGTTTTGTTGTTCAGTAGTAGTTACAAGGGATCAGCATTCTATTGTGTTTACTTTCCACTGTTGTTTTTTATATTTATTTTCTTCCACTGTTTATCAATATTGAATGTGTTTCCACTCTGTGGGTCTAGTTCGAGTCGACTGAGTCGTTTATTTTGCTGTATCATTATTATTATACTCAGACCAGTACCATTATTATCCTCCTAGAGGGTATATCCTCCCCACTATACCTAAAAAGACCCTCGCTGCTATTTAACAGCCTTTGGCGTTCGGGGAGGTGCGCCTAAGGTAGTAACACCCGACCCGTTTAGCACTGTTTGGGTGGCTGTTCAGGTCTGGGTCGTTACAAAGTGGTATCAAAGGGGTTCTTGACAGGGATTTAATAGCAGTGTCTTGTTGGATACTAATGAGATTGAGACTTCTCTTTTTACTTATGCTGGTTTTACTATTTGGGATATGGTAGAATGAAGATAGGTTGTTACTGGAACTGGGTTCCTAGCTTGTTCTTGGGTGCCTGCAGCCCCAAGTACGGGTGATGGACCAAGTTTCCTTGGGTGGGAATTGATGTTTTTCTTTTTCTCAGATTATAGTTTATATGATTTCCACCTCAGTGGCTCACTTGGTGTGTGATGTTATTAATTGTGATATGTAACCCTTGACCCGGTGCGGTAAGGGAGAATTGAACCTTGGCCCGGTATGGCAAGGCTTGTTTGTTTGGCTTTTGATAGGCACATTTTTAGGGTATTTCAATTTCATAACTGTACCTATTCTTTGTGATGTGATAATTCTATGTGAATGATATCAATTGTCATGCTTTGTATTCTTGAAATGTGAAAAGGTGATATTCTTGATAGAATTGCTTGTTTGTTGCAATGTGTATGACATGCTGTATATATTGTAGAATTGTATGTGATAGGGTATTTGGGTCTGGCTCTGGTACGAGCAGTCAGGTACTATCGGTTGAGGTGATTTTGATCACCAGGATTGGGTGACTCAGTCGTCGGTTTGAGGCAATGTTGGTTGTCATGACGGGCATGGCCCATGGTACTTTTGATACTTGGCTCTGTTAAGGGCGGGTAAAGAGGCCATGAGGCCGAGATGCCATGGGCATGGGTTGCGGTGGGGGAGAGTAAGGGTAGTAGTTATGTACTACCTTTTACTGATTTCCTTATCTGCCTTGAATATATATTGTTATATATATATATATATATGTTGTCTAACTATTTATGGTATTCAATGGGTTCCCCTTATACATCTCGATGGAGCGTCACACGGGAGATGATATAGTGCCGCAGGATCAGCTTCAAGATCTTGTATAGGCAGAGCAGGAGCCGTAGGTACATGCTCAGGGATAGGATCAAGTTCAGAATCCAGTACAGGCAGGACGACAACCGGGTTTGGTAGCGTTCGGACCATGGCTCGATGAGCAACTCTGAGCTAGCCTGGTTCGGGTCTTGTAGGGGATCCATAGAGGTGCGCAGGGTACAGAGCCTTCTATGGAATATCTGACGTGGGAGTTCCAGTCACAAAACACACCTCTTTTTTAGGGTGAGAGTGGTCCGTAGGCGGCTGAGAACTGGATAGAGAGTATGCAGATGATCTCTGAGCAGCTCGAGATGCCTCCAGGGCGGAGGGTCAAGCTGGTGACGTACATGCTGTGAGGACCGGCAAAGCATTGGTGGGATGTGTAGGTTCAGGATTGCAGGCATGAGGGACTGGCATGGAAGGACTTTGAGGATAGTTTCTTTGAGCACTTTTACCCAGAGACACTGAGGGTCGAGAGAGCTTGGGAGTTCTTAAGCCTTCAGCATGGAGACATGTCCGTCTTGGACTATGCATCTACTTTCACTAAGTTGTCTCGCTTTGCACTTGGTATGGTCAGTGATGACACAACAAGGGTGAGGCGCTTCGAGTATGGATTGCAACCCGCCATTCGGATCCAGGTGAATATCTTCAGGCTGGGTTCATTCTCATAGGCGGTGAATCAGGCACTCATAACAGAGAGAAACCAGAGGGATATGCCCCAAGTTGGTTGGGAAATGGTTCTAGGTGATGGTTCGGACAGCAGGAAGCGAGGACGGGATAAGTTCCAATAGGGAATTCAGGACAAGGACTCAGCTAAACCACCTCATAGCAGTTATTTAGTGGTTTTCTTTTTGTGTGGATAACCAGGACATGTTCAGAATCAGTGAGATAGGCATCCGAAGGAGTTCCAGGCATGTGGATAGGTCGGGCATCTGGAAAGGTTCTGTAGGAAGCCTTCTCAGACAACCAACAGATAGGGACCAGGATAGACAGTGGCATCTAGAGTTGGTTCAGGTTCGGTACCAGGAGAGGGTATCCGAGGTTCAGCTGCATGTGTAGGACATGGCAGAGACAACGAGATCCAACTGAGGGGTCAGTGGATGGTGGTTGGAGCAGCACCATAGGGAGGTCAGGCATCAAGCAGTCGTACTTCAGGCTAGGTGCACACTGTGGAGCTACCATAGGCTGAGCAGGCTGGTGAACCGACGACGGTTAGAGGTATACCATGGGTGTGGCCGTGATTTCCATGTTTCTTTTTGGGCATGACCTGTAGAGGCATGTCTGTTTTGAGTGCACATGATGCACATGATCTATGTGGACTGACTAGATGCAAGTCATTGAGATTGACACCATATCAGATGCGTGATATATATATATATATATGAGATGTGTAGCATCAAGGGAATCGAGGATGCGGGTTACTTGAGGTGTCTTGGGCACTAAGGAATCAAGGATGTAGGTTACTTGAGGTGTTAGGCACCAGGACCTCGTGGAGGCGGACACCGATGCAGTACGGGATACGCTGGGTGTCAGAAACGACACATGAGAACCAATAAGGCGTAGGGGTGATGATGCGTCACGGAAGTTCTATGCTTCCAGAAAACTAGTTAGTGAACCTTTGTTTGTTTTGAGTTTTGCCGGGTTGAGACCGAGTTAGGCAATTCCGAAGGTGGGGAGCCCCTAGAGGAATTTAGCCAGAACTTTCAAGATCGGGGTAGTCTGGGTTATTTTAATCAGGGTGGTATGTTCGATTCCATCTCCGGGTTTTGTTTGATAACTCGGGGATGAGCTATATTAAGGTGGGGAGATTGTAAGAACCTGGGTTTTTAGAATGGGTCAAAATCCCGACCTTGTTTGAATTTTTGACTTGTCCCTGAGAAAACTGGGAAAATCTGGGAAGTTCTAGAAATTTACAGACTACACGCCGTGTACTATATGGTACATGCCATGTATGGGTTAGGTGAGTGCTGGCTGTGTGCTTGCCGAGTACATGTCGTGTGATGACCATGTAGTAATTTCTTACTACATGGCGTGTAGTTATAGACACGCCGTGTACTTTTGATCCTGTGGAGGCCATACATGGCATGTAGGCCTGTTGGTTAGGTAGAATCGTTTAACCAAGTACACTCCATTTCCTCTTTGGACACGCCATGTATTCTAGCCATGTATGAGGGATATACATGGCTTGTGGCCAAGTCGGTGAGGAAGAGAAGAAAAACTAAGTACATGTCGTGTGCTACCTAGAACTTGCCATGTACTCATATCGAAAGGTTCTATAAAGTAAGTCAGCGAAATTTCAGCCTTCATATGAATAGTAAAATGATACACATCGTGTACTTAAAGTACACGCCGTGTATTTTCTTTTTTCCCCTAAAACGGGCATTAGCCTCGTATTGAGGTAGAACCTCAATACCTTCAATGGGTTGAGTGGGGAGAGCTGGACGAGACTTTAATTTGATCTCGTTCCTTCGTCCGAGACCCGATTTGAACACCGGTTGATCCGTTGTAACCCCCTCGGTAAGGCCTTGATTCCTCTTGAGCCGTTTTTCTTGATTTCTGTTCTAGAACGAGTTATTGGGGCTTGATCAGTTTTGATTCTTTTATAGATCTACCGCGTTTTAGACCCAATTGGAGGCCATTATCGGAGGAGTATTATCATACGAGTCTCGAGTAGGTGGTGCATACCTATTTTTGTGTTTTTGTGGTCATTTAGGTGGCGCGACCTTCAGCGAGTTTTCGATTATTTTGAGCGGGACCCAATTTTGTCTTCTATTGCATATTAAATTGTTCATTAGACCTATGGGATGCCTTTGGGTATGCCTTGTTACCTATTTTTTTTGAGTGGGGCCGGGCGAGTGGTTGTTGCTCAATTGGGGCATTTTGGCCAGGGAAATCCAAAATGGTATTAATTGAACTATGATGTTTTGAACTGATAAGTTTAGTTTGTTAAGCAATAATATGAATAGTTTGAGACGTTAGGGACCTCAGTGCTGGTACGGGACAACACCTGGTTCATGTATGTCCACTGTTCAGATTGTTTTGCCTATTTATGTGTTTTGTTTAAATGTGTATATTTGTAATTGCTGAATTGCATATGTTGAAACCTTTTTGGTTGTGTTGGGTATGGCCCAGATATTCTTGAGTGATGCAGATCATAGGTTGGGTTTGGCCCAAGTTACATTGGGTAGTTCTAACCATAGGATTGGGCGTCATGGGAGTCGGTTTGAGGCAGGATGACTGTCAGGTTGGGCATGGCCTGGGTTACTGGGATGGAAAGACCATCAGACTTGAGTGGCATGGTTGCAGGGACATGAGGTGTCAGAAGTGTTGTTGCTTGGGAACTATTTTGGTGATTACCGCTCAACCAGAAACTATGAGTAGTGTGCATACAGAGAGACTCTGTGATGAGGTGGTTTTGACCACTCATGTGGGTAGAGGCCCCCGTTAGTTGCGGTTTAGGTGCTTTTGGTTTGGGGGTGCTTACCGTAGGAAGCCACGTGGAAGGTGAGGAGACTTAAGGGGATAACATTGAGGCTATCAGGTTGGGGTTAGAGGATCGCTGTTATTTGACGACAGATATCGCTGTCCCTCCGGATACGTTATTTGAGGGCAGATATCACTGCCCCTCCAGATACTTTGTTTGAGGGAAGATATCGTTGTCCCTCTAGATACTTTATTTTGAGGGCAGACATCACTGTCCCTCCGGCTACATTATTTAAGGGCAGACATCGTTGTCCCTCCAGTTACTTATTGAGGACATACATTGCTGTTCCTCCAGGTTACTATTTCTCGAGCATGACTTTGGGACGTCGGTACTTGAGACATGCAGTGTCAAGGGGCACATGGTACCAGGTTATACGACAGAGATTCTGGCGTTGTCCGAAGCAGGTGACACTCCATGGTGGATGCTGAGCACTAGTGGAGTTTGTGTTTATTTGTACATCATTCTGTTTACTGCTTTCCTTATATATGCATGTCTGCTTAAACACTTATATTAGGTATGCACTGTTCGGTGGTATCCTACTGAGATTCATCTCACACCCTGCATGGGCCCTTTAGGATGCGTGTAGACTTTATGGATTTACATGCAGTAAAGAGGTCAGCTTCAGGATATGGACTGCATTAGTTGTTGCATGGAGATGATATGGACCCTGAGGTCTTGCCTAGCTGGAGTTTACTATGTTTTGCGTACTTTCCTGTATCAACATGCTTATTTATAGCTATAGTTGGTTAACCATTGGTGCCTTTATATTTAGATATGTATGACCTGCTTTGGATGCATGTTTTTTTGTTCAGTAGTAGTTACAAGGGATCAACATGCTGTTGTGTTTACTTTTCGCTGCTGTTGTATATATTTATTTTCTTATGCTGTTTATCAATATTGAATGTGTTTCCGTTTTGTGGGTTTGGTTCGAGTCCGCTGAGTCATTTATTCTACTGCATATTTATTATTATACTCAGACCAGTACCATTATTATCCTCCGAGAGGGTATAGCCTACCCAGTATACCTAAAAAGACCCTCACTTCTAGTGGGTAGCCTTGGGGCGTTCAGGGAGGTGCGCCTAATGTAGTAACACCCTACCCGTTTAGCACCATTTAGGTGGCTGTTCAGGTCCAGGTCATTACAAAAACTCCTCCTTTTGTGGGAAACACCATCCGGGGTCTGTCCTTATTGGGCTTTCTGACCCATCCACCCAGTAAATTTTCTAGGTGCTCCCTCCTAGGGATGTACCCATCTGATCCACTCCCTTTAGTGTTCTGGTCAGTTCGATATGTATCTGCTAGATGCGAAACTCATGGAATACCCCGTTTTAAACATGGGAATCCAAGGAAAACCTCAGAGACATGACTTCAACATATAATTCATCACATTTTATGTGGGATTCCTCAAGCTTCCATGCCCTCTAGAATCCCTATGATAAGGGAAAATCTTGGTGTACCGGTGTTTCATTGTCTAGACATGCCAACGATACCCCAATGTGACTACTCTCATGACCAAAGGTTACTTCCTTGACTTGACCCCTTGGAATGTCCTGGCAGAAGAAGTGTAATTAACTTGCATCCACAAAGATATGCCACCAGGAAGAGTTTCACGAACAATGTCTTATTCTTTAAGGGAGGCTCGGACTAGGCGATGAATTCTGAGGAGGAATCCACAAAAGGAGAGGCCAACATCCCATAATCCTATTTTGATCAAGGTGAAAACATCTCTAAAGAAGTGATAAATTCCACCAACCTTTGGAAATCGGGAATGCAGGGCAACAATCAACATGTCCTCGTAGATGATGTGTGCCCTGAAAAAAGCATCAGAAACAAGGCTGATGCATCCTTTGAGAAGTATCTGATTCGTATTGTGGATCTTAGTAAGAAAGACTTTGTAACGACCTGAAATTTTTTGAGTAAATTTTATTCCCAAATTTTTTGTGGGTTATTTTATTTTTCATTTAATAAAATGAGTATAATTAAAATGAGACCGTTGGGTTTCAACTGTTATATGACAGTTGGTCAATATGACCATTGGAAACTAAATGTTACAATTATTTTCTATAAATACAAGTGATATTGATTAATTAATATAGAAAGAAGATTCGATGGCCCCATCCAGTAGTCTCGGGCCGATCAAATCCCATCTGACGGAACTCGGGAAGGATGTAGCACCTTTGGGATTTTCTCTGGACCAAACCCAAGATGAAA
This sequence comes from Viscum album, assembly GCA_963277665.1. Lineage (NCBI taxonomy): Eukaryota > Viridiplantae > Streptophyta > Magnoliopsida > Santalales > Viscaceae > Viscum > Viscum album. The sequence continues at coordinate 286,208,923 of OY728129.1, forward strand.
TTCATCATGTGAAGCTGGAACAGAATCTCCTTCGTGAGAAGTTCAAGCTGATAGAAATCACTACTCGGGCAATGTTGGCCGAGCCGCCCCAAGATTCTATCACCCTAGCACACCTTACTGTTAGGTCCTATGCTGGTGTTATAAGGGTCTATGTAACGAGACTGTAACTGGCTTGTGTAATCCTTTGATTTAAATAAAAATTGTGATTTCTTCTTATGGTGAAGTTTGTGAATCTCAAGTGTATGGATAAATATAGAATGTATACTATTGATAAATTTTGGAAAAAGGACATTTTAAAATATTTATGTAAACCTTAAATAATTAAAAATGTGTAATTATTTTCAAAAAATGGTCTTCTACAGTTGTGTTCAGTATGAAATTTAGAGTCTAATAAGATCAACTTAATTTTTGATAAATAGTAAATTATGAATAGTGATTTTACGCTTAGGATTAGTAATGTGACCAAATGGATTAATAATCTCACTTAAATAAAGTATTATTATAATTTAGGCACCTTGATTAAGTAATGTGATTCAATAAAATAGGTAAATAACTATTTTAGAAATTATTAGTCAAGTATTAGTTTTTTCGGGTGAATAGTGTTTTTTAATTAAAAATGAAATTAAAAATATTTAGAAAATTATTTTTATAAAATGGAGTTCATTTTTTAATTCGGATCATCGATATTAGGTTATGGTGATTTTTGGTGATTTTTCTGAAAAAAATGAATTTTTGGTGAATAGTGAAAATACAGTTTTTAGTTTCAAGTGTTTAATGACATCATTAAGGATTTAATAATTATGTAATCATTCTGGTCGACTTATTAATAGTAATATAAGGTATGAGGTGTCCCAAAGTGGTCAATACCATGGGCAAGCCCATGGTTTTTCCAATACCACCGATGAGGTTTCCTTTGGCCATTAATGACTTGTCCCCTCACTTCTCTTATAAATACCAAGCCTTTCCCTCATTATTTTCATTTCCAAATCCTACTCAATGATGTTATGGTCTCCTTACCTTTAAAGGAGTCCTCCCAAGGTGCCCTCAAGCCTCCCAAGTTCCCGACCTTCAAGCTTTCTAAGTTACTCTTCAAGGTAAGGGATCCTACGTCTCTCTTTCTTTTCAAGTACTCTCTTTTATGTCATTTCTTTTATGATCCATGTTATTATGTTGGAGGATGTTATTTTATATTCTACTTAATGTAATTTTTATTTTCATATGATTATATAACCCCTCTTACTTTCATCAATTCATTTTAAGAATTTTTAAGTGGCGTCGTTAGACTGCCGAAATTTTGTAAGGGATTCTTTCACCCTTCTCATTTTCAAAGTTCTATTTTCATGTCAAGTCTTTCAAGTTACTTTTTATTATGTTGGGATATGATATCTATAAAAATAATACTGTCATTTTATGTTCATATGATGAGATACCCTATTTTATCTCATCAATTAATTTTTTATAAGTTTTAAGTGACGCCGTTAGGCTTCCAAATTTTTATAAGAGATTCCTATTTTTGTATTCCTTTCAAGTTTTTTCATTTCATATGGTATGACTTTAAAATTTTATTAACATGTTCTTATATCATTTATATTATGTCCCTATACTATTTTTTTGGATCATTTATGAGTGGGTAACCCATGTCCCTTCTCTTTTCAATGTTTTCTAAAACCCTGTAACATAGCCGTTATGATGAAGAATTTTCGTCTCAAAATGTCTCTCTCTTTTTCTCAAATTATTTTATTTTATTAAGTGAATACTCAAAGATAATTATTCTATAGAGGTATTCACATATATATAAAAATTTTCTATTTTAATTCTGGTATTTACATACATTAAACCCACTTTCCTTTTCCGTGGGTTTAAAATGACATAAAGATCACGTCTTAAAAGCAGTTTTTAAAACGTTATGATTATGAAATGAAACCCATTTCTTTTATTCTATATGGGTTATTTATGAATTGTTTGATGATTATATATGTTTATCACATTATAATAAATACAAATTTAAGGGTCTTCCCTAATATCGCTCCAATGCATTGGGTAATGATGTAATCTCTAGGGATTACAATTTTAACGATACCTTGGTGAATAACCTTGGTAATTTTTTTAAATGACACCTTGGGGATGTAACTTTGTGATATGTTCATTATTGTCTAAGTTAAATGTTGTATCCAAATCATCAAGTTATGAATCATGTTATTTTCATTATGATATTCCTCATGATCTCTTTCTCAATCCTTAAAGTTATTTATCATGAATTTATTGATGTATCTCAAGTTCACATGTAAAATGTTTCCCTTGTTTCCCTTACTGGGCCTTCTGATCACCCTTTCCTTTGATGTATGTTTCCAGGTTATGAGATGCAGTAATGAACTTAGGATGAACAAATGAAGAATCCTTTCAAGTGTTTAAGATGAATTTTTTTATGTTGTCATGTATTAAGTTCTTGGTTTCCAAGACACTAAACCTTAAAGATCCTCAGTTTTGTATAATGTAATGAAAGTTTTTTTTGATAAAAGGAAGGATTCTATAATTGGTATCAAAGTATGGTTTAGTTATTTGTGTAAATTAGGATTTGAAAACTTTACAAGGTTTATTAATGAAAATATTAAATATAGGAAAACATACTGGTATTTTGGTGAAGTATTGAGTAAGTGGTTTCCAAACAAATAAATCCCTGTCTAGATATGAACAAGTAGAGGTGGCTCTAGAACAAATTTAACTAGGAGTGAAAACTCTAACAAGGTGTTTCGGGCTTGACCTGTTGTAACCTAGTGCATGACAACGAGCCTTTCTACACTCTTGGTTTTACACTCCTGAGGGATATGCTTTTGTAAATTCATAAGCTTAGTATGAACCATTATTAAAGGAACAAAGATAAAATAAAATAAAGATTCACATAAGAATATATGATCATGGATATCCTAGATTGGAACCTAGGGGATCACAAATTAGGATATACTTTTCTTCTACAAGTTTATCTTTCTATACTTAAAGTTTCCTTTTCATGATTATTGGTTAAGTATCTAAGCCCCATAATTATAATTTTCTTTCTTAGTTAATGGAAGGAAATATAAGAACATGTCCCAACAACCAATGTTATAGGAAATGTGATGATTTCCCTATTAATATGACAGAGATGACGAGAGATCAAGTTGAACATATTGTGATTATGCCAAACCAGCTATCAAAAATCACAATTAATAATTGGTATCTAGTTGAATGCCCAAATTCATCTAGGAAGAGGAAGATGAAGTCTCAAGGATGTTAATTTGATAAAGGTGATAAGGGAAAGAAGACCCAATTTCCTTTGTGCAAAAAGTGTGGAAAGAGGCATGAAGGAAAATGTCACAAAGGAACCGGGAGATGTTTTAAGTTTGGGATGATAGGGCATAAAGTAGACAATTGATTTAAAAAATGGATAATGTGATGAATAGAGATAAGGTTCAATCTAATGTACCTTATACTATTCAATGTCGTAAATTTGGAGAAGTTGGAAATTATCCAAGGCAATGCTCTCTTGGAAGGGATGAGAAGCATGATGAGCATCAATAATCTTCAAGGACAAGGGAACAATGAAAGTCTTGTGCTGAGATGGATCATGATGATTGAAGTACATGTAACTTTTTCGCAATAATTGTCCATGTCATGTTGTATTTTAGTTCGTTCTCTATGATCATATCTTTAATGTTTTCTAAGAACATCTAGTCACTACCTAAGATGGTTTTATATCATTAAGGAAAACATCTATTGTAATGTATCACATGTTGATGTTGTGAAGCTGTTCTTCTTGAAAAAAATTATTAGGGGATTAAAAGATGAATATTATTTTGGAATATGTTCACTAATTTGGGAACCCTATATGATCAAGGTAAATAGATTACTACGATATTTTCATTGAGAAGTAAAGGTTGACTCATATTTTTAAGAATTGATGAATTTAAGGTGAACTTATGGTAATTTAGGTTACCTATGGAAATGATTAACCTATCTTGGGGAAATGTGATTAGGTTAGTTACTTTTATTATAAGACGTTAAGAGTGGTTGATGTTGTTTGGAGATGAATGATAAAGTTTATCTAGGAAGACTATGTTATTAAATCCTTCTGATTTTTGGGTTCCAATATTATTTTGGATTATTCTGAATAATTTTAAGGATTATTATGTATTGAATGGTCTTTCTGGAACTTTGGGTACTTTTGTTGAATTTTGGAGATTAATATTCATATTTATTTTTATAATGTATTATCCTTTTTGGGGATTATATGATCTCATACTAACCATTTTAGTTTTAGTTGATGACTAAAGACAAGGAAAAAATACAGTTATTCTTTTGTGGATTATGTGATTCTCTAGAAGATGAGTCTTTCACTTTTGATGAGACCAAGTCCTTTTGAATACTCATTGTTTGGAGAAAAGATTAGTCTTGGTGGAAACTTATTAAGGGATGAAACTCTACTTTAAGCTAAGTATATTTCCTTATGTTTTTATTCTATGTAGTAAATGATTTCCTCAAAATTATGAAAAGGAACATAAAACAAAAACGTTTTTGGTGTACGTTTCCTACTGGGTAATCAAATACCGTTTAACACATCTTATGTTTTTGATATTCTTGTGGTTATTTTTCTCCTAATCATGTTTTCTATCACTATCCATCATAACTTGACCCTTTTTTTCTCTTCCATATCCATGTTTTCCTACATAGAATCCTAGTATGGGTTAACTCAGGTGACCTTTGTTCTTTCCTTTCTTTCTTTTAATGTAATAGTTTTACTGACTCTTTTTCCGATGTGGGACTTTCAATAAAATTTCCAAGCCCAATTTTAAAATTTTGAAGACGCAATTTCTTAAGGGGGAAAGATTGTAATGACTCGAAATTTTTTGAGTAAATTTTGTTCCCTAATTTTTTGTGGGTTATTTTATATTTCATTTAATAAAATGAGTATAATTAAAATGAGACCATTGGGTTTCAACTATTATATGACCGTTGGTCAATATGACTGTTGGAAACTAAATGTTACAATTATTTTCTATAAATACAAGTGATCTTGATTAATTAATATAGAAAGAAGATTCGATGGACCCATCCAGTAGCCTCGGGCCGATCGAAGCCCATATGACAGAACTCGGGAAGGATGTAGCACCTTTGGGCTTTGCTCTAGACCAAACCCAAGCCGAACTTCATCGTGTGAAGCTGGAACGGAATCGCCTTTGCGAGAAGTTCAAGCTGATAGAAATCACTACTCGGGAAATATTGGTCGAGCCGCCCCAATATTCTATCACCCTAGCACACCTTACGCTTAGGTCCTATGCTGGTGTTATAAGGGGCTATGTAACGAGACCGTACCTACATTGTGTAATCCTTTGATTTAAATAAAAATTGTGATTTCTTCTTATGGTGAAGTTTGTGAATCTCAAGTGTCCGGATAAATATAGGATGTATATTATTGATGAATTTTTGGAAAAAGGACATTTTAAAATATTTATGTAAACCTTAAATAATTAAAAATGTGTAATGATTTTCCAAAAATGGTCTTCTACAGTTGTGTTCAGTATGAAATTTAGAGTCTAATAATATCAACTTAATTTTTTATGAATAGTAAATTATGAATAGTGATTTTACTCTTAGGATTAGTAATGTGACCAAATGGATTAGTAATCTCACTTAAATAAAGTATTAATATAATTTATTCACCTTGGTTAAGTAATTTGATTCAATAAAATAGGTAAATAACTGTTTCAGAAATTATTAGTCAAGTATTAGTTTTTTCTGGTGAATAGTGTTTTTAATTAAAAATTAAATTAAAAATATTTATAAAAATATTTTTATAAAATGGAGTTCAGTTTTGAATTTATAGCATCGATATTAGGTTATGGTGATTTTTGGGGATTTTTCTGAAAAAAATGAATTTTCGGTGAATAGTGAAAATATAGTGTTTAGTTTCGAGTGTTTAATGACATCATTAAGGATGTAATAATTATGTAATAATTTTGGTATACTTATGAATAGTAATATAAGGTATTAGGTATCCCAAGTGGCCAATACCATGGGCAAATACCATGGGCAAGCCCATGGTTTTTCCAATACCACCGATGAGGTGTCCCTTGGCCATTAATGACTTGTCCCCTCACTTATCTTATAAATACCAAGCCTTTCCCTCATTATTTTCATTTAAAAATCCTAATCAACAAATTTATGGTCTCCTTAACTCCCAAAGAGTCCTCCCAAGGGGCCCTCAAGCCTCCCAAGGTCCCAAAATTCAAGCTTTCGAAGTTACTCTTCAAGGTAAGGGAACCTACCTCTCTCTTTCTTTTCAAGTACTCTCTTTTATGTCATTTATTTTATGCTCCATGTTCTTATGTTGGAGGATGTTATTTTATATTAAACTTAATTTAATTTTTATTTTCATATTATGATAGACCCCCTCTTACTCTCATCAATTCATTTTAATAAATTTTAAGTGGTGCCGTTAGGCTGCCGAAATTTTGTAAGGGATTCTTTCACCCCTCTCATTTTCAAAGTTCTATTTTCATGTCAAGTCTTTCAAGTTCCTTTTTCTTATGTTGGGGTATGATATATATATCCATAATACTGTTCTTTTATGTTCATATGATGAGATAACCTATTTGATCTCATCAATTCATTTTTAGAAGTTTTAAGTGACGCCGTTAGGCTGCCAAAGTTTTATAAGAGAAATCTACTTTTTGTCTTCCTTTCAAGTTTTTTCATTTCATATAGTATGACTTTCAAATTTCATTACCATGTTCTTATATCCTTTATATTATGTCCCTATACTGTTTTTTGGATCATTTATTAGTGGGTAACCCATGTCCCCTCTCTTTTAAATGTTTTCTAAAACCCTGTAACATAGCCGTTATGCTGCAGAATTTTCGTTTCAAAATGTCTCTCTTTTTTCTTAAATTATTTTATTTTATTAAGTGAATACTCAAAGCTCTTTATTATACAGGGGTATTCAAATATATATCAAAATGTTATATTTTAATTCTTGGATTTACATACATGAAACCCGCTTTCCTTTTCCATGGGTTTAAAATGACATAAAGGTCATGTCTTAAAAGCAGTTTTTAAAACGTTATGATTATGAAATGAAACCCATTTCTTTTATGCTATATGGGTTATTTATGAAATTTTTTATGATGATATATGTGTCTCACATGATAATAAATACAAATTTAAGGGCACTCCCTGATAGCGCTCCAATGCATTGGGTAATGATGTAATCTCTAGGGATTAAAATTTTAACAATACCTTGGTGAATAACCTTGGTAATTTTTTTTAAATGACACCTTGGGGATGGACCTTGGTGATATGTTCATGATTGTATGAGTTAAATGTTGTAGTCACATCGTCAAGTTATGAATCATGTTCTTTTCATTATTATATGCCTCATGATCTCTTTCTCAAGCCTTAAAGTTATTTATCATGACTTTATTGATGTATCTCTAGTTCACATGTAAAATGTTTCACTTTTTTCCCTTACTGGGCCTTCTAGTCACCCTTTCCTTTGATGTAAGTTCCTAGGTTATGAGATGCAGTAATAAAATTAGGATGAACAAATGAATAAGCCTTTTAAGTGTTTAAAAATATTTTATTTATGTTGTCATGTATTAAGTTCCTGGTTTCCAAGACACTAAACCTTAAAGATCCTTGGTTTTGTATAATGTAATGAAAGTTTATGTGATAAAAAGGTGGGATGCTATAGACTTAATAGGAAATATTGTACCTTTGGTTTGAGTTTTATGGTAGCATGATAATGTTCAGTAAGAAACTTGGGAGATAGAAACAGATATACGAGAATAGTGGCCAAATACCTTTGCTTTAGAAGCTCAGTAATGCTTTGAAGTGCAGCTTGAAGATGAAGCATTATAAGTTGGAGAGGTTGTAAGATCTTAGAATTAGTGGAGGTATGTTCTTGTTTAAATTTTGGTTTTAATCCCTTAATTTTTTCTAATTAAATTTTTATGAGTAGTATGAGGAAGCTAGGGGTGTTATGAGGGTTTGTGACATGAATGAAAAGAGAATCTGGCCATCCTATGCATGTTTCATGGTTGGTGCATGGTTAGGTGTAACCATGAGCCGAAACTATGATAGACAGGAGGAGAGGTGGACAATTATGTAAACTGTGCAATGGGGAAATCCAAACCATGTGGATTGGGATAATGGAATTCCACATGGTTGGCATACGGTTTTTCAAACCATGAAGGATCCCCAGGTATCCATGCAATAGGGACCCCTCTTGTATAGAGGCAGGTGCACGGTTTGATAAACTATATGGCCAAAATATGCACATCATTAAAAGTGGGATTTTATAGTTTTCCCCTAAGGGTTTTAAGTGTTCTACCCAATTTATTCCCCCATTTATTCTTCATAACCCCTAGTGACAAACCATTTCTATGAAGGATTCATGAGGATAGATATCCTTTAATTCTAGGCCATTTGGAGTGTCATTAGGTGAAGATTAAAGATCTAGTTAAGTATAATGCTCATATTTCTTCTCTTTTCTGGATTAGGATTTGTGTTTTCTTCTTCTTCTTCCAAATCCCAAAAACTTTTTTTTCCAGTGGATCTTAGGTTGGAGCTTCAATGGGTGTTTTAATTCAATTCAATGGCTAAGGTTAAGCATGCAGTTGTATTTTGAATTGAGGTAGGTGGTCTAAAAGTTATATCCCATAGTCTCATTGTAGTTTTTTTGCATGTGTGGTTGTGTTATTGGTTTTCTCTTGTTGTTTATTTGATACCTTTTGTGAGATTTGGTAAAATGGTTGGATAAATGATGAACTGAACCTCTCATGATCCCCATGGGATGCATCAAGATTGAATAGACTAATTTAGGACCACCCATGGGGTGTTCCAACATTCCCAAACATGTAAAATTTTATTGTTAAGAACAGAGTTAATTTGTGTTGAAATATATCCCATGAAAAATAAGTTGAAATGTTGGTTTGAATTATAAGGATATACTGATGGTAGTTGTTTCTAGTTGTTGTCAATGGAATAAGGTATCATTTGGTATGATAAGAAAAAGGTTTAAAAGGATTAATGTGAATATGTCAAATGGCCTGTGAATTTGTAATGGAAATGAGTAAATGGGTTAATGAATAAAAAAGGAAATTAGTTAATTGGTATATGCTAAGTAAAAGATAAATGTGCTAATGGATTAAGGATTTATGATGATTCATATGTTGTATGAAATGTGAATTATAAATGTTATGTGTATTGGTGGTGTATTTCTTGTGATATGTTTTATGTGGTAAATGAATATATAATCATGTATACATGGATTTGTAGTTGTGGGGTATTGTACATGAGTATATATTCCCATGGGTTGAGTTATGTAGAGGTTCTAAACCCCACCCCTATAATGCATGGGTTAGGGAAGGGGACTGAGGCTCTATGCCCCTAACAATTTCATTTGACGAGACTACCTGGACTGAGGCTCCAAGATAGGTGTGATGTATTGATTATGAAATGTTTTTCCCTATTGAGATAGGGAACTTGACTTATTCCCTTATGCATGGTAACTGACCAGCTTAGGCCATAGTGAAAATGATGTAAATTCTTAACCCATGGGAAAAGTGATGACAATGGAATGAATGATGTAAATGTCTAAAGTGAAAATTGTTTACTAATGGAATCCAAGTTATATTATGTTTATCTTGTTAGATATTTTAGTACTTGCATTCACTATCTATTTAGATGGGATATTTTATAGACATCATTGGTGGTGTCCTACTGAGTTGTACTCACACCCTATTCGGGCCGCCATTGGGCACATGATCATATTTCATCATTATAGGTCAAGACAAGGTTAAAGGCCTTATGATAGAGAGTTGATTTAGTCTTGGGATGTACATGGTTTAGGATATAGAATTGGAGACTAGACCTGTTTTTTGGTTTTAGTTGTTGGTCTTTATTTTGGGTTTTCCTTCACTTTTGGAACTGTTAGCATGACATGGAATAATTCTTATTTGGTTGCGGTTGTACCCTATTCGGGAATTGGTTGGTAATGCATGTTTCTGGTTTATTGATTATTGTTACTTTATTTTATATGTAATCTATTTTGTTTTACTCTAGTAAGGATGATATAGTATCCCCACATAATCTATTAGACCATCACTGTTAGTCGACAAACTCTGGTATATGGGTAGTTACTCTTGAGGTCATGTGGTGACTTGGCTCAAGGCACCGACTTAGTGGATTTATGGTCTGGGATGTTATAGGAAATTTTCACCAAGAGTTTGTGTCTAAAATTAATAAAGAAACATAAAACATCAATTGGTCTTGGGTGAATGGAAGAAGGTATAGAATAGTTATACACATCAGAAGTTGAAGGTGACATTGTGGTTTTCTTTGAAGAAGTATTTAAGAAGGTGAGTGTTGGGAATGTGTAGATTATACAATAGTTTATAAAAATTAGTTGAATGGAATTAGTGGTTCTATAATATCATAAGTTCATCAATATAGTGGTAGTGACGTTTTTTTCCTTTAGAATCTATGGAAGTACATTTCTGAAAAGAGTTTTCAGAGGGAGGTTTTTTTAAAGGAGGTTCTTTTGATTTTTTTAGTGATAGGTGGTCTTGTTCTAGAAGTTTGAATGGTATTTATAGAAGGTGGTGAATATTCAGTTTTATTTTGGGAGGTTTATGGTTTAGAGGAGGTGGAGGTCACACTAAGGGTTGATACAGGTGATCGAAAGTGGGAATTGTGGAATAGATAGACTCACAAATTTATTGAATTTCAATGAAACTAGTTAACTCACTAACACTCTTTATAAATAAGATAATGATACCTTCTTTGATGATAAAAATGTGAAATTTAGCACAATTACATTTTTAAAATTTTTGTGGCTCATAAGTCCAAATTTGTAAGCTTTTTTTTTTCAAAAATGAAATGTGGTAGTGTTTCTCCCATAGATGTAGGAATTTTAGTCTGAACCATGTAAAATAATTGTTCTTTCTTACTTACTTTTATTTTCTTTGAATGAATGTTTTCTATATGTTTGAGTGAATAGCGATGAAGTTTTTTCAACTTAGTGTAGTGATTTGGGTGAATTTACTTATTCTAAGTTTCAATACACTAAATTTTGGAGAGTTCCTTTCAAAATCTATGTATACTAGAGTGATTTTGTATTGAATTATTTCTGTGATATTGAAGGATAGATGTGAATTATCAACATGTAAAACATGGGATTATTTCCCTTTTCAACTTTCTTATTAGATGTAATATTCCCTTTTTACCCTATAAAGAAATAAAAATTATTTCTTTTCAATTTTCTCTATGTTCTTGGTCAAATCTAATTGGCTTTTCTATATTTTAAAACACTCCCTTAGAGTATGGGAGGCTTTCTTCTTGGTTGTGTATTATTTTCTAATATAAACACCTTTATCACTAAAAGTAATAGGTTCTTTTATTTTATCTTGCAATAAATTCTATTGTTGTGGATGTTGTATCATGAAATTAGTGGCTATTTTCCAGAATAGTTTCACCTTCCACACAATTCTTTAACATCCTTTAGGTTATCATTTTTATACAACCTCTCATGAAATTTTTATTCTTCATGTTACATGTCAACTTCCATTCTAATACCACTATCTCTTTCTTGGATTGACTCCTTCTTATATTTCACCTTTCTCCCTTATTTCTTAAAATTCATGGCTAACTTTTGATGGTCTATGATGTGGAATTTATTTCCATAGTAAAAACATCTTTTTTCCTATGGTTGTGATGTCCTATTCAGCTTTATTTTCTATCATATTAGGAGTTATTTTATCACCTTTAATTTTTAGTTTAATTCTCAAGGAAGTATTTTATTCTTGATTCACTTTATCTCTTTTCTATTGTGGACTTATTTTCTAATCAGCATAGAAGTTTTAATAGGATGGTACATACCATCATTCTTCATAAAGATGACCATTACATTTCAATAATCAAAAAAATAATCAAAAGAATCAAATCTATTTTTCAAGGACATATTATGATTTTTATGTAATGTATGATTATTTATAATAGATTTACTGTGAATTTAAGCTTTATACACCTTTCTTTAGGACATTTATAACTTCCATTTATTGACATATTTTTCCAGCACTCAATGGTCTTATTCCCAAACTATTGGTTCTGGGCACAGTAGGAGAATGCAGTGGTAGATGATATATTAATTTTTTTTATATTGAGTTGCCCAAAACCTCGAATAAGTTTATTTCATGTAAAATATATAATTATTATTTTTAATATCAAAATAAATGAATATATGGTCTTAGTATATTTCTTTGATGTGAATTTTGATCATCCGACATGACCCTTTCTGATTGACTTCATTGCGCTATGAGGATCTAATGATACAATCCCTTTTGTGGTGATCCACACATTCTCCTTTGACCTCCAAGAAATGACAATCAATGTATAGGTTCTAAACTGAAAAATATTTCATTGTTTGTGTTGATCATTCATTATTTAGTATTGAAGGAATCTCTCTTGAATTTCTCATTCTTGATAGGGATAGATAAGGAGGATTAAAGAGAGAATTCATTGTGCGTAACAATTATCTAGTTTTGAATTTTGATGATATACATAATAGAAAAAACTGTCTATTTATAGAGATAGAGTTTATATTAAAATATTATTTAATTTCATGACAACCCTTAAATAATATTATAATATTTAATAAACTAGATGACACGTAATAATAATAATAATATTATTATTTTTTGGTGCGCTCCAACTTGTGAAATAAAAAATATTATTTAACTCACTTGTTAATTAATATTTCTTACCAGAAACAGTCTTAGTCTGTTTAGAATCTATAATTTTTTGAACCAAAATAAATAATAAATTTATATATATAATTCATCAATAAATATTTTTGATCAATAAAACATGAATAAAATTATCCCCTGGTCTTCAGAATAATATTTATTCAATTAATTAAATTCAAATAGAATTTAATCAAGATCATTAGAAACACTTAGCGCATGACCCTATAGGATTATTTCTCATTATAATTAATTATGATTTCTTAAAATTTAAGACTAATAGCTAGAAATGGGTCCAAGAACCCAAGATAAATAAATTAATGTCATAGTGATGACAACCACATACAGACACTCACTATATAATAGAATTAATTTGTTGTAATATCTCATCAATCAAGTGGCACATCTATGTCACCAACCTATATGATCAATATATATTTATTTGAATATCTAAAATAAACACATCATTACACAATGTACGTGGAATTTAGATTGATGGTTCTATTCCAATCAAAGGGTAGAGATATCAGCTTCCATAAATATGGAAGGGACAAATCGTTCCTCAAATTATCCATTAATGACATGTTAATCATGACACTCCCAACATACCCTACCTCACCAAAAATATATGCCATCCTAGTTTTCCCCCACAAATCTAAGTACGTGAGTATTGAAATGAATTAATGATAATATTAAAGTCTAAGGAACACTACTCGTGGGTCTATTATCATAATATCCCATCTTGGAGATTACCAAGTGTGAAGTTAATTATAAGAAGCCTCATCCACTTACAAGTACTATCACATGAAAATCTATGTATTATATTTCCCATCATATTACATTTTCCAACCGTAGAAAATTTTCTAATAATATCATCATAATACTTTAAGGTTCTCATCACAGCAGAGAACTGCTATGAACTTATCAATACTTTGTTTACTCCAGGACATTATTACATTATAGTCATATATAACAATGAAAAATATGTAATAATAAGTTTTATTAATATTCAATACATCAAATATACATGTAATAAAAGTATAAAAAATTGGTCCTTTGACACCAACTCCAAAAAACACCCACTTGGACTAGAGCCAACTGCCTATGACTTTCAGTCTGCTAGAACTCACATGATAATCGTGTTTCTACAAAGTAAATGATTTAGTCAAGGGGTATTCCATGTTGTCTTACATGGAAATATTGTTCACTACAACTTCACCTACCTAAGAAAAATCCCTCAAGAGATGATACTTATGGAGTATGTGCTTCATCCGCTGATGTGACCTTGTCTCTTTTGTAGATCCTCTACTGTAATATTATTATAGAAGAGTGTAATGGGATATTTATTGTTAAGTACCATGTGAAGCTCTTGGATGAATTTTTTCATCCACAATGCTTTGTTAGCTACCTTAGAAGCTTTAATATACTCATAATATATTTTATAATCTGTGACCACAGTCTTCTTTGAGCTCCTTTAGCTCACATCACCTCCATTCAAAGTGAGGATTTATCATGTTTGTGACTTTATGTCATCTTTATTAGCTTGGATACTATCATATTAATATAATATGAAGAATATTTCCTAATATCCTTTATAAAATAGTAACATATCCTTAGTACACCTCAGATACTTAAGGATAGTCTTGGCTACTATCCAATGGTGGTCACCTGGGACAAATTGATATCTTCCTACCACACTTAATGCGTATATGACATCTAGCCTAGTATATAGTATAACATACATGATTGAACCAATAAATAATTTGTATGAAATAAATTCCATACTATTTATTTCCTTGTATATTTGAGGACACATTTTATTGGAAAGAAGAATTCAATGTGACACTAGAAACAATCCCCTCTTAGATTGTTCCATACTAAATATATTCAGTATATTTTCAATGTACGTACTTTCACTTGGGCTAAGAAATATCTTGGATCAATTACTATAGATCTTGATACCAAGAATATATACTGCCTCAACCAAGACCTTCATAGAGAATCATTTATTCAATCATTCTTTAATAGACTGTAAGACTGGTATTTCATTTCCAATGAGTAATATATCATCAAAATACACTATTAATAAAACGAATAGACTCACACTAAATAGTTTATAGACATAAGGATAACAATCATTATTTATGAAAAAAAATCCATTATGGATTCATAAAATCAAATTTTCCATGACCTATATGCTTTCATTAATTAATAAATGGATTTTTGAAATTTTTATATCTTTTTGGAATCCTTTGGAGTCACAAACACTTTGGGTTGTGTCATATTGAAAAAACCCTGAAGGTTCCCATTAAGGAATTATATTTTGACATCCATTTTAAAAATCTCATAGTCTTGGTAAAACCAGAATGTAAAGTAGAATTGTGATGGATTTCAACATTAAAAATGATGAAAATGTTTCTTCATAGTCAATTCCTTGACACTGTTTAAACCATTTTGAAACCATTCATGAATTATAGGTACTAAATTGTCCTTCCATGTCTAGTTTCTTCTTGAATAACCATCTGTAACCAATGGTATTTACACCCACTATAGGATCTACCAAAATCCAAAATTGGTTTTGTTACATGGAATCCATTTTAGAATTCATGCCTTATTATGACTTGGAAACATTTGTTCCACTTACTTCTTCTTTGTAGGTTATGGGATCATTATTATAAACTAATAACGATTCACCACCCTCAGTGACTATAAACCATACCATTCTAGTTCTCTAAACTCTCTTGTAATCCTATGCAATACTTGTGCTTTCAAAACTATTTCTTCTTCCATGAGGATTTTTGTAATATGTTCCTCTGAAAACTCTTATATACCTTGAGCCTCAAATTCATCAAAGTCTATCTTGATCCCATTATCTCTTTTAGATATGTTATCCCTCCCAAGGAATATGGAGTGTCTTCCCACAAATAAATTTTCATATGAGTAGTCATATAGTTAATATACTCTTGTTTCTTTCGGGTATCCTATAAATGTACAATTTTTTATTTGGGGTGAAAGTTTGTTACCTAAAGAGGCCCTAATAAATGCTTCAAAAACCAAAACATGTAATTATGACAACACAAGTTTCTTTATATTCCACAAATGTTATAGTATATAATATTCCACTTTATTTTTCACTTGGTTTAGTATTTTTGATTTTATTTGTAACACATATCCACAAAAGGATAATAAAAGATTCACATGACTCATCATTGATCTCACCATGTCCAACAAGGCGCAGTTCCTCCTTTTACTTACACTATTATACTAAGGTGTATAAGGAGGAGTGAGTTGAGATAGGATCTCAAAATCTCTTAAGTAATAAATTAATTCTTGATTAAGATATTATCCACCACTATCTAAGAGGAGTTTCTTAATTTTATTACCAAGATGGTTCTCAACTTTATTCTAGTATTCCCTAAATTTATCAAAGGAATCCAACTTATACTTCATTAAATACATATATCCATATATAATAAAATCATCAATAAATATTAGGAAGTATGATTACCCACCCCATTCCATAATAGGAAATGGTCCAAACACATATGTATGAAATAATTAATGAAGATCTTTTCCCTTTTAACATTTTCCAATAAATGAGGATTTGGTCATGTTACCTTGTAAACATGCATCACATAGACCAAGTTGTTTTAGTTCAAAGGAATATAAATATCCATCTTGGTATAATTTAGTCAAGCACTTTTCATTTACATGAACTTTTAATTGATTCCATAGTTGGGTGTGGTATGAGTCATGTGAAGTAGTTTCGTAATCGATTACCATTACTTGGTTTGTGTAATCCAACACATAAAGACCATTATTTAAATGAGCCTTACCATAAAAACATCTATCTTTATAAAAGAATAAAAATTAATTTCCAAAATTGAAAATAAATCTATCTATATCAAGATTGAATGTGTATATATTGTTTTTGGTAACCATATGCACATAATAACGACCCTTTAAAACCAATGTCACTCCATTCGACAATTTGAGGTGGAAGTCCTTGACAGTTACAATATAAAGTTTAGCTCCATTGGTTGCTTTTAGATCTACCTACCTTCAGTAAATTCTCTATAATCTACTTATTTCCCATATTTGAATACATATGTAAGCATTACAAGCTGTATTTAATACCCAATTTATAGAAATAGATAAATTACAATTGATAAAAAATGAAACTAAATCTTACCATTATTTCTTTGGTTGGGTGTAGTTTTTCTTTAAATGTTCATTATTTCTATATATGAAATAAACATCATATTGTTCCCTTTCCATCCCCTTAATCTTCCTCCTCTTGGAAGGGCGTGAAGAAGATTTGTAATTATACCTCTTCAATTTCCCTCTCTGTTTGTTCACCATAAGGATGAAAGGATTTTTGTACGTCGTATCCTTATCTACTTAGAAATGGAGAGTAAAAATATCTAGAAGACACTTCTCAATTTTTTCCATATTAAAATTTACAACAAAGTTGGAGAATCTCCAAGGCAGTGATGCAAGAATGATATTGGACCCCAGTTATTCAAGAATTTTAAACCCTAGAAACTCTATATGATCAATGTAGCCAATGATATTGAATAAATTGGGCTTAGCTTGGGCACACTCTCTAATATTTCTTTGAAAGATAACCTTGGGAATATTAAATTGGTCTTATCTAGTAATCCCCTATTAAATACCATAGAGGTGTTTAAGCATTCTATAGGCATCAATATTTTCTTGAGAATTTATGAGTTTACTAGACATTGATGAAAGAAAAAAACATTGAACATCGACTATGTAACTCTAATGTTTTTCATAGAAAAGGAAATCTTCATCACTAACCTCATCGATAGGTGGATCAATCATTGATGATTATAGAATATAAGATTTCCATTCATAGTGTTACATAACCTGAAGGTGTCTAAACCTTCTCTGGAAGTTACTATTAGTTATGATGTTTTATTTATCCAATATTGATCATATCTATAATGTATATGATGATATTTCCATTTTATTCTATAATTAAAGATCGTATTGTTAGTAATTTTTCTTGATTACAAATTATGTGAGAAATAATAAATTAATTTATTTTTATTAAATATCCCATTATTTTATCAAGTCTTAACATCCCTCACAATTGAACTTAGAATATGTAGTTACTAGAAAATTCTAGTGGCAAGGATACATATTCCCTTCACATAACCCCAACAAGGGTTGGTCAAGATACTTGAAGGTATTTAGGTAGGAATGTCATTCAAAACTTTGGTCTTTTAGCTCCTTGATCCATTGAGTGGACTCCCCAATCCTGAAATCCTGACTTAGATTTCCTCAACACTTTCCTACAAGTTACATCAAGTATATTGAGGGATACTTCTCTTGATGTAAGATGGTTAGGTACACCCATAACCTTCATAATAATTTCATGTTAAAAGTAAGTTTCACAACAAGTGTTGGTCAAACACTACTTCAAAGGATTTAATTCCTAATCAAGAAATGGAAATCCAAGTCTAACTTAATATTTATTTCAGGGATTCTAATTTATTATTCATAAATTTTATCTTTTTTTATCCTTTACATGTATTTTTAATATTAAGTGGATGTTAATTAATTAACCATGTTGGATAAAACATTTATGCCTAATCCATTTATTTATATTCCATCTTTTCAAATTAATTCATTCATTTATGTGATCACCATCTTACGTCCATAGAATTAAATAATGTATATCCAAACATAAATAAATAATTAAATTGACCTTTCATAAACTTTATCTAATGGATGATTTAATGAGCGAACATTAAGTCAACCTACATACTAGGGAAAATAACTCATGTTTCTGACCTTGGAATGAGTCACCTCATTCCACCTATCAACCTGTGCAACACTTGGGATGGCATAATTATGGTTTCTATTTGAACTTCCTCCACATGCCTCGAATAAATCCATTAATTACAAGTATTTATAACTCACACACAAGTGAAGGGAACCAAAGGATTGGTTAAAGAGGAATTACATAAATATACTTGGACAAAAAGGTCCTACATAATAATAGAAGGAGGGATTAATTATAGGCCATAATATTTAATTTAATAACAAATAATTGAAATCCCATTCAATAAATTAAATTAAATAAATGCCAACACATACAATGATCTTGGTGAAACTCATGAACAACCATACATGAGACGTATACACAAAAGTAAATGGAAAAAATTTATTTCTTTATCGATTATTTATTATTAAGATAAAATCACTTGTATTAATTAATCAATTAACTCTATTTCATCTTAATGTCCATCCAAATACTCTTAGACATAATAATTATAAAGTAATTAATGGAAAATAAATGGAAGAACCAGTAGTTGTATATTTTTTACAATAAATTAATTGAGCATTTAAAATTCATTAAAAACCCTTATTAAATTTTTAAAAAATGAGCATTATAATAGAGAATTAGGGTTTTAATATAATTTAATTCTTATAGTAATTAGGTGACTATATGGTGTGTACTATCCAATTACATGCCATGTACCTTAGTTTCCATGTATCCGGGTCACATGCCTGGGGATTTGGCACGTTGACTTGGCTAGACTACATAGTGTGCACATGCTAGATATACACCATGCATCCTCTTTCCATGTTCCCAAGATACTATCTTGAAAATTTGGAGTGCATCTTGATTGGATCACATAACGTGTATAGGCCAGCTACATGCTGTGTTGTCTGAATTTCGCATACTCATGTAACTTGTCGAAAGACTCAGTGTGTTCTCAGGAACGAGACTACACGACATGTACTACCAGCTAAAAGCCATGTATCTCTAATTCAATGTTTCCAAATAAAAATATAGAGGGATTAATGTGTATCTTAGATGCAGGAATTGATGAACTACATGCCGTGTATAATATATACACATCATTTATATCATAAATTATTGTGATTTTTAGTCTCACATGGTTTGACCGTGTATAATGACCATACAGATTGTGAAATTTATGTCGCTAACCTGTGTAGACTACAAGGCATGTACACCGTATACATTCAATGTAATCTGAAAATCATGTTCTAGGTTGACCGATCAATATACGGCATGCATCACATGTAATAACTGTGTGGCATGATGTATATCCCATGGTATAGCCAGGTGCAACATACTAGGGTACATAGTGTGTACTCTAGCTACACATCATGTAACTCTACCTTACCAGCCAAAAAATTGGTAGTTCCTGGTGGAATCTATGGTTGTTCTTCATCTATTCTTATAAATTTAAGAAAATTAAACATTGAACGGACATGATTGATTTGTCGATAACATGTTAATTCAAAATGGATTAAAGAACAAATAATATGAAATGAAAATTAAACCATGATTTCATATGGATCAATAATCAAATAAATAATTGTAAATTTAAACATGGATCCTTTGATTCCACTTTTTGGTTATGGAAATAGTATAATCATGTAGTTGTGGGAGATATATTAAAATTTCTTTTATTATTGAGTTTCTAGAAACCCCAAGAGAGGATCTTGAACATAAAATTTATAATTAATTTACTTAATATCAGAATAAATGAACACCTAGGCTTAGGATATTTATTTGATGTGAATGTTGATTATTCGACAATAACCTTTTTAGACTACCTTTATTGCGCTATGAGGATCCAATGATAGAATCCCTCTAGCGGTGATCCACATGTTCTCCTTTGATCTATAAGAAACGACAATCGATCTCTGGGTGCTAGCATAGTGAATTGATTATCTTGTGTTGTTTTTTTATCACTTGTACTTTGGTATTGAAGGAATATCTCTTTAATTTCTTATTCTTGGTAGGGAGAGAGAAGGAGGAGTCAAGAGAGAATTTGTTGTGCACAAAAATTCTCTAGTTTTTATTTTGGATGCTATAAACAATAGACATAAACATCTATTTATAGAGCTAGTGTTTAAGTTATAATATTATTTAATTTCATGTCAATCCTTAAATAATATTATAATTTTTATAAACCCCATGAGACATAATAATCATAATAATAATAATATTATTATTTTGTGGTGTGTGCCAACTTGTACAATAAAAAATATTATTTAACCACCTTGTTAATTAATATTTTTCACTAAACATGGTCTTGGTCCATTAAAACTCCTCTAGAATTTATTGAACACCTCAATAAATATTTAATTTAAATATTTTGTTCATCAATAAATATTTTTTATCGATAAAACATGAATAAAACTATCCCTCATTCTTGAGAATAATATTTATTCATTTGATTAAATTCAAATAGAATTTAATCGAGATCATCAGAAACACGTAGCGTGTGACCCTCTAGTATTATTTCTCATTAGCATTATGAAAACTTGCCTAAATTTAAAGATTAATATCTAGAAATTATTCAAGGCACTCAAGAGAAAGAAATTAATGTCACAATGATGACAACCAAATATGAACACTCACCGTGTAATATAACCGCTTTATCTTAATATCTCATCAAGAAGGTTGTACATTTGTGTCACCAACCTATATTCTTGATACATATTTCATTGAGTACCTAAGATAAACAAGTCGTTGCACCATGTCCATGGAATTTAGGGATATGTTTCTATTCCAATCAAAAGGTTGAGATATCATATACTATAAAGATATAAGGGAAAACTCCTTCATCGAATTATCCATTAATGACATGTCAATCGTGATGCACCCAACATACCCTACCTAGAAATGAACATATGGTGTCATAGTTTTCATCAGAAAATATAAGTGTGTGAGTCATGAAAATAATTAATGATAATATTAATCTCTAAATATTATTACACATGCTCACATATAAGAATATATTATGACACCAAAACATGTGGAATTACTACTGATGGGTTTATACTCATAATATACTTTCTTGGAGATTGTCAACTAAGAACTTCAGGAGAAGAAGCATCATCCACTTACAATTACTCACACCTAAAAATCTATGTACTATGTGTCCCATCATAATACATTATCCAACCACATAACATTATTTAATAATATAATCATATAAATTCATGGTTTTCATCATAGTGAGGAAATACTATAACCTTATCAATACGATGTATATTATAGGAAATTATTACATTAGATTCATGCATAACAATAAAAAATATGTAATAAGAAGTTTTATTAATATTCAATACATCAAATATACATGTAATAAAAGTTTAAAAACTTGGTATTAAGATAAAAACTCTAACACAAACATCCAGATACACCAGCAATGTCCAACACACTTTATCCTTTTCACTTTGATAGAAGCTTAAATGAAATGTTTATGTTGCAATTTTTGAGTGGATACCCTGTTATTCTGGGCTTAATTTGGGGAGATTCTCTTCTTGTATATGTTTTCATTTAGACTTGATATATTTTTGGGTTTACTAGTATTTTTTCATCCCCATTTATCCATATTTTGACTTTATTCCTATAGTTCTAGTAAAAAAACCAACATTCACTTATTTATATGGGTATTGGGATACCTTTCTCCAAGAGATTGTAGTGCTTTTATCATGAGATAATTTCAATATCTTATTAACACAATTTTAAGTCTTTTATGGAGAAATAATCTTCTATTAAAATTTTATGGTAGTATTTATCTTTCCAGCATCTTTTGAAGATTCTACTTGGGTGATATTAAAATTTCTCAACTCTATATCCAACTCAAGGAATTTAATAAAATGAACATACTTCCATTCTTCAAGTTAGAAATATTTATTTAAATTCTATAATTCATTCTAATATATTTTATTTTACTCTAACAAAAAGTTATCAAGCACTTTCATCCTTTTTAATTTAACTTCCAACTATTTATCTCAAACATTCATCAAGACTTTATAATTTTTATAATTCTTGGAATAATTATTTGAAAAATTTCTCAAACACCTATTTATCATATGAAAACTCTTCCTAAACCAAATAGATTCTTTCATTTCAAAGGGAAATAGATTCATCCCTTTATTTAATATGTTTTGTAAGGGTATTGAAACACTAACCATTTTAGCTAATGAATCTTCCATTACATTATCTTATAACTCAATCCAATCATTTTCATCATGGAGTCGTTTTATGTATTCTAATATATATGTAAAAAATTTAATAGATGATTTCTTCAAATAATATTTGACTTTATAATAAAATCATAGAGTGATTCATTGAAAACATCTTCATCAAAACTTGAGCTTGATTCATCTGATGAATAATATTCATAAGATTTATAAATACACTTACCACTCTAACTACCTTCATCTATTGGTCGTTCCTATTGCACTTTTTATCTCTTTATCTGCTTCTTTTTATCTTTCTTTTCTCCATTTCCAAATGTTTTTATTGAAACCTCAAAATTAGTATTGACTGGAATGGAAACATAATTATCCATCTAAGGATCTTTTGATAACTCTTAAAATCAAAAATTTATATAATTCCAATAAAAATAATAGGTAAATAGAAATTTTACACCCAATTTGTAACGGCCCGGACCTCTCCGGCCCATTACTTTGTCAAAAAGAAGGTCCTGAAGTGTTCTGGAGGGTAAAATGGACTTTTCCCACACTTTTCAGAATTTTGTAACTACACGCTGTGTAGTGTGAGTACATGCCGTGTACCACCTTTCCAGGTATACCCCATGTTGAAGGTGTGTCCTTGTCGCATGAAATAAATGAGTACACACCGTGTATCCCATCCTACACGCCGTTTAGTGTCTCCCCGCGTACGTGTTACCCTCAAACCGTGTGTTGACCAGTCAACGGCCGTGTGATGTGTTGATGCCGTGTCATTTCCGTGTGAAATAAATGAGTACATTCCATGTAGCCCATACTACACGCCGTGTAGTCCCTCCTTGCATACGCGTTACCCTCAAACCGTGTGTTGACTGGTCAACGGCCGCGTTCCGCATTGAAGGCCGTGTTAGAAGCCGCGTGGTGACCATGTGAAATGGTCGAGTACATGACATGTACTAGAAAGTAAACACCGTGTACTTTAGTTTTTCTCACCTATAAAAGGAGGGGGCCTCTCTTCCTTTTCAAATCATTCCTCTCCTCCCCATTCCTTTGAGCAGAGCTCTCCCAAGAGACTTCAAGGCTCTTTTCTTCCATAACTTCTTCGTCTGAGCTCTGATTTACGATCCTTCAGTGGCCACTGGATCATAACGATGAGGCGGAACTTTTGAGCTTGGATCTTTTGTCTTACCTTAGTCCTTTCCTCCCCATCTTCTACCTGAGGAGGTTTTACCGGGATTTGACAGAAGCGACAGACGCCGACGAACGTCTTCTAAAGTTGATCCGGGGGAGCATTGTGATCAGAACCTGTGGAGGTAGGGATCTTACCTTCGTCTCTCTAATTGTGCATCATGTGGGGTGGGTGTCCTCTTGTTTACGTGAAACAAATTTCAACCAGTTTAATAAAGATAATAACTGGATTAAAGAACGGGGGTGGGGAAGTTATTATGTTTATCCTTATTTATATCCTGTGATATTATGTTGTGAATTGAATAGGATTATGCCTACTGAAAATCATGATCTTTGGGGGCCTTTACTTGTGAAATTAAATGTTTCTCTATCTTTCTAGACTGTTTATGGATGGAAACCTTGTGGAATGTGGGAATTGGTTAATCACGTAAAGTTGTATGATTAAATGAATAACCAGAATCCTTGTGTGATCACCCTGATTGAACAAAACTGAAATAATAAACATGTGGGTGCTGGTTAGGGTTTATTTATGTGAAGGGAGTGTTTTGTGGGTTTTTGTGGATCAGGTGATCAGCGGGGCTCCAGTTGGCTTGGTTGTGGGTTGGTGTGAATGCTATGTTTTTGATGGGTAGTGGGGCTGCAATAAATGGTATCAATAGATGATGATGTACAAGTTTCGGTGTTTTTGTGGTTATGGTGGTAGGAAGTAGATATGTAGGGATGGGTTTGAATGTGAACGAACTATGGGTTGTGAATAATAAATAAAAGTGGAAGAGTTAATGAATGGTGGGGCATGGAAATGGAACGAGATTAATAATCAATGGGGTTGGTTAGTTAATAAGAAGGGACTTTCTTGAGTTTCTTGTGTTTTCCTGACTTGATTTGTGGATGGCAGGGATATTCTTAACGAACGATTGATATGGTTGGTTGTGGATATTTTCCCAATAGTTAAGGAACTAATAAAATTTTTTTGTTGAAACATGAAAACCAAAATGGGGTTGGGGTTGTTTATTGTATGCATTCTTCGACATAGCAGTGCTGAGGCACGTGATCAATTTCTCTATTTAGAAGCCATAGGTTGGGCTGTGTGTTTGGTATACATACATATATATATATATATATCTGTATCTTTGTGTTTTGTCACACCTCACCCATGTTGAGCACTTAGTACCGAACACTCCCATTTCATGGGAGAGGGTGTTTTCCCCTTAGTTACTAGCTCCTTCCTGTTCCTTCTTCCATAGGTTGTGATGGCTTGAGGCGACCTTACACCCAAGACTCTCAGGTAGGTTTTGTTTAGGGTGGTTTTAGCCCAAGACTCTTCAGGCAGGTTTACTATTTACCAAGAATCTTTGGGATGAGGCCCAAGTGTGTGTGGGCGGGATGTGTGGTTGTGAGGCCCAGGTGTGTGCGGACGGAATATGTGGTTCTTGAGGCCCAGATGTGTGCGGGCAGGGAGAGTGTGGTAGTATTAGGACATTGGCCATTAGGAAGAGAAGCTAACTAGTGGGAAATGGTGCGGGGTACCCAATACTCTTGTTCTTATATACTACTACTACTTGTTGATTTGTGTTTTGGTGAGCGTGGCTGGTGAGGTTGGGTGGATAGAATTCCTTGATAGGTTTTGGTTTCTTCTGTTATTCTCACGGGACATTAGGATGTCTCCCCACTTGTGCATGAGAGCTTTAGGTTTCCCTACATAGTATACTTGTATGATCACCCTACGTTTACTTTCAGGTTTTCAAGAGGACTACCAGGGCCGTGTGGGACCCTACTAGTCGGGACAGTTGGAGTTTTTGTAGTTTGATGTACTCTTGTTTCTTTTGGAATTGTACTTTTTGAACTTTCTTGTACTTGTACCTTGTTTCAGAACTATTTAAACATGCATGTGGGATTGGTTTGGGTTTATTTACTTGTCTTTCCTTTTTTTTTCTTGACTCATCCTATTTCCTGATCTTAAAAAAATAAAAAGGGTAATGCCTCCCATATTGTGAAAAACTCATACCCTTGGTGCTAGTCACCACTCCGGGGCATACTGGAGGCAGGACTCGGGGGTCATTATCTCCCTTCCACCATTTCCATCTCAGGAGGGGCATCTTTGGTGGGAGGGGGTCATGACAGAATGGTATCAGAGGTGGTTGAGAGATAGGATGGAGTCTGGAGTTGGGCACAGTGAGGATTGCATGGGATGGTAGGGCGACAGTGTTGGCTGATCTTGGTGCGTGACATAGGCCAGGGAAGACCGGCTAGGACACAGGATTTTAGGGCCCCCCGTGATTCAATGCAAGGAATCTGAGCCTACTGAACGACCAAGTGAGACTACATTAATTGCAGGGTAGAGAGCCTAGGGAAGGTACATGAATCATCATGATTATGTTTTACTTGATTTGGGTGTTCTAGGAAAGAAATTGAATAAAATGATAAAATGAAACCTTGAGAAATATCTTTACTACTTGGGATTAGGAGATCTTTGTTTACCATACAACTATGGCACCTGGACATCGTCCCCGGGTGGCTTAGACAGCCGAGGCCTAGCAGATTCAGGCGGTCGATCAGTTGAGGATTAACCGAGAGGAGGAAGATAGCAAGTGGCAGAAGACTCTTCATTCTTTCCAGCAACAAACCCTCAAGAAGTATGAGGGTAGTACCTCGAATATAGAGATGGAGGGGTGTCTTTAAGAGCTCGGGATCACTTTTACTTTGATCCATGCTCCGAGGGAGTACTGGGTTCCCCTAGCAGTCAGTCAGCTGAGAGGAGCAGCACGTCCGTGGTGGATGCTCTACCTCGGAGAGAGGATAGAGATAGAGGTTCTATGGGCTAACTTTGAGAAGGAATTTTGAGAGGAATTCCTTTCTTCCATGATCAAGGCGGAGAAGCGGCATGAGTTACTCTCCCTCCAATTGGAGAGTATGTCAGCACGAGAGTTGGGGATCAAGTTCAAGGATCTCCTATGCTTTGCTCCAGATCTCTTTCTGGATGAGGAGTCTCGGGCGAGACGTTTGGAGGAGGCACTTCGTCCTTAGCTCCAGTATGATGTCACCCCCTTCACTCTTCCGATGTATTTGGAAGTACAGAAGAAGGCAGAGGTTGTAGAGAGGATGCACTCACAGGGAGGTGCACCACGAGAGGGGATCCGGCTGGGTTCGTCGAAGGGGAAGGCAGTCAGCAGCATGTCTCCTACGATAGGACCTTCCAAGTTCAGGCCAGTAGAGAGCAGGCCCCAGCAGTTCCAGTTCAGGTCTTCAGGTCCTCGTCCCTTCTTTACAAGCCCAGGACCAAAGTGTTTCTCTTGTGGAGGTTTCAGGAACATTCAGAGTCGGTGCCCGACCTGAGCTCAGTATGGTGGAGGTGGGCAGGTTAAGTGCCCGCCTCAGTAGCACCAGTTGCCAGCGAGGCCCTTCCAGCAGCAGCAGGACCCTGCTCTTCCGAGGACATACTTTGCAGGAGGAGGCCGACCTCAGGGTGCTCCCCAGGGACCTCAACCAGGACATGGTCGGGGAGGTGGTCGACATCAGAGAGGCAGAGGAGCTGGGCATGGATAGTTGCACGCAGCAGGGTTGACAGCTCCGACATGACCAGAGGTGGTGCGAGGTACAATTTGTTTGTTCAGCACTCTCATTTCTACTTTGTTCGATTCAGGAGCATCGCAATCCTTTATTTCACCCAGTCTATCCCATGCTTTGGGTCTAGACGTAGAGAGACTTTCCGTACCCCTGGTGCTGAGTACACCAGTTAGAGTTCAGACCAGCGCATCTTGTGTTTTTCAGGGATGTGGACTAACATTGGGACCGCATCGATCTAGTGGGGACCTTATTTTGCTATAGATGCAGCCATGCGATGTCATCCTAGGCATCGACTAGTTGTTTTCTGTTAGTGCCGTTATCGACTGCTTCTGAAGAAGGGTCGTGTTCTCTGACATGGATGGGAAGCGTGTATCTTTTTTTGGTGAGAGGAGCTATCAGGTGGGAAGCCAGCATGTTAAGCCTCTACATTCCTTGTTAGGCAGGTTATCAGTGGTTTCAGTTGATACAGAGATGATGGATGTCCCAGAGGTTGTTGGGGAGTTTCTCGATGTTTTTCCTGAGGAGGTTGTGACTCTACCCCCTCGACGTGACGTTGAGTTCGGGATAGACTTACAACTTGGTGCCTGTCTGATTTTGATGGACCCTTTTTGGATGACACCTTCAGAGTTGTGGGAGTTTCGGATTCAGATTGATGATCTGATGGAGAAGGGTTTTGTTCGACCCAGCGTGTTTCCATGGGGTGCTCCAGTTTTTTTCGTGAAGAAGGTAGATGGTGGTCTCAGGTTATTCATAGACTACCGAAGGTTGAATTAGGTAACATTCAAGAACCGTTACCCCCTTCCAAGGATAGATGATCTCTTCGACCAGCTGAGGGGAGCAGGTTGGTTTTCTAAGATTGATCTACGATCTGGATATCATCAGATGAGGGTAAAGGACAGTGACATCTCGAAGACGGCTTTCAGGTGCAGGTATGAGCACTTCGAGTTTGTAGTGATTCCGTTTGGAGTTACAAATTCACCAGTTGTGTTCATGGGACTTATGAACCTTGTCTTCCGAGAGTTTCTGGACTGGTTCATCGTTGTGTTTATCGATGACATCATGATCTACTTAAGATCATAGGAGGAGCATGTTGAGCATCTCAGGGCAGTCTTGGATGTCCTTCGACACCACCATCTTTATGGGAAATTGTCTAAGTGTAAGATCTTGACACAATAAGTACACTTCCTTGGGCACGTAGTGTCTCGACATGGAGTGTCAATGGACCCATCGAAGGTGGAGGCAGTTTTTTCTTGGGCGGCACCAAAGAGCGTGGAAGAAGTTCGTAGTTTCCTGGGGTTGGTAGGTTATTATCGGAGGTTCGTTTCAGACTTATCTCGAGTTGCTACTCCATTGACAGCTTTGACTAGGAAGAACTGGGTCTTCCTATTGAGCGAGAAGTGCCAGAAAGCTTTTGACTGCCTGAAGGAAAAGTTGTTCAGCACTCCAGTACTCAGGTCGCCAGAGGAAGGGTTGTTGTATGAGGTGTTTTGTGATGCTTTTGGCCTTGGTTTGGGGTGTGTGCTGATGCAGAAGAAGGGTGTGATCTGTTATGGGTCTAGGAAGTTGCGCCCTCACGAGCGTAACTATGACACCCATGACCTAGATCTTGAAGCAGTAGTGTTCGCGCTGAAATTGTGGTGACATTACCTCTTTGGGGAGCGCTTTGTGGTCTTCTCAGATCACAAGAGCTTACGTTATATATTCTCCCAGCGTGACCTGAACTTACGGCAGCAGAGATGGGTCGAGTTTCTCTAAGACCATGACTTCGAGATCTCTTACACTGAAGGTAAAGGAAACATTGTGGCTGATGCCCTGAGCAGGAAGTCGCATAAGGAAGTGGTTTGGGAATCCACTGATTCTTGGAGAGCGATGGGAGAGTTGGCTTCCTTGCACTTGGATGCAAGGGTAGAGGGTGTTAGAGGCTATTTGTTTCAGATGACAATGCAGTCCTCCTTGTTGCAGCAGGTGGAAGAGTATCAGTGGGGAGACTCCGAGGCAGAAGTAATGCAGGATCATATCGATCAGAGAAACGCTCCAGAAGGATGGTCAGAGGACAACCGATATCATATGCTTTTTCACGGAAGGATGTTTATTCCAGAGGTGATGCGTTAGGGAGTTCACCGTGAGTTCCATAGCTCATCCTTAGTGATACATCTAGGAGTTTCAAAAATGTACCGAGGCCTGAGGGAACAGTTTTGGTGGCCCGGGGTGAAACAGGCAGTGGCGGAGTTTGTGGCTAAATTCCTAGTGTGTTAACAAGTGAAGGATAAACACCGTGTTCCCCGTGGTTTGTTGCATCCTTTAGATGTCCCTGAGTGGAAGTGGGATGAAATCTCAATGGACTTCATCACAGGACTACCCAGAGCTCAGGGTGGTTATGATACTATCTGGGTAGTGGTGGATCGACTGACAAAATCAGCTCACTTCTTAGCAATTAATGAGTCGGGCCTAGTGATTACCTTAGCACAGAGGTACGTATACAAGGTGGTGCAGTTTTATGGAGTTCCGAAGACTATCATCTCAGATCTGGATAATCGGTTTACCTAATGAGTCTGGAGGGGGTTACAACATGCTTTTGTCACCCAGCTACGCCTTAGCACTGCTTTCCACCCCCAGACCGATGGGCAGACAGAGCGGACTATCCAGATGTTGGAGGACATGCTGCGATCATGCGTTCTGGATTTAAGAGGATCATGGGTGTGACACTTTCCTATAGTATATTTTTCCTAAAACAATAGCTTCCACTCTACTATTGGAATGGCACCATTTTAGGCTTTGTATGGAAGACCATGTCATACACCCATTTGTTGGGCAGAGGTTGGTGAGACAGGTACTCTTGGGCCAGAGGTAGTACAAAGCACCACGGAGAAATTCCAGCTTGTGCGTGAGAGGATGAAAGTGGCTCAAGACCGAAAAAAGTCGTATGCTGATCATCGGAGGAGGCCCTTGGAGTTCTAGGTGAGAGATCATGTGTTCTTGAAGGTTTCCCCTCGACGGGGGCAGCAGAGGTTTGTGAAGGGGAGTAAGCTCTCCCCTAGGTTCATCGGACCTTTCGAGGTGCTGAGGCGAGTCGGCGAGGTGGCATATCAGCTAGCCCTGCCACCTCAGTTGGAGAAG
The DNA here is from genome assembly GCA_963277665.1 of Viscum album. Lineage (NCBI taxonomy): Eukaryota > Viridiplantae > Streptophyta > Magnoliopsida > Santalales > Viscaceae > Viscum > Viscum album. Next base: position 286,239,561 of record OY728129.1, read on the forward strand.
GTTCATGACATCTTCCACGTCTCCCAGCTTCGTCGGTAATTACACAACTACTCTCATGTTATCGGCTGGGGAGAGTTAGATATGGGAGACAACACGACCTTCGAGGAACGACCAGTCAGAATCGAGGATCGTAAAGAGAAGGTGCTTCGTGGATGAACCATTGCCTTGGTTCGTGTGTTGTGGAGGCACGGCAGCCTCAAGGAGAGAACTTGGGAGTGGGATGCTCAGATGCACGCTCAGTACCAGGAGTTGTTTTGACTTTTGTTTTTCTTTGTTCTTTTGAGCTTTGTTTTGATGTTATACTCTGTACCTTTGATATATGGAATGCTTGGATTGTCGGTTGTGAGACTTTTTTTTCCTTGTTCTCTGGAAGTGTGTAACATGTCCGGATATGTGGGGAAATGGAAAAACCTGATCCTTAATCGAGACACATTAATACGGATGCGATTGAACCCATGCGGGAGAGTCAGTTCCGCCTAAAGCGGATAATATCTCAACATAGGAGAAGGAATTTCCCCAAACCACGTGTTCGGGTAGTGTATTGGTTGTACGGTGTTGGGGGCAGTGCAAGTTGAAAAATCCTAATGTATGGAAGTAGGAAGACCCAATTCTTAATAGAGACGTATTAATGAGGATCCGATTAAACCCGTGTAGGCGAGTCAGTGCCACCTAAAGCGGATAATATCTCGACATAGGAGAAGGAATTCCTAACACGTATGATTAGGGTTGTTATATGGGTTCCTGTTATAACGAGAGCCCTAAGAGGTATCTCGTTGGGTTCCTCTGGGTTGGATTTTGAATTCTCAGGGATGATAATGTTTTAATAGGTATCTGATGTAACGGCCCAGACCTCTCCGACCCATTACTTTGTCAAAAAGAAGGTCCTGAAGTGTTTTGGAGGGTAAAATTGACTTTTCCCACACTTTTCAAAATTTTGTAACTACACGCCATGTAGTGTGAGAACACATCGTGTACCACCTTTCCGGGTATACCCTGTGTTGAAGGCGTGTCCTTGTCACGTTAAATAAATGAGTACACGCCGTGTATCCCATCCTACACACCGTGTAGTGTCTCCCCGCGTACGCGTTACCCTCAAACCGTGTGTTGACCAGTCAACGGTCGTGTGCCATGTTGATGTCATGTCCTTGCCGTGTGAAATAAATGAGTAAACGACATGTAGCCCATACTAAACGCCATGTAGTCCCTCCCCGCGTACGCGTTACCCTCAAACCGTGTGTTGACCGGTCAACGGCCGCGTTCTGTGTTGAAGGCCGTGTTGGAAGCCGCGTGGTCACCGTGTGAAATGGCCGAGTACACGCCGTGTACTAGAAAGTACACGCCATGTAATTTAGTTTTTCTTACCTATAAAAGGAGGGGGCCTCTCCTCCTTTTCAAATCACTCCTCTCCTCCCCATTCCTTTGAGCAGAGCTCTCCCAAGAGACTCCAAGGCTCTTTTCTTCCATAACTTCTTCGTCCGAGCTCCGATTTACGATCCGTCAGCGGCCACGGGATCGTAACGATGAGTCAGAACTTCTGAGCTTGGATATGTTATCTTCCCTTCGGACTTTCCTTCCCAGCTTCCACCCGAGGAGGTTTTTCCGGGATTTGACAGAAGCAACAGACACCGACGAACATCTTCTAAAATTGATCCGGGGGAGCATTGTGATCAGAACATGTGGAGGTAGGGATCTTACCTTCGTCTCTCTAATTGTGCATCATGCGGGGTGGGTGTCCTCTTGCTTACATGAAACACATTTGAACCGGTTTAATAAAGATAATAACTGGCTTAAATAACGGGGATGGGGAAGTTATTATGTTTATCCTTATTTATATCCTGTGATATTATGTTGTGAATTGAATAGGCTTATGCCTACTGAAAATAACGGTTGTTGGGGGCCTTTTCTTGCGCAATTAAATGTTGCCCTATCTTTCTAGACTGTTTATGGATGGAAACCATGTGGAATGTGGGAATTGGTTAATCACGTAAAGTTGTCTAATTAAATGAATAACCAGAACCCTTGTGTGATCACCCCAGTTGAAAAAAACTGAAATAATAAACATGTGGGTGCTGGTTAGGGTTTATTTATGTGAAGGGAGTGTTTTGTGGGTCGTTGTGGATCGGGTGAGCAGTTGGGATGCGGTTGTCTTGGTTGTGGGTTGGTGTGAATTCTATGTTGGTGATGGGCAGCGAGGCTGCAATAAATGGTATCAAGAGATGATGATGTATGGGTTTCGGTGTGTTTGTGGTTATGGTGGTAGGCAGTGGGGCTGCAGGGATGTGTTTGAATGTGAACGAACTATGGGTTGAGAATAATAAATAAAAGTGGAAGAGTTAATGAATGGTGGGTCATGGAAATGGAACGAGATTAATAATCAATGGGGTTTGTTGGTTAATAAGAAGGGAATTTCTTGATTTGCTTATGTTTTCCTAACTTGATTCGTGGATGGCATGGATATGTTTTACGAACGATTGATATGGTTGGTTGTGGATATTTGCCCAGTAGTTAAGGAACTAATAAAAGAATTCTGTTGAAACATGAAAACCTAAATGGGGTTGGGGTTGTTTGTTGTATGCATGCTTCAACATAGCAGTGCCAAGGCACGTGCTAAGTTTCTCTGTTTAGAAGCCATAGGTTGGGCTATGTGTTTGGTATATATATATATATATCTGTATCTTTGTGTTTTGTTGCACCTCACCCATGTTGAGCACTTAGTGCCGAACACTCCCATTTCATGGGAGAGGGTGTTTTCCACTTAGTTACTAGCTCCTTCCTTCTCCTTCTTCCATAGGCTGTGATGGCTTGAGGTGACCTTACACCCAAGAATCTCGGGTAGGTTTCGTTTGGGGTGGTTTTAACGCAAGACTCTTCAGGTAGTTTTACTATTTCCCAAGAATCTTCAGGATGAGGCCCAAGTGTGTGCGGGCGGGATGTGTGGTTGTGAGGCCCAGGTGTGTGCGGGCAGGATACGTGGATGTGAGGACCAGGTGTGTGCGGGCGGGATACATGGTTGTGAGGGCCAGGTGTGTGCGGGCAAGATATGTTGTTCTTGAGGCCCAGGTGTGTGCGGGCGGGGAGAGTGTGGTAGCGTCAGGACGTTCACCATTAAGAAGAGCATCTAATTAGTGGGAAATGGTGTGGGGTACCCAATAATCTTGTTCTTATATACTACTACTACCTATTGTTTTGTGTTTTGGTGAGTGTGGATGGTGAGGTTAGGTGGATAGAATTCCTTGATAGGTTTTGGTTTCTTCTTTTGTTCTCACAGGACATTAGGATGTCTCCCCACTCGTGCATGAGAGCTTTAGGTTTCCCTACTGAGTATACCTGTATGCTCACCCTACGTTTACTTTCAGGTTTCCAGGAGGACTACCAGGGCTGTACGGGACCTTACTAGTCAGGATGGTTGGAGTTTTTGTAGTTTGTTGTACTCTTGTTTCTTTTGGTATTGTACTTTTTGAGCTTTCTGGTACTTGTACCTTGTTTCAGAACTATTTAAACATGCATGTGGGATTGGTTTGGGTTTATTTACTTGTCTTTCCTTTCTTTTTTTGGTGCTTGACTCATCCTATTTCCCGATCTTAAATAAATAAAAAGGGTAATGCCTCCCATATTGTAAAAAACTCATACCCTTGGTGCTAGTCGCCACTCCGGAGCCTACTGGAGGCGGGACCCGGGGGTCATTATCTCCCTTCCACCATTGCCAGCTCAGGAGGGGAATATTTGGTGGGAGGGGGTCGTGACACAATTAGAAGGAAAATTTTCTCTAATGAAAATTGAAATTCCCATATGGATCAGATACTAACACCTGAGAGAGGGGTGAATCAATTGTGGGTAAAATTTTACCAAATTCCAAATTATTCTCATAAACGTATTACTCCATTTGGTATTTTGAACCTCTACCACCTATTATAATGTAAATGAATCTCTTTCTCTCTACCCAATAATATTTACTATATAAAATGTTAGAGATAAAGTGTTTCACACTATGTTTTTACATGGTTTGTCCTTGATGTAAGAAATATACTCCTTACTATGATCTGTTTTCACCGATTCATAGATTTTTATGCTATAATATTATCACCAATTATAAGTGGATTTGAGTAGGGATAATCCCATACCTTCTCACTATACTACACATGTGATTATTTACCTTATTATATAGGTGATTTTTTACTATATTATTAAATTTAGGAGAAATTTATAATACATCTCATAATATTTAGTGTCTTGGATGGTTTGGAAAGTTCCTTCCACCTTTTTAAGTAGAACATAAATCTATTCAGGGATGTTGCTACATACAACAATCTTATCTTCTTCCTTGGAATGGAGTGTACGACCGACTTTATATTTTGAAGAAAAAATATATGAATCATTGTCTCTATTTTCTACCAAAGTCCCAATTATTATTAAAAAAATCCAGATAGATTCACTCAAATTAAACATCAAGGGTTTGGACTACCAATATATTTTTAGAATAAATTTATACATGACAACGTATTATCATCTCTTTTTCTTATACTTCCCTTTCTCACTTCCACGATAATGGGTATCAAATGATATGGTTTCTATAATAAATTATCCTTCTTCTTCTCCACTAGCTTTGATACACTAGATCTTATCAAGAGAACCACGTTAGCATCCTCCTCTCTTCAATACTAAGATGTTATTCTTCTTAACACAATATTGGTTTCCTCTCCAGTCTCTTGATTAATTCAATGTTTTTCTTAAGATCTATATATATATTTTCTCTAATTTTTCACACATTTAATATAAAAAATCCACATTTAATTATAGGTCAATTTCAATTTCCATAAATGGAAATATATCACACTCACAAATATTTTTTTTCAAATATTTGACATGGGTGTGCCCCATGATCAACACTAAAATTCTAGGATTTCCTTTCTCATTTTCCTTTCTCATTTATCTTGGATGAATATATCTTTTGGATATTTTCTATGACAAGATCAAGATATTTCTTCTTAAAATACAGCAGTGAAAATCCATATTTAATTTATCTTCCAAAGTTTTATTTAAAAAATATGATAACAATAGTTGTGTCATGGATCATCCTATTTGCAAAACGATTTCTCATTTATATCCAGTACAAAATTGGGCTTGAGTATGTGAAATTCAGATTGCATCACAGCTTGGACTTCTCATATTTAGAAAAAATCACAATGCATTTTGTGATGTTTTAACCCATGAAGAATAGCCTAGGCATCATTAGATTCATTTTCCACTTTTGATCACCATAATAAATTTCCAAATATCCTCATTTAGAAAACAAAAATAAAGTAACATTGTTATCCTCTCTTATTCTCATTTTAGCTTACTCAACTCAATATTGGATCATGTCTTAACAAAGTATCATCATGTTTTGATCATGAAAGAACACCTTTGGAATTATCCCACTACCCTACTTCTTTACAATGTACAATTATTGAAACTCTGGTTTTTCATTTAGAAAAATATAAAATTTTCAATAAGGGGCATCTCATATGGAGTTTTCAATGACTCATACATAGAGTCTAATGACTCATACACATTCTTCAAATGACACATACACAGATGACATGTATGTAGATTCAATGACTCATACATAGCTTGAAATCACTCATACAAAGATGACTCCTTGAGTCCAAGGACTCATACATAGGTCCTCAATGATTCATACATAGTTCTGGACTTATCGACATTTTAGTTAGCATCATCATCGTATGAGTGAATTATCATATGGTAACTCCAGATCCCTCATATGAAGATTTTAGAATGAATTATATGAATTTCACAAATAACTCACATGGTCATTTCCCTTTATCAAAGGTCACTCATATGAAGTTTCAATTGACTCATATGAAGATGTGGAAATAAAACATACATAGGTCTAACTAACTTATATACATATTAGATTAACTCTTACATTCCCTTTACCTTTTCCAAAATCTATTACTCCAGTCTGGAAATAACTCACAAGTTCCTTAGTAAAAAATTTTCAATATTTTAAATTCAACTCTAAATATTAGAATTTATTCAAATCATTCCAACCTGATATGCATCCTTTAAAAATATTCAAACAAGTATCATTCCTCACTGATTTTGGAATCCTTCAAGATAAGTAACACATGGATGGATTCTCCAATAATTCAGCTAGGTATTCCACTTCTACTATAGATCATTAATCTTCTCAAAAGGATAGATTCTTTACTATGTTGTAGACAACACTAGTCTCACTTGTTAGCACTTCTCTTTTCTATTAGGATTGTATCATCAATCATATGGATTTTAGGCTACTCACTGAGTTGAAACTCAAAGACATTATTTATAAACATGAGCCACTTTCTTCCTTTACATTTCCAATGGTATCTTCAATCTCTTTTACCATCAAAGCAGGACAAAATTTACTTTTTCTTTATTGGGTGGATTCTTCCTCCATCACCCAACTTCAATAAACACACATATTCACATGCTTTATTGACAACAAATACAATTAACACAAACCTCTAGGTACAAGTATAGTCAAGAAAAAATCCACACCAAGTGCGCCCACCCACATATACTATATGCCATAAAACTATCTATTATGGTCATATCATAAGATAGATAGTTTTTTCTTGGGGATTCTGACCTAATGTAGAAGCACTATAAGAAAACATGGTGTTTCCTGACAGTTTTTAGCATTTAGAGGCGGTTAAAACTACCAATAAATTATGTGTGATGCTTTCTATAAGTGTAATGTATTTTCATGTTGGGAATAATTTTGCGGCACTTTTTGTGCGGCAATTTTTTATTTCATGACATTTCATTTGGTGGCGGTTTTTTTTTGTTTTTTGCATTTTTTGTTTTTTATTTATGTAACAAATTTATTTACTATTATTTATTATTTATTATTTATTATTACTTATGAATTATTTATTATTAGTACTTATTATTTATCCTAGCATGCATGCATATTTCATGCATGCCATGCATAAATCTGGAAAATATATGCGTAGGGAGAGATTTGAACCCCTTACCTCTCAGATATACTGCAAAGACTTTGCCACTCTAGCAAGCTCCTCATCTGGTGAGTAAATAGTATGTAATATACTTATACATATACAAATAAAAATAATAATGATATTAAATAATAATAAATAGTGAAAATATATAATGAAAAGATAACAAATAAGTAATAAAAAAATAATAATAAAAAGATTACTAGATAATAGATAAATAATAAATAGATTATAAATAATTATTAAATAAATAATAAATACATAAAAAATAAATAATAAATAAATATTAAATAAATAATAAATAATAATAATAATAATAAATACTAATAAATAATAATAAATGAAAATAAATAATAAATAATAAATAAATAAATAATAATAAATACATAATAAATAAATATTAATTAAATATTAAATAGATAATAAATAAATAATAAATAAATAATAAATAACTAATAAATAAATAATACACAAATAATAAATAATAAATAATAAATAATAAATAATAAATAAGAAATAAATATGAAATAAATAATAAATACATAATAAAAAAATAAAAATAAGCATTTAATAAATAATAAATAATAAATAATAAATAAATAAATATTAAATAAATAAATATTAAATAAATAAATATTAAATAAATAAATATATAATAAATATATAATAAATAAAATAATAATAAATGAATAATAAATAATAATAAATAATAAATAATAAATAATTAATAAATAATTAATAAATAATAAATAAATAAATAATAATTGAATGATAAATTAATAATAAATAATAAATAAATAAATGATAATTAATAAATAAATATTAAATAACAAATAAATAATAAATAATAAATAAATAATAAATAATTGTTTAATAGTAAATTAATAATAAAAATAAATCAATAAATAATATATTATCAATAATAAAAAATAAAAAATAAATAATAAAATAGTAAAATAATAAAATAAAAAATGGATATAAATATCGATAAATATATATACAGATAAGAAAATTTACATAAATATATATAAACACACATTTATGTTTCATAAATATAAATAGACACACTCAGATATATAATTGTATATTAATATATATAAATATATAAATATATATATATATATATATAAACACAAGTAAATATAAATAAATAAATATATATATATATATATATATATATATCTACAAATATATGATATAAAAATATATACACATAAATATGTATAAATATTTAAAAATGTATATAAATATACACAAATACTTACATATATATGTATTTATTTACATATATTAAAATATACACATAAATATAGATTTTTTATTGACACACATGTTTATATATAAACATTACTTATATATATATATACAAATTTTTGTATTTTTATAAGGTAAATAAAATTGATAATTATTTATTTTAAATGAAATCAATAAAAAATATTTATTTCCATTTGGTTTATATGTTTTAAAATATATTTCTTTGTAAATATGTATTTATACAAGTACTTTATTATTAGAAAATATAAGAAAATATGCTTATATTTAATTAAAAATAAAACTAAATTGTGAAAAACAATAAAATTTCAAAACCATAATATCAATGTGAATGTAATCCCTAGGACTAAATTCACTCTCCATAAAAAAGGAAATATGAACCCCTTAAATGAGGCTGAAATCCATCGAATATTAAAAAATTAGGGCATCCTGACTAAAAACTCAGTTTTGGAGGCCTTCGAGAGCTCTTTTGGCCTCTAAAAATAGTTACTAAGGTCCCCGAGTCAATACATCATAGATAACATCATACTTCTTTGATTTAATATGTGGTAGAGCCCAAACGGACACCCGGATCAAAAGTTAGGGTCGTTTGATGTTTAAATTTGATTTCCTAATTTACTTGAAACTATAATAAATTTTATTCTTTTAATTATTAAAAAATATAAATCTAATTTTGTTTTAGTTCATTTCATAAAATTCAATTTGACTGGTTGTGGAGCTAAAATGGACCCTCGGATCAAATTTTATAGTCAATTAATGCCAAAGTCTGATTTTTAACTTATTGAACATTTGTTTTAACTTTCAAATTATTATTAACTAGTAATTATAAATATTTATTAACTAACACATTATAATTAATTAAAATTACAAATAATAAACTATATGTGATAGTAAATAATGAAAAATAAATCATAAATCATAATTAAATATATATATTTTTAAATTTTTACCTTTTATTTATCGACGGTTTTTTAAAACCGCCACTATTTCTCGGTGGTTTTTTAAAAAGCTTATACTAAAAAAGTAATTGTTTTTTGAAATAAAAATCATTTTTTTTAAAAATATCTAAAAAACATTTACCAGTTGTTTTAGCAACACTACTACAAAACTCGCCTTTAACAGCACTAGAAATAGACATTATCATATGTAATGTCTCGGAATTTCAATGTATTTTTTTAATTATATGGAATTATTTTGAGATTACACACTTTGACGGAACATGATTCTGAGGCCTAGAGTGCCTTGAATGTAATTTTGAACTTATTTTAAAGTATGTTCAGTAAACGTTCGAGTGAGTTTTTCTAACTTATGAACCGGTACTCGGATCGAAAATTCATGGGTACTGTTGAACTCAGAATGTCAGGATTCACCTAGAAAGGACTTAACTTTGACCAGTAAGGGTCGGACGAAAAAGTTAGTTTTTGGAACTTTTCAGAAAAATAATAAAATAACTTCAAAAAGTTATTTTATTTTCTTTCGCACCGTTGAATGTCGGACGACGACACTGCGGTGCGGCGATGAGGTGATGAAGAGACATAATTAAGGAAGCCCCTTAATGGATCGTTGGGAAAATGTAACCGCAAAGCTATTTCATAAATGAAATAGCGTAATGACGCAGCATTGCAAGGTAACAGAAACACTGCGACATGTTTATTTTTTAAACAAACACGTTGGAGAGTGAAGAATTAAACCATGGGAAAATCTCTGATGGACCTCTGGTGAGATTTCTCTCTGATGAAGAATGATGGATTTTTGTGGAGCATCATTGAATTCGACATACCTTGAAGGAAGAAGCTGGAAAGCAACGAATGATGTTGACCCCTTGAACCCTTGAGGACAGAATGCTATGGCAACAAACGTCAAGTGAGGTAGGGGTTTGAACCATTTAATGTTTCCCCATTCTTACTCCAAACGATGAATGTGGATTAACCCATGAACAGGTTAATCTGCGGACCGTGCGTTCTTCCAGGATGCTGACTTCTTTTGGGATTTCTCTATTCGGGGTTATATTATCACTTGTGTTGGTTGAATTAAAATCCCTGAACCTCCCCATGTTTTTTTAAAATTCTAACATGGAGGGCGCGGGCCGACGCGAACAAGGCTTGGGCCCCTCTGCATGTGCGTTCTTCGTGGATGATTTCTCAAAATGGAGACAAAATGAGTTTAAGGTTGTAGCAGTGAAGGTGATGGCCTAATGATTCCAGAGGTGCAGACGACTCCAGAAACGGACCACCGCAGAAACTTCGGTGGCCCACAGAAGAAAATGCCGGTGCACTGGTGCTGGCGGCGGCCGGGGGAAGCCGCGGGCGAAGGGAGGTGGCGTTCCCATCAACACGTCGGGGCGGTAGAGGGCCAAGGCCATCTAGCCACGTCTGCTTGGAGACAGCGGCCCACGTCCCGGCCACCTGGGTGAATGGCGGAGGCCGCTGTCGCTTGACTGTAGTGCCACACTGGCACAACATTTACCGAGTCAACCTAAATACTCGGTCTGAGGGTGATGTGGAGGTCGTGACTGCTCAGCCACATCAGAGACCATGTGCGGTGCGACACATAGTAGGCTACGGTCGCTCGACCGTGGTGGAGAGGAGGCCCCATGTTTGTGGGCTAGTAGAGGAGCCAGAAGCGGCTCCCAGCCATGTCCCAGCTAGGCTGAAGGCCGAAACCGTTCTACCGGGCCAGACCTGCGCTACTGGGTCATACCCACACTACCAGACCGAACCCACACAACCGGGCTGTACCCACGCTACCGGGCCGGACCCACGCTACCATGCCAGACCCGCGCTACCCGGCCGGACCCGCGCTACCGGCCTGAACCCGCGCTGGTGGTATGGACTAGCGCTACCGGTCCCTACCCACACTACCGGGCTAGAACCGCACTATCGGGTCGTTCCGGGCCCTGTCCGGACCGGGTAGGGTTGGTCCAACCAGGACGGGCCAGACCTGGACCCAACCGGCCCCCGTTTCACTAAAACGTCTGTATCTCTCAAACTGAGCATCTGATTGATGCATAATCTGTTGAGTTTGGACCCTTGCAATGGGATGGTCATTCTGAGATACTCTATGTGAGTTTTGGTGGAAGTTGGCATACATCTGGGTTGGATTGGACTCGAATCCAACTGGACTCTTTTTACAAAATATGCCCATATCTTACAGACCGGGCATCCATTTGATGTGCTGTCTGTTGTGTTGGGACCCTTACAATGAGACAGTGATTTAGGGTTAATATATATGGAATTTTGTGGTGATTTAGGTATAGATGATGGATTAAGGAGTGTATCCTCCTGGAATCAAGCATCCTAAGTGCGGGAATCCGGTGGCAGGTTGTGATGTGAAGAATGAATAGCGATCCTTTGGGGGTTGGAACTTAGAGACCCTATGTGGATCAGAAGCAGAGCCTATCAACATAATAAGATTATATAACTTTACGAATAATAATCTTTACTTCTGTACTTAATTTATACCTGGTGTGAGCTATGTCTCATACTTTGTGCTATGTGTTTGAGATCTTTCTTGGTGGTATTACCTCTGTGGTATTTCCTTTGTGGTGTTTTCCTTTGTGGGTTACTGAGAGACCTTTGGGGGTCTCTGGGTCTCTACTGAGTATTGTTATACTCACCCCTCAATGGGATTCACCCGCACCTATTTTGTCTTGTCGAGACGATGAACAACTTTGACCAGGACTTAGGGAGCCAGGACTAGAAGGTGCTCAGAGGTGGATCGATAGACGAGGTGTGCTACAGTGAAATCCGACAGAGAGATGTACCTACCCTTCAGGTAGGATCCTTGTCGGGCGACCTCCAGATCCTGTACTTCTTTTATTGTACTTTCCTTTCAATTGGCCTTGTATTCTATCCCATTCGCTTTCAGTTTACACACTTTACTCTTAGTACTGATACTTTGTGGTGGTTGTACTACTTTCTTTCCTTTGTGGTTTGCTTTGCATGGTATTCCCTATCTATGTGTGTACATGTTTAAAGGAAACACCTTCCCTTTTTATGATATATCTTTTAGATGCTAGTCAATAGCCCCTGGCCTATGGAATGTGGACTTGGGGTAGTCACAACACGAGCCTCGTGGGAAGGGTCTTGACAAAGTGGTGTCAAAGGGAGGTCAGTTCTACCAAAAGAACTAAGTTTATGTAATTCTCAATGGGGGAGATAGTGTTAAGTGTCTTAAGATCGGATTTCAGTCTAGGGAGTCCAGTGTTGGTGTGGCAGCCGACGTATCCATACACCCATACCCTAAATTTATTTTTCGACTCGGTAAACGAAAACACTAGTTGTATATGTTTTGGAAATGTTTTTCTCTTGATCTCTTTTGAGTCAGCTCACAAGGTATAACTTATTGACTATGGTGCATCTGTTTCCATACAGAATGTCTGCACAAAGAAAGTTATCCAGGATTCTAGTGAGATATTAATACGATGGTTTACCGAGTGATGAGGCATTAGTGTAAGGACCACTTACAGTGATAACAACTTCGGGTGGTGTACCAGCACCACCACTACCTGGAGAGTAGCAGTTTCTACCAGCCCCACCAGTAGAAATTTCACGCCAATTGAGCATGCTACATGAGTTCCAGAGATAGAGGCCTCTGAGGTTTCTAGGCGATACAGATTCTCAGGTAGTTGAGGATTGGATGGGGGTAGTTACTCAGGTTTTTTCCCGGTAGAGGCACCTGTAGAACAGATGGTGGTCCTAGCTACTAGCCTTTTTTAGGTCACTATAGAGAGATGGTGGAGCTTGATACTCCAGACACATTTGTAGACGACCCTTGTCTGGTCATACTTTGAGAGCCTCTTTAGGGCGGAGTACGTACCAGCGACACTATGCTAGGTGCGTATTCAGGAGTTATTAGTACGTACCAGAGACACTATGCTAGGTGCGTATTCAGGAGTTACTACACCTACAACAGGGAAACCTAACTATTACCCAATACTCAGATAGGTTTACCGACCTCTCCCGCTACTTCAATGACATGGTATGAGACCCTTTGTCCAGGGCCCGAACCTTTGAGTAGGGACTCCGATGGGATATTAGGGTTTCGATGATTTTGGTCAGCATCCTAATGTAGGCTGGAGTGCTAGAGAGAGCTCTACCGGTGGAGATCTTAATACCCGAGTAGGCACTGATGGTGAGATCCACCACTGGATGAAAGGTGTCCGAGTCATCTATTGCAGGCAGTAGGCAGATGACGCAGAGGCCCAAACGGACCAGACCTTCCAGTGGATGACCCCATGACGCAGGGTCAAAGGTGTGGAGCTTGCAAGGTAGAAAAGGTCATCTGAGGTCTAGAGTCTATTACTCTTGCGGCGGATAGGGGTCCATGGCTTGTGATTGTCAGACTCCCCACATTGATGAACAACAGGCAATTGAGGACCACCGAGAGGGCGAAAGAGGTTCAAGAGAGGTGGTACGCAGGGCGAAGGACGTGGAAGGGGAGTATTCCAAGTTACATGCGGTGGATGACTGTTTGAGTTACCACCACCACCACCCCCAGGAGGTACTTTATAAGATCCAAGAGCAGGTGGACAGGGGTAGGTACATTTTCAGGTGACGAAGGCCTATGATCATGGTGCCCCAGATATTATTAGAGGTATGATATGTATCTAATCCACCTTAGCTGTAGTTCTTATAGACACAGGTTCCAATCACTCTTTCCTTTCCACAGACATTGTTCATGGCTCAAAGATTCTGGTGGAGCCGTTAGCTCAGTCCTTATGATTAGAGACTCTTACAGGAGGGTATTCAATGATTTTCACACTAGTGACAGTAGTGTGATCTTACTATAGGAGGAGGGAGATTCAGTTGGGATCTCCTAGTTGCAACGTGGAGGCCTTAAGACATCATCTTGGTTATGAACTAGTTATCTATAGTCCATGCTGAGATTGACTATTTTAGGCGCAAAGTGTGGTGTTTCTGTGAGGATGGGACCATTTTTTTTCCTCGATGAGGAGGGAAACTTTGCAACACATAATGGTATTTTTTGGAGTGGGATGAATCCGATCACTCACCAGTTTCCTAGCCTCACCCTCAGTGGGTTATAAGAGAGGAGTATAAGTTTTCCTATAGTGGTGGATGAGTATGAGGATGTATTTTCAAAAGATGTCCCAGGATTACCTCCTCGCAGATAGGTAGAATTATACATTGACTTGTACCTAGGGATGACATCAATATCTACACCTGCATATCAGATGGCCCCCGCAGAGCTCTGGGAGATGAAGGTATAGCTGGAGGACTTGCAGAAGAAGGGGTTTTTAAGTCCCAGTGTTTCTCCATGGGCAGATAGACAGATGATTGAGGCTATACATGGACTTTCAACTCTAGAACCAGGTGACCGTGAAGAATAAGTATCCACTTCTGAGGATTGATGAACTCTTCAATCAGCTGAAGGGAGCGAGGTGGTTCTTGAAGATCGAACTCAAATCAAGCTATCATCAGGTTTGGGTACAGGATGAGGACATACTGAAGGCAGCCTTTAGATTCCGGTATGACCACTATGAGTTTTTGGTGATGACTTTCAGTGTGACCAATGCCCCAACAGTTTTCATGGGACTCATGAACAGGATATTATAGCCTTACCTCAATCGTTTCATGTTAGTCTTCATTGATGACATCTTTGTGTACTCATCATCAAAGGAGGAGCATGCTACACACCTACAATTAGTCCTAGATTCACTCTGAGAGCACCAGATTTATGGTAAGATCTCGAAGTTCCTATTCTGGATTCGGGAGGTCCACTTTCTGGGACACGTCAGCTCAGAGGCTGGATTTGTAGTGAATCTGGTGATGGTAGAGGCAATGATTTCTTGGGATCCAACCAAAAGTGTGACTGAGGTGTGGAGTATCTTGGGATTGGACGGATAATACCATAGGTTTGTGCCTGACTTCACCAGAGTAGTATAACCTATGAAAGCTTTGAAGAATATGGGACAACCCTTCATGTGGATAGAGAAGTCCCAGCAAGGCTTCCAATTGCAGAGGTAGATCTTGACCAATGCTCCTATCCTAAGGTTTCTAGAGGAGGTAATCGACTACGTGGTATAATGTGATGCATCAAGGACTGGACTAGGTTGTGTCTTAATGAAGGAGTGAGCAGTGATAGCCTATGGCTCATAGAAGTTGAGGCAACATGAGCAGAACTAAAAGACCCATGACCCATAGTTATGAGCAGTGGTCTTTTCCTTGAAGATGTGGTGTCACTACTTGATGGGTGAACAATTTACCATTTACTCCGACCAAAAGAGTCTCATGTATATCGTATCATAGGACTGAACCTGAGACAACATAGATGATTGTAGTTACTCTAGGATTATGAATTTGAGATAGTCTATACTTCTGGTAAGGGGAACGTACTGGCAGACACACTTAGCAGGAGCTCTAGTTTATAGCTACAGAGTGAGGCGATGAAACAACTAGCCATGAAGTAGATATCCTTCGTGGATAGTGATGGAGAAGCTTATCTCCAGTCTATGACTATCACTCCCACACTCTTACAGTGAGTTATGGAGGCACAACTTGTGGATGTTGACTTTGAGGCCCGACATGCTCAGATATCCCCAGGACACGCTCCTGATGGATTTTAGATAGGTGGGAAGCACATCATCCTTTTCAAAGGATGCACCGTAGTACCAAAGATGTTACAGGAGGAGGTGTTGAGGGAGTTCTATACATTCCCTTTTGTGGTACATCCTGGTGTGGTGAAGATATACCAAGACATACGACATCAGTACTGGTGGACATGGATGAAGAAAGTGGTGGCAGAGTTCATTTCACAATGCCTCACTTATCAGCAAGTGAAGGCCGAGCATCAGGTCCTGGCAGGCTTGACACAACCACTTGAGGTATCGGAGTGTAAGTGGGACTATATCTCCATAGACTTTTTGAAGGGGTTACCATGCACGTCTAGGTGCCACGATTCTATTTGGGTGATTGCTGACCGACTTACCAAGTAGTCTCACTTCCTACCCATCTAGAAGTAGGGATCAGTAGGGGGCTTATGATGCCTCTATGTCTATGAGATAGTGAGGCTTCCTTGGGTACCTTTGACGATCATCTCAGACCATGATGAACACTTTACATCCCAGTTGTGGAATGGGTTGAAGGAGGCATTTGGGACTCAGCTACGCTTGAGCACAACTTTTCACCCCCAGATGGATGATCAGACGGAGTGGACCATACAGACCATGGAGGAAATGATTTGTTCTTATGTCCTATAATTTGACCACATTTTGGGAGGACCACCTACCACTAGTGGAATTTTTACACAACAATAGCTATCACTCCACCATTGGCATGACACCATTTGAGGCCTTGTATGGGCAGCCATGCAAATCACCTTTATGCTAGACAGACCCAGGGGAGTCCACACTCATGGGTCCAAAGTTGGTATGGGATACCACTGAGAAGGTGCAGATCATCTAGGACCGGATGAGGATTACACAGAGTAGGCAAAAGTCATATGTCGATAGGAGAAAGAGACCCTTGGATTTCGATGAGGGAGACCATGTTTTCCTTTAGGTCTCTCCCTGATAGGGATTGTAGATATTTGGATGGGGTGGCAAGCTATCTCCAAGGTTCATCAGACCTTTCCAGATCCTCAATAGAGTTGGAGAGGTGGCATACTACCTAACTCTTCCCCCACAGATACACCAGGTGCACGATGTTTTTCATGTGTCACAGCTGAGGATGTATGTGCATGATCCATCGCACATCATCGACTAGGGAGAGCTAGAATGACGATGGGGAAACATTTACAGAGTTCTCGATAGAGATAGAGGATCGATAGGACCAGGTCCTTCATGGATGGCCGATTCTTCTGGTGCACGTTTGGTGGTCGCACAGGAACCTCCAGGAGAGAGCACATGGGAGTAGGAGGCTTAGATTTATACTCAGTACCCCCACTTATTTATTATCCCTTGCCTTGGATTTCAGGGACATAAATCCCCAAGGGGGGGGGGGGGGATAATGTAATGTTTTGGAATTTCCATGTTTTTTTAATTATAAGGAATTATTTTGAGACCGCACGCTTTGACGACATGTTATTATGAGGCCCAGAGTTCCTAGAATGTAATTTTGAACCTATTTTAAAGTAAGTTTAGTAAACGTGTGAGGGGGTTTTTCTAATTTATGAAACGGTGCTCGGATCAAAAATTTGAGGGCACTGTTAAACTTAGAACATCGAGATTCATCTAGAAATGACTTAAATTAAACCAATAAGGGTCGTATGGAAAAGTTAATTTTTGGGACTTTTCGAAAAAATAATAAAATAACTTCAAAAAGTTATTTTATTTTTTTCTCGCACCGTTGAGTGGTAAGCGGCAACATTGTGGTGCGACAACAAGGCGATAACATGGCACAATTAAGGAATCCCCTTAATGGCTCATTGGTAAAGTGTAACAACTACAATGTTTCATAAATAAAACAGTGTAACAACGCAATGTTGCAGCATAATAGAAATGCTACGACGTGTTTCTTTTAAAAAAATACATTGGAGAGTGAAGAATTAAACCATGGGAAAATCTCTGATGAACCTCCAGTGAGATTTCTCTCCAACGAAGAATGAAAAACACCGGAAGAGCATCATCGACTTCGACATACCTTGAAGCACAAAGTTGGAAAGTGTAGAACGATGTGGACCCATTGAAACCTTGATGATGGAATGCTATGGAAATGAACTTCAAGTGATGTAGGGGTTTGAACCATTTTAAGTTTCCCCATTCTTATTCCAAACGACGAATGGAGATTAACCCATGAACAGGTTAATCCACGGACTGTACATTCTTGTGGGAGGGTGACTTCTTTTGGGATTTCTCTATCCGAGATTATATTATCACTTGTGTTGGTTGAATTAAAATCCCCAAACCTCCCCATGTTTCTTTAAACTTCTAACGCGGAGGGAGTGGGCTGACATGAACAAGGCCCGATCCCATCGACATGTGCATTCTTCGTGGATGATTTCTCGAAATGGCGGCAAAGCGAGTTTGAGGCTATCGAAGTGAAGGTGATGGCCTAATAAAATAGCGCTATTGGGCCCAACCCATGCTACCGGGCTGGACTCACCCTATCGAGCCAGTCTGAACTGGGTCGGGTCAGGTCAGTCCGACTAGGTTGTGATGAACCAGGACCCAACCGGCCCCCGTTTCACTTAAACACTTGTATCTCCCAAACCGGGCGTCTGATTGACATGCTGTCTATTGCGTTGGGACCATTATGATGGGGAAATCCTTCTGAGATACTCTACATGATTTTGGGTGGAAGTTGGCATATTGATGGGTTGGATCAGACTTGAATCCAACCGGGTCCTTTTTACAAAAATTCCCATATCTTACAGACCAAGCGTCCGTTCGACGCATCGTTTGTTTCATTGGGACCCTTATGATGAGACAGTCCTTTAGGGTTAATCAATTTGGGAATTCATGGTGGTTGAGGTATGAACTATGGATTGAGGAGAGGATCCTACCATAATTAAGCGTGCTATGTGTGGGAATCCAGTGGCTGTCTGTAACATGAAGAATGAATAACGATCCTGTGTGGGTGAGCACCTAGCGATCCTATGTGGGTTAGAACCTACCGATCCTATGTGGGTCAGCACCTAGAAAACCTATGTGGATCATTAATAGATCCTCTCAGCAAAATAAGATGATCTAGATTTACGACTAATCATCTTTACTTTTATACTTAAGTTATACCTGGTGGGAGTTTTGTCTCTTACTTTGTGCTATGTGTTTGAGATATTTCTTGGTGATATTACCACTTTGGTATTTTCTTTGTGGTGTTTTCCTTTGTGGATTACTGGGATAACATCGGGGGTGTCGGGGTCCCTACTATGTATTGTTATACTCACCCCTGCACGAGCTTCACCTGAAACTATTGTGTCTTGTGCATATGACATACATCTTTGACCAGGACATGGAGAGCTAGGACTAGACAGTGCTCGGAGGTGGAACGATAGACGAGGTGTCCTCTAGTGACATCCAATAGAGAGCTGTACCTACCCTTCAGGTAAGATACTTGGTGGATGACCTCTGAAGCCTGTACTTCTTTTGTTGTACTTTCCTTTCAGTTGGGCTTGTATTTTTTCCCCTTTACTTTCTGTTTACACACTTTACTCTTAGTAGTGATACTTTTTGGTGGTTGTAGCACTTTTTTTCCTTTGTGGTTTGCTTTGTGTAGTATGCCCTGTCTGTGTGTGTACAAGTTTAAAGGCAATGACTTCACTTTTTGGGATATTCCTTTCCGGTGCTAGTCACCAGCCCCTGGATTATGGAAGGTGGGATTGGGGTAGTCATGGAATGGGCCCCAGGGGATGGGTCGTGACATCAGTTCTAGAAAATCACTAACTACATGAGCAAGGTTAAAAGACCCGATCTTTTATTAGTGCTGAAAAAGTGATGATAAAGGGATATACTATAGTGTACTGTAACAGTACACCGCAACACCAGAATCACACCAGATATCAACAAAAACAAGTCCCAATATAGGATTTAAATGAAATAAAATTTATAATACAAACACAATAAAAAACACTATATTATAGAATTTTCAAACATTGGTTCATAGAATTACGTAAATACAAATTATTACATACATTAAAAAACATCAATATTCCTTTATCTTTTAATCCTGACCTGATTCATGATATTACCAAGAAAATCACCCCCACTCAATAAAAATAACACACCTATATAAGAAAACAATTATTATGTTAGTAATAATATAAATAAATAAATTAACAAAAATTGTTAATTTTACTAAAATTGAGAGAATCATTATCACGCGATCCCTATCTACCAATATGAATGAAAAAACATAATACCTCCATAGCCCGAGCCTACTAAAAATTTGTATGCATCCTATATTTCATCTGATTCAACTGAATGAGAAGTCTCTACAAGTGAGTTTGAAAATGAAAATGATCCTACTTTTAGGGATTCTTTCCAAATAGAAGAGAAATTGGACTTTCTATAGGATCTTGATTTTTTGATGGAAGAGAATAATAAAATTTTTTTTCGACAGTACAAAAATGGTGATATGACTTCTGAGACTTACCTTAATATCATAAAAATGATGTTTTTAAAGGTTGGATAGGAGTTTAAGAAATACCCAAATTTTAAATTCAAAGATATTCCATGCAAATGAATTCTTTTTTTAGGATGTCACTAGTTTCTACTTGAATTGATTTCTTCTAACCATGTTAAGGATATTTGGAAGCTGGATTTCCTATCTTTTTTCCCTATTAGATTGATCTTTGTCTGGTTTTGATATCTGGCCAAATTTTCTGTTATTTTCCTATGGATGACTTGTCTTAGTTTCCTCAGGATGTTTTCTAGATGTTTCAGTATCAGAGACAATGAAATCTTGGATTGGTTTCACAACTCCTGTGCAAAATATTGGATTTCTATCTTCTATGGATTTCCCAATTTTGTTCTATATTTAGTTGTTTCACTGCTTTATGGAACCACTTGGATACTTTTGGATTTTTCAGTTTTGAATATTATGAAGGCATGATCTGGTTGACAAGCTACTGTACAGAAATCTTGGAATATAATTTCCACTAGCATGACCTCCATTGTTCTTAGATTTTTAGATTTTATGCTTCATCTGGTAGCGCATGAATGTTTTTTGGGGAGTCTTCTTCCCAGAATGTTTCCTAGGTATTTCTCCTTCCTCTGTGGTTGGGTATGTCTACACAACTACTACTTTTCAATGGGCTTGATAATTTTGTAGGGTCTTATTTTCTACAACCCTTGTATTTGGTTTGTTTTTTATTAGAACATTAAACTACACCCCCTTTCAATTCCCTATTAGTGTAAATTCTTTACACCTCATGATTTTACTATAATAGTTTTTTAATAAATTCATTTTGGGGTATAAAATAGGTGACTGATTCTGTAACCATTTTTTATATTTTAAATAAAAAGATGCACTTTGAGTCAAACCAGTCACACCATGCATTGGATCGAGGTTCATCGGATTCCTACACATTAAAAATGACTTATGGATAATTTTTATAAAGTATTTAAACAAATAGAATGCGTTTTATTGGTTTTGAGTTGGTTAGATATCTTTTTACTAAAATTGATGTCGATTTTAAATAAAATCACACACTTCGAGTCGTATTGGTCACACCATGCATCATATTGATGTATGACTGATTCATGCATGTCTCAAATCACTTATCTATCATTGTATTAATGTATCAAAACAATCCAAATATGTTTTTACTATTTTGAGTAGGTCAATTTGTTTTTTTACTAAAATTGATGTCAATTTTAAATAAAGACGCACTTAGAGTCATACCGTTCACACTATGCCTCTGATTGAGGTGAAACTAATTCCTAAATGTTCAAAATCACTTATGGATTATTTTTCTAAAGTATCAAAACAATATAAATGTCTTTTCTCAGTTTTGAGCACATCACTTGTCTTTTTTACTAAAATGTCATTTTAAACTTGAAACATGCAATTTGACTCATACAGATCACATCTTGTATCAGTTTGACATGAACCTGATTCCTACACATCTCAAATGATTTATGAATTGATTACATAAATTATCAATAAAATTATAGGACAATTTCTCAGTTTTTAGTGAGTGGAACTTTTTAAAGTCAAATTTCAATTTTAAACTAATAACAGACACATTGATTAAATTGTCATTTTTACTAAAATTGGTGTCATTTAAAAATAGAAAGAAGTACTTAGAGTCATACCAGTCATATCGTGTGTCATATTGAGGTGAGACTGATTTATATATGTCCCAAAGTCTCAAAAAATCCTAATTATCAATGTTACCATGATTTCCATTGAATTTTTTTTCGAACTACCAACACTGCATGAGAATCTTTGAACAAACCACATCAACCAGAGAAAAAGAATCCACCCATATAATAAAACAATTATTATGATTAATACTAGAAATAAATAAATTAAATATAAATATGAAATAATACATTAATTCTATGGACAATGATTTCACTGTGAAAATATCAGGACTACCTCTTTGATTGAGCATTGGAGGGAACTTGAAGGAAATTGATAAATGTCTACACTGTAGGGGTGAAAGGTTTTGAGGGATAATAAGTCAATGGATGTTTTTGTGCATAAAGGGATGGAATATGGATAGAGCACCCTAATGTGAATAAAATAATCCACCTATATAAGAAAACAATTATTATGTGAGTAATAATAAAAATAAATAAATTAAACATAAAATATGGAAAAATAAATTAATTATATGGACTATAATTTTACAATGAAAACATCAATATTAACTTTTTAATTGAGCATAAGAATCATCGTTTCTCTTCCTGTGAAGGTAGTGGAGAGAAAATGAAATAAAGTGATAAATGAAACACTGTAGGGGTGAAAAGGTTTTGAAGGAGTGGAAGCATGAAAGTTTGATGGAGCAGCACAAATATAACAAAAGAATCCACCTATATAAGAAAACAATTATTATGTGAGTAATACTAAAAATAAATAAAATAAAAATAAATATGAAATGACACATTAATTTTATGGACAATGATTTTACTGTGCAAACATCAAGATTACATCTCTAATTGAGCAGAGGTAGCATCACTGTTCTTCCTGTAATGGTAGTGGAGGTAACTTGAAAGAAAGTGATAAATGAAACACTTTAGGGGTGAAAATGTTTTAATGGAGAAAAAGAATGAAAGTTGGACAGATCACCCCAACTCGAACAAAATAATCCACCTATATAAAAAAACAATTATTATGTGAATAATACTAAAAATAAATAAATTAAACATAAATATGAAACAATAAAATAATTCTATGGACAATTATTTTAATGTGAAAACATCAATATTAACTCTATAATTGAGTAGAGGCAGCATCATTTATCTTCCTGAAATGACAGTGGAGGTGACTTGAAATAAAGAGATAAATGCACCACTATAGTGGTGAAAAGGTTTCAAGAGAGAAGAAGCATGAAAGTTAGATAGAGCACCCCAAATCGAACAAAATAATTGACCTATATAAGAAAAAAATTATTATGTGAGTAATACTAAAAATAAATAAATTAAACATAAATATGAAACAATACATTAATTCTATAGAAAATGATTTTACTATACAAACATCAAGATTACCTCTGTAATTGAGTAGAGGTAGTGTCATTGCTCTTCCTACAAAGGCATTAAACATGGAAAAAAATCTTCTAAAATAAATTAACTCTTCAAGTAATAATGAAAATTAAATCAACATTTCATTATATATTTTTCCGTAAAATAGAGAAAGTAAATCACAACATTACCTTTACATATTTCCAAAGGGTTTCCTTTATTATAATTTATTCTTCCATCATGTGCAAAAGAAATTATCTATATGAGTAGTAAAACATTTAATTTAGATTATGTTAATTCAATAGAGAAAATATAATATTATGAAAAAAACCTAATATATTAAAAAACACTTTTACCTTATCATTAAACCCTCTTTACTTTTTTAAAGGTTTCAAGGATTTAGTTCCTCTTTCGAGAATTCAAATCCCCTCTTTATGGTCCCCTCTAATATACAAGACATTGTTTGCATTGGGGATGATAATAAATGATTGTGATGCCCTAATGAAAGGGTCACCCTTGATTGAATTTTCAACTGACTTAATATTTATTTTAGTCTCTAATAGGAAAATCGACCAATTATTTTTTATTGGATTAGAGACATAAAATACTTTCACTACTTGTAATACCATTATGACCGACTTGCCTTTTTCCCATTCCACACTGAAATTAACCTTCATAAATCCCATTTCATCAACTTTCAATCCATTGATATTGTCAACCCATTTTCAACGGAAAGGAATCACATGAAATGTTGGGTAATCCAACTCGTATATCTATTTGATAATGAAAAAATATGAAATATTTGCATAAATTGGATTTCTATCCTTGGAACTAGATATGTGAATTGCTTTAGCCAAAATAATAACACCATTATTTTTCATCATACTGAATTTATCATGATCTTTTGTATATAACTTATAACCATTGATTACAAAACCAGTGTAAGATATAACATTTTCATTCGGTCCTATGGATAACCATTGAAGTCATTCGATAATTGAATTTTTATTTTCATATAACTCCTTATAAATTTAATCTCTAAACCATAATATAAATTGTTGATTATATTTATTTGATATCCATCCTTTATCCCTTGATGGATTAAAATCTATAAAAATTTATTTGGGGGCTCCAATGTATGAATCAACATCTTCACTATTATGTAATATACAAATATGTGATTGCTCCTGCTCTGTTAAGGTAATTTTAACAATATATCTTCCATAAATCCATTATCACATAAGCCATTTGTTGTGATAGGACTTTGTAAGACCGATTCTTTCCACATATTATAGGTAATAATCACAAAATTCAATAAATTATTTAATAATATATCATTATGCAATAAAACCTTCTGGATGACTTCGATTCTTGACATACCCTTTCAAAATCTTTATATACCTTTCAATGGGATACATCCATCTGTAATGGAAATAACAATAAGAAGATAATTCATTTATAAGAATCATACATTGTAATACTTGTATCCCATATCAATTTAAGGTCTTCAATCAATGGAGAAAAATAGACATCAATATCATTATTGGGTTGCTTTGGTATAGATATAAGTAGAGACAACATAATGTATTATAAATTCACACATAACCATTGGGGAAAGTTATAATTTACCAACATTATGATACATATACTTTGAGTACTACTCTATACACTAAAATTATTTATTACATCTGTAGATAATGAAAGACGAAGGTTTCTGAACTCATCTTCAAATTTAGGAAACTCGTAATAAATTTTCTTCCACTGAGGAGAATATGTAGGATGACGTAGGTTCCCATATTTAATTATTGTATCTACATTAAATGCTAATTGTATCAATGTTTCCTGACATCCATATAGATTTCTAAACCATGTAATAATAGTAAATTACCAAAAATATTTTGAAGGACTTGATTCATTTTTCTTGTATCGATATGCCCCACAGTTGTGGCATTTTATGAGTGATTCATGGTACTTGCAAAAAAATATGCAATCATTTGGACAAGAATGTTTTTATATATCATTCCCATTAAATTTAATATTAGTTTAGTGTCATATGTTCCACATGGTAGTTCATTTTCTTCTAGTAGCATATCTTTCAGAAGACAAAGTAGTTCTGTAAAGCTGGTGTCACTCCATCTACTACCAGCTTTCAAATTATGAAACTTAAATATAAATGAAATCTTATGTATTTATTACAACCGATATACAATGGTATCTTTTAATAGCTATTTAACTCCTCAAACAACTTTGTAAAATCATGAAGGTCATATTCAATTTCCATTTTCATTTATTCCATGTGATCTTCATTATCTTTTACAAATGTATTCATATCAAATGACTCATAAATCGTAGTATCATCCCAATCTATGAACACATTCAGTTTTCCCTATCTGTATTCCAAAATTTATAGATTTGATCTATTCTGTGACAAATAAAATGATCTTTCAACTATTTTGGACTAAGTTTTCTTAAATAACAACAATATAAACACAAATAGAGGATTTCAGAAGGGTCATCTGCATGATCTCTTGAAAACTTGATGAATTATTTAACTCCATATTTTCATTTGTAAAATGATTAGAATGCATACATTTTTTGTTCATATCCATCCTATTGGGTTTATAAATGATTAATTTTATACAATATATAAATAAATATACATAATATTTTAATTATTAAAAGTGAAAGTTATAGACAATTTTAATAAGGGAACCTCAACATTTGATTGTTTCAAAGAATTTCAATATGTTGAAAAAATGGGTAATGGAATTTAAGAAAATAATTACTCCACATAAAATATTTATTAAATCCCCTAAAAAATGAAAATATAATATAAGAAATTAAGAATTAATAAGAAACTAAAATATGATAAACAATAATAATAAACTATCATTCAATAAACTAGAATATATAAAAATGCATTGGAACAAGTGATGTAGAAACATAAGGAATTATTACATTTAATATTAATGGTATATCAATATTTGAAAACATCTCAAGATTATTGGTATGTCATATCACCACACCGACCCATCCCAAGGAAATTCAAGGTGCTCCTACTGGATATAAAATTATAATTTACTAATGGATTACACAAACAAGAAGGTTAAATCAAACAAACAGATTGTTTTATCATTATTTAATATAATAATAATGGTTGTAAATTGACAAAGGTGATGTATGAATTGAAATAAGAACTAAGATCTTGGTATTGAAGGTTAGATGAATTATTAAAAAAACATTAATTTTAAAAATGAGGGATTGATCATAATCATTACATAAAAAAAATTTTATGGATAGATTGAAAGTGTTTATCAATGTAGATGAAATAATATTTAGAGGTATAAGATATTAATGATGATAATAATTTTCTACAATAACAATGAAATTTTTTTAAATGTTGATGATTAATCAGTTGACATTTTCCATAGTTTATAGGAGACTCATAAAATTCATGAGATATTTATTACCCAATCCATGTATGTGAGGTAAGTGTTTTATAGATTAAAAAAGGAAGATTGGAAACCCATGTTGAAACCCATTTAAAATTGAATAAAATTTTCAAATTTTGTTGATGGAATGTCAATATATATCATGGAGTGTGGGAGATTCGTTATATGCCAATTTTTTTAAAGTAAAAAGGTTTGAAATAATATTTTTCTACATGTCATATAGCTAGGTATCAAAGTGATTACATAGAAATATACATGTTATTAGTTAAATAAATACTCAAAAGGGGGGAGAAATTCTTAAAAATATACATTTTCAAGAAATAAATTATAATGTCTTATAGTGGTATATAGGTCTCAAAAAAAGTTGTATAACTAGAAAGGGGTAATATCAAAAAGATATTTTTTTTAAAATTATTGAGAGAGGGGGAGTAGGATGATGATGAAAAATTATATTGTAGTTGGAAAATAATAAATATAATCAAGGTATAATATTTCAAATATTATTATTAAAATGATTTATAAATAATGTGAGATTAATATAAAGAGGGAGAAAATAAAATGGATTTTTTTAAAAGTGTAAAGACATAGGAATTTGGATTATTGAGAAAAGGTACAACCCATTTAACAATAGATATTGTTTCCAAAAAACCCAAGATAACCATATATCAAACACCTAATATAGCCCATGATAGTGTCCAAGGGACATTATCGATCCCCCTCAGACTAGAAACAAGAACCAGGCCATGAAAAAAAAACACAGTGGGAATGATTTGGCCCAAAAATGAATAAAACTAGTATAAAGAAAATTTAAATAAAAACTTCCATGATGCATCCATAAATTGGATTCCAACACCAACCTAGATAAGTAGAAAAAGAAGAAGATATGAATTAGTATAATATAAAAGAAATCCCTTAACGTACCTTCAAATCCCTCACACATAAAAGCCCTAGTTTCAAGTTTTAAAATTTCACATGTATGGAATACCATTAATGAAATAAAGAATGAAAAATATGCATGATAGCTTTGAGAGATCAATTTGAGAAATGTAAATAAAATAAAACAACCAACAAAACTCTATGTGACTCCTTGTGTCACCATTGAGTACCAAAACAATAAACTCTCCATGAGCGATCAAAAGTTGAATCAAAATTGGAAACAGAGAAAATTGGGAGGCCTATCTTGCTAGTATACAATTACCAGACCACAAATAATGACATCGTTGAAGAAGAAATAAAAAAAAAACAAAAAATACACAATTAAAATCCAAAGGCCTACCTCACTAGGTTAAAGAAAATATGAAACCCTCTTTGGAAACCCTAACTTCAATCGAACATAGGATGTTAGAAGAGATGTTCAAGAGGAATTCAAGTGGTGTGATTCGAGGTTCGATTCACCGAGGAGGAGCACCAACAACAGGTGGATTCCAAGGAAATATTATGATATTGAGATGGGCTCACAAATAGTTAGGGTTTTTTAAGTAGATTAGGACACTTTTATCAGAGCTTAAAAATAAGCACTGACAAAGAGTTCTTTTATTAGCGTTTATTACTTAAGCACTGACAAACAAAATCTTTATCAACACATTTTTAGCACTGATAAAGGTAAATCTTTATCATCACTAAAAAAGAACTGACAAAATCAATATTTATCAGCACTAAAATTATAGTACTGAAAAATATTAATTTTATTAGCACCTTTTAAGCACTAATAAATCCTCATCTTTATCAGCATGAAAAGGCACTGATAAAGATGATTTTATCAACGCTTATTAATTAAGCACTGATAAAGGATTTATAATTATAATTATAAATAAAAAAATTGTAAATATTTATATATACTTAATAAATATATATAAATATAAATATATTAAATATATTCCTTTTTAATTACATTTATTATAATTTTATAATTATTTATTTATAAATATAGAAATATTTTTAAAAAATAATATTTGTATCATTATATATATTTATATAATTATACATATATATATATATATATATAATAAATATATATAAATATAGTAAATATATTAATTATTTAAGTAAATTTATTATAAAGTTAACAATTATTTATATATATAATTAATTATTTATAATTATATAAATAATTTTTTAAAAAATATTTATTTATTTATAACTATAAATATATAATTGTATAAATGTAGTAAATTTACATTTATAAATATATTTATTTATAAATATTTTTTTACAAATACATTTTTAACATTATTAATGAATATTTAATTTTAAGTGCTTGCATATATGTGAAAAATGAGTGAAATTGAATAAATTAAGAATAAGTACACTTTAACAATATTGAAAAAATGGATAAGTTTTATGTGTGTGAATTATATATAAAAATGCATTAATTATGTATATGTGAAATCAATATAACACAGATTTGATTTATGTCAAATTGAAAAATCAAATGACATTTAATTATATGTCGTGTACTATGAAATTATTCAATATTTTTAATTCATATTAATTTTTAATTATAAACCATTATTCAATAAATATATGACTATTTAATGTAAAGCACATAAATATTTTTTAATATCTAAATCATATTTGTTTAGATTAATATATATCTATATATTTAATATATACAATTTAATAACATTAATTATCGTAATTATCTAATTAATAAAATGTTCAATATTTAAAAATTTATAATCGATTTATTTATTTTTATCAATAATTATTTAATTAATAAAATTTGTAATATTTTTTTACTAAAATCATTTTGTATTTTTAATTTATTTGATTATTTAATTTTATTTATTCAAACCTTTATCAGCGTTAACAAAACGTTGATGAAAGAAATATTTATCAATTTTAAAAATAAAGTGCTCATAAAGGATACCCTTTATCAATGCTAAAAATAAAGCACTCATAAAGGTTCCCTTTATCAGCGCTAAAAAGCACTGATAAAAGGTTAAATTTATCAGCGCTTTTCTTAACGTTGATAAATATTCCATTTATCTATGTTTTCTTCTATCACTGATAAATACCAGTGCTACTAGATGTGGGTTTTGTAGTAGTGATACCACCACTAAAAAACCACTGTCAATTCTTTTGGGAAATCATTTAACAACATTTTTTGAAACTTCCATGAAAAACCTACCGCTAAATGATTATTTTTTTTATAGTGAAGGCCTCATGGTAAAGGATAGGTCTAAAACCTTAGTATCATGTGTGTTATAGGACCTCCCATTCCCCATGAGGGACTCCCATATTTTAGGTAGTGTGCACTATAGGTAGTTCGTAGAAGGCCACTTAAGGCCATGTTACATAGAAATTTAGTGAAAACATTGAACATGGTGTTACATTCTACCTATTCAATTTGAAATGTCCAACTAAGGGAGAAGTAAACTATTTAAACTCACTCATTATTAATACTTCCACAACCTTTTAGATATAGTTAGGAAAAGTTGGATTTTTTTGGATGTTATGTCCTTTACTCTCGGCATATCCAAAAATTGTTTTACTTAACCATGATTATTCAACCCAAAATTTTTGGATGGTTACTAGAGGAGAAAAGTATTTTCTAGATTTTTTTATATTTAATATCATTTAATTAGTGATGTGATTATAATAGGTGCAGTAAATAAATTATTTACACCGGTAAAATATTCTTTTACATCGCTTATTACAAAAATAATCATAGAAAAACCTAAAAATATGTAAAATTAGAATATTTAAAATAACCAACATAAAAACATGATTTTACATCATTTATTTAATAATTGAAAAAAAAATTATTTTTTAAAAATTATTTTAAATTATATTATATCAAACATATAAATAAGAGAAAACTAGCAGAAATAGAGAGTTGAAAAACAACAGGAAACAATAACAACAATACAATTATAAAAAAAATATATACATAAAAAAATTATTCAAATTAAAAAAAGTTTAAAAATTTAAATTTAAACATAAAAATATATATTACAAATAGATATAAACTAAAACCAAATAAAACTTATAAAATAATCCTCCCATGCTTCCCGTAATATATTTATCTCTTTTCCACTATATGGGATATGGTCATAAAAAAGGTACAAATTTAAAGAAAAGTATTTAACATGTATCCTCAATATAGTTATATGATAAAAAAAATATTATAATAAAATATAACCTCATGGAATTTTAAAAGTATACTAGTTTTAATTATTTTGTACATAAATCTTATAAAATAATATCTACATTAAACTACTCCTTCTTGACATTGATTTTTTTATTTTAAAATAGGTTTTCATTTTAAAATAATTGTTTTAGGTATATTATAAATATTAGTAATTATAAATGAAATCAAATTTGTGAATAAATATTTGATCTTTGTTTTACCCTTTCCAATTGAGTGGTTATAGTGATCTCATGCCCTATTTAAATATGATTTGTCTGAAATAAAATTAAAAATAGTATATAAGTATTCAAATAATCAAACATAACTATCTAATACTTATTGAAAGTTTTCTCATACATAACCATGTATGTATCATAACTTGTAATTTGTATTTTTTTTGGACAAAAAATAAACAAAATATAATGGACACTAATATACAAAAATAAAATTTTATCAAATATTGTTTTCATATACATTAATATAAGGAAACATCCTATATTTTATTTCATTATTATAAAATATTTGATAAATATATACCATTCTTTATTCATCCTTAATTATCTTTATTATTAGAGAAATAAATTATGGGTCCAAGAATCCTTACACATATGTTGTATCATATTGAATGTAGAGTGTATAAAGATACCTAATAAAAAAGAATAAGTATTAAGTTAGATCAATCAAAATTATTTAATTAAAATAAATATAATAATAAACTTACATGGAAAAGAATTGTATCACTATGATTCCCATCACATCTAAAGTTACAAGATCCATGATATCTATATTATAAATCATCAAAATTATATCACACCCACAAATTTCAGTAGAAATTGGAAGCTTATAAACCTCTAAAAACATAAATTCATATACTGATAATTTCTAAATCCCAATAGAAATAGTAGAATCCAAATTAGAAGGGGCCTCAACATGTGTTTTATTTCTATAAAGCATGCATTAAACATTAATGTATATATATTAAAAAAATATTTAACATTAATATGAAATAAAGTATATAATGTATGCATACCTTAGTTGTAAGTAATTAAACAATTCCAAATGAATAAAGTAAAAAAATGTCAAACATCTTGTCGAACTATAGAAACCTTATCTATAAGGAATGATACTCTAGCTTATGCATTTATAATATCATGCACCATTACCCTAAGTAAATCCATATCTATCCAATGATAATGAATGTTATACCCTATATAATATATGATCCTATATGATATAATATGATATTGTATATTCTCACTAGATAAATCACATTAGATGGGAAACTATGGAGGAGGAGGTGTAGGAGTGGGATATGTAGGCGGAGGTAAATGAGTTGGATTTGCAGTCAGAGGTAGAGGAGTGGGATATGAAACCTGAAACTGAATTTACATAGAAAAAAACTTTGACTATGAGGAATCTCTAATGCTATCCTCCATTGTCTCATTCATATCATGATCTTTATATTCTAAATTTTTTTGTTTATATATATCCTCCATTGAGGAAGTTCTATAACAACCAATATTTTTTTAATTGATACACCCACATCATATCCTCATATATAATCTTAGTGTTCAGATTTTTCTAATGTAGTATCTAAAATATCTTTTATAACCTTAGGTATGAAGGTCTTATGTGTGATTTTCTCCTCAAAGAAATCATGTTTAGAATATTTGAAAAATTTATTAGTGAATTAAAAAATATAAAGAGTATAAAATAACATCAACAACTTAAATAATTCCTTATAATATTCTAAGTTATAGATCTTAAGTGTTATATAAGAAATTTTCCTTTATTAGTTATATGGGCCCTTCCATTTTTCATGTCTAGTTGGGGGTAAGGAGTTCCAATCTCTAATGATCTTGAAAACTCATGTCTCAATTTTGAAAAATTGTCAGCCATCTTTTTCTCTTCCAATAACAGATACCCTCCACTAGATAAAGTATAAGGGTATATATTTTTCAATTTGATATCATTATGATATCTCCTTAGTTACTATTAATTAAGGACAAATAAACTATTAATATGATAATTTATAGTCATTTTATAGAAAATATAAAAACAATAACATTGAACTTACCAAAAATGATTCTTGTAGTCCACTTTCAATAAAATTATTCCATGTATCTTCATAAATAAAATCATATATATATATATATCACATTTATTTTCATTTTTTCTTGAAACAAAAGTTAAATTTAAATTTAGGGATGATTTAAAATACATCCATCTGTTATAATTAAGAGATAAACAATTAATCACCACTTATTTAGTGTTAGGTAAATCATATGTAATCTATTGATAAGGAAAAAAATAATCTATATTAGTAAAAGATTTCATGAAAAATAATTTATAATAAATGATCTTACAAAAGTAGTCTCCCATAGATAAACTAGTATCATCTTATAGACACTTCCCAAATTATAAATCAAAATTATTACTTTTACTCAAGCTTTCATAGCAAAAAACTTTTAAATTATTTCAAATTTGAACCCTCAAGATTAACATTACCATCAAACTTAATATATATCCTCTGATAAATATGTGCTACAACATTTACCAACCCTAAAATCCCTCTATTTCCCTGTGGAAGTATAAGGATCATGTATAGAAGAATGGGGGGTCTCTTTAATAGAAGTATCTATAGGGTCCTCCCAAGAAGAGCGAGGTGAGATATCTATTTGATTCGACATTATCCTATAAATCAAATTAACAAAAAATTAGTAAAATATTACAAAAAATACAAACATTAAATATAAAATTATTTGTAAAAAAAATGATCTAAAAAACTTAATTAATCTAAACAAATTTCTGTTCATATTCATTAAAGTAGTTAACTAAAATGCTAAAAATGTTGATAATATTTGTGGGACATGAAATGAGATAGGCAAAAGAAAAAAATCATAAAAGATTATACAAATCTATCTATTATATATAAAATTGAATAAAAATTGGAAAATGATACCAATAATAATAAAACTAAACAAACTCTTTATTATATTCATTAGAGAAGTTAACAATAATGATAAAAAATACTAAAAACATTTATAAGATATGAAATGATATAGATATAAGAAAAAAAATTAATTAAAATTTTATAAACATGAAATAGTTACATATAAAATTGAATAATTGGAAAATAATACAAATGAACATAAACTATACTAAACAACCAATTTATCATATTTTTTAGAATATGTGACTTTAGTAAAAAAATAAAATGAGAAATAATATATCTAACATTTATCAAATTTTAAAATGTTAACCAAGAAATAAATATTTTCTACCTATAATATTAGGATATTATTAAAGGATTTTTTCTAATATCCCTTCCACATGATAAATACTTATGGAAAAAACCATGTATATGGTATGGTCATTAATATAATATATTAATATTTCCATGGAAGCAGGGATATCACAAAATTCATAATCTTTATCAAGTTTTCCATCATTAAAATACTATTTTTTCCTTGAAAAATGATAGACCACTGTATATTTTATGTATTAAGAACATAAAAAATCTATTTATCATGTTTTTCTATGTTAAAAGGGCCATATGTATATTATAATATAATAAAATTTACTAGTTTCATACTAAATACATCATGTTTAACACTGTTTTTGTCGAAAATCCATTTATAGATAAACAAAGGAAATCAAAATTTAATATAATCAATCTCCCATGTTTCTTCAATACTTCAATAATATAAAATTGATGTAAAGATTAGGTTTTTGTATTTTTCACTTGAAAAATGAATTTATTTAGTTAACACCACTACCTTAATATTCTAAACTACACTTCTATTGTCCTGATCTTTGGTATAAAATTTATATCCATTAATGTTATACTAAAACCATGATATTACATTTAAACTTGGGTCACCCACTAACCATATCATATTTTCAGATTCATCTAATCTATAATGCACGATCTATATAAACCATTGCTAAAAAGTTTTTTTGTGATCATTAAATACCCAAATATATTTCTTCTTCAGATAATGTTTCCTCAACACATTAATATATGTTATTATATATGAATGTGAACCATATATGTTATTAAATATATATAAATTTGTTTGATTTATTTTTTCAACTTTCAATGGTTTTATTTTGAAGCCATGGATCCCCTTTCCCCCAAATCTGACTCATTCATGGTGAGATATATGTAAACGGACATGATCCACTATAAAAAGTAGTCTATATAAAACTATACAACCCCCTCAGAAACATAGTTATCAATAATATAGGCTTCTATTTGATATGGATTTATAAAATTTCCATCAATATCTTTATATACCTTTCAAAAGTATACATCCAATATAGATATATAGGAATGAAAATCTTTATTTACCACACTAAATGATCCATTAAATTCACCATGATATCAAAAAAAGATTGTGGAAAGTATATTTATAGTTGAAAAAGTATATAAATTTCATTGTTATCAATTTTTTTAAATGAATTCAGATCCTTAAATTTATGAAATTGAAAAATAACACACATGCATGATAGTCATTGTAACATCCTACCACCCTAGTCCATTAATCAGTGTCTAGAACGGTAGTCACCACTAAACCCCAGGTGCACCTCCCCATAATCCAGAGGTTGTAAACTAGGGGAAAGGGTCTATGAGGATACCAAAAGGAGAATATAATCTATCATTAGAGTAGAAGTATCAGTATAATTAATGTAAATAATATATAACTAACCTAGATAAAAAAACAGATAGAGAAAAGTGTCGATAAATAATCATAACATCACATGATACAATAAAATTAAGTATGTCATACATATAAACTAGTCCCACAAGTTAAAAGGATCTGTCATGGGTGGATCATATGCAAAATATACAAAAAAAACTAACAATAATTGGAATCATGCCCCCAAAACTGGTCCCGAGCCCGACCTAGTCCCATCATCCAAACTCTGTTCCAGCTATCCAAAACAATAACCAAGAATTGGTCCTATGACCTTATCAAAAATCGCAACTATAAAGTCTTCTCAAGTACCAAATTATGGCCCAAGTAGGGTATGAGTATAACTTAGTTGTCCACCACCAAAAGCATCCCTAATTTCTAGGTTGAAATATAATTTCATATATAAGTTCTATAAATAAAGAAAACAATGAAAAATAAATAAACAACACCAATGTCGGGGATCCATGGTGACACCCAGGTCAGTCATACCTATTTTAACCAGTGATAGATGCATCTAAAGAAAAGTATATACTACTTTGTATCACAAGTTCTTTAATAGAATTTATAATTTTATCATATTAAGGCTACATCACAATCATTTAATCAATTTCTCTATGAGAATTTTCATTTCATAGTATCAGGACTGCTACAAGGGAATTTTCATGAATTATATATGAGTTTTTTTTTTCATTTTATTATATCAAGATTTCCAAAAGGGAATTTATGTAACTTCCCTATGAGAATTTTTATTTTATAATATCAATATTTCCTCATGGGTGTTTACCATACCAATGTTTTAAGATCAAAAAAGGCATTTACAAAATTATATATCAAGACCACCCTGTGGATGTTCACTAATCTCATATCAATAACATTTCATAATGAAACATTCCATTTTAATATTTCAAGATCCATTTATCAAGATCTACCTACATCACTAACACTACCTTCCTAGTTAAAGTAAGATTCAAGTTTACTTCAATGAGAACTCAAAAAAAGTGTCCAAAACTAACCTGCTATGTGTTCCTATCCATTTTAATTGGAATTCTAATTGAAGAAGTAATGTTGAATAATTTATTAGGGTGCTAAAAAATCTAGTTCAATCCATGGTGTGGTAGGTCCATATGAGGATTTAGATATCCGTGTTGAGTTTGAGAATATACCTTCGTTATATACTATATGTAAATCCATTGGGCATGTCATAACTTCTTGTAGGAAGTCATTACCTTGTTAAATATGTGGCTCTAGTGGGCGTGATGCCACTAATTATAAGAAAAAGTTTCATAAAAAAGACCATGGTTGATATGTGAAAGTTCCAGATCGCTGTAATTGGGAGAAGGGAGCTGATAAGAGACCTTATACTGATTTTAAATAGGGGAATCCCAGTAACACTAAATCGAATGAAATTGGTTCTTTCCAACAGTAAGGTTGGTCTTTCTATCACAATAAGGATTCTAAATCTCATGGGCATGTAGTGGTTCTTGAAAAGGATACTAATATCCTAAATAGATCAAAGGCCTTGAATCATGGACCTATTTGGGAGCAGAGTGATCTATCTATGATTTTTAACCACTATTATAATTTTATTGACACGACTATTGTGACTATAAGTAGCATAAATTCAGAAGGATGTTTGATACAACATGATATTACTTAATATTTTTGATTAAAGGATAATCATAGGCTATCCAAGTATTGTATGGACACACCTAAAGATATTGGTATTCATTAGTTTGAGACAGAAAAGAGAGCATATGATCCAGATGGTCTTTCTGCTTTAACATGTGTACTTATGGATAAAACTGAAGGTGGTCAAATGATATTTAAATGAAAGGAGAAACATTGAATGTGTATCCCACTAATGTGGGATTTTATGCTGTAAAGACTAACTATCCCCAATCCATAAAAGAGGTGAAAAACACCTCAGTAATTATTGGTAAATGGGGGGATGTTTTAGAGCCTGATGTGGATGAAATAGTGAAAAAGTTTAAATCTTCTTATAGGGATAAAATGAACCAAGGTATGAAATAAGATGATGAGGGAATCTCACATGATACTATGAGGAAAATTAGGCCTAGGAAATACTACTCCCACTTTAGGTCCACCATGAGTAAAAGGTCCATACCTTTGGGTGTTGCCACCTTAGAACATTCTAATATGTTTATCTCATTGAGTGAGTTGTCTTATTGGGGTGAATATGGTGACACTTATCATTCAAATTTTTATTTTTAATCCCTTTTACTCTTGACACTCTATTATTGTTCTTTGGATTATGTTTATGGGCTGAATTTATATTTTGAACCCCCTTATCTTTCTTTGACCCTATTTTTGTTCTATAATATTAGGGGATAAGACCCCAACCTTCTTAGTATTTACCATTTCACTTTACAATTTCACATCAATTCAAAATCCATCACATCATAACATCCATTCCTCATTTTATAAACCATGGTTTACCAATTTACCATATCAATATCAATTCATGATCTCACCTTTCTTTTTATGATAATAAATTCCAATTTACCTTACCATTTGGCCACTTTGAGGTTCTAATTATAAACTAGGGAATCCCCTTGGAATCACTCTTCATCTAAGTTATTTATCACAAGAATAAATCATATAAACATCAAGGAACATGTCATAAATTTAATATTTCACAAGAAAGAAATAATATCAAATCACTTATTTTCATTTACTTTTTCACAATATGAATATATACAATTTAAAAAAACTATTTTACCCCTTTTAATTTTCTAATCTCATACTTATCACTAACTATTCCAATTTACTACTTAACATATCCATTTAGTTGGGTCAATTTCTCAAATAAGGAACCCCCTTTGTATTATCTTCTAATTAATCCATTAAAGTCAAAAGTTAGGACATAAAAAATATATAAAGTCTATATTTAAGGACCACTAAACTCATCCTCATAGACATCTACTCATCCAATACCACCCTTCAGTTTGAGAGAAAATAGAATAAAATAATGAATTAGGGAAAATTCTCTAAAGTAGGTAATGTTAGTCATAAATGTTGAGTGCTTGATTGGTAGGAAAATAGATGATAAATAGGAGGTAACATAGTTTTATCCTTACACCAGGATCACCAAATCCTCATATAGAAGTTTATTCATCCATGGGATCAAGGAGATCCACCACAAGAAGAGGAGGGGAGGAAGGGGAATTTGTGAGGGGATACTTGACCAAAATGGGAGGAGAAAATTGAGTAAAGAAGTAACACAAATTCCCCTCATAAAAACTTTTCCAAGGATCCCAAATACTTACCATTATCCCACTATCTTCTTGACGG
Source organism: Viscum album (assembly GCA_963277665.1). NCBI lineage: Eukaryota > Viridiplantae > Streptophyta > Magnoliopsida > Santalales > Viscaceae > Viscum > Viscum album. The sequence continues at coordinate 286,278,518 of OY728129.1, forward strand.
TAGCCCCTCACTAGGTAGCAGGTGGCCTTGTAGCTAGCTTGTATTGAAAATTCTAGGCCCCTAGTCCCTCAAACCACTCTCAACACCCCTTATACTCCCAAAAAATACACCACCAAAGGTATTTTATGAGGTTTATAAAAAATTAAAATAGAATCACACCTCATGATATAGGATCATACAACCTACCAACCATATAAAAACTCATCCTTGAGTTGTTCTCCTAAGCCTCACCAAGCCTCCTTGATAAATAATTCGCACCACTAAGATCACGTGCCCAACTCTAGATTCTATGTCTCCTCCTAAATATGTATATTATTTTATCACACTTATATTAAAGGGACTATCTTTCCACAAAGAGTATTATCACTATGAACCACTATATGAAACATAAAATCCTCAAAGGACACATCGACCTTGATCTCAATCTCAATAGACTCCCACTGGTTATGGTTATCCCAAAACAAAACCAAAACAGGTCCATTGCTCAAAGACTAACCAGACCATGTATCACAACAACGATCATTTAAATCTAATCCACCATGATGCTGCTCTTCTGGTGGAATTCCAAATTTCCCAAGTCACTAACATCTCACCCCAATAGTTAATACCATTATTTTACACCAATTTGATCATTGTTTGATGGCACTTATTAGAACACATAGTCTTAATATCAAGATTATTTATAAACAAGGCCTCACCTCATCATTCATGTAAAAAGGTTACCCTTGAGAACCAAAGTCTCATAGACCTAGTCTCTATACCAACCTACACCTCAATAATCACACCCATTCATACCATCCTATTATTATCCCGTATATGATGGTTGTCTAAAAATATACCATACCAACACCACCATAATGGTTTTGGGTATAGTAAATGCACTTATCAAGGATGATACTGATATAGAAGATTTCATATTTTATAGATCATTTGTATATTTTACAATACATAAATTTAATGAACAATGAAAATTTCCCAAATAATATTGACAATAAAATACCCTAGAACCAAGAGGAGATATTATCATGTTAAATTTATAATTAATTCAAATAGACCGTAAAAAATAATACCTTGTTCTTGATATATTTATGCAATGATTTTTTTGATCATTGAAAAACTTTTTTGGTTAACCACCATTTATCTTGTATGATTCAATTGTAGAATACTTCTAGAAATGATCCACACATACTCCTACGATCTATGAACAACATAAATGGATTGTAGGGTGTTATCGTGATGGATCGATCGTATTACCATGTTCATATGGATTGTTGTGACAATTCATTTAGGATTAAACACTCATCCTTTAATTCTCATTCTTGAGAGGATGGAGGAGGGAAGAGAATTTCTATATTGTTATTCAGTCTTGAGAGAGAGCTCTAGATTTCTTTGTGCACATTGATTCTCAATTTCGATCTATCTTGATAAAAATATAAACAATAGACACAACCATCTATTTATAAAGATAGGTTTAGGGTTTAAATATTATTTAATTGACCAAAAAAACTTAAATAATATGTTAAAACTTATATGAACCCATTAAATTTAATAATAATAATAATATTATTTTCATAACATACTCAAACTGGCATAATGATAAATATCATTTTACCAGCTTATAAATTAATATTTATCACTAGAAATAATATTGGTCTGCTCATCCTTCTTAGAGTTTATTAAATACACAAAATAATATTTAATTAAATATATATTCATAAAATAAATACTATATTCACAGTCTGAAAAATAAATATTTGTGAAATATTCAATAAATAAAATAAATATTTTATTCACAGTTTGGAAAATAAATATTTATTAAATATTCACATAAATAAAGAAATTATTTATTAATGAATAAATAATTTTTTACTACCTTGTGAATAATATTTGTGGTTGATAAACCCTAAATAAAATTATTTCTTGATCTTGAGAATAATATTTATTCTAATAATTAAATTGAGATTAATTTAATTGAGATCAATCAGAAACACTTAGTGTGTGACCATCCATGATTCTTTCTTATTTTCATTAGGTGGGATTACCTAAAGTAAAACATTACTATCTTACAATGGGTCAACGAACTCAAGAGAAGGAATTTTATGTCACAACATTAACAATCACATACTAGCACTCATTATGTAATATAACCCCTTTGTCGCAATATCTCATCAAGAAGGAAACACACTCTTATAATCAACCTATATTCTTGGTACATTATACTTTGAATATATGAAATAAATTTCATTACACCATGTCCATGATATATTAAATAGTTATATTTCAATCAAAATTTTGAGATATCAACTTTCATAAAGATATAAGGTATAAATATTTCCTCAGTTTATTAATTAATAACATGCCATTTGTGATGCACCCAATGTACCCTACTTCCCAAAAACATATGGAATCTTGGTTTTGTTAAATTAATCTAAGTTCATGGGTCATTAAATGCATTAATAATAATATTAAAGCCTAAGGATCATTACATACACCCATAGACAAGAATATTTTATGACACATAAACATGTAAAATTTTTACTGATAGGTCTATTAACATAATCTCCCATCTTGAATATTACCAAGTGTTAAATTCATGATAATAAGTATTATCTACTTATGAGTACTCTCACATGACAATCAACACACTATGCTCCTCTTCATAGAGTTTTATCTAACCATAGAACTAATATTTAAGAGATGTTATTATAGAGTCTCAAGGTTCTCATCATAACGAGGATCTTCTATGACCCATATTGATGTGATAGATACCCTAATACATTATCATATTAATGTTATCTAGAATAAAAATCAATATGTGATAAGTTATTTATATTAATATTCACTTCTTTTAATATACATGTAATCTAAAGTACAGATTAGTTGGTTCTAGGGAACCAACTCCAATAGACTCCCACTTTCACTAGAGCCAATTAATAATGAATGGTTAGTTATCACATGTTAAACATGATTCTAATGAGTATGTATAACGACCTAGTATTTTCATACATGTATATTACATAATTTTTTTGGAAATACATAATCACACACCTAAAGACTATATTAGTTTAGTGTCTTTGGAAACATGGAAACATAAACAACTGGTTCATAACACATCTACTTCTTCTCCTGCTAATTTCATTATAACTAGAACCCTTTTTGACATATCAGACATAATAACTTTCTTCATATCTTTTATTAAAGAAATATAAGAAAAGGATGTGCTTATATTCTCAAAAAGGGTAAATAAGGGAGATATGTAAGCATAACATGAACATAAGGGTATGAGAACATAGGTATGACATTTAAAGATCATATCCTACATATTAAAGATAATATAAATGAGTCATGGAATAAATATTGGAAGTTAATGATACATGAATCATAAGGAAATAAAGATCATAAGTCATGAAGTAATAAAATATAATTAAGATGTAAAATTTGTGGGAGACACATAAACACGCAAATATCATTCCATATAAGTCAAGGCTCATTTCCAAAAATTAATAGGGCACTTGATGGGGGATGAACCTAATGGGTGGGACACACCACCATCTTCAATAATATTCCTTTCTTTATAAGGGTTCCAGTTTCCCCATCTTCCCCTAGTGGATCAAGTTTCCCCATCTTCCCATAGTGAATTGGGTTTCCCCATCTTCCCATAGTGGATCAAGCATGTTTACTTGTTTCCCATCAATATCTTATGAGATATAAATATTTACCCAATGCATTTGAGGGAGATATATTTCCCACCCATTATATAATTAAAACCATACATATTTGTTCCATAAGAACATAAATTATATTAGAACCCATAAAAATAAATGGGTTTCAAAAACATTTCATCATAACATAACTCATGGAAAGGAAAAAAAATTCATAAGTATCAATATATCTTAAAAATAAAATAACCATATAAATAACATGGATATTATCCTTGAAAAAAATGACCCCATTAAAATATAATTAACATTAAATAATTTTATTTTAGATGAAAAATAATCTTTAGATATCACTTGAAAATAATTCCTAATGAATATAACATTTCTTCTTTGAAAATGTTTTCTTTTCATAAAATGCCATGAAATTTTAAAAGAAAAAATTTTCTCTGAAAATAAACTTGTAATATTTTAATTAAATATTTATAACATTAAGGTTTAATGTTGGAGGAAAATTCCATTCATGATGTATAATTTAAAAAAACATTCCTTATATATTTTTTGGAAAAGTCACAGAGCCTTATTTAGAAAATGAAAACAAATTCTTTTAAAACTATTTCATAAAAAGTAAAACATGGGTAAAAATAAATTTAAATATTTATAAGATAATAGTAAAAAAAATTAAAACATTTTTAGAAAACATTGAAATGTAAGATAAATATTCCCCAATGAAGACTTAAAACAATACAATCCTGAATATTGATGAGATTGTGAAATAAACACTCACCGCTTTATAATAAATAGAATTGTATGACCCATGAAAGAAATAAAATTATATGTATATGAAAATACCATAATATTTTGTATAAGACTCAAAAAATACATTCATGGGTAGTATATACACTACATAAAGCAACAAGTAGTGTATAAGGCACGTGTCCTACAGAAATAAAAGTGATACAAAAATCCCTTACCTTATGTATTGAATCTATTACTACTCATTAAAACCTCCTGTATAATAAATATAAGTTTATTATAAACATAACATAGAACCATATTCATATATCTAATATCATATATGATTTTATTATGATATTATATTACCCATTTATTAATAATTCCATGTTAATATTAAGTTTCGGGTAATATCTGTACTATTTTTCGTATATGTTTTGACTTGTTATTCTTGATACTCTTACTTAGATAATGTTTTAATTATTTCAATAATGTCAAAAATGATATAAATATCATATATATTTAATATTTATAATAATTTATAAAATATATAAATATGAAATGGAATACACCATTCATAGAGATAATCAGACGTACATACGCATTAATGATGTTTCTGTTTTATTATTGTATTGAAAGGAAGTAAATGGAACACACACACACACATATATTATCATTGAATTAGAATTAATATTCCATATATATCATATAATTTTACTAAACTCATCCTTAATACATTCCATGTAAAGTGTGATTGAATTACATCCTATTGAGGATGCAGTAGTCCATATGTCCACAAACGAAGTGATCATATTTACACAAAATGGAAAGCATGAAGATATGTTTTATGTACTATTTATAGAAGAATAAATACATAATAAATATAATATATATCTTAAAAAATAGTATACCCATCATAATTCCCACCATGAGAGGTGGTAAAGGAAAAATGAACAATCATCGTTTCATGAGGCGGTAGTCCGCTGTACACACGGACGATATGATTGTTACCCATTATATGAAAGTGCATGTAAGTTCAGGTAGAACCCTTGATTTAAAAACATATAAATATATTTATTATAATGGGGTTATTATATAAATATTAATTAAAAATAGTTTAAAAGTTTTAAGGAAGAAATAAAATAAAACTATTTGTTGATGAACATTACCTCTTCTTTGGGTATATCCTTTTGACTTACACAAGAGGAATTTTTGGTTGGATTTATGAATAAATTATGTCCTCTAGAATGAAGGGATGGAGTTTGGAGAATATTTGGATAGTTTTTTTCTAAACCAAATAGGTTTTTATGTGTGAAGATAATATAAATAGAGGTTCCCTTTTATAAGAGAGGGGAGAGTCATTTTTAAAAATTCTAAAAAGATTAATTTATAATATATTGAATATTAATAAAAATACATCAAAAATTCCTTTTATTTTAATATAAGATATTATAATTTTTTAATATCATTAAATAATAAATTTTATACATGTTTTTGTGTAATTTTAATCCTTATCATTTGATTAACCCTTAATGAACCCATTTTAATTTTAACAAAGGTAATCGAATTTTCTATATTAAGAGGACATAATTTTTACTTATATAGTGTAAATTAGACCATAAATGAACAATTTATGATATTTTAGACCATATATAATACCCTTTTTACTTATTGAATATTTTTAATATTTTAAAATAATTTAATAAAATATTATTTTCATAAAATATCATTAGTGTTGATTTTGACACTATTCATAACACTGACTTTAATAAAATTAATACAACAAGATAACTTCAAAAAAATTAATTTAACACATCCCTAATATGTCATATTCACTGAGAAAATTATTTTATAACCTTAATTCAGTTAAATTATATTTATTTTTATATCTCTAATATCATTTAATTGATTGTTTCATTAATTGAATAATTACTGCATCATCATTGTGTAGTTATTTATGAAAATTATTCCATCATTAAAATTTTAAAAAAATCCATGATATAGATAAAACATTTATATTTCATAATAATAAATGTAGTTAAGCATATATTCTATTTAACCCCATATTTAAAATATTATACATATTAAAAGTAAGAGTGTGAAATTTTGTCACTACCTTTGATTTTAATAATATTTAAGTCATTTACAAGGATAAGTGTCCCTTAAATTATTAAATTTCGATCCTTATGTGTTACTGGTTGAATTAAATTCATCCATTAACATATGATAATGTGTTAGGGTAGTTTAGAATATTTATAATTTTATTTTTACCCTCAATTACCAGATGTACCATTCCACTTATGATTATAACCATTTATAAAGTTTAGTAGTTTCATAATATGTACCATCACACAACACTATATGAAACTAATTATGTTTATGGTTCTCATCATGTAAAATATACTTACATGGATTATTATTCCACGAGTCAATATGTGTAGTCTATGTAACATTAATGACTACATGACACTCCTTGAATATACACGACATGTACCATTTCAAATGTCAGTGAAGTACATGATGTGTAAAAAAACAATACATGTCATGTATATATAGAATAAATGTCATGACCCATCCCATCGATGCCCACCTATCCAATGGTAAGCCAAGTGTGACTACCCCAAGTTTTCCTCTAATAGACCAATGGATGGTGACCAGCGTCGAGTAGGCATAACACTCACATGGGAGGCCTTAGCCTAAGGTACCTACACATATCCAAATCCATACATTGTTGAAAGTAAAGAAAAAATTATACCAATGAATGAATATATATAAAACCCACAATAAGAGTATGCTGGTAATACTAGAAATAATAATGGTCTAAATACAACCCCGTAAAAACTGTAAGAAGTAAAACCTTCTAGAATGAGGAGACTACAATTAAATGTTCCACCTAGTATGAACCATGGTATATCTATCCCAATCTAAGACCCATATTATCTTGTTCCACCAAGAACCTTTTCAGATGGATCTTTGTCTGTATAAGATACAACATGTGCAGGTAGATCCCATTCAGGGTTGAGTATAACAATACCCAGTAGAACACCATGAAATAACCAAACATAATCATCAAGATAGTTGTTAGTAGATCACAAGGTCATACCAATTAGGAATATGAAACATATAAACAAACACCTAGGTATACTCATGATAGGAACTATGTCTCAAGGTGAGATCCAAATAGCATTTCTATCCTAAGATTCTGCTTGATAGTTCGTAGAAACTCTTTCCAAGGAGAACTCACTCCATGAGTCTGATAGAACTGATAGATTCCATCTGATATATCGTGATCATCTAGTCTCTCCATAAGGAAGTACACACTAGAACATAGAAGATATCGATACACATATGGTGGATTACAACCAAGTTTATGGAGTATACTAACAACTAAATTTGGAATAACCCACTAAGTAAGGGATCGACACCTGTGTATGTTGGCCACACCGATTCATAGAACCTCAATTGATATAGAAGATGATAGCAGATCCCACCTCATGCCTCACTGAGGGATTCCAATAACTCTATCCAAAACTAATCCCTCAGATAGGATCACAATCCTTTTCTCAGGATAAAATTTCACCTTAAACCCTTAGGGGATGAATAGAGGGAATGAACCCTAAGGAAACTAGTCCACACTAAAGAGAACAAGGGCATCAGACCACCTTATGAAAAGTACGGTGTGTACTAGTAGTACACAGTGTGCCTTTATCACCCCGGGGCTACCTGTGTTCTCCATCCCATGCTCATGTACTCCATGTTGGGGTCATGTAATCCAAGTTGTGCCCATGTATTATGGTCATACCTGTGTACCTGGTTGTGTCGAGTACCAAGCCATGCATGTGTACTCTGGATGTGTCTATGTACTTGGACGTGTCCATGCTCGTGTTCCCTGATGGTACATTTTGAGTCACCAGGTTGAGTCACAATGCATGTGACACATTTCACATGTAATTTGATACTATAATTTCACACATAAACCCTAGAAGTCACAACTGGATCCACATGGCATGTGTTCTTCTATTACATGCAGTGTACTGCAGGATTTTCCACAACCCAAAAATATTCACCTGTCTTCCAATTCCAGTACTTACACCCTTGATTTCCACTACCAATATCTCTATTAATCATGTATCTATGATCAAACAATCTCCAATTTACTGATGACCAGATCTCAGCTTCTGATTCACTCGAAAAATTCCAACTGTACCACCACACCACCGTCACATTCCCAACTGTGCCTAAAGGACGTTGATCCTCTCTCTATTTGTAATTTTTATCATATTATATTGATTTCATAACTAAATCTCAAACCCAAACCATGGTGTCAAACCACTTTATCAAATAATGGTTTCATAATGATTGACTATTGGGTATTTGTCAAACCACTGAACAAATTAAACTCTGGTGATGAACACATGAAGAACGAGGAGAGAAAGATGTACAAAAAACAAGATGAGGAATGAACCTCATCCAATTTTCATATGGGATTTGACCTATTTCCTTCATAATAAAGAACAGATAAACCAATATTAAACAACAAAATAATTTCCCAAATTCCATAAATAAACCCACACCTAAAACATGATTGATTCAAAAATAAATATATTGGTTTATTTGATTTTCATTCGTTAGGGAAAATAAATGGGGAATAAATACAAATAAAAGAAAATATTAACTAATTTTTGATTGATTGATGATAAAAAAAATCCTTACATCGATGTCGCTAGTGATATCCACAACCTCCGTTGAAAGAAATGATCCTTAATCATAATCTCAATCCATAGTTGTTCACTAATGTATTCTCTAATGGATCCTCTCACAATCTCAGGGTTATAGGGAAAACCCTAAATTTTTATTATAACCATATATTTATAGAGGAGTCTAGTTAATTGTATCATATTGTAATAAAATAAATAGTTAAATTAATTTATTTTATTATTTGCGTATGTGGGAATGTTTTAACAAATGTATGATGTTGACAAAAATTATATTGCACCTAGGGTAAGGCCCATGTTTTGGACTCAAATAAATGATAGAATTTCTGATTTGAGACTATATTCAGGATTTATTCCACTATTTCAAGAAAATTACACAAATGTGATATTAATGTATTTAATATTTCTATAATATCAATATCGATCTCACCGGTCCTTGGAATCTCATGTCATCTCAATGCTTGGCTTAAAAAATATTATTAGATATATTCCAAATATCTACATAAAAAAGAGTCATTAAATTCTCCTCACCTTAGGGGTTTCCATCTAGAAAGGAAAAAAATACTACTCAAAAAGATGTGGGTACTAAGATCACATCTAGGTCTCCCACTTCCAAGTGATCTCATGAAAATTATCATGCTTTCATCAGACACAAACCAGGGAAATCACTAATCCATGGAGGATATTCTCTCACTGATCATTAATCTCCACTAGGTACTCCAAAAAGGGAGCTCCATCCTCAATGTCCATATCTCCTTAGTCTATGTAATGGGTCATGCATCTACCTAATTGTCTTTGATACGTGGAAGACATCATGTACCTGATCTAAATGTGGTGGTAGAGACAAGTGGTATAACCCCTCAAAGACTCTACAAAGTATTTGGAAGGGACTAATGAATATCATAGATTACATTCCACCCTAGCCAAATCTCCACAATCCACATCATGGTGAAATTGCTAAGAACACTTGGAATCCCTTCTAAAACTCAAAGGGACTCTATCATTGGTCCACATAAGACTTATGGCAGCTTTTTTATAGTCTTAGTATACTCCTAGATGATCTGCACCTTCCCTATCAAGTCTCATACCAACTCTGGGCCTAGAGTGATGACTCTCCCAGATCAGTCCAATGTAGTGGTAACTATAGTGTTGCCCATAAAAGGATTTGAATGTTTCCATATCGATGGTATAATAGTTTCAATTTTTATATGAAACCTCCAACAAGGTTAGGTGATCCTCCCAACTATGGCCAAATTCTAACGTGCAAGATCACAACATATCCTCCTGAACCTGAATGGTCCACTTAGTATGACTTTTAGTCTAGAGGTGAAATTTCATTCTCAAGAACAACTAAGTCCCAAAATCCTCCTGTGATCATATATATAATTACAACATGAAGAGAGAATCACAACCTGAAATGATCATCTAGGTAAATCCATTGATCTATAATATCTCATGCATATAAAGGAATCCCAAGATCTCTACTGAACATTGATCTTAGATAGCTAGGAATTGGGCCAACTTGGTGACTCAGTCTAAGATCACCTAGACCAATTCATGTCTTCTAGATGTACATGGTAACCCCTTCATAAAGTCCAAATATATTTCATTCCACTTCTTCTCTAGAACCTAAAAGGGTTTAGCTCCCACTAGAACTTGGTATCCAACCTTCACCTACTGATAAGTGAGGCATCAAGAGACAAACTCTGCTACACAATTATTCATTACAGGCTTCTAGAAATGAATCCAAAGGTCCCAGTACATATTTTCCACACTTGGATGTACCACCAAAGGGGGTTTATGAAACTCCCTTAGAACCTCATCTTGTAATTTATGGGTACTATCATCCATCATTTGAAAAGTATAATGTACTACCCACCTTTAAAAAATTAATTTGGAGAATGTACAGTAGATATCTGAGTATACACAGTATCACAATTGACATCTATACGCTAAGTATCCCTAAATCATTATTGAAGTGGAGGGTTATAAATCATCAAATGAAGACAAGATTCACCATCCTTGTCCACTAAGGATAATTGAAACAAGGAAAACTACTCAAACACCTTGGTCAAAAACTAAGAACAAGATCCCTTATTGGGTACATCTACCACCATGTTCCCTTTACTATAAGTATAGACTATCTCAAAGTCATAGTCCTGAAAATATCAATCCATCACCTCTATCTCAAGTTAAGGTCCTTCAAAGAGAAGATATAATTTATAATATTGTGTTCATAATATATTTTTAAACCACTCACCCATAATATATCATCTCTACATGTTCAAGGTGAAGATTACCATTACCAACTCTAGATCATGTGTCTTGTAGTTATGCTTGTGAGGTATAAACATCTTAGACCCGTAGGCAATCACCACCTACCTATACATTAGAACAAAGTTAATTCCTATTACTAAGGCAATATAGAACACTAAATACTTGACTGCCTCCTCTAGAAACCTCAAGATGGGGGCACTACTTAATCTATGACTCAACTCCTAAATATCCTATTGAAACTTCTCCATACACATGAAAGGATACTTATTAAGGGTCAAATCAGTCAAGGGTAATGATATCCAAGAGAAATAGGGATGGAATATCTTGTAATATCCTTCCAACTTAAGGAAAATCTAAACCCTTGTCACACTCTTTGGTGGCTCCCAAGCTAACACAACCTCAACATTTGCTTATTCCACTATTACTCCCTCTATTGAGATTAAATTTCCTAGAAAGTGGACCTATTAAGTCTAGAACTAACACTTAAAGAGCTTCCCTTAAAGATAGTGCTCTCAGAGTAAGTTTAGAACCATCCTCAAGTGTCTTTTATAGTCCTCCTTAGATGCCGAGTACACTAGGATATCATCGATGAAGACTACTAAAAACCAGTTTAGGAAAGGGAGAAATATCTATTTCATGAGTCCCATAAACACTATTGGGAAGTTCATCATGCTTAATGGCATCACCAAGTACTCATAATGACTGTAGTGACATCGTAATTCCATCTTTGTTATATCCTCACCCTGTACCCAAATCCAATGATAGCCTGATCTGTGGTCAATATTCAAGAACCATTATGACTATCTCAACTGATTGAAGAGGTTTTTGATCCTAGGTAGTGATACTTATTCATTATGGTAACTTGATTTATATGTTTTCCCTATCCTTTTATACATTTTATTACATGAGTTTAAGCATAAATAACCTTCAAATACAAACCAAGGATTGTAAAATCTAGTGTTTTTTCAATATTGGGTACACACAATTGAAAACATGAAACCAAAATGAAAATATATTTTATTTAAACTCCATAATTAGATAATAACTCCCATTTATCTTTAACATTTGCATAGGGTAAGCAGGGTAATGCACGAACAAAGGGATGGGCTAAAAGAACGGTAATGGAATAAACATAGGAATAAATCATAACACATGGGTTAGAAGGAAAAACGTGATGACATAAAAAGGCATGGAACATGAATAAAAATATGTAAGAATAAAATATATAACATAGGATAATGTAATCATAGAATAATATAAATGAGGAAACAATATAAAACATGAAATAATCACGATTCAAGGATAACCACCAAGAGTATTTCACATGGAGGAGCATGAGCTAAGGAAAACCACAAGTACCATTGCACATGATTAGAATGAGTCAAGGTTAACCACCAATACTATTACACATAACATCTCATGATAATAAAAATTACCCAATTCATTGGAGAACTATTTGGGAACACCCATAAAAACATGTTCATGCATATGTGTTCCACAAGAAGAATCAACCATAAGGGTTACCCATGGAAATAATTGTGTATCATAATCATGTCATAAGGCATAACAAAAGGGAATATCATAATTGTGTCCATGAAGGAATGGATTTAAATAATAAATGGTAATTAATAAGGTAAAATATGCGTAGATCATGATAAGTGATATAAAATGGAAGTGAAAAAATCTAAAAAGAGTGTTCAATAGACCTTAGAAAAGAAACATTTTAGTATAGTTTAAGGAAAATATTAAAGATATTTTAAAGCGTAAAAGGAATTTTTTTTTATAAAAATTGAAATTAACCAATATATTTTTTCTTAATAAAATGAGTGATTTTATAAAAATAGTGGTGGCTTAAAATAGATTATGGAGTGAACTTGAAAATGGGTAAGAAATCTGAAAGTTCCCTTTAATCGGTCTTGCTTATCGAGAAGAATTGAAAATGGATCCTTTTTAAAACATATATTTCCCCATAAAAAAGGATGTACTAATCTGGATACAAGATTTTAGAACATATAAACATAATTTAGAATAATTATATAAAAATGAAGAAGATTTACTTTGGGTTAAAGGGAGATAAATCTTAACTTGAAGGAAAAATGGAGGTTCAGAAAGAATCTCTCACCTTAAGTCTGAAAGTGTTCTGTACTTGAACTTAATGTTTAGGATAATTAGATTAAATAAATTAATTAACTAATTAAAAACATTTTTTACATGTATTTTATTTATTAAAATTTTATTAAGTTCAATTATGACCTTTTTGATGAGTTATAAGATACAATTTTATCATTTGGGAGCATTCGTTTCCTTGGTTTTCATGATCTGTTTACATGTATACATGTATGGAAAATCATGTGAGATGAGAATAGTTATTCAGAATTGAAATTATATGTTATTAATGAAATTATATAATATTAAATGGTCTTATATATTATTATTTTTCTATATTTTAATATGATTCATTAGATAAAATGTTAATGATAACCGCTTAGATTATTTTGGAATTTTTTTATCTCCACATACTAGTTTTGTTTTATTAAATAATATCATGTATATATAATGGTTTTAAAACATTAAATAGTTTTTAATACATGTATTATAATATTTTTTAACTATAAAATAGTTTTATGACCAACCTTGAAGGAAGTAATGGAAATTGAAAACTCACCGTCCTTGAATACGATAAATCAACACATCACAGATGATATTTTCTTTTTTAATAAAAAAAGGATAGGGGAAGTGAGATGATGATGGATTTTTATATTAAAAAAATAAAATTCTAGTATATAAAATATTTTGGAGTGATCATGTCACTTTGATAAGGGTGGGTGAGGAGATAATAATAAAATAAAATAAATTAAAAGAGAATAGAAGAGGATTTTAACTCGTGACTTTATCCTCCTTGAGAACCTCCCTACAGAAATGGGTTTTGTCTTTTAAAGTGTAGAATTAAAAAATTCACTCCATTTTATAAAAATAATTATTTATATATGAGAAATTTAATTTTTAATTAAAATAATCATTTATTAAAAAAATAAAAATTTTAAAATTATAACTGATTTTATAACACTTTGAAAAATTACTTAAGGTCTCATAGAATAATATTATAATCATAAAACAAGAAAATATTAATTTTTGAATATATTTTTATATAAAAAAATATTTTAAATCATTATATTAATTATTAAATTGTAAATAAACATTTAAGTTTCACAAGAATACTCATACTTAATTTATCATTTTCAAAACCTTTATTTACTTATACTATGATATAATTATATTATATTTTCATTTATAAGGTGAAAAAATTTTATTTATACTTTCATTTGAGATTTTACTATTCTATTTCTTAGTTTACTATTTATAAGGGTTATATTACTAATCTAAAGGTCAAGTTACCATTCCATTGGTATAGGTTCCTTAATTTCTGAAACAGGCTCTTATTTAATTCATTATTAATTTATAAAGTTTGTTTTGTATTATTTATGTGAATTTATGTGATTTATACTATATGACATAATTATAAGAAGGAAAATTTCATTGATAGAATTATGGGTCATTACATTCTTCCCCACTTACGAAATTTCACCCTCGAGATTTCATTTTACATACTGAGGTGAAGAAAAGTGGGGGTACTTCTCCATCAATTCTTATGGTTCCCATGTTTCCTCTTCATACATATGGTTCTGCCATAGTACTTTGACTTGGTGAGTAGTCTTGTTGTGTAGAACTTTATATCTACTTTCCAAGATCTTCATCGACTGCTCTTCATAAGAGAGTTCAATTTCTAACTGTACCACCTCTGAATTAGGTACATGTGAGGGATCCAGTATGTACCTCCTCAAGTGGTATATACAGAATCAATAAAAAAATATCATTAGTAGTGGTTTTTTTTTCAAATAGCAGTGGTTTAAACTGCTTCCTAATTTTATAGCGGTGATTAATAAAATCACCACATATTTCATGATCACTAGTCATTTAACTGTAGTTTTATTTATTTTGTATCAGTTTTCTTATTTTTTATTTTTGGAACATTTAGCGGTAGTTTTATGTTTATTTAGTGGTGGTTATTTTTTTTAAAAATCTAGTGGAATATAAATAAAATGAAACTAACTACCACTGAACATATGAACAACAGTTTTTTTAGTGTCGGTCTCAATTAACCGTCGTTAAAACATATTTTATTTAATGTATTTAGCAGTGGTCACTAAAAACCACAAATAAATTAGTTTTTTAAATATTTAATAATAAACTAACATGAAATAAACTAAAACATGAATATATAATAAACCCATCATACATACATCATGCATTCACAATCATATATACAAATATCCACAATCATCATAACCTCAATCTCAGTCAACTCATACATCTATCAACAAATAACTCAATCATTAATATATACATATAAAATATGTCCTACAACAATTGATTCCCAATATACTTCCATGCCGTGACCTCCACTGCATTTTTCTGCCTCCACATCATCTCACCAACTAAAACTGACCACGTTATCTCATCAAATGTAACAAATAAAAACAAAAATTAAAAATAAACTTAATAAATAAGAGTTACAGTGGAAAACCAAGAGAATGTCTTGGATCATAATGGTCAAAATTGTGCCTATTGCCAGCATATACCACCTACAATGAAAACTAGAACATTTAAGAAAACAAATAAAAAAGAAAAAATACACAGAATATACTGAAAATGATTCACATAATTTTTTTTATTTTGTTAATAAAATAGAAGAAATTTTAACATAAAAATAATAATATATAATTCAACACACTTTGAAAACATAAAATTACCTATTTAAGATAAGATTCAACACTTGAAAATGAAAATGGATAAGTAAATATTCTAATTTATTTTTAAAGCGACATGTGGTGTGCTTGAACTTGACATTATAAAAAAATTTAAAGACTTTGATATCACAACATGTCCTATATTTCAAAAACAACTCAGTGGTGTTTTTCTAATGATTTCACATCAGTATGAGGTCATTTTCTATGGTTTTGACCAATCCATGCATGTTTTAGTGTTTTAAAACACTAAAAACATGTTTACAAACATCACGGTAAAACTATAATTCAAAATGACATGTTGTCAGTTCCTAAAGTATCAAAATAATCCAAATGTGTTTGCTCAGTTTTGAGTAGGTCATTTGTTCTTTTTACTAAAATGGATGTTACTTTTAAATAAAAAGTTTTACTTAGATCCATATTGGGAACATCGTTTATCGTATTATGGTGAGGTTGATTCCTACATGTCCCAAATGACTTATGGATCATTTTCCTAAAGTATAAAAACAATCTGAATGTGTTTGCTCAGTTTTGAGTAGGTCATTTTTTTTACTAAAATTGGTGTCAATTTTATATAAAAAGATGCACTTAGAGTCACACCGGTCACACCATACGTCATATTGATATGAAAATAATTTGTCTCAAATGACTTATGGATTGTTTTCCTTATGAATGAGTTTTCTCTGTTTTGAGTACACAACTTTTATTTTTTTACTAAATTGTAATTTTAAATTGGAAACATAAACTTTGACTTATACTGACCACATCATGTATTGGTTCATTGTGAGACTGATTTTTACATGTTAAAAATGGAATACGGATCTATTTCATAAATTACCAAGAAAATATGATCGTGTTTTCATGGTTTTTAGTTAGTGAATCTTTTTGAACTAAAATGTCTATTTTTAACTAATAAAAGACCTATTGAGTCACACTGAGCACACCATGTATCAGATTGAGGTGAGGTTGATTCATACACATCATAAATGACTTATGGATCATTTTTCTAAAGTATCAAAACAATACGAATGTGTTTGATCGGTTTTGAGTAGGTGATTTGTTCTTTTTACTAAAATTGGTGTCAATTTTAAATAAAAAGATGCACTTTGAGTCATACTGGTAACACCGTGCATCAGATTGAGGTTTAGCTGATTCTTACTTGTCTAAAATGACTTCTAGATCATTTTCCTAGAGTATTAAAAAAATATGAATGTGTTTTCTTGGTTTTGAGTATATCACTTTTGTTTTTTAATTATTTTTTATTTTAAACTAGAAAGATGTACTTTGAATCATACCGGTCACATCATGTATCATTTTGATGTGAGACTGATTCCTATTTGTCAAAAATGACTTATGAAATAATTTCTTAAATTATTAAGAAAATATGAGTGTGTTTTCTTAGTTTTTAGTGAGTGACACTTTTTGAACTAAAATGTCAATTTTAAACAAATAAAGAACACATTGAGTCATGTTGGGCACATAATGTATAGAATTGAGGTTCAGTTGATTCATACACTTCAAAAATGACTTATTGATCATTTTACTAAAGTATCAAAAGAATATAAATGTGTTTGATCAGTTTTGAGTAGGCAATTTGTCATTTTTACTAAAATTCATGTCAATTTTAAATAAAAAGACTCATTGGGAGTCATAACGATCACAAAATGAATCAGATTGAGGTGTGGATAATTCCTACATGTCTAAAATGAATTATTTATCATTTTACTAAAGTATAAAGATAATAACAATTTTTTTATTGGTTTTGAGTACGCCACTTGTCTTTAATACTAAATTGTCATTTTAAATTGGAAACAAGAACTTTGACTCATACTAATCACATCATGTATTAGTTTTATGTGATAATGATTCCAACACATAAAAAATAAATTATGAATCAATGTACTAATTTATCTAGAAAATATGATCATATTTTCTCAGTTTTCAATGAGTGACACTTTTTGAACAAAAATATCGATTTTAAAATGATAGCAGTCACATTGAGTCATATCAGGAACATCATGTGTCAGGTTGAGGTGAGGTTCATTCTTACATGTCAAAAATGACTTATGGATTGTTTTACTAATGTATCAAGACAAACTGAATTTTTTTTCATGATCTTGAGTAGGTCATTTTTCATTTTTACTAAAATTAATGTCAATTTTAAATAAAAAGATGCACATAGAGTCATACTGGTCACAATGTGTGTCAGATTGAGTTGATGATGATTCCTATATGTCTAAAATGACTTATGTATCGTTTTAATAAAGCATCAAAACAATCCAAATTCATTTTCTTGGTTTTTAGCATGTTACTTTTCTTTTTACTAAATTTTGATTTTAAAATGGAAACATACACTTTGACTCATAATGATCACATCACATATCAATTATATGTGGGACTAATTCCTACAAGTCAAAAATGAATTATGAATCGATGACTGAAATTATCAAGAAAATATGAGTATGTTTTCTTGGTTTTCAGGGAGTGACACTATTTGAACGAAAAGGTAAATTTTAAACTGATAACAGAAACATTATGTCATACAAGGAACATTGTGTATAATATTGTGGTTTAGTTGATTTTTAAATGTCACAAATGACTTATATATCATTTTCCTAAAGTATTAAAACAATCTGAATGCATTTTATCGGTTTTGAGTAGGTAATTTATTCTTTTTACTAAAATTAATGTCAATTTTAAATAAAAAGATGCACATGAAGTCATACCGGTCACACCATGCATCATATTGAGGTGAGGATGATTCTTATATGTCTCAAATGAATTATGGATCATTTTATTAAATTATTAAAACAATCTGAATACATTTTATTGGTTTTGAGTAGGTCACTTGTCTTTTTTACTAAATTGTTATTTTAAACTGAAAACACGCAATTTGACCCATACCAATCACATCATGTATATTTTCTACCTATAAAAAATTCAGACAAATCAAAAATGACTTATAAATAAATTTCATAAATTATCAATAAAATATGATCATGTTTTCTTGGTTTTTAGTGAGTGACACTTTTTGAACTAAATTATCGATTTTAAACTAATAACAGACACTTTGAGTCAACTCGGGCACATCAGGCATTGTATTGAGGTGAAATTTATTTATAAATGTAAAAAATGAATTATGGATAATTTTACTGAATTATCAAAACAATATGAATGTGTTTTCTCAATTTTGAGTCTTTCATTTTTCCTTTTTACTAAAATTAATGTCAATTTTAAATAAAAAGATGCACTTAGAGTCATACCGGTCACACCGTGCGTCAGATTGAGGTGATGATGATTTATAAATATCTCAAATTAACTATGGAACATTGTAATAAATTATCAAAACATCTAAATGAATTTTCTAAATTTTAAGTACATCAATTTTCTTTTTTACTAAATTTTCATTTTAAACTCGAAACACGCACTTTGAATCATACTGATCACATCGTGTATCATTTTGACATGAGACTGATTCCTACACATCAAAAAAGACTTATGAATTGATGTCCTGAATTAGCAAGAAAATTCAACCACATTTTCTTGTTTTTCAATGAGCGACACTTTTTGGACTAAAATGTTGATTTTAAACTGGTAACAGACACTTTGAGTCATAAAAGGAACATTGTGTATTTGATTGAGGTGTGACTTATAGATCATTGTCCTAAAGTATAAAAACAATCCAAATGATTCTTCTTGGTTTTGAGTAGGTCATTTTTCCTTTTTACTAAAATTAATGTCAATTTTAAATAAAAATAATCACTTGGAGTCATATCAGTCGCACAATGTATCAGATTGAGATGTGGTTGATTCATACACATCCCAAAGTATAAAAAAATTATAACTACCATTGTTACCAAAATTTCCATTGTCATTCTTTATTAAACTAACAACACTACATATTGACTTTATGTTATTAGCTGAAAACCTTTCTCATTGTTAAAATCAAAAAGAGAAGAGGAAGCTCATGTGCCCATTATATCATGAGAAGTCACCACAATGGGCACATGATCTTCCTCTACTATTCTAACTTACAAGAACAAAAATGTTTTTTGGTGAATAAAATTGAATCAATATGTAGTGTTGGAAGTTTTTCCAAGAAAGGAAATGAAAATATAAATCATGGTAACATTGGTAGAAAGAAACATTTTATATCTTCTGTTCCTTGTTGGATATAGTTGAAATCAAAATATGACTTCTCAAAGGATTTATGAAAGAAACTATATAAGTATTAGATAAAAATGATAAGGAAATTAACTTAAAAATAATAGATAAAATGATAAAAAAATTAATTAAATAAGTATTAGGAATTCACAATTTCATGATTGTTGTATGAATTATTGATGCATTTAAATGTTTCCATTATCTCAGTTGTAGGCTTAAAGTCCAATCTCTCAGAAGCATGAGCAACTTCGAACAAACCACCCCAACTCAAACAAAACAATCCACCTATATAAATTATGTTTTACTAAACATATAAAATAAACCACCTAACTAAATTTTTGTGTGTTCATCCTTCTTTTTTATGAATTTAATGTAATTAAATTTATAATCATGATAAAACCAAAATTTAACATACAACATTTTATATACTGGAAAAATATTTTCCATAGAAAAATTATATTTTACTTTTATTTTTTCTTAACATAATATTTCATTGACTACTAATAAAATGTGTGTTAATATAATCATATATGTTTGTAAACATCATTATAGTGTTATTATTTTAAATAGATCAATCTAATTTATTAGTTAAATGTTTCAAAAAATTAATAAAACAATTCATCGAAGATAATATTTTTATCATTATCATGGTCGTCAACATTAATTATATAAATCATACATTTATTCCCAAAAAATACACTATAATTATTACATAATATGATAATATTGATCTAAAATAAAATGTACATTTTATGGATTTAATTTCAATAGGTGTAAAAAACTAATTTTTTAATTTAATCTACTAAATCGGTATTTTGATTAAAATATTACATATGTTTGAAAAATTATATATAAGTGTTTTATAAATAAATAAAATTATATTGTTTGATTTATTATATATATATTTTTATAATATAAAAAGGCTTCAAAAAAATTTATCCATTCTTCCATTATATTAACTAATATCCCCCCGGTGCAATCATATAGGATTATATTTTTATTTTATTTTTAAAAATAATGTGCTGAGTATGAATTAAAAAAATTAAAAGAATAAATATTAAGCATGGAATGAAACCATGATATAAAAATAATAAATATTAAACATGTAATGAAACTATGAGATTAATGAGTGAAAAATCCACAGTGAGTATATCTATGCATTTCCAAAGTTAGGAAAAACATGAAACCATATAGTAGAATGTATGTAAGGGTATTCAAATTAATTACTTTAATGAAACATATCAATAATTAATAATGGTCAGAGATTTCCAAATAATATAAAAAATATCTTATTGGCATTAACTATAAATAATTCAACTACAATTTCTTTTGAACGTGAAAAAACTAATAACTGGATTGAAAGCTCCCTGGTGAAGTAAAAAATAAGAACCCACAAAAGGCCTCCTAAAACATGTATTTTTTTTCACTTTTACTTATACATGGAATTATAGAATAGGAAAGCTGAAGGTATGTGCCTTTCCATACCCTATCTTTAAAGTACCAACATCATATGTCTCAATCCAAAAAAAAAAATCAAACAAAACCAATTGTCACTCAAAAATGAATATTTCATATCAATGAAAAATTGTACAAGTAAATATTCAATGAATTAAATCATGAGAGATATAGTTACAATAATTCAAATGTCGATTTATAAATGGTTTAAATGAAAATTACAAGATTTTTTTTTATAATTAAGAAACATTATCATTATGGTATTTTGAAGATTTATATTACTTTACAATATTTTTATCTTGATATAAAGTGATTAAGTTGTCAAATTATAAATATATGTCATTGTTGACCGAACATGGTTGAATGAAACAAAAAAATAACTCAAATTGTAAAATAATTAATTCACAGCATGCTCAGGGAGGAGTAATTTTCATCTCAAAATTTGAAAATCCAAATCTCATTTCAATATCTAGTGGAAGTATAACTGAGTCTCAATTATGGTATTACATATTTATGTTAAACTATGAAATTTGGGACGGACAAGTAGAAATAGTTATAACTATGCCACACACAACACAAACTACCTTAGGGGACCAAAAATATTATCTAAGGGGAATGTTGAAGGATACAAATTATAAATTATTTTCATTTGGTATGGGAGAAAAAAATATAGAAGGAAATCAAATGATGTTCTGGAAAGTATTAATGATTTTTATTTAAAGAATCTATGACTTATTAAAAATTATTTTCATCAAATAGACATGATGATAATTTAGAGCAAGTCATGAGTTTCCTAAGTGGATGAATTTCATCTTGTATTGTCATATAAATGATTTGAAGCTCGGTTACATTATTGGATAACCTCATCTATTTTTCATATGAATCATTTTCCTCTTTGAAATATTGATTTCTTAATCTCTCATAGAAAATTCTCATAATCCACAAATAAACTACAGAGTGATTACAAAAAAAACATTAATTAGAAATTTCATAATCCAAAAGCAAAATATAGAGTGATTACACAATAAATAAATCATAAAGGATAGTCATATGACTTTAATAAACATTCATAAAATAAAATCATATGTACTTCATTATTATTTTTTAAAATATATAGTGATTATGAAATAATGATAATGAGATTAATTTATAATAAATAAATCGCAAAGGATTGATTATCAAATGAAAATTAGCAACTACATAATCCAATGTAAGATATAGAGTTATTAAAAAAAAATATATTAATTAATATATATTTAAAGTTCAATAATCATTCTTGGAATAAATTTTACTAATTAATAAAGTGTAATCTAATACCATGTATACATAAAAATCAGAAATGTAGAGAGAAATTAAAAGAAAACAACTCCTTTGAAAAACAATAGATTTATGGTGATTATTGGAGGAGGATGCAACCTTTAGGGGGGGGGGTCCGTGTCACCGTTGAGGAGGGGAACAGAGCTGGGGAGAGGGAGGTCAGAGGGGGGGGGGGTCGCGTCATCGGTGAGCCAACCAAGGAGGAGTTCAAGGGGGGGGGGGGGGGTTGTGGTGGTTACGATCTTGGGGTCCAGGGTTTGGGGTGATTTCTAGGGAGAGGATGGGAGGAGGGGTGGGAGAAAGGGGGTTAAGGACTTAGGGTTGCTGTCTGGGAGAGGAGAGGAGGAGATCAGGTGAGGTGGGGGGGGGGGTCGGAGTCACATAGAGGGATCGGGGGATGGGGAGGGATTATGGTTTTTTAAAACATTTATTGGTGGTTTAATTGAATCTTCCGCTAATTGAAAAAATAAAAAAAACACAGAAGTTTTATGAAACTGCCGGTATATTATATTTTTTTAACCAAATTTATTTCAGGATGGTTACTGGAACTAATAAAAATAAACTACTACTAAGAATTTCTTTTATTATAGTGAATATATCGTGTACCCAAGATAGGGTTGGTGGAAGAGCTAGTCTATGAGCCACAACTTCAACACGATCAAGAATCTTGAAGGGTCCGAGGTACCTGAGACTTAGCTTTCCTTTCATCCCAAATCTCATAATCCTCTTACATGGAGATATGTAGAGGAATACCATGTCTCCGACCTTAAACTCCAAGTCCCATCAACTATTTTGTGCATAGTTCTTCTGTTGACTTTAGGCTGCCTTGATGTACTGCTAAATGGTTTTCACCTTTTCCACAATATCTTCAACCATTTTGGGTCCTAGAATCTAATGTTAACTGACCTCATCCCAACATGCTAGTGTTTAATATATTTTCCATAAAGGGATTCATATGCAGCCATTTAGATGATTGATTTGAAACTTTTATTGTAGGAGAACTCAACCATAGACATATGTTGGTCTTATCCTCATTTGAAGTCCATAGAACACACTCTCAACATGTCATCTAGTGTCTGAATAGTTCACTTAGATTGGACATAACACTAAAAAAAATTAATTAGTGTTGTATTTTTTCATTAGTGATATTTAAAAACGTTTCAAATTCATTTACCAATGTTTCTTAGAAACATTGGTAAATGAGGTGGCGTAATTTAGCGACATTTATAAACATCGACATTTATCGGCACCTCATTTGCCGACGTTTCTCAAAAGCATCGGTAAATAAACGTCTCTAGTTTAGCGATGTTTATAAATGTCACTAAATTAGCGACACGACATTTACCGATGTTTTTGAGAAACATTGGTAAATGACACTAATTTACTGACATTTCTAAAAAACATTGGTATTTTTTTTGAATTTTTTATTTTTTCCTGAAATTTATTATTTTTATAATAATAAAAAAATAAAAAACCCATCCTACCCACCATTCCCCCACTACACATAACCTTTAATTTATAGAGAGCTCCCACCCCTCCCCCTCTTGTAACTCACATCTCATGTACTGCCCGCCACACGCCCCGCCCATCCCCTTCTCATGTACTCACCTCCGCCCCTGTATCCATCCTGTACTACCCGCCCCAACCTGGCCTCTCTTGTACTATCCCCATGCCCATCCACCTTCTGTTCCACAGGGCAACCCTACCCCTCCTATAGTGCGTTGGACGTTCCAACGGTACCCTCTTTACCCAACAAAATAAATAATGTGGTCTCCACTTGGAGTCGAACACCGAACCTGCAGATTAACAATGAAGTAGAAAACCAACTGAACAATCCCAACTTTGATAAAATAATTGTATTATCTTATATTTATATATATATATATAAAGATTTAAATATTTAATAAATTAATATATATATATATATTTTATTTTATTTCTATATTTTTTATTTTATGTTCATATATACACATATATATATGTTTATATTTTACATATATTTTTTATATTTTATGTTTATATATATGTCTATATATGTGTATGTGTGTGTGTATGTAAATATATATGTGTTTGTATATATATATATATATATAATTAGTGATATTTTAAAATAGTGGTAAATATGTCACTAAAATAGTAACATTTTCTTATTTACGTGACTAAATTTAAAATATTGAATTTTATTATGTTATATATATATATATAAATAGATTTCAATATTTAAAAATTAATATTATATATATATATATATATTAATATACATATATATATATATATATATATATATTTTATGTTTAAATATATATATATATATTATATTATATATATTTGTTTATATTTGACATATATATTTATATTTTATATTATATATATGTTTATTATATATATATATATATGTTTATATTATATATATATATGTTTATGTTTTATATTATACATAAATATATGTTTATAAATTATGTTTTTATATATATATGTGTGTGCATGTTTATATTTTACGTTATTTATATGTTTATATTATATATGTATATATGTATATATATATATATATGTTTATATATATGTGTGTGTGTTTATATATATATATAAGTTTATATATATGTGTGTGTGTAAACATATATGTGTATGTATATATAATTACAATTATAATTACATACATACATACATATATATATATATATATATATATATATATATATAATTTTCCATATTTTAAAACACTGGTAAAAATGCCATTAAAATAGAAAGATTTTATTAAAAATGTGACTAAATTTAAAATATATATGTTTATATATATATATATATATATATATCTGTGTGTGTGTGTGTGTTTATATACATGTAGGGTCCCAAAAATTCAGCAAAGGGAAGGAAAATACTCCCACAAGTTGGGAGAAGAAAAGAAATACACGTTGGATTGAAAATTTGAGAAAAAAATTGAAGAAATTAAATTTTGAAAAGGGTTTTAAGCTGATCGTGTACCATAATCGGGAAGGGTTCACATGGAACATAAACTGCAAACCATCGGTATATGGAAGGAATCGTGAGGTACTAGTCTGTGGGGCGATGACCAGCGAACCCAAGATTTCGCGAACCATGTCATCAGTGAAATTGAGTGCGGGAATTCCATTTTCATACCATCCTGGGAACTCAGTAGTTCGTGAATGAAGCAAGATGGTCGGGTTCCATGAACCATGAACCATGAACCACTACCTCTGCAAACCCCGGTTAACCGAGTCTTCCACGGGTTGAGATATATCTTCATGGGAATATAAAAATGGTGCTGCATGTCCACATATATGATTTCCCCAGTGCTCTATAAAAGGAGCATAGGAGGAATTGAAAAGAGGACTGATGAAGAAAGCAAGGAGGATACCCTAGAGGTTGGAAGAAAGAATTCAGAGGGGATTATGACTTCAGTTTCGAATAATTAACGAAGTACAAACTGTGAATCAAGTTTCCATAGGTATAACCAGCCATGAACCATAAAAAGAAGAAACTTAATAATAATTAGTGGACCACAAACCTAATTGGTGCCATCGTGAACCATAAATTCCTCACAGATTAACTCCTCACGAACCAACAGTTCCAAGACCCTTCTTTAATACAAAATTCCGCATAATGAATCACTATGCGGATCGAACCCTGTGCTACGCACTTCATCAGTACGCAGATAGAACCTAAAGCGGCATGGAAAACCACGACCAGGACTAGGTACCACTTTGGTACGTGGTGGTCCACACCCAAGTCCGTGAAATGCTTCAGTATGTGGACGAACCCTCTACCCACATAGAAATATGGTATGTGGGGCTCCACCCATCCCGCATGAGAAAGAGTACGGAGAATGAGGCATCTTCAGGTG
Source organism: Viscum album (assembly GCA_963277665.1). Classification (NCBI taxonomy): domain Eukaryota; kingdom Viridiplantae; phylum Streptophyta; class Magnoliopsida; order Santalales; family Viscaceae; genus Viscum; species Viscum album. The sequence continues at coordinate 286,305,504 of OY728129.1, forward strand.
TCCTTCCCTCCAGCTCCAATCTCACCACTCCATTACCATCCGGTCCTCCATAGTTCCTCTATGAACCAGTCCACTAGACTCAGGACAAAGCCTCCTCTAAAACCACCAGAACAGTATGATCAGATCGCCAGGCGCATTAGCGCACCTCTCTAAGTCTACATACCCATGGTAAGAAGAGTCACATAGACTGCCCCCACAATGGTTTGGACCCCCAAAATGTCCCTAAGTCTACATTCCCATGGTAACCTAGAGTCCAAACTTAGGATACTGACGTGAACCTCCCCATTCTAGGGATCAAGGTAGATCAATTTATTTCCATTCAATGAGGAATGGTGATCAGTCAAAGGGATCATGCTCTATTTTCCTTTTGATTAGAAGATACATTTCTCTCCTTTCTCAGAACTCATTCTGGGGAACTCCCACTGAGGTAAGTCCCTAACGTTCCGAGAGCCGATCCACATAACCTCTAATGGAATCCCACATTGAAGGTTTCATTTCTTTGTGACCTCGATCACCATCACCTCAGCTTCTTTCACCATAGGCCCGGACCCTTCCATCAGCAGAAGGGAAGGCATGTGTTTTTTAATCTATCATATCCTCTTGTTTCTCACACCGAGTGTGACTCATATGGGATTATATATTTGCGATGATCACAAAATCCACACAATCATACTCATATATTGAACTATGAGAACTTTGATTCCTATTCAAACCAGGATACATTGGATGCTTTCTTGAAGGCCCGAGCTCAAAGGGGTTCCCTTCCAAAAGGGTCCACCAAATTATGTGCTGAACAAATGGGCCTCCTCCTAGGTCCAAGCCCCAAGATAACCCAAATACATGGGATCTGATTCCTATCACAAGGATATATAGGAATCCCATATTATGGGTCCAACCCCAACATCAAACCACATTCTGTCTCTCTTGGATGATGATAAACTCTAGAGTGCCTTATTTCATGGCTTAATTCAGCATTGCCTTCGTAGCATCAAATTTATGTATATCCATGATGATACTACAACCCAGGGGTAACCCACAAATACACTCTTTGGTAATGAACCAAATATTCACGAACATATGAACACAAGTTAAATCGATAAGAGAGTACCATAATTGGAAATAATTCCCCCCAAAAGGCTATGATGAGCCTGGACTCCCAACCTCTCGACCAATGGAATCCTTAAGTTTATTTGGCCAAATCATCATCCAAAAAGAACCTGATTTTGGAAATAAGGTCCATAAATCTTGGATACCAGGGTATTTGGGTGTTTCTAGGTCCTCGGATAAACCCGTTGGAGACCATCCGAGGAAGTCATTTCCTAAGAGGACCGATTTCACAAATACTGAACCCCATGCAATCACCCATTGGGACTATTTGACGGTGGAAACTCCTTCATAATTCAGAATAGATAAATTTACCAATCCCCATAGGGTCAATACAATTCCCCCTAAAGGATAATGATGCCTATTGGGTTGAAAAAAAGATAGCGATGTGAAATTATCTATAATAATGGACAAATTCTTGTCAACCATCGGACTATTTTGCATCCCCCCCACGTGTACACGCATAATCTTAGGTTGAAACAAAAATGGTGAACCCGACATGAATCCTCAACCAAGGTGGTAGTTTACCTCACTCAATCCCCTTCACCTCACAAAAAAAAAGAGAAATCAAGGGGCTAAGACGAATCGTAAAATATGCATATGATTAGGTGATTCTAATTTGATGGGGTTTTGTTGTCTGTATATGTGATATATATATACATATATATATATATATATATATATATATATATATATTAGGATTCCTGAGAGCAAACTTTGATCCAAATGGCATCCCGAAAACCAATGAAGACAGACACCTCAGTGATCTTGCTGGTGGTTGGGGCCCTGATGAAGAGCAAGACCCCATCACCAACCCAGTATATTCAATGCTGGGTATCCAACATGATGATTAAAGAGTACCACCAAAACAGTACTCTCCCCATAGTAGAGGTCTCAAGATAAGACCTCAAATCTATAAAAGATCACAAGCCGCCTCCTCAACTGCGACTGACACCCTAGAACAAGGTAGCCCCGGTGGTCGTCTCGAACTGTTTTGGGAGCCTGTCCCTAGAGTGTGACAATAATTGCATACCTTATCTCAGGAAGGAAGATAAATTCGATGCTGATGACTTCATCCCAGCTACACTGGGGTCCTACTCCTGGGACCCTACTAGAGAGCGTCACTTCCAACACCAGGCGACCAAGTATCCTCACCCTGGAGAGGATCTTATGCTGAGGACACTTTCTGAAGTCCAGAAGACATGGCCCCCTCAGTTTGCTCACTAAGGAAAGAAAACATACAATCAGGAGCAGACCATCACCCTGATTCCTGAGGAGGAACTCCTCCGTACAAATGTGGAGGCATTAAACATGCATACATATACCTCTAACCCCTCCACTCAATCCCAAAAAATAAATAGGGTGGCACAATATGAGCACATGCACATTCCTTCCAGTGCTTACCGATCCCACCATGCAGACAGAGCAACGACTTATTGGAAGATAAAAATATATGTTGATGCATAAGGATCCCATCATCCAAAGAGGATGAAAACCAGCTACATGTAGTTACAAAAACCTACTGATGTGTATCAATCCCACCATACAAATATGGAGACAAACAAATATAAGCATAGTCAAATTTATGTGGATTCATATTAATCACTTGAGAAAAATACAGTGGAATGTGAGCATATGTAAATTCCTAGTCATAAATATAAAGTCCACAAATCAAATACGGTGGTAACTGGAGAAGAAAACTGGTGTCAGACTCATTCCTCTATCTCATCACAAGAGAACTTCCATTATCCACTGGAAACTTATGGAGGACTAGAGCAGGAACAAACTCCTACTCTGACATCAGAATGGGCCTTCATACTCGTTCCAACCAAAGATGTATCTTAGAACATCCTAGAAATGATGGAAGATCAGACGTTGATTCCATACCATATCCTCCAAATGTTTCAAGATATAATTGCATTAGAGGAAAAGGAGAGGAACTAGGCCCATGGACTAGTTTCCTCGAACAGAATGAATTACTCGCAAAAGGGTTAGTTTCTCTAGAGTATTTATGCATCCCTGATCCAGTCCAGGAGGGTCGACAACAATATCTTGCGATACACAAACAACCAAATCAAGAGAAAATACCTATTCCAACTGGGGGATGCCTGTCCAACATGGTGGCTGCTCTAGGGTGGGCATATATCCCTTCCAAAACTCAAGATGTCTATTGGTGTATCCCGGTGGAATCACGAGAACCAATAAATCAAGGACCCATATATGAAGAATGTTACCAATAGCATACGACCCTCGTTACCCACAATAGATCACCCAAAAATGAAATGCGCCAAAGGCAACTGAAAAATGAATAGCAAATACATGACCCTACTCTGCTAGAAGCTGGAGTTATTAACACCCTCGAGCATATATCAATAGATTCCCAAGATCCTATCAGTCCATTACCATATTATGGAAGTGGAAGTAGCAGTTGCGAAGGCCCTCCCCACAATGTTGCTACCGTCAGCTCTCAATGTCCTTTCTAGAGAACCCACGGGGGCCTACTCTGTGGGATATGAATGATCAATCGCGAGAGTCTATCTCCTAATGCGTGTTAGGGAAACCCTACACTTGACAAGAAGATCAAACAACAAGAAGGTCCTCCCCTTTCTTTATTCCACCATGATGGTCCTCCCTAGGGTATACGCTACAGATATGATTTTCCTTGTAGTCAGACTTCGAGTTATGATGGTAGTCCTCACCATGATGACAACCATTGAGAAGGCCCTCCCCATAATGGAAGTTGTTGCAAAGGTCCTCCCCATAGAAACATCAAGCAACGAGAAGGTCCTACCCTCATTGTAGTACATCCCGCCGGCCCTCCCCAAGATATACACTGTAAAAATTCTCCCTTCATCCAGATATCAAGTTGTGATATTAGTCCTCGCCATCATAGTAGTCATCGAGAAGGTCCTCCCATTAGTGACATCAAGAAGCAAGAAGGTCCTCCTCTTACTTCAACCCGAATTGATGGTCCTTCCCAGGGTATACATTGTAGATATGATTCTCATTACATTAGGACATTGATCCATGATGGTAGTCCTCTCCATGATGGAAAACATTGCGAAGGACCTCCCTACAATGGAAGTTGTTGCGATGTTCCTCCCTATAGAAACATCAAGAAACGAGAAGGTCCTACCCTCATTTTAGTACATCTTAAAGTCCATCTCCAGGATATACACTATAGAAAGTATCCCTATATCTAGATATCAATCTATGATAGTAGTCCTTTCCATCATAACAGTCATCGAGAATGTCCTCCGCACAGGGAAATTAAGCAGCAAGAAGGTCCTCCTCCAACTTTAGCCTACCCTGAAGGTCCTACCTTGGGAATACACCATAGGGACATTCTCTACGGCTGAGCATTAAGTTGAAATGGTATCCCTCTCCATTGTAGTACTGATCACAAAGTCCCTCCCTGCAATCAAAATTCATGCTGGCAAGAAGGTCCTCCCGTTTTCGGGACAAATGTGAAAAACCCCTCCTATACTGAGGCGCTTGGAAAGATGGAGTCATACATATCAGAACTCTGTCTATGAAGATTGATATCCTTTCTCAACTAGAGGATGGTCTGGGGCCATGATCATCTTCTGATCCACCTCCAGTCCATTTACATATCAATGAGGCTCCTACCAACCTTGTTCCATGTAATGAAATCATTAAGAAGAAGTAAAGCTAGGAATATCAGGTAGAGGATTCCTTGAAAGAATAACAACATGATATGTTTCTCTTGAAAATAACTAGATAAGGATAATATACCAGTGATATATTGGCCCATGTCCAATTATCACTTCAACATACCAAGGGAGTTGTCTAAGGAATGTATGCATAACATTCGCCTCAATATCTGGACGAATATTCACCAGATTAAAGAAAAGTTCTTTCCCTATGAATGGTATGTAGACCATGTCAACATATTAAGAGAGATCTGATATCTAATAAACCTGGAAGCCCTCCTGTCGATAGGACGACCACAATCAGAAAGGTGAAAGAAAAAACTTGAACTAGCCTGCCTCCACGTGCTACACAAGTTGCATTGACTCATCGGTGATGCTTCATCTAGAGTTAATATTTAGGGATGGGGATAAAACTTTACCCCACATCCCATCTAGAAGACCTCATTGGAAAATACTTCTTGAAATGTCATTATCCAAAGGCAGAAATCAAATAAAATCACTTCTCATGAAAGGTGGAACACTCAACATGAACCAGCTTGGAGTAAGTCTCAAATGCGTCATGCCCAAAGAGATCAACCCAACAAAAATATTTTGAGCCATGAAATCGAGAACATCCATCAAGATTCTTTCCTAAGGTAAGCCAATCAATGAGTAGTGCTCATGTCCTTAAAAGAAAATAAATCCCATGTAAACCCAACGCCATACCCGGCTAACACCCATGTGGGAGTGCGTGAAATCAAAAAGCTAACAACAACAGAAACTATCACTGCAATATAAGAATAGCACCATCCCACAAGGTTGGGGAAAATTTTAAATCAAAATTCCCCCATAAGGCCAAAAAAATCAGGCCATAGCGCGTCAATGAGAGACCATGAGAAACCCTAGCCCACATGGATAGGAGCATTTTTTACCTCAAATTCATGTATAGAGGGAATCAATATTCTCCCATCTGGGAAGAGAGATTAGCATAGAGGACACTAATTCAACCTCATCTCATGGTTCATACCCTCCAGGATGAAGGCATATTGCAAGTTCAGATCAGGTATCCTTTCGGGTCGATCTTCACAATGAAACCCAAGGAATACCATAGAATATAAGGATAAAGTACAAAAAAGGACTAAAAAATCTCTCCTACTAATCAACACCGGGTATACCACCCCCAATGCGGTATGAACCAGTGAACATGGTGAATGTCAGTCCCACAGACCTTACAAGAAATGATAAAAATAAAGAGGATGAAAGAGTATATGGTTCCCTCCTGGAGGTGGCCCACAACGAGCTTGATGGTGTGTATACCCAGAACTAGAGAGCTACCCTAAATTTGGGTTCACCCTCAGAAAACCCATTACTACCTCCCTCACGAATCCTCAAAAAGGAGAAGAATAAATCCCAGGTTATTTATGACCCACCTCCTCCTCTCCCTTACAATATTCCCCCCATGCTTGAGGAAAGATTCACAAAGTAGGAGGATGAAATGAAAGAGCTCAGGCGAATCAATTCCAAGCTATGTTGAAGAATCTATCTTTCTGGATGTGTTCCTTAAGCGGAATGTCAATAGGTGTTCCCAGAAGAGGTTCCCCTACCACATGCACTCATCCTGAAAAATTCAATTAAGCTTAGATTCTTGTCCAATCCAGTACTAGGACCATCAATCTACTTGAATCTGGCCCCAGAAGGACATCAAGACTTCCCTCCATTGGGGAAGCATCCTAAATACATTCAAGTGAACCCAAAAAGGATACCCATGGCTGGTTATCTCCCCCAAATTCCAGCAGTGCTGGAACATCCATCTTTCCCCCCTGCAGCACTTTCCCAATCTCAAGTCCGGCAGGATTTTCATCAAGGGATCTTGAATACCGTTTATCAATTAATATCTCAACTAGAATCCATGGAAGGGAGACGTGCTCTGATACAACCAAAACACAAAGATTACCCCGATTGGGTGATCCACATCCCACCACCGTAGAACTTTGGGAACCCTGTATTATCAGTTTTAAATGGTTTGGGAGACTCATAATAGCATCTAATGCACCATGAATCTTATTGTGACCCCATGATGGGAACCTTGGATCAACAAGAAGCAGTGAAACTAAGGTTCTTCATGTGAACTCTACAGGGTTAATCCTTCATGTGGTATACTAGCTTTCTAGTTAACTCAATCATAGGGTGGTAGGACCTCTGGTGACAGTTTATCTTCCAATTCAGTTCGACATTACTTAATACAATAGTTAGTGATCTCATGAACTGCAAGAAATGAGAAAATGAAAGAGTTTCAGATTTCATCACCATATGGAAAGCCCTGACTTACTCCATGAACCAGCCACTCCCCCCAGATGAAATGCTCTCTATATGCATTGATAATCTCCGTGATGAATTGCAGACACCAGTCATCCTAGTGAAATACACAAGTGGGTTCCAAGATTTCTCTGCCATTTCTCAAAGGATAGAAGACTCCTTGAAGTAGAAAAATCTCAAGTCCCGAGTGGGCCCATCAACCCTAGGAAAAAGAACATAAAAATATAAAGCATCTTCTATCATTCTTAAGCCACTCCTAGTACCAAGTCCAGTTTCGAGGCCTCCACCAAACCATACATGACCCCATGGATTCCAACAAAGACCCCACCTCGACAAGATGAGAGAATGGGCACTAAAATAAATTAGTTCAATGAATGAATAAATAAAGCCCACTCGTTCTAAGATGACCAAGCCCATGGCTACTTCATAGCCGCTATGAATTGTAACTTTCTTTAGCTACCAAATCCAAATCGAGCCATTGAAGTGGTTCTTGAAGACCATACAAATTATTGTCCCTATCACCAAATACTGAGGCACACCATCAAGGAGTGCTTTGTTTTCAAGGATATCTTACAAAAGATGGTGGATTCCAAACAAGTCAAGTTGGGTCCACCACCAGCACAAGTGTAATATGTCTCCACTATAGACCCAAGAGAGGAAGAGGAATGAAAAATAGTCACCATCAAAAAGGAGAAAAAATTTGAAAGTTTTATGACTCAGAAAATAGTCAACCGAGCTCATGGAATCCTACAGGTACAATTAAAGCGACCAACCATGCCCCCCAATAGATCTTGATGTAACACAACCATCATTGTCAAACTCACAATCCTCTAAGGGACAGAAGGGTAGAAACAAGGAGATAGAAGATGAGCCTACACACAATCCTAAACTTGTCTTGACACTTTCAGACTTCATGCCAGTAGACTTGAAATCATGGTAACCGCCCTGCCAAACAGGACAACGGGCACTGCCCCGCCAAACAGAACCATCAGAAGAAGAAAATCAGACAGAATTATTGTCAGATCAAGAACTGATCATAGGCTCCATTATTATCATTCACTTGATGAACCCCTTATTTGAAAGAGACTATGGCCGTGAACCCAAATTCCTCATATCCAACCAGAGAACCAGGGGAAGAGGCCACAGAGGCTGTGGGTTTCTAGGAAGGCGTGATCATGGCAGGAGTTTGATCCTTGGCCGCGCCATAAATCAAATCATTAATGTTGCGAAAACTTATAGAACGACCCTCCAATAGACCCAACAGGAACCAGAATGTTTCTCTGCCCCTGCCGAAATAAATCCAAGCCCAATAATCTTGGAGTATCCATTAGAGGAAGAGAATATGTCCAATTTACTAAGTCATACAGGCAGATGAGTTCATCCAAACTCAAAAATCACAACAACACCATCAGCTCCTGGCACAGAGTCCGGACCATATACATATAAAGCTCAATCTCCTAAAGTGCCCATGAAATAGAATCTGTAATATTGTAAGTTCCGGACTTTAGAGAGGAAATATGATACCCTGAAGAAACTATCATTAGTACAATAAAATCTATCGATTATAGATGCCTTGAGTTTGACATCAGACCTTAGGGAGGCACTCATAAAAGCCTTACTAAGTCCCCAGAAATTCGAGGCCTAAGTAGAAGCTGCCAAAGTCTATCGGACATAGTCCAATCTCGAAGAATGTCACACTTTCATCTCCTTCATATATCAGGATGAAGATGACTTCATGTAAGGATACATCAAACCCTTATATGTGTCTGGGAAGATAAATTGCATTGATATTTGAATAATTTTCATCAAAAATGGATTTGGAGTTAACCTCATCCTACTATGGACACTTTGTTGGTTGGGATATGATGAAGAAAGTATGATACCCTGCACCACAACTCTGCTAGGATATGAAAAAAGTGAGTAGAAGATGTTGGGACAAATCAAGATTAAAACTTGTCTTGGTGACCTCATGTCTAATTTTGAGTTTCTGGTAGAGTGGAAAAGTACGACCTTTAACGTCTTGTTGGGGAGGCCCTAGCTACATCAACACACTGAAATACCCTCATCATACCATCAGTGCATCAGATATTGAACTAATGGAAAAAACAATACACTGCACACCGATAAATCTTCATTCAAATCCTGTGAGTCTCCTTATATCGATTCAGGTTTCTATGAACCGAAAGAGAAGTAATATTTTACCTGTGAAGTTGATTGGATCACCACCCCAAATTGATTGTAAATGTCTCCTTTTGATCCCCTAAAATAGTTTGTGGAATATTATATATTACCCATCAACCAAGTTGAGTGCATTAGTTCAAACTCAGATACAGAATCATCCATTTGTGTGATTTATATTATGACTGACAAGTCTGAGGATGCTAAAAAGTGTGTTGACCCCTATAATGACAGGGAGGTCTCAAACAAAAATGATCTCATACCATCCTCAGGACCCCAGAAAGTTCCCTTCTTACTCAAGGTATAATAAAATGCCCTATCACTAAAATAAAGTAAAGAAATTCCATCCTATTCAGAGACTTCCCCGCGGTCAGCTGGGGAAAAATGATCTTTTTTAGTTTCCATAAACCAGAGTTGTGATTTCTCTCGCAACACTAAAGAGTTCATCTAGAGAATCTTCTCTCCATCAGAAGAGTAAGAAGATGAAAAATAATATGATGATGATGAAGAATAAGAAGACCTCAATGATTCCCCTCCCGAAGAAAGTGTCTCCACCACGATCTATGAACTTAGAGAGATAAACCAGGGCACCAAAGATGACCCACTGCATACTTTGATTAGTATGGATATGAATTTTGAGGATCATGAGTCATATAACTCCTTCCTAAATAATAATTGAGATGTTTTTCTTGGAAATACATATAAATTACAGTCCCCGATCCTAAGGTTGCTACTCATCACCTGGGTCTTTCAGAAGACCATCGTGTTTATAAGAAGGCTTCAAGAAGGAGATTCCCAACAAATGATTCCAAAATAGAGTCTAAAGTTGAAAAACTAATCCAAGATAACTTAATTAGGGAAGTCTAATATCTAATCTGGCTGGAAAAATAGTCCCTGTCAAAAAGAAGAATGTACATATTAGAGTCTTCATTGACTATAGGGACCTCAATCGACACTGCCATAAAGATGATTTTCTAGTCCCGATAAAAAATTGTTGATCTATGTAACCACCAGATATGAGGCCCTCTCTTTCATGGATGGATATTATGGATACAACCATATCCGAATGGCCTGATTAGATGAAGGAGCCACTTATTTCAGGACCACCCCAAAGAGTGTTCTATTATAAGGTGACTCCCTTTGGTATAAAAAATGTTATCACTACATATCAGCATGCCATGCATCACATTTTCAATCCCTTATTGGGAAGATTAGTTGAGTGCTACATCAATGATATTGTGGTTAAATCATGACAATGCTCAAACCACCTAACAGATCTCGAAACTGTATTCAGTAAAGTACTACAACATAGTTTAAAGATGAATCCCCTAAAGTGTGCTTTCAGAATTACCTTTTGGAAATTCCTTGGCCTTTTCATATGATATAGAGGCATTAAATTCAACCCTAATAAGAAAAAATCCATCCTTGGCATGTCTCCACCTCACAACCTCACTGAGTTGAGGGGTCTCTAAGGGTACCTGACCTACATTTGAAACTTCATAACCAACCTTGCAGGTAAGTGTTTTCCTTTCACCAAGTTGATGAAGAAAGGGGTTTCATACCAGTGGGATAATTATTGTTAGGAATCATTCGACAATATCAAAATATATCTCATAAGCCCACCAGTTCTGATGCCTCTAGATGAGGGAAAACCACTCATTTTGTACGTAAGCACCTTGGAATGGTCATTAGGTGATTTCCTCGCATAGAAGAATGATTTTGGTAATGAGAAAAGTCTCTATTACCTTATCCAAACAATGATCAATGTAGAGACTTGATATTCAAGAATTGAAAAGAACTTCCTAGCCATAATCTTTACGGTTCAAAAATTCAGGCATTACCTGTAGCACCACAAGGTCCATCTGGTCTCCCAATGCAACCCGCTCAAGTATATCCTCAGTAATCATATGCTAATTGGATGAATATAATGGTGGGAAGTAATCCTACACTAGTTTGACATATGGTACATTCCCTAGAAATCCATCAAAGACCAGGATTTAACAGAATTCCTAGTGGAGAACCCTTCGGAAGAAATGACCATATTGGATATTGAACTTACTGATGAATAAGTATTTTGTACCCAAGACAGCCCCCAGGCATGGGAAATGTACTTATATAGTGCCTCTAGGATCTAAAAGGATAAAATGACGGATGATCCCAAGATCAAAAAATTAGGGCTAGGTGTTATACTTATATCCCCAGAAAAGGTCATTTTGCCTTACTCCTTCCTGTTTCAGAGGGGTGCACAAATAATGAAGTAGAATACCAGACCCTCATCCGAACCAAAACTAAATTATGTACCTCGTTCAATAAATTATCAAGTAGATGCATGGGAAAATGAATCCAAAACCCTAGCTGATCCAAGTTGGGATAAAACAGTCATCATCATTTCTCACTATCAGACGGTCTTTCCATTCATTCAGAACAATACAGAGGAAATCAATGAGATTAGCTTCGTTTCTGAGCCTTATGGTCACAACAACAGCTGGATGAATCTCATTGAAAATTACCTATAGAGAGAGGAACTCCAACCATATTAGGTTGGAAGAGAATATATCTGGAGGCATTTAGTCAATTTTTTCTTTTACAATGGCGCAAACTAAGAAAATTCTCTCTACAAATGAGGCCTTGACGAGGTCCTTCTTAAGTTCATCGATGGAGAAGAGACTAATGTCGTTATGAAAGAAGTTCATGATGTAGATTGTGGAGAACACCAATCAACAACCAATCTATCCTATAAAATTCGAAGGCTTGGATACTATTGGTCCACTTTGATACAAGATTACACCACATTCACCAAGAATTTACATTCCTACCAACTTCATGACAATTTTATTCACCAACCCCTGAAGCTACTTCACACAGCTAAGTACTCCTGGCCATTTTTCGTATGGGGGACGAATTTTTTGGTAACATATCCTCCCCCAATAGCCGAAAAATTCAAGTTCATTCTCAAAATAATTGAATTCTTCTCCAAATAGGCTAAAGTCATACCCCTTAAATAGGTTGGGGAAAAAATAATTGTTTGCTTTATGATAGAAAAAATCATTACCAGATTTGGTGTCCCTCATACCATATTGATAAACAATGGCACCAACTTCTGCTCTGCTAAGTTGGACAATTTATACCAAGAGTATGGAATCAAAGACAACTGTTCATACCACTACCATGCAACAACAAATAGGTAGATAGAGGCATTCAACAAGACTCTATCCAATATACTCCAGAATATGGTGGAAAAGGATAAGAAATCATGTCTAGACAAGTTCCTTCATGATTTAGGGGCTTATCGGAACTGCTACCCAGGAAACCTCATACTCATTAGTATAAGGGACAAAGGTGATTTTTCCCATCAAAGTTGAATTTCCATCACTCCGCATTTCCATTTTTGATCAACTGTACATGGATGAGAAATCTCAAAAATTGGTCGATGAGTTAGAAAAACTGGATGAGAAAAGGTTTCACACTTTTCACTATTTGGAAATCTACGAAAATCAGATCACACAGGCATTTAATAAAAAGTTTTCCCTCCGGTCTTTCCTCAAGGGAGGGATAGTGTTGGTCCTTAGAACCTTAATAATACTCAAGAATAAACCCCCAAAGCTTGAGCCAAAATCAAAGGGACCATATGTCATACATAATTTCTACTCTAATGGAGCATATGCCTTGATATAAATGGATGTAAAACTCCCCATAGCTCCCACCAATGCAAGGTTTATAAAGAAAAACTTCTCATAATCGCGACATAAATATCTTAGCTGAAATACATTAAACTACATAGTGACATAAATCATCCTAATCGCATGATGCTAAAATGCATGATACCTTTTTCCTTACCACATGACATTAAACTGCATGGTCAGACCAATATAGGGAAGGAAATTTAGAACTATGTATGGATTGATTCTTTTTATTTAGTGGGATACATAGTGACGCCTCAACCCTCAATCTTGGCCCAACCACCACATGAAACAAAATTCCTCTATTATATCCTCTATCACCCTATACTACGAGGGAAATCCTTGTCACCCCTTGTTTCTCACATCGAGTATGACTCACGTGAGCTTTGGACCAGTGGTAAGAATTCCCTTATGTGAAAAAACCATATAGGAATATGATAGACCAAACACCCATAGAGGATGAAACCAAAATTCCCCTACTCCTATGCCGAAGTTAGATTAGTACATGGAACATTTATAATTATGTATGGCTTGATTACTTCCCTTGTAGGATATGTAGTGATGGTCAGATTTAACATCTGGGCCCAACCACCAATTAAAGAAAAATTCCCTCTCATTTCCCTACACATGGACCAGACCTCTATAGGGAACATTTAGAACTACGTATGTATTGATTCTTACCCTTGCAGGATATATAGTTACACTTGGATCCTCTATCCCAGTCTAGCCACCCAAAAGAAAAAAAGAGAAAAAATGCCTCTTCCTCTATCTATAAGTCATATTTTCACATGGGAATCCATGAAAGGTCATAACTGCATGAAATTAAATTGCAAGGTTCATCAAGAGTCATGTGAGGCCTGATTCTTAGCATTACAAGATCCCAAACATGCCCCCAATTTCCTGCACAAAAAATTCAAAGAGATAAAGAAAATTACAAGTCTGAATTCCAACACTCAGAAAGAGTCAAAAGATCATTATTCCTCTTAGATATGAGTCATATATATGTAAAATCTTCCGTAGTTCGTGGATAATAACGATCTAGATATTTTTGACATTCCCAGACACATCTTTCCCATTTGTCAAACTCTATAATCTAAGAAATCTTGGGTCCCCATAAACATTCATGGCCATCAGAGACAGATGGCTAGTGTCCTGTGGACACCTTTGCTTTACTATACACATCATGCCCTGGTGGCTTTGCATACGTTTCCTACAAAATGACCATTAAAAAATGGAAAATTCATCCTTAGGATATTCCTTTACTACCTCTGTATGCCCAGTGGTTTTCAATCCCCATGTCATTACTCCCAATCAAAGGCCCCCCCGGAACTATAGTTTACACCTTCTATCATCACTCATGTCTAAGGAATGCCAAAATGTCCCAACCATGATTAACTTAAAGATATTTATGGTCTTTATGAAAAGTTGTCTCCACAAAATTATGGTAAACTATGTTTACGATGTCCTTATCGCATGACACTAAACTGCAAGGCTAGAGGTTACCCAGCTGCAAAACATTAAACTAAACCACTCAATGCGAATTCTTAGATTATTATCTTGGCTCGACCTCCTCAAACTAAATGCCTTAACTTCCCATGTATGGGAAAGACCTATGTAAGGAATGTTCATTGGGAATCCTATGTAACTTAGTTTCCCCATGAGAATATGTCTGGTGGGCCTGAATTCTATGATCCAGAATCAGCCACAGAAGGTATTGAAATGTCCCCTTTTTCTGCGCATGAATTGAATCAAAGATGAGAATCCCCAGACAAGTCCTATCTATAGGGCTACTTAAGGATAATCATATTTCTATTATTTCATGTCGATATTACCCTACACCCACCCCATATGATGATAAATTGTGTGGAATTCATCCTTATCGCACGATGGTAAACTGCAAGGCCCGAAGTGTCCCAGCTGCATGACATTAATCTGAACCGGTCAATAGAAATGATTAGATTCTTAACTTGGATCATACTCCTCAAACAAAATTCCTTCCATTCCCGTGTATGGGATAGAACTCCACAAGTAATGTTCATTGGGAATCCTGTGTGACTTGGTTCCCCCTAAGAATATGAGCGGTGGACTGAATTTTATGATTCAGACTCATCCACATAATGTATTGAAATGTCCCATTTTCTGTGCATGAATTGAATCAAAGAAGAGAATCCCTGGACAAGTCCTATCTATAGAAATCCTTAAGGATAATTTTATTTTCCTTCATTCACATTAGGATTACCCTACGCCCACCCCAAATGATGATTAATTGTGTGGAATTCATCCTTGCTGCATGACATTAGACTAAATAGCGTTGGTATTAGCATAAAATGCTCCCTGCCATTGATTATACCACTCTTAATTGGTGACCCTAAATCCTAGTAATCCCTTGATTCTCACACCGAGCATAGCTCATGTGAGCTTAGGGACCTTAGTAAGAGATCCACCATGACATCATGGAAAATCAGCCCATGTTTTTGGTCCTAGTATCACAACCCAAAAACAAAATTTCATGGTTCCCTTCCCCATAAGGAACCCCGAGTCATGGTTGTACGATGTCAAACTATAGGGTACTCCGAATATGGGATAAATTCCTTACCCTATGTATGAGCTAGATCTATGTAGGGGATTACTGGATCCCATGGGTGAATCATAGCCTGAGCATTTCTAATGTATATAGATACACTTCTAACATACATCAAACTCCGTTCTTTGAGTAATATTAGATCCCCATAACTTTCCATGGACATTGGAGATGGAAGATCAGTGTCCTGCGGACACCTTGGTTTGACTATGCACATCACTCCCTGGTGGATCTACATATGTTTCCTACAAAATGACCATCAATCAAAGGAAAATATATCCCCAGGAGAGTCCTCTCCTCCCTTCCCTATAACGAACCCCAGGTCCTATCCATACAACGTCAAACTACAGGGTACTCCAAATATGGGACAGATGCCTTACCCTACGTATGATCCAGATCTATATAAGGGATTACTTGATCTCATGGGTGAATCAAAGCCTGAACATTTATAATGTATCTAGATACACTTATATCATACATCAAAATCCACAATTTGAGTAATCTTAGATCCACATAACATTCAATGTCCATTAGAAGGAAAGTGTCCAGCAGACACCTTTATTTGACTATGCACATCATGCCCCAGTGGATCTTCATATGTTACCTATAGCTATAAAACAGACATCAATCAATGGAAAATCTATCCCTAGGAGAGTCCTCTCCTACCTCAGTATACATAACGTCTCCCAAGCCCTGTGACACCCCCTAATCCAAGAACCCTCAAATTCATGGTTTACATTATTTTTCCTTCCCATGTTCTGGATACACTACTAGATAAATAGATTATTGTGACGGGTCATTTGTGACGAGACCTCATCACAAATTTTCTTTTTCGATGGGATAGCGTTGAAAATGACCTATCACGGTAAATGGCGTTGCAAATATTATTTTTTTACGATGGTCCGTCGTGAAAAATATTTTTTAGCGACGGGTTGCTGGCTCATCACAAACAACATTCGACAATTTTTTAAGAAACTATTTGCAACGGGCTAGTGACCCTTGGCAAATATTTTCCCTATTTTTACTCTATTGCGATGGTCTGTCGCAATAATTCCTTGAAATATAAAAAAATAAAGCCTTTTGCGACGGACCATCACAAATTGTGAGAAAATTTTTTAAAATAAAATTAAAAAATAAAATAATATTCATAATAATATGATATTAATATAAATAATATATTAATATTAATATTAATAAAATAAATTATTTATAAAATAATAAATATAATATCATATTATTATAAATAAAATAATAATTAAAATATTCATAAAATAAAATTAATTATAAAATAATTAACTGATATAATAATAATAATATTATTAATATTAATTAAATAATAATATTAGTAATATAATAAAAACCTAATTATTCACAAAAACAATATAAAACACACACTATTTAAAACTGTTAATATTAAAAAAAATACATTCAAATGTTTCATAATAAAAAATACATCACTAATCAAGTGGAGGGTCATCTGGAGGAGCTGAAGGAGATGGTGGAGGGAAATACATCCCTAAATTGTGAGTCAGACGTCACATGTACTCCATCTGCTCATGCTCCTTCTCCTGCCACCATCGACGCATCTCATCCTGCATCTACTACTGCTACTGCTACTATACTGTCGTTGCTATCAAAGTAACTCTTCCTGATACTACTACTGCCACTAAATCATCTCCTCCTGCTGCCTACGCATAGTCTCTATAAGCTCACTCTAAGCTCACAGCTACTCCTGATACTGTGCATGAGATGATGATGACTCTCTGCGAACTCCTCTCGAGTTGGACGCTGACATCACAGAGGTGCCGTAAAAACCCCCAAGGGTCACTCGAGAGCCGAAACCAACAACTCATCCTTTCTCAAAGCCATACAAGGTTGTCTGTATCCATGATGCCTCATCAAATCGGGGGGCACTGGTCTGACCATCAGTCTTGGCCTGACTCTCAACATTTGTCTGAGACGTCGCGGCCTCATATGACACCTTCAATTGAAATTTAAAATTAAAATAGTTAAAATATTATTTTTAGTTAAATTTAATACTAAAAAAACTTATACTGACCATAATCTGATGTTGGAGAGTATCTCTAATCTCCCTAGTGGCTGGATCAATGTACATCCTTCTATAAACATCGTACTATGTAATATCAGGCTGTGAGACTACCTATATGAATATAAAATAAACCGTTTATATATAAATTTATATAAAATATTTAAAAAAATGTACTTACCATATACTCCCTATGCGTACTGTACGTACGACTGCCAGCTTGATGTGTCACCTCATGTCTCCCCCATTTTGATGACATACTGATGATATACTACGAAATCGCCTACTCAACCAGTGTGTAGATAATTCATCCCAAACCTGAGATGAAATATAATCAGGTCGGTGGACGCGACATGTCTCATCAAACTTCTGCACTCCTACTTTCTCATTTTCTTCCCTTTTTAAATTGTGAAAAAACTGAGTGCAACACGTATGTATAACTCCATGCCATGCCTTCTAAATAGGATCACACATAATCTCCTCAATGGGATATTATAAACCCTACAAACAATTTATTATATCAAGTTATTAATTAAATTAATTTCAAAATAAATATTATTTATTTACGTACCAGATAATGATCGAACATGCGCTACTAAACATCGATGGGAATCTGATCCCATGAAACACATGCATCAGAAGAATAATTGCTCATTATAGTGCTCCCCTATCCAACTTCTATATGCTTAAATTTGTGAAAACAAATTAATCAAACAATTAGAATATAAATAAATTAATGAAAACTAACTAAAATTAATAAGTAAACATACCTCTTCGTGTATGGATCGAACCCAAGATGTGGACGTCGCATGGGTATAGATTCAGGAATCATCAGCCGGGCAAGACCACTCCCCCTCCGGGTGCCCCCTGAACTACCAACAGTCTGAGGGTCGGCTGATCCGACTTCCTAATCATACAAAAGTTGATAACCCTCCTGCAACATATGAAACAGATCATCGTCCATTTGAAACACGAAATCATTATTGTTAGAAAACAATTGAAAATAACTATTATATATATATATTATAAATGATTATAACCCGAATTTAACTGTTCCAATGTTAATATTCCTCCTCATCTTCATAGCTATTGAGGTCAATGTCTTCATCTTCCACCTCAGCATAATCAATTTCCATATTAGTGTCAGTTTCATCATCTCTTGTCATTTCAAATTGAGTTGTCACATCATTAAAATCATCGTCACCATTGGCCCTTAACTGTGGGGTGTCATTAATGATATTCATGTCTCTTCATGTAAAAGATGGATTCGTAGCAGTTTCTTGAAAAATTTCAATTCCTTTCACTTTGTTGGAACCACATTCACTTTCAGTAAATCGATTCTCTCGAGATTTAATTTTTATTATTCTCCACCAATCACCCAACTCCCTTGAAGTAGTACAGTAATTTTCATAATAAATTTGATGTGCCTAATGAGACAATAAAAATGGTTCATTTACTACGAGAATACTTTTATATTTAATATCAACAATTCCATGGATCATATGAACATGTAATACTCTCTTAGTATCCAACCATTGACATTTAAACATCGTTACGTAATGTTATCCCAGATAACACACTTCAATGATTTCTTCCAGTATGCTGTAAAAGTCAACTTCAGTTTCTCTATGATGATATCCTCTCAAGAAAACACCACTATTCATCATTTTTTTGATTCCCCATATGCATGTGTATGAAATAGATAGTCATTCACCACATATACATTAGAATATTTAACCATTTTGGATGGTGGGTTACTCAATAAAGACAATAGATTATCAATTTTATCACCATGTTGGGATACCTAAAAAGATTTAAAACAATTATCACCATAAAAAGTATTAAATTTATTTTTTATGTGAAATAAAAAATAATTTACTTTACCAGTTTTTGAAACCAGTAGGAACGTTTTTTTGACAACATTATTCAATAACAACAACTGTAATTTGTGGAAACTATTTCTTTATATGATTATCATATAACCTACAAATAAAATAAGATTAATGTACTATTATAAAAATTATATAATAAGTGGTAGGATCACTCACAATACAAATGGTGTCACTTCATCACAGTTTAGCAGAATATATGTATGAGCTCTATGATGTTCATCATCTAAAATCCATCATTCATGAACTCCATCGAAGCCAAGTTCAGGCTGATTAAAAACATATATTTTATTGATTATGTCATCATCAACATTTCCCTCATTACAACTCATGTATTTTTGTTTTGAGGGATATTCAGATTAAAAGTAATATGAGCAGAAAAAAGAAATTTCCTCTTGTAAATAAACTTCTACAATTGAGCCTTCAACTGATGCTTTGTTGGGTATTTTTTTTCAATTTTTGCATTCATCTCTCAAATGTGTACATCCATCAGAACTGCTTTGGTCCTCCACATTTTGTTTCATGTGGAAAATGTAATATCAAATTTTCCATTGAATCAAACGAACTTGGCGGGAATATTTTTTCCAGTTTACATAAACTTAAAACAACATCTTCTGGTAGTTTTCATATAGAATTATAGTCTGTTGTCGATGAAAATATGTCTCGAAGAAAATATGATATGTCTGTTAGTGCATCCAAAATCATTTAATTTAACAAACCTATAAATCCAATTAGCAGAATTCTTTCCATTAAAACATGACAATCATGACTTTTCAATCCGATAATAATAAAATTTATGACACATGTTCCCAAATTGGAAGCATAACCATCTGGAAGTGTCAAACATGAAATCCACTGAAAAATCAATAAACAAATATCTTTGAACAGTGTATAAGATTTTTTTGGATTCATTATTTTCTATGATCTAACATTTTCAAATAGTTCAAGTTCTGGTCGCTTGTAAATTTGGGCAAGATCTAATCATGCCTTCACATTGTCTTTGGTTTTACCTGGTGTATCCAAAGCTGTATGAAAAAAATTATTAAAATAGTTCTTCTCAATATGAATCACATCCAACATGTGATGGATCAACAAATCAGACCAATATGGCAAATCCCAAAAAAAATTCTCCATTTTATCCAATTGCATCTTTTTCAAGCACCTTAATTTTCTGTTGGTTTATTGTTGGTCCAAATATGATGGGAGGTAATGAAGATAGAATTGATTTTAACTCTATACCTAAGATCATTACTGGAGGCCCATCTTTTTCAACTATTCCTTTTCTAAAATGATATTTGTTTCTTCAAAAAGGATGATCGGCTAGATGAAATCTGTGATGATAGTAAAAAAATAAGTTTTTTCCATTGACGAGCATAAATGCTTTGCTGTCTCTCATACAGTATAGACATGATTTTGGAGCATGTGTACTCTATCCAGATAACATTCCATATGCTGGGAAGTCACTAATTGTCCACATCAATGTAGCTTTCAGTAGGAAGTTCTGTTTCATAGCAGCATCATATGTACTGACACCATTACTCCATAGTGAATTTAACTCATTAATCAATGGATTCAAATAAATGCGATATTCTTTTTAAGATGACCTGGAATTAATAAGGTCAAAAAGATATATGGATCTTTCATCAACATCCATAGAGATAAATTATATGGAGTTATAAAGACATTCCAACATTAATAATGACTACCATAAGAACCAAACGGATAGAAATAATTAGTAGAAATACCCAATCGCATGTTTTGGGATTCTAAAGAAAACGACGGATGCACTTGGTCAAAATATTTCCATGAATCACCATCAGAGGGATAATTTAAGATTTTCTTAGTTTAAATGTTGGTTTTGTGCCAAGACATCAATGATGCTGTGTTTTTAGACATAAATAAATTCTGTAATCTAGGTGTGAATGAGAAATATCTCAATTTTTTTACAGGAACAAATCCGGACTTCCCTAGTTGAGATTATTTATACCATGATTGTCCACATGTAAAAAATCTATCCAACAACTCATTTTGACTATAATATAAGATGCATTCATTTAAACATTCATGAATATTCTAATAACCAAGACCCATATTATGAACTAGGCTCTTACTCTCATAGAAATTTTATGGAAAACCATTTCCTTCAGGTAGTAGTTTTTTTTAACAAAGAGAATATCTGATCAAAACAACTATTTGACATTCCATTATTTGATTTAATGGCTCTAAATTTAGAAACTGCTTCAAACTTTCTTATCTTGCAACCAGGATATAAGGCATCCTCATCAGACCTGAATAACTCATATAAATGAGATGGTTCTAACTCAAGAGTTAAATCAATATCATCCTAAGTTTTAGTTTATTGAATAGATGGACCTACCACATCATGTACTAAATTTTGAAACTGTGCTGGATATGGAACCAAATTATTAATATATTCTCTAGAACTACATTCACAATGTTGATACCAAAAAACATAAACTGGTTGAAAACCAAAATGCAATAATTGACTTACAGCATTATCAAATGTGTCATACGTCCTTAGAGCACAATTTTTACAAGGACACTTAATTGTCCCTTCTAAAGTAATTTTTTGTTTCGATGATTCAAATGATAAGAAAGCTTGAACACCCTCAATATATATCAGATTTAAACTAGAACTGTTTGGATTCTTGCACTGGGTTATCCAAGCATGATTATCTAATAATGACTACTTCCGACTTCTTCATTCCATATTTTTCTAAAAAATATGAATTAATTTGTTATTTTATATAATTAGATATAAAAAAACACTATCCAAAAAATATAAGACAATTAAATCAACTTGTCTAGAAATTTATAATAATTTCTATTATTTTATAGTTTTTATACTATTTTTAAGATTTTATACTAATCTACACTCATTTTAAAAAATATACTAATTATCACTAATTATTATTAATTTCAGGTATTTTTTACTAATTATTGTTAATTATCGGTGGCATAATTTCCAATGGATTGGTGACAACTCTTTTTCCCAAAGACTCATCCCCTTGCAACTTTCAGCGACTAAAAGCGCTATGAAAATCATGCTCCGACATATGAATATCCATTTTTGTATACATGAGGATAGAGAGCAGGTAGGCCTCACCACACTGCTATCCATGCTCTTGTGCATACAAAAATGAATATTCGTATGTTGGAGAAAACTATTCATGGCGATTTTAGTCGCAGAAAGCTACAAGGGGATGAGTCGTATAGAAAAAGATCCCTTTTGTCTGAAGTCTCACCACCTTGCAACATTCTCAGAAATAAATCATTATGAAAAATCTGCTCCGACATATGTCTGAGAAGATTTTTCATATTGATTTTAGTGGAGGAAATTTTCATGGTGCTGAGGCATTGATCAAAAGGAATGCCACCAATCCATTAAAAATTGTTCTAATTTATCAATGTACTCAAATTTATTATGATTTATTCCTATTTATTACTAATTATTTCTAATTATTGCTAATTATTTCTAATTATTAATAATTATTGCTAATTATTTCTAATTATTGATAATTATTGCTAATTATTTAAATTATTGCTATTTATTACTACTTATTAATATTTATTACTAATTATTACTATTTATTACTAATTATTACTAATTTGTACTAATTAGGATTAATTATTACTAATTTATTCCTATTAAATCCTATTTAATCCTAATTATTGCTAATTATTCCTAATTATTCCTAATTATTCATAATTTTTCATATCTATTGCTAATTATTACAAATTATTCTTAATTATTCCTAATTATTACTAATTAGTACTAATTATTAATAATTACTACTAATTATTATTAATTAATACTAATTATTATTAATTACTACTAATTATTACTAATTACTAATAATTATTACTAATTATTACTAATTGGTAATAATTTATTGCTAATTATTACATTTATTCCTAATTATTCCTAATTATTCCTATTTATTGCTAATTATTAGTAATTATTACCAATTAATACAAATTATTACTATTTATTACTAATTATTACTACTTTCTACTATTTATTACTTATTTATTCTTATTTATCTCTATTTATTGCTATTTTTCCCTATTTATTCCTATTTATTGCTATTTAATGCTATTTATTTCTAATTATTGCTAATTATTGGTAATTATTGCTAATTATTACAAATTTATTCCTAATTTATTTTTATTTAATCCTATTTATTCCTATTTATTCTTATTTATTCCTATTTATTCCTATCTATTCAAATTTATTTCTATTTATTGCTAATTATTTCTAATTATTAAAATTTATTACTAATTATTACTAATTATTACTAATTAATCATAATTATTCCTATTTATTACCATTTATTACTAATTATTACTAATTATTCCTAATTATTACTAATTATTCACATTTATTACTAATTATTCCTATTTATTTCAATTTATCCATATTTATTCATATTTATTGCTAATTATTGTTAATTATTGTCAATTATCACTAATAATTGCTTATTATTGCTAATTATTGCTAATTATTTCTAATTATTAAAATTTATTACTAATTATTACTAATTATTACTAATTATTACTAATTATTACTAATTATTACTAATTATTACTATTAATATAATTTATTACTAATTATTACTAATTATTCCTCATTATTGCAATTTATTCCTCATTATTGCAATTTATTGCTATTTATTTCCAATTATTGGTATTTATTACCATTTATTTCTAATTATTACTAATTATTACAATTTATTACAATTTTTAACTAATTACTAATAATTATTACTAATAATTACTAATAATTACTAATTATGACTAATTATGACTATTTATTACTAATTAATACAATTTATTACTAATTATTACTAATTATTACAATTTATTACAATTTATTACAATTTATTACTAATTATTAATAATTATTACTAATTATTACTAATTATTATTAATTATTACTAATTATTACTAATAATTACTAATAATTACTAATAATTACTAATAATTACTAATTATTACTAATTATTACTATTTATTTCTAATTATTAAAATTTATTACAATTTATTTCTAATTATTACTATTATTACAATTTATTAGTAAGTATTGAAATTTATTACAGTTTATTTCTAATTATTAAAATTTATTAAAATTTATTACTAATTATTACAATTTATTACAATTTATTAGTAATTATTAAAATTTATTACAGTTTATCAGTAATTGCTATAATTTATTACTAATTATTACAATTTGGTTCTAATTATTAAAATTTATTACGAATTATTACTAATTATTACTATTTATTACAATTTATTGCTAATTAACAATTAGATTTAACTATTAATAAAAATAAATACTAAAAAACAAATATGCAATTATAATTTAATTAATTTACATCTAATTAACAACAATTATAAATATCTAAAAATAAAATAAATTAACTAAACAAAAAAAAAAGATAAATACCTTAAAACTGATGCTTTCAGAGTATTACAGTCGCAAATAATGCTCTGATTTGAAAGATTAAACTATGAAAAAATTTAGAAGAAAAAATTTCTTTAGAGATAGAGAGAGAAGTTGAGTAAAGAGTGAAATGAGAAGAAAAACAGATGGGGGTATATATAGGTTAGATTATTTGCGACATGCCCCATCGTAAATACCACCTACCCACAAAGTATTTGCGATGGGGAAATTGACCCGTCAAAAATACTAAATACAGCTGCCGGCTATTTGCGACAGGAATAGGGACCCGTCGCAAATAGCCTTACCCACAGTTTGGCACATATTGCGCACCAAACCTTTTGCGATGGGCGGAAAGACCCCGTTGCAAATTACCATTATTTGCGACGAGGTAAACGCCCATTCGTAAATAACCCATCGAAAGGGGTTATTTGCGATGAGTCCTTGACCCGTGGAAAATACCCTTTTTCCCGTAGTGATATATCAGAGCAACTTGGCACAATTCACCTTCAGTCTCTCAAGGCTTATGTAAAATAAAGATTCCTCATCCCTATGCATGAAGTTGATCCACGTACCAAAAAAATTCCCCCACCTATTTCCGGTTTTCCTAGTAAATCTCAACCAAAGAAAGGCTCCCTTTCGTGTTTAGGTGCACCCCCTTTCATAAGCCATACACCGTGTCCAGAAAGGTCCCAATATCTATAATCCGTCATGGCCATTGGATATGGAAGGCCAGTGTCCTGCGGGAACCTTTGTTTGACTATACACATCATGCCCTGGTGGGTCTGGATAAATTTCGTACAAAATGAATGTCAATCAAAGAAAAATTCTTCCTCGAGAGAGTCCTTTCTAGTTTCCGTATGCCCGCATGACATTTATGTCCCATCTCACTACTCAGATTCAGAAATCCCCTGCATTACGGTTTACATAATTTTTCCCTTTCAAATTCTCAAAGATGAAAAGCATTTCTAATTAAACTGATGAATCATTTACTCTATCTTAGTTAGAGTAAAATGATATCCTATAATAGGTTTTAAGTTTCTTGGTTGTATGACGTTAAACTATACCATTCACCAGCTCTCCCTTACACAAGAAAAATTCATGTGGGAGCGGTTCACCATTCAATGTCTGTGCAAATGTCCTTAATACTTTCGGACATCATCCTTCAAATAGGCCACCCACCATGGTCCCCAAACCCAAAACAAATCCAAAATTCCCATAAGTCTCCTAGGCCATTGGAAATGGAAGGCCAGTGTCATGCGGGCACCTTTGTTTGACTATGTACATCATGCCCTGGTGGCTCTGCATATGTCACCTACAAAACATCCATCAACCAAAGGAAAATTCGTCCTCAGGAGAGTCCTGTCCTACCTATGTACGCCTAAGATAGCTCCCAAGCCTTGTATACATCCAAAACTCACAAATTCAGGGTCAAGAGAAATCCCTCATTTATGTCTAAGAGTTATTAAGACATTCCCAACTAATGAATCCCGAACTAGGTCCCTCCTACCCCATAAATATTGATCAAAGATGTTTGACCTAAAACATGAGTAATAAGTCTGATTGGCAAGACTATAAACCGCCAATGATAAAAAGATGCAATACTCGCCAGAGTGAAAACCCGCAAAGGGCACCCATGGATAAAAGTTGAGTACCACCTTGTTAAACCTATGCTATGTATGGTTTATGAAAAAATGTTGAGCTATCAAATACTCAAAAGAGACATAAATCTTCTTAGGTTGAAAACCTGCAATGGGAGACCTAAGAAAATTCAAGTTATACCCGCTAATCCCATACCAACCAGTCTTAGGAAAAAATTAGGGTAATAATGAAAAAGGTACAAAAGTTAGTGATGTTTTCCATGTGACCCCAACAATATTCAAACTATGCTCACTCAGTCCCTTAGCTCAATAAAAAATTAGATCATTATCTTACCATTCAAGTCGAGACCACTTCTACATCAAAATAACCTCCTCTTTGTTCTGGTCGAACCCCATTCTGATGGGAGCATTTTTAGGGTCCTGAAAATTCTGTAAAGGGATGGAAAACACTTCTGCAAGTTGGGAGAAGTAAATAAATACATGTTGGATTGAAAATTTGAGAAGAAACTTTAATAAATAAATTTTTTCAAAGGGTTTTAGGATGACTGCATACCATCACCGGGAAGGGTTCACGGGGTGCACAAACTGTGAACCATCGGTATGCAGAAGGACCCACGAGGCACTGGTCCACGGGGTGATGACCAGCCAACCCTAGAAGTCGTGAACCACATCATTGATGAAATAGAGAATGATATTTCTATCCACATACCATCCCATGAACTCATCAGTTCATGAATAAAGAAATTTGGCAGGGTTCTGTGAACCACAAACCGCGAACCACAGCCTCCACAAACCCTAGTTGACTAAGTCTTCCATGGGTTGAGATATATCTTCATGGGATTCTGCAAGTGGTTTCACATTCCCACAGATATGATTTCCCCAGTTCTCTATAAAATTATCATATGAGGAATTGAAAAAAGGACTGACAAACAAAGCAAAAAAGAGACCCCAGTGGTTGAAAGAAACAATTCGGAGGGATTCTGACTTCAGTTTCAAATCATCGATGGAGTACAAATCGTGAATCATGTTTCTGCTGGTATAACCAGCCTCAAACCATAAAAAGAAGGAACTTAATAATAATTGATGTACTGCGAACATAATTGGTGCCATCGCGAACCATAAATTCCTCCCAAATGAACTCCCCATGAACCACAGGTTCTAGGACCCTTCTTCAATACGACGTTCCACATAGTGCATCGCTATGCAGATCAAACCTTATGCCACGTACTACATCAGTACACGGATGAAACCCAAAGTTTCATGGAAAACCATGACTAGGACCATGTACCACATTGGTATGTGGTGTTCCATACCCAAGTCCACATAATTATTTTGTACGCAGACAAACCCTCTACCCACATAATGCTATGGTATGTAGGGATCCCCCCATCCCGCATGAAAAAAAATACACAGAATAGGGAATCTTCTAGTGTCCTTCCCTCCAGATCCAATCTCTCTGCTCCATTAATGTTCAGTCCTCCATAGCTCCTCTCTAAACCATTCCACCAGTATCAGGCCAAAGCCTCATCCAAAGCCACTAGACCCACATGATCATATCACCAAGCGCATCAACACACCTCTCTAAGTCTACTTACCCAAGGTAAGAAGAGTCACAAAGACTGTCACCAAAATGGTTCTAACCCCCATAATTTCTCTAAGTCTACATTCCCATGGTAACCCAGAGTCCAAAATTGGGATATTGATGTGATATACCCATTCTAGAGATCAAGGATGATCACTTTCATTTCCATTCAATGAGGAAGAATGATCATTCAAAGGGATCACACTCTCTTTTCCTTTTGATGAGAATCAACATTCCTTCCCTTTACCAAAATAAATTCCAGGGAACTCCCACTAAGGTAAGTCCATAAAGTTACAATAGCCAAGCCACATGACCTCCAATGTCATCCCACATTAAAGGGTTCATTGCTTCATGCCCTCTCTCACCGTCTCCTCAGCTTCTTTCTCTATAGGCCCCACCCCTTACATTAATGTAAGAGAAGGTGTGTGGTTTATTGAATCTCTCACATCCTCTTGTTTCTCACACCGAGTGTGACTCACATGGGCTTAGAGATTTGTGATGATCACAAAATATACACAATAAACCTCATATATTGAACTATGAGAACTCTGATTCTTGTTCAAACAAGGATACATAGGAAGCCTGTTTGAAGGCCCAATCTCAAAGGGGTGCCCTTCCAAAAGGGTCCACATAATTATGACACAAAAAGGGTCTCATCCCAAGTCTAAGCCCCAAGATAACCGAACTATGTGGGAAAAGATTCCTCTCATGATGATATGTAGGAAGCCCATCTTATGGGTCCAACCCCCACATAAAATCACCTACCATCTATCCTAGATGAAGATAAACTCCAAAGTGCCTTATTGCGTGGCTTAAAACAGCATTACCTTCGTAGCATCAAATATATGTATATCCATGATGATCCTAAAACCTAGGGGTATCCCACATATACACTCCTTGGTAATGGAACAAGGATTCAAGAATGTATGAACTTGACTTAAATATATAAGAGAGTCCCAGAAAAGGCTATAATTTCCCCCAAAAGGGTGTGATGAGCCTAACCTTCCATCCTCTCAACCAATGGAGTCCTTAAGTGTCGTTGGACAAATCGTCATCCAGAAAGCACCTACATTTGGAAAGGTCCATGAATCATTGATACCAGGGTCGTTGGGTGTTTCTGGATCCAAAAATAAACCCTTTGGAGACCATTCAAGGAAGTCATATCCTAAGAGGACCTATTGCACAAATACTTAACCCCATACAATCGCTCATTGGGACCATTTGACTGTGGAACCTCCTTCATAATGAGGAAGGGATAAAATGCCTGTCCCTATGGGGTCAATACAATTCCCCCTAAAGGATAATGACATAGATTAGGCCAAAATAATGATGGTGACATGAAAGTCTCTATAATAATGGACAAATTCTTGTCACCCATTAGAACATTTTTCATTTCCCCCCATGCGTACACACGTCACCTCGGGTCGAAACAATACATATAAATATTTATATAAATATATATGTGTGTTTGTGTTTATATATAATAATATATATATGTATATCTAAATATATATTTACATTGACTAGGGGAAATGAGATACATACATACATATACACACACATATATATATATTAACAACATTTATTGAAAACATCACTAATTTAGCGATGTTTGTGAGGAAACGTTGCTAATTTAGCAACATTTTTAGGGAAACCTTGCTAATTTAATGATGTTTTGGGTGAAATTTTGCTAATTTAGTGACATTTTAGGTGAAACATCACTAATTTAGTGATGTTTTGGGTAAAACATCACTAATTTAGTGAATTCTTTTGGGAAATGTTGTTTATTTAGTGAATTTTTGTGGGAAACGTTGCGAATTTAGTGATGTTTTGGGGGAAACATCATTAATTTAGTGACATTTTTGGGGAAATGTTTCTTGTTTAGTGATGTTTTTTGGGGAAACATCACTAATTTAGCAACATTTTTTTGGGAAACATCACTAATTTAGCATAATTTTTGGGGAAACATTTTTAATTTAGCGACATTTTGGGGGAAAATCACTAATTTAGCAACATTTTTAGGGAAACATTTCTAAATTAGCGACATTTTTGGGAAACATTGC
The DNA here is from genome assembly GCA_963277665.1 of Viscum album. Classification (NCBI taxonomy): domain Eukaryota; kingdom Viridiplantae; phylum Streptophyta; class Magnoliopsida; order Santalales; family Viscaceae; genus Viscum; species Viscum album. Next base: position 286,335,659 of record OY728129.1, read on the forward strand.
TAAATTAGCATTGTTTTTGAGGAAATTTTGATATTTTAGTGACATTTTTTAGAAAAAATTTCTAATTTAGGGACATTTCGGAAAAAACATCGCTAAATTTAAAAATTAGAATTTTTTTAAAAAGTGGCACTAAAAAGATGTTTCTAAAATATAGTTTTTATGTATTGTCATTTTGAGGATGATAGACCAAAATGAAGTTTATATTTATGCTTAGAGCATTCTGAAGACTTTTCCAGAACATGGAGGTAAATATTGAATCTCGACCGGATACAATTGATAATGGTAATCCATAAATCCTCACTAATTATTTGATGTATATCCATGAAATTTGATCAAGTGGGAAGTCCTATTGAATTGAGACAAAGTGAGATGTATTTGTAAGATGATCCACAATGACCCATATAGAATTTTATTCTCCATATGTCTTTGGAAGTCCAGTAAAAAAGTCCATAGTGATGTTTTATCCCTTACATGTTGGTATAGGTAATGGTTGAATCATTCCCTTAGTTTTTTTCCTTTAAAACTTCACTTAATGACATACCAGACACTTTGATGTATATTTAGTGATCTCCTTCTTCATATTATCCACCCAATAGTGATCTTGGAGATCTTGATACATATTTGTGCTCCTTGGATGAATAGATAAGGTTTAGCTATGTACGTCATTCAGAAGATCTTTCTTTATATCTGGACTGGATGGTACACATAGTTGTGACCTAAATCTTATGACTCCTTCCTCGTCTATTTTGAACTCTGAGGATTTCTAATTTTTGATAGCTTCAACCTTTTTCTGAATTTCCACTTCATTTATTTGATCATACTTTATTTTATCTATAAGGTATGGTTGGAAAATCATTTGATAAAGGATTTATGATGTTCTTTCCCTAACGATTCCTATGTACATTCTTTGAAGGTCTAAGAAGATTAGATCCTTCTCAATTCTCATCATTGATAAAGATGCATGATCTTTTATACATAGAGAATCCAACACCTTATTTTATTTACTAGGATGGTAGTGGATTGAGCAGTTATAATCCTTTATAAGATTTCACCATCTTCACTAGTGCATATTTAGCTCCTTTTATGTGAATATATACTTGAGGATTTTATAATCAGTATATATTTCACCCTTGTCCTCGTAGAGATAATGCCTCTATATTTTCAATGCAAAGATCATAGACACCAACTCTAAATCATGTGTGGGATAGTTTTTCTCATTAATTTTCATCTACCTTGAGGCGTAGGCTATCACTTTATAATTTTTCATCAATACACAACCTAATCTCTTATTTGAAACATTGTTCCATACCACAAAGAGTTCCCCACTTGTCTAAAGAGTAAGTACTGGTGTAGTGATAGGCCTATTTTTCAACTCTTTAAAGCAGTATTCACATTCATTGATCCAGATAAACTTTACTCCCTTTTGATTCAACTTGGTTAGTGGGTTTGAAAATCATGAGAAGTTCTTCATAAATTATCTATTATAAATAGCTAGACCAAGAAAACTACGGATCTCTGTTAAAAATGTTGGTTTGGTCCACTCTTTAATTTCCTTTTCCTTGGAAGGGTCCAAAGATATTCCTTTTCTAGTTATAACATGCCCTAATAATGACACTTTCTTCATCTAGGACACACATTTAATGTTATTTTCATATAGTTTATACCTTCTCAAAGTCTTTAACACAATATTCAAAAGCTCCTCATGTTCCTCCTTTCTCTTAGAGTATATCAGAATATCATTAATAAAGACTACCAACCATCTGTCAAGGTAATCTATACAGAATTTATTTAGTAAATCCATTAAAATTTCTGAAGCATTGGTGAGTCAGAAGGGCATCACTATGAACTCATAGTGTCCATACCTCATTTGAAATTCATTCTTGGAAATATCTTCGTTCCTCACCTTTAATTGCTGACATCTTGAAAGAAGGTCCACCTTATAGAAATAATTGGAACCATGTAGTTGATCAAGATATTCATCTATCTGTGTAAGGGGATAATTTTTCTTTATTGTGATTTTATTAAGCTTGTGATAATAAATTCAAAGGCACATTGATCCATCCTTATTCTTGACATAGAGGATTGGTGCACCCTGCATTGAAGAAATCGAGTGTATAAAACCCTTATCATGATTCTCTTGTAATTACTTCTTCAGTTCCTCTAACTCAATGGTGACCATTATATTAGGCTTATTTGATATAGGCAGAGATCCAGGAATAAGTTCAGTTGATATCTCAACCTGTTGATCAGGAGGAAGACCAGTAAATGCTTTATGAAAAACATTACTTTAGTCCCTCACAATGGGCATGTCTTCAAGAATTATCCTCTACTTTGTCTCAATCATTTGAGTTAGATGTTCTTTATCATAAGGCATAAATATCCACACTTGAGATGATGATTTTGAAGGAGATTCATCCTCTTCCCTAAACTACTATAGAATTTTTGGATGCTTCATTATGTAAAGAGTGATATCTCTTTCCTGACTATTGATGTTGTATTTGAATAAATATAGCCAATACATGACCAATATAACATAAAACTCCACCAAAGGAAGTAAAATGAGATTTTATAGGAGGTTAAGTCCACATATATTAACTGGGGAGGATTTATATACTTTGGATGCAATAATCTCCACATTTTTGTTATCACAGATAACTCAACCTCCATATTTTGAGGCGGTGTTTTAATAGTTCTACTAAACTTTCAAGATATGAAAGAATGCATAGAACAAGAATAAAAGAGTATGTTCATTATTTCTTGAATGAATAACCAACATACCAGTCACCACATCATTTTCGGGCTCTACCTCAGTAGTAGTGAAAACATATTACCTTCCTTGATTCCTTAGAGGTTATTGCTGTTGATTTCATACAACAACCCTCATCTTAGGGCAATGGTTCACATAATTACCTTGATCCTTTCAGTTGAAACACTGCACTATAGGCTGAGTGTTGATATGAACCTTTCTCTCTTCTTCTACAATAGTGGAATTATCCATATCCCTTTGGTAGTTATTATCCAGATGCCCCATTCTTCCACATTTAAATAATCTCCTGGTTCCCTTTAAAAAGTCCCTAGGATGCTTCTTCCCACAATTTTTACACATGGGATGTTGGATTTTCTTTATATAATGGGATTTATCTGTTGATCCATCCATATTAAACTCTATTTTTCACTTTTTTCCCTAGGACCACGAGACTATAGATAATATCTGATCTACATTTCAACCTCAAGGTCACAACGAACAATCTCCTCATAGATGTCAAAGTCTCGAATCAAAAATGTTTTTGTAGACTCAGATTTAGTTTTCTAAATAATATATCCATATTGCTTTTGGTGTTCATAAAAAATATGGAGGTGTATCATGAAAGCATTGTGAATTTTTCCTTATACACCCTGATACACCCGTCTTCCTTTTGCTTTAGTCTGAAGAACTACCTTTCCATATTAAGATGAAGGGTTCGTAGAAAATATTTATTGAAAAATATTTTGTTGAAATGTTCCTATTCCATTGAATCAACTTCCTCCTTGGAATTTATGTTCTTAATCAATGTTTACCACTGATCAGCTTCCCCATAAAAATGATAAACTTCCAGCACAACTTTCTCTTCTTCCAAGCACTGGAGGACATAAAATATCTCCTCAATGGAGTTATTCCACTGTTCTATGAGGAGGGTATTATAAGACCCACTAAACATGGGAGGCCTTTTCTATATAAAGGAATCGAATACAACTTGTTATTTATTAGAATAAGGAGGGTGTTCCAAAGGATTATAGTTATTATTCATAACTTGAGATAGTTGAGAAAGTACTATCATGAAGTTTTGAGCACCCATTCCCATCATATTTGGCATATCATTATGGAAATAATCACATTTACAGTCACATTTATTGGTGTCATGGTTTCTTCTATTTCCATACATTAAATAATAAAAAGAAATTACAATTAGGGGGATTGAATTTTTTTAAAATAAAGTGATTCCTTGGCCAAAATACCAAATTACAATTTGTTAAATAAAAAAGAGATTACATGAGTCTAAGATATGGGATCATATTACAATCATTCTCATAAAGAGGGAGTAAATCATCAGGGAGTTCATCTAGCCAAGTAATATTCTAACTTACTCCTTTATTAGCAAGTCCATCTTCAACCATATTCACTTCACGATAGATATGAGTGGTAATATGGTTGATGTAATAGAGAGAATGGAGACAATCTGTCCAGCGTGTGGTAATCGACCAATCCAGATAAATCACACCATTCCAAATTGATTGCACTATGGTAGTTTAATCACTCTCCGGGGGCTTGAATATTTATATAATAAGAATAATAAAAGGAAAATTTGAACATAGAAGGATAAAATTTAAAATGTAAAGTATATCTTATCTTTTGATTCCCTATGTTTCAATCTAAGTTATCCACGGTGATAGAATTTATAATGACCCTACTTTTCTTACATTACTATTACATCAATTTAAAGACAAAAAACTTAAAATAATTAGACAATGAAGATCCAAAGGTTTAGTGTATTGGGTAAATTAATACCATACATAAAATTTTCAAAATAAAATATAAATATTTATTTAATTCCTTATTATCTAGCTTCTTATTGGCCCTTGAATTATCCTTAGTACAAGTAGTCACCTGGGGATATATATCATAAGGGGGTGAGCTAAAATCCCATCAAGAGGATAGATAAGACCATGAAACAATAAAAAATGGGGTGATAATAATCATTATCATCATAACATAGGTATATGATCAAAATCATGAGAGGAAGCGTTAAGAAAAGACTTGGAATGTGGAAATACATAAAAATGAAACATCATGTCTTAGTGGCCAACTACCACACAAAGTTGTGAACAAAGATAGCATCATGTTCACACATATTTTACTTTTATCATGAGATATATCAGATTACCCAATTCATTGGATCAATATATGATTCTGGGAACACCCATCACATCATAACATTTACATTTCACTGTATAATTCCAGGCTCACTCATCACATCATAAAATTTACATTATCATGCATGACACATAGAACATATATCAATATTGGACATAAAATAACACATGTAATGGTATGGGTTTCATATCATAATCATAAATTAATAAAATTTGGGTTCCCAAAATAAATATGGAATAAAAAACTTGAATCACTAACCTTGAGTGATGAACAAAAAATCTCGAGAAGTAAAAGGTGTGTTTTTTGAAAGAAGAGTTGTTTGGGAAAATATTATGTTTGTCATAAACTCAAGTAAAAAAATGTATATCCCATAAAATGTAAGATAATTTTGAATAAATTATATTTAATTAATATCTATACTAAAAATGGGGGAAAGAGGGAATACTCAAAGAAAGAGATTCAGGCTTGAGAATTCCACTTACCTTAAGTCTGAATGCTTCTTTCACTTTAATGTCATGTATAATCACATTAGATTCAATAATTAAAAATTCAAAAAACATTTATACATGGATTTGATTTATTATGTTTATGTTCCTTCATGGTCCTTTGTATGAGTTATTAAATTTAATTTCATCATTCATAAGAATTTTATTTCATGGTTTTTACGATTGGTTCACTTATATTCATGAACGGAAGTCCGTGTAAAATAATGATAAATGTACAGAATTGTTGTTATATGATATTAATGATATTAAATAAGTTTTAATGATCTTATAAATAAATTTGTTATATGTAATGAGTATAAATCATTAGATACAATTTAATGACTATCATTTTAAGTTAATTTTGGCGGTTTTTCGATCACAACGAATTCATCTTGTTTTATCATTTAGTATTATGTGTATAAGTTAGTTCCAAAACACAAATAAGGTTATAAAATAAAATTTAAAATCATTTTTAAAAAATGTAATGTTCTTATTAACATATTTGAAGGTGTTTAAGGAAAATCAAAGTGCATCGCCCACAATGTTGGTAAATTGACACATCACGGGCGACGATTTCATTTTTAAAATAAAAGAGAGAGAGGGTGGAGTTTAATGATGAATATTGAATTAACATGGTGTTATTAAATTATATGAAACATATTGGAGTTATCATTACATTTGTATGAATGGATGTTTGTAAATAATAAGAAAATAAAATTAATTGAAAAGAAATTAAAAGAAAAAGAGAGAGGATCTACCTCTTGAATTCTCCTCTAGAAATCCTTCTGAAGGCACCTAGTCTTGGTATTTTGATGAGACCAGGAGATATTGGACGTGGGGGATGGGATAGGGAAGAGTGTTGGGTAGAATTTGTGCAAGGATAAAATCTTGAGAGGTGTGAGGAGAAGAGGGTGTGATGGGTAGTATTTATAGTAGAGGAGATGGGTGTTTTCTCAATATTATATTCATTAGTTTATTATTTTATCTCAAGACTATGAATAGTTTGATAATTATCTATAAATATATTAAAATGATGAATTATGGTTCAAGATTAAGGTGGTTACATCATATTTACATCAACAATGACTAAAAAATTCATGTATTTAGCATTTATCAAAAATCATTGTATTTTACTATTTATCAGAAATTCAAATATTTCAGAAAAATACCAAAAATAAAACCAAACCATTTTTTGACATGTAGAATTCAAAAATAAACTCCATTTTATGTAAATAATGTTCTTAATATTATTAATTTAATTTTTAATTAAAATCATCACTTACTTGGGAAATATAGATTTTAAAATTATAAGTAATTTTATAACACTTTAAAAAATTATTTAAGGTCTCATAAAATTATATTAAAATCACAAGGCGTCAAAATATTAATTTATAAATGCCTTTTATGATTTTTTTTAAATTATTAAATTAATCATAAAATTGTAATTAAATATTTATGACTTACGAAAATACCAACACTTAATTAATAAATTTAAAACCAATAATTTACTTAGACTATGATATAATTATTCCATTATTTTATTTATAAGATGTATAAATTATATTTATAATTTCATGGATGATCTTACTATTATTTTGGCTAGTTTACTATTAATAAGGGTCATATTACTATTCCTAACGTCTAGTTATTATTTCATCGGTATTGGTTCCTTATCTTCTAGAAATACTTCTTATTTTATTAATTAATTATTATAAACCATTTATTATGGCCTATAAGTGATTTTATGTGATTTATACTATATGAAATTACTATGAGAAGGGTGAAATTCCATTGATAAAAGTTTGGGTCCTTACATTTTCCCCCTTTTGAAATCTCTCCCTCAAAATATTGTTTTACATAAACATGTGAGGGTACTTCTCCATCATCGCCTCCTTTGTTTCCCAAGTTTCTTATTCATACTTATGGTTCCTCCATAAAATGTTGACAAGGTGGGTTATCTTATTGTGTAGAAACTTATCTATCTAGTCCATAATCTTTACTCATTACTCCTTATAAGAAATATCGTCTTCCAGTTGTACCACCTCTGAGTTCAGTACATATGAGGCATCTGGTATGTACTTCCACAAGAGTGATATGTGGAACACATCATGAAATTGAGCCATAATCGGTGGAAGTAAAAGCGGATAGGCCACTGATCCTATGCGATTGAGGATCTCAAATGGGCCAATGTACCATGGGATTATCTTCCCTTTCTTTCCAAACTACATGACTCTCTTCCAGGGTGATATTTGAAGGAAGAATTTATCACCAACATCGAACTCCAAGTCCCTTTTATGGTTGTTAGCATAACTATTTTTCCAAATCTGAGTATCTTTGATATGTTGTTGGATGGATTGAATATTCTCTATCATATCTTGTATAAGATAGGATCTAAGTATATTTCTTTCACCAACTTCATATCGATAGGTTGGAGTTCTACATCACGTTCCATACAAAACTTTATATGGAGCCATATGAATACTCGAGTGGATGATATTTTTGTACAAGAACTTAACCAATGGGAGGTGCTGATCCCATCCAAATTTGAATTCTAAATAGAATTGTCTTATCATATAATTGAGTGTCTATATAGTCCTTTAAAATTTTCCATCAGTTTGGGGGTGATAGGTCCTGCTGAAATTTAATTTAGTACTCAAATAATTTTGAAGACTCCTCCAGAAATTAGATGTGAACCTGTGATCACAATCATAGACAAATCGAGAGTGGAACCCCATGAAGGCTCACTACTTCCTTCACACATATCTTAACAAATTGTTCAAGTGAGAGATCTTCCCAAATAGCGATAAAGTGGGAAACCTTGGTGAGTCAGTCCACTAAAATCCATATCGTGTTATTTCTTTTAGATGTCTTTAGGTTACCCATGAAAAAGTCCATAGTGACATTATCCCATTTCCACATGAGTATAGAAAATGGTTTCATCATCCCTTTGGACTTCTATCACTTAGATTTAACTTGTTGACATATCAAGCACCTTGAGATATACTCTACAATATCCTTCTCCTTGTTGTCCCACCATAAGTGTTCTCAGAGATCACGATACATCTTAATACTCCCAGAATGGATAGAGAAAATAGATCTATGTTCATTGTCCAATATCTATTTCTTTATCCCAGGAGATGAAGGCACATATAGCCTCATTACAAACTGAATCACACTATCATCATTGATATGGAACTCTTTTTATCTTCCCTTCCTTTACTGCATTCACCTTCTTTTGTAACTATGGATCATACCTTTATGAATCCTTAATCATATATTGGATAGAAGGTTGGGTAGTCATTTGGGAAAGGTATGATTTATTCCCTGCTATTATGATTTCCAAATCTATTCTATGTATATCAATGAAGATAGGGTTGTTCTCAATTTGTAACATGTATAGAGTTGCAGGTTCTTTTCTTCTAAGAGAAACAACTACCTTTTTTGCCTTGCCAGGATGATAGCAAATAGAGAAATTAGAGGCTTTGATTAGCTCCAACCATCTTCTTTGATGCATGTTAATCTCCTTTTGTGTGAATATATACTTTAGGATATTATGATTTGTATATATGTCACACTTATCACTCTAGAGGTAGTGCCACCATATTTTCAAGGAAAAAATCACAAATTCTAGCTCTAGATCATGCATCGAGTAGTTCTGCTCATGGATATTCAACTACTGTGAGGCATAGGATATCACATTATCATTTTTCATGAGTGCAGAACCCAATACTTTCTTTGAAGTATCACTCTGTATAAAAAATCTATCTCCACTTTTCAGTAATATGAGTACAAGTGCATTGATAAGCCTTCTCTTTAGCTCCTTGAATCTTTCCTCACATTCTTTTGTCCAAACATACTTTACCCCTTTCCTTGTTAATTTAGCTAGTGGGATTGACAAATTGTGAGATATTTCTCACAAAACACGATAGTAACCTACTATTCCAAGAAAATACATATTTCTATGACACTAGAGGGTTTTGGCCATTCTTCAATCACCTTTTTTTGAAGGGTCTAAAGAAATTCCCTCACGTGGGATCACATGTCCTAAGAGTGCGACTTGCTTCATCAAAAATTCACACTTTATGAACTTGGAATACAACTTATCCTTCCATTATGTCTCTAACACAATCCTTATATGTTCCTCATGTTCCACCTTTATATTGTTGTAAATGATAATATCATCGATAAAAACTACTACAAATTTGTCGAGGTAATGTCTAAAGGATCTATTCATCAAATCCATGAAGATTGTAGGGGAATTAGTAAGTATGGAGGGCATAACCAGAAACTCATAGTTCCTATACCTCATATAGAAGGCAGTATTCTGAATAATATCCCTTCTTCAACTTTATTTGATGATATATAGAACAAATATCCACCTTTGAGAATTACCGAGCTCATCATAGCTGATCGAGAATCCATTAATCCTTGGAAGAGAATACTTGTTCTTTATGGTGATCTTGTTGAGTTCCCTATAATTGATACACAACTGCATTGAACCACCATTATTCTTAAAAAAGAGTATTGGTGAACCCCAAGGTGATGCACTAGGGCGTATGAACCCTTTTTCCAAATGCACTTGAAGTTGTTTCTTTAACTCCTCCTATTTGATATGGTCTATCCTATAAGAAAATTTTGAGATAGGATTATCTCAGGGTATGATTTCTATTGAGAATTGTAATGACCCAAAAATTTTATCAATACAATTTCTCTATTATTGTAGTAATGTATTACTCACATAAAATCACATTATGAAACATAATTCCACACCATGCTTAAATGAACTACTATGTGACCATTAAATATAATTTTTTGACATCTGTGATTTGAATTTCGAAAATATGACATACACTGTTGCGATCAGTAGCATGTTTGGAGTCTGATAGGAAACAATTAATTTTTAGTGAATAGTAACATACCCTTATGAATATAAATGTTACCCTTATGAATATTAATATGACCCTTATGAATAGAAAATTGGAAAAGTGAATAGGAACATTACCAATGATAGTATAAATAAAATTTACCCATCCTATAAGTGGAAATATGGTATAATTATATTATAGTATTGGTATTTTTGTAAGTCTTGAATATTTAATGATTAATTAAATAATTTAAATGAAAATTTAATTTCATAAAATTTATTCATAAACTCTTATATTGATGTCTTATTATTATATAATAATTTTATGAGACCTTAATTAATTTTTCAAAGTGTTAGAAAAACAATTTTAATTTTAAGATTTGTATTTTTCAAGTAAATTATGATTTTAATTAAAAATTAAATTAATCATATTTAGAGAATTATTTTCGTCAAATTGAGTTCATTTTTTTATTCTAAACATTGAATAATGGATAGTGTGAATTTTTGATATATTTTGAAATACTTGAATTTTTGGTGAATATTAAAATACATTAATTTACCTTATAAATACATTATAATTTAAATACACTATTACTGAAATCATGAGTGATTTAAGCACCCAAATCTTGAACAGAAATGTACTTATTACTATTTTTGTTCATAGAATAATCACTATTTCTTCCCTTATGAAAAAATAATAAACTAAAATATTAAGAAACCCCTCCTCCCCTCCACAATAAATACCCTCCCTCACACCCTCATTTATTTACACCTCTAAAACTTAAATCCTTTTCCAAATTCTTCCCAAATATCTTCCCTATACCATCCCCCACATCTAGCTTCCCTTGGTCTGATAAAAAGACCAAAACCTATTCCTTAAAGAGGCTCTCAAAGAAGATATATTCAAGAGGTAATTTCTCTCTCTCTTCTTTCAATTTCCTTTTAAATTTCATTCCATTTCTTATCTTCGCCTAAACTTATATTATCCAAATGTCATGATAACTTCAGTATTATTGATATAATGGAATGATATCATGTTAATATAAGATTATTCCTTATACTCATCCCCCTCTCTCTATTTATAAAAATTAAATTGTTTCCCATGATGTGTTAATTTACCTACATCATGGGAGATGCACTTCCATTTTACTTAAAATCCCTCAAGGATGTCAATGATAACATTAAATGGTTGAAAAAATATTTTAATATGTATGTTTGAACCCCATTTATGTTTTGTAAACATCTTTTATTCATAATAATAAATGATAAAACAAAACATGTTTGTTGTGATAAAAAACCACCCAAATTAACCTAAAATGATCATAATTAAATTTTAACTAATGATTAATCCACATGGTATATAAAATACTTCATTAAAAGATCATTTAAACTCTCATAATATCATTAATAACATGAAATATCAGTTCTGTATGTTTATATATGTTCTACATGAACTTCCATTCATGTGTATAAGTGAACTGTTCAAGAAAACTAAGAAAAAGAACACTCGTGAACAATGAATTTAAACTCTATAACTCATCCAAAGGCCCATAAAAGAACTTAATGAAAACATAATGAACCATATTCATGTATAAAAGGTTCTTTAATTTCTAATTAATTAATATAATGTCATTATACAAGACATTAAAGTGAAGAAAGCATTCTGATACAAGGTAAGAGGAATTCTCAAACCCAACTTTATTTCTTCATGTTATCCCTCTTTCACTCCATTTTCAGTATGGTTACTCCTTAAAATCATTTTTTATCATTATATTAAATTTTCTGGGATATAGATGTTTTCAACTAGAGTTTATGTTAAACACAATGTTTTCAAAAATAACTCTTCTTTAAAAAACTCACATTTTATTTCTCACTAAAGGTTGATGGTTCTTGTCTCATGTATATTATTCCATCATTATTTTGGGAACCCAATGTTTATGAATGTATTCCTTATTAAGTGAAACCCATTAATTTCCATGGGTTGTGTTATTTCCAAGTCTGATATATGTTTTATGTGTCTTGAATGATAATGTAAATGTTATGATGTGACAGGTGCGCCTAGAATTATATTTTGCAATGAAAATGTTATGATGTGATGGGTGCACAAAAAATTATATAGAATTCCAATGCATTGGGTAAAGTGATTAATCTCATGAGTTAAAATGATATTATGTGTGAACATGATGCTAGATTTTTTCACAACTATGTGTGGTAGTTAACCACTAATACATGATGTTTCATTTTTATGCATTTCCACATTCCATGCTATTATATAAATTCTGTTATGATTATTCACACCCCATGTTACATTATTTCATGTTATTATCTTTTCTTTTGATGGGATTTTATCTCAACCCTTTTTGATGTATATCCTCATGTGACTACATGTACTAAGGAGTATACAAGGGATGATAAGAAGCTATAAAAGAAGGAATTAAATAAATGTTGATGCTTTATGTTTTAAATGTTATGTATAGTCATAGTTTTCCCAAGACACAAAAACTTTGGATCATTATTGTGTAATTTTTTTATGTCATTTATCATTAAAATTATTTAAAAGTAATGTAAGAAAAATAGGGTTACTATAGTTGGTATCAGAGGCAAGGTTTATTTAATTTGGGAATTAGGATTAGTGAACCAAAGAGAAAACCTATTGTATGAGACTAAGTAAAAATATACCCCCTAGAAGATTTTCTAAACATAGGCATCCCACAAGTTATTATTTTAGTGTAAATTTCACAAATGAATAAGTTATTTATTCATGAATCATTGACTTATGTTTTGTTCTAACCTTTTCTATTTTAGAAAATAGTGGGCACCAGAAAAATCAGGCCAAAAAACAATGTGAGAGTCAATGCAATGATTGCCCAAATGACATACCCAATGATTTGGGATGTGGAGTTCAAAACATCATGGTGATTCTTACCAAGATATATCAGGTTATGAATAATAACCTGAACAATGTTGAACTTCCTCCTTCACCTAAGAGGGAGAAACTGGCTATCATGTGTTTTATGTAGCAATGACCACCAACGTTTAGTGGATCTTTTGATACACTATTTGCTGAATAACAGGTCAACTTCATAGAAAATATATTTTCTATGCTTCACTACTCTGAGATAGAGAAGGTGACTCTGGACATTTATCATCTAGGTGTAGAGGAAGATCAATGATGTTATTTGATTAAGAACACCAAGTCGAATGATGAAATTGAATGGATGGAATGAGAAGACTTTAAGATCATGTTTCTTAATAAGTATTTCCTAATAACTATTTGTACAAAGATAGAGAGAGAATTCATATAGCTCAAGAAAAATAAAGGAAAATCCATCATAGACTATGAAGAAAATTTCATAAAGCTTTCAGGGTATACTTCAGGGTTTTTTTTATAAAAAATGATAGCCAAATTGATAGATTCTTTAGTAAGTTAAAACCAAACCTTCGAAAGGATATTTCAATTCGAGACTTTGAGAGTTATGAATAAGTTGTTTGATGTACTCTCAATGTTGATATGGAGTTTTGAGAATGGTCCCATGGATATGGTGATAATAAATGAAAGGTGGAGTTTCAAGCCAAAGGATCTAATGATAAAGGAGGGAAGAAAACTCAACCACCCACATGCCAAAAAACTGGGAAGAAGCATCATGGAAATTTCCTCAAAGGGACGGGGAAATGATTCAAGTGTGGTAGGGAAGGAAACCAAGCTCTTGAATGTCTAAAATACATGAAAAGTCAGGATAATGTGGTGGAAGAAAGGAAAGCACCGCCCATGGTCCAATACTATAATTGTAGGGAGCACGGGAACTATGAAAGCCAGTGCACTAAACCTTGATCCCTCGAGGGTAATCAGCATCGGAAGCCACTAAATCCAAAGAACCAGAGAAGGCTTATTCCATCACTACTATGGAAGTTGATCAATAAAATTAAGTCATATAAGGTACACTTCCTATTCACTCAATAATGGGAAAAGTCTTATTTTATTCTGGTTTTACGCATTCCTTTATATCATTAATGTTTACTAGAACTATATAATCAAATCCCTGAAACATTGAAGTAAAGATATCTATAAAAACACTAAGTGGTGCAATCATTGCAACCTAAGTGTTGTACTATTCTCTTATTGGTGTATGTGGGACGATTCTTCTAGAAAATATTTTAATACATCCCTTGGTGAAATTCGATTCTATAATGGGAATGGATTGACTCTCATTATAAAGAGCACATATCAACTTTTGGGAAAAAGAAATATATTTTCATATTCTAAACCATCCCATGATCATATACAAATGCAAGTAAGATCATGAATCTCCTTTGAAAAATCCTTCAAAAGTGTGGGTGTTGATTCCTTGTGAAGAGGCATACCTCGCTTAAATGGTTGAGTTAAAGGAAAGTGTCAACCTACCATAAATTCCCATTGTAAGGGAATACAATGATGCATTTCCTAATTACCCAGAATTACCCCAAATTTTTTTGGTAGAGTTATCCATAGAACTCATACCTAGACCAACTCCTATCTCAAAGTGTTCCTATAGGATGAATCCTATCGAATTGGAGGAGTTAAAGAAGTAGTTGCAAGAGAATTTGGATAAAGGGTTCATATTCCCTAGTGCATCACCTTAGGGTGTGCAAGTGCTCTTTGTGGAGAAGAAGGATTGATCAATGCAGTTGTGTATCTATTATCAGGAGATCAACAAGATCACCATAAAGAACAAGTATCCTCTCCCAAGTATTGAAGACTTTTTATATCATCTATGAGGAGATTAGTACTTCTCAAAGGTGGATATTCATTCTGGATATCATTATATAAATGTCAGGAAGGAATATATTCAAAAGTCTACCTTCTGTACAAGGTCTGGGCACTATGATTTTATGGTGATTCCATTATAACTTACTAATTCTTCTACAATCTTCATGGATTTAATGAACTGAGTATTTATACATTACCTTGACAAAATTTTGGTAGTGTTTATTGATGATATTCTCATCTACTAAAAGAGAAAGGAGGAACATTAAGAATATATAAGACTTGTGTTAGAGACATTGATAAAGGAGAAGTTGTATTCCAAGTTAAGCAAGTGTGAATTTTGGATGAAGAAAGTCATGTTCTTGGGACATGTGATCACAAGTGAGGGAATTTCCATAGATCTTTCAAAAACAAAGGAGATTGAGGAATGACCTAGACCCTCTAGTGGCACAGAAATTTGTAGGTTTTTTGGATTAGTAGGGTAATACCGGTGTTTTTTTGAAAAATTTCTCATGGTTTTCAAGATTTATAACTATGTTAATAAGGAAAGGGGTAAAGTTTTTTTGGACCAAATAATGTGAGGGAAGCTTCAAGGAGAAAAATAGATGGCTAATCACTGCACCTGTACTCACATCACTGAAGAGTGGAGAAAGTTTTGTGATATACATTGATTCTTAAAATAAAGGATTGGGTTGTGTACTCATAAAAAATGATACTGTGATAGCCTACACCTCATGTCAGTTTAAGATCTATGAGAATAACTACTCTACACCTGATATAGAGATAGCAATTGTAATTTTTTCCTTGAAAATATGGCGGCACTGCCTCGATGGTGAGAAGTGTGACATATATACCAATCAAGAGAGTCTAAAGTATATATTCACACAAAATGATCTCAACATGAATCAACAGATATGGTTAGAGCTAATCAAATATAGTGATTGATTTATTCACTATCATCCTAGAAAGGAGAACAAGGTAGCTGGTGCTCTAAGAAGAAAATAACCTACTACCTTATCCATGTTGCGGATTGAGAAAGAGCCTATCTCCATGGATATGTAAAGGATGTATTTATAAATCATAATGGAAGGGAATACATACAACCTTTCCCAAATGATTTACCATCCATCTATCTAAGAGAGGATTAAAGAAACACAAAGGGATAATTTAGAACCACAAAAGAGGGTGAATGTAGTAAAGGAAGGGAAGCTGCCAGAGTTCCATATCGATGATGATGGTGTGATTTGGTTTGGAATGTAGCTTTGTGTGCCTTCATCCCCTCAGATAAAGAATGATCTATTTGGTAATGTGCATAGCTCACCTTTCTCTATCCATCCTAATAGCACCAAGATGTACTATGATCTCTGAGAATGCTTATAGTGGGACAACATGAAGAAGGAGATTACTGAATATATCTCAAGGTGCTTGATATGTCATAAAGATAAAGTAGAGAGAAAAATTCAAAAGGTATGATGAAAAAATTGCTTATAACCATGTGGAAATGATATAATGTCACTATGGACTTTGTTATGGGTCTCCCAAAGACATATAAGGGAAATAATGCGATATGGGTTGTGGTTGACCAAATCATCAAGATTTTCCACTTTATCGCTATTCGGGAAGATATATTACTTGAACAAATTGCAAAGATATATGTAAAGGAAGTGGTGAGACTGAATGGGGTTCCAATATCGACTGTATCTGATCGTGATCCAAGGTTCACATCTAAATTATGGAGGAGTCTCCAACATGATTTGAGTATTGAATTAAATTTTAGCATAGACTATCACCCTCAAATGGATGGACAATCTAAAATAACTATTCAGATGCTCGAAGATATGATAAGCACCTACTATTTAGAATTAAAAGGTGTATGGGATCAACATCTCACATTGGTTGAGTTCTCATATAACAATAGCTTCCACTCGAGTATTCAGATGGCTCCATATGAAGCGCTATATAGAAAACGATGTAGAACTCCAACCTGTTGGGATGAAGTTGGAGAAACAAAGCTACTTAGACTTGATCTTATGAAAGAGATGATAGAAAAGGTTCAAGGCATCCAGAATCATATCAAAGATGCTTAGAGTCAAAAAAGGATCTATGCATAAAACTGTCGAAGGGACTTAGAGTTTGATGTTGGAGATAAAGTATTCCTTTGAATATCACAATGGAAGAGAGTCATGCAGTATGGAAAGAAAGGGAAGATAAGACCAAGGTACATTGGCCCCTCTAAGATCCTTGACTGCATAGGATCTGTGGCCTATCAGCTTTCACTTCCACCAAATAAGGCTCAAGTTCATGATGTGTTTCACATATCACTTCTAAGGAAGTACATACTAGATCCCTCACATAAACTGAACTCAGAGGCGGTATAGCTGGAAGTTGATCTCTCTTACGAGGAGAAGTCATTAAAGATTCTATATTGTCAAGATAAGGTTCTATGCAATAAGACAACCCACCTTTTCAAAGTTTTTTTTGAGGAACTATGAGTATAAAGAAGAAACTTTGGAACTAGATGATGCGATTAAGGAGAAGTACCCTCACCTGTTTATGTAAAAAAAAATTTCAAGAGTGAAATTTCAAAAGGGGGGAAGAATGTAACCACAAAAATTTTAATTAATGCAATTTCTACCTTCTTGTAGTAATGAATTAATCACATAAAATCACATTAGAAAACACAATGCCACATCATGCTTAAATGAACTACTATGTGACTTTTAAACATATTTTTTCCACTTATATGATTTGAATTTTGAAAATCTGACATACATGGTTCCAATTAGTAGGATGTTTAGAGTCCGATAGGACAAAATTAATTTTTTTGTGAATAGTGACATACCCTTATGAATAGTAATGTTACCCTTATGAATACTCATATGACCCTTATGAATAGTAAATCGGTCAAATGAATATGAACCTTACCACTGGTATTATAAATAAAATTTATCCATCCTATAAGTGGAAATATAGTATAATTTTATTATAGTGTTGGTATTTTTGTAAGTCATAAATATTTAATGATAAATTTAATAATTTAAAAGAAAATGTATTTTCATAAAATTTATTCATAAACTATTATATTTATTTCTTATGATTATATGATAATTTTATGAGATCTTAAATAATTTTTTAAAGTGTTAGAAAAAGAGTTTTAATTTTAAAATTTGTATTTTCAAGTAAATTATGTTTTTAATTTAAAATTAAAATAATCATATTTAGAGAATTATTTCAAATAAATTGAGTTCATTTTTGGATTCTACACATAGAAAAATTGTTAAGGTTATTTTTTGAATTTTTTTTGAAATACTTGAATTTTTGTTGAATAGTAAAATACATTAATTTACCATATAAATACATTATAATTTAAATCCACTATTACTGACATCATGAGTGATGTAAGAAGCCAAATATAGAACTAAAATTCACTTATTACTATTATTTTTCATTTAATCATCATTATTTCTTGTATTATGAATAAATAAGAAACTAATGATTAAAATATTAAGAAATCCCTCATCCCCTCCACTATAAATACCACCCCTCACACGCTCATTTTTCACACCTCCCAAGCTTCATGATATGTCCAAATTATTCCAAAATATCTTCCCTATCACCTCCCCCATGTCAATAATCCCTTGGTATGATAAAAATACCAAAACCTCTCCCATAAATAGGATCTCAAAGAAGATATATTTAAGAGGTAATTTCTCTCTCTTTTCTTTCAATTTCCTTTCAAATTTCATTTCTTTTATTATCTGATCCTAAAATTATCTTATCCAAATTTCATGATAACTACAGTATGATTTATATAACGGTATTATATCATGTTAATATAATATTATTCATTATAATCCTCCCTCCCTCTCTTTGTTTATAAAAATGAAATCGTTTCCCATGATGTGTTAATTTACCTACATCATGGTCGATGCACTTCCATTTTCCTTCAAATACTTAAAGGATGTAAATGAGAAAATTTAATGGTTGAGAAAAGATTTTAATATGTATGTTTTAACCATTTTTATATTCGGGAAACAACTTTTATTCATAATAATAAATGATAAAACAAAACATATTCATTGTGATCCCAAAACTGCCCAAATTAACCTAAAACGATCATCATTAAATTTTAACTAATGATTCATCAACATGGTTTATAAATTAATTAAATAAAGGATAATTTAGAAAAATTTTATATCATTAATAACATGTAATATCCGTTCTGGATGTTTATCCATGTTCTACATGAACTTCCATTCATGTGTACAAGTGAACCGTTCTTGAAAACTAAGAAAAAGAACACTCCCGAACAATGAATTTAAACTCTATAACTCTTCCAAAGGCCCATAAAATAACTTAATGAAACCATAATAAACCATATTCATGTATAAAATGTTTTTTAATTGCTAATTAATGAATAAAATTTCATTATACAACACATTAAAGGGAAGAAAGTGTTCAGATACAAGGTAAGGGGAATCCTCGAACCCAACTTTCTTTCTTCGGGTTCTCCCTCTTTCACTCCATTTTCAGTATGGTTACTCATTAAATATATTTTTTACCATTATATTACCTTTTATGGGATATAAATATTTTACACTAGAGTTTATTTCAAACATAATGTTTTCCAAAAGAACTATTCTTTCAAAAACACACCTTTTACTTCTCACTCAAGGTTGATGGTTCTTGTATCAAGTATGCTATTCCCTCTTTCTTTTGGGAACCCAATGTTTATGATCGTATTCCTTATTATGTGAAACCAATTAATTTACATGTATTATGTTATGTTAAAGGTTTATATATGTTATATGTGGCATTCATGATAATGTAAATGTTATGATGTGATGGGTGCACCCAGAATTATATAGCACGATGAAAATGTTATGATGTGACAGGTGCACCCAAAATTATATAGCACTCCAATGCATTAGGTAAAGTGATGAATATCATGAGTTAAAGTGAAATGATGTGTGAATATTATTCTATATTTTTTCACAACTATGTGTCGTAGTTAACCACTAAGACACGATGTTTCATTTTTATGCATTGCCATATTCCATGCTATTGTATAAATGATTTTATGATTGTGCTCACCCCATGTTACATTGTTTCATGTCATTATATTTACTCTTTTTTGGATTTTATATCACCCAATATTTATGTGTATCCTTATGTGACTACATTTACTAAGGAGTATATAAGGGCCGATAAGAATCTATAGAATAAAGAATTAAATAAATGTTTATGCTTTATATTGTAAATGTTATGTACGATCATAGTTTTCCCAAGACACTAAACCTTTGGATCCTCATTGTGTAATATTTTTAAGTTTTTTATAATTAAAATGATGTAAAAGTAATTTAAGAAAAATAGGGTCACTATAATAACTCTACCTCAAGATCTGGGGGGAGTCTGAGTAACTCTTTGGGAAATATATCACCATATTCCCTCATGATGGAAATTTCCCCTAGGTTGATAACTTCCTTTGACTCAACCATTTGAGAAAGGTATGATTCTTCACAGAGAATCAATACCCAAACCATTAAAGGATTTTAAAAAGGAGATTCATGATCTTCCTTGAATTTTTAGAGGAGCATGGGATGGTTTTAAATATGAAAATATATTTCCATTTACTGATAGTTGATATGTGCTCTATATAACGTGAGACAATCCATCCTCAGTATAGATTTGAATTCCACCAAGGGAAGTATTATGAGATTCACTGGAACAATCTTCCCACATACACCAATAGTAAAAGAGTAAAACACTTGGGTTTAAATGATTGAACCAATAGGTTTTTTATGGATATCTCTACTTCAAGGTTTCAGGGCTTTGATTCAATATTTCTATCAAACTTTCAAGATATAAAGGAATGCGTAGAACTAGAATCAAATAATACTTTTTATATTCTTGAGTGAATAGGAAGTGTAACTTGTAGAACTTCATTTTATTTCTCTACTTCTGCAGTAGTGATATCATAATCCTTCCCTTTATCCTTTGGATTTGGTTGATGAGGACACTGATTACCTTCAAGAACTCAAGGTTTAGTGCATTGGCTTGCATAGTTCCCTTTCTCCCTATAGTTTTAGCATTGGACCATGGGTGGTGCTCTCCTTTCCTCCACAAAATTATCCTACTTCCTCATTTCTTTTTGACATTCATGATCTTGGTGGCCTTTTCTCCCACACTTGAAGTATTTTCTTATCCATGTGAGGAAGTTCCCATGATGCTTCTTCCCACATTTTTACTTGTGGGTGGTTGATTTTTCTTTCCACCTTTCTCATTAGACCCTTCGATTTGAAACTTCATATTTCGTTTCTTATCACCATAGCCATGGGAAATTTCTCCAAAATCCATATTCACATTGAGATCACATCGAAAAACTTCTTCATAACTCCTAAAGTCCCAAATTTCAAGTTCTTTTTGAATTTTTGGGTTTAAACCGCAAAATATTCTATCAATTTTTCTATCATTGTTGATAACAAAACCCAAAGCATACTTTTCAAGCCCCGTGAAATTTTATTCATAGTTGGTGAATGATTCACCTTCCTTTTACTTAAGCTCTATGAATTCTATCTCCATATTTGTATGAATAGTTCTAGGGAAATAATTGTTAAGAAACATTATCTTAAATTATTCCCACTCCATCTCTTTAATTTTATCCCTCGGTTTGGTGTTCTTAATCAAACCCACCATTTATCAGCCTATCCATTTAGACAACAAACTAAAATATTCACCTTATCTATATCAGAATAGTGAATAACAGAAAATATATTTTCGATCGAGTTGAACGACTATTTTGAAACTAGTGGATCAGATGTTCCACTAAACATCAGTGGTCATTGCCACATAAAACTCTTGATAGCTAACTTCTCTCTCTTTGGTGAAGGAGGTAGTTCCACAATATTCTGGTTATTTTTTATAACCTGATATAGCTGGGTAATAATCACCATGAAAGTTTAAAATCCTCCTCCCAAATCATTGAGGATGTCATTTAGTAGATTTTTGAATTTTACCTCGCATGGGTTGTTTTCCTAGTTTCTCTTGGTTCCCACCATTTTCTAAAATAAAAAAGGTTAGAACAAAACATAAGTCAACAAGTCATCAATAAATATTTTATTATTTTGTGAAATTAAGTCTAAAGGAATATATTATGGGATCCCTATGTTTATAATTTTACAAAACAAATCTTCTTGGGTGATCACTTATACTTAGTCTCAAACTAAGGGTTTTCACTAATGTTCTCTAATCAAAATTCCAAAATTAACTAAATCGTCCACTAATACCAACTATAAAGACCCTTATTTTCTTACATTACTATTACATCAATTTAAATATAAACAACATAAAATAATTTCACAATGAGGATATAAAGGTTTAGTGTATTGGGTAAATTAGGACCATACATATCATTTTAAAAATAAAACATAATCATTTATTTAATTCCCTCTTCTCTAGATTCTTATTGGCCCTTCAATTCTCTTTAGTACAAGTAGTCACCTGAGGATATATATCATAAAGGGGTTAGATAAAATCCTAATAAAAGTATAAATAAGAACATGAAACAATACAACATGGGGTGAGAATAATCATTATCATCATAACATAGGCAAATGATCATAATCATGAGAGGAAGTATTTATAAAAGACTTGGAATGTGGCAATGCATAAAAATGAAACATCATGTCTTAGTGGATAACTACCACACATAGTTCTGAAAAAAGATAGAATCATGTTCACACATATTTCAATTTTATCATGAGATATATCACATTACCCAATCAATTATATAACTACATAATTCTAGGCACACTTGTCACATCATAACATTTACATTGCTCTGTATAATTCCTGGAGCACCCATCACATCATAACATTTATATTATCATGTATTCCACATAGAACATATATATATATTGGACATAAAATAAACCATTTAAATTAATGGGATCCATATCATAATAATAAATTCATAAAATTTGGTTTCCCCAAATAAAGAGGGAATAACAAACTTGAATCATCAACCTCGAGTGAAGAAGAAAAAATCTTGAGAAGTAAACGGTGTGTTTTTTGAAATATGAGTTTTTTTGGAAAACATTGTGTTTGTCATAAAATCAATTAGAAAACATTTATATCCAAGAAAAGGTATTATAATGATGAATAAACAATATTTAAGGATTATCCATACCAAAAATGGGGTGAAATATGGAAACCCAAAGAAAGAGAGTTGGGTTCGAGAACTTCCCTTACCTTAAGTTTGAATGCTTACTTCACTTTAATGTCATGTATAATCACATTAGATTCATTAATTAAAAATTCTAGAAAATTTTATACATTAATATTATTAATTTTGGTTATGTTCTTTTATGACCATTTGGATGAGTAATAGAATTTAATTTCATCATTCGGAAGCATTCATTTTCATGGTTTTCATGATCGGTTCACTTGTATTCATGAAGGGAAGTAAATTTAAAATGATGATAAATATATAGAATTGTTGTTATATGATATTAATGATATTACCGAATTTTTAATGATTTTATAAAGAATTTTTTTTATATGGAATGAGAATGAATCACTAGATACAAGTTAATGATGATCATTTTAGATTAATTTTGGCATTTTTTCGATCACAATGAATTTGTTTTGTTTTATAATTTAGTATTATGTGTATAAGTTAGTTCAAGAACAAAAATATGGTTAGAAAATAAACTTTACAATATTTTTTAAATAATTTAATTGTATTATTAACATCTTTGAAGGTGTATAAGGAAAATGAAAGTTCATCGCCCACGATATCTGTAAATTGACACATCACAAGTGATGATTTCATTTTTAAAATAAAAGAGAGAGAGGTTGGGTTTTTTATAAATATTCCATAAACATGATATAATTATTGTATATTAAAGATACTATAGTTATCATGAAATTTATATTAAGGTATGCAAGGAAAGAATATGAAAAGAATATGAAAAGAAATGAAATTGAAAGGAAAATAAAATAAAAAGAGATAGGATTTACCTCTTGAATTCTCCTCTTGAGATCCTCCTCAAGGCACCTAGGCTAGGTCTTTTGATTATATTAAGAGCTCCTAGATGTATGGGGGGGGGGTCTATGGAAGATTTTTGGGTAGAATTTGGTCAAGGATAAAAGCTTTAGAGGTGTGAGGAGAAGAGGGTGTAAGGGGTGGTATTTATATTGGAGGAGAGAAATGTTTTCTCAATATTATATTTATTAGTTTATTATTTTGGATCAAGACTTTGAATATTATGATAATTATATCTAAATATATTAAAATAATTAAGTATGATTCTATATTAAGGTCCTTACATTTTCCGTACATCAACAATGAGAAAAAATTCATGTATTTAGCATTTATAAAAAATTTATTGTATTTTATGATTCATAAAAAATTCACGTATTTTAGAAAAATACCAAAAATTCACCATAACCATTTTTCAACGTGTATAATTCAAAAATGAACTCAATTTTATGAAGATATTTTTCTAAATATGATTAATTTAATTTTTAATTAAAATCATCATTTATATGGAAAATACAGGTTTTAAAATTATAATTTATTTTACAACACTTTAACAATTACATAAAGACTCGTAAAATTATATTAAAATCATAATACATCAAAATATTATTTTATGAATAAATTTTATGAAAATAAATTTTCTTTTAAATTATTAAATTAATCATAAAATTGTAATTAAATATTTATGAGTTACAAAAATACCGACTCTTAATTAATACTATTTAAAACATTCATTTACTTAGACTATGATATAATTGTACCATTATTTTATTTATAATATGCCTAAATTTTATTTATAGTTTCATGTATGAGGTGACTATTTATTTGGCTTGTTTACTATTCATAAGGGTCTTATTACTATTCCTAAGGTCAAGTTACTATTTCATCAGTATTGGTTCTTTAACTTATAGAAATACTTCTTATTTCATTAATTCATCATTATAAACCTTTTATTATCGTCTATAGGTGATTTTATGTGATTTTTAATATATGAAATTACTATAATAAGGGATAAATTCAACTAGAAAAAGTTTGGTTCGTTATAGAATTATCCCTAGGGTTCTTACTAAAGTGCTTTAGTCCAAATCATTAAAAATATCTAGAACATGCCTCTGATACAACTATGATAGCCCTATACTTTTGCGCATTTTATTACATGATTTTACACATAACTATCCTTAAAATACAAACCAAGGATTTTAAAGTATAGTGTATTTTGAGTATTAGGTACATAAAACTAAAAACATGAAACCAAATTGAAAACAAACTTTATTTAAATTCCATAATGATATCCTAACTCCCATTGACCTCTATCATACTCATAGGGTAACCTTGGTAATACATGAACAAAGGGATGATCTAAAAGCATGGTAAGGTAATAGACATTGTAATAAAGCATAGCACATGGTTTAGAAGTCATAACATGATGACATAAAAAGGCATGGAACATGAATAAACATATGAAAGAATAACATATAGAACATGAGATTATGTAATCATGGAATCATAGAAATTTGGAAACAAAATACAACATAACATAAGCGTGATTCGATGATAACCACCAAGACCATTGCACATGCAGTAGAATGAGTTGAGGCTAACCACCAAGACCATTTCACATGGAGGAGCATGAGTTGAGGCTAACCACCAAGACCATTGCACATGATTTGCATGAGTCAAGGCTAACCACCAAGACTATTTCACACGAATTCACATGAGAATAAAAATTACCCAATGAATTGGAGTGATATATGGGTGTAATCATCATACCATGTTCATGCTTATGTGTTCCACATGAAGAATTAATCATAAGGGTTACCCATGAAATGAATTGGTTATTATAATCATGTCATAAGGAATAAAAAATGAAATATCATAATGGTGTCCATGAAAGAATGAATTTAAATAATAAATGGAAATAAATAAGGGTAAAAAGGCACATATCATGATAAGTTATGTCAAAGTGAAATGAAAACATGTAAAAGGAGTGTTTAAGAGACATTATAAATGAAACATTTTATTTCGGTTTAAGGAAAATATTAAATAGAGTTTAAAGCAGAAAAGGAATATTTGTTTTCACAAATCCAAAAATGAACAAAGATAGTTTTTAATGATAAAATAAGTGATTTAGAAAAAATATGGTGGATTAAAACAAATTATGGAGTGCATTTTAAAACAGGTAAGAAATCAAGAAGTTCCCTTTACTCGAGCTTTCCTATCAGAAATGATAAAAAGGGAACCTTTTTAAAACATGTATTTCCCCATAAATTAAATATTTAATGATTTATGTACATTATTTTGGAACATATAAAAATATTTTATAATAATTAAATAAAAATAAATAAGAGTTAAATTTGGGTAATGAGAGAGAAAGTGTAACCCGAAGAAAAAATGGAGGTTCGGAAAGAATCTCTTACTTTAGTCTGAAAGTATTTTGCACTTACACTTAATGTCTTAGATAATCATATTAAATACATTAATTAAATAATTAAAAATATTTTATAAAAATATTTTATTTATATTAATTTTATTAAGTTCATTTATGTCCTTTTTGATTATTTATAAGATACAATTTTATTGTTTGGAAGCGTTTATTTCCTTGGTTTTCATGATCAGTTTACTTGTATACATGTATGGAAAATCATGTAAAATGAGATTAGTTGTCATTAATTGAAATTATATGTTATTAATTAACTTAAATAATATTTAATGGTATTATATATAATTTTTTTTCTATATGTGAGGATGATTCATTAGATAAAATGTTAAAGATAACCGTTTAGATTATTTTGGCGTTTTTTGGTCATCGTGAAATAGTTTTGTTTTATTAATTAATATCATGTATATAAAGTGGTTAAAAAAATTAAATAGGATTTAATACATGTATTATAATATTTTTTAACAATATATATGGTTTTATGACCAGCCTGTAAGGCAATAATAGAAATTGAAAACTCATCATCCTCGAATACGATAAATCAACACATCACCGATGATATTTTCAATTTTAGTAAAAATGAAGAGGGGAAGAGAAATGATGAAGGGTTGGTATATTAACATAATAAAATTAAAACATATAAAATATACTGTATTTATCATATCTCTTGGATAAGGGGAGGCTAGGAGATAATAATAAAATAAAAGAAATTAAAAGAGAGAGGAAGAGGATTTTACCTCTTGAATTTCTCTTCCTTGAGAACCTCCTTAGTGAAAAGGGTTTGGTATTTGGTTGATACAAAAGGATCTGGGACATGGGGGAGATTATTGGGTAGAATTTGGACAAGATTCAAGGATTTTTAGGTGTGAGGATAATGGGTGGTATTTATAGTGAAAGAGAGGAGTTTTGTTTTGATTATTTTACTCATGAGTTTATTATTTTGGCTCAAGAATATGAACAATGTGGATTATTGTGACTAGGTATGGTAAATAGTTAATTTTATTTTAAACCAAATGTTCTTACATCATTCATACATCAACTTTGGCTCAATAATTCATGCAATTAGACTATACCGTAAATTACTGTATTTCACTATTCACAAAAAATCCATCTATTTTAGAAAAATACAAAACAATTAACCCTAATAATTTTTTGATGTGTTGAATTCAAAAATGGACTCAATTTTAGGAAAATAATTTTCTAAATATTAAAATTTTAATTTTTAATTAAAATCATCATTTATTTGAATAATACCAATTTTAAAATTATAACTGATTTTATAACACTTCGAAAAATTAATTAAAGTATCATAAAATCATCTTATAATCATAAGAGAATAAAAAATTAATTTATGAATCTATATTCTGAAAACGAAATTTATTTTAAATACTTATTTTAATTATAAAAATTTAAATAATTTTTTTTCCCAAGAATACCAATACTTAATTTATCATTTTCAAAACATTTATTTACTTATACTATGATATAATTATATCCTATTTTAATTTATAAAATGCCTAAATTTTATTTATACTTTCATAGGTTAATTTACTATTATATTGTGTAGTTTACTATTTATAAGGGTTATATTACTATTCAAAGATCAAGTTACTATTCCATTGTTATAAGGTCCTTAATTTCTGAAAAAACCTCTTGTTTCATTCATTATTTAGTTATAAAGTTCATTTTATGTTATTTATGTGACTTTATGTGATTTATACTACAAGAAATAATTATAAGAAGGGAAATTTTATTCATATAATTTTGGTTCATTACAGTTTAGGCTATGGTAATCCACAAAAAATCTCAAGCTCCCATCCTACTTCATAACAAAAAAACCGAGGCTACCTAGGGTGACCCACTGGGTCTAACAAAGCCCTTTATCTGAAATTATTCCAACTTTACCCTAGCTCATGAAGCTCTAAAGGAGACATCTAATATATGGTATAGGTATCATGGTTTTTATGGGTAAAAATCTATATAGAAGTATTTATCTTGGTGGGGAGGTAAGCCTAATAAATCCTTATGAAAGATGTTCTTATACTCCGACACCATCGTAGGAAATTAGTAGCCCATAGAATCCACTACTCCAAGAATCATGCTAGAGAACCGGTGAGTAAAACTCCTCTATTAATGAGTCAATCCTACTCTGCCTGGGTATCTTTCTCACCTATTAAGGAAAAACCTCATCTCATCTCCATGAACACACAATATCTTCCACCTAAGACAGTCAATCCATGCACAAACTATATATATCTAGTCTATATATAAGAAAATTTATTAAAGACTCATCAGTACTAAAAAGAGATCCCACAATAAAATATCACATCCAAGGGTTAGATCACACTATTGACTGAATTGTGTTATCACTGAGTCACCTTTAGTAGAAGTCTCAAAGTGCAAAGGGTGAGCAAATGGATCAACCATAATCTCTAGGTATCAAACTAAGGATGTATAAATAAAGGTGTGTCTTGATATTGTGTATATAAAAACTATATATAAGGTAGAAAATACAAAAGTTATACCTCTAATCATACATAGACCCTTTGGGTCCTAGGCCTCCACTGCATGCAGCTACCCTCACCCTTGTCCACCATCTCCCTATGCCTAGAAGGGACCACTTGGGGGTGGTCATGGAAACATGTAAAACCGTATTCCACATCCAGATTCACTCCCTAATCCCATTCTACATCCTAAAACTTTTCGACCTCCCTTTTCATACCAATTTCTATTACTATTCGGTCCATTTACTATATTTTATTTATCTATACAATGGATTATAAAATCTCATGAAAGATGCCTCTATCTGTCAAAATAGTTGCACCACCTCTCCCAAGGATGACTATAACCATCATGAGAGAATTGAACCATAAAAACTTTATCCTAAGATCACTTCCTAAAATGTCTCACACATCCAAATCCCTACTTCTGTCATCGTCTACCTGATTCCAAAGTCTTAGTTACTACATTCCCACCACTGGAACCCACTATCGGTGTCTTCTCGACCAGAAATCTCTCTATAATTTGAGCACACTCTAGCACCCAAACATAAGTAATAATTAAAATAGGTATCACACTGGACCAAATATCTCCATGTAGGCCTCTCTTGAACATCCGATCACTAAAGACCCATTCACATACTATATCCATTGAGTGTCATGAGAGGTTGGTGAACCTCGATGAATACTCAGGCATGGTCATGCTTCCCTGATGAAGCTGTAGAAACTCCTAGATGTTCAAAACCCACAACATAGCTAGAGAAAAATCCTATCTAAAAATGCACTCAAACTATGTCCTTGAAAATGTCACCTTATCGTATGATAATTACACTAGGCTCTATCATGATCCTACTGATCCACGATGGAGGATAACTTCTAGGACCACCATATGTTCTTCAAGTGTACTGATGAGGTAAAATACCCACATAACCATCTCAACCCAATCCTCTGCCACATGGGGGTTTGGCTCACTTTGGAACCTATGGGGTTACTAATTCTAAAACTCAAAAAACATGCTTAGCTTATGCACCTCATCTTCTTGTACTACTGGTAAAATTTGATGCTTGATGGGTGGAGTTATGGATGGAAACTACCTAGAGGTTCCACCCCTTGAATAGGCCCCTGTTTAAAAGTCTCATCACTAAGGGAATAATTCCCAAGATTCTTCTGTTATTTCCTTGATGGAAATAGTCATGGAGTATAGAATCCCAACCTTTTCTTACATTACTATTACATTATTTTAAATGTAAACAACATAATAGTATTACAGATAGAGGATCCAACAGTTTAGTGTCTTGGGTAAACTAGGACGATACATAGCAATTACAACATCAAGCATAAACATTTATTTAATTTCTTCTTCTCTAGCTTCTTATTGTCACTTGTCCTCTCCTTAGTACATGTAGCCCCCCTGAGGATATACATCAAAAAGGGGTGAGATAAAATCCCAGCAAGAGGATAGATAAGAATAATATAGCATGGGGTGAGTATAATCATGACATAGTCTAAAGATTATGAACATTATAGGAACATAAATAAAAGACTTGAAATGTGGCAATGCATAAAAATAAAACATCATGTTTTAGTGGTTTACTACCAAACATACTTGTGAAATAAGGTAGAATCTTGTTCACACATCCTTTCACATTTACTCATGAGATTCATTACTTTACCCAATTCATTAGAGCACTGTATAATTCAGGGCGCACCGTCACTTTGAAACAGTCATATTGCGCTATATAATTCCGGGCGCACCCGTCACATCATAACATTATCATTATCATTATTGCCACATAGAACACATATAAAAAGTGAACATAACTAAACCATTTAAAGGAATGGGTTTCATCTCATAATAATACATTCATAATCTTTGGGTTCCCAAAATAAAGAGGGAACAACATACTTGATACAAGAACCATCAACCATGAATGAGAGGTAAAAGTTGAGTTCTTAAAAGAAGAGTTCTTTTGGAAAACATTTGGTTTGACATAAAATTCATTATAAAACATTTATATCCCAAAAAAGGTTAGATAATTATTAATAAATGATCTTTAAGGAGTAACCATATCAAAATGGAGTGAAAGAGGGAGAACCCGAAGGAAGAGAATTGAGTTCGAGATTTCCCCTTACCTTGTATCAGAATGCTTCCTTCTCTTTAATGTCCTATATAAGGACATTATATTAATTAATTAGAAATTAAAGAACCCTTTATACATTAATATGGTTCATTCTGGTTTCATTATGTGATTTTATGTTCCATTTAATGAGTTATAGTGTTTAGAAACATTATTCGGGAATGTTTGTTTTTATAGTTTTCTTGAGTGGTTCACTTGTATTCTTAAATTGATGTTCGGGTAGAACATGGGTAAACATCCAGAACTGATATTACATGTTATTAATGATATTACAGGATTTTTAACGATATTATAAAGAATTATATTAGATCCATGTGGATGAATCATTAGATAAGAATTAAATGATGATTGTTTGGGTTAATTTGGGTGGTTTTTCGATCACAAAAAACTTGTTTTAATTTATCACTAAGTAATATGTTAATAAGTCAGTTATAGAACATTAAATAGGAAATAATACATATAAAATATTCTGGTTCAACCATAAAAATGATTTAATGACCAGATCTGAAGGTAGAAATGGAAGAAGAAAACATGTCATTCTTGAAGGTGATAAATTAACATCTCACGAACAACATTCTCTTTAATAAAATATAAGAAAGAGAGAAAGGGAGGTTGGATGATATAATATCCCATTAGCTTCATAACATTCCATTATATGTATAATACTGGAGTTACAATACCATTTGGGTGAATATAGGTGGGGAGAGATCAAGAAATTAACTTGAAAATGAAAGGAAATTAAAGGAGAAGAGGGAGAGAAATTACCTCTTGAATCATTCTCTTGAGAACCTCCTTAAGGGCCTAAGATTGGTATTTTTATGAGAAAAGAAGATCTTGGACGTGGGGGAGGGGATAGGGAGGATGTTTGGGCAGATTTTAGAGAAGGATTTAAGCTTGAGAGGTGTGAGGGAATGACGGTGTGAAGGGTGGTTTTTATAGTGGAGGGGAGGGGTAAATTTTGAATATTTAATTCAATATTTTATTATTTCCCTCAAGAAAACCAACAGTATTGATTCATGTGACCCCTAATAGTAATACGTTCATGTGAGTTCGAACCAAGTGGCCTTTCATCACTTGTGATGTCATGAATAGTGTATTTAACTGTTAAATCGTATATACGATATATTACCGTATTTCACTATTCATCAAAAATTCAAGTTTTTCAGAAAAATACCAAAAATTTAGCCTAACCATTTCTCGACATGTAGATTTCAAAAATGAAGTCCATTTTTTAAAATTAATTTTCTAAATATTATTAATTTAATTTTTAAATAAAGTCATAGTTAATTCGAAAAATAACAATCTTAAAGGTGCACTTAGTTTTATTTCTCATTGAAAAATTAATTAAGATCTCATTATCTTATTTCCTTAAGAAAATAAAATAATAATATTATTTACTATTCATAAGGGTCATATTACTATTCATTTTACTACTCATAAGGGTATGATACTATTCACCCAAAAAACAAATTTGTTCTATCAGACTCCAAAAATCATCTTGAACACAACCGTGTATGTCAGATTTTCAAAATTCCAAACACAGAAGTGAAAAACTTATGTTTAAAGGTCACTTATCACTTAGTAGTTCATTATGCTGTGCATTCATGTGATTTTATGACATAATTTTAAGAAGGGAATTTTCATTGAAAAACTTTGGGTTGTTACATTCTTCCCCCCTTAAGAAATTTCGCCCTCAAAATTTCGTTTTACATAAACAGGTGAGGGTACTTCTCCTTCATCGCATCTTTCGGTTCCTATGTTTCTTCCTCAAACTTATGGTTCCTCCATAGTACTTTGACAAGGTGGTTTTTCTTGTTGCGTATAACCTTATCACTTCTGTCCAGAATCTTTACTGGCTGCTCCTCATAGGATAGATCACCTTCCAACTGCACCACCTCTGAGTTTAGTACATGTGAGGGGTCTGGTATGTACTTCTTCAGTAGTGATACGTGAAACACATTATGAACTTGAGCCATATTTGGTGGAAGTGCAAGACGATAGGCCACAGCTCCTATGCGGTCAAGGATCTCAAAGGGGCCAATGTACCTTGGGCTTAGCTTCCCTTTCATCCCAGATCGCATGACTCTCTTCCATGGAGATATTTGAAGGAAGACTTTATCTCCAACGTCGAACTCCAAGTCCCTTTGACGGTTGTCAGCATAGCTCCTTTGCCGACTTTGAGCATCTTTGATGTGTTTCTGGATGACTTGAACCTTCTTTTTCATATCTTGAATAATATCAGGTCCAAGTAGCTTTCTTTCTCCAACTTCATCCCAACAGGTTGGAGTTCTACATCGCTTTCCATATAGAGCTTCATATGGAGCCATATGAATACTCGAGTGGAATCTATTGTTGTATAAGAACTCAACCAATGGGAGATGCTGATCCCATCCACCTTTGAATTCTAGAGAACATGCTCTAAGCATATCTTCAAGAGTCTGAATAGTCCTTTCAGATTGGTCATCAGTTTGGGGGTGATAGGTCATGCTGAAATTTAATTCAGTACTCAAAGCATGTTGAAGGCTCCTCCAAAATTTAGATATGAACCTCAGATCACGGTCAGAGATAATTGAGAGTGAAACACTGTGCAGTCTCACCACTTCCTTCACATATATCTTTGTAAGTTGTTCAAGTGAGAGATCTTCTTGAATTGCGATACAATGGGCAGTCTTGGTGAGTCGTTCAACCACAAACCATATCGCATTATTTCCCTTTGAAGTCTTTGGGAGACCCGTGACAAAGTTCATAGTAACATTTTCCCATTTCCACATGGGTATAGGCAATGGATGCATCATAAATTTGGACTTTTGTCGCTCAGCTTTAACTTTCTAGTATACCAAGCACCTTGATATATATTTCATAATCTCATTCTTCATGTTATCCCACCAAAAGTGTTCCCGGAGATCACGATACATCTTGGTACTCATAGGATAGATAGAGAAAGTTGAGCTATGTGAATTTTCCAATAGCTCCTTCTTTATCCTGGGTGATGAAGGCACACAAAGCCGCGTTCCAAACCGAATCACACCATCATCGTCGATATGGAACTCTTGCATCTTCCCTTCTTTTACTGCATTCACTCTCTTTTGTATCTCCACATCATCCCTTTGTGCTTCCTTAATCTTCTCCTGGATGGATGTTTGCGCAATAATTTGGGCATGGTAGGATGTATCCCATGCCCTTATGATTTCAAAATCCATTCTTTCCATATCCATGAAGATAGGGTCTTTCTCATTCTGCAACATGGATAGAGTAGCGGGTTCTTTTCTGCTTAGTGCATCAGCTACCTTGTTCGCCTTTCCAGGATGATAAGGAATAGAGAAATCGTAATCTTTGATTAGCTCTAACCATCTCATTTGACGCATGTTGAGCTCCTATTGTGTGAATATATACTTTAGGTTCTTGTGGTCGGTGTATATGTCACACTTCTCACTATAAAGGTAGTGCCGCCAGATTTTCAAGGCAAAAATCACGTCTGCCAGCTCTATATCATGTGTCAGGTAGTTTTTCTCATGGATCTTCAACTGTCGTGAGGCATAGGCTGTCACATTATCATTTTTCATGAGTACAAAACCAAATCCTTTCTTTGAAGCATCACTGTATATCACAAAACTTTCTCCACTTTTCGATAGTGTGAGTACAGGTGCAGTGATCAGCCTTCTCTTTAGCTCCTTTAAGCCTCCCTCACATTCTTCCATCCAAACATACTTTATCCCTTTACTTGTTAACTTAGTAAGCGGGCTTGCCAATCATGAGAAGTTTCTCACAAAACATCGGTAGTACCCAGCTAATCTGAGAAAACTACGGATTTCTGTGACACTAGAGGGCCTGGGCTATTCCTCAATCGCCTTTGTCTTTGAAGTATCCACATAAATTCCCTCACTTGTGATCACATGTTCCAATAACGTGACTTGATTCATCCAAAAGTCACACTTGCTGAACATGGCATACAAATTCTCCTTTCTCAATATCGCCAACACAAGTCTTAGATGTTCTTCATGTTCCTCCTTTATCTTAGAGTAGATGAGAATATCATTGATAAACACTACCAAAAATTTGTCTGGGTAATGTCTAAAGACTCTATTCATCAAATCCATGAAGATTTCAGGGGCATTAGTAAGTCCGAAGGGTATCACCAAAAACTCATAGTGCCCATACCTTGTATGGAAGGTAGTCTTCTGAATATCTTCCTTCTTTACCTTTACCTGATGATATCCAGAATGAAGATCCACCTTTGAGAAGTATTGAGATCCTCTTAACTGATCGAACATGTAATCAATCCTTGGAAGAGGACAATTGTTCTTTATCGTGATCTTGTTGAGTTCCCAATAATCGATACACAGCCGCATTGTTCCACCTTCTTCTTCACAAAGAGCACTGGTGCACCCCAAGGTGATGCACTAGGGCGTATGAACCCTTTGTCCAGATGCTCTTACAACTGCTTCTTTAACTCCTCCAGTTCGATATGAGCCATCCTCTAGGGGAACTTCGAGATAGGAGTAGATCCAGGTATGAGTTCAATTGAGAACTCTACCTCACGATTTGGGGGAATTCTGGGTAACTCTTCGGGAAATACATCGTTGTATTCCCTCACGACGGGCATTTCCTCAAGGTTGTAACTTTCCTTCAACTCAACCATTTGGGCGAGGTATGCTTCTTCATAGGGAATCAACACCCACACCATTGAAGGATTTTTCAAACGAGATTCATGATCTTCCTTGCATTTGTAGAAGAGCCTAGGATGGTTCGGAATATGAAAAGATATTTCCTTTTCCTGATAGTTGATATGTTCTCTATATAACGAGAGCCAATTCATTCCCATTATAGCGTCGAATTACACCAAGGGAAGTATTACGAGATTTTCCTGAATAATCTTCCCACATATGCCAACAGGATAAGAGTCAAACACTTGGGTTGCAATGATTGCACCACTTTCTGTTTTTAAAAATATCTCTACTTCAAGGTTTTGGGGATTCTATTCTATAGTTCTAGAAAACTTCCAAGATATAAATGAATGCGTAGAACCAGAATCAAATAATACTTTTTCCATTATTGAGTGAATAGGAAGTGTACCTTATATGACTTCATTATTATGCTCCACCTCCATAGTATTGATGACATAATCCTTCCCTTGTTCCTTTGGCTTTGGTGGTTGCTGACGTTGATTACCCTCAAGAACTCGAGGTTTAGTGCACTAGTTTGCATAGTGCCCTAGCTACCTACAGTTGTAGCATTGAATCGTGAGTGGTTCTCTCCTTTAATCGGCTACATTATCCTTCCTTTTTATGTCTTTTTGACACTCTTGGGCATGGTTTCCTTTCCCACACTTGAAGCATTTCCCCGTCCCTTTTAGGCAGTTCCCATGGTGCAACTTCCCACATTTTTGGTATGTGGGTCGTTGATTTTTCTTCCCACCTTTGTCATTAGATACACCAGCTTGAAACTCCATCTTTCTTTTCTTATCACCATAGCCATGTGACCATTCTCCAAACTCCATCTCCACTTTGAGAGCACATCGAACAAAATCTTCATAAATCCCAAAGTATCGAATTTCAAGAGCCTTTCGAAGGTGTGGTTTTAATCCACTAAAGAATCAATCAATTTTGCTATCATTGTTGATAACAAAACCCAAAGCATACCTTGCAAGCCTTGTGAAATTCGCTTCATAGGTTGTGATAGATTCTCCTTATTTTTTCTTGAGCTCTATAAATTCTCTCCCCATCTTCGTACGAAGAGTTCATGGGAAATACTTATTAAGAAACATTATCTTAAAGTCTTCCCATTCTATTTCTTCAATTTCCTCCCCTGGATTGGTGTTCTTAATCAAATTCCACCATTGATCAGCTTCTCCAAATAGATGATAAATGACTAGGGTCACCTTCTCCATATCAGAACAGTGAAGAATAGAAAAGATCTTCTCCATGGAGTTAACCCACTATTCCATAACTAGTGGATCAGAAGATCCACTAAACGTCGGTGGTCATTGCCACATAAAACATTCGATAGCTAGTTGCTCCCTCTTTGGTGAAGTAGGATGTTCCCCATTATTATGGTTATTGTTCATAACCTGAGATAATTGGGTAAGAATCGCCGTGAAGTTTTGAACTCCACCTCCCAAATCATTGGGGATGTCGTTCAGGCAGT
Organism: Viscum album; assembly: GCA_963277665.1. Classification (NCBI taxonomy): domain Eukaryota; kingdom Viridiplantae; phylum Streptophyta; class Magnoliopsida; order Santalales; family Viscaceae; genus Viscum; species Viscum album. The sequence goes on from OY728129.1 coordinate 286,372,924, forward strand.
CATTGCATTGGTCCTCACACGAGTTGTTGGCCTGATTTCTCCTGGTTCTCACCATTTTCTAAAATAGAAAAGGTTAGAACAAAACATAAGTAAACAAGTCATGAATACAATATTTATTTAAACAATTTATACCAAAATTAAAACATATGGGATCCCTATGTAGATTTTCTTGTGTGCCTACTTTTACTTAGTCTCATGCTAGAGGTTTTTTCTATGGTTCACTAATCCTAATTCCCAAATTAACTAAACCATTCCTCTGATACCAACTATAGAATCCCATCCTTTTCTTACATTACTATTACATCATTTTAAAGGTAAACAAAATAATATTATTACAAATAGATGATCCAACAGTTTAGTGTCTTGGGAAAACTAGGACCATACATAGAAATTACAACATCAACCATAAACATTTATTTAATTTCTTCTTCTCTAGCTTCTTATTGTCACTTGTCCTATCCTTAGTACATGTATCCCCCTGAGGATATACATAAAAAATGGGTGAGATAAAAGCCTAGTAAGAGGATAGATAATAAGAATATAGCATGGGGTGAGCATAATCATGACATAGGCAAAATATCATGAACATGAGAGGAACATAAATAAAAGACTTAAAATGTGGCAATGCATAAAAATGAAACATCATGTTTTAGTGATTAACTACCATACATACTTGTGAACCAAGCTAGAATATTGTTCAAACATCCTTTCACATTTAATCATGAGATTCATCACTTTACCCAATGCATTGGAGCGTTGTATAATTCTGGGCGCACCCGTCACTTTGAAACATTCATATTGCGCTATATAATTCCAGGCACACCCGTCACATCATAACATTATCATTATCATGATTTCCACATAGAACAAATATAAAAAGTGAACATAACTAACCCATGTAAAGGAATGGGTTTCATCTCATAAGAATACATTCATAAGCTTTGGTTTCCCAAAAGAAATAGGGAATAACATACTTGATACAGGTACCATCAACCATGAATGAGAGGTAAAAGTTGAGTTCTTAAACGAAGAGTTCTTTTGGAAAACATTTGGTTTGACATAAACTTCATTAGAAAACATGTATATACCAGAAAAAGTTAAGATAATTATGAATAAATTATCTTTAAGGAGTAACCATATCAAAATGGAGTGAAAGAGGGAGAACCCGAAGGAAGAGAATTGAGTTCGAGATTTCCCCTTACCTTGTATCAGAATGCTTACTTCTCTTTAATGTCCTGTATAATGACATTATATTAATTAATTAGAAATTACAGAACCTTTGATAAATTAATAGGGTTCATTATGGTTTCATTATGTGATTTTATGTTCCATTGAATGAGTTATTGAGTTTATAAACATTATTCGGGAATGTTTGTTTTTATAGTTTTCTTAAGTGGTTCACTTGTATTCTTAAATTGATGTTCAGGTAGAACATGGGTAAACATCCAGAACTGATATTACATGTTATTAATGATATTACATAAGTTTTAATGATCTTATAATGAATTATATTATATCCATGTGGATGAATCATTAGATAAGAATTAAATGATTATTGTTTGGGTTAATTTGGGAGGTTTTTCGATCACAACAAACTTGTTTTAATTTATCACTTAGTAATATGTTCATAAGTCAGTTCTGGAACATTAAATAGGACATAATACATAATACATATTCGGTTTCAACCATAAAAATAGTTTCATGACCATATATGAAGGTAGAAATGGAAGAAGAAAACATGTTGTTCTTGAAGGTGATAAATTAAAATCTCACGAACAACATTCTCTTTAATAAAATAAAAGAAAGAGGGAAAGGGAGGTTGGATGATATAATATCCCATTAGCATAATAAAATTCCATTATATTTATAATACGGGAGTTAAAATACCATTTGGTTGAAGATAGGTGCGGAGAGATCAAGAAATGAACTTGAACATGAAAGGAAATTAAAGGAGAAGAGGGAGAGAAATTACCTCTTGAATCCTTCTCCTGAGAACCTCCTTAAGAGCCTAAGCTTGGTCTTTTGATGAGACCATAAGCTCTTGGACGTGGGGGAGGGGCTAGGGAGGATTTTTGGGCAGATTTTAGAGAAGGATTTAATCTTGAGAGGTGTGAGGGAATGACGGTGTGAAGGGTGGTTTTTATAGTGGAGGGGAGGGGTAAATTTTGAATATTTAATTCAATATTTTATTATTTCCCTCAAGAAAAACAATAGTATTGTTTCATGTAACCCCTAATAGTAATAAGTTCATATGAGTTTGAACCAAGTGGCCTTGAATCACTTTTGATGTCATGAATAGTGTATTTAACTGTTAAATCGTATATACGGTATTTTACCGTATTTCACTATTCATCAAAAATTCTAGTTTTTCAGAAAAATACCAAAAATTTACGCTAACCATTTTTCAATGTGTGGATTTAAAAAATGAATTCCATTTTTCAAAATTAATTTTCTAAATATTATTAATTTAATTTTTAAATAAATTCATATGTAATTTGAAAAATAACAATCTTAAAGGTTCACTTAGTTTTATTTCTCATTGAAAAATTAATTAAGATCTCATTATCTTATTTCCTTAAGAAAATAAAATATTAATATTATTTACTATTCATAAGGGTCATATTACTATTCATTTTACTATTCATAAGGGTATGCTACTATTCACCAAAAAAACAAGTTTGTTCTATCAGACTCCAAAAATCATCTTGAACACAACCATGTATGTCAGATTTTCAAAATTCCAAACACAGAAGTGACAAACTTATGTTTAAAGGTCAATTATAACTTAGCAGTTCATTATGTTGTGCATTCATGTGATTTTATGACATAATTTTAAGAAGGGAATTTTCATTGAAAAACTTTGGGTCGTTACATGGAGGTATCTTAAAATTGAAAAGATTTACCATGGACAATTAGAATAAATGGGGAGGTGAATCAATAAGGACATGAAAAAAACTCATTCCTATATGATGAATGAACCCAAGTTTTCCCTATAACCAATTCCTATATGTACTGATTCAACAAGTAGGTAGTTAGAGTCCTGGTGTATGGATACATTGACCGTTGAACTGACACTAGAGTACCTATCCTAAAGAGATAAACTCAAAACACTCAACACCATTTCCAAAAAACCCAAAAAAATATCATAGCTATTAAAAAATTCAAACTATGGTCCTAGGATAAACTTCTCTGATACCACTTTGTCACAACCAATCCTACTATGGCCCACCTGGCTGGTGGTAAGCTGGGTGTTACTACCCCAAGATAACCTCCAATAGGCTAGGGTATGTCGACCAGTGCCAAGTAGGAATAATTCTCATATGGAATCCTTAACCTAAGTTACTTATACACATGCAAAAATCTCCAAACCCTTATAATGCTAAAATTAAAGTAAAATTGAAACCAATGCATGAATTCATCTAAAACCCACAATTAGAGTACAAAAGTAATACTAGAAATCATAATGATCCAAATACAACCCCATAAAAACTATAAGAAGTAAAACCTAATATAATGAGGGGATTGAATTCAAATGTGACACCTAGTATGAACCATAATGTATATAGTCTAATATAATCTCCACATTCTCCTAGTCCACCAAGAACCCCATTGAACACCTGTTGTCCTTATAAGAAATGACATGTATGGGAAGATCCCATACATGGATGAGTATGACAATACCCAGTAAGACACCAAAAAATAACGAAACATAAGAACCAATATAGTATTCAGCTCATTATAGGGGCATGCCAATCAAGAATATGATACATAAAAAAAACATACAGATATACTCATGACAGACACTAAGTCTCAAGGTAAGTTCACAATCACATTTCCATCCAAAAATTCTTCTTGAGAGTTCGTAGCAACACACACCCAGGATAACTCACTCACGAATTTGATAGCACTAATGAAATTCATCTAAGAATTCATTCTCATCGACTCTCTCCATAAGGAATTACATTCTTGAACATACAATAGATTGATACACAGATGGGGGATCACAACCAAGGGCATGGGGTAAACCAAAAACCCGATATGGAATAAACTGGTACGTAGGAGATTGATACTCATGTATATTGTTCATTTTGATTCTTAGAACCAAAATTTGGGTATAAGATGATAGAGGATCCCACCCTAGGAATCACAGTGGTATTATTATAACTATATCTGAAAATAATTCCTTATAGGGAATCACAATCCTTTTTAAGGACAAAATTCGACCTTAAACCACCAAGAGATGGATTGAGGGAATAAAACCTAAGGAAACCGATCTATGTTGAAGAAAAAAAGGTCCTTAGACCTCCCTAGGGAATGTACATGGAATGTACTAGTAGTACATATCATGCCTTTCTTACCCTATGTTTTCCTGTGTGATCCAACCTGTGCCCGTGTACTCTAGCTTGTGCTCGTGTACTCTAGGGAATTCCCATATACTATGTCCATGCCCATGTACTTGGTCATGTATGAGTACCGATCCATGTCTGAGTACTTTGTATTTGTCCTTGTACCTAGTAATGTCCATGATTGTGTACCTCAATGGTAAATGTTTAGTCACTAAGTAGAGTCACATAGTGTGTGATACTTTATTTTAACACATAAACCCCAACCACCATAGCTGAGTCTACATAATGCCTGTTCTTCCATTACACACCATTTTCTATGGGATTTTCCAAAACCTATATATCTTAATGAATTTACCAATTTCACCACTAACACTCAATTTTCACCACCAATCTCACAAGTAAGGGTGGATCTATGATTTAATGAGATCCATCATCACTAATAATAGGATTCTGACTTCCAATTCGCCCAAAAAATGTATCCTATAGCACCACACTGCTGTTACACACCCAAAAAATCATGAAGGATGTTGATACAGTCTTTATACATAATCATTTCTATCATAGCTTGATTTTTTCTCTAAATATCAAATGCAAATTTCTATATCAATATATTTCACTAAATAACAGTTGTACAACAATTGATTACCAGGTATCTGTCGAACCACCAGCCAAACAAAACACCAAAGATGAGCGCATGAACAACGAGGAGAGAAAAATGAAAAAAAAACATAAGATAAGGAATCAAAATAAACCATTTTTCATATTTTACATGATATACTCCCATTATAATGATAAACAAATAAACCAATAATAAAAAATAAAAGAATTTTCCAAATCCCATAAATAAACCCATACCTGCAACATGATCGATCTGAAAATCAATATGTTGGTTGTTTTGATTTTCTTTCATCATGGGATAATCAATGGGGAATAAATACATATAAAATAATTTCCTAACATAGGTTGGATCAATCAATGATAAATAAAAATCACATATTGACGTCGCTGGTGAGATCTACAACCTTGATTGGTGAAAGGATACTCGACCAAGATCTCAATCCATTTTCATTCACCAATCTCTCCACCAACTAATCCTTCCACAATATTAGGGTTATGCAGCTAACCATGTGATTTGTTTATAACCACATATTTATATATGAGTTTAGTTCGCTACATCAAAGTGTATTAAAATAAATAATTAAATTTATTTATTTTATTATTTTCCCCCATGATAAGCTTTTAACAAATGCCTGAAGTCCCCAAAAAATATGTCATACCAAAGGTAAATCCCACATTACAGACTCAATGAAAACCTCAAATTTTTATTCTAAGAGTATTTTAGGGATTTATTCCACTATTTCTGGAAATCTACGTGTACTCGATAGTAATATATTTAATATTTTTATAATATTAATATTGGGATCATCAGGCCTCATAATCTCATGTTGTCTCAGTGTCTGAGTTTGAAAATATTATTAGATTTATTCCAAATATTTATATGGAAACAATAGTTAGGTTATAATAAAATTAAAATAATTCATAAGAATTTATTATCACACACAATTTTATAAAATCACTCAGTGTTCAATCTGGGCTGAAAACCCTATCACGCAGCATGTACAACTATCTATACATCGTGAATTTTGGTTTTAATATAATTAATTAACTTCTATTCATGATAAATCACATGGAATGCATATCTCAGTGTGTATGAAGTATCATTTGTCCCAAATTACACAACATATACAGCTAGCTATGCGCCATGTGAATTGTTACTGACCACCCACATAACATGCCTAGGGACCCAATATGTATTTAGTGTGGTTTATTACACATTAAAAGACATATAAAACCCACTAAATTCTATATAAATTTCATAATTTCATTTAAATTTATTTATATTCATTACATGGAATGTATTATTTACCCATCACATACCTTTACCATAGAGATTCCATGATTTATTTGGGGATAATCCATGCGGGGTAACACGATGTGTATTCCAGATACACTCTATAGAAGCCTTGTCATATCATGTGCTAACTAGTGGTTAATACGATGTGTGTAATGATGGTTCAAAATTTACCCCCACACAACATGTCATGATTTGTGTAGATCATCCTTATATAGTTGACCATGGGAAAATGACATGTACTTTTCAGTTACATGTTGTGTAACTATGTTTGTCATCCAACATCCCTGGAACCTATAAATAGGATCTTCAAGCATTCTTTATTTGTTCTTGTTAAAATGAAATTAAATGATCAGGTTATCTTGACCGTCAGATTAAAATAGAAAACTGAAAATAAAATGCTAACAAAAAAACATGTAATTGATCAATAAATAATAAATAATTATAAATTAATATGTGAGCACATTGATATCACATAAAGGTTTTGGGGAACATCAAAATTTTTTGGGATAAGTCCCAATAATTTATTTCGTCAGTTTCTTTGGATAAATCCTCAAAAATAGATGAATTCAACCCTGAAGTATTCATAGAGAATATTTTTTCACACAAAATTTATAATTAATTTATATTATGAATTACCTCATTTTGATAATTCTTTCTTTATTGATGAATTCAGTTAAAATCATTTCATACAATTATTTTTGTGAATAATCTAAAGCATAATTCCTCTAGTGGAATCCATACATGATCTTTGAATCTTAGAACATCATCGATAGACCTATGGGTTATAGAATTAAGGTACTGATTGTATTACATTATTCATCATTGACCACAACAATAATTTCATCAGGATTTAAGAATTATTTTTCTTATTCTCTTAGTATTGAGAGTGAAGGGGATGATAGTATCTCATTATTAGGAGAGATTTTAAGAGATTTATCTCAGAAAAGAGAGAATTATCTTATGAGAGATTCTATGAATGAAATGTCACCTAAACTAAAAATCATACAAGTTAGGTTATATACTTTGGGTTAAAAAATTAGCTACCACACAACGACCATTAAATAATTTCATTATTCTAGGTAAACCCAATGTCAAATAATAATAATAATATTATTATACTCCATGACATGCACTAACTCATAGATATTTAAATAAAATTTATTAAATAAATAAATCAATATTTATTTAAATGATGTTAAATAAAACATATCATTTCTATCAGGCCCTTAACTCATCTTGTCAATCCTCTCTCGCATTTATCAATCCTTGAATAATAAATATTTATTTTAAATAAATATTATTTTATTATTCATTAAATAAAAAATAAATATTATATTCACTCCCAGGTGAATAAATATATATTTTAATATTCATGTAACTAAATATTTAATTAATAAATAAATATTAATAACATTTCGAATACTAAACAATAGATAAATAAATATTCTATTTTCTAACAAAAAAAGAATATTTATTTTATATTAAATTCCCATATATTGTAACTTCAATAATTGGTGATTGAATTTATGTGATCAATATAACTTTAATAATTATTATTCATCTATTTGAAGAATAATATTTATTCAACTGTTAAATTAAAATAGAACCTAACTAAGATTCCCGTTACACTTACTATGTGAACCTCTAGGACACTTTCTCATTGGTATCAGGTGAGCTGACCTAAAGTCCAATATTAGAGTCTGGCAACAAGTCAAGGCACCGATTGAGAAAGAAGTTAATGTCACAATGAAAACAACCTCATATGATTGTTTTTTGTATAATATAATCCATTTGTCTCAAAATATCATCAAGAAGATTGTATACATTCTCATCAATATAGGTACTAGATAATATTTCTTGGACTTCCTAAAATGAACTCATTGATGAGTCAACATTTCCATGGATTTAATCCGACAATTCAATTCCATTCAAAAGGTCTGAGATATTTAATTCAGTTAATACAATAGGGAAAAATTATTTCCTAGATTATTCATTAATGTATATCACTTATGATGTAACCAACATGTCCTAACTTTATATAAGAATATTGTTTCCGACACTTCCTGCCGGGGCGCACCACCCACGCACCCACGTGTGTCAACAATGATAATATTTTCATTGTACCTTACATTAAAACTTTCTAAAGGTGGGAAACATCCATCACTTCTTTAGTGATGTTTTCTCCTTAATCAAAATGGGATTATGGGATGTAGCTCTCTTATTACATGGATTCCTCCTCAAAATTCATCGCCTATTTTGGGTCTCCCTTATAGATTTGAGTCATTGTTCGTGAATCTTATCCTCATGCCATGCCCTTTTGGATGTCGGTTAATTACACTTCTTTTGTTAGAAAATTCCAAAAGGGTCAAGTCAGGGCATCAAACTTTGGTCAGGAGAGTAGTCGCGTTGGGCATCGCTGGCATGTCTAGACACTAGAAAATTGGTACACCTGAATTATCCCTTATTATAGGGATTCTTGAGGGTACAAAATACCAAGGAATCCCACATCAATTGTGGGGTACTTATGATGAAGGCATGTCCTTGAGGTCTTCTTTGGATTCCCATGTTTAACATGAGGTATGCCGTGCATTTAACATCTAGCAGAGACATATCACACTGATTAGAACACTAATGAGAGTGGGTTAGATAGGTACATCCCTAGGAGGGAGCACCTGGAAGGTTTATTAGATGAATAGATCAAAATACACAATAAGTACAGACCCAGGATGAAATTTCCCAAAAAGGGAGGGTTCCACATTGTGAAGGCTAATATAAAAATCACAAAGGTCAGATTAGGGAAACACACCCCAAAAGGGGGGAATTAGATGGATGGATTAGAACACTAAATAAGAGAGGACCAAATGAGGTACATCTCATGTAGAGAAGGTTTCACACCGTGAAGTCTGATCTAGAAATCACAAAGGACGAATCGGGGAATCGTACCCCAAAAAGGGGGATATTGGATGGATGGATCAGAATGCCCAATGAGAGCGGACCCAAGGTGGTGTGTCTCGTGAAGAGAAGGTTTCACATCGTGAAGACTAATATGGACATCACAGAGAATGGATCAGGGAGGTTCACCCCAAGAAGGGGGACTCCAAGGTTTACCATTGGCTGGGATAGAACCTCATGGAGGCTTCCTACGTACTCTACTTAGAAGACAGGGATCAAAACCCACATAGTTCAAATGAGTGATTTGGGGATTACACATGGTTAGCTACCCATTGCAAGAGGGGCACTCTTGGTTGGACGAATATGGATTGTGTAGGACTTAGGCATGGTTAGATTCTTGGTTACTACTAGAAGTAGTGATAATGTGGATGACATGATCTCACCAGGATGTGGTGACCTAGGTAAGAATTAGGATGGGTGATAGAGGATTTGAATAGAGTGAATGAGATGAAAGGGGTAGAACCTAAGTGAAAATTATGGTTTTGGGATTGAACCTTATGGAGGCTTTCTATGCACCCTATGCGAAAGGAAGGGATCAAAGTACATGTAGACCAGAATGGGGCAATGAGATGCCTAGGGAGGTGGCTCGTGAGAAGTGGAGAAAATGGGTGGGGATTTGAAGGAAGTAGAACCACCGGGTCATATCATGATCTTCCTGAGACACCAAGGATCAAAAGAAAGACCAGGATGGAATAAGGGTGATGGTCTTAAACCTTATAGAGTCTTCCTATATACCCTGTTATAAATATAAGGATTAAAGTTCACATAATTCAGAATGGGGCATAGAATCAAGGCATACACAAGGTAAAGTGACCTAGAGATGTGCCAGGGGATTATTACTGGTTAGAGGCCCTTCACAAGAGGATCAATCTTGGTTGGAAGAGTATGGTGAAGTGTGGAGATTATGCGTGTTGGGTCGGAAGAACACCCCAAGGAGGGAATGATGGCAAGAGTGGGGGTGAATTGCCTTTTAAAAAAAGATTAACAGTTTAAAAATCAAAGTATAAATGCAGCGGAAATAAAGAGGCAATCACACAAGCAATTGATAACGGAGTTCGGCCAAAACCCGGCCTACGTCTCCGCTCCCAACTCAACCGTTGAGAGATTCCTACCGCTTGCTTTTCAATGGTTTTAGCAAGAAACCCACTAGGCTTTGAGGTAGCACTAGGACCTATTACAGCTTGCTTTTTGTGGTTTAGCAAGAACCCACTTGCTTTTGATGGTTTAGCAAGAACCCACTAGTCTTTTTACGGGTGAAGACTAGCTCACCGAGACACAAGCCTTTTAAAGGAAAAGCTTGAGAAAACCTCTTCACACCTTAGTGGTGGTGTGAGAACCCAAAGAAAGAGGGGATGAGAAAAGGGTTGGGGTTTGTAGGCACAAACCCAATTTTAAAGCTTAAAATAAATAAAACAATAAAACCCGTATTTGGGAAGACTTGGGCGCCTTTGATTGGATGGAGATGTTGAAGGCCGCTTCCAAGCTTCTTTGAAGGAGCTCCTTGGATGTGGAAGTTGTTGGAGCTAGGTGGGTTCCTTTGAGGAGGTCCGCCGGAGGTTGGCCAATTGATCCAAAGTATGTCCGTTGGCTTCGTATATGTTCCGGTAGGTGTCCGGGGCTTCCTTGGCCTTTATTTATAGGCTAGGAACCCTTGGGGAGGCTTCGGAGCCGTTGGAGAGGCTTAAAGAGCCGTTGGGAGCCAAGTGGGGCAGCCTGGTCAAAGCTCCAACGGCTAGTTTGACTGGGCCACCGGCTGGCCGGTGCAGGGCCACCGGCTGGCCGGTGCCTTGGAATGTGGAGAGAATTCTGGTCCAGGCTCCACCGGTCGACCGGTGGAGGAGCCACCGGATGGCCGGTGGTGAGACAGTAGGTCTCACTATTCATCTGGGTGCCACCGGTCGACCGGTGGAGGAGCCACCGGCTGGCCGGTGGAAAGACAGTAGATTGCACTATTTGGGCTGGATGCCACAGGTCGACCGGTGGCAGAGCCACCGGTCGACCGGTGGGGAGGCAGTGGCTCAGCCTTGAGTCAGGGTGCCACCGGCTGGCCGGTGGTCAAGCCACCGGCTGACCGGTGGACTGAATTTCAGTCCACTTGAAGTCCATTCTTGGGCCAACTTCTTGGCAACCTTGTGCCTATCATCCACAACACTTAAACACAATGTTAAACACATATTAAAGTGATTGTGATCATGAAAATCAAAGAGTGTGGGGTACAACAATCTCCCCCTATTTTGATGATCACAATCACTTATCAAGCAATGTAAAAACTTAAATGAAATGCATGCCTAAATGATAAATTGAAAATAAATACTAAGCGTGATAAAAAAGATTCTCCCCCAATCAATCAAGAAATTTCTCCCCCTTTGTGATTATCAAAATAGCACGGGGCATAAAACTTGATTGAGGGAAAATTGAGATTTTAAAAACAAGATTTGAGATTTGAAAATCAATTGAGATTTTTGAAATTGAAATGAAAATTTGAATAACAGTTTGAATTGAAAGTTTTGAAACAAAAACAAATTCGATACCAACTGTTGGAAACCAATTGAAAATTGAAAATTCTAAATTGAATTGAAAAAGAATTGAAAATTGAAATTTGAAACCAAATGTAATTTTTGAATTAAAAATGAGAAAGTTCTCCCCCTAAATAAAAATAATGAATCACCGGGGAGTGGGATTTTGAAAAGAAACAATTTTAGGCCCGGAGAGACTCGCAAGGAGGGATTTTTCAATCCAAACTTGTCTCATGGCGGGTCTTCTCCTATAAAACTCGTCACTATAGAAAATAGACTTGGGTTGGCCATACCGGGCGTTTTTACAATTACACTCATAAATGAGATGCCCGGGTTTTTTGCAATAATTACAAAATTTAAATTCGGAGCTCCCCCTTACAAAAATAGTGGGTGCATGGGAGGAGGAAGCTCGGTTGGTGTAGCCAAGTCCGTGTGTGGTTCTAGAAACACGTTGAGAACCAAGGAGATTGTTCAAATTTTGTTCCCCTTGGGTGAACTTAGCAAGGGTCTCCCTAAGGTCTTTGATGGTTGATTCCATGGAATCAACATTTGGAAAATTTTGGATTTTAAGGGACATCTCCTCCTTCTCTTTGAGAAGTTGGTCTTTTTCGGAGGAAAGTTTTTTGAAAGACTTTTTCAAAGCAACGAATTTTGAAGATAGTTCATGAAAACCTTTTTCTAATTGGTCTCTAGCAAATGAGAGTTCTTCATAAGATAAGTGATTTAAAGAATTTGAATTTGAAGAACATGAGGAAGAGGAATCGGAAGATGTTACCTCGTGAAATGCCATTAGGCATTTTGTACCTTGATCGCTCGAGGAGGAGGAGGAGGAGGAGGTGTCACTCCATGTCGCCTTGAGGACCTTTTTCTTTCCTTTTTCAATTTTTGAGGCCCGTTTTTTGTTGAGTGGGCAATCGGGCTTGTAATGGCCCTTTTCGCCGCACCCATAGCACTTCACCTTGGGCTCGGGTCTTGCGGTGGGTTCTTGCTTTCGGTGCTTGCGGGATTGCTTCTTCTTCTTGTGCTTCTTCATGAACTTGTGCATTTGGTGGGCGAGATTCTCCATTTCCGAGTCGCCGCTTGATGATGAAGAGGATGAGGAGGAAGAGGATGATGAGGAGCTTACTTCTTTTTGTACCTTGAGGGCGATGTTCTTTGGAGTTTTGATAGGGGTGCCCTCCTTTTGTGCTTGCCTCCTCATCGTGATCTCGTAGGTCATTAGGGATCCGATGAGCTCCTCGACCGGCATATTTTTGACGTCCTTAGCTTCTTGGATCGCCGTCACCTTTGGTGCCCATGAGCTCGGAAGGACCCATAGGATCTTTTTAACCATCGTTTCTGCAGAAATGTCATCTCCAAGAGATTTTCTACCATTGCACACATCAGTAAACCGTGTAAACATTTCAGAAATAGATTCGGATGGATGCATGGAAAAAGACTCGAAATCTTGACGGTACATGTCCAATCGAGTGTCCTTGACTTTGTTGGTCCCCTCATGGGTAACCTCCAAAAGTTTCCAGATTTCATGTGAGGAGGTGCAAGTGGACACTCGATTGAATTCATTTCGGTCTAGGCCGCAATGGAGAGCATTCATGGCTTTGCCATCAAGCTCAAAATTTCTAATGTCGGCTTGGGTCCATTTGGATTCGTCGGGGGAAGAGAGAGTGTAACCTTGCATGACTATTTTAAAAATGGGATATCCTATACTTCTCAAAAAGGTGGTCATGCGGGTTTTCCAATAATTATAGTCGGTCCCATCAAAAAATGGAGCCCGACCCAATGAGTAGCCCTCGGGGGCGAAAGAAGTTGATGCCATCTAAATGGATCTTAAATTTGAAACCGGGTTAGGGATTTATTCAAAGTTTCCCTCTGATACCAATTGTTGGGTCGGAAGAACACCCCAAGGAGGGAATGATGGCAAGAGGGGGGGTGAATTGCCTTTTAAAAAAAGATTAACAGTTTAAAAATCAAAGTATAAATGCAGCGGAAATAAAGAGGCAATCACACAAGCAATTGATAACGGAGTTCGGCCAAAACCCGGCCTACGTCTCCGCTCCCAACTCAACCGTTGAGAGATTCCTACCGCTTGCTTTTCAATGGTTTTAGCAAGAAACCCACTAGGCTTTGAGGTAGCACTAGGACCTATTACAGCTTGCTTTTTGTGGTTTAGCAAGAACCCACTTGCTTTTGATGGTTTAGCAAGAACCCACTAGTCTTTTTACGGGTGAAGACTAGCTCACCGAGACACAAGCCTTTTAAAGGAAAAGCTTGAGAAAACCTCTTCACACCTTAGTGGTGGTGTGAGAACCCAAAGAAAGAGGGGATGAGAAAAGGGTTGGGGTTTGTAGGCACAAACCCAATTTTAAAGCTTAAAATAAATAAAACAATAAAACCCGTATTTGGGAAGACTTGGGCGCCTTTGATTGGATGGAGATGTTGAAGGCCGCTTCCAAGCTTCTTTGAAGGAGCTCCTTGGATGTGGAAGTTGTTGGAGCTAGGTGGGTTCCTTTGAGGAGGTCCGCCGGAGGTTGGCCAATTGATCCAAAGTATGTCCGTTGGCTTCGTATATGTTCCGGTAGGTGTCCGGGGCTTCCTTGGCCTTTATTTATAGGCTAGGAACCCTTGGGGAGGCTTCGGAGCCGTTGGAGAGGCTTAAAGAGCCGTTGGGAGCCAAGTGGGGCAGCCTGGTCAAAGCTCCAACGGCTAGTTTGACTGGGCCACCGGCTGGCCGGTGCAGGGCCACCGGCTGGCCGGTGCCTTGGAATGTGGAGAGAATTCTGGTCCAGGCTCCACCGGTCGACCGGTGGAGGAGCCACCGGATGGCCGGTGGTGAGACAGTAGGTCTCACTATTCATCTGGGTGCCACCGGTCGACCGGTGGGGAGGCAGTGGCTCAGCCTTGAGTCAGGGTGCCACCGGCTGGCCGGTGGTCAAGCCACCGGCTGACCGGTGGACTGAATTTCAGTCCACTTGAAGTCCATTCTTGGGCCAACTTCTTGGCAACATTGTGCCTATCATCCACAACACTTAAACACAATGTTAAACACATATTAAAGTGATTGTGATCATGAAAATCAAAGAGTGTGGGGTACAACAATCTCCCCCTATTTTGATGATCACAATCACTTATCAAGCAATGTAAAAACTTAAATGAAATGCATGCCTAAATGATAAATTGAAAATAAATACTAAGCGTGATAAAAAAGATTCTCCCCCAATCAATCAAGAAATTTCTCCCCCTTTGTGATTATCAAAATAGCACGGGGCATAAAACTTGATTGAGGGAAAATTGAGATTTTAAAAACAAGATTTGAGATTTGAAAATCAATTGAGATTTTTGAAATTGAAATGAAAATTTGAATAACAGTTTGAATTGAAAGTTTTGAAACAAAAACAAATTCGATACCAACTGTTGGAAACCAATTGAAAATTGAAAATTCTAAATTGAATTGAAAAAGAATTGAAAATTGAAATTTGAAACCAAATGTAATTTTTGAATTAAAAATGAGAAAGTTCTCCCCCTAAATAAAAATAATGAATCACCGGGGAGTGGGATTTTGAAAAGAAACAATTTTAGGCCCGGAGAGACTCGCAAGGAGGGATTTTTCAATCCAAACTTGTCTCATGGCGGGTCTTCTCCTATAAAACTCGTCACTATAGAAAATAGACTTGGGTTGGCCATACCGGGCGTTTTTACAATTACACTCATAAATGAGATGCCCGGGTTTTTTGCAATAATTACAAAATTTAAATTCGGAGCTCCCCCTTACAAAAATAGTGGGTGCATGGGAGGAGGAAGCTCGGTTGGTGTAGCCAAGTCCGTGTGTGGTTCTAGAAACACGTTGAGAACCAAGGAGATTGTTCAAATTTTGTTCCCCTTGGGTGAACTTAGCAAGGGTCTCCCTAAGGTCTTTGATGGTTGATTCCATGGAATCAACATTTGGAAAATTTTGGATTTTAAGGGACATCTCCTCCTTCTCTTTGAGAAGTTGGTCTTTTTCGGAGGAAAGTTTTTTGAAAGACTTTTTCAAAGCAACGAATTTTGAAGATAGTTCATGAAAACCTTTTTCTAATTGGTCTCTAGCAAATGAGAGTTCTTCATAAGATAAGTGATTTAAAGAATTTGAATTTGAAGAACATGAGGAAGAGGAATCGGAAGATGTTACCTCGTGAAATGCCATTAGGCATTTTGTACCTTGATCGCTCGAGGAGGAGGAGGAGGAGGAGGTGTCACTCCATGTCGCCTTGAGGACCTTTTTCTTTCCTTTTTCAATTTTTGAGGCCCGTTTTTTGTTGAGTGGGCAATCGGGCTTGTAATGGCCCTTTTCGCCGCACCCATAGCACTTCACCTTGGGCTCGGGTCTTGCGGTGGGTTCTTGCTTTCGGTGCTTGCGGGATTGCTTCTTCTTCTTGTGCTTCTTCATGAACTTGTGCATTTGGTGGGCGAGATTCTCCATTTCCGAGTCGCCGCTTGATGATGAAGAGGATGAGGAGGAAGAGGATGATGAGGAGCTTACTTCTTTTTGTACCTTGAGGGCGATGTTCTTTGGAGTTTTGATAGGGGTGCCCTCCTTTTGTGCTTGCCTCCTCATCGTGATCTCGTAGGTCATTAGGGATCCGATGAGCTCCTCGACCGGCATATTTTTGACGTCCTTAGCTTCTTGGATCGCCGTCACCTTTGGTGCCCATGAGCTCGGAAGGACCCATAGGATCTTTTTAACCATCGTTTCTGCAGAAATGTCATCTCCAAGAGATTTTCTACCATTGCACACATCAGTAAACCGTGTAAACATTTCAGAAATAGATTCGGATGGATGCATGGAAAAAGACTCGAAATCTTGACGGTACATGTCCAATCGAGTGTCCTTGACTTTGTTGGTCCCCTCATGGGTAACCTCCAAAAGTTTCCAGATTTCATGTGAGGAGGTGCAAGTGGACACTCGATTGAATTCATTTCGGTCTAGGCCGCAATGGAGAGCATTCATGGCTTTGCCATCAAGCTCAAAATTTCTAATGTCGGCTTGGGTCCATTTGGATTCGTCGGGGGAAGAGAGAGTGTAACCTTGCATGACTATTTTAAAAATGGGATATCCTATACTTCTCAAAAAGGTGGTCATGCGGGTTTTCCAATAATTATAGTCGGTCCCATCAAAAAATGGAGCCCGACCCAATGAGTAGCCCTCGGGGGCGAAAGAAGTTGATGCCATCTAAATGGATCTTAAATTTGAAACTGGGTTAGGGATTTATTCAAAGTTTCCCTCTGATACCAATTGTTGGGTCGGAAGAACACCCCAAGGAGGGAATGATGGCAAGAGGGGGGGTGAATTGCCTTTTAAAAAAAGATTAACAGTTTAAAAATCAAAGTATAAATGCAGCGGAAATAAAGAGGCAATCACACAAGCAATTGAAAACGGAGTTCGGCCAAAACCCGGCCTACGTCTCCGCTCCCAACTCAACCGTTGAGAGATTCCTACCGCTTGCTTTTCAATGGTTTTAGCAAGAAACCCACTAGGCTTTGAGGTAGCACTAGGACCTATTACAGCTTGCTTTTTGTGGTTTAGCAAGAACCCACTTTCTTTTGATGGTTTAGCAAGAACCCACTAGTCTTTTTACGGGTGAAGACTAGCTCACCGAGACACAAGCCTTTTAAAGGAAAAGCTTGAGAAAACCTCTTCACACCTTAGTGGTGGTGTGAGAACCCAAAGAAAGAGGGGATGAGAAAAGGGTTGGGGTTTGTAGGCACAAACCCAATTTTAAAGCTTAAAATAAATAAAACAATAAAACCCGTATTTGGGAAGACTTGGGCGCCTTTGATTGGATGGAGATGTTGAAGGCCGCTTCCAAGCTTCTTTGAAGGAGCTCCTTGGATGTGGAAGTTGTTGGAGCTAGGTGGGTTCCTTTGAGGAGGTCCGCCGGAGGTTGGCCAATTGATCCAAAGTATGTCCGTTGGCTTCGTATATGTTCCGGTAGGTGTCCGGGGCTTCCTTGGCCTTTATTTATAGGCTAGGAACCCTTGGGGAGGCTTCGGAGCCGTTGGAGAGGCTTAAAGAGCCGTTGGGAGCCAAGTGGGGCAGCCTGGTCAAAGCTCCAACGGCTAGTTTGACTGGGCCACCGGCTGGCCGGTGCAGGGCCACCGGCTGGCCGGTGCCTTGGAATGTGGAGAGAATTCTGGTCCAGGCTCCACCGGTCGACCGGTGGAGGAGCCACCGGATGGCCGGTGGTGAGACAGTAGGTCTCACTATTCATCTGGGTGCCACCGGTCGACCGGTGGGGAGGCAGTGGCTCAGCCTTGAGTCAGGGTGCCACCGGCTGGCCGGTGGTCAAGCCACCGGCTGACCGGTGGACTGAATTTCAGTCCACTTGAAGTCCATTCTTGGGCCAACTTCTTGGCAACCTTGTGCCTATCATCCACAACACTTAAACACAATGTTAAACACATATTAAAGTGATTGTGATCATGAAAATCAAAGAGTGTGGGGTACAACAATCTCCCCCTATTTTGATGATCACAATCACTTATCAAGCAATGTAAAAACTTAAATGAAATGCATGCCTAAATGATAAATTCAAAATAAATACTAAGCGTGATAAAAAAGATTCTCCCCCAATCAATCAAGAAATTTCTCCCCCTTTGTGATTATCAAAATAGCACGGGGCATAAAACTTGATTGAGGGAAAATTGAGATTTTAAAAACAAGATTTGAGATTTGAAAATCAATTGAGATTTTTGAAATTGAAATGAAAATTTGAATAACAGTTTGAATTGAAAGTTTTGAAACAAAAACAAATTCGATACCAACTGTTGGAAACCAATTGAAAATTGAAAATTCTAAATTGAATTGAAAAAGAATTGAAAATTGAAATTTGAAACCAAATGTAATTTTTGAATTAAAAATGAGAAAGTTCTCCCCCTAAATAAAAATAATGAATCACCGGGGAGTGGGATTTTGAAAAGAAACAATTTTAGGCCCGGAGAGACTCGCAAGGAGGGATTTTTCAATCCAAACTTGTCTCATGGCGGGTCTTCTCCTATAAAACTCGTCACTATAGAAAATAGACTTGGGTTGGCCATACCGGGCGTTTTTACAATTACACTCATAAATGAGATGCCCGGGTTTTTTGCAATAATTACAAAATTTAAATTCGGAGCTCCCCCTTACAAAAATAGTGGGTGCATGGGAGGAGGAAGCTCGGTTGGTGTAGCCAAGTCCGTGTGTGGTTCTAGAAACACGTTGAGAACCAAGGAGATTGTTCAAATTTTGTTCCCCTTGGGTGAACTTAGCAAGGGTCTCCCTAAGGTCTTTGATGGTTGATTCCATGGAATCAACATTTGGAAAATTTTGGATTTTAAGGGACATCTCCTCCTTCTCTTTGAGAAGTTGGTCTTTTTCGGAGGAAAGTTTTTTGAAAGACTTTTTCAAAGCAACGAATTTTGAAGATAGTTCATGAAAACCTTTTTCTAATTGGTCTCTAGCAAATGAGAGTTCTTCATAAGATAAGTGATTTAAAGAATTTGAATTTGAAGAACATGAGGAAGAGGAATCGGAAGATGTTACCTCGTGAAATGCCATTAGGCATTTTGTACCTTGATCGCTCGAGGAGGAGGAGGAGGAGGAGGTGTCACTCCATGTCGCCTTGAGGACCTTTTTCTTTCCTTTTTCAATTTTTGAGGCCCGTTTTTTGTTGAGTGGGCAATCGGGATTGTAATGGCCCTTTTCGCCGCACCCATAGCACTTCACCTTGGGCTCGGGTCTTGCGGTGGGTTCTTGCTTTCGGTGCTTGCGGGATTGTTTCTTCTTCTTGTGCTTCTTCATGAACTTGTGCATTTGGTGGGCGAGATTCTCCATTTCCGAGTCGCCGCTTGATGATGAAGAGGATGAGGAGGAAGAGGATGATGAGGAGCTTACTTCTTTTTGTACCTTGAGGGCGATGTTCTTTGGAGTTTTGATAGGGGTGCCCTCCTTTTGTGCTTGCCTCCTCATCGTGATCTCGTAGGTCATTAGGGATCCGATGAGCTCCTCGACCGGCATATTTTTGACGTCCTTATCTTCTTGGATCGCCGTCACCTTTGGTGCCCATGAGCTCGGAAGGACCCATAGGATCTTTTTAACCATCGTTTCTGCAGAAATGTCATCTCCAAGAGATTTTCTACCATTGCACACATCAGTAAACCGTGTAAACATTTCAGAAATAGATTCGGATGGATGCATGGAAAAAGACTCGAAATCTTGACGGTACATGTCCAATCGAGTGTCCTTGACTTTGTTGGTCCCCTCATGGGTAACCTCCAAAAGTTTCCAGATTTCATGTGAGGAGGTGCAAGTGGACACTCGATTGAATTCATTTCGGTCTAGGCCGCAATGGAGAGCATTCATGGCTTTGCCATCAAGCTCAAAATTTCTAATGTCGGCTTGGGTCCATTTGGATTCGTCGGGGGAAGAGAGAGTGTAACCTTGCATGACTATTTTAAAAATGGGATATCCTATACTTCTCAAAAAGGTGGTCATGCGGGTTTTCCAATAATTATAGTCGGTCCCATCAAAAAATGGAGCCCGACCCAATGAGTAGCCCTCGGGGGCGAAAGAAGTTGATGCCATCTAAATGGATCTTAAATTTGAAACCGGGTTAGGGATTTATTCAAAGTTTCCCTCTGATACCAATTGTTGGGTCGGAAGAACACCCCAAGGAGGGAATGATGGCAAGAGGGGGGGTGAATTGCCTTTTAAAAAAAGATTAACAGTTTAAAAATCAAAGTATAAATGCAGCGGAAATAAAGAGGCAATCACACAAGCAATTGATAACGGAGTTCGGCCAAAACCCGGCCTACGTCTCCGCTCCCAACTCAACCGTTGAGAGATTCCTACCGCTTGCTTTTCAATGGTTTTAGCAAGAAACCCACTAGGCTTTGAGGTAGCACTAGGACCTATTACAGCTTGCTTTTTGTGGTTTAGCAAGAACCCACTTGCTTTTGATGGTTTAGCAAGAACCCACTAGTCTTTTTACGGGTGAAGACTAGCTCACCGAGACACAAGCCTTTTAAAGGAAAAGCTTGAGAAAACCTCTTCACACCTTAGTGGTGGTGTGAGAACCCAAAGAAAGAGGGGATGAGAAAAGGGTTGGGGTTTGTAGGCACAAACCCAATTTTAAAGCTTAAAATAAATAAAACAATAAAACCCGTATTTGGGAAGACTTGGGCGCCTTTGATTGGATGGAGATGTTGAAGGCCGCTTCCAAGCTTCTTTGAAGGAGCTCCTTGGATGTGGAAGTTGTTGGAGCTAGGTGGGTTCCTTTGAGGAGGTCCGCCGGAGGTTGGCCAATTGATCCAAAGTATGTCCGTTGGCTTCGTATATGTTCCGGTAGGTGTCTGGGGCTTCCTTGGCCTTTATTTATAGGCTAGGAACCCTTGGGGAGGCTTTGGAGCCGTTGGAGAGGCTTAAAGAGCCGTTGGGAGCCAAGTGGGGCAGCCTGGTCAAAGCTCCAACGGCTAGTTTGACTGGGCCACCGGCTGGCCGGTGCAGGGCCACCGGCTGGCCGGTGCCTTGGAATGTGGAGAGAATTCTGGTCCAGGCTCCACCGGTCGACCGGTGGAGGAGCCACCGGATGGCCGGTGGTGAGACAGTAGGTCTCACTATTCATCTGGGTGCCACCGGTCGACCGGTGGAGGAGCCACCGGCTGGCCAGTGGAAAGACAGTAGATTGCACTATTTGGGCTGGATGCCACAGGTCGACCGGTGGCAGAGCCACCGGTCGACCGGTGGGGAGGCAGTGGCTCAGCCTTGAGTCAGGGTGCCACCGGCTGGCCGGTGGTCAAGCCACCGGCTGACCGGTGGACTGAATTTCAGTCCACTTGAAGTCCATTCTTGGGCCAACTTCTTGGCAACCTTGTGCCTATCATCCACAACACTTAAACACAATGTTAAACACATATTAAAGTGATTGTGATCATGAAAATCAAAGAGTGTGGGGTACAACAATGCGTGGATAACTGCCCATGTGGATCAGAACACCTCAGAGGGGCAGAATCTAGAGATGCGTTCCAAAAAATAAAGATGTTACATTAGGAGGGTACATCCCTAGAAGGGAGAACCAGAGTTTACCATTGGTTGGGATTGAACCTCAAGGAGGATTTCTATTTATCCGAAAGGGATAAAAACCCACGTAGTTCAGAGCATGTAGTTTAACATCATGTGGGACGAGTGAACCAATGTGAAATATCAGACACAAATGGATTGTGGGGGATGAGGAGCTTGACCCTCAGAGAGGATTCCTACATACTCTGTTAGAAAGATAGTGATCAAAGTCCATGTAGTTTTGTAGATAAGGGAATTCGGCATACACATGGATAGAGGTCCATAGTCATGTTGGGGATTACGTGTGGTTCACGGCCCAAATAGGATATTATGGTCACCATTTACTCTACGCTCATGTGAGTCATGATCGGTGTGGGAAACAATAGGTAACATTAGACTAGACAGTTGTGTTGTGAAAGGTGCGACCGCGAGGGATGGTGTGGGGACTACACATGGTTAATGGAATATGGAGATGGATATTGGGACTTACTCAAAATGGGAAGCCCGAGTAAGTGGTTTGGGGATTACATAGAGACTTCCCGAGGCACACATGGTGACAAATCCCAAAGGGAGAGAGAGTGGGAGGGTGCTAGTTCCAATCCAATTCATGGTCCTCTCATATTATCCACACATGCAGCGATCATAGTTAAACATCATGTGTTGAGGACATGGGTGCCTAATAGTTTAACGTCCTGCAGCTTGGATGATGAGGACTCACTTCTCATCCCTTGGACTTACATAACTTCTACCAAGACACACTTTGGGAATAAAAGGCATAAGAAATTCATAAAGGGAGTGAGGTAGAGGAGTTTTTAATCGAGGGGTCCATGTTAGTATAACTATGTGAAGAAACAATAGCTTTTAGCTTACATATGTGAAGAAGCATTTGGTAGGGAAATAGAACATGAAGCACCACTCGAGGAACCAAGAAATCATTACATGCAAGATTGGAAGGGCACACAGAGGAGGTTCATGCAAGGAAGGTGTGTTGTGTGAAATAGAAGCTCAAACATGGTGTCTTAGGATAAAGAAAATCCATGCAGTCTAAAGGAAGGGGGTTCACACAATATTAGGTACTTGCGCGCAATATGAAGGGGTCTAGGTGAAAGAGGCATGACACAAGGACAAGTTTGTTTCATGCAAGAGGGGTATTTTTCACACACTTACCTTCATAAAAAAAGTAAATGGGAACGGGTCAAGCCCCTGAGGGCCCAATCGAAGGGAGATCCATGGGGGACCTATCGTAGAAGATCTATTACCTTGAATCCATGACTTGCGTGCTATCACAGAAGGGGTCATCTTACATTCACGGGAGTGATGATTTGATTTTTGGAGCATTTTTCTCAAGGGAGGGGGGTATCCCAATATATATTATTAAAAATATCTAGAGGATCATTTAATAAGGTCAATACAAAAGTGGATATTCAACGTCGCATTGGGTGCACAAGAGTCTTGCGTTCCAGATAACCCTTTTGCGTGACTTTAAGTTTTCCTTAGCACATATGAATTGACCATTTTCATGAGGCTGGAGAGGAATATTGTTTTCGATGTTGTATTTTTCATGAATTTTTTTTGCATGAAGAATTAGGTCTTGCAAACATGCTTACAATCCTTCGCGCGTCTCCCTTGGGATTTTTGGGATCATCCACTAAGTAAAATATTGTTGCTCAGTTGCTCAAATATGTCTATCTAGGGAATCAAGAGAAATTTGGTGCCAAAAAAAGTCCCCCCTCAGAATCTAAACTAAAAGGGGACTAGAAGTTCGGGTTTGGAGGGAAATGCTGAAGAGACCAATGATTTATGTTGATGCGCGCAAAATATTTTATCCAGCGCGTAAGGTGGATTGCACTTGCACAGAAGACCTGGTTCGCACTTATAAATACGTGGAGGGGACAAAGGCATTATACCTTTACTTTCCATATGATAGGTGACTCACTCTCATGTGTGTAAGTTTCAATATTTTTTATAAGATACCCAAATTCATTCAGTGACTTATGCACGACTTCTGGATCTTTCACGCTTTGGACATAGTTGAACTTTTTCACGACTGTCTTCCAATATTGCATGAATCCACTCGAATTGTGCTACAAAGATAAATCGTTCTTTACAATACCTTACTGAATTAGAAAATTAATTGAGTTGTCTGATGAACATATTTCTATTGAGATGGAGGCTGACTTAGCTACACGGAGGGTCGAGATGACCACAAACCCTAAAATTCTTCATGTGAGAAGGGAACTATCTGACAATCAGATGCTTTTTAGTATACTAATGGAGACTTAGAAGGATTACGTTCTGAGTGATAGCCTCTCACAATGAAATTTTGACATCCTAGAGGAGGTGATCATTCCATGTTTCGAGACCGACACACCATGATCATGGGTAACATGTGAGGATAACCATTCGAGGTAAAACATCACAAACAATGGCCACCCTTCTAGGGAGACTCAAGAAATAGTCATCCACATCTTAAACCTGAGAACTTGGACTGCCATGGGGGATGGACTAGTGGCTAAAGGATTTAACTCCCTTTACATAATCACTTTTTGGAGCAGTATCACTAACGAGAGTAAGGGATGAAAGCTGAATTAGGATCTGTGGTCCAAGGGAAAATTCAACGGAAAGTGGGAATGGGTGCACTGGGTACTCCAAAAATCTAAGGAATTTAGGGAAGAGCTTCGACCCTTCATGCTATTTGAATCTGTGTGGAAATCACAATTTCTCTTCTACCACTAGTAGGACCTGGCACCATATCTATTCAGTCAGTGGTCCCCTAACACAAACACTTTCCACCTCCACCATGAGGAGGTCTATATTATCCTTTGTGACATCCACTACATCGAAGGAATTCATATGGAAGGGTTTTGGTATGATGAATTTCTACCAATGGATAATATCTGTGGAAATAGGGCATGAACCCCAATTTTCACTTGGTATTCGCTGTACTTGGCCAAGGAGAAGATGGGGATTAATTATATCCTGAAGGAAATTTCATACCCAACATGGTTTATCCTATTCCTCAAGAGGGATTAAGTGGTGAGGATGTTAGATCAAGGGAAATAGTGACCAAACGTGTAACAAAGGAGCAAGGAAAGATCATATTGGGAGGTCCTAGATGAAGTGAAATACCACTCGTGGGGATTCAATGTGAATTAAAGATAATATCTACATGTGCGATATGTTGGTTTCCTTACCACCTTCCCTAAGAAAGTGGATAGTTATGATAAGGGAAACAGGGATGGGGGTATTTCCAAGGACACTGGTGATGGTTGGGATCATGGAATCCCACAACAAGGTCAATCTAGGAGTACCTATATTATCCAGGCTATACAACATCCTGGGGAGAATTTCAAGAGGATAGACACCCAGGAGGATCTGTGGGCCACTCCAAATCCTTCATGGATGGGTTGCAGCTCACTGCGGAGGGTATGATTTATCAAATTCCATCCATCCTCTAAGCGATGACCTATGACTATATTTACTAAATATCGATGGGGTCCCACCACTATTTCTCAATGGGGAGGAGATTAAGCTCCGAATTAGAAATCACACGAACTTTTAGTTTCACCAATTCCACACCCTAGTCATTTATATGGTGGATAACCAATGAGGTTCATTGGAGAGGAGGGAGTATCAGCAGAGTATCAGAGGTGGTTTGCTAGTATGCCGCATTGAGGAAAAGATCTTTTGCGAACCCTACATGCCATCACAGTTCACTAGAAAGTTCAGGTGCCTGAAGTGAATGCTGAAAACGGTATACACAGAGGTTAGGGAAGAGAATAATCCTTGTATCATTCAATAGTTGTGGTTTATTTTTACAACTAATAGTTTTGGTGAAACAATCACATTGACCATACTGATGTTGATGCTGGCTTATCGACAGAATATGCTGACCACAGGGTTTTAGAATACCCAGAATCAATTTTACAGAAGTGTATTTGGAAAATCAAGGCAACAAGTGTAGAGTCCAGATGACCATAGAGTGGGAGTGGTGCTGGGGAAGAAATACCAGAGGCAAGCCAGGTGGCTGGGGTGACACAAACGGGAACCTCAGCAAAATGATCATAACAAGGTGCAGCCACACCTTTGCATTCTAAAGAGGGGTGGTCCTGTAGTTGACCTCATTGACCATCTAGAGAATACCCTAAGAAGAAAACTATATACAATATAAAACCTAATGATGATGCCATTTTCCTATCCCTATGGTCTGCTTAGAGAACACTATAATAATCACTGTCAACTAAAGAGATATGGAAAAAACTAGTATGCACCAGGCTTGATCTGCCGGAAGTTGGGTGAATTCAGGTGGTGGAAAGGGTGAATTTTCATCACCGAGACAAATACCTGATGTATATGGATGGATATAAATACCCACATGGGTGGTATGAAGAACCACATTTCTTGGGCAAAGTAATGCTCGGTCAATAATATGATCTCGAAGAAATACCACGAAAGGATGATGGTGATGATGAAGAAGATGAAGAAGAAGGATTAGAGGAAGAGAAGATAGAAGAATAAGAGGAGGATGAAGAGGATAAAGAAGAATGCATAGGTGAAGAGTCTCATAGGGTAGCGTCTTGCCAGAGGATCCCATGGGAGAGTGGTGAAATCACAGGCTCTGATGAGGAACTGGATGCTCATTTCAAGGTAAGTCTCAACTCCAATCTCTCTTGGTCTGCATTTTTTTCATAGCCCAGAACCACTAACAAGATTTTATCCTATTTAGGAACACACTGGTTATGATGGTTAGGGATCTCCCATTGTAGGGGGTGGAAGTATTCTGATGAACGTGGAAAAGCGTCTCCCTGAGCCCACGTCTTGGTTGAGCAAGGTGAAAGACCAATCATGGATGAAGTTCCTAGAGGTGAACCAGCAGAAGGGGAAAAAATGATGGAATTAGAATCCCAAGGTATCCCCAATGTTTAGAAGGATTCATTTCCAATTATTGAGTTAAAAAGCATAGAGGGATCTCTTATGGTCGAAGCTTCTACAATGACACATGAACTTGATCCAACTACACTTGTAAGTCACTATTTTTATAGCCCCACATCTATTTTCTGAGAATCCAATTGACCCAGGTACCCAATATGCATGTAGTGATCACAATACTGGAATACCAACAAACTGGCGAGTTTGGGACAACTACGGGAGATCCATTGGTGGTTTTACATATCTGTGAGGAACCAACCATTCAAGCTAATTCGGTGTTAGCACCCAGTGAGTAGGAAGTTGTGGTCACAAGTGACACCACTACCGGGGCAGAGCTTGAAGCTTGTGAGGGAAAAGTTTACAAAGAATAAATTAATGAGGAGGGTGGCCCAAATATCATAGATCCTATCCCCTTAGAAAGGATTCTAGAGGAATAGCCTTCTACTGTACTCCTAGACATCTTCCTCGAATATAGACCTGCAGATCCCAAAGAACTGGATGATTCTGATCTTGACTCATCCAACAAGAGCCTTATAACATGAAACAAGGAATGGAAGTTTATAAAGTGCTTCATAAATCACTCATAGGAAGAATATTTGATCCATATGGGGCCACTTCGCACCTGGATATGATTTCTCTATGCTGGAGGGGTGGATTCTCACCATCACTTAGATGTCGACTGGTGCCAGAAAAAGTGTGAAAACATCTAGAAGTTCCATGATGCCAAGAAATAAATAAAACACCTTGAAGAAAAAATATAATAATTTTCCAAATTAATCACACATTAATTTGGGATCATTTAATGATTGAGAGTCAAGCTAGAGGAAGCCCAGGAGCGTCCAGTGTTGGTGACCCGTCAATGAACTCTGAGCTAAGTGGGAACAAATACAGATCAAAGCTAATGAGCTTCACTCTATGAATTCTGATGAGGAAAGGGAGTGTAGAGAGCAATACTATACTCTAGAGGATACACATTGGAGTGCAACAACATTGAATCATTACGTCGAGAGAGCAGATCTGTGAGGGCCATGTTTTGGAAAAACTCATGAAACATATTTTCCCTTATTGTTTTCTCATTTGGAATTTCATGCATGGACATATATGTTTTATCATTATCATTTCATCTCAATCATAACCATGAAAAAACTAATGATCAATCCCTAAGATCACATGGGTCATGACCAGTGTGAGAAACAAGGGACGATCATATAATTATCAACTTTGTATATGAGAGTGCCATCTAACCATCGAATACCCGGGGTACTCTATTTGTTGAATGACCACCTAGGGTATTCAGGTTGAGAGGGAGAGAGGCCAAGACTAGAGGAAAGGGTTCCCAGAGTAGCCAAATTGCCTTTCCCAACATGCTATAGTACATGAGTGGGATAACTCCAATGGCATTGGGATCAACCCGAACAAAGGGAAATGAAAAGTTTGAATCATGATACCCAAAATTGGAAACACATTGGTGGAAATATGAAAATATGGGATTAATACTGGTCATATTTTAAATGAATTACCTATACCACTAGCCTGAAATGAGGAAAAAAATGTGAGGTCCAACCAATGATCGAATTCGAAAACACAAGGCCAAACTCAAAATGTCATCCTATGTCTTCCAGGATGTTGGCCCATAATGGTAGGTGAGAAAAAGAGGCATGGGACCAAGCCATTAGTGGGGTCCTTAAGATGTGAAAGGGTATGTGGATCCAAATAAATGGAATGAAAAGTATGGAGGTGGATTCATGAAATGTTATGAAGGATTCCAATACTCTTGAAATTATTCCACCATGATGAAAGCACATTTCTGTGAGCTCATCAGTCTAAAAAATGATCAAACCTATCTTATAGGGGAGCATCATATCAGATGTTTTGGTGAAAGCTAAGAATATGAGCAATGCGGTGGATGAACAACACTACCGGATAGGGGATTCGTTTTAGTTTCACCTCATGAAAGCGTAGATGATGCACATGCAGTTTAACATCGTACGGTAAGGATGAAGACGTATGGTATAATTTAACGTCATATAACCAAGATGTTTCAAACTGTTTAAGGCCATACTACCTTGACCATGGCCCACAGTTTAAATTCATGTTACATATACTATGACTCCTATTTTATGGTTATAGATTACATACTATGATTGGGGCCAAAGGGACATGAAGGTTAGTGAACTTGTGGCTGGGCCCGAGACAAAATTTTTGGGCATCACTATGTATCCCATAAAGATGATACTCAAGCCACACGTAGTTTTAGGAACATAGTGTGGCGAGAGACCAACATTGGTGGGGGAAATTCTCTCTAAAG
The DNA here is from genome assembly GCA_963277665.1 of Viscum album. NCBI lineage: Eukaryota > Viridiplantae > Streptophyta > Magnoliopsida > Santalales > Viscaceae > Viscum > Viscum album. The sequence goes on from OY728129.1 coordinate 286,401,959, forward strand.
AGGGTGATGAAGCATCCCATAATTAAAATAGGTCATTCTAAACTTATTCAGGGCATGGTTTCAATTTAAATTTGTGTTGAGGACATTAGCTCTTAGTTATCAAATCCCATGTAGTTTAACGTCATGAGGTAAGGACAAAGATGATTCAATATAAAAGGGGGAAATAATGTTGTGGATGGGCCCAAAATCAATGATCCAAGTTTCACTACATATTCCATAATAATGGGAATCAATCCACATTTAGTTCTTGAGAAAAGAGTGGACATTTGATATTTATTTTTTGTTATTTTGATGCCGATGTGTGTTTTTTTGGAGAGAACAGGCCAGGATGAAAAGTATGAGTGTTGCTATGGGAATGAAGACGAGTGTTAGTCTTTAATAGTGGGATGGTGGTGACTATTTCCAAGGGTGATTCCCTCTCAAGTGAGAGAACCACAATGCTACGTCATTTTTCATTGTGCAGTTAGGACGATGGCATCAAAATCTAAGGTCTTACGATAGGAATGTCCCATGTATTTTAATGTCGTGTAGTCAAGACACAACATTTTAACGTCACGTGGGATAGAGTATCATATTTTAACATTACACATCTTGGAAGGAAGATATATTAGTTTAAGATCATAGAACTCATACCATTTGACGCATGTAGTTGTACGGAGGAACAACATCTGGGGGTATTGGAGATCCACAAGAACATGAGAGGGAAGGAAAGTGTGAATCACATCATCCAATTCTTGGAACATAATGGAGTAGAATAATGATGAAGGATAATTGTTGAACATGTTTGAAACACAACATCCATATCGTGTAACAAGTAATGGCAATAGACAAAATAGGTTTGGTTGCTGACCAAATTTGAAAAGAAGGACTTACCTCAAAATGTCGTCTAGAATCTTCTGGGGAATTGGCCCAGGACGGTAGGAAATCCATGAGGCTAAGAATCCATACCATTAAAGGTTACCTTCAGATAAGAAATATGATGAAGACCCAAATTAAGGGATGCGTGAAGCATGGATATGAGGAGGGATTTTATCCGTAGATGGGACCAAATCCGTTCTCAAGGGATGTACATGGTGTGGTTATTGTAAACCCAGTGTGAATGAGGACCAAAGAGGCCTCATATGCACTACATACCCAAGGGAAGAACCTAGGTTAAGGGGCCAAAAAGATGAAAGGACTTGTGGCTGGACCATAGAAAAAATGTCTTGGTGCTCTTATATATCCCATAAGGATGGGAATCAAGCAATACGTAGGTCCTGAAAGAAGGTGTGGCAAATGGCCAATGCCAAAATGGGTGATGTCCTCTGAAATGTGAAAAAAATGAGGTTTCTACACAATTTATTCTCATGTGAACTTGGAAACTAAAAATATTAGTTTAAGGTCATAGATTTTGGACTATAATGTGGGATTTACAAAGGGAAAATGTGTGGTGTGGTGCCATAAGGAAACCCGAAATGAATGAGGACCAAAGAGGTCTCTGCACCACATCACATACTCCCCCATAAGAACAAATGCATAGTTTAAAGACATGATGACTATAACATCCCTGACATTTATTACACATTTAAACATGATTTGTTACATAAAATTACACTTAATAAAACTCTAAGGATCGAGAGGTATAGTGTCTTTGGGGCTTAGGAACATTACATGACAACTTAAAACATAAAATACAACATCTTTATTGAAAATTTATTTTACATGACCAACTAATTCCTTCATAATTAACACTACATGGGATAACTTGAGGACTTACATAAGAAAGGGGTGATCTATAAAGCTTAGTAAGTTAGTAAAAAAGGCATAAAATAAAGAATACAATACATGTTAGGCTATAGGAATATTAATGGAGCATAAGAGAAACATGAACATAAAGGCATGATATATCATGATTATCATAACATGGAAATATGGAAAAAATACAAGATGATATTAGCACGATCCAAGGATCATTGAACATGGATTATCATGATTAAATCATCATTTCACATGGCTTATCATGATACTAAAAATTACCCAATGCATTGGAGCGCTATTAGCGAGCACCCTTTATAAGCATTTCATTTCATGCATAAGTGTGCCACATGGATCATATAACATGGAATCATTCAACATAATAATTTATTCCAAAATAAAGGAATGTGGAATACATACATATAAGTACCATTCAACATGTATATTTACATATAGTTGAATACCCTTGATAGAGAAATGGGTATGGTATTCACTATATGATGATTTTGGCTTGCAAAATCACAGTGCAATTTTGGTAGCATAACGTCATCATATGGAAATTCATAAGTTGGGTTGATGAGAGATAAATGAGTCTCTCATAATTTATACATGAAATAGATAGAAATGGAATCATGGAACATAATATTCCAACATATGAAATGGAATTTAGATGCATAATATGAGAGAAATTCTTGAATGGAAATAAGAAGAGAGAAATCCCTTATGGAATTTCAGCATGGTAACGGGTGTACACAGAAGGAATTAATGAGAAAGAAAGGGGTATATCATCATTAAAAAATAAGTATGTATGTATTTTGGAGGTGATAAATCATATCCAATAATTTTTAATTGATTGTAAAATGGTATTACAACATAAAAAACTTGGATAAAAATGAGAAAGGAAGGAATCCCTTATGGAAATTCGACTTGGTAACTGGTGTACATAAGGGTTCATAAGAGGGATAAATGAGAGTGAAAGGGGATATAATAGTTTATAAATAAAATTTTAATTAAGTATGATATTTAATAACATATCCCAAAATAAGAATAAAAGAAATTAAAATACATAACAAGAAAAGAATGCTTGATAAAAGAGGAGGGTGGAAGACCCCTTACGAAAGTTTGGCACAGTAACAGATTAGGTAAGGTTAAAAATAAGGGAGGATAAATAATACCTTATTAAAATAAAATAAAATGGAACATAATATTATGATTATAAAATAAAGACATTATAACCATTCAAAATTACATGAACTACTTTTGAATAAGATGCTTGAATTTGAAAGGAGTAGAGGAAAGTGAGGATCCCTTACTTGAGTGTGTGACTTCAAGAGATTGAGGAGGGGATTATTGAGTGTTTGGAGAACCTTGGGAGGTTTCTAGAGAGAGGAAGGAAGAGTAGGGACGTGCTACAAGGTTTTTTAGTGAAGAGAAGTGGGATCTTGGGTGGGTTTATATAGGAAATGTGAGGGGAATTATTTAATATTTCACAAACTTAGGTTTTGGAATCTATATAATTAAATATTCAAAACCAAAAAATTTATCATGGTTTTTGCCCATGTTTTTTTAAAGGGGAGTGGAAAAAATTATTTTATAAATCCAAAGTCTGAAATTATTAAAATATTAGGCTTTCTTATGTGGAGGTGAGTCATGCTCTCAATGAAATCATTTTAAAATTTTAAAATATTTTATAAGTCTTGGAGGGTCCACTAAGGAATTATAAAATTAATCTAACAAATCTAAAATCCCATTATTTTAAAGCTAAAACATATATTTTACGAATAAACATTTGATAGTATTTTATTATATCACTATTGGATCATTATTATGTCATAAAACACATTATATATTTATACAGTATTTAATTTTTACCCAAAAATTTGATTGTCTTAGAAAATTATGAAAAATTCACTATTGGGTAATTTCAACATCCTGATTCCAAAAATAATATTCATTTTATCTAAATAATTTTATAAATATTTGAATTTTCACTTAAAATAAAAACCATCATTTATTAAAAACTGACGGGTTTTGACAAAAACAGTTTACAAACCTTAATAAAAGTTATGTTTGACTTCATAAAAATTATATGATAATTTATATTTAATAAAAATTATATAATAATAATATTTTATTAAAATATTATTTATTCTAGAAATTTATTAATTCATCAAAATATATTCTTTAATTAAAAATACAATTTTAGTTTTATCGTATGAAAATATAATTCTTACCAAACTGAATACTTAATCATTTGTAGAGTAAAAACAATAAGTAATATAATATCCACTTATTATTGAAAGGATTTTTCATATAAAACTATTCTAATAAAAATATTAATAAAAACATAGTTTAATATAATAGTTTATATATTTCTAAAAAGTACCATTTTACCCAAAAAATCAATTTATCTAATTCATTATATTTTTAAGAAAAACTATTATCATAAAGGAATTTATAGAATAAGACTTTTATTTATAAAAATGGATTACACAATAAGTAACTAATGACTTATTACATAACCCCTTATAACACCTGTATAATACCTAAGGGTAAGGTGTCTGATGGTGACAGACTCTTGGGGCGGCTCAGATAACATTGCCTGGGTGGTAATCTCTATTAACTTAAACTTGTATCATAGGTAATTAAATTAAATCTTAATGTGTTGAAGCTCAGATTGGGATAGGTCAATAGAGAATCCCAGGGACTCTACCTCCTTTATGAGCTTCGACAAATGAGATTAATATGGCCCAAGTCTACTGGATGAGGCAATCCTCTATTTTTTCTGTGTCAAAAGAATTATTTTTAAAAAACCTTAAATTTATATCAGTCATGTGATCACTGTTCAATGGATATATTATCAACAATAACTTAACAGTCATTTAAACCCAATAAAAAAAGAGTTCATGTGTTTTATATATCCAAAATAAATTTAATTAAATAAAAGAAAATGAATTTTATTCATGAATGTTTGGGTCGTTACAACATTCCCCCCTTAATAAAATTTCCCCTTGAAATTTCATTTTCCCACAATAAAACAAATTAGGGTAACTCTACCTCATCACTTCCTCTAGTTCCCACACTTCTTCTTTAAACTTTTGGTTTCTCCAAAACACTTTGACGAGGGGAATTGTCTTATTTTGTAGAACCTTTTACCTATGATCTAAGATCTTCACTGACTTATATTCATAGGGGAGTTCATTCTCCAATGGTACCACCTCTGGATTGAGTATATGTGATGAGTCAGGTACGTACTTCCTCAAGAGTGATACATGGAATATATCATGCAATTGAGATAGGTTTTGTGGGAGTGAAAGTCGATAGGCCATTGCTCCAATTCAATCAATGATCTCAAAAGGGACAACGTACCTTGTAAAAAGCTTTCTCTTATTCCCAAATCTCATAACTCTATTCCACAGTTATATGAGGAGGAATACCATGTCTCCAAAATCAAACTCTAGGTCTTGTTGATGGTTAATAGTATAGCTCTTTTTTCAACTTTGAGCAGCTTTAATGTGATGCTAGATGGTCTTAAATTTCTCCACCATTTATTTGATCATTTTTGGACCTATAAGTTTTAGCTCCCCAACTTTAACCCAACATGCCAGTTTTCTAAACCTCTTCCCATAAAGGGCTTCATAAGGATCCATTTGGATGCTTGAGTGGAAACTATTATTTTAAGAGAACTTAACTAGAGAAATATGTTGATCCCATTCTCCTTTGAAGTCCATTTAACATTCTCTCAACATTACTTCAAGTGTTTGGATAGTCTACTCAGATTGTCCATCATTTTGAGGATGATAAGACGTACTCAAGTTCAACTCAGTATTCAGTGCATGATGGAGAGTCCTCTAGAACTTAGAGGTAAATCTTGGATCTCGATCAGATACAATCAATAGTGGTAATATATGCATCCTTACCACTTATCTGATGTATATCTGTTCTAGTTGATCCAATGGGAAATCCTCCTGAATTGAAATGAAGTGTTCAGTATTTATAGGATGACCCACAACAACCCATATAGAATTGTTTCCATTGGATTTTTTCAGAAGTCCGGTGAAAAAGTCCATGGTGATGTTCTCCCATTTAAATGTTGGTATAGGTAATGGTTGCATCACCCCATTAGACTTCTTCCTCTCATCCTTCACTTAATGACACAGCATAAACTTTTATGTATACTCAGTGATCTCCTTCTTCATATTATCCCACCAATAATGATCTCATAGATCTTGATACATCTTTGTGTTTCCTGAGTGAATAAAAAAATTCGAACTATGTGCATCATACAAAAGTTAATTCTTTAACTCTAGATTTGATGGAACACATAGTCTTGAAAAAAACCTCACAATTAATTCTTCATTAACATTGAACTCCAAGGATTTCCCTTTTCTGATAGTTTCCACTTTCTTCTTAATTCTCACATAATCCTTTTGAGCATCCCTTAACCTTTTGAAAAGAGATAGTTGAGAAATAATTTGTGAAAGGATTGATGATATTCCCTTCTTTATGATTCCTATGTCCATATTAATCAAATATAAGAATATTGGATCCTTTTAAATTCTCATCAATGATAGAATCACCGAGAATTTTCTACTCAAAGAATCTGACACCTTTTTCTCTTTCCCAGGGTGGTAATGTATTGAGCAATCATCGTCTTTGATTAGCTATAACCATCTTTGTTGTCACATATTCAACTATTTCTCTATGAATATATACTTAAGGATTTTTTGACATGTATACATTTCAAACTTCTACCCAAAGAGGTAGTGTCAGAAAATTTTTAAAGTGAAGATTACTGCAGCTAACTACAGATCATTTGTTGGATAGTTTTTCTCATGAAATTTCAATTGCCTTGAAGCACAAGCAATGATTTTTTAATTTTTTCATCAATACAAATCCCATTCCCTTATTCGAAGCATCACAAAATACCATGAAAAGTTCTCCACTTGTGGGTAGTATGAGCAAATGTGTATTGATAAGACTCTTATTCAACTCCTTGAAGTTCCCTTATCATTTATCATTCTAAGAAAACTTGAATCCCTTTTAAGTTATCTTGGTAAGAGGGTTTGAAAATCGTGAGAAATTTCTCACAAATAGATGATAATATCAAGGTAGCCCACAGAGGCTATAGATATCCATCATAGATGTTGGCCTCGGCCATCCCTCAACAACATTTTTCTTAGAGGGATCCACAGATATCTCATTTCTTGTGATGATATGACCCAATAATGAGACCTACTTCAACCAGAACTTACACTTGTTGTAATTTTCATAGAGCTCCTCCTTTCTTAAGGTCTCTAGTATAGTGTTTAGATGCTCCTAATGATCCTCCTTGGTTTTGTATTATATTATAATATCATCTATAAAGACTACCACAAATTTTTTGAGGTAATCTCTAAAGACTATATTCATCAATTCCATAAAGATATCTAAAGAATTAGTGAGTCTGAAAGGAAATACTATGAATTCATAGTTCCCGTACCTTGTAAGAAAAGTTTTCTTGTGGATATCATCCCTCTTCACCCTTACATGGTAATATCCTGACCACAGATCCACCTTGGAGAAGTATTGTCCTCTACATAGCTGATAAAAAAAGTCATCAATTCATGGAAGAGGATACTTGTTATTTATCCTAATTTTTTTGAGCTCACAATAATCAATGCAAAGGTGCATTGACCAATACTTATTCTTAACGAAGAGGACTAGTGCACCCCATGGTGAAGCACTTGGGAATATAAACCCTTTATCAATAATCTCATGTAGTTGTTTCTTTAGATCCTCAAGCTCCGAAACATCCATTCTATATGGATTCTGGGATATTGGAAATGCCTTGGGTATGAGATCGATCGATAATTCAAAATATCTTTTAGGAGGAAGACCAAGAAATTCCTCTAGAAACAAATCAAAAAATTACCTCACAATAGGCATGTCTTCAAGGATGGTTCCTTCCTTAGACTAAATCATCTGAGCCAAATATATGTGATCATAGGGCAGTAATATCCCCGCTTGAGATAATGGTGCTAAATAAGATTCATCCTTCTACTTGCACTTGTACAGAATTGGGGGTCGATTCACCATATGGAGAGTGATTTCCCTCCCATGGAAATTTATGTTGGATCTATATAGGGAAATCCAATCCATGCCAAGAGTTTCATTAAATTACACTAGTGGGGGTATGATGAGGTTCCCTGATAATTTCAATCCACAAATTGTGACAGAGGAGGATTTATATTCATGGGATGCAATAATTTCTCCATTTTACGTTCTCACTGACATATCTACTTCCATGATTTGTGGTGGTGTTGGAATTATTATACTAAACTTTTAGGATATAAAAGAATGCATAGAACTATGGGCGATTGCCCTAACTTTCACTTTTTGGTTCTGGTTATACTTTATCCAATATAGACTTAGGGATGAGTACTTTTAAACAATTGAACACATAAAGGGGAATCCAAAGACATTAAAGGGATAAATTATAAATTAAATTTATTTCCTTAATTTATAAATTTCTAAGTTTCAATCTAAGTTATCCATGATATATTTCCTAATGTATATTTTTATGGGATTTTTTTTCTCCCTTGATAATGGTTCATACGAATCTTGTGAATTTACCAGAGCATATCCCCTGGGAGTGTCGAACAAAGAATGTAGCAAGGACCATTTTCGTGCACCAATTCCCATTTGAGTCTACCTCAAAGCGGTGTTTTCAGGTTTTATCCCTAGATAAATCTGTTCTAGAGCCACCTATACTTGTTTGTATCCAAACAAGGATTTATTTTCTTGATAAACCACATACTCTATACTCAATAAAATTTATGGATTTTATTCTTATACTTAGTCTTTTCCATAAGGCTTTCACTAGGGTTTTCTAATACTAATCCCAAAAATAACTAAACCTAACCTCTGATACCAATTATAGAAACCCTGGCCTTTATTACACACTTATACATGATTTATTACATTAAATTTCACTTAAGACAACTCCAAGGATCGAGAGGTATAGTGTCTTTTGGTCTTAGGAACATTACATGAACACTTAAGACATAAAATACAACATCTTTATTGAAAAATACTTTTACATTACCAAATCATTCCTTCGTACTTAACATTGCATGGGATAACCTGAGGACGTACATAAGAAATGGGTGAGCTATAAATCCTGGTAAGAGAGTAAACAAGGCATAACATGAAGAATACAACACATTTTAGGAAATAGGAATATCAATGGATCATAAGAGAAAAATGAACATAAAGGCATGATATAAAATGATTATCATAACAAGGAAATTTGGAAATAACTGTAGTTGGGTTTTGGCTTAGTGGTAAGCACCCTTTAATCCTACATGAAAAATAGGGGTTCAAAACCCATTGGACATAGATTGTTGTAGCAGTGATATAGTGTATTGTAGCAGTGGCGACACTGTAGCAATAGTGGCCACTATAGAAATGGAAAGCACTGTAGCGGCGACATTCAACTGTAACAGTGATAGGGCACTGTAGTAGTGGCAGGTACTGTGTGGTACTATAGCAGGTAAGAACTGTAGCAGTACTATTCACAGAATGGGCCTCGGGTGAAAACTTTGGGCCTACGGGCCATGTAATAGGCTAAATGCCACTCGGCCTTTGGACTATGTAATGGGTACCCCTCTAACCTTTTAAAGAGGTCTTTTCTTTGATTTAATAATAAATGAGGCTTCATCCCCAACCTTTAAAAAAATATGGCAATAACATACAACATGATATTAGCATGAGCCAAGGATCATTACACATTGATTAACATGAGTAAACCCTCATCGCACATGAATTAGTATGATTGAACCCTCATTTAACATGAATTAGTATGATTAAACCCTCATTTAACATGGTGTATCATGATACTAACATTACCCAATGCATTGAAGCTCTATCAGGGCACACCCTTTATAAATATTTCATTTCATGCATAAGTGTTCCACATGGATCATATAACATGGAATCATTCAACGTCATCATTTATTACATGATAAAATAATGTGGAATAAATATATGTAAGTACCATTCCATATGTATATGCACATAAAGGTTAATATACTTGATAGAGAAATGGGTATGGTATTCACTATATGATGATTTTGTCTTGGAAAATCGCGGTACAATTTCAGCAGCATAACGTCATCGTATGGAAATTCATAAGTTGGTTTGATGAGGGGAAATGGGTTTATCATCATTTATACTTGAAATTGATAGTAAGGTAATCATGTAACATAATATCCCAAAGTATGAAATTGAATTTAGATGCATAATATGGGAGAAATGCTTGAATGGAAATAATAAGGGATAAATCCCTTATAGAATTTTGACATGGTAACAGGTGTATATGGAATCCATTAATGAGAGATAAAGGGTTCCATAATCATTAAAAACATAAGGAGTTAAGTATTGGGGAGGTTCTAAATAATACCCCAAAATTTTTAATTGAATATAAAATGGTATTACAACATAATGAAACTTGGATAAAAATGAAAAAGGGAGGAATCCCTTACGGAAATTCAGCATGGTAAGAGGTGTACAAAAGGTTTCATAAGAGGGATAAATGAGAGTGAAATGGGATATAATAATTTATACATAAAATTTTAATTAAATAGGATATTGAAAAACATATCCAAAAATAGGAAAAAAAGAAATTAAAAAGACATAACATGAAAAAAAGCTTGATAAAAGAGGAGGGTGGAAGATCCCTTATGAAATTTTGGCATAATAACGACTTAGGTAAGGGTCAAAATGATAGAGGATAAATAATACAACATTAAAATAAAATCAAATTTAAAATAATATAATTATTATAAAATAATGACATTATAACCATTCAAAATTACAAGAACTACTTTCAAATAAGATGCTTGAATTTGAAAGGAGGAGAGGAAAGTGAGGATCCCTTACCTGAGTGTGTGACTTCAAGAGATTTAGGAGAGGATTATTGAGAGACTAGGGCACCTTTAGAGTTTATTATAGATATAATGGAAGATTAGGGACGTGCTCCAAGGATTTTGAGTGACAAGAAGTGGGATCTTGGGTGGGTTTATATAGGAAATGAGAGGATAATTCTTTAATATTTCACAAGCTTAGGTTTTGAAATCTATATAATTAAATATTAAAACACACAAAACTTACCATGGTTTTTTCCCATGATTTTTACCAAAGGGGAGTGTAGAAAATTATTGTATAATGTCCAAGTCTGAACTTATTAAAATATTAGGCCTGCTTATGTGGAGGTGAGTCACATTTTCAAGGAAATCATTTTAAAATGTTAAAATATTTTATAAGTCTTGGAGGGTCCACTAAGGCATTATAAAATTAATCAAGAAAATATAAAATCAAATTATTTTAAAGGAAAAAAATATATTGTCTGAATATACATTTTATAGTATTTTATCACATCACTATTGGGTCATTATGATGTCATAAAACACAATATATATTTATACGGTATTTAATTTTAATAATATTTTTTGATTATCTCAGAAAATTATGAAAAATTCACCGTTGGTTAATTTAGACATCCTTATTCCAAAAATAATATTCATTTTATCTAAATAATTTTCTAAATATGTGAATTTTCTCTTTTAAAATAAAAACCTTCATTTATTGAAAATTGATAGGTTTGGATAGAAACAGTTTCTAACCATAATAAAACTTACATTTGACTTTATAAAAATTATATGATCATTTATATTTAATAAAAATCATATAATAATAATATTTTAATAAAATATCATTTATTACAAAAATTCATTAATTCATCAAAATAATTTCTTTTATTAAAAATACTATTTTATTTTTATCGTATGAAAATATAATTCTTTTCAAACTGAATACTTAATCATTTATAGAGTAAAAACAATAAGGAATATAATTAGAACTTATAATTAAAATGTGTGTTCTTATAACACTATTATAATAAAAATATTAATAAAACCTCAGTTTAATATAATAATTTATATATTTATAAAAAGTACCATTTTACCTGAAAAATTAATTTATCTAATTTATTATATTTTTAAGAAAAACTATTCTCATATAGGAATTTATGGAATAATAATTTTATTTATAAAAAGGTATTACACAATAAGTAACTAATTCCTTATTACATAAACCCTTATAACACCCTCATAAGACCTAAGGCTTAGGTTTACGATGGTGGCAGACTCTTGGGGCGGCTCTGATAACATCACCCGGGTGGTAATCTCTATTAATATGAACTTCTCTCGTAGGAAATTACATTCAAGATTAATGTGTTGAAGTCCATCTTGGGATTGGTCAAGAGTGAAGATCAATGATGCTACATTCTTTCTGAGCTATAACAAATGAGTTTCGTATGACGTGAGTCTACTGGATGAGGCCATCCACTGCTTTGTATGTCTCAAAAGGATTCTTTTTAAAAAACCATAAATTTATATCAGTCATATGATCACTATTAAACAGCTATATTATCAATGGTAATGATACTTAATGGTCATTTAAAACAAATAAAAAAAATATTCCATGTGTTTTCTATATCCATAATACATTTTATTAAATAAAAGAAAATGAATTTTATTCATAAATGTTTGGGTCGTTACAATTCCTGGAATTGAGAAGTAAACTCTTAGTTTAAGTTCATTGAGTTCATACCATAAAGTGGGATGATTATTCCTTGCAGGTACAAACCATACCCAAATCCCTAATCCTGCATGATCTACTCAGTGTGGGAAACAAGGGTCAAAGAAGTTTTTTATGGCACATGGAAGCACACAGTTAGGGAATGGAGGTGCGGAGTCAAGGATAACCCCATGATGCTAATCCTCCCACTCAACGTGCAAAGGTGAATAGATGGATAACACTTATAGTCTTGAAGATCTGCCTGAACATAAGGATGTGGAAAAGTATTTGAATCACGATTCTAGATATTTGGGACAAAATGGGGTTGGCATAACAATTGAGGATAACTGTTGACCATATTGGAGACACAATATCCATATCGTATAACCTGAGATGGGAACAAACACCTAATGGTCTTCCACTAACTGTATTCAATTTGGAAAACCTATCTCAAAGTGTTATTAGAAATATTCCGGGATGTTTTCCCCTGATGGTAGGAGAGACATGAGGTTGAGCACTCATATCGTAAAGGGGTCCCTTCAGATGTGAAAGATTATGGAGACCCAAATAAAGGGTCAAGTGAAGCTTGAAATGTAAAGATGTAATGTGGTAAGGATGAAGGAACAATTTAACTTCATGTGGGATGTGGAATTTTTGGTGTCATGTTGGACAAAGAGGAACTTTCCTTTTAAGGTCGTGTATAAAGGATAATAAATACTATGTAGTTTAATGTCTTACAGGTAGGAAACAAAAGTTTAACATTATTTGGGACATGATTGATCTTAGTTTAAGTTCATAGAACTCAGACCATCAATTCCTAGTTTAATGTCATGTGTGTGGGACATACCCGTTCATTTTAACATCATTTGGTGTGGAAGAGGATGTCACACTGTTTATTACCGGGAAACTGGGACATGTGAACCCTAAAGTGGAAATACGTGGTGTGGTAAATATCCAGACGTGAATGAGGATCGATGAGGTCTCAACCACACTACACATTCTTAGAGGGGAATCCAAGCCAAAAGGGGCCAAAAAGGGTGAATTGGAAATTCTATGGTTGGGCCAAGGGATAAGATGACTAGGTTTCTCTACGTATCCTATGAGGGCAGGAGTCAAGCCATACATAGTTCTTGAATTTCGTGTAGTTTAACATCATTCGGTAAGGAAGAGATAAAAGGGGAGATCTCTGAGGGAGGCACATGGTGCGACTATTGTAAAACCAAAGTGAATGAGGAACAAAGGGGTCTTATATCACACTATGTGCTCCTAGAAATGAACTTAGGACAAGGAGATGAAGGGATATAGGAACCAAGGAAACCTAAGGACTGGAATCAAAGACAACATGTTCAGGTGTTCCTACGTATCCCATAAGGGCGAGAATCAAGACATACATAGTTCTTGAAAGTAGTGTATTTTATCATCATGCGGTAAGGATGAAGTAAGGGATGGATACTCTTATGGGTGGGAGCATGGTGTATCCATTGTAAACCCAATGTGAATAAGGACTCAAAGGCCCCAACCAAAACATGTAAAATCCCCAAAGAGAACTAAGGCCAAGGGGGGATGAATAGATGAAATGATTTGTGAAACCTAGGGATGGACCCGAAGAAAACATGTTCATATATTCCTACATATCCCATAGGGATTGGAGTCAATCCATACATAGTTCTTGAATTCCATGTGGTTTAACGTCATTCGGTAAGGATGGAGAAACAATTTAATGTCATGTGGGATAGAGAAAATTTTTATCATGTAGGGAAAAGGTGCTAGGCAGTTTTGCATCCTATAGCATAGATGAGGTTGAGTAGTTTAACATCATATAGGGTGAAATGGATCTTAGTTTAGGGTCATAAATCTCAGACCGTAAGGAATGTGTTTACAGTTTTTAGTTTATCATTATGTAGGATGATAACTCATTTACATGAAGTACTGCTTGAGGAACTTGGAATTGGTGGGAGGAGTGATTCAATCACTGTCCATGGTGACCAAAGAGTATACACCATTGGGATAAACCCTGTGAATGTTTTAGGGTCCTTCCCATTTGGGCTCTAGATTTAGTGCCTTCTTACTAGTTATCATCAGCACCCTAGGATATAATACCATGTCACCATGGAGGAAAAATTGGAGACAAAATTTATTATTGAAATCCCTAGATATCTTGTTTTGGCGCCTCTTCAAATTGTGCAAGACCTGGATCCTATTCTCATCGATGAATTCCAGCATATCCAGACAGACTTCTTCTACGCTTTCTAGAGTCTACTGATCATAGATAGCTGTATGGATTGATTAAAACTAAATCTCAATGGGCAGGACCACCTTTTTTTTATACACCAGGGAATATGGGGTCACCTGGGTGGAATTTTGAGCTGTCTTCTGATAAGACCTTATATAATTAAGGAGATTTCTGAGAAAATTTTATTGTTATGAACAACCATATTTTGAAAATTTTTGGAGAGGGTCTTGTTGAATGCCTAAATATGTCCATTCACCTGTGTATGATAGCGAGAAGGGTGGTTGGACCAGATGCTATACTTGGTGTATAACTTCTTTATCTCAGCTACTCAAAAATTAGTACTTTTATTGGTGAGGACATTATGAGGGACTCCGAATCGATGGATGATGTTGGAGATCATGAAATAACGATAGAATATCCCTTGATCTCCTTGAACAAAATCGCATCTGCATAGTTAGAGAAGAAATCTATGGCGGTCAGGATAAACCAGCACTGTAGACTTGTTTTAGGTGGATATGGTCTCACTACATCAAGTCCTCAGACCACAAAGGGCTAGGATTACTTGGTATTATTGAGGGTATCTAGTTATTGATGAAAAAAAATTGGCATATATTTGACAAGAATGGTAACTCTTGGTGAACTCGATACAATCGTGAACCATGGTGGGAAAGAAGTAGCCCAACCATCGAATCTGGTGGGAGAGTTTTGACCTAGTCTAATGAGATCTACAGGAACTATCATGGGGTTCCTATATAACCTAGGTAATCTTGTCTCCATGAATAAAACAGAGGATAAATCCATAAAAACCATGTTTTTAGAGTATCTGCTCAAGGCTAGGACCACTATGGAGGGTGAAATTCACTGCACGCCAATCGATTCTGTCGTGTTTAGATCTGTCTGCTAGGAGATTTCTATGTTGGAGGTACTCAAACAAAGTATTTTTCCAATTTGGGGTCTCTTCTACAACGACATGGGGACCTGGAGATCCTGATGTGGAAGAATTGGTGGTAAGTTTTCTAACCTGCTGGCTATCATCATCATCCAGAGTGATGAGAACAATTACCCTTCGATGCACCACATGGATAATAAAATCGTCCCGGTCAGGCTATACAAGAGACATGACAAGGCTAGCCAAGGCATCAGGTCAACCATTCTATGATAGATGAACATGAGTGATTTATGGTTGAGAAGTGAGTTGGGTCATTAAGTGACGAGTGCTCTCTAATAGGGGCATGAGTTCCATCATCCTAAAGACATAGTCACCATTGATTTTCTTGATGAACATCTCAGAGTCTCCCCTCACATGTAGGTGGGGAACATCAATCTTGAAGGACAGATCAAGGATAGTGGTTAGAGCTTGATACTCCACCTTTTTGTTGGTGCAACATTCTGACAAAAAGAATAAATAAGGAAAAGAAGCCTGTGTAGGCTTGATGAATATGATGCCCATGCCTACTCTATTGATCCTAGGATCATTGCGTCTCCTACTGGTGGGGAACCATGAGGTACCATATAATTTAATCTTCTAACATGAAACAACCTGATCAACTGAGAGGATGGCATCGTATGGAAAATCAATATCCGGAGACTTCTCTTCAGGGACCGGATGGGAGACCAGAAAATATTCCAATGCCTAACCCTTGACACATTTTTGTGGGATGAACCTGATGTCGAACTGCTGAAGGATCACTACCCACCAAGATATACGAATTTTCAACATAGGGAGATTTAGAATATACTTCAATAGATACACATAGTACACCAACAATATCTCCTAATGCCGCAAATAATTCCACAACTTCTGCACTGTAAAAACCAACATGAGACAGCTCTTCTCGATAGAGGAATATATCGTCTCTATGTCGAGGAGTATGCAGCTGAGATATTACAAATTATTCTCTTTACCTTCATTATTCCACTGAGTGAGATGGGTGCTAAGGGATCATTCCAGGGTGGTCACATAGAGGACCAATGGATTTCTAGATATGGGTGGAATCAGAATCGGTGGCTATAGCAGATATTGCTTGATTTCCTCAAAATTGTTCTGACACACTTCATCCCAATCATAGATGACACATTTCTTCATTAGTCAGGAAAAGAACATACACTTTTTTCTATATTTGAAATGAATTGGAGTGTATAAGATAAGTGGACTTAAAAGCCTCAGAGTTCTCAGAGGTTGCTCGGAGGGGAAATCTGACTGATGGAATTGATCTTATCTGGGTCAATCTCGATGCCTTTGTATCTAATGAAAAAGATGAGGAAATTTCCAAAGGCAACCCCGAAGGCACACTTCAAAGGGTTCATCTTCAGATGGTGGAAGCGGAGGAAGCCAAACACTTTCTCTAGATCTCTAAGATAGTTCTGAAACTGGAAGGTGTTGACCAAGAAATCATCCATTTAGTATTCCACCAATGTCTTAAGGATTAGCTTGAATATGTGGTGCATAACATGATGATAAGTGGATCTTGCATTTTTCAAACTGAAAGGCATTACCTGGTAACAAAAATTACATTGCAGTTCCCTAAATGTGATGGATTCTTTGTCCTTAGGGGCCATCCAGATTTGATTATACTCAGAATATCCATCCATGAAGGAGAGGGAATGGAATCTAGCAGTGGAGTTGATCAATAGCTCTGTCACAAGAAGGGGAAAATATTCCTTTGGACAGTGATGAATGAGATCTAGGAATTCAATGCAGACTCAGATCGGTCCTTTCATCTTCCTAATGGGGATGATATTGGCCAACTATATGGGGTAATCTACTCCCTTGATGAAGTTTTATTTGATGAGCTTTTCAACTTCGGCCTCAACCATGGCACCATAAGAAGGGTGAATCTTCCTGGGAGGCTATTTTAATCGACAATGGATTATCAGGAGACCAAGGTTATGGATGAAAAACTGAGGATCTAGTCTTGTAATCTCATCATAACTCCAAGAAAAAACATCATGATGCTTCTTTAGGAAGTCTGCATACTATTGTTGTTCTTCAGTAGGCATAGCTACACTGATCATTTTCAACCTCAGGTCTACCTCGGTATTGAGGTTCACCTATACCAACTCATCTATGGGGGTGGAGACTCTTTCAAATGTTGTAGGAGCATATTCAGAATCCTCCTCATCATTTAAGGATAGAGGATAATCGATATGTGATAATTATTTTGAGTTAGTTGACCCTGGGGGAATGATGGTACTGGCCTGAGTGATAGTGGAATCTTTATTGAGAGAATCCTACACTGATGATACCATGGAGACAAAAATATATTGACCCAATCCCATCTGGCCTTCAATCTAATGGGCCACACTTGATAATGTCAAAGCAATATTGGTGTATCGACTTGATTTGGTTCAACCTAGCTTGGCTGAACAAGAAATTATGACATGCAACTGTTTCCATGGGGAAAATTTCCCAATACCTTACAAGGGTAAGGGGCTCTAGAATCACTCGAGACTGATTCATATAGGTGTATGATGTGATATTTCAGTGTTCCATGTATCGGGGAATGTGCTTCCCCCTTTTCTTAGAGACAATGAACTAATTTCCCAAGTCTAGGGTTGTGGCTTCCAAATGATGAATTCAGAGGATGAATGCATTATCCAAGTCATCCCACAGGTTGGACATAGTGGTAGTGTGATCAATCTCATTGGTTTTAACCTGGTTGTTCTTGATCTTGTAGTAGTTGGCATCTAAATATAGGGCTCAAAAAGATGAAAATAATGAAAAATCACCCTAGATAACACCCACTGATCCATTAAGGGAGTAATTAAGGCATTGGTGATAGGATGAAGGAACTGCTGCATGCTGGTGGAGTCAGGGCCTACCCATTTTCTCATTGTAGGAAGAGTCCTGCAAGACAACCATGAACTTGGTACTAGAAATAAGGCCACCAAAATTGATATTTAGGCAGATCTTTCAACAAAAACTTTTCTCTATCCTATAATAACCATGAATTTTTAGGTTAGAGGGACATAGATCTACTTCAGATAGTCATAGATTATGGTGTGTCTGATTCGGGATAAGATTGATCCCATGACCTGTGTCGAAAATAAAGGGCCTAAATTTCACTCCATTGAACTGGATAGTGATGTACAACAGGTGAATGTGCCCTTATAAAGGGGATCCTTTATCTTCCCCTAAGAATTATATGATGGAATAGAATTTTTCTCACTCGACTTCCTCAGTAAGGAAGACATCCGCGACCGCTACCTCCGCTTCGAACTATAGGTGGATTTTCAGATCCTCTACGAGATCTTTACAAATATAATTTGATAGGTGGAGAGCTTCGATGATTGAGATATTTTTATAAATATTGGAAAGGTTCTTGAACATATCATACTTCTGTGCTAAGTGTACATTTTTGTTGGAAGGAGGTTTTACAGGCACTGTTGGTTGATCAGGACGATTCTAGATGGTGATGGGGATATCCTACCACTCACTAGCTAAACCACGCAAAGTGAATACCATATGAATATCAAATGAATGTGGTATATCCAAGACTGGATGCATATGATCATGACATAACCGTAGAAACTCTTCCTGATCGAGTAACATGAATGACAATGGGATCTAACCTGATGAGATAGGATAAGAGGGAGATGCATTGTTGATATCTTAACTGGGCATGTTGTTTGGTCTTAATGGCATGCACATCCCAGATAGAAACACTATCCTGAGCACTCTGATGGTTTACATAACCATGACTATGTTGATGATGGTGCCAACTAGGGAAATTAGGAGGACCATCTTGGTGCTTCTCGTCGCTGGGAACCATGTAAGGGTCCACCAGTTTGACAGTATTAAATAAAGAATACTCATGATCATCACTTGATAAATCCTCCATCATTGGGTGGATCATGGGGGTGACTACCATCTCTGTAGGTATAAAGTCTCCGAGAGTGTGATATGGATTTGGCACCAGTGGGGGGCTTTGATTTCCCTTGGGATGATGTCACCTGCTCTTATGAGAAATAAAAGGCTAAGATGTAGATACAGAAGTGGTAGTGAGAGGAATCACAATGACTTCAGAAGGCTCAAACTAATTCAAACGGGCATGAATTATACCATGGGTGTGAGCGACTAACTGTTGGGCCAACTATTTTTAATTCTTCTGTGACCCGTGACTGGCGACCTGCTTCCATTCACCCTTGATGTCATTGTTCGACTCTCTAAAGATATATTCCACCTATGCTAGGGTAGGACCCAACATAACTACATTGTTGTTGACTTGGTCCTGAATCCATTCCTTGAACACATATAACTTCTTTAGAATATGTCCAAGGATTCAGTGATAGGGGTAGTAGTTTGGGAGATTAGTGAGATCATCCACTTTGCATCTCTTACAGTTTGGAAACATCGGGATCCCTTGGTCCATGGAACTCTAGAAGTAACTGGGGACCTGAGCTTCATCAAATGAGTAGGTCTAGTTTCAATGGTATTGGAAAGGAACTCTGGGATCCTGGAACTGATGAGGGGATGGAGCTCAGTGAGAATATAGAACCTTATTATCTCTCCTAGGTGGTGGTGGTGAATTATGAGATGACACCTTCCGATTTTTGGGTAGGTGATGCTGAGCCTAAGGCTGTGTCCCTTAGTGAGGCTATGGATGTGGCTCTGCTAGAACTTTATCCAGTGGCCTGTGGGACTCTACCTATGTAATTAAAGTAGTATCGACCCAGGATACTCTTCTTTTAGGAGATATGGGAGGAAAAATATTTGTCTTCTTAGCCTAATACAATTATTCATATAGGTGCTGATCCTTGTTAGAGAAATCCCAGAATCCAACTAAGAAATTCTGGGTGATAAGGGCTAGGACCATTTAATTTTTCATGATTCCCATACACATTGTCAGTAGTTATTCTTGAGTCAGCAGCATGTTGGGTGAATACATGACGCCTTTCCACCTGGAGACAAAGTCTCTAATGCACTCATCAGGATCAATGAGAGTTTATTCACTAAGAAGAATCTATGGTTTCCCTTTATACCCTGATGGGGGGTGGATGTGAATATACTGAGGGTCATCGTAATTCGAGCGTTGTTCTGAAAGGCACTGATCGAGGAACCCATCAATGGCCTTCTTCTGTTCCATGAGATGTTGAAGCATTGAGGCCTTTTTAAGATCATCTTACATATTTTTCATCGAGCCGGATAGGTCATAGGGGTTGGCGGTCCTACTGTGTCCTTTTCCCCTATTGGGGTCTTGATCGAGAGGCAATGACTTGGCAGGATCATCAAGTCCAAGCAATTGTCTTTGCCGGCAAGTGACAACACTAGGGGGATCCATCAGATGTTGCACAGTTACCAAAGGAAATTTCTCTTCAATGAGCCATATCACAGTATCCTAATCTTAAAGTGGATTTTGGTAATCCATGTTCACCACAACATCACCTGGTGGCATATCTTCAATATCATCTGATAAGTTGGGTTGGTGCAAGATCAGGATGAAATGGAGAGCCGCATACTGTCCACAATCACTGATGTGGACACGTGGGAATGCCTCGACAATAATTTTGTATATAATATAAAAGTCCAGAATCCATCATTTCCATAGGTTATGGTGATAACCAGTAAATATAGGGTGCTGATGGATGAGAAATGCAGCTAGGTCAACCATGTGACACTACTGGAGGATATCATCACAATGCTCCTGGATCTTTGGATAAACAAACCGATGATGATGAAGGGAAAAATGAATCAACCAGAGAGTCCAACAGAAACACATGATGTCATCCTGGGTGAGGTACTCTTGGATCTTGAAGTATGGAGTCACGATCGGCCTAAACATCTTGGTAAACAAGTCTGCTACTAAGACATCCCACAAGATCCTCCATTTAGAAGTGGGATCTAGAATCTAGTTGCTCCAATCCTCAACTTGGGGTGGTTGGGGAACCGGTAAAAATACTGAATTAGTTCGTTTTGGTAGTTGACTATTCAGTGGAGAGAACGATGCATGAGCAGATAAGCTATTTCATACCAGGCCGTCTCTCTGAGATGATACATACAATATCATCACGTCCTTGTATGATGGAGTGTTAACCACTACCTTCTGTATGAAGGTGATGATATTTGGTGGTGGATCATGCTGGTTCCCATCAACTACCAATCCCGAAAACAACTCTCTACTATCTCGTGTCGAGGTAGAGAATTATCCTAGTGACGACAGAGAGGACCACATGGAAAGACCCTAGAAAGTGGCCAAGTATTCCTCCTCCTACATGTACCTATGGAGGGTGTCAGAGATCTAGTGGATTTAAATTTTTGGAAGGATGAAGCACACACTCCAAGTTTCTACCCTGGACCCTAATATAGATAATCAGGGTGAATTCTCCATCATCGAGTCATGATCCTCTTTAGAATATGAATAGTGGATGGGATTGACTATGACTTGGTGCTTCACAGGATTCTTCCTTTGGAGGAAATGGTTTTCCATCTTGCACCAGGACAGTTCTTCAGGGAAAGTAAGATCTTCACCATGGGGTAAACCTCCATGTGGGTTGATTCTAGAGTAGGGAGGACCTCCTCTTAGGTGAGATGGGCTGCAATGAGCACCTGGGAATTTTTTGAATAGAAAACGGGGTGGACCTCCGTATATATTTCCTAACATGTTTAGAGGACCTCCGTGGTAGGGAGTGCTGAAGTGGGGAGGGCCTCCACTGGATTACAAGAGAAAATGGGAAGGACCTATATGTTTTCCATATGTGGCATGGGGAGGACCTCCGCACCGAATGATAGTGATAGAACGAGGAGGGAATTTGTACTAATTAAACTGGACATGGGGAGGACCTTTATATTGGCCATCGATTCCACATAGATGATCACTAGAGTGGGGAGGACCATCTCTGGAGCTAGTGCCGATTCAAGGAGGGCCTTCATAATAATAACCTGATACATGGGGAAAATATCCATACCTAGGATCATGAGAACATGTTAATCCTCCGTACAGGTTGATGCTGGAGCGGGGAGGACCTCAAATCTTGTTGGAGATAGTATAGGGAGGACCTCCATACTGAATTTCATCGTCATGGGTTAGCCTTGAACAGTTTCTACTCATTCCAGTGACTAGAAGAGTCGGCCTAGCCTGCCCATGGGGTGGATTGGGTCTAAATCCCGATCAGATATGGAAGTGCCTCTTCTCTATAATAACTGGGAACTAATAATATGCATCATGGGTGGCTTGGGTCACTGAAGTTGTAGAAGATGATTCCCCCTACTGGGAATCTTCTTGAGCCTATGCCTAATGACGACATTAGGTTATTTGGATCAGAGTTGGTGGTGCAGTGGTATAGACCATCTATTCCTCGATCTAAAGAACCATATAGAGGCATTGAAATAGCCTGGTGGGAGACCTCCTCAGCTGCTTCTGGGAAGAATTCATCTCCAGGATGACTCGAATTTCCCTCAACTCATTGGCGAAGGGGATTTAATCATGAGATAATTCTAAAGAGAGGATCCCAAAATGGTTGAATGTCAGAGTGGGGAGTAGTGCCTCCCTATGCAACCCTTGGGGGCGGCAGTGATGATGAGGCACAAAAGTCTCCAAATCCTGGTGGGCCATATCTCTTGTTGGGATTACACCATCCTAATCATACTATAGGATAAGAGATTTTATGACCCTTCTCTGGATAAATTATGAGGGTGAGATGGGGTTTGGGCACCTTGTAGCCATGGTTGTGGATGACGTCGTAGTGGAGGTTCCATCATGCAGTATTGCCGCATTGGAATTTCCCCTACCCATAAGTCTAAGAGTAAGAGGTGACTAGTTTCATATATCCTAGTTCTTGTGAGGAAGGAAGATTCATCTATTAGTATGGATAATAAAAAATTATTTCCCAATTCCCTCATTCAGTCTTCCATGAATGGATAGATAGATCCACGCTGACGATGTCATAGACTAGAATGCCCAATGATTAACTGCCCTGAATTTTGGGGAGTTCCATGCCAGACCCACTATTTTCTTCGAGGGACCTGGCACCAAATAGCTTGATTTGGTGGCACTCTTATCTGCTGATGTCTCAAATGCTACTAATCCCTATGGTTTTAGAAGAAAATATCAACAGAGGGTTCACCATTTTTGTTTTTGAATCTTTCCATCAGGGTGGGCCACCTGTGCACATGCGTGTGTCTATAATGCTGATGGTTTCATTCCGCATTAACGCTTTAAAAAGTTGGGAAACATTCATCACTTATTTAGTGATGTTTTCTCCTTTATTGAAATGGGATGATAGGATGTCAATCTCTCCTTCTATGGATTCCTCATCATAATTTTTCGCCTAGTCCGGGTCTCCCTCATTGATTTGAGTCATTGCTTGTGAATATCATCATAGTTCCTTATCCTTGTGGACACTAGTTGATTATGCTTCTTATGTTAGGACATTCCAAAGGTTCAAGTAAGGGTAGCAACCTTTAGTTAGGATAGTAGTCGCGTTGGGAATCACTAGCATGTCTGGATGATGGAACATTGGTACACCTTAATACTCCCATATTAGAGGGTTTCTCGAGGGCCTAGAAGCCTGAGGCATCCCACATCTATTGTGGGTTACTTATGCCATAAGAATCTCTTCTAGGTATTCCATGTATTCCCATGTTTAACATGGGGTATTCCATGAGTTTAACATCTAGCAGAGACAAATCATACTAATCATAACATTAATAAAAGTGGATATAATGGGTACATCCCTAGGAGGGAACACCTAGAATGTTTACCAGATGAATGGATCGAAATTACCAATAAGGATGGACTCGAGATGGTGTGTCCCAAAAAGGGAAGGATTCACACCATGAAGGCTGATCTGGACATCAAAAAGGGAAGAACAAGGAAGTTCACCCCAAAAAGGGGGGGCACTGGGGATAGATCAGAATTTCCAATGAGAGTGGACCTGAGGTGGTGCATCTCATAGAGAGAATGGTTCACACCATGAAGGATGATCTGGACATCATGAAGGACAGATCAGGGAAGTGCACACCCAAAAGGGGGACACTGGATGGATCGATCAGAATGCCTAATAAGAGTGGACCTGAGGTGGTGCGTCTCATGAAGAGAAGGTTTTACATCGTGAAGGATTATATAGAAATCACAAAGGATAGATCAGGGAGGCACACCCCAGAAAGGGGGGATATCAAGGTTTACTATTAGATAGGATTGAACCTCAGGGAGGATTTCTACGGACCCTGATTAGAAGATAGGGATCGAAACGCACATAGTTCAAATGGGTGATTTGGGGATTACACATGGTTAGCTTCCAGTTGCAAGAGGGGAACTCTTGGTTGAATGAATAGGGATTTTTCAAGGATTATGCACGGTTAGCTTCCCAGGTGCTACTAGAAGAAGCGATGAAGTGGGTAGAATGATCTCACTTGCATGTGGAGTCCTGGGTAAGATTCAGAATGGGTGATGGATGATTTTAATGGAGTGAATGAGATGAAAGGGGTGGAAGCGATGTGAAAATGATGATCCTGTGGTTGAAACTTAGAGAGGCTTCCTATGTACCCTACACAGAAGGCAAGGATCAAAGTCTATATAGTTCAGTATGGGGCGATGAGATTCCTAGGGAGGTAGCTCATGAAGAATGAAGAGCATGGATGGAGACTTGAAGGAAGTAGAACCTTTGGGTCATTGCATGATATTCCTGAGACACAAAGGCTTGATAAAATGACTAGGATGTGATATAGGTGATAGGATTGAACCTCAGGGAGTCTTCCTTCATACCCTATTTGAAATATAGGGATCAAAGTCCATGTAGTTTAGGATGGGGCATAAAATCAGGATGTATACAAAGAATAGTGACCCAAAGACATGTCAGGGGCTTGTGTGTTGTTAGAAACCCTTCACAAGAGGATCACTCTTGGTTGGAGGAGTATGGTGAAGTTCATGGATTATGAATGGTTATATTCCTATGTAGATCAGAACACCTCATAAAGGTGGATTAGGGATACGTGTCCCAAAAAAGGAAGATGTCACATCAGGAGGGTATATCCCTATAAGGGGGCACTAGACTTTACCATTGGTTGGGATTAAACCTCGAAGAGGCTTCATACATATTGGAAAGGGATCAAAACCTATGTAGTTCAGAGCATGTTGTTTAACTTCTTGTGAGATGAGTGAAATGACATGAAATAGCTGAGACAAATGAATTATGGTGGCTAAGGAGCTTGAACCTCAGAGAGGCTTCCTATGTACCCTATTTGAAATATGGGGATCAAAGTCCAAGTAGTTTTGTAGGGAGGGTCACGAGGCTTACACATAGATAGTGACCCATTGTCATGCTGGGGATTATGTGTGGTTAGTGACCCAAAGAGGATGTTATGGCCACAATTTACTCTAAGCCCATGTGATTCATTCTTGGTGTGGGAAATAAGAGGTAATAGTAGACCAGACAGTTGTGACGTGAAAGTTGGGGCCATGAGGGATGGTGTGGGGATTACGAATGGTTAGCGGCCCAGGGAGATTGATATTGGGATATACTCTAGAAGGGAAACCCGAGGAAGTAGTTCAGGGATTACGTGAAGACTACCTGAGGTACACACGGTGACAATGTATAAATGGAAAGAGAGAAAGAGAGGGATCTAGTGCCAATCCCCCTTATAGTCCTCTCAAACATTCAACACATGGAACGATCACAGTTTAACATCATATGTTGAGGATGTGGGTTCCTAAAAGTTTAACATCCTATAGATCAGACGATGATGACTCACTCCTCATCCATTGGACTTACATAACTTGTACCAACCCACACTTGGGAAAGGGAAGTAATAAGTATTGTATGATGGAAGTGAGGTGTAGGAGTGGTAAATTGAGGGGTACACATTAGAGTATCTATGATAATAATAAATAACTATTAGCATACCTATGAAAATAAGAATTAGGTAGGGAAACGTAACATGAAGCACTACTCAGGGAACCCTGAAATCACTATGTGCAATCCTGAATGTCCACACAGATGAGGTTCGCACAAGGAAGGGGTGTTACGCACAAGGGAATCTCAAAAAATGGTGCCTTAGGATAAGGAAACCCTATGGAGTCTAATGGAAGGGGGTGCATTCAAGATTAGGGACTTGTGTGCAAGATGATGGGGTTTGGGTGAAAGAGGCATGCCATAATGATAAGTTTTTCACACAATTGGGGTCTTTTCCATGCAATTTACTTAGGAAAAAAGGAAATGGGTGAGGGGAAAGCCCTTGTGGGACCACCTGAAGGGGGAACTATCACACAAGATACAGTACCTTGAAGCTATAACTTGTGAGCTGTCACAGAAGGTGTCGTCTTATGCACACGGAAGTGACAATTCAACTTTCAGAGATTTTTTTCTCAAGGGAGGGGGTATCCCAATATATATAGGTGAAAATATCAACAGGATTACACAATAAGGCTGATAAAAAATAATCCATTTTGAAATTGCATTAGAAAATCAAGAGGCTTTCACCTGAGACAACCCTTTTATTTGACTTTAAGTTTTCCTTCATGCATCTGTCTTGGCTGTTTTCAAGAGTCCAGAGCATAAGATGGTATTTGATGTCACATTGGGCACGAAATAATCTTGTGAAAATAATTATATCTTGTGCACAGGCTTCAAATATTTCACTCGTCCCACTTGTAATTTTTGGGATCATCCGCTGAGTCAAATTATATTTCTCAATTCCTCAAATATGTCTATCTGAGGACTCAAGAAAATTTCAGCACCAAAAAATATGTTATCATAGTATTTATTAATAAATCAAAGTACATGATTCATGATACACATTGATAATAATTTAATGTTTAAGTACCAATATAAATTTCAAAAAATAGGAATATGCAATGACACATAACATGTAAAATTTCTATTAGTGGTACAGTTCTCATAACCTCCTCTCTTAGAGATTCCCAAATGAAAACTTAATCAGAAGATGTATCAATGTATTATAATCCCTAAACACCTAATAGTCAAACATAATCTATGTACCATCAGAAAAATTCCATCTGACCATAGAATATATGTTTACGAATATTGACATGACACTTCAAGGTTCTCATTATAATAGGAAAATTATATAACCTTTTTATTTGAGAAATATTATAAGGAAATTTTAACATAAATGTTATGAAAAATAACACTCATAATGAGATAATATATTTATTAATATCCAGGTTTGTGAATATTCTGGTAATCAAAAGTACATATTAATTTAGTTTTACGGCATCAACTCTAAAAGGATCGTATTATTCAAGGCTTATGAATTGTATTAGAATGGATATGGTAATAACTTCAAAACCTTGAGAATAATTGAGTGATAGGATTAGGATGTTGGAAATGGATCAAGTGAAGCATGGTAATCTATAGGTCTTTAGTTATTGGTGATGTCAAGTTATGGGAGAGAGTAGTAACTCTCCTTGAGCGTGTATAGGGTAATTGATTGACTGTAAAGTCGGTGCACATGATTCCTTGAGTTTGAAGCTCCTAAGTAAGACAAGAACATGGAATGAGTATGAAATACTAGTGGTAAGACTTGATAGGATTGTCTATTATAGGGAATATGATGCCTATGGGTAGACCCAAGTGGTATATATGGGTTCTAGTGAGGTGATAGTAATGGGAGTGATCAATGATTTATATAAGTTGAGACCCTATAGTATAGATAATGGTTTGAGGGGAATAGTGGTTAGTGTGGCCAAGTATCACATAAGGGGATGATATTAAGATTTAGTGTGGCCTAAGGGATCAAGATCATCATGGTTGTGGCATATTTGTAGTCTAGGTATTGATTTTGTGTGTCATGTGGATGGTTAGGGAAGTGTATGTTGATTCATTACATGTTATCCTCTAGCTAAGGTATAATTTGGGATGTTTGGATGAGACCTAAGATAAGGAAAAGATTTTATATGCATTTTTTTCGATATCCTGACCATGTTGTGAAATAACAACTGAAGTTATGGCTTATAGAACTAGGGATTAGGGTATAGGTTACACCAACCTAGTGCTTGTTATTTCTGAGTTTTTGATGTTTATATTGGGTTGTACATCATGGGTGATATGAGTTTTAGCCATGGGATCCACCTTTTTATGGTTTGGTTTAGCTCATATGGGTGGTTGGATATATTTTACTCTCCTAGGGATCTACTTATTATATACATTATTATCCATGGGACCTACATTGGGATGGTGTGGTTTGAATTTTGTAGGAGGTTGGAGACATTTAATTCTCCTCAAAATATACTTCGTGTATATGAAATTATCCATGGGACCTACCTAGTGTTAGAGGTTCATCTCGTACGAGTTGTGGGTGATGTTTCACCCCTTTTATGATCTATTTATTATACATTGTAATAATGATATTGAGTTTGTTCAAGGTGGGGATTAGTATAGGACTTGGGAATTAGGGTGTGACTATTACACCTCCTTGGTGTTTTTCACTCCTGATTTTCATGTGGGTTATCTTAATATGATTAGATCCCTAGTTACTCTATGTTCCCATTATATATATTTTTATTTTCCATTGATGGGTTTACAATGATAAGTGACTATGATTGGTATATTACTAGTATTGATTAAAGATGGTGGGTTCGGGTGTTGTGGTGGCCGGGTTAGTATAGAACGAACTGACATAGTTTCTTATATGTTGTATATTTTTACTTGATTTATTTTCTTATACATACATAAAATGTATATGATGGCATATATAAGAGATGTGTTCATGGTTCCCAACTAGGTTTTATGACCATACCATACATGGGAACCTTGGTGTGAATGAAGAAATTAGGGAGACAAGTATAATGAGGTACTCAGGGTTATGGTTATGTCTCTATATTTTTTATTATTTTTTTTATTATATATTAATCATCTTGTTGGGTGATCCCTATGTAAGTTGTATGATCATCATGAGTACATATTGTTATGACATGTGGGGTTTATCTATTACTATTGGATGGACTTTAGCTATAATTTGGCATGTTTACTCTAATATTTTATATGTGGATTATATTAATGATTTTTATTAAATGTATGGTAATTAGAGTATTGTATCCCCATGTTAGTTATAGAATCTCACCTATAGTCATCAGCCTCTAGTGTATAGGGAGGTTCACTTGTGTCATGAACCTGATTGGGATGCCATCTGATCTGACACCCAATGCAATCCATGATATTGATTGAAGTGTGCTCTTGATCCCCATGGGCTGGAAACCAATGTCTGGGCATTGAGTAACACCTTTGGTAATGGTTTAAAATAATAATTAAATAACCAATGATCAACCACAACTACAACACATTAAAACCAACAACCACAATACAATAGATCTAAGGAAACTTCAAAAGCACGAGTTAAACATTTATCAATTACAATCAAAAACCAAAACACCAAAATGGAGAGGTAAACGACTAGAACATAAAAACATCAATGTGTTATGTGGGTTTACACCCCATGGAACTACCACTAACAATTTCGAAAAAGAATCCACTAGCACATAGAACAACCATTATCACCGTGGGGAGCCTTGCCTCTACCTGGTTCAAACATAGAAAGGCCCACATACACCTGAGGGTGTATATAGGTTGTGATCAAAAATTTATATTAGGATAAAACCAAAATATATTCCATGCAATGACATTATATGAAAAATTAACATTCTAGTTTTGAAAGGAATGAACTGAATAACATTAAAAATGAAACAATTTTTTATATAAAAAGGAATGTAATGCAAATATAAATTGAAATGGTTGAAAAAAACCAATGCACCATGGGAAACTCCCAATGTAGATAGGTTTTTAGGGCCCTTGGATCCTCATACCATGGAGATTGAACTATATAGAATGTTCTCATGCATGAACTACTAGAGAGGTCACAACTAATGTTCTAAGGTCCCTAATTCATCATCACATATTTAGTTAGTGTTATAACATAAACCATTTAGATAGAACATGTTATTTTCCAATCGATCTAGATGGTATACTAGTCCATAGTAACCCACCTAGACTACCCAGGGTTCCCAAAGACTCTATCCAATTTCCATAATTCCATCAATTGAAACCACACCATTCAAAAAAAATATATACATGGGAAATTCATCTTTTTAATAATAAACACACACCAAAATCCAAGGAAAACAATTTTCTCACCACCCACACAATTTATAAAACCCATTTAAAAAATAATACAAGTATAATAAAATCATCAAATAATTCTAAGGCATAGAACCACATACCAATTTCTTGGGAAATTTTGGAAATGATTGGAAACCAAAATCCACACTAAGGAGAAACCCAATGAAAGTAAAAATAATCTATAACAAAAAATATTTAACCTAAGAAATGAGAATTAAACCCAAATGAGGTCAAAAACCTTGATGGAGGAATGGAAACAAAAGGGGGAAGAGAGAAGAAACCAAAATAAGGGAATAAATAAGCATAGTAAGGACTTACATGATAGATTATTGAAGAACCAAGTCCAAATCATAAATGAAATGGAGCACAAGGGAGAGGAGGAGGAGGAGAGGGGTGCGCCTAGGGCTGGAGGGTATAATGGTGTGAGTGAGGGATGACTTGGTGTTAAAATAAAAGGATGGTATTTTAGCAATTTAATATTATTTAAATATGTGGTGGGTTGTATGGTTTGGCCACACAGTCTTCCAAATCATGAACCAACTGTGTGGCTCCTTTATCCAAGAGGAAAATCGACTGCTTGGTTTGCATGGAGGGGGTGCATGAAAATGCACCTAGCTTTATGAATTAGATATTTCCACTATACAAGGTTTAAATTTATCTATATAGGGCCACATTATCATGTGATAGAACATGAAACCTAGATATTTCCACTATCTAGGGCACATGGTTTATACTAGGCTAGTAGACAATTTCTACCAACTGTGTGCCAACCATGTGCCTCCTTCTATCCAGCCCAAAAACTAACACTTTTCACAAAAACTAATGGTAAATACTTGTGATAATG
This sequence comes from Viscum album, assembly GCA_963277665.1. Lineage (NCBI taxonomy): Eukaryota > Viridiplantae > Streptophyta > Magnoliopsida > Santalales > Viscaceae > Viscum > Viscum album. The sequence goes on from OY728129.1 coordinate 286,433,461, forward strand.
ATAGGACCAAAAATAAAAGATAAGATACCTCAAAATAAAACCATGGATGTGACAATTCTCCCCACAATAAAAACCTTCCTTCCTTAGAATGTGAAACTAAAGTCTAATTAGTGAATAAATATGGATACTGCTCCTCCACCCAAGAATTATATTCCCATGTCTCATGATAATCATTTCCATTATTCTAAAGGACCCGAACCAATGATATTTATTTACCCCAAAGTACTTTTATTTGGGATTCAAAAATCCACACCAATTACTCGAAAATAGAAAAATTAGATTTTAGATCCAGTTATTCCCAGTTTAAAATGTGATACGGGTCTGGGTTATTCTTATTCAATTAGATACATGGAACAAATCATGGATCGATGTCAACCGATATGTAAAATATAACTAGTATTTCACCTTACCAATTCTTTCAGTAACCTCAAAAGTTCTGACATACATCAGTATAAGTGTCCTCTACATACCAAGTTGATGGTGACCTAGGAAATTTCTCACCTATAGAAACATACAATAATACTCTAAAAATTCAAAGGCTCGGTACTGCTAATTAATATAATACTCTTTTCTATTTTCCACTATAAAAACCCATTATTTGATCAAATTAACTTTCTCAGATGTCTCTTAAACCAGGCTTAGTCCTAGTAAGGATGTCTCACCAAATTTTATCCAAAAAATTTTTAGTGACATGGATAACCATAAAGCACCTTGAAGAGATATATTTTAATCAAGTATTGGTAACTATTATTATATGAAAATTCTACTAACCCCAAATGGATATCCCATGTTCCTTCGAAATCGAGTATTCATGCACAGAGAATGTATTCCAAAATATAATTCTCCCAATTCATCTATCCATACATTTGAATATGGTATACCATATTGAGTTTGACCTATGACCCCATTGCCTTCTAAAGGCCTTCCCTTTACCAAGAGGTGAAACAAGGGCCCCTTTCAGAAACAATTCCCTACGCCACACCATAAAGCCTTAAAATATTCTAAACATACCAACTGTTTAGCTCGTCCACCTTGGTCGAATCCTTGATCAAAATGAAATGATAGGACCTGGTCAGATGGTTAATCCCTGCCCAAATCAAATTCCTTCCTTGAGGTGTATGTGGAAATCCAATAATAAAATCCCCAGTGACCTCATCCCAGTTCTAGATAGGAATGGGGAGTGGACGAATAAAACATTAGGGACTCTGGTGCTCAGCTTTGACCTATCGGAAAGTAAAGAACCTAGATACAATTTCAGCTATATCATGCCTCATACTCGGCCACCAGTACCAGCGACAAACATCATAGAACATCTTGGTGGTCCAAGTATTAAAAACCCACTATGACTGTTGGATATACTGCATCAACATCTTCCTCAAGGATAATGTAACCATGAATTATCATTTGAAATAGAGGATTCCCTTGGATGGTAATGACCACTCACTAAGCACCTAACCACTATTTAGAATATTTTTAGAGTGCTGACACAACTCATCATTAGGATTTTATTTGAGAAAAATATATAAGAGAGAGGGATTCAACTAGATGCTATCCAAGAACATGACTCCATTGTGAACCTTAGTTCCCATGCGCATCTGGGTAAAAATCTCGATCAAAGTCCACTCATCACTGGACTCCTTTATAGTATAATCCAGTATATTCCTACTTAGGGTGTCTACTACCACATTCTCTCTACCCAAGTTATAGAAAATGTCAAATTTGAATCCTTGATGGTACTCAACCCATCATTACTATATCAAATTCAGATATTTTTATGAGAAAATGTAGGCCAAGATCTTATGAGATGGGTAAAATATAAATTTATCCTCGAAAAAATAGTGATACCATGCTTTCAAAGAATGCATCACTACTTCATATTCCAGGTCATGGGTTGGATAGTTCCTTTCATGTGGTCAGAGTTGGCAAGATCCATATGCCACTATGTGGTTATCCTCCATCAACATACACCCAAGACCCATACCTGAGGCATCATAGTAAACTGCATATCCATTTCTAGATTCTTATAAGATGGAAGTATGGGTAGTGGTCAATCAATGCTTGAGCTATTCCAAATATGCCTGAAATTCTGGGCTCCATTCAAAACTTACACCTTTCCAGCTAAGTGTGGCCATGGGTGAATAAAGCCAAGAAAAATCCATGAAAACTACTGGTAATACCCATTCATACCTAAAAATCTATTGATCTCAAAGAAAACACTCATTTTTTTCCATGACATTACCGCTTCAATATTCTCAGGTTCCACTGAAACCCCATGTTTTGAGATCACATAGACCAAAAACTTGACTTCCTGTATCGAAAAGACACCCTTGTGGAGCTTAGAATAACGAAGGCTATTCCAAAGAGTTCCTAGAATGATCCATAAGTGTTGCTCATGTTCCATATCTATACAAAGATAAACCAATATTTCATCCACAAACACCACAATGATGGGGTTGATTTACTATTTGAACACCTGATTCATAAGCTCCATGAAAACCACTAGAGCATTTGTCAACCCAGATGGCATGACCAAATACTCAAAGTATCCATACCTTATTTAGAAGGTCATATTGGGAATTTACACCTCTGAAACCCTGAATTTTTTTACCTAGGGCATAGGTCAATCTTGGATAACAATCTTTTCCCCTTGAGCTAATAAAAAAGGCACCCAATGTGGGTCAAGGGGTATTTGTTTTTAATAATGACCCTATTCAAATTATAGAAATAAATGCACAACCAGAGAGATTTATCATTTTTTTTATCAAAAAACATAGTGGTATCCCAAAATGATACACTCAGGTGAATAAATCCTCTTGATTCCAAATAACCCATCTGTATCTTTAATTCCATCAACTTAGTGGAGGCCATATGATATAAGGGAATAGATATCATCTATATTACCGTCACCAAGTATATGGTTTACTCCACATACCACTTTGGAGGTAAACTCGAGAAATAATTTTTAAACACCTTTAGGAACTAATCTACCACAGGATGAAACCCATCTATGAAACCTCTACCATCATCTTCCAACATAAGAGAAGAAACCTGGAAAAAAAGACTTCCCAACTATGAAATTTGAGTTCTATCTCACCCTGAGAGGGGATCCCATTCACCTTGAAAACCCCTTGTACTACCATTGGGTTCCATAAAGGTTACTCACTGATGATAATAATTGATGAGTTCCTTGAAACTCACCATCTAGTCCATTCTCTAAACCATAATAAAAAGGTCCATTTCTAGAACCAAGATGTCACATTCTTATTTGACTCACGATATAGTGAGAGCATAGGATGAAGATATTAAATATTTTCCCATATTATTTCCTAGTGGTGTAACTAAATCCATGGTATAAGACATAATTTTGGTTGGAAATTTCATCAACTCCAAAATATGGGTAGAAATAAATGAATTAGTAGCACCCATGAAAAATAGAGTGAAAACTATGGACGATGCAATAAAAATAGTACCATGAATAGTCATAGGTCCTTCATATCATTCCACTAGTTCTTGGTCTATAACATTAAGGTGCCTCATCTATATTTGGACCTAAGAATGACTACCAACTTGTGGCTCGGATTTAAGTTGTCATTGACCAGCAGTTGATCCAGTCCTGCCACCACGACCACCAAACTAAGAACCCACAATTCTAGATAGTTTAGATTGATATGTCATTCCCCTAGAGGCTAATGAACCTGTACCACTCTGATATGAGAGTTAATTCCTACAAATCCATTGTAGGTGCCCTATAATCCCACACCAGTGAAATAATCTAGGTGCAGATGAACATGTGGTCTGTACGTGTCCTGGTATTCCACACGGATGACACATGACCAACCCACCACCAGTGGTTGCAGACAAGGATGGGTGGGATGGGTAACTAGATATACCACATCCCTTATTCTACTACTGATCTTGCTTACTTTTCTTTCTATATGTTCCATGAATACCTTGGACCATTTCTAAAAATACTCCTAAGAAGCCATATTTACTGGATTAATCAATCTCCATCATCAGGGCTCGATCCACCACCTGGACATATGTCTTCATATTGAATAAGAAGACCTGATATTGAATATTTTTCCACAAGCCCATTTCAAACCATTGGGCCTTTAGTTGGTCATTAGAAACCACATCTAGTGAAAAATAAACCAGTTCATCAAAATAGTTAGCGTATTACAACATGTTATGATCCCCCTGATGGAGATCCAGAAACCCCTGGATCTTAGAAAGGGCCAAGGTCTTAGGGAAATACTGTTAATTGAAGAAAAATTTGAAGTATTTACATCCCATATAGTCATGATTCACATCTTGGACCACTAAATCCTTCCACGTATGATTGGGTCCTTCCAACATGAACGAAGTGCATTTCACCTTAACAGCTTTAGGAGTACCAAGAAACCAAAAAATCCTCTAAACCTTTTCTATCCAATCCTTTGCCACTCCGGGGGTCTATTCTACCAAGAAAGGATGGAGATTTATTCCAGATGAACTCCTAAAATTTATCTTTTTTTGGACCCAAAAAGGCTTCCTTATAATTATTAGGACCAGATCCCAGTCCCTGACCCATTTCCCAAATAGCCTGAACCACCTCCACCACTAATCTCTAATCAAATAGAGAGGGAGAACTCTCTCTCAAATCTTACCACAAATGTATATGAAGTCTCTAGGGAGGCATAATGAAACATCATTTAAAAAAAGAAAATAAACCATAAATACATTATCGAAAAAAACATTCAGTAAAAAAAAATTTCAAACACTTCCATAAATATAGATGAAACCCTAAAAAATAAAAAATAAAAATCAAAACACACCACCCCATTTTGGTGTCCTTGCACAGTCTGAAGCCTATTCATCACACTTGGAGATGGATTTAATCAATTCTTGAACATACCATGGTGAACCAAGGCTTATAACAAGGTGTATTGGCCTGAAACCCCACTCATGAATGGAACCTCATGCCCTGAAAATCCTAGCTAATGTCTATCTAGACTCTATTAGATAACATAACACCAAGGAAAGGAAAAAACCTGGTTCTAATAAGATTTTTTCCACAAATTAGACCAAGATCCCATCCGATCCAACACCATACTTGGACCACAACATGGCCTAAAGGGTGTTACTAATCCCCATAGGCTGGAAACCATTTCCAGGGCATTTAGTAACACCTTTGGTAATAGTTTATCCCACGAAATAATTAAGAAAAATCAATAATAACTACATCACATGCAAACCAATAACCATAGTACAATAGCTCCAAGGAAACTTTAAAATCATGAGTTAAACATTTAAAAATTATAACTGGAAACCAAAGTACAAAAATAGGGAGGGAAACAACTAGACTATTAAAAACTCCATGTGGTATGCGGGTTCACACCCCATGCCACCACCACAAAAACCAAAGAAAAATAATCCTCTAGCACATAGAAATACCATCATCATCATGGGGAGCCTTTCCTCTACTCGGGTAAAATATAACAAGGTCTACACACACTCGAGGGTATATATAGGGTGTGATCTAAAATTCACAATATGATACCACAAAAAAAGATTCCATACAATGACATTAGATGGAAAATTAACATGTTAGTTTTGAAGGTAATGGACTGAATAAATTTCAAAATGAAATAGTTTTTATTTATAAAAAAGAGAAAATAATTCAAATATAATTTTAAATATCTAAAAAAACCAATGCACCATGTGAAACTCCATAAATAGTTAGGCTATTAGGGCCCTAGGATCCTCATACCTTAGTGATTGAACCATATAGTACATTATCATAGATAAGATACTATAGTGGTCATAACTAATGTTCTATTGGTTCCTAATTCATCATCATATATTTAGTTGTGTTATAGCGTGAACCAGATGGAGAGCCCAGTTCATTTCTTATCCATCCCAGACAGCGTACAAGTCTATAGAAACCCCAGTAAACTATATAGGGTTCCCAAGTGCTCTATCCACTTTCTATAATTCTATAAATCAAAATAACACCTTTAAAATAAACATATATAAAAAAAGAAATTAATATTTTCAATAATGAACACATACCAAAATAAAAATAAAACACTTTTATCACCACACCACACAATTTATTAAACCAATTTGGAAAATAATATAAGAATAATAAAATAATCATATAATTCCTAGTCATGAAACCACCTACCTCTTGCCTGGAAACTTTCAGAAACTATTGGAAACCACAAGCTACATCAAGGAGAAACCCTATGGAAGAAAAATAACTCCATAATCAACAATATTTAACATGATAAAGGGATATTAGACCCAATATAGGTAAAACCCCTTATTGGAGGAATAATAACAAGAGGAGGGAGTGGGAAGAAAACAAAAAAAGAAATAAATAAGAAGAGGAAGGACTTACATTATGGATTCTTGAAGATACAAGTCCAAATCACTAAATAAATAACTAATAAAAATATGAACTTTATCACCACTAGAAAAGTTGATTAATAGTGCTAAAAAAGCACCGTTAATCGAGGCGAAGATATAGGGGGGTCCCTTTTATCAGCGTTCTAAAAAGCACTGATAAACACCACTTTTATCAGCGCTAAAAAAAGCGTTGATAAAAGAACCCTTTATCAGTGCTTTTAAAAAGCGCTGATAAAAGTCAAAAAAATTAAAAAATAAAATAAAAAATAATTATATAATGAGGGGGGATGGAGCTTTTAACAATGCCTGACCACCCCTTTAACAGCGCTAGGAAGACCCCCCCCCACACTCTCTAGCACGCTGCCCTTCCCGTGCTTCCCCATACGCGCAGACCCCTTTTCATCCACCCGAACTCGAACCCGCGACCTCCCCCCTTTCGCGGATGCACCTTTACCACTAAGCCATTTCATTTTTTTCTCTATTTAATGATATATCTATTTATATATATATAGTTATATTTATTTTTATATTAATATATATTCATATTAAAATATATTTATTTATTAATATATTAGTATATATATATATTCATTCGTATATTAATATATATTTATATTTATCTATATATATATTTTTAGTTATAATTTTCTATCCGTATATTTATTTGTATATTACTATATACTTATAAGATTAGTTTTAAATACATTTATGAAATATGTTTTTTTTGTGTGTTTATAAATAAATAAATAAATACATACATACATATATACAACACACACACACACAAGCACACACACACACATACACTTATATATTTACGAATAAATACATATATATATATGTATTTGAAAAGCCATAGAATGTTAAAATAACCATAACTTATAATCCCGAAGCCCGTTTCAACTCCACAACTAGTAAAATAGAAGAAAATGAAACAATATTCGATATGATATGTGTTACATGCCTAATATACATCTGGATCAGAAGTTATACCTGTTTTAATGTTAACAAATCGGGGTATCCTGACTAAAAACTCAATTTGGAGGCCTTATGGGCCTTTTTTAACATCGAAAAATGTGACTAATTCTTTTCTACAGTCACTACCACATAGATCTCGTCGCAGCCTTCAATTTGATATACTGTAGAGCTCAAACTGACACCCGGATCAAAAGTTACGGCCGTTTAAAGTTTGAGTTACATTTTCAACTTATTTTAGATCTTTTATTATTTTTTTTGATTTTTGTGTGTCTTCAAATTGTTATTAAATTATTTTTAATCAATAATAATTAGAAAATTATTAATTAATAATATTTTTTAAAATATTTTAAAGCTATTTTCACTAAATTTCTTATATATTAATTGTCATAGTCTATTTTTACTCATCTAAAACATATTTAAAAATATATATTATATTTATATCAATATAAATATACCTATATAACAAAATTTTATTTTTCATGATTTTTTTTGAAACATAAAATTTATTAGCGGTAGGAAAAAGTGCTGATAAATCCCCCCTTTATTAGTGCTACTAAAAGAGTCACTGATAAAGGGGGGCCTTTATCAGTGCTAAGAAAAAGTACTGATAAATGGTCACTTTTAACAGCGCTTTTTTTAGCGCTGTTAAAGGCCCCCCTTTATCAGTGCTTTTTTTTGGGTTGATAATGGCCCCCCTTTATTAGCGCTTTTTGTTAGCGCTGATAAAAGGGTAGTGCTTCCCTTGCTCGTTTTTTGTAGTAGTGAATGGAGCCCAAGGGAGAGGAGAAGGAGGAGAGGGAAATTATTAGAGATGTAGGGTCGAATAGTGTGAGTGAGGAATGATTTGTGGTTAAAATCAGGGGAGGGTAGCTTAAAAATTTCACTATTTTTAAATATCTAGTTGGCCACACAGTTTTCATGGAGGGGGTTCATGCTTGTGCACCTTACACATTGCCACTATCCTAATCATATGGTTATCTCTAGAGGCATGCACACTAGTGCGATAGACCATGTGGCCTGGACAGTGCCACTATCCAGGGTTCACAGTTCCCAATGGGTTGGTGTATGGTTTCTATTAACTATGTGGAAACTCTCCACCTCCTTCTGTCTGATAGAAAAACCACCATTTTTCTAAAAAACTATTGGGAAAGACTTGTTATAATGATAGGAAAAAACATAAGAGATAAAATAACTAAAAAAAACCATGGATGTGACAAATTGAGGACTTGTGGAACCACTAGATAGGGTAATATTTGGGTGATTTTATATGTGGAATTAAAAAATTGCATCAGAGCATTTTATCGATGATTTACTATTTGAGAATTGTAGTTGAAAGTAATATGTTGTTGGAGATTGGGATGGACATTATTTATTGGAATAATTAACCCCTGTATAAGGAAATTCTACGTTTCTATATATATATGATTGGGTTTCATTGGTTTTTACTAGTATGATGAGGTGTTTATTCAAGAATGATGCTTTTGTGTGATAATTTTATTTATTTATTTTCCTATTGGTCTGAGGTGTCAAGACAACATGAGTTCATGAATCATACTTGGTATGTAGGGATATATTTACATGCTCATAGTTTCTTGTAAATTTTAAATGGTTTTTAAAATGGGATAAATGGCATTGTAGAACCATTAATAATAAAATAGTTTATAAAAAAGGATGTAACTGGTGTCAATTAATTAAAATTTCAATAATAAGTTAATTAGTGTTTTCCAGAATAAACTATTATTAGAAAATTAATTAATTGAAATTGGGATGGTGGTTTTAGTGTGTTTTTTATTATAATGATTTTTGTTATAATGATTCTAGATAACAACCCTATATTGTGTAAATTTTGGTATGATACAACTTTTGTTGGACTTAGGGATGATTTACTATATTATGGGTTGTTCTAGTTTGAGTAGTGTTACTTAATGAGAGACCCCAAAGTGGGTCAGTTGATTAATATTATTTCCTTGAGATCATGAGATATACCAATTAATGAGGTGAGTCATGTTATTATGAGAAGAGGATATTGGTTGTGTTACACATTCCTATCATGGGATGTGGAAAAAACAATTATTTAATAAGTTAAAATATAGTATAGTGGTTAACCTAGGTTGTCTCCAGAGAGGAGTTCACAACAATCATGTTTCTCACATTGCTTTTGAATTTTTTGGTTTAGAAATTGAGAGAAATGAAACAAAAGGAAGAAATTAAGTAAAATATGGAAGATAAATTTAAATATCATGTTATTGAAAATAGTAATATAAAATTGGGTGATCAGGTCAGGGTTGGATTCCCAATTACAATGTCATCATAGTTCGATTTTATCCATTTGTCCTCTACTAAGCCGATTAAAGTGATATTCCACAATCGCTTCTTCTCATTTATTTGGTAAATGGTGTTGGTGAGAGTAAACCTTAACAAAATATTATTTTGGTCTACTATGGTTCCTTTTGTGAAAGAGTTCCACTGAATACTCTCAATTAATTTATCCAATTTCCAATCGGGTCTTATTTATCCCAAACAATCTTGAATAGGCATTACAACTCTCACACGTACTGACAACCACCAATTACTTCAACACTAAGATATAATCTATTACATGGTATATAGACTAGAACCTAGTTAAGTGAGATAATTATCATTTAAAAAAATCAATTATAACCACATAATCTAAAATCAAATACGATCACACAAGATAATAAAAACTATTATTACAATTGAAACCAACTTGCAAAAGAGAGAAATATTTTCTTAAAATTAAACACACAAACTAAAAAATTAAAAAATGGAAAACCTAAACTCCCCCAATCAGTCATAATATTTACCCCACCATGTTAAGGGTAATTGATAATAATGGTGAGGAAGAATATATTACAAAACTAAAGAAAGAAAAGAGGGAAAAGAAGAACATGAAAATGTATCCTCCAGATTCTATCCTCCATAAGTTCAGCTTTGGTTCTTCCACTATCCCATTGAATCAGGCTAAGGCCCCTTATTATAGTAGGTGAGTAAAGTAGTTTTCCATCTATCCACGAAGTTTCAAGGCATTTGGTGTAGTGTGGAATGAGTTGTGGCTGAATTAGTAGACCTGACTTTTTATGGACTCCAATCACTATTCCAAAAACCCTACTTTTACCATTTTAAGGGCGGCCTTAATCACATAATTTCTTAATTAACATTAATTTTCATATGAGTAGTCGAGTTTTCTTTCTAAACCAACTGGAAGAACCCAATTTGGTGGTCAGTATCCTGAGATATGGATCATTGAATGAAGTAAGGTCCATTCTGCCTTCCAGAATAAGTGTTCACATTGACCGATTTTTTGGTTTGTTGGGCTTTGAATTGGCTTTGGGTTCTGAAGACTTATATGTAGCACACGAACCATGTAATCCTAAAAAAAGTAATCACATTAATTGGATTAATACTGTGGTCGTTATGATCAAAATACAGAGGCCACATAAAACTGTTTAATATCCTAAATTAACTACTTTTCACATTGAAGCTCAAAACTCACCAAAAAACATAAAATGATGAAAATAAGATCAAATTGACTAATTATAAGGGATTAAATAATTTAAAAATATATGTATAAATATGAAAAATATGAGCTCTGTCAATTCCCCCACACTTATCACTTGGACTCTTGGACAAGTAAACATCAATATTAAATCAAAGAAACTTTTAAAACACATATACTTGAGATCCAATAATTGAATTACCAAGAAATAAAAGATATCATGCCTCATAAAAAACCATTATTCTAAGTTCTCAATACCTTTAATTAAATATATTTCCTCTTCATTTCTTCTCCAATGCACATAAAACACTTACCTAACATGCATTTTGTCTCATCACACAAATATCAATTTTCAACAATGTCTTTCTCATACAATACTCTTAAAAGGGTTACTGTTGAGACCCCGACCCCAGAAACCCAGGAGTTGGTGCCTTCTAAACATGATGTGTTATCTTAAAATAAAATACACTTTTTTAACAACACATCATGTCTCATACAGAGGATCGTGTGTGGTTCGGGTTCTGGGAAACCGCCAGCTTCTGAAACAATTCATCTTTCAAAAGCTGATACCTGAAAATTTTAAATCAAAACGTAGGGTGAGCATTAAAATACTCAGTAAGGGGTTTTAAAAAGAAATTAAAACACTGTAACATTTGAAAACATTCTTTTAAAAGAATTTGGAAATTCACTAAGAAATATTGTGACACATAACATAACAATGCTAAATTAAGGTTTTCAAGAAGAACATGAAATGATTATGTCAATTCTTGAAGGAGTAATAATGGTTATTATGAACAAGTACAACATGTGATTTACTTAAGCATAAATTTAAACAGTTAAAAGTAATGCATAATCAAAGTTGCGCACAAGGAAACAACTAAATTTTTATATGTTGGTTACTATTCTATTAAGTGATAACACCAGTCATGCTTCAAGCTTTAAGCTAGGGAAATAAGAACTTTATGAAAACTTTAAAGGCATCAGTCGTGAAAGAACTTTATCTTGGAAAGAACTTGTTACATAACTTGAATTATGTGGCATCAGCATTCAATATTGACAATCATTTTGTTTCACCAAGGTCCATCCCCAAGGTGTCATTAAAAATTACCAAGGTTATTCACCAAGGTATCAGTCTAAAAAGTCATCTCTAGAGATTAAGTCTTTACCCAATGCATTGGAGCGCTATCTGGGCGCACCCTTGACATGTCTTTATTATCATGTGAGACACATCTTTCATGATTTACTTAAACCGTTTGCATATTCAAGATGTCCCATACCACCTTGAATATCTCATTCATTTTCATTTAGCCCAAGGTGTCCTATACCACTTTGGGTAATATAATTTCTTAGCTCATTTAGTGATATGTCATAAGCATGCATTATGTACAACAATAAGTAATGAACCACCACAATTCGTGCTAATACAAGGTATGATGGTTAACTTGCAAAATGTATCAGTAACTAATCAAAGGCATACATAGCTTAGTAAAACATCCTTTACACTAAAGCATATGATTAATGATATACTAAATTATGAATCTTTGTCATTATAAATCCATGGAAAAGGAGTGCTTAAGGAAAACTCTTGAAATTTGTTATGGTGATAAATAGGCCCTTGATCTGGTAAATAAATTAAATCATAACTTGATTAATTAATACATTCACCAGAGTAGGTTCATTATGTCTTAAGGTAATACAGGAACACAACATTATATCATGACCCATTAAATATTAAATCCTCTAATACAACTTAAATCAAACCAAAATACACCCTTTATGGTAAAACACATCATGAGCGATTCCCATCATGCTTCTTTAATAAAACATAGTTCGCATAAAATAAGGATTTACTTAAAGGTTGGTACCCACTCCTTGAAATCATAAATTTGATTTGTATTGGTCTACATGTTTATGAGTACATCGATATATATAGATACCAAGTTTATAACGAGGGGTTTTCATGGTAAAACAGTTTCAAACAACCCTCATTAATGCATAGTATAACATGCTGGATCATTTTGAAAATATGAAAATAGATAGAATTTGGGTTATAATTATCTGTATATACATATAAAAAGAAAAAGAACTTTATATTTGTATCTGTATAGGTTTTATGAACTAAAACCGAAAGAGAACAATTAGAATTTAACATCCAAATGCCCTGTCTAACATAGGTCAACCCAAAAAAAGAAAAAAATACCATCCATGTGTATATATATATATATAAATAGGTAACCCATATATATACATACAAATCATATTCTTAAGGGTTGGTTTCAAAACGAGGTAAGATAACTCTTTTCCCTTTGTAACCATTGTATTAAACTTTAGGAAAGAAATTCTTTTTGAAAACATCACCACCCGAGGGGTTTATGTTAAAGTATGCATATATAAAAAAACTATATATATATATACCGAGAGTAATAAGATATGGGTTTCTTCAAAGGAAAACAAAACAAGGAACCATGGTTACACATGCACCCTACTAGAAACACGAAGGCCAATTCCTTGAAGGAGATTCCATCCGAGGGGTATATATATCAAGTATATATATAAATATAAGCTGTGTATATACCGAAGGTTTCTTTAAAGGAAGACAAGAATGCAGGGACCCTTACAGTGTTTGAGGAGGAATCCCGGACCGGGTGTAACTCACTGGGTTGCTGGGAGTTCGAGGGAGAGAAAGGAGGAAGAAGAAGAAGCCGCCTGGGACTTCAAGAAACAGGGGGGTTTAAGTAGGGATTTGGTGCACATAGGGTGACTCGACCCATGCATAGACCGACATGGGGAAGATGGGAAAACAGAGACCTAAGAGGGTGGTGTTCGGAAGTCAAGGGAGTAGTGCTGGGGAGGAGAGGCCGAGGTGTCCTTTGAGCAGGCCTACTGGTCGGGTGCCGCTTCGAGGAAGAAGATGACGGGGGGGTCGACGCTGCAAAGGAAAGGACGGCTGGGATTTGATCTCGGGAAAGATCGGACGGTCGTGGTAAAACGTGGGGCGATCGCATGGCCAAAAAAAGGACAGATGGTAGAGATCTACATGGGAGTCGATCGGACGGTCCCGGTCGCGTGGAGCGTGTCCCACATCGAAACGGAACGCGTTTGAGGCGTGGCTTATAAACCAAAGTGCGCTGGATTCGGCTCAATAACACGAACACACACTCTGGGGCCTTATACACGGGCCCCATGCGGGCTTCAGCCCACCTCTATGCACCACGCACCGCGGCCTTACACATGGCCTGCGCGCGACCTGAGAGACCTATGCACGATGGGACACGATTTGGACACCCACTGAACGCCTGGGGACCCCGATGGTCGGCACCTCGGGTCCCTTGGGGCTTGGTCTCAGCATAGAGGGATTGTCCCTTAAGGGATTCCCTCGGCTTGTCCAGGCCCCAACCTATTTTTATTAAAAACTTATTTTAAATTTATAAGACAATCAGTATAAGTATACTTATTTTCAAAATGAAGTGTAGTATAAATATTTATACAAAAGAGGGTTCATTCAATAAAGACAATTAGTTTTAGTTAAAAATATAAATTCCTTTTTACTAGTTTATGTAATATATTTCATATTGACATAATTTGTTAATAAAAAGGAAATTTATCTAGACTTCTGAAATATCAAGTTTAAGTATGCTTAGTTCAAAATATAAATACTTGTACAAAATGAGTGAACATACTATAACAAAAAAGTAGTTTTAAAATTTAAATCCCTTTACCAATTTATATATAAATCTTTTAAGAGATATCCTTTTCATACAAAAACCATTATTATTATTCAGATCTTTAAAGAAATTCTAAAATACTACTAGTTAATTCAAAAATTCATAATTTAGAGCTCAAAAGATATTATTATTGATACCCTTTAAACATATCTTTTATAAAAAGAATACCTAGTTTTCAATATAAGTATCCATTGAAATTTTGAAAACAAGAGGATTTATTCCCGAGAACACTCTTTAAATTTTAAAACTATGATTCTTTTTGTGAAACATACTTTAGATATATTATTATAAAAATTATAAGAGCGTTAAAAACATGTTTTAATATAAAGATAAACTTTATCAACGGAAACCCAAATGTTATTTTGAAAATCCAACGGCTATTTTCCAACGGTCAATATTCAGAGGACCATTATAAAATCAGGGGAATTTTACAAGAACAAAACACTTGAACCAGAAAGGATGGATCTCCACATACCATTGGCGTTGAGCATGTGTGCTGTGGCCCTGACTGTTATATTTTTTATTCTGATGGACTCTGAAGATGAGGATTATCCGATTACTCGAGTTGTGGTTCTTAGTAGTCTTGCTGTGGCTGTGTTAGGTCTTGTGCATGGTATTTTCAACTAGTTGGGTCTTGTTGCAATGTAATATGTTAATATATATCAGTTTACCTTATTCTCCATGTTTTATTTTATTTATAATTCCTTATTAACACAAAAAATAAAACAAGAGACATCATTAAAGGCATAACATTTCTTACTTGAACTAGTTCATAAAACCTGGGCCGTCACAGTTACCACAGGCTTGATAAATTTATAAATATCCACCAAATATGATTCAAGGACATATGATTATCATGAGTACTTTTTAGGATTGTTATGTGGATTTATTTTGGTCAGATTTAGATGTGAAAAAATCTAAGGCTGAATAAGGAGGGCTTGGCTCTTTTTGAAGAAAATTTGGATTATTCTAATTTTTACTTAAGTATAGTCTCCTTCTCATTCCCCTTAGTAGTAAATTAGCTCTATAAGAATGAAAATTCATTTAAATTTCACACCATTAATCATTTCAGCAATAAAAGTATCAGTCATCTCAAACATGATTTTTCTTGAAAGCTCCAGATAGGCACAACTTTTTTTCATTAGAAGCTTCAGAAAGGAATAACTTCTCATAAATGAAAGCTCCATATAAGGCACATATTTCAACATAATTATTTTTTTATCAAAAAGAACATGTATTAAACATTTTATTTTCCAACCAAATTATCACCAAATTAGATAGCATAATACAAGACAACTTCCCCCACACTTAAGTTCAACTAGATTATGCAATTTCACTTCAAGAGCAGGTTGGATGGAAAAAATTGGGTTGTAATGTGGGTAAACTAACAGGATGTTCATGTATTATATGGTCTAAAATGATTAAATGCACAAGGTGATCCATAATTAAAAGGATTATTTTGAAAATGGGGATTTAAAACTAAATAAATTTCTCAATAACTTAAAACACATGTACCTCAAACCCTCAAGTTTTGACATGAATAAATCAAATTATGGTCAAATCAAGCATGGTATGGTTCTATAATGAAGTTAGGTAAAAGAAAATATTATGAAAATTAGGTTTATAAGCCTCACAAAGAAGTTATTTCCATGATAAAGACAGTGATATATGGCAAGTGATTCAAAAATCAGAGTACTTTTCATGAAATTTACAAATATTTGAACTTAAAACAAAGTCAATTTCAGCATTCATTTAAACTAAATTTCATAGGATAAATTGTTTCACAAAATGACATGGGTTTTAAAAATTGTGATTATAATCATTTCAATTCAAAAGTTTCAAAAAAAAAAACACAAAAATTTGAAAAACACACATTTTTTTTGAAAAACGTAAAAAACAAACAATTGAAAATACTAAACTATAAAGGTTCCCTCACCCAAACTTAAATGATGCAGTGTTCTCAATGCATTAAAGTGGATTTAACAATTAATTATATTTTTAATTGAATAACAACAAAAGTAAGTGTTAAGGAGAGGTACAACCTAACTTATTGGAAGTGCAACATTGAGTTAAGCTTCTAAGTGATGCATACATGAAAACCTATAAAGAAGGTAGATAATAAAAAATAATAAATTTATTATAAAAAAATTAAAGTAGAAATATAGTGATAAAATAAGGATAGTTCTTGGTTTGATCCTCCAAGTGGGCCCTATGTTTTGACTGCCTCCATATGGGCAGTTCCAGTTGGTTATCCTCAATCTGATGGTGGGTGGAGTTTCTTGTACTTGAACTACCAAAACTTCTTCTTTACATCTTGAACTTATTCTTTTTTGTTGAGGACTACATGGATATAGTACAACAAATAGACCCTAATTAAAATGAAATGCATCTTGAAGGGTGGGGTAAAGAAAAAGAATGAATCCTCTTCTTTCATGGTTTCTACTTGCACAACCTCTTCTTCTTTCTCCATTGCTTTCTCAAGGTAAGTTGTATCAAAAGAATAATAAATGGGATAATCATAAAATAATTCAATTTGAATGAAATTAAAGCATGAAGAATCAATATCGAATTCTTATCTTTAAAATTAAGAATAATGTGTCTCTATTCCCTCATGTAAATCCATATGAATCTTCTATTTAACTCATTCTAATAAATGATAAACATGTTTGGGGAGCTCTAGGTGTTCCTCTTCAGGTGTATCTTCTTCTTTTTCCTCATCCACCAAGGCAATACAATTGTTGTCCGAATCTGAAAATTTATTACAAGGGGAGGTAATAATAAATTTAGATTTAATAAAATCAGAATGAAAATATTCTAATAAAGTATTATCGCCCTGATTTTGTTCAGCTTCAATTGCTTCTTTAATTTAAGGTGCCTCTTGTATATTAATTTCATAATATAGAGGTAGGTAGTCAGGCTCCTCCATATTTTCTTCAAATTCCACCGCTTTGGTGGTGTCATCCTTCAATGGTTCTAGTTCTTATACTTTATAAGTAATATGTGGATCAATTAGTTCTTCAAACTCATTAAATAATCTATCTAGATATTTTTGATCTCATGCATGTAGCTCAATAGGAAATTATTCCTTCTTGGCCTCCTCATGTTCATGCTTAGGTTCTTGTTTTTCCATCAATGCACTGACATATTTGAATGCAACTTCTACTTTGTTCTCTAGTTTTTCTATTTCATTTGTAATTTCTTTCATCTGAACTATATTATAACCAAATGCATCTTCTTTTTACACTTGTGGGTAATTTTTACATGAATTAAAAATATGATCACTTGAAAACATCATGGAAAATTATTATTTTTTTTTGTTTTTTTAATTGAAAAATGTTAAATATCAATAATTAGATTATGGAACTGCCTCCCCTAAAACGGAACAATGTTTTGATACATGCCTGTCGTTGGGTGTGGAAAAAACAATTATTTATTAAGTTAAAATATAGTATAGTGGTTAACCTTGGTTGTCTCTAGAGAGGACCGCACAACAATCATGTTTGTCACATTACTTTTGAATTTGATTGGTTTAGAAATTGAGAGAAATAAAAAAAGGAATAAATTAAGTAAAATATGGAAAATAAATTGAAATATCAAGTGATTGAAAATAGTAATATAAAATTGGGTGATTAGGTCAGGGTTGGACTTCCAATTTCAATGTTATCATAGTTCGATTTTATCCATTTCTCTTCTGTTAAGCCGATTAAAGTGAGATTCCACAATCGCTTCTTCTCACTTCTTTGGTCAATGGTGTTGGTGAGAGTAAACCTTAACAAGATATTATTTTGACCTACTCTCCTTCCTTTTGTGAAAGAGTTGCAGTGAATACTTTCAATTAGTTTAGGCAATTCCCAATCAGGTCTTGTTTATCCAAAACAATCTTAAATGTGCACTACAAATCTCACACGTACTGAAAATCACCAAGTACTTCAACACTGAGATCTGATCTATTCCATCGTATATAGACCATAACCTAGTGAAGGGAGATAATAATCATTTAAAAAATCAATTATAAAAACAGAATCTAAAATCATAGACGATTGCAAAAGATAATAAAAACTGTTATTACAATTAAAACAACCTTGCAAAAGAGAGAAAGATTTTCTCAACATTAAGCACATGAACTCAAAAATAACAAAATTTAGAACCTAACCTTCCCCAATAAATCATAATATTTACCCCACCATGGTATTGGTAATTGAGAATAATGGGGAGGAAGAATACATTATAAAACTAAAGAAAGAAAATAGGGAAAAGAAGAACATGAAAACGTATCTTCCAGATTCAGTCCTCCAGAAGTTCAGCTTAGGTTCTCCCAATATCCCATAGAATCAGGCCAAGTCCCCTTATTATAGGAGGTGAGTAATTTTTTTTCCATCTACCCATGAATTTTCAAGGGATTTGGTGCTGTGTGGAATGATTTGTGGCCGAATTAGTAGATTTGAATGTTTATGGCCGCCAATAACTATTCCGCCGACCATACTTTTACCATTTTAAGGGTGGCCTTAATCACATAATTTCTCCATTAACATTAATGTGAATATTCCTAGTCGAGTTATATTTCTAACCCAGCCGGAAGAACCCAATTTGGTGGTCGGTATCCTGAGATATGGATCATTGAATGAAGTAAGGTCCATTCTGCCTTCCGGAATAAGTGTGCACATTGACTGATTTTGTTTGTCTTGTTGGATTGTGAATTGGATTTGGGTCCTGAAGACTTATATGTATAACACAAACCATTTAATCTTAAAAAAAGGAATCATGTATAGTGGATAAATATTGTGGTAGTTATGCTTGAAATACAGAGGCAACATAAAAATGTTTAATATCCAGAATTAACCACTTTTCACATTTAAGCTCAAAACTCACCAAAAAACATAAAATGATGCAAATAAGGTCAAATTGATCAATGATAATGGATTAAATAATTTTAAAACATATGTAGAAATATGAAAATATGAGCTCTGTAATTTTTCCTATTAGGGTTGTTGGTTATAGTTGGATGGTGTGGTTTGGTTGATCCCCATTTACATGAGGGATGAATGAGTGGGTTCTTACTATTATATTATATGTATAATAGGATGGAACCTAGATCTATAAGGTTATGATTGGATTCTTCAATTTTAGGGTAAATCCTTGAAGGGTGTGGAATAGAGTGTTTTATATAAGTTGGAATTGCCTTGAGTATATTGGAAATAAACACACCAAGGGTGTTTCATAAGAGATATGTGGATTACTAAAAATGAGTAAAGTGTTGTTTTGACTGGGGAAATATATTTGAATTTGATTTAAATTAGAAGCATGGGTCATTATAAATGAATATCAAGTGAGTATCTTTGAATTTATGAGTAATTCCAAGTAGATTGTTTATTCTAGCGTGTTAAACACAGTTAAGGAACATATCTGATGGGTAGTGCTCAGTTAGACTACACTAGAAGTAGGTGTGTTATGAATCTTCAAAGATCTAGATACTGGTACCATGAAGGGATACAAATGGAATTAGAAAAGGATCGATAAAAAGTGAAGTGAGTATTTTTTTGGTGGAGTTCCACAAGTTGGTAATGGATAAAGGGGATGCCTTGATTAGAGTAATATGGGATCTTGGTGTAGTTTGAAAAAGATCTCCATATAATGGTGTGGAGTCTATAGTGAAATTTATATGGGAAATATGATAGGGTGATGAGGAATTAGTGAGCTGTGTTTTTTTGAATATCTATGTATATTTGATGTTTACTTTGGTACCTAACCATGTTAATGGGTGGAAACAATGACTAAGGGTTTCTCAGATCAAGTAAGGGATATTCAAGGTAGTTGATTCCATAGAACCCAAAATCACAACTAGTGGTTCAAGCATAGATCTGGTTTCATGAGAAGATCTCATGAGGGAGAATTTTAGTAGGATGTATACATTTTTACATGATGTTATCTACAATAAATTGGTATGAATTAATGTATGGGGGAGTATTTTATTGGACCTTTAGGTGAGTTGTGTTTCATCTGGTGAGTGGTGCTTTACATAAATATATTTAGATATGTTTGGTATAATCATTCTATGGGTAAGTTTTTGTGTCAAACATAAATTATAATTTTGTATTTGTTTTCAATTTAAATTCATTTTAAGTATTTTGAAATGTGTGAATGGGTTTAGATTCCAGTCGATATGGTTGGAGATAATCTCATTTTTGAATGAAAAGGTTATATTGTGAGCACATGAATCACACCTTGAAGTAAATATTATATGAGATAAGGTAAAGTATTGAACTACAATATGATATTTCAGACTATATAAGATCAAATTTAAGGGTACTCTATAGATATGGCCCATATGTAATAATTCTTACTCTTCTGAATTTGAAGCATTTCTTTTCATGTTGTGGAATATCAAGAACACCATGAAGAGACATAGCATATTTCAGTGGTTCTACCTATTTGGTGATGAATAAACCATGGAATAAATTCATGTTCTAATAGGTTTAGAAATAAATAGTAATTGTAATTTTGATCATGTTGTGATTAAGGGAACCACACCATGATGTTTAGGCTATTAACATTAAGTTTTGGGTTGTTTTGGAACTTAAATTGATATCATATCATCACCAAAACTATCACATCATGATGAAACTAGTAGTAGAAAATAAACATACGAAGGAACCAACTAGTAATATTATTATGAAATATGACATTTCATAAATTCGGTAATCTAGAGAACTCGAATAGTTTTGTTGAATTTCCACTCTCAAGTATTTTGGTGGTTTTTCAAATTTCCATTAAATATTTATTTTAATATCTACGGTAGAGAATAATTTGTAAAAACATGAATGGATGGATTTGAATTTACATAATTACTAGGATATATTAGAACCTTCTATAAAAAATAATATAAATCAATCATAAAGTAAATAAATAATATATAAAATAAGGAAAAAAAGAGTGAAACTGTATAGAATTTTTTTGAATATCTTGTATTTTGAAGTAAAGGGTTATTGTATTGAATACGTTTGAATATCTATATTATAATTAAAGAGTTTTTATTCATATAAATTATGATAAGGAATTGAATAAAAAATAATCCTAAAAAACACCCATTTCTATTTTGTGTCATATCTTTAATAATTATCTTTGGGTGTTCGACCTTTGTGTTGAAATTATATTTTGAGTTCCCCTCTTGGAAAGTAATGAGTGGAAGAGAGGAAGAGGCCATAGACCTCGCATAGGGAGTGATAATTTCTAAAATATTGTATTAAAAAACTAGTGGAGTAGTTATTATTAATAATATCAACACATCATTCATATACGATCCTTGGAAATACTCTAGTGTGGATGAAATAAGTGAGATCTCTATGTCTGTACTTTTTTATTTTAAAATTTGGTTGTAATTGTGTGTGATAATCATAATAAATTCAAGGCATATTTTAAAACATGAAGACACTATATAGTTAAATGTGAGTTAATAATAAATTTAAAGTCACCCTAATTCACCCACCTCTTAGGGTGTAAAGTGGGACCTTAGGTTACAATAAGTGGTATCAGAGACATAACTTGTTTCTTGGTGAATATGTTTAAGGAAGTTTTCATCATGGAGAATGTTTTCAATAATAAGGAAGTACCATTAATTGATGGATGTAAGTATTAATTGTATAATAATAGAATAATATCTAATTTATGATCTCTTGGCCATGATGTTTACTCAACATCAATACTTAGAATATAAGATTGTGATTCAAAAAATGACAATAATGGAAACATTCAAGAAATTATTTAATGATGATGAAAAGAAAATGAATTCCTTTTTATCATTTTATAAACATATATACATGAAATTTATGAATCTCACTATGACTAAAGGAATTTTTTACAAGATTTATTATATTTATGAATTTGATAACTAAGTGAAATAGGAAAAGTTGTAGGTTCTTCAAAATAGATTCGATTATTTGAAGTTGAGTTCAAGTAAAAATGTGGATGGTTTATTGAAACATATTATTTAAATGGTTGTATATATTCATGGAATTAGTCATGATATAAAATATGTTGGTATAGTGAAGAATATTATAAGGATATTACCACTAATTAACAATCCAAATGAACCAATACTTGAAGGAGTAAATCTAGTGGAATTATCCATCAGTTTTTTAGACAACTAACTTGGTACATATGAAATGTTATTGAAGTCAAAAAGTTATTTATAACATTAATATAAATATATATCAGTATAGAATTAATAAATTTATGAGACTGATATTGAATAAGATGTTATTTATGATTTCTTATCTCTTTTGGAAAGTAATTTTTAAGAGAGGAAAAGGAATATTTTAGGGTAATATACCTCTAGCCTCTTTTAATTGTGGAAATTTTTGGCACATCACTTCTAGGTTTCCAAAAATATTTTATGGATAGTATGGTGAGTTTGAATTAAAAAAAAGTTCTTCAATTGAAGGGATTCTAATTTATAATATTCAAGTGGAAATAAGTTTTAGAGAAAATTTCTGGTAAGAAAAGCAGAAGATGTCGTTGAGGAATATCCTTTAGAATGTGTTGAAATTGAGTTTATCTCAAACAAAAAATATTATATGATGGATATATTAGATAAATAAGAGTCAGTATTAGAATATATTGATTAAACAGTAGGATTTTTTGATTTCAAGATAAGGGAAACTTGAGGAGATTGATATATAAATAAAGAAGAGTAGGAAGATTTGATGGATATTAAGAGAATTATCAAGTTATTTTTATGATCATAAAGTATAAATTTATCACATATATTTAGTAGTGGAAGATTATGAAAAAGATCAAGTGAAAGATGGACAAGCAGTGAAAAATAGGATGAAGATTGGGGAACAGTCCAAGATCACTGATGATATTATTATATCCATCAATGAGAAAGTTAAGAATATTGAAAAACTCAAAGAAGAAGTTATATCATTGATAAAGAATCTTGAGTATGAAATATAAATATATAACTATTGGATAAAGATAATATTTATAATTTATTTTCTATTTTTGAAGGAAATTGTCGAATAAGGAAAAGGCTCGAGGAAGTGTTGAGTTATCAAAAACCTAATTTTACAGGTAATATTTTTATTGTTAATAATACTGATATATCACAATAAAATATAGAAAATATTAATAGAAAAAGGAATTATATTCAATGAAAAATTTATCAATCATCAAGAACATGTCCTAAAACATGTATTTTTACAAAAATAAGGGATATATAAAGATATGGAACCAATAAGATATTTACTCTAACTAAGTGTCAATTTCATAGATAATTTGGCCATAAAATGTATTATTATGGTGAATATGGAAGTTTATTGAGGGGAGAATCAAATATAAGTCGGTAAAGTGTAATTAAAATGTATCCCTCATATCAGTATAAAAACTCATTTTATGGATATTATTTCAATTTCATTAAATTTAGACATAAAGATCTAACTTTGAACATAAAGTGGTTTATTGTAGGAAATAAATTGTAAATTTTTATGATGAAAGACAAAGAAGAGTGGATGAAATTAAATCCAATTCAATAACTCTAATAAATAGATTTTACCCATTGGAAAAAAGATAAATATTAATTTATTTCTTTTGTTAAATAAAATGGGAAGAGACTAATATATGAATCGACTCATTCTAGAGTTTCTTGGAAATAAATGAAGCTAAGTATAAATGATAAAGATATTCTTGTTGATGTATATTTTAAATATATTAAAAACAATATTAAGTTGATTATTGATAGTGGATATCCATACCACATTATGAGCAACATTAATCTTATAAATAATATGAAAGTAAGAGTTAATATAATTTTTCGGTTTGGAAATGATGGAGAAAAAAAGATTATAGAGGTAAGAATAACTTATCTAGAGATGAATTGAATAATAATTAAGTTTACTATATTTATGGAGTTTAACAAAATTTATTAAGTGTAATTCATTTATGTGACATGGGATTGGAAGTTACATTTAATTAGTATGGTTGTAATATCAAAGGAAATATTGGAAACTCTCTTATATAATGATGGAGAAAAAATGTAATTTAGTATCTAGTGGATAGAAATAAGGATGATTTTATCCTTACTGAAGAGGGGGACAATATTTTATTACACTAGAGGCTTTATCACATTAATTAGTAGATATTTAATAATCTATTAAAGTTGAAATATGTCATCAATATTCCCTGACTAAAGATGAATAGAGAAAATATTTATTATTCATGCTTGAGGGGAAAGATAGTGAGGAACCCTTACCATCCAAAGAAGAATCAACCATTAAATCTAGTGAATCTAGTCTCCATCGATGTATATGGTCAAATTAGTCAGGCTAGAAATTAAGGTGAGAAATATTTCATTTTATTTTCCGATTACTATATCAAGATAAGATGTGTTATTTTTTTTGTGGTTTAAGAGAGAAGTGTTAGAATGTATAAAAAGATTCCAAACAATACTGAAAAATGAAACTAGAAGAACAATGAAGGTTCTATGTTCATCCAGTGAAATTTAATACACTTCCTTTGAAGTTAAATATTATATAGATAAACATAGAATAAATAATTAAATTTAAACGATAAGGACTCATCAACATAATGTAGTTATGGAAATAAGGAATCACATAGTAAATAACATGGAAAATACTTTATGGATTAAAGTTTCATCAATTACCATTATTGGAAAGAATTTGGGAAAGTGTCTATGTATACTCAAAATTGATCATTTACTAGTCCTTGAGAAGATAAGTTTCTATATAAAATGTGTCATGGGTGAAAAAACTCATTAAAAAAACATATACTAATAAAAACTAAATATTTAATTCAAAATAAAAATAGAAATCAAGCAAATTATGGTGATTAAATAGCTAAAGGAATTTTTTAGGCTACTCATCAAAGAGTAAATCCAATAAATATTTCAATAAAAGGATAAAAAAAGTAGTTAAAAATAGCGATGTGAAAGTTATTGAATATGATGTAAAATATAATTTTTCAAAAAGAAGTTAATGAGGAATAAGAAGAGATAAATTTTGATTTATGAGAATATAAAATTCCCCTAATTGATTATGATTCTGAATTTTAATCAAAGAAAGTGCATGGTGATTTTGGGATTTAACCTGTGACTCAAACAAGAATAAGTGGAGTTGATATTGATTCAAGAAAATTTATTTGATACAAATATTCTCCAATTCAAACCTAGAGTATAATAAGAATATCGTACACTGCTCTATTATTAGTGGTATATCCAACTTTATTCTAAGAAGAAGAAAAGGAGGAATCGTGGATGAGATCTATGAATAATGAGTTGGGACAAATTTAAAAGAATCAAACTTGGTAACTTTTGGATAGACATTAACATCATAATATTATTGGTAAAAAATTGGTGTTAAAAAACAAGCATGATGAACATGGAATAGTGGTCCAGAATATGGCGAGACTAGTATATAAATTGTATGATTAGATTTAAAGAGTTTATCTTGAAGAAATGTTTTCACTAGTGGAAAGAATAGAATCAATAAGAATTTTCATGGAAGTGGTTGTTCAAAAAAAGTTTAGAGTTTACTAAATGAATGTGAAGATGGAATTTTTAAATGGTGTATTTAATAAATAAGTCTATATCAAAAAATGATAGTATTTATTATTAAAAATAATTATTCAAAGTTTTATATATTAAAAAATGAATTGTATGACCTCATGAAATCACCTTGTTCTTGGTATTCAAGGATAGAATTATATCTAAGAAATTTGGAGTTTAATAGAGTAGTGGTTGATCAAAACTTCTAATTGAAAGTGTCACATGCATATAATTTCATGGTGATGGAATATGTAGATAATATAATATTAAAAAAAGTATATTTATATTGATAAGTTTTTATAGTTAATGCGTTCAAAATTTGATATGTCAATGACTAGAAAGCTTACTTACTTTATTTGGTTGTAAGTACATCAAAATGACGGAACAAAATTCATCTCACATGGAAAATATGAAATAGAGGTGGCAAAAAGTTTATAATTTCATAATAAAAACTATTTTAAGCTCTAATATTAGTTGGAATGAAACCTGGAAAGCATAAGGATAATAAGGGTTTAAAATCAACATTGTATAAAATAATATATAGGAGTTAAATCTATCATATATCTACAAGGTTTGATATATTCTATGTTATGTTCTTGATTTTTTTAGATTTTTACCAATCAAAAACATATTTTGGAGGTGAAGTGGATAATGAGGTATATTTTAGGAACACTGAACTATGATTTGGTTTTCAAATGTAGAAATGATCAAGATTTTATGGCTTATTCAGATGAAGACTTGGATGGAGATACTGTGGATTGAAAATCTTTAAGTGGTGGAGCTATATTCATTGGAAGAAATTATGATGGATGGATAAAATAGTATTATATATCCTTGAGAACAATATAGGAATAATATATTTTGTTTACCAAGGTTTAAAAAGGTAAATTTGGATAAAACAATAGCTGGAAGATCTTGGATAAGTAGTATCACAACTGAAGTCTATTTAGTGTGACAATAAGAGTAAAAAAGAATCTGGTACAACTCTCTCATTGAAATCATATTAAGATCCATTACCACTTTCTAATGTCTCATGTGGAGAAAAAATTGTAAAAATCAACTTTATATATACGTAGAATCAAGTGGTAGATATATTTACCTAACTATTGGTTGAAATTTTATTCAAGATGCATCAGTTGAATGTCAGTGTTCAACCAACTTTCTTAAACTGTGATGGTTTGATAATCCCCTCTCTTCATTTTACATAATGATTCTTTTTTATATTGTTTTTTCTTGTATGAATTTATATTTTTTTGGGTGTAATAATATTGTATATATATAATGCATAAATAATATGTAAATATGGAAAAAATTATATAGATTATCTATTTATCTTGTTATCTATAATTATCTTTGACTCATGTAGGTTTAGAGAATTTTTAAAAAAATATTTTATTAGTTTTTGATAGTGTAAGTTTATTAATGATCAGACAATTTATAATAAAGAAAAGGAGAATCAATTTATATTTTATTACCAAAGGGGGGCATTAATGTAATGGGAGAGTTATATGTAGGGAGAGAATGGATGGAAATAATTAAATTTGAGTAGAATATAAAGGATTTATAATAAAAACTAAAAGTGGATAATGTTGAAATAAGGGATTGTAATGTTGGATATTTTTTCAATTGGATGTCATTTTAAGAATTTTAAAATTAGTGAAGAGGTTTATCATCGAGTTGATATGGATAGAGATAATCTAGTTATTTTAGAAACAAGACACACTATGAGAATATGAGTCTCGCTGTGAATTACATACTATCTGAAATGTAGTAAAGTGTTTAAATTCACTATAATACAAAAGGGTATAGAAGATTATACAAAAGGTTACTCTGTAGAGATAAACTATACATGAGAATTCGTAATTTTACAAATTTTAAGTATTTTTTTCACACCGAGAAATATCATACATGATATAAAGATACATATGTATATTTCATTGGTAATTACTATTTGGTGATGTCCACATTATGAAAGAAAGTCACAAAAAACAATTTGGGAAATTGAGTATACATATAGTTTTATCAAACCATGATACAAATATCACACCATGATTAAAAAAACCACACTTTGATATTTAGGCCATGAAAGTTAATATTCATTTTGTTTTGAAACTTAAATCAAGATTGTTTCATGAATAAAACTATCACATTTTGATGAAAATTTCAGTTAAATATAAATAAATGAAGCAATGAACTAGTCACACCATTATTGCTAAAATCTGGAGAACTCAAATAGATTTTATGAATTGGAACTCTCAAGTATGTTTAGCTATTTTTGTAACATCCATTAACTACCTATTTGAATATATATGGAAAATAATCATTTGTAAACAATTCAAACTATGAATTTTAATTATAGGAAGTTCGAAGTTGTTTGATATTTTAATTTCTATAATTCTCAGGATATATTGGAACTTTCTATATAGAATAAGATAACTAAAGAACAATGGGAATAAAGAATATCAGGAAGAAGGGAACAAGATTAGACTAATATGATTTTTAAATATTTGGTATTATGAAGTAAAGAGTGATTTGATAAACTTTATTGAAGAACAATCATGGAAGTAAGAGTTTTTGTACATATCAGTGAATAATAGAACATCATAAAGAACAATCGTTATTATTTAGTGTCTAATCTTCATTATCTATCTTTTTTATTCCAACCTACATTTCAATATTATCATTTTTCTAACCCTTTTGGAAAAAATTGATAGAAAAAGAGGAATCTTCCATGGATCTTGGATGAACTGTGAGATTGTCCTAAATATTGAAATCACAAACTAGTTGATTAGTGATTATTAGGGATATCAAAACAACATTTATATATGATCCTTGGATGTATCCTAGTGTAGTTGAACCAATTAAAATCCATATTTATGTTATTATTTTAATTTAAATATTTTCTTATGATTGTGTGTGATCATTGTAAAAGAATCAAGGTGTATTTGAAAATATGAATACAAAATCAAATTAAATGTGAGTTAAGAATATATTTAAAGTCACCATAATTCACCCCCTCTTATGGTGTATGGTGTCATCTTAAGTTATAATAGTTTTGATATCTGGTTTCAAAAGTATACCAAGGTTGGGTATTTATCTATGTTAGTTAGTGCATTTAGTGAATTGAAAAACTAGAGAGGAATGGACCTAGGAAACAAAGAGGGTGGAGCTAATGTTCTTACATAATTTAACCTGATTTGCGACATAGTTTTCTAGATCTAGAGCTAATATTGATATGGGTCAACATCTATTTTGACGAGGTCAATGCATGGGAGAGATGATGGGTTATTTTTATTATGTTTGGGTTTGGGAATGTGGTTTTATTATTAGAAACATATTTTATAAAATGTTTGATGTGTTGGGTTTATCAATACAGTATTTGTTGGTGGAAGGGTAATTAGGCTAGATTAGATGTATGGGTTATGGTATCATGGCCAATATATAATCAAAACAAGAAATTTCATCATGTTTCAATGGATTAATTGAGAATCACAAAGTCATTTCAGATGATTCTTAGGGACTAACAACCTAACTATGGAGAGATTATAAATACCCACATCATTACATGACATTTATTTTGAGGATAATTTAATTTTTATACATTATAAGGAAGGTTAGTTCAAATTAAGTGTTCAAGATTTGATTATTTAGCCTTAAGTATAGAATTGGGGTAGATTTGACAAGGGATTGGGGGTTTTGGGAACCAGTGGTTGAGCGATGCTAGTTTAATATGACACTAATGCTAAAATTATCACTCGGCTTCCATTGGGTACCTGGTAAAGGGGTATTGGGTATATTTTGACCCCTCTAAATTTGAAGGGCCCCATGATTCCCCCATCTAGAAAATGGGGTTTAATCGGGTGGTCAGTGAGGCATTAGGTGCCCGGTTTGGGTTGACCACATACTCGGTAGAGGTGGGGTGTATTTTTTAATAGTGAAAACCCCATATTTTTTTGGTTTCCCCCATTTATTTTTTCTAGGATGGTAAAATGGGAGATGAAATTTGGCTAATCCTATCCCTCTTATTTTCCCCAAATATATCCCCTTTGTTCCTAATTTGATTAGAGGTCGATCAAAGGTTATTTCATTATTCTTGATCATTCTAATATCTCACATTAAACCTATTTTCTTCCCCTTTTAATTCCTCCTCTGATTTTAATTATTTTAGTTTAGGGATTTGAAGTTCCCTAGAATGTAATACACCATTCAAGGGGTTGGGGTGGATCAATGTAACTATTTTATTATTTCCTTCAAACTGAAATCAACCGCTGTGAATTTTCAGAGTCTTAATCCTATCTAAATCTCAACACTAGCATTAACAGGCTATAAATAAAATCATCCTTTATATAACCAATGTTTTTCTAATAAAACCATTCCCCAAGATCTATATAGTCTACCTTCTTCAAGTCACAATCAACTACTTCCAAGTCCTTTAAATATATATAAGATAATATTTTTCAAATCTATTGAAAATATCATTGTCAATTATTTTGAAGGATTCCAAAAATATTAGTTAGAATCATGATTTTTACTTTATTAATTTAGAATCATTGATTTTCAACTCAACACCATCACTTTGAATTTGATTTCAACTAAATATTTTCTTCAAATCTTCTGAAAATCTCATTACTTCTACATCTAGTTATACCTTCACCTATTTATTACCCAATAAACTATAACCTTTGAATTATTTGATTTAATATTAAAAATCCCCTTGATCATCTAGTTTTATTCTTCCATTACTGAAAAACTTCATTTTAACTTTAGATTTTAGTATCTCAGCTTCTGAATAAACAATCATCATATTTTTTTATCACCACAACTTCTGATCAACTTCACTTCAGATCATCTTCATCTCCCAAATAAACATGATTTACACATATATGAACTTCATACTATTTGGTTCTCAATAAAATATTTCTTAAATTCTTTTGCATTAGCATTTGGATATATCTTATGGATACCTTTAAGATCGATCATATAATCCTTTTAATTAAATCAATTCAAATCATCTAAAATCATAGTTTATCTCCTAATCACCATGATGTTTTTTTAAATTGAAATATTAATATATCATCATATAACTTAACTTTTGGAATATCTTCTAAAAATTATTTATCTCCACAAATTTATATAACTAATAGAATCTCAGGTTTATTCTAATCAACTCTTATATAATACATAATTAATATTATTAAACCTAATAATTATCCAAACACTTTACTAAATTTCCATTCATTCAAACATAATAATCTTATATAAAATCTTATTAACTCTTATGTAAGGTCATTTACTTTATAAATATTTTACATTCACATCGCAGATCCTCTAATTTTTAAAATCCTTAACTTCTAATCATTAGAACTAATTAGTTGTCCCATATTATGATTGTATAAAACATCAACATCCACAACTCTTCAAATAAATTTCAAAAAATAACTACTATAGAACTCTGCATGCCTTTACTTCTCTCAAAACATCAACTCAATATACAACTCATATTGGATCCTATTTATGATAAAATGACTCTTACATACAATTTCATTTTCCAAAACATGAATCTAAAACTTTTGAATGATTTACATGGGATTTTTAGATTCAAATAACTTCTTAACATAATCATATTCACTAGAAACTTAGCATCAAAAGTTTCACTTATTTCACATCTCTTCCTAAGATAAGAATATTCACTAGAAACTTAGCATCCAAAGTTACAATTATCTTCTATAAACTTAATTTCCTATTATAGAACATATATAACTTCAAGTTTTGAAATAAATCCACCTCAATGTCTAACAATTGGATCAAATCCTATAAAATAATATCTTTATCATTAAATGTTCCTAAAAAACATTCTATAAAATAAGTTTGATAATAAATACAAAAACGTCAATAATTACATTGGGTTATTTAACCCCCCATTAGATTTTTTTTTCAAAACCAACACATCTCAATTCAATAACTTTAACATTTTCCATAAAACCAAAACCTCTCTCAAATATAAGTGTTATAACACCACACTACTAAATAAATAATTGTTCTTGGGAGAATTACATCCCTCCATCCCTAAAATAAAATAAATTTATGCCTAGGA
Source organism: Viscum album (assembly GCA_963277665.1). Classification (NCBI taxonomy): domain Eukaryota; kingdom Viridiplantae; phylum Streptophyta; class Magnoliopsida; order Santalales; family Viscaceae; genus Viscum; species Viscum album. The sequence continues at coordinate 286,465,722 of OY728129.1, forward strand.
TTTTGATGTTCTACATTATTTAATTTTCACCCCATTTGTATAGTAATAACATCTTTAAATTCAAAAAAGATAAAGTATAGAGTTGTGTACTTCTATCTCCCTTGGACAACATAATCCAAAGTAAAGTTCTAAATATCCAAAACTTCACTAAGTGTTAGAGGAAGGATAAACATGAATTTTTCACCTCAATTACTCAAATATTTCTCTTTCCATAGCTTTGGTGAACATATCTACAATTTGATATTATGTATAAATATACTCCATATTCACATATATGTTATAAATATTCTCCTTGATGAAATGATACTTGATATCAAAATGTTTGGATCTGGAGTTTTGTACTATATTTTTAGATAGATCAACCACACTTTGATTATCACAAGTAATTTTTAATGGTTTCTCAAAATTAACCTTAAAATATTCAAGATGAACTTTTGTACACAACAACTATGTACATGAATGTGTGGAAGAAACATACTCCTCTTAAGTTATACTCAAAGTCATAGAACTCTATTTATTATTATGCTAGCTCATAAAAATTTCCCCCAGAAATAAATTTCCTCTTTGTATTGATTTTCAACCATTGAAATATCCAATTCAATCTCTATAAGTGGAACCTATAAACTTCAGACATTCACTTATTTTATACATCATTCCATAAATTAATGGTCCATTGACATACTTAATAATTATTTTAGTACCCAAAACGTTTGATTCCTTAAAATCACATTGATATCTAGCATAAAAATTTAATAAATACAAAATATTTGGTCTTGATGTTTTAAGATAGATAAATATTCTTATCAAATTACTAATGTTTTTCTATTCACACTATTCCCTAATTTATATTTTCTCAAATTTACACCAACATTAATGGGTGTGGAAAATTTATTTGAGTCTTCACTGAAAAACTTCTTTAATAATTCCATGGAATATTTATCCTATGATGGGAAAATGTAACTTACTTTTTATAGAACTTTTAACCCTAGGAAGATATTCAAATCTTAAAGCATTAACATCTCAAAATGAATCTTTATTTTTTAAGGTAATTCATCACAAGTATTTTATTAATCACCTACCAAAACAATGTCATAAACATAGAGAATAAAAATTAAGGAAATTATTATCATTTCATTCACATGAAAGTTACTATCAACATTTACATTAGAAAATTTCAATTATTTTTGGAAACTATCAAGTTTGGTGTACTAGGCTCGAGGGGATTCATTTAACCCATAAAAGGATTTATTCAATTTACAAACCATATTTCCATCACCTTCATTTATAAAACCTTCAAGTTTCTTAATAAAAACTTGTTCCTAATGATCTTCATTTAGAAAAGAAAAAACCCACACCCATTTGATAAAATGTATCACAAATATTTTCTACAACATCCAAAAACATCTTGATAGTTTTAATTATTGAAATTGTATAAAACGTTTCTCTAAAATACACATCATCCACCTATGAATACCTTCTACAAACTAATCTAGATTTATTCATTTAGATCTCACCATTTTCATTGAGTTTATTTCTGAACACCCACTTAGTTCATATAAAATTATTTCTTTCTACTCAATGAACAAGATACCAAGTGTCATTTTTCTCAATATAATTCAACTATTCATTCATCACGTTTATCCACTCAGTTTTCTTAATGTATTCTATAACTAATTATGGTTTAACCAATGATATAATATCTATTTGATTTTCAAGCCACAACTTTTTTCTCATATGCACTAGAGATTCCTGACTTCAAATAATATTCTTATATCCAAAATCCTTTTATGAGATCTTAAATTTTAACCATTTACCTTCATAAACACTTTCATCATAAAAAAATCTTAATGTAGGGGTTTCAGATTTCTCTCTCAGTGCATGTTACCATCTAGGAGAGATGATTCAATCACAACCATTATAAAAGAAAGGATTGATGGGTTTTGTTCTTTTATTCATGATTTTCAACATATATTTTCAGTGTTTCTTGGTGTTTGGAATCACATGTCTTCAATTATTGGTTTTTCTCCTATGGTTAGTAGTTTTGCATTTCCTTACAGGTTTTCATTCCCTTGCCACTCATCAGGGTCAATGTCATGGTCTTTAACATCATTTGTGGGTGGATTTATTTCTATTGGATTTTTGATAGAGAAAAATAGTGTAAGTTACATAGGCTGATGTTTTAGGTGTTGTTTTCCTTAATGATCCATGCCTGGTTATGAGCATGGTGGATTGTATATGCTTTGTATCACTATATTGGTGGGTACTAATTTTTTGATGAAATTAGATACATTTATTCTATGATATATTGATTCTATGAAATTATTATTACTTGGTGTTGAGTTAATATTTGGAAAATGTCTTGGAGATGGTAAGTATATAAAAACCCTATCACATTTAACTTTTACAATTCTTCTTCTTCTTGGTAGAGGTTTATGGATTCATTTTAGATTCTAATTGGGTTTACTGATGGTAAAAATACAGTGTTAGTGTTTCCATGTGGTTATAGTATTCCACTTATTATGTTACTTTTCTCTTTGATAAGATATTTTCGAATACTTCTCGATTTGATAAATTTTGATGAATATTTGGTTTCGGGGTGCATATTCATCTATTCTTGATGATACTGGATCAATTGATGCTTCAAAGAATGTTTTCTTAGGTACTTTGGTTAATATTTCTTTGGGAGACTCAGTTGTGGTGGGATTACTATTTTAGAGATGAAGTGACTATTTAATACCCCATGTGTGAACTGGTAAGGGGAAGATAACCACCAGGTTTTATAGATTCTGATCCCACCAGTCATTGTGCGAAGAAGTATTCTAGTCATCTCTTGGTTCTTATGGTTATTCTCTTATTTTTTTAGTTTTTTTATATTTTTCTTTTTTGTTCATTATTATTTAGTTTTTTTGGATGGACTGGTGTTTGTGTTTATCATGTTTGGATAGAGGGATGCCCGGTGTTTTTTTAGTCCAACTGATGGTGGGTCTGTTCAAGACTTTTGGGGTTTTGTTTCCATCTTAGCAGGAGTGGGGTGTCAATTTTATCATTTGATGTGAACATAACGAGGCCGCTCAAGGAAAATATGAGTTTGTGGTAATATTAATATAATTTATGGATTTAATTGGGTGTTTTTATTAGTCATCAAATGATGATGATGGCAGATGGTTCATTGTGTGTTTGGTCATTTAGAGACAATATGATTTTATTTATTTTTCTACTATATTCTGGTTGATCTAATGGTGTATACTAGGTCAATTTTCCCATTTCTATTATGCACAGTATTAGGTTCTACCTTTGGATAGGTTACTATCATCATACTAGATTGAGTGATTTATCCTTAGGATGTCCAAATTTAGTGTAATTAGGCATGTGGTGCTTCTATTGTTAATTATGGTTTTGAGGTTTGAGAGATTTTTTCTTGCACCTCTCACTTTTTGGTGGGTCTTTTTATTTTTTCACATATTGAATAAATTTTTAATTTATTCCAAAAAATATTTTCAAAATCACTATATTGGTCAGATTTAGTATAAATTGAAATATGTTTATAACCCTCTTTCTTTTCATTATCTTTTCTAGAATGTTGTGTATTAACCTTTATTAATTCATTAAAATTTTCTTCACCAACTTCCTCTACATTGAACTTATTTTCAATGATTTTGAAATCATAAGAATCAACCAAATTATGTGGTCATTTATTCCATCACCTGTATCTTCTTCTATTGTATGAATATCCCACGAAGACAGATTCTTCATCCTTTTCATCAAACTTTCGTAAATTTTTATTTTCGATCTTTGTTAGATAAGGACTCCCAAAACCTTAAATTATTTCACTCTGGTTTTTTTATTGTACCATATCTCACAATGAATCATATTTTATTCTAAACTTAATAAAGTTATATTTTGAATAAGAACAAATATACTTACAAATTCTCTCTAGAATAATTTTGTGATTTTATATCCAGTAAGCATAGTTCTTCCAATATCAATTAAATAATTTCTTGATTTCTATGAATCCAATTTTTCGAGGAGTTTAAAGAGAACTAAATTTATTTTTAATAAAATTATTAGAAATATAGGATTCAAAAGAGATACTGGTCAACTCCTTCATATCATCTATTCTCAAATTTATAATATATACTCCCAACTCTTTCCCAATTTCTCATTTTATTTTTTTGAACAACTCCATATATTTAGATTTCTATTTTATGAAGATCACATTTTTCATACTAGTGAGATAATTAATGAAAGTTATAAACTAGATATCATATTTTATGAATTTATGTCTCATTGGACCATATAAATCATAGTATATAACTTTAAGTGGTCTGGTAGACTGAATCTCAATTATTTTATGACTTTTATGAATATATCTTCCACTTTTGACATGTTTCACATATAACATTTATTTCTCCTTTTGTATTGGGTAGATAGATCACCACATATTCCATTGATATTTCACTCAAATTAGATTAACCTAGATATCCAAGTATCATGTTCCATGACTTACTTTTGTCCTTAGAACTCTGATAGAAAGAGTTACATGAGTTACTAATTTGAAATCATTTACCATTGGTTCTTCCTACCTTAGTGATAAATTTTCCATATTTCAAGGATATGATGATACACGATCCATTCTTGAAAATATATTCATTTCAATCATCACAAATTTATTTAACCCACAACAAGTTTTTAAGACTATCTACAAATAGGAAATCCTTATGTATCAACTTTCAAACCTCAATTTCATCCATACCAATTCATACAATTTTTAAGGAACTACCATATCAAAAATTAACTATTCCACCATTTTGATTTTAAATTATTTTCAAGATTTTCATATCACCTATCATATTAGAGGAACAACTAATATTAGTTATCCATGGATTTCCTTTTCTACCCACTTTTTTAGAAACTTCAATTATAACGAACCTTTATTCCTTTTTCATTTTCAATTTTTTTTTCATTTTTAGCATAAGGAAGTTTTACTAGAATATTAGTCCTGAATTATTTATAATAGTTAAATTTTAGGTAACTCCTATAAATATTCTATAGGTAGTTAAATCTATTATGATTCAATAAAATCAGATAATTTTTTATCACAAAATTTTCCTTCCATAAATTTGTTCCCTTTCCTTCAAATTTTTTCTCCCTAAATTCATGCACCCATGGATTGGAATGTTGTTCCAAAAACTATATTATATATTCCAAATTATTCCACATCACCCACAATATCCTTGAAATTATGATCTTCGATATTGATATGGTTTTTTTCAAGAAAATACCATTGAGTTGTAGTATTATTTATAGCTTATGATTTCATTTAGAGTGAGGGAACATTTTCTCATAAGTTCCTGTTATCTTCCTTTTATATAGAGGAAGATTTACCATGATTCTAATCAACCCAGAATTTCCCAATTTTATTTATAGAGAATTCACTATTAGTAAAAAAGTATTTATTTTCAAGTTTAATAGGAGTATATTTCACCTAAATTTTTAGGAAAACTTTATCAAAAAATGAGATGATTGAAATTTAATTTCTATAAAAATGTTGAGATCTCTATTTATACTTTTAAAGTATTCTCAACTTCAATAAAACTTGATTTTTTCTTAATTAAATCATCTTACTTAACAATAAGTTTTTCATCATGACCATTCACCATTTTATCTTTCTCCTCAACTTTCAACTTGTGTTTTTTAATCTCTTTAATGTAAGCATTTTATTTCTTGAGAAACTCTCATTTTTATCTTTTTTCTTTAGTATACTTACCTTTTTTTGAGTTTTTTGTTTTTCTCAAAACATGCCTCAATTTAAACATTCAAAATATATTCCATGTAAGTCGTATCTCATTATTCTTGTTTATTACTTAAAGTTTTATCACGGTTCTCAACATGAGCCATAAAATTCCTAATCATTTTCAAGACTTCTTCTTCAGATGGATTAATTTTATAGAAGTATCCTTCATATTAAATTATCCACATACTCCTTATTTTATTTCTAGTGAACCTATAATTACCCTAAATTGATTTTTTAATATTATTTGAACTTTTTACCATTTCTTTATAAAACTACCTTTGGGTTTTTAAATATTAAGTTTTATTTGTTGTCAATTTTCCATCAATATAATAGAAGTCAATGTATACTACATAAGAACGAAGTTGATTCCATTGAACATGAAAATGAGTGGTTATATCTTATTGTAATAAGAATGTTAAAGAGTTTCCCATAGTTTTTAATGAATAATAAGTAATCATGTATGGTGTGAAATCCTTTACATCAAATGATTTAGAACTATTCCTCAAGTCAATTACAAGTACTAATGTTTATTTTGTTTTCTACAATACTTAACATAATCTTATAAGAAGCTATATAGTGGGGATATTTAGAAAAAGTTACGAGAAACCATATATTGATACCTTAACATGATGGCTATTGTATTTAGTGATAAAAATAAGATAGATAAAAGCTTATTTGAAGGATAAATCTTAGAGGTAGTGAAACTTATAGATATAATTTACATGAGTATGTATACACTAAAACACACTTGGGGATTATTCTAAATAATTCCAAGCTGGTTTAACACATTCTCAAAAGTTTCTAAAGTGTTTTCAAAAGGATGATAAGGGATAGAGTTTATTTAAAGAATCCGTAAATTAAATTGAAGGAAATTTTGAAAAAAAGTCAAGTCCTAGAATTCTTATAATGTTGGGAAAATTGGTTTGTAAGGTTCATAAAATTAGCATGTAAGGTTTAGACAGACACCCCATAAGGCTGGGATAACCAAAGGATGCAAGGTTCAGACATACACCTTATAAGTTTCAGATAACTAGGGTGTAAGTCTATACATGTTCTCATAAGGTTCAAACATGTATTCATATGGTTGAATCTACCATTATACATTTTAGACATACGAATTATATAAAAAATATATGATCTAAGCTTGATTTTGAATACGATCAAATGGTAAAGTGTATGAGATGATCATTATTCTATATATTATGAAAATTTAAATGAGAATATTAGAAATTCCATATCTATGGTAATAGATGAAAGATATTGTAGAATATATAAGAGCCAAAATTCAGTGTTCTAAATATTATAAAATATTTTTAAACCAAGAATGACAAGAATATGCGTGTGCTGAAATAGAAATAATTAAATCTTAGCTAAAAATGTATATTTTTTTTGAAATATAAATATCACCAAGCTAAAAATGAGAAGCTCCACTTAAATAATGTTTTAGCTATGTATTTTCAATGAATATGAATAATATTTAAATATAAAAATTGTGGAGTTTTTTGTGGTGAATTTTTTTTGAATAATAAAGATGAGCATACTAGAACACCCAAAGGGATATTTATTTGACTATAATAAAATTATTAGAAATTGAGAAATAGTATTTTCATAATACCCTTTGATTTCAAAAAATAAATCATGGAGTGGTTTAAAATGTATAATCTTTTGGAATTCAACATGAAAACATTTGACATTTTCTATTTATGAAAATAATGAAAGGACTCCATATAGGAGTGAATACTGAGAAGAAAGAAAAAGAGAGTCACTGATTAGTGGGTGCCTCTTGTGAAGGAACTATGTGAGTTGAGAGAAAATAGAAGAACCTATCAAAAAGAAGAGAAAGGATTATCCAAGGAAAAAAGAATATCCTAATTAATTAACATAAGGATATGTTGAACCTATGCTAAAGAATAATAATCATTTGTGTTGATCCAAATTTTTTTGAGGTGTATTTGTTATTAAATAGATGTAAATATGATATAAAGAAGAATATTATTGAAGAATAATAGAACCAAAGAGTTCTATTCATGGTTATCAAATATTTTGGAAGCCTATGTTTAAAGAATATTATTAAGAGTTATTAGAATAGTTGTTTTGGAAGTATATTTAAGGCCAAATGCTATCTGAATAATTTGAGTTCCAAAGAGAATTTATCTCTTTGATGAAGATATATGAAGATCAGTGAACTATTCTTAATATTAAAAGACATGTGCAAATAATTTTTGAGGAAAGTAAATTATTCAACATGAATAAATGATGATGATTGAGATGACAAGATAATATGATGAAAAATATTTTCATATGAGGATATTTGAAGTGATTTAACGTGGATATTATTATTGATATATCCATGAATTTTTTTAACATATTTTCATGAATAATAAATGATGAAGTATCTTGATAAGAGATTGGCATATATTATTAATGTATTTTAACAATTTTTTAAATATATTATTAATAATTTTGACCAATGTCAAGAAATATAAGTTTCTATCTCAACCATACATGTGGGATTAGAACTCACTATGTAGTAGCCAACCCACATGGTGGGACCAATTTGGTAAGGATATATCTTACACATGTAGGTAGGTAGGAGTGTATAGTTCACATTGGGTGTGTGCAGGAGTAACAAAGGAACCTCAATATGGGGAACCATAAGTATTGAAGAGAGGTTTACTAGAGTATACTCGAATGCTTCCAACTGACCAATTGATGTGAGGTCCTGGGTTATTAATAGAAGGCATGAGACATGATCTTCAAATGTGGGATATAGCTCTATGGGAACTATTCACCAATTAAAAATGTATATATACAAACAGTGCCACCTAATTGAATAGATCTTCACCATCTGATCATTTCACATGATAATATCCTACCTAAAAACCAAAACCCTTTCTCCTTTAGCTGGTTTTGTCTATGTGAAATAATTCCAATCCTCATCCACTGATCACGCCACTATGATCGAAACACAAATCCATAGATCTTTCATGAAGAACCTACATAGACCTCTTGTACATATAAGAAACCATAAACATAGAATTTCTATGTGTATGATAATTAATGAAAATATAGATCTTCCATCAACACAAAACTTCTAGATGTAGAAGCACAAATATTCCATGAGTGAAAGTATTAACCATGCTTTCATGTGAATGACATAAATTTTTCATGGGTATGAACATGAATCTTCTACATTATTAGAATAGATATTCCATGAGTATGAGAAAAAAACTTTCATGAGTATATAAATAAATAATAGAAATTTAATAAGTGATAAAGGAGAAACCTTGACTCACACAATAAGTGGATATATCATGAGTGTTAAATAGAGGTAACTTAGAGATTAATCAAATAAAAAGGGAAGAAGAATCACCACAAATAGATAGAAAAAATCAGATATTTCTAGGTATGTTGTTCACAAATGATAAATATGATACTCCATTTTATCATATTTTAGGATTTTATGAAGAGAGTTATGTGGTGAAATTTTTCAAAAAAAATAATGGATCTTCCAAGATACATGAATGTATATATATATATATATATATATATTAATTTAGGTAAATCATCATGGGATGAATAATGTAGATGCATGAATGTGTGAATAGTGATATAACTACTCATGCATAAAGAAGGAAAAAAGACCATTGACCATGATCCAAAAATAATGAATCCATGATTTATGAATATTTATATCACATTTTAAATGCATAAACTATCATGGATTTAAGGAACATTTTTGAAGAATGATATTTATACATTATTTATTATATATTAATATATTTTTATTATGTGAAGTTATTACAGGTCAAGTTATGTGATAATGTTTATTACTATGGGAGTAGTTGATGTTAAGTCTTTAGGAATTTTAAATGAGAAGGAGATATAGTAGAGGATTATGGATCTAGTGGAAGGAAATATTGGTCGATGTCCAAGGGTTTTGAATGACTGATAATATTGGTAATTAAAAATGTTTTATTTAGATGATATTTTGAATGAAAATTGGAGGGGAGAACATGGGAAGAAGTAACGATCACTATAACTACTTATTATGATATATATTATTATAGGTCAGAAAAGAAGTTATTTTTTATAGATGTTCGACATTGTGACTAAAGAGAGAATGTTTTCATTTCAATAAGAAGGATATCTGACTCTATGATAATAATCATCATACACATATTGTGAGATGGGTCCAATAAGAATATAACCGGTGTAAATCATATGAACTAAAGAAGAATAATAAGATAATATAAGAGGTAAGAAGAGATGATAAGTGAAAACAGTGTTGTGAACATCTGTTTGTACAATAAGAAGGAATATGAGATGAGAAGTGTAGAGGGTTGTGTAGTTATGTTGTATAGGAAGAAAAAGAATAAGAATTGACCAAGTTAGTAATAAAGTTCATAAGAAGAATAATACTATGTGATGTCTAGTTTTCACTAAGAAATAAGGGACTTGAAGTCATTGAAAGATAACAAGAATAGAAGGATGAAGGTACTTGAATACTACTATGAAAGAAATAATAGAAGTGGGATAATAACAATGAATAAATGTGAAATAAAAAAATAACATCTGGTGAAATACTCTCTTGTTGTTGCAAAATAATTGAATAAGTTGAAGAATACCTAAACATGTACTATAAATATCCAGTGAGAATCTTTATACGGACTAGACTATCACCAGTCTAAGTAATTGGGATTGATATCCCCCTACCAAAGTGTAGGGAACTATACTTTAGTTAATAGTTATTTCTAGGCCATACCAATGTAATTTGTATCTCTTTATAGTATAGAATATGTGTATTGGTCACAACCATACATATCAAGGACTAACTGTTATCGTTTAGTAGTGAAACTTGTAAAAACCTTGTGTTTAATCCTTTATTTTCATACATATAATTTCATTTGAGAAGCAAGAGTGTAACATAGAATGAAGATCCAAATAGGTCTAAGAGGTAAATAAATAAAAAGGTTTTAATAGATCTAAAATTTCCCAAACACTGATCTAGCCCCCCCACCCCACTTACTATTTACCATATCTGAAATTGGATGTAACAATTGGTATTAGATCCTGGTTGACATCTGATTGGATTCTATATATTGGAAGTTATTCTATTTTTAAGAATTGAGTTTTCTTTCTTAATTTATAACGACATGTGGATTTAGAGAAAAACTATCTCTTTATGATCAAAATTCATCTTCTATAATGACTATGTTGAATAGGAAAAGGAAGGAGAAAAGGATATTGAATAAGATATTCCTCTTTTATAGAGAAGTGTAAAGTTTAGGTTCTCTATACCGAGATAGCAAAGAAGATAAATCTGGTTTGTAAAGAGATGAATTTTTGGTTCAATATTCCACTAAGAATTTGGAAATCCCCTATACCTCAACTGGATCAAGACACTTAGGTTATAAATAGGTATGTATCAATTCATATAAAAACTACCCTGAAGAACAACCAAGAATCAGTGGGAGTGATCATATGTTAATAGATTTTTCTGTTAAAGAATTAAAGGATTTGAAATATTGTTTTCCTGGAGTACTAATTTTCAATAACTATGGGATTTTTGAAATCATGGAAGATGAAATAACTCATATTGAAGAAGAGTTTAAAGTAATGAAGAATGATTTGAAGAAAAATTTCAACACTTGTGATAAGATCTCTACACAGGTTGGAGTCATTAAAGAAGAAAGTTTAGAACTTCAAGTGAAATCTTCCATGTTTAAGAGTAAATGGTTCAAATAAGTTCATGAAAGGGATGAATTCAAGAAGACTATTGAAGGGAATATCCATGAACTAGAAGATAATAAAAAAAATTGATATAATGAACTTAAAATTAGATGGTAAATATAATAAGGGAAAGGATCTTGACACACTGTTAGAGGATAATGTAAAAATTCATAGTGATAAAGTTAAAAGAATAAAAAAGTACTATAAAGACAAGTTCAGTGTTACTAAAAATGAAAAATATATTATCAACATGAGATTCCTTGATCTTGATATAAAATCAGTAGATTTAAAGAAATACCAATCTATGTATTTACAAGAAGTTGATGGAAGAAGTGTTGCTACCAAAGATTTATATATGGAGTATTCTAATGCCAGAAGACCTCAATTAAATTATAAGAAGATTAGTACATCATTTAATGATCATTAAGAAGTAGTCTCAAAGAATAAGGAAAACAAATTATATGTTTTAAAGTTTTTACTAAATCTATTTATATTAATTGTGTAGGCTTAAATAAAAAATATTTACAAGTATGGATGAAAATAATTGGGGAAAAGACTACCACCATGTTTATGGTGGACACAAGGAGTGTAGAATATGGATCCCAAAATAATCCCAAAAATGGATTAGTCACAAATCTATACAACAAAAAAATAAAGAGAAAAGATCAATGTTTGTAGGTATTTGTTGGTACTATTACAGTTTAGGGAATAATGAATTAGGTTTTTGGTATAATACTTCGAATAATGAATTTCATAGAAAGAAAATTTTAATAGGGGGAAGCCATAGATAAATAAGAAACATCAATAGATAATGATCAATCAATCTACCTCAAATATATTTAAATAACATGATAATATATATGATATTTGTGATGGTAGTTATCATAGGAGTAGTGCATGCTCATTTTAACATGTATAAAAACATTATTGGAAGAAAATAACACAAAATTTGATGAATAAAGAAGAATAATAAATGGTTAAGGAATAGAATAAAGATGAATTTTTTTATTTAGAATATTACAAAGAAGGTTTCAAAGAAGACATGTAAGAGATTATTTTATAGATTGAATAACACAATTAAGATTCAAAACAAGTCTATGAATATTATGAGGGGTTCCACATCTAAAAATTAGTATGTGAAGAATAACAATCACAATTTTCTTTGTAGATAATCTATGAAATACGCTCATAATAATCCATGTAGAGAACCCAAAAATACTACCAATATAAAAAAAGATATCTGAGTAATTTGGATAGAAAATTTGGAGAAGAAAATATTATTGGAAGAGGAAAAAGAAAAATAAAGTTCCAAATGATAAGTCTATTCTTCTCACAAAGAGATTAATTTCATGATAGGTTGTTAAAAAAAGAGAACCTATGTGTTGAAAAAATTTTATGTGAGCGATGTAAGGAATCTAGTCACAATAACAAAGCATGTATAACTATTCTGCCAAAACAAGTGGAAACCCTTACAATAATTAATAATTCATTATCTATTAATATTTTTGAGAGGAAAATTTCTCCACAAAAATTAGAAGAGGATATAAGAATATTTATGAAACTAAAATAAAAATAAAATCTAAATACCAGATGTGGAAGGATGAATAGTGGATCAACATGGTTGAGAAAATTATCTCAAACTTAATATTCACATTAAGATACAGGAAGATGTACCTTATTCACTTGTCTTTGTATGTTGTATTTGTGCTAACAATACTAGGAATTAAAAGGTGAAGTATGGTCTCAAGTAGAGAAATTGAGAAAATAGGTATGTTTGCATAAATGAAAAGCTATATTAAGAAGTTACTATCTAGGAATGATATCATATTTAGTGTTTTAAATAGGATAAATTGAAAAAGATCATCCTTGATGAAATTTTGAATTTTTAAAATCTAGAAAGCAACATGAATAAGATCCATTTTTGGTTTATTCTTTACTTTGGTCATTAAATGATCTATTCCTTGAAGTGGCTCACCATGATGAAGATTGGTTATAGTATTCCCTTGAGGGGGAGATGAGTGGACAAATGAATAAGAAAATATAAGAATATCATTTCAATTGAATCTAAATTATTTTGGAATTTTCTCGAAGGAGTTTCATTGAAAATGTATATATTTCTAATTCTCTCATCCTTAGTGTTGAAAAAAAACTAACATAAAGGGGAAAACATTAAATTCAAAAATGACATAAAAGCGTAAGGTTAATCTATGTGTTAAATTGAGTTCAAGGAACATAGGGTTATATTCATGAGGAATTTTTATATCAATTGGTATCTATCATTTTCACAACTTGATTCATTTTTAATAGATATTAAAGATAGATGATTATTTTCTCACTTTATTTAGTATCATTTATTTTTATAATGGACAACTCAATTGTATACATAAAACTCCCATGTTTTCTACAGTGATAATGACTTATTAGACATATATTGGGATAGATAATGTCATTTCTCTAAGTATAAATCGATACCACACCTATTGAAACATCATTTATAAGGTATTTCTAAAAGATACAAAGGGAAAGATTATTGATCCCATTTTGTGTTAGTTTTATTTTTTACTAAAGATATGTCAATATGATGTAAAGAAGAATCTTTTTGAATATGAAGATATCCCAAAAATTTGTTTCATACATATAAAAAATAATATAAGCCAATGATTGAAGAAGTTTCTTAGGAGTAATTGGAATAGTTTTTTTGGAAATATAATTATATCCAAAGGTTGTTTGAAGAGTTTGAGTTATATAGAAAATTTATCTCTATGATAAAGATATTTGAGGATCAATGAACTAATATTAATGTTAAAAAACATGTGTTTGTAATGTTTATGTAAATCACAATATTTAACATAAATAAATGATTATGATGGAGATCAAATGAGATGACCATGAAAAATATTATTTCATGAGGAGATATATAGTAATTAAAAGTGGATAATATTGTTGAGAATTCCATGTAAAAATATTAACATTTTTCATAAAGAAAAAATGATGAAGAAACTTGATAAGGTATTAGAATATATTGAAAATATGTGTTAACTATATTTAAAATATTATAATAAAAAGTTTGTATAACCTTAATAAAGACAGGGGGCCCTCTCAACCCCACATTTATGAGATAAACTCACCATGCTGGTGGCGACCCACATAGAAGGCCTAATGTGGCATGGAGAGATCCTTCAAAGGCATGAAAACAAGAGTGTATAGTGCACAATAGTCACACCCAGTGGAAAAGTAGATGCCTCCTTGTGGGTTGTCCTTGTGGTGTAGTAGAGGGTGCCTAGAGCGGGTCTGGATACTCACAACCGACCAACTGATGTGAGGTCCTGAGTTATTAAGTGAATCCATACAATATGATCTTCCGATGTGGAATACTTCCTTGAGGGTATTGTTCACCCATTAAAAATAACATATACAATCGGTGCTACTTGATTAAGCTAATCTATAGTGTCTAATCATTCTATATAATAAAATCCTATATCCTGACTAAAACCCTCACTCACTCAGCTTGTTTCCTCTACATGCAATGACCCCGAACCTCATCCATTGATCGAGCCATCATGATTGAGCCACAGATCCACAGATATTCCACAAGGAACCTTCATGGACCTTTCATGAATATGAGAAACCATAATAATAAACTTTCCATATATATAATATCAATGACTGCACAAATATTCCATCATTACAAAATTTCCTTATGAATAAGCATAAAAGTTCTGCCAGTGTAAGTATTATCCATAATTCTGTGTGAATTGCTTGGATCCTCCATAGGTATGAGCATGCATATTCCTCATGAGAATCATATGTCTTCTATGATTGTGAGAACAAATCTACCATGAAGATATGAATTTAACATCAACCTTCCATGAGTGAAGAAGGAGAGAACGTAAGTCTCACATTAGGTGGAGCTGCCATGAGTATCACACAGATGGTGTCTTGGGGATTGATCGAAGAGTAGGGGAAAAAGAATCACTACGTATATGAAAGAAGAATCAGATGATGTGAGGTATCCAAATCTTAAATGATAAATACAATACTCTTTTTTATCACATTTCAATATAGTATGAATAGAGGTTTGTGGTGACGTTTTTCACCATGAATATTGGATTTACCATGATACATGCATGATAATTTATATACAGTTCATTTCATACAAATCAGTGTTAAATTAAGAATAAATATGCATGAATATGTGAGAAATGATATAATATCATGAATAAAGAAGGAAGAAAGACCATGAATTGTGATCCATGATAATAAATCCATGGTTCATGAAGATTTATATCATAGTTTAAATTCATGAATTGTCATTGATTGAAGAAATTATTTTGAAGAATGATGAATTTGGTCAGTTACTTTATATTAACATATAGATATTATATATGGTTATTATAGGTCATGTTGTGTGATAATGTTTATTATAATAGGATCAGTTAATTCTGAGTCTTGAGGAATTTTAAATTCAAATAAGATATGGATGAATATTTTTGGTTATATTAGAAGAAAATGTAGGATGGTATATAAGGGGTTTTGAATTACTAATAATATTAATAATATAAAATGTCAAATTAACTTAGTATTTTGAATGAAAATTAAGGAGAATAACATGGGAAGAAGTTACTGATGTTACAACTATTTATTATGATATATATTTTTATAGGTTACAAACGATGTTATTTTTTATAGAAGTTTGACACAATAATTAAAGAGAGAATATTTTTTTGTTAAGAATAAGGAGACTGGACTATGTTCCAATCATCATAATACATATAAATAAAAATCCAATCTAATAATAATAGAACTAGTGCATATCATAGGAACTAAAAAATAAGAAGAAGAAGGGAAGATGGAAAAATAGAGGAGAAGAGAAGAGAGTGTTGTGAATATTTGTTTTCTTAGGAAAAAGGAGGAGGAGGATATGAGAAGTGAAGTGAAGAGGGTTTTTAGCACTTTTACATTGGAAAAAAGTGAACAATTGGTTATGTTTTCCATGAAGTTCATAAGAATAATAAGGATATATGAAATTCTGTTTATATATAGATATAAGGTACTTACAATTAGTGTAATAGAATAAGGAGAGAAGGAATAAAATTATTGAATGTTGTTGTGCAAGAAACAATAAAAGAAGGAAGTGGAAAAGAAAAACAAATAGAACTATGACATCCAATAAAATTCACATCTAGTAAAGGAATCTCTTCATGTTCCAAAATCATTGAAGAATTTCAAGACCATCTATAAAGTAAGTATAAAGAATAAACTATAAGTTGCATGTGGATGAGGCTTTAACAATTACATAGAACCAAGATTTATTTCGGACCGCACCTAAAGTGTAGGGAACCATAGTTCAGTCCAGGATATTTTATGAGCCAAACTAGTATAATTGGAACCTATTATAGTGGATAATATATGTATTGTTCATAACCATACATAATAAGTACTAACTACTCTTTTTGAGTAGTAAAACTTGTAAAAAATTATGTTCCAACCTTTACATTCTTATATAAACTTGTATATGAGAAGGAATAACATAAAATGAAATAATTATCCTAATAGGACTAATAGATAAATGGATAAAAATATTTTAATTGATATAAAAATTCCCCAACACTGATTTCGCCCCTCCAATGTTTAGCATATCCCAAAGTGGTCCAAACAACCTAGGAATTAAAAAATAATAATAATAATTATTGAGTTATAACCTAATGAGATGTCTTTTGATTAATTTCCTGGTAAATTTATATGGATGTGGTTTTAGTAAAATTGATTAAGGAAGATAATAAATATTCCAATAGAATATTCAACAACTATTGATATCCTTGGATATTGAGCTGAGAGTGTCTAAAAAATAGTGTATGAAAAGAACTTGGAAGCTCAGGACAACATCAGAGAACAAGTTTCATGAGTATCTCTTGAATGATTTTTGGTAGTTCATGACTCTCTATATTTGAGGAAGGAGATAATTTTTTTGGATGTTATGAAATAAGGTGTAGATTTTTAATCTACTTCAAGAGGATTAATGAGGTTAAGAACTGGTGTGATGTCAATATAAAGAACATGCTGGAGGAAGTTCATTCCACATGTGTAATAAATTGGAAATACACTATTTTAATATAATGACCTCACCTTTATAATATGGTGAACCTTGTGTTAAGAAATTACTTGTACAAACCACTATACTTTATAATATGACTATTAGTGGAGAATTTCTATCTCAATAGAAGTTAAACATGACAAAGAGTTGGTTTCCCATCTTAGGGTTGAACATTGTAAAAATATGGTTTTTTAACCCATTATTTATATTTTTCATTATATTTGGTTGTGGAATGTTGGAGAAAATAAAATTATCCATTCATAGAATAGCATATAACAGAGGTTCAAGTATTATAGTGAAAAATATTAAAAGTATATTTGGAATTTGAAAAAAAAATGGTCAAAATATGATTCACCCCCATATCACTTTTAATTTTAATCACAATTTACTCATAATTTAACCACCAATTTAATGTGTTTAGGGCAGTTTGTGTCTTTATGAATCCATTGATCATGTGTAATCTATTGATCAAAATTCAAACAATGATGACAGTTTCATTAAATCTCCTAAAGACCTCTACTTTGAGGTTAATGATTATTTGAAGAATTTCCTTATTAAAGTAATTACATATATATATATATATATAGGGACTAAGTGATGAAAATTCATAGCTATAGTTGGAAGATGATTCCAGGTAAGAAGCATTGGCCAAGAATCTATAAAAGTGTAGCACTATTACAAAACTAGTTAGTGTGAAAGTGTATCACTCTTTCATCCTATAGGGAAATAATTTCCTTGATTAATTAATAATTTCAAATATATTCATTTGAGAAGTAATTTTTTTTAAATGTTTTAAAGTAATTGTTACATAATTTATAGAAATTTCATGAAGTCTCATAGGATGTAAAACCTTCTCAACTAGAAATCAAAGAAAAAAGGGTGAAAGATCTTGAAAACTAGTTGCAAGAGGGAATTAAAAAGAATGAGGATAAGTTGAATAAGATAAGGAAATACCGTGAAGATATTTTTATATTACATGAAGACTAGAATTACTTTATAAATATTAATTTTATAGAATTGGTGGTAAAGATGAAATATTTGGAAACCACAGAAGCTGGATCTTTACAATCTACTAAGAAGATAAGGGATTCCACTAGTGCATCTAAATAGAGTACTAGATCAAATAAGACTCAAACTGGGGAAAAATAAGACTAGGATCATCTAGCGAAGTATCCTCTTCAATATTTTGGAGAAAGGTATGCCAAAACTTATTTGAATATGTTTTTACTAATTCTATCTTAAATGTTTCAATTAATTTATATTAAAAAACCATAAAATTGTGGAGGATTAAAAATTAAATAAAATACACCTAAAATTTAAGGGTGTAGGAAATAATGCACAAGAAAATTTTCCCCAAAATAGTGACAAAAAATTTATGTTCTAACCCAAAATAAATAAGCATATATATCTAGATAGACTACACCTACATGAAAAATAAAGGGATTAATTAGTATATGTTCATATTTTTGAGGTCTTTTATATTTCAATTAATTTATAGGAAACAATTTCCATATATACAGGTGTTAGAATCCCTAATGAAAGAGTAATTAGAGTTAATTCCAAGAAAAAACTCATTGGTTTAAATAATATATCACATAATGGAACAAATCTAACCTTGATGAATAGATTTAAATACTTTGATCATTTCTATGAGTTGTGAAATAAATTTAGACCTTAATATGAGAAGTGTTGGTATCTATAATCTCATTATAACTCATGTGATATCTAGAATAGAAGGTCACAGTAGAGAATAAATAAGGTGAAGAAAAACGAGAAGTCTACCTTAGGATAGAATCAAAAGGTAAAGGATATTGAAAAAGTTATACCTAAGAAGACAGTAAATAAAGGTAAGGAGGATTCCACTACAAATAGAATATGCTTATATTTTGGTAAGAGTTTCTATAGTAAAAACGATTTTAATACATCCATAAATATAATATCTAAAAGGAAAAAGAACGAAAAAATAATAGAGTCAAATCAGAAGAGGGATCATGGAATTTTCTTGGTGGTTAAAACTCATAGTGTGGAAGTTGAGAGATTTCCCAAAAAGGGTGACTATAAGGCTAATAAAGAGAAGTATGGAAGGTTTAAGAAGGACATGTGTCTGTCAGATATATGAATATTTTTACTAGACAAATAAAAAACAAGGTAAAATAACTTATGAATCCTTGTGTAAAGAAAGTTACTAAGAAAAATGAGTGAACACAAAAGAATAAGGTTTGTTATTTGAAAAAGGAATGCTTGATTATGTGACCTTGTTAGTTGAACATGGCCAAGAAGATAGGGAAATGGAAAATAATGAATGTTCACTACTTGATACTATTGCAAACATAATTTTAGCTAAGAATAAAGTTGAAAATTAAAAATAATCCATACTACCCAAACATATTTAGAGTTATAAATCCAATGGTGAAATCATAAATAAAAGTAGAGATAAATTGAAAGGAGTTTCTTGGTTGAGTGACAAAACTTATCCCTTTTTCTCACATTGTGAAGCTAATAGAAAAACCACATAATTATAATATTAGTTTGGTTGTTCATAAATATTAGGAATTGGTGGTGATGAAATTTTGGAAATCATCACTCAAGGAGGATCTCTCAAAATGGGTGAAGCTACTAGAATGATATGATTTTTTTAAATAAAAAAATCTAAAAAATATTAAAGGAAATTAAAGGGCGTGGTATAATTTTAAATATATCATTTATGTTTTGGATTATATTTATGATAATTTTCAATAGGATTGATTATTTAACCAAATGGGAGAAAATACCTTGCACTTGAATGTTTTTTATGTGCATGTTTAAGTGATTTAAAGTTCATAAACCCTCTTGAAAATCTATGTAAACAACCCTCAAGATTTTAGAGTTTGAAGTGTTATAACATTGAGTTGTTAATGAATAGTTTTTTGTCTTAATTAGTCACTCTTTTTATATACTAAGGGTTAACCCAAATAGACTTAGAGTTTATTTTTTTGTGGATCATTGTTAAGAAGAATGTTGTACCTCTAGTTCCTCATATAATAACTTGATTACAATGTAAGTGGAAGAATAATGGAGAAAAATGTGCCTCTTGAGAAAAATGTTGACAATAATTCCTTAAAATTTGTGATATATAAAGGGGGGAATAAAATTTTTCATTCTTTACTTATAATTTGTATAAGGGGTGAAACGACTTTCCTTCCATTTACTTTCTTATCATTAAAGGGGAGAGAAAATTTGCATTGAATTTGGAAGTAAAATAGTATTAACAATAAATACAAAATTGGGATTAAAATTCTCTTTGAATGTGTGAATCTAAAATTCACTTGGTTATAAATATAAAGGAAATTCAATGCATTCTAAATAATAATGGAGTGGATTACATTGAACATGAAAAGAATAGTTTGTCTCATGTTGGTAAAGGAAAGTGAAGGATTTCCCCATATTTTTTGTTAAATAAAAAGGAAGTTAGTTACTTTGTGTACATCCATTTACAATAGAAGATTAGATAAGTATTCCTAAAGTTAATGAAAATTAGTGTATTTTAAATTTCTACCTACAAAACACAACATAAGCTTATCATAAGCTAAATATACTGTATATCTAGATGAAGTTTTGAGAAACCATCCATTAATACCTTAATATGATAGATATTGTATTTAGGGATAATAATCATTTAGATGAAGGGTTATTTAATGGATAAATCATATAGGTAGTATATATTAAAATATACACTACTTGAATATTTATACACTGTAAAAGATATTTAGGATTGTACTAAAGAAATCTAAGATAGTTTGAAAAATCCTACAAGTGTCTAAGGTGTTTTAAAACGGTTAAGAAGGGATAAAGTTTATTACAAATAATACCAAAATTACATTAAAGGAAATATAGAAAAATTTATAAGTCTTATAATTCTTGACGTTGGTACAATCTATCTTTAATGTTAAGACAAGCTACTTGTAAGGTTCATACAGATACCTCATAAGGTTTGGATAGCCAAAGAACATAAGGTTTAGAAATAAACCTCACAAGGTTTAGAAAACCAGTGAATAAGTCTCGTATATGTGATTTTATGTTTTATATATGTCTTTGTATGGTTTATTCTACCTTCATATGGTTGGTATGATCAATGTGTATGGTTGAAACATGTCCTCATAGGGTTTAGACATGACATCATAAGGCTGATGAAGTCCCTCATAAAGTTGATGTGAATTACTCATAAGATACAATAAACCTTATGATGAAACTTATTAGGGTTTATTTTTAGGATTAATTTAACAACCTATACTTTATAAATGACATTTTTTCCTGAATAAATGTGTGTTATATTATATTTTATAGTATTAAACACATAAAACATATAGAAAAAACAAAACACTTTATTTCATTAAGGGATCTTGTTGAATTAGTAAATATTTAAACCCATAAATATACAAAAGATTAAAATTGTAAAAATTGAAAATAGAAAAATTAGAATGGGAAAATTTGGATCATTCCAATCTTTTAGAATAATCACTCACATGAACAATACTATGGAAAGGAAAAAAATATTAGTAAACTAATCGATATTTTAGAAATGAAAAATTTAAAACCTTGGTATGATTTTAGGTAAATGATGAATAAAGGAATTGAATATTATTTATAGGAGGTAATATAACCATTGGAATAGTAATGTGACCATTGTAATAGTATTGTGAGCATTAAGAATAGTAACCTAACTATTAGGAATAGTAATCTAACCATTGGAATAGTAATTTGAACACAAAATTATAAAATGTAATATATATAATATTCACCATGAGTAATTTAATAAAATATAAATATTTTAATTCCATAAAATAAATACCAATTTTAAAAACTCAAATAAATTATAATCATTTTTTAATAAATTGTATTTTAATATGTTTTATAAAATGATATTTTTTATTTTAGAAATTGAAAATCCCTATGTTAGAAAATTATATTTACAAAATTAATATCATTTTTATAATAATCATTTCAAAAGTTAACAAGGGGATTTTTTTGATAATTTTCTATGAAAATTCATTTTTACATGAATAGTAAAATTACAGTTTTCAAATACTAAATATTTTATAACATAATAATGATGTAATAATTAATTAATTAATATTAGATTTTTTAATTCAACCCAAAATATATTAAAAAATATAAAAATTCATTTAAAAATAATAAATTTAATTTCCAAACCTAAATATTAATTTCCAAAGTCTAAAATTCTAATGTGTCCCTTTAAATAAACGCTTATTTATTTTGTATCATTTCCATTTGATTAAAATAATAAATTATATTAAAAAAGTGTTTAAAAGTCCTCAAATCATGTTATTTTATTCGAATATATTTCATAACATCAAAAATATTACAATTTAATGGTCTACATCGAATATAATAATATTTTTAATTATTATAACTTAAAAATACCCCTCTAAACAACTATAAAACCCCCTCCCACCCCTTGGAAAACCATTTCTCCATCACTTACCAAATATAAATATCTACCCAAATTCAATATATTAATCCCATTATAATCCATAGGTATTTTCTGGAGTAACCAAACTCTTAGCATTCAACGATTTTAGTTCCATATAAAAGAAGCAACACATAGAAGATGGCAAGTTTTTATCAAACTTTTCTCTCATTTTTCTCTTCTCTTACTCTTTTTATATATTCCTTTAATACCCAAATATTCTAAGATTAATTTATTATTATGTTAAATTTATATTAATAATGTTAAACTACTGTAATTAATATCATTATGAAATATTTTATTACATACTTTTCCTTCCTCCTCTTTCGATAATGTACCGTTGATGGTCGGCTAACAACCCGAAAGGAAATTTCCAACTCTGTAATTATCAATAAAATATGGATGATTGTAATAAATTATTTAAAATATTTAAATTTATAAATATATGTATTTATAAGATTTTTTTTTAATATTAAAATTTTATAAGTAGAAATAAATCTAGATCATTAAATTAAAGCAATATGATATATTTTAATGAAAATATGATATCAAAATGTTCCACAGTTAACAATGGGAACTAAAAAATTTAATACAATTATTATAATTTACCAAGAGTGAAAAAATGAACATAATTCAATTTTTCCATATTTTATTAAACCAAAATTTATTATATATTATGTGGAAAAGAGACCATATAAATCAAGATCTAAGGTAATGGGATTCTCATATCCATCTCGTTTTTGGGCTATCTCCACTTTAATATTATTTTCAGTATGGGTATTTACATAATTCCCTTAAAATTAATTGTCACTATTCTTTAACTTTTATTTATGGGTATATACATGTTCTTATCCTATCAAAATGATTTATAATACAATTTTAGAGATGTTTCAAAATCACATTCTTTTACAAAAATATCACATCGAATCCTCTTGATTTGTTTATTATATATCCAATAATGATGATGTTTTATGATCAAATATGATTCCCCTTATTCAGCTAGGAATCCAAAAGGTTACTCATAAAAGTATTATTTATGAAATCTTTATTAAACCCATTCCTTCCATGGGTTTATTTAATGACTATGATTGTTATATATTCTATTCGCAAGTGGCATGCATGATTTTGAGCATTTTATGATGTACTGGATGGGAGTGAAATTATATATCCATCCAATTCATTGGGTAATGTGATGAATATTGTGAGATTATTCATATTATTTATGAACCTGATGCTAGATTTGATCACAATTTTCATGTTGCGATTAATACACATATGTTATGTGTGAACACGATCCTATCTTTGTTTAAAATTATGTTTTATATTTGACCACAATGTTATTATGTTTTATTATTATATATATGTAATATTATATTCATTTTTCAAATGATTCCCTCATTATTGTGATTATCTCATGCTTATTATATGATGATGATGATTACACTCACCCATGTATTATCGATTCATTTATCTTATTCCTACCATTTTATTCCCCCCTTACTGAGATTTTGACCCACCCATTTCTTTTCTGTATATCCTTAGGTGATTAAATGTATCAATGACACTGTGAAAGAATTTAAGAGGATAAATAAGGGTTTAAATAATGTTTAAATTTTATTTTTTTAAAGGGATGTACAAACCAAATTTTCCCAAGGCACTACACCTTTAAATTCTGGAATGTATTACTATTATGATATTTATCTTAAAAATGATGTAATAGTCATGTATGAAAAATTTGGGTCACTATAGTTGGTATCAAAGAATTATTTTTTTTTAATTTGGAAATAATGACTAGAAAATATTAGTGGAAACCATAAGGATAAGTCTGCATTTTAAGGGAGTCATCCTGAAGTTTTGGTAAAGTATAAGAAGAGAATGTGGTTTCTAAGTAATGAAATCCCTATATGGATACTAAAAGTGGATGTGGATTTTTAATATATATACCCAGGGGTAATAACCTTGAAAGGTATCACTGGGTATTAACCTGACTTATACCTAGCGCAAGACAAAGAGGCCTTTCCACATATTTGTTTTGAATCTCCCATGGGATATGATTCGGTTAATCACAAGCTCTATAAAAACCATTATGAGGGATATATAGAGAAAGTTATTATTTATTTTAAAGTTAAAAATATTTAATTATATGATCCCTGAAGCATAATTTTAGAATAAAGTTATTATAAACATAGGGATCCCATAATATATGTTTTTAGAATTTATTTTTGTATGAGAATAAATTATTTATTCTCTATTTAATGACTTATGTTTTTCTTAAAAAAATTCTATTTTCGAAAATGATGGGAACTAGGAGAAACCATACAAATAACCCATATAATGGGAATGTAATGAATTTCCAAATGACATTCCTAATGTAATGGGAGGTGGAGTTCAAAACTTAATGGCGATTCTTACTCACATATATCATGATATGAAAAATAACCTGAACCATGAAGAGCATCCACCATCACCTAAGAAGGAGAAACTAGAAATTGGGTCCTTTATACAGTATCAACCACCAATGTTTAACATATATTTTGATCCATATATCACAGAATCGTGTGTTAACTCAATGGAGAATATATTTTATGTACTCCATAGTTGTAAAAGGTAGAAATTTTCCTTATCTATCTATAATTTAAGATGGATATAATAATCAATGGTGGCCATTGATAAAGAATATAAAGCTAAAATATGAAATGGAAGAAATTTAGTGGGGAGAATTTGAGAAGATATTTCTTAAAAATTATTTCCCTCAAACTCTTCGAATAAATATGGAGAGGGAATTAAAATATCTTAAGAAAAATTAGGTTGAATCTATCATGGTATACAAGGAATATTTCACAAGGCTTTCAAGATACACCTTAGGTTTTTTATCAACAGTGATAGTAAAATAGTCAAATTATTTAGTGGTTTGAAACCACACCTATAAAAGGATATAGATATCCAATACATTGAAATATATGAAGAATTATTTTGATATGATCTCAAATAAGAGATGGATTTTGGATAATGGTCCCATGAACACAGAGATAAGAAGATAATAATGTAGTTTTCAGCTAAAGGATCAAATGAATAAGGAGGAAAGAAGATCCAACCACCCACAGGTCAAGGATATGGGAATAAGTGTCATGAGAATTTATCAATGGGATGATAAAATGGTTTAAGTGTGGGAGAGAAGGTCACCAAGCTCAATAATTTCTAATAGACATGTAGAATTCGACCAACATAATGGAGGAATGGAAGAAACCTCCCAAAGCACCACCCACAGTACAATTCTTCAACTATAAGGAGAAAGGGTACTGTGAAATAAATTTCAAGAAACCACGAGTTTTTTAGAGTAATCAACACAAATAAACACAAAATACAAGGGATCAAGGGAAATATTATTCCATCATCATCACTATGGTGGAACATTAAAATGAATTCATATAAGGAACACTTCCTATTCACTCAATAATGGAAAATGTTTTATTTAATTTTGGTTCCATACATTCCTTTATATCTTGAAATTTTTCTAAAACTATTGAATCAAAACCAAAATACCTTGAAGTAGATATATCTATAACAACACATAGTGGAGAAACCAATGAAACTGAAATGTTGGAATCTTCTCTTATTAGTGTCTATGAGAATATTATTCCATAAAATATCATAATACTTCCCTTCGTTTAATTTGATTCTACACTATGCATGGATTGAATCTTATTTTATAGAGAACACTTCAACTATCAGAAAAGGGAAATATCTACAAATCTTGGGTTCCCTATATGTACAATACTGAACATCACCTTCATAAAGGATATAGTTCTTCACAACTTCATTCATGCCATTATAGAAATATATCTGCAGATATTCTTTGATACCATTGTCATGAACATGGAACCGGATAGATGTGACTTCACGGGATCATCCTTAGGAATCTTCTCGACTAAGGACTATAATGAGATTAAAATGATAGAAAACAATAGGGTGGAATCATGTGATGTTATATGGATCAAATAAATCCCATAGAAGATTAATTTACTAGTTTGGAGAGTGTGACAAAATGAGTTTACAAATTAAGAGAACCTTATGAACTTAGGGGTGAATCTCATCTAAAAGTGTCACTATTTCAAGGAGCTGAGAACCTAAGACACTGAACACATCTTATTCGACAACAATTGGGAAAAAATGGTTTAGTATTCTGTTGGTAGTTTCACAGCATGGTATTCACAAGTGCGTCATGGGTGTCAAATTCTTCAGCCGATGGTTTCAAGGAGTGAAAAATAGCGGTCTGAAGAGAATGGTACATGCTTATTTCTTTGTGGATAGATTTTGGTGTATTTTGAGAGAATATAATGAGGTTTGACATCAGGGATTCATAGGTACAAAAAAGGGTCTTGTGATAAAAACTATAAGTAATCTTAATTATTTAGTCCGACTCTATAAAAAATGTGAGACAAAACCCTCCATCAGGCCCGTTATCATAGGAACTTCAGCTCCCAATGTTTGAAATACAAGACTGGGTAGGTGGGTACAATGGTATCCCTATTAAGAGGTCCTTAAAACGAACACCAAAGGTTCATGTAACATGATCTAGATAAGGGGCGGTGGGGTGGTCTAGAATACAATATGATATGTGGTTCTTACCTATTGTTCTTACTTTGGAAGTGGTAATTCTCTTAAGTTATAGTCCCAAGCTATTCTCATAGGTATTCTACTACATAATCAAAATAATATTCACCTTGTGGTGGTTGAAATAGACTCTATGGCCATTTTTAATGCACTACATGACCATGGGTCCACCCCATGTTCTATTGAGTATACTATTCGAAGATTCAAGAAGCTAATGAACAACCAAATGGATTGAAGGTAATGTTTTTGTTAACTTCATGGATTCTTATGCAACTCAAGGTGATCATATCTCATGCTTCTCAATTATTGGGTCTCTTCCCTTAGAGGCAGTGAATCTGGTGCGTGTAAATGCTTTTGGTCTTCACTTATTTAGACCCTCAGTACCCCCATGCCTACTATTTGTTTTTCATATTCTCTTTTACTTTTAATAAATAATAAAATCCTGGAAATTGTTCAAAATAAATATAGAAAAAAGGGAAATTTCTTTATAAATTTTGAACAATCCAATGATCTTATACAAATTTAAGTAAGATCATGAACCTCCTTTAGAAAATCCCTCAATAATTTGGGTGATGATACCCTATAAAGAATTATATATTTCTCAAATGGCTGCGTCAAAGGAAATACTCAACTTTTAAGAAATTAGCATTGTGTGGGAATATATTAATGTATTGTTTGAATTGTTTCCTGAACTTCCTTTAGACAGTGAGGTATATTTCTCAATAGAACTCATACCCAAAGCCACTCCCATCTTTAAATTTCCCTATATGATGGCGTTAATTAAACATGAGTATTTAAAGAAGAATATACAATATAATTTATGAAAATTATTCATATGTCTCAAGGCATCACCTTGGGGTTCACCTATGCTCTTTTTCAAGAAAAACAATGTATCAATGTGGTTGCGCATTGATTAACGATAGCTAAAAAATATCACCATAAATAATAGGTATCCCCTTCCAAGGATTGATGAATTTTCCAATCAACTTTGAGTATATCAGTACTTCTCAATGGTGCATAATTATTCTAAATATCATAAATTGAAGGCAAAGAAAGAATATATTCAGAATAAATCCTTCCATAAAAGGTTTGGACACTATGAGTTCATAGGGATGCCCATCGGTCTTACTAATTATACTCTAATATTCATATATTTTATGAATATAATCATTAGATATTTCCATGAAAAATTTATGGTAGTCTTAATATTAATGATATTCACATTTACACTAAGAGTAAGGAGGAGTATGAAGATCATCTAGGGATTGTGTTGGAAACATTAATAAATGAGAATATGTATGATAAGTTTAGAAAGTGTGACTTTTGGATGAAGCAAGTCACATTCTTGGGGCATGTGATCTCAAGTGAGGGAATTTATATAGACCCTTCATAGACAAAGGAAATTGATGAATAGACCAAACCCTCACATTTTAGGGAAGTTAATTATTTTCTTGGATTATCTAGGTACTGTCAATGATTTATGATAAATTTATCAGGATTTCATATCCCACTAACTAAGTTAAAATAAAAATGGATAATGTACATTTGGATAGAATAATGTGATGAATGATTTAAAGATATTAAGAGGTTAATCATCACATCTATAATCACACTACCCTAAAGTTGAGAAGTGATTGTAATATATAGTGATTATTTAAATAATGGATTGAGTTTATTACTCATGAATAATTATAAAGTGATAACATATGACTCATGATATTTTAATATCCATTAGAAAAACTACCCAAAACATGACTTAGACTTGGATGCAGTAATATTTTCACTGAATATTTGATGGAACTACCTCTATGATGAGAAGTGTGACATATATACAGATTAAAAGAGTCTAAATTATATATTAACACATAAATAGATCAACATGCATAAATTAATATGGTTAGATTTGACTATGGTCTTTTAATACTCTATTCACTACCATTCTGGGAAGGAGAATAAGGTATATGATGCTATTATTAGAGAATAACCTACTAATCTATCAATTATATGCATTAAGAAAGACCCTATATTCATGTATATGTAATATATGGATCTATAAATCATTATGGTTGAGCAAAAATCTAACCTTTCCACAATTATTTATTAATCATCAATCTAATATAAGATCAAGGAGACACAAAAAATTATTTAGAGCTTCAAAAGAAGTTGAAATAAGTAAATGATGGGAAGCTTCATAAACACCACATCGATAAAGATGGTTTCATTTATTTTTGAAATATAATTTTTGTTTTATCATCACTAAAGATAAAAAATATCTATTAGATAAAGTAAATATCTCATTTTCTCTATCCATTCTAGAATTACGAAGATATACCATTATCTTCAAGAGCACTTCTGGTGAGACAACTAAAGGCACCCGAGAATGCATTGGAAGAATATTGGATGTGGATTTAAAAAATTTCATCATTTATCAACATTACTACGTTGTCTCTGGTGATATGCATCATGGGATGAAAGCTAAGGATTTCACATTAAGAATTTTAAGCAACTAAAATAAATCAAAGAATACCTCATTTAATTTGAAGATGTGATCAACAATTATTTACCATCGGTGACTTTTGCATGAAAAAAACAAATATGGATCCCTCTAGATCATTCACACACACTTCAAAAGTCTACAGGAGCATTTATCATCAAAATCTATGTTCTTGTATGATGATTTGATGATGCCTTGAATGTCTTAACGATCACCACTACGTCATTCCATCGATTGGCGAATGAGATATTTGATCAATTTATTAGAATGGGAACTTCTCCCAATATTATGTGGGTAAGAGGATATGGGATCTCTCAAAATCATGTGATGAATATTTACCTGAATTATATCCTCCTTCTTCTTATGTAGTGAGGTTCCAAATACCCATAAATAGCTCCCCGACCCTTAGATATGTATTTCCTACTAATTCAGCTATAGATGACCTCTTATGACTAACTTACTGATTCATAAATATCATTTATATTTCTATCGCATACTTGTAATATAAAAAATATATTTCATGATAAAAGTGATCTATTAAATTTAACTCATAATTCTATAAAATATTAAATGAACCTTGAATATTGAAATAATATTCATTTGTTAAATATTTTCTCACGTATTCACTTAATATCTTATGATTAATTTTAATAAATAAATTCAATACCAATTATTATAAACTATAATAATTTTAATTTATGATTTCATGTTGATTATATATTCTAAAACATCCCCATACCCCAATGGTGGCGCCGACCATGTCCTAAAATCTTACTCATTATAATAGGATAGAAATTTGAATATATTAAGTGTGAAACCCTCTAGGCCATTATCTCGATAGAAGTGAATTGTATTTATAGACCATGATTGGAGTATATAAAACCATAAAGGCTGATAATTAGAAAATTAAAAGACATATAAATGAAAACCATTCCTATAAACACACACCATGTAATATAATATCTTTTCCATGTGATATCTTATAAAGAAATATGCACTCTTTGTGTCCTCACCCTTTATTGATTTCTTATTAATTGACCTAAATATATGTACTTACATTCTTATACCATGGCCATGAATTTTGTGATTGTATTGTAAACCTTATCAACTAGGACTGAGATATATCTTTCTATCAGTAGAAATAAATTCTATCTTGAATATTATATGTATTCCATACCACTAATGACACACTCAAAAAAATCTAACTTGTTATGAAATCAATTACATAGTTATCATCTTTCTTCTAAATATATGATCAAATGGTACACATCGATAATAATTTCAACTCATGAGACCAAAACACGTGCTGATGGATAGAAACATCAAATGAGACATGAAACATGTGGTGTTCTTATTGGCGGGTCAGTCATCGTGATCTCATATACTCAAGATCACTAAGTCTTAACTTCATGAGAATAATTCTTAACGATTAAGATCCCCCAACACCTGATCATCATACATATTCTATTTCTATTTTGTATGATGTATCTAGACAATATGAAATATGTTTAAGATTAATGTTATAGTATCTTGAAGTTGTCATTATAGCCTAGGAACTTCTACAACCTTTTGAAATGTTAAATAATATAATGAAATTACCAAATAAATAGTGTATATAAAAATATGAATACTATTATGGAAATTTTACATCATGTATAACATAGTTCATACATGATATGGTAATCAAAAAGTACATGCACTAGAGAAAAATTACTAATGAACCCTGTTAGATCTCACATGATAATATTTTTATTCTTCTAAGATATGGATTTATTCTTTAGGCCTAACACATATCTGCTTCATGGATACTCTAGTATCTACTAATTCACCCTTTGAGTTACACTCCTCAAGAGATTATATCACCAAGTATATTCATTTTGTCCACTACCAAAACATGAAATATTTTCTAGTACTAGTAATAGGATTATTATAAATTATATTATGATGAAACTTTACTTACTAGTTGTGATTCTAAGAATTAGAAAAAATCATTGTGTATTTTACACAACTTCTCCAACTACATTAGAAGCTTCAACACACTCAATATTTGTAGATATAGATACCATTAGCTTGAAATAACTTTTCATTCTCATTAACTAATCCTAAATAGGATATTAGATTATATTGATCCAAAGTAAGACTTGTTTGTGTCTCCTTATAAATAGTGTAACTTTATATCTATATACTAGGAACATATACTTTATACTCCTTAAATTAAAATTGGATAGTTTTAACTGCATCCCATGTGGTTCTTCTAGTTTTTACTGAGATTATCCTTCTGTATATATATGTTGTTGTTATCATATCTACTAAATTGAATAAAATATTTTATTTATCCATCTAATAAGCATATGGAATTCTACTCACCCCATTAATTACCTCCTATGTCTCAAACTTGCCCTATTAGAGAGATTTATGCCTTATGATATTATTAATGATTCACTCTTGAATTATTTCAACTTGTGTTATTCAATACCTTTTTAGTACATATACTTTGAATTTGTCTAAACAACCCAATATATCTACCTTAGTAGATATTGTTCCCTGGAACTTATTGGGTTTCCACATTAAGACAATCTCTAGATAGTTATTTTCATTATAGTATTAACTAACTGTAAGACCAATAATCTTTTACCATATGTTTTCAAATATATATTTCCATGGAAAACAATGGTTCTCCAACTAACCTCTTATAGAAACACGGTGAGAATTCATCCCAAATGAATATTCGATGATTTTTTTCATACTTCGATCTAAAACTGGATTTTAGTAACTTTCACCCTTTATTAGAATTCCATGGTGTTACCAAATCATTCTAGTAGTATTATATATATGATTTCTAATAAAAGGTTGTATTGAAATCAAATTCCAAATATAATAATCATAGAATTTAGCTATGAAATGTATAATTCTAATGGATTTGGGCATTACGATATGATATAACCAATCAAGCCTTATTGTTGCCACTTTTGCACCACTCGTGTAATGTTTCTATTGAATACCACTACAGTATCAAGATTTGAAACATTCAAAATACTATGCACTTATAATTTGATATATGGAATCCATTATTGAATTCATATAAACATGTCAGTCATAACATATTTCCATTTACTCCTTCCATGTAGGATCCATTTTTCTCAATGAATAATGTATCACTAGCCATGTTGAATAGAAAACAACCACCATGGTTTCATTTTTCCTACACAGTAAATGTCTCTAGAATATTCCATTTTCACACTCTTGTGGAACTTGTTCCTATTACAACTACTTCATCATTGGAAAAATCCAATAAAAACTTTCTCCCACTATCTCCAATAAATATGTGCACCCTTTTACATAAATATCGTCTAACAATTGACAATAGATTTTCGATCATAAGGATTTCTATAATATCATTAGAAATCTTTTAGTAAAATTATTTAAGATGCACAATATGTTTTTTTTGATGAATGTGTATTTATTGATTTATACTTAACAAACTATTTTCAACTAAACACATGTTATTATGACATGATGGATTTATATTATACTATGACTCATAAGATATTCATTTGTTATTATAGTTGGCATATGGTTATGGTATAAAACTGATTTGTTTGAATCATTTCTTGAAAAATAATTGGTAATACATATGATTCTTAACATTGATGACCCTTTTACGTCCACCACGAATTTGATGTATATAAGGAAATGTGCATTTAGGAATTACTACATGATATATTTTATTGATAAATATTATCATGTAATAATCATCATCTATCCTCCTTCCCAACATCATAGATTTGATGTGTATAAGGAAATGTGCATTTAAAAATTACTCCACAAAACATGTTAATGACTGATTAATTCTTGGTCAAGATATTCTATGGAAAATGGTATTGAAGAAACTCATATCTTATAAACATGAATATACCTTACTTTGTTTTTCATTACTTAAAACACTTAAAGTAATCTTATGAAGTATACTTACCATTAAATTAACCTTTCATTTGTTCATTCTCTCTAGTTGAGAAAATTTCAAAATCTTTATGGCCTACCTTTAGTTATAAAGGATTCCTTGTCCAATGAAAAACAAGTAAATGTTTCAATAATACCTGAGGTCATTATCTCTAAATATTATAATATCATACCAATTATATCCTAGACAATTACATTTAGTTCTACTAGATAAATAACTATCTTACCATAATTGGGTATAATTGAGTATTACACTTTATATTCATTAGTTATTTCCAATTATTCAAGCATTACTAAACCA
Organism: Viscum album; assembly: GCA_963277665.1. NCBI lineage: Eukaryota > Viridiplantae > Streptophyta > Magnoliopsida > Santalales > Viscaceae > Viscum > Viscum album. The sequence continues at coordinate 286,500,179 of OY728129.1, forward strand.
TTAATTTATTATAATAAACTATGAAAAATATTCATTCCACAACTGGAATAATGGAACCTTGTGTTCAAAGGACACATGAGATAATTGTTTTGGTAATATTTAACAAAATTTTAACTAGAACCGTTAAAATTGGAAATTAGAATTTATGTACTTCTCACTGATAATTTAGGAATCACCCTTTCTTAGAAACTTGGAGAACTCCCCTTACTTCTTGTTATGTGTTTTTAATTTCTTGGTTACATAATTTGGATACAAATTCATGACACACATTCAATATCTAATAAATTAGTAATATATACTAATTACAAGACACTTGTCTCTTCTACTTTAATTCAATTCATTTAATCTTCTATAGTATTATGTCCTGATATGAAAATAAAATTTCCTCATGTGTGATTATCTACCTTAGTTATTTGATGGATTTTGTGATGATACCTTTGGGGTCACACTTTTCATTGGCCTTTTCACATTTTCTTCCAACTTTTTCACTATAAGAACTGAGGATTAATCTTTCTTATGTTCTTATAATCTTAGAAATCCTTACCCAAAAGGAAATAAAAAATTTTCCCCATACTGTTCATTTTTTAATCCTAAAATAATTAGTTTAATTGGGTGAAAATGATATATTAATGAATGTATTAAAAGACCACGGTCTATCTTTAAATTTATGTATATTCAATGTAATCATCACCCGATTCATATCTCAGTTCACTTTATCCTACAAAGCTTCTTGGAGATGAGAAAATATTTAAAATCATCTATATCGTGATGTTTTTTCACAAATCATTGGAAATTGATGATATAATTATGATGTAAAAATAAAATGTGATATCCATGTGTCTTCTGTAAGAATATTTCTCACCCTTGCTTCTTGAGATCATTCAATGTGTATTGAGGACTCCAACGCATAGGATTTTCTATATGATCATACTTTTTGAAAGTACCTATAATAAAATTTGGAAATTAGGGATTCATAGGACATTTTATTTATAAAAAATTCATTATAGTGAACTTTATGTATTCTTACCATTTTCTACAAAATAAAATTTTAGTAGATAAGCACATTGTACTAATTATCGATAAGACATTATCAATTATATCATTAAATATATCAAAATATTTTATCAAACTCTATTAGAACTCACTAATACATTTTAGATACCCAGTAACTTGAGTAATTTAGTTTAAATGATCCCTAAAACCTATCCTCATAGTCTAAGCTATGGCTACACCACTACCCGAAGAGTTTCAAGGTAGGCATTTGACTAGCTAACCATATTGAATAACACTCCTTGAGCTGTTGAGTAAAGTATTAGATTATAAAAATTATAAACATTATTTACTCAATAGTTTTCCTATAAATATTTATAAATATATCTATGAATACTTTCTTACTTCTATCTTTAGTTAAGTCGACCCATCTCTTTCATAAGAAATCCCAAGTAGTATAAGACACTACCTGGTTTTTTTAAACTTCAAATGATAGAATGCATTATGAATTAATAATAATTTGATGGTTTTTATTATTTCTTAATGAATTAAATCATTTATATATGATATTCACATACTATGTGATAAAACTCACAAATTTACTTTGAAGTAAATAGAAAAAAATCATCTCGTCTTGAGTTGGTTTAATCTATGTATTTTAGTTTATTATTTTGTTTGACCGAACTCACTTGAACACTCACAAACCAAAAATAAAATATTAATAAATTACATAAAATAACGTTAATTATCTTGAGAATTTGTTATTGGTTAATCCAATTATACTCAATGGATCAACCGTGACCCTTAGGGTAATATACACAAGATTTTTTTTTCTGAATTTTTTTACACCTTTCACCCCATTCCAATGTATCCGCATATCATCAAGAATACCACTTCATTTCGAAAAAAGGAGGACATACATGGGAGGCCTATCAGGGGTGACTAGGAGGCCGACATGGGGCATCATGGGGGTATAGCTGGGGAATCTGGTAGGCAGGGTGGTCTATATAGAGAGAGCAACAGAGGGGGTGGTTCCACTACCGAACCCAAAATAATAACCATTTTTTAATTATTTATTTTTTTATTTATATGGTTGTTTCCACCCATGTTATATTTTAGGTTCTTTATGGTGTTTTTTCTGGAAATGGACATCCATGCCCCACCCATTATATTTCCCCCCGTTTTTATGGATTCCTTAACAACAGATGAAAGCATCCACCCCCATTTGTTATTTAATTTTTTATTTGGTTTTTTTTTATAAAATTTCAAATTCCTGACATATTTAGGATTTTTACCAAGAGTTAAATAAATAAATTTATTTCAACAAATTTGTGGAATATCATCTGGCTATTAATTTCTTTTCTAATCATCGAAATTTATCTGGAGTTTGGGTAAACTACACTGGAAATCACTTCCACTAATACCTTTGGTTAAAAATAATAAACACAAACACACATATATATATATAAATAAATAAATAAATAATATTTATTTTTAAACCACATTTTTTTGATCTGTATTTCAATATTTTTATGGCCATATATTGGCCATCCGATATCAGATTATGTCATCATCTATGAAAATGAGACTTTAACGCTTCCATCTTCATGAATTTAATGAAAAAATAACTTTTATTGGAATAAAATTTCATATGATCCATATGACACAAATTAATGGTACCTAGGTACACAATGGAAGTAGATGGGTTACAGATTTATGATTTTTCATTTTTGATCAATGTAACTACATCATCTCTAGTGGTGAACATCCTGGTATGAAAGACAAGGATTTCACATGAATAATTTTAAGCATGAAAAATAAACTGAAGAATAACTCATTGGATTGGAATAAATGCCTAATAACTATTCATATTTGGTGACCATTTCTCAATTTAATTGTATATGTATCCCTCTAGATCATCCAAAAAAACATTGAAAGTCTATAGAAGCATCGATCCTTGAAATCTAGGTGGCAGTGTAAAGATATAATGATGCCTTTGACATTTTGACTATCAACACCACACTGCTCCATTGTTCTGTAGAGTTTTACTTCAATTGATTTCTTGGAACATGAAATTATCTCTCTAGGATTAAATAGGGGTAAATAATAGACATCAAAACTTTTTAATGAATATTTTATTGAATGAGAGCCTACACCTTTTTATTTAGTGATGTTCCAAATACATGGAAATGGATCCCCACCAGCGGATATGTATTACCCATTAATTAAGATATAAAAGGCTTCTTATAACTAACTTACTAGGTCATAAATATCATTTTTATTTTTTATCCATTAATTATAATATAATAAATATATTTCTTGATAAAAGTGATCCAATTAATTCAACTCATTTTCCCCTAAATATTAAATGAACCTTGAATATTAAAATAATGTTATTTTTTAAATATTTTCCCATGTATTCACTTAATATATTTTGAATAATTTTATTAAATGAATCCAATACTAATTATTTTGAACATGAATAACATGAATTTATTTAATCTTAGTGATCATATATTATTGGACATCCCTCGACCACAATGGTGGGGCCCACAATCTCCTAAAATCTTACTCATTTGAATAGGCATGAATTTTGAATATGATATGTGTGTAACCCTCTAGGAACTTATCTTTATAGTAGTGAATAATATTAATAGACTAGAATTAGATTCTAAAAACCCATCATGGATCATAAAGGGATAAAGAAAAGTCATAGCAATGAAAACCTTTCCTATGAACACACGCCATGTAATATAATACCTTTTTATTGTGATACATCATAAACTTATTCACCCAATTTGTGTCATCATCCTTTATTTATTTATTATTAATTTACCTAACTGGATAGACTTATTTTATTCTACTATGGTTGTGGATTTAGATAAGGTATTATCATTCTAATCAACTAGGCCCAAGATATTTCTTCCTATCTAAAGTGATAAATTATATCATGATTATTTAATCAATTCCATAACATTTATTACACACCCAATACAAGCTACCTCATTGTGACATCAATGTCATAGTTTTAATCTTTCATCAAAGTATATGATAAAATGGTACACATTGATAATAACCTCAATTCATGACACCAATTCATGTGCTCATAGATAAAAAAACTAATGAAACATGAAACATGTGGTGTTTCTATTTATGGGTCAATCCTCATGATCTCATCTATTCGAGATAACCAATTGAGAACTTCATGAGAAGAATACTCAATGCTTATGAGCCCCCAACACTTGATACTCAAACATCATCTGTGTCCGGTTAGTATAATGTATCTAGACCACATGACATATGTTTAAGATTAATTTCATAGTATCTCATGGTTATCATTATATCCTAGGAACTGCTATAACCTATTGACATGATAAAAAATATAAGGACCTTACTAATTAAATAATAGATGAAAAATAACAACACTATTACAATAACTATACATCATTCATAACTCATTATATAGATGATATAGTGATTGAAAAGTACTGTTTAAGTAGGGTCTATGGAACCCACTATTTCAATAAAAACATGAAGAAGAATATCACTGAGTACACTAAAAAGTACTTATTATGTTAGAAAGTTAAAGAAAAGTAACAAAAGTCTAGGAGAATAATGAGACCATTTCTCATTACCACATGGAAATGTGAGAACATCACCATGGACTTTGTCACTAATCTATCAAAGACATCCAAAGTAAGCAATGAGATATGTGATGTGGTGGATTGACTCACTAAGAATACCCACTTCATCACTATTTGGGAATATTTTTTTATTTACCAACATGCCAAGATATACATAAATAAATGGGAAAGTCTACAGGGGTACCACTTTTGATCATATATTATCATGATCCTAGGTTCACTTCTAAATTTTAATTAAGTATACAACATCATATGAATATTGAATTGAATTTATATACACCCTATCACTCTTAGACTGATTAAAAATAAAAAAGGACCATTCCTAAACCTGAGGAAATGCTTATATCCTACTCAATGAAATTTAATGGAGGATGATATTAACATATTTCTTTGGTTGAGTTCTCATACAACAACAACTTTCACTTGAATATTCAAATTTACCTATATGAATCTCTATATGGGAAGTGATGTAGAACTAATACATGTTGGTATGAAGTTAGTGAATGAAATATACTTGGAAGTAATCTTATACATGAAATTAAAAATAAGGTTTAATCTAACCATTATCATATAAAATTTTCTCAGATCCTATAGAAGAGCTATGCAGACAACCATTGTAGGGGATTGGAGTTTGAATTTAGAGACAAAGTTTTCCTTCAAATATTACAATTGAAGAGATTCATGTGGTTTGGAAATAAGGGAAATATCATCCCTCAGTACATTTCCCCTTTGAGATCCTTGATTTCATAGGATTTATGACTCATTGGATAACACTTCCACTAAACATGTCTCAAGGTCATGATGTGTTCAATGTATCTCTCTTGAAGAATTAAAAACCCAATCCCTCACATGTATTGAATTTTTCGGTGTTAAAACTAGATTATGAAATCTCTTATGAGGAGAAACCGGTAAAGATCAAGGACTATAGATATAAAGTTCTACTCAAAAAGAAAACTCACCTTTTAAAAGTTTTGTGAGAGAACCATAAATATGAAGAGGTGACAATAGAAATGAAGTAAATAATAAAATAGAAGTACCCACACATATTATAAAATAATAATATGAGTATAAATTTTGGAGATGAAAATTATAAATGGGGGAAGAATGTAACGGCCTAGACTTTATAAATTACATTTCCTTCATGGATGAATGTGTGCCATATTATATTATATGGTATTATACATATACAATACATATGAAAAAAGAAATATATTTTATTAATAGAATTCATTATATTAGTATAAAATTAAAACCATGAAAATTCCAAATATAAAAATGGTAAAAGGTAGAAAACAGAAAAACTAGAATGGGAAAATTTAGATCATTTTTATTTTCTAGAATAATTTCTCCCATAAACAACACTAAAAAAACAAAATATTATTAAATCAATTAACATTTTAGAAATAAAAATTTATAACATCAGGAGGATTTGAGGCAAATAATGAATATAGGAATTAAAGGAAATTTATAAGAGGTTATATGACTATTAGAATAGTAATGTGACTGTCAGAATAGAAATGTAACCATTAAAAATAATAAACCGACCATTGAGAATTGCTATGTGATTATTAAAATAGTAATTTGACCTCAAAATAATAAAATGTAATATAAATAATAAATTTTATGATTAATTTAATAAAATAAAAATATTGTAATACCATATGATAAATACCATGATTAAAAACTCAAAAAAATTATAATCTTTTTTTAATAAATTCTATTTTAATATATATTTTTAAATTCACAATTTTTATATTACAAATTAAAAATAACTATGTTATAAAATTATTTTGATAAATTAATATCATTTTTGGAATAATTACTTCTAAAATTCTAATGGGTGAATATTTTATAATTTTTTGTTTAACTTTAATTTTTACCTAAATAGTAAAGTTACAATTTTTAAAATATTGCATGTTTTATGACATAATAATGATGTAATAATAAATAAATAAATATTAAATTACTTATCTTAACCCAAAATAAATTAAATAATATAAATGGTTTATTTAAAAAAAATAAACCAGATTTCCAAACCTAAAAAGTTATTTCCAAAGTATAAAAGACTACAATGTCCCTTTAGAAAAACATTTTTTTTATTTTTTCTCCTTTCCATTTGATTAAACAAATAAATTAGAATTATAAATTGTTTCAAAGTCCTAAAATCATGTTATTTATTAATATATATTTCATAATTTAAAAATGTCAATATTGAAAGGTTTTCCATGGATATAATAATTTATTCATTATTATAACTTTAAAATACCCCTCTATGCAACTATAAAAACCCTTTCTTCCTCCCCTTAGAAAAATAATCCTCCCTCACTTACCAAATAAAAATATATTCCCAAATTACATCTATTAAACCCATTATAATCCTTAGTAATGTTATTTAGTCACTCATCTCTAAAAATTCAAGGAGTTTGCTGGAGTAGAAAAGTAGCAACACCGATAAGATGATAAGTTTTCATAAACATTTTATCTTTTTTCCCCTTGTCTTCCTATTTTTCTCTATTACTTTCAAACCCAAATATTATAATATTAATTTATTATTATATTAAAATTATATTAATTATTTTAACATAATTTAATTATTATATTTATGATTTATTTTATTTCGTACTTATCATTCCTCCTCTTTTGACAATGTCCCATCAACTGTCAGTTAACCACCCATGAGGATGTTGCCAACTATCTAATGATCAAAACCATTATGAATTATTATAATAATTTCTTTATAATATATAAATATATAAATATATATATTTATAATATTTTTTAGTTAATATTAATAATTTATATATAACAATAAATCCGTATTATTAAATTAAATCTTGTTGAGATATTTTAAGGAAAATATGATATCAAAACCTTTCTCCTTTAGTAATAGGAATTAAGAAATATAATACAATTATTATAATTGATCAATAGTGAATTTTTTTAACATAATTCATTTATGGTTCCATTTTTTAATAATTTTTTTATTATATAGGATTCATAAAAGTGACGAAATAAATCAGGATCTAAGGTAAGGTGATTCTTGATCCCAACTCCTTCTTTTTAGGATATCCCAGTTTTCAAATTATTTTTAGTATTTATATTACTGTAATGTCCTTAAAATTTATTTTCACTATTATTTACCTTTTATTTATTTTTATATACATGTTCTTACCCTATTAAAATGATTTCTAATCCAATTTTAGAGATTTTTCAAAATAACTTTATTTTCCAAAAAATATCGCATTGACTCCTCTTAAGTTGTTTCTTCTAAACTCAAGAATAGTGATGTTTGTTTCTAAAATTTGATCTACTATATTAATTTTGGAACCAAAAATGTTGTTCATGAAAGTATATATTATGAGTCTTTTATGAAACCCATTGCTTTACATGGGTTTATTTCATGGCTATGATTGTTATATGTTCTCTTCCCATGTGGCATGCATAATTATAAGAATTTTATGATGTTGAGGGTGGGACAAGAGTTATATATCCCTCCAATTTATAGGTTATTATTATGTATATCATTATATTATATATATTATTCATGAACATAATGTTATCTTTGTTCATAATTACGATGTTTCAATTTATGAAAAAATGTTATGCGTGAACATGATTCTAGCTTTGTTCATATTTATTCCTGGTATTTGAATACTATGTATTGATTTCTCATTATTATAAATATTTCACATTCTATGTCTATTTAAAATTATTCCATCATACTTATGATGACCACATGCTTATGATATGATGCTGATGATTATGCTCACCCATGTACTATTGATTCATGTCTCTTATTACTCCCCTTACCGAGTGTTAGCTCACCAATTTCATTGATGTATATCCTCAGGTGATTACATATAAAAAGGATATGATGAGAGATTTTATGGGGATAAATAATAATGGTTTAAATAATTTTGAACTTTTATTATTTACAAGTGATGCATGAACCAACCTTTTTAATGATACAAAATCTTTGAATTTTAGAATGTATTACTATTATGTTATTTACCATAAAAATAATTTAATAATAATGTATTAATTTTTTTGGTTTTTATAGTTTGTAAGGTTAAATTCTTAGCTATAGTTTTTTAAAAAATATAAGAAAATGAAAAGATACCAGAACCCAGAATTTTAAATTGAAAATAATTTGAGATGATGTAAGATTTTTTCAATCATGTTATAAACTTCATTATGGTGGGAAAAAATCCATGATCCAAGATTGAATCTAAATAATATCAAATGATAAAGAGGATGAGATGGACATTTTTCTATATATTATGGAATTTAAAATGATAATATATGAGATTAATTATATACGATAGAAAATAAAATATATTTTAGAAGATATAAGAGATGAAATTTAGTGTTCTAAATATCACGAAATATTTTTGATTCAAGATAGATAAGAATATGTGTGATCTAAGATTCTAGTTTAAGTATAAAGGTCCAATATGAAAATTTTACAGGTATAATTGAAGATATAAAGCTACAATAGAGAGATCCATAACTTAAATGTGTGTGTTCTGTATATATTTTGAGCAGCATTGGAAGAATTATTTGTTGCAGATATGTGTAGAGTATTTTATAAAGAATAGGAACTAGATATTACTATAAAATCTAGGAGATATATTCATCCATGAGATTAAAATGATAATAAAGGAAATGATTTTATTATCATAATAATATTTGAGATAAGTGGTTTAAATAGAAATAGGAAAACATTGGAACACTCCCATGTGTAGTGTCGAAATTTTAGGTATGTGAAATCATGGGATGGATTGTATGTGTGCATGGAGTTATTGATTTTCACATATTTACATTTCTAGGAATGTGAAAATGACCCTAAAAAAGTGAGTTTCTATTATGAATAAAATGTGAGAGGATCTCAAAACAAAATAGAGAATCTTGAGAATTAATAAATGTACAAATTTGAGTTATCCAAGAGAGAAAGAAGAACCTATTGAAGAGGAAATTATTCAAACTAAGAGAACTAGACCTCTCAAGTAAGAATAAATGGATCTTTCAAAGAAATTAAAAATAGAAAAAAAGTTGGGTATCAAAGAAGTAGAATAAAAGGAGAATAAAAATGAGATGCTGACCACTAACTATAAGGAACAAATTTTTAAAAGTTAGTTAAGAAATACAAAGAAGAAGCAATGGACCATTAAGAATCTGCATATAGTGATCAAGAAATAGACTATAGATTTAGTGTATGTAATCTCCATGAAATATTTTGGGTGTGAATTTCATTTTATAATTTCCATGTAATAATTTTTGGGACTGAGGTCTTGAGATTCTATATTGATAGAGGCCATCATAAAAATTCCTAAGAAGAACTGGAAAACTAGGTAATAAATAAAGACTTAGTTCCATGAGCCATGATTAAAGATTTCAAGAAATTCAAAGTCTCTACATGAGGAATTGGATTAGTTTTGAGGATAAACAGACTTCCCTAGATAGTATGATAATCTATTTTAAATATGAGAATGATGTTTTGAGAAGACTAGCTAGTGTGATTTTAGTTTGAAGATAATGGGATGCAGTATAAAGATCCTTTCACTTCTGTTATATAGTAAAGGAATTTCACCTATATAATATAGTGATCACTTGTCTGTGTAATATATAAATATACATTTTAAGATTATCCTGGTACAATATCCACTTATATTGAAAAAAATATTTTAGTGGAGAATCTACGACAAAGACATCCCAAGCAGAACAAGAATAAGGTTTCCCACATTTTTGCCAAATCATTTAAAAACACACGTGCTAAATTTACTTTAGTATCTATATAGCATATTAGGGAATATTGGGTGAAAATATAGGTGATTAATTTACAGCCTAATATATGATATAGGTTAAAAACCAAATGAGGGTTAAGTATCAAAAGATTAATTGGGTTTTGGTAAATTAATTTGACAACACCTAATTCACTCCCCCCCACACCCCCACATGTGTGTTTGTATGATTCACTAAGGATCTTACTTTCTATAAGGTTTTTATTTTTTATATTTATCCATATACTAACCACCTTTATTCCTTGGGAAAGTTATTATAAGGATCCCAATTCCACCACACTTAAAACATTTGAGTGGGAGATTACCTTTAAACTTACCTTTTCCTATTTGGATGTTCTTTGAGATAATAAACATTATCTTATTATACTCATAATCTATATCCTCCTCACCTTCTAGTTATCTAGAGTACTCGTCTTCCTATTCTCAAATTTTATGATTTCTCATGGATTCAAATTTCACATACTTATTTATCTTCTTCTTAAATACTAGATCTTTTCTCAACTAATAAAGAAAAATTATGTTATTTAATTCATTAAGAGATAAACCATCTTAATATTCTATGATAAATATTTATCATCATACCTGTTAGGTAAGTTTCTAATCAACTTCTTAATGATAGTTTAATCTTTAAAAATTTCTATAAAACTATAGATATTGTTAGATATTTAATTCAATCTAGTGAAATAACCATAAATTATTTCTTCTTCATCTATCCTCACATCTTCAAACTTACTTCTTCAAATCTGTATCTTTTCTTTGTTAATTTTCACATTCCATTAAAATATTATTTCTTGTTTATTCCAAATCTCCTCAATTTTTTAGATACCCATCACCATTGTTAAGTCCTTATCCTCTCAAAATATCATCACCAACAACAATGATCCCTGAATGAACTCACCATTTATACAACCAAACATCATCTAAAAATATAATTCTCTAATATCTATATCTTACAACTTATTACAATCACAATACACCACCTTTAAATACTTGAAAGATGTCAAAGATAATACTAGTAAAATCTTCCAAAAATATTGATGTCAATTGTCTTCAAGGATTCCAAAAATCTCAGGTAGAATCATAACCTTATCTTTTTGAATTTATTATATTTGATGTATATATCAACATATTCAATTTTAATTTTACTTCAACTAAATATTAATTGAAATCACATTGAATCTTCAAGTTTTATAACTTCTATAAATTTCACTCTACTTCTTCTTATGGTTTTGTCTTTGCCTATGCATTAATCCATCATTTATAAACTTTAAATTATTAAAAATAATTATAAAAATACACTTGAGATTCTAATTATCTTATTCTATTTACCTAATTACAAAAAACCTAATATTTTTTGTGTATTTACTTTGAAATAAACTTTAAGTAATCAAGAGATTATTTTACACGCAACATCGAGTCTAAATTAACCGTGATATAATAATCCTTCACAAACTAGTAATTAAGTTTTTAAGAATTAATATTAATAACTAAATTATGATAAATATATATAATTTTTTTAAATAATTATTTTTTTGATTAATTCATAATAAATAAGTACTCATTTTTCAGTAAAGTCATTTTATGCTTTGAAATATATTATATTCAAAAATGGGTTTTATTGAATCTTTCATGAAGGAATTATAATTAATTTATATATTTTTAGTAAATTTTATTTCAGTTAATTGGTATAATTTTTGAAATAATCTTTTAAATATTATATTAGGGTGATTTTTTGCGATTATTCTAAAAAATATTTATTTTTAAGTGAATAGTTAAAATACCATTTTTTGTAAAACTATCATTTATTTAATTTAAAAAGTATCATTATGTATAGAATTTAATTTTAAAGTTTCATAAGTATTATTTAATTATAAATAATATAATTAATTACATGGTAATCAACAATATACTTTAATTTTTTATAAGATTAGTTTTGGGCTTAAAAAAACATTTTTCAAAAAACTGTTTTTATGCACGCAATGTGTTTTTATCTTAATAAATAGAATTAATCTATATTTATTAATGTATTTAATTAAATTTATAGATTATATATTCATTAAAATATTTTAACATTCATTTGATAGTTCTTACAAAGCATGTAATATAAGTAAATTCAGTTTTATGATTAAAAATATATTTGTCTAAAAAACGGGTTTTCATTGCACTTTGCATGCTTATTCAAAATAAAATTATATCACTTATAGAAATTGAATCTATAAAAACGTATTCCATATAAATAATAATCATAATTAATATAATTTTATGTGGTCAACATAATTTTTATTCATGATGAATAGTAATAAGAGTAAAATTATGTTACCACGATTAAGGTTAAAACATGTTTATCATGGGGTTTAACTAAGAGATAAGATAAATAATTCCAAATAAACTTTTGTACTTATTATTATTTAAAGATATTTCAACCTTAAATTATCTTAACTTATAATTCAGGGCTATTTGGATCTATTTTCACAATAAATTGACCTTGTATTATTGAAATCTTGGAATTAATTCCATTTGTGTGCCTCCCAAAACTTATAAAAGGGAACCTCTTCTCCTCCATTATTCACACAATTTTAGCTTTATATATTGGTCAACAACTACTCAGAAGCCTTCCTAGATTCATTAAAATAATTTTATAGATTTTTTTATTCTTCTAATAATAATCATTCATGCCTTAAGGTGTAAGATAAAGGAGGTATCTCAAAAAGAGAAGGTTATAGAACATACAAAGAACGTCAAATTTTAGGTATAGATTTTACATTAAAAATCATTTTTACCAGGATTGTATATGCTTAAATTTATGATGATAAAATTATATAATCTATCTCTCCTAAATATTATATATTTTCTTATCCACTGGTTATATCTAGAGATTACATATTTTACATTCATTTTACTCTCTTTAACTACTCAAGATACCCAAAGAATGTTTTTAAGGAAAACTGACTTTATATCTCTCTTTGCTTAAGAATATTTTTATTCTATATCTATATTTTATTTAACAAATTCAAGAATATTTTTACCATTCCCTAATGATTATAAAATGTCATTTTAACCCAAATTTTAATTTATATAAATTTTTTAAAAGAAATATTCTTTTCATTTTCTAAACAAGGTACTTTTAGATTTTTACCAAAAATGTGAAATGAATTTTTAATTTAATACACAATGTATAAAAACATTTTCCTCCATCATTACGTATATTTTATTTGAAGCTTCCTTGGAAACTTTTCTTGTATATTTTCTACGAAAATAATTTCCTTAATATTTTGGAAAATTTTAGATTTTAAATAAGTGATTTCAAAATTAAAATGGTATTTTCCTCAAGAAACGTTCTTGTAATATTTTAATGTTATTTTCAGCCATGAAAATATCTATTTATTTTGTTATCATTTAATGGGGATATGATCCAATTTTATCATATTATTATTTATCTTAATGGTTTATGATTATGATGATGAAATGTTGATGAAACATGTTTTCTTTTCCGCAGGTTAATCTTTAATGTAATGATAAATGTTTTCATAATCATGAAACATACATATGAATGGATTATGATTGTTTGATAGGTGGGTCCATTATATCCCTATAATGCATTCGGTAAATATTAATGTTGTATGAACTCATAGGGTACATGGGAGGTATCTCAATCCCAAAATAGGTTACATGGGAGGTTATCTCAATCCCATAATAGGGTACACTAGAGATTATTCCAAGCCTAAAAGAGGGTACACAAGGGGGGTTACCCCAAGCTTGAAGTATTTACATGGTTGGTTATCCAAATACTAACATGTGATGAATGTATTGGTGGATAACATTCACATAATATTTCTATTATTATGATTATTCCACACTTTATGTGACTCTTTTATGACATGATCTTATGCCAATGTTATTCTCTCAAAGATCACGTTCTTTGATTCATTTATGATTCATGTCTTATGAATTAACAAGCCTCATTCCATGCCTCATGATTATATGATTTTTGGTATATAAATTTATAATTCAAAACCACATTCTCATACACTTATGCTCACGATATGATGATATATGATCAATGACAGATATCACCCTTGTTTACCCTTATTGACTATCTGAGCTCACACTTTCTTATTTTTAATTTTCCCTATGATATGAAGAAATGTTTTAGGTATGGTATGTTTATGAAGGGTGGTAGCTACGAAAAACTAATTGGGTTATAATATAGATGTTTTATATATAAGTTAATTTATGTATCTAAGTTTACAAAGACACTAAACCTTTATGGTTCTAGAATGAATCATAATGACATGTCATGAATATTCATCTAAAATTATGTAATATTTATTTATTAAAAGTGTGAGTTTCTATTTTTTGTATCAGATAAAATTTTAGTTGTTTTTGGAAACTATGATGAGAAAAATTTAGTGACAACCATTAGGATAAGACTATTTATAGGAGGAAATACTAGGTTATGTTAATGAAAGAAGTGTAGTTTTCCTAAAAAATAAATATCAAAATAAATAATAATAAGTGTATGTGTCTGAGACACTAATAAACCTAGGGGTAACAAATCTGAATGGGGTGTATTGAGTATTAACTCAATATTCACTAGTGTATGATGAGTGGGCCTAAGAATTCAAACCTAGATACACACTCTTGAGGGATATTCTTGGGTTAATTCACATAATATTTGTGAAAATAATTAATTATTTGAATAGTTAATGAACATGGATGACCTAGGTTAAACCTATAGTGTCATAGATTGAAAATAAGTTTTTGGTATTAAGATATCCTATTAATGGTTTTCCAAATTTAAGATTTACCTATTTGATTATTGTTGACCATACTACAATTTTTGGTTTCATTCAATGAATGGAACTAGAAGTAACCATGTCAATCCAAAATGTTATGTACAATTAAAATATTTTCCTACTAAGAAACTAAATTTTATAGGGGCTGTAATGAATTTTTTTTGTTATACTTACACAATATTCTCAAGCCATGAATCATGCTGATAATTAAAATAAGAAAATGTGGGAACAATATATTGTTGATTCCTTCATGAGGGGGGATCCACCTAATTTTATTGGGTCTATTGATCCACTAATTATTAAGAAATGGATTAGGTCCATTGAAAGATATTTTCCATTATCCAGTGCTCAAAGAATAAAAAAAATATCTTGGTTGTTTATCATTTTGAAGGGGAAGCAGATCGATGGTGAGATCTTATCAAGAATACAATGTAATGGGAAGAAATTTAATCTATGGATTGGAATGAGTTTATGAGGTTATTTTTCAATAATTATTTCCCCTATATTCTTTATATGAAAATAGAGACGAAATTATTTAAGCTAAATCAGAAGTATAATGAATCCATTGTTACCTATAGGGAAACTTTTATATGAATTTCATGTTATTATTTTGGTATTATCATTGAATTGAAAAATAATATTGATAAATTCTTTAGTTTCTTAAAACCATGTCCATAAGGGTCGTTATCCAGAAGAAACTTCAGTAGATATGAAGAAATCATTTGATGTGCTATCAAGGTGAAAATGGAGATTGGAGTCACCCAACAATCACATGGTTTTGATAAGAAATAAAATATAGAATTAAAAGGAAATTATAATAGAGAACCCATATAGGGAAGAAGACGAGTCTTACATTATGTTATAAGTGTGGAAAGAAACAAGGAGGAAATTTTCATAATGGGGATAGTAAATTCATTAAGTGTAGAAAGGATGGTAATCAAGAAATCAAATGCTGAAGTAATGGGAAGAAGTTGGATAATGATTCAATTAGGGAAAAAGATTTGTATAATGCACCACCCACACTCAAATATTTGAAATGCAAGGTGTACATTAATTATGCTAACCAGTGTTCAAATTTGAGGGTTAATGATTATGATTGACATCAACAACCACTTAATCCTAGATAAAAAGGTAAATCTCATGAGATCAATATTGTTGATGTGGGGAATGATAAATAAGTGATGAAAGGTATACCTACAATCCACCCTAGAACGGCTAATTTATTATTTGGTTACGGTTCTACCCACTCTTTTATATTTGAAGAATTTATTAAGGGTATCACATTACCACCTAAATAATTAAATGTTTAATTGGAAGTAAAAACTCATAATGTCATGATGAATGAATCTCAAGTCTATGAATTTTCTCTAATTTAATGTTATGGGTATGTTATTCTAATGAATATTTTTATTCTCCCTATACTTGATTTTTTTTTGTGATTTTGGTCATGTACTTTCTTTATTTACATAAATACCATATCAATTGTTGAGGAAGGTAAGTCACGTTTGATATTCCAAACTAACCTATGATTGTCTATGGATGTGAGGATAAATATGTACTTTCAATGGAAATTTCATCCATTCCATGGGTCTTGGTTACATTCAAAGGGGGTGTTTATCTTAGATGGATGGGGAGAAACTCAAAATGAAAGATATTTCTATTATATGAGAGTTTAATGATGTATTTCTAGAAGATTTTCCTAGTCTTCATCTAAATCATAAAGTTTATTTTTCAATAAAACACATACCTAGTGATACCCCTATTTAAAAAACTCTATTTACAATAACCCTAATTTAGTAGTACTAATTAAATAAGAAACTACAAAATAAGATTAATAAGATATTCATTCATCTAAGTGCATCACCATAACTTGAATCTATTATTTTTCTTAATAATAAATATAGATCAGTGTGAATTTCTATTTCTTATTAGGGACTTAATAAATCACTCTCAATAATAAGTATCATATACCATGTATCGATGATTTTTTGATCAATTATGAGGAGATAAATATTTTTACAAGGCTGATTTTCAATCTGGATATTATTATATGAGGATAAAAATTGAATACATTCCCAAGATAAATTTCCATTCAAGGTAAGGACACTATGAATTAATAGTGACACAATCTTTTCTTACTAATTCCCCCGATGTATTAATTGATTTAATGAACAATGTATTTAGAGATTACCTTAACCAATTTGTGGTAGTATTAATAGAAGATATTCTTATATATTCCAACAGAAGAGAAAGTCATAAATATTACATAAGTATTAAACTAATAACCCTAAGGAAGGATAATTTTTATTAAAAATTTACCAAGTGTGAATTTTGTATACATAAAGTTTCGTTTTTGGGTCATTTAATCTCAACCATGGGTATATTTATGGATCCATCAAAGATAGAAGTTATTTATCATTGTCCTAGAACCACCACGGTGACTGAGATCTATAGTTTTCTTAGATTTTTTGGATATTATCAATGCCTTTTAAATTTTTTCTCAGGACTATCTAATACTCTCACCATGATAACTTAGAAGGTATTCATGTTCCTTTGGACAAATGAAAATAAAAAAAATTAAATAATTGAAGAGATAGTTGGATTAGTGAACCAATTCTCACACTACCGTATAGTGGAGTATGGGTTTTTATTTATAGTGATGTGTCAAAAATGGGTAAGTGATGTGTTATTATGTACAATGATATGGTGACAACTTATCCCTCATTCCATTAAAGTTCCATGGGAAAATTACCCAACTCATGATTTTGAGTTAGTGGCAGTAATTTTTTCATTAAATATATAGATGAATTATCTTTAAAATATAATGTGTGACATATATACTAATCATAAAATTTTAAAGTATATATTAACCCAAAAAGATTTGTAAGTGCGCTAGAAAATAAGGTTGGATTTGATTAAATATTATGAATTCTCAATACATTTTCACCCTGAGAAAGAAAACATGGTGGATGATTCTTTGAGTTAGAAGGATCATGACAGCTTATCTATGATGAGGATAAAAAAGATCCAACATTTATAGAATTTCAAAAGATGGACCTTGAAATATTAAAGGAAGGGGAGAAATCTAATCTTGCTCAAGTGAGTGTTAAACTATCTATCCATAAAAACAATAAACATGACCAAAAAGATGATGTAAATATTAAAAAGAAGGTGAGAAATGTTCTTGAGTTAATTTTTTATTTTTATAAAATGATATGTTTTAGTAACTGAGTATATATCCCATCAATACTATACTTGAAGAAAGAGATATTGGAAGAAGCTCATAGCTCATCCTTCTCTATTAATCCCAGAATTGTGAAGATGTATAGAGATATGAAAGAGGATTTTTAGTGGGACAAAATAAATAGAGATATTGAAAAATTTGTATCTCAATGATTAGTATATCAGTAAGTTAAGTTTGTGAGAAATAATTCTAAGGTGATTCTACCACCATTACCCATACCAAAATTTAAATGGACAAATATCACCACATATTTTTTCAAAGGACTACCAAAAAAATATAAAGGTCATAATGCTATTTGGGTTTTAGTTGATCACCATATAATGTATACACACTTTATTGATATCAGATAAGATTTCACTCTTCATAAAATTTCTAGGATATAATTTAATTAAGTGGTAAGGTTTCATATAGAACTAAATTATATTGTATGTGATTGAGATCTAAGGTTTACATTGAAGTTCTAGAAAAGTATTTAGAAAGATATGGATATAGAGTCAATACCTATCATCCAAAGATATATGGTTAGTCTGAGATAACTATTCAAACCCTAGATAATATTTGAGATATTTTTCTCCATATTTTAAAGGTGGTTTAGATCAACACTTTCCTCTAGTAGAATTATCTTATAACAATAAATTTCAATCAAGCATTTAGATGGATCCTTATGATTCCCTCTATAGAAATAAGTGAATAACTCTAACATACTTGGATAAAGTTGGAGAAAGAAATATATTGGGACCTGATAAAGATATGGATATAATAGAGAAGATCAGATCTGTTCAGTATCACATCAAGGAAGCTCAGATTCAAAAGAAGAGTTGTGTTTATATTCATTGGTGATATCTAGAATTCAATGTTGGTGAGAACGAATTCCTCTCAATTTCTCCATGGAACAAGGCTATTATATTTGGGAATAAGGGAAATATTAACCCTATATATATAATCCTTTTGATATTTTTGATCGAGTATGTATTGTAACTTATCATTTGGTACTTCTATTGAACCTCTCTCATGTTCATTATGTGTTCTATGCATCTATTTTGAGGAAGTACATATCTGATCCTTAACATGTAATGAAATCTTAGGTTACACTATTGTAGCATGATATCTTTGATAAAGAAAACCCATTATAAATTTTTATCATAATGATAATGTTCTATAGAACAAGAAAATATATCTAGTTAATGTTCTTTGAAGGAATAAAAAATTAGAGGAAGCTACATGGGAACTCGATGATGTGATGAAGTAAAGATATCCTCAATTGTCTATATCATATTGATAAAATTTTTAAGGGGGTTATAATGTAATACTTGAATATTCTATAAATATATCCTTTGAAATAAACATGAAGTGGTCAACAACTTTCTTTACACAAAACCCTAACTCTAAATGAACTATAATATAGTATTAATTTATAACCTAGTCATTAAGTTGTAAGGTATGAATAGAAATAAAAAAATTATGATAAATATTATAAATTTTTTAAACTAATAAAATTTATTGATTAAGGAATAACAAATAAGTACTAAATTTTCAAAATTCATTTTATGTTTCAAAATATATTTTCTTCAAAACTGGTTTTTATTTCATTTTTACATGTGTAAATTATAATTAATTTCTACCATTTTAATAATTTTTATTTGAGGTAATTAATATAATTTTTGAAATAATCATTTAAAAGTTATCTTATAATTAATTTTTTGTATTTTTTTTGGAAAGATTCATTTTAAGTGAAAAGTGAAAATATTGATTTTTAAAAAACATTAATTTCATTTCATTTCAAAAGTCCAATTATATTTTTAATTTGATCTTAAAGTAACATTAGTACCGTTTAATTATAAATATTTTAATTAATTTCATGGGAATAAACATTATACTTGAATTTGGTATAAGTTCATTTTTGGTCTTAAAAACACACTTTTCTAAAAAATGTTTTTTCTTACTCATTATGCTTTCAAATTAATTAATTAAATTAAAGTATAATGGTTAAAAATTTCAATTAAATGTATATATTATATTTTCAATCAAATAATTTAATATTAATTTTATGGGTTTTACAATGATAATAATGTAAGTAAATTTATTTTTATGCTTAAAATTGTGTTTTTCTAAAAAGGGTTTTCATTGTGTTTTTCACACTTATTTAAAATTAAATTCTTCCACTTATAGAAATTTAATATGGGAAAATGGATTAAATATTTTAAATCATAATAATTAATATAATTTAATAGGTTTGACATAATTTTTTCCAGAATTAATAGTAAAATTTTATTACCATGGTTGTGGTTAAAATGGGTTTATTAGAGGGTGGGGGTTAAACTAAGAGCTATGGGTAAGAATGAAACCTAAAATTGTTTTATTATTATTGGATTAGGATACATAAACCTTATAATATCCTATATTTTAATTCATGGGAATTTAGATCCACTTTCACATGAAAGTGACATGATATTATTTAAATCTTTTAAGTAATTCCATTTGTGTTCCTCCCCTTACTTATAAAAGGGAACATCTCCTCCTCCCTTATTTACACATTTTGAGCCTTATAACTTGGACATGTCTTGATAAATAACCTTATTAGATTCATTCCCTTTATCCCAGATATTATCAACTTATTATAAGATGAATAATTCAAGTCTTAATGTGTAAGAAAAAGGAGGTATCTCAATGAGGAGGAGGTTTTAGATCTTACGAAGAAAGTCAAACGTGAGGTATGTGTTTTAGATTATGATCTAATTTCTCCTAGGATTATTCATGATTAAATTTATGATGATGAAATTATATGATCTATCTCCCCCAAATCATATTTATTTTCTTTTCCAATGGTTTTTTTGGAGATTACATGTTTTCCTTTCATTTTCATATTTTAAAGTACTTGGGAGACTGAAAGAATGTTTTTTAGGAAAATTGATATCATTTATCTCTTCAACCAAGAATATTTTTCTTCCATTTATATATTTTATTTAAAATGTTTTCAAAAATATTTTTTCAATTCCTTAATGATTTTATAAAGTTATTTTACACATTTTTTTACCTTTTATAAAAATGTTTAAAGGAACCTTCTTGTCTATTTTTTCAAAATAAATTACTTTTGAATTTGTAAAAATAATGTGAAAAGAATTTTTTTAATATACAATGCACAAAAAGATTCTCCCTCTATTATGAATAATATTTTATTTGATACTTCCTTGAAAATTTCCAATGGTTATTTTAAAATAAAAACATTTCCTAGATATTTTGGAAAATTTTATATTTTAAAAAAGTTATTTCAAAATGAAATGGGTATTTTACTTAAGAAACATTATTTTAAAGGTATTTTCATCTATAGAAATGTCTTTTTATGTTTCTCATTCTTTACCAGGGATATGATACAATGTTATAATTTTATTCTTTCTCTTCATGGTTTATGATTATGATGATAAAATATTGATGAAACACATTTTCTTTTCCACAAGTTAAGTTTTGATGTAATGATAAATGTTTTCATGATATTCTGGATTGCATATGAGTGGGTTAGGATTATGTGATGGGTTGGTCTCTTATATCCCTCCAATTAATTGGGTAAAGAATAATAATTTATGATCTTAAAGGGTGCATGAGAGGTTATCCCAAGACCAAAAGAAGGTACAAAAAAGGTTATCCCAAGCCTAAAATAAGGTACAAAAGAGATTATCTGAAGTCAAAATCAAGTACATAGTTGGTTATCCCAATCCTAACATGTTATGAATGTCTTTGTTGGTATCCTTGACATAATATATCTATGATTATGATTATTCCACACTTTATTACATGATTAGTTAAGGATAATAGTGATTAAGATATAGACATCATCCATGATATATGAAATGATCACATAGAATGGATATGAGGAAAAAATCTATTACACTCTTAATTATTTAGATAAATACCTTGTTTTAATTTTTTAATCCTACACATGAAAAAAATATATTTTTTGTGTTGAATATTATATTCATCAGTTTCAGTTAGACATATTTTGGTTAAAGAATCCTCACATCATGATTTTGTTGAAACCTACACACGTAAAAGAATTTTTTTTACCTTGGATAATTATATATATATATATATATTGGTCTTTTATAAAAAAAATTATATTTAATTTATATTCATTAGTGTAAGTTAAATCGTGTTTTATCATAGAAGTCTAACATCATAATTTTCTTATGAAACTTACACATGTAAAACACTATTATTTAACTTGGATATTTAAATATATATATATATATATATATATATATTTTATTTATACCATTTTTTAATTAATTTTATATTCCTCAATTTTATTTAAATATTGTTTATTTTAAAAATAATGACATCATTTTTTAGGAAGCTTACACATGACATGCCTCAATTTTTATTAAGTTGGATATTTAAATTTATAAATGTAGGAATTTTTTTTTCTGATTTTATATTATTTATTATATTTATCAATTTTAGGTGGACTTTTTATTATTTAAATTCTTGGAACCATTATTTTCCTTCTACTATTTCATTGTATTCATGATTTTTAGATATATATGATTTTCTTTCTATTATTAATTTTTTTTAATTATTGAAATCCTTTAATTCTAATCAAATACATGTACACAAAACCTCATTATATTCAACTATTTAAATGATTTACATTGAAGTTGATAAACGTTTACCAAGGTATGTGTAAATTTCATTATATTAATATATCCTTAATAATTAAATTATTTTATGAAAGAAAACTTTTGGTTGTCAAAATTATTTGTAGCACCACTAGAGAGACTCCTATGGTGGAGTATTATTTTCTCCCAAAGAATACAATACCTAGAGTTAGTAGATTTAAGAGTAAACGTTTATCGAAACATTCACTTTCTCATGGGGAGATGAGTTTTAAAATTGAATATTTGATTATAATAATAATCCATTTTTCCAAAATAAAAAGAAATTTAGGATTTATATTTACATTCAATCTTATTATAAGATTAAAATTTTATATCCTGGTTAGAGAAACATCTACCTAATTCTAAATGATTAGTTTGGGATTCCATAATGGTAAAATATCCCAAATTATTTATTTATTTTATAATTATTGAAATATTTTTATATTTAATATAAGTAAAATTTAATTTATCTAATTATATATGAAATCTAAATTTCAAGATAAAAAAATTAGAAATATTTGGATATCCTTTATAAGAACTGTTTGGAGGGATTTTAGAAAAAAATTGACTTCAATTTATATTTTTAGGAATGTAAAAAAATGAAAACCCATGACTCAAATATGGGTTTTTAGGTTTATATTTATTTCCATACCCCATAATGTTTATTTTGTATTATTTTATTTAATTTCATAATTTTTTTTGTTTTCTTAGGAGTTTTGGTTATATTTGGAGAGTTTTGGTTGTTTTTTAGGTGTTTTGGGAGGTTTTGAGAAATTTTAGACCTGGGCTATAATAGCCTACGCGACAACCTAGGGAGGTCACATCATAGTGACTAGCCCCTAGTTCTACCTAACTTGGGTACTCCATGGAATATCATGAGGGATAAGTTATGGATGACACTTGTGAGGGTCTCCATGTTTTAGATAGAAGGACAAGGTTGTAGTGTTTATGGGAAAAGGATTGTTCCCTCTCTACCCTTTTCAAGACAGTGGCACCATGGTCCATAGACTTTTCCATAGAGGGATCGGGAGAGGGGTCGATAACCCTACATATTTCAGGAAAACTACTCTATAGTCATAGTAGAATGCCAAAAAAGGTCCTCTATGAGTATTCTTCATAGCGTAGATCCCTAGTTTGTGTTGTGGAGGGTTCTTGGGGGGGGGGGGCTTTTATACATCATGGTAAACATTCTATTTCACACCACCTATCTATTTAATTTTTTAAATGGTTAAAATTGCCCTTTTACCATAATGGGATTAAATAGGTTTCAAACCTCTTTCCCTCCCCCTATATTTTCATCCAATATAGACACACAATAGAGATCCCTCATTTTTCTTTATCCTCTGAATCCAAGACATTCTCCCTCAATTTCAAGCTGATTTATCAAGGTAAATCCAACTTTTCCTCTTGTTCTTCCTTCTTCATCCCTATTTCTCTATTTTCCGCTTGATTTCTCTTTCTACTATAAACCCCATGGGTTTCCTTATTTTGATTTCTGTTTGGGGTGGCATAAACATTCTGGGTTTTAATGTCAGGTATTTCTTGGATTTACTTGGTGATTGATGGAGAGTGTTCACTATTTTAAGTGATGACTTCTAACTTGGTCTTCATTGAACTGAGGTTGGTATTTTGTGTATTTTCTTAAAAAGGAATGTTTTTTATGATTTTTGTTTCAAAAATTATTTAATTTTATAATTATGATTATATATGATCATTAAAATGGATTCTATAAACATTTGAATGGTTTTTTCCTCTTGGAATAAGGCTTTTACTTGGAATTTCAAGTGGTTCTTTAAATTCCAAGTATTTTGAAAATTTTGAAGGGATTATTTTTTAAAAAAATTTAATTTTTAAAGTTATTTAACCCTATTTGTGTCATAAATTTAATTTTAAAGTGTATCTTTGATATTTAGGGGGTAATTGAAAAGTGAGCAGGTTTCATATTGGTCTTTCAAAAGGATTTTTATTGAATTGTTTTAGAAAAATGTTTTGGAAATTTATTTCAATGTTTTAGTTTTAAACTTCACCTAAAATTAAATATAAAATATCTATATATTACATGTAATTCTGAGTCTTTTTAATGAAGTCTTTTTTGACACTTTTGATTGGTTTTTAAATGGCGTGGGTGTGTGATACCCTCTTTATCCACATGGTCAATTATAACCCCCAAGGGGGAATTGTTTATTGATGTGATATAGTATATGGCTTGAGGGGCATACTTATTGTAATATATTTCATGTGATATGGATGATATGGGAAATGTATTGTTTCTTGAAATAGTATAGGAGGTTAGATGATATTTAATATTTTTGTATGGATGCATGCGATTTCACATCTCTAATTTCCCATATTATTTAAACAATGGCACAATAGGGGAAATGAATTTAACTATAATATTTCATGCCCTATTTTTTTACAAATTTCCTTCAAATAAAAATAACTATTATGTATTAGAATAAAAATAGTAGAAAGAATCTCAATATATTTTATAGTGGTATGATTAAAAAATATCCCCTAGTCTACTCCACATACACTCTCTCAATGATTTTGGAAATTTTCACTATGTCTAGTTTTTTTCATAGGGACTGCCAGACTTGAGTGCACGAAATATTCACTTCATACAAACAAGAAAGTAGTAGATTTTAAAGGGATACGTTACAATACTTAAGACACAATTTACAAAAAAAACTTAGTACAATGTGTGTGCCCATAAAAAAGAAGAAACAAATCTATAAAAAAATCTTAAATTGAGGAACATGGATGCAAGTAGAAACTGATAGTAGAGAAGTATCCTAAGAGAATAAATAATTTACTAAAAAAATCTCATGGAAGAACTTTTGAAATCAAAATTGTATTTATTGATCACACAAGAGTAAAAAAATTAGTAGACTTATTCTTATCAAGTAGAACAAAGATCATTATAGCACAAAAAAGAAGGTGATGATATTGAAAAAATTAATGCTCTATTTAATTTTATGCATATAAACTTCTTATTTTTCTTAAACTTATATATCCTTAGGCGTAGATTTTATCAAGGTTTCATAAATTAGATCAATATATAAAATAAAAACTTTTCTAGATTATTTTTCGATTCTTTTATCGATAAAAAACATAGAAAAATATAAGGTAGTAATTTTTAGCATTCTTGTAACTTTAAACTTTTAAAGAAATAATACATACCTAATTTACTCAGAACTTATTATAAAAGTTTAAAAAACATACATTTCCTTAAAATAAACCAAAAATAATATATAGTTTGACTTATAGAAGCACGTATACAAAACTGACTTTGCATAGCCGTAATCCACATTGTTAATATCACATATGTGAAATGTAGTCACGAATTAAAAACTATATAGAAGACTTATTTGTTTAGCCAAATCATCATAAGTTAAAAGTCAGAAAATCCAAATCTTCCACACAATAAATTGTACATAGTTTAAAGAATAATGTATCCAAAAAATATCACATATCAAATTTTTTGTAAATGATGTCTCTATGTACCTGTTTTTTGCATATAAAAAAATGATATTGGTGATTAAGCATAATTGGAGTATCTATATAAGTAAATTCAGCATAGTTAATATCTCTTCATGGAAAAATTAACAACATAGGTAGATTCACTATGTAATAAAATTGATGGAGGCAGTCTCCATTATGTATATGAATTCGTGTATACTGATTCTCACATAAGATATTTTCACATAGAAAAACAATTCCATTAAATGGATTTTTTTAGACTTATAAAAACATAATTTTAGGGTTGAATCAACTTCATAAAATTAAAATATAATTAAAACCTATTAATACACACTGAAATAGACATCTATTAGAAACATAGGAAATGGTTTTTGTGAGAATAATAATATATAATACATGGGATGTGTTGGAATACCATTAGTAGTTCAAAAATATACATTTATTATAATAAAAAAACCCATAAAGCATAGAATGAAGTTTAAAAGGTTTTGATAAGAGAAATATATATCTAATATAATTTAAAAATAATTAATCCTTTTTATGAAATAATTAAATTTATTATTTTCCATATTTTCTCCCCCTTTTTCTGAGATCAAAAAGAAAGACAAGATAATGGATAAAATAAGATAATTATGGAACACAATTATAGAATACTATAAGAATATCATTATAAATTTGAATAGAAATTATTAAATTACTTAGAGAAGAAAAGAGTTCAATATAACAAATAGAAAAGAAAAAATAACATCATCCATAAATGAAAAATGGAAACATGAATTTCATTATGTATCAAAGAATGTACAAGACACACACACACACACACACAAACACACACACACACACACACACACACACATATATATATATATATATATATATATATTTGTGTATAAATCCATTGGGATCAGGGATAAGGAATAAGATCAAAGTGAATTTTTTACAAGGTGGATGTTTCTTTAAGGTAAGAGTAGAGGAAGAGGGGTATAGGAGTTCTATATGAGGAGTAATGATAGTATAACCAACTTCAAACTCAAAATGGATTTCTCCTTCAAAATCAGCTCTACCATGACAAAAGAGTTTTACTAGAGTAACTAATATTTTCTCATAGTGATCCAAAGATATATGGAAGTCATAAATTCTAGAAGTATTGAACAACACAAATTTTCAAACAGTAGAAGGTGAATTTAGTTTAGTGTCCTTAGCTAACGTATGGTTCTCTTTAAAATAAAATGAAGAATGATAAAAATCTTGATCAAAATTCTATCAAGAACCTATGTGCTGGTTAGTTTGTGTAGGGCCAGTGTATCTTCCTACCCTTATATAAAATAGGGAATATGCACATGAATCTACATTTTTTATATAACCATCCTTATATAAGTCTATGATGTTCATATATACTTTCTAAATTTGTTGATCAAGAACTTCATGATAATGTTTTAGCACACCCTTTAAATATTCTAATTGATCTATTTAAAACTTATAAAAAGTGATATAACTAGGCTGGGATGTACTGAATGTTGGCATACCAGACTATCCTGGTAAATTTCTTATAACCTCCTCCATAAAATCTTGAAGATTCTATAAACTTATCATAAAATTCTTCAACATTGTGATCAATGTTATCAAGATTCTCAACCAAAACCTGAACAAACTGAACAACAATTTCTGGGATAGGTTCTGGAGCAGAGATCAATTATAGATTTGAAATTGGAATAGGAGAAATCCATGTATTGATTTCCTATATAGACTAAAATTTCCTTCCCTTGTAAGAAACTGGAGCATTTAGTTCTTCTTGAGAAGTTTTAAAGGTATATACTTTCTGAGAAACCACTATAATGTATTTCAACTGTGGGCCAAGAATATTAAAATTCTTATTTATAGTGATTTTCCAATTTTACAAATAATTAAGTATACTCTCAAACATATAATTATTTTCATCAAATTTGGATTAAAAAAATGGAAAATAGTCATCAAGGCATTCAATAAGGATAACTAGTTGGAGAAAAGTTCTAATATGTACCTTTCTAATAGAATTCCTTACTTCTTGAGACTCTGATAGAATATCATGTGTGAAATCCTGTAGTAACACTGGAGATATCAAGTCACATTAAAGAGATGCCAGATTCTCATTCACATAACTCATATATGACGATATTTTATCATATTGTGATTGTAGATCCTGATTAGATACTTGACCGAAAGAGGATTCGTTCATAGGAAACCTGTTGAGAAACTCAAACTAAGAGATCTCCATACTTTTCAATCGATGGAAGTCATATTTTATTTCAGATATCACTCCTTTGGTCTCCTTAAGAACTTTATTAGATAAATCATATTACATTGGATAGAATGACACCATTACACTTAGCTTCATAAATTCAGATTTAGTAGCATATTTTTCTTTTAGCTCTAGAATATGATTCTTCAATGACTCAAACTCTTGGTTTTATGAAATTAAAAAACTAGGATAAAAATATTATAACTTCATTTGTATTTCATTTTGAGAAGCCGAAAAATCTATCATATTTTTATATCATTTTTAGAATCTAGATTTTCTTTAATTCTCCTCAAATCAACTTGAGTGGCTTTGATATCACCCTTAATATCACCAATGTCAACTTTGATAGTTTCAAACTCATTGAAAATTTAAGCAGGAAAGTTTTTAACATGTTATTTAAAACCTGAAATTTTTTAGATTTACTCACCAAATGTGGATACCCATGTTTTTTAGATTGAGGAGCTTTATCCACCACTTGTTGGGTCTTTTTAATGATAGGAACAAGAGACATCCCAACACTAGAATCTTAAAAGACTTCCATATTTTTAGTCTATTTAGTTATAGGTACATTTGTAGCAACATTATCATCAATATAATGAGATAAAATAGGTAGATAAAATTTAATATAAGGAAAAAATACTCATATCTATGAATATCAGGATCATCAACATTTTAAGCCTCATATTCTCATTGTATATCCAAAGTTCCAACTTCAAGAACTTCAGGTACAATAGTTGAAATAATATATTGCTACATTTCTAATTTAGCTTTTGAAGGTTCCTATATATTTTACATATCAATTACCACAACTTGTTTCCTAGAAGGCTCCCCCTCATTGGGTGATAGATCCTTAGGAAGACTAGGTCTAGAAATATTCCTCTAAATAGGTACATGAGGTGTTGTAACTAGTCCATCTTCTCCTTCCTTTCCAATTTCATCCATCTTATTTGGGGGAGAGTCCTAAGAGTACCCAAAAGTTTTAGAATATTGGTTTTTAGTGTATTACTTTTGTGAAACTTTATAGATTCACCTTCATTCAATTCCACTTATTTATTTTTAAACAAAAGAGAAAAAATCCTACCAAAATTATAATAATTCATCTTTCACTTTTATTAGCAACAAAAATTCATGAGAAACATCATGTATCTTGGAAGAAAAAACTTATTATCATTAAACAATAGAGAATATATATATATATATCCTAGAATATTGTCTTCTCAAAGTCTTCAACCCATTGAGTGATACTAGTTTAAATGAACTTACACACTACCTTCCTTTCAATAGCCTGGTCATTAATGGCCTTTTTTTCAACCACTGGTGTCCCAAATAGTTATATAATAAGTTTAAGATGATCAAACTCATTGGTACTTACCATGTTATGGGTAATATGATAGATTTCTTATTCTATAAATTGAATGATTTACCCCATTTATTCAATGGATATTAATAACTCCATTCGATTAATTTTAGAAGAAATCATATCCTTACTCTATATAAACTAAAACCATACATTCCCAGAGAATTAAAACATATATATTTTCCAACACAAAACAAGTTTTAATTTCATTAAATACATAATACAAACATTGGAAACTCAATACTTTCTTCGAAATAATTTCTGTGTTATTTAACTATTCAAGATCGATGTCCTTACTAGGTTGCACTCAGTACTATGATTTAAATGATTTAGACTTCTTAGAGGGTCCTAAGACCCCTTATTTTGTTATCTTATCTTTTCCAATGTTCAAACTAGGTAGATGATATTAAGGATAATGGTTTTTATGGATTTGATGAAGGATTAAAGATATTTTTTCAAGGGGGCTTTTGTGTAAGAGAATTCAGCATGCATAGAGTTTTGGTGCAAAAGTATTTTAGGTGTGTAATAGTTTTTTAGGGATTTAATTCATGGATTCAAAAAATATAATAATATAAAATAATTAAATGTGATTAAATATAAAGACCATTGTATCCCAAAATTAAAAATTTAAAAGCACATTAAAATAAAATTGAATAAATTATTGTTAAACAAAACTACTTAGCACAAAATTTATAAGATACACAATAAAATACGAATTATTCATAACTAAAGCATAAACAAATATTAAATTGAACATAGTAATCAGATAAATAAATTAATTAAAATTAAAATGAACCTATCTATATTTTAATAAAATTAAATCTATTTGAAGATAGAGTCTTATTAGGATATCATCTAATTGATTTTTGATAGAAATAAACTCAAGAGAGATAACACCTTTCACTACTTGAAAATACACCTATAACCATAGATAAAAACCATGGATATAGATATAAAAACCATGGTTATTAGTAATTTTCATGATCAATCAGTTTTTTGATCCTATTTTCATGGAAATTGGGCCAAATCTATTTCCATGGGTGAGTATTATGGAAATAAACCTATAGCCATAGTCCTAACCATGAAAACAAAACCTATAGTTATGGTCATAACCCTAGTAATAGGTCTATTTCCATGGGACACACCTATGGTTATTTCTTACAACCATAGACACTTCTTTAATCTATAAAACCATAGGTAGTTCCCAAGGAAATAAGTCTATTTCTATAGGCAATGCCTATGACTACAACACTAGTATTCTAGTAAGGAAAAATTCCAGTTTCCTAGCCACTCCAATAGAAAAAAACCCAAGAAAAATTCAGAATAAAATTTAATATATCACAAATTATCAATCTATATCCAACAAAAACAATAAAAAATAAAATATCAGTATCACCATAATAAAAATAAACCACTTAATAAAATTAAAAATATGAAGCAAGAATACAATTTATATAAAAAATGACCCTCAATATTAATATAACTTGAACCATCACAACCCTCATCAATATATCCTACAAAATCACCAACATCATTATCACCTCCTCTCACACTACCAACATTATCATTGGCATTTAAGTTAGAATCAACATCGAAATCAACACCGAAATTAGTGGTAGGAGTAGAGGAATATTAATAAATAGAATGAATCATTATCAAATAAACATCAATTGCTACAACACCCTATAGTGGAAGTCCATAATAAATAGAATATATAACTTTCATCATCTTTTCATTTATCATATTTTAAAATTAGGTATCTTATAGTTTTTGTGTTTCTTATTCGATTTCATCATTAATTTTTTCATTTAAAACCATACCATAATAGGTACTTAAAAAACTATATTGGAAGAATGGTATCTAAATGGATCAATCTTCTTCCCAGGTTTACTTCGTACCCTACCACAATGTTCATCTCCTAATACGTGATGGATATGATCCTTTGGGACCAACTTGTCTAATTCCTTTTCTACCAATGCCTATAATGAAATATATTGAGTCATATATTACATAAATTGAAATTATAAAATAATGTAAATAATTAAATTAATTCAAAATAAAATAAATTTAAATATACTTACAATTGTTAATTGGGTGTTTCTATTTACCACAATATCATATCTTTTTTTCCTGCTTATATAAAACATGGTAGAGAAAGGAACATGACCCTTAGTATTCAATGACTTTTTTATAGGAAAACGGAGAAATAAAGTAACATTATAGTTTATCTGAAATTGAAAATTTAATATCAATGATAATAAATTTAATTAATGAAAATATATAATTTTTTTTAATATGAGAACATATCTCAAAATATAGTGTTTTTAAGAAAAAAAAATTATTCTATGGTTCAAACCATTTAAGAAGATATATATGAGTTGATAATGGATAATCAAGGATGTAAAGACCCGGAAATTTCAAGGAATTTTTTTCTTAATTTCTTTGGAATTTTAAGAGACTACGGCTTCTGAAGGCACCTGATTCTGAGGCCCGGTGTGCCCAGAATAATTTCCCGAAGTTTAGCTCGGGTACGTTCAGTGAACGAACGAGCGGGTTTTTCTATCTTTTGAACCAGAACTCATAATTTAAATTCGAGGGCACCGATGAACTCGTGGCGCCGGTATTCGCTTAAGGATACCTTCACCGTAATTGAGTTTGGTCGAGAGAAGAAGTTAACTTTTGGGTTTTCTTTTTAAATTAAATAAAATAGTGTGTGAAATTATTTTATTTACTCGGTGGTTTATATATCAAATGGGAGGATAATATTTTAGGGTCCCACACGAACACTACCCCTTTTAAACTCCCTTGGAACCCCCTTGAACTCTTGGAATTTCACGTTATAATATGTTTGCCAACACTCCACCATCAATGAAGTGAATTAATTCATTCTTTTAACTCAAATCTTTTTGAATTCATCTCTCCACATTTAATCCAAGTGTTGTCACTTTTATGAGGGAGGACTCTTGGGTTTTGTGCCATAAAAATAATAGAGAGAAAACTCTATTATTTTTGGGGGGCTTAATTCCTTGGTGGAGAGCTAAGGAGGAGAAGGAGGGGAGGGAGAGTTTTCCTCCAACGAAGAAGAACGTTCTATCTCGATGAAGAACAACCAAATACTCTTCTCTCCCTCTGCGTCAAGGGAGAAGATTCCGACCTTGGACACCGATACCAACAAAAATGTTATTCTTCCTCCGACGTCGACAAAATAGATACCGTTCTTCCGCGACGCAGTTCTATCGTGACGCCCGACGTGCGACGTCAATTTCAAGGTATGGGGTTTTCTTATATAGTGTTTATGTAAATTATACCCTCGTGCGTGGGTATTTAATTGTAGGGTGTTTGTATAATTTATTTTGAATAAATTATACCCTTGTCAATGATTAAGAGCTTGTGTTAAAATTATTTTCAATGGATAACACCTAACGCAGAGGGCGAGGGCCGAATAAACACGGCCCGACAACCCTCCACAGCTTGTTGTTGGTGCGTGGATTGATGAGCGACGATGAAACGGGCCGCAATGGTGATTTGAGGTCTCCGTAGTGAAATACGGGTCCTATAGTGGCCGTAGGCGCAGACGGTAGGAAGAACGGACCACCGGAGCGCGTCCGGTGGTCCATGGAAAGTGTCAGCAGCGCACCCCCCCGGCGCGGCGGCGGTGGCGTGCCGCCGGAGTAGAACCACTGCGGCTGAGCCGTGGCTTTGGACCAAACCGGAACAGCTTAGCCATTCCGGAAATCTGAGGGGCGCGACTTAAGTGCCTCGCCACCTGGCCGCCAACGCCCTCCCATGGCCGGATCGGGGCAGGCCGAGTAGACCAGACCGCCTGCGCCGGCCGGGCCGGGCCGCGCCCTATCGGGCCGAACCAAGGGGCATCGGGCTGGGTCGGACCGGGCCCGAACCCCCTATTCTCGGGTAGTTTCGTTCAAACGCCCATAACATGGTCTACGGACCTTCGATCAATGCAACCGTCAGTTGTGATGGGATCCTTGGATCGAGACGGTCATTTAGGTATATTACACTTATGGTTTCGGAGAAATTTGGGTATGGACGGGTTGGTACGAACCCGAGACCAACCGGGCCCTCGGAGCGGAAACACCTATAACTTGAGCTCCGGACGTCCGATTGACGTGCCGTCAACTTTGTTGGATTCCTCTTAGTGAGACAGACCTTTTGGCTTACTCCGCTTGAGGTTTGGACGCAGTTAAAGTATGGCCAGGTTGGATTGTACCCGAAATCCAACCGGGCCCCTAGAACGTAAAAGCCATTAACTTTCAGACCGGACATCCGTTTGACGAACCGTCAGCGAAAT
This sequence comes from Viscum album, assembly GCA_963277665.1. Classification (NCBI taxonomy): domain Eukaryota; kingdom Viridiplantae; phylum Streptophyta; class Magnoliopsida; order Santalales; family Viscaceae; genus Viscum; species Viscum album. The sequence goes on from OY728129.1 coordinate 286,534,727, forward strand.
TGATGATCACGTTGAGAAACAGTCCCTATGAGTATACCCTATGTGAGTTTGGGGTACAGTTGAGATACGGTCGGGTTGGTTCATACAGGAAATCAACCGGGCCCCTGGGACGAAAAGGCTAATAACTCTCAGACCGAGCGTCGGATTGACGCGCCTTCTGTCGAGTTGAGTTCCTATCGACGAGACGGAACTTTGGGATACATAAAATCCGGACTATGTGTCAGTTGATGTATCAAACCCCTTGGATCGTGGATCAGACCCTCCCAGAAAACAAGTGTGTTGTGTGCGGGAACCCTAGAGCTGGTTGCGACGACGACTGCACTGAAATCCTCTGTGGGTTCAGCAGTGACGACAACCGTACTAGAATCCACTGTGGGTTCGATGGTGAAGACTTTCGTACTGGAATCCTCCGTGGGTTCGACGACGAAGACTGCACTGAAATCCTACATGGGTTCGGCAGTGACGACAACCGTATTGGAATCCTCTATGGTTTCGACGGTGAAGACTTTCGTACTGGAATCCTCTTTGGGTTCGACGATGATGACTGCACTGAAATTTTCCGTGGGTTCAGAAGTGACGAAAACCGTACTGGAATCCTTTGTGGGTTTGACGGTGAATACTTTGGTACTGGAATCCTTCGTGGGTTCAATGATGACGACAACCGTACTGGAATCCTCCGTGGGTTCTGCGGTGACGACTACAGTACTTGTATCTTATGTGGGTCCGACCGTAATGACCTCTGTTGTAGTATCCTACGTGGGTCCGGTAGATTAGATGGTCTAGTATCCTACGTGGGTCCCAGCTAAATGAATCAGTAACTACATCTGATCATCTCCTTTTGATTTACAAATGATGTATACGAGTGTGAGCTGAGTCTTGACTTTCAATCATTACCTTCGATATGATTGACTTGCTTTCCTATGTGGATTAGGTTGTACTATCTTGTGTGGACGTGATCGAACTTGGGATCGGATGTTGGAGCTGAACTGGATTTGATGACTTAGGTATATGTATGGGAATATACCTAAGGAGTGTTGGATGATACTTCATGATTGTATCTTTTCTTTGTGGTTTATCCTTCGTGGATTTAGGGGGACCTTCGGGGGTCTCGAGGTCCCTACTGAGTATCGTATACTCACCCCTACACGGGCTTCTCCCACACTACGTTGTGTTGGATGCAGACAACGGACAACGCTGATCATGGTTGAGACTTGTAGAGTTAGACAGTACCCGGAGGTGGATCTCACGATGAGTCGGTACCCTAAGGTGGATCTCATGAGGAGTCGGTACATGGAGGTGGATCTCACGACGAGTCGGTACCCGGAGGAGACAGACAGACGTGGAGTGCTGAGGAGGACATCTGTACCTACCCTTCAGGTAGGAACCCAGAGGATGATCCAAGAGCTGCTTGTCACTTTTCAGCTATTGTCCTTTGAGTTGTACTTTACTTTCAGTTGTAGCAGTATCTTTCTTTTGGGCATGTATTTCCGGCCCCTCGTACTTTCAGCACATTTGTTATACCGCTTTACTTAGTGTAGCTTCTACTTGTACTCTGTTTGTGTGTGCTTCCTCTTCGTAAAGGCAATGCCTTCCCTTTATATTGGGATTTACGCCTTTGGTGCTAGTCGCCATCCCCTAGCCTATGGAAGAAGGGATTGGGGTAGTCACGACACGGTCCCCGAGGACGGGTCGTGACAAATTGGTATCAGAGGAGTTAGGTTCTACCGCATAACTCAGGACTCTAATCTTTCTTCTATGTGAAGCAATAATGTTAAGGGTATTGAGTGTGGTTATCAGTCCATGGAGTCTAGTGTTGGTGCGGCGACCGACGTATCCGTACGCTAGGACCCTGACTTCTGATTTCCGACTCAGTGCAAGAAAACATTGATTTCATGTGTGTTTCAAAATTTTTCTTTGTGATTACTTTGTGTCAGCTCACCAGGTATAAATTGTTGACCGTGGCGCACCTGTCTCTTTTTAGGATGGCCCCACGATGGTAGCCAGCTAGGGTTCCGAGTGTTGTACGAGATAATGGCCCACTGAGAGACGAGGTTCCGGTGCGGGGCCCTCTTACTATGTTGAAGCCTTCGGGTGGTGTACCAGCAGCACCACCACCCGTTAGGTAGCATAGGCCTTTGAGATTTTGAGGCGAGACAGTTCCCAGGAAGCAGTGGACTGGATGGAGGCGATTGCTAGAGTTCTATGCCTAATTTAGACACTAGTAGAGCGAGTAGTGGACTTAGCTACTTGTGTTTTCCAGTGAGTGACAATGGGGTTGGTCTGTATAGTGAAAAGACTTCGGTATATAGAACGATGCCTGATATAGTAACTTAGGGTAGTGTGTCAGCTACATCACTACCTATTGGATAGCAGACACTACCGGCGGTACCGGTAGAGGACACTTTTAGGCTTAGTGCCTTACATGTTTCAGCACCAGATATCCCTCATGTTCCGAGGCAATCCCAACTCACAGGCGGCTGAGGACTGGATTGAGGAGGTGGCTGAGAGTTTCCTAGAGCTTATACAGCTTTAGCAGGATGATGTGTCGGTAGGTGAGAATTCATCGGGGCATACCAAACCATTCCTGGTACTCGATGATTACGATGCAATTGGTGCTTCAGGTCTCATACTTCAGAGTGAGGTGTGTCTAAAGGACATCCGAGCCAGAAATTCTTTCTCTATGCATTTATACTTATGCTAGGGTTCTAGAAAGAACCTTTGTGGTTGAGAATTCTTTTGCTGAATGGATGAAGTCAGTGATGGTTAGCAGTGGAAAAGCAGGAAACTGGCGCCAGTCACAGAGACTTGGGTGTGTAAAATGTTTAAAGTAGAGGAAGTGAAAAGGATAGATGAATCTGTAGGGAAACAGACGTGGAAGTGGAGCTAGGAGAGAAGCATGGGGTGTTGAACATTTTGACATGTTGTAACCACCCGCCTTTGTAATCCCCTCTAGGCTCAGGGAGCTGGAGGGCAGGGGAAAGAGTAGCTGCATGCGGTCAAAGACTGTGACTGAAAGGGCTCTAAGGATGATTCGAAGTATGGACTGTGTCTTCTGCTAGCTGCCATAGAAAAAAAACATCGATACGAATCATCCCTTATTTCCATGAATCTTTTCCCGGGCCTTGAGTTTCCAGTTAAGCCGTTGACTTGACCCTCACGTCTGGAGATACCTTTGGGAGGAGACTCGATAATCACACTTACGCCGATGGTGTGATCTGACTCTTGAGGCGAGAGTTTCGGTTGAAACCTCTTGTTGACAGCGTTGAGGCCTTGCGACATTAGTTTGTGTATGGACTAGGCAATCACAATTCATACACAAATTGACGGTATTAGGAAGACGTCGGGATGTGTTTTCCTTAGTCAGTGAAAAGGAAACCCCAGGCAGCATAGTTTAACTCATGCTTAAGAGGGTGTAGCCGAACACTCTTAGGTCGGCCAACCTTACCCTCGTGGCTATAGGAGTTTTGAGTTTCAGTTCTAATTAGGAAATGGAGGCCTCTAGAGTTTGAGGATGGCGACCATGTTCTTATACGGGTCTCACCTAGACGAGGTTTACGGAGATGCAGCCGAGGCGACGAGATATCTCCGAGGTTCAATGGACCTTTCTAGGTCCTCAGTAGGATTGGAGAAGTGGTTTACCCTTGATCTTTCCACCTCAGTTGCACCGGGTGCATGTTGTCATCCACGTATCTCAGCTAAGGAGATACGTGCATTACCCATCACACATCATCGACCGCAGGGATTTGGACGTCAATTGCGGGGAAACTTTCACAGAGGTTCTAGTGGAGAATAAGGATCGACAGGAGCAGGTCCTACGTGGATGGTTGATTCCTCAGGTGCACTTTCACTGGAAACACGAGAACCTCCAGGAGAGCACATTTGAGTGGAAGGCTCAGTTGCATGCTCAGTACCACTTTTGTTTCCCAAGTTTGTGTTATAGATTTATGGGGACGTAAAGTCCTGAGGTGGGAGTAATGTAAAGACCCAGAAATTTCAATGAATTTTTTTTCTTAATTTCGTTCGAATTTTACGAGACTGTAGATTCTGACGGAACCTGATTTTGAGGCCCGGTGTGCCCGGAATAATTTTCCGAAGTTTAGCTCAGGTGCATTCAGTGAACGAACGAGCGAGTTTTTCTATCTTTTGAACCGGAACTCGGAATTGAAATCCGAGGACACCGATGAACTCGCGACGCCAGTATTCGATTAAGAAGACCTTCACCGCAATTGCGTTTGGTCTAGAGCAGAAGTTAACATTTGGGTTTTCTTTTTAAATTAAATAAAATAGTGTGTGACATTATTTTATTTACTTGGTGGTTTATATCTCCAAAGGAAGGATAATGTTTGAGGGGGCCACATGAACACTACCCCTTTTAAACTCCCTTGAAACCCCCTTGAACTCTTGGAATTCCATGTTTTAATATGTTTTCCAACACTCCACCATCAATGAAGTTAATTAATTCATTCTTTTAATTAAAATATTTTTGAATTAATCTCTCCACATTTAATCCAAGTGTTGTCACTTTTATGAGGGATGACTCTTGGGTTTTGTTCTATAAAAATAATAGAGAGAAAACTCTATTATTTTGTGGGGCTTAATTCCTTGGTGGAGAGCTAAGGAGGAGAAGGAGGGGAGGGAGAGTTTTCCTCCAACGAACAAGAACGTTCTCTCTCGACGAAGAACGACCAAATACTCTTCTCTCCCTCCGCGTCAAGGGAGAAGACACCGACCTTGGAGACCGACACCAACGACAATGTTCTTCTTCCTCCGACGTCGATGGAATTGATACCATTCTTCCGCGATGCTGCTCTATCGCGACGCTCAACGTGAGACGTCAATTTCAAGGTAGGGGGTTTTCGTATATAGTGTTTATGTAAATTATACCCTCGTGCGTGGGTATTTAATTGCAGGGTGTTTGTATAATTTATTTTGAATAAATTATACCCTCGTCAATGATTAAGAGCTTGTGTTAACATGATTTTCAATGGATAACACCTAACACGGAGGGCTCGGGCCAAACAAACACGGCCCGAAAACCCTCCACAGCTTGTTGTCGGTGCGCGGATTGATGGGCGACGAGGAAATGGGCCGCAATGGTGATTTGAGTTCTCTGTAGTGAAATGCGGGTCCCGTAGTGGCCGTAGGTGCAGACGACAGGAGGAACGGACCACTGGAGAGCGTCCGGTGGTCCGCGGAAAGAGGCGGTGGCGGCGGCGCGCCGCCGAAACAAAACTGCCGCGGCTGAGCCGCGATGGTGGACCAAACCGGAATGGCATAGCCATTCCGGAAATCTGAGGGGCGTGGCTTAAGTGTCGCGCCAGCTGGCCGCCAACGCCCACCCCTAGCTGGACCGGGGTGGGCCGAGCGGACCAGACCACCAGCGCCGGCCGGGCCGGGCCGCGCCTTATCGGGCTGGACCCGGACCCGGGTCGGGTCGCCCGGTTCGGGCCGACCCAGGGGGTATCGGGCCGGGTCGGACCGGGCCCGAACCCCCTATTCTCGGGCAGTTTCGTTAAAACGCCCATAACTTGGGATACGAACCTCCGATCGATGCACCGTTAGTTGAGATGGGATCCTTGGATCGAGACGGTCTTTTCGGTATCTTACACTCAAGGTTTCGGAGAACTTTGGGTACAGCCGGGTTGGTTCGAACACAAGACCAACCGGGCCCTCGGAGTGAAAACACCTATAACTTGAGCTCCGGACGTCCGATTGACGTGCCGTCGACTTTGATGGATTCCTCTTAGTGAGACAGACCTTTTGTCTTACTACTCTTGAGGTTTGGATACATTTGGAGTATGTCCGGGTTGGATTGTACGCAAAATCCAACCGGGGCCCTGGAACGGAAAAGCCGTTAACTTTCAGACCGGATGTCCGTTTGACGAACCATCAGCGGTGTTGGTGATCATGTTGAGAAACAGTATCTATGAGTATACCATATGTGATTTCGGGGTACAGTTGAGATACAGTTGGGTTGGTTCATACACGAAACCTACCGGGCCCCTGGGATGAAAAGTCTAATAACTCTCAGACCGAGCGTCTGATTGACACGCCGTCTGTTGAGTATAGTTCCTATCGAAGAGACGGAACTTTGGGATACATCAACTCTAGTCTACGTGTCAGTTGATGTATCAACCCCCTTGGATCGTGGAGCGGACCCTCTCGGAAAATGAGCGTGCTGTGTACGGGAATCCTAGAGCTGGTTGCGACGACGACTACACTGAAATCCTTCGTGGGTTTGGCAGTGACGACAACCATACTGGAATCTTATGTGGGTTCGATGGTGAAGACTTTCGTAATGGAATCCTCCATGGGTTCGACGATGACGACTTCATTGAAATCCTCCGTGAGTTCGGCAGTGACGACAACCGTACTAGAATCCTCTGTGGGTTCGACGGTGAAGACTTTCGTACTGGAATCCTCCGTGGGTTAGACGACGACGACTGCACTGAAATCCTTCGTGGGTTTGGCAGTGACGAAAACCGTACTGGAATCCTCTGTGGGTTTGATGGTGAAGACTTTCGTACTGGAATCCTCCGTGGTTTCGACGATGACGACAACCGTACTGGAATCCTCTGTGGGTTCGGCGGTGATGACTACAGTACTTGTATCCTATGTGGGTCCAACCGTATTGACCTCTGTTGTAGTATCCTACGTGGGTCCGACAGCTTAGCTGGTCTGGTATCCTATGTGGGTCCCAACTAGATGAATCAATAACTATATCTGATCATCTCCTTTTGCTTTACAAATGATATATACCAGTGTGAGCTGAGTCTTGACTTTGAATCATTAACTTCGATATGATTGACTTGATTTCCTATGTGGATTGGGTTGTACTATCCTGTGTGGACGTGGTTGAACTTGGGCTCAGATGTTGGAGCCGAACTATATTTAATGACTTAGGTATATGTATGGGCATATACCTAAGTAGTGTTGGATGATACTTTGTGATTGTATCTTTTCTTTGTGGTTTATCCTTCATGGATTCAGGGAGACCTTCGGGGGTCTCGGGGTCCCTACTGAGTATCGTATACTCATCCCTGTAGAGGCTTTGCCCGCACTATGTTGTGTTGGATGCAGACGATGGACAACGCTGATTGTGGTTGAGGCTTGTAGATCTGGATGGTACCCAGAGGTGGATCTCACAATGAGTCGGTACCGGGAGGTGGATCTCACGACGAGTCGGTACCCGGAGGTGGATCTAATGATGAGTCGGTACCCGGAGGAGACGGACAGATGTGGAGTGCTGAGGAGGACATTTGTACCTACCCTTCAGGTAGGAACCCGAAGGATGATCCAAGAGCTGCTTGTCACTTTTCAGCTATTGTCCTTTGAGTTTTACTTTACTTTCAGTTGTAGCAGTATCTTTCTTTTGGGCTTGTATTTCCGGCCCCTCGTACTTTCAGCACGTTTGTTATACCGCTTTACTTAGTGTAGCTTCTTCTTGTACTCTGTTTGTGTGTACTTCCATTTCGTAAAGGCAATGCCTTCCCTTTATATTGGGATTTACGCCTTTGGTGCTAGTCGCCATCCCCTGGCCTATCGAAGGCAGGCTTGGGGTAGTCACGACACGGGCCCCGAGGACGGGTCGTGACAAAGGATAAATTATCCTCATCTAAATTTAATGAATACTAATAAAGAAAATTTATATTATGGAAAACTTTTTGAATCAATTAAAATAAAATATAATTTGTATCACACTCATTTGATTTATTATATATGCACATAATTTTTTTTGAGAATGTGACTAAGGTTATATGTAGTTTTTTATTGAAGGAATTTTATTAGATACATATGTTTCATGAAAATTATTAAGTTATATGTATAAAATTTATGCTATTAACACAGACTCATGTTTCCTATACAGATTTCTAACTCATTACGATTAAAGGATTTTTAGAAGGATCATTATGAATTAATAAATCCACTTACTAGAATTTTTTAAGAATAATTAACCTATAATATTAAAGTGTCTTGGAAGTTGATTTTTCAATGAAGGGTAGATGAGAGAAATACAAATATTTAAGTGATCATAATTTTTTTTTTATTAAAATGAATTTTTTAAATAAATATGATCTAGTATAATTTAATCTCTTTTTCCTGAATTATTGATTGAATGATGACATTTTTATTTCATTTGAAAAATATAGTGAAACCTAAAGGGGGATATACTTCTAAGTTATATTGGAATTATTTAATAATCTTTTTATTTTTTTAATAAATGTGGATAAGGAAGGTGGGAAACAAAATATTTTCATGGATTTTATTATATATTTTTAAAAAATGCCATTGAGGATAATGTTTAAACCATAAGGATATAGATTGATTTATTTACAACATATATTAAACTTGTTGATAAATTATAGTGTTAGTTATATAAAAGGGTTTAAATGATGCATTAAGTTGTTCACAAATTATTTCAAATTGTTCAAATGAATTATAGCATGAGATGCCTGGACATGTTGGAAAGTGCATAAAGAATTAAATGTGCTACATATATAGGGAATAATCCTTCTTCCATTTTGAATAATTAATCCTTGGCATATAAGTTTGAAGATTTTGTTAAGAGATGTTCTAGTTTCCTAGATATTAGTAGTTTGGATGTTAGATATTGTAAAAAAAGTTAATATGTAAGTCTAGGAATGTATTATGAATTTTTAAGAATATCAGATTGTTAATTTGGTGTAATTATATTAATATAACTATGGAATGAAAAGGTTTGTATGTAAGAGTGTATAAAAAATAATCAACTCTTTTTCATCTAATTAGAGTAAGACATGAAAAAGGTGAAAGGAATCTCTATTATTAGGCCTAGTATAGGGTGGTAGAGGAGCATAGCCAGTGTGAGTAGGTGTTAGGATTATTAGAATATAGAATAGGTAATGTGGGGTGGAGCTACTTTTAGTAGCGGTTTCAATTCATGGGGGAACCATTAGACAATATTGAGATGATGATGTTGTCTTATGCCTTATTAAGTGATGGTTATACAAAATAAATTTTGATGTGTGATTCGGTGAATGTGATGAACTTTTCAAAATGTGACACATGTGGATACAAGAAAAAAATGTCATCATAAGAATCATATTCCTTATAATGGGTTTTCAATTATGAGTAATTAAAACATAGATTCCTTCTTATGATTAAAAATTTCCATAGTAATATGACCACTCCAAAGAAGAAGACCATGATTTTTGATATTTAAGCATGTCAAGAGATGTATATTGCACTACAAAGGATGTCTAGGGGTTGTTAGATATTAGTTATGATTGATTATTCCAAATCCATGGTGAAAAATCAATGCAACAAATTAGGTGGTTTGGGAGGCCTTGGTTAAAGTTAAAGCACTTTAGTAAAAATTTTAATTGAATTAACCTCATATATTTGAATAAAATATCATATGGTTTACAATAATTATCATATTGTTGATAAGTGATTATCATAACTATAAAATTTATCTAGTTAAAAATTATAAGTTTAATGAAGTTATATCTTATTATTGGTTGAGCTTCATATGGTTGTTTCAGTGACTTCATAAGGTTAATCACTCATCAATTTATGTTTCAGTAGATGTTCTCATATTGTCACAAGTGAAACATTATAAGTCTTTCTACCTTTGTGAATATTGTTAGCCACCGTGATTCAATACACAATAAGTATGAAGGATTAATAGTTATTGAAGTATATTCCATTATATTAAGATATTTTAATGGTGGTATTCATATAGATTATATGTATTGATTCATTGACCTACATCATGTCATTGTGAATGATTTCACTCTGGATAAACAGAAATATGAATGAAATAAAGGATACATTATTTTTTGAATGTGAATATTTTTGAGTTATTACCATATCTATTATAAGAATTACATAGGAATTTTTGACTGTAGTAAAATTTTTGGGGGGAACCTGGAATGATAATTCAGAATAGAAGAACGAGGCATGATGTACAACATTGATAAAAATTAATGGATTCATACATATTAAAAATATTTCTTATAATAGTTCTAGTTAATAAGACATATAATTAAAATATCATATTCATAATAATAGATAAAACAGAGGGAAGGTAGAGGATATTAAAATATATGAGATTTATAAAATAATAAATAGAATTCTAGATATAATAACTTATTCACACATATGGTTTAGTGTATGTTAAGACAGATTAAAAAAAATGAAGTATTATAATCGATACACATGGATATAAAAGGAGTGCACAAAAGTATATCTCAAGTTTTGTAATTATAATCTTCCAAATAATAAGTGATGATGTGATTCAAATTATACATAGAAAATCCATCACCATTTAAGAGTTGATTCCACCTATCTTGTGGAAGGAGAAATATAAAATCATGGAAAACCATATGGACATCTACCCAGGATTATCATAAATATTTGTCTTCTACACTGATATAACCTGGAAATCATTTTAAATTACTCATATAGAGAGCATTATGAAGTCTATGTTATGATCTTATTTGGTTAAATTACAAATATTGATGTAGAAATAAACATGATAATTATGGAATACGAAAAGAATAATAGTTGTATCAAAAAAATTAATACTATAAAAAAAGAAACCAATTTGACATGATAATAAAACATTAAAGGTAATAAAAATAAATTTCAAAAAAATGTGGTTAAATATTTTAAATTCTAAATTACTAAGGCTTTCTCATAATTTTGGAGAGAAGTGTGTCAAAAAGTTTCAACAAATTTCATTGAACTATAAATTCTTTTATTGTTGTAAGATTTATCTAAGAAGAAAAAAATTATATAATTTCATTAATATCAATTAAATAAGTATTTTATACTTGAAAAATAATTTTCAAATAAATAAATAAATATATAAATAAATTTAACTAATACCTTAAACTCTAGACTCTTCTAATACCTGATCATCTCTCTATACTATGATATTGGGCAATCTGGAATGATTAGTATTTTTCAAACTCAGTGTCAACTCTCTCTTTCCAACTGTCATTCAATTTGTACTTGTATACTTACCAAATTTAATCCAACTGCATTAACCTTGTGACCCATGTATTTTTTCCATTTGGAAAATTATATCAAAGTTGTATTGAAAAAAATATTTATTAACAGAATATTGTAAATTAATATATATATATATATATATATATATATAATTTGATAAACATTACATACCCAAATATTTTCGCATAAATTGAAAATTATTTGGTCTCTAAATTTCCTCCAATGTATTTCTTTAACTCAAATAATATTGGTGTGTTTAGAAAATTTACACATCAATTTTTTACATTCCTTACCATTTTTTCAAATGATAGCATCATCCTCATTTCATTGAACCATAAACTATGTGTTTCTATTATAAACCTCTCATATCTTTTGTGACCTCATCATCTAGTAAATGATGCATCTAATCATGAAAAATAGACAATTAGTAAACGAAAATTATATATATAAAATTATCATTAATCACTATCAATATTGTTTAAACACATACTAGTAGATGGGGGATTTTTATCCTCTAGAGTGTTATGTCTGAAGGATATGGAGTATCCTCTCTAGGAGGTGGGATATATATAGAATAATTTCTCTATATTGTCAACGGTGATAAATCTACTAGTAAGGGAAAACCTTTATAGATATATCAGTAAAAATGAAGGTGGATATGGATATGGTTGTGATATATATGGAGGACCAGTACCCTACAAAGTGGATGGTGGGAATGAGTAAGAAGATTATATGGGGGTCTGAGCACCACTATCCTATGTCGGTGCAAGAGAAAAGGTATATAGAAAAGGATACTATGGAAAATAAAAAGATGTCATAATCAGAGGATGGTCTTCTGGTAACTGAAGTAGAATTAAGGGAGGATGAACTAGATGACCTCCTAGTGAATGAATTATCATTATGTTAGGTTGAACTGTAGAATCAATCATACTAATACCCCCCACCATACTATTAGGATTCATAGAATAATCTAATAATATCCTTGATAAAGTATCCTAAAATAACATGGATTATAAAATAAAATGAATGATAACAAGACAAATAATATGAAAGAACATAATATCCAAGAATAAAATATACTTATAGTGGTTACCATAGGATAAATTCCTAAATATCTAATTAGTTTTTCACTTTTCTATATTTTTCGCCTTATAACATATTCATAATCATGCATACCATCCTAGAAATTCAAAATAGTATTTTAAGATAAATATAACTAATGAAAATATTATATAATAAAACTTGTTGAATTTAAAAAAACTGAAAAGACAAAAAAATTATTTAATGCATGGATTTATCAACATAAAAATAATAATTTCATTAAATTTTCATATCTTGTTACCATAATGAAAACACATTTTAAATTTGTGAAATTTAATTAAAAAAATTAATTTGATACTATGTATAAAAGTTAAAAAAACATAAAATATCAAAATCATATCAAGTAAATACTTAAAAATGTGTCAATGAAATCTGTGCTCTGTTATATGTTTTTTTGTTCACAATATGTTATAATAGTTGAATCATATGTTTCATCAAATGAAAAATTTAAATAAATACAGATGGGATCTTCTAAAAAGTATTCATCATCCATGAATTTTTTAAAAGTATGTCTTGGAATGGCATCAACAATAAGAGAAAATTGTTTTTTAATTGCTTAGTTACATAAAGAACTTATCTACCTTGTGATGAAAGAATATATGTTTCATCAGTATGAAGTATAAATTTCACATCAATCACTTTATACCTATAGTTATCTATATACATGAACTTTTATGTCATCAAATAAAACAACTTACATTTCATCAGTGTGACACAGGCTTGTGAGTCGTAATATAAATAATTGATTTTTTAGATAACCCCATATTATGATATATTTTCTGATCTAGGTTTATTATCAGATTTACTCCCATATTAATATATCATGGAACTTATCATGACACCATCATATTTAATTTTCCATTTTTGTTTCGCAAATATTTATAATGAATTTATAGTCATTGAAACCCATTTCTTTACAATCACGTACCACATTGTTTGGACTGAATTAAAATTCCTTTACATCATTTGATACACCATTCATTGGTAAATTTAGAACATGAAGGATACGATCATTGAATATTAAATAGATTCCTATAATTAAGTTATGTAAAAAAATAAATCTATTACCTTTGAATTTAACTAAGTAGTAAATTTGTTTTTGTAAAATTGTTTATTACTCTTAATAGATGAATAATGATGTCTTCTTTTTATATTTTCTAAATGTTTCTTACAAATATGGAATCCTTAAAATGTGAAAATATATAAAAAAAATTACATAATGAAAAAATTCATATATATTACGTTACTTACTTTATGTAATCATCAAGCACACCATAGTTGAATAATACTATATGATGATCCATTTCCCACTCTACCCTACTCAAACTATATAACTAGTATGATCCAGATATCCCCCCTATAGGCTCAATGGGATTATATTAGTCATCTTCAGTTCTTATTATTCGATCAAACCTCATAGTGAAATTAGTCAAGTATGATGAATACAAATCCATGCATTATTGTGCTAAATAAACCTTCATAATATATCCTTCAACATAATATTAATTTCTCACATAATATTCTAATGTAGACATCATTATTCTTATCAAATATATATAGTGACTTGAAACCATATCACTAAAAAGAAATTATATAGGAATATTTATATCCAGTTATAACATACATTTGGAAAATTATGGAGGGAAAATTTTCACTAAGCCACAAAGGATAATTGATGCATATCTCTATAGCTTCTAAAAAACACTTCTTCTCAATATTTTATCACAAAGGACTTGATAAAAATGACATTACCTAATCATAGAAACTATAAAATTATGTGAAAGTAAATATCAAATGGAAATCAGAATCAACTAAAGTAACTAGACATAGTATTCAGGGATTTTAAGATATTTTAGTTTCATATCTTGTATATTCAACCTTTTCGAAATGTTACTTAAATAGCCATCTACAACTATGAAAATTTACAGGAACCGAATGAATTTTTTTATATATTTTTCATCAAATAATATGAAAAAGGTACTTTCAAATTATTATGTACTATTAAATAAGGATGAAGTCTTCGTTTATAACCAAATCCAAAAAATCAGGACTTGACCTTAAATTGTATTTTGCTTTTTTATTTAACATTTAAAAGAATATCAAGTAACATTTCACAAATTTTTTTAAAATATGAATTATGTCCAAGAAATGATGCAATAAATTTGATGAACATTATATAATCTCAAAGAATATACTTTTTTCTCCAATTTCTATTAGAATTATAATTATCATTCCCTCAAATTCAAGAATTTGATTGAATATTTCTAAAAAAATAATTCAAACCATCATGTTATTTAACAAAATAATTCCCCAAAATTCATTGAGGTGTTTCATCTATATCTAAATTATTATTTAACTATCTATTCCTTTTCATATATGGATGATCCATTTGTAGAAATAATCGATGTCCTATGAAGTTAAAAGTTCATCAAAACATTAATCATTAGTAATGTGTATTTTTCATACAAATTGGGTAGTATAATTTTTCCTTTTTACTCCAACCATACATCATTATGTAAGTAAGGAAAACATTTATAATCTATAATTAAGTAACATGAAACATAAAGTACTCCTTAAATTCATCATATACATGCACACCAGTAATCTAAATCTCCTTTAACCCATATATTAATGGTTGCAAGTATATGTCAATATCATTTCTAGGATCAGTGGATCCATATATCAATATAATCATGATAATAAATAGATTATTCATACACTTACATTATGAAAAATTATAAATGTGAAAGAAAATAGGCCAAGAATTATGCGCAGTACACATCTTGGGAAATAAAATGAAACCATCATGTGATAATCCCAATATAATATTTCTTGGGTTACCTATAAAATTAGGATATAACCTATCCAATTTCTTCCAAGTAAACCCTTATGCATGATAAATTGTTTCACCATTATCATTATTCATTTTTTCTTCATGTTATCTCATATTTATTTCCATTTGTTCTGACATAATGTTATGAAGCCTGGGAATTAAAGGAAAGTGACACATCATTTTCTTTAGTATGAGGGATTGAGTTTCATCTTTATTAGTCTTCAACATTGATGTACTACACTGTTAACACTGAATCAACTCTGTATTTTCCTTCCAGAATAAATAATAATGTTTATTTCAAGAATGGATCTTAGTAGTTAAAATCAAAACTTTTAACCATCTTTGATGTCAGGTAATAATTTTTTGAAATTCATGCATAATGAGGTAGTAAATCCATATTAAATGTACAGATATAGTTAAGTACAATATTATTAAATCCATACATTGATTTTATATTATATTATCCCATTAAGAACTAAAGTTTTCTCTTTTTTCCACATGACTTATATACTGGTGTATTTACATTTTCCATCAGCTTTCTAACACGCTCAATGTCATCCTTCTGATCAACATAAGATAGTTGTGTTCCAAAATTAATTTCCTCTTACACTGTTCTATACAAGGATTTATATTGAGAAACGAATAGAAACAAATCTAAAATTAAATTTTTTATATTAATCCTTTCAACTAATTCAATTTAATTCTTTACATGAGCTTTTTTCCTTTTATGATACTACATGAGATATTTTTTTTTCTAAACCATTTTAGGGATATGGTAACTAACTTCATCGCGAGTTAACCATATTATTCTAACAATATCAAAATGCGGGCACCAATAAATATTCCTTTTGACTCATTATCAAATTAAAATTCCAAAAAAAATATTTTGACTCATTTTGAAACTCATCAGTGATATGATCAACATTTTATATCTAACTTATATCTATTCTAATGAAAATAAAAGTAAATTAAATAAATAATCTAAAAAAAGACTTAAAGTGATATGTATTGTTTCATGAGATAGAAACTAATAATCAATAACATGTTTATAAAAAATGATAACAAATATCCTAAATGGAAAGTAAAATAATATATTTTATGTTGTTAAATTTTAATTTATAGTAAATTTTCTATCCATAGTCTATAGTTTTTATTAATTTATTGTTTTCAAATATGTTATAATATATCTTTAAAAATAATTATTTTTTGAAACTATTTTACAAATACATATCATTATTTTAATGTATTCTCTATAAGTACATATTTTTGGAATATCGTACAGGGTTATTATACTCAACCCTAAATGTACACACTCCTAGGAGATATAAAATGCTACCGAGTTTAATTTTTTTTTTATGCATTACTTAATTTATATGTTTCTATAATGAAATAGTTTTAGTTCTTGAATTAATGGATCTCTTTTAGGGAGATTTTTTATGTCATTAGAATATTTTGGTGATTATTCTAAGTATAAATTAATTGTCAAAATTTTTAGAGAGTATTTATCATTTTTATAATTTGTATGTTTGGAGAAAAATAATCTCCAAAATGGTGTGTCAAACCATTTTTTGTCACCTGTGATTAGCATTCCAAGGACCATTCCTGAGTTCAGTGGTATCTAGGTATCGGGATTTATCATTATATTATATATTTCATTAAAACATAATTATCAAAATTTAATCATTTTTATTTTAAATAATTTAAACCCACCACAACATTATTTTAGTTAGTAAACCCAAAAATTACATGCTTGTTTAGATTATTAATTATTAATTAGTTTGAATTGGTAAACTCATAATTATTAGTGATTTTATTATCCTTAAATTAAATAGGGATAAAAATATTATAAAAATATTTTAATGTTCACTCTAAGGCCCATAAGAAGTGAATATTATAGTTTTTTATGGCAGTATTAAATCATTTATAAGTGATATTATAGAAAATATTTATGTTTTATCTAAATGAATATACTCATTTTAATGATTATTCTTTAAATGTTAATTTATATTATGAATTAAATATCACTTCAAATTATTCAACTTATAATGGTATAGTTTCTCATTTTTTATTCTAGTGTATATATAAAAGAAATAATATTAAATAGAGAATGATTTAAATTTAAATCTTAAATAATCAGTATGTAAGTAAATTTTCTAGAAATATGAAGTAGAATAAATATATAAGAAGGTGTATTAAAAGAAGATTATATATTAGGTGGGGGATAAAAAATATTTTGAGAAATGTTAAATCCACCCCTATGAGTTTGTATTTAAATTCACAGCACAAATCATGTCTTGTGAATTTTTTATTGTTCATTATTATTTTTTATAAGAAAACCAATTTTTTTTTAATAATAATAATAATAATATATCTAAGACTCACATAATAACCCTTCACATTGTATAAATTATAAAATAAACTATCACATAGATATCATTCATTGTTCTTATTATGACTATATAGAAGTTTTTTAAAAAATATGGTGTAATTGTTTAAACCATGATTATGATTGAACCCATATTCCTCCCCAAATAGTGCACTTAATCCACCCATTCTAAATATTATTTTCACAAAATCATTCTGTACCCTAAAATACTATCATCTCTTCCACATACCATATATATGTTTTTAAGAATATCTCATCACTCTATTTCTCTCACTGTTTTCTTTTTAGGTTGATGATAAAAAAAATTATTTATCTATGAATATTGATCATCCTTCAATATTATTAAATAATTCATAGTTCACATTATTCTACATTTAAAAAAATATATATATTTCCATACACACCATTATCCTTCATCTCATATCGTCTTGATGACACCCCCATTTTTTCTCATTCCCTTTATTTATAGAATGTAATCTTTTTTAAAGCATGATTGACCTCCAATTCTATTTAAGATTATGTCATGATCATGAGAATTAGATATTCTATAGTAAACACCCTTAAGATTACCCACCATTTTCAACACTTATTCCCTTTTCTTTTATATTTATATTTTCAAACACAACACTTTATATTATAATGTCACCCATTATAAATTTTTTATTACATCATTAATGCCTATATTTCTAAGGATTTTACTAAATGATGGGATCCATGATTTAAACTCTTCTATAGAATACTATGATCCAACATTATCCATCTCTATCAAATTATATAATTTTCTATATCCATATATTCCATTAGTTAGATGTCATAGAATAAAATAATTCCTTCTAAAAATACAACAATTAATGTAAAAATAAACCAAAGATAATAGTATAATTCCCTATATATATATATATATAAATGGAGGTAAAAATACACCAAGGACTAGACAAAATCATGAAGAAAATATGAACAAATAAAAAGAAATATAACTTATCATTAATCTAAAATAATAAATAATCCAAGAGATAATAGAAGATCATATAATCCTTCAACAAAACCGAGGATGCTATAACACACGTGCAGATTAAGGAAGAACCCTGTGTGTGAGTAGTGGGAGGAGTGGTTCTCAAGGAAATTGTAGAGGTTCACTCATGTGGGTCCCACTAGTGGAAAGTTCAGGATTCTTTATGGAAGACATGTTTGGTCCACTCTTGTAAGGAAAATTGTTCTTTGAATACATCTAATAAAGGATGAAAGTGTGAAAAGGGGTAGAGGAGGGGAGGAACAAACAATGGATTGGATGGGAGGGATCACATGAGGTATGGATATACCAAATTGATAATTCAATGAGTATCAACCAAGGAATAATAGATTGGTCAGGTTAGGGATAAGGGATAATTGATAATGGGTCATGTGTATATGGGTAAGTGTTGAAAGCCATGGGGGGTGGGTGGGTTAATTTTTTTGAGTAACCTATTTCAATGGGATGTTTTTATTGTGAATATATAATACATATAGACACAAGATTCAAATACCTATGGCTATATATCAATCCAAATCCATTAACCTATCATACCATGGCTATATGTCATTCCTTAGTAGCTTTTTTGAGTGTTCTCTCTCAAGAAATGATTCCACAAATATATTTTCTTTTTCCTAGAATGGTTTATAGTATTTTTAGAAATGTTGATAGTACTAGTGTTAAAAAAATTTATTTGTACTTGAGTAAAATTAAATCCAATGTATATCGGTTTTTGTTTCATCGATAACCCTTTTAAACAATAAATTCTAGCAACAATTTATTTTTCTTCTATAGTAAATAATTCAACTAAGTGTTTCTTCTTACTCGACCATGAAACCAAGGTTTTACCAAGAAAGTGGAAAGTTCATGAGGTTATTTTTATATCTAAAATAAAACCTCAAAAATACTAATATGGATATGATATTAAATTAGTATAATATTTTTTTTAAATATAATAGAAAGACAAACTAATTCTTTTAAATTGCTGAAAATTATTTTGGAAACTTTCAAATGGGATTCTTTGGAATCTTCTTAGAATCTTGCACATAGGCACACTGCGAACATAATGTATGGTCTAATAAAAACTAGATAAAGTATGATACTAATTATTCCCTGATAGAAATTATTTTCAACTTGTTTCTTAGATTCACTCTAAACAAGTATTATGTTCGAACTCATAGGTGTTTCTTATAATATACTACTTTCAAGACCATATAACTTAAGTAAATCATGTATGTATTTTATTTGATTTAAAAAATTACCAAATAAATTCTTGATATATTCACAATCTAATAAATAAATTTTTCACACCCATCATTCTCATTTAAAATTATTTATTCATGAGTTTTTAGAAATCATTACAAATTTTTTGATTGGGTGAGCCAAAAATCACATCATCAATATATATTTGATCAAGTAAAATATATTTCAATGAAGTTTTCGTAAAAATATTATGATCTAAAAAACTTAATAAAACTCCATTTAATTATATAAAATAACATAAAAAATCATATGGAGCTCTATAGGATTTTTTAAAACAATGTATGGATTTAGTAAATTTAAAAATATAATTTGGAAAAGGTGAATTTTCAAAATAAGGAAGTCATTCACCATTAACTTCATCCATAAGAAAATCATTTAGAAAATATAATTTAACATCAATCTAAAATAATTGAAAATTTATATGAGATTTATAGTCTTATAAAAACTTAATAGATTGTAATCTATAAACTAGGGAAAGGGGTTCCTCACAGTATATCACTTCTTATTGATTGTAACTTTTTACAATAAGTCCATCCTTATTTCTAATGATTACACCATGATCATCCTACTTATTTATAAATACCCACTTAGTTCCTATAATAGGATAATCATAATTTCTATCAAATTATTTTTAAACATTATTCCTTTCGAACTAGTTTTATTCATCTTTCATATTTAATATCTAACTTTATTAGTTAAGGCTTATTATGTGGTTTTAGGTTCATGTTGAGAGATAAAGGCAGAGAAATAAAAAATGGCTCCTACACATATGCTAATTATTATTCCTTTATCTATGTTTCCTATAACTATGTTTAAATAGTGGTCTTTTAAAGTTCTAGGATTTATAAGAAGTAAAATTTTAGGTTCAGTGGTTTCTATCCTTTTATGATTTTTTCTTGTAAAAAAAAGTTCCAAATCATCATCCTTTTTGAAGAGAAAAAGTGGGAGAAGTCTCATGTTTTACAAAGAATGAATTTACTTAGTAACTTGATTATTTTTGTGATTAAAAGGATCAATTTCATTTAATTTCACATCACTTTATCATTTAACAATCGTTTGATATTTATTAGAAACTATGTAGGCTTTAGAAGTTGGATAATAACCATGAAATATTCCCCTATTAGCCTTTAGATAATTTTTTTCAAGATTATCCTTAGTGATAAGAATATAAAATTTATATCTAAAAAATTTGAAGTATCTAACTTTTTATTTGCTGTTATTATATAGATCATAGGGTGTTTTTTTTAAAATATGCCTGATTTGAACTCTATTACTAAAATATCATGTTATGTTAACAACTTCATCGAAAAAATGAGTTGACATGATATACTCACATAAAAAATCCTAGAAATTTATTTATGGTACTATTCCTCATTTTAAAAATACCATTCTATCCAGGTTTCATAGTGGAAGGAAAATTGTGTTTGATACCATGTTTTGAGAAAAATTAATTAAACTATAGATTTTCAAATTATCCCCCATTGTCACTTATTAAAGAAATAATTTTTTCATAATTTTCATTTTTAAATAGCTTGAAAAAACCACTAAAAATAGAATAAGATTAACTTTTAAGTTTAAAAAATAAAAACCATGTAAATTTAGAAAAATCATCACATAAAGCTAAGATTTCACTCCTATCTTTTTTTCCTAGATGGTCCAAACAAATATATAGAGATAAGCTCAAAGGGTTTAGAAGTAGAAACATTTATAATTTATTTAAAATATGACTTGTGTTGCTTACCCATTTGGCATGAATCACAAAGTCTCATTTTATCCAATATAAGTTGATCAAAATCTAAAATCAAATTTATTTTAGAGAACTTTATCAAAGAATAAATATTAAAATTTCAAAATATTTCATCTCAAATATAAGATTCATTTACTTAATTATTAAAATAGCCTACATTATGTCTACTTAAAGTGTTAATATATAATATGTATACATTCTATGTTCTTGGTGACTTAATTTTAATGGACTTATCCTTGAATACAAATCATGAATTACTAGAAAAATTAAAAAAATATCATTCTTAAAAATGTTTAGAAATACTTATCGGGTGGTGCTTCAAGATTTTAACATAAAGAAATTTATTGATAAAAACTAAATTTTAATTTACAAATGATCTAAATCCAATAATATTTTATTTCTAATTATCACCAAAACTGACATAGCCCCTATCAATGTTTAATTTTTTGTTAAAATTTGATAAATATCCACTCATACATCGTAAAAATACACTATCCATGTATCACTTATCATTGCTATTTTTATAGATTTTTCTCCACAAAAAAGATTAAATAAGAATCTTTTTTGGTACCAATATACTCTTGGGTCTAGTAATGTTAGAAACTAAATATTTTGGAATCTAAATCTTTTTCTATTGTCTAGAAAATCCGGCACTGAATTTATAAATATTCTCTAAAATAAATTCATGTTTAATACCAAAAAGTGAGGATTTATTATATTATAATAATTAGAATAATTTAAAAGTTATCCATAATGAAAACATACATCTTTATATAGGTTTTTGTTCTTATAACTAGGTATAAAACAATTTATATATAGCTTAGTCTTATCACTATTACTTTCTAGACCAAATAATTTTCTAATTATTTTATTATTTATAAGTAATTATTTAAGATAATTTTATTCATTAGTAAAAAAAATTCAACATATTTAAGTGATTGTATCTACAGAACTTTAATTTTATCATCATGATCAGCAAAATAGAAAAAACACTTATCCAGTTTTGTTTTAAATTCTGAAATATGCTTTCTTATGTAATCTCTTTCACTTATAACAACGTCATAAGATTTTATAATATATTCATTATTATTTTTAAGATATAATACTTATATTAAAATATGTTAAAATAGTCATTTAATTCTTCATAAATATTATTTTTTTAGTTTTTAAATTAGATTCATGATCCTAAGAATTAAAATAATTTACATGAGGTGATTGTGCCATAAATCACATGCTAATATTTTGGTTTGAGAGTTAAAATTCAGATTCAAAAGATAATTCACTAATAGAATATTATGAAGCACTAAAATTAGCCTTAAAACCTATTTTTTCATTTTTATTTTATGTCAAACATCCATTTTAATTTCTTTTTGTATTTATTATTTTCTTGTAATTGAGTGAAATCAAACTTTAGGTGTCTAAGATTATTATACTTATAACATGTAATTTTTTTTATAAATTTATTCATACTTATTTTATTTTTTGAAGGTTTTCTTGAACCATACTCTCTTATTATATAATTTATTGAATTTCTTGTCAAATTAAATAGATTCACCATTAGATTCAAAACAGTTTGAGTCTTCTTCACTGGATTGGTTAGATAATGATACTTATTTTGACTTCTTTTTATAATTTGTGGTATAGACTTTCAAAGAAGTAATTTAACACTTAAATAACTTTTATTTACCCAATTCAGATTCCATTTCAGATTCATACATTATAAGTGTATAAATAATATCATTTATTTTAAAAAAGTTCACATTAGTAGATTGAATGATAAAATCTAAAATTCCTCTCAATTTTGATGAAAAAACTTTCTGTACTTTTAGAGATTGATCAGGTTCAGGAATAAAATATACTAAGACAAATATATTGTTTAAAATTTTAGTTATCCTTCCATTCATCTAAGTTATTATCTCACCATCTGTCATTTTGAAAGAATCAAA
Organism: Viscum album; assembly: GCA_963277665.1. Lineage (NCBI taxonomy): Eukaryota > Viridiplantae > Streptophyta > Magnoliopsida > Santalales > Viscaceae > Viscum > Viscum album. The sequence continues at coordinate 286,558,010 of OY728129.1, forward strand.
CTTTAATTTTATAGTGTTGTATCAGCAAAATCCCAAACTTTTATAAATGAATTTCCCTTTTTGAATGAATAAATGCACTGCTAAGTTATATAGTTATAGAAAACTCATATATTAACATGGTTATTTAATAATTTTTTATGTTATTTCAGATTTAAAATACCATTAATAACCATAAAAATTGATAATATATCCATTTTATAGTTATCATTAAGATTAGTATATAAAGGGTTATAATAAAGTCCAATAGACACAAAATGAAGGAGAAATGGACTCGACTAGTAGGATCATACCCTATGAAGTCCATTTATTGAAGATTATAAGTGAGATAAAATCACTGGGATTTTCTCTTAAAAAATACCAAGTTGAGATTCAATAACTAAAGCATGAGTGAAACTGTTTTCTAGATAAGTTCAAGCTCATCGAGTTCACAACCCAAACCTTGTTCGCCAAACCACCTCAAAACAAATCTCACCAACACACACCTTACCCTTTAGGGAAATCATTGGTGTAATAAAAGTATATGTATCTAGATCCAAATAGTATGATTTTTTATTTTTATAATGATTATATTTATCTTTTATTACATTATAATGATTAAATAATATGATTGATAAAAATTAGATTTTGAAATTATGGAGCACAACCTGTATTTTTGGGATATGTATAGCTTAAAACAAAACACACATTTTGTTAAATTCAATAATTTTTGACATAAATGATATTTTATTAAAATATTTTTATTAATTTTTTTTATTAAATATAAATGATAATATAATCTTATGAAGTCAAATGTAATTTTAATGAGGGGTTATCATCTCAAATCATCTTCTTTTGGATATATTTTATGTTATGCACCTATCTTATTTTATGAGGTGTATATACTTACCCTTTGATATTTAATATCATAATTATCCGTATGTTCATGATATATAATGTTTCATTTTATGTTAGTATTTAATGTGGATTATAATTCAAATGTTATCAAAGTGGTAAGGGTTTATTTCACAATCTCATTTTAATCGTAAATTTTTATGCTTTAATTTACTTTGAATGAAATTATTTGATCATTGTATAATAAAACCATTTAATTTTATTATCCTTTTGTTATTTCAATACATTAAAAGTTTTAATTTCATTTCACACACTTTAAGTACTCAAAATAATGAAATTTGGTTTTTAATGAAAACCAACTTTATTGCTCTCTTCTCTCAAAAACTATCTCTCTTCCATGTCCATGTTTTTTTAAAATGTTTTGAATAATGTTTTTAGTATTATTATTTTATTGTTTAAATTAATTTTTACCCATGATTTACTTTTAAAAAATGTTTTCAATGGAATTTTCTATTTGTTTTCCTAATGAGGTACTTTTTGATTTTCTACCAAAGAGTGAAAGTAATGTTTTATTTTAACTTATACGACATGAATAGAATATATTTCCATCATGACCACTCGGTTATTTAAATATTAATTTTTTAATTTAAATTTTTATCTTCAAATAAAATTATTTTCATATTATTTTTTGAATTTATATTTTTTAAAAAGTGATTTTTAAAATGGAAAGGTTATTTTCCTCAAGATTTTTTAATGTTTTTATACTATTTCTATTCATCAATGACAATGGCCTTTTATGTTATTTATTTATTCTAAATTATGTATATATGTATATCACTTATATAACTAGGTCATTCCCCCTTTTATTCCCTTTCTCAGGCTTCTGCGTTTACTTTCAGCGGTGAAGGCGCTCCTCACTTCGCTTCGCCTTAGTATCTCTTCATTTCCCCTATCCATCTCACACTCTCACCTAATTTTGTTTGCTCGTGAGACTTTATTTGACTTTACCTACCCTCTTTCCTCCTTTCCCTGAGTATCAGACCCCCATTTTGGGTCTCTGTGCGGGTGTTTCATGAGGCTTGGGTCGGTGCTGGTGGGGGTGTTTGAGGTTCTTCTTCTCCTCTGCCCTTTTTTTCCAACCCATTGTGCCCGAACCTATCTTGGTCGGGCTTAGTGTGGGTTTTGGGAAATCTTGGGATGGTGTTGGTTAGGGGATTACAGTGATCTCAGTGCATTTTCACCGCTGGAGTTGGTTTCGTTTTCTTCGGTTCGGTTTCCTTCTTCTACGGGCGTGGTGTTTTTCTTCTTTATTTGTCTTCTTATTTTTCTTTGGACTAATTTGTAGTTTTTGGTGTTCTTATAATGGGTTTTTTGTGGTTCGTTTATCAGTTTTACTGTGTTTTAGTGTTCCTTGGTTTTTCAATTAGACGTGTATCCTTACGATGGATGTTGCGGCCATTGAAGATGGATCTGTTTATTTCAAATATGTGCATGGTTTTATGAAGATAGAGAGTTCGGAATGAATTTTTTGATAGTGTTCTAATGCTATAGAGGGACTCTTGCCAATGGTTTCACCAACAGTGGTGCGTCAACACTACAGTCGATGGTTCGGGGGCACGACTCGAGGTCTGGCACTCAAGTTATCATATCACATAATGATTTGGTGGTGTTTAGTTCTATGTGTGATCTTTTTATTTTCATATTCATATTTGGTTTCCACAGTTAGGGTCATGGTGTGTGACTCGAGGTGGTTCAGGCACTATGATGGTTTCTGTTTGAATTTTGAATTTTGAAGATTGTACTATTTGAAGTTGTTCTTAACGGAGGCCTTTTTTTATTTGGATGGGGGCCTCACTAACGAGGTAAAGTTGGTTGTGATGGGTTTTTTAATTTTTTTTATGAAGTTTGCATTTACCACTTACCATAAAGTGAACTTTAGAAAATTAAAAAAAATATTTGGATGATTGGATTAGAGAGTAAACCTATTCCATTATGGGACATTGTACACTATGTGATGTTGTATTGGAAGTTAGCATTGAATTATTCTTATATAGTGTTTTATGTTGTTTTCCAAATTCCTATATTTTCTTTATGATATCATTTTATATTATTCATAATTATTCAAGATTGTGATTCCCACCCATCTTATGTTACATTGATATTACTATTGGAACACATGTACTGCTTTAACTCATGTTATGATTTGTTTATTCTCTTACTAGGATTTATAGTTCAACCCTTTATTATATAAATCCCCAGGTTATCCTATGTAGTTTTAAAAGATCCATCAATTATAAGTGTATTTTATGGAGTTTCTAAATATTCTTTTTGTATTTATTTTTCAAGTTGTTATGTTATGTACATAATCACCCAAAGACACTGGGCCTCACAATATTTTATGGTTGTAATAAGTGTATAATTATATATTAAATCATGAATTAAATTATTAAAATATGGGTTGTCATAGTTAGTATCATATAAAAGTTTAGTTATTTTGGGGATTAGGATTAGATTCCCTTGTCAAAGCATCTACCTGTGCTTACCATCTATAAGACACTCACAAACCCATGATAGAACTTCCCTCAGGTTTCCCTCATACATAAATCATCCCAACCACAATAACTAGCCCACCCATGTCCTTATCTACATCTCAAAAACAATTGACTCTCTTCCCATCCCATAAACTACATCTAATATAGGTCAAAACTCAAAGGAAACACCTATATGTTCCCATTTCTAATATCACCTACAAACTCACATACCCAACCACCCACTCTAGGGTCTCATCAACACATATCCATTTATGGAATCTCATACCAACTCATAATCCTATTCACATACACTAATTATCATCAAACACCTACATACTAGACTACCCCCTCAAGAATCGTGATCCTAGGTTAATTCTAATCAAGCCTATTTATACAAGATTCACCCCTATAGGAACAATATATTAGCCTTTTAGCACAGATATGTATAATAGAATCACCCTACCATGATCCATATTGAGAAAATCCATACTTATAAGGTTCAGATAAGTATAATTCCATCACCAAAATATATGGGAAAACAACAGATAAGTTGTTAATGAGACATTAAATAATCAATAAAATTCTACTTTTCAGAATCTGTATCATAATTAACCACAAGGGATCTATTAATAAGAAATAAAATTCCTAGACTGACCTATCAAGGCTCTCTATGCATCCCATACATTGAGGTACTACATAGTTGTCATCATCGAGCCTCTTTCCATATATCCAGATAATCTGACATCAGAATAAAAAATATATTAGAGTTTAGCTGAGCAGCATTCCCCTAAGATATATGGGAAAACATAATTTAGGTTTTTACTGACACTTTAAATTGTTGAATCCCACCATTAGTGATATAAATCACAGACATGCATCTGCATTTCCTTTTAATCCTATATTTTTAACATGATGAATGTACACCGGCCTCTTACCACTAGCCTAAGAGACAAAAATACAATAAATAATAAATTATAAATCTAAAACTCCATGTGATCCAAATGTGATAAAAATCATACAACCATAACATCGAAATCAAAAATAGTAATCCCATATCCTTGGTAACCTAGAATTCCTATCGAAAAGGTGTTCTTAATGCACCATACAGATATCCATCATAAGCTCTAACACATTCATATGTCATCTATCTACCATATCCTCAAATAGTTTGAAAAATAAAAAAACAATAAATTCTATGATATCATCCACATAAAATATCTTATATGACTTTGTATCATCCCTTCTCCGGTCCACATGGAACACTGATAAATCCCAGTCATTACATGGCCTCAGGCATGCCTCCTCGTATGCCATAGGCTATCTATTAATAGTGGGGGTATAGGATAGTACCATGGGGAGAATATACACCCATATCAGAGGTACAATAATAGTAAAATAAACCAATCATCATCCATAACATAAACATAATAAGAAGAAGTAATAAACATTTCCATTGATAAATAATAAATTAATACAGAAGCATACTATCATACCGACTCACTAGTCCCCCAATAAGAAAACCATATATAAAATATAAATACAAGAACAAAATAAATGTACAAGAGAATCTACTAAATCCTTGATCCTTCCCTCATCATAATATCCAATCCCTCCTAGGTTTTCTAGCTAAAGGATCTAATGATGGACTTATGTCCAACCTGTACCTATGATCAATTAAGTCTGCTCGGGTACCCCAGTGCCATGGATACCCAAGATGGTGGTGAGTATAAATCAGTATGAAACAACCAATATGGTCTATATATAACCAGTAAATGTAGTGTATACATATGATATGATCATAAAAAATAAATAAAATGTTTAAGTATAAACAAGTAACCACAATTGATCCTCAAGTCTTGCGTAACACCCAAGATCATCCCAAGACTATTTTGGTCAGTGTCTAACTGTCTTTGAGCATTTCATACAATCATGATAGCTAATATCATGTCCATGGTTTATTCCTAAGATAAATTTCTATACAATCCAGTCATGCCAATCTCCAAGATGATCACTAGTAGGTAATCCTAGGTGATCAAAAGTTATCAAGAATCATTATCAAACCCCATGAGGTAATCTTAATAATTCTATAGTCACCAAGCATAATTCATGAACACCTTGAGATAATCTTAAATGTTTCATAGTCATCAAGCATCATCACCGAACCCCATGAGGTAATACTGAGAATTCCATAGTCACCATGAATCGTCACTAAACCCCATGAGGTAATCCTAAGTGTTCCATAACAGTGGGATCAAAGGACAGATCCAAAGAGAACATCTAAGACAACCAATGTATCTCAATATATCTCAATGGTCAGGTCATCCCACTTGAACCATCACAACCCATCCAATAAACTGATATCATCCTCTCATGTGTGAGACTAAATCTCATCATATCTATATAAGTCTTAAATTATCAATTCATGTTCTATGGTGATGCTCACAAAAATCACTACCACTTTCCCATACAAACACCCTCTCTAGGGTCAACATATTTTTGGGGAACCCACTAAGGTCCCTTGGGTCTCATTACATTCAGAAACCCCTTCAAGGTTCATCTTAGCTCAAATGTGTCTCTCAAGTCAGCACCCATCACATGGAGTGAATAACATCCTTCAGCATCATTAAGTCTGATCAAGGCCTCTCTGGCCTCCTAGGAAAATTTCACAATAGAGATGGACTCAAACCCATTCCCTTTCCAAGCCACTAAATGTCATGTAGAACACCCAACCCATCCATCAATCTCCTCATGTTCCACCCACTCTGGTAAACACATCTAAGTGGAAGAGGAACCCTCACCCTATGGTCATCTCAACTAGCCAAAGGTTATAAGGTATTATAAGGGTATGACATGACCAAATCCTTAGGCATTTCACCTCAATTCATTACTCTTCTATACCATAATATTTCTAACGGATCCAATGATAGAGACACTACATTTCATTAATTCAATTTAATTAACACCCCTTGGGGTCCAAGTTCCATATCACACACAAATGTAATCATGGCCCCAACCATCGACGACTAAGAAAGTCAAGAAAGTAAAGTAGGGTTCATGAGTCCCTTGTTATTTTTTCTATTTCATACATAATTCATTCAAATATAATGGTTTATTTAATTTAAAAAGGGATGATTTAACTTAGAGGTGAAACCATACATCACATTCCATAAATAAATTCATAATACCATAGGGTATGTATGTGGAACCACTTACCTCAATCGAAGTTGTTGTCTCTTTAAGAACAACTTGACTACTCTCACCCAAGCATGTCCAAGTCCAACCATCCACCTCTGATCCTTGCGTGGCACTAAATCATGGAAAAAAATCCATAAAAATTTATTATAACAATTATAATAATTTAAAAAATACAATTTAAATAGTAATAAAATCCTAAAAATCATTTTTGACCTTTTCATACCAAAACTGTGAGAGATGGGGTGTGATCCACTCTCAGTGCACCTTCAGGACTAAGAAACGCAAAATCCATAATTAATATTTTCATTATAATGACCAATTTTACCTTAAATATCCCAAAAACCAAGTAAAATTCACATGATTAGGAAAAGTTTCCTAAATGATATGCAACAACATGAAAATTCTATCATAAGTCCTCCTCTATGTAAGATGAGAAAAATCCCCATAAAAATGGTTGATTATACCATACTCTGAGAGAATTGAAACCAAAACCCTAAACAAAATTGGGTAAAAATAATGGAAAATAAGGTAAAATGAGTTGAAGAATAAGAAAGGAATAACCTACCCATAAATTCTATCAAAATATGCCTAATATCACCCCAAATAGAAGGAAGAAGGGAGATGGATAGGTTCGGCTGAGACCTTCCCCATGTGCACCTCTCTAGGTAGAAGCAAAAGGGGTAGAGCCCATTTTTTAAAAATTAGAAGACTAGACCATCAATATTGTGAACCCATGGTTCATAATAAAAACCACCTAGGAATGGTGCTTCTCCATCTGCCTTAACATTCGCAACAAAACCAATCTTTCATGAAATGAAAAGTTTTTACTGCTGTTTCTTAGCATCTCTGGTCGACTGTTCCTCCTAAGACGTTGACCCAAAATCTTGGAAATTCAAAAAAAAAATAAAACTTTTCCAAAAAATTAAATTTAGGATGATGAAACTCTCATAATAAAATTCTTGTCTTTGGTTCTCAAATGAACCCTCCCCCAATTCAAAAATTCAAATTTCTCTTAAATTTCATAATTCATTCGGACATGGGGTATAACATGTTAAGTGTGGTCGATTTATAAAGCTTGTATTTTCATAAATTTTATTCTATAATTAAATTTTATAATCCCAAAAAAATATTTTAGGGGTAATTGTCAGATTTATTGGTTTTTGGAATAATTTGAGCTTAATTGTGAAATGAGTTTAATTGTTGGTTTTTATGTATTTTAAATCCGATTTTTATTTTGACCATAAATTTTTGTACAAAAATTCAAATTATGAAATTAATTTTGTTAGTATTTAAATATTGATGGACTAAATTTCATTAAACTAGACAATGATCTTAATCCAATCAAAAGTGTACCAAATATAGTTTTAAAGTCATGCCTCAAAATATATGCATAGTTCTGGAAACTTTAAGATATAATCCCATATCTCTTAAATTACCAAACTAACTGAGATGAAATTTGGTTGGAGATATATAAGATTACTGGGATCATGTTTTTTAAATAGTGGTGTCTCATAATTCTAGACCCTTCAATGTTATAAATTCATTGGAAGCCTACACATTATAATTTTAATGGACTCCAATATAAAAATATTTTTCTAGAGTTGTAATGGAAAAAATTAAAGTACACATATCCAAATAGTCAAAAATTATGAGGATTAATGATAAAGATATATTTAGAAAAATTTTATGAAGAAAATGTTTCATGATTCGACCATTTACTTTTCCTACCATGATCAATATTTAAGATAAAATATTTTGTTGTAAAAATAAGCCACCCCTCATCCTATAATTTTTTCCTCCAGTCCCTCTCAAGAGTTATCCATTTAGTTATACATTTTCAGTAGCTTATTAATTTTTTCTATGTAATAATATTTTACATATATTATATTAGTCTTTTCTTTATCCCTATTTTATATTCCATTATCTCTTTTGTGTTTACCCCATTGTACTCCTTCTCTTCTATATGAAATTGGAGAACTAACCCTTGTTGATGTTCTAGGGGGGAGTGGTGATGTTTTGAGTTCATTTTGGTTCAATTTGTTTCTTTATTATGTTATGATAATTTAAATATTGGTCAAAAAAAATTTGGTGAGGGTATCCTCGATTTTTTGACTATTTTGTTCTTCTTGTTGTTCATCTTTATTCCTATCATTTGACATCATAATATTGAATGTAGAGGGTTGGTGAAGCATTGTGGTGATGATGTTAGGGAAATTATCCCACATGCAGAGGGTTATTCTGGGGTAATAAAAATTCAAATCGGAGTCTTTTTAGTGATAGGGTTGATCTAAACATTTGGTAGTATATTGGGATTATAATTTAAATAACAAGTATGACATCATTGTGAACTCCCTTAACCAACCTCCATTTATCACTGATATCATTGTGTTTTGTTTTCTTATTTGTGTTTTTCTATCATTCATATATATATATCATAATAATTTTTAAATCCACCTATTATATTAGTATATATTATTATAGTATATTCTAGTTTTAAATAATGGAAATAGAATAATAGTGTCGTGTGAGTGACTTCCTCAAGAGATTGACCCAGGGTGCACACTATGTTACATTCTTAGGTAATAAAAATCTATTAGTTAGGGATTCATGAGAAAATACCTATTATTAACTACTCTTCCATTCAAGTTGTTTAGAATTTTATCTTTAATAATTTTTTTTGTAGTAACTTAGTCCCGTACAACTTCATTATAGTATCCGAAATTTCTTTCATCATTTTTTTATCTGAAATACTTGAAAGGACCTCATCTACCAAAGAAAAATGGATATTGGAAATAACATTCCCATCCATGTCATTCCATTTCTCTTTAGTTGTACTCAATAGTTTTTTTCAATCTCAAGAAAGTATTTATCTTTCTGCAACACTACTTACATCTTTATTTTCTACAATGGAAATTTACTCCAATTAAAGTTTTTTATATTGAATTTCACCACCATCTGGGAATGATATCAGTCTATAAACTCCTCAATACTATACATAGATTTGATACCACTTTTTGGGAAACAAATCAATCATCCTTTCGTATATCAATAATCTTGAGATAAAAATAAAGTGAAAATATGAAGAAAAAAAATATGAACCCCAAATGTAACATGGAAAACCCCCTAAATAAAAGGGGTAAAAAAAATAAGATGATATAAGAATCACTATAGGTAAAAATGGGTACAGAATATATCTCAATATTTTGAAGAGACAATACACAAAATATTATCACTTTAATAAATAGATAAACACCTCACAAATACCACTCAATTATTGAACAATAATAAGGATATTATAAATACAAAAGATGGTGATTTCTTAATAGGGTAGAGCCTCATTTTATTAGAAATAATCACCCCCATTCCCCTCATTTCCTTTACCAAATTAAAGGGTGGAAATGAAGGGGGGAACTTTCCCCTTTGAAGGTTGTTGTAGATCCATATTCTTTTATAGAGGAAACCTATAGTCTAGATGTATCTTCATGTATAGAGGTAATTTAGTAGGAACTAGAATCCCTAATCAAGAAAAATACTTGAGATATTGATCCATTACCTCATAGAAAGAAGGAAATTAGGAAAAAATGGGTCTTTAAGTTTAAGTGGGGTGAAAAGGAAAGGGTTTAAATATATCATGAATGATTTGTGTTCAAAGGATATACTCATAAGTAAATTATTGATTTTAATGAAATATTATCACCTATTATTAGACTGATGATTGTTCATGTATTTTTAGTGATGTGTTATATATACAGTTTATACCTATAGTATATAGATGTAAAAAAATCTTCTCTCCACTATGATATTGATGAAGAAATCAATATTTTCTAACAAGATTTTTTAGAAGGATGTAAAGAGAACCTGATTTATAGGTTGAAAAAATATTTGTGTAGTCTGAAGTAGGAACTAAGGTGTTGGTACAAGATATTTGATTCCTATATCATCATCCTTAGATTAACATTTTTTTATGAAAAAATTGTAAGAAGTGTTGGAGATGGTGTCCTAGAACCAACTGGTTTGTACTCTATATTACTAAATATATTCAATAAAGTGAATATTAAACATATATTATCATATATTTATTATTATTCTTTTTGAATTTAAAATTATAATGTCCTAGCGTATTTTTCACATAAAATATAGGTCAGGGAAGTTCTTTATTGTGATGAGAACCTTGAGATTCTATGATGATATCTTTTATATATTTTTCCTACAACAAACATGAAAAACAATGATGGGTAATATAGTTTATCAAATATAATGTGAGAGTTATCATAAGAGGTTGAGGCTTCATATCATGAAATTCTCAATTCATAATCTTCAAGATTTGATATCATGAGGAAAAACCTACCAATAGAAATTTTTCATACTTGTATGTCATTGGATATTCCTATCTGTGAGCATGTGTAATGGTCCTCAGAATTAAATATTATTATAAATGCATATCATGACTCACATACTTATATATATTGATTAAATCTATGATGTTCTATGTTCATACTAAGTATGATACATTAGGTACGTCACAATCAATATGTTATTAATGAATAAGTCAAGTAAGGATATGCCCCTTCTATTTATGGAATTTAATATTTTTGGGAGTATGAATGATGATCTAATAATATTTTCATTAATTTTTATTCCCAAAAAACACATCATTTATTTTACTAATAAATTTAATTTGATCTAATTCCACATTTATTTTTTTAATTGAACAAATTATTTTATTTATAGAATTACTGAAGGCTTTTATTAAGTTTTCAACTTCATATTTAGGAGTAAAAATATTCTACTCTGTATTCTGGTAGATAAAAAGAAATTTGAAATCACTATTCAAAAAAGAGTAGTTGAACCTAAAATTGGTATCTAACCCTATGTTTTTAACTCCATGTTTATGGTGAAAATTATGTTTTGGGACCTCACTTTTGTTAATAAATCTTGTGTTTAAGTACCAACCGATTTTTATATACCTAACATAAGTAACCTCTCTTTAGTAATTTACCTCATGTTAAGAAAAAACAATGGTATTAAAACTCACATTTTGGAACTCTATGTTTGTATTGATTTGTACACTGTCTACCAAACATTTATAATCAATATCCAATAGAATGATCCCCATTTTGATCCATTTGTCTATGGGATTTAAAATTTTAATTAATATGATATTTATGTTGTGATTTCACAGGAGTAAATATCCTGGTAAACCATTTTAAGGACCATTTCATAAGATCTAAAATAATTAATTTATTTGTTTCAATTTCTAAGTGATGTTTTAAAAATTTTAACTTTTAAAATTCAAATGCATCGAACATTATGAAATCAAATTTTATCTAGAATATTTTTTTATCCATTTAACTTGAATTATTTTGGGCTTCTTGTTTATTATATATTCAATGGATTCATTTGTAGAATCTAATGATCAGTGTTCTGAATATCTTACTCTAAAAATAAAATCAAAACTCTCATGGTTACAATAGAAAATTTATATATGTTTTTATTGTGTATTCATCCAAAAATTATAGTTCTTTATTTTGTTCTTGGAAGAATAACACCTGCTATTGTATGAATCTATGATATATATGTGATATTCTTTTGACTTTTTTAGGACTAAACTTTGGAGACATACATGTTTTTTCGCTGTTTTGTGATTTTCCTACTACTATAAGAAAGTGTATTTAGTTACTACTGTTATATCTAAATATTTTATGAAATCATTAAAATTTTCTTCTTGAGGAATAAACTTTGGAGACATATGTTTTTCTCTAAATATATCTTCATATGTTGGCTGAAATATCTACATCTGAATGATTTTATATAGAATTTATCCAAAAAAATTAATATTTTCGTTATTATTAAATGATCAAATGTTAAGTGTTTCGAGGAATATTTTTAGTATTGTACAAAGTGACTATAAAAGATGTTGTAACAAGTTACTATTTCTTACACTCAATAGTTAAGATCCCTTGGAAAAGTATTGTCTTTGAAAAACCACTGATCTCATAAAGAGAGTGTTAGTGGGGTAGACTAGGGGATCTTTGTGCCTCAAACAGCTATAAAATTTATTATTCCCTTTTTATTTTCTATTGTATATAACAATTAATGTAAAGATGTTATATTCACTTTATAAGTTCAACATGGATTATTTTTAAAATTATCAAGTGTTATAAAAGGACACAATTCAATCCCTCTTGTTTATTTTTCATCTTCTCGGGAAAACATTTGGTATTAGAGTAGTGAATTATTAAATATTTATTTTAGATCTAACAAGATTGATTTAAAAATCTAGATGAATATTGATGTTGATGGTTAACATAAAAGAATTAATGTCTACAATAAGAGCTCCATATTTTAATAGTGAGAATTATGGAAGTTCGAATGCTGACATTATTATACACTTGAAAAATATTTGTTTTAAAGTCCATCTGAAAGCAATCAATCCATATGAAATACAGGAAGATAAACTAGATAAACGGGATTCTACAAATGAAGCTAAATATGATATGAATTCTAGATCCATGAATGAAATTATTTTTGGACTTAGAATGGATAAATTCAATCATGTATCTCAATGCGCTACAACTTTTGAAATGTGGTAATCAATTGTTTTTCATATAAAGGAACTGATAATGTGAGATAGTTGATATGCAATACTACTAAGATAAATTTTGATACCTTTTGAATTTATGAAGGTGAAAGTATCCTTTAAATGAAATGAAGACTACCTAATATAGTTAATGATGTTTCTTCTTTTGGAACACTTGTACCTAAACCTGATCAAGATTTAAAGGTTCTTAGATTTTTTCCCTCTAGATGAAATGGAATTTATGCTATAATTAGATAGTAAATTCCAGTTAAAAATTTGAGAATTAAGGAATTAATTGGAACATTGATGATTTATAAATATCAGATGCAAGAGGAAGCTGAGGATCATAAAATGATCAAGAAGTAATATAATTCTCTAAAATTTTCTTTCCCTAAAAGGGAAAAGGATTTAATAGAGGAAATTATATTCTCTAATGATAAATCATTTTTTTGAAATTTAATAGAGTAATTTTCTCATTTGGTTAAAATAATCAATAAGATTTATAATATAAAGAATGATATCAAGAAACTATTCAATGATTTCATGAAAATTAGTAATAGATTGTAGGAAATTAGATTCTATGAATATAAATAGTTGGGACATATCAAATATGATCAGCCACAACTTAAGGAAAGAATAAAATTTGAAAATTACTAGAATAAGATTTAGATGAAATCTAATTATCAATTAAAAGGTAAGAAACCCATGAAGGCTACCTAAAGTGTGTATAAAGATTCAATAAATTATTCAAGTTATGAAACTGAACATAAACAATCAAATCGAAAATAAAACATGTTATTTTTGAAATAGAAAGATGATGTGAAATCTTATCATTCCTCTATTGATGATTCTAATCCAAAAACATCCCATGTGATTTTTTTTAATGTTGTTCCATGTTAGAAGAGAAATATTAAACCTTTAATAGAAAGAAAAAATGTCTCAAAAATATTTATAATGTTTTCTTAAGTGAAAGGGATAAAATTATAAAATATCATATATAATTGAATCAAAAATTAAATTATTGTTATTTATGATTTATCGAGAAGGATGGTAAAATTAGATATTTTCTAGATAATGTAGAATCACTAAAACATATTGAAAGTCTGTTTACTAAGGGGTAATGTTTAAATAAAATCACTTCAAAGAATAAAATTAATAAAGAAAATATGTAATTGTCAGTAATAGCGAGAAACCTAAAATATATAGAAATTATTTTGGTCCACGATCAAATAATAACAGAATATATAAAATTAATTTTTTTATTGTGACATTAAAAGTCACTATGATAATGAGTACAAATTAAGGAATCTTTAACTAATTAGTGTTATGAAAGAATATATTTCAATGATTTATTTATATTTTATTTTGGATTTTCCAATAAATTTAAATTGATTTGGTTATCTAGATACTTTCTTGTAGACATTACAAGACCCAAAATCATTTGGGTACCAAAAGAAATTTTTTCTTGATATTTTTATTGGTGAAAATCCAAAGGGATATAAATTCTATATGGTATATGGACAGTGGATGTTGAAGAAACATAATTGGATATTTTTCATATTTTCATTAATATCTAAAGTTGATGGAGTTTTGGTTACCTTTGGTGATATTTATAAAGGAAATATCATTAGTGTTGGGTTTGTTGGAGATCCAAATTCTATTCTGATTAATAAATTTCTCTATGTTCAAGGGTTGAAGCATAATCTAATGAGTATTTATCAACTCTGTGATGATGGGTTTTTCAGTATATTTTTCAAATAATATATGTTATAATTTTAAGAATTATTGTTTAAGTTTAAATCACCAAGAACTGAAAATTTTTATACTTTGGACCTTAGTTCCTTGGGTAAAAAGAATTAAGACTATTTAAATAATGAAGCAATTGATTCCTGGATATGGAAAAAAAGACTTGTTCACTATAATATATTTTCTCTATGTAACTTATCTAATAGAAATTTGGGTTTTTATCTTAATTGTCTCGATTTTTTTGGAAAAAGGCTTTGTGATGAATATAAAATAGGCAAGAAACAAAAGTCATATTACTAATCAATCAACAAGGTCTCTACATCTAAACTTTTAGAACTTATCCACAGAGATATTTTTGGAAATTAAAAAGTAGAAAGCTTGCTGGAACATTCTTATGTATACTAATATAAAACATGATTTGGATAAAGTTGTAAAACCAATTGAAAATAAGTTGTATTGTGGTATGATTATGTTTTTTATTTTTAAATGTGCAATATTTCAATTAAATCCAAAATCATATCATTTAAAAATTGTCGAAGTAATTTTAAGGTCATTAAAAGGAACTGTTTCTTTATCATTTATCTATCCAAAAACATTTGGATTTGATTTAATCTCATATTCATATGCTTATTTGAGAGGTCGTAAATTATATTTAAAGAGTATCTTTGAAACATATCACTTTTTTGGAGAGTTCCTAGTTTCATGGTTTAGTAAGAATCAACAATTAGTTTCATTTTAAACTATTGAGGAAGAATATATATCTTCTTGCAGTTGTTTTGCGCGGTTGTTAGTGAAACCCACTATTTTAGACTTTGGACTTAATTTTAATCATGTTCCTATATTATGTGATTATAACAGTGCTATAAATATTTTTAAAAATATGTTAAGCCAGTATCAAACTAATCATATAGATAATTAGTATCATTTTTAAGAGATCGTGTTCAAAATGGTGGCATTTATTTAGAATTTTTTAATACTGAATATCAGCTTGCTGATATTTTTATTAAAACTCTTTTCATTTCTTGTTTTTCCTTTATTAAGGGAGATTTGGGTTTATATATTTTTAAATGAAGATTATCAATATTTCATCAATATTTTCTTAGTTAATAATGGTTTGTTTTATCCAATTTTAAAATGTTTATTCATGTTTATTTAATATTTATTTTTTATATTTTTTTATCTCTAATTTTTATAAATGTAAGAATGTATTATTATTAATTTTATATTTTCTTTTCACGTGTGTCATTTTAAATTCCCTAATCAATACACAGAAAATTTGGTTCAATATACCCAACTGTCAACTAATCTTGTTAGAAATTTTATCTCTCTCTACTACCTTTAAACCCTAAATTTTTCCAACATTGAATCCTTTTATCTATCAATTAATTAAACCCTAAAATGGTAGTCACTAATTCAAGGATATAAAGATGAATATAACCAATGAATCTAGTCTTATCATATAAATGAGTAGATAGTTCCATGTTCTAACCATCAGGTGCTGCAAGGATAATTTTTAGACTTTGAATGGATATTCAAAACCAATATTCTCTTGAATAAAGCACTATTTTTTCAAGGTTTTTAGTATATTTTTATGGAGATAATACTAGATATTTTTCTAAAATATATTTCTATGATTTTTTATATATTAAGTTTTTGTTTTGGTGACAATGAAAATATAGTTTCTTCAAAAGTGGGAAATAATTATTTTTCAATATCATTTATGGGGATGGATCAAATACTCAATTTCTCTCAAGATGGGAATTCTAGTTTTAGTTTATGTTCAATTGGATATGTGACTCATAAATTAGGATACATTATATATTTTCACTTTGGAACACCCCAAATAAGGATTTTGTTGGTGAATGACCTAAAAGAGGATCAAAAGGTTATTGTAAAGTTTATTCAGACTAGTTTCATAACAAGGATTTCTGAATCTAAGAATATTATCATTCCAGATATGTATATTATTTTTCATTTATTATGAAATATAAATTTGAATTTATGTCATTTCATCTTGAGTTATATGAGGCATTGTAGTCAAAAGGACTTAAGGATGAACTTTTATCCATATAGATGAATTGTGTCTCTTGTTCTATATAAGAGAGGAAAAAATTATAATTTTAGTGTAGGAATAAGAGTTCACCACAATAAAATCTTATTAGATGAATCTTTAAGGAATTTTGGTTTATTATGTAGCATCTTTAAAGGAAATCTTATATCTATAGGAGTGGAAGTAGAGGATCCCTCTGATGTTGGTGCTAATGGGGTGTAAGGAAAATTTAAATCCATAAGGTATATATGTTTTTATACAAATGAAGTTTTTGAATAAATAATTGAAGGTGTTATTGTTGTTTATGGTCTGCAATTGAGAGTGGTTGAATCTACAGTTGGGGCTTCTGGTTTAGATGAATCTTGTATTTTTTATGAAAATGATCCTTTAATTAGAAGAAGGAAATGCGTTATGAATGAAAATATAGCTACAATAGTGAAAGGTTATCTTTAGTTATTAAGGATATATTAGACACCATATATTGTGGAAGAAGGTGGAGATTCATTAGTTCATAAACCTCAGAGTAAAGATCAAACAACACCGGTTGACTAGTTAGTTGATTCTGTTGTGGGAGAAGTTGGAGAGACAACTCAAGTAGAAGAATAATTCATTAAATAGGCTAATCATGATGGGGAGTGTCTTGTTGAAACTGATGTTCATTATTATGAGAAGGAAATAATATAGGAAAATCATTCAGTTATAGAACTAAGTATTCAAGTGGATACTTATACTAAATTTATTAAGAATTAATCAATTTCTTCGGTTGAAAAGTCTTTCGAAAATATGATGAATAAGTTTATAAATGTACATAAGTGATTGGGGAGTTGTTTTTAACCTTAACTGGAGGTGTAAATGTTCACTCTCTTAAATTAGAAGAAATAAGGGAGTTCTCAGTAAGAAAAGAGGGGGTACCCTCATATTCTAGAGTAGAATTAATATTTGAAGAGAACATTGATAATTTTACTGCCAACATGTTTTCTATATTTTTGTTGTTAAAGGGAGAAATTGTCAATTTGAAATCATAACATGAAATTTATAAAGAATATTTGGGGTAGTAAATAATTAGTTTTGTTTCTAAAGTAGATTATCATTCTACAAAATTTCAATTTTAGTGTTTAAAAGAAAATTAAATTTCTAGAAGAGATATTAATTCCTTGAAGGGAGATGTCATAGATCGGTTTTGTAACATCCTGACCTGAACTATCTAGTCTTAATAAGAAGGTTGCATGACCTCATATGTGCCTCCCCATATATAGGAGGTTGTCATCTAGCAACAATGTTCTAAATCCGAAAATGTGGATACTATACCCTCTGTATCATGTCATCAATAAGGATAATAATAGTCGATAATAAAAAAAATTAATAATTAATCAGAGTAAATTGTGGAAACTGAATAACTGATATAGATATAAAAATAAATCCCAATGTGATAAGCCTATCCAGAGTATAAGTAGTAGGTAAAAATAAGAAAAGTTAATAAAAAACATCTATTGGGTACTTCAGTGTCTATCCTAGTCCACTCTTTCTCTATGCTCCACCACTCAACTGTCTACCATAGGGCCCTTTCACTACACCAGATCTCTGGTCATGAAATCTACAAGCGCACCAAAATGTCCGAGTAGGGTGTCATTAAAAGACTTAGTAGGAAACCAATAATTAATCCTTACCGTAATTTGATAATATATAAAATAGTACATATAATGACATAATTAAATGCTCAATAAACATACATATTCCATGTCATGGTGCATTGAACAAGATTATATAAAACCCAACCCCACCTACTTCAGATCATTGCTGATAAGAATTTATAGAACACATGTACCTCCATCATGGTCTCATAACTCACCCCCAACCTTATGGTGGTTGTAACATGAACACCACATATTCTGTCAGGTCTACCCTTGGTCAGCTTATCCTTTTAATCACCCATGAACCAAGTCTGTGGGAATCCATGACTAGTATCTCCCAGTAAGTCACTATGTTTTCCCCTAGATAGGGGTAGCGATGTGCACCTTTAAGGTTGTTGAGACTGCATCAGGATGTGTAAATGGCCACTAGACCGCATAACACCTAACCTCAAGGATGCACCTATATATCTCAGTATCCTCTAGATAGCCAACATGTTTTCATATCTATAGGGTTATCCAAACCCTTCTTTAAGGATTTTAATACCATGTTAGGTTGGGTAACCTCATACAACCACCCGCAAGGCTCCACCCGAGTATCTCAGTCTCTGTCAGCTAGTCACTATCCTTTCCCCTCTACTGGTGCATCCAATCCCACCCTTAAGGGTGTTAGGAATACGTT
Source organism: Viscum album (assembly GCA_963277665.1). NCBI lineage: Eukaryota > Viridiplantae > Streptophyta > Magnoliopsida > Santalales > Viscaceae > Viscum > Viscum album. Next base: position 286,577,253 of record OY728129.1, read on the forward strand.
AGGATGGGTAACCTCATACACCCAACCTCAAGGATCCACCTGAGTATCTTTGTACCTACAACACAATTCCATAGGCAATGCAACACACAAACAATATATGACATAGAAAGGAATGATAATAAAAATCAAGATCAATGTCAGGATAATCACACATAAACAACTACACCTATGGATACTCATGAAACCAATTTCATATCAAAATAATCATGGGTTATTCCATCATAACATCGCATCATGGTAACATCATGAATATACATGGCCCATAAAGGTAAGGAACCTCCTACCAAAAAAAACTTCAATGTCAATGGTGGAATAAACCACTTTGTGTGGTTTAAAAGTTGGAGTGGGAAACTTCGATAGCAAGAACACCTCCTTGCGGGAATTAATATTGTAGTTGCTGAAATGTCACCACTCGAGGTTCGTCAAGGTTTCTTAGAACCAAAACCAATTACTTTATTTCAAAAAGAAATAAAATTTCACATGCGACGATAATTTCTCTCTCCAAGATAATTTCCAATTTATCATTCTAGTTCATCACATGAACTCATATTGTTCTCCAAAAAAATAATTATATTTTAATAATTTCTCATAAATTATCCTTTTATAATTGTCTCTTGATAATTTATCATAAACTAACCTTTAATAATTATCTCTGATAATTTATCATAAATTATCCTTCATAATTATCTTTGGACAATTTAATATAAATTATCTTTCTATAAATATCTCTTGATAATTTCTCATAAATAATCCTTTTATATTTATATTTTGATAATTTATCATAAATTATACTTTTATAATTAGTTATGGATTATTTCTCATAAATTATCCTTTTATAATTATTTTTTTATAATTTCTCATAAATTATCCTTTTATAATTATCGTTTGATAATTTATAATAAATTAAAAATTTATAATTATCTTTTTCAAATTTCTAATAAATTATCCCTTCATAATAATTCTTTGATAATTTATCATAAATTCACCTTTTATAATTATAATTTGATAATTTATCATAAATTATCTTTTTATAATTATCTTTTGATAATTTCTCTTTAATTATACTTTTATAATTATCTATTGATAATTATATTATGATAATATTTATAAATTATCCTTTAATAAGTGTTTAATATTATCTTTTATAATGTCACACAATAATCTTTTGATAATTAGTTATAATTACCTTTGATAATTCTTAACAATTATCTATTGTTAAAATTGAGAAATTTTTCTTGATTGTTTTCCATAATTATCTTTTTTTAAAATCTATCACTTATCATTTTATAATTTTCCACAACTATCATTTTTTAAATTGTACAATTATCATTTGATAATTTTCCACAGTTATCTTTGTTAATATTGTGCAATAACATTTTATAATTTGTACAAATTATACTTTGATAATTCATAGGAATTATCCCTTGACAATTATGGGTTTATCACATATTATTTAAATCAACCATTTCTTCCATAATTTAGAATAAATAAAATAAATTGAAATAAATGAAATAAAATGAAAACTCACTTTCAATGTTGGGAATGGACCACCATGGGATAAGAGAAGAAGCCATGCACACCCGAATCGATTGATCACGGTTCCACCGAACATGTGAAAGGGAGTCTCAGGATCACTAAAAATCCCATATTTCATCAATGAATCCATATTATGTAGTTGATTCAAGGATTGGGTTTTTTTATTTGTCACTTGAAAAATGCATTTCTTCTACGAACACCGACACACTACTATTCTGAACCACACTTCTTTTGTTATGATCTTTTTTATGAAAATTATATCCCTTAATATCATACCTAGACCATATTATCAAATTTAAAATTGGATCACCCACTAACAATCTTAATGTTTCTGATGCATCTACTTACACAGTCTCTTTAAACTATGAATTTTGGTTTTTGTTATGCTCATTAAAAATCCACATATCTTTCTTCTTTGGATAACTTTGTTTCAAATCATTAATATGAAATGTTACATACATTTGAGCATCATCTATGTTATTCAAGATATATAACTATACCTTATTTATCTGTTCACCTATCAATGATTTGACTTTCAAGCCACGAATTCCCTTTCCCCTATAATTAACTCATTCATGGCAAGATTTAGGCAAACCGATGTGCTCCACATTAGACAAATAGCTTGTAAAAAACACTACAATCTCCTTGGAAATATACTTCTCAATAATGAATTCTTTAGATAGATATGGATTCTTAACATAACCCTTCAGTATCTTCATATACCTTTAAAATGAATACATATAATGTAGATATACAGGTCTGTAAATATTTGTTTCTCACACCAAATGAACCATTAAATACACCATGATATAAAAAAAGATATAGGAGAATACAATTCCAATTTAAAAATTATAGAAAGCAATTCATTCTCAAAAAATTTAAAAGTATTTGAATAAATAAACTTATTAAAAATTGAATTAAAAATATAACCCACCTTCATGTTAGTCATTCTGACACGGGTGAACAATATTCCATGTAATGCAACTGGTATGAGCTATTTCATCCTGATGTGACAGTCATCAAATTTCATACCTATCAACTTCAAATCCTTTAAACATCCAAAAAAATTACATTTTAAGAATAACCATGTGGTACATTTATATCATGAAGATATTGAAAAAAGATATTGCTCTCCCTATTGGATAAGGTATGACAAGCCAGGGGTAGGAATGTTCTCCTTCCATCAAGAGTGGGAGACAACTTCAAACATATTCCAATTTAGAGTAAATCCATTCTTGCATTCAACCCATCTTTAGTCTTTCATTTAATATATAACAATGTTTCTATAAAAATTTTACAAATATTCTTCTCTACTTTCATGAAATCAATGTTATGTTTCACCTCATTATATCTCCAAAATGGCAGCTCAAAATATATTGAAAATTTCTTCCAAATATTTCTATCATTACCATATTTATGTGTATTTCAAAATGTATCATCAATGTTTTTCACCCTCTCAAAATATTGATCAATGGATAAAGGTTTTTTAGCAATATCAGATTCATTATAGACTTTGAAATCCTTTTTTAATCTTCTATGAGAGTGATCCATAGGTAAAAAATTTCAATTACCCATGTAAACTATTTTTCTTCCATGATACAGTTGATAATATGAAGTGTGTTGTTCACAAATAAGATAAGATTTATGCCCCTTAACACTGTATCCAGAAAAATTTACATATATTGTGAAGTCATTTATAGTGAAAATAATAATTGCATGTAGTTGAAAATATTCCATTTTCTAAGAATCGTACATCCTTATTCCTTTCACTAATAATAGTTTCAAATAATTAATTAATAGTTAAAGGAAATTTCAATATAATTTCCAAGCTGTTTTGGTTCATAGATCATTAAACTCAACATGTAATATTTTCACTTCATACAAAATTCATGAGATAAGTTATAAATTACTAATAAAGCAGGCCATGAACTATGTGTTCAACTAAGGATTCAATATGGATTAATTACATATGTGCAAAGTCTAAGTCTAATATTTCTAACTTCACTTCCAAATGTAGGAAAATGGTGATCAATTTTCATCCACTATGGATAATTAGCTAGATGGTATATTTTTCCATCACATATTCACTCATTAGCACGCCATCATAACATTTTTTCATCTTGTGAATTAGAAAATAAACATTTCAAATAAGGAATTTTAGTAAGATACCAAATGATATGGTAGGGGTCTCTGAAACTTCTAAATGATCCTGTGATATTTCTTTCAACTTATACTGTAATGTCCCACATTTAGGAAACTCTGAAATAAATTTGTATTCATTCCTATATAGCACACATTAATTCAGACATCCATGTATTTTCTTGTACCCCAATACCATTGGTAATAATATTTTCTTGACCTTATAATGTGAATCTGGAAGATTTTTGTATTTAAAAATAATTTCTTTAAAAAATTGTAGCAGATCTGTAAAACTCTTGTCACTCCATCCACATTTCTCCTTCAAGTTTATCAATCTTAACACCATCGATAAAACTCTATATTCCATATAACATAGATACAATGGTTTCTTGGATTCACCATATAAACACTCAATTTTCAGTTGTTTCTCAATTTCTTCTACTTCAATACCAAGAATCATTTCATCAAGTTTATTATGTTTATTATCTTGAAAAGAACCATCATTAACAGATCTGAAATTATTCCTAGTTTCACCATGCCAAATCCAAGGACTGTTACTCAAATTTAAACTATGAAAAATTAATGATATTTGATCTCCATGATTTCCAACTTCTTCAAATTTAAACATTTAAAGAATGGATAGAAAAATATTTCATTATTTGGAACATTTTGTTTAGAAAATTCTAAAAAAAATCCTTAACACATTACTCATATTCAACACCAATTTGAGGTGCATTAATCCATCTTCGATTCATAATCTATGAAAAATATCAAAAATAAATATAAAAAACAAAGGTAGTAATTTATAAAATATTGAGATTTGAAATGATATCAAAAAATATAGAATACCAAGAATGGAAAAGTTATTAGAAAAATATAAAATTTTAATTTGAAAATTCATTCATGCAAAGGGAATTACAAAATAAATTCATTTAAAAAATGTCTTTATGTAAAAATAAATAAATATAACCTTAAGAAATTATTAAAAAAATTATGTACAAATACATCCATAAAACAATATATAGAATGAGAACAACTAATTCATAGTTTATTATTTATAAAAAATAAAAAAATTATTATATATTATAATTAACAATATAATCTAATCATAAATTGAGTTTTAGTTTAAAAACATGTCACATTAAACCTTTCTTCATGGGACTTCATAGGGTACATAGTATTTTCTAAGAGGGTACCTGGTTGGTCTACTAGTTTAAAAAGTAGACCCATCACCCATTCAACCATTTTTCAATGCCTCAAAGTACCATTAGAAATGGGTTTCACTACTAATTACCAATTTAAAACTTGCAACTAATTTTTAACAAAAAAACTCTCATTCTATTCTACAATACACATGTATCATCTCCTAAAAAACATCTATTAGAAACCCCAATACATAAAACCCATATTGTGATGTGAAATTACATGAAAAATAATTTCTCAACTCTCCCATATGCCAACTTTATTAGAAATTAAATGAAACAACAGTGATATCAACACCTAATTAATTTAAAACCTAACTCATAAACCTAGGTGACAATATAGAAACACATGAAATCCACCTATCTTATCTCCTAAATAATACTCTTTAGCATGATATATGATATAAAATAATTTTATATTAATACTAACAAGGAAAAATATATTGAATGAGAATAAATAATTCACATTAAATATAAAATCGAGAACAACTAATAAACACAATATAAAAGATATTAAAACATTTATGTGAGATAGTTAGAGACGGGAAGATATATAATCGAATGCACAATGAAGAAGCTGAAAAAAACTGAATATATGAATATGATAATGCAATAATGAAGAAAAAATTATTGAACATTTGTTGGTTAGAGATTCTAAGCCAAAGAATGACCAAAAAGAGATAAAAAAATGTTTGAGGCTTACTTCAGATCTATCTTCAATGCGTTACATAGGCCAATGAAACCTAAGGATATATTATGATCTTAATGTTAGATTGGACCACCATATTAAATAAACTAGAGACTTAGGGCTTGGGTGGGAGAGAAATTAGACCATCATCAAGAGAATGGAAGATTGTGTAATGAACCCTCACTCGATTCAAAAAAAAATTAAATAGTTTTTTATGTCGGTTATATTATAACTGACATGAAAATTGGATGTTCTCTTCTCTTTAATGTCAGTTATACTAAAACTCATGTAAAAAATAGATCTTTTACAATGGATAAATTATATAACCAATGTGAAAGAGCTATGAATATCCATTTTTCACATTTTTTTATGAAAACCAGTGTAAAAAATGGTTTTTCACATCGATCAATGGAAAAACAACATCAAAAATCGATATTCTAAGATGTTCATGTTAGTTATAAATAACCAACATCAAAACTATGATGTAATAAAAAAAATTTATACTAGTGTCATTGATTTTTTAGGCACACAAAACACTCATTTTTTTACTAATAAAATTACTCTAAGAAGATTTCAGGCTTATATTTTTAATTAAATAAATTATTTTATTTCTAGAATTATGAAAGGATTTTTTTGGTTTTGATATTATATTTGGGACTAAGAAAAATTTTCAAAGTATTATAGTCATTAAAAATAATTCTAGAATCACTTTTCAGACAATACTAGTTGAACCTAACGTTGGCATCCAACTCCACATTTGTAACTCCATATTTTTGTGAATGTTATGTTTTAGAACATCACTTTTGTTTAGGAACCTCACATTCAAGAACAATTTTTTTTTATATTCCTAATATAAGAAACCTCACATTGGAAATTTACCCTAAATTGAAAACCAAATGTTGGTATTGTACCTCACATTCTAGAACTCTATTTCTAGAATTATTTTTATAATATATATTGTACTTTTATAATCAACTGCATGTAGAATCGTCCATGCATTGATCCAGTCATATAAAGGATTCAAAATTTAAATTATTATCAGATTTTTTTCTATGATTTTGTAGGGGTAAATATCATAGTAAACCATGTCAAATACCATTTTATAATATCTATAGCAACAAATTGATTTTGATTGAATTTTTAAGGGAATTTTTAAACATTTGCATCTTTTAAATTTAAAAGGAATTGAGGGTTCTAAAATCATGCTTTATCTTGAGGCTTTTTTGGATATGTTTGACCTCAAATATTTTGGAGTTTTTATTTATTATTTCATCAATTACTACATCTATATGTTATGATGATCAATGTTCTAAATGAATTTCTCTAAAAATAACATTATAACTCTCATGATTATAATAGATAATTTCTATATGCTACAATTATGGATTCTTCCAAATCTTACAGTTTTTCATTTTGTTCTTGGAAGTATAACACTATTTTTTGTATGAATATATGATATATCTACTAAAATCTATTGAAATTTTAAAGACTACACTTAAGAGACAAGCATGTCCTTTCTATTGCTATGTGATTTTATTACTACTAAAGATGGTGGATTTAGTTGTTGTTGTTATATTTGAATATTCTTAACAATCATTTGGATTTTATTCTTGAGGACTACACATTAGAGACATATATTTTATTCTAGAGTTATCTTTATCTTTCAGCTATAATATCTATATTTGGATTCTTTTATAGATAATTTCTCTGACCAAATACAATTTTTTTCATTATTACTAAACAATAAGGTGCTTATTATTTCAAAGACTATTGTTATTCCTATGAAAATGACTTATAAATTTTGGTCTAGCGTGTTAAAATTACTTAGGCTCAACTATCGAGATCCCTTGGAAAAAGATATACTTGAGAAAATCATTTATCTCGTATAGAGAGTGTTGGTGGAGTGGACTAAGGGATATTTATTCCCTAAACCACTATAAAAATAATTTTTCTCTTTTTATTTTATGATATATAATATTATTAAAGTAAATAGGATATATTCTATTTATAATTTCAAGAGGTATTACTTTTAAATTTATCATGTGTTTTAAAAAGACATGATTCACCCATCTTATCAGGATAATAAATATCATGTCCCTATGATTAGAATGAAACTGTGAAATAAATTCCATGGCCATTGTAATGCAGATCTGTTCATTATGGGTACTCAAAGAAAGATATATCGACTATTAAGTTCATTAACACAAGTATGCAATTTATTGATGAGATATCTAGAGAAAGGGATTATATTAAATAGTTTTCTCTCATATGTGGTTTTTGAAATTATGAAATTAACTTCTTCCTCTTGGGTTTCATGACTCGTTATTAAATAGTAATAAAATATTTTAGGAAATCACACCTAATGAAAATGAGGGAGAATACTAGAGGGAATACACTAAGTGTTTCTATTGATATCAATTAAATTATATTTGAATTTAATTATGGAAATAAATATTATTCTAAATTCCAAATAATAATTTCATTCATGATTTTTTGATCACATAAATTAAATAAATATGCATTCAAAAGATAATTATTTGATTACATTTCTATATATTATTAATTCATTTATTTATTTTATGAATAAATATTTAATTAAATATTTATTCAGGTATTCGATAAATGATGATGAGGATGATAAATCCACGATGAGGTATGATGATAAATATTAATTTTCAAGATGGTAAAATAATATTTATTATTGCACCAGTAAGAACACTCTATGATAAAATAATAATAATAATAATATTACATGGAATATGGTCATTTTAAGATTTAATATATTATTTAGGTCCTATGTGAAATTAAATAATATTAAACCCCAACTCATAACTCCATAAATATACTTTTATGCCTATTATGTTAGAGTTGATAGAATTGGAGAATCATTGTGCATAGTCAAATATATATCTCTCTCTCAATACCACAGAATGCTCTAGGATTTATTCTCTTTAGCCTGGGAGATTCTCCTCCCTCTGTCTTCTCAAGAACAAGAGTTCAAGGATGATTCTTCAATCCTGAAGGAATCATCACAACGATCAAGGAGAACATCACAAGATGATCGATCTACCATGCTAGAACCCAAAAATCCATTAGTGTTATTTAGAGATCAAAGGATCACATGCAGACCATCACTAGAGGGATTCTACTCTTGGATCCTACAACAATAATGAAGGTGGACCAAAAGGGTTTTATGTAATTGATACTATAATCACAGAAAGATATCAATATTGAGGTATTCTTTCTTCCTATCCATTTAAATTAATTATCAATTTAATATTAAAGATCCTCTTTGTTCCAATGTGTCTGTTAAGATTCATCAAGAAATTTTCATTGGTCATGAATCTAACGTCATGTACATCATGGAATATCCATTGAATCTAAAAATTATTGAGCCAAACCCTACCCTAAAAAATGATTCTATTATGATTGAAACCTTCAAGTTCTATCAAAGGGGGTTATGTTTAAATTTATAATTGTTTATTTGATTTTTGATCATTACTCGTTTATAAATTAGATTTCATTTCAGGTTTTGATTCTTTCATAATAATTCATCGATATATAATCTTCCTACTCTTCGTTTCACACTCACATAACCAATATCCATTAATAATTAATAAAGAATGCATCTAAGAACCCATCCAGATATGCCAAGAACTTTAGCCAGATAACATAAGGTTACACAGTGTGTACTCCTTAGTCACAAACTTTTTATCCTTTTTCATTACACCAGGACACCTGCGTGGACTCTAGTTCATCATGTAATGAATACATTTTCAGGCATTAAATTTACCATGTGTTGATCAGCCAAGTTAAAACATTATTCTTTCAGACTACACATCATGAATATTTTCTACACGCTATGTTTTCATAGTGGAAAACACAATGTCAAGATGCATCATGTAATTAATACACCGTGTGTATTTAATTCTCAACAAGTATAATATAGAAACATGAAACTTGAGGTTACAGTATATGTATCCTTCTTACACATCATGTACCTCATAAATGTCCATGTGAAGTATACATCAAGTTCCTAGGTGTGTATTGTCGACATCTGATGAAGCAATGTACATGATATGTGGCCATCTTGGACATGACATGTACATTACATATTTATGTGAAAATATTAAATTTAAGAAATTACTTCATTAAACCTCACCAAAAATAGTTTAATGAGCCATTTAATTGATAGTACATACTGGACGTTAGGTTTTATATTATATTAAATGTTTAATTAATTCTCTAAAATATTCAAAACAATAAATCATTTATGTCCATTTCATACTAAATATTCGGCATGAATTAAATTATACAAGAAACATAATTTTTATTTGTTCCATTTGTCATTAATCTAATAGTACACATCATGAAATTATAACACGTGTCATTTATGAAAAATGTTGTGTGAGTGCATTGTATACAAGAAGGACTATACTGAGTAGTTCAGATAGGTACTCATCAAGTTTCTTCCAAGTAAAATGTTATATAATACTTTTATTACATTTTTAAAATAAAATAAAATTATTTATTTTATTTAAAATTGAATTGGAGTGGAATAACCTGGATGATTAGATTGAATATGATAAAATTAATTGATGGATTGATAAGATAATTAATCATATTAACTCACATGTGTTTTATCTTATCAAAGACTGATTTGAAATGAATAATAGCTAGTTATTTTAAATTTATGTTCATTGCATGTGTATGACTAATAATGGGTTTTGACCATACCTATGTATATATTAGTTTTATTTAATTTTATTTTATTCCATGGATTTACAATTATTTATTTTTACATTAAATATGATGGCTTGTGTTTCATGCCTCCCTCCTTTATTGCATAAGACCAGTGTGTCCAAGGTTATTTATGTAATTTACTTTAACCAAATCTATAATTAACATAAACTATGTATGAGTTATAAAAGATATGTAATAAAAAGAGTATCTGAAGGAACATGGAGGTAGTTCAAGATGGAATTGAGGTGAAACAAACCTATGCAATACATAGGTGTACATGTGGGACACTGCAACTCATGCCAATACTATAACAAATGGTTTTTTCTGATGGTCATAGGTTAATTTATTGTCTAATCAATAAATCAACCATTAGATAAATCTCATTATCATGTAATTTATTTAGTTATTTTATTTTTTCTTATGCATTATTTTATTTTATGGATGCAAGACTGCAATCACAAAAATAAATGGACTAATATGAAAATATGTAATTAAAATAAATATATTATGCATGAATGTTTTATTAGAACATGGTTAATCCCTAAATTAAAATACACTTAATATTAAAAAGATATGTAAAGGTTAATCAAGAAAATTTTATGCATAATAAATAAAAACACCAACAATTTATTTAGAATGAAACCATAGAACTATGTGTTGGTCCAACACTTGGTGAGACACTTACTTATATCGGGGAGTTCTTATGAAATTTTTAGGTTGAAATAACCATTTTACATAAAGTGGAGTATCCCTTTCTAGACATGATGTAATTTGGAAGAATGTGTTGACAAAACCTGAGTGGGGATTTATTGATTAGGGATTATACTCAACATATCCAGGAGCTGTAAGACTATGGTTAGAAATTTTTTCCCACTCTAAATACCTTTGAGTAATTGACCAAGCCATTTATTGAGTAATGATAAGAAGAATATGGATCCTATCCACTATATTTTCCATGAAACTAGACATTCTGAGTTTAATTGTGATAGTTTTTGGGACTTGATAAAATAGTTAGAGATGCATAACTAAATTAATTTCATCTCACTTTTGGAAATTAGATAAAGTTATAATAATCTATTATAAATTATTGTATAATAAAATGGAAAGATAAAAAACCAAAAAACTATCCATGTAAAAAATCTTGGATAAAGAAAATATAATTAATGAAACAAACTTCCAGGAAGGGTATAGTCACTTTTTCATCATACTACACTAGGAACAAAAGTTATATGTGCTAGAGTTCCTAGTTCCTAGTATACCCGTTGTACTGGTGAGTGAGGAATAATTACTTGTTTATAAGAAACACTTGGAAGATATACTAGATACCTGGTATTTTATGTTATATTCCATATTAATTGAACTAAAAAATACTTCATGATACTATGGATATATATACAATGCTCAGTCATCTACATGATATTTATTAGTAGAGAGTATGATAATAATGGTTTGACATATCCAAGGAACTCTTTATCTGAAAACATGGAGAAGGAACGTCAGATGAACCTCATATAGTCAAAATTATTGGATATATCAAGCATCTAGTAATTCTAGGTTTTAAACTACGAGATGAATTGTGAGTTGATTTCATTATCACATCAATTCATTAATGCTTCTCTAAATTTATTATGAATTTTAACATGAAAAATATAGAGAACCCTATATTAGATCTAATCACCTTAATTCACCAAACTGACGAGGAACTAAAGAATAATAAATCTATTATACTTATAGTAAATTAGAGGAAATGTGATTCAAATATCACCAATACTAAGTTCAAGTCAAAGGATTCTATGAATTTCACTTCCAAAAATAGGAGGACCAAAGGGGAATTAAGGGAGTGATATTTTTTTTATATATTCATGTGGAAATAAGTGCCACTAGAAGAAAAACTAAAAAGTGAGAATGAATCAAGGTGATTCTTCTGGAATATTTATTATCAAGTGTAACCTTTTCATTTCTAAAAATTTAGTATTGTAAATTTCATGTGGTTATAACATATATATATAATGTAAGAGTATAGTATGTTTAAAAAAATTCATGGGTGAGGTGGATTTGAGGGTTGTAAATGGAGCTAAGTTGGTTGAACTAGCCATCAGTTGGTACCACCTCACATTGCCAAAGCGAATTATCTTGGTTATTCATAATTGTTACTATATGTTGTGAATTATTGAAAACATTATTTATGTATATAAATTAGATACATAAGGGTTTATTTCAATGTTTAGAAATTAAATTTTCTTCTTTTATAAATAAATCATGTGTTATGGTAAGGCACATTTACATAATGGTCTTTATGTGTTAGATTATGAGAATCAAGTGTTGGAAATAAATAAAGAGCCTAGTTCTCATGACTCGTACCACAAACAACTATGGAATCACCTCTTAGGTCATGTAAATGAGAAATTATTGACTATCAAGATAGATATTTAGATTTATTCAAACTAAAACCACTTGGTATTTTTCAAGCATGTTTAAAAGGTAAAATGACCAAAATCTCTATTTGATGGAAAAGGTAAAAGGTGTAACAATATTCTAGTGATAGTTCATAATAATTTGTGTACAACATTACTAATTAAATCAAGTGGTGGGTACTCATACTTTAAAACCTTTATTGGCGATTTTAGTAGGTATGGATATATCTACTTAGTCAGGTACAAGTTGGAATCCTTTGAGAAAGTAAAAGAGTTCAAGAATGCGGTTGAGACATAGCTTGGTATGAAGATTAAGAAACTCTGCTCAGACCATGGTAGTGAATATCATAATAAATACTTCATTGATTATTTATAGAAGTATAATATTTTTTCCAAACTCACTCCTTCTCATACACACTAGTGGAATGGTGTAATTGAAAGGAGGAACCACACCCTGTTGGATATTAAGAGGTCAATGATGAGTCACAAAATTCTTCCACTATCATTTTGGGGATATTAATTGTAAACAGTAGTGCACATACTAAATCAATTACCAACTAAAGTAGTATATGGTATACCATACCAATTTTGGAGTGGAAAAAAATTCGTGTTATCGAACTTAAATGTGTGGGGATGCAATGAATTTTTTAAATCCACTTCAGACAAAAAGCTTTCATCCCTAGGCACAAAGTGCATCTTTATAGGATACCACAAGGAAATATAGATATATTACCTATATGAACCCTCAAATAAAAATGTAATAATTGAAATACATGTCTTGTTCCTTGGGAGGGAGAACATATTAGAAAATAGATAATGGGATTGAGATAGACTTTGAAAATGTCAAAATTCATGATATATAAGAGTTAGTATAAGAAAAAGTTCCACAAATCCCCAAGGAAGAAACTATTCTAGATACACAAGTACTATGTATGAGTACAAGAGGGGTTATAGAATTTGAAAATATATTTTTCTTGTCACCAAGAATTATAACTCGTTATTAGTTGATAATAATTGTCATCTAACCCTGAGGGATGAATTAAGTGGCAAATTAGATATTAAATGGAAAGAAGTAGTGAATTTTGAAATAGATTCCATGTACTAAAACCAAGTATGGGTTTTGGTGGATCCATCAATTGATGCAAAACCTGTTGGTTCCAAATGGGTATTCAAGAAGAAATTGGAAATGGATATAAAATACAGTACATATAAATAATGAATAGTTATAAAAGGGTGAAAATGATGTCCCAATATAGACTACAATGAAAAATTTAACCATTTTCCATGCTTAAATCCATCAAAAATCTGCTTTCCATAGTAGAATACAAAGACTATGAGATTTGGAAGATGGATGTTGAAAGAGTATACTTAATGGGAACCTTCATGAAGATATATATATGATAAAACCAAAAGATTTTGTTACTCTAGGTAATTATAATAAAGTATGAAAGTTTCATAGATCCATATATTGATTAAATAAAGCATCCAGATCATGGAATATTTATTTTCATGAATAAATAATGGAATTTCATTTCATAATAAATGAATGTGAGTATTGTTTCTATAAATGATTTAGTGGAAGTGTGTTTATTTTCCCAATAGTTTATGTTGGTGACATTTTACTTATTGGGAATGGGATACCAATCTCACATACCATTAATATGTGATTAAATACATGCTTCTCCATGAAAGACTTAAGTAAAGTGGCATATGTTCTTGGTATTAAGATCCATAATGATAATATCTAAGATAAAGATCAGTCTAAGTCAGGGTATATATATAGACAATATATTGAGGATATTTGGTAGGGAACATTCCAAGAGGGGACTATTTCCTATGTTACATGGTATTCATCATTCCAATAAAATGTGTCCTTGGACACTTGAGGAGAGACAGAAAATGATAAGGATTTTATATGCATTAGAAATTGGTTCATTCATGCATGACATGTTGTTTACTAGGCTAGATGTTTCTTATGTGTTAAGTGCAGTAGGTTTATGTTAGGAAGATCAAGGATACCATCATTGGATGACTATCAAAGTTAGCATTAAGTATCTGAGGTAAACTAAGGATAGGTATATAGAAGAGATGATGATTTAATCATCAGATGATATGAAAATTCTATTTCACAAATAAATTAAGACAATCTAAAGTCATAGTCAGGATACGTCTTCATCATCAATGAAGGGTATGTGAGCAAGAATAAATAAATTAAATAAATAGTTTCTGATTCTACGGTGGAGTCAGAGTATATTGTGGATTTTGATGTAGTTAAAGAAGCATTATAGATACAAAATTTCTTCTAAGAGATTGATTTGGTGAATGGTTATAAAGACCCTATTATAGTTATTATGATAACACTGCAGCAGTGGATCATTCCAAAGAACCAATGTCACATCAGCATATGAAGCACATAATCTAAAAGCATTATATCTTGAGGTATTTTTCTCAATGTTAACATAAGAGGATGAGCCTTCATCTTATGAATTTCACACTTAGTAATCTTCAATATGGGAGATTATGAGGATAGACCTTATAATATGAATTTTTTATATTTATGTGTCATCACATATTTCTATTTTAAAGCATGTGTAATTGTCGTTAGACATTAAGATTATTATTAATACATATCAAGAATCGCATATTGTATTAAAAAACATTGTGTCACACTATGTTCATGCAAAGTAGAATGTGTTGGGTATGTCTTGATCAGTATTTCATTAATGAATAATTTTAGGAATGATTTGACCCTTCCATTTATGGAAGTTAATATCTCAGCCCTTTAATTGGAATGGAACTGTTAAAATAAATTATGTGGCCATGGTGATGTAGACATGTTCATTTCAGATAATTAAAGATAGATATATCAACCATTAAGGTTTATGACACAAGTATGAAACATGCTTGATAAGATATCAAGATAAAGATATTCTATTACAAAGTCCACGCTCGTATATAGTTATTGACGTTGTGACATTAACTTCTTCATATTGGGTTCCTTAACCAATTTCTAGATAGAAATATTGCACGTTAGGCAAGCCCTCTTAATGTCAATGTGGAAGAATCCTATAGGGTCACAAATAAAGTGTTTCCATTGATCCCAATTAAATTCTATTTGAATTTAATTAATGAAATAAATATTATTCTCAAGTCTAAGGAATAATTTTATTCATGGTTTATTGATCGCATAAACTAAATTAATATTTATTTTTTAGGTAATTATTTAATTAGATAGATATATAATATTTATTTATTTACTTATTATATGAATAAATATTTTATTAAATCTTTATTTGGGTATTTGATAAATGTTGAGGAGGAAAAGTGGACCCAGATGAGATCTGGTGACAAATATTAATATGCAAGATAGTAAAATAATATTTATCATTGCACCAATAAGTGGAAACGATGAGAAAATAATAATAAAATTATTATTACATGATATGGGATTATTTACTAGGTTAATATATTATTAAGGGTCTATGTGAAATTAAATAATATTTAACCATAACTCATAACTCTATAAATTGACTATTATATCTTTTTTGCTAGGGCTGATTGAATTGGAGAATCATTATGGACAATGAAATATAGTGCTCTCTCTTAAGATCATAGAACACTCTGGTGTTTCTTTTCTCAATACTAAGAGATTCTCCTACCTCCTCCAACTTCTTAATAATGATAGTGTAAATATGTTTCTTCAAGCCTAAAGGAATCATTGTGATGATCAAGCCGAACATCGTAAGTTGATCGATCAGTCATTCTAGCACCCAAAAATCCATCGACATTGTTCAAATATCAAAGGAGAACGTGTGGATCACATCTAGAGAGATTATACACATGGATCCTATAATCATAATTATGGTATACTGAAAGGGGTTTAGACTATCAACATATTCATCAAAGAAAGATATCAATACTGATGTATTATTTCTTACTATCTATTTAAATTAATTATAAAATTAATGTGAAATATAATCTTGTTTCTGGAATGTCTATCAACTTTCATAGAAAAATTTCTATTGGTTATTTCTCCCACATCATGTACATTTCAAAATAACCATTGAATTCAACCATTATTGAGTTAGGCTTGGCCTCGATAAGAACTTATTTTGTGCGAGGTACCTTGGATACCATAAAATAATTACTAGAGGAAAGTCATAAAACACTTCAAAGTGAAATATTTTAATCCAATCTATTACCCTCCTCCTATTTTTTGAAACCCTCAGATTTTAAAATAAGAACATTATATTCAAAAGCATATACGACACACAACACTGAGTTTAAATGAACCAAAAAATATTATTATTTAAATATGACCATTATAACCAATACATTGAATTGGAATGTATGAATAATAATGACAACATTATGAAATATATATAAAATTTATAATCAATAAAAATTTATTGATTAATTCTCTGGAAATAAGTATTCAATTTTAGTAAAGTCATTATATGCTTCAAAAATAAATTTTCCTCAAAAATGGTTTTTTAGGAAAATATTATAATTATTTTCTACCATGTTAAAAAAAATTATTTGATAAAAATGATATCATTTTTTAAATCATCATATAAAAATTATCATAGGGTGATATGTAAGGATTTTTTTGAAAATATTGGGTTTTAGTGAATAATGAAAAATATCGATTTATGTAAAACTATCATTTATTTTAATTTAAAAGTACCATTATGATTTTAATTTTATATTAAATTAATAAAAGTACCCTCTAGTTATAAATTATATAATTAATTATATTGTAATCATGTTTATATTTGTTTTTTTATAAGTTCATTTCTGGGCATAAAAGCACATTTTTCTAAAAACTATTTTTCATTGCATTTTACTCATTTATATCAAAAAGTAATTTATATCACTTATAGGAATTTAATTTGATGAAACATAATTAATTTTTATATCCATAAATTCAAATTTAACCTAGTATTAATTTTTTTTAAATTTTTCTAAAGAAGTTAAATTTTTTATTAGTAGTAACAAAATCAGTTTTTATGAAATATAGTATCTTTTAAGATTTCATCATGACATAAATATGATATAAAAATTTATTAAACATATGGAAAGACTCACTTATGATAATATACTAAAAATATCAGACAAAAATAATTCAAAAAATATAAATTAGAAATAAATTCATGGTAAATATGAAAATCATTTTCAGTGTCGACGTAGTACTTCCGCAATAATGGAAAAGTAAAATTTGGCATCATAAAGATAATATTTGAGAATGAAGAAGTATTTTATATAATTTTTTAATATATATGAATTATATTTGATTATCTTTTTGTATATATAAAATTATTGAGTTATATAACAAGTGAATTATCCAAATGTTTATGTAATTCTTGTGTAAGGCTAGAAATGTAAAAATAACATATTAAATAATTATTCATGATATATATGTGATTAAATATACATAATTAATTAATATGAATATTTTTATTCAAATTAATTTATTAATTTTGATAATGTTAAAATAAATTAATTTTTAGTGATAATATAATTACCTTAAATGTTTACGCAACACCGAAAAAGGGCTTGTGCAAGAAATAGAAAAATCTAGTAAATGGTTATAAAAAATCTAAAAGTATTTTTTGGGGGGTGATTTATAGGTTCCAAAAAATTTAATAGATATATATAACATATTATGAATTTTATAAAGGTTTATATTTAAATTAAATAATTATCTTGATGTCTTAATGTCAAATTAAATGAATAGTTCCAAAAATGACATTAATAAAATTTTATAACAAACAAAATATTTTATTAAATGGATTATAATTCAGAAAAAAAATCATATCATCAACTAAGTTAATGATATATGGTTTAAAATATAAAAAATGGTCCATTTTTGTGTCACTTTTCCTTTTATAGTAACTTTATTGACCCCTAAATAGTAAAAAAGTTTGATATTGTGGTAATTTTCAAAAGGGTTAACAGGGGTTAAAACAAAGATATAAGGGTGAAAGTATCACCAAAACTTGTCCAAATTTTATTTTGTTAGATTATTTTGACTCATCACCATCCTATATTCTAAATACATCAATTTTTTCTCCTTTTTTATAAAAATTTATCTATATTAATTTAATATTCTATGTAATTCCAAATTTTATTTTATTTGATTATTTAATAATCTATATTCATAACCATAATTCATGGTTAGTTTTAAAATTATAATTGATGTATAAAAATGATAATTATTTCATTATTATTATTCTTGATATTTTGAAATAATGACCTCTTTCACCACAGTTAACTTACCAAAGTCATTTTGGATGTATGAGTTGAATATCATCAAAACATCTGACATGAAATTAATTGATTAAGTAATTGTATATAACATGGTAATAAATAAAATAAAATTAATAATAAAAATGAAAATTTTTATTAATAAAGTATATAATTAACTTAATTTTATTATTTAGGAAGATAAATAACATATGTGATGAGTCAAACTTGAGGTAAGGGACACTATACTTTAAAACCACATTTTAAAAGTTTTAAATATTTATTTTTAAATATTTTTCTTTCATAATATTAAAATTATTTTTATATGTATTTAAATGCATATAAATTAATTTAAAGTTCATTTTTTTTACTTTCATTCAATGGTTTTCAAAAGGAATAATTTTATATATTTTATATAAAATGTTTTGAATTTACTTATAAAAAGGTTAAATGAATGTTTTATTTTAACATATAAAAAAACAATGGATTTTTCTCTGCCACAACTGTTATTTTATATTTATATTAATTTAAAATATTCCATGTTTTCATTAAACAAAAACCCACATCCCATTTTTCTATGTATTTTAGTTTTAAAAATTGGTTTTTAAAGGAAAGTGATATATAAATATCTGAAAATGCTTTACTTATAAATTCTAAAAGGATATTTGTTTAATACTTTGATCATGAAAATGAAATATTGTATGTGTTTCATGAATATTATGTTCCATATACATTATTTATGATGATGGGTGAGCTCCATATAGCTCATGGCGATGAGTGAGTATGATATATCTCCCTAATTCATTGGTTATTACACTTATAAGGGTTCTATGAAGATGATATACCAAGTAACCTATATAATTTTTCAGTTATTTCTAATGCTTTTTCATAGAAATATTTTGATTTCATAAGGTTAGATATTTTTTTAAAGAAAATATTATTCCCTTTAAGGGTACAAATGTATGCTTTTAAGAAAACAGTTTTCATGGGTTGTAAGGTTTTCTAAGAAACCCTCATGATTATGATTTTTCATTTATGTTTTCTTATGATTTTTTTCATGAAAAATACAGGTTTTATAGATGATTTCTTGTGTAAGTAAAACAATTAATTGAGCTCAAAGTATATTAGGTAAAAGGAAAATCTCTTTTATTATCTCATGGTTTTAAAATATACCAATGAGTTTATTTTTTTTATATGACCCTTACTGAGTATTTTTGTGCTTATCCCATGTTTTTAAATGATTTTTATATGTTTTATGGGTAATTAATAGAAAATAATAATTCATGTTAAAATCCATGAAGATTGTTTATGAAAATAATATGTGTTTCATTATAAAAGTTTATATTTTAGAAAAAAACTGATACTGAACAGAAGGGTCCAATTTGTAATATATGGGGTTTTTATGTAAGACTTATGACTTAATTCCCTAAAGCTATAAAAAAAGATCCTCAAAATGTAATAAAGTGAATTATTTTCTAAATATTCAATTTATGGATTATTTAATATCAGGAACTTATACTATTAATTTCAAGTTATCATATATAATGAGTCCTAACAATTTAGTAGAGATGATGGAGATGTATTGAGTACAACATCCATCAGCACTGGGGAGTCTGATGTTTGTTATGGTCTATACTATAGTAGACAATTCAAATGTAGTGGTATAAGTTAGTAGGTATATGAAAAATATACAATAGAAGCATTGGAATATAGTGAAGAGGAACTTAAAATATATTAAAGATACCTTAGATGCTAGATTATATTATATAGGATCAGATTTCAATATCATATATATGTTTGTTTAGATTTTGTTGGTGATTTTGACTAAAGGAGATCCATGAATGGTTAATTGTTTACTCTTGTAGGATGAGATGTTATCTATATTTCAATGTTACAGTTAGTTGTGACTTTATCCAAAAACGAAGGAGAGTACATGGTAGTTGTGTAGTCTTGAAAAGAGAAAATATATGTGAGAAGGTTCTTAGAGGATCTTGGGAATAAACAGGTGAATATACCTATATTTTATAATATTCAAAGCACCTTGAAAACTACAAAGAATCCATATTTTCATTTCACGATAAAGAAAGACTGAGTAAAATGTCATTCTGTTCATGATGTGGTGAAGGTGGGAAGTTTGAATGTGCATAAAATTCATACTAAAGAAAATATAGAATATTTCTAAAGAATACAATTGAATCTAATAAGATCAAATGATAAATATCCTCAAGAAATCTCACAAAAACATGTACAATATAGTCTGACAGATAACAATGATATGTGGAGATATGATTAGTTTCCAATCAAATATCTAAGTGAGATATATTTTAGTATACTTTTGAAGAAGAAAAACTCCCCCCCCCTTTAATTTGTTCAAATGGGATGAATTCCCCTTTAATTTTCCACATTTAATTTATTAGGGAGGGATGTGACCAGGCGGTGACCATTCCCTATAAAAGGAGGCTTTCCCCTCTTTGAAAATAATTAGCTTTGGCAATCAGTATCTCTCAATTACACACTATAAAAAATTCAATTTAGTAACGCCTGTTTTTTTACATTAGCGATGTTTTAAAACACCTCTAATGAATTTAGTAACGTTTCTAAAAAATGTTGATAAATAGTGTGTCGCTAACTAGTGATGTTTATACACATTGATAATTAGTGACACACTATTTACCAATGTTTTTTAGAAACATCGGTAAAGTAGGCATAAAATAACCACATTTTTTGTAAACATAGATATTTTTTTAATTCATGGTATTAAAATATTTTTTAAAAAAACCTTTTTTAACAATAATTAATATTTATTAAAGTCTTCAATTAGCAACACACTGTTTACCGATGTTTTTTTGAAATGTTGGTAAAGTAAACATAAAATAACCATGTTTTTGTAAACATGGTTTTTTTGTAATTCATGATATTAAAAAACAAAAAAACATTTTTTTAAAAGGAATCAACACCCCAACCGGACAAACAACACCTATCCACCACATCGCGCCCCTATAAATGACCTCTCTTCTGAAGTCACCACCCCCACCCACCTAACCCAGTGAGATTCGATCCATGGATCGACCAACTCCCACCTCGCACCCTAACCAACTTATATAAATGAATTTTGATTATAATATATATATATATATATTAATATATTTCAGTATTAAAAACTTCAATATATATGTATATGTTTGTACGTGTATGTTTATATAATAAATAATAAATATCCCAATTTTGGATATATAATTGTACTATGGTATATTATATATATATATATTTCAATATTTAAAAGATTAATATATATATATAATTTTACATATTAATATACATATATTAATATATATATATATATATCTTTATATTATATGTGTGTGTGTGTGTGTTTATATTTTATATTATATATATATGTGTGTGTGTGTGTGTGTCTATATGTTATGATTATATGTATATATGTTTATATTATATGTGTGTGTGTGTTTATATTATATATATATATATATATGTTTTATATATATGTTGATATTTTATGTTATATATGTGTGTGTGTGTGTGTTTATATTATATATATATGTTTATAATTTATATTGAATATATATGTTTGTATTTATATTATATATATATATGTGTTTATATATCTATATATCTATACTTTATTTTTTTGTATGTTTATATTTTATGTCTATATATATATATACAGATATGATTATATTATATATATATATATATGTTTATATATATGTTTATATTTTATGTTTATATATATATATATATATGTTTATATTTTATATTATATATATGTGTGTGTGTGTTTATATTATACATACATGTTTGTATTTTATATTATGTGTGTGTGTGTGTGTGTTTATATTATATATATATATATATAATATGTTTATATTAATATATATATATATGTTTATATATATATATATGCGTGTGTGTGTTTATATATATATATATATGTTTATATATATATATGTTTATATATATATGTGTGTGTTTATATGTGCGTGTGTGTGTTTATATATATGTGTGTGTGTTTGTAAATATATATTTGTATGTATATATATATATATAATTAGCCATGTTTTAAAATACTGGTAAAAATGTCACTAAAATAGCCACATTTTCTTAAAAACGTGACTAAATTTAAAATATATGTGTGTTTTTATATATAAATATTTTTATGTATATATATATATATATTTATATGTGTGTGTGTGTTTATATATATATATATGTATGTATGTATGTATGTATGTATGTATGTAGGTATATGTATTTGTGTGTACATGTGGTTATATATATAAGTATATATATTTTTATATATATGTTTATATATGTGTGTTTGTGTTTATATATATATTTACATTGATGTAGAGAAATAAGCTATATAAATATATATATATATATATATATATTTAGCAATGTTTCCTGAAAAATGTTGCTAAATTTAAAATTAACGACATTTTAAAACGTGACTAAAAATTTCACTAAATTCCAGTTTTTTATAGTGAGAGTTCAATATTTGACTTATATTTGTGAGGTGTTTCACTATTTATTCAAGGGAGAATATTTTGAACATTTTATACCTATAATATTGAGAGAGGGTCTATACCCATTTTCTCATAGTGAACATTTTTTTTGCCCATGGTTTTTAACACCTTTTTATTTGGGGGTTTTTCCATGTTACATATGATGTTCATATATTTCTCCATTTGTGCTTCATTTTTAAAAAATAATTATAACTTCAACAAATGGATAATCATTTTCATTCACAACAATTTTTTTGAATTATCAAAAGTTCCTTTTTTTCCATTAAAATTATTTTTAAGTTCTATAAATATGCGTCTAATGATCAAAATCAAATGAGATCAGACTATCGTAAAAAAAATTATTATAATTGTTGATTTATTTATGACTTCACATCTCAAGTTAATCTAAAAATTTATTTTCCTAGAATGATCCAAAGTTAATTTTCATAATTATAACTTTTTTGTAAGTTTCAAATGACTGTAAGCGATCTAAACCGAACAAACGATCTTAGATCATTATGAAAATTTTGAATAATGACTGTCAATTATTCTTTAACTTGTTGTAATAAAAAACATGTTTGTCTAGCATTAAATTTTTCTAGAATTATTCAATGTGTATTTTTGCAACTATATTTTTGATTTATCATAGTTAAACTATGTTATTTTGTTATTTATTTTTTTATATTTTATATCATTCACTTTTAACTATAGGTTATTATTTCATTATTATAGGCTCATTGCTGTTTTTAGATAGGTGAAAAAGGTTTCTATTTCAACATTATATTAAAGATTATTTTTATTCGAATCAAATAATTTTTTCAAATGAAAATACCATGATTTTTATTTAATATAAAAAAATATTATGTGTATAGGTCTTGAAAGTTTTAGTTTTTAGAGTTTTTGAATTTTTAGGGGTATCTTGGTAATTTCTCATTTCAAAGTTAAATTTTTATTTTAAGTTGGTAAAGAACCCCATTAAAATTTTATGATGATTATGTTGATCTCAAAATGGATTTTTTACCCTATAGTGAATGTTTGATTTTTTTGAAATGGTTAAGGGACAATCCCCTTTTATTGAATGTAAAAAAAGATGATAGAACCTCTTTTAGGACTGGGAAATAGGGAACCCATTACAAGAAGATGAAAATGCCTTAAAAACAAAGGAAAAATGATCATAAAAGTCCAAAAATAAGTAAACATTCAAGAAGGCACCATAAAGCCTCATCTCCCCCCTCACCAGACATTGCAATAGTGAAACCAGTCACAATAAAGTGTCACCCTCTCTTCCAAGAAGTTTCACCGTGCTGGCAGAAAAACATAGAAAATCACCTCTCCAACGAATATAGAAATATGGAGGAGATTCGGATGAAGTTTGTCAGCACACCCTTCTATCTTTTGAGCCACCCACCCAATAAAGCATGAAATAAAATCTTAGCAATTTCAACCTGATACAACACAATTTTAGACTGAAAACACTAAGAAAATTTCATAGAAGGGTACCCATCTGTCCATCAAAGAGATTACACATGGTTGAATTATCATGAACTAACCCACATCAACCCTTAACTGGTCACCCGAACTGATCCGTAGCAAGGCCCAAGTGGTGTTCTCGATCCTCCTAGGCTGGTGACAAGCACCAAGGGAATCATTAGAGACAATGGGAATGGTTTCACCAAATAAAAATAAAAAATGGCAGTGAAAATAATAAAAGGTCATCCCAAAATAAACAAAACAAATAGAGAAATTAAGCATGAACTGAAAAATAAAACTAACCAAAACTGATGACTATTTAAACTCTATGTGACACCATTGGTCACACTTTGATACCAAGACTCAACATTCTCCCAAGGTGATCAAAACAGATGTGAAACCTAGAGGAGAAACAAAAAATAAGAAAACATTATAGGTATAAGTATTAATACTTAGTGGGATAGTCTGATAACCTACTTCCCAATGCATTTCCTTTAAAATAAAAGAAACATAAATTTTTATGTTTGAACTAAAATATATCAAAGTATGATTTTCTACACATTTTACTTAAAAAAAGTACAACCCATTCCCCTCATTCATTTCCAAAACCAAGATCATTTCTCTAGTGAGATTTTATTATTTTTAAGGGGAAAGTTATGTTTATATTTTCAACTTTTACAAAGATGGAAAAACACTTTTCTTTGGAAATAATTTTTATAAACCTTTTTAAAACCAACACATCACTTTCCAAGAAAATAATTACATAATATGGAACTATAATAACCATACAACAAGGGAAATAGAAATAATCACACAAGTGTCACATTCATCACTGTAAGAGACCTAAGATATAATAGTCATAGGTGAACCTAGAAGATCATGAACAATCTAGAACATACTAATACATGAGACCCTATCCCTGATATCATTCCACAAATAATGAAATCAAAACTCCCAAACGCCCAGCCACCCTAACTCAGGATAGACCAAGGGTCCCAATCCTATAGTAATAGACTCGAATAAATCGATATACTGTGGGCCACTGGTCACTATGTCAACTAACAGTGCATCAATCTTTCTCAGTAAGTTCTCTCAATATTCCAGGATCCCATGTCTCATGTATAGAATGTGGGTTAGACAACTGATTCCAGATGGGCATCCAATCACAAGAATATATAATAATAAATCAACAATAGAATTCTCCCCTGAGCAACCCCAAAGACCGATATCATGCCTTTGAACAAATAGAACACAAAGAGTTTCTACTGAGGAACACTAATAATGAATCATGGGGATTACAGAGTGAGTACATCCCATCCATTATACATAGATAGTGAATGAGAAACATCCAATTGAGGTTTTCATATTAAATACTTTTATCAATTTCACAAAGTTTCCAAATAGGCCTTTGATCATTTCACAAAACCAACATTTATCAAACATACAATCCATCTTTCAAAAAGATGTGTAAACACACCAATTTCCATTTCAAAACCATTTACACCATTTCCTTAAAACATTTCCATTACACTTTGAAATCAAACCATTTATTATAAAATTTCTAATTGTACAATTCATCGGTAATGCATATTAAAACACCTTAAAACTCGATACCCATTCCGTGATAAAACCCAAAATCACTTGGGAAACCCATATAAGGCACACATGACATCATGTAATACTAATGCATTTATAAATCAAAACCAAGCACTTAATATCACTAGTTACTCACAAAAAACAACTAGAAATTTAATCGAACACATGTTGTGCTTTACCTAACACAACAATCATATTTATCATAAATCAAGGCCTAAAACACCACTTTGCACACCAAAAGATTAAACCAATGGATCATACATCAATATTTATAAATTAAATAATGTGAGAAAATCATGAAACTAATGGTTCTTAAATTAAAAAGGCAAGTGAATGGGAAAACCTACCTCAAAGGATGGCCAAACCAAAGCTTTCTAACTCAAGCAGCAGCCCGCTCACACTCACACACTTCCATATATATATATATATCCTTAAACCAATTCAAGATTTTTCCGCACCATGAGGGAACATGAATATATAAGATATATATATTTATACATATCCATACCTAGGAATAACCATGTACACCCTTGGAAAATGATTACAATATCCAACAATAATTCCTCAGGACTCATAAACACCATAAGATCATAAAATAGAGGGTGAAAAACCAACAATGATTTTAGAAGTTTACACTAAAATGATGAAGATGGAGAAAATTGACCTAAATCACCTCACCTACAACGGGAGTTTCCAAAACATGGACCAATGGGTCCCGAGATACCCCTTTCATACCATAAAATTGTAAGAATTAAGAGAAACTGAATCAAACCCTCACCAAGGGTTTTGGTCAAACCAAAAACTGATGAGAATACTTTCCATAGGAGGCATTATTGATGTCATGCACTGGAGAGGAGGGTGGTTCTAGAGAGGAAGATCATGTCGGTAAGGAGTCGTGATGGAGGGAGGATGCACCAGTAAGGAAGGAGGGTGGCCAGCGAATGGGAGCTTGTTGGAAGAGGGCTAGGCGGTCAGAGGAGGGCCGGCGAGGGGGCCATGTGTGGCATACACCAGTGGAGGTGGGTGCGCAATAGGGGACCACACTGCATAGGGTGGAGAGGGCGAGAGTGATGTGTGATAAAAGGGTAAAGGGGGGAGAAGGGGAACAAAAAATATGTGAAAAAAAAGAAAAAAAATATGACTTCATGATAAAAATTATAATACAATAACTTAATAATAATAATAATAAAAATAAAAATAATAATAAAATTCCAAATCATAGTAATAATTAATATTCATTTTAATTATAATATTTATAATAACAATAATAAAAATAATTATGATAATAATTATTCTAATAATAATGACGATAATAATAATTTTAATATTATTATTATCTAAAACAACAATAATAATATTATTTCGGTTAAACATTTTATTCACATTATTATAGCTTTAATCTCATTTTACATTATTTTATTTTATTTATTTGAATATAGGGAATGAATGTGGCATGCGCACGGCTCAAGCGACTGAGCGTGAATCATGCAGCAGCTTCTGTCGATTCCATAAGTGGTCGCACGAGTACAAGGGTTGACAGTAAGGTTCCCGCTAACCATGTGGTGCCTACGCACCTTCCTAAAACTCACCAAATACTCCCAAACATTAAATCTGGAATACCTATTTCTTGAGAAAAACAACCCAGAAACTGGTCAGATCTAAAACCAAGGAAAAAATCAATAATCGGGTGTGACAATTCTCCCCACCATAATGCTTTCCACCCTCAAAAATCCATAACAAGTTCAAACCCCAAAATAGAAACTGATACTCCATTACAATTCAAGGATATTCCCAAAGAATGATAAATTAAGAGATCACAAAAAACACCACCAAAGAGAGAAAAGATAACAAGATGAAATCATGAGACCAAAATGGACTACCCGCTATATGCCACCCACCCCCCAAAAGTTTAGACACCTCTAGTTAATCAATCCAAAAGGCACATAACTTTCACGCTGCTAAATAAAGTCTTAAAATACATACACCCTATACAACATCAAATATAACTCAACCATTCACCCAAAAAAACCAAACAAATTCAAACTACATCTGGTGAATACCTTTATAACCTTACTCTGACAAAACCATTGGGAGCACACCTATCCCAATATTTACTCAAAGAAGAGATTAGAATTATGTGGTTCTGTACAAAACCACCCACTAAAAAACTGATACTAGGAGAGAAACTACAATACTAATATGGGGAGGTCATAATGGAATCCTCACCTTTATAAACAATCCAACACATGAGATGAAACCGTAATACCAACACTGGGAGGACCGAACAAACTCCCACCATAAGAAATAGGTTAAAACTGAATTTAGAAAGACCCGTGATAGGTCTCCCCTCCATAAGATCTAAAAAAATTAAATAAACTCAAAAACTTCCAGGAACTGACCAAAAATCCCCACCATAAGGGGAGGGGAGGATAGGGCCCAACTAATGAAGCATCAAAACCAAATCCGACAACATAGAAACAACTTCACACCCTCGAAAGAACACAAATCATTCCACACTCAATTCCCACAATTAGGCCACCCAAGGCCCCTTTAATAAAGGCCTAAACCCAGTGATACACAACCACCATAATTTTAAGAAGATGAGGCAATTAAACCTCCTCTAAACCAAGGAAAAACTCTTACACCCAAATAGTCCATAACGTGGAAATGAGGTTCCCACTCCTCTTTCCACCAAATGGAACCAATTAAAATGGAACATCTACAACAGGGGATTGAACTGCCTTCTTCTTCCATAATAAGGATATAAATTAAACCAAATACTTTCACACCACTAGGGTTCTCTTGACTCTACACCATATTCACTCTAGGACATATGGTTAGAGCTCTAATGTTTGAATAATCTCCTGCCTCACAGTCAGGCTTTACAAACCCCTTAGAGAAATCACAGATAAAAAAATTCATGAAAAAAAATCCTTTGAAATAGGATTTCAAAAAAAGGGTTTGACTAAAACCATCCTTATAATTTAAAAATAAAGAAACACCAAAAAACGCCACCATACACGACTATTACACCCAAATAAAATTACAATGAGAAAGACCCTAAACTAATTTCCAAACATTTCCTTACTCATACAAATGGGATGGGGTGTTCTTTGAAAGGATGGGTCTGGATTTATGGGGATTCTTGGAAACAACCCAAAAAAACTGCTTCAAGTACCCCACACATCCATAGGTGTGGTAGGGTTTTGGATCACTCAGGAAGGACGACCCCTTATTACCGATCATACCACACAGATGACATATCATGACATTTTGCCCTGAATAGGTTATTGGGTGGTCTAAAGGCCCTTAAATTCCCCTACCTGCATCATTCACATCATTCCACTTCCCATTTATCTTAAAATATCCCCCTACACCACTTCTAAATATTGAGTAAGATCTATCATCTCCATCCCTCCTACTAACTCAGCTTTGGAATGAAAGGCTTGTCTCACCACATTAGAGAATGTTGTTTGGTTGATCTCATCCACTTTTGACTATAGTTCAGGACAGATCCCAAACTTGAAATGTTGTGCTTTCATAGGTTCATTAGAAACATACCCTATATTATACATAACTAGGTATAAGAAGTGATGATATAATTCTAACACTGATCCAACACCTAGCTGAAGACCACACAACTCTATCTTCCTCCTCACCTTCGTCATCTCAGAGAAATACTGTTGGAAGAATGAAGAGTTGAAGAACTCCTAGGTAAGATCAACCTGAGGATTGCATTGAGACACAGACTTCCACCATTCCAGGTTGGACCTTCGATCCTGAAAGTAGATAACTTTACATTTAATAACTCAGGAAACACAAGGAAACTGATGTATCTCTCAATCCACTGCACCTACTCATCTTCCTTGAGAGAATTTTCTTAACCATAAAAGAGAGGAGGGTTCAACTTCAAAAACTCAAGGAAGTAGTCTATGGGTTGATCAACTATGGTGTTTTTCAAAGATACACCACCCAAAGCTGCACCTTAGGGATCCATCAAATCTTCATGGGGGAAGACACTAAGAACAAGGAAATAAGGAACTTTATCAAAAAAAACCCAACAACAATGATTCCTTATCTCAAACACCACAAAATAAACATCATTCCCAAAAATATAGGGAACACACCACACCATTAAAAGCTATCAAAAACTCATATTTTCCTTTAAAATCACTTTTTAAAAAATAAACAAGCTCAAATAGTTGCACACTAACCAATGGTGTCCCATAGAGCCTCACCCATGCATATCCTCATGCAATATCAGGAACCCATCCGCTTTCTGATACATACTCATTCATGTGGTCACTCACAAGAACACTAAAGGTAAAAAAAATTCAAGTAAAAAATTCAACTCACACGTCCTTTTCAAACCCAGCAAATACATTTTTGTTTTACCCAAAAATTTCATCTCACAAAAACCCAAATTTCTAAACCATTCTTAAAATAATTTATGAAGATCCATCTTCCAATTTCCAAAACAACGACATTACCATTTTAAATTCAACTTTTCATAATTCCAAAACAAGACTTTTTAATACACTTTTTTAGAATTAAAGAAAATCCAAACAATTCAAAAGGGGAAATTAGTGTCGGAGGATGAACCAAAGATATGTTTGATGACCATATGTTAGTCACACCACTGTTATATGGAGTATTATAGTGTAATTTCCCCATATCCAAATGTCTTTATAGGAACAACAAGCCCACGGAGGTCACTTCCCAATTACCTTTTTATTTCCCAACACCAAACAATCCACAAGAACAAAAAGATAGCAACAAACCAAAACATCCCCTGGTAACCTAAGGTTCAGAATGAGAAAGGGTTCATAAAATCCTTACTTTTCCAATATCCCGAGCCCTGAGAATCCTACTCCTTCTACCTTGACATCGCCATGTAACAATGGTTGCTCTAAAAAATCAAGGTCCAGTAAATATCTAACCTCCTATGATACCATTTTTTCATGAACCAACCTGGGTCAACCCTAAACCGGTCACCTGAGATGATTTGTGGAAAGGCCCAAGAGTAATTCCTAATCCTATTGGGCTAGCGACAAGTGAAAAGGGCATCATTAAAGACAATGGGAAAGGCTTTTTCCAATAAAAATAAACAAATTCAGTGGAAATAATAAAAGGAAGCCCAAAATCATTAAAACAAACAGAACGATTAAGTAAGAAAGAAAATGTAAAATTAACCGAACCTGATTACCACTAAAACTCCACATGAACCTGTGGGTCACACTCCGATCCCAAGACTCAAAATTCACCCAAGGCAATTGAACCCAAGCCAAAACCTGCAGTGGAAACTAAAAAACAAGAAAACACTATAGGCATGGGTATTAAAACTCAGTACGCTAGCCTAATAATATACTTCCCAATGCACTTCCTTTAAAACAATAGAATCATCAATTTTCAAGTTTGTACTACAATATATCAAGGTATTATTTTCTAATAATTTTAATTAAAACCAAAGTATAACCCATTTCACTCATTCATTTCCAAAACCAATCTCATTTCTTTAGTGAGATTTTATCATTTTCAAGGGGAAAGTGTTTTTTATATTTTCAAATTTCAAAAAGAGGACAAAAAACTTTTCTTTTGAAATAATTTTCAAAAACATTTTTAAAACCAACACATCACTTTCCATGAAAAGAATGACACAATAAGGCGCTATAATAACCATACAATGAGGGAAATGGAAATAACCACACAAGTGTCACATTCATCACTACAAGAAACTTAAGAGCTAATAGAAATAGGTGAACCCAAGAGATCAAGAACAATCCAGAACATACTAATACATGAGACCCCATACCTGGTATTATGACACACATGATGAAATCAAAATTCCCAAACACCCGACCAACCTAACTTAGGACATATCGAGGGGCCCAATCTCATAACAATAAACCCAAATATATCCACCTAATATGGGACAGCGGTCAATACGTCAAGTACCAGTGCAACAATCATTATCAAAAAATTCTATCAATATTTCAGGTTCCCACGTATAATGTATATAATAGGGGTGAGCCAACCGATGTCAGTCAATCATCAAATCACAAGCATATATAATAATAAATCAACAACAAGCTTCACCCCGAGCCACCCCAAGGACCAATCTAATGCCTTAGAATAAATATAACACAAAGAGTTCTCTATGAGGAACCCTGATAATGGATCATGAGGAGTCCATAGCAAGGAAATTCCATCCATTATACATAGACAAGTCATGAGGAAAATCCAATGGATGTTTTCATAATAAATACTTGTATCAATTTCACAGAGTTTCCAAATGGGCCTTTAAGCATTTCACAAAAACAACATTTATCAAACATGCAATCCATATTTCAAAAAGAGGTGCAAACACACCATTTTCTATTTCAAAACCATTTACAAAATTTCCTTAAGACATTTACAATACACTTTGAAATAAAATAATTTCATGCAAGAGAACCAAACATTCCATTCATTTGCAACACATATCAAAACACTTGAAAACCTGATACTCATTCCTTGATAAAACCCTAAAACACTTGGGAAACCCATACAAGGCACCCAATACATCATATAATGATAACATGTTTATAAATCCAAACCAAGATATTAATATAAAAAGTTAATCAAAAAATTCAACCAAGCATTTAATCGAACACATGGAATGTGTTATCTAACACAACAATTATATTTATCATAAATCAAGGCATAGAATACCACTTTACACACCAAATTATTAAACCAATGATCATACATAAATATTTATAAATTAAAGAAGGTGAGAAAATCATGAAACTAATGGTCCTTAAATTAAAAAGGAAAGTTCATGGGAAAACCTCTCTCAAAGGATTGCCAAGCCAAAGATTTCTAACTCAAGAAGCAGCCCGCTCGCACTCACACACTTCCACGCCATGAGGGAACATGCACATGGAAGATATATATATATATATATATACAAACATATCCATACCTAGGAATAATCTTGTACACCCTTGGAAAATGATTACAATATCCTAAAATAATTCCCCGAGACTTATTTACACCATAAGATCCTAAAATATAGGGTTCAGAACCAACAACGGGTTTCCCATCTTACCCCAAAATGATGGAAGTGGATTAAATTGTCCTAAACCACCTCAACGTCAGTGAGGTTTCACACCGAAGAGGAAGATCACGCCAACAGGAAGTTGCACTGGAGGGAGGATGCGCCGATGAGGGGGGAGGGTGGCTGGCAGATGAGAGCTCACTGGAAGAGGGATGTACGGCCAGAGGAGGCACATCTGGGGGGGTCGTGTGCACCGATAGAGGGTCGAACGAAGCTGGCCGCATGTGCCAGTGGAGGTGGGTGCACAGGAGGGTATCACAATCCACAGGGTGGAGAGGGGGATAGGGTCGTGTGAGAAAAGGGAAAAAAGGAGATAAGGGGAAAATGACCCTAGAAAAAAATTATAAAAAGTAAGACTTAATGATAAAAATTGTAATTCAATAAATTAATAATAATAATACACAATATGATGATTATTATTATTAACCATAGTAATAAATAATATTCATTTTAATTATAATATTTATAATAACAATAATAAAAATAATTATGATAACAATAATTTTAATAATAATGATGATAATTATAATTTTTATAAAAATATTATTATTATTATTATCTACCACAACAATAATAATATTATTATGTTTAAACATTTTCTTCACTTTATTTTAACTTTTATCTTATTATACTTTATTTTATTTTATTTATTTGAATATTGGGAAACCACACAGCCCATGCACGGCTCAAGTGACCTTCTGCGAACCGTGTAATAGTTTTTACCCATTCTAGAAGCATCGTACAGGTACCCGGGCTGACCAAACAGTTTTTTCTAACCATGCAGTGCCCACATACCAGCCTAAAACCCACCAAACACTCCCAGACTTCAAACCCTTCACACCTGGTTCTCGAGAAAAAGAACTGAGAACCTGGCCAGATCCGGAACCAAGGAAAAATTAAAACCCTGGTGTGACATGAATGATGGGTGTCATCACACCTATCCATTTTTTTAGGTTACCCACCCAGTGGAAAATGATATGCCACATCTAAATGCAATAAGGGAAACTATAGCCTGTGAATAAATATGCTCCCTAGGAACATTCAGAACCAAGAAGACCAAAGAAGAACATGAATAAAAACATGAAAAACACTCCTCAGTAGTGAAAATGCTCCAAAATTCCATCATCCCCATTAGCCAACACATATCCATATTTACACCCAAAATATGATATGAAACATTTGAAGGTAGAACCAGACCGATCACCAAACACACCATCGACATGAAACAAACCACCCACCGATCAATCCATCACCACCTTTACCCACAACGAAATCCACTAGAATGACCCGACCATGCTGTCAATCTCACCACATCAATGGAAACCGCCCATGGCCCTAGCTTGTGTCTGAAAATTGAATGCAATAACTAGACCTCCACAAACCACTGCACGCATGAGAGACATCTACAGCCTCTTAGAAGCGATTAGACCTTTTTCTCCTATTGAATGACACCCACTAGTTGAAATTAGCACCTCTGGCCTATGGTTAATGTTTTTTGAGTATTATATTTTTTATGTTTTTTTGAAACTGATAATTAAAATAATTAAACATTTAAAAAGTAACACACACATTTTTATGTTTTTGGATAAAAGGTTATTTTATCTTGGAAGATATTGGGGAAAATTTTTATGACCTCGTTTTCACTTTTGAAATGTGATGAGGGAATTTCAATGGTTTGGTTAGAAGGAATGAGATAGAGAGATAGAGAGGTGTTATAGAGTAGCATCCTGCAGTGTGAGGTAGCTCAGGGTAATGACTCCCCTGCTACAATAGGTGAAAAAATCTAAGCTATAAATGACCTAAGGTCAAGGGAAGAAGAATATTAGAATATTATTTATTTTATATTTATGATAATAATCAATCATATCTCAACAACACTCTAAATAAATTTGTATTTATTTTCATTTAATTTCATTTTTTTAAAAAAATATAACATTTTATCCTAAAATTAGTCCTCCGTATTGTTTCATTAATAATTTATTTATACAAAATTAGGTTCATGATCCTTAATTGAAACTATGATAGTAATATTGAGATTAATAATTCAATAATATTATGTGATATATAACCATAAGTCCACCACATTCCCTTTTCATGCCCATGTTTTGATAAAATAGAGTTTTTTCACATGGGTGTCCAATTTTGATAAGTTAATAGTGAATATAACACCATTTTCTATGTAAATCATGATAGTGTACAATTTATAGGTCTCCATGTTTGTTTTAAAGGTTTTTGGGAATTTTTTAAAAAAAATAGGTGTTGAGTCGACAACCAAACCCAAAAAAAATCAAAGGATCCGCCCAATAAATTTTCATGAGAAAAACATGATGCACCATCCATTGGTTGATTTGAGGCACCAAAGTTGATGAAGATGCTAAAATATTATTTTGGACACAAGTATATGGGTTGGAATATGGATAACCTCTACGATGATTGAGATGTGATGACTTACACAAATAAGTTATTCAACATGATATGAGGATTTATAGGCGTGATTCACAATGATTCATGATAATGAACCCTTGGAGAGTATTTTGCGTTGATAAATTATTGAATGGTATTTGAGAATATTAATGTGTTTTATATGAATAATTAATGGCATGATAAATTATTATTCTTGTATTAAGAATGTGTTATTGCAAATAATATAACTTGAACTTGAACTATTAGAAAATTTTACCTTAATGTATTGTCAATGTGAAATTGTGGTATGATATAGTTTGACATGGACTTTATACTTGAATGTTATGCTATAATGTGACCATGCATGTTATGATATTTGTTCTTTTTATTATTCCATACCACAATAGGGAAGTGTATGTGATGTGTAGTTTATTACTAAGTGGGGGTTTATTCAATGTTTCCTCGCATAATCATGACTCGATAACCAAGTATGATGTACACTAACATGATTTATCATTGATATAATTTTTTGATTAGATCAGATTGAATTAGAGAGAAGCACTCCTTATAATATAATTATGATAATGAAATAGATTACATATTATGGTGATGTGTATATGGTTCTTCTTAAAGTCATCTTCCTAAGGGGATGTTAGTACCATGATTATTGGTGGGAGTACCTTTACCTTGTAATAGTCATGAGTTAGAAAAATATGGAAATGTATACACTATTATTGTAATATCCCATCCCTAACCCATCAGCTTGAGAAGAGGTAGAGGTGATACTAACCTTAAGTGATTTTCTCCGGACACCAAATTCAAGAAATAAATGTGTAAAGGTATTACAAGATCGTTTGGGGATGATTTTCTCTCTAACATACACAACATATAGAATATAACACTATAAAAATCATTATGTTGTATGATCCATGATAGTAAACATGATAAATCCATATATGAAATAAAAAGATAAATCATAGTAATAATAGAATGTAAGATAAAATATCACTCAGAATTAAAAATACATCCTAATGAAGCAACACCAACATGACATCACTCCAAACATCTAACTTGAAACTCTCCAAGATCCCCCCACAATCAACAAGATCATATCATGATTTTCTACTAGAGAATCATTCCCTTACATGTATAATGATAAAAAAGGTATGAATACTCACCAAAGTGCATATGCAGAGGGTGAGTATATCAACTAAGTTATCAAGAGTGTTTCATATAAAATTTCGAAGGAGGCATATCAAATAGTTCATATCAAAATAATAATTTAACAATATTTCCATGATCAATGTATTTACTAAAACAAGAATTTTTTTATAACATCATATACATTATTTCATCTTTATAATACCAATTCCATATTATCTCTCACACATTCATGCATCCAAGATGAAAGTGCCAATAATCATGATCGGTAACTCGTCTTCTGTACCAAGTCATCACATGGACGTGCAACCACATGTCCCAATTGGCACAGGAAACCAAGTCTAAATCCAAAAAGTCCCATCATAATGAAATAATGAACACACAACAACCTTTTTATACCAAATTATCTCCAAAAAACTTTCTTTAAATAATATTTCTTTTAATAATTTAAGTAAACATGTTTTCTTCACATTTTTAAAACTATGATTTTAAAACTAAGTAAAAAGATAACTTTCAACAATCTTTCATCAAGGGATTTTCTAATGAAAAATAAGAAATATTTTTAGAAATTAAATGCCTTCAAGTTCTAGAATAAGTTGAGAGAGAGAATCCACCAACCTCAAAAAGATTTCATTTATGAAGAAACACACTTATAACCTAGTAGATCCAAATTCTGTCTCTCTTTACTCTGATAGATCCAAAATAAATATAATAAAAACAATTTCAAAACCATAGACCCATTAATAAAATATCTAATCTAGGGTTATTTCAAATATAGGATGATAAGGTAATGAAGTATAATAAAAAGAGTGAGACATACCTTAAATTTCTAGATACAACACATGAAGATCCATTGAAATGATCTTATGAATCAAAAGTAATCACCAAAATCATTTAGAGGACAGTTAATGGTAGATATCCTAGAGTACATGAGGTAAAATTATGGTTTCAGAGGATTTTTCATGTCAAAAATCCAATTTTCATATTTAATTAATTTCATTGTATGGTTAGAATGCATGATTTACCAAACCATGCACCAACAGTATGGTTTCCACTATCTCAAAATACTCATATTGCATGGTTTTGTGGCACAGTTTGGAAAATTATGTGCCAACCATGTGAAATGCCTTTGAACTATGTCACACAGTTCTCTTAGTAAACCACATGGTTTTCCCTAACCATGAACCAATTGTACACCTCCTCCTGGACTTCCTCATCCCCCCACATGTTTAGATAGGGAATTTTCACAGTTCCCCCTAAACATACACCAACCATGACATTCTAAACCCCTTCTAAAACTCATCAAAATATCCTAGAAACTTCACAACACTAATCCCTACCAAACCACAGCTCAGAAAAATATAAAAGAGTAGAACATATATCTAACTGCGGGTGTTACATTATCCCCAACATTATTCTTCTTCTCCTTGAAAAGATAGAGAATAGAAATGATTTGGAAGAGATATTTCTATTGAACTAATATAAAGTCCTTTTATTATTTTGTTTACTCTTATATCTAACCATACTACCTAATACCTACATTAAATGAATACATTTTTCATTAAATAACTTGTCTCATATGTCCAAAATATGTATCGTTACATGGATAAATGTAGAATATGGATCAAGATCAACATCATCTCAATGAATCACATTTTTAGGGTTAGGTTGGAACATATTTAGTTAATATACATGAAACACACTAAGATATAAACTAAAACTTAGTGGTAAATCCAATAAATAATTTGCATCACCAATCCATTAAAGTATATTAAAAGTTTTAACATACCAAGGAGAAATCTTCTCTTATTTAACCAAATGATGATGACCCAGCCTTAGAGGTGCCCTCAAGAAAACATGGTCCCATGCTACAAATGATAATGACAAATGATGATGATCCACATAATTGTTTTGATGACTTGGGTCATTACCATTATTTTCATGATATTCTAAATCCTATCCATCATCTCAAGAACCAAGCTAGGTCCAATTAGTAAATAATATCCTTTCAATACCCAAGAAATTGGATAACAACAAGAACTATCATACAATGCTTTGAATAGAGATATATTTATTATATCTGGATAACTGTTGTTATACGAGAACTCCACTAAACGTAAATGATCCTCCCATAATCCACCAAAATCCATAACAAAAGCTTTAGGCATGTATTCTAATTTTTGGACCATATGTTCTAATTTCCTAAAAATTTGAGGATGATATTTAATTCTCGTGGTTTGGTTCCAAGGGATTGCTATAAAGATCTCCAAAACAAATATTTAATCCTCGGGTCTCTGTCATATATGATAGAAACTAGTACACCATGCAGCTTCACTACTTTTTTAATATAAATTCATGTAATTTCATCTACACTATTAGATTCATGGATCATAATTAAATGGGTTGAATTTTTGAGTCATCCCATAATCACCCAAATGGAATCATTCTTTTAAATAATTCTTGGTAAACTTGTGACAAAGACCACAATAAATTTATCCCATTTATATATCCTTATAATTAAGGATTGCAACATACCAGTTGGTCTTTGATGTTCATCCATGACCTATTAACATGTGATGAATTTTAAAACTTATTTATCCACTCTGTGTTTCATAACCAACCACCAAAAATGTGTTTTTAGTTCCTTGTATATCTTTTTGATGCCTTAATGTATATCCCCCTTTGAATGGTGATAAGAAAAAATAAGTTATTCCTGATAGGATGGAGAACTACTATCTGATATAAAAAATGCAACCCCAAGTTCCCATCTTCCATATATCCATCAATGATCTCACCACCAATGATTTTTGACATCATTGTAATACAATTAGGAAGAGATATTTGAGTATCATTGACCTTCTACACCATATCAAAAACAAGATACACTGGGAAGAAGGCTGCAACATTATCCTACCCAATATAATCTAGATGCATGTCATCAATCACTTCCCTTAACAACCACTAATCAAAATGTTCATTATCCAAATTATTATAGTAATTTTTACTTAGATCATAAAACAATAAATTCCCTTTATCCATTGTTTACACTAAGTCAAAGGGAAACATCTGAAGATATTTTATCCATTGTCGATTCCTGAGGTTCAAATCTCATTATGAAAAGATATTATTCAGTATTTTATGATCGGTAAACACAATTAACTTTTTAGAAAATAGATAATTACACTAGGTTTCAAAAGTATGGACTAATATAACTAGTTCCAGGTCATGCATTAGAAAATTATTTTTATGAAAACATAATTTTCATGATCCATAATCTATGATATAATCTCATTGAATGAGAAAAATCCCAAAATAGAACTAGATACATCACAATATACTAAATAACTCTTCCTTGGTTATAGAAAGAAAAGGATAGATTATGAAGTGAGTCTATACTTAAGATCCTAAAAATATTTATAACATTGGTCCCTCAATTTGAATGGAATACCTTTTCTTTCCAAATCTATCATCAGAGAGGAAATATGTGAAAATTTATGAACAAAGTGATGATAATAACTTACTAAGCCTAACAAGTTTCATATCTCAAAGACATTTTTGGGTGGTTTCCAATTGATAAAAACTTCAATCATTTCAAAAATCACATTCCCAAGGAAGAAAACTTCACGTATCTAGAATTTACATTTAGGGAATTTAGCATAAAGTCAGTGTTCCCCTAAAACATTCCATAATATATCTGAGTGTTCTTCATAGTCAATTTTAGTTTCATAATACACCATGAAATCATTAATAAAAACCAAAATAAAGGATTCAAGGTACCTATGAAATATATGATTCATTAATTTCATGAAAACTGCTTGTGAATTTAGGATACCAATTGGAATAAAAAGGTATTCAGAATGGCCACAACTATTCCTAAAATCCACCTTCAAAATATCCTCCTTCTAAACCCAAAGTTGGTGATACCCTGATCATAACTCAATGTAATAGAACCATTTTCATCCCTTGAATTAATAAAACAGATCATTGATTTGTGTAAGAGGATACCAATTCTTTATCATAAAATTATTTAGAATAAAATAATCAATGAAAAACTAAAGAGAACTATATTCCATCTTAATAAAGAGAACCGAAGTATCCAAATGTGATGTACTAGGTATTATGAAAACATTACTTTCCAACTCTTCTAACTAGATATCTAATTTCCCCAATTTATTTGGTTCCATCCTATAAGATGGAACTTAGAGGCAGATCAATCGAAAATTCTTCTTCCCTTTTAAGTGGAAACCCAAATAAATTTTCAAGGAAAACACCAGGATATCGATTTGCGATGGATGGATAATATCTTTTATTGATTAAATCAATAGCTTATAAAGTTATTGTTTCATATTGATAATATATGGTACTAAAAATTGGTACTAAATTCCATTATCAACCAATATTCATATCCAAATCTCCCTTAAAGAAATGCACCACTCTATGAGAAGATATGAAACTCACTCTTTGGGTATGGTGTTGCAATATGACGAAAAAGAAACTAATATAGTCAATTGGTTCTCATATGCCTTAATTCCTTGATAATATGTGTACATTTTCTACTTGTTTATAATATTGGAACTCCTACTTGTATCTATATAGAAAAAGTGTTCCCCACATCATAGGTTCCAGTGATTCCTTTTTCCACCAATTCTTTCTATTGATCATCTTCAAATAATCATAAATACAAAATATGGCTACTTTAGAATGAATTTATAGTTTCATCCCTTCATTAAAGAAACAGACTTCTAGGTACCTATTAGCACTGAACACTTGGGAAAATAGAGGTAACATCATAAGAATAGTTGCATACTTTATGAAAGACATATTTTATTACTTGAGAGTAAAGAAATTTTTCATCTTTGTGATCTTGAAGATATATGGATATAATTTTTTATTAAAATATTGTAGAACCCTTTACAATTAATATCCTTGTCATGTTTCTTTTTAACAACTATATACTATAATTTCCTAAAACTTCAATCAATCGTATATACTACTAGATTTATCTTGATATTAGTTGGGGTTTCTATAAAATCAAAAAATTTAATAATCTAAAAAAGCAATGCCTTCACATTTTCTTATTCTAAATATCCCTAAAATATTAGTGGATTATTATTAAAAAATTCCAATTATGAATTCTCATGGCGTGGTTCCCAAATATAATTTCCAGTATGAACATCTTGGAAGGATTGGACTATACAATGGAAATTATTTTTATTCACTTGTGGTCCAGGTTGAACCATATTCTCAGCCTCATCCTCATATTTATTTCTCAATATTCAAACCAGTTCCATATCTCTATAATCATATCCAATTTTCACTTATTCACCACATTATAACTAAATTAATTTCTTAGTATATTTCAAATCATAAAAAACCAAATCATTACAAAATGATTATATAAATTTTAAAATACAATGTGGATGATGCATTCTTAGTGGGAATTATTTCTACCAATGCATGATACTCTACACTCATCAGCTAAACCCAAGATGATGGGGTGGAGAAACTCCTAAATTTATGTATGGACACCTTTTAAACCTGAACCAACCTAGTAACTTGAATTTCATAATAAAGATGTTAGTTACACCTTTTTTATGATCTATATTTCAAGTTCTAACATGTATTATCTCCATAACTACTATCCTAAAACATCCAATGGACCAAACTAATACCATTTGTAACATACCATCATTAACCCATTGTATTTGGTAGATTCCAAGGTGTTACTAACCTTACATGACATCCCCAGGGCACCAAAGTTTGGAAAAAAATTCCCAAGGCTTACAAAATCATTTGGCGATGATTTTCCCATTTACATACACATCCTATAAGATACAACATAATAAAAAAACATTATACTATATGATATATGTGAGTAAATATGAAAACTCAAAATCCTATACAAAAAGATAAATCAGAGTGGTAGTATAAAGTAATATAAAATATCTCTCAAAACCAAAAAGATATCCTAATGCAATGACACCAATGTGGCATCACTCCAAACATCCAACCTAAACATATCTAAGCTTCACCTCCCATCAAAAAGTCCATATAATCATGATGCTCCACTATAGAAATATGAAACCTTCCCCTTTCATGTATCTTTAAAAACAAGGTCTTTATGCACACCAAAGTGTATATGCAGGGGTTGAGTTTATCAACTCGATAGGCAATCTATTAAAGGCTTCCCACACATGTCGCTAAGACCAACACGAGTTAGGATAATTGACATAAACAAGAAGGTGTATGAAAAAATTTATCAAGAGTATTTCATATAAAAGATGTAAAGAGTCATATCAAACATTTTATATCAAAATAATAATTTAACAAGATTTATATGATAAAATGTATTCATAAAACAATATTTTTTTATAAGATGTCTATCCATTTTT
This sequence comes from Viscum album, assembly GCA_963277665.1. NCBI lineage: Eukaryota > Viridiplantae > Streptophyta > Magnoliopsida > Santalales > Viscaceae > Viscum > Viscum album. The sequence goes on from OY728129.1 coordinate 286,620,868, forward strand.
TCCACTTGGAATTCTGATTCCATATAATCACATACACATGAATACGTCCAAGATGATAGTCCCGATACTCATGATCAATAGCTCATTTTCATACAAAGTCATCAATTGGACATGAACCTATGTACCCTAATTGGCACAAAATACTAGGTCCAAATCCAATAAGGTCCCTTATAACGCAATCATGAACACACTCCAACATGTGTATTCCAAATTCTCTCTAAAGAATAATTTCTCTAAGAAATCATTCTTTTAATATTTTAAGTAAACACATTGTGTGAATATTTATAAAACCATGATTTTAAAACCATATAAAAATAGACATTTCAGTGATATTTCATCAATGTTTTTTATAATTAATACATATTAAAGAGTTTAAAAAATTTAAATCCTTCAAGTTCTAAAATAATTGGAGAGAGATAGAAGAAACCTACCTCAAAATTGTTTCTATTTATCAAGTGATGCACTGAGATCTTTTTAGATATAGATTTTTTTACTCTTTAATTTAAAAACTCTAAAATAAATCTCATCAAAACATATTCCAAACCATAGATTCACCCATGAAAGATCTAATCTAGGGTTCTTTCCAAGATAAGATGAGAAGTTCATAAAGTATAATTAAGTGATGGAGACTTACCTTGGATTTCTAGTTCAAATGCACCATGATCTATTAAAATCATCCTCTATATCAAAAGGAGTTTCCAAAATCAACTAGAGGATAGTTGGGGGTTGAGATCCTAGATTATAGGAGGAAGAATGTGGGTTTTGAGAGAGTTATTAGGTTAAAAATCCATTTTTAAAATTTAATTAATTATGTCACGTGATTAGGAAGAATAGTTTTCCAAACTACGCACTAACTGTGTGGGAACCACAATATAAAAACCCCAAGATCACATAGTTTGGCCACACAGTTTGGAAAACCATGTGTCAACCATTTGAGACACCTCTATCCCATATCACATTATTACCTAAAGAAAAAATAAATTTTACTCTAATAATGTGCCAAATGTTTTTTAAATGTGTGCCTTCTCTTAGGCTTCCTCAGACTATAATACGGTTACCTATGGAATTCGCACAGTTTCCCCTAACCACATGCCAAATGGACACTTTATAAACTCCTTAAAACTCACCAAAATATCATAGAAACTTTCCAATACTAAGCCCAACCAAACCATATCTCAAAAAATATAAAATAGAATCACATACCTCAAACTGAGGGTGTTATAATGATAATTATGTGATAATGTAGATGGTATGATTGATGATGATGGTTATAAGGATGTTTCAAATATGAGCTGTTTTAGTAGCTTAATTATGGGTACGAGTTCATGTTAGTCAATATTTTTTGTGATTTTGATGTTATTTGAGCCATGAGAGTCTCATTATCTACATAACCACAACATAAGGGTAGATTTTTTAAAGTGTTACCCAACACACACTGAGTTTGAGACTAGTGTGATAGCCAACTGGTAGACCTAGTCCCCTCCCTGCCGATAGATGTGGTTATGATATGGATACGAGGTTGAGAAGATCATGTGGAAGAGTTCATGATGTTGATATCCTTTATCATGCATATATTAGAGTGATGTGGTTATGAGGAAGAGGGAACCTAGTTGATATACTTCATAATGTGAGGCATTGGGACATTAAGTGACCGGTTTGGTGGGAGTTGGTTTATGTGGGCCCTTCTATATTTTGATAGAATATGTTGTACTATACATACACGGTTATTTAGTTCTATATGGTTGAGGTGAGATTGGGACAAAAACATTAAATGAGTTGATGTAATAATGATGATGTGTATATTTTTATATCCAATGAACTAGAGTTATTGATAAAGATTCTAGGGTGAAATAGAACTGTTGGGGTTGTAACAGGTTTTAATTTTTCATCAGTTACAATGGATAATATATTAAAAAATTGACAAATGTAACCCCATAATCTCTTATATAGGATCATTCACGTTTGATTTATAATTAATTTAAATACAGAATTACCCCAAATAAGGAATTCCTTTTATCAAAATTAGTTGCCTCTATTTAATTGTTGTTGTTCTTGTTTCTATTGAAAATCAACAAAGGGACTCATCTAGTTGTATCCACACATGCTCTATGAATCCATGAATGATGTTCTTGAATCTACGGGTTCTAGAACAATATGTTCAAGAGATTTACACTATTATTCATTGATCACAATGAGATTCTCGGGTTCTCTCTACATTCTTGAGAGGGATGATTTGAATATTTTCTTTCTAGACTCAATAGAATTATTGAGAGATTTATCTGTGTACAATAACTCTCACCCTTTCTCTAAAATGATATAATTTATAATTTATAATTAGGGATAAACTATTTATAATTACACAATTCCCCTTTATTAATTTTTTTATCCTAAGTAACCCCGATGTCAAATAATGGAAATAATAATATTATTTTTATGTGTGTATTAAAATATCATTACTCAAATAAATAAACTAATATTTATTTAAATGACATTAAAAAATATCATTTTCATTAGGATATTAACACGAATCATTAATCCCCCCATGATATTTTTTTAACCTTAAATAAAAAATATTTATTTAAATAGATATTATTTTTTGATAAATAAATTAATATTACATTCCATAAAAATGAAAATAAATATTTATTTTAGTATTTACATAACTAAATAGATATTTATATTAATCTATTCACCAAAATGGTGCAAAAATAAATAATTATTTATTAATTTTGAATAATAAATAGGAGATAAAATTCAAATAAATATTCTAAACTCTAATATCTCATGATTAAATTTTTGCGATCAACTTTAGTTAAAAAATTATTATTCTAAAAACTGAGAATATTTATTATTTTTAATATATAATTCATTAAAATTTAATGAGATTATGGATACAATTACCATCTGACCCTCTAAGCCTCTTTCTTAGTGGCATTAGTTAAACTTACCTATTTTACAAGATTAGAATCAACTAACATGACATGACACCCATAAAGAAAGAATTTAATATCACAACAAAAAACAATCTTCCTATAAATGTTGTTGTGTAATATAATATCTCTATCTACTAATATCTCATCAATTCTGATGAAGACTAGTATAATCACCCGATAACCTATTTTTATCTTTCTTGGAATTTCTGAAATGAAATTCTTTATAATCTACCATGGACTTGGATTTAATCATACTATAATATTTCAATCAAAGTGATAAAGATGTCATATTATATTAATATAAAAGAGAGAAATTCTCTCTTGACTTTTTTAATTAATGCCATATCACTTATGACACACCAAACATATTCTACCTCTTCAAGATCATATTTCATCATAGTTTTCATCCATACATCAAAGTTTGTGATTTAGGATGAAAATTAATAATAGTCTCAAGGCTAAGGACTAATACACATAGATAGAAATATCCAATGACACATAAAACATATGGAAGTAATATTGGAAGTCATGTACACATGAAATCCTTTTGGATATCACTATGTTTGAAATTCATGAGAAGAAGACTCAATATCTTATGAGACCCCATCACTGGATAATAAAACACCATCCATGACATATCAAACAAACATTATCTGGAAAAATACTCTAAGTATATTATCACATTAATGTTACATATAAGAAAAATCATAATGTGATAAAATATTTAATAATATACTAGTAATTGAAAGTATAAAGTCAGCTAGTTTTAGGGCACTGACTCCAATAGACTCTCACTTCCACTAAATCAAACTTCTAACCAATAAATTATTATCCCTCACATGATAAATCATGCTTCTATTTATTTATAGATTTAGTTACTAGGTCTTTCATATATTCTTTATGGTCATTATTCTTGCTAAAACTTCACCTCAATGAGTTAAAACCACAATGAGATAATATCCCCAAGTATACACGTTTTTCTCTATCTTTAGCTTAACTTCTTGGTTAGTATCTATGCTATAATATTGACATAATATATATTGTGACTATAATGTGTATTCTTGAATCAATAACAAGAAATGAAATAAATTGTTACTTAAATAGCTTCTTAAGCTTCATATGAAGTTGTAACATACTTAGTCTATGTATATTTTTCTACTAATGGACTTAATAAGCTTATATTTCCCATTTCCTTGGCCTATCTATGACACTAGATAAAATTGATATATAAGAAAAAATAGTTCTATATCCCACAGAAAACTATCATTCCCACTTCTCTAATTACATAGAATATATTCTTCATACTATCTTAAGAAGTTTTAGAAAGTTTTAACTAATACCTTAAGCACTTTTCTAGGTTCTGGATGATATTTTCACACTATGATTTATTCTTATTAGAACTAAAAAGGGATATGTAAATGAATAAGAGGGGGGTAAATTTTCAATATTAAAATGATAATAATAGTTAGCCATTATTTACAGATTTTAGTGGATTAAAATATTAAATAATTCCACCAAAAAAATTAGTGTCTAAAGTGTGAATAGTGAAAGATTAAAAGAGATGAAAAAAGGCACAAATATTTTTATAATAATTTAGATATAAATGATCCTACATTTACTTTTCACACTCCCAGGTTGAGAGTATGGAACCCACTATAAGAATAATGAATTTTAAAGGGGAGTTATTACCCTTTACAACCTGACTTTTTCACAATTAGAGTCACTACCAACACCCCTTTTTTGGATTCATATAAAATTCAATCATTTTATAAGAGAAGACCCAACCTATAATTTCAAAGTATAGGTTCTATCCTATTATATTTTTAAGGTAATGTAAAACCCAGGACTCTCAAGGTATAAACCTAAGACCTTTTTTATTTTATAGGTTAAGTGAAACTTAGGACTCTCATCGTGAAACCCTAAAACCTCTTACCTTTTATGGGTAAAGGTAGAACTCATGTACCCTTTTTAATGGTAGTATAACATAATAAAACAAAAACTAAATGAAACTTTAAATTACAAAAAAAAAGTATAATGAATGAATAAAATAATGAAATAAGTGAATATTGGTTGATGAAGATTTTGGAATTTGGAACAGGTAGTGTTCGTGTCCTTCTTGATTAAGATGATGAATCACAAGAAAACCAGTCAAGGTAGTGTTGATGATAAATATTCTTGGGGATTAAACAATGATTTCTAGTCAAAAAAAATTATATTATTAAATAGTATAGCTGAAAACAACATCATGATTCCTCCTCTTTTTGTTTAATGATTCAGTGATTCAATACATCAAACTAGTATCTCAAGTCAATATATTCTCATGAATACATCAACCTCCTTAAATAATACCAATAACAACAACTACAATTTCCATGGTCCAATTCATCCTAGATCTATGAGACATTATTCATAATTTTTTTCATGCATGAAACTTTAAATGTATCGATACTCTATAAAACACATACCAATAAATGGTAAAAATAATATCTTAAATATATTAAAAATGTAACTAAATACTCTCTCATAATTTACACAAAAAAATGCACATGGGATCCTTTGAAATTAAAATATATTTTGATTTTAATTTATTTTTAAAATGATGAAAAAAATCATATGGTGTATTTCTCTATGGAAAGATCACTTCTAACATGGTTGATTTGAAGTTCCCCATTTGTACAGAAAACTTGTACACTGAAAACATTAAGTGAAATGATGTGTTTTCCAACATTAATTAGTTTTGGACATCCTTGAATATACTATGACCACAATAATGATGTGGAGAACACCAGTAATCTGTTTTGACATTGTTACTTTGAAAGTATGAAGTGCATTCCAAAAATACCTATAACCTTCCACTACAATCATTTTGACTGAATATTTTTTGTATCCTATGAAATACAATCGGCTGAAATATGATTTTCTGAACTATATTTAACCATTTTGACACTAAAAGTCTGAAATTCAAAATTCATTCCCATATAGAATCTAAAACTCCATGTCCATGTGAAATTCCCAAGTTCATGTTTTCTCATATCTTATAGGTGCATCTTAAACTCAAAATTATTTTCTCCATAGAATGTTGAAGTTTAGTTGGCTATTTCTTAAAAAAATAGAAATGATATTGACTATTTATAATGGATTTATAGTTAACTTTGTCTATTTTTCATGCTAATTTCCCACATTTTTTTCAAATAAATAATTAAATTACCATCAGGACATGTCTGTCATTGGAAGGCTTATTTTAGCTAGTAATTTTACATAATTATATTGAAATTTAAAAATGGTTATTACTACAATGTGGGACTTTCTATACCCCATTTTCGATCCAAAATGCTCTAGTCTATTATTCCTTATAAAACCCTTTCTCATTTTTAGTTGATAAATTTTAAGGGAATTTTACTTTTTGAGTTGGTGCATGGTACCTTTTTAGAAATAGGATTAAAATAAATAATCCAAGAGTCTGATTATTTAATGACATCATTTTTGGATAAGGTTTGAGCGACTGGAGGTTCCTTGAGTTATTGGGTCATTATTGGGATATTCAACTTAATCTTCTGAGGTTTTTAAAGGATTGTTCCCAAGGAGCATTCTTTGGTGTGCATAGTTCAAGAAAAACTATGCATCACCCTATGGGTGATGAGTTTTCCTATGATTTTTCTAAATAGTTTGGTTGTTTGACATTGATAACACATTGTTTTTAGGAGACTATATGGATTCTATAGTAAACTAGGTGGCTTGATTTAGACTTAGGGCTTGTCAAATGATTTGTGCATGGTTTCAGACAAACTATGTAAAAAGTTATATATTAAGAAACTATTTTTTCATATTTGGTGAAAGTTTTATTAAACTATTTAACCTAACCATGCAAGGTAAATTTCTTAAGAAATGGAGGGCACACGGTTGACACATGATTTAGAAAACCATACAATCGAAACAAGTTTCTCATTAAAAGTGGTAGATTTTTATTTTTCCCCTCCAATATTTTAAGGGGGGAAGCCACATATCTTCTTATCCCATGTGTGTATGCCCCATCTGGTCAATAATCTCCTCCATTCTTTGATACCCTATAATTAAGGTTATTTTGGATGCGTTCTTCAGAAATGCATGGTGTGGTTCCTCCTCTTCCTTCCTCCCTTTCTCATTTCCCTTGGTTTCTTCTAATTTCAATAGTCTTCGGGTTAGGTTTTATGGATGATTCCATCGACGCATGGTTGAATCATCCTGTTTTCATGGGGATTTCATGAAATTTAGCTAGAGGATTTCATGAGGTAACTTTTGGATGTTGTTTCTCATTATTTTGATGTAGTCATGACCCTATTCGAGTTTTTAAGGGTTTTGGGTCAATGTAAATGAAATTTCTTATGGAGTTTGTTCCAATTGATTGGGATTTTTATTAGGGTTGTGCCTGGTGCATGTTAAAGAAAATCTATGGGTGTTTAGTCAGGATTTCATCATGATGAGGTGACTTGGGGATTTTTCAAAAAAAAATTCCAAATTGAAATAAATGTTATTTAATTATGAATTGTTTAATTAATTAAGAAATTTTTTCTAATGAATTAATTTTAGATTATTGTATAGAGTTAATTTATCAGTATGACCCAATGAGAATGTTTAAGCTTTGATGATATTATAAATTCCTAATAAAATATTTTGATCTTTGGATCTAAATGGAAAATATTCGATAGGAGGTAGGTGGTTTCATTACATTCCCTATGGTATTATGCTAGATATTTATAGTGTGTGATAGGTGGTCATTCCATAATGTTGATCGATCTTTAAATTAACTATTTTTTTAATTAAACTAATTAATTTTAATTCTTTATCTAAACTAAAACATATATAATTATATGAGTTAACCAAGGGCTACTATGGACCCTTGGTTAAGAACTAATATCTTGGTTATTCATGGTTGAGGATTATTCTAAAAAAAGAAAGACTTATGAACCTAAACCTCCATGAGGAGTGTAATTTAAATTAAATGAAATGAAATGAGTGTAATGTAGTACCCATAGCATAAGAAACCTTATAAACTTCATCATAGATGAGGGTGTGGGACTTAGTTTTTTTCCCTATTAGGACTTATTTAACACTTTGTGATGTCTTATGGATTTTGACCTGGTGAGGTGTTTTGGATGTCAAGTAGTATATGATATGGATGTCAAATTAGAATACGTATTGACTATGTAGGTCTGATGAGACCTTAGTATTGATGATGGGTTGAGTGACCAGATGAAGCTTGTCTATTATTATTTTTTCCTTCATGATAAGTGGTTTGGTAAAATCTCTTGGAAAAGTCTGATAGAAATGAAATTAAAACTCCCACGTGGTGGTTTTTATATTAAATGAAATGGAAAGTGGCCAAGTGGTGGTCTTTATACTAAATGAAATGGAATTCACCCTTAAAGGAGGTTATGATAATATATAGTTTTAGGCACTAGGGTGTTATGTATCCCTAGGTAATGAGGGCTTAATACCTACATATTCCCTAGTAGGTGGTCATGATATGATATAAGGTCATGAATTGGGGTGTTATATATCTCTAGGTAATGAGGGACCAATACCTACATACACCCTAGTAGATGGTTGTGATATGATATAGGGTTAGGCATTGGGGAATTATGTAACTCTTGCTAATGAGGGATAGATTCCTACATAAGTCCTAGTAAGAAGCTGTGATACAATATAGAGTTAGGAATCATAGTGATATGTATCTATGGGTAATTAGATCATGATCCCTATATACACCCTTGTAGGTGGTCTTTATTACATGTATACCAAGGTGAAAGACCCTCAAAGTTTTATTATGGTTTTCATGGTCATCACAACATGCTCATAGACACTCTAACACTAGTCGAAGAATGTATGGTCGATCAGGGTCACAGACCTAAAAATTGATGGGGTTTTATTTATTTATTGATTTATTTTCTATTAGTTTATTTATTATTAAATGTATGTCACATGCACATATCACTGCATTTACTCTCTATAAATGGGACTGTGTTGGTGGTTCCTTATTAAATTACGCACTCACAACCTGCTCGGGCCACCATTTTACTTGAGTACCCAAACATATTTTCACTTTTCATGGGTGGGTCTAAGTTAGAATAAGTATTAGTATTTCTTGATCAGTTGGACCATCTCACAAGTGATATGAATCTTTGGATGAGGAATGCCTCCGAGTTATAGTGGTTCCTTTTTGATTATTTATTTTATTTATTTTCTATATATAATCGGCATAATCAGAAATAAGTCTTTTATGCATGTATATCAATATTTTATTTTCTATAGAATGTTCCTTTGTTTATAATATCAATGTACTATTATTGTTATTGATCATGCATGATAATTAGTTCTTTCTATCAACTATTGATACTCTGATATAGCGGGTATAATCTGTTCACTATATCACCCTAAACCCTCGCTACTAGTTAGCAACCTCTGGTGTATGAGGAGGCATACCATAGGTCATGTAGCTCCATCAGTTTGATTATTGTTCATAGTGAACCCAGAATAAATGTTACAAAGTTATATCAAAGATTATTTTTTTACTATTTTGTATATGGTAGACAGGTGATATAGGTGTTTGAACCATCATCGTTCTATTCTAGAAATGGAGTATGGTTAGTGTTTTTTTGAAATCCTCATCATAAGTTTAGGGAGTTTTCTAGGAAATGGATCATACAGTGCAGGTGGGAAATAGTATTGAAGGTGGCACCGTTTCCCAGTGTTTTCTAAATTTTTAGGCCTATAAATCGGGAAATGGAGAAATGTTTGTTTGGAAAATGAAGTTGCATCCAAGATTGTAGGTGCCTTGGAAACTTGCGCACAAGGCTTTTTTTAGGATTAAAATGTCAAAATATGGAAAAGAAAATAGTGCACGCAAGAATTAAATGTGTGTGAAAGATAAGGTTGTGCGGAAAAATCTTACGCGCCCAATGCGACGTCAAAAGGGGTTTTGCGCGCTCAGAAAGAATCTTGCACACAACAAAAAATACACATTAGGAACTTGCGCATAGGGTCATCAAGGCCTATAAATAGGCTACTACCCCATGGGAGACTAAATAATTTTTCAATGAAAATCTTGTTCCTCTAATACAATAAATATTGGCACGTGAAAGATTAGAAGAGAGTTAATCTTGCACGCAAGGTGTTCCTTTAGTTGTAAAATACCAAATGAACCCTTCAATGTCATGGCGTGAAATATAAGTGTTTCACCAAAATTAGGGGTTTTGGCGAAAGTCATCTTTCACAAAAATTTCCAAATCTTGCATGCAAGTTGAGGTATTACATGCAAGCATGGTGTTATGCTTCTGATAGGCTTTTGAATATTTGGTTTGTGTGATTAGTACCTTCAAGTGCATCAATTCAATACTTCAATGCAAGAAGTGTCTCATGTTAAATAGAGATGAATACCTGAATGAAAATATATTTTAGCAACATTAATGTCCATAAACTGAGTGTGACTTCACCCAGGGCGGTGAGCCAGGGGGAGTCAACAGAAGTGATCTGAGGGATACAGTGAGCTATCCATGAACCATTATAAAGGCAGTGTACCTAGGACAGAGTGAATATACCCAAATCTTGTACTCCACAACTAGTGAAAATTAGTGGATTTTGGTATGACCGACACACTGTTGGCGTATTCTCCTTGGACATATCCCTTTGTAGTGAACCAATTAAAAGTGTTGTGTGGTCTCTTTGCATGTGATTATTTATTTTTTTCTATATCCATCATACAGGTTTACTGTATTCCTACCAATGTGGGAACAAGATCTGTCACTTTAAAAGAAAAAGTTGACATCCTAATTCACCCCTCCCCTCTCAGGGCATCTCGGGGTTCTACAATAGGAATGTGTCAAATCTTGTGATGTAACCCATACTATTGTCCCATGAACACTTCTTCTAGTGGATGTCTATGTTTTCAGTGGTATGTGATCGTTGTTATTGGCTTCTATTGTTACAATGTTACTGATTTCACCTTGTGTGGGGTATATGGTTCTTATATTATTTTTTATTAATTATATATTTTGGATCTTTTACTATAGTGACATGAGGAATTTCCATGAATCATGTTTTTCATTCAATATTCACAAGAAATGTGCCTTCCGGTATGTGATTTCACTTAAAATTAAGAGTTAAACTATTTAAAGTGTCAAAAACATCTCATATGGTGTTTTCCTAAGTATGTTCTTGGTGGAATTCTATCTAACCGGAATACTATATATACATGTGTGTGTGTATTTTTGTCTGATGAGAGGTAGTGTGGATCTACGATGTGATACTTCTTTGGTGATGATGATAAAATGATTCCTCGGTGCAAGGGACATGTGATGACCCTTTTAGGCCAATACAGGCATGTCATACCTTAGGGATGAACCCCTTGGAAGTGGTAACTATTTATCTCCAGTTATTTAAAGTGTTAGTAAAAACCTATATGGTGTTTTACAATATATCTTGGAATTCCATTATACTTAGCCAAACCTTATAACTGTAATTCTTGGGACATGGATCGTGGTGGGGAAATTTCGTTATATATAAATTTATGACCCTGGATGAGATCTCAAAATATTGAGGGGTGGTCCATTGTGTGGATTCTCATGAGATACGGTTCCCTTATGGGTAGATGAGTTGGATTGAGATGTTGGATGTGTTTATTGAGGACCCTAGAGTGGGTTTTTTGACATTTGGATGTTGTGTTATATTTAATATGGGATCATGGATGACACCCCATGAGTTATGAAACTTATTTTAAATCTAACGTATGGGTTATAAGGGAGGTCTAACTGTTAAATAAATACCCATGATGTTAACGATTTAGGTGTTGGGATGAGATGAGTTGTGCTATAAAGGGGGTAACCCAGGTGAGGAGTTAGCTCATGTTTGTGTTTTCCTTAGAGAAGGGAAGCATGGGTAGGACTTTGGTTATGATACTAGTGCACATGGGATGAAATTGGGTTTTCAACTTATGCATGATGATACCTTAGTGGATCTTGAATATGAAAGCACCTCAAGTGCTAGTGCTTATTATCAAGGTTGGAATCAGGGGCAGGACCGATTGGGTTCTTAGACCAGTTATATTAGGATTATTTTTTAGCATGAGATATAAATATGAGATGCTCTTGATTTTGTAATGATTTCTAGGTTATGGGATATTCTATGATAGGCCATGAAACAAGTAAATTTCATGATTTTATAGTGGATTGTTGAGGGTACTCTTAGTTAAATAAGACTAACATGTCAAGTATCATGTTCAATGGTTTTGGTATGTGAATCTATTTTTTAAATGAGACTCATGGAGTTATGAGTCATTTTTCAGCAATCTAGTGATACTGGAATGTACACCCAGTATGATTAGATGGGATCAAGGTAGTGTGTGTCAGTGATCACAATTTCTATTGAATTATGAATCGGTTGGTGGTTGTGTGTGATCCAAAGACTGATGAAAATTATTAACATTGGAAGGCATAGTTCCCAAGGCTTGGATCAATATGGGAAATGTCCCTCCATTGTAGAGGAGACATCATAATGGATCTAGTGTCATGGTATGGTCGGCCCGAGTATAGGCCTTTATATGGATCTCTAGGGAGGTGGAGTGTCATATGTTAACTGTGGGGGAGAAAGGTTCTGGAGGAGTGACACACATGTGTTGATGGAAGGACCTATTTGGGTTGGCTCTTGAGGATTGTTATAAGGAAATTTGTATGGTGGGGAGTATTCCGTAATCCATTAGAGGGTTTTACCCTCATTATAATTTTATTTATAGGATACTTTGAGTGAAATTACTGTGAGCTAGGATTAGTTTGTGAACTGAATTTTTTAGCACTCAGGACTAAGAGAGGTTGGCCATATCAAACCATTTTTCTCAGTGATGGATGAGAGTGTGGGTTATAGAGATTACTATTTGATCAAGAGTAATAATGATAAAAAAACTCCCATAATGTGGAGTATCTCATCGGTCATGGGCATGAAACCCTCATGTTGGAAGGGTTGTGAATATGAGAGATAGGTCAGTGGACAATCATGATGGAACTGAATAGTGGTGTATGTACAAATTTGGTTTAATCTAGTTCCTTAGTGAATAAGATATATGGATATAAGAGGTGATGTTAGATGAATTATTGATATTGGAATCAGGATTATGATGGTTTGAGATGATCCAAATGTGTTGGATCAAGGATGTTCCAGTGCTTGAGTGGGAGCATGATAGAAATTATAGTCTATTGGTGTTTTATATATGGAATTTTACTAAGAGTTAGTATTTGGATTAGGTGAGTGTTTTTTAGTTATATTGGATTACCTTCAGAACTAGAGGCGTCATTATTGACTATTTTAAGTGACGTGTTAGTAGTGCCACTCAGGCATTTTTTAGGCAGGTCAGCCTGAGGTTGTATAACTTGTGTTTTCAAGTGGAATATGATATAACTAGATGGAATTCACATCATGAACATCATTTGAGATGTTTATATAATGTTTGAGAATTGGGCATTCTTTTTTTAGTAAAATTCATCATGTCTAGGCTTCTTTAATGGATAAAGATCACATGTCTATTTTGATTTTGAATCAAAAAAAGAAGTGTTGTGCCATCCTATGACCAATGATTCATGGGTGATTGGGTGTGTTGAGTCAGAAACCACACTGTACACATCATTTTGAATTTTTAAATCTTATTTATAAATTAAATTTTGATGGTGGAGGTAATTGTAGCTCCGATATATCCCTTTCAACTAGGTATATGGTGATTATCACCACGAGCTCTATTAGGAATATAATGATGAAACGATCATGTATTGAGATATATGGGCATCGTGAATCACCTTCATGATGTTCCAATTATTTTTATGATCATTTTCTTGGTTTGGGTGGCTTAATCACCTTGAGTTTTAGAGTTAGGCTATATATGCATGTTTGGCATTTAGGAATGAAACACATACTTTCAACCTAAGATTCATGACCGATGAAGGTTGGGATGTTTGGTTGGAAGGCCACCAAGACTTCTCAAGGATTATAAGTGTTATGGAATGGATGTTTTAAAACCCCACCCCCTTTTTAGATGATAACTTATAAGGGAATTATAATTTTTTAGTTGATGGATGGTTCATTTTGAGGACTGGTATTTTGATTAATAATCTAAGACTTAGATCATTCCGAGATATTGTTTATAGATACATTGTGAGGCCTGAGATATACCTTAAGTTCTTAGGTGAGTCTCAAGATATTCAAGATAATTTTTAGGAGTTTTTAGAGGATTTTGTCTGGGTGAATGGTTTGTGGTGCATGGTTTAATAGAAACCATGAAACACACTGAGGGTGAGTAGGTTTATAATTATTTTTCTACATAGCATGGTTTTTTGATATGGTTAGCACATGGTATTTAGGTAACAATTTGTATTTCAGGGTGAATTGTGAGGCTTAATTTGGTTTTAGAGATTGATTCAAAATTATAGACAAACCATGTGAAAAGTTAAAAATATAAACAACATTTTTTGGAATAGTTAGTTCATGGTTTGGTAAAACATATGGCCTAACCATGTAAGGTGTCTTTATTAATTAGTGGGGCCACATTGTTATTTCATGGTTTAGAAAACCATGTTATCAAACTGAACAACTCATTAAAATAGGCATATTTCTATTTTCCCCTTTATGTTTTTATGGGTGGGGGAAACACTATTTCTTCCTCTACCTCATGTGAACACCCCATCCAACTGATCCCCTCCTCACTCCATAAATCCCCTTCTATTAGGGTTGATTTCATATACCTTCTTAAGTGATTCATGGGGAATTTCCTCCTCTTCCTTTCTCTCTTACTCATTCCCCTTGGTATCTTCTAATTTTGGTTGTCTTCAGGTTAGGGTTCATGGAAAAGTACACCAAATCATGGTCATATCATCCTATTTTTATGGTCCATTCATGTATCCTATCTAAAGGAAAACTTGATGCTTCTTCTTCAAGTAATTTCTTCTTACGTTGATGGATTTATGTCACTTTTATGTTTTTTATGATTTTTGGGTCAAAGTAAATGAAATATATTATGGATTTGGTCCTGATTGATAAATATTTTTATTGGGATGGTGTGGAGAGAATGGTACGTACATTATACACATTGTTTTTACAATTTTAGAGTGATAAGGTGATTCAGTGAGTTTTTTGAAATTATGAAAACTTGAAATAAATGGGATTAAATTATGATATTGTTTATAATTAATTAATATTTGATTATTAGATAGAGATAAGTTCTCAGAATGACCCAATGGGCATGTTAGATATTGGAAGATCTTGGATAGGCCTTGGAAAAGATACCATCCTATGAATCCAAATAGAAATTCGTTTCAAGGAGTTAGGTGGTTCTCATACTTTCCTGACGGTATTGTGATAGTTTTTTATGTTGAATGTTATATATAATCACACCATGGTGGAAAACAACCATTAAATTAGATATTTTTTAAATTAAACTAATTAATTGAAATGGCCTATTTTAACTAAAACATATATAATTATATGAAGAAACCAAGGGTCATTATGGCCCCTTGTCTAGGAACTGGTATATCAGCCATTAATGGTTAAGGATTCATCTACACAAAGAAATCCTTATGTACTAGAACCCTATGAGGGGTGTAATTTAAATGAAATGAAATGAGTGTGACATAGTGTCCCTATCATATGTTCTCATACACACATTCTTATAAAAGAGGGCGTTATACATAGTTTTTCTAGACATATTAGGCAATGTTTCACAAATTGTGATTCCTTATGTCTTGTGACTCAGCGAGGGTGTTTTGGGTGTTGGGTAGTGATGGTTAAAAATATCACCTTAGAATACATATCGACTATGTAGAACCTATGAGACCTTAGTAGTGATGATGGTTGTGGTAAGAAATCAACCCTTTTCTACTATTATTTTTCCTTTATGATAAGTGGTTTCGTAAACTCTCTTGGATCATTCATGTAGAAATGAAATGGAAATTTCCATGCAGTAGTGTTTATATTAAATGAAAAGTAAAGATCCCATGAGGAGATCTTTATACTAAATGAAATGGAATGTGACCTTATAGAAATTTATTATAAGATAAAGGTTCAGGTGTTGGGGTTTTAAATATCTCTAAGTAATGAGGACTTGATACCTATATATGCACTAGTAGGTGGTTATGATATGATATAGGGTCAGGAATTAGGGAATTATATATTTTCAGGCAGTGAGGGATTGATATCTATATACACCCCAGTAGGTAGTTTTGATATAATATAGGTTCAGATGTTGGGGTGTTATGAATCATTGGGTAATGAGGGCCTTATATATATATACACCCTAGTAGGCGATTTTGATACAATATGGGGTCATGTACCAGGGTAATATGTATCTCTAGAAAATGAGGGCATGATCCCTACATATTCCTTTATAGGAAGTCATTATCTCATTTATATCAGGGTGAAAGTCCCTTCATTCATTATTATAGTTGTAATGTTCATTGTGATGTGCTTAGAGACACTTTAGCATTAGTTGAAGAAGGTATATTCAATATGGGTTGTGGACTGGAGGATTGATAGTGGTTTATTTATTTAATGATTTATTTTCCATCATTTTTTTATTATAGAGGGAATTTCACATGAAAATATAATTTCATTTATTGTCCATGTATGGGACTACATTGGTGGTTTCCTACTAAGTTATGTACTCACACCCTAATCAGACCACTATTACACTTCAATACCCAAGAAGCCTCTCACTTATCGTAGGTATAGGTTAGGATGAGTCTCGATATTTATTGATTATCCTGGATCAGTTCATATGGGATATGGATCTTGGTATGAGGTATGGATTAGAGTTTTAGTGGTGCCTTGGTATATTTTTTTTATTCCATATATGTGATTAATTTAGTGGGAAGTTTGTTTTGTATGTTTGTATGTCAGTATTTCGTTTTTTATAGCATGTTTGTTTATTTATTATATCTACATACTATAATGGTCTTGAATCATTTATAATTATTAGTTATTTCTATCTATTATTTATACTCTAATACATGGGGTATAGTCTCCTCATAGTAACACCCTAGACCACCACTACTGGTTGGCAGCCTCTGACATACGAGGTGGTGCGTCGGTGGTCATGTAACACCATTATTCTACTTACCAATCATAATAAACTAGGTATAGACATTAAAAATTGGTATAAAAGATTCTATTTATTTTGTTTTACTGTTTTAGATATGGTAGACAGACGAAATAGGAATGTATTGGAGCTTGGGGTGGAACCCAGACTAGTGCATCGTGAACACCTCTTCTGATGGATGCACTAGTTTCCAAGGGTATGGGATTGTTTTTATTAGAATTTTATATTATTATATTCATTATTTCAACTTTCATGATCCATTTTTTATTTAGTTTTATGATTTTTGATTTCTTATGGATTTTGGATCTTATCCCGTACTGGTAAGAGGCTTCTTCATGCATTATATTAGGTACATAGTATGCACATTCCATGTTCCTACTTGTGTGTTATTTTTCTGAAAATTGAGAGTTTAATTATTTAATGTGTTAATATTGTCCCATATAATGTTTTCTTATAAAATTTTTAGTGACATTTTACTTAGCTAAACCATGATATATATGGAAATTTCTCTAATGGTAGGTCATTTGGATCTATGATGTGATACTTCTTAGTGATGAAAATGATGTGACCCCTTGATGCAAGGGATGTGTGATGAACCTGGTAGTTCAATATAGTATTGTGATATATTAATGATAAACTCCTCGGGGTGGTTATTATTTAGGATTGATTATTTAATGTGTTAGTAACAACCTATAAGGGGTGTTCCCATATATATTAGTATGAAATTCTACTTACCTGAACCATTTGACTATGATTTGTGAGACTTGAATTAGGGATGGGTGACTTCATTACATATAAATGTATACCCATGTATGAGATCGTTAATTCAGAAGGGGTAATCATTTGTGTAGATTCTAATGAGAATCAGTTCCCTCATGGGCGGATGAGTTGGCATGTGATACTAAATGTGTTTATTGACGACCCTAGATTGGGTGTTTCGGAACTTGAATGTCATGTTATATTTAAGAAAAGGGTATGGATGATGTCCAATGATTTATGATAATTATGGTAAATCTTACATATGGGTTATGTGGGTGATCCTAATGTTGAAATATAGCTCATAATTTTAGTGATCTTGGTGTTGGGATGAGATGAGTTGTGCTATATAGGGGTAACCCAAGTGAGGGGTTAGCTCAAGTTTTTGTTTTCCTCTGAGATAGGAAGCATGGATAGGTTCTTTGAGTATGTGATCCTTGCATGTGAGGTGAGAACAGTTTTTTTACTTAGGAAGGGTGATGCTTAAGAGGATCTTGATCACAACATTACCTTGAGTGAAAATACTTGGTATCAAGGTTGTAATCTAGGGTAGGACTACCCATGTTATAGGCCATGTTTTTTAGGATACATTTTGAATGAGGGAGATCATAGTGATATTATCTCAATTTTGGAATTATTCTTGGGTTGATAGGAGATTCTTTGATCGAACATACCAAAAGAAAAGTTCCTGGTATTGGAGAGGAGTTCCAAAGGCACTCTTGGTTAAATAAGATTGACATGATGAGTAATATAGTCAATATTTTGGGTGCATGAACCAAGTTTTGACATGAGACTCGTGGGGTCATGAGTTGGGTTTCAGTGATCGAGTGATACAGGAGTGTACACCTACTATGATTTGATGGGATCAAGGAAATTTTCACTAGTGATCATTGTGTCTACTTAATTTTAAACCTGTGAGAAGTTTGCATACAATTCAATAACCGATAAGAATTATAAATACTGGTGAGTATAGTTTCTTGAGAATAGGATCAAGATGGTAAATTTCAATTCATGGTATAGGAGACGTCAAAATAGATTAGGTGTCATGGGGTGGTCGACCAAAGTATAGGCCTTGACATAGTTCTCTAGGGAGGTGTAGTGTTAGAGGTTAATAGTGGGTGAACATGGCTCGGGAGGATCGACACACATTTTTTGATGGTAGGAACCATTTGGGTTGGTGCTTGAGGAATGGAAAAAGGAAATCAATATGGTGGGGAGTGCACCATTAACTGTTGGTGGGTGAGACCCTCATTATAATTAGATATTGTAGGAGTTTGTGAGTGAAATTCCTATGAGTTGAGAATGTGTGGTGAATTGAAATTTGTTTTAGCAATCAAGACTGATGAAGTTTGGACACATCAAACCATTGTGTTTGGTGATATCTAGGATCATTATCCACCAATATTCATGTTTTATCTAGATAAGTGATGATAAAGACACTCATATAGTGGGGAGTATCACATCAGTTATGGGTGTGTGCCCCTCATGTTGGAAGGGTCGTGGATATGAGAGACTGGTCAGTGGATTTTTGTAATGGTACCAGATGTCAGTGTGTATAAAAATTTTGTTTAATATGTTTACCCTTTGAGTAATATATGTGTATTTTGGAGGTGATTTTAGATCAAGTATGTATGTGGGTGCCTATATTTAGATGGTTTGATATGATCTAAATGTGTTGGATTAGGGATGTGTTGGTCCTCGGGTTGGAGGGTGATAACGGTTTTGGATTTTTTGTTTTTTGGTTTTTTAGACAGGGAATTTCACTAAGAATCCAGATTTGGATTTTTTTATCATGTTTTAATGATATCAAATTTCTATGAAATGTAGAGGTATCATGATCAGGTGTTTTGGGTGACGCATCGACGGGGGAACCCGAGCGTTTTTGAGGTAGTTTTACTTGAGGAGGTATGACTTGAATTCTAGAGTGTAATTGGATGTGGATAAATGTAAACCATGTTGGTAATGTAATTTGAGACACACATTTTATTTTTGAGAATTGGATGGGCCTTTTGAGAAAAATATGGTGTGTCTGGGCTTCTTGAATAGATGGTGATTACACATCCATTTTGATTCGAAATTAAAAACAAAGAGTTTTCTTAACATTTAACCATTGTTTCATGGGTAAAAGGGTGAAATTAATTAAAAAATCGTATTTAGTGTGTCATTAGAACACAAGAATATCATTTTGATAGGAAATTATGATGGTGGGGAGTTTAGAAGTTCGAAATTGGCCCTTTGAGAAAGGGTAATAGTGAGCAGTTCTAGGAGATCTATTATGAGTTGAATAATAGAATGATCACGTATTAGTATAGACCAGTGTAGTGAAACACCATCATGACATTTAGATTATGGTTAGGAGAATTGGATCAGGTTGTGTGGATTAAGCACCTTGAGCTAGGGAGTTATTCTATGGAAGCGTGTTTGACCTTTGGGAGTGGAACATAACCTTTTGGATTGGAATTTTTGACCAAGGTAGGTCATGATATTTGGTTGGAATGGCATAAAGACTTATTGAGGATGATAATTTTTATTATGGGGATATTTTAAAACCATGTCCCCTATTTATTTCATAAATTACAAGTGAATTTGAATTATTGAGTTATTGGATGGTATTTTTCAGAACTAGGATTCTGATCGATAATCTGAGAGTTTGAGATTTATAAGATAATGTTTTTGGATAAGTTTTGATGGTCAAGAGGTGACTTAGGTTCTAAAGTTATTATCATTAGGTTCATATTAAGTTTCAGGAGTTTTCAAAAAAAATTCCTTGGAACACGATTTTGTGTGTATAGTTTAAGAGAAATTATACAGATCCCTAAGGGTGAGGTGGTTTCAATTTATTTTTTCTAAAGATCATGATTGTATGAAATGATTAGAATTTTTTTTAAGGAACCCATGTGGATTATAGGGTGAAATAAATGGCTTGGTTTGGGCTTTGGGATTATTATATATTTTGTGCATGGTTTCAGACAAACCATGCAAAAATTTACGAATCGAGATCATCTTATTTGGAACATTTGGATCACGGTTTGGTAAATTGTCCAACCTAACCATTTGAGGTGGATTTATTTATTAGTGGAGGGTTAATTGTTTAAAAAATCATATGACTCATTAAAAGTGGCGGACTACCATTTTCACCCTTTGATTTTTTAATGGGGGGGGGGCTCAATTTCTTCCTCTCCCTTGTGTACAAGCCTCCACAAGTCGATCCCCCCTCCTTCCTTCTACCCACACCCTTTATGGTGATGTTAGATGAATTCTTTAGATATTTATGGTGAGTTTAATCCTATTCCTCCCTCCCTTTCTCATTCCCCTTGGTTTATTCTAATTTAGGTTTTCTCTGGGTTAGGGTTCATGGATGATTCCACCAAATCATGGTAGAATCACCCTGTTTGGATGGGTATTTCATGAAACCTAGCTAAATTACAGATTGAGACAATGTATTTATTCTATTAACCATTTATTTTATAGAGGTATTCCATCATTTGAATTTCTTAAGGGTTTTACATAAAAGTAAATGAAATTTAATATGTATTTGGATCCGATTTATAGGGATTTTCTCAGAGCTGGTGTTGAGAGAATGGCACAGACCTTCCATAGGTGTTTGTTCATGATACTAACATGATGAGGTGACTAGGTGAGTTTTAATTAACTTTTACAACCTGAAATAAATGATATTTAATTATGAATTATTGAATTTTTTCTAAAATTATTTCAAATCATTTAATTTAAAAAAAATTCTAGAGATAAGTGATCAGGATGACCTAAGGGGTATGTTAGAGCATGAATGAGCTTGGACAATCCTTGGAAAATATTCCAGCCTATGGATCAGAATATAAAAGATTCTAAAGTATTTAGGTTGTTATGGTAATTTCCATATGTTATTATGATAGTTTTTTATATTTCATGTGATATGTAGCCACACCATGGCGGCGATTAAACTTTAAATTAAATGTTTTTTCAATTAAACTAATTAATTAAAATGACTTATTTTAATCAAAATGTATATAATTATATGAATGAACCAAGAGCTTTTATGGCCCCCCGTTTAGTAATTGATTAATTTTCCATTGATGATTGATGATTCCTATATCAAAATCAATTCTTATATACCTCAACCCCCATGAGGAGTTTAATTTAAATGAAATGAAATGGGTGTGACATAGTGGCCCTAGAATAGAATCCCTTATACAATTCCTTATAAAGGAGGGTGTTTGAATTGGTTTGTTAGACCTAACAGGACTTGTTTAACTCCTTATAATTCCTTATGGATTATGACCTAGTGAGGATGAATTGGTATTCCAATAGTGATGGTTATGTATGTCACCTTGGAACATATATTTATGATAGAGGCTAGATGAGACCTTAGTAGTGATGATGGGTTGGGAGAGAGGTCAACCCTTATCTATTATTATTTTTCCATAATGATGAGGAGTTTAGTAAATTCTCTTGGAGTAGTGTGGTAAAAATGAAATGAAAATACTAAAGTATTGTGTATATTAAATAAAATTAAATCACTAATGAGGTAGTATTTATAATAAATGAAATGGAATGCACCCTTATAGGTGGTTATGATAAGATATAGGTTTAGGCATCGAGGAATTATGTATACCTAGGTAATGAGGGATTTATTCTTACATAAACCCAAATAAATAGTTGTGATAGGATATATGGATAGGCTCTGAGGAGTTATATATCTCTGGGTAATGAAGGGATTATACTTTCATATTCCCTAGTAGGAAGTTGTGATACGATATATGGTCATGCACCAGAGCGTTATGTATCTCCGGTTAATGATGGAATAATATCTGTATATGATCTAGTGGGAAAATATGTTGTGATATAAGGTTAGGAATTGGGGTGATATGTATCTCTAGTTAATGAGGGATTGATCTCTACATACACCCTTATTAGTGGTCTTAATCTCATGTATACTAGGTTGAAAGACCCCCATGCAATTATTACGGTTGGCACAGTCATCACAACACACTCATAGACACTATGGAACTAACCAAAGAAGGTATGGTCAATCAAGGTGGTGAAAACTACTACACAAGAGGATTTTAAAAGAACTATAATATGCCTTTATTAGTGCTAAAAAGGTGCTGACAACCATAGCGCAGTTAAAATACCAAAGCTTTTATCAGTGATTTTTTTAGCATCGTTAAAGGGTCCTTTTAACAGTGCTTTTTAGTGCTATTAAAGGGGGGATTTAAAAATGATTTTTACCACTGATAAAGGTAGCATTGTTAAAAGGGATAAAATTATATTTTTTTTGGACCTCCATGAGCCCGATCCCTTTATCAGCACTTCCACGTAACTTTTAACAGTACTCCCCCACATTTATCAACACTTTTCACCCCAAAAATCCTTTTATCATCACTTTGTGAATTTCCAACCTCATGTGCACCTAACTAAATTCAAACCATGCACCTCTCCATCAAAGATGGAACACTTTTACCACTACACCATATTGTTTTGTTTTCTATTTAATGATATTTTTATTTATTTATTTATATATTTAAATATATATATTTTAATCATATATTTATATAATTATTTTTAAATACATTTATAAAATGTGTGTACGATATATATATACTTATATTTATTAAATATATTATATATTATATTCATTTACATATACTAGAATATAATATAAATTTATTTCTATTTATTAATACACACAAAAGTGTATATATCACCATTAAAAATATATTTTTATAATGGAAAAAATGGTTAGATCTTGTTTTAAATACATTTTTAGAATACTTATTTATTTACATAAATTAGAATATATATTTTTACATAAATATGTTGATATATGTATTTATATGAGTGATTTATTATAATTAAATATAAAAAAATATGCATATATTTAATTATAAATAAAATTACATTGTGAAAAATGATACAATTTCAAAACCATAATATCAATATGAATGTTAGACCTAGGAATAAATTCATTTTCCACCAAAAAAATGCAATAATACCCCCTTAAACGAGGCTGAAAATCCATCAAATGTTAAAAAATTGGTGTATCCCGAATTAAAACTCAGTTTTGGAGGCCTTCTTCGACTTTTTTACCCTCAGAAAATATGAAAGAGATTTACATATATCATTAGGGGTTTAGAGATCATCAAATTCAATAAAGACCCAGAAATTTGGTGAATTGTTTTTAATTAAATGGGAATTTTACGAGTCCGAGAAAATTTACGGTGCATAATTCTGATGCCCGGAGTCCCTGGAATGAATTTATGAACTTTTTTTCTGGTATGTTCAGTAAACATGCATGCAGATTTTTGTAACTTTTGAACCGGTTCTTGAAATTGAAATCTGAGGACACCGTTCAAATCGCAGTGCCGACATTCTCTTAAGGAGACTTTCACCTTGATGGTAATTGGTCAAGGGTGAAAGTTAAATTTTTTGGGTTTTTTATGGGAATAATAAAATAAAATAATCACATATTTTATTTTATTTTTTGTAACCACTCCATGTTGAAGTTGAGTAGTGGGGACCACCAAACCTTAACCTCCCATGAGAGGTTATGGTGGTGGGGACCACCTAAGCCTAACCTTCTATGAGAGGTTATGGTGGTGGGGACCACCCGAGGCCTAAACCTCTTAAACTCCGCTCATAATGAGGGAGAAACCTCTCAACTCCCTCCTTAATATAGAGGAGCCTCTTGAGCTTCCTCCACATTAATTATGCCAACGCACCACATTAATTATGCCAACGCACCACATTAATTTATCCAATTTGAATTTTAAACCAACAAAATAAATAATAAATATCATAATCTATTATTTTGGGGTTACTTATTCATTTTGGTGGAATAGGGAGGAAGGAGATTTGGGAGAAAATCTCTCCAACGAAGAACGACAACGAAGAATGCCAAGGAAGAATGCCTCTCCTTCAACGAATTCTTCTCCAAACTCCGTTGAAGGATCTCCAACAACGCACAAACCGAAAATCAAGGAAAACATCGATGACACTGACATCCATCTTTTCCCAACAATTCATCTTCTTCCTCACGACATCGTCGATGTCATCAAACGAACAAGTTAGGGGTTTATTTGTGAATGAATACTTTTCACATGATCTTCCCTTGATTTCTTTTTTAGGTTTGAGAATAAATCATTGCAAGAGGTTCTAAATCTTGAAGTTCTGCTTCGATTTCTTATTGAGTCAAATGCTACCACCCTAACATGGAGGGTATGGGACAAAAAAACATGGACTGATCCCTCTGAAAATCTAGTGATGATTTGTGGTGTTGAATGTGACGAAGGCGACGACGCACCGGGGACTCCTCGTAGCCACCGCCACCTCGCGACCTTCGCGCCCCTTGAAAATATCCCGCAGTTAAACTAATCTATGGAACCCAAAACCACCGCGCCGAGCCGCCGCCACCGTCCACCAAGTCGTCGTCGCCGTCTTCCGACCACCGCCACTGCCCAAACCATCATCGCCGCCACCAAGCCGAGCCACCACCATCCAGGCCGAGCCGCCACCCTCGGCCTGGCCGTGTCGCCCCTGCCCCGCGAGCCACCCCGGTCGAACTGCCCTCGCCATGCTTCCCTGGGCCGAGTCACCCTCACCGCGGCCCTCTGGGCTGCCCTTGTTTTGGACCTCCGGGCCGCCCTCGCGGCATCCCTCTGAGCCTCCCTCACTGCGGCCCTCTGAGCCGCCCTCGCCACGGCCCTCCGAGCCGCCGTCGCAGTGGCCCTCCGAGCTGCCCCAGCCGAACCGCCAGTGGACCTACGAGCCACCCTGGCTGAACCACCTCGGCCTAGTTTTAGGGGTTACTCCTTCGGTTCTAGTATCCATCTCCTGTTCTATGGAAGGCGGGCTTGGGGTAGTCATGGCATGGGCCCCGGGGGACGAGTCATGACAAATTGGTATCAGAGGGGTCAGTTCTACTGAAGAAATAGGACTCCGATCTTTTCTATGAAGAAATAGTGTTAAGGGTAATGAGTGTCGTTTTCAGTTCAAGGAGTCCAGGGTTAGTGCAGTGGCTGACGTATCCATACACCAGAACCCTAACTTCTGATTTCTGGATTAGTGCATGAAAACACGGATTGCGTGTGTGTTTTCAAAAGTTTTATTTGTGATATTTTGAGTCAGCTCACCATTTATAACTTATTAACTGTGGTGCACCTGTTTCTTTACAAGATTCCTCCACGCAGACAGCCAACTAGGGTTCTGGGAGTTGTATGCACTGATAGCCCACCAAGCGACGAGACCTCGGTGTAGTGCCCTCTTCTAGTAGAGGCACCAGCAAAGGCACTAGTAGTACCATTACCCTTTGAGCCACTAATTCCACCATCCCCAGCAGTAGACGGTGCATGCCACTTGAGCATGTTTCACAAGTTCCAGCGCCAGAGGCCACCCAGGTTCAGGGGAGAGACGGACGCACTGGCGGTTGAGGATTGGCATGAGGTTGTGGTGAGAGTCTTCCGACTTGTATGGACACCAGCCGATCTCATGGTGATCCTTGCCGCCAGCCTTCTATAGGTAGTAGCAAGAAGATTGTGGAGCTTGATGCCCTAAGTTCATGATGAGGTTATGCTTCTCTGGGAAGACTTCAAGAGCCTGTTTCTGCTAGATTTTTTCCTAGAGACTCTTCGTGCATTGCGCATACATGAGCTTCTTCATCTACAGCAGGGCAACATGATTGTATCTCAATACTTAGTGAGGTTTACTGACCTCTAAAACTACTCCACAGATATGGTGTGGAACCCATTCTTCAGGGCTCGGACTTTCGAGCAGGGGACCAGGAAGGATATCAATGCTTCGATGGTCTCACTAAGTATCCCGAGGTAGGCGGGGGTGTTAGAGAGATCCCTCCTAGTGGAGAGTTTCAATTCTGAGCAGTCTCTAGTAGTGAGATCCACCACTAGTCATCATGTAGCAGAGTCTTCTGCAGCTGGCAGTAGACAGATGTGGTAGAGGTCCAAGAGGACCAGACCTACAGGTGGACGACCACATGACTTAGGATCGGTCGGGTGGGGCACTCGAGACAGATCCAATCATACCAGGAGTGGGAAGTGTTTCACATGCGGCGTGTAGGGTCACATGTCTTGTGACTATCTAACCCTCCGTACGGATGATCATCAGACGGTCGAAGTACCACCCAGGCAGAGACAGAGATTTGGTCGAGGAGGTCCGTAGGGAGCAGGTGGATGTGGAAGAGGAGATGGTCGTGTACCTGGTGATGGTCGACGATTCGATATGTTACCGCCACCACCACTAGGTGGTCCACCCTGACCACAGGGAGTAGGTGGATATGGGAGAGCTCAGTTCCAGGAAGCTGAGGCTTATGATCATGGCACTTCGGAGATGATATGAGGTACGATTTCTGTCTACTCACCTTAGATGCAGTACTTATAGACATAGGTTCCAGTCATTCTTTTATTACCACTGCCCTCGTTCGGAGCTCAGAGATTCTGACGGAGCCGTTGGCTCAATCCTTATGGCTAGAGACTCCTACGGAAGCATATTCAACAATTATTCACTGGTTCCAATAGTGTGAGCTTACTCTTGGAGGTGAGAGCTTCGGCTGGGATCTTCTAGTAACAGCGTTGAGGCCTTATGACGTCATCTTGGGTATGGACTGGTTATCTAAAGTCCATGCTCAGATAGACTGTATTAGGCGCAAATTTTGGTGTGTCCGCATGGATGGGAACAGTTTTACCTTCACCAGCGAGAAGGGAGCCATTACAGGGCAAGATGGACTTTCCCGAAGGAGGGTGCAGCCGATCACTCATCAGCTGGCTAGCCTTACCCTCGGAGTGGTTGATGTGGAGAGTCTGAATTATCCTATAGTGGCCGACTGGTATGGAGATGTCTCCCAGATGATGTTCTGAGTCTACCTCCTCATAGAGAGGTGGGATATTACATTGAATTGTACCCTGGTATGGCATCGATATATACACCAGCATATCAGATGGCTCCCGTGAAGCTTCGTGAGCTACGGGTATAGTTAGAGGACTTGCAGGGGAAGGGATTCATTCGGCCTAGTGTTTCTCCTTGGGAAGCCCCGATTCTGTTCTCCAAGAAGGCGGATGGGTATTTGAGACTTTGTGTCGACTATCGATGCCTGAACCATGTGACCGTGAAGACCACGTACCCACTCCCAAGGATTGATGACCTCTTTGATAAGATGAAAGAAGCATGGTGGTTCTCAAAGATAGGACTCAGATCAGGCTATCACCAGCTCAGAGTACAAGATGAGGATGTGAAGAAGATGAACTTCAGGTGTCGGTACAACCATTATGAGTTCTTGGTTATTCCATTCGGCGTGACTAATGCTCCAGCAGTGTCCATGGGACTCATGAACAGGATATTTCAGCCATACATTGATTTCTTTGTAGTAGTCTTCATCGACAACATTCTGATCTACTCGACTACTGAGGAGGAGCATTCCTACCATTTGCAGGTAGTACTGGATGCACTCCAAGAGAACTAGCTTAATGGTAAGCACTCGATGTTCCAGTTCTAGATCTGAGAGGTTCACTTTCTTGGACATGTCATATTGGAGGCTGGAGTTGCAGTAGATCCAGAAAAGATTGAGGCAGTACTTGCTTGGGCGCCACCCAAGAGTATGACGGAGGTATGAAGTTTTCTGGGTTTGACTGGATACCACTGGAGATTTGTACTAGATTTCTCCAGAGTTGTAGCACCACTCTCAGCATTGACAAAGAAAGGGAAACCCTTCGTGTGGTTGGAGAGATGCCAGCAGAGTTTTCAGGAGCTGAGGCAGAGGCTGACTAGTGCCCCCCATCTTGAGGCTTCCAGAGGAGGGTGTAGGGTACATTGTTTACTGTGACGCAACAGGGACCGGGCTTGGATGTGTCCTAATGCAGGAGCGAGAAATGACCGCATATGGTTCTTGACAGCTGATACAACACGAGCAGAACTATGCTACCCATGACCTGGAGTTAGCAGCAATGGTATTCACCTTGAATATGTGGCAACACTATATAATGGATGAACGTTTTACAATGTACTATGATCACAAGAGTCTCAGGTATATCTTCTCTCAAAAGGACTTGAACCTGAGACAACAATGTTGTCTTGAGTTCCTCCAGGAATATGACTTCGAGATAGTCTATACTACTGGGAAGGGGAACGTTGTAGCAGATGTACTCAGCAGGAGGTCTGGTATAATCCTGCTAGGCAAGGTGACGAAGCAGCTAGCCTCTTTGCAGATATCCTTTGTGGATAGAGATGAAGAAGTTTTCCTTTAGTCTCTTACAGTCACTCCCCCACTTCTTCGTCGAGTCAGGGAGTCCCAGCATGGGGACACTGACTGTGAGGCTCGACGTGCTCAGATATCCACAGGGCAGGTACCTGATGGATTTTCTGAAGGTGGGGAGAAAATCATCCTCTTCAGAGGACGTACAATGGTACCAGTGTCACTTCAGGAAGAATAGTTGAGGGATTTCCACACATCCCCTCTAGCGGTACATCCAGGAGTGGAGAAGATGTACCAGGATCTCTGAAGACAACACTGGTGGCCCGGAATGAAGAAAGAAGTAGAAAAGTTTGTATCTCGATGCATCACTTGTCAGCAAATGAAGGTAGAGCATCAGGTACTAGCAGGCTTGGTTCAGCCTTTAGAGGTCCCAATGTGAAAGTGGGATGGGATATCCATGGACTTTGTGAGAGGACTTCCATGCACATCCAGGGGTCATGACTCCATTTGGGTGATCATCAATAGACTCACCATGCTGGCCCACTTCCTACCAATCAGAGAGCAGGGTTTAGTAGAGATCTTGGGATGCCTCTATGTGCAGAAGATTGTATAGCTACATAGAGTAACCTCGATGATTGCCTCCGATTGTGATGCATATTTTAATTCCCGTTTATGGAATGGGTTGCAGGAGGCTTTCGGGACACTGCTTCGTTTGATATCCGCCTTCCATCCTCAGGCGGATGGTCAGATTGAGTGGACTATTCAGACCATCGAGGATATGTTGCGTTCTTGTGTCCTCGACTTCGGTCAAAGCTGGGAGGATCACTTGCCTTTGGTGGATTTTTCATACAACAACAACTATCACTCCACCATTAGGATGGTACATTTTGAGGCATTTTATGGGTGACCTTGCAGATCACCCATGTGCTGAACTGACCCAGGTGATTCAGCACTAGTTGAACTGGAGATGGTACGGGCTACCATGGAGAAGGTGCAGATCATCCGGGAGCGGATGAAGACTGCATAGAGCAGGCAAAAATTGTATGTCGATAGGAGATGGAGACCTCGGGAGTTCGAGTATAGTGACCATGTCTTTCTACAGGTCTCACCCCGACAAGGTCTATGGAGATTTGGCCGAGGCGGAAAGTTATCTCCGAGATTCATCGAACCTTTTCAGGTCCTTAGAATATTTGGCGAGGTGGATTACTGCTTATCTCTTCCACCTCAGTTGAATCAGGTGCACGATGTCTTCCATGCATCCTAGCTAAGGAGATACATGCATGACCCTTCCCACATCATCGACCATGGAGAGATGGATGTCGACGATGGGGAGACTTTTATGGAGGTTCCAGTAGATATTGAGGATCGACAGGATCGTGTCCTTTATGGATGGTCGATACCTCTGGTGCATGTTCACTGGCAGCATGAGAACCTCCAGGAGAGCACATGGAAGCAAGAGGATCAGATACATACCCAGTACCCCACTTGTTCATCTAGTTGAGTTGTGGAGTATGGGGAAACAAAGCTCCGAGGTGGGTAGAATGTAAAGACCCAAAAATTATGTGATTTTTTTAATTAAATGGTAATTTTACGAGTCTGTAAAAATTGACAGCGCATAATTTCGAGGCCCAGAGTACCCGGAATGAATTTCTGAACTTTTTTTGGTACGTTCGGTAAACGTGCGAGCAGGTTTTTGTAAATTTTGACCCGGTGCTCGGAATTGAAATTCGAGGACACCATTGAACTCACAGTGTTGGTATTCGCTTAAGTATACTTTCACCTCGATGGTAGTTAATCGAGGGTGAAAGTTTAATTTTTTGGGTTTTTTGTGGAAATAATAAAATAAAATAATCACATATTTCATTTTATTTGTTGTAACCACTCCATGTTGAAGTTGAGTAGTGGGGACCACCAAATCTTAACCTCCCATGAGAGGTTATGTTGGTGGGGACCACCTGATCCTAACCACCCATGAGAGGTTATGGTGGTGGGGACCACCCGAGGCCTAAACCTCTTGAACACCCCTCTTAATGAGGGAGAAACCTCTCAACTCCCTCTTTAATGTAGAGGAGCCTCTTGAGATTCCTCCACATTAATTATGCCAACACACCACATTAATATAGCCAATTTGAATTTTAAGCCAACAAACTAAATAATAGATATCATAATCTATTATTTTGGGGGATACCTATTCATTTTGGTGGAATAGGGAGGAAGGAGATTTGGTTGACAAGATCTCCAAAGAAGAACGCCAATGTATAATGACTCTCCTTCGATGAATTCTTCTCCAAACTCCGTCGAAGGATCTCCAACGATGCACGAACCGACAATCGAGGAAAACACCGATGACACTGACGACCATATTTTCCCAATGATTCGTCTTCTTCCTCGAGACCTCGTCGACATCATCAAGCGAACAAGGTAGGGGTTTATTTGTGAATAAATACTTTTCCCATGATCTTCCCTTGATTTCTTTTTAGGGTTTGGGAATAAATCATTGCGGGAGGTTCTAAAGCTTGATGTTCTTCTTCAAGTTCTTGTTGATCCAAATGATACCACCCTAATGCTGAGAGCATGGGCCAAACAAACATGGCCCGAACCCTCTGCAAATATAGTGATGATTTTTGGTGTTGAATGCAATGAAGGTGATGGCGTAACAGCACCGCTCCATGGCCACCGCCTCCTCGTTACCTCCACACCCCTCACAGAGCCCCCGCAGTCGAGCCGCTCTGCGGCACCCACGACCACCATGCCGACCTTCCGCTGCTGTCTGCCGAGCCGCCGCCGCCGTCCACCGAGCCACTGCTGTTGCCACTGCCCGAGCCACTGGAGCCGCCATAGAGCTGAGCCTCCACCTGTGGCCTAGCCATGTCGCTCGTGCCCTACGAGTCTCCCTGGCCAAACTACCCTCCCCATGTTGCCCCGGGCCGAGCCGCCCTCGTTGCGGCCCTCCGAGCCGTCCTTGTCGCGACCCTCTGAGCCGCCCAAGCCGAATCACCTGCGGCCCTACAAGCCACCCCAGCCGAGCCACCCTACGG
This sequence comes from Viscum album, assembly GCA_963277665.1. NCBI lineage: Eukaryota > Viridiplantae > Streptophyta > Magnoliopsida > Santalales > Viscaceae > Viscum > Viscum album. The sequence continues at coordinate 286,652,896 of OY728129.1, forward strand.
CCTCGCACCGTCCACGGTGGAGCCAGCCCACGGCCGAGCCGCCCCTCGTGGCACCCTCCGCGGCTGAGCCGCCCTCCGCAGCCCCTCGAGGCCTGTCTGGCCGAAACCAGTGGGTCGGGCCACCCAGCGGGCTAGACCGAACCCAGAGGGCCGAGACCGACCCAGATGGTCAGGCCGGGTCAACTCGAACCGGGTCGTCCTAGGCCAGGTCGGGTCAGGTTGGTCCAACCGGGTTGAACCGGACCCAGGCTCACTTCGACCCCTTTACTTCCTTTTTTCCATAACTTTGGCACTGAATGTCCTTTTGACGAACTGTCAATGGCATTGGAAATCTTGGAGAAATACGGTCCCTTTGAGTATACCCCGCTAGAGTTGTGGATTAAGATGGGGGATGGTCAGGTTTGATCGAGCACGAATCCAATCAGGACCCCAGGACTAAAATGATAATAACTCATAGACCGGGAGTCTGATTGATGCACCGTATGTTGTGTTGAGACCCATACGATGTGGTGGAACTTTGAGATTCTTCTTTGTGGGAATTCGTGGATGTTGGAGTATCGACCATTAGCTTGGGGAGCGGATCCTCCTGGAGATGAGAAAACATAGTGCGGGAACCTAGTAGTTGGCTGAGACTTGATGACTGCTGACCATTTCGAATCAGAGTGAATTGACAGGCCCAGTGGGGAGTGCCTCTGTGTGACACGGATGACCCATAGTGGGGATCACCTTTGTGTGATGTGGAATACCCATGGTACTCGACAGGTGGAGTACCTCATTAGGTTACAAGGGGGAGCGCCTCTGTGTGACGCGGTAGACCCACGGTACTCGACAAGAGGAGTACCTCAGCAAGTCACAAGGGGGAGCACATATGTGTGATGCGTTAGACCCATGGTGGGGAATGCCTCTATGTGACGCTACAGACCCATGGTACTCAATAGGAGGAGTACCTCAGCAGTCCAAGGTTAGTGGGAAGCACCTCTGTGTGACACGGCAGGCCCACTGTACTCGTTAGAGGAGGAGTTCTCCAGCAGCTGAGGTGTTCGACATTGTGACTAGGAATGATACTTATTAATACCCCTAGAATAAATCTTGGTGTGAGTTGAGTCATTACCTATGTGTTTTCCTCATGATTGAGATAGATTACTTTATAACTTAGGTATATGTATCGGCATATACCTAAGTAGGGTTATCTATTGATTTCAAACTTTGTGGTTTATCCTTTGTGGATTTTGTGATACCTTGAGGGTCTCGGGGTCCCTACATAGTATCGTTATACTCACATATGCACGGGATATTCCTAAACTTCATTTTTTTTGTTGCAGACGATGGACAACGCTGACTGAAGACCTGAGTACCAGGACTGGATGGTGCCCGGAGGTGGAACATATGGTGTATCGATACGCGGAGGAGATAGATGGACATGGAGTGTTGAGGAGGTGATCTATACCTACCCTTCAGGCAGGATCCTCGGAGGACGACCCAACATCCGACTTTCCCTTTTCTTCAGTTGTATTATATCATAGTTGTGCTTGTACTTTCTAGTTGGGCTTATATTCTTCCCCTTTTACTAACTGCGCTCACTCTCTTTACAGTTCAGTTTACTTGTGTTCCTATCTTGTTGTGTGCTTGGTAACGTGTGCCTATAGGTTATAAAGGTATTTCCTTCCCAGTTTTAGGGATTACGCCTTCGGTGCTAGTTTCCATCCCATGTCTTATAGAAGGAGGTCTTGGGGTAGTCACGGCACCAGCCCTAGGGGACGGGTCATGACACAGTCTTTGATTTGATATGTGGTAGAGCCCAAAGAGACACCTGGATCAAAATTTATGGTTGTTTGAAGTTTGAGTTATGTTTTCAACTTATTCTAGATATTTTATGGATTTTTTGATTTTTTTATCTTCAAATTGATATTAAAATACTATTACTTAGTAATAATAAGAAAATTATTAATTGAAAATATTTTTAAATTATTTTATTATTCATTTTCACTAAATACCTTATATATTAAGTGTAAATGCCTATTTACCTTATCTAAAACAAATTTTAAAAAATATATATTATATTAATATTAATATATTATTTTTAATGAAATATTTTTTTTTGAAGTATACCATTATTAGCGCTACTGAAAAAACATTGATAAAAACCCCATTTATCAGCCCTTTTTTAAAAGTACTGATAAAGGCCCCCCTTTAACAACAATTTTTTTAGTATTGTTAAAACTCCCTTTAATAGTTCTTTTTTTAGAGTTTGAAAATGGGGTCTTTAATAGAACTTTTATATAGCACTATTAAATCCATAGTGCAGGATAAACCCAGTTTTGTAGTAGTGTGAACCTAAGGATTGATGGTGGCTTATTTTTTTATTGATTTGTTTTTTAGAAGTTAATTTATTATTTAGATAATTTCACACACATATATCACTACATTTACTAGCTATGTATGAGACCACATTGGTGGTTCCCTAAAAAGTTATGTACTCAATCCCTGCTCGGGCAATCATTATACTTGGGTACCTAAGAAGCCTCTCACTTTTCATAGGTCCAGGATGGCATGAGGCTCAATATTACTTGACCGGTCTAGAGAAACTCGTATGGGATATTTATCTTGGGGTGAGGTATGGCTTGGAGTTAAAGTGGAGAATTTGTGGCTTATTTCTTTTTTTTATTCCATATATGTGATTGGCTCAGTGGGTGATCCATATTGTATACTTGTATGTTAATATTTCACTTATTATAACATTTTTATTTATTTATTATATATGGGTACTTTGATGGTTTTGAATATTTTATGATACTTGGGTATTTCTCTATATTTTTTATACTCTATTACAAGGGGTATAGTCTCTTCACAATACCACCCTAGATCCCCACTACTATTTAGCAAATTTTGGCATATATGGAGGTACTCATGTTGTCTCATATCACCACCAATCAAGTTACTATTTATAGTGAACCAGGTAGGGATGTTACAAAGTGGTTTTCAGACTTATTTTTAATTTATTTTACTATTTGAGATATAGTAGAGAGGAGATATAAGAGAATTTCAGAGTTTTTGATAGAACCTGGATTTGTACACCGGGTACACCTCTTATGGTGGATGTCCAGGTTTCATGGGGTATGAGATTATTGATTTTGGATTATGTTGTTATGGTACCCATGATTTTACCTCTTGTTACACACATGGTGTTTGGGTTTATGATTTGTGATTTCTTATGGATTTTGGATCATGGATAATAATGGAAAGAGGTGTTTGCATGCATTATGTTAGGCACAAAGGATTCACATGACATGTCCTTACTTGTGTGTGATTTTACTAAATATTGAGATTTTATCTATTTAATGTGTCAAAATTATCTCATTCAATATTTTCCCTTATAATTTATTTGCTTCATTCTGCTCAGTTGGGCCACTATATATATATATATATATATATATATATACAGACAATTTTTTTTCGATGGTGGGTCATGTGGATCTGTGACATGATACCTCTTGGTGATGGCGATGGTGTGATCCCTCGGTTCAAGAAACATGTGATGATCCATATAGGTCAATACATGCATGTGATTCCTTAATGATAAAACCCTTTAGGGTGTTTTCTATTTAGGTTAAATTATTTAATGTGTCGGTAACAACATATATGGTGTTTTCCCGTATAGCTTGTAATGAATTTTATTTATCCACACTGTGTGAATGTGATTTGTGGTAAATATATCATAGAGGGGAGATGTCATTATATATAAATGTATGACCCTATATGAGATCATGGATTCTCAAGGGGGTGATCCTGTGTGTGGATTCTCGTGAGAATTAGTTCCCTTGTGGGTAGATGAGTTGGATTGTTATGTCATATGCTTTTATTGAAGACCCTCAAGTGGGTGATTTGGAGCTTGTATATCATTTTATACTTAGTACTATATGATGGATGACATAACATGACTTATTTGCCTTAAGTGAAGTCTAACATATGGTTTAGGTGGAATACCCTAGTGTTGAAAAAATATCTCATGATGTTAGGGACTCAGGTATTGGGATGAGAAGAATTGTGATATATGGAGGGTAACCTAAGTGACGGGTTATCACGGGTTTGTGTTTTCCTCATAGATGGGAAGAATGAGTAGGTTCTTCCAGTGTGAAATTGGGGTAAGTGAGGTGAAATCGAGTTTTCAACTTAGGCGCGGTGATTCCTTTGAGGATCTTGAATATGAAAGCACCTTGAGTGATAATTCTTGTTATCAAGGTTTCAATCAGTGGTAGGAATGGTCAAGTACTTAGACCTATTTTTAGGATGTTTTTTGAGTGCGAGAGATCATTGTGATTTGTTCTGAATTTTGTAATTATGCCCAGGTTGGCGGTCAATTTTGTGACAGACCTGAGCACAAGTAATGTTAACAATTTTGGAGAGGATTTTTTAGGGTAATCCTAATTAAAAAACAAAATATCATGGTCAATGGTATAGGTTTGTGGGTATAGTTTTAACATAAAACTCATAGTGTCATGAGTTGAGTTTCAGGGATCAGGTGATATGGGAGTGTATGCTGGCTATGATTAAATTGTATTAATGAATTGTGTTCCAATAAGCCTAGTGTCTGTTGAATTTTGAATCAGTGGGTTGTTGTGTATGATCCAAGTACTGATAAGAATTGTGTATACAGACAAGAATAGTTGATCGAGGCTTGGGCATGATGGGAATTCCCCTCTATAGTGGAGGATATTTCAGAATAGATTGGGTTTTATGGGACAGTTGACTTAATTATGGGCCTTGACATAGATCGTTAGGGCCTTTGATAATGGGAAAGTGTAGCTTGGGATGATAAACACACTTTTGTTGATGGAAGAACCTATTTGGGTTAGTGCTCAAGGAATGGTATAAGGAAATTCATATGGGGGAAGTGAACCATCAGTTGTTGGAGGTTGTGACCCTCATTATATTTGAATTTTGGAGGATATTTTGAGTGACATTCTTGTGATTTGGAATGGGTGGAGAACCATCATTAATTTTAACACTCAAGACCGAGGGGTTTTTCACATTTGACTATTTTGTTTGATGACATATGGGAGTGTGGACGGTGGATATTACTATTGGATATAAAGGAGTGATGATAAAGATACTCATATGGTGGAGAGAATCACACCAGTCATGGGAATGCGACCCTTATGTTGGAAGGGTTATGGATATGAGAGACCAGTTAGCGGATGGTTGTGATGGATCCAGATATTAGTGTGTGTACAAATTCAGTTTAATCTAGTCACTTAGTGAGTACCATATATAGAGTTTGGATTGGGGATGCATAAATGCTCAGGTGGAAGTGTTATGGTGGATCTATCCAGTTGATTTTTTATCCTAGGAATTTCATTGTGAGTTGATATTTTTAATTGATGATCTTCTTCGAATGATCTCAGATTGCCTTTAGATATAGAGGCATCATGATCGACTATTTCAGGTGACATGTTTGTGGGAGCACCCAAGAATATTTTAGGTAGGTTATCCTGAGGAGGTTAGACTTGAGTTCTTGAGTGGAATTGTATGTTTTATATAGAATTAATTTTAGGAACATCATTTTATATTTGGATGTGATGTTTGAGAATTTTCCATGCCTTTTGGTGGAAAATTTGACATGTTTGGGCTTCTTGAATCAATGTTGGGTACACCTATATTTTGATTCTAAATATGAAATGAAGATTTTTTCTGACCTATGACTAGTGTTTCAAGCATGATAAATCATGGTGAGTCAGAAAATGCACCAATTGCATCATTAGAATGTGTAAATCATATTTTGACAAGAAATTTTGATGTTGGGGTGCCTCGTAGCATGGAATTATCCCTTTGAGTAGGGCCTGTAGTGAGTAATGGTACGAGATCTATTATGAATTGAATGATAAAATAGTCATGTATCGACACATAAGGGTGTTTTTAAGCATCGTCATGATGTTTCAAAAATGTTTATGAGTGTTTTCTCAGGTTGGGTGGCTTAATCAACTTATGCTTTGGAGTTAGGAAATGGATGCATATTTAGAATTCAAGAGCAGAACAAGACCTTTTGGCCTAGAATTTACAACTGAATTAGGTTTGGATGTTTCATTTTAAGGTAATTGAGACTTTTTGAGGATGATAAGTCTTATTATTGGTAGGTTGTAAAACCTTTTCCCCTGTTTAGTGGAGAAATTCCAATGGAATTTTAATTTTTGAGTTGTGGATGGTTTTTTTTGAGAACCGACATTCAGATTGATAATATAAGAGTTCAAGTATTATGAGATAATGTTTATAGATAAGTTTTGTGGCCTAAGTGGTGTCTCAAGTGATCATGTGAGTCTCAAAAGATTCAGATTAATTTTCATTAGTCTTTATAGGATTCAATCTCTAGAACACGGTTTGATGTGAAAGGTTTGGGAGAAATTTTAAAACACCCCGAGGGTGAGAAGGTTTATAGTTCTTTTTCTAAAGGAAAAGTTATCTAACATAGTTAGCACATAGTTTTTAGGAAAATGTTTAGATTCTAGGGTGAACCATGTGTCTTTTCTTGGACTTAAGGTTTTGTGTATGGTTTGCATATGATTTCAAACAAACCATGAAAAAAATTACAGACCGAGACAATGTTGTTTTGCATGGTTGGCACACATTTTTGCAAATCGTGTGACCTAACTATGAGAAGTGGATTTTTACAGTAGTGGAGTATGAATGGTTTTCGTATATTTAGGAAAATTGTGTGACCAGACCATGTGGATCATTAAAAGTGTCATATTACCATTTTACCCCTTTGAGTTTTTAAGGGGGTATTTCCATTTATTCCTCTCCCTCGTGTGCATTACCCATCCATCATAACCCTCTCCCTCCTTTAATCACCCTATATTTTGGGTTATTTTGGATGAATTATTTGGTGATTCATGGTAATTTTCCACCTCTCCCTTTATTCCTTGCTCCTTCCCCTTAGTTTCTTCTAATTTTTGTTGTCCCTGGGTTAGGGTTCATGGATTATTCAACTAAATCATGGTGAAATCATCCCATTTTGATGGGGATTTCATATAGTCTAGGTATTATATGTCTTGAGACAACATCTTTATATAATTTACAATTTTTTATGGGGGGTTTTTGTCGTTTATTTTATTTAAGGGTTTTGGGTCAATGTAAATGAAATTACTTATGGAGTTGGTTTCGATTGATGGGGTTTTTTGCCCGAGTTAGTGTTTGGGTCATAGAACAGACCTTCCACAGGTGTTTCATCATGATTATGTCATGGAAAGATGACTAAGTAAATTTTTTACAATTATGAAAACTTGAAATAAATGATATTTAATTATGAATTATGAATTTAATTATGAATTATGAATTTAATTATGAATTTTTTCCATAATTAATTAATTTTGGATCTTTTCTAGAGATAAGTACTCAGGATAACCTATTAGGCATGTTCAATCTAGGACAATCTTTGATAGGCCCTATGAAAGCATTCATCCTATGGATTTAAATATATAATGCTTCTAAAGGATGTGGGTGGTTCCAGTAATTTTCATATCATATCATGCTAGCTGTTTATGCTACATGTGATATGTGGTAACACGATAGTGGTGATATACCTTTAAATTAAATGTTTTTTCAATGAAAATATTTATTTAAAATGACTTATTTTAACTAAATTTTGTGTAATTATATAAATTATCCAAGGTCCACCATAGTCTCTTTGTTAGGAACTAATATATCAGTCATTGATGGTCGAGGATTCCTCTACCAAAAGTAATCATTATGTACTTGAACCCCCACTAGGGTTTAATTTAAATGAAATGAAATGAGTGTGAGGTAGTGGCCCTATCTTAGGATCCCTTATACACTTAATTATAAAAGAGGGTGTTAGTATTAGTTATTTGGACCTATGAGGACCAATTTTTAACCTTGTGATTCCTTATGGGTTGTGACCCGGTGAAGTTGTGTTGGATGTTGGGTAGTGATGGTTATAAATGTCACATTTGAACACATATCGACTGTGTAGGACCGATGAGACCTTAAAGTGATGATTGATTGGGTGAGCAGCTGATCCTTTTCTATTATTGTTTTTCCTTTATGATAATTGGTTTGGTAAACACTCTTGGAGAAGTATTATCAGAATTAAATGAAAATTCTCATGCGACAATGTTTATATTAAATGAAAAGGAAAGAACTCATGAAGTGTTATTTATACTAAATAAAATGGAATACACCCTTGTAGGTGGTTATGATAATATATAGGGTCAAGAGTCAAGGTATTATATCTTTTTAGGTAATGAGGGATTGATACCTCTATATACCTTAATAGGCAGTCATGATATGATATAGGGTCTAGCGTTGAGGTGTTATTTATCTTTATGTAGTAAGGGTATGATACGTGCATACACCCTAGTAGTTAGTTGTGATACGATATATGGTTAGGTACTAAAATATTATGTATCTTAGAGTAATGAGTTCCTGACACCTTCATGCACCCTATTAGGCGATTGTGATATAATATAAGGTCAGATGCTAGGGTGATATGTATCTCTAGGTAATGGGGGCCTGGTATCAATATATTCCCTTATAGGAAGACCTTTTAATTTTTATATTGGGGTGAAATATTCCTCAGTCATTATTATAGTTGACACACTCATCATAACATTCTTAGAGACACTCCATCCCTAGCCAAAGCAATTATGGTCGATCATGCACACAGACATGAAGATTCATGGTGGATTATGTATTTATTGATTTATTTTCTAGTAGTTAATTTGTTATTCAGAGCATTTCACTTGCATATATAACTATATTTTCTATCTATGCATGATACCATATTGGTGGTTCCCTACTAAGTTATTCACTCACACCATCCTCAGGCCTTCATTACACTTGAGTGCCTAAGTATCCACTCACTTATCACAGGTCCAGGTTGGGATGAATCCCGATATGTCTTGTTCGAGCTAGAGAAACTATAATGGGAAATGGATCTTGGGATAAGGTATGGGTCAAAGTTACAGTGGATCCTTTATAGCTTATTTTTTTGTTTATTCTTTTTATGTGATCAACCCAATGGGTTATCAGTCTTGTATGATTGTATTTAAATATTTCATTGGGTGTAACATGTTCATTTATATATTATATATGTGTACTATGATGGTTATGGATCATGTATGATACTTGATTATTTCTATCTATTATTGATACTACGATAAAAGTGGTATATTCTCCTCACAGTACGACCCCAAATCCTCATTTTTAGTTAGTATCCTCTATCATGTGAGGAGGCGCGTCTAAGGTCACGTAGCACCACTGGTCTAGTTATTATTCATAGTGAATTGGTTCAAGATGTTATAAATTCTTATTACATATTTTTCTTCTTTTCTTACTATTTGGGATATGGTAGATAAACATATTATAATGTTTTGGACCTTATGATGGAACCTGAAGTAATGTGTCACAAACACTTTTAACGATGGAATTCCAGATTTTCAGGGGTATGAAGTTTTTTTTCTTGGATTTTTCTATTATGATTTTCATGATTTCACCTCGTGTGATGTACATGGTGTTTGGATTTAAAATTTGTGGTTTATTATGGATTTTATCTCATGGACCATAGTGGAAAGAGGTGTATGCATGTATCATATTAGGCATGTATGATTCACATGAAATATGCCTGATTGTGAAATATTTTACTGAATATTGAGAGTTCAGTTGTTTAAAGTGTCAACAAAAAATCATACCATGTTTTCATGTATAAGTTCTTGGTAAAATTATACTAAGTTGTATCATGATATATATATATATGTGTGTGTGTGTGTGTGTCTTTTTTATAAAATGTAGAGTCCCATGGATCTATGTTATGATACTTCTTGGTGATGATGGAAACACGATCCATTGGTGCAAGGGATATGTGATAATCCTTGTAGGTCAATACAGGCATGTGATTCCTTAATGATAAACTGGTTACTATTTCAGTCTGGTTATTTAATGTATTAATAATGACCTATATGGTGTTTTCTCATATAGGTTGGAATGAAATTATACTTAGTTGAACCATGTGACTGTGATTTGTGGGATAAAAATTTTGGTGCGTTAATGTCATTACATATAAATGTATGGCCTTGTATGGGATCTCATATTCTTGATGGGGTTTATCTATGTGTGGAAATATGCAAGAATTGGTTCCCTTATGGGTAGATGAGTTAGCTTGTGATTCCATATGTGTTTGTTGAGGACCATAGAGTGGGTGTTTTGGGCAATTGGTTGTTGTGTTATATTTAATATAGAATAATGAATGATATACCATGGCTTATGAAACTTGTGTGAAATATAAAATATGGGTTTTTCAGGAGAGCCTAGTGTTTAAAATGGCTCAATATTTTTGTGAGTTGGGTATTGGGATGAGATGGGTTGTGTTATACGGCAGGTAACCTAAGTGAGGTGTTAGCTCGAGTTTGTGTTGTCCTCAGATACTAGAAGCATGGGTAGGTGCTTCATGAATGATATTGGTGCAACTAAGGTGTGACCAGGTTTTTGAATTAGGAATGGTGATGCCTTAGAGGGTCTTGAAAGGGAAGGCACCTCGTGTTATATTTCTTGGTATCAAGGTTGGAATTAGTGGTAGGACCAGTCGAGTGTTTGGCCCTATTTTTTTGGAATCATTTTGAGCGTGGGAGAGCGTGGTGATATGATCTCTATTTTGGAACGATGCTTAGGTTGTTGGGAGATTCTATAATTTATATTGACATATGTAAAGTTTCTTGTTTTTGTGATAAATTTCGAGGTTACTCCTAATTAAATTATTCTGACATGTTGAGTAGCATGGTAAATGGTTTAGGTGTGTGAGCCTAGTTTTGACATGAGACTCAAAGAGTTGTTATTCAGGTTTTAGAGATTGGATGGAACAAAATTTTATACCCATTATGATTATATAGAATCAAGGTAGTGTGCACTAGTCAGTGTGGTTTCAGTGGAATTTTGAATCCGAGGTTGGTCGTGTGCGAGCCAATGACCAATGAGAATTGTGAATACTGGAGAGCGTAGTTTCCCAAGGATTGGATCAAGATGGAGAAAATCTACAGTGGAGGAAATTTCAGCGTGGACTGAGTTTTGTGGGATGGTTGATCCAAGTATGGTCCTTAACACCAATTTATAGGTAGGAATAGTGTTAGAGTTTGGTAGTGGGTGAGCATAACTTAGGAGGAGTGACACTTGTGTGTTAATGGAGGGACCTATTTTGGTATGTACTCTAAGAGTGGTATAAGAAAATCCATATGGTGGGGAGTGAACCATCGGACACATGAGGGTATGAACCTCATTATAATATTTTTTTAGAGGATGATTTTGAGTGACATTATTGTGATCCAGGAATGGGTGTTGAACCCATGTTCGTTTTACCACTCAAGACAGAGTGAGTTTGGCCATATCTAACCATTGTGTTTAGTGACATATGGGAGAGTGGGATATAAGGATTACAATTTTATCTATATGAGTTATGATATGATCACTCATATGGAGGAAGGAATCACATCATTCATGGGAATGTGACCTAATTTTGGAAGGGTTGTTGATATGAGAAACTGGTCAGTGGACGATTGTGATGGCACTAGATGTCAGTGAGTGTACAAATTAGGTTTAATATGGTTCCTTGGTGAGTACCATATATGGAGTTTTGAGGTGATTTTGTACTGATATTAGATGTAATTATCTAGTTTATGATGTTTTAAGATGACCCAAATGTGTTGGATTAGGGATTCATTGGTGCTCGGGGGAAGCATAACAACAATTTTGGATAGTTAGTTCTTTTTATGTGGAATTTCATATAAAGTTAGGCTTGGTATCTGATTAGTGTGTTTTAAAGATCTAAAATTTCCTTCATAGGTATTGGAAATGTGATTGAGTTTTTTGGTGACACGTTAGTGGGGGAACCCTAGCATTTTTAATTAAATCATCATGAGGAGGTTTGACTTACATTATCGAGTGGAATTTGATGTGGCTAGATGGAATCCATGTTTGGAACATCTTTTGAGAAGTGGATGTGATGTTTAATAATTTTATAGGCCTTTTGATGAAAATCATGTGTATATGGGATTCTTGAATGGATTGTGGGTAAGCATCCATTTTAATTTGGAATAAAAAATAAAGTTTCACATGGGACTTAAACTATTGTTTCATGGGTGATCATGCATGATGAATTGGAAACTACACAAAGTGCATCATTAGTACACAGAAATATCATTTTGACTGAAAATTCTGATTGCGGGAAGCACCATAGCTTGGAATTGACCCTTTGATAAGGGGTTGTGGTAAGTATCACCATCAGATCTATTATAAACTAAATGATGACACAACCACATCTTGGGATAGATGGGTTTCATAAAAAAATCATCACGGAATTTCAATAATGTTTAGAATAATTGGCTCGGTTAGGGCGGTTTAAGAACCTTGAGCTTTGAAGTTAGGATATGAAAGCATATTTGGAATTGGGAAATGAAACATGACTGTTTGGCATGGAATTTATGACCGAGGTAGGTCAGGATGTTTTGTTAGAAGGCCATCAAGATTTATTGAGGATAATAATTGTTATGGTGGAGAGGTTGTGAAACCCCTCCCCTATTTAGTTGATAAATTCTAAGGGAATTGGAATTTTTGATTTGGTGGATCGTATCTTTTGAGAATTAAGATTCAGATTGATAATCAGAGAATTTTAAAATTTTGATATGATGTATCTTGATAAAATTTGAGGCTTGAGAGGTGACTCTAGTTCTTAGGTGATTCTTGGGAGCTTTAGGTTATGTTTAAAGAGTTTTTGGAGGATTGTGTGAAAGGAACCTGATGTTGTGTTCATGGTTTAGGAGGAACCATGAAACACCCCGGGTTTGTGGAGGTTTCCAGTTCATTTTTTAAAGAGAATTGTTTTCTGACATGATCAACACATGATTTTTAGGAAACCATATGAATTTAGTGGTGAACCATGGAACATTGTTTATAATTGGGGCTTGACACATAGTTTGCACATAATTACAGGCCAAGACAATGTTTTTTTTGATTAGTGCATGGTTTTGTAAACCATGCAGCTTAAATGTGTGAGGTTTATTTATTAAGTAATAGAAGGTGCATTTTTGGTGCATGGTTTGGAAAACTATATGAATCATTAAAGGTGGGGAATTATCATTTCCACCCTTATAGTTTTTAGGGGGGAACCCCATTTCTTCCTCTCCCTCATGTGCACGCCCCAAATGGCTGAGACCCTCCTTCCTCCTTCAAACCCCACAATTTGGGGTGATTTCAGATGTGCTACTCAGAGATTCATGGTTTGTTTCCTCCTCTTAATTCCCTCATTTATCCTTCCCCATGGTTTCTTATAATTTTTATTGTCTCCAAGTTAGGTTCCATGAAATATTCCTCTGGAGCATGGTGGAATCATCCTGTTTTTATGGGGCTTTCATGAAGCCTAGATAAAGGATGCCTTGACACAAATTATGCACATCGTTTCCTATTTTTTGATGAAGGTATGTCCTCATTTATTTTTTTAACAATTTTGGATCAAAGTAAATGAAATTTATTATATAGTTCATTTTGATTGATAGGATTTTTTCTTATTTTAGTGTCAAGATCATGGAATGGACCTTTCATGGGTATTCAGTCAAAATTCTATTATGTTGAGGTGACTTAGTGAGTTTTCATGAATTATTCCAACTTTAAATAAATGGGATTTAATTATAAATAATTTAATTAATTTGTAAATTGTTTCCCATTAATTAATTTTTGATTCTTGGATATAGGTATGTACTCAGGATGACCTGACATGCATGTTCGAGCTTAGATGAGCTTGGACAACCCTTGGAAATGCTGACGACCTATGGATCTAAATGGAAAATATTCTAAAGGTTGAAAGTGGTTCTGGTACTTTCCTTATGGTGTTATATTATAGGTTTATGTTGCGTGTGATATGAATTCACACCACAGCGGGGATCAACCTTTAAATTAAATATTTATTTAATTAAATTAGTTAATTAAAAGTCCTTATTTTAACTAAAATTTATATAATTTTATGAAAGAACCAAGGGCCATTGTAGCACCTTTGTTAGGAACTTATATATCAGTCACTAATGGCCAAGGATTTCTCTACCAAGATAAATAATTAAGTACCTGAACCCCGATGAGGGGTGTAATTTAAATGAAATAAAATGAGTGTGACATAGTGGCCCTAGCTTAGAAGCCATTATACACTTCCTTATAAAGGTGGGTGTTGGACTTAGTTATTTGTCCCTAATAGGTGTCCATGATACGATATAGGTTCAGGAACTATGGAATTATGTATCTCCGTGTAATGAGGTCCTACTACCTACACATGCCCTTGTAGGAAATTGTGATGTGATATAGGGTCAGGTGTTGGGACGTTATTTATCTTTGGGTTATGAGGGTATGATACCTGCATACACCATAGTAGGAATTTGTGATACTATATAAGTTCAGGCATCAGAGTGTTTTGTATATTTGGGTAATGAGGGTCTAATAATATCATATTCCAAAGTAGGTGGTTGTGATATGATATAGGGTCAGATTCCAATGTGATATGTATCTCTGTGTAATGAGGGTTTAATCCTTGAATACACCCATTTAGGTGATCTTTATCTCATGTATATTAGGGTGAAAGACCCCCTGAGTCTTTATTATGGTAAGCACAGTCATTGCATCATTCTCATAGAAACTCCAACACTGGTTGGAGAAGATATTATTGATTAGGGTCATAGACCTAAGGATTTATAGTGATTTATTTTTTCGTTTATTAATTTTCCAATAGTTTATTTATTATTCAAAGCATTTCATGTGCACATATTACTTCATTTTCCAGTTGTGTAAAGACCCTGGCCCTAATAGCCTAGATACAATGATTACTTTATTACATGTTCATAATATACAAGGAATCACATCCCGAATGACCAAATAGTTTAATTGTTTTGGAAAACTAAATACATGCTTTAATCTCACATTACTATTGAAAATATAAAATACAATATAGTAAATCCTTAGAGAACATAATTATTATACTAGATTAACCCTACATATCAATCATAATAAACTTCATAGCATTCGAGTAAAAATAAAACATAAGAAATGGGTGAGCTCAGATGCTCAGTAAGGGTATGTATACAATGAAACATATCATAAATAAGAATAAAAAATTATGGCAAGGTAAATAACTAAATCAAATTTCATTTAATAAATAACTTAAGCATAATATGGAAAAAATAAAATATGATAAAATAATTATATATAAATAATCACATAACCTATAAAACAAACCCATGTATATTCTACTTATTGAATAATCACATTGAAATCAATAACTAGTTGCATAATGTGGTAATGCATAATGTCAAACATTCGAAACATACCTTGAGGCTTCATTCCAAGAATATAATACTTTCAAGGCTTTATTACAAGAATATAATACCATCAAGGCTTTGTGCTAATAATCTAATAAATGGGTAAGGACTTGGCCAAAACCTAATCTAGTTTGTCTCATGAGACCAACCGATTCATATAGTGGTTATAGAGGGCTCCCCCCATAACTTACTATGTCAAATGCATTCCTCATATGAAAGAGGTAAAATATATTCAACATAAACATTCATATTGAAACTATCATAAAAAATTCTAATAATTTTCCAAATCAATAAACATAATCATAAACCATCTAGAGTAATATGGTGAACAGTATTGAATAGTACATCCCCAAAAAAATTGAACATAAACCATTTAAAAAAATATATAATATATTATCATAAGAGATCAACCTCAATGATTCATAATATTCCCCAAAGTATGATTACATATATGAAAATACTTTAAATGATATCATTTAAAATTGATTGAGGAAAATACCTTTTTTCACTTTGAAAATCACTTATTTTTAAAAAGAATCACAATTATAAAAGATTTTTTTTTAAAAAAAATAACCATTTAAACTTGTAAAGGGAGATTCAAATAACTAAGGCGTCATGATGGTTATAAAATAATCTCATGTCGTATATGTTAAAAAACATTCCTTTTGTATTTTGTCAGAAAAGGCTCGAAGAACCTTGTTTAGAAAATGAAACAATATATCTTTAAAACCATTTTTAAAAAAGTAAAACATGAGTAAAAATTATTTTAAACAATCATAGGAGAATATTAAAAACATTTTTCAAAATAATTTTAAAAAACATAGACATAGAAGAAAAATATATTTTTAAAGGAAAATTTAAAAAGATAATTTTTTTAAAAACAAAGTCTCTTAAAATATCAAATAATTGAAGTGAGTATTAATAAAATGATTAGATTATAAATATTATCTGTAAAAACACATAAAAAAGTGGAAATGAGATATAAGATAATGAAAATTTATTTCACATATAATGTTTGTGTGACATAATAAAGTAGAATTTTAACCTTATAAATGGAAATTGAGTTAAGAAATCCCTAACCTCATGGTCGGTTCACTTGTGTATAAATATAAATTTTCTCATAAAATGGAAATAAAACTACAGAAGTTAAATGAAATGGTATTTCTGTACTTATAGAATTTTAAATGTTATCATATATTATTTTTCTTTCTTATACAAAGATAATTTATTTGATAAAATGATAATTATAAATGTTTAGTTTATTTTGGCGGTTTTCCAACCGTCATTAACTAGTTTAATTTTATTAAATATTATGTTTATATATTAGTTCTAGAATATGTAATAGGTCATAAAATACCTATTAAAATCTTATTTAACTAGAATAATAATTTTATGACCAACCTTGAATATGGTAATGGAAAACAAAAAATCATTATCTATAGAGATGGTTAACCGTCATAATTTGGAAAATGGTTTCATTTCATTAAATAATAGGAGATGAGAAAATGGTTGGACATAAGATATTCCATTAACAATATAACATTATGAAATATAAATTATATTATATATATTATTATTTGATGGATAAATGATGTGAAGAGAAGGTATAATAATAAAAATGAATTAAGATAAGTGTTTTGAGAAAGTTACCTCTTAAATATCGCCTCCTTGAAGGACCCCTTAAAGAACATGGAATTGGTCTTTGGGTGAGACCAGATGCACTTGTACATATAGATAGTGGTAAGGAGAGGTTTTTTAATATGTTAATATATTCAATGCTTTTTAGGAGAAAGGGGGTGGTGAGGGGTGGTATTTATACTTGAGGAGCGATGGTTTTAAGTGATTAAATAATGATTATTTTATATTTAAAGCCAACCAAATTTGGGTGGAATTAATTCCAACGAATTTGGCTGATAATTAATGTTTTAAAGGATGTTTAAGGTTGATAAAAACATAAAACATCCATATAAGTTTTTATTTTTTAGGTATTTTAAGCTTTTTTTCCTTTTAACTTTAACTCGCTACATTATTTTACCTATGTTGTAGGAAATCTTTTTTTACTATGGTAACTCCTTTATGCCTAAAAATGAAAATGAAGATATAACCTAACTTGGACCTACTAATTCCAAATATTTAATTCATTTTACTTGATTAAATTTATAAAATTTATAAAAACCAATTCTAAATATATTATGCTTATAACTCATAAAAACATTTGTTTTTAAGGTTAAAATTGTGGTTTTCAAAATTATTATACATGTGTTTCTAATTGTAACACCTTATGTATTATGTAATTCCATAAATAAATTTTTATCAAGAAAAAGGATAAATATATTTTAAATCATAGTCATATAATAATTATTTCATAAGATTTATGGTATTTCATAAAAAGGTTATTTTCACTTTTTAACCCAAAGTCAACTTTTTAAGAAATTTCCAAAACACATACCAGAAGATAATTTTGAAGTGATGGGTAAAAAATGAATTTTATTTTTTCAAATAAAATTTATTAAAGTGTCAAAAATTATATATATTTATTTTCTCATAGAAATAAATCAAAATCCTTTTTTGAAGAAAACATATATTTGAAGAATATAATTACTTTACTAAAAAATATGTGTTCAATTCATAAGAATAAATAAATTTTTATTGAACATGAAATTAATATATATTTCATAAAATAGTTAATTTTATTCACACCCTCCAATTTAATGAATACTTTATAGTGGTTGTGTTAAATAATAATATTTAACAGTATGTTGTGGTTTGGTTAAGCTCGGTGTTGCGTGCAATGTAAAATATCAAAGAAATTAAATTTAAAAAGTGACTTACCATGAAATTTGGGGTATTTCATTCTCCCCCCTTCAATAAATTTCATCCTCTCAATTATAAATTTCATTTTGAAAAACAAATATTGATATTTTAAAATTCCTTTATGGGAAACCCACATAATAAGAAGGGTTAATAAAATGTCCTCTTAAAAAGAGGGAAAGGAAAATGAGAAGGTCTCCAAAATACTAGGATTTTGATAAGGAGAACATTAGAGGCAAGTGAAAATATGGACATTTAAGAGAAATATAACTATAATGTTCTGATGGAGAGTGATATATAACATGGTTATTAGAAACTTAATCATCATAGAACTATAAATCTGTGATCAATTAAAAGACCATTGATTTCTCAGTAAGAAAAATAAACGAATAACATTTTTGTGCTGAAATAATTTTCTTAGAGTTGTGGGATTATTTTACAATCCATATATATTAATCAATAAAATAAGTATAATATCATCCTTTGGTTGTTCTTTGATCTATTTCCACTTCATCTCTTATGTTAGGAAATGGGTATTCATGATGAATTTTTCATGCATGAAGCACTTCTAACAAACCATAATATCCACAAGTCATTCCTTCAGCATCTAAATATTTACTGAAACCAAAATGGTTAGCATGGGTTATTAAACCATACTTTAACCTCAAATAATAATACCCAAAATTCAACTTAATCCATTCCTTAATTAGTTAACCTTAAGACTCGTTCTAAATATTACTCACTATATTCTGAATCCAAATATTTGATCAGAAATTTATCCCTAAACAACATAAAGTAGTTCATAGTGTCAAATTTGAAACATGTGAATACTTTGATTAAATATTCTCCTAAAACATGGTAATCACCATGAAAAAAATAATGAAAACTTGGATAAATTTCAAGTTGTCGAATATATTCCTGAAATCCAAACATGTAGTAAAATCTAGAAAAGAAAAACCATAAAATTACAAACCAATTTCTTGGTCACCAATATTATCCCATAATCATATCTTTATACTTATTATCTCAACATCAATAACATATTAAGTGTTATCCTCCCTCAATCATCTATTTTCCAAGAGGTTTAACTTGTCACTGGATCACTTTTCTGGGTCATTAGGTCGATTAAACATATTCTCTCGAATACTTTAAGAAATGATAATATATTAAAATACTCATATGTTTCGTGATTCTTATAATTATAATAAAATAATTTCACAACATATTTCTTGGATCTAAATATTCAAGCACGTTATTCATTCCACTTCAGTTGTATCAATAGAATAAGCTTGACCTTGATCCCTTATATTCATCTGAGCAATATTCCCTTGAGTCTTTTTGCATTCATTTTCATAGTGACCCATCTCCTTATAGTGGAAAATTTTCACATTGGAAAGTTATTTCTTTCCCTTAAAATCATGATCATAGTGGCATTTTTCTCCATACTTGAAACAAAATCATTTTTCTTTTAAGCTTGTAGCATGGTGTTTCCTTCCACAAGTATCACATGTTGGAAAATACTTCTTTCCCTTATACCATTTATCTATATTTTTCTCCTATGTCCTCTTCTTATCTTGCTTCCCTTCAAAGTTATAATACTTGGATAATTATTTCTCTAACTTGATAGCATGTGATATTTTGTAATGAACTGACCCGAGTTTCCCTAAAACCCAAAACTTGACCCGATCTGTCTCATACCCGAAGGGCATTTCCAATCCCCACGGGCTCGCGACAAGCACTCAGGTATCGAACAACAAAAATGAGGGAATGATTTTTTCTTACATGAATGACCACACAACATATATATAGAGAAAAGAAGAAACAATGGTTGACCAATAAATATATATTCCCTAACTGTATGAAAAATAGTGGAAACATAACAATGGAAATAGTAACTAAAAACACTAAAAGACAAGTACAACTGCAAGGGACTCAAAACCAAACAGCTACTCCAACGATGTCATGGACGAACTACAATCACCACCATCTACCCATACCAGCTAACATGAACCTCACCACCTCACTACAACACCTTGCCTTTCCCTGCACTAGAAGAAAAACAAAGTTCTACCTACCACCGAAGCAGTGCGCAGTGTGTGAGCTAATAGGCTCAGTAGGATATCACCCAGGTGTTCCATAACAAGTATCTATATAAAAATTCATGCATGCTTATTTAAAATTTAAAACATTGCATGATAAGTAGTAAATCAATTTTATATAAAACATGGTAAAAAATACATTTTCCATAGTTCTAAACAAAAGAAGGTATATTAGTTTCAAAGCACATTTTCCATATTATTTTCCACAAGAATAAAAATGCATATCAAGGCTAACTCAAAAATCCAATAAATACAAAACAGAATCATAAGTATCACACACCAAGAAGAAATACAGGTCTAGGCAGCTGAATACTCATACCATAAGAATCAGGTGCAGAAAACTAATCCTAAAACAACAGGCCTAATAATCAGAGGAAAATCCCAAGAGTAATCCCCCAAAAATTTGAATATCAGTCCCCTAGAACAATAGTCCTTGGAAACAAAGGATATCCAGAATAAAAACCTCCTTGATAATCACAATGAAATGGATTATGACCTCAAGATAAACCATCCACCTAATTACCCAAGGTAACCAATGTGCTCTTTTTCAAAAACCCATTTCAATTCATTGAAAACCATTCAAAACCATTTATAATCCATTTATAAAAAGCCATGGAAAACTATTTTTCTTTCAAAACACTTTTTCAAAAAACACAACAATCATACCAATTTCATAAATCAATTTATAAACAATTTTCAAAGAAAAACAAGAACTTTCATTATCATAGGCTAGATACGGAACCACCTACCTCAAATTTCAGGTCGCACACACCCAAAATGGAAAAAAAGAAACAAAACCCAAAAACGCATTCAACGAATGCTCTATAATCTAACCCACACTATAAATAATTGATTAAAAATAAAATAAAAGGGGTTGGTAGATAGAAGAAAGCCCACATACCTCATGAAATAACATTTTCTTCACTACAACTAGCCAAGGAATGGCCTTCGAGACAATATCTCATAACGAATCTAGATAAGGAAAACAAGAAACATCCAACCTGGATCAGCATATCCAATAATGTAGGGCTAGGTCACTATCATGATCAATCACAAGGAAGAATCAATGAGAACACTTACCCGGGGAGACACATCGTAGAAGCAACGATGAACCAGGGACGATCAGATCAATTTGGAAGGTGATACACCTCTAAAAATTTCATTGGGAGATATTTAGTTTGAGAGCCAATAGATATGAAAATAATAGATGAGAGAAACTGCTAAACATGTGAATTTAACCTAGGTGTGGTCCGGGTCATGACGTGTACCCCTTGGTCAGGATGTGTAGTCCATGATGGATAAGTTATGCTGAATAAAAAAACATCGCCTCAGGTTAAAAAATCCTCTATTTAACCCCTATATGACAGGTACCTCAGGTACATGACATGTAACAGATCACAATATGATCTCCTCATTCACAACATGATCACCCAATCTATGAAATGCAACCAGCACCAAGTACACAATGTCTACTTCAGGTACACTGCGTGTACCTATTATGAAGTCTATAGTAAACCAAGAAATTAACATAATGATTTTTAAAACCAGAAGGGAACATGGAAAGTGGAAAACATACTTGATCAAGGTAACATGATGTTACAAACTTCCCACCATAAGGAATTTCCATCCCTGGGATGTCATGTGGAAGATGTACTCCCTCAAAAAATATGAGGCCACTACTCCCTTATCAATGACTCGTGTTCCCATGTCTCATGAGAATTAAATCCCTATTTACATAGAAATTTGAACAACATAACCGACTTCCCATGCAATAATTTTATCTAAGATTCAATGATCTCAACTCGTTTATCTACAACTAAAGAGTCTGACTCTAACTCAATTTCTTCCCAACTCAAAACCTGAGTGGGATTAGAGGGATACATCACGAGCTAAGATATGTGGAAAACATCGTGAATGTTTTTCAACTAAACCGGTAATGATAATTGATAAGAAACTTGACCAACCCATTCAGGGATCTCAAATGGTCCAAAATTTCGCATAGCTAACTTTCCTTGTTTTCTGAGCCAACGGAGACCCAAACGAGGAGAAAATTTCATAAAAACCCAGTCACCAATGGAAAACTCCAAAGGACAATGTCGCTGATTTGGATATGATTTCTGTTGACTCTAGGCTATAACCAGACATCGTCACACCTCCTGAATATTTGTTGATGTATCCTGAACCAAACATGTTACAACAAAAGCTACTTCTCCCACCTCTTCCCAACAAAGAGTTGATCTGCATGGGAGACCATACAATGATTTGAAGGGGGGAATTCTGATTGAAAACTGATAATTGTTTTTGTAAACAAACTCATCCTGTCCCAGATGACTGTCCTACGATCCACCAAAATCCAAGATCCAGGCATGAATCATATCCTCTAGGATCTGAATTACACACTCTGTATGGCCATATGTCTGTTGATGGTAAGTTATGCTCAACTTGAACTGAGTCCCCATTGCCTCTTGAAGACTCCTCTAGAACCTTAAGGTAAACCTAGGATCCCTATTGAAAAAATTGGTAGAAGTACTCCCATGTAACCTCCTTATCTCTTGTGCATAAATCTTACCCAGATCTTAATCTTTAGTGGTCTCTTTGATCAGAATCAAATGAGCAGACTCCGTTAACCGATCAACAACCACCTAAATAGTTTTCCCTTGGAGTGTCTATGGTAACCCAACAACAAAATTCATGGACAACTCATCCAACTTCCTAACCAGAACTAGAAGAGTCTAAAGTAAACTAGAGGGATTAAAGTGATCTACCTTTATCTATGGGTAGGTGTAATAGTGGGGCACATAATCTGTAATGTCACACTTCATACCCAGCCACCAGAAGCTTCTTCTAATGTCGTAATACATCTTTGTAGATCCTAGATGAATGGACAATGAAGATCTATGAAAATTAAACAAAATTGAATGTATCACAAGTGTTGGGATGACAACTTTCTTTCCTAAGTTAATTATTCCATCTAAATAAAGATAACAACTAGGAAATGTCTCCCCGCCAGAAAATGTTTTCTGAATCTTATGAAACTCATAATCCTACTAATTAATTTTTAAGATAGACTATAGGAGAGATGATGATAACTAAGTACTAGTCAGAACCATTCCTGAAACATCCTCCTAATAATCCAAGTGAAACTGAGAAAAAATCCCCATAAGATTACACTCTTCCTTCGAATCTAGAACATCCCGTGATGGTACCTTTCTTCTTAGAGAGTTTTCAACAACATTCCCTCTCCCCGGGGTGTAATCGATGTCAAATTCAAACATCTGAATGTATTCTATCCATCACCTCTATATAAGATTCAAGTTATTTTAGGAAAAGATATATCTCAGAATCTGATGATCAGAGAAGACTGTGAACTCCTCCACAAAGAGTTTTACCGCCAACATTTAAGCACATGAATCACTACCGCACACTCTAAATCATGAGTGTGGTAGTTCTTCTCATGCGGTTAGAGATGACAATATCCATAAGCTACCACATGATCATCATACATAAGCATGCATTCCAAACCAGCACCAGATGTATCACAAAACACCACATACCCCTTATCAGGACCACATAAGATCAGAACAGGTGTTGATGTTAGAATTCGTTTCAGTTCATCAAAATAAGATTTACATTATTCATCCCATGATAATTTCACCACTTTCTTAGTAATAGCATTTAGAGGTGTCACCAGCTTAGATAAATCCTTGATGAACTGTCGGTAGTATCCATAAACACCAACAAAGCTTCATATCTCAAATACATTTCATGGTTCCCTCTAGGAAAGAACATATTTTACCTTCTCTAGATAAACTAACAATCCATGCTTATAAATTTGGTGCCCCAATAACATCACTTATTGAATCCAAAAACAACACTTTGAAAGCTTTCTATATAGATGGTTATTCCTCAGAATCTCTAGGACCAGACTCAGATGGTTCTCATTCTCATACTCAGACTTTGGGTAAACTAGAATATCATTCATGAACACTTCCACAAAAGTGTCAAGATATTTCAGGAATATCTGATTCATCAAATCCATATAAAATATAGGATCATTAGTTAAACTTAAAGGCATCACAAGATATTCCTAATGGTCATACATGCTTCTAAAGGACATATTTGGAATATCAGACTCTCAAACTATTAGATGTTGATAACCTAACCGAATATCGATATTTGAAAACCACTTTTCTCCCTTCAAATGATCAGACAAATCATCTACATGAGGCCAAGGGTATCTGTTCTTAATCGTTACTTGGTTCAGCTTATGATAGTCCACACATAACTGAAGTGAACCATCTACTTTCTTGGCAAAGAGGAAAGGGATTCCAAAGGTGAAACACTAGGGAGAAAAAACCCTTCTCTAACAGGTCATCCAACTGAATCATGAGCTCTTTCAACTCTGATGGTTCCATAAAGTAAGAAGTCATTGATATCGGCTACATACCTGGCCCAAGGTCAACCACGAACTCTACCTCTCTATCTGGAGGAAGACCGGATAATTCGTCTGGGAAAATGTTAGGAAAGTCTCGGAAAACAACAGAAAGATCCTCAGAAGAAGAAACTTTATCTAGCTCAAACACAATAACAACCAACAAACTCCTGAGATCTTGGCGGGAAGGTCCTGCATGACCTGACCTTGGGTCCCACTCTCCCTAAAAAAATGAGAGCTCTCATCGACAACAATAAATGAAACACGCCGATGATAAAAATAAAACTCATATCGATGAGCGAAAAGACAATCCACACTGATGATGAAGTCAAACAGATCTAGATCAAGAACAAGAAAATCCTAGACAAACACCATGTGACCTATCATGAACAAATAAGGACACTAGAACCCCTACTCTTTTCTCTTTCCAAGAGGTGTTTCTATCTCCACTGTAAACGAAATAAGTTCCATTGTAAGTTTAATAATATCAAAAAAATGTACAGATATAAAATTTTTGGAGGCACCAGTATCAAACAAAAACATTCGTTACTGAAGATGCAATAAGGAGTATAACTCTCACAGTTGTCAGACCACCATCAATGTCCATTGGACACTGATATACTATGTGTAAATTCTTCAATACTAAGGCCTATGGCAAGATCCCTATAGTCTTTGAAGCTTCTGACTGCACCATAATATCCTTTAGAGCTAATAAACCCTGACCATAATGAGTCATATTCATAGCCTGAAAGAAATTCCATAGATGAATAACACATCCACAACTATTTCACGTCTTCACAGTAATAGGACAAGAATATCTGGTGTGACCTACCATGCTACACTGGTGGAAAGTCATAGGCACACTACCAGATGCAACAGATAGTGCTGAGAAGGTTTGCTACTGAGACCCACCCCCACCACTATTGAGATGGTCATGACACTTCCACTTATTTCCATGCATTCCACTGAAGATATCACCAATTGGAAGAGAAGAGGCAGTAAAGTTGACCTATCCTACCATGTCCATCTCCACCATAATTTATTTATCTACTATCTCCGTATAGGTAGAAATTTTCAACATGAATTCCTGCGATCTAATGTCTGGTCGAAAACATTGTAGGTACTTCGGTGCCTTTAGTTTGTCATTCTTTAACACGTCTGAAGAAAAAACAGACAAGCTCAGAAAACTTGTTGGTGTAGGACAACACCAAACTCTCTCCCAATGATAGGAACTCCAGATATTTTTCCAACAACAAAGACTCTGGACAAAACTTCTGCAAGAATAGTGTTTTGAAACCCTTACAATCCAAGCCCACATGTCTTTCTAAATAGACTATGAGTACCACCAATGCTTCTCGGAACCCTTGAGTATGAACACTGAACACTTCACCCTAATATTCTTAGGTGTACCTAATAATTATAAGATTTTATCAATCTTGTCCAGCAAATCCGCCACCTCTTGAGGTTCATTTATCCCTTTAAAGGATGGTGGCTTCTCGCGTAGAAACTCCCACGATCGATCTTCTTCCCTTCAGCTTCTAGATGTACCGCATCCACTGCATTCTGAACTCGTGGAATATCTTAATTGACATCATGGACTTCTTGTATGATAGTCTTGATGATATTCTGATCCATCGATGCATTATTTTGAGGATCATTAGTTGCACCTTCTTGAGGAACCTGTGGAAGATGTCTTAGAGGCATTCTGTTTCACACCGAAACATAAGAACGATCAGACACCGAAAAAATCTCAGTTCAAACTAGAAATTCCATAAGAAAAAATTAAGATTTTTAAAAGCAGAAAACAACACTAAAGACACATATCCCGACATCCCATTGTAACTTGAGTCTCATTACGATAAGAGCTGGATGAGAACTCATTGCAACTTACCTCTCAAGTCCCAAAAATCCTATCTATAATCTAAATAATATCCCAAGAAAATATTATTGAGGACAGACCTCCTCTGATACAAAACTATAATTCACCGACCTGGCTTTCCCTAAAACCTGACACCCGACCCAATCTGTCACATACCCGAAGGGCATTCCCGATCCCCATGGGTCGGTGACAAGCACCCTGGCATCGAACGACAAAACTGAGGGAATAATTTCACCCAACCTAAACAACTATACAAAATATATATAGAGAAAATAAGAAAAAAATATAAGATTAAAAAATATATATTCCATAACTGTAAGAAAAACATCAAAAACAGAACAACGTAAACAGTAGCTAAAACTCAAAAAGACAATTCTAACTACAAGGGAATCAAAACCAAAAAGTTACTCCAATGATGGCATGGAAAAACTCTGCACATCTCACCACCAGCTACCCATCCCAACTAACATGAACCTCATCGCCTCACTGAGGCAGCTTTCCTTTACTTGTACTGGAATACAAACAAAGGTCTACGCACCACCGAAGCAATGCACAGGGTGTGAGCTAACAGGCTCAGTAGGAACCCACCCAGGTTTTCTATAGAAATTATCTATATAAAAATTACTGTATGATTATTTAAAATATAAAACACAGAATTATAAGTATTAAATCTATTTTATAGAAAACATGGTAAACAATCCCTTTTCCACAATTCTAAACAAAACAGTTATATCAGTTTCAAAGAACATTTTCCATATTATTTTCCACAAGAATAAAAATAAATATCAACGCTAACTCAAAAATCAAAGAAATAAAAAAACAGAATCATAGGTATCACAAACCAAGGAATACTACAGGTCCAGGCAGCAGACTACTCGTACCATAAGAATCATGTTCAGAAAACTAATCCTAGAATAACATGCCTATAAAGCAGAGGAAACCCCCAAGAGTAATCCCCCCAAAATGTCAATATTATTCCCCTAGAATAATAGGCCTAGGAAATAGAGGAAATCCCAAAAACAAACCTCCTTGATAATAAAAAGGAAATGGACAATGTCCTTAAGCTAAACCTTCCACCTTAGTACCCAAGGTAACCCATTTGCTTTTTTTCACAAACCCATTTCAATTCTCTAAAATCCATTCAGAACCATTTATAATCCACTTATCAAAAGCCTAGGGAAACAATTTTTCTTTCAAAACCCCTTTTCAACAATCACAAAAAATTATACCAGTTTTATAAATCAATTAATAAAGCAATTTGAAAATTAAAACAAGTAGGTTCGTTATCATAGGCTAGAGACGGAACCACCAACCACAAATTTTAGGTCTCACATGCCCACAATGGAGACCAAAAGAAATGAAACCATACAACACTATTTATGAATGCCCTATAATCAAACCTATACCTCAAAGTAATAATTCCAAATAGAGTACAAGTGGTTGGAAGATAGAATAAATCCTACATACCTTAAGAACGAACATCTGATTCCCCACAACTAGCCAAGGAATGGCCTTTGAGACAAGATCTCAAAACAGATATAGATGAGGAAAAAAAGAAACATCCAACGAAGATCATCGGATCTGATAATGCAAGGCTAGGGTACTATCATGGTCAATCACAAGGAAGAATTGGAGAGAACACTTACCTGGAGAGACGCATCATAGAAGAAACGATGAACCGGAGACAATTGGATCGATCTGAAAGGTGAGACACCTATAAAAGTATCCTAGGGAGAGCTCTGGTTTGAGATACAAAATATATGTAAATAATAGACAAGAAAAACTTCTAAAATCGTGAATTTAACCTGGGTTCGGACCATTCACGATGTGTACCCCTTTGTCACGATGTGTAGTCCACGATGGATATGTTATGCCGAAAAACCCGTCACCTTAAATTAAAAAATCATCTCTTTAACCCCTACATGATGTTTACCTTAGGTACACGACATGTACCAACTCACAGAACGATCTCCCCATTCACGAAGTGCTCTCCAAATCCATGACATGTAACCCACACCAAGTACATGACGTGTACATCAGGAACACGGTGTGTACCTATTCTACAGTCTGGAGTAAACCTAAAAAATCACATAAAATGATTTTTGAAACTATAAGGGAACTTAGAAAAGGGAAAACATACCCAATCAAGGTAACGATATGTTACATATTATACCCTCATATGATGATAAATTTTTGCAGACTACTGAACTTCGAATAATTGGCTTAAGACTATTGAAGAAATAATCAATCTTTCTCTTCGGATTACATACATAGTATGTGACATGATTGGATAACCTTGTAAAGTTAGCTTCATACTTAGATACATTATCATCCTCACTTTGTCTCAAACTCAATAATTGTATCTCTATATCCACTCATTGTTCTCATGGAAAATATTTTTCAAACAAAACTTCATTAAAATCATTAGATTCTATGTTTTTTATTTCATCTTCCTCCTTATTGTTTTGAATCAATGACCACCATTGATCTGCATATCCTGAGAGATGATAAATATTCAGGATAACCATCTACCTTTCAGTACTTCCCAAGGTGGAAGATATCTTTTCTGGGGAACATATACATTACTCAACTAAAAATATATTCATAGTTCCAGTGAATGGTTGAGTTTATTGTCACATGAAGCGGTATAACATCATTACACCGCTTTCTGTCATAAGGTTCACTCTATAATATATGTTTTCATAAATATAGTACCAATGATTCCACTAAATATCCTCTGATACCAACTATGAACACCCCAACCATAGTATCCCATATTCAGTGGTTACTTTATTACATTAGTATAATATACAATGAATCGCATCCCAAAAGACTGAACAGTTTAGTAGTTTTAGAAAACTAGATACATATATAAACATTACATTATAATTTAAAATATAAAATACAACATAGAAACTATATTGAGAACACCATTATTCTCATAGATTAACTCTGCATATCAATCATAGTAATCCTCTTTTCATCCTGGGGAAAAATAAAACATAAAAAATGGGTGAGATCAGATGCTCAGTAAGGGTATGTATACAACAAAGTTATCATAAATAAGCATAAAAAAATAAATCAAAGTTAATAACTGAAACACATGTCATTTAATTAATAAATTGATAATAATATGGTCAAAATAAATCTATAATAAAATAATTTTATATAAATACTTATATGGGCTAGAAAACTTACCCATGGATATTCTACTAATTGAATAATCACGTGGAAATAAATAAAAAATCTCATAATTATGGAATGTATAATGTTGGGCATCTAAAACACGTCATCGAGGCTTACTTCTAATAATCTAATATTGAGGCTTTATGCCAAAAATATAATACCATCAAGACTTCATGCTAGGAATCTAATAAATTGGAAAGGCTTTGGCCAAAACTCAATCTAGTTTGTTGAATGATACCTGCTGATGCATTGAGGGGCTATAGTAGGCCTCGATCATCACTTACTAATTATAACGAATTACTTATATTAAATAGGAGAAATATATTCAACATAAACAATCATATTGAAACTAGCATACAAAATGTTAATAAATACACAATCAATAAACATAATCATAAACCATCTAATGTAATGCGATGAATGGTACTACATAGTACATCACCAAAAAAATTATTCATAAAACATTTAATAATATATGGAATATGGTATCATAAGATATCAATCTCAATGAATCATAAGATTCAACAAATGATGTTAACATAGAAGGAAATACTTTAAATGAGATCATAGTAAAATTCTGAGGAAGATACCCGTTTTCACTTTTAAAATCACTTATTTTTAAAACACAATGAAATTATAAAATAAAAAAAATCTTTGAAAATAACCCTTTAAACTTTTAAAGGAAGCTTCAAATCATTATGGAATCATGACGGTGATAAAATCCACACATGTTATTTTTGTTAAAAAACATTCCTTGTGTATTTTGTTGGAAAAGCCTCAAAGAACCTTGTTTAGAAGATGAAAAAATATACCTTTCAAACTATATTAGAAAAAGTAAAACATGAGTAAAAATTACTTTAAAAAATCATAGGAGAATAGTAAAAACATGTTTTAACACAGTTTTATAAAAAATGGATATGGAAGAAAAAGAGAGTTTTAAGGGAAACTTTTAAAAGATAATTTTTCAAAAAAATAAATTCCCTTAAAAGTATCATATCATTGAAGTAAGCATTAAAAAAATAATTAGATTATGTGTATAAGATTTAAATACACATAAAATAATTGGAAATGAAACATAATATCATCAAAATTCATTTCAGAAAAAATCTTATCATGATGTAATAGAGTATAAGTTTAACCCAATTAATGGAAATTGAGATAAGAAATATCTTACAACACAATTTTCTTTAGTTTTACATACTTTGACCTACTATATAATTGTTTAAATAATGATATTAATTAATAAAAGAATAATAATAATAATTATCAGACCTTATATTATACTTTTAGAACATCTTACCACCCATTATTAATAATATTTCATTATTTTCATTGTTTTGACTCCAATCATTTCATGGTTTCATGGTCAATTCACTTGTGTATAATTATGTTTTTTCTCGTAAAATGGAAATAAAACTCTAGATGTGAACTAAAATTGTATTCAGGAACTTACATAAGTTTAAATATTTTTATATATCTTTTTTATTTATGAAACAAGGATGATTCATTTGATAAAATGTTAATGATAAATGTTTTGTTTATGTTGGCAGTTTTTCCGACCATCACGAACTAGTTTTATTTTATTTGATATTATGTCTATATATTAGTTAAAAAAGATTTAATAGGTTATAAAATGACTATTAAAATATTATTTAACCATAATAATACTTTTATGACCATCCTTGAATGTGCTAATGGAAAATGAAAAATCATTATCCACTGAGATAGTGAACCGTTATAATTTGGAAAATGGTTTCGTTTCTTTAAATAATAGGAGATAAGAAAAGGGGTGGATGAATATATTTTATTATGAATGTAAAATTAAATTATATGCATGATAATATAGTTTTTATTCTTTTATGGATGAATTATTTTAAGATAAGTTAGAAAAAGAAAAGAAATTAAGAGAGTTGGTTTGAGAAAGCTACCTCTTGAATATCACCTCCTAAAAGGACCCCTTAAGGAATTTGTAATTGGTATTTGGGAAATGAAAGCAGAGATTTTAAATGGTGAGAGTGGGTAAGATATGTTTTGAATGATATTTGAAGATATTAAATGGTTTTTATGATAAATGGGGTGAAGTGTGGTATTTATACTTGAGGAGGGGTTGTTTTGAGTGATTAAATAATGTTTATTTTATATTTAAATACAATCACATTTGGTTAGAAATAATTACAATGAATTTGGTTGATAATTAATATTTTAAATGATTTTTAAGGTTTATAAACACATAAAACTCCCATTTAATATTTTGTTTTTTAGTTCTTTTAAGTTTTTACCTTTTAACTTTAACTCGCTATATTATTTTACCTATACAGTGGTAAATATTTTTTTTACCATGGTAAATTTTTTATGTCTAAAAATAAAGATGAGAATATAACCTAATTTTGAAATTATAATTCCAAATATGGAATTCATTTTACTTTATTAAATTTATAAATTTGATGAAAATTAATTCCAAATATGTTATGTGTATAATAAATACGGTTTTTAAGGTTAAAATCGTGGTTTTAAAATTGTTAAGAACGTGTTTCTAAATGAAAAACCTTATGTATTATGTCATTCCATAAATATATTTTGACCAATAATACGGGTTAATAAATTTTAAATCGTGGTCATATAATACTTATTCCATAAGATTTATGGTATTTCGTAAAAATAGTATTTTCACTTTTTAACCCAAAAATCAACTTTATAGGAAAATTCCCAATAAATTAACCTAAGATAATTTTGATGTGATTAGTCCAAAAATGAAGTTTATCTTTTCAAATAAATTTTATAAAATTGTAAAAAAATAATTATATTTATTTTCTCATAGAAATCAATAAAAATCCCTTTTTTAAGAAAACGTATATTTGAAGAATAAAATGAATTTACTAAAGATTGTGTGTTAATTTTTTAAGAATAAATAAATTTTTATTTAACGTGAAATTCATATAAATTACATAATATAGATAATATTATTAACACATTCCAATTTAAAGTCTATTTTATAACTTTCATGTTAAAATAATAATATTTTATATTATGTTGCGGTTTGGTTAAGCTCGGTGTTGTGTGTAATGTAAACTATCGAAGAAATTAAATGTACAAAGTGACATACCATAAAATATTGGGGAGTTTCAGGATATGTATGAGACAATGTTGGTATTGTTCTACTAAGTTATATACTCAAACCTTGATCAGTCGGCCATTGCACTAGGGTACTTGAGCTGCCTCTCACTTATCATAGGTCCAGGTTGGGTTGAGACCAGATATTTCTTGACTGGGATCGAGCGTCTTGGATGAGATATATAACTTGGGAAGAGGTATGACTCAATGTTATAGTGGAGCATTTGTATATATTTTTATTATGTATATGTGAACATCTAAGTAGATGATCAGTCTTATATGCTTTTATTTCAATATTTCATTTATGATAACATGTTTGTTTATTTATTATATTCACATACTCAAATGGTTATGGATTATGTATGATACTTGGTTATTTATATATATTATTAATACTTTGATAAAGGGGTTACAGTCTTCTCACATTACCCCCCCCCCCAAGACCTCTCCTATTAGTCAGTAATCTCTATCATATGAGGAGGTGTACTTGAGGTCACATAGTGTTAGGATTAAAAATTATTTTCCCTTCGGTACAACGATAATTGATAGATAAAAATAATGTAAAAAAATAAAGAAATAAAATAAGCATAGGATGTAATGTGGAAAACCCCCCCATCAAATTAATGGGGTATAAAACCATGGGGTAATAGATGGATCACACTATGGTAAAATGATGGTACATACTCTCTCTCAATTACAAGGAGAAAACACTCAATAAATTCTCTCTTGAACATGTGGATAAGCACCTCACAAAATATTGTACTCAAAGCTAATGATGTGCTTCTTGAGAAGATGGTGATGAAAAATATTGAGAGATATTCATTTTTGTAGCCTAAACTCACCCTCCTTTGTCTTCCCCTCAAATAATAACTTTTACCAAATTAAATGGTGGAATAAAGGCAGGGTGTCTCCCTCTTTGAATGAATTGAATATGTTGGCCATTAATATTACTTTCTCTCTTAGAAAGTCTTCCAGCATATCTCCTACTTATAGATTTGATTTGTGAAACCCCAAGACTTTACAATATTTAAATTTTAGAATAAATAAAATTGTTTTTTGTTGGAATTATTTATACATAATGTTAAACTTATGCTACATACGACACTGAATTAACTTGTTTTACACGCAAGACCAAGTTTTACCACCTTTAATGGTGAAGTTATTTCAAAACTGATTTTTGACACTTTTATGAATTTTATATTTTTAAAATAAACATCATTTTTTATTCAGAATGTTGAAATTATATTATAGTGATTTTTTGGTATTTTTTTGAGAAACGTCATTTTTTTATGAATAGTGAAAATTACTACAATTTAGTTAAAAACAACCTTTTCATTTAAATATTTTTCATTTCTAAATTATATTTTAGAATTTTTCTAGATTTAAATTAGATCAATTATATATCTATTTAAACAATTAAGTTCATTATAAAAAATATATACTTTTGAAATTGATTATAAAAATATAACAAACTTTTGAACGTTTTTCTACTTTAAAAACATGTTATTTCGCCCTGTCTGTAGGATTAGAATTAATTTTAATTTTCCCACTTCTTTTATTTGAATTTTGAAAATCCTACATACACAGATGCAATTAATATGATTTTTTTCTGATAATATAAAATTAATTTTTTGACCAAAATGATTAGTGAATGTGATTAAAATTAATTATGGTGATTAAGGTATGATTAAGCTTAATAATGGACTAAACCTTAATATTAAGGACCAAAATAACTTGGAAACTTGTCCAAAATACATTGGATGACAATAATTTTACCATTTATCCACTTTCTTCTAAATTTATTGTTTATTGGGATATTATTAAATGGAATTACCCTATATAAAAGGGAAAGTAAGGAAAAAAGAGAAAAAGAGAAATTTTCTTACCTTTAACATTTATAAAATTTTTAGATATGTAAAAAACATCATGATTTAGGTTATACATATCCTTTTGTAATATAAATGGGTTATTTTTATCATTATAATTTATCAATAATTTGTAGAGATGGTTTAGTTACTTAAAATGCTTAAGAAATTTAAATACAGAGATTATTTAGTTAATAATCAACGAATATAAATGATACTATAAATATTAAAAGTGAATTTAATTGATTTAATTATTGTATATTTTTATTTTCTTAGATTAATATATCATGTTAAACACATTTAAATCAAATATATTTTAATTCCAATAAAATATTGATATTTTAAAATTAACATTAAATAACTAATGTCAAAATTAACATTATTTTTATTTTACAATAAATGAATCTTATTAGATGAATTAAAATTAATAAAAATAATATATTCTTCCAAGTGATTTTTAAGTGTTAATAAATATTAAATATGTTCTATTAATATTTTATAATTAACATATCGACTCACATACTGTAAAAACATTGTTAACACGGTCTGGGTTCAAGCATCATTTTAGTGCATCACATGCGCTTGTTTTAATATTAATTTCAAAAACAAATGGGAATTTTATTTAATAAATTAGTTATAATATTAATAATTTAGTGGATCTATATTTTATAATAAATCTCACTCTAATTTGGTCTTAAATTTTAAATTAATTAGTTTATAAAACTAGATGCTTTAATAAAAACCAAAATAATAACATTTGGGAATCTTATATGTTAAAGAACCAAATTAATAAAATGCACATATTTTTGTGTTTATGTGGTTTTAATAGACCATTATTATCCTTTAACATATTATTTTACTATTTTGGAGGCTCTTTAGGTAAGGTAGACCACCCATTATTGAATACATTTTGTATTTACAAAAGTGCCACTCCCCCTCCACTATAAAAAGAAAAGTACTCTACCTCTTCCTCACACATCTCAAGCCACATTTTCTCATAAAAAATATATACATATATTCTCCCAACATCCATAAAATCTACCTAGAATCCAAAACTTGGTCAAAAAACCATCCAAGAAATATTTTGGTATAAACCAATAGAATTTACCCGATTAAGAGGTAATGTCTTCTCTCATGATTTTTAGTTTCATTTCCATTATTCACTTAGTATAATCTTATTATTCTATGATTACATAAAAACACCTATATATAAAATATACTAGGATGTTTTATTCTATGTTTTAACCTAAACCTACACAAACCTCTATTTAATGGGTAATGAACATATTATTTCTGTGTACGGAGAACTACTGCCTCACGAAATGATGATTGTTCAATTTTCCCCTATGACCTCTAATGGTGGACATTATGATGGAAAAACTATTTATATATGATATATATGTTATTTAAAATGAATTATTATTCTGTAATTTTTATTTAAACATAAATTTATGCTTTCCAAGTTGAGTAAAACTGATAATTTCGTTTGAGGATGTGTGGACTACCGCCCCTCAAAGTGATATGACTCATTCATGCCATACATGGAAAGTATAAAGGTTGGTTTTAATAAACCTATGTAATATATATAGAAAATATATTATACTGTAATTATTATATAAAAATTTATCATTTATTTTTAATTCTTTTAATACAATAAAGAAACGAAAGTAACGTTCATGCGTACGTACGGCCTACCGTCTCTATGAATGGTGAAAATTAATTTATAATCTCCAAATATTATGGAATATTATAAATAAATATGTAAGATAATTTATTCATGGTATAAATTATATATATGATTAAATAATTATATAATTAATAGGAATAGAAAATCACAAGTCAAAACATTCTTCAGAAAACTAGGCAGTTAACACCCCAAATAGTTAAAATAATGAAAGAGTGTTGACAAAGGGGTAATAAAATATCATATAAAGATAATATATGGTGTTATAAACATTATTGTGGTTATATTATTAGTTATTAACATATTTTAAACCACTAAATAGAGTTTAATGACCTCAAAAAAAATTTAAGGATACGTTAAGGGATTTCATCTCAATTGACTTTCCATTGAGACATAATTTTTGTTATGCACCAATTCACTTTTATTTAGTGTATATATTACCCTTTTACATGTTTTATCACGAATATACTTACCATAATTATGCTATAAGTTTCATTTAATTCATGTGTAATTATTATTTAATGTTTTTAATGTAGTATGAGACACATTGGAATGTTTAAATATAATTTTTCCTCAAGAATGATTTAATGTCCACAACCCTTGTTATTAATTATCATACTATAAGATATTATTGATAAATCAATATTATTTATTCAATATGGATATTTGTTAAGGAATATTATTTATTTTATTATTAAATATGAGTAATTCTTTGGACTAGTAGACACGGGTTGGGGATCGATTAAGGCAATCCCTACGATTTGGGGACTAGTTAATGAAAGCCACTCGATGCATCGGTAGTCTCATGAGACCAAATAGTTGGCTAGCCACATTTGATGGGTTTTTACCCAATATCTAAACCTTATTGTGAAATGTATTGATGGTACTTGTTTCATGTACCTAAGAAACATGGCATACAACAATTAATCATTTTTCTTAGCAATTATTTATCCATGAGATTTTTCATCGACCTATATATGGATTTATTTTATTTGTAGTTTGTTGATTAATGGAAGGTGTTTTAAGTTTCCTACATTCCCATATAGATTATGATTTATCTAGTAGTATGAATAGAATTTTTATTTAGTTATTTATCTTTTCATTAGATTGATTCATTATTTCTTCTTTTGTATTTACCCTTATTGAGCACTTGAACTCACCCTTACTATGTTTCCTTCCCCAGGTTATGAAGAAGAAATAATTAAATAATCATTCAAGGAAGAAGTTTATTTAATTTTATTATTTATTATCTTTTTATTTACTATTTACCAATGTTTTATGGTTATCATTTATGTAATATTGATTTCCGAGACTACTAAACTGAATGGTCCTTAGGGATTTGCTTCCTTGTAATAATGCCAATGTAATGCACTAGCTCCATGCTTCTAGGGTTGGGTAGTTACAATTGGTATCAATGTAATTTAAGCAATGACCATGGAAACTAGATTTAGGAAAATTATATTAGGGAGCACAACCCTAAGATAGACATTGAGGGTAAGTGTGGAAGAACATCCTAGAATTTTAGTAGAGTAAAGATTATGTGGTAATTCCTAGAAATACATCCATGTATGGATACTAAAAGTGGATGTGGTTATGGAATAGATGTACCTAGGAGTAACAAATCTAACGAGGTGTTCCAACCCTAACTCAGGGTAACCTGGTACATGATAATGGGCCTTACTAAACACCCAGTTTGACACTCCTGGGGGATATTCTTAGGATAATTTACATTTTATTTACCTACCATTATGAAGAATTTAGAAGTAATGATTTCCCCAAAGTAGCCAAAGTTTATTGTTCTAGGATTTATGATGCATAAATTTATTTTATGTTCTATACTATTATTAGAGTTATAGTATGTTCATAATTTTATGATCTGATCTAGTATATGTAAATATTTAGAAATGGTGCCTAGAATAAGAAATGAGAACTCCACCAATGCGTGTGATGCAAATAGTGAGATGGATTATACCATTTAAGGTCTTAAGAAAAGATTTAGAAGGGAAATATTCTCCTATATATTCTCATCATATGAGGAAATAGTATCATGTGTTAACAAGAGAAGTAAATAATTCTTCGATTCCTATGGAATTGAAGGGTAGAAGAGAATGGAAGAGAAAACGATGGATAAAGGGGAGAAAGGAAAGATGGGGTTTCCCACATGTGATAACTATGGAAAGAACCACCCTTGTGAATTTTTGAAGTAAATGGAATTTTTTTATAAGTGTGTAGAGAAAGGACACCATGTTCATGATTGTAAGTGTAAGAAAAAGGTTTCCAATGTTCAATGCTTCCACTGCAAGGAGATGGGCCACTATGTGAATCAATCTTCCAAGAGTAAAAGGAATATACCCCAGATGATGTTATTGATTAGTGATGAAGTTATGATACCACCTCAATTGAAGATGAATGATTAATATTCTTGTTCAATAATTATGTCATTTGAATATTTTATTAGAAATGTACTAGTTATAAGAATTATGGAATATATGAGGATTGTAATGTAGTACTTTTTCTTTAAGTATTTGAGATCATATGTATAATGGTAATAAGAAAAGTTATTCGGTATATTGTTAAATTTTTTGGAAGACACATGATTGAGATAAATAAAACCCTTAATATATTCCTGATGTTAAGATAATGATGAATAAATGACATATTGGATGAGTGATAACTACCTTGGAACTGATTAATTACTTGTGGACAAGTGGCCTATGACATCATTGATAGGGTTTACAACACTTTTGGATTCAAGGAATATATCCAATAACATGTGAATTACTTAAGTAATAAAGAAGAATTCATGTTCGCAATAAGTTTTTATGGCAATTTATGTTATTATCATATTTCAAAAGGATATATGTGATGTTATTCACATGATTGGAATGTGAAAATTAAAATTTGCTTCATGTTGATTAATGGATAATGATGAGTTCACTTAGGAAGTTCAGGGAATTTTATTCAGAAGTGATTGGACGATAATCTGTTGGAAAAGTTAACCATTTATAAAATGGTTTAATATAACCATTGGATGATATTTTAGATGGTAATGTATTACTTCACTATTAGTTGTATAATGTGGTAAGAGAAAAAGTAGAAATAGTTCAAGCTGTAATCAAAGGAAAAGATTACGATTATAGAAATGTTTATTTACTTATATTATTATGGAGTGAAAGAATTCCTTAACTATATAAAAAATGGTTTTGAAACAAAACAATTTTTCCTACTATCATCATTTTTGATGATATCAATGACCTTTACTCAAACCTATGGTTCATGGTCGGTGGGCTAAAACTTTCATCTGAACATTTTCTCTAGCACTCTCCATTATAACTTGATTGTTGGATTTTTATTCCATATCCATGATTCAAATTTCCACCTATGTTCTCATACAAGGGAACCTAGTTACCTGACCATTTTTCATTCCTTTCTCTATTATTAAGAATATGTGTTATTAACCCTTTTTACTATGTGGGTCTTCCAATAATAGTTTATTTTAAATCCCTTGATTACTGAGATCAAGTTCAAATTATGAGGATGCAATTTAATTAAAGTGGGGAGAATGTGAAACACCAAGACTTTAAAATATTTTAATTTTTGAATAAATATATTTTTTTTGAATGATTTATAAACATTGTTAAACTTATGCTATATACGACACTGAATTAACTTGGGTTATACATAAGACCGAGTTTTACAACATTTTAATGGAGAATCTATTTTAAAATTAAATTTTAAAAGTTTTAAAAGTTTTATTTTTATAAATTAAAATCATTTTTTAATTTAGAATTTTGAAATTATATTAGGGTGAATTTTTTGGTATTTTTCTGGGAAACTTCATTTTTTTATGAATAGTAAAAATTACTATGATTTAGTTAAAACCCAGATTTTCATTTAAATATTTATTAATGATAAATTATATTTTAGAATTTTTTTAGAGTAAAATTAGATCAAATATACATCTATTTAAATAATTTAGTTCATTAGAATCAATTTTACTTTCAAATTGAATATGAAAACTTAACAAACTTTAAAACGTTTTCTACTTTAAAAACCCATTATTTCGCCGCGTCCGCTGGATTAGCGTTAATCTTAATTTTCCCACTTTTTTATTTTGAATTTTGAAAATAATACATAAACTGATTTAATTAGTATGGTATTTTTTTTCTAATAATATCAACTTAATTTTTTGACCAAAATGATTAGCGAATGTGATTAAAATTAATTACGGTTATTAAGGTATGATTAAGCTTAATAAGGGACTAAACCTTAATATTAAGGACCAAAATGACTTGGAAACTTTTACAAAATGCATTGGCTACAAAAAATTTGACCTTGTGCCCATTTTGTTTTGAAATTTATGGTTTATTAGGACATTATTAAGTGGAATTACCCTATATAAAAGGGTAAGTAAGGAAAAAGGAAAAAAGTGAAATTTCCTTACCTTTAACATTTATAAAATTTTGAGATATGTACAATATATCATGTTTTCGGTTATAGCTATCCTTTTGTAAGATATATGTGTTATTTTTATCATAATAATTTATCAACAATTTTTAGAGGTGGTTTAGTTACATAAAATGCTTAAGAACCGTCAATATTGGGATTGTTTAGTTAGTAATTAACTAAAATAAATGATTCTATAAATATTAAAAGTGAAGTTAATTGTTTGAAATATTGTATTTATTTATTTTTTTAGACGAATATAAAATTTTAAAAACTTTTAGACCTAATATATTTTAATTCCAATATAATATTGACATTTTAAAATTAACATTAAATAAATAATGTCAAAATTGACATTATTTTCATTTTACAATAAATGAATATTATTAAATTAATTAAAATTAATAAAACTCCCATACTATAAAAAGTGATTTGAAATTGTTAATAAATATTAAATATGGTATATTAAAGGACCAATTAATATTTTATAATTAAAATATTGACCCATATATTGTAAAAACGTTGTTAACAAGGTCCAGGTTGAAGCAGCGTTTGTATGCGTCACATGAGCTTGTTTTAAAATTAATTTCCAAAACACATGTGAATTTTATTATATAAATTAGATATAATATTAATAATTAAATTGATCTATATTTTATAATAATTCTCTCTTTAATTTAGTCTTAATGGTTAAGTTAATTTGATTAGAAAACTATATGCTTTAATAAAATCCAAAATGACAAAATTTTGGAATCTTAGATGTTAAGGAACCAAATTATTAAAATGCACATATTTTTTTTGTATGAGGTTTTTTTCGACCAATATTTTCATTTAATATATTATTTTTTCATTTTTTACGCACTTCAGGTAAGATAGATCACCCATTATTGAATAACTTTTCGTATTTACAAAAGTGTTACTCCCCCTCGACTATAAAAAGGTAAGCACTATACCCCTTACTCACACCTCTCAAACCACATTAGCTCATCCTAAATCTATCCAAATAGTCTCCCAACATTACTACCCTATACCTAGAGGCATCAACTTTGTCATAAAACCATCCAAGGAATCTTTTGGTACAAACCAAAATAATTTACCTCATTAAGAGGTAACACCTTCTCTTATGCTTTCTAGTTTCATTTCTATTATCTAATCCCAATACTCTTCTTATTATATGATTACATAAAAAATAGTATAAAAAATATACTCTTATTTTTTATGATAATTTTATTGACCTAAACTTACACACACCTCTATCTAATGGGTAACAAACATATTGTTTTTGTGTACGGTGAACAATTGTCGCACGAAACGATGATTGTTCAATTTTCCCCTACCACCTCTCATGGTGTCCATTATAATGAAAAAACTATTTATATATGATATATATGTTATTTAAAATGTATTATTATTATTTAAGTTTTATTTATAACATAACTTTATAATTTCCTAGTTGATTAAATACAATAATTTTGTTTGAGAAAATGTGGACTACCGCCCCCTCAAAGCGATATGACTCATTCATGCCATACACAGAAAGTATAAAGGATGGTTTTAATATAACTATGTAACATATATAACATATATATTATAATTTAATTATAATATTCAAAATTATCATTTATTTTTAATTCTTTTAATAAAACAATAAAATGAAAGTAGCGTTCATGCATACATGCGACCTACCGTCTCCATGAACGGTGCACTTAATTTATAATATTCAAGTATTATGGAGTATTATAAATACATATGTAAGATAATTTAGTCATGGTTTAAATTATGGATATGATGAAATAATTATCTAATTAATAAGAACAACAAATCAAAAGTCAAAACATACTTGAGAAAACTAGGCAATTAACACCCAAAAGAGTTAAAATAATGAAAGAGTTTTGAAAAACGAGTAATAAAATATTATAAGAAGATAATATATGGTATTATAAACATTATTTATTTTTATTTATTAGTTATTAACATATTTTAAACCACTATACAGGAGTATAAATTCTATACAATAAAAAGTAAGGATAATGTAAGGGATTTCATCTCAATTTACTTTCCATTGATACATAAATTTTTTATGCACCTATTAACTTTTATTTGGTTTATATGTTGCCTTTTACATGTCATGTCATGAATATAATTACTCTCATGATGTTAAAATTTTCATTTAATTCACTTATAATTATTATTTAAAGGTTTTAATGTGGTATGGGACACATTGGAATGTTTAAATATTAATTTTCCTCAGCAATGATTTAATGTCCACAACCCTTGTTATTAATTATCCTCCACTAAGGTATTATTGATAAATACATATTATTTATTCAATATGGATATTTGGTAAGGAATATTATTTATTTTATTATTCAATATGGTGAATGATTTGGACTAGTAGACACAGGTTAGGGACCATTTAATGAAACCCCTACAGGTTGGGGACTGGTGAATGGAATCCCCTAAATGCATCGGTTGTATCATGAGACGAAATAGTTGGCTAGACACCAAACATGTTTTTTTACCCTATAGAAAAACATCCATGGGAAATTTTTTGATGGTACTGGTTCCATGTACCTAGGAAACATGGAATCCAATAATTAAGTATCTTCCTCAGTTATTATTTATCCATGAGATTTTGCAATG
Source organism: Viscum album (assembly GCA_963277665.1). NCBI lineage: Eukaryota > Viridiplantae > Streptophyta > Magnoliopsida > Santalales > Viscaceae > Viscum > Viscum album. The sequence goes on from OY728129.1 coordinate 286,696,405, forward strand.
ACATATCTATGGATTTATATTATTTTTAGTTTGTTGATTTATCGCATGTGTTTTCAGGTTTTAAAATTTCCATATAGATTGTTCCATATCTATTTGAATAAATGGAAAGTTTATTCAATTATTTACCTTTCCATATAAATTGATCCATCATTTCTTCCATTGTATTTACCCTTAATGAGCATTTGAGATCAACCTTATTATGTTTCTTTCCCCATGTTTTGAAGAATAAATCATTGAATAAGAATTAAAGGATGCATTTTATCTTATTTTATTATGTATCATGATTTTATTTCCTATTTACTAATGTATTATGGGTATCATGTATGTAATATGGATTTCTAAGATTGCTAAATTAAATGGACCTTCAAGACTTTCTTCCCTATAATAATTCCATGTTAATGTAATAATGCATCGGTTCCAGGATTCTAGGGTTGGGGAGTTACATGATTAAATACCAATCACATATCCACACATACTTTCTATCTATCAAACACATTTCTAATGCTACTTAAATGCCACTCTAGAATCTACACCATCAAAACTTATCAGAACCAATAACCTTTATCATGAAATATGCCATATTTTCTTTAGTGTGAATGTTATCCATATTCACAATTCCTTCCACCATCACTCCTTAAGAAAAATGATATTTTATGCCAATGTGATTTGTCTTGGAATGAAAATATAGATTCCTTACAATGTGAAAGGAACTCTTACTATCAAAAAATAATAAAATGTGATCTTGTTTATTATAGAGTTACTCAGACATCCTTTTCAATAAAAGCACCTATTTTTATACCTTTGTAGCTTCCATATACTCTACCTAAGTCATGGATAAGGCCACAAAAAACTACAATTTGGAAATCCATCTCACATCTCCCCCTGCAAGAGTAAATATATAACCAGTAGTAGATATATTCTGTTCATAATCACCTAAAAAATCTGAATAAACATAGCCTCTGATAGTAAAATATGATCCTCCATAACATAAAGAAACATATGAGGTATTCTTGATGTATATTAGGAACCTATTGATAATATTTCAATGATCATATCCTAGATTCACCATGTACCAACTAACTTCTCCCATTTCATATGCAATGTGAGGTATAATAAACCATAATGAATATTAGACTCTCCACTACTGATGCATATAGAACTCGAGACATTTTCATCCTCCCTGCTTCACTACTAGGACTCTTCATAGAGGATAACTTTAAATTAATGGGAACAGGGGTAGAAATTAGATTATATTCTATCATGTTGAATCGTTTCAAGAATTTTCCTCAAATAATACTTCTATAATAGAAAACATTTTCTCGTATTCCAATCTAGGTAAGTCTACATCCTATGAATCTTGTTTCTGGGTCCCAAGTCCTTCATATCAAACTCCTTATCCAACTATTCCTTTGTCTCCAATATTTTATCATTGGTAGAGCATGTAACCAATATGTCATCCACATAAAATAATATAATGATAAAATCATTACCATCTAGACCCTTGAAATATTTATTGGGATCTGAATTAAGTTTTTTGTATCCATGGATCATGATATAAGAATAAAATATCTTATACCAACACCTCAACTCTTATTTGAGACTGTAAAAGTTGTATTAACTTGCAAGCCAAGTTATCTTTACCTTCTTCGAAAAACCTTTTGGATGGATCATATAGATTTATTCATCAATATCACCATGGATAAAAGTTTTTTTAACATCTTGTGGCTCCAGATGTAGATTATATAAATCACACATCACCAAAACTACCCAAATAGTCATCCTTCTAACAACCAGAGAAATTGTTTCAATGAAATAGATACCTTCCTTCTAATAATATACATTGACCACTAGTCTCATATGATATCTTTAAACCTAGTTTGTTTCATCCCTATTGATATTGTAGACCCATTTTTTCCAATGTCTTTCCTTATATGAGGTAATAGAATAAGATCTCAAGTATTATTCTTGTGTAGGGCTTCATGTTCCTCTTGCATCACCTTCATCCATGAAGATATGTCTAGACTCTGGTTTACCTCAACAAAAGAAAATAGTTCTCCATCCTAAATCAATAAGAAATATGTAACATTTCTCTAAATTACATAATTTGAGTGTCATATTGGTGATTTTTTCTCTCTCAATTTTACTGTCATAGTCCAGGATCATTTGGTACTTTATCATCATGCTTTGGTAAGGACTTAGAGGAAACTGGTTCTTTCTTTAGTTCATCCTCCACCTTGAATATTATAGTTTTTGACTCTCTTTATCAGTGTCTTTATAAATCATCATTTTCACCTTGTATTCTAAAAAAATTACATCTTTTTTAGGATAATTTTGTGGGCAGTGGGATCCCATAAATGATACCCCTTCACACCATCAGCGTATCCCAAGAAGATACATTCCCTAGATCTCGAGTCTAACTTTGATCTTTCCTGGTCATTAAATAGTGCATATATAAGACTTCCAAAATAATGCAATTGATAATAGTCATTAGGTTTACCAGTCCACATCTCCATCAGTGTCTTTAGATCAAATTACACTGAAGGGGATCGATTGATCACACAATAGGCTGTATTTACTACTTCTTCCCAGAACATCATGGTAACTCCTGTAGTCCTAAACATCTATCTTATTCTATGCAAAAAAGTTCTATTCATCCCCTCTCCCACTCCATTCTAATAATGATTGTATGTCACCATGAACTGTCTCTTGATGTCTTCATGTTGACAAAAATAATCAAACTCCTTGCTTGTATATTCTTCACCATTGTTAGTCCTCAAACACTTGATCTTATTTTCAGATTCAATCTCCTTCTATATTTTTAATATTTTTAAGACTTTAAAGACATATTCTTTCCACATGTTTGGAAACACCCATCATCTCCTTGAATATTCATCAATAAAAATTAAAATTTACCTTGATCCTCTCAAAGACACAACCAGTGCTTTCCAAACATCAAAATGGATCAAATCCAAGATCTCTTTGCTCATTTTCATTGACATTTAAAACTTAGACCTATGTTACTTACTCAAAACCCAATAATTACAAAATGTTAAGGATACCTTAATAATCCCAGATAAAAGCTTCGAATCAGAAATAATATTCATACCTCATTTAGACATATGGCCAAGCTTCTCACTACTAAAAAACTGGGTTTATCCAGCACAAGGGTTTTAACAGTGCTAGCTAAAAGCACTGTTAAAGACCCACATTTTTAGTGCTAGAAATGAAGTTAAAGGGGGTCTTTAATAGTGTTTTTTTAGTGTTGTTAAAGGGGTATTTAATAGCACTAAAAAGTGCTCTTAAAGGGGATTCTTTATCAGCACTTGTAAAAAAAGCACTGATAAATACCCCCTTTAATAGAGCTAGTAAAAAATAACTGATAAAGGGGCGGTTTATTAGAACTAGTAAAAAAGTACTAATAAAGGGAGGGCTTTATCACCGCTAGTAAAAAAGTGTTGATAAAAGGTATATTAAAAAATATATGTCATTAAAAATAATATATTAACATATAAATGTATTTATATTGATATAAATATAATATATATGTTAAATATATTTTAGATAAGGCTAAAAGTTCATTTACACATAATATAAAATATATTTAGTAAAAGTAGATTATAAAATAATTAAAAAATATTTTTAAATAATAATTTTCTAATTATTATTGAGTAATAGTCATTTAATTAAAATTTGAGGATAAAAAAATCACAAAAAAATTATAAAATACGTTTAAAAAGTAAATCAGTCTTCAAATAGCCATAACTTTTGATATGGGTGTCTGTTTGGGATCTACCATATAGCAAATCAAATCCTGTTGCGAGCTCTTTGCCCTGGTGACCCGGGGGAACCCACTTTCATAGTTTTTAGGGAAAAAGTCCCATAAAGCCTCTAAAACTATTTTTTTTGTTTTATCCAATTTATTAACATTCAATGGAATTTTAAACTCATTTAAGGGGTTATTTTATTCTCAATTTTAGTGGGGGTGAATTTATTACTAGGGTTGTAACATCATGGACCGAGTTCCATGCCCCAGTGTCTAGAGATATATTTCTACATGACCTCAAGAACACCTCCCTATATGCTAGAGGCTGCTGACTAGCAACTAGAGTCTGATATATCAATCATGGGAAGACTATACCCTCTTTTATCAGAGTAATACACCAACCAAAAATAAGAAACAATAACTGAATAACATATAACCATAAAAATAATAGTACCAATATCACAAGATGTCCAAAACTTGAAATACTATATTAAACTAAATGGTATATATGCCATGCTAAATTACATGCTAATTGAAAAAATGTAAACCCAAAATAATGAGATTGAAAAATCCCAAGCAGGTCCCAAACCATGTTTGGTTCCCTCATCCATGCATCAACCCAAATCAACCATCTGACAAAAGGATTTTTTCCTTTTCCTAACCAAAAAACACAAATTCCAATCAGGTACCGATCTGTCAACCCAAGTAGGGTGTGAGTACAACTTAGTATACCACCACCAACGGTGTCTAAAACAATATCCAGTTAATAAAAGTGTAGGAAATTATATAAAGAAATAAGTACAATGCATAAGTAAATAGTTATCACATTTTCAATTATACTTTATTTCACAACATAAACCCCCGGGTTCCCAAGAACACTTGAACCTAAATACCTACATCAACCCACGTCAGAGTCTAAACCATTTAAAATTATCGATACATAATTAATTAACAAATGTTCTTTCACTGTCAATTCATTTCAATTTATAATAAGACTAATTGGAACCATAGTCCAATGCCAACAATTTGGGTCGAGGCCTTTATGCCTAGGACCCCGTGGGCTTGGGAAGTAGCAGACCATGTCCCACACATATTTATTACTATGGGATTCAGAAGTAGTAGACCATGTCCCGTACATGTGGGCTTTGGTAGCAGAATACCATGTCCTACACATATTTGGAAAATAATTTATCACTACAGACTTCGAAAGTAGTACACCATGTCCCCCACACATGGTCTTTGGAAGCATAAAACCATGTGCCACACATATCACATATATCGCTATGTCACATCAATCATGATTAATCAACATTAGTCATATTATCACAATCAAACATCACAATATTCCATTAATTAATTTAAAAATTAATTAATCCAAGTTAATTAATTAATTCAATAATAAATTAATCACATAACATTCTGGTAATTAATTCAACAATCAATTAATCATACTTTTTCCATTTATTAAGTCTCCAATTAATTAATCACATCACTTCCATTAATTAATTCAAAACGCAATTAACCATATAAGGTCCATTAATTAATGAAATAATAAATTAATGATTTCAAAATCCAAATATATCATAATAAATTCCATAAATAATTATCTAAATTTCAATCTCACTGTCTCATATTTAATTCCACAATTTATTATCCCCTAATCCTGAAATTTCACAATTCCTTCATTAATTAATTCACAAAATTAATTAATTCAATTAAAAGTTTCAATTTCTAAAAAGATTTATAAATTCTAAAATTTTAATACACATAATCAAAATGATGACTATGGGATTTTAATATTATACCACCAGCCTCAATTTCTTGATGAACAATCACCCAATGGATATCCCCTAAAATTGAGTGGAACAACGACGTAGAATGAGATATAGATCTAAAACCTAAATCAAGATTAAATAAATCAGGATCTATATAATTTAGATCTGTATATATAATTCAATATATATATCCACAATACTAGATCTAGATATATTCCAAAATAGTAAGAACAACCACCAGAAGAATTGGAGAAGGAAAGAAGAACAGGAAACCAAGAAGGATAGGATTATCTTACTAGGAGGGGTGAAGATCTTATATCTGGTTTTCGAATAAAAAGTAATGGGTGTTGGGAAGGCTTTGAATCTATTCGAGAGGCTCTAAAATCAATATAAATCAATTTGGTCTGATTTTGGGTTGATTAGGGTGAGTTTTAGGGGTTTAGGTGATTAAAAAACAATTTTTTAGGTGGAATTAAAAGTCATTCACAATTTTCTGGGTAGGGGTGCATGTTTTCCCTTATCTACGCACCTAAAACATGTGCCTATTTCATAAGGGGTTCATGGTTAGTCTTAATATGGTTCATTATTTGACTAACCCTGCGACAACAGTGAAAATCCCTATTGTCTAGCATTGCATGGTTTTTTGGGCGGGGGCACCCTATTTGATCTAACCATGCGCCAACCATGAACATCCCTCTTTATTTCAATTCTTCTCAAATTTACACCCAAAAACACCTCAAGGTAAAACCCAGTGAAAGGTACTCAACAAAAGGAAAAACGAATACCTGAAAATAATCCCAAGACAACTCCAGAAATGGTCGGGGTCTTATAATATCCTCACCTTATAACTCCTCATCCATAATATACACTCCCAAACATCCATAAGATTCCAAGTCAAAAAGATCCGGCCACTGAGATCAAATATGTACTTTCCTTTACCATGTCTCCTCTGGCACACCTCCATGTTTCCACAATATGCAAACTACCAGCACGGTCTTTCCCCACAACACTTTCTCACTATGGTCCAACACACGTATCAGATGCTCCTCAAAGGAAACATCTACCTCAAGATCAATATCATCCACATTGATCACATGATATGGTAAGGGGAGATACCTCCATAGTTATGAAACATGAAAAACATCATGTATAGAACTGTATTTCTATTGAAGAGCCAATCGGTATTCCACCGGTCCAATATTCTCCACAACCTCAAACAGTCAAACGAACATGGGTGCCAACATTCCCTATATCTGTATCCTACAGTGACCCAACCAAGGAAAAACATGAAGGAATACATAATCACACTATTTAAACTCTATGGGTTTTCAATATCTATCCACATATGAATTCTATCTACTCTGATTCATTTCCATTCATTACCTAATCAGCTAAACCTGCTCTGATGCCTCCTATATGAGACTCGGTCCCAACAATTCTGACTCACCTGCCTCCATCCAGCATGGAGGTGATATATATGGTCTACCATAAAGTGCCTCATACAGTTCCATCTATATCATTTTCTGATAACTATTGTTATAGGAAAACTCTAATAAATCTAGGTGCTTATATCAAGATCCTCTAATGTATAAGACACACGCTCGCAACATGTCCTCGAGTACATGTATCATACACTCCGACTTCCCATTTTTCTGTGGGTGAAAGTCTGTATGCAATAAAACTTGTGTACCAAGCACCTTCTGTAAGCCCTTCCAGAAGCATGAAGTAAACCATGGGCCACAGTCTAAAACTATAGTCCATGGTATATTGTGAAGCTGGAATATCTCTTGTACATACAAATATCCCAAATTCTCTACTAATAAATTCTCTCATATAGGAATGAAATGTTCTACTTTCATCAATCTATCAACAATAACCCAAATAGAATTAATATTTCAAGGGATCCTTGGGAGACCCACCACAAATCCCATAGTTACGTCATCCCACTTACACTACAAAATGGTCAATTGATGCAATAAACCTCTAGGTCAATTATTCTCATCCTTCACTTGATGATTGGTGTAGCATCTTGTCACAAACCCTACTATTTCCTTTTTCATTCTCGGACACCAAAACTATCATCAAAGGTCATAGTATATCTTGGTCACAACTAGATGTATCGCCCACTTCGAGGCATGAAATTCTCGCATCAACTCCTCTCACATACTAATAGAAACAACAACCCAATTTCTGACATAGATGATTTCATCATCATCTATTCCCCAATATGAAGGTGACTCCCCACATTCAAGGTTGTCCCACAAGGTCATGTACTCTGTATCCTCATAATTTTTGTCCCTAATTTGGTTCCAAAGTGTATACTCCACTGAAAATGATATTTGAGTCATCTAATCTCGACTCTCCCAAACCACCATAGGGCATCTCGACTAGTATAATAATCATTTTCCACTCAACACTAGACTCTTATACAATTTGAGTCTTATTTTTCCTAATCAATGAATCAACATCATTATTCGCCTTTCTAGAAGTATATGCCGGATCAAAATTGAAAGACTACATATACTCGACCTATCTATACTACCAAAGATTCGAATCCCATTATGAAAAGATATACTTCAAGATCTTGTGGTCCGTATACACAGTAAAATTTTCACCTAATAGGAAATGTCACTAACACTTCAAATCATCACTACTATATCCAAATCAAGGTTAGGCATAGGGTAATTTTGTTCCTATGGCCTCAACTTCTGAGACCCATACATTATAACTCAATATCCCTACACCAACACAACTTTGATTATGATCCCAAAAGGGTCACAATACACAATATACTCCTCACCTTGATTGGGTAAGATCATGATCAGTACCGATGTAACTCAGTTATTCAACTCCTAAAAACAATCCTCATATTATTTTGAACATTCAAACTTTATTCCTATTTGGTCAAGCCCGTAAAAAATTCTTCCAATTGAGAAAATTCCTGGATGAACCTCTGGTAATATCCATTTAACCCCATAAATCTATAGATATCACAAATGTTCTTGTGTTTCTCCAAATAAACCACTTTTTGTACTTTCTATGGGTCAACAGACACACCTTCCTCTGAGATTATGTGACCCAATAATTATACCACATCAATCCAAAACTAAAAATTAGATAGTTTGGGGTATATTTGGTACTCTATTAGTGTAGTTTGGATGATGTAAAGGTGTTAGGAATGATCATCATGAGTCTTGGAGTACATCAAGATTTCATCCACAAACACTACACCAAACTGATCCAGGTACAAATGAAAGATTGTATTCATCAAGATCATAAATACTAATGGCACATTTTTCAACCCAAATGGAATTATGACTAACTCATATAGGCTACACCTTTTTCTGAAATTAGTCCTCAGTATATCAGAATTCCAAACTCTCAGATGATGATACCATGATCTCAAGTTGATATTATAAAAGGCACAAGCTCCCCTTAATTGGTTAAATAGATCATTGATGCATGGAAGAGGATACTAGTTCTTCATAGTCTTCTAGTTAAACTTTTGATAATCAACACACAAGTGTAGAGTCCCACCATCCTTATTTACAAAAAACACATGTGAATTCCAAGGTGACATACTTGGATAGATAAATCACTTATCCTCTAACTCCTCTAGTTGAGTCTTGTGATATTGAATCTTTTTCAGTGTTATTTAGTATGGTAGAATTTAAACTGGCTCATCCCCTAGCTTGGGATCAATAGTGAATTCCATATCTCTCTCAGGTGGCAGCCCTAAGAAGTCCTCAGGAAACACATCTTGCAATTGGTCTACTATAGTTGGAAATACATCCTACTTTACACCTCTATCATCCATCCATATACTTGTAACCAAGGCCATGATCTCTCTTAGTTTCTTAGTCATTGGACATGATCATCCTTCCTGGATATCCCACTCTCCATGGTCAATGTAATGGTCACCCTTAAGAGACATAAAATCCACTCTCCTTCAGTAAAAATCTACTTGGGCTTAATATGTGACTAGCCAATCCATACCTACAATTAGGTTAAAGCCTAACATGTCAAGAATGTAAAGATCCCAAAGAAAAAGATACTCCCTAACTTTAATAGAACACCCCTTTCACAAATATATGTCTCTAGATCATACTCACAATGGTGTATCTATCTTCATAACCCTTCTTATGAACTCCACTACTGGGTTTAACACATTAATAAGTTTTTCATATATATAAATGAATGAGAGTAACTAGTATCAAATAAGGCACTAGATAATATAGAAGATATAATAATAGTAACTCTCATTTTTGATGGACCATCCTTGCTATCCAAAAGTACAGGTTGAATTACATGTAACTATCCCTCGCCTATTCCTTATGATACAGTCTGACATCCCTGAGATACACTACTCTGCTGATACGGGTGCTCTTACCCTAAATCACCACATCTATTACCTCTACTGCCATAGTTAGTAGAACTCTAGTTTACAGATTGATATGGTGCATAAGATTCCTTTCATGCACTCTGGATCTACCTAGGTCCTCCATCACTAACATTATGTCATGTGTTCCTAAAAAAACTCTATAAATTTCCCATCTTTCCGTAGCTTTGGAACTCCACTAGTGGTCGGGAAAAAATGCTTCTGAAAGTGTCGCATCCTACCACATTGGTGGAAAACCACATGGGTAAAGTCTTGTGAGACAAAACCTTCATCCTTAAAACTCTTCTTGCTGCTACTTTGAGAGAAATTATCATAAAGGTTTTTCCTTATTTCAAAATCACACCTTCTAACTATGCATGGGAAACCATATTTCTTCCACTGGAATATTCTTTTAGGTTCCCTTCAAATATGAGATCCTGATTTACCACTTCTGAAAACATCTTCATCCTAAAGATATTCACATGGGACTTAATTTCACACTTATGTCCATCCTGAAATGATATCGGTAAAGTATCCATATTGTCTCTCTTATCAGTATAAGTCTCCAAGTGGTCAAGTATATTCTAGATAGACTCACTCTAGAACTCAACTCCCTCAGGTCCGCCCTCTCCAGTAAAATTCAGAGGGTTATAAAACTAAATATCCATCATCATATCAGACATGTTTTTCATAACCTACCCTTGGTCTCTTTCCATGAATTTCATGAAGTGAGTGAAGCTCTCTTGAAACATCTCCCCTACTTCTTCAACCGGTGCTATCGGTGCCTCGGGTTCAACTACTGGGGGAGCATCTCTAAACATATCCTCTTTTCATCCTCCCAATAGGTGTCATCATGGAGGCATATATCTATAATTAAAAACAAACATCTTAGGACTCATAACACAACTTTATCACATTTATATAAGTGGAAAATCACAAAAATTCACAATAAGTCTTTTCCCCAAACCTCACCACACAGTCAAAACCAAGGTGTTATCACTACCTTTAACCACCCTGCACCTATGTCCTAGTTAACAAGGGTAAAAACATTCTCATTATTCAAATTCCATTAAACAACCATTTATTCACATTTTTCATCATGTTACCATTTTAAATTTCATTTTAAGCACCATTTTCAATTTAATTTCATAAGCAAGGAAAAATGGTTCAAGTTCAACAACATACCCAAAACTTGTTTTCCTATGGGTGCATAAAATGATACATGTCACAAAATAATCCTGAGCACCTATAATGATGTATGAAAACTCAACCCTCATTCCTTTCTATGCCATAAGTCACAACTCTAAAAATCTCAAAAAAAATCTATGAAACAATAATCATATCACACAACAAGTGTTTAAACCATGGTGAAATAATATCCAACTGTAACAACACACATCAATAACAACAATCCCACACTGGGTACTTGGGTTTTCCCCCATACATGGGTTTGTAACTCCCATGAATGAGCTTATGTCTAAGGCCAGACTCTACCTAATCTTCTATCTACCTTTCCCAAAAATTAATCCAAAATAAATGAAAAGAAAACCTCTATGATACCAATTTGTAACATCCTGGACCAGGTTCCATGCCTCGATTCCTCAATATATTTCTCCACATGATCTCAAGTGTGCCTACCCATATGCCAAAGGTTATAGACTAGAAGTGAGGGTCTAATATATCGATCATGAGTAGAATATACCCTCTTTTATCAGAGTAATAAACCAGAAGAAAATACGAAACAATAACTGAATAACATATAACCATAAACAAAATAATACCAATATCACAAGATTTTGAGAACTGGAGATACAATATTCAACTAAACGATAGATATGCCTTGCTAATGTACATGTCAAGTGTCAAAATGAAAACCCAAAATAATGAAATTAAAATCTCCCAAGTGGTCCCTGAACTACATTTGGTTCCCTCATCAATGATTCATCCCAAATCATCTATCTAACATTGGTCATTTTCCCATTTCCTGTCAAAAAACACAGTCTATTTGGGTACCGATTAGGAAGCCCAGGTAGGTTGTGAGTACAACTTAGTAGGCCACCACCAATGGTGTCTAAAATAATATCTAGTCAATAAAAATGTATATAGTTTTATAAATAAATAATTCTAATGAATAAGTAAACATTTATCATATTAACAACTGTACTTTATTTAACAACATAAACCCTCAGGTTCTTGAGTAAACCTGAAACTCAATACCTACATTGACCCCACCAAAGTCTGAACAATTTCACATTATCAATTCATAATTCATTAAAAAAATGGTATTTCATTATCCATTTAATTATAATTTATAATATGGTTAATTGGAACCACAATCCAATGCCAACAATTTGGGTCTAGTTCATCAAGTTTAAGACCCTGGGGGATTGGGAAGTAGCAGACCATGTCCCATACATATTTATCATTGTAGGATTTGGAAGCACCATACCAATTCCCACACATGTGGGATTTGGAAGTAGGAGACCATGTCTCGTGCATATTTATCAAACAATTTATCACTACGGGCTTCGGAAGTACTAGACCATATCCCACACACATGGGATTTGGAAGAAATATACCATGGCCCATGTATATCACATATATAGTTATGTCACATCAATAATGATTAATAAACATTAATTCTATTATCACAATAAACCATCACAATCTCTCATTAATTAATTCATAAATTAATTCATTCAAGTTCATTAATTAATTCAACAATTAATTAAAAACATCACTTTTCTCTAATTAATTCAACAATCAATTAATCATACATATCCCATTTATTAATTTTCTAATTAGGTAATCACATCACTTCCATTAATTAATTAAAAAATAAATTAACCATATGAGGTCAATTAATTAATTCCAAAATTAATTAATCATTTCACAATCCCAATATCGCATAATTAATCCCATAATTAATTATCTAAATCTCAATATCAATATCTCATAATTAATTCCACAATTAATCATCCCCAAATCCAACAATTTCACAATTCATTCCTTCATTAATTCGCCAAATTAATTAATTCAATTAAGAGTTTAAATTTCTAAAAAACTATAGAAATTCTATAATTTTCATACACATAATCAAAATAATGACTCTTAGACTTGAATATTATACCACCTACATTGATTCATTGATGAATGATCACTCAACGGAAATCCCCTAAAATTGAGTATCATAATGACATTGAACGAGATCCAGATCTAAAACCTAAATCAATATGAAATAAATCAAGATCTCTATAATATAGATCTAGATATATAATACTAGATCTATATATAAAATAGTAGATCAAGATATATTCCCAAATAGAAAGAAATACCACCAATATAATAGGAGAAGCGAGGAAGAATGGGAACCCAAGCGGGATAGGATTCTCTTACCAGGAGGGATTCAGAACTTCGATTCGAGATTTGAATCATGAATAATGGAGTTCGAGAAGACTTGGAATCCATATGAAAGGATCTAAAATCAAGATATATCTAGTTGGTCCAATTTTGGGTCAAATATGGCTAGTTTCAGCGGTTTGGGTGATTAAAAACTAATTTTTGGGTGGAATTAAAAGTCGAGCATGGTTTTCTGGGAAGGGGTGCATGGTTTCACCTAATTGTGCTACTAAACTATACACCTCTTTTGTAGGGGTTTCTTAGTTAATCCTAAGAGTGTATAGGGTTTGAAAAACTATGTTCCAACTATGAAAATCCTTACTATCTAGGTTTTTACAGTTTTTTGGGCTAGGGGGCACAATTTTCTCTAACAACGCGCCCACGGTGCACAACCCTCTTTCTCTAAATTCTTCTCAAATTTCCACCCAAACACACCCCAAGGTAAAACCCAATGAAAGGTACTTAACATGAGACAAAATAATATGTGAAAATGAGCTCGATAAAACTCTAGAAAAGGCCAGAATATTACAAGATATTACATTATATTGATATTATGGTTTTGAAATTTTATTGTTTTTCACAGTGTAGTTTTATTTATAATTAAATATAAGCACATTTTCTTATATTTAATTATAATAAATCACTTTTATAAATTCATATATCAAAACATATATGTAGAAATTTATTTTAAAATATATAAAATAAATATTTATTATTCATTTTATTTAAAGTAAATAATTATCCATTTTATTTACCTCATAAAAATGCATTCATATGTATATATATACCGATATAATTTATATTTATATATAAAAATGTGTGTGTCAATAATTATCAAATATATATGTATATGTATATTCTAATATATGTGAATAAATACATATTCAAAAATGTATTTAAAACAATATTTAACCATTTTCTACATTGTACAAATATATTTATACTGTTTATATATACATATATGTGTGAATTAATAACCAGATACAATTTATATTATATTCTAGTATATGTAAACGAATATAATATATAGTATATTTAAATAAATATAAGTGTATATATATATATCACACACACATATATTTTTTATAAATGTATTTAAAAACAATTATATAAATATATGAATAAAAAATATATATGTAAATATATATATATATAAATATAAATATCATTAAACAGAAAACAAAACAACATGGTGTAGAGTGGGCATACATGAGGTTTTAAATTCACAAAGCATTGATAAAGGGGTGGAGGAGTGAAAAGAAATGATAAAGGGGTGGGGTGTGGCGCACTATTAAAGGGGTTAGGCTCATATATATCCAAAAATATATAATTTTACCCACTTTAATATCGCTAAAAAAATAAATGTTAAATGGGTCTTTTAACAGTGTTCAAAAAATACTGATAAATGTGTGATTTATAAATTCTTGTTTTAGCACTGATAAATGTCGATGTCTTTAATCGTGTTATCGTAGTCAATGATTTTTTAGCACTGATAAAGTCCTATTCTAGCATTGTTAAAGGCATATTTTATAGTATTGTCTGATGTCATAACATCGTCAATGCTTCTGTTGAGGTAGTTGATGGGACAATTATCTCTACTTGTACGTTTCACCTAAAAACACAATCAAGTTCTTTGTTATCTTCTCTACCTTTATCACCACAAGTGAACCCTTCACAATCTTCATCATACCTTTTCACAGTGCGAGTCATGCATCCAATATCATCACATTGTCTCGAGGAAAAAATGTTCTTCTTGAGGTCCTGCACATGGTGTACTCCTTGAATATTTCGAACTATGTTATCATGAATCTTAATTTTGATGGTTATAACTCTAATGATCTTCAATATATGATCATTCCCCATGTAAAAAAGTCCTTACTTAATAGTTTCATATTGATAAAATCATTCCCATTGAGATTTCATGTGTCATGCTGCTCTTGAGTCAATAATCCATTCATCATTGAGATGTTGTCTACCTTCAGTAGTCATCGCCACTTCACTAACTAGTACATCTCCATTTCAAGATGTACTTTCCACATTTTCTTGAGAGTTCATCTCACCGGCCTTCTTATTCCAATAGTATTTTCTGACATGAAACCTCTTACCATAATTTTAATATCTAACATTTTTCTTCTTGCTCCTTGATTTAGACCTGTTAGGATTCTGGATCTCACTGGAACCATGCTCTATCATTCTTCCTATTTCCATTCACAGAGCTTCCACTTTGTGTGAAGTTGTCTTTATATCTTCTTTATTCTTGATCCAACTTTCTTCATCAAGAACCATAACTAAAACATCATTTAATGGAAACATATCCATTTTGATATTATTAGTGAGGTTGATGATATGTTGATCCTATAAATCTAGAAAACTCTAGAGCAGAATCTCTACACGTTCAATATCCACAATTTTATAGCACAACATTATAAGATGAGAAAAAAGGGTATTGAGGGTGTTTATGTGGCCAGTCATAGATGATTACTACACTATTCAAAGAGTGTATAATTTTATATTCATTAAAATTTTATTGTGGAGTGACTTTTCCTTGTACATCTTTGTCAGAGTATCACAAATTTTTTTCTTCATCTTTCTCTCTACAATTCTTGATAGGACCTCATTTGCCAAAGCCAAATGCATGTTGGCAATAGCATTCCCATCCATGTTGTTACATTTCTCCTCCTTCACACCTGATAGTTTTTTTCCAATATCCTGTAGGAAATTATCTTTCCACATCACCGCTTTCATCTTCATTTTCCACAATGAAAAATTATTTCCATTGAATTTTTTGATCTTGAATTTAACCTCCATTTGGACACGTTGTTAGTTCGGAATTTCCTTGGTTCAAAACCTCACCTTTGATACCACTTGTTAGGATCATAAATAATTATCCCTTCAGTACAACAATAATTATGATATAAAAACAAAGTGTAAAAATGTTTAAATAAATTGAACACCGAACGTAATGTGGAAAAACCCCTGTCAAATGAAAGGGGTGAAAACCCATGGGAAAATTTAATGATCTCACTATGATAAAATATGGTTACAAACTCTCTCTAAATTACAAAGAGAAAACCCTCAAGAAATTCATTCTGGAATATGTGTGGAAACTCCTCACAAAATACTACACTCAAAGCTGATGATGTGTTTCTTGAGAAGCCAGTTATGAAAACAGTTGGGGAGATCCCTTTTTATAGCCTTCCATCACCCTCCATTGGCTTCCCCTCAATTAAATTTCTTTTACCAAATTAAATGGGAGAGTCACTACCATAGATCAGGGAAAAGGAAGCGCCAACCTTTATCCTTGACAAGAAAAAAAACTCTGATAAAAGGGGGGATTTTATCAATGCTAGCTAAAAGCACCGATAAATTTACTCTTTATCAATGCTAAAAAGAACTGATAAAATATATATTTATCAGCACTATTTTATGCGTTGATAAAAGTTTCTAATAAAAAAATATTATTAATTTATATTAAATTATTATATTTATATTCAAAAATAATGTTTATATATACGGATTAAATAAAAAACACATGTTTATAATTAATATTTTTTTAATAACTAAAATATATATATATTTATATAATGTTTTAAAAAAAATGTATTGATAAAATTATAAATAAATATTTAAATAATTGTAAGATTATAATGAATTTTATTAAATAATAAGTATATTTATTGTATTTGTAATTTTATATTTATAATTTTATATTTATTAATATATAAATACTTTTAAATATGTATAATTATAATTATAATTATAATTATATATATTTAAATAAATATTTGTTTCCAATAAATTTAATAAATAAATATATTGATGCGTGAGTATAATCGACGTGCATATGTTATGTATTCATCATGAATTAATTTTCATTTATACGTTACACCCTTATTATTATTATTCATGTTGTCCATATGTGGTGACTTGTTTTTTATTATCTATATACTCTTCTAGGTATATGATTCATCCATGTTATACCCATGAATCTATTATCACAAATACTTATAAAATTACAATAAATATATTAAAATAATAATTATATTTATTATATTTATAATTATAAATTTTTAATTATATATAAATAATTTTTAACTATATTTATTTTTAATTATAATTATAAGTATATATATATATAAATAATTATAAAATCACAACAGATACATCTATTATAATTATATATATATAATTATATATAAATATTTATAAATATATTTACTTATAGTTATAATTGTAAATATATATGTGTGTGTGTGTAAATAACTATAAAATTATAATAAATATATTTATTATACTTATAAAGTTATAAATATATATATTAGGTGTTTGGGGGTACAATTACATTAAAACACACACACACACTACACAAACAGGCCAGAAAGGCTTTCCATAACCCCCCCCCCCCCAAGGGATAACCCACCCATCAAGCCTTATTTATTTAGTATATGACCTGTAGGCCCAGTGGGCATAAATCCCATTACATGGCTCGTAGTCCCATTGGGCATGAAAGCCCATTACATGGCCCTGAAGTCCCAAATTTTTTATCCAATGCCCCTTTGGTGAACAGGGATGCTAAAATACCCATGCTGCTATAGTGTTGTCACTCCTACAGTTCCTACTACAATGCCCGAAACCGCTACAGCTTCATCATTCAATAGGTCCACCACTACTAAAGTCCTGCTATAATAACTTGCACCCAATGGGTTTTGAACCCCCATTTTTGATGTAGTATTATAGGGTGCTTACCACTAAGTCAAGCCCCAACTACAAGATATAAATATATATAATTAAATAAATATATTTATAAATGTATACAAATATTTATAAATAAATTAAAATATTTAGAATTATAATTCTAAATAAATATATATTTATTTAAATAATTATAAAAATATAATAAATATATTAATTATATATATTTATAAAATTCTAATTATAATAAATATATTTTTTTATAATTTTATAATTATATTAATAAATAGATATATATATATATTTATAATTCTTATAATGTTAAATATATATATAATTAAATAAATATATTAATTAATTAATAAAAAATATTTATAAATAAATACCAATATTTATAATTATAATTCTAAATAAAAATAGATATATATAAATAATTATAAAATTATAATAAATATATTAATTATATATATTTATAAATTTATAAGTATAATAAATACAGTTCTTATAATTTTACAATTATTTATATATATATAATTATAACTATAAATAAATATTTATTTATTTATAGTTATAACTAGTACTCACCTGTGCATTTGCATGGCGATAAAACAAAATTCTTAGTTCATGCGTTCTCACGACGATATGGTTCACTACTTTTATGGAGGCAATACAATATTTCAATGTTAAGAATGAAAATGAATATTCACTATTTTGAAATCTCAAAATAGTGATTCTTATTATTGGAATACAGTTGGACAAAATGGACACATTTATGATAGTGGATAACATTTTGGAAAAATAAAAGAAACTGGGAAAGTTGTTAACTATACAATGGGTAGTAATTAGAAATCTAAATTAAGTGGAAATAATTCGTTGAAAAGAACAACCTTCTCTTAAAAAATGTAAAAAAATGTGTTATGCATATCTGCATAATCTATTAAAAGTATACATTATAGAAGAAATAAAAATAAAAAAACAATGTTGAAAATAACTGAATAATGCTTGATTTTTAATTACCATGCAATTACATCATGAAATATTCGTCTATTTGATCAGTCTTTTAGTTTATGCTTTCCTTCATTCAGAGTTTCAGTTTAATGGAATAGATTGTTGTAGTAGGGGAGTTTGGAAACATTCTTACATATCTTCGGACTGCATCATCATCATCAAACATAGCAAAAAAATTTACTACATGAAGAAATTAATTTAATGAATAAGTAGCAGATAATATTGACAAATGAATTCATTAAAGACGAATTCTAACAATAGAGAAGAAGAAATGCAGTATATGTGATAGTCATAGGAAATTCATATGACATTAAACAATTCAGTATTGCTGGTTCCAATGATTTTATAAAAATAGTGGTGGATGAAAATAGAAAACAAATACCTGAGTAGAAAAAATATTTGTAGCTATTGTAACATAACCAGTTTTAGTGTTCCAAGAAACTCCTAAATTACCTCCATTGTGTCATCATCTAAATCAAATGATCTACCATGATCTACAACAAAACTGCACATGATCAAATGATCTACAACATAATTGAATAGGATCAACAGAACTGAACCTGATCAAAATACTAGGAACTGCACATGATCATCTACAACAGAATTGTACATGATCAATAGAACTGGACATGATCATCATCTACAAGAGAAATGCACATCTAAGAATGGAATAGTAAATTATCTCTATTGTGTCATCATCTAAATCAAATGATCTACAACAGAAATACACATGATCATCATAGACATCAAATAGATGGTAATGTGAGTGCAGGAATTGATGTAAACATGATGAACATCTTAGAAAACCAGTTATATTTATGATTTCTGTTGGTTGGAGTGTTTTAGTGTGAACATGAATGCACATTAGAGAGAGTGAGAACTGTCTATTAGATTAAAATAACCTCCAAACTCTATTTTTTTGGATGAACCAGCATGTCAATATTCATTAACTCGAACCTCTAGTCTTTGTTGGTGAATCCCAATGATCGAGTGATTTAATGTTCCTATAACACAAGGGTAAAATGAAAATTACAATGATGCGGTCTATGTGTTGTAAAAAATTAAAATCAAGAAACTAAAAAAATAGTAGCGTTTCATGCATCTTCCAATTTTGATTTTGCAGATTTCAGATGAAAAATTCATGATCTTTATCAAGATTATCATAGATCTTCATCAAAAAATGTTTAATATTGATATCTATCTTTTCTTCACAAATTTTTTGGTTTTTTTATTATTGCTGGGGACTTCTAAGGATGGTTATAGATGAATTTTCCCGCAATATACCCATAAAAGGAAGAACATATGAATTTATTTTCACTTAATTGATTCCAATCCCTAAAGTGATCCATTGGATACCGACACACAAAATAAGGGGTCAAATTCAGCACTTGAGATTCAGCCCAATCAGAAAACTGTAGCTTCAAAATACCGAATTAGTAGAAATATAAAATTGTTTATAAGCGATTGGAACATGCAGAAAATAGTAGCTTCAGAAAACACCTACCTTCTGAGATACATGCTCAAATAAATAGAAAAAAACAATCTGACTGATAAGGGCAGAGCAATCCGAAACATCCAGTGACAATGAGTAAAGAAAAACTTTGAAAGTACTGCAAAAAACATGAGTATCATACTTCTTATAATCAATGTGGATAATAGAAAAGACTAAAAATGCTCAAAAAGAGAATATAACATAAGGTGAAACATAGGCCTGCCATATAACAGCATAAAAGAAGACAAACAAAAGTCCATTTCATTGAAAAACCCAAAATAAACTCAAATATCTCCTCTGAATGAAACCAAAATTCAGGATTATATAAACTGAATAGAAAATGGGAAACCAAACCAGAATAAACCTTTGACAATGTAGGAGTATCCATAAGCTCCAAGTTCGTCCTTACTGAAAATAAAAGGGCATAAATTCCAAAGGAATCTCATTAAGAGGACAACTGAAGGAAATTGTATACTTGATAAGGAGTAGGAACCAACTAAAAATGACAAACCTATATACTATGAGTTTATCATCTGCAACCCCCTGAATTGTTTTTTCATCATTAGTAAAACGAAATTGTAAACATCAAGGCAAGAAATAAAATACAATCTCTAGTATATATATTTTTGTCCACAATGCTATTAAAGGTAATTTTGGATTAATTGGAAGATGATGTAGGCCATAAAAATTAGATAAAAATATAACTACATATAATGAGAACAATAGAAATATAATACAATATTTGAAACATACATGTTTCAACGTAACGCCAACATTAAATAACAATAAACCCAAGTAAATAAGAGAAATAAATAGTGAAAATAGAAAATGAAAAAGGAATCATTGCACTATGAAAAGAGTTTGATGATATACCCTGATGTATAATTTGGTGTGCCAAAATTGAGTCAATTATGTTACCATTATTCTGCAATATCTTGCTCACCGACGTTATACCCTGATGTTGCATTTGGAGTGTCAAAATTGTAGTTTCATCTTTCAGAACATCTTGAACCATCATGTCCTTCTCAGTTGCATCTGTTGTAGTAGAATATCATATTTGAGAATCTCCCCACCATTATAATAAATCATATCCTAATCATTAAAATCATTTGAACCTGGTAAAAAAAATTAAAATCAATCAATCTAACCATAACATAATGAATCTGTTTGATATTATGATATCATACCGAGAATCTCCTCTTAAAAAAACTAATCCATGAATGTAAAACACCAACAGAGAAAGCAGTGATTACCATATGGTTTTGTCGATATCATTTCGAAACCAGTGAATCCTATAATATCAGCAACACTAACTTATCCCTGTACATACACAAAAGATATATTAGATAAAATGTTTTTAATCCATATGAAAATAATTTAATATGAATCAAGAAACAAATAATGAAAGAAATAACCTCAAGTTCCACATTGAAAATTTTAATATATAGATTAAGATTTGAGTTATACATTCACCTTTTAGGCCTAAAACGGAATGAAACCATAAAATTTCTTTTATCCAGAGAACAAACAATGTACAATTCAAGTCAATAAAAAATAGAAAAAATGATAAAAAATTGATTTTATTATTTCATGTTCTAACACGATCTTGAAAATAAGATGTAGTCTATATCCACTTGAGAAATACCCAGAACACCCTACAAAACATGTATGTGAATGTGGGAAAACAACTATAGAGTTAGTGAAACATACTTTCAGGAAGTCAAAGATCTCTAGAAGCCCATACCTGTAACCCAGCAGCAAATAGTGTCATTCAGTCATGACACCAACCACACTGAAAGCTCCATTCATACATGATCCTAAAACATTTAAATGAAAACAGAGTTACACAGCCAAAAAATACTAGAAGGAAAATAAAATCAATGTTGTATAAGTCAATATTCATCTTATGTAAAAGGTAGGATGGGTATTAAGATCCATTTATTATGTTACATGAAACCCATCAATAACTAACATCATTCGGGATGGGGCCCCATGAAGAGCAGTAAGTGGTACAAAAACCACCACATTATGCATTCAAAAGTTGAGGATTTGTCATACTCAATGGTCAGATATGTTTCATTCCCAAACATCATCGGAAAATAGTTGATTATAAGAGGTACAATCGTCTATTTTGTAGAATGCATTCTCTAGTTTAGAAGGTCGACACCATTTCTGACTTTCCCAAAATGAAACAACCTGTTAAGATCATTCAAGCCTAAAATATATTCATTGGTATTAAATTCCTTGTTGATGTTTGGGTGTTCCTTGAATTGGAACGTTGAAAATTTCCAGATCCACCTAAACTTGGATATGTGCATCCTCCTCATTAAGGATCTGGACAGATAAGTTTCCATGAACATAAAAAACACTCACTCCAACAACACACTTTAATTTAATATTAAGCTTCTCATCAATAGTAAATGTGACATTATCTGTTGGAGGTGGAGAAACAACCATCCTAGTTAGGCTGGAAGTTGGATACACATCCTCAATGATGACCTCTCCCTATGCCTTAAGAGAGTCCATAAATTGAATGGTCTTCTCAGATTTCATGATTTTCATCCCATTCCATTTCATAGGAGTAGCGGTAGATACTGATGGGTGGCCTTTATGATTTATAGAGAGAGAGTCAGTATTGCAGCTTAATCCAAAGACACCAGAACCACTTCCAATGCCACTTTAAAAAAAATCATAAATATTAAATAGATTCCTAAAATTAAGAACTATAATACAGAAACTAAAAATGATAATTTATAAACTAAATCTACTTGAGAATAATAAATTGAAATGACAGAGACCAAATTCGCAGAAAAAACATGGACATCAGTTCAGAACTGAAATAAAAACATTATCACAATGACGATTTCAGTTGAAAGAAAATCAATAGCATACAAATGTTTTATTTAAAAGTAATAGGTTTAAAATATATATAAACATTAAAGGATTCTCAAATGTATAATTTTTTCTAAAATATAAAATAAATAGTAAGCAGAAGAAATTTTTTTACTTTTTATGTTTTTCCTTCATAACTTTCCTCCGCTGTAAACCTGCGTTTATAGAGTTTGATAGCAAAGACATGTTTGTATTTTCTTACATTATATTTAATTGTCAAAGTGTGCAATGAAATGTAATTATTCACAGAGGAATGTAAAGTGAATGTAATCATGAACATTGAAACAATGAAATATATTTATGGAATAAAATAAGGTTGGGTTACTAGTGTTACACCATATGATGCTGTGTAAAGTTGTTAATCCTGGTATTCAAAGAAGATGTATAAGTTATCTGACAATATTTCACTGTTTTTGGTTGAGCAGGAGTAGTGAAAATATAGTATCATCTTTCCCAGAATTCATATGAGATAGTGAGTGTTAAATATATAATTAATTTGGAAATAATTCAAGAAAAGTGTATGTAAATGTAAAATACAATAAACTAAGAAGACATACTAGTGTTAATAAATTTGAACGTACAGGGGGGCTCGGTGTAGAGGTCGAAGCACTAAAAATTTGCAGTGGGGACGAACAGAGGTACTAAAGGAAAAACTAAAGAAAAAAATTTATACTAATATTTCCTCTGCTCAGTAACTTGCAAGATTATTAACATACCTGCAACTCAATCCTTCAATCCATAGATTACGATTGTATTAATTTTTTTTGGAAAATTTATCATAGTAGAAACCATTATAGTTGTTAATATACATTCACATAAATGAAAAAACATAGGGAAATAAACGTTGTATGAAACAATCATTGTGAACATCACACACTTTAATTTAAGATTAAGCTTCTCATCAATAGTAAATGTGACATTATCTACTGGTGGTGGAGAAACAACCAGCCTAGTTAGGCTGGAAGTTGGCTACACATCCTCAATGATGACCTCTCCCTCTACCTTAAGAGAGTCCAAAAATTGACTGGTCTTCTCAGATTTCATGATTTTCATCCCATTCCATTTCAGAGGAGCAGCGATAGATATAGATGGGTGGCCTTTATGCTTTCTAGAGAAAGAGTCTGTATTACAGCTTAATCCAAAGACACCAGAACCACTTCCAATGCCACTTTCAAAAAAAATTCATAAAATATTAAAAAGATTCCTAAAATTAAGAATTGTAATATAGAAACTAAAAATAAATTTTTTTAAAATAAATCTATTTGAGAATAAGCAATTGAAATGACAGAGACCAAATTCGCAGAAAAAAACATGGACATCAGTTCATAACTAAAAAAACACATTATCACAATGATGATTTCAGTTGAAAGAAAATCAATAGCATACAAATGTTTCCTTCAAAATTAATAGGTTTCAAATATATATAAGCATTAAATGATTCTCAAATATATAATGTTTTTCTGCAATATAAAATAAATAGTAATCAAAAGAAATGTTTTTACTTTTTATGTTGTTCTTTCATAACTTTCCTCCGCTGTAATCCAGCATTTATAGAGTTTGACGGCAAAGACAAGTTTGTATTTTCTTACATTATATTTAATTGTCAAGGTGTGCAATGAAATGTAATTATGCACAGTGGAATGTAAAGTTAATGTAATCATGAACATTGAAACAATGAAATATATTTATGGAATAAAATAAGGTTAGGTTACAAGTGTTACACCATATGATGCTGTGTAAAGTTGTTAATCCTAGTATTCAAAGAAGATGTATAAGCTATCTGACAATATTTCACTGTTTTTGGTTGAGCAGGAGTAGTGAAAATATAGTAGCAGGTTTCCCAGGATTCATATGAGATAGTGAGCGTTAAATATATGATTAATTTGGAAATAATTCAACAAAAGTGCATGTAATTGTAAAATACAATAAACTAAGAATGCATACTGGTGTCAATAAATTTGAACGTACAGTGGGTCCCGGTGTAGAGGTCGGAGCACTCAAAATTTGCAGTGGGGACGGACAGAGAGACTGAAGGAAAAACTAAAGAAAACAATTTATACTAATATTTCCTCAGATCAGTAACTTGAAAGATTATTAACATACCTGCAACTCAATCCTTCAATCCATAGATTACGGCTGTATGCATTGTTTTTGGAAAAGTTATAATAGTAGAAACCATTATAGTTGTTAATATACATTCACATAAATGAAAAAACATAGGGAAATCAACATTGTATGAAACAATCATTGTGAACATTACATTAAAAAACAGAAATGCTGATGATGTTTACTGATGAAAATATCAAACAAATAATCTGTTTGGTAAATCGAATAATATTACGTACAAAGAAGTCCAGGATTTCCATGTAAATACATCAACTAAAATGTCATTTTCCCCATATCCTGAAATAAATAGAATCCAGATATCAAAAACCATAAAAAGGAAAAAATCACAGTAATTCTACATGTACATTTACACATAAAACCACTTACAAAGAAAATAGAGGTGGTGGCCAGCCTTATATTTTGAGAGAATCTTGAAAACAGATAATTTTGCATCAAACCCAGTCAACCAGACTGGATGTCACTGCATCAAGGAACATGATTAAATCAAGCGCAATGTGAGATGAAAATCTCAAACAAATAATCTGTTTGGTAAATTTAATAAGATTACATATAAAGATGTCCATGATTTCCATGTAAATACATCAACTGAAATGTCATTTTCCCCATATCCTGAAATAAATAGAATCCAGAAATCATAAACCTGAAAAAGGAAAAAATCACAGTAATTCTACATATGCATTTACACCTAAAACCACTTACAAAGAAAATAGAGGTGATGGCCAGCCTTAGATCTTCAGACAAGCTTGAAAACAGATAATTTTGCATCAAACCCAGTCAACTAGACTGGATGTCACTGCATCAACTTGTGAAATGGACAATGAGAATGCACAAAAACAAAATTTCCTATAAAAAAGTAGTTCCTTTGAAATCATAATCATAAATTGATCAAGGGGATTTCCATTTGTCACTATGATGGGTCTGAATTGCATGTTTGAGGATGTATTAGAGAAAAATGACAAGTTGTCTTCAAGTAAAATATGATGTGGTAAAACCCTATATTAGGAGACGGTGGATAAGTTGAATGTAGTATGGAGGGCATGAAGCAACAGGTTGGATGAAAGTCGAATTACCATAAAGAGACAGCTACTGCATATTTCGTAAGAGGGTGTGGAGAAGTAGTAAAAATGTTGTGGGTGTCGTAACAACAGCCGACTGAAATCGCGAGTCAGAGATTCTGAAGTAGGGAAAGGATGATACAATAGCAAAAATTTAGTTGGTACCCTATCAATACTGGACAAAAATCACGAAGTGGATGAGCCATAGACTTTGGATCTGAAGACGGAGGAGCCAAAAAAGGAGGACTCGAAGACGGATGAGGCGAAGATGGAGGAGCTGAGGGAAGAGGAGCCGAAGGTGAAGAAGACGAAGGAGGATCATGCAGAGTCAGAGTTGAGCTCATGGAAATGATTTTGGAAGAAGTGCGTGATTGAACAGAGTTCTGTCAAAACCCTAGGCGCGGACGGAAGAGCAGGTAAACAGAGCGACGCGAATGAAAGGCATGGAGCTCAGAGAACTCGTGTCGGAAGAAGAGCCCGATAGTGTGGGGGTATTTGCAGGAAGATTTTTTTCTGGTGATGTGGCTGCTTGTGGAGAGGACAAGTAAGGCTGGAGGAACCTAGATTAAAAAAATATATCTATTTATTTAAATAATTATAAAATTATAAGAATTGTATTTATTATACTTATAATTTTATTAATATATATAATTAATATAATTCTTATAATTTTATAATTATTTAAATATATTTATATTTATTTATAATTATAATTATAAATATTTGTATTTACTTATAAATATTTATATATATTTTTAAAATAGTTTAATTAATTATATATATTTTTTAAATTATAAGCATTATAAATATATTTATTTATTTATTTAAATAATTATAAAAGTATAACAAATATATTTATTATATTTTTAATTTTATAAATATATATATATATATATATTAGTTATATATATATAAATATAAATAAATATATTTATTTTTATAATTATAATTATAAATATTTATATATTTTTTATATATGTAATATTATAAATACATATAATAATATAAATAAATTATTAACATTATATATTTATTAGCACTTTGTTAGCACTGATAAAAACACATTTTATTGTTTCTTTCTATTTTAGTACTGATAAAACAAATGTAACACCCCATGATTTCATAGTATGTTATCTCTTTAAAGTAATTTAATAGCTTGTGCTATACGCAACACCGAGTTCAAGCGCACCACGACTTACCAAACTAGCCGTTCAAAAAGCTGTTATGAATAGTATTAGCCACATTTTGAATTTTATATAAATCCTATATAATTTTATCATTCAAATTTTGTGTTTCTTGGACATAATATAAGGAAAAAATCAATATTCAGTTAAAAGAAGTGTTTTTCAAAAAAAGGAATTTTTTCATCCTTTTAATAGAGAAACCTTTTTAAATCCAATATTTGAAACTTTTATATAGTCAATTTATTGAAACTAAATTCTTATTTAGAATCCGGACACAAAAATTTAATTTGGATAAATTTTTGGCACTTTTCTAATAACTTCTATATTTTGATGCATAGTGAAAAATAATAAATTTTAATTGAAAAAAACTTTTTAAATGGAAATAATTAATAGTGTTAAATTATGAATTTGAGTGTCTTTAAATTATAATTATATTATATTTTTATCATTTAATATAATGTATGTCATTATAAGTAATTTCACATTTAAATTGGACAAAAACACATGTCAATCTTTTGATAGTTTTTACTTTTTAAAAACCCGTCTTTTGGTTTTGACAACAGGAATTAATTTTAAATTAATTAATTCAACTTATTGTTTTGAATTTGGTAAAATAGACTTCATTTTTTAATTCGGAATATCAAAATTATCTTAGGTTGATTTTTTGGTATTTTTCTCTAAACTTTTAATTTTTGATGAATAGTGAAAAGCACTACGTTATTGTTTAGAACCTAATTTTTATTTAAATAATTATTTATTTTATTTAAATTTATTATAAGTAAAAATAGATAAATAATACCTATATAAGTCCAATGTAATTAATTGAAGTCATTTTATAATAAGATTAGATATATAAAATTTTATTGAATTTTTTAGAGTCTTTTACCCACCTTCTAGGCACATTTACAAATTTGCATAAAACGTAATTTTACCACTTCTGTGAATTAAATTTCAAAAATTCGAGAGACATGGTTGATATCATTAAGTAAAATGTGGTTCAATAGAATGAAAATAATTTTTGGTAAATTGTAACTTTTGAAATTTTTTTCCACGGTTAAAAGTAAATAGGGTAATTAAAGGTAAAAATGATGTTATAAGTACCCTAACACATGTCCTAATTCTATTGGATAAGTGTTGTTCAGCATAAATAAACCTTTGGAATAAAATATGAACCTTTTTGATTCACTTGGATTATATTATGACAGTTATTATTATTTTATTTAAAGAAGAGTTAAAAGTGTAAAATTCAATGTTTAATAACTAAACCATTTTTCATATAGGGTTATACATAATATAAATTTGACTATAAATATTCATTTTAAAGATATAATAATTTCATATATCATGGTATTTTATTTATTATTTTTAGAAATTAAATAATAAACTTTATTTATGACACAATGATGATGGAGTAATTCCTTTATTAATGAAAGATTAAAATATTTGATGTTATAAATATCAAAATAAATTAAAATTGAGACTTTTGATACATTCCATGAATTTTATAGGTTAATAAGACATGTTAGGGTTTATTAAATGATTTTTTTTCTAATTAATAATTTTTTTATGACTTTCACAAAAACCAAATACTAAATGGAGTCAAAACTGACATAAATGTGTTTAAAAAAAATACTATTTTATTAAATGATAAAATACTCTTAAAAATATAAGGTTCGGCCGATAGACTTAGATAAGATTATATATGTCAATAATTAACCACTTGGGGTTCTCTTGGATTTTTATATTATGTTTATTAACCATTTATTATAATAATAAAAGAGGACATGGTAAAAGTTAAACTATTTAACTAAGAGTTAAATCCAAAAGATAGGGTTAATATGGTGACCTGAACTTGTCTAAAACCTATTGTTTTAGAGGATTTAGACCCATACCCACATTATCTTCAAAATAAATCAATATTTATCCATTAGAAACCGAAAATTATTTTATAATAAAATAATATTTTAAACTTTTCCTAAAGTGACTCTCACCTGTCTTATAAAAGGGTACTTCTCCTTCTCTCAAAATCACACATCCAAATCCATTTGGCTCAGCCAATCCCTACCCAAATCTCCACCCAAATTCCCTAAAATAAACCTATAGTCCTTACCTTGAGGATAAATCCAACCTAAGGATCCATTTTGTTCAAATAAAAAGGAAACACCCAAAGAAGAGGTAATTATTTTATCACCTCTTTCAAAGTTCTTTTCTTCTTCCACTCTCTTTTTCATTGTTATTTCCATAAAAAAATAATAAATCCAGTACATTATACATACTGTGATGTTATTATAAATATTATACAACCATATTCATTATTTTATCCATCCTATGAATGATAATGTCACCATGCGTTCATATGTACGGCTTACCGTCTCCATGGCGTGGTGTAATTTGTTATTCAAAACTATGTTATTTGGATGGATATAATGATGAGTAGTATGTATATAAATAAATAAAATAACATGATAATTTATCTATACAATTAATATATCATCCAATTACACAACTTTTTATCATTAAAGAAATGATTTCCTCACTCGTGTGTACGTACAGCTTACTGTCTCCACGACGTGATTAGATTCATTTACACATTCACCATTCAATGATGATTATAAAAATATATATTATTAATAAGTATGTAATATATTACATAATAATACTACTGGAGATATGTGTGTGTGTACTTACATATATCTTATTCACTTCTGTTCAATACGATATGAAAACAGAAATAGCGTTTATGCATACGTACGACCGACCGTCTCCATAAATAGTGTTTTCTATTTCATATATCTATATATTATACATATTTATATTCTAAATATATATGATATATAAATAATTTTTTTATATTCTGGAATTATTTAAATCATGATCTAAATGATACGATCAAGAATAAAAAGTTAAAACACGTACGATAAAGAAAGTGATTATTACAAGAAATGTTAATTTAACATGGAAATAATTATTAAATTGGTAGTATAAAGTAATAAATGAATAATGTATGATATAATAAATATGAATTTGGTTCTGTTATAATTTAATATCATACTATGGTCATTATAAAGAAGGTTAAACATACCCTCGACCAAAGGAAAGTACAAGGTAAGGGTTAATTCCTCAATCTCATTATTATCTGAGATTGTTTATGTGTAAGTATTTTATGGGGCATATTTATCATCCATATCCATGTTTCATAAAAAAAATTCAGAATGATTCTTTTAAGGTACTCTTTAACTAAAACATCAGTTTAAATGTTTTAAATATTTATTCTTCTAAATCATTCTCATTAATGTCCATGTTTTAAAAATGGTTTTAAAGATTTATTTATATAGACATGATGGTTTTAAAATGCTAATTCCTTTAAAAAGTTTCAAAGTTCTATGAGACACTTTTATTGAAAAATATATTTTAAATGACCTCCATTATAAATGTGTGACTTTTAAATTATTTCACAAAAAGAGATATTTCTCTCAAAAAGTTTTACTGATCATTTTCAACTATTTCAACATCCTTTACTGGATATTATTCTTGATTAAGGTTTATTTATTATAATATAATCTTACATATTTTATAGATTGAGTTATGATATGTTTAACTGTGGATGTGCTATTTTTATACCCTTCATGGTTTATGGTTGAAGTATTGACATTTCATATGTTAGTTTTAAAACAAATATTTATGTTATGTTTCAACATTTTCACATGAGGAATGTAGTGGACCTCATAAGTGAATGGTGGAGCCCACTATAGCACCTTAATGCATTGGTAGGTCTCATGAGACAAATTAGTTTCTTCGCACAAGGCCTTGAAAAATAAATTATTTGTAGTCTTGGCACGAGGCCTTTACTATGTGGTAATGAGGTCAGGCCGTAGGCATTCTTCCATTATGAAATTAATTATTACATGTGATTATTCAACTAGTAGAATATCTATGTGCATGTTTATATGGTAATTTTTTATTTATTTTCTCCATATTATTTTCAATTTTATGTTTAAAAGTCTTTTGTTTTTATTGCACATCATTCCTTAAAAAATTACAGCTTTCGCTAAATTATTTACCCTTACTGAGCATCTGAGCTCAACCCTTTATTATGTTTTGTTTTCCCAGGATTCCAAGAAGTATATTATGTTTTATATGTAGGGTTAAGCATGGGGAATAATGGAATTCTCAACATATTATTTATTTTGTTTTTTTTAATGTGTAATCTAACGTTCATGTATATAATCTATTTTTGAAGACTATTAAACTGATCAATCCTTCGGGACTTGATTCCTTGTAATCATACCAATGTATTAAAATAATGCACTGACTCTAGGTAACTGGGGTCAGGGAATTACAGTTGGTATCAAAGGAAGTTTATAAAAAACCTTGTAAATTGATTTAGATAATCTCTGATTTTGAAACATTACCCTAAGATAGACTTTGAGGATTAGTATAGAAGAAATTCCTAGAATTTGGGTAATATAGAGATTTTGTGAATTTTATGAGCAATACATCCCTGTCTGGATACGATCAGGTAGAGGGGGCTCTGGAATAGATGTACCTAAGAGTAAAAACTCTGAAAAGGAGTTACAGGCTTGACTCAGGGTATCCTGGTAGACGATAATGGGACTTGTTTTACTCTTAATTACGACACTCCTGGGGGATATGCTTTGGATAACTCACATTTTATCTTTACAAACCATTATGAAGGATTTAAGAGTAAATACTTCCTCAATGAAAACATTTTTATGATTATGTATTATATGCATAAACTTTTCAATTTACATTAGGTATTTTACAAGTTTGGAATTATGCATTGTGATTCATAAACTAACCTAGTGTATGCCATTGTTTAGAAATGGTGTCCAGTAGAAGGAATGAGAACTCCAGTAATACGCATGATCCAAAGAGAAATAAGTATCATATCTTTCATGGTCTTAAGCCAAAATTTAGAAGGTAAATATTATCCCATGTATTCTAATAATATGAGGAAATAGTATCATGTGTTAATAAGACAAGTAAATAATTCTTTGAGTCCTATGTCTTTGAAGGGATTCCATAGAAGAAAAGGATTATATAGAGAAAGATGGATAAAGGGAAGAAGGGAAAGAATGATTTTCCCATATGTTATAACTGTGGAAAAAATCACCTTGGTAAATGCTTGAAGGTAATTGAAGTTTGTTATAAGTATGGAGAAAAAGGACACCAAGTACGTGATTGAAAGGGTAAGAAAAAGGTTTCAAATGTATAGTGCTTCATCTGCAAGGAGTTGGGACACTACTCGAATCAATGTCCCAATCATCAGAGTATACTTCAAATGATGTTGTTGGATAATAATAAAGTTATGATACTACCACAGATGAAGAAGAATGACTAGTGTTCTTATATTGTTATTAAATAATTATGTCATTTGGGTGTTATATCAACGATGTACTGGTTATAAAAATTATGTAGTATATAAGGATTGTACTACAGTACTATTTCATTAAGGATTTGAGATTGTGTGGTACCAAGAAAAGTGACTCAATAGCAAGTTAAACTTTTTTGGAAAATAAATGGTTAAAGGAAAGATAAAATTTAATATAGTTCTGATACTGAGGTATTGATTTTGGAATAAGAGGTGATTGAATTAGATAAATTATATTGGACATTATTGACATCCTTGGAACTGATTAATGGTTTTTTTATTCCATCATTGTTGGATTATTCAAAAAAATTTAATTTAAGGAGTATATTCAGTATTATATAAGGAACAAGGGAGCATGAATATGTTCAATAAGGTTTTATGGTAATTCAGGGTGTTACCATGTTTTAAGAGAATACATGATGAAGGTATTGACATGTTATTATATAGAAAAATGAGATCTTCATTATGTTTACCTTCCTTGTAAATCTTATACTATGAGTTTCGACATAAGTATTTTGGATAAGTATAAATGTTGGAATGTATTAACTTTTACATTGGATACTATTATTTAGGGTTAAAACATTTCTTAATATTATTTTTGGATTTTTGTAAAAAGGACAACCCAGAGGTGAGGTGACAACCCGTTGCGTCCAGAAAAGGCCACAAGACTTGAACCTGCAACCGAAGGGCAACAAGGGTGCACCACCTACCACTAGCCTACGTGATGTCCTGGTTTGTATAATGTAGTTTTATTTTAAAATTTTCTGACAGATAATTTATAAATTCATTTTTTTGTAACCCTATACAATTATGATAAATAGAATATTTTTGAGTTCTTTTATCTTTTGAACTGAAAGATGAGTTTGTGGTAGAAATTAGTTAAAGGATGGAACTGTACTTGTTAATTATTTTTTCTATTATTCTATGAAGAAATTAATTCTTTAACGTTAGGTAAGGTAACTTAAAACCAAAACTGTGTTATCCTAATACCTTATGTTTTTTTGAACAAATTATATTTTAAAGCATCATAGATTTATGGATTTAAGGCCCTTAATATTCCATTTTTTGTTCACTTGTTTTTGATTGATGACCTTAATCATGCCCTATGAATATTTATATTCTTCCTCTAATTATGTGTCTCTAATTTCCACTAATTTTCTCCTATTCGAGATCATAATTTGATGGTGACTTTTTTATTTCCCTTTCCCTCTTATTAAGACTAAATTTTATTAACCCTATTTCCGATGTGGGTTTTCCACAAAGTTATTTTCTATTTTAAACCTTTTATTTTTGAAAAACAATTTCAAATTTCAAGGAAATAATGTATTTAAGGAGGGGAGAATTTAACACCCCATGATATCATAGAATGTTATCTCTTTAAAGTAATTCAATAGCTCGCGCTACACGCAACACCGAGTTCGAGCGCACCATGATTTACCAAACTAGCCGTTCAGAAAGCTGTTATGAATAGTGTTTACCACATTTTGAATTTTATATATATCCTATATAATTTTAACATTAAACTTTTGTGTTTCTTAGAAATAATATAAGGACAAATTCAATTTTTAGATAAAATAAGTATTTTTCAAAAAAATGATTTTTTCCACCTTTTAATGGAGATCCATTTTTAAATAGAATATTTGAAACTTTTATATATTCAATTTAGTGAAATTAAATTATTCTTTAGAAGTGGGACCTAAAAATTTAGTTTGGATAAATTTTGGGTACTTTTCTGATAACTTCCATATTTTGATAAATAGTGAAAAATAATAAATTTTAATTGAAAAAAAAAATTTTAATCGAAATAATTTATAGTGTTAAATTATGAATTTGAGAGGATTTAAAGTATAATTATATTATATTTTTATCATTTAATATAATTTAGGTAATTATAAGTAATTTCACATTTAAGTTGGATATAAACACATGTCAATCTTTTGATAGTTTTTACTTTTCAAAAACCCGCTTTTTGGTTTTGACAACGAAAATTAGTTTTAAATAAATTAATGAAACTTATATGTTTTGAATTTATTAAAATAGATTTAATTTTTGAATTCGGAATATCAAAATTATCTTAGGGTGAATTTTTTGTATTTTTCTGAAAACTTTCAATTTTTGATTAATAGTGAAGAACACTACGTTATTGTTTAAAACCTACTTTTTATTTAAATAATTATTTATTTTATTTAAATTTATTATAAGTAAAAATAGATACACAATAAATATATAATTCCAATTTAATTCATTGGATTCATTTTATAATAATATTAGATATATAAAATTTTATTGAACTTTTTACCATCTTTTACCCACCTTTTAGGCATATTTGCAAATTTGCATAAAATGTAATTTTACCGCTTCTGTAAATTAAATTTCAAAAATCTGAGAGACACGGTTTATATTAGTAAGTAAAATTTGGTTCAATAGGATGAAAATAATTCTTGGTGTATAGTAACTTTTGAATTTTATTTACCATGGTTAAAAGTAAATAGGGTAATTAAAGGTACAAATGATGTTATAATTACCCTAACACATGTCCTAATTCTATAATATATGTGTTTTTACACCAAATTAAAACTTAGGAATAAAATATTAACCTCTTTTATCCACTTTTATTAGATTAGGACATTTTTTATTATTTTATTTAAAGAAGAGTTAAAAGTATAAAATTCAATGTTTAATAACTAACCCATTTTTAATATAGGGTTATAAATAATATAAATTTGAATATAAATATTAATTAGAAATATAAAAATATTTCCTACATAGTGGAATTTCATTTATAATTTTTAGACATTAAATAATTAAATTTATTTTTTGACACAATGATGATACAGTAATTAATTTATTAATGAAAGGTTAAAATAATTGATGTTATAAATATCAAAATAAATTTAAATTGATAATTTTGATGCATTACACGAATTTTTTAGTTTAATAAGACATTTTATGGTAGATTAATTGGATTTTTTTAAGTATTAATGTTGTTATTACTTTCACAAAAAACAAATACTATATAGTGTCAAAATTGATATAAATGTGTTTTTAAAACAAATACTATTTTATTAAATGATAAATTACTCCTAAAAATATAAGGTTTGGATAAAGGACTTAGATAAGATTATATATGTCAATACATAACCACTTGGGTTTCTCTTGGATTTATATAGTATGTTTATTAACCATTTATTATAATAATACAAGAGGACATGGTAAAAATTAAACTATTTAACTAAGAGTTAAATCTAAAAGATAGTGTTAATATAGTGACCGTAACTTGTCTAAAACCTATTGTTTGATATTATTTCGACCCATCCCCACCTTATCTTCATAATAAATCAATTTGGAGCCATTATAAACTGAAAATAATTTTATAATAAAATAATATTTCAAACTTTTCCTAAAGTGACCCTCTCCTCTCTTATAAAAGGGTACTTCCCTTTCTCTCCAAATCGCAACTCCAAAGAAATTTGGATCAGACAAACCCTTTCCAAATATCCTCCCAACTTCCCTAACTTAAACCTAGAGGCCTAAAATTTAGGATAAATCCAACCTAACGAGCCCTTTTTTTCAAATCAAAAGGAAACACCCAAAGAAGAGGTAATTATTTTATCGCCTCTTTCAAAGTCCTTTTCTTCTTCTACATTTTTGTCTTTGTTATTTCCGTACCAAAATAATAAATCCAGTACATTCTACATATTGTGATGTTATTATAAATATGGTACAACCATATTAATTATTCTCTCCATCCTATGAATGATAATATTACCATGCATGCGTATGTAAGGCTTACCGTCTCCACGTCGTGGTGTAATTTGTTATTCAACACTATGTTATTTGGAAGGATATAATGATGAGTAATATGTATATACACAATTAAAATAACATGATAATTTCTATGTAAAATTAATATACCATCCAATTCCACACCTTTTAATCATTAAGGAAATGATATCGTCGCTCGTGTGTACATACGACTTACCGTCTCCACGACATGATTAGATTCATTTCCACGTTCACCATTCAATGATGATTATAAAAATATATATTATTAATAAGTATTTAATATATGAAATAATAATTCAACTATGTATATATATATATATATATATCTGTGTGTGTGTGTGTTTTTTTGTATGTACTTACATATATCTTATTCCTTTACTTCCATTCAAAAAGATATGAAAACATAAACAGTGTTTATCCGCGCGTACGACCTACCGTCTCCATAAACGGTGTTTTCCATTTCATATATATATATTATACATATTTATATTCTAAATATATATGATATATAAATCATTTTTTATATTTTGGAAGTATTTAAATCATTATTTAAATGATACGATCAAGAATAACAAGTTAAAACATGTTTGATAAAGAAAGGGATTATTACATGAAATGTTAATTTAACATGGAAAACAATATTAAATTAGTATTATAAAGTCATAAATAAATCATGCATGATATAATAAATATGAATATGGTTCTGGTATAATTTTACAAAATACTATTGTCATTATACAGGAGGTTAAACGTACCCTCGACCAAAGGAAAGTACAAGGTAAGAGTTAATTCCTCAATATCATTATTATCCGAGATTGTTTATGTGTAAGTATTTTTGAGACATATTTATTACTCATATCCATGTTTCATAAAAGATATTTCAAAATTATTCTTTTAAGGTACTCTTTAACTAAATCAACATTTTAAATGTTTTAAATATTTATTCTTCTAAATTTTTCTCATTAATGTTCATGTTTTCAAAATGGTTTTAAAGATTTATTTATATGGGAATGATTGTTTTAAAATACTAATTCTTTTCACAAATTTCAAACTGGTCTGGGAAACTTTGATTAAAAATTTTTATTTAAATGGCTTCCTTTATAAATGTGTGACCTTTAAATGATTTCAAAAAAGGGATATTTCTCTCAAAAAGTTTTACTGATTATTTTCAATTATGTCAACATCCTTTAATGGATATTATTCTTGATTAAGGTTTATTTATTATAATACAATCTTCCATATTGTATTGAATGAGTTTTCATATGTTTTACTGTGGATATGCTATTTTTATACCCTTCATGGTTTATTGTTGAAGTATTGACATTTCATATACTAGTTTTAATACGAATGTTTATGTTATGTTTCAACATTTTTATATGAGGAATGCAGTGGACTTAGTAAGCGACGGGTGGATCCTGCTATAGCTCCTCAATACATAGGTAGGTTTCATGAGACAAATTAGTGTCTTGGAACAAGGCCTTGACAAAAATTTTATTTGTAGTCTTGGCACGAGGCCTTGGATATGTGGTAATGATGTCCGGTGTTAGGAATTCCCTCATTATGAAATTAATTATTACATGTGATTATTCAACTAGTAGAATATCCATGTGCATATTTATATAGTAATTTTTGATTTATTTTCTCCATATTATGTTCAAGTTTATGTTTGAAAGGCGGTTTTTTTTATTACACATGTTGCCTTAAAAGTTTATAGCTTTCACTAAATTATTTACCCTTACTGAGCATATGAGCTCACCCCTTTCTTATGTTTTGTTTTCCCAGGATTCCAAGAAGTGTATTATTTTTTATATGTAGGGTTAAGATAGGGGAATAATGGATTTCTCAATGGATTATTTATGTTGTGTTTTATGTTTGAATGTGTAATGTAACATTCATGTATGTAATCTATTTTCCAAGACTGATAAACTAATCGGTACTATGGTATTTGATTCCTTGTAATTATTTTACTGTATTAAAATAATGCACCGACTCTGGGTAACTGGGGTCAGAGCATTAAAAAAAATTTATCAGTGCTTTTTAATTAGCACTGATAAAATATTTACCCGATTTTATAAATGAACCGTAACAGTCAGCTTCTTCTCTCGCACTCCACAAACTTTCATGGAACCTAGCCTCTACCACTTCCTTCCCCTCTTCCACTGGCACCAACCCCTCATATGTCACTAAACCCTCATCTACCTCAAACCCTAATCTACCATCATGAATACCTCATCCACCATATTGAATCCATCCTCCATCGTGAACCCCACCTCTATCATGAACCCCACCTCTGTCTCCCGCTGAACCCAACCTCCACTGTGAACCCATCCTCCACCACGAACCCACCTCCAGAGTGAACCCCGCCTCTAATATTGAACCCCACCTCTCCCAAGAACCCCTCATACACCATGAACCCCACCTCCACCATGAACCTAACCTCCATCGTGAACCTATTGGTTGCTGCTATCATTGTCGATGTCGTTACCGCCACTTCAAGACACTATTGTTGCCTCCATACCTCTAAATCTAAGGTATGTTCTTATTTGGAATATGAGGTTAGTTTTGGTATTACATGACTCATATTATTTTCAGCCTAGTTTTATGATATAGTGGTATGACAGTGTACCCCATTATGTTGATCGATACTGAGATAATGTGCATGGTTTAATGTCATTCCTATTGAGTTTTAAATTGGCAGGAGGTCATGTACAGCCCAAGGACCAATGCGAATTGTGAATAAAGGTGGATATAATTGCACGAGTCTTGGATCAAAATGGGAAATTTCACTATGTGGTATAGGAGATTATAGAAATGGATCAAGTGTCATGGTATGGTCAACCTAAGTATGGGTCATGACATGGATCACCATGAAGGCTTATTGTTAGAGGTTGATAGTGGGTGAGTGTGGATCATAAGGTGAAATTAATGTTTGATGGTGGAACCTATGTTGGTTGCACTCATGAAGTGATTTAATTTATTCAATATGGTGGGTAGTGTTCCATTGGTCGTTTAAGGTCATAGAACCCATTATGATTTGACCTTTGAAAGTAATAAGGAATATGTCCATGCGAGTAGTGAAAGGTAGTGATTATTGTTTCATGGTAACACTCAGGTACATGTGAGGTGTCAATGTCCAATCATTAATGGTGGTTACAGATGGATATAGGTTATAAATATTGGGTTTCATTGATGATAAGGAAACTCTAATATTGGGAAGTGTTATATCACCCACGAGAGATGTGATCTCATGTAGGTATGGTAGAGGTTTACTAAGACTAACCATTGGACCATAATTATGGAATTATAAAAGTTGTGGGAAAATGGATATGAATTTACCTTGATTCCTCAAGTTAAAAAATTCAAAAATTAAAATTGATAGAGTATGCATGCTAGATTTGGGCTCAGGATGAGAATTGAGGTAATTCAAGCATGGATTAGATAGGCGATGCATCAACCCTTGTGGAAGAGCATGATGATAGTTTTGGTTGATTAATGAATCAACCATGGTATTACAATATAGATTAGATTGAATCATTAGTGGATGTATAAGGTTGATATTAGGTTGACTTAAGGAGTAATTGAATCATAATCAAGTGTTTCAGGTAATGTGTCTGTAGGGGGAACTGATTGTTATATAGTGGGTCATATTGAGGTGGTTTGACTTATACTCTCAAGTAGAATTCGATGTGGTGGGATAATAATTGTGTCAGGTATGTATTTTTGGACATGACGGGTATGTTTTGGTGGTTATGAAAGACTTTTTATGGAAAATTCAGCATATTCGTGCTTATTTTTTATGGTGGGTACGCATTAATTTTGACTTGGAACTAGGAAATGAGAATCAGTGTTGGTTTTCTCACATTTATGGAGGTGTTTTATATTGAAACTACATTTATAATGTCATTGGACTTCTAACAGTGTTTTTTGATAGGGAATTTTAATAGTTCAAGGTACCATATCTCAGAGTTATCTTCTTTAGATAGG
Source organism: Viscum album (assembly GCA_963277665.1). Classification (NCBI taxonomy): domain Eukaryota; kingdom Viridiplantae; phylum Streptophyta; class Magnoliopsida; order Santalales; family Viscaceae; genus Viscum; species Viscum album. The sequence goes on from OY728129.1 coordinate 286,737,332, forward strand.
ACCTAAGGTGAGGAGAACCACATTCCAAATGATTAGTTGGATGAAAACCCTCAAGTTTCTCGGGATAGATTGGTGTGGGAGACTATCGTATTGGGTTTTTGATAATTGTTTTATATATGGATTGTGTTTTGGATGTTTAAGGACCTTTAATTCAAATTTAAACTATATAAGAAAGTCTAACATTCAAGGACAGAATGTATTCATTTGTCTTAGAATTAATAACAATAGAATTCCATTAGGTTTGGTTGGATGACAAAAAAGGATTATTTAGGATGAGTAGTGTCATTGTAGGGAGGTTTTAAGAACCCATGCCTATACAGGTCTTAAATTTTACTGAAATTTTGAATTTTCATTTCTTTGGATGGTATAATTTTTAATTTTATATAAAAATATGATTCTAAAGGTGGTTAACTCATAAAAAATTGTAATTAAACCTAGAAAAAGTCCATTAGATATTAAGAAGGCATAATAGGTCACTAGAATGGACCTAGGATAATTGGGCTATTGGTAGCCAGCAGCCTGCATCCACCAACTAGTCATTGGTCATCCACCAAATAGTCTATAGGGTATTTAAAGGGTAAAATTACCTTTTTACCCCCTCTAATTTTTAGAGTTATAATCCCATATTATCCCCCTTTTTCTGTCTTACTTATCTATGATTTTCCTTCCCCTTATTCTCCACATCAAGCCAATGAGTGTTTTAAGTAGATTTCTTTATTAATCAATGGTATGATTCGACCTCAATTAGTCTCTTTTATTCTGATACTCCTTTCATTACAATTTTCCTTATCTTTAGTTATGGTTTTTGAGATGATTCCACCCTATCATGGTGGAATCATATGATTCTTATGAGGATATTACTTGGAAAAGCTATAATAAATCCCAAGATGATGTATACATGTCGTCACATACCATTTCAGGGAGATATGTCACTGTAGTGATCTATAAATTTTTTACTAAAAACGATTCAATTTGAGGTTTTTTAATGTTATTGGTTATGGAATTAGAATGGGATGACTGTAGGAGTGTTTAATGGACCTCCCATGTGGATTTTATCATGGTTCGAGTGGAGTGTTAGGACCCATTAAATAATTAGTAAATTATTTTTAATGGGATTAAATTGGAATTTTATTTTGATCTGTTTAAATTTATTTTTGGTTTACCATTATATTTTAGATCATTTTTAAGCCTTTTGTAGCTTTATATTTTATAAAATGTTGTTTATTTTTTATTCATGTTTCTTTTATAAATGTCTCTCGTGGGATTTTTTCCTTTTTGAAAATGCCTAAGTGTCTCTTTTAAAATGATTCGAGTGTTTTGAAATTTTTCTTAAAACATTATATGTGTTCAAAATACCATTTTTCTTAAATAGATTTAAAATGATTTAAACACTTGGAATGGAATTATGTTGCATGAAAAGTGCTTTTCAACTCTCCCAATTGGATTTCATAAAGGGATGTGAATGTTTTGAAAGCTTATTTAATACTTGGTTTCATTTTAACAAGGGGTGTGAGAAGTTTTAAATGAAAATTTGTAAAATATTTAGGGTTTTCATACATTTTAAATGATTAAGACTATTGGGTCATAAAGTTTCCTTGAATTTATAAAAAAACGGAATTCTAGTTTTGTGAAAGAGTGCTTGGAATTGATAGGTTTTTTTAAAAGGTCGTGTTATTTTAAAGAGGAATTTGTATAAATGGTTGGTTTTTTTAATGTGATTTCAAGTGTGATTTTATATATAGTCTTCAAAGGACATCTGAAATATAGTTTTTCTACAGTATTTTAAGTTTATATTTTTATATAGTTAGGAAAATTGTTATATTATATAGGGAATACAAGTAGATTAATAATAACATTTTGGAAAGGGCATGTAACTAACTCTATCCAACCCAAAGGATATCCATCATGGCCTCACTCATCAAAATGGTGAATTAATGTTTAACCCCATTGAAAATCCTAAAATTACTTTGCATCCAACATCACCTGCATGGTTTAAATTAGAAGTGTCCTTAACAATTACATCTTCTTTATGGTTTGGTGTTAGCTTCTAAGGGGATGAGTCTCTGGTAATAAAATGAAATAATAATTATCATTCAAATATTGAGTTCCCCTTATTTTAAAACCCTTTTGTGTATTTATTTTGTTAAATATTAACATTACAAAATCAAATAGGATGGATATGAATAAATAATATGTGTATGATAATCGTCTGACAAAAGAGTACGAAGATGGAGTGAAAGAGTTCATCAATTTTGAAAAGGATCATGTATATAACCCTTCTCAAATACTTTTTATGTGTTTAAGCTGTTGTTATTCATGACTAATGAGTCCAGATGAGTTGGAAGAGAACTTGATTTTTCATGGAATAGATCTATGTTATAAACGTTGTAATAAGCATAGGGAAAATTGAATATTTCTAGTGGTTGGGATAACACTATGTTTTATAGATCTTTTGATATGATTAAAAGTGTGGAAAATGAAGAATATTTTATCGAGGATGTGATTATAGATGTGAATTATGTTGAATATTTTATTGAGGAAGTGACAAGGACAATTGAAGTTGAACTACTTGATTTCCCAAAAATGTTTTATAAATTAAAGATTTGTGAAAAGATGTTATTATATTCTGGTTGCACTAAATATATAGAATTGTCAGCCATACTAATGCTGTATAATTTGAATGAAGGAAAAAAATGGAGTGACACCTATTTTATGGAACTACTTGTTATCTTGAATGATATGATTCTAGAAGATAATGAGATCTCAATCCAAACATACAACACCAAAAGAATACTACAATCAATGGGTGTGATCTATGAAAGAATACATGTCTTCATGAATGATTGTATGATGTTTTGAAAGGACCAAAAATCACTTATAGAATTCCCAAAGTGCGGTAATTCTCTATACAAGAAATATGAATCTGGTCCTATAAAGTTTTATGGTACTTTCTAATCATTCCAAGGATTAGGTTCCTATATGGAAGTGAGGAGATTACAGGTCAATTCATGTGGCACACAGATACAAGAAATAAAGATGGGAATCTACATCACTCGATAGACTCACAGTGGAAGATAATTGATCATGAGTATCATAAATTTGGAAAGAATATGAGAAACTTTCACCTTGCACTATCTATAGATGGAGTGAATCCTTTTGGTTTTTAAAGCATCACTCATAGTACATGGTTGGTTATGTTGGTAAATTATAACTTTCCTCCATGGTTTTTCATGAAACAAAAATACATCATGTTATCTATGATTATATCCGGACCAAAACAACCGGGTAATGATATTGATATTTATTTGGCTCCATTAATCAAATATTTGAAATTATATTGGGATTCAGGTGTTACGTTGTATGATTCTTACAAGAATAAAGATTTAGGATTGAGATCCATGTTGTATGGGACAGTAAATGACTTTCCTATTTATGGAAAATTTTAAATATATAGCATTAAAGGAACTCAAGGGTGTCCCATTTGCAAACAAGGTACACAGTCAATTAGGTTGAAACATTCATTTAAAACTATATTTCTAGGACATCATAGATTTATACCCTGACAACATAAGTACTGATCTTGGATGACATCATTCGATGGAAGTTCAGAAGAACGTACAACACCATATCCACTAACAAGTGATCAACTATTTGAGAAAGTAAATATATGGTCGCTGATTTTGGTAAACTGTTTTCAAAAAACCTTATGAAAACCATTTGTAAAAAAGATATTTTTTTTAAATTACCATACTGGAGTTTTTTTTATGTTAGACATTTTTTGATGTTATGCAAGTTTAAAAAAAAATATTTGTGATAGTGTCATTGACGTGTTTCTAAATGCACCAGGAAAAAAGGATGAAATTAAGTCTTTGTTGTACATGGTTGACATGGGAATATGAGAAGAGTTGGCTCTAGTGAAGGTTAAAAATGAACTTTTCTTCCTCCAGTTGCTTACACTATTTCCAGGTAAGAGAGATATCAGTTTTAAAACTTCTTGAATGAAGTAAAGGTTCCAAATGGGTATTAATCGAATATAAGGAACATCGTGTCAATGACTGATTTAAATTTAAAGGATATGAAATCACATTACTTCCATGTTTTGATGAAATAACTAATTTCTATACCTTTACATTGCATTTTTTCAAGAATATCCCCAATACATTAACCAATATATGTTTCTTTTTCAAATCTATATGCAGTAATGTTATAGACCCGATGAAATTGCCTTCTATGGAAAGATAACTTTCGATCATATTATGTGAAATGGAAATTTTATTCCCTACAATATTCTTTGATATGATGGTTCATATGATGGTTCACTTGGTGGGAAAGATTCAACTATATGGTTCTATACTCTATAGATGGGGGTACCCCATTTAATAGTATATGAATATTTTGAAAGGGTATGGAAAAAATTGAAGTCTGACAAAGGTTTTTATTGTAGGGTAATATTTTGTTGAGGAATCTATTGAATTATATAACGAATACCTTTTTGGTGTGGAAAAAATTGGTCTACCAAAATATCATCACACTAGGCTACTTGCGGGTGAAAGAATTTTAGGAAGAGTTGTTGTCACAATCAATATTACAGATTGAGAACAGGCTCACCTTTACGTTTTTTATAACAGTTTGGAGGTTTCCCCATATGTTAAAACCCAAAAATAAATTATTAGGCATTTTAATCCATCAAGGGATAAAATATTGATATCAAATACACATAATCAATATTTTATAGGATGGTTTTGGTACCATAGTTTTAAGTATTCAAATGAAAATACAGATTCAATTTCAGAACGAATTTGATGGCTAGTCGGAGGTCCAAGTGTGTATGCATTATCTTACAATGGTTATACATTCTATAAAAATGAACATGATGAAGACAGTACCATGAAAAGTAGTGGAGTTACACTTGCGGTTGAAATTATGCATGTTTCTGGTACTAAGGACAAAAATCCAAATTATGTGAATATTTTATACTTTGGAATCATCAAAAATATATGGGAGTTGGATTATACAACATTCCAAGTGCCGATTTTTCAATTTAAATGAGTTGATAATAAGAGTGCTATTAAAATAGATTAATTCGGAATCGTCAACGTTGATTTTAGTAAGGAAGGGAACAAGGATAAACCATTTATAATGGAATCATAAGTAGTACAACTAGTTTATCTTTTAGATCCTGCAAACCAAAAGTTGTCAATTGTTATTTTATCGACCAAAACCACTCAAGGGTCAGATGAAAATTCAAATGAGGATGAACCTTTCATTGGGATGTTACAGTCATTTTTTAGCAGTCCTAATGTAGATGAATTTTTGTATGATAGAGTAGACCATAATGAAGGGATTTGGATAGTTGATAGAGGGTTCAAATCCCTTCATCCTTTAAAAAAATGAGTTCAATAATTAGGTTACATTTTTTTAATATACATCATGTTACCTCATGTTATTATCCATTCACTACTGCATTTATGTACTCTAAATTAAATGTTAAACTACTTATGAAGAAAATCACTTATACACCTGTTATTACTCTCAATATCGAGGAAAAAAGGTCTCTAAACCTGCTATTTCTTGCAGTGTATAGAAACAATGACCTTTTGCACGTGTTGGTGCTTCTAATCATGAGGAACAATGGGTTTATCAACTTGTTATTACTCCTAGTATAGAGGTACAATGACTATATGCACATACCAATAATACCGCTCTAGAGGAACATATTGGTTATGTTGAATCTAAGGAAATGGTAGGTAATGAAGGACCGAAAATGTAGAAAAAACAGGAGCATCATAGTTTGATGGTGTTAGAAAAAATAATTAAGGAAAAAATAAAAGTCATCAAATACAAGTTCAGATGGAATGTGTAGGGCCAACATGTTAACCCCAACAAGGTCATGTTCAGTAGTTACATTGGAATCATCACTCGGTAACACATGATTATTAATGTAGATTCGTGGAACCATGTTGTGGTCCAGCTTAATACATCAATATGGGAAGATATTATGGTAACATTATGATGTCATTTCTTTATTTTATTAAAAAATAAAATAATGAGACATTAACTTACTCTTCACAATCCCTTGTAGAGTACATTTATAGTAGATGACTCCAACAAAAAATATGTATTAATTATTTCTGGAAGGATTCACATAGGCTATAGCACAATTCTAACAAGACCTCATCTTAAATATGTTGAATGGAAAATAAACCCACACCCACTACTTATCTATACACACCTTATAACCCAAGAAGTGTGGGATTCATTTACTGGTCGTCATGCGAATGTGTATTTTCAGTTACATTATGGCTAGTAATATGTTGTTTGATGATACATGGATTCATCAATTTGATTGAAATTTTTTTATTTATAAAATATAAAATGAGTTCTAAAAATAAGGAATGGGAAGCAAAACCAATGTACCCCTATTTTAAAGAAAGGATATGGTATGCTTCACTTGAAAAAAATGGTAAATATTTTAAATCTGACATAATACTTTTATGTGACATGAAACAATAACATAATTATGTTCCTATATTTATATGTAGATTGATGGCTCCAAATATAAAGGCACTTCCTTCCCACTCCATGTTCTATGGAAGGAGGTAGGTGTAAATAAATATGAGATAATAATATATTAAAACAAAAAAAATTGTGGGAAACATGTGAAAGAATGACGTAATAAAAAAATATTTAAATCACTGTTACATATTAATGATTATTTATTTTCCTATATTTTCTATTATACATAGTAATAGGAATAAGAAACACCTATACCAGATGAACACATATTATCGGTAGCCTTGAAGTGGTGAGAAGATTATGGTCATGTCAGAGGTGTGGGTTTTGGGGTGACACCCCGAGCATATTTTGAGAGAAAAAAAATAAGAGGATCAAGGTGAAGAAATGAAATGGATGAGATAAATACTAGCTACCCTTGAATAATAATTTAAATGGTAGAGAGAGATGCTAGAAACTTTAATTGGGGGAATAAAAGAGAAGAAACAACTCAAGAACAACCATTTCCTGATGATACCCTACCCCCCACCAACATTGAGGGGAGTCATTCCCCTCAAAGAGCTGTCTCGGTCGAGGTAATCAATTTTCAAATAATTATTTCTATGAAATATGAATCAGATAAACACTGATAACTTTCCTGTACTGATATTTTATAGGATTATAATGGCTGTGATTTATATCTATCAAAAACCACCCATCGCCTTGTAGCGAGTGCTATGGTGTTCAATATAAAAGAAGATAGTCTCGAAAATATACCACTTCCAAAAGGTCATGCGAGATGGTTTATTAGCATATCCCATGAGTTGAGCATCGATTTACCTCTTCTATTTGATGACGAAGATATTCATAAGGTCGAACAAGTTGTTTGAACATTCATCACATGGTCGTAACATCCTATAAAAAATGACAAGGAGGTATTTATTTCAAATTTATTTTTCTAGATAAACCATAAAAAATCAATGAAAAAAGTCTAAAACAATAAATGTTATTAAAGAAAAAACGGGAATTGGTTGAAATGAACGATCAGCTCAAAACCATCTAAAGGATCGACCAACCGATCGAAAAGATCTACTGAAAGCACATTTACCCAACTGGTTCTATATTTGCATTTACTATCATTGAATATTCAGGTGGATACTGTTGGATCTTGAATATACAGATTATACCCAAGTGGGGGTGAATTTTTTCTTTCATATTTTTCATTATCTCTTCAATTGAACGAGTTCTGTCCTCTATGCTTTATCAGATTTGATCATGCAGCGGAAATAAATAAAAGCAGGAACACAAAGATGTATAGTGGTTTGAGGAATAGAAGGACCCTAGTCCACTCCACCAACGCTCAACTCCAAGAGCTTGGTGATTTTCACTATCTGGTCCTCGTTTCAACAGACAGGTCCACAACTGAATACAGGCAGTTGACACCTTTACAATCCAAGGAAAAACAAAGCCTTCTGGTTCAAACACGAACCTATATAGCTTAGTACAAGAATCTGGTTACTCAAGAATAAAAAGAATTTCATAAATAAGTTTTCCAGTTGATCTTCACAATTGCAATAGAATGCAATTGAAAGCAGATGGATCTTCGTCTCTAGAAATATTTATTTTCAAAACAAAGAAATTCTGAGTCGATCCAGTAGCAGTAGATATAGAGATATAGTTCACAACTTCAGTAGTAATAGATCCACAGAGGATATTCGATGCAGAACAAGTGAATATTCTATCGAGTTCCTTCTTCTTAAATGAACAGAGCTTTGACGCTCCTTTTTTAATTAGTAGATCAACATGATTTTCTATAGTCTCTGTTTTCCACCTTTTTTAATAATAAATTGATCACCACTCTCCCGTATATGGTGTTTTTCAGAGAGAACATATATAATAAAGCTGATCGTATCTCCTGCACATTTAGATCCATAAAAGTCACCTTCTGATTCATAATATTCAAAAATTTGAACTTACAGAGTAGTCGTAACTTCCCTGAAAATTCAGCATAAAAAACTCATTTTAATTCAATCTTTAATCCAATGATAAAACAGCTTTGAATCGATCAAATTCGTACTTTAAAAACAACTTTAAATCTGGCTTGAAATCTGTCCAATAATCAGCTTGCTGACTGTTGCATAAAAATATCGTCTTTCAAACTTTTCGACGCCAAATGTAAGGTTGATGATGTGGCCTCCAAACGTAGGGTTGATGACATAGTATTCAAACTTAAGGTTGACAACGTAAGGTTGAATCATAAACTTAGGGTTCATGTTACTTTCTTCAAATGTAAGGTTGATCTTAAACGTAGGGTTGATCATCCATACTTTTTCTTCAACTCTCAAACATACGGTAAAAGATCCATACTTTTACTTGATCCATACTTTTTCAAGAACGTATGGTTTTTTACAAAAGTAAGGTTGATGAACCATACTTTTGAGAAAAAAACGTAATGTTTAGTACTTATGTATGGTTCTCCTTCCATACTTTGCTGATAACCAAAACATAAGGTTCCTTCCTAACATAAGGTTCTTCCTCCATACTTTGTTGAAAACGTATGGTTGTTTAACTATACTTTTCTCTTATCTCAAAAATTATACATGCTTTTCATCCTTACGCTACGTTTATCCACATAGGTTATGAACAATGATTCCAGGATGCGCTTAAAGAAGATTCTGAACAAGTAAGGTATGAACAGTGATTCCAGGATGCGCTTAAAGTAGATTCCAAACAAGTAATAAATTCTCATTATTTCAAGAGTAAAATAAATTAATAAATTCTGGAAAAATAATAACTAAAATCATTAGAAAATAACTAAGGGTATTTGTGAACATCAAAATTATCATAAAGAGACAGAGTATTATTTTCAATAATCTCCCCCTTTAAATAACATTATTATGTATTATTGAAAACAATACTTTTCTCAACAATCTCCCCCTTTTTGATGATCACAAAACCCATAAGAAAATAAAATTATTTAAACTAAATTAAATTTCAAAATTAGTTACATAAAGTTTTAGAATTTTAAGAGGATGAAACAATGTTTAATTTCAGAAAAATTATTTCAATAAAAAATGTCTCCCCCTTCATAAAAAAATTTCTTTAGAAATAAAAGTTTTTAGTTTTATCCAAATTTCTCGTTCTGAATAACCCTTATAATAAACAATCTGGATAAGTACCCAAAACATTAAAAAAAATCATTTAAATAATGTTTTGTAAAATAAAATATTGTGGTTATCCAAATTTCTCCCCCTTTGGTGATATCAAAAAGATTAATAAAGCATGGATTTTAACACATCTAATGTTGCACTGAACTATAGGTAAATTCTTATTATTAACTTTTTATCAATAATTAAATCTATAGTACCTGAATATCAAAAATAAAGTCAATAAAACAAATAGAAATAAAGAGACGTATTTTCATTAAAAAAACAGATACAAGTATGATAAACAAAGGAATCACGGTTTGGGAAAGATATGCAATAGGTTCTATCTCCTCTGGATTGCAGACTTGATTTCTGTGAACTGTTCCCTGAGTCTCTTCATCATCCCATATCCCAGTTTGATAATGAGCTCTCTATTCTCTTGAGTCATATAAATATCCTCGATTAAATTGACTCAGAAAAACTCATGAATCCTTTCTTATTTTTTGATAAACAGTGACAGCTTCTCTGACATTTGAGTTAACAGAGTCCTGATTGGTGGCTCACTAGATATCAGTTGATCCACTAAAAATTTTTTATTGTCCAGTAACACTGATAATGGAGCACTGTTACATTGAAGATCGTGCAACCTGTCATTCATGTTTCTCATCGCGGCTGTGATAGCTTGAAATCTTCAGATTAAATCAGGTGAAGTACCTGATTCACTAACAGTACTATTTGAAACTGATGCAAATTGGTTCTCCATAAATAACTTCAAATCTGATAAATCTATCTTCATAACCATTTCAGATTTCAAATTTGCAACTGCATTCAGCATATCCTCTTTAAACATTTCAATTTCTTGCCTTGAGAATATACTCTATTTTAGCTTTTGAAATCTCAATTGTTCAAAGGTTAAGTCATTTCTCAGAGTGACATTCTCAGATTCTAACTGAGGAACCTTTTTCACAGTTCTTTAACTTATTTCTTCATTGAATCAGAGGCACCCTATTCTTGATTCACATTCTCAGGCTCTGGATGATGCAGTAGTACCAAAGGTAATGATTCAGCATCAGATTTCTCTTTTTCTTTTTCCTGAGTAGGTTGGTCCACAGATTTTTCCTTAGAGTCTGCAGACTCCTCCACCGAAAAATACTCTTGAATTACTTCTGTGTAAGCTTCAGAATCATGTTCACCACAAACATCATCATCTTGACCTTCCACTGGATTTTTGAGAACAACATTTTTAGGAGTTTCCTGAGGTCTGGCCACTTCCCCACCAGACATTTCCTCCTTATCTTGGTTCTATTGAAGTGTAACTTCAACATCAGCTACAATCTGTTCTTGATTCTCCCTTTCATATTCTTCTTGAGCTCCTGATCCCTTTACTGGTGATGTCCTTTCACTAACAACTTCCATGGTCTTATCAATAACAGCTTTTCTTACAAAATAATAAGAAAATAAAGCTTCTGTTGTTGTTTCCAATGCAGGGGAAGTAATTTCCTCATTAACAGCTCTAGTTCTTAGAGATTGAAGTCCCTCCTGACTTCTTTCTTCTTCAGCATATTCCACTTAAAATCGGATCATTCTTGCTACATTGCTGACTCTTGATTCAGCATGTCCCTCCTTGGACTTAGCAGGTTGAGCCTGAACACTCTATGAATATTCCTCAGCTCCTACTGGAAAGAGTTTTCCTTTAATGGTGCTCTAGAAGTATCCAATCTTCCTTAAAGTTCCAACATTAAACATATTACTATGATGACAGTGTACTCGGGAATCCACTAATCTCACCACGTCTTTCTTAATCAATAGTTTAGAAATAAATCTATCGAAAGTATAAAAGTTCATACGGGCGTCACTTTGGAAACAGTAATTGAGGTACCTGACCATGTACCTTGGGAAGTTTAACTTGATATCACTTAACAAAAGATACATTATGTACATATCAGGGTACAAAATCTTTTCCATTTCTGCCATTCTGGGAGCTATTCCTGTCTGAACAAATTTAACCAGGATCTTATGATCTGGTTCTAAATCTTTCACCATCATCTTCTTAGTAGTAGATGTTCCAAACAAAAAAGACATAATATCCTCAGATTTATGCACATCATCTCCTATATTCTTCAAATCAAAATGAAAAACTCCCTCATGAGGGCAGTTGAGAATCTAACCAATTTCGACTGACGAGATTGAGAAATCTCTATCCTCTATTTTAGCCATCATACTATCCTCAGTATCCCCCAGACTAAACTGTATATATTTGAAGAAGTATCTAAGGTCTACCTCATACAGAAATTTCTTATTGTCACTATTTAATGTCTATTCATGGTTATGAAATGAGAGCGCTTGTTTCAACAGTAGATTTGTCTGAAATAACAGGTCGAGATCGATTACCTTGCCCTATAATATTTTTCTTCTTTCTGAGCGTTGTCTCTTAACATTGCTTGGCTCGGCTTCATTGGCTCTTTTATTCCTTACCATCTCTGTGAGAATATATTAAGGTTTGAAGGTTAGGGTTTCAGAGGTTTGAAGATTAGGGTTCACGAGCAGAGGTGCGGTTTGCATATTCGAAAAGGTTTCGATGGAAATGAAGTGGTTTAGAAGTCGAAAGGGTTTCTGACAACCTTGATTCCCGTGTTTTTAATAATCATTGCATATATTTAAAAATAAATAAAATAGATTACGCGGATAAAAGAAACATATTCTATTTTTTAAAAAAAATAGCAAAAAAAATATTTTTAAGCGGAATAAAAAAAACATTGAGAAATAAAATTTTATTTAAAATCAAATAAACATAGTTCCCCCTTAATAAAATCAAACCCTACATTGGGAAGTGGTTTAGTAAAAATATCTTATAATTGAATTTCTGTATTTATAAATTATAAAAATATATCCTTTTTAATAACATGATCTCTTAAAAAGTGATGCCTTATATCAATTTTCTTAGTTCTAGAATGACTAATAGGATTTTTTGAAATATTAATTGCACTTGTATTATCACATAAAATAGGTGTATTATTAAAATTCAATCCAAAGTCCATGAGAGTGTTTTTCATCCAAAACACTTGTGCACAGCAACTGCCAGCAGAAACATATTCTGCCTCGGCTATTGACAAGGAAACTGAATGTTGTTTCTTACTAGACCATGACACCAAAGACTTTCCCAAAAAGTGACATGTTCCTGATGTGATTTTTATATCTAGTCTACAACTTCCAAAGTCAGCATCTGAATATGAAATCAAATTAAAATCAGAAGTTTTAGGATAAATAAGAGATTGAAAAAAAGTTCCTTTTAAATAACTAAAAATTATTTAAACAACAGTAAGATGAGTTTCTTTATGATTTGATTTAAATCTAGCACAAAGACATAATGAATACATTATATCTGGCCTGCTAGTAGTAAGATATAATAAACTACCAATCATACCTCTATATAACTTGTTGTCAACTGATTTTCCAGTTTCATCCAAATCAAGTTTTATTTTAGTACACATAGGAGTTGTAAATGTCTTGCTGTTTTCAAGTCCAAATTTCTTAAGTAAATCAGTAATGTATTTGCTTTGATTCAAAACATTTCCAAAATATTTTTGATAAATATGAAGTCCTAGGAAGAAATTTAGTTCTCTCATCAACACTCATTTCTTATTTTTTTCATTAACTTTGAAAACTCATGACAAAGGGTTTTATTAGTTGATCCAAAAATTACATCATCAATATAAATTTGAACCAATAAAACATTATTTTTTACAGTTTTCTTAAAGAGTGTTGGGTCTGCCATTCCAACAGTAAAATAATTTTTCAAAAGAAAAGAACATAATCTTTCATACCAAGCTCTAGGTGCTTGTTTAAGGCCATAAAGAGTTTTAGTAAGTTTTAAAACAAAATCTGGTTTTTGAGAATTTTCAAAACTAGGAGGTTTCTCAACATAAACTTCCTCCATCAAATAACCATTTAAAAAGGCAGATTTAACATCCATCTGAAATAATTTAAAATTCATATAATATACATAGGCTAAAAGGATTCTAATGGCTTCTAACCTATCTATAGGTGAAAAAGTCTCATCATAATCTATTCCTTCTTCTTGATTGTATCCTTTAGCTACTAATCTTGCTTTATTTCTCATTATTGTGCCTTGGTCATCTTGTTTATTTCTAAAGACCCATTTGGTTCTTATTACTGGATAATTGTTAGGTCTTTCCACTAATTCCCAAACTTCATTTCTTTTAAATTGGTTTAATTCATCTTGCATTTCTATTACCCATCTTTCATCATCTAAATATTCGTCTATAGTCTTGGGTTCTTGTTGAGATAAGAAGGCAGAGAATTCCACTAGGTTTCCTAAGTTTCTTCTAGTTTGAATTCCTGTATCTAAGTCTCCTATAAAAGTTTCTAAAGGGTTATTCTTTAGGGTTCTAGAATGTCTAGGCAAAACATTTAATGGTTCTCCAGTATCATGTTCCTCTGAACTGGACTGAATTTCTTTTATATTATTTTAAAAATCATTCTTTAAGTTTTCAATTCTCATATTATCATTAGAGTCAAGTTCATCCATTTGATATATCCTTTTCTCAAAGGGATTAGATTCATCAAATATTACATGAACTGATTATTCAACAATCCTTGACTTCTTATTATAGAATCTATAAGCTTTGGAGGTAGCAGAATATCCTATGAAAATACCTTCATCAGATTTTGGATTGAAATTACCAAGATTATATTTGGTGTTCAAGATGTAAACCTTGCATTGAAAAACTTTAAAGTAATTTACATTAGGTTTTCTATTATTCCATAGTTTATACGGTGTATTTTTCAAAATAGGTCTAATTAAAACTCTATTAATTATATAGCAATCTGTATTCACAGCTTCTACCCAAAAATATATAGGTAGGCTATATTCATTTAACATAGTTCTAGCCATTTATTGAATTGTTCTATTTATCCTTTATACAATCTCATTCTGTTGAGGTGTTCTTAGTGCAGAAAAGGTATGTTTAATACCCATGTTTGAGCAAAAGGAATTAAATTACCGATTCTGAAATTATCCACCATGATCACTTCTCAATGAGATTATATTAAAACCTTTTTCATTTTGAACAGATTTGCAGAAACTTTCAAATAAAGTAAAAGATTCATTTTTAAATTTCAAAAAGAAAATCCATGTAAATCATGAATAGTCATCAACTAAAACATATACATATAATTTACTAGCTAAGCTTGAAACTCTTGAGGGTCCAAAAAATCCATATGAATAAGTTCTAGAGGTTTAGATGTTGCAACTTTATTAACAGATTTGAAGGATGATTTGTGTTTCTTGCCAAGTTGACATGCATCACAAAATCTGTCACTTTCAAATTTGAGACTAGGTAAATCAGAAACTAAATGTTTCTTAGATAACTTATTTAAAACATATATATTGCAATTTCCAAGTCTCCTATGCTAGATCCAAGATTCACTTACTTTAGCAGTCAAGAAGTTTACTTGTTGTTTACATAAGGAATTTAAATCCAAAGTATAGACATTTTCAGTTCTTGGTACTTTAAATTTAAATAGTTTATCTTTAGAAATAGTACAGTAATTGTTAGTAAAATAAATAGTATATCCATCATCACAAAGTTGAGAGATACTTATCAGATTGTGTTTTAATCCTTGTACATAAAGTACTTTGTTGATTGAGACTGTTTTTGGATCTCCAATAGTTCCAATGCCAATGATTTTTCCTTTGGCATTGTCACTAAATGTGACAAGTCCTCCTTCCTTTTGGGTGAGTGAAGAAAAATTCAATGATTTTACACTCATATGTCTTGAGCATCCACTGTCTATGTACCATATATCTTGTCTTCTCTGGTGGTCTTCTACCTGCAAAGACATTCAAACAAATTGCTTTGGTACCCATATTTTGTTGGGTCTAGGGGTGTTAGCTAGCAATGATCTGGGTATCCAGATTTTCTTTGTTCTTTTACAATAAGCTGAATCATATAAGTCTTTTGAAACATAGGCTTTATTAATACCACAAATTTGAGGCTGTCTTAAGAAACAGTTTTTAGCTATATGTCCCTTTGTCCCACAAAAGTTACAATTAACCTTTTTAGAGCTAGGAAAAAAATAATTTTTATATAGCTTAGGTTTTTCTCCTTTACTGCCAATTCCAAATCTCTCCTTTTTAATGACAGTTTTTCCAAGAATTTTATTTAATGAATTCTCTCCTTTTGTAAAAACCAATGTAGCCTGTTTGTAAGATTCTACTTCATCTTGCAGTGTTTTTATTCTTGATTCAAAATTAATATAGTTAGTGTTAATCGAATTGTATTTATCAGTTAATTCCTTATGTTGTTTCAGCATTGTATCTCTTTCATCTGAAATGGCTTTATGTTTGTTTTTTAGTGACTTATGTTTCTTAAATAGTGAGTCATATCTTTCTTCAAGCATATTGTAGTAGGCTGCATGTTTTTCATTTGTGTAGCTTGATTCAGAATTTGATTTAGAGGAGTAGTATGAGTGTACCTCATCGGTTTCTGCCATAAAACACATGTTTGATTTTACATTGACTTCTTCTTTCTTTGAGCTTGATTCAGAAGAGCTACTTGATTCTTCATATACACTCCAAGTGGCTTTCATAGCTTTCTTGTCTTTCTATTCATAGTCATTTCTATTGAATAATTTCTTTTTCTTTGCATCCTTTAATTGTGGGAAATATGGTCTGATATGCCCCATCTTCTTGCATTCATAGCATCTTACTTCTTTATCATCTCTCTTAAAAGATTTTTTGAAGCCTCTTTTCTTTCTGTAGAACTTTCTAAATTTCCTGGCTAGCTGAGCCAGATCTTCATCTGAGTTTGATGAGTTAGAGCTCTCTGATTTAGCTTTGGCTTCTCTGTTCTTCAGCTTTCTATTCTTTTGTTGTGAAGTTACTTTCAAGGAAGTATCTTCTCTTTTGATAATCACTTTATGTTCATTAGCCTCATCTTGCATTTCAGCTTCATACATCATCAGTGTACCAATCAACTCTCTCATGGTCAGATTTTTGACAGGTGTTGATTGTCTGATTGCAGCAGAGATACCATTCCATCGAGTAGGAAGTACCCTCAGTACTTTTAATGCTTGATCATCCTGTTTGATATGTTCTCCTAGAGATGTCATATTATTGACAATTTTTGTCAATCTCCCATTCATTTGGGTAATTATTTCTCCTTCAAACATTCTGAAAGTATCAAATTTCAGCTTTGCAGTTTCATATCTCATTTGTATCACATTGTTTGTTCTTTCATATTCCACAGCTATTGTTTGCCACATCTCATATGCTGTCAGGCACTGAGATACTCTGTTAAATTCATCTAGTCCTAGACCGCAGATGATTGCATTCATAGCCTTAGAATTCATATCATACTCTGATACTGTAGCAGCACTCCATGTCTCAGGATTTTCAGGAATTTCATAAGGAGTCAGAATCTTTTAATAGACTTTATATCCGAGGTTTTTCATATATATTATCATGCGCGATTTCCAGAAGCCATAGTTGTCTCCATTGAAATATGGTACTCTGACCATTGACATCCCTTCTCTTGTATCAGTCATGATTCTCTATCATATAATCTTTTAAAATCTTCTAGCATGGTAAGGCTCTATCAGAAGCTCCTCTTTTGATACCAATTATTGGATCTTGAATATACAGATTATACACAAGAGGGGGGGTGAATTGTTTCTTTCAGATTTTTTATTAACTCTTCAATTGAACGATTTATGTCCCCTATGATTTATCAAATTTGATCATGTAGTGGAAATAAATAAAAGAAGGAACACAAATATGTATAATGGTTCGGAGAACAGAAGGCCCCTTTTCCACTCCACCAACGCTCAACTCCACGAGCTTGGTGATTTTCACTATCTGGTCATCATTTCAACAGACCGGTCCACAACTGAATACAGGCAGTTGACACCTTTACAATCCGAGGAAAAACAAAACCTTCTGGTTCAAACACGAACCTACACATCTTAGTACGAGAAGATGGTTACTCAAGAATAAAAATAATTTCAGAAAGAAGTTTTCCAGTTGATCTTCACAATTGCAACAGAATGCAATTGATAGTAGATGGATCGTCGTCTCTAGAAATATTGATTTTCAAAACAAAGAAATTCTGAGTCAATCTGGTTGTAGTAGATATAGAGATATAGTACACAACTTCATCAGTAGTAGATCCACAGAGGATATTCGATGCAGAACAAGTGAATCTTCTATCGAGTTCCTTCTTCTTAAATGAAAAGAGCTTTGAAGCTCCTTTTTGAATCAGCAGATCAACGTGATTTTCTACAGTCTCTGTTTTCCACCTTTTTTAATAATAGATTGATCACCACTCTCCCGTATATGGTGTTTTTCAGAGAGAACATATATAATAAAGCTGATCATATCTCCTGCACATTTAGATCCATAAAATTTTCCTTCTGATTCGCAATATTCAAAAATTTGAACTTACAGAGTAGTCATAACTTCCCTGAAAACTCGGCATAAAAAACTCCTCTTAATTCGATCTTTAATCCAATGATAAAATGGCTTTGAATCGGTCAAAGTCGTACTTTAAAAATGACTTTAAATCCAGATTGAAATCTACCCAATAATCAGCTTGCTGACCGTTGCATAAAAATATCATCTTTCAAACTTTCCGACGCCAAACATAAGGTTGATGGCATGGCCTCCAAACTTAGGGTTGAAGACATAGTCTTCAAACATAAGGTTGAAAACGTAAGGTTGAATCATAAACGTAGGGTTCAGGTTACTTTATTCAAACGTAAGGTTGATCTTAAACGTAGGGTTGATCATCCACACTTTTTCTTCAACTCTAAAACGTACGGTAAAAGATCCATACTTTTACTTGATCCATAATTTTCCAAGAATGTATGGTTGTTTACAAAAGTAAGGTTGATGAACCATACTTTTGAGAAACAAATGTAACTTTTAGTACTTACGTACGGTTCTCCTTCCATACTTTGATGATAACCAAAACGCAAGGTTCCTTCCTAACATAAGCTTCTTCTTCCATACTTTGCTGAAAACGTATGGTTGTTTAACCATACCTTTCTCTTATCTCAAAAAGTATACATGTTTTTTATCCTTACGCTATGTTTATCCATGTAGGGTATGAACAGTGATTCCAGGACGTGCTTAAAGCAGATTCCGAACAAGTAAGGTATGAATAGTGATTCTAGGATGCGCTTAAAGCAGATTCCAAACAAGTAATAAATTCTCGTTATTTCCAAAGTAAAATAAATTAATAAATTTTTGAAAAATACTAAATAAAATCATTAGAAAATAACTAAGGGTATTTGTGAGCATAAAAATTATCATAAAGAGACAAGGTATTATTTTCAATAATCTCCCCCTTTAAATAACATTATTATGTATTATTGAAAACAATATTTTGCTCAAAAGATACAAAGTTAAAAAATGGTTGTACACAAATAGTTTATTTTGAAGAAAATATGTACAAATATGAAATTAAAGACTTCATTAGTTTTTAGAATGTAAGTGAAGTCCACGACTACGATTGTCTATGTGGCTTAATTCTAAATGTATACATGAGGTATGTTTTCATGATTTTATTTTCCAAAAACATATATACTATGTTAATTATGAATAAATACATTTCAGATTTTGGGTAGGTGTATATATCAAAAAATTGGGCTCATTAGTCCTCACATCTTCTTTATAGAACAACCAAGAATAGATTCCAAAAAAGATGACGAAATAGAGGCAAACTTTTTCAAATCATTTGAAAGAAAACTTTTGAATGGCAGGTTCTTCTTAATACCAACAATGAAAGGTAAAAACATAAAATTTAATTATATAAAATATATTTTCATTTCTTTGATTACTTATTCTTTTTTTTCGGAAACATTGGATGATCATTACGGTCAATTTGGATACTCCAAATATTTATTTCCAAGATTCAATGAATGGATATCCAATAAACCAACCACACAAGATTACATTTTACAATTTTTAATACACTACATCCATAAATTTATCACTAAAAATTAAGTTATATAATTTATATTATGTTTTAATGAGGATTCTATTATGATAGGGTGGTACATCAATATCATGAAAAATAAGGAATGAGGCCAGGGGCTAAGCATGAGGAACATGACAAGTACTACGACTGGAAAAGTATCAAGGTATATATAATAATATTTCACTATCCAAACACATATAAACAAAATTATGTATTCCCCTTAATGCTTCTAAAGTATCCAAAATAAAAAAATAGAAAATAATGTATTTATAGTGTTTGTAAATTTATGATAGAGATCTTATTCCATCAACAAACTAGCATCCCTTAAGAGGTATTTTTTAAGATAATTACTATTCAATTTAAAATATTTAATAATAATTTGTGTATTTATAATTTTATAGCACTACTATGATCATTGAAAAGACTCATATTCACAAGATAATATAGATATGATTAAAAATGAATGGGCAACATACCTGATGAAATAATTTACACACATACCATGAAGATGTGACTTCCATAGAAGTAGTGGATTATTTCATATTTATGTTGAATTTACTTATTTTTAATATTACTCACCTAAGAATTATTTTCTTATTCATGTGGATTCCTTTGTTCGAGTCAGGGTGGTTTGTTCGAAGATTCTCATACTCATGAGAGATAAGACTTTGAGGCTGCAACTGAGATAATGACAATAGGGAAATGGGTAAAGAATATATTGAGGTGAATTCCTACTGCTTATGAAATTTATTAATTTTCTCATCATTTTATCTACTATTTGTAAGTTAATTTACTTATCATTTTTATATAATACATATTTATTTTTTTACAGATCTTTTAGGAAGCCATATTTTCCTTTCAACTATATTTAGCCAGCTGGAAAAGAGAGAACATGTTCTTTTCGAGTGTAATAGGAAACCCCATGTTGCATGAAATGTAAAGTGAATCATAAGGATTAATCTACCAAGGTATTTTTTATTAGTTGAATGCAAAGTATGAATTACTATAAGATCTGTCATAAACATTTTTTGAAACAATGTAGTAATCATCCACAACACAATCAGCCACACCTCAATCTGATACACAGTGTGCTCGGTATGGCTCGAAGTGTATGTTTTTAGTTTATAATATTCTTTGATACTTTAAGATTCATTTCTACTGAACTACCGTTCTTTAAACCATGACTCATGATTATGATCTATGATTTGAAGGGTATGAATTTCTAATGTTAATATCACCTTCTATCATATTTATACCCATGTTATCCTTATATGATCACTGATATCTCCGTTTTTTACACTTATTACACATATATGATCACCCTTTATTATGTTTCATATCCTAAGGTTATGAATAATGGTTCTAGAAATGATATTTCTAAGAATGTTTCTATTAAATAATAACTTAATTAGAGACTCTTATGAACTAGTACTTTATGTTTCTATGTTTCCAAAATCACTAGACCTAAACTATTCTGGCATGGATCATTATGTTTTATAAGGACTATTAATCTACTAAGATGTGATATCTATATATGAAATGTCTGGGTCAGTATAGTTGGTATCAGAGCAACTGACCTACTCAAAACCAAGAAAAATCATTTGGATTGTTTTGATACTTTAGGAAAATGATCTATAAGTCATTTTTGATGTTTAGGAATCAATTTCACCTCAATATGATGTACTGTGTGACCGGTATCACTCAAAGTGTCTATTTTTATTTAAAATTGACATTAATTTTAGTAAAAATAATAAGTGGAATTTATATTGTTTTTATACTTTAGGAAAATGATCCATAATTCATTTTTGATGTGTAAGAATCAACTTCACCTCAATCTGATTCACGGTGTGGTTGGTGTGACTTTAAGTGTGTATTTTTATATTAATTTGACAATAAATTTAGCAAAAAGAAAAAGTGACATACTAAAACCCAATCAAACAAATTTTAATTTAATTTGATACTTTAGGAAAATGATCCATGATTCATTTTTTAGGTGAAGGAATCAACCACACCTCAATCCAATGTACGGTGTGATTGGTATAACTAAAAGTGTCTGTTGTCAGTTGAAAATTGACATTTTAGTTCAAAACGTGTCACTCACCGAAAACTAAGAAAATGTGATCCAATTATATTCATAATTTAGGAAAGTGAGTCATAAGTCATTTGTGACATGTATGAAGCAGTTTTACATCAAAAAGATGTACGATGTGACTGATCTGACTCAAAATGCATGTTTCCAATTTGTAATGAAATTTTAGTAAAAAAACACAATTGGAATACTAAAAAACAAGAAAATGAATTTTTATGTTTTTTATACTTTATTAAAACAATATATAAATCGTTTTTTATGTATAGGAATCAACCTTACCTCGATATAATGCACGGTATGACCATTATCACTCAATGTGACTCTTTATTTAAAATTGACATTAATTTTTGTAAAAAAACAACTAACATGCTGAAAACTAAGAAAATGAATTTGGATTGTTTTGATACATTAGGATAGTGATTCATATGTCATTTATAATGTGTAGGAATCAACTTCACCTTAATTTGATCCATGGTATGGCTGATATGACTTTAAGTGTGTATTTTTATATTAAATTGACATAAAATTTAGCAAACAGAAAAAGTGAAATACTGAAAACCAATAAAAAAAATTTGTATTGTTTTAATAATTTTTTTAAATGATCCATGATTAATTATTAACATGTAGGAATCAACCAAACCTTAATCCAACACGAGGTGTGACCGGTATGACTAAAAGTGTCTATTATCTTTTTAAAATTGAAAATTTAGTTCAAAATGTGTTACTCACTAAAATCCAAAAAAAACACTCAGATTGCATTCCTAATTTTGGAAACCTATTTATAATCCATTTTTGACATCTATGAAGTAGTTTCATGTCAAACTGACGCATGATGCGACCGGTATGCCTCAAAATGCATGTTTCCAATTTAAATGACATTTTAATAAAAGAAATAACTGGCAAACTAAAAACTGAGAAAACGTATTAGAATTATTTTGATACTTTAGGATAATGATCCATGAGTCATTTATGATGTGTATAAATAAATCACACCTCAATAGAATGCACAGTTTGACCAGTATGAGTAAAAGTGTTTGTTATCAATTTAAACCTCACATTTTAGTTTAAAATGTGTCACTCACTAAAAACCAAGAAAACATGTTGTGATTGTATTCATAATTTAGTATCGTGATTCATAATTCATTTGTGATGTGTGTGAAGCATTTTAACATTAAACAAATGCACCATGTGACCAGTATGACTCAAAATACATTTTTCTAGTTTGAAATGACATTTTAGTAAAAAAATGACATAGTGAAAACTAAAAAATGCATTGGGATTGTTTTGATACTTTAGGAAAATTTTCTATAAGTCACTTTTAATGTGTAGGAATACAAATCACCTCAATATTATGAATTTTGTGGCTGGTATAACTCAAAGTTTCTATTTTTATTTAAAATTGACATTAATTTTAGTGAAAGAAGTGACATACTAAAAGTCGATCAAACACATTCAGATTGTTTTTATAATTTAGTAAAATGATCCATGAGTCATTTCTGATGTGTAGGAATATTTTACACCTCAATACATTTCTCGGCGTAACTAGTATAACTCCAATTGTGTCTTTTTATTTAAAATTGACATCAATTTAAGTAAAAAAGAATAAGTGGCATACTGAAAACTGAGAAAATAAATTCAGATTGTTTTGATACTTTAAGACATAAAACCTTGATTTATTTGAAACATCTAGGAATCAACCACACCTCAATCTGACACATGGTGTTATTGGTATGACTAAAAGTGTTCTTTGTCAGTTTCAAGTTGACATTTTAGTTCAAAACATGTCACACGCTGAAAATAAAAAAAATGCACTATGATTGTCTTGATTAATTTAGGACAACAATTCATAAGTCATTTGTGATGTGTATAAAGCATTATCACATCAAAACAACATACGATGCAACAGGTATGACTCGAAATGATTGTTTCCAGCTTCAAATGACATTTTAGTAAAAAAAACCGACATACTGAAAACAAAACAAACACATTCAGATTATTTTGATACGTCAGGAAAACAACCCATCAGTAATTTTAGATAGGTAGGAATCAGTCACACTTCAATCTGATGCATTGTGTGACCATTATATATCCAAATGTTTCATTATTTAAATTTGATATTAATTTTAGTAAAATAAGATGTGACATACTCAAAATCGATAAAACAAATTTGGGTTGTTTTGATATTTTAGGATAATGATCCATAACTCATTTGTGACTTGTAAGAGTTAATACCACCTCAATATGATTCATGGTGTGACCGGTATAACTCCAAATGTGTCTTTTTTTTAAAATTACATTTTATTAATGTATTCTTTCATAATAATGTTTAATTTTTTTGTCTTTATAGTATTACTAATATAATATTTTTTCCCTTATATAGGTGGAATATTTTCCTTGAGTTGGGATTATTTTTTCAGCAACAGATACCATGGTTGGACATTTTTGAGAGGGGATCACGGGCATAAAAATATGAAACATTAATGTTTTTAACAGTTTCTTGGATAATTGTAAATGTGGTTATATAAAACATTGTTTAAAATGAATATAATAGTGTTTTTTTATATAACATTGGTGGATATTTTTGTATTCATGATGTCAATAAAATGTATATATAATTTATTTTTGGTTGTGTTGTATATACCTATTGGTTTTTTCTGGGTGTGTTATTATATTAACAGCATATTGCAGCTAAATAGGCTTTTATCCGCAATATTTAGAACACTAATAAAGGTTGGATTTTATCCATGCTAAAATTGCATTGATAAAGGGTGGTCTTTATAAGTGATTTTTTAACATGCATAAAGTAACTCGTTTATCAGCATTTCGATTAACGACATTTTTTTAGTTAAAAGGCTTTTTGCGCACTATTAAAGGACATATGTGTAGTAGTGAATAAAGGTGCGGTGTCACTATCTTTGAATGAATTGAATTTGGCAGCCATTAATATTATTTTTTCTCTCCAAAATTCTTCCAACACATAGCTCCACTGATTCGATAAGATGTTACTTTCCTAATTTCAAGTAGAAAATATATGGCTTGGGTGATGAACCAGTTTGAACCTGTATGATCTACATTTAATTCATTCTAAAACAATTTAAAACAAGCTCTCATGAAATCAACATAATTAAAGAGTAATTATGTAATGACTTGAGTTTTTTTAAGTAGAGGTTCAGTTCAATTATGAATTCTCGAAGTTCCAAAACCATCCTAGGATA
This sequence comes from Viscum album, assembly GCA_963277665.1. Classification (NCBI taxonomy): domain Eukaryota; kingdom Viridiplantae; phylum Streptophyta; class Magnoliopsida; order Santalales; family Viscaceae; genus Viscum; species Viscum album. The sequence continues at coordinate 286,762,275 of OY728129.1, forward strand.
AAAAGGGTAAATTTATCCTTGTAGAAATATCATAATTTTTTTTGAGCCTCATTGGTCTCAAGGCATGATTTTTACCCTTAGGGTGAGTTTTCATGGAATTATAACCATTTTAAGTATCATGGGATATTTTATATTTATTTTTTAAAAAATAAATATCATGTGAGATTGATGGGAGTGTGATGACCTGGGTCTTGGATGACAAGACCCTATGGATATTTATAAAATACATTTTAGAATGACTCCTTGCGTTTATGTGGAAATGTGTGTGCTGTAGATTTTAAATAATGATATATATATATATATATATATTAGTTTGTGAGGATGAATTTTTATGAAATGCTTATGGAGTTATATTTAAATCATGTTTCATGATATATATTGATGATGAGGGTTAGGAATCAATTGAATAATTTATTATTTTACTTATTGATTGAAGCGTTGGAGGATTTTTTACAATAAAACCTCAATCCTTATTTATCATCCAAATTCAAAGTACATAATTCCAAAGGAAAAGACGAAAGCCAAAAATTTGACCCTTGATGATTCCCAAAGGCATCCATAATATGAGCATCACAGTTTCCCTATCTCCTCAAAAAGAAAAAGAGGATGAAAATAAATGAATAAAATATCAAATAATGTCGATTATGGACCCATAGGCTTGGTGTAAAACTTCATCATCTTTCAGAGCATTGATAATAACTTGACAATCAGATTTGACCACAAAATCCTTCCAACCAAGAGAAGAGATGAACTATATACCCCTCCAAATATCCATAGCCTTTCCCACAAGAGTAGGAAAACTAGTAATGTCCGCGGAATGATGAGCTGCAACAATTGAGCAAGTATGATCCTGGAGGACTACCCCAAGGCCAATAGAACCATCCCTAGGAATCACTACATCAGTATTAAGTTTGATAATGCCTAAAGGGGGATCCATATGATAGGAGGGGAATGAATATGTGAGTTTGGAAAACCCCCCCTGGAATCGAGCCATTGAGAGACCCAATAATGTATCCTGGAAAGACAGGCCCTATCGTCTTTAACAATCTTCTCGAAAATGAAGGTGTTATGGAGAAGCCATATAATATAGGTACTGATACACAGTCTTTTGATAGTCTGACGAAGAATAGTTCTAAACAAATCCCCCACAATGAGATTAACATCCCCAAGATTTCTCCAATGAATTAGATCTTGTGTGGCACATGTGGAACAAATCCCGATGACCCAAGGGTCGGAAAAAATAGTATGTAAATCCATCTCAGCCTTATCCCCACAGAGTAGTAGGCACATGCCATTATCAGATAGATTCCTCTCATCCAAGAACGTGTATGTGGGTAGGATACCCCTACACATTTTCAAATAAAAAATCTTGGAATTCGATGAAGGTAAAAGAATGTCATATCTTGAGTAATTTTCTATGCAGATCGTAATGAAATGGACCATTTGACCATATGAGAAAATACCTGGGGCTAAATTAGTAAATTTATGTTTTAGACCTATTGGACTAATGACACTACAAAAACAGAGGTATCACCGGCAGTGTAAACCGCCGCTACATTGTTTAGTAGCAGTTATGAAAAGCGTCACTTATTTTATGGTCGACAATCATTTATAAGTAGTTTAATCTATCACTAGAGGCTATTTGTTTTTGCAGTGATTTTTGTATGTTTTGTTTTTAGAGCATTTAGTGGTGATTTTTTTTAAATTCAATCAAAAAAAATAGAGAAAATAAACATAATTGTCACTAACTTAATTAGAGGTGGTTATGTTTAGCAAAGTTTAATGATAACTACTTCTAAATAAATTAATAAATATATATTTAGCAATGATTATCATAAACCACCACTAAATATTTTTTTATTTTTTTAATATTTAATAAAAAATATAAATATAAAAAATCTGGCATTGAATAAACAAAAACATAAATTCATAATGAATTCATTATATATACACCATTATACAGCCACAATAATATATATACAACCTCAATCATCAAAACCTTAGTAAAATCATAACTGTAGTCAACCCATAACCTCAGTCATCAATATATACATATAAAATATGTCCACCAACAACAACTCATGGACAATATATGTCCATCTCACAACCTATGATGCATCCATCTACCTCCACATCATGTCATCAACTGGAACTGACCACATCATATAATCACCAGTAACAAAAAAAAGATAGAAATTAGAATTGAACACAATAAATTAGAATTATAGTAGAATCGTTGATAATATTTAAACATACTATAAAAACTAAGAAGCATCATGACTGACATCTAAAGAATGTCATGGATCATAATGTTCATGATATTGTCTACTACCGACATCTATCACCTACAATAAAAACCAGATCATTTATGAAATGAAATGTGAAAGAGAATAGACACATGATTCAGAATGATACACATAACATTTGTTATTTTTTTAATCAAAAATAATAAATTTAAACATAAAATAAATAATATATCATGTAATAAACTTTTAAAACATAAACTTAAATATTTAAAATATTATTCAACACAAGGAAATGAAAAGGTATAAGTATATAACAATCTAATCAATTTTTAAATAGACATGCAGTGTGCTTGAAATTTACTTAATAATAAAATTTAAAGACTTTGATATGACAATATTTCATATATTTAAAATAAATTCAATAGTGGTTTTCCCATGATTTCACATCAACCTGAGGTTGTTTGTTATTTTTCCGGTTGTTACACACATGTTTTAGTATTTTAAAACAATGAAAACTCTTTTACAAGAATATTGTAAAAACCATAACTTGAAATGATGTGTCACAATTCATACCTTTCACAAATCAATCCATGGTCATTTTCCTATGATTTCACAGCCACCCGATGTCGTTTGTGTAATTTCGACCACCTAACACACGTTTTTAAAGACCATGGTATCTTAAAAAACTGCATATTGATTCATTTAGGGAACACCGCATGATAAATGAACGTATTTTTTTTGCGTACACAACAAAAATAATTCAATGGTGGTTGTCCCATGATTTCATATCAATATGAGGCCATTTTCTATAGTTTTGACCATTACGTGCATGTTTTAATGTTTTAAAACACTAAAAATGCATTTACAGGAAACCCAGGAAAACCACAACTCAGAATGATGTTTCATTGGTTCTTAAATTTCAAAAATCAATTTACATTCATTTTCCTATGATTTCACATCCATCTGATTACATTTTTATAGTTTTGACACCATGACACACATTTTTAATGATTTTGGTATCTTTAAAAACCACGGATTGAGTTATTCGGAGTACACCCACGTCGGATGGACGTGTTGCCTATTATTACATGTCAAAAATAATTCAATGGTGATTTTCTCATGATTTCACATCAATTTGATATCATTATCTACTATTTTAACTATTACAGGCACATTTTAGTGTTTTAAAACAATGAAAATGCATTAATGAGCATCCTAGGAAAACTGTAAATTGAATGATGTTTTTTCAATTCCTTAAATTCAAAAATTAATCTAAAGTAATTTTCCACTAATTTCATGTCAATCGAACATTGTTTCTATAGTTTTGACCCGATGACATGCATTTTTAAGGACTTTGATGTCTTTAAAAACTTCTTATTGAGTCATTCAGAGCATACCACATGTCAGATATATGTTTTGTTTATGCGTACATATAAAAAATAATTCAATGGTTGTTTTACCATGATTTAACATCAATATGATGTCGTTTTATATGATTTTGACTATTACACACACGTTTTAGTGTTTTAAAACACTGAAAATGCATTTATGGGAATCCCAGATCCATAACGAGGATTGGTGTTTTATCTATTCCTACATTTCAAAAATCAATATATGTTATTTGTCATGTGATTTCACATCCATCCAACATCGTTTTCATAGTTTTGAAATCATGACACACGCTTTAAAGGATTTGATATCCTTAAAAATCACATATTAAGTCATTCGGAGGACACCACACATAGTATGAACATGTTTTCTATGAATACACATAAAAAATAATTCAATAGTGGTTTTCCCGTGATTTCACATCAATCTACGACCGTTTTCTATGGTTTTTACTGTTTCTTTCACGTTTTAGTGTTTTAAAACACTAAAAAAATTTACGGACATCCCAGGTAAACTGTAACTCAGAATAATGTGTTGTCAGTTCTTACATTTCAAAAATAAATCTATGGTCATTTTCCTATGATTTCATAGTCATCTGATGTTTTTTTCATAGTTTTGACCCCCTAACACAAGTTTTTAAAACTTTAGTACCTTTAAAATTTTCATATTGAGTCATTCAGAGCATACTTCACGTCAGATGGACATGTTGTCTTTGATTACACATTAAAAATAATTCAACAGTGGTTGTCTAATTATTTCACTTCAATTTGAGGTTGTTTTATATGGATTTAAATGTTACACACATGTTTTAGTGTTTTAAAACATTAAAATGCATTTTTGGGAATCTCGAGAAAATTGTAACTCAGAATGACGTGTCGTCAATTCCTACATTTCAAAAATAAATCTTCAATTGTTTTCCTTTACTTCTATATCCATCTTATGTCATTTTCATAGTTTTTACCCCTTGATACATGTTTTTAAAGACTTTGGTATCTTTAAAATCTACTTATTGAGTCATTTGGTGCACACCGCATGTCGAATGGATTTGTTGTCTTCATGTACATGTCACAAATAATTAACTGGTGGTTGTATAATGATTTCATGGAAATCTAAGGTTGTTGGTTTTCATAGTTACATATACATTTTAGTGTTTTAATAATTGAAAACACATTTACAAGCATCCTGGGAAAACTATAAATCTGAATGATGTGTAGTAAATTCCTACATTTCAAAAATAAATCTATGATCATAGTCCTCTTATTTCACAACCATTCAATGTCATTTGCCTAGTTTTAACCCCTCGACACATGTATTTAAAGATTTTGGTAACTTAATAAATTGTTTATTGATTCATTCAGAGTACACCACACGTTGGATGGACGTGATCTCTATGCATGCACATCACAAATAATTCCAAAATGGTTTTCTATTGATTTAACATCAATATGAGGTTGTTTTATATGGTTTTTATAGATACATGCATGTTTTAGTGTTTTAAAACACTAAAAAGGTGTTTATGGGCATCCCGAGAAAACCATAACTCATAATGATGTGTCGTCAGTTACTAAATTTCAAAAACCAATCTATGATCATTTTCCTATGATTTATTAGCCATCCTACATCGTTTTCATTATTTTTAACCCCTTACACATGTTTTTAAAGAATTTGGTATCTTTAAAAACTGCTTATTAAGTTATTTAGAGCACATTGCATGTCAGATGGACATGTTGTCTATGCGTACAAATAGAAAATAATTCAACAGTTTTACCCATCATTTCACATCAATATGAGGTTGTTTTCTATGGTTTGGATAATTAAATGCATGTTTTTGTGTTTTAAAATAATAAAAATTGGTTTATAGGCATCCCAGGCATACTGAAACTCAGAATGATGTACTGTCAATTCCTACATTTCAAAAATCAATATACAGTCTTAAACTTATGATTTCATAGCCATCCAACTTTTTTTTAAGGTTTTGACCCCCAGACACAAGTTTTTAAAGACTTTAATATATTTAAAAATATTTATTGAGTCATTCGGAGCACACAACATGTTGAATAGACGTGTTGTGTACATGCACACATAAAAAAATAATTCAAAAATGGGATTCCCATGATTTCACATGAATATGAGTTCAATTTCTATGTTTTTTACCATTATATGAATGTTTTAGTGTTTTAAAACAATGAAAATTCATTTACCGGAACCCCATAAAAAATATAACTCAGGATGATGGGTACTCAGTTCTTACATTTCAAAAATAAATCAACGGTCATTATTCTTTGATTTCAAAACTGTCTGACATCATTTTCATAGTTTTGACCCTTTGATACATGTTTTTAAAGACTTAAATCTTTAAAAGCATCATATTGATTAATTTAGATCACACCACATGCCAGATGGACGTTTTTTCCATGTGTAAATGTCAAAAATAATTCATTAGTGGTTTTCCCCTGATTTCACATCAATCTATTTTCATTTTCTATGATTTTGACTGTTACACACGTGTTTTAATGTTTTAAAATATTAAAAACATGTTTATGAGCTTCCTGGGAAAATCATAATTCGGAATGATGTTTCATTAGTTCATAAATTTATAAAATCAATATATGGTCATTTTCTTATGATTTTATAGCCATACAACATTATTTCCATCATTTTTACCCCCTGATACACATTTTTATATACTTTGGTATCTTTAAAAAAATTATTAAGTCATTCGAAGCACACCACACATTGAATGGATGTGTTGTCTATGAACACACATAAAAAATAATTCAATGGTGTTTTCCCATGATTTCACATCAATCTGAGGTTTTTTCTATGATTTTGACCATCACACATACATTTCCGTGTTTTAAAACACTAAAAACACAATTACAAGCATCCCAAGAAAACCATAACTTATAATGATGTGTAGTCAGTTCCTATATTTCAAAAATCAATCTATGGTCATTTTCTAATGATTTCACATCCATATGATGTCGTTGGCATAGTTTTGACCAACTGACACATGTTTTTAAAGACTTTGGTATCTTTAAAAATTGTTTATTTAGTCATTCATAGAACACCACAAGTCTTATGGATGTGTTATCTATGCATACATGGAAAAATTAAATAAATTGTGTTCCTTCCATGATTTCACATCAATCTAAGTTCATTTTCTTTGGTTTTGACCGTTACACATACATTTTAGTGTTTCAAAACACTGGAAAAGCATTTATGGGCAACTCGAGAAAACTATAAGTTGTAATGATGTGTCATTGGTTCCTATATTTCAAAAATAAATATATGGTTCTTTGCCTCTAATTTCACAACCATCTGATGCTGTTTTCTTAGTTTTGACCCTTTGAGACACATTTTTAAGGACTTCGGTATCTTTAAATACTAATTATTGATTCATTCGGAGTACAATTCATGTCATATGGACCTATTGCCTACACGTACACATCAAAAATAATTAAATGGTGGGTTTTTCATAATTTTATGTCAATATGAGGTTATTTTCTACAGTTTTTTACTGTTACACTCATGTTTTAGTGTTTTAAAACATGAAAAACGCATTTACTGGCATCCTGAGAAAACCATAACATAGAATAACATGTCTTCAGTTCATACATTTTACAATTAAATCTATAGTTTTTTTCCTATGATTTCACATCTATCTGACATCGTTTTCATAGTTTTGACCCCCTAACACTCATTTTTAAGGACTTTGATATTTTTAAGAACTTCTTATTGAGTCATTAAGAGAAGGTCGTACATCGGATGGATGTTTTGTCTATGTTTACACATCACAAATAATTCAACAATGGTTTTCCCATGATTTCGTCTTAATCTGAGGTTTTGTCTTTGGTTTTGACCGTTACATGAATGTTTTAATGTTTTAAGACACTGAAAACACATTTAAGGGAATACTGAGAAAACCATAACCCGGACTGATGTGTTTTCAGTTCATACATTTCAAAAAATAAATCTACAATCATTTTCTTATGATTTTATAGAAATATTCCATTTTTTCATAGTTTTAACCCTATGACATTCATTTTTAAAGACTTCGGTATTTTTAAAAACCTTTTATTGAGTCATTCGGAGAACATCACACATTAGATAGACATGTTTTATTTTCATACACATAAATAAATTCAATTTTGCTTTTCCCATGATTTCATGTCAATATCACATTGTTTTCTATGGTTTTTACCATTACACACACGTTTTAGTGTTTTAAAACACTAAAAACGTGTTTACATGCATCTTGGGAAAACTATAACTCAGAATTGTGTTTTTTCAGTTCCTTCATTTCAAAAATCAATCTAAAGTTATTTCCACTAATTTCCCATCCATCTGACATAGTTTTTAAATATTTTACCCCCTCACACATGTTTTTAAAGACTTTAGTATCTTTAAAACTGCTTATTAAGTCATTCAGAGCACACTACATGTCGGATGGATGTGTTGTCTATTCGTGTACATAAAAAAAATCAACATTGTTTCTTCCATGATTTTACATCAATTTGATATCTTTTTCTAGGGTTTCGAAGGTTACATGCATGTTTTAGTGTTTTAAAACCCTGAAAACACATTTAAGGACATCTCAGGAAAACCGTGACTTGGAATGATGTGTTGTTAGTTACTACACTTCAAAAACTTATCAATAGTCATTTTCATATAATTTCACATCCATATGATGTATTTTTCATATTTTTGACCCCCTGACACACATTTTTAAAGACTTTATATTTTAAAAAATGACTATTGAGTCATTCAGAGCACACCACATGTCATATGGACGTATTTTCTCTGCATACACATAAAAAATAATTTAACAGTACTTTTACCATGATTTCACATCAATATAAGGTCTTTTTCTATTTTTTTGACCATTAAATGCATTTTTTAGTGTTTCAAAACACTGAAAATTTATTTTTAGGCATCTCATAAAAAACATAACTCGGAATGATGTGTTGTCAATTCCTGAATTTCAAAAATAAATCTATTGTCCTTGTTCACTAATTTTACAGCCATCCAACATCATTTGGGTAGTTTTTACCCCTTAACACATGTTTTTAAAGACTTTGGTATCTTTAACAACTACTTATTAAGTCATTCGGAGCACACTACATGTCAGATGGATATGTTTCATGTGCATACACATCATAAATAATTCAATAGTTTTTTCCATGATTTTAAATCAATCCGATGTTGTTTTCTATGGTTTTGACTATTACATGCACATTTTAGGGTTTTAAAATGCTAAAAACACATTTACAAACATCTTAGGAAAACTGTAAATCAAAAACATGTGCCTTTAGTTATTACATTTCAAAAATATATCTATAGTCATTTTTATCTAATTTAATAGCCATTTGATTTCTTTGGTGTAGTTTTGACCACCTAACACACATTTTTAAAGACTTTGGTATATTAAAAAATTATTGAGTAATTTAGAGCACACTACATGTCTTATGGACATGTTTTCTATGTGTACATGTCACAAATAATTCAACGGTGGTTGTACCATGATTTTACATCAATTCGAGGTTGTTTTCTATGGTTTTGACCATTACATGAATTTTTTACTATTCTAAAACACTAAAAATGTGTTTATAAGAATCAGAGACAAACCATAACTTGGAATGGCATTTCATTGGTTACTATATTTCAAAAATAAATCTACAGTCATTTTCCTCTAATTTCACTACCATGTGATGTTGTTTACATAGTTTTGACCCCCCCCTCATTCACATTTTTACTTTAAAATGCCAGTCACACTACCAAAATTGAGAAAACGAGTTTGAATTGTTTTCAAAATTTAGTAAAACAATCCATTATTCATTTTTTATGTATAGTATTTAAGGCATGTCAATATGACACATGATGTGGTCGGTATGACTTGAAGTGCATGTTTTCAATATAAAAGTGTATTTTTAATTGAAAACATCTATCGTATTGCCTAGGATAAGAAAATGAGCTCATATTGTTTTCACATTTTAGGAAAATGATCCATAATTCAATTTTGATGTGTAGGATTAAACCACACATCATTCAAACATACAAATTGGGTGGTATGACTCAAATTTTAGGTTTTCAATATAAGTACCATTTTACTTGAAAACTCTTATCACATAGAAAAAACCAAGAAAACGAGCTTGAATTGTTTTAAAAATTTAGTAAAATGATCCATAATTCATTTTTGATGTTTAGAAATTAACCGCATGTCAATCTAACACATTATGTGGTCAATATTACTTGAATTGAATTTTTTCAATATAAAAGTTTCATTTTAGATTCATTTATGGTAGTTTTATGTGTTATTTTAAAATGTGTGAATGATTTATGGATCTCAGAATTTACCTCAGCAGGATGAGATATAAGGATAGAAATTTCCATGGGGATTATGCCCGTCATTCTCTAAAATATAGATACTAAATCATTTTACATTATTGACTTCCACTAATCTTGTGTTTTCCTATAAGATTCGTGTTCTTTTACTTTTTCTTTTAACCTTTCAATTTCTCTTTTTGCTTCTCGATCAACAACACTACTCAAACCCACACCAGGTTTACCAGTGAATGATGATGATTCCCTACCAAAGATAGCTAATGGAGAAGGCCCAGAACCTATCCCCCACACATGATTGATATCCTCCTTCCCTAAAATGATTACAACTGCATCGTTCTTGTATACCAATGATGATTTTCAAGGGTTTTCATCCCATACTGCTTAAATTTTAACATGTTAATACAATAATTTTAAAAATTATTTTAAAAATTATCTGAACTTCATAATATTATCAAATTCTTATTTTTTACATTACTATTTAATGTTATTTCATTACTATAAAAACACAATGAAAAATAAATTATAACAACAAAACACCTTAAACCTAATTAAACGGGGCAGCTATATAGATTCAACAATGCCAATAAATCTAATTGGCATCATTTTCTCCATGCAGCTAGACCCATTTAATTGGTTTTAACACTTGTTTGATTTTATAATTTAATTTTCAATTATATTTTTTATAGTAACTAAATAACATTAAACGGTAATGAAAAGTACTTACTCCAACATCTCTGGTAGGTACATTTACAAAACTGCTATTGGGTTTTCTATGAACAATAAGCCACATCTCTATCCACACAATAGAGTGACCTAATTCATTAACATTTATAAAAATATATATATACAAATTAGAAGAAAAAAATAACTTATAATAAAATAATATAAATAATAGTTGGTAAAATATAACCAATAATGTTATTTTTATCAAAACACTATGTGATCCCATAATATGACAAATGGTTTTTTTCTTATGATTCACATTATTTTTTTAGATAATTCCTAAAAAAATAGCAACATTAATAAAAATTATAATTTTATTTAATTTATGCTATTAAGATAATGTAAAATATGTAATTACCTCATGAGATGTATCTCTGTTAATATCATCAAGCATATTCTACTGCTTATGATAAATTTCTTCTGATACTTTCTCATAAAGTTCTCATGAGCTCGTATATTTTTCATTAAATTCCTGCCATAATATCTATTTAAAATCTCTTCATTTCATGCTAAAACATTTCAGAGTCTATGGGCGTGAAATGGAGTCTGGGGCATCAAAATGAAAAAACATCTAAAAAAATAACACTTTATAAGTATATTAATAATTTTACTCATGTATTTTAAATTAGTTATAAGTGAATATTAAATTAACATTATCTTTACTTGGTTATCAAATAATTTATTTATCCAAGTTGTTGGAATATGCCTCCAATATTTATAATTAATAGGAAAATTTTCCATCTCAAAATCAAGCTGCCTAAGAATTTGTCCATAGATTCTGGAAGCATCATCAATGGGAACCCTAAACTCATCAAATGGAATGATAATATTGAATTTTTTCAAGACCCATACATCTACTACATTGATATCTATATCTCTTCTATTTTTATCTTTATCCGTTCAAAAAATGAATTAAAAATTAATAAAATATTTTTTTTATTACAATGACATAAATAATAGTGATGGTAACTTTCCAATATCCCCTAGATAGAGGGGTGACCAACTGATCTATCACTGGAGGTGCATCAAATGGTGGGCTAACAATAAAATCAAGGGAAACTACTAGCTCAGTATAAATATTTGGTATATGAGAATTACTCAAATCCACTAAAGTTGATGGTTGGTGTGGTGTGCTCCGAGATGTTGATCGACTATGATCTCAATTTTTTTTATCAAGATTCTTGTAATTAAATTGGTTGATAATATATTAAAAATATAAAAAAATATGGAAATAAAATATTTTTACAAAAAGGAAAAAATAGAACAATGTCTATATGTATTAAACACTTATAAATAAGAAATTATATTATAGTTTCATTACCAATTTATACATTCAATTATCTTTATCTTCATTGTCTTCATTGTTATAAAAATTCATTGCACTAAATACTTCATTTTCACCCTCTATTGAAAGTTTTATTATTTCAATATTGTTATGAGAATAGTGTTCAATGTTTTTTGGTTGATGATGTTCACTATCACAAAGTACCAATTGATCTTCATCACCAGTATCATATAAGTCTCTCTGCTTTAAGTGTAAAAAAAAATCTAACTTTCATGTATTTCACCATCCACATAATAAACTATCTTCACTTTTGAATCCAATATAAATGGATTATTCTCTTCATTCTCACCAACATGGATCAAACGATAGAAGTTGATATAAGTAAAATGTAATGAATCATTAATTATACCCCTATCAATGTTGACCCACTTTCATTTTAACAATACAACTGAAAATTAACCATGATAGTTTAATTTGATTATATATATCAACATTCCATAGTATCCCACCTATGAAAGTGTAAATACACCACTATTTTGAGTTTTCAAGTCCTCTTCATGATAAACTATATGAAAACTGAATCCATGATTATTATAGGAATCAAATCTATTAGCCTACCTTAAGGGACCTCAAGCCAAAAACTTCAAATAATTTGATACTTCATCCCGATTCACAAAATTAATTATCTATAAAATAATATATAAGTTGTTACTTTTAAAATGGTTAAAATAAAAACATTCCAATAATATAAATATGAATATATATTTACATGATGGATGAACCATTCAAAAATATATGTATTACCAAATTTTATTAATTCAAGATGATTTCAAGATCGACCTCTTAGTCACTTATTTTTTTGCAATCAAAATTATTTAATAAATGGATTTTCAATAAGACTACTGAGTATCACATATCTATGTTCTTGTATCAACTTCAATTTTGTTGGTGTTAAATTTGACCCTTTTTGAATTGGTCATCCAATATTTTAAAATTCCAATGACCGGTTTTCATAACAATAATTAGTGGAGATTTCATTAACATGTCCAACATGATTGAATATAGTCTCAATCCCATACAAATACCAAGAATAGAAGTCCAAGAAATCTTCAACTATGTAACCTTCGGCAATAAAGCATTCTAGTTGAACTTTATTCCTCAGATATGATTTCAAATAACCTAAGTACCCGATGAAAAAAATAAGAAACATATTAAAAGAATTACGAAATGATTTGATAAAATTTATTTCACCAATGAAAATGAAAATAACATCAACATACGACTCAATTGGATACATCCACAGATAGTGTAATGATCCACCAGGTTCAGCTTCTTCAACCAAATAAATAGTCAAATGAATCATGATTTTGAAGAGTGAAGGGGGAAATGAAATCTCCAAATGAAAAATTGTCAAAACAATTATTTCTTGAAGTTTATCAAGCTCGGTTGGATTTAGAGTTTTTCCACAAATATCTATGAAAAAGGTACAAAAATCAACTATAAATTTAGTTACTTATTAGTTAGTGTATTAGGTAATTCCAATAGCAATAACTACTCGATCAGAATAAGCGAGTCATGAATTTTCAATCCATGTAACATTCTATGTTTTAAGTCAATTCAACTTGAAGTGTATTTTGAATACCCATATGGAACGTTTTCATTATTTTAAGTTCAAAGGAATATGTATTTATCATTAATTTTCATTGTAAAAATAGTCCAAGGATACTTGCTATTCTCATTTTCCCTCAAAACATGCTTTATATTCATTGATTCTAAATTTGTACGAGCAATAAGGCGATCCTTAAATTTACCCTACTCATTAAGCAATGAAAAAATTACATTTTCACATACATTCTTCTCAATATGTGGTTCACGCCTAAATTTACCCAAGAGAAGAAGGGTAGAACGGTCCTTGTAGTGTAGCTTGGGTTGTCGATTCCACAGAGACCTAAGAAGATACCTAAGATACACAACCTAAGGGATGGATTTTTGGCTATGAAGTGGCCAACTTGGATTTGTTTTTAAGTGTTTTGGGAGAAGACTAATAAGCTTATTTGAGTTCAATTATAATGAAATGGGTTGATCTTAGGGTTACGCTTGGGTGGATTGAATGCATTTTATTTCTTTAGACAAATTTTTGGTTTTATTAATTCTTGATGAAACCATTCTTCAAAATAACACTACCTTCATCATTTTCTGGTTAGATACTAACTAAACTCAATTACTAGTCACCAACACACTTAGAGAAACATATTCATGATCTCTCCAAGGTATATGGTCAATTTAGTAATTGGAATTAGCTTTTTCAAACACAGTGAATATGAGGAGCGAAAATAATTGAAGAATGGAAGTCTTGAATTATTTAACCAATTAACAACAATTTTTTCATTAAATAACATTCAATCCAGGCTTTTCATCTTCCTAAGATCAACCCATTAAAGTGTTAGCCCTCCATTGATGATATGCTATCAATGGTGGGTGGAAGACGGCTTACAAGAATTGAATTGAAGAGATTAAACCGCGGAAATAACGAGCACTCCTCCGTGTGTGTGAATGGAATTCACACCTATGTGTGAACTATATCACCAACACACAAAGTTATCACTGTGCTTTTTTGATTTTAGATATTTAAGTATAGAAATTGGAAGAATAGAAGAGAAGTAATTGGATTAAGAACTTAGAAATACAAAAAGAAACTTACATGGGGAAATGAAAGCATTACAACGAAAATTGAGCATAATAACATTACATGAAAGAAAGTATATGTTCCTCCTCACCACCACTGCCTTAAATAGGAAAATTTGGATCCTTAGCCCTATATCCAACAGTCCAAGTCATCCCAATCAATGAGGGTAGGCATAGGTGGTGGAAAGTAGGTGGAGAGGAGACTTCTCCACCCTTGACCCGAGATGGCATCCAGCTTGCATCCACTTGACAAATCTGCTTCAACGTCCTTCTAGATGGCAGATTTGGAGTGGTCCATAGTAGACAAAACTGAATCCCCGGATGTCTTCTAACATCCTGTAAAATATCATCCCACTTTACTTTGTGGTTCTGGAGATATGGAAGATTCATTGGGCTGACATTCTGGGCCGCAAATTCTGGCCCAGATTCTGATCTTCCATTTGGACTGCCTTGATCACCATCATGGATACCGAATTAGCACTTTGGCCTGAATAATGATTTGTTTCCCTGTATTTCTTATATCATCAAAAGAAATTTTGGATTCATTGGTTCAGTATTTTGGGACCCACATCCTCAACAGTGGGTTGGTGTCCAATCTTCCTTCACCAGAATTGTCTCCTTTCATCACCAAATATCTTCATCATCCTTTATGAATCTTTCCTTGCTCCCTTAATGAGAAACATTTAAATTTTAAGTGATGATACATTTCCAAAAATATAATATTAAAACATTAATAATTACATTCAATAAAATCAGATGAGTCATTGGGCCTAAATTGGTGTACATTAGGCATGAAGTGCACAATTGATGAGAGTGGATGTTTAAAATTAAAATGTACTAACTCAGGCCCATATGATCAAAAATGAACTTTTAATCCCAATAAAATGTAATTATAAAATGTGTTTTGATTGTCTAATCACACCCCCCAACTTGAGATTTGCTAGTCCCGAGCAAATAACTCAAAGATTATGAAAATCAAATTCCCTTTTCCAAAAACATTTTAATAAACAATGCTCACCAAAATACCTCATACCAAAAAATTATGCATCCCATCAAAATAATTTAATACAATGTAGGTTCTAAATAATAACCCAAGCCCAAGCCCATTCTTCTGATCAAATTCAATTCCACATTTCATCCAATTACAATTAATCATGATGATGTGTTGTGTGTCACAATAGACATGGGGGTTCATTTTTATTCAAGGGGGAAAAGATGGAAGCGCTAGGTGGAATCACATTTTAATATTAATATGAGTATTCATTTTTTCTTCTTTTTTTTTGAAATGTTACCATGGTTATTGAAATTGCATTCAAATGAGTCAACCCTTGTAGCAAGACTTTGCCGATGACTCACAGGCTCAAAGGCCTTAGGGAACCAAGTGAAGCCCACATACTCGGGATCATCTCGAGTTAAATCATTCAAAAACAAATTCGAATTTCCACAAATAAAGATACAATTCCCAAATCTGGGCCAGAAAACTATGGAGTCACGATCCCCAAGTTCCGAAATTCACACATTAAGTCATTTCATTGCTCTATGCGCAAATTTATTGTTGTTTTTTTTTTGTTTTTTTTTTGTTTTGTTTACACCTCTTTTATATATATATATATATATATTAAAATACTCATATTAAATTTAAAATGATCACAAAAACTATGATATTTATTATGGGTCCCCAAGAATTCAAATTAATACCCCACAATCCAACGAACGTGCATTGTGAATTTTTTTTATAAAAATTGGATGAAAATGTAACAATGAAAAATCACATTAGACAGCCAAACTTTCCAAAATTTTATGCTCATGAACTTAAACATGTATTAAAATCAGAATCAAGGAATACAAAATTATTTAATATTCAGTTTTCAAGGTTTGCAATGTGTAATAACATGTTCAAGGTTAAGGAAAATTTTCATTCAATTAACACGCACATTTTATTGCTCTATGTGATTGATTTTTATTTTCACCTCCCCCCAACATAATATAACACTGTCCCCAGTGTTTAAAGAAAATATAATTTAGAAGGGGTAGAGGCAGAAAATAGGAGCATAGAACAATTTTACCTGATATTTGATGTTGAAGTTTGTGATGCTCTCATTTAATCTCTTGGTCTCCATGTCACTTGAAGAATCCTCACGGTAGTGTACGCTTGTACTCTTATGATTTCCCATCGTAGTTCAGTGGTAGGCGTGCGCCCCTATCTCCCTTCGGTCCCAGGTTCGAGTCCCGCGGCTTCGCCAGCCGTGACGGGGTTTGACCCACGTCCTACGGCGTGTCACTTTTTTTTACATTTTTTCTTTGTTTTGTTGTTTTGTTTTTTAATAATAATAATAAAAATTAAAAAAATTAAAAAAATAAAATAAAAACTTACAAACACCTATATTGTTGATACATTGTCTTCTTTTTAATTTCTGGGTAAGATAATACTCAGGGATCACACCGCGTGACACTGATGAATACGGCGCTCCCCTTTCATACCCATCCATACTCATAAGAGAAGAACAGGTCAACAATATGAGGTAAAATTATATCAAATTGTTTTTCTAAAAAAAATTGATTAAAATAATAAAGTGATTGTAAATTTAAAAATCATAGGTTGCCTCCCATTCAACGCTTTGTTTAACGTCGTTAGCTCGACATAAACCCCTAATTGATTAATTGTTTTTTTCATCAAAGGTGGGTTCACTTAGGTCTTCATAAACTTCATGTTTTTGGAATGGTTCTATGAATGGTTTGACTCTATGGCCATTAACTTTAAATATTTGACCATTGGTGGGATCTTTAATTTCAACAGCCCCATGGGGGTACACCTTATGCGCTATGTATGGACCGGATCATCTAGACCTCAACTTTCCCGGGTGCAAATGAAGTTTAGAACTATACAAAATCACAGGTTTCCCTAGTTCAATGGGTTTAGTTTTAAGATTCCTAGACTGGTAGGCTTGAACTCTAGCTTTATTGATCCTTTAATTTTCATAAGCCTCCATCCTATGTTCCTCAAGCTCGTTTAGATCTAATTTCCTCTTTATTCCGGCCAAAGAAATGTCAAAGTTCATTTTTTTGATTGCCCAAATGGCCTTATGCTCAATCTCCACTGGCAAATGGCATGCTTTACCATAAACCAACCTATACGGGGACATTCCTAGGATGGTTTTAAATGCTGTTCGATATGCCCAAAGAGCATCTAAGAGTTTGCTCGACCAATCTTTCCTAGATGGATTAACAATTTTCTCAAGAATTTGTTTGATTTCTCGATTGGCTAACTCAGCTTGACCATTGGTTTGTGGGTGGTAAGTGGTGGACACTTTGTGAGAAATTCCATACTTCTCCATGAGTGATGAGAATGGGCGATTTCAGAAATGAGTTCCACGATCACTAATGATAGACCTAGGAATCCCAAATCTAGAGAAGATATTTTATTTAAGGAATCTAATCACAGTTTGATGGTCATTGGATTTTGTAGGAATGGCCTCAACCCATTTTGAGACATAATCGACAGCCAAGAGAATGTAAAGATATCCCCTAGAGTTTGGGAAGGGACCCATGAAATCAATTCCCCAACAGTCAAAGATTTCAACCACTAATATTGGAGTGAGAGGCATTTGATTCCTTTTTGTGATGGACCCTACTTGTTGACACCTAGGACAACTTTGACAAAATGTGTAGGAGTCCCTTGAGAGGGTGGGACAAAAGTGACCACATTGAACAACCATGGCAGAAGTTTTCTTAGAGGAAAAGTGACCTCCACAAGCCTCACTATGACAGAACATTAGGATGGACTCTTGTTCAGATTCTGGCACACACCTCCTAATGAATTGGTCAGGACAGAACTTATAGAGGTATGGATCATCAAACACATAATGCTTGACATCAGAAAGAAATTGTCTTCTAGCTTGGGTCCCTAAGAATTTTGGAATGACCCCTGAAACTAAGAAGTTGGCTATGTCAGCATACCAAGGGCAATCACTCACAGAATAGAGGTTCTCATCGGGAAATGAATCAGACACAGAAAGGTGATGTGAGTTGTCTTTGAATTCCAACCTATAGAGGTGATCAGCTACAACATTCTCGACACCTTTTTTATCCTTAATGGTTAAATAAAACTCTTGAAGAAGAAGGACCCACCTAATCAATCTAGCCTTGGCATCTTGTTTTTGGAAGAGATATTTTAGAGCTGAATGGTCGGTGAAGACAATGATGGGTGATCCTAAGAGGTAAGACCTGAATTTCTCTAATGCAAACACAACAACAAGTAACTTCTTTTCAGTTGTGGTGTAATTGATTTGGGCATCATTTAAGGATTTTCTTGCATAGGAAATGACATATGGAGTTTTATCACACCGTTGTCCTAACACAGCTCCTACAGCAAAGTCACTGGCATCACACATGAGTTCGAAAGTAAGGTCCCAGTTTGGAGATTTCATAATGGGAGGAGAGGTGAGAGCGGATTTAAGGGTTGAAAATGAACCGTCACAGCTTTCTATCCAAACAAATGGAGTATCCTTTACTAGGAGAGCACAAAGAGGACGATAGATTGAACTAAAGTCCTTAATGAATCTTCTATAGAAACCAGCATGTCCTAAGAAGGACCTCACTTCCTTAACAGTTCTGGGTGATGGAAGGTGACGAATGATGTCAACCTTTGCTTTATCAACTTCAATTCCCCTACCTGAGACTATATGGACAAGGACTAACCCCTCTTTTACCATTAAATGGCATTTTTCCCAGTTTAGGACCAGATTATTTTCTTCACATCTTGACAAAACTCTCTCCACATTCCTAAGACATCCCTCAAATTTATCCCCAAAGACAGAGAAGTCATCCATAAAGACCTCTAGAAAATCCCCTACCTTATCTGAGAAGATTCCCATCATGCACCGCTGGAAGGTTCCAGGGGCATTGCATAACCTGAACGGAATGAGTTTGAAGGCAAAGGTGCCGAATGGACAGGTGAAGGTTGTCTTCCCTTGATCCTCCAAGGAGACCTCGATTTGATTGTACCCTGAGTACCCATATAGGAAGCAATAGAATTGATGACCCGCCACTCGCTCGAGGACTTGATCAATAGAGGGCAAGGGAAAATAGTCCTTCTTGGTACAAGAGTTGAGCTTCCTATAGTCAATATAGACTCTCTAGCCACTACTCACCCTAGTTGGAAGAATTTCCCCATCCTTATTAGTGATCACAGTGATTCCAGCTTTCTTTAAGGCAACTTGAATTGGGGTTACCCACTCACTCTCAGCTATGGGGTAGATGATACCAGCTTTCAACAACTTAAGAAGTTATTTCCTTACCACATCCATAATATTTGGATTGAGTCTCCTCTGAGGTTGACGACATGGTTTGGATTCAGATTCAAGAGTAATCCTATGAGTTCCAATAAGTGGGCTAATCCCAGGAATATCAGACAGGGTCCAACCAATGGCTTTCTTGTGTTTCCTAAGGAAATCTAGAAGCATCCCCTCATGATTGGCTTCAAGAGAAGAAGATATGACTATAGGATGTGTTTGATTTTCCCCTAGGAAGGCATACTTGAGGGAAGTAGGAAGTTCCTTCAATTCAAGATCAGGTTGGTTCATAATTTCAGCAGAAGATTGGGGAATTGGATCAAGATCAAATTTCTTTCCTAGATTTTCAGATTGAATTGATTCCCCATGTGTAGAAGTTTCAGCCACAAGATTGTATTGACCTGGGTTAGGGAAGGTAGTTTGATTTGTCTCCATGAATTTGGTTTCCTGAAAGGTTTCACTGATTGTTGGTCCTAAGACATCATCATAGGAGCAATTTGAAAATGATTCGAGCCAAGGAGATAAACTTCCTTCATGTGAACAAAGGAAATCAATCTCGTCCTGACTTAAACATCCATCAAATATTTCTTGATGTTCTATGGATTCGTTTTCAATGATTCCTAACATGTTTACTTCATAAATGTCCTCGTCATCTCCTATTTTTTAGCTTGCATTATAGATGTTCAAGTCTAGAATCATGTTCCCAAAGGTGATGGTCATGTTCCCATTTCGGACTCGGATAACAGAGTTGATTGTCGCAAGGAAAGGATGGCCAAGAATGATTGGGGTTTTCTCCCTAGGACCTAAGCTTGGATGATTGTCAAGGACAATGAAGTTAGAAGGGTAAATGAAATTCTCATCTTTCACTAAAACATCCTTTAAGATCCCCTTAGGAACCCGAACACTGCGATCAGCGAGTTGAAGAGTGACAGATGTGGGTTGGAGTTCTTCGAGCCCTAACTGACAATACATGGCATAAGTAATGAGTTTTACACTGGAACCTAGGTCACACAAGGCCTTGATAACCTTTTTCTCTCCTAGTTCAACATTGATGTAAGTGCAACCCGGGTCTTTCATCTTTGGAGGAATGGTCCCTTGAATGGTGGTACTCACATTAGCATCCAAAAGGACTTGGTTTTTATGTAAAAATTTCCTTTTAAAAGT
The DNA here is from genome assembly GCA_963277665.1 of Viscum album. NCBI lineage: Eukaryota > Viridiplantae > Streptophyta > Magnoliopsida > Santalales > Viscaceae > Viscum > Viscum album. The sequence continues at coordinate 286,783,403 of OY728129.1, forward strand.
GCACAAGTCCTTAAGGTACTTTGAGTAGGCTGGTATGGTTTGTATTGCATCGAGGAGTGGAATGTTCATCTTGACTTGAGAGAAGATTTCTCTCAAGGTTTCACTCAGTTCAAGCTTGGATTTCCCCCTCATGCGTTGAGGGAAGGGAGCAGGTTGTTTGAGTGTTTGGTTTGGTTCTGGTTACTTCTCATTCTCATTGGTTTTTTCAGAATCTATGGGTTTTTCTTCATCATTTTAAAGTGATGTTGAATCTTTTAATAGTTCTGAAATGGTTTCTTTAGGTTTTTCAATTGATTTCCCACTTATTAAGACTGTCACTGCTTTCAATTGTTCATGATTTGATTGAGTGCAAATTGACTCTCCCCTTGTTGTTTGTTGTGGAATGGCTTGGGTAGGCATGGGTGCCTTCCCAGTTTTGATTGTTTTAAGTTCTTGTTTAAGGGAAGATACTTCCGAGTTCATCCTTTCCATTTGTTTGCAAAGTTGTTCTAGTAGGCTTTGTGGAACAGTTTGGGTTGGTGCTTGAGAAGATTGGTTTATCCCTGGGGGGATATTTTGAAGGTTGGATGGCTTGTTGAAAATGGACTGGTGGTTGTTGGTATTGGATAGGTTGGGTTTGAAACTGATTATGGGTTTGGTAGTTCTGTTGAGGGTGAGGATTTTTCCCTTGTGGTTGACTATGTTGTCGGTTATCCTTCCATCGGAAGCCTGGGTGTTCATTGTACCTTGTATTGAAGGTGTTTTGGTATTGGGGATTTTGAAAGTTTAGGGCATTGACTTCCACTGGGGGTCCTCCTAGAAGAACATCCTTGATGGATGGAATGGTTGGGCAGTTGTCTGTTTTATGGTCATGTTTGTCACAAATTGTGCAAACAAGGTCTACATTTTGGATTTCATGGACTTTCCTAAGGTCTATCTCTTCAACCTTCCTAGAGAGTGCTGTGAGTTTAGCCCTAAGGATTTCCTATTCTCTAAGTGTATGAATTCCAGTGGTTCTTTGTGGATTTTCAGAATAAGGTGAAGTTCCCCAAGTTTGGTTTTGTTCAGCCAGACTTTCCAGATACTCATAAGCATCATTTGGGGCCTTGTTTTTAAAAGTTCCATCACACATCATGTCAATGAATTGTTTATTACCCGGACCCAACCCTTCATAGAAAATTCTCACTTGTTCAAGTATGGAAAACCCATGGTGTGGAACCATGTTTAGGGTGTCTTTGAACCTCTCCTATGTTTCATAAAATGACTCTCCCTCTTTTTCAACAAAGTTTTGGATGCTCTTTTTAAGTGCAATTGTTTTGTGATGATGGAAGTATTTTTTGTAGAATTCTCTTTGCAGTTGGTCCCAAGAGTGGATTGATGCAGGTCTCAAGTTGTTTAGCCAGTTTTTAGCTCGATCCTTTAATGAAAAAGGAAAGAGCCTCATCTTATAGGATTCTAGTTGATGTGGGGGACACGTGATTTCAACAATGTTGTTGAACTCTTTGACATGAATGTATGGCATTTCTGACTCCATCCCATGAAAGGTTGGAAGGTGGTTTAGGACATGGGGTTTGAATATGTAATTGGTGTCTCCTATAGAATTTTGTCTAATGCATGAGGGGGCATTGGTCCAAGCTGGAGTGAGGTAGTCATTCATGGTTTGATCAACTATATTCCCTAAGTTTGGAGCTTCTTGGTTTTGGTTTCCCATTTGATTCCCCCCAGGGTTTACAATTTGATTTTGTGGATGACCCTCCATTGGACTTGTTTCAAGTTCTAACTTTGGGGTTTCAAGAATATTTGGATCTGATTTAAACAATCCCCTTGGTTCACTTGACTCCCCTATCCTAGGACTTTCCACCCTAACTAGTCTGTTTGAGAAATCGTGGGTGTAGGCGGACATGCGCAAAAAAACGATAAAGGGACAAGATAAGAGATCTTGGGTGAGAGTAGAAGAATGGAGGTGAGGAAAGAAGGTTTTTTGGATCTAAGGTACTTACTTGTTCCCCGAAAACGGTGTCAAAATTTGGTTCACGCCCAAATTTACCCAAGATAATAAGGGTAGAACGGTCCTTGTAGTGTAGCTTGGGTTGTCGATTCCACAGAGACCTAAGAAGATACCTAAGATACACAACCTAAGGGATGGATTTTTGGCTAAGAAGTGGCCAACGTGGATTTGTTTTTAAGTGTTTTGGGAGAAGACTAATAAGCTTATTTGATTTCAATTATAATGAAATGGGTTGATCTTAGGGTTACGCTTGGGTGGATTGAATGCATTTTATTTCTTTAGACAAATTTTTGGTTTTATTAATTCTTTATGAAACCATTCTTCAAAATAACACTACCTTCATCATTTTCTAGTTAGATACTAACTAAACTCAATTAATAGTCACTAACACACTTATAGAACCGGATTCATGATCTCTCCAAGGTATATGGTCAATTTAGTAATTGGAATTATCTTTTTCAAACACAGTGAAGATGAGGAGCGAAAATAATTGAAGAATGGAAGTCTTGAATTATTTAACCAATTAACAACAATTCATGCATTAAATAACATTCAATCCAGCCTTTGCATATTCCTAAGATCAACCCATTAAAGGGTTAGCCCTCTATTGATGATATGATATCAATGGTGGGCGGAAGACGGCTTACAAGAATTGAATTGAAGAGATTAAAACCGCAGAAATAATGAGCACTCCTCCGTGTGTGTGAATGTTATTCACACCTATGTGTGAACTATATCACCAACACACAGAGTTATCACTGTGATTTTGTGATTTTAGAGATTTAAGTATAGAAATTGGAATAAGATAAGATAAGTAATTGGATTAAGAACTTAGAAATACAAAAAGAAACTTACATGGGGAAATGAAAGCATTACAACGAAAATTGAGCATAATAACATTACATGAAGGAAAGTATATGTTCCTCCTCACCACAACTACCTTAAATAGGATAATTTGGATCCTTAGGATGAGATCCAACAGTCCAAGTCATCCCAATCAATGAGGGTAGGCATAGGTGGTGGAAAGTAGGTGGAGAGGAGACTTCTCCACCCTTGACTCGAGATGGCATCCAGCTTGAATCCACTTGACAGATCCGCTTCAATTTCCTTTTAGATGGCCGATTTGGAGTGGTCCATAGAAGAAAAAAATGAATCTCCTTCTATCTTCTAACATCATATAAAATATCATCCCAATTTATATTGTGTTTCGGGAGATATGGAAGATTCATTGGGTTGACATTTTGGGCCGCAGATTCTGGCCCAGATTCTGATCTTCCATTTGGGCTGCCTTGATCACCATCATGGAGACCTAATTAGCACTTTGGACTGAATAATGATTTGTTCCCCTGTATTTATTCTATCATCACAAGAAATTTGGGCTTCATTGGTCCAGTATTGTGGGACCCACATCCTCAACAGTGGGTTGGTGTCCAATCTGCCTTCACCAGAATTGTCTCCTTTCATCATCAAATATCTTCATCATCCTTTATGAATCTTTCCTTGCTCCCTGAATGAGAAACATTTAAATTTTAATTGAAGATACATTTCCAAAAATATAATATTAAAACATGAATAATTACATTCAATAAAATCAGATGATTCAGTGGGCCTAAATTGGTGTACATTAGGCATGAAGTGCACAATTGATGAGAGTGGATGTTTAAAATTAAAATGTACTAACTCAGGCCCATATGATCAAAAATGAACTTTTAATACCAATAAAATGTAATTATAAAAAAAAATTTGATTGTCTAATCAATATACATTCCGTCATTATTATGAAATAACAAATTAAAATCTTAATAAGGGAGTTTGAAAAATATAATCATTTTATTCCATCATTGTGTTCCTTCTACTTCGAATATAGTACCATGTACCATCTTCCCAACTTCTTTAAAATGATTACATTTCCCAAATTCTATAGTGAAATTCATTAATTTTCCCATGATTTATCAACTAGATAATAAATTTAGTGGATTTATCAATTCAATATCTCTATTGAATTGAATATTGTTAAACCTGAATTTATGAGAAGCATTAAGAAATCAATGATGAAACATAAAACAAAATTTTCTACAATGAGTTAATCATTGAGGTTAAAAATAAAAACTCGAAAAACCAAACCACTATAAGTGTTACAACTAGATAAGTTTCCTAGTCCAAGAAATTCACTAATTATCCACATTAAAGAAACATGTATTTTGAATTGTTTTCTCACTAAACCATCATATATTTCCATGCCATCATCCCATAGTTCTTCAAATTATTTTATTAGAGGTTTAAGGTATACATCAATTTCATTTACATGCATTTTATTTCCATGAATAATCATCCAAATAATGAAAGAATTATTCTTCATACACATCTATGGAGGTAGATTATAGGTGATCAAAACAAAGGGATAAATGTTATAATTAATACTTAAAGTACCAAAAGGGTTAAAACCATCAGAAGACAATCTCAAATGTAAATTCATAGGATCCAAAGAAATATCTGGTTACAATGAATCAAACAAAATCTATGATGTTGAATCTTTTTGATGTTTTATCAATCCATCATTATTTATATCTTGAGAATGACACTTTATGTCATATGTAGTCTTAGAAGACATGAATAATCTCTACAATCATGGTTTCATATAAAAGTAATGCAATACCTTCGAATGAGTTTTATTCTTCTATTTATTCTTGATAACTCATTGATTAATACACTCATTGTTGTTCATTTAATTCTATATTCTAGTATGAAATATTTTGCATTCTTCTTTATCAGAATCTTCTCCCCATTAAATTATGAAATAATTATAGCATGAAAGTATCTTTGCATAATCAATTCCATGTTTTTTTGTTATTTTATTTATCTCATAGAATGTGGAAGGGATCTTAGCTTCACTAAATGAATCATGAAGAAACTCAAAATTCATGGAAATTTATTTGTTAGTAACTCCACATAGACACTTTATATGATACAAATTAAGTAGAAGAGACAACCTCAAATAATTATCACACCCTCCATACAGTTCTTTTTGTCTGTATTTAACTAATTCATAAAACTCATTTTTTTGGTCACTAAAGTTTTGAACAATATTAGCCTGGTCAGGATCAATTAAAGGTTCTATTGATCAATTAAAATCATGTACATTGTATCCTATAAATCCAAATGCATCATTTATCAAATTCTATACTGAATTATCATCTAACGAGTTACTTTGTATTCCGTTGATAGAATTATCATTATTTTGACTTTCCATAACATTCAATTCACCATTCCAAATATAACATACATATATATCAGGAAATATTTTCAATATCAAATGATCATATACTTTGTTTCTATTAAACCATCGATTGAATTTATAATCAGGACAAAAACATTTTATACCACTATTCATTGATTGATTTTTAATTACGTAATCTAAAAATTCTTCCAGACCCTTGGCATAGTGAGGTGTGTTTCGAGGTAAATTATTCCATCTTTTATCCAAAGATATTGGATTTTAACTCTTCTTCTTGTACATTCAGATATAAAGATACAAATGTTTAATCAAACAAGTAAATTAATAATTAAACATCACCCAACTTCGTTATTGACCAGGGTAGAGTCTTGATTCGACATAACAAAAATTCAACCTAAAAATGATTCAATACAACATGAAAAAGCATAAACAACATAAATTAATAGATATTAACCCTTATATTAACATGGTATGATGTCATGGAATAAGTTCGTTGAGCTAAGGCGAGAGGTTACAATGACATCGATCATTCTATTATTAGTCCACAATAAAACGTGAACATAATTATTATATTAAAATATCTCTAACTTTTATTCTTTTCATATTATCAATTTTTATTTTATATTATAGAAACATGATTGTATCAATAGCTTGCTCTTTCTTTCATAATTATGAAAATCAATATTTTTTGTTTCTCAAAACAATAACTTGGAATTGTGATATCTAGTGCACGTGTTTATATATGCATCACAACAATGCATACAATTATGGGTTTAAAAATTTTTCAAAAATTGATTTGAGAAATAGTACTCAACTTGAAGATAGTAACACATATAGAAAGCATCATTTAATATAAAGCTATATAGCTTATAGTAAGAATTATTCATTGAACTCAAGATTAAGATTATTTGTTATTTAGCATATTAACTTCATGATATCATTTTTAAAAAAGATAAGAGAGCGGTAATATATATGTACGTTTATATTTCATAATTGTTGATGGTTAGAATGAGTTTTAGGAAAAATCCATGTAATTAATAATTAAGGGAGATCATGGAATGACCAATGGAGTTTCATTTACAAATACTAGGATGGAGAAATAGAAAATATATGAGAGATATTCTCTAATACATCCATAGGATACTGAAAGGATATTCATATGTGACCACAACTAGTGTTTCTATGTTTATCATTATTGTTCTTAAATAAGATATTCTTTTTAAAGAGGTGGTTGAGTTTCTATAATTCTTAAATTCCATTTTTCTAATCTATTTTTTTATATTCATCATTGTATTCATTTAATTCCTCTTTTTTACTTAATGTTTCAGTTCATACATTCCTCCAAAAAAGCATATATGAGTTCAGTTATACCTGTACTTCAAAGGAACATATATTTTGAGTTTTAATAATCATTTAAAAGATAGGTCTGTAATTTTTTTACTTATTATTTTTTCCATAGAAAGGCGGTTTGTTTTGTAAAGGGTTGTTACTCCCTTCATAAGCATGGTCTTCTTAAGTGGGTATTGATTCTCTCAAGGATTATATGGGATTAAAGAGTATAAATTGGTTAATATTGAATATAAGTACTATGAAAATTATGTATTCATTGTTTTTATTTTCCATTTTACTATATTTTGATTTCTATATTGTGTTCTACTAAATTATAATCATCATTTTATTTAAACTATATATGATATTAAATCTAATAATTTTAATTTATCAAAAAGTTTTATAAGTATATTGACACCCACCTATAGAATTTTTCGTGGAATTTCAATGGGAGAATATAAGGAAACATTCAAACGGGTGTATGCACCAGAACACTAATTCTATAGTGTCACAAGATTACACAAAAAACTCATCCCTTAACCACCACTAAGCACTAAAAAATTAAATGTGACTTTTTTTCTTAAGTTATAGGATAAATTATCATGTTTTTCAAAGAAAAACCCCTCTATGAAACATTTAAAACCATTATTATTCCTAATATAACCCAAACTTTCCCTTAAGGTGGACCTCAATAGGAAAATTATCATTTTAAAGACATTTAAATGGTTATTAAATGGGGAAGAAACACAAAAGTGAAAATTACTCTACCTCTTGATAAAAATGAAAAATATTCAAGTCTTACACCACACATCAAAAACACCATAGGCACCTGTATCATTCCATATGAAAAAAATATTTAATTATAACAGTTTATAATTAATTATTCAAAATTAAAAAAATGAATAATCACCTAAAAGAACATTGAGGTGAATCCACTCTCTAAAAATATAACCAAATGGTGATGAAAAGTCTGAAACATAACCCTGACATCATCCTGGGAAAAATACCCCCAAAAAACACTCAATTACAAAGATATTTATATAATTTAATTAAAACCCATAGAAAAATCAAACATGTATTATACATTCAATGAAAAAATATGGAGGTCATGAATAAAATAACAGAAAAGTTTGACTCACTAATGGATACTGGTAAGGGGAATCAGATTGAGACATAGATATAAGGTGGATGGGGTTGTGGGTAGATGGGGGTTAGGGTTGTTACCATCATTAGGGATTGTAGTTGCTAGGAAAAGGGGAATAGGTTCCACTGTTAGGGGTTACCATTGATAAGTATGGGGTTATCGTTGGGGAGAAGGGGGTTCGGGGTCATATGGATTGAGTGAGAGGATGAGGAAGGGGAATTATTTTAGAGACTCTGGTTTTTCTGTGTAAGACTTTAGAATATTCTTTTGAATATTTTTAGAGCCAGGAACTAAGACAAGACACGATTCTAAGTCCCGGTGAGTCTGGAATTAATTTTATAAAAATATTAAAAATATTTTTTATGCATTCATAGTTTACCTAAAAATACAATATCTTATAAAATTAGTCTTAGATTAGAAATATAAGATCATGGTTGAATCTGTAACATTGAGTTTACCCCAGACATATCCTAAAGTTCGTCGACGTGGGACATTCAGATGTGGAATCCATTGGTGAGTAAATTAGATGAATTAATTAATTTAATTAGTTTATTTAATAACCATAACACAAATAACTAAAATATAGAGACTCAGATGAGAAATATGAGATCACTGTTGAGTTCGGAATGCAGTTTTTACCCTAGGCATGACCTAAAGTTGTTCGGAGAGGGATGTTTGGATGAGGTAGTCATTTGAGGGTACATTTAATTAAAATAAATAATTTATTTATTTATTTTTTATATTAAAAACTCTAATTAAATCCTCTATAAATACCATCTTATGATAATTTACCAATGGTTGGCCGCATAACCCTTTCTGAATCTAAGATGAGGATGATAACATCCTTTGTTGGAAGATTGAGACCGAACAACGATTGTTGATTGGATCAAGGTGAATTGACAGGAGGCAGATGCAATGGATTATGTTCATCACTAGTAGATGTGTTCTTCACTAAAGATCGATCCATAATCAAGGTAGGAATTTTCAATTGTAGTTTCTTCCCCTTCTGATTAAAATATTGAGCATGATCTAATTTTTTTTCCTTGATCTTCATTTAAATGAACCTTCACATGAGCCCATGTATCAAAATAAATTATTCTTTAAATTTATTTCTTTTTTATTTCATATTTCTCTCCCCAGGTTCCCTAGTTTGAAATATTTTTCCAATAACATTGGTCCAACAATGTTTATCACATTTATTATTGGTGATTTTCCTCCACTGTTCTTCACGTTCTACATTGTTGGACCACGGGGACATGATTCAACTTTTCTGGGTCATGTTTGAATGTGATAAAACCCTTGAATTTATTGCTCTAGCATGAATGACATGCATATAGAAGGGTTGGGTATTAATTGATAAATGTTCATGATGATTTTTAGCGATCATATAGTTCAGTACTACAGGTGTGGGTTTGTGATCAGAGGCGATTCAAGATTGGATCGGTGACCCCCACTTTCTCGGTAAGTGCATGGTAATGAAATTCAGTGTGATAGATCGGTTATGAGTGGAGTATGTGTGTGGGGTATCATGGAAGAGGCTACTTAGTGTTGACGTGATAGTGGTCAGGCTCACATCTCTTATGATATGGTCGGATGTGATCAATGTGGTGGCTGTTAACAACAACAACAACAACAATAATAATAATAATAATAATGGTGATGGGTTGATAAAAATTAAAGGATAAATTATTTTTGTTATTATTATTATTATTATAAATAATAATAATAATGGTGGCATAAAAGTGTGTAGTTAATTAAATAAAATGAATTTAATTTAATAAATAAAAATCATTTTAATTAATTGGATTTTATTTAATATCATTTATTTGAAATAAAAATAAATGAAGGGTAAATTTAGGGGGGCACTTCCCTTTCTTCCTAGAAAGGAGTATTCTCCTCATTAATGTGTTATTATTATTATTATTATTATTATTATTATTATTATTATTATATGAGTAAAATTGTTAAAAGGAATAAAATTGAAATGAGAGGAGGGAAATAAGGATGGCCTTACACATAGAGGAAATGGGATTTGATCCTATCATCCCTTCCTTGTGTGAAGTTTAAAAAAATATAATAATAAGAATAGAAATTTTTATTATTATTTATTTTTGTTGATAAAACCATAATCCAGACATAACTTTTTCATCCGATGTCAGATTGATGAACCTTCAGTGGCAATGTGAATCTATAACTTAGAAGATCATTTTAAGACCAATGTTGGATACCTATTTTTAGACTCATTCCTTGATTCAATGATACATCTAATAATAATAAAATTATTATTATTGTGTAATCTTGTATCTAGTGTTTCTTCCTCATATGGTGTCAGAATTAAGAATTTTTAGTGGCATTTCAACCATGATATTATGGAAACATTTCAATACTAATATCATGTATTTAATTTGGATTTTATGTCTTAGTCCCACTAAGAACCGTTCAAGTGTTATGAGATGAAATGTGACTTTTTCACCGGGTGTCTGATTTGGAAAAGTGAATAGCCTATCCCAAGAAGTTTTCCATGAGGATCAAAGTGGTGTGATTTGGTTGGCCACACATAGCTGTTTGGATAGGCATATCAATGGAATTACATTTTTTCCATGGACTGATGACGATCCTCCTGTGTTCATTAGGATTTTGGTCGAGATAGGTCATACAGTACCCTTACTCTCTGTATTGTACAACATGGCCAGATATCTGTGTGTTTTCAAGGACATGTCCTCGTAGTAGTGCATCACAGAATACTGTGTGGGGCCCTTATTTGTCATGTACTCATTTATTAATCTTTAATAATCTGTATCTCTTTCATTTGAACTCATATTTTAGCATGCGAGTAGCCTATCTTGAGTGTTTTTTCACGTAGAACGTTATGGTGCCCTATCTTGTGGATTTAGAGATATGATGTGGAATTTTTCGAGCATGGAACTTATTGAGGTGATTCCTGATGTTGATAGTGATCAAGAATAATCTCGAGAGACCTTCTGATTGGTCCCACCAGTTGAGTTGGGTAGTGGATTCTCGATTCCTTCCAAGTGGACCCCCCCCCCCCCCACCTATCAGCTTAGAGAGTGAGTCATCGTGACACTAGAGTGGAACCCCCTATCGATATTGGTGTGGGTCCTCTATTGATGCTTATAGATTGGAACACCCCAAACGTACTAGTTAGGGGTCCTCTACTTTGATTTTGTGCCCCCTTTACTATGCAGTATAGTAACGAGATGTGGCTTGACATGGATGGCTACTCTTGAGAAAATGGATGAGATACTAGGAATCATTGATGGACTTTTGGAACTGTTGGATATTTTCCTTCCATGAGAGGCTAAGATGCATGGGGTATGCCACGTGACTTCCATTTTTAGATTCTTGTGTTATGATGAGTTTACTATCCTTTTATAGGTGCTAAAGACTCAATGTATAGTTCATCTACTCACTATGTTGAGCCCCTTATGCTTGGATGAGGTTACTCTTCTTATTGGGATGATATGTGAGATACAGATTCCTTTACTCCCTCGTTTGATATTCTTTGATTGATCATATATATTCTATTTTATCCAAAACTTGAATTTAGATACTCTATTTCAATGAGAGGTGAAGACACATAAGGTCTGACACATTATTTCCATGTTTAGATTATTATGGTTGTATGAGTATAATCTCTTACAATAGGTGGTGAAGACTTGATTTATAGTTCATCTGCTCACCATTTTGAGCTCCTCATGTTTGGATGACATTATTTTCACTCTTGGTTTGGGTTGATATATTCTCATTGACTGTATCTTGCATCTACTGTCTTTCCTTTCCTATTGTATCTCTTACTACTCCCCCTTCAACTTTCAATGTGTCCTTCTATGTATGTATATACTCACCCCTATAAGAGATTCGTCCGTACATGTCATGTCTTATGTAGATGAAAGATAAGTCAATGGTGACTTCAGATGAGCTTAGGGATACCTGGTACTTTGGACTATGTATAATGGTCATAGGTTGGAGATCTCAAGCAGGTCTCCCTCAGTAGTTTATTTTTTTCTGCTAGGGCCTGTATTTTTTCCCTTTACTTTTTAGTTTGTACAATCATAATCTTATACACCCTAGAGGTTATGAATTCTTGATTTACTTTATACCTGTGTTGAATCTTTTAATCTTTCCCTCCAAACATTTTCATCGATATGGTTGTGTGTGTGCGTATAGGTACTTAGGAAATTTCCTCCCCAAGTTTAGTTATGCCTTCAGTTTTTATTTCCACCCCTAACCTATGGAGGTGGTCTTGGTGTAGTTGAGGATCGAGCACCAGTTTGGGTTGGGTTGTGATAGTCATCGTTGAAGTAAGAGGGATTATAGAAAGGGGGTCAGGGGTGGAATTAAGGGGTTTTAAAATATTTAGCGGTGGTTTAAACAAAACTTCTGCTAAATTTAAAAATAAAAAATATAACACCGGTTATGTTAAACCCCCACTATATTATAAATTATATTTAATGTGATTTTTTTAGCAGTGATTCTAATAATAGCTGCTAATAAACCACTGCTAAGACCTATTTTTTGGTAGTCCAATGAACTATGAATATATTAGTTGAGCATTTATGGGATTCAGATCAATGAATCTCAATAGCTTAATCCAAGTCATTTTTTCATATAATGTGATGGTGACATTAATTTGGAAGACAATCACCCAACCTTGATAATAAAGAGTCATCATGGAATAGTTTCCTCCCAAAATCTTTAGGTAGGGTCAGTAATTCATTCCCTTCTACAGGAGGCAGCAGAGATCCTCTACCTAGGGATCAATTAGGGTTGGTATTCCACTCACTTATACTAGGAATGAGATCTTCTAACTACATATTCATTATTACACATATGAGAAGGGATAACATGATATTGGGATCCACCATTGGATTAGGTATTCCACTCACCATCATAGGCTTGGGATCCTCTATTATAGATTGGGAGAGGTTATATGGATAGTTCTCTTGGTACAAAGACCTTGGAAGGAATGTAGAATTTTTCCGAGTCCTTTCCGTAAACATACACTACTACAGATTGTGTGATATTAATTGATACCCTTTATCTGCACTAGCTAAAAGTGATGATAAAGGGTACTTTTATCAGTGCTAAAAAATCACTGATAAAAGCATCCCTTTGTCAACATTGTTTTAGCGCTGATAAATAGTTCTCTTTATAACTAATATTTTTAGCACTTATAAAAGGTATATTTCATAAAAAACACTTATATATCATTAAAAAATATATATAAATATATAAATATATTTATATTGATATCAATAAAATATATTTTTACTAAATATGATTTATAAAAGACTAAATATGAATTTAGTCTTAATATATAATATATTTAATGAAAATAGTATTATAAAATAACTAAAAATTAATATTAATTAATAATTTGCTAATTATTATTGATTAATATTAATTTAATAACAATTTTATGACATAAAAATTTAATAAATTAATAAAAAATCAATGATAAGTTAAAAACATGACTTGAACTTCAAACATGACTTACATTTGATCCAAGTGTCTGTTTAAGATCTACCATATATCGAATTGAATCTTGTGAGAAAAAATGATGTGATAATTTGGGGTCCCTAGTAATAATTTTTTTCAAGGTCTAAAAGGGCTCATAATTCCTTCAAAATTATATTTTTTTTCAGGGTACTTTAATTTTTGAACATTTGACACAATTTCAGCCTAGTTTGAGGGGGTATTTTTGTCTATTTTCAGTAGAAAATAAATTTTATTCTCAGCTCTTACAGTCATATGGATATTATAGTGTTTAAATTGTAAAATTTTTATTTTAGGGTTATTTATAATTAAATGTATAAATATTTTCATATATTTATATATAATAAATCAATTGTACAAATAAATCCTTAAAAATATTTAAATAAAAATATTTTTAAAAATATATAAATCATATGTAAATAAATATTTATTATCCATTTTGTTTTTCATATAAAAATACATTAATATAAATATATACCTATATAAGTAATGTTTATATATAAATATGTGTTCATTAATAAAAAATATATATTTATGTTTATATTCTAATATATGAAAGCACACACACACATATGTAAATATCTATGTGTGTATGTGTGAAATATAAATGCGTACATGTGTGTAAATATGTGCATGTATGTGTGTGTGAATATTTTGTAGATACATCATATATAAATTTGTTTTTATAAATATATCATTATCATTAAATACAGTATATAAATTTATAAGCATAAATATTTATAAATACTTTAAAAAAATTATATCTAAATATAAAATTATATGTAAATATGTATAAATTTATATGAAAATATATATAAATATAAATATATATGTAAATATGTATAAAATTTATATCTAAATATACAATATATACATATATTTAAAATTTATTTAAAAATAATTATGCAAATGTATATGATTATATGAATAAATATATAAATGAAAATAAATTATGTATGTATATATAAAATTATATATATCATATAATATTATAAAAATCTTGATGGTGTAGTGCTAAAGATGTTAGTATGTGAAGAAAGTGGTTATGGGTTCGATTGAAACACCCTAAAAATCTAATATAAGAACATTTTATTCGATAATGTATATAACACAAAACACCAAGCTTAAAAGAAAATATAACACCCCAAGACATTAAAATATATTTATTTTTAAATAAATTCAATCTCTTCAATATATTTCATTATATGAAACTATGATTTTATATTGCATTACATGAAACACTGAGTTTAGCTTTTCCTACACACAACACAGAGTTTAGCTTGCATTGTTCACATCACCGAGTTTAAATAAAATGTGACATATTATTAAAATATCTATATTTAATATGATAGTTATCACCTAGTTGATAAATTGGTGTATATGAATACTGATAACTAAATTATGAAAATTATTGTTATCTATTGATCATAAATAAAATAAGAATCAATTAAAAGAAAAATAAATGTTTTCTAAAAAATTGTATTTTTTTTCTAAAAGATAGTTTAGTCACATTTTGTGCACATAATTTAAAATTAATTTCTACAAATTTTATTAAATTAATTTGACAAAAATTACATTCATTGTTTAAATCATAATAGCAAAATTATATTAATTTGACATTTTGGTATTTTTCTGAAATGTTTTATTTTTGATGAATAAAGAAAAATAATAAATTTGATTGAAAACTAGCATTTCAATTAAATAATTTATAACATTAAATTATATTTTGGATTACTTTTAAAGTAAAATCAGTACAATTTTATAAAAATTAATCCAATTTAGTTCATTAGAATAATTGTTATATTTATTTTTGATATAAAAACTTCGTTATCTTTTAAACTCTTTTTGTTTAAAAACCAGCTTTCTCATCATGTGAGTGATATTAAATTTAAATTAAATTTTGAAACTTCTTTGAATTGATTTTGTAAATATAGATTCCATATTTTTAATAATAATAATATTTAATTTCTAATAATTCTAATGTAATTTTTGACTAAAAAAATAGTGAAAATAATAAAAATTAATTACCATGATTAATATAAAAACCATGCTCTTTATTACACATTAATACATGATTTATTATATTATATTACTATAAATACAACCCATAATATTAATAAGTCCAGTGTATTTTGGAATTAGGTACTGTTGGTCAGAGTGGATACTCAAGAGGGGGGTGAATTGAGTTCCAATTAAAATTTCTGATAAAAATATTTCTCTTAAAATCCCCCTATTTAAAAACGAAGTTAAACTGTAGTGAATTTATACAGTGTAAATGTTCAATTAGTTTCTCAAAGATTGAATAGGTCTTAGTTAACTTAACCAGAAGATGAAATTAACTTTTGAAACTCACTTACTGGTTTACAATAAGTATAAACACTTGCTAATTTAACTATCAAAGTAGCTTTAAAATAGTTTTTTATTTCAAAGTAGTCAGCAGCGGAATATGATATATATATATATATAGTATACTTATAATTTAAACTAAAATTCACAGAAGATGTAACCGAGAGTTTCAGTCTCATGTTGAGACTTAGTCCTTTAAACAATTTACATAAAATGATCCACACCCTGGATCGGGGTAAACAACAGTGAACACGCTATCCAAGTACAAAGACCTCTACCATAGTTCTACGTGGGAAAACAAATAACAACTCACAGCAGTCCAGGTCTTACTCGACCTCTACCACAATCAACAGTGGGAAACAAAGAGTTATGGAGTTTGAGTGAGTATTTAAGAATCCTCCATTTTAGCTCAAGAGATAGTGTGTGTGTGTAGAATAAACATGGTACACACACTGCTCGAAATGTAAAGAAAGAATCACTAAAGAAAATGTGAATGAGTTTATAAAATCTTTAGTGATCGGCAGTGCAACTATGGACTCATTTAATTGGTTATAAAAGCTTCTGAGTCCTTCTCTGGTTTTTCTCTGAAAAACAGAGTGTCGGTTTCTTCCTTGTTCCGGGTACAACTTATCATCTTGAGTGCATAAAGTGTTTGTTGTAGTTCTTCACTCAAGATAGAGCTTGTGGTTTCCTTCAGAAGAGTGGCTTCAAGTATATACAGGATACTTGGAGTATGGATGAAGCCTTGTGTTAATGCACCGCGTTTGAATGTTGTTGAGCTCTCTTAGTTTATTGTGCTCTATATATGGAACCACTTCACTTTCTATCTCTGTGTTATATCGGATAGGTCTTTATCATACCTTTTATAGCTTTCAGCTCTGGAAAAAAGGAATGGTTACTTTTTGCATGGGTACTAGGTACAGTTCCCTGACATGTCAATAGATATCATTAAATAACATTAACTGCATTAAAAACATCAAATGTTACCATTATCTTAATAAATAAATTGTATTCAGAGAATAGAGTGTGAATGGTTGGTCAATCATTAGTAGCCTTATGTTGGTAGACGTGTACAGTGGACTTTGTGTAACAGGACCTTCCATCGATAGCTCTTTTTAACTTGTATCGGTAGCTATATATATCAGTGACTTCATTCTATCGGTAGCTCTTAATCCATCGGTAGCTGTTAATCCATCGGTAGATCTTAATCCATCGTTAGCTCTTGGGATATCGGTAGCTTGATGTATCGGTGTACTTACTCTATAGGCAGACTTCTATCGGTAACTGTCTGTGAACTGGTTATATCGGTAGACTTCTTCATATCGGTAGCTCTGTAAATATCGATAGCCTTAGCTTATCGGTGACTCTGTCTATCGGTAGACTAAGTACTGGTAGCTCTATTATCAGTACCTATATGCATATCAGTGACAAACACTTATTTGTTTTATGCAACACATATCTGATTGGGTTAGAATTAATTTATAACTTATATGAACATAGATAACCATTGATTAACATATCTCAAGGATTATTTTAAAATTATTATCATCTTGATAACAGAATATCATATATTGAGAGAATTTGAATATAGATAAACATTAATTGGGATTATCAAAGTATGTGAAGGAATAATTGGGATTATCAAAATAGGTGAGGTCAACAATCTCCCCCTTTTTGATAATCACAACTTATGATATTATAGATTTAAAATAATGATTAATTGTATCAGATATAAAATTAAATGCAATGATATTAGAGGGTCAAAGCATGGTAGCTTTTCCTTAGATAATATGTCTCCCCATATGTGCATATTTCTCCCTCTTTGATACTTAGTAATATTTTTCCCCCTTTATAGAAGCTTTGTAGAATATTTCTCCCCCTTTGTGATAATCAAAAAGTGAGAAACAAAAAAAATAGATAGAGGAACACAATGAAAAAGAAAGGAAAGACACTTGTATTATATGTTGTAAAAAGGTACATAGATAGAAAACAAAATAGAAGGGATTCAAATTAAACATCTTGGCCATGTTTTCAATCCACATCCTCAATGTGAGATTTTCCCATTGAATCAGAAGAGGATTCAGGTGGTGTGGATTCAGGTGAAGGCTTAGGAATTCCATAGATGATCATAGGAGGCTGAGCCACTGACACTGTTCCAGGATTGTACTGAGGAGTTCTTTGAGTGATCATAGGTATGAGGCTTCGAATTTCTTGGGCAGGAGTCATCTGAACAGGAGAAGCAGTAGTGGTAGAGGCAGGTAAGGCTGGAGGTATAATCACTGGCCTAGGATCAACATGCAGGAAAGGAAACAACAGATTTCTGAAATCCATAATTATTCCTCCTCCTCTCTCCATAGCAGATATAAATTCATCCTTGTTCTCCATCA
Source organism: Viscum album (assembly GCA_963277665.1). Lineage (NCBI taxonomy): Eukaryota > Viridiplantae > Streptophyta > Magnoliopsida > Santalales > Viscaceae > Viscum > Viscum album. Next base: position 286,801,348 of record OY728129.1, read on the forward strand.
ATTTTTCCAACGCTGGAGTCAATTCCCTTAGTTTGCTGACTTTCTCTCTGAAGGCTTGATTGACAGGAGGTAACTTCAGATTTTCCAACAGAAGTTTGAAGTGATTGTTGAGTTGATTCTTTGTGTAAATCTTTTGGAAATAGGAGTCCACTTTTTCTTTCACTTCTTTTTGAGAGGAAGAAGCTTCTCTCATATAGTCTTGGACTATCTTCATTATTTATCTAGCTGAATATCTAGTAGAAAGAACAACTTTGCTCAGTTTGGATGAGTCCACAGAGCCACTGGTTGAAACTGAACAAAGCTCCTCCTTCATCATAGCTCGAATCTGATTCAAATCCACTGAGGGTTTCGAAGAAACAGAACCAATAGAGAAGGTTATTGTTTCCTTGAAGTTTTTGGTCAACCCACTGATAAGATTTTGGACTTGATAATCTTGGGTTTTAACATTATCTTTCATGGAGGTTTTAAAACCTTCGAACATTGAAACCATCTAACTTATAACACTCTTGACATAGGCTAAGTCCTTGTCTGTTTGAGATTTTGAACTCATGTAAGAGTCCAAAGAGACAACAGATTTTTTTAGAGCTTTAAGGACTGCTTCCAGTCTAGATATTTGAGTTTGGAAATATTTAACTTATTCAACTATTTCTATCATAAAGGTTGAAAAATTACAACCGAGAGAGAGTTCAAAAGATATTTCCAACATATTCACCTCTTCAACAAAACAGCGCTTCATCTCAGAAACTGAGGCACTAAAAGATTCTTTCACCACATCCTTTAAGGATTCAAGGTCAGACCTGGTGATCATATCAATAGGAACAACTGCAATAGGTACTCTTTCAGATGGTAAATTGACCACTGAGTTAGTCATGATCGATTAAATTGATGATACCAGAGAAACTTCCATCTTCTTTACCTCTTCCATAAAACTATCCTTAATCTTTTTCTTCAAAGTATCCAGGTCATGCATTCTGACCACATTTTCAGGTGGCAACTCAGACTCAACATCATAAATGATTTTTGGTCTATTTAGAGATGCTTCATTCTCAGAATCCGGATTGTCTAAACCACAGAACACAAAACCTAGGTCTTCTGCCCAGTCCTCAATATTAACAGCCACTGTAACACTTCCAAACGTGGTTTCATGCTCCCCCTCAACTGGTTCATCCTCAAGTAAAACATCATTCTCAGCATCATTCTCAGCAGGTATTCCTTTTTCAGGAGAATCTTCTACTATCAATTTTTTCTCTGAAATAGTTGGAGGGTCTTCCAAAATAGGAAAGGGTATGTCAACTTCATTTTCATCCTTAACATGCACTAAATATTTTCCAATCACTAGACTAAGGCTTAAATCAGCTGACAGAGATTCTTCACTTTCATATGTATCTTCTTTATTCTCTATAGCAGCCACTTCAACATCCTCTAAAGCAGCTTCTTCTTTATCTGATTTATGTTGATCAAGATTTTCAGGAGCTGGGCTAGGAGGTAAGTCAGGGTCTCCTCCTTCATCAGCAGAGGTCTCTTCCTCTTTTGAATCATCACTATATTCTGGCTCCTCTTTATCAGGTCCCAGACTTGGATCCCTCACATCCTTCGGTCTTGAAGGATGATCCACATGATTGAACTTATCATACACCTTCTTGTCATCAGTGACCCATTCTCCTCTCCATGGGTTCTAATTTATTTTCATGTATTTGAAAACTATACTGGTGACACAGAAATTGTTCCTTACTACCACTGTCTCATCTTGAGACTCGGCTATTCCTTTCACTTTGATCATTACTGAGATCAACTTGGCAAAGAACAAGGCATTAGTTTTTGACTTGGGTCTAATCATATACTCCATTTGAGTCATCATCAATCTGTATAGATTCACCTCGACTCCATGTCTCAAAAGATGCAGGAGATAGATATCCTGATATATTAAATTTGCAAAGTCTCCTCTCCTTGGTATTAAGACATGCTGAACAAACTTGAACAGCAATCTGTTCTCTCCATCCATTTCAGCAGCTACTACTTGTCTTTGAATTCCATCACCGGTGAGTTCCTCCAAGGCAGTCTCATAATCAAAGATATCACTAGTATGTGGTATAGCTCTCGAGACATATTCAGATACACCTTCATGTGGAACTTTCAGACATTCATCCCACTCAGTCGATGAAAAGGACAACTCCTTTCCATTCACAAATGAAGTTACTCGGTTCTCATCTTCAGATATCTCAAAACTTACATAGTCATAAAACTATTTCAGTATCTTCGGATAGTAGGGACCATTGTTGTTCCAAAAACAATCTACCCACTTTTGATCTTTCAGAACTTCGAGCACTAACGATTTACTTGCCAGCAGCCATTCCACGCACAGCTCTTTTTCGATCACAATAGCTCTATTCTGCAAATGAAGATTTACTGTTAATCTTCCTGATCTTGTTCTGATAGCACTACCACTTGATTCTGGCTCAGACTTCTACTTCTTTGACATAAGCTCATCAGCAACACCTCTAACAGAAGGGAGTTTGGTTTTTTCCATCTCGGATTCAAGGGATTTAGGGTCCTTGAAAGATTCGGGAGTTAAGGTTTGAGGGTAAAGGGTTTGAGGCTCGGTTGATTGAGAAGTAGCTCAGACTTTGTTTCTATCATTTAGGAATCATAAAATAAATAAATAAAATAAGATAAAGTAAAAACAATTTAGATTATGGTGGAAGACATAAGTTTAAAATAGCGCACTCATTGGTAGGGTTTATCGGTGAGTATTTACATCGGTGAGAATTTACATTGGTGAGGATTTACATCGGTGAGGATTTACATCGGTGAGGATTTACGTCGGTGAGGATTTACATCGGTGAGAATTTACATTGGTGAGAATTTACATCGATGAGAATTTACATCGGTGAGGTAGCTACCGATCAAGGTTAATCATTCCCAACTCATGTCTAATATAACTTAACCTATCCAAACTCAAAGGTTTGGTGAAAATGTCAGATAATTGATGTTCAGTACCTATAAACTCAAGAATAATATCACCCTTTTGGTAATGATATCTCAAGAAATGGTGCCTTACATCAATGTGTTTGGTCCTAGAGTGAGACACAGGGTTCTTAAAAATGTTTATTGCACTAGTGTTGTCACAATTGATAGAGACATTCTTAAAATCATATCCATAGTCCAAAAGAGTGTGTTTCATCTACAGAATTTGTGCACAGAAACTACCAGTAGTTATGTACTCTTCTTCAGTAGTGGAAAAAGATACAAAATTCTGCTTCTTACTACACCAAGATACTAAGGATTTTCCGAATAAATGACATGTTCTGGATGTGCTTTTTCTATCCAACTTGCAACCAACAAAGTCAGCATCTGAATAACTCATTAACTCAAAGGATTGTCCTTTTGGGTAAAACAAACATAAGTTTACAGTGTGTTTAAGATACTTAAAAATTCTTTTAACAGTAAGAAAATGAGATTCATTTGGATTAGCTTGAAATCTTGCACACATACATACACTAAACATAATATCTAGTCGAGTAGCATTAAGGTAAAGTAAGCTTCCAATCATACCTCTGTAATTGGTTCGATCCACTGGTTTCCCAGTTTCATCTCCATCCAATTTACAGACTGTACTCATAGGAGTTTCACTTTCCTTAATACTATCCAGAACAAAACGTTTTAAAAGATCCTTGGTATATTTACTTTGATTCAAAATAATACCATTTTCATTTTGAAAAACTTGAAATCCAAGAAAATATTTGAGTTCTCCCATTAAACTCATTTCAAATTTATTTTTCATACTTTTTGAAAAATCAGTACATAAAGAATGTTTAGAAGATCCAAAAATAATATCATTAATAAATATTTGTACAATTAAAACATCTTTAGAAATTCTTTTAATAAAAAGAGTTGGATTAGCAATCCCTTTAGTAAAACTCTTTGAAATAAGAAAATTACTAAGTCTATCATACCAAGCTCTTAGAGCTTGTTTTAAGCCATATAAAGATTTAGAAAGTTTAAAAACTCGATTTGGAAAATGAGGATTAGTAAATCCTGGTGGTTGTTCAACAAAGACATCTTCAATTATAAAACCATTTAGAAAAGCACTTTTAACATCCATTTGATATAACTTGAAATTCAGATGAGCAGTATAGGCAAGTAGAATTCTAATAGCTTCTAATCTAGCTACAGGTGTAAAGGTTTCCTCATAGTCTATACCTTCCTCTTTACTATATCCTTGTGCAACTAGCCAAGCTTTGTTTCTAACTATGTTTCCTGACTCATAAACTTTGTTTCTAAAAACCCATTTAGTGCCTATTGTTAAAGTGTCCTTGGGTCTGTCAACTAATTCCCAGACTTTGTTTCTTTCAAATTGATTTAACTCTTCTTGCATATCCATTACCCAAAATTCATCATTGATTGCATCATTGACATTTTTAGGTTCTAGCTGTGAAAGAAATTCTTGATGTTCAACCTAGTTTCTTAGAGAAGTTCTAGTTTGTGTCCCTCTATCAAGATTACCAACAACAGCATCCAAAGGATGATTCTTTAGAATCCTTGTTGATATAGTAAAGGTTGGACAAGAAATTTCAGGTTCATCTATATGTTTGGATTCTATAGCAGTAGATTCTCAAATATGTCCAGAATTGGATGTTTTTACAGCAGGTTCTTTAGTTTTATCATTAAGGTCCAGAACAGTCAAATCTTCTTCAATATTTTCAAGAGAGGTTTTAGCTCATGTGGATCAGTTTCATCAAAATTGATGGGAACAGATTGTTCCACACTTTTGGTTCTTTTATTAAAGACTATATAGGCTTTTCTAGTTAAAGAATAACCAAGAAAAATTCCTTCATCACATTTAGAAGCAAACTTGTCAAGATTATCCTTTGTATTAAGAATAAAAACTTTGCAGCCAAAGACTCTGAAGTAACTAACTTTAGGCTTTCTATTATTCCATAATTCATATGGGGTCTTCTTAATAACCGGTCTAATTAGGACTCTATTAATAATATAACAAGCTGTATTCCCAACTTCAGCCTAAAAATAAATAGGCAGGTCATACTCGTTAAGTATGTTTCTTGCAATTTCTTGAAGGGTTCTATTCCTTCTTTCTACTACACCATTCTGATGAGGTGTCCTAGGAGTAGAAAATTTGTGCCTATAGCCATTGTGTGATAAATAAGATTAAAACTCATGATTTTCAAACTCACGGCCCTGATAACTTCTTAGAGTTTTAATCTTAAGTCCACTAAGGTTTTCTACATATTTGGAGTATTTGATAAAGTAAGAACAAGCTTCACTTTTGTGAGCTAAGAAGTATACCCAAGTATATCTAGAAAAGTCATCTACTAGGACATAGACATAGTGCTTCCCATTTAGACTAGAAACTCTAGAAGGTCTAAATAAATCCATGTGAACCAACTCAAGATGTTGAGAAGTTGAAACTTCTTTCTTTGATTTAAAATAAACTTTATGTTGCTTTCCCTTTTGATAGGAATTACAAACTTTGTCTGATGGGAATTCAAGTTTAGGTAGGTATCTAACCAAGTTCTTCCTAGTCAATTTTCTAAGTGAGTGGATGTTGTAGTTTCCTAGTCTTTTGTGCCAAAGCCAAGACTCTTTATTAAAATCATTTAATCAAGTAACATTTTTCTTAGCTAAAGAATTCAGATCCACAGCATAAAAATTATCATTTCTTAAAGCAGAAAATACTAAAACATTTTTAGAGTTAAAAACATTACAAGAATAATTTTCAAACTTAACATTAAAGCCATCATCACATAATTGAGAAATACTTAAAATATTTTATTTAAGCCCATCAATAAATAAAACTTTAAAAATCAAAACTGAATCAGTGTTAACAATCTGGCCTAAGCCGATGATTTTTCCATTAGAATTATCACCAAAGGTGACATGGCCTCCATCAACTTTTTTTAAGATTTTGAAGCATGAATAATCTCCAGACATGTGCCTTGAACATCCACTGTCCAAGTACCATACCTTCTTGTGAGAACTCTTCAAACAGGTCTCCTATAAAACATATTTAAACAAAAAAATGATTTTGGTACCCAGATCTTCTTGGGTCGAGAAAGGTTAGTAATCAAAACTTTAGGTACCCATATTTGTCTTATGGGTTTCATATAATTTACAGAATCAATAGATTTTGAAAGATAAACTTTATTTGATATATAACCATATGAATAACTAGTTGAAGCATAGGAATTTCAAGAACTGGAATAAGCAGAATTTTGTCCAGACTTAGGAATAAATCGAGTTTTAGTGAACTGTCTCTGTCTAGGTTAGTATCCCAAACCAGTAGTGTACTTTGGTGCAACTTGTTTGCCTAACATTTGAGTAAGTGTATTTTTTCCTTTGTGAACTTTTCTAAGTCCTTTCTAAGTTTCTCATTAGACATTTTCAGTTCAGTATTTTCCTTTAACAGTTGAGAATTCTTTTCTTTTTCTATATCAAAGGCAGATTTAACATTGGCAGTGAGAGCATGATATTTCTTTAGTGACTTATATTTGTCCTTAAGTTCATTACATGTTTCTTCCAGCATATTACAATATTCAAACAATTCAACCTTAGACATATTTTCATCATTGTCTGAATCACTATTATTTCCAGAATAATAATCATTCAGCATAGGAGAAACAGGTACCTCAGAGGTATTAGACATGAAGCACATGTTGTCACGATTCTTTTCAGAGTCATAAACTTCAGATTCACTTGTGTTGTCCTCCGAAGCACTCCAAGTAGCTTTCATGGCTTTCTTATACTTCTTGTCCTTATAATCATGTTTCTTTTTGAATTTTAATTTTGGACAGTCAGCCTTGATGTGTCCTTTCCTCTTGCACTCATAGCAGACTATATCATCTTCCTTGTCAGATTTCTTACAATCCTTCTTCCAATAACCCGTGTTGTCATACTTTCCTTTGTAGTTATATTTTCAGAAGAAATTCTTCTTCCTATAAAACTTCTTGAATCTCATGGCTATTTGGGTCATTTCAGCATCACTGTCTGAATCTGAATCTTTACTGGTTGAAATTTTAGTAGTTGCATGCATTTTCTCCTTGTCTTTTCTCTTTGAAGAAGTGACTTGAATGCCACGGATTTTCTCTTGGGTTCATCATCTTCTTCTTTATTTACCTTAAGTTCTTCCTCATACATCATTAATTTTCTAATAAGATCTTTTACAAGGAGAGAACCAATATCACATGATTATCTGATTGAAACAGAAGTGCCCCTCCATCGATCTGGTAGACATCTCAAGATTCTCATGATTTGTTCCTTTGCTAGAACAACCTTTCCAAGTGAGCTCATAGTATTGACAATCTCATTGAACCTGAGATACATGTCAGAAATAGGTTCATCAATCTTCATTTTAAAATTATCATATTTAATAGTATAATTATTTAATCTCATTTCTTTAACATTGGTTGTTCCTTCATGAGAAACACCCAAAGTATCCCATATTTCATAAGCAGTTTTGCAAGCAGATATTCTATTAAATTCTTCATCTCCTAGAGCACAATACAGGGAATTCATAGCTTTATAATTATTATTATAAGCAGTCTTTGTAGGGTCATCCCAAGTTGTTCTTTTAGTTTTTGTAATTTTATATTGAGATTCAATAGCAGTCCAGATATCAAAAACCATACTCTATAAATGTATTTTCATTTTCAGTTTCCACTGGGCATAATTGGTACCATTGAAGAAAGGTGGTCAGTTAGTATCATCACCCTCTAGTCTATTGTCCATAACTAGATTTTAGAAAATAGTTTTAAAGAGATAAAATTTAGAACTAACAGAAATTTAAGATCTTTAAATATGCAACTAAAATCATAGTTGAAAAATAGAATGTTTTGAAAATTTTTATTAATAAACAAACCTCTGATACCAAATTTTGGTCAGAGTGGATACTCAAGAGAGGGGGTGAATTGAGTTCCAATTAAAATTTCTATTAAAAATATTTCTCATAAAATCCCCCTATTTAAAAACAAAGTTAAACTGTAGTGAATTTATACAGAGTGTAAATATTCAATTAGTTTCTCAAAGATTTATTAGGTCTCAGTTAACTTAATCAGAAGATGAAATTAACTTTTGAAACTAACTTACTGGTTTACAATAATTATAAACACTTGCTAATTTAACTATCAAAGTATCTTTAAAATAGTTTTGTATTTCAAAGTAGTTAGCAGCGGAATATGATATATATATATATATATAGTATAATTATGATTTAAACTAAAATGCATAGGAGATGTAACCAATAGGTTCAGTCTCAAGCTAAGACTTAGTCCTATCAGCAATTTACATAAAATGATCCACACCCTGGATCGGGGTAGACAATATTGAACACATTGTACAGGTACAAAGACCTCTACCACAGTTCTACGTGGGAAAACAAACAACAGCTCACAGCTGTCCAGGTCTTACTCAACCTTTACCACTATCCACAGTGGGAAACAAAGAGTTATGGAGTTTGAGTGAGGATTTAAGAATCCTCCTGTTTTGATCAGGAGATAGTGTGTTGTAGAATAAATAGGGTATACACACTACTCGAAATCTAAATAAAGAATCACTAAAGAAAATTTGAATGAGTTTACAAAAGCTTTAGTGATCGGCAGTGTAGCTCTGGACTCGTTTAATTGGTCATAAAAGCTTCTGAGTCCTTCTCTGATTTTTCTATGAAAAATAGAGTGTCGTTTTCTTCCTTGTTCCAGGTACTGCTTATAATCTTGAGTGCATTAAGTGTTTGTTGTAGTTCTTCACTCAAGATGTAGCTTGTGGTTTCCTTCAGAAGAGTGGCTTCAAGTATATCCAGGATACTTGGAGTGTGGATGAAGCCTTGTGTGAATGCACTACGTTTGAATGTTATTGATCCCTCTTAGTTTATTGTGCTCTCTTTATGCAACCACATCACTTTCTATCTCTATGTTATCTCGGCTAGGTCTTTATCTTCCCTTTTATAGCATTCAGCTCTGGAAAAAATAAATGATTACTTTTTTCTTGGGTACTAGGTACGGTTCCCTGACATGTCAACAGATATCATTAAATAACATTAACTGCATTAAAAACATCAAATGTAACCATTAGATTAATAATTAAATAGTATTGATAGAATAGAGTTTGACTGGTTGGTAGTAGCCTTCTGTTGGTAGACGTGTGCAGTGGACTTTGTGTAGCAGGACCTTCCATCGGTAGCTCTTTTGAACTTGTATCGGTAGCTATATATATTGGTGACTTCGTTATATCGGTAGCTCTTAATCCATCGGTAGCTCTTAATCCATCAGTAGCTCTTGGGATATCGGTATCTCGATGTATCGGTGGACTTACTCTATCGGCAGACTTCTATCGGTAACTATCTGTGAACTGGTTCTATCGGTAGACTTCATCATATCGGTAGCTCTGTACATATCGGTAGCCTTAGCTTATCCAGTGACTCTGTATATTGGTAGACTAAGTACTGGTAGCTTTGTTATCAGTAGCTATATGTAGATCAGTGACAAACACTTATATGTTTTATTAAACACATATCCGATTGGGATAGAATTAATTTATAACTTATATAAACATATATAACCATTTATTAACATATCTCAAGGATTATTTTAACATTATTATCATCTTGATAATAGAATATCATATATTGAGAGAATTTGAATATAGATAAACATTAATTAGGATTATCAAATTATGTGAAGGCATAATTGGGATTATCAAAACAGGTGAGGTAAACAAGTACATTACATGAAAACATAAAACAGATAAATACATAATCTTTATTAAAAACATCCTTAACATGATCATAATATTTCATCAAACATAAAACTTCATGGGATAACCAAGGGACATACATAAGAAAGAGGTGAGCTAAAATTACCAGTAAGGGAATAAACAAGGAATAACATGAAGATAGTAATACATGTTAGAAAATAGGAATATAAATAGGGTATAACAGGGGTGAGAATCATAAACATGAACAATGAGGCATGATATAACGTGATAATCATAAAGGAACATGAGAAATGTGGAAAAAACTTAAAACATTGTATCATAAACATATATCAAGGATAAATTTCAAGACATCATGATAGAAAAAAACAATAAAGGAATCAATTTCACTCTCTATCCCAACATGATTTTTCATGAGGCTAATCATTACCCAATGCATTGGAGAGCTATATAATTATGGGTGCAGCCATCACATTCATTTCATTCTCATGCTTGTGTATGCCACATAGATCATAGAACATGGATTCATTCATCATAATATTTTATTACATGATTAAGGAGTGTGGAATACATACATGTAATTCCCAATTAAAAGAAGCATAAGTGTATAAAAGTGAACACCCTTGATAGTAAATAGGTATGGTACTCACTACATAATTTTTTTGGCATGGAAAATCACTGTGAAATTTCGGCAGCATAAATACGTCACATAAAAATTCATAAAATGGTTTGATGAGAGATAAAGGGGTCAATAATAATTTTTAAATCAAATGGGATGTAATAGGGACATGTAAATTCATATCCCAACATTAGTAATTTGAAAATAAAAAGGCATTAGATAATAAAGAAACTTTAATAAAGAAGAGAATGAGAGGATCTCTTACTTGAGTGTGTGAACCAAATGCTTGGGAGGACTCTACTGAGGTTAGGAAAGAGTAAAAATGTTATCCAATGATTTTCAGTGAATATAAATTGGAGATTGGGTGGGTTTATATAGGAAAAGAGTTGGGATTTCTTTAATATTTCTCAAAATTTGGTTTTGGACTCTATAAAATACAATAACCAAAACCACAAAACTTGCCATAGTTTTTTCCCTCGGTTTCTTACAAAGGGGAATTTTTTTCACTATATTATAATTTTAAGGTCCGAACATAAAAAAATAATAACATATGTGATGTGAAAGTAAGTCATGCTCTTAAAGACGTGATTTTTAACATTTAAAATATATTAATGGTTTTTAAGGATTTATAAATGCTTTATAAATTTAATAAGATGAACATAAAATCAAATTATTTTAAAAGGAAACATTGATTTTGTTTGGGATACCCTTTATAGTATTTATTACTTCAATTTTGGGTCATTATTATTTCATGATACACACCATATATTTATACAGTATTTAATTTTTATCCGAAAATTCAATTGTCTTGGAAAATTAAGAAAACTTCACTGTTGAATAATTTTGACATTATGATTTCAAAAATAATATTAATTTTATAAAAATAATTTTATAAAACAATGTATTTTCACTTTTAAATTAATAATCAATATTTATTGAGAAATGCTGAGTTTTTGGACAATAATAGTTTTAAAACACTTATAAAAAATACATTTGACTTCATAAAAATTATTTGATAAAAATTATTTTATAATAATATTTTAATAAAATATTATTTATTTAAAAAATATATTAGTCAATAAAAATAAATTCCTTAATTAATTTTAATATTACCCAAAAATACAATTTAAATTTTATTGTATCAAAATCAAAATAATTTATAATGTAAAAATAATAGGATGAAAAATATATTCAATAATATATTCAAAATATTGTACATGCTCATATTTCTAGGGTCTTGATACATATCCCTTTAATAAACCAACATACTCCCTAAGGGTAAGGTGTGCAACTGTGAGATGTTCATGGGGTTTTTCGGCGAACATGGTTTGGGTCGTGATCTCGATGTGCTTGAAATTACCCCATAAACAGTTTCATGCATTCTTAAGTTTTTGGATCTCAGATTGGGATTAGTGAATGTAAAATCCCAATGAATCCATATCCCTTGTAATCTATGATAAATGGGATTCACAGGGTATGATCCTACTGGTTGTGTCCATCGCTTCCTTTGTCTACGTCAATTGGATCTGTAAAAACCCTATATTTATACTAATCATGTGATCACTATTCAAGTGATATATTATCAATGGTGAATATTCTTAACTTTATTTTAAATATGATAGGATATAATAAAACCAAATAAGTGCATGTGTTTTCTATAAACATATTACATAATAAGACATTAAATCATAAGGGGTATTTTATTTGTAATAGTTCAGATCGTTACAATATTCCCCCTTCAGAAATATCACCCTCAAACATTTCATTTCTCACACTAAAATAGATGAGGGTAACTTTGTTTCATCACCTCCTATGTCTCCCACATCACCTCTTTAAACTTATGGTTTTTTCACAACACTTTGATAAGGTGAATTTTCTTATTTCATATAACTTTTTCTCTACAATCCTATATTTTCACTGGTTGATCTTCATTGGAACGATCATTCTTCAATGGTACCAAGTTTGGATTGAGTACATGTGATGGGTCTGGTATGTACTTTTTCAATATAGATACATGGAATAAATCATGTACTTGAGATAGGTTGAGTGTGAGTGCTAGTCGATAGGCCACCACTCCGATGAAATCAATGATCTAAAAGGGTTCAATATATCTTGGACTAAGGTTTCCCTTCTTCCCAAATCTAATCACTTTTTTATAGATATATGGGTAGGAATACCATGTCTCTAACATCAAAATCTAGGTCTCATCGATGATTATCAGTATAACTCTTCTATCACCTCTGAGCATCCTTGATATACTACTGAATGGTCTTAACCTTTTCCAACATTTCCTCAACCATTTTAGGACCTATCAGTTTTCATTACCAAACTCTATCCCAACATGTATCTATTAGAAACCTCTTCCTATAAAGGGCTTCATAGGGATCCATTTTGATTCTTGAGTGGAAACTGTTTTTTATGATAAATCGACTAGAAGAAGATGTTGGTCCCATCCTCCTTTGAAGTTAATTGATCACTCTCTCAACATTTCTACAAGTGTTTGAATAGTTCATCTAGATTGGTCATCAGTTTTGGGGTGATAAGTCATGATGAAGTTCAACTCAGTATTTAGAGTGTGTTGGGGACTCTTCCAAGACTTGGTTGTATATTAGGGGTCTCAAGCGTATACAATCAATTATGGTGTTCTATGAAACCTCACCAATTCTATAATGTATATCCTTTCAAGTTGATCAAGTGAGGATTACTCTTGAATCACAATGAAGTGTGCAGTCTTTTTAAGATGATCCACAATAACCCATATATCATTATTTCACCTTGATGTCTTCATAAGACTAGTGAAAAATTCCACAGTGATGTTTTCCCATTTTCATGTAGGTTTGGGTAATGGTTTCATAATCCCCTTATATTTTTTTCCTTTCAGATTTCACTTACTGACATACAAGACATATGGAATTATATTCCATGATCTCTTTCTTCATAGTGTCCCTCCAATAGTTCTTTTAGAGATCTTGATACATTTTTTTGCTTCCTGGATGGATGGAGAAAGTTGAACTATGTTCATTATCCAATAGCTCCTTATTTATCTTAGGATTTTATGATACACATATTCATGAACCAAATCTTACAACTCCTTCTAAGTTAACATTAAACTAGGAGGATTTCCATTTTCCTAGATTTTCCACTTTCTTATGAATTCCCACATCATATCTTTTAGCATCCTTTATCCTATCTAGAAGGGATGTTTGAGCAATAATTTGTGAAAGTATTGATGATGTCCCTTACCTTATGATTCCCATGTCTATCATTTTTATGTCTTAGATGATTTAATCCTTTTCAATTCTCACTAATGATAAAATTGATGGATCTATTCCACTTAGAGTGTCTTCCACTTTACTCACTTTCCTAGGTAGGTAGTGAATTGAGCAGTCATAGTCCTTGATTAGCTCTAATCATATTTTTTTGGAAATCTTCATATATTTCTGTGTGAATATATGATTAAGGATTTTGTGATCTATATATATTTCACACTTATCTCCAAATAGATAATCCCCCTATATTTTCAAATCAAAAATCACTACAGCCAACTAAAGATCATCTGTTGGGTAGCTCTATTCATTAATCTTCAACAGTCTCGAAGTATAGGCTATCACTTTGTCATTCTGCATCAACACATATCCCAAAACCTTCTTTGGAGCATCGTTGAATACCACTAAATGTTCTCCACTTGTGGGCAGTGTGAGAACAGGTGCAGTGATAAGTGTCCTTTTTAATTCCTTCAATCTCTCTTCACATTCATCATTCCTAGAAAACTTAACCCCATTTTGAGTTATCTTGTTAAGTGGGTTTGAAAATCTCAATAAATTTCTTACAAATCAGCGATAATATACAGATAACCCAAGGAAACTATGAATATCTGTCACAAATGTTATCCCCATAAATCCTTCAATTGATTCTCTCTTTGAAGGGTCTATAGATATCACATTTCTTATGATGACATTCCCTAATAAATATAATTATGTCAATGAGAACTCACATTTTTTTACTTGGAATAAATCTTCTCCTTTCACAAGGTCTTTAACACAATGCTCAGATTCTCCCCATACTCCTCCTTGATTTTAGAGTATATTAGAATATCATCTATAAAGACTACAACAAAATTTTCAAGGTAATATTTAAAGACTCTATTCATCAATTACATGAAGATTGATGGAGAATTAGTAAGTCTGAATGGCATTTCTATGAACTCATAGTCCCATACCTTGTATGAAAAGTGGTATTGGGATATCTTCCTTATTCACCTTTTATTGATAATATTCCAACCGAAGAACCACCTTGGAGAAGTATTGTTCTCCATGTATCTGATTGAACAAGTCATAAATACATGGTATAGGATACATGTTCTTTATCGTGATCATTTTATGTTCATGATAATCGATGCAGAGGCGCATTAACCCATCCTTCTTCTTGAAGAAGAGGACTGGTACACCCCATGGTGAGACACTTGGGCATATAAACCCTTTATCTGGATTCTCCTGTAGTTGTTTCTTTAGCTCTTCAAGTCCCATAACATCAATTCTATATGGATTCTTAGATAATGGAAATTCTCTAGGAATAATCTTGATTGAAAAGGAAACATCCCAACTAGGAGGAAGACCATGCAATTCCTCAAGAAACACATCAGTGTACTCACTCACCATGGGCATGTATTCAAGGATGATTCCTTCCTTAGACTCAATCATTTTATATAGATATTCTTTATTGTAGGGAAATAATATCCATGATTAAGATGTCAATGATAAATAATATTCATCCTCCTCATTTCACTTGTATAGAATTGGAGGAAGATTCGTGATACAGAGAGTGATTTCCTTCTTGCATCAATTTATATTGGCTCTATATATGGAAAGCTAATCCATGCCAATAATTACATCAAATCCCACCAAAGGGAGTATTAAAAGGTTCTCTAGGAAGTTAAGCCCACAAATTTTGATAGGGGAGGAGTTATATACATGGGCTGCAATAATTTCACTATTTACCACTTTC
The DNA here is from genome assembly GCA_963277665.1 of Viscum album. NCBI lineage: Eukaryota > Viridiplantae > Streptophyta > Magnoliopsida > Santalales > Viscaceae > Viscum > Viscum album. The sequence goes on from OY728129.1 coordinate 286,816,691, forward strand.
ACCAGAAACTCTACTTCCATGCATTGTGGTGGTGTTTGAATAGTTATACTAAAATTTAATAATATAAAGTAATGCATAGAACTAAAATAAAATAGTATTTTCACTATTCTTGAATGAATAACTAGCTTACTTTGTTTCCACTTTATTATCTGAATCCACCTCGGTGGTTGTAATGGAAAAATCACACCCTTGTTTCCTTGGAGGTTGTTGGTTGTCTCCAAAAACCCTTGTCTTAGTGTATTGGTTTGCAAAGTTCCATGTTTCCTTGAAATTGAAGAAATGAACAATGAATTAAGGATTTAATGGATTATTCCTTTCATCTATCACATTAGTGGGTTTCTCCTATCGAAAATCACAATCTAGGTGTCCTTTCTTTGTCCACCTAATGCATCCCCTTATTCTTCTTATGGAGTTTTTGGGGTGCTTATTTTTGAACCTTTGACAAGTAGGATGTTGAAATTTATTGGCACTATTATATTTCTCCATCAGACAACCAAAATTAAAATTCACTTTATGCTTCTTATCCCTATGATACCCTTGATATTTTTCAACATCCATCACAAATTGGAGGGCACATCGAATAATTTCTTCATAACTATCAATGTCTCAGATCAGTAAGGATTTTCAGAGACTAGGTTATATTCCACTAAAGAAGTGTTCAACCTTGTATTTAGGGGAAACAACAAATCTGGATTTGTATCGTGTAAGTCTTGTGATGTTTTCCTCATGCACCCTGATAGATTCATCAAATTTTTTCTTGAGGTAAAGGATATCCCTTTCCTTTTTCAGATAAATAGTGCAATGAAAATATTTATTGATTTTTTTTAATTCCTTCTACCGCATCACATCGATCTATTCTTCAAGCTTCATATTCTTGATCAAGGTCCACCACTGATTAGATTCACCCTCCATACGATAGAATGATAGTAGAACTTTATCTTGTTTGGAACATTGAATGATGGGGAATATATTCTCAATGGAGTTGATCCATTTTACCACGATTAAGGTATCAAATGATCCATTGAATGTTAGAGGCCTTTATCACAAAAAGACCTCAATCATAGATTGTTCTCTATTAGAAGGATTTATATGATCCTCTAGATCTAGGTTTCTATTTATAACATGAGTCATCTAATAGAGTATGATCATAAAGTTCGTGATTCCCTCTCCCATAAGGTTGGGCATCTCATTGGTCCATTCATCACAATTCCATTTACATTGGTTGATTACCCAATTCCTCCTATTTTTGACCATTGGATAGAATAAAAGGAAAATTAGGTAAGAGTATTTTTAAACTATTAAATGCATAAAGGGGGGTCCAATGAAATTTATGGTATGACTTATAAATTCTATGTATTTATTAACTTATGAATTTCTAGGCTTCAATCTATGTTATCCATGATCAATTTCTTAACTTGTATTCTTATGTTCATTTTTTTCCCTTAATAATGATTCATAATAAGATTATAAATTTACCAAAGAATATCCTCCATAAATTTCAAACTAGGTATGCAACAAGGCCTATTGTCATGCACAAGTTCCCGATCAAGTATAGCTCAACGCAGTGTTTTCGGGTTTTACCCCTATGTACCTCTATTCTAGATCCACATCCACATATAGTATCCAGATAGGGATGTATTTTATTGATAAACCACTCACTCAATACATACCAAAATTTAGGGATGTTTTCTTATACTCAGTCTTATCCCTAAGGATTTTGCTATAGTTTTCATATCCTAAACCCTAAAATAACTAAAATTTTCCTTGGATACCAACTATAATTACTCTTCTCTTTATTACACATTAATACATGATTTATTACATAAGATTACACTTAATAAAATGAAAAAGATCGAGAATTATAGTGTATTTGGGAATTAGGTACATTACATAACAACTTAAAATAGGGAAATACATCCTCATTATTGAAGACTTCCTTAACATGATCATAATATTCCACCGAACATAAAACTACATGGGATAACTTGGGGACATTCATAAGAAAAGGGTGATATATAAAGCCCAGTAAGGGAATAAAATGTCATAACATGAAGAGAGTAAAACATGTTAGACAATAGGCATATCAATGTGGTATAGAAGGAGTGGGAACCATAAACATGAATAATGAGGGATGATATAACATGATAATCATAAAGGAAATATGAGAAATGTGGAAACAACATAAAACACTACATCATAAACATAGGTCAAGGATGACTGCCAAGACAACATGATTCCCAAAGTCACATAGAGGAACTAGGTTCACTCCCTGTCCCAACATGACATCTCACGAGACTAAGAATTACCTAATGCATTGGATAATTATATAATTCTAAGCTCACCCATCACATTCATTTCATTCTCATGCTTAAGTATACTAGATAGATCGTAGAACATGGATTCATTCACTGTCATATCTGTTGGCCCATAAGATATTGTTGGCCCCTCTCTGGTTTTAATAATCACAAATCATGTTCAATTATTTCAATCATGTTTATATAAGTTTAAATATGTTTAATTATGATTATATATGATCAACTATGTGTTTTACACATTCTTTGTATATTCATGTTATAAGATAGTTAAAATAGAAAAATTGGCTAAGTATGAGTCACTGACACCGATAGAACAACTGTGACACCGATAGCTCAAACTGACTCACTGATACCGATAGAGTAAATTTATCACTGATAGTTTAACTATCTCACTAACAGAAGAAATGTCTCACCAAAAGATGGAATGAATCGCAAATAGAACAAAATGATTCATTGAAGCATCGAGTCATTGACGCATGTAGATACTGATAGAATGACTCGCTGATAGAATGGGTCACTGATACCAACAGAAAGACTCACTGATAGAAGGAGTCACTGACAGAATGACTCATAGAAAGAGGAGTCACTGAAAGACTCTTTAAATTTTATTTTATTTAAAATTATCTCTAACAGCCATATTTGAGTGTTTTAATGCTACTAATTAAATTAATTCTTTTTTCAGATAATATTAATTGGAATATCAGAAGTACGAGGTACACAACCTACCCCAATCAAGTTTATTGTTGGGATGAAGAATATAAAAGAAAAAAATCATGAAATCTGAAAGGCATACATGTATAGACATACATGTATAGACATATAGTAGAGAAATCACATGAGCATCCATACTGAACCTGGGAACAAAAGGAAGAAGAACACATGAAGCATTCTCATTATTTCTGATTGAACAAAAAAGATAACTTTTTGTGCACCAAAGTTCCAACACCTCTATAGAGAAAAAATAGAACCAAAGGAATAGAACCTCATATTCTTGAAAAAACAAAACACAAATCTCCATGACACTCTGTTTTCAGTGTATGTTTCTAGAAGAGGATTCAGGATTCACATCTACTACATCCAAAGATTCTAGAGCTGCATTTCACAGCACACAGAGACTTCTAATCTCTATATCTTTATTTCCTTCTCGGTTGTGTGCATTTTTACTACATTTCAAGTAGTGTGTGCATATGTCTATTAAACACACAATTTATCTTGCACTGAACTAAAGGATACAATATATCCTCACACAAATATCTTTTTACGCCTATTATATCCCACATAGAATTGTGGTAGAGGTCCTATGGGACCTTGTTGTTTTAGTTCCCATGTAGAATTGTGGTAGAGGTCTTGTGACCTAGATAGTTTTTATATTGTTGTGTAAAACTCGATCCAGGGTGTAGATCAAAGCTTTATATATATATATATATATATATATTTCTTAGTGTCAGGTGATCACCAAGTGGAGAGGACTAAGTCTCGACTTGAGACTAAACCTCTTTTTTTAATATGTTGTGTTTTCAAATTTAGTTTATTCTGTTTTAAGTCATGTTTCAGAAAACTAAGTTTCACATTGATATTTAGTCTTGGATAGTATTTATAACTATTTTGGTTTATTAAATTAGTTTCAAAAGTTATATCAATATCTTATATTGTTATAACTGAGAAATAATCAATATTCTAAAAAATTAATTGAAAATCATACTATAATAAATTTACAACTTTGATTAACTGGGTTGTCTGGTTTTTAAATTGGGGGATTCTTTCAAATAATGTTTTTAATATAAATTTTTATAGGAACTCAATTCAACCCCCTCTTGAGTTTCATACTCTAACCAACATTTTTCATTAAAGGTGGTTTTTAAACTGCTATTTTCATATCTTTTCAACTGTGATTTTAGTTGTGTTTTAAAGATTTCTAAATTTCTATTAGCTCTAAATTTTTAAATCTTTAAAAATAAATTCTTTATTCTTCAATATGGATGGTATACAAGAAGGTGCTACTACCAATATTCCTCCCTACATTAATGGTACAAATTATTCATAGTGGAAAATAATGATTAAAATGCACTTAAAAATCATGGGGTTTGATATTTGGACTATAATAGAAGATAAATATGATATACCAAACACTCCTAGAACTACATGGATTGATGCCACAAAAACTTCTTACAATAATAATTGTAAATCTATGAATTTCTTGTTTTGTGCTTTAGGGGATGAAAATTTTAATAGAATATTTGCTTTTAAATCTACCTATGAAATTTGGGATAACTTAGTTGTTTCACACGAAGGAACCAATAATGTCAAAGAAATGATACTTAATACATATACTATTAAGTATGATAAATTTAATATGAAGCCTGATTAACCCATTTCTGATATGTGTCTTAGGTTCAACGAGATAGACAATATAATGAGTACTCTTGGAAAACCATTGGACGACAAAGAACAAATCATGTGTCTACTTAGATGTCTACCCGAAATATAGAGAGGAACCTCAGTATCAATTAGATAATATTGTGATATTATTAAGTTTATAATCATTGATCTAATAGGTAAGTTGATGGTGTATTAGGAACAATTAAAAGTAAACAAGGAGGAGGAGGATGGAGCAAAGATAAATTCAATGGCTTTCAAAACCACTACTTTTAAACATAATGAAAAGGAAAGGATTTAAACTCATTCTGAAAGTACAAGTGATGAAGATTCTCCATCATATAGTTATTATGAAATGGATCAATTAGCCAAAAGGTTTAAACATTTTTATAGAAAGAATAATTTTCTATGGAATCCCATCAACAAAAGTAAATATGATAATAAGGGAAACTAGAAAAAGGATTGGAAAATTAATGATAACTCGAATGAAATGGTTTTTTATGAATACAAGAGAATAGGACATGTAAATAATGATTATCCTAAGTTAAAATATAAGAATAAATATGGGGAAAAAGATAAAAGATAAATTAAGGAAATAAATTCCACCTTGATTGCTTCTGAGGATAGCACAAGTGAGTTAGAATCATCACATGATGAGAAAGGCGACAAGGGAATCATGTGTTTTATAAAAAATACATCTAATGTAACCCTCGAGTCTTTTGTACAAAATTCTTATTATTCTGAAGATGAATCTGATTCTAAAAATATGACTAATGAAGAAATGTTTGAATACTACCAAATTCTTGAAGATACATGGAATGAATTAAAGGATAAATATAAAATTTTTAAGAAACAACATGCTCTCACCTATATTGTCAAATCTAAGCTTACTATAGAGAAAGAAAACAATGCACAATTTCTTTAAAAAATAATTATCTTAAGTTATCAAATGAGAAATTGAAAAAAGGACTTAGAGAAGTTAAACAATGGGAAAAGTAATCTTACAAAAATGCTTGGTAAAAAAAGTAGCTCCTAGGAATACTACTGGTATAGGATACCAACCTGGATAGAGGAATATAGTTAAAAATCATTTTTTAACCAAATATTAAAAACAATTATGTCCAGAACTGGAAATTTTTTTCTAGTTATAAAACTTGAAAAACTTCTACTAGAAATTTTTCTATAAAAAATAAATTTTATTTTTCAAATACTTTACAAACTTCTTATTAGAGACCCATAAAGCAAGTATGAGTTCCCAAATCACTTATTACTAATATTATTGGACCCAAACAAATCTGGGTACCAAAATATTTTCTTGTTTGATCATTTTGTATAAAAACTATTTAAAGATAACCAATAGAATACTATGGTACTCGGATGGTGTATTTTCAAGACATATGATAGTAGATTATTCATGCTTCAAGAATCTGATAAATATTGATGGTGCGCATGTCACTTTTGGTGACAATGCATAAGGAAAAATCACTGGCCTTGGCCAAATTGGTAACTCTAATTCACTTTTAATTTCTAAAGTAATTCTTATTGATGGATTAAAGTAAAATCTACTTAGTATCACTCAGTTGTGTGATGGTGGTTTTAATTTTATATTTGAAAATGATTCATGTAATGTTTTTAATTCTAAAAATGAATTAATATTTACTGCCTTTAGAAATAAAAATGTGTATGTTATAAACATAGATTATATAGTTTCTCAAAATGTTTCCTTCTTATGTGCCTTTCACAAAGATTCTTGGATCTGTCATAGGAGATTAGGACATTGCAATATTCATTCTCTTAGAAATATTACTAGGAAAGGACAAGTTAAGGATCTACCCAAACATGAATTTCCAAATGAAAAAGTATATAATCCTTGTCAAAAGGGTAAACAACATAAAGTATCTTTCAAACCAAAGAAATAATTTTCAACTTTCTCAACCTCTTGAGTTGGTTCACATGGATTTTTTTTGACCATCTAGGGTTTCTAGTCTTAATGGGAAGCACTATGTCAATGTTCTTGTAGATTAATTTCCTAGATACATTTGGACTTTATTTCTTGATCACAGAAAGTGAATATTGATATTAATTCATTAAGTATGCTAAAATAGTAGAGAACATAAGTGGAAAAATAATTAAAACCTTAAGAAGTGATCATGGACGTGAGTTTGAAAACCAAGATTTTGAATCTTTCTGCTCAAACAGTGGTTATAGTCACAACTTCTATACTCCTAGGACACCCCAACAGAATGGTGTTTCAGAAAGAATAAATAGAACTTTATCAGAGATATCCTAGATTTTTCTTAATAAATATGACATACATATATATTTTTAGGTTGAAGCTATCAATAAAGCTTGTTATATAATTAACAGTATTAATCAAACCAATTCTTAAAAGAACCCCCTATGAGCTATGGAATAGTAGGAAAACCAAGTATACTTACTTTACTTTTTTTCATGGAAATGTTTATATCCGTAACACAATTTTTTTTTCAAACATTTTCTTCCAAAATTGATGAAGGGATATTTTTGGGTTATTAAATATCTATTAAAACCTGTAGAGTATTTAATAAAATAACTATGTGTGTAGAAGAATCTATACATGTAAAATTGGATGAAACAGACCCATATGAACCTAATACCTCTCTAGAAAATATTGTGGATGATCTATATAATCTATAAAAAAATGAAAAATCATCTGACCCTGCTATTAAGAAACCTATTAAATCTTTTAGTTTTGGAAATTATCCAGACTCTAGTCACAATGAACCCGAACTTGCTGATGAACCTGAAATAACTATCCCTTCTTTTTCTAGACCCACAAGAATCCTTAAAAACCATCCTTTAGATGTTGTAGTTGGATACCTAGATAAAGGGACACAGACTAAAAATTCTATGAGAAACCAAGTTGAACATCAAGACTTTTGTCACATCTTGAACCTAAATCATTAATGATGAAATCAATGATGAATTTTGGGTAATGGAAATGCAATAAGAACTGAATCAATTTGAAAGAAATAAAGTCTGGAAACCAGTGCATAGCCCTAAAGACACCTTGACCATTGGTACTAAATGGGACATTAGAAACAAAGTAAATGAAACTGGTAATATTGGAAGAAATAAATCTATATAGGTTGCACAAGGTTATAGTCAATAAGAATGGATTGACTATGAATTTTTTTTGTATTAGTTGCTAGACTTAAGGCCATTAAAATTTTTCTTGCATATGTAGCACATATTAATTTCAAACTATATCAGATGGGTTTAAAGAGTGAATTCCTAAATATATACATAGTTGAGAATTTTTTTGCTAAACAACCTCTTGGTTTTATAAATCCTCATTTTCCGAATCATTTTTTTTAAATTAACAAAAGCTTTATATGGTTTAAATAAAGCTCTAAGAGGATGGTATGATAGACTAAGTAGTTTTCTTATTTCCAAAGTTTTTAAAAAGGGTATAGTTAATCCTAATCTTTTTATAAAATGAATTTATAAATATGTTTTAGTAGTTAAAATTTATGTAGATGATATTATTTTTGGATCTTCTAAAAATTATTTATGTGTTGATTTTTCAAAAATAATGCGGAGTGAATTTGAAATGAGTTAAATGGGGGAACTCAAATTCTTTCTTGGATTTAAAATCTTTCAAAATAAGGAAGGTATTATTTTAAATGAAATTAAATATACTAAATATCTTTTAAAAAAGTTCCTCATTGATAGTATAAAAAGTATTGAACCTCCAATGAGTACCTCCTGTAAGTTAAATCTTGAAAAAAATGGTAAATTTGTTTATCAAACCACTTACATAGGTATGATTGGAAGTCTTCACTATTTGATAGCTAGTCAGCATGATATTATGTTAAGTGTGTGTATGTGCACTCATTTTCAAGCTAATCCTAAAGAGTCTCATTTAACTACTATTAAAATAATTTTCAAATACCTTAAATATACTACCAACATATGGTTTTTCTATCCTAGAGGATACCCTTTTGATTTAGTGAGTTATTCTAATGATTATTTTGGTGGTTGTAAGTTATATAGAAAGAGAACCTCTAGAACATATCACTTTTTTGGAAATTCTCTAGTTTTATAGTGTAGTAAGAAGTAAAATTATGTAGTATTATCTACTTCTAAATCTGAATACATAGATACTGGTAGTTATTCTGCTCATATTTTGTGGATGAAACATACTTTACTAGACTATGGATATTAATTCATACATGTCCCTATAAACTGTGATAATAAAATTGTTATTAAAATATCTAAGAATCATATTTATCATTCTAGAATAAAGAATGTTGATGTAAGATATCACTTTTTGAGAGATCGTTATCAAAAAGGTGATATAACACTAGAGTTTATTGGCATTAACATCAGCTTTCTCAGATATTCACAAATCCATTGAACTATGAAAGAATGAATTACATCAAACATGAATTAGGGATGATTAATTTATAAGGACCTTATGCTGATACCTCTTTATAAAAAATGAATGGATATTTCCTGATGACACTGAAAATTTCATACAGACAATGTCATGCTGACACCGAAGCATTTTTCTTTCCGACACTTGGTCATGCCTACACCAAAACATGTGTCATACCAACACATGGTCATCCTGAAACCAACACTCTATCATGCCGACACCGATAGTGTCATGCCAATACTTCCATGCTGACACTGATAGAACCCACAGTTTTATCTATTTAATGTCATAACCAAAAAAATGTTGTTTCAATTATTTCGTTGAACCCAATTTATGAATTTGTTATCTCTAAGAACTAAGTGATATAAATTCGAGTTGATCCACTCTACTACTCAGCCTCACCTATAAACCTTACACTCTCCTATAGTTTCTCTTTACCCTCAACCTTTCACCTCCCAACCTTCAGACTGATTCATTAAAATAGTGAGAATGAATTGCCCACTTGAAGTAGGACCTGGAGATGAGTCACAACCCACAAAAAGGTAGAAAGTAGAGTTGAACAGATCTCAGCCTGTCAATCCATCTATATAAAATCATGTAGTAACAACAAAAAAGTAATTTTTTGTTGAATGGATGTTGGAAAGTAAGTCTTTATTGTTAAGGTTATTACAAAACCAAGTATGGCTAAATTGGTTTTCAGATAATAAGAGGCCTTATTACCCAAATCTTGTCCACGAGTTTTATATGAATGTAGAGTTTCTTCTCAAAGGAAGTGAGGTATGCTGGGTTAAGTCAGTTGTAAAAAGGAAAACAATATCATTTTCTTCTAGGCATTGGGAAGAATTCCTTAAGGTACCTCATTAGGGAATCTATGATGACTACCAAGGAACTTCTCCACCAATAAGTGATCTTTTATTCTATGAGACTACTCTAAAAAATCTGACTAGAAGTGAAGAGCACATGAGGCCTATAGCTACTGAACTATATGGTGAAAGTTGGTGGTTGTTTAAGTTTATTCTGAACCCTATTTTTCCTAGAAAAGGGGGATTTTATTCATTTTAAGTATCATGATTTTTATTTTGTGTATTTTATAAATAAAGGAGTTAAAGTGAACCTGTGCAGATATCTGATAATGAATATCAGTGAAATGATGAAGCCTTATTTCAATACCAATTCTCTTTTCTACCCAAGGATGATATCTTCCATGCTACAAGTGAAAGGTTGTGTAAGGGAAGGTTATGATATAGTTTTTTCGTATAGTGGAATCTATTTGAGAAAAGAAATATGTAAAAGGATGAAAATTCATTCGAACCCAAAGATAAAGGAATGGGTTGGATATGAGGAAAAGTTTTTTGAGAAATTCAACATGTTGACCATCTAACTAGTCCAAAAGATATAGTGGACCCTGGTCTAGGATCATAAGATTTTAAACCTATCTATTTAGATGAAGAAAAATTTGTTACTCTTTCTAGAGAAGAAGGGTATCCTATTTATGATAGGAGTGAACCAGACATTTCTAAAAGCCCAAGGAGAATGAACTTTTGACCACCCATTCCACCTCTTGCTCTACATTAAAAAGAACAAATTTTAGATGATGATGAAGAAACTGAAGAATATAGTTGTGTTGAGTATATGATAAGATCAAATGGATAAAATAAGGATTATACTAAATATGAAGAATACAAAGAAGATAATAGAATAGAAGTGGGTCTGACAGTGGATAAGAGGATAAAGGAGAAGAAGATGAGGATGGAAATGATGGAGATGATAAGAATAAAGAAGGGAGTGGAAGTGATAGTGGATCTGATCATCCTGATGATGATCAAAGTGATAATAGATATCTTTCTAATAATGTGGATCAAGAGAATAATGTAGAATATCTTGATCAAGTAGAAGCTTGTACTGGAGAAGAAGAAGAAATAGTTTAAGTGAGTGATGAAATGAGAGCTTAGATAGTCCATATACCATATATGGTTTATGTTAGAAGAAGATACCAAGATGAGGAGGAGAATCAAGTAAGAGGAGATCCAGTTGAGGGGGATCTTCAAAATAGAAGAGATCAATTTTAGGGGGAACCTCTAACTGGAAGAGTGACAGATAGCACACTCACTCTTTTGGAAGACTTTGTGTTGTCTGAATGAAAAATTCATACTAGATATGTTGTCCTTATCATGGAATATTTTGATTATGATGATGAATCTGGTAGAGTAGTTCAAATGAGACCAGTGGTGGAGGATCCTGTACAGTCTGAGAAACTTCCTGCAGGTGCATCTACTTCTGCTCCTACACCTTCAGTAGTTCAAATTCTAAGTGACTATGTCACTAGATCTGATTTTGATAGTTTCAAGGAAGAACTTTTCTCAACTATTAGGAATTTTTTCATGATTATTTTCATGTTGAGAATGAGTTAAAGAGATGAAAATCTACTCTGTAATTTTTATTTCTCATGTGGAATCCAGACTAATTTCACTCATTGAAGCTATTTTGACAGATAATCAGAAGCTGAGATATGAGCTGACTGCATTGGTTTTCACTATAAATAGTTTGACCTCTGAGTATATAATATCCATGGACATAAACATGAAAGTATTTGGGGATATTATTTCCCACTTTCATGTTCCTGATTTTACCCAATTGAGATAGAATGTTAGAGACATTGTGTAAGGGGAATCTATATCAGTAGCTCTTGTTTCTCACCCACCATAAATATAAATGGTCAGGACTATTATTAGAGAATATCTTCAAGCCTTGTTTGGTGCCTCTTTTTAATAAATTCTTTATAAAATTGGGAATAATATTTATCGTGCACATGATATGGTTAGGGTCTACTCCAAGATTTCTGAAACTGCCAATGCTCAGATCACAGAGAATGTGGACTATTACTTCAAGAATATTTATATAAAAAATCAGATGACAGGTCATTTTAAATATTTGGTAGATAATTTCAAGTTTCCCCTAGTGAAAAGATATTTTAATGATCAATTTAAAAAATTGAAGGACTTCACACCTCTTCTTGAAAAGTTCATGGAGAACAAGGATGATTTTGAAAAGGAAATGAAATGTGGTGGGGAGATAATCATAGATTTCATCAATTTGTTAAATCCCTATCTCCATGTTCAGAGTGAATCTATATTGGTTCCAACTACTTCACCTCTCAGACCGATTTCCTCTCCTACTACATTAATGCCTCCTCCACAGTTTATGTCATTTTCTTAGGCTTTGATCCAGATCTGGACTATCATCACAGAGAAGATCCATCCTCTTTCTTCATCCAAACCTACCCTTTCCCCTTCTATTTCGGAATATGTTCTACTTCCTTCCTTGATAATTCATTCAGATCCTCCAATCTCTCAGCCTCCATCCATTAGACCTACTATTTATCCTTCTAATAAAGGAAAGGACAAACTGCATCCCCAGACGTAGTGTGGATAACTTTTTTATAGGGCTGATTGTTTGTAATATTTGGTGTATTTCACTGATATTTTGTACTTCCACTGTACTATGTACTTTCATTATCTCTAAAATTCAGTGATCTTTAATTTCATCCCTTTGTTACTTTTTTTCATTTTTTTCTTCTTGAATATTTTTTTGGTCATTTTTATAATCCCAAAATGGGGAGAACATAAAAAATGGAATTAAATTTTTTAAAACTCATTAAGATAAAGGGGGGGAAAGATAAAGAGGGAGAACATCAGGAATTATTTATTTTACCAATGAACTTTATCTATATTTTGAAAAATTTAATTTTTTAATAAAATCAGTAATGGTAGATAGTACATGGAATGATTATATTAATCATCAACTAATTGTACTTTATAATTCCATTATTTGTGATCATCAAAAAGTGGGAGATTGTTGGCCCATAGGATATTTTTGGTGCCTCTCTAGTTTTAATAATAAAAAATCACGTCAAATCATGTTTAATAATTTAAATCATGTTTATCTAAGTTTAAATATGTTTAATTATGATTTATATGATCCACTGTGTATTTAACACATTATTCTTTTATTCATGTTATAAGACAGTCAAAACAGAAAAATTGGCCAAGTTTGATTCATTAACACTAACATAACAAGTGTGAAATTGACAGCACAAACTGACTCATCGATACTGACAGAGTAAATGTCTCCCCGACAACTCAACTATCTAACCAACATAAGGAATGTCTCGCTGATGGAAATAATGACTCACCAATAGAAAAAAATGAGTCCCTCATGCATTGAGTCACCAAATCATGGATATACCGATAGAATGACTCACCGATAGAATGAGTCACTAATACCAACAGAACTCACTAATAGAAGGAGTCATTGTCAAAATGAATCGTTGGTAGAGGAGTCACCGATAGACTATTTAAATTTTATTTTATTTAAAAGTATTTATAATGGTCATATTTGAGTGTTTTAATGCTGCTGATTAAATTAATGTTTTTTTCATACAATATTAATTAGGATGTTAGAATTACAAGGTACAAAACCTACCCCAATCATGATTATTTTTAGGTTGTATAATATAAAGTAAAAAACCATGCAAGACGAAGACATACACATAGACATATAGTAGAGGAATCACATGAGAACCTATACTGAACCTGTGAACAAAAGGAAGAATAACACAAGAGGAATTCTCATTCTTCCTGACGGAACACAAATGATAACTTATTGTGCACCAAAGTTGCAACACCTCTTCAATAAACAAAATAGAACCAAAGTAATAGAACTTTATCTTCTTGAAAAACCAGAACAAAAAGCTTCACGAAACTCTATTTTCAGTGTCTATTTCCATAAGAGGACTCAGGATTCACATATACTACATCGAAATAGTCCATAGCTACATTTTACAACACAGAGAGCCTTATAACTCTATCTCTTTGTTTCTTTCTCTGTTGACTGCATTTTTACTACATTTCAAGCAGTGTGTGCATCTTTATGTTAAACACACACTGTATCCTTCACTGAACTGAAGGATACAAGATATCCTCACACAAACATCTTTTTACAACTATTATATCCCACGTAGAACTATGGTAGAGGTCTCGTGTTACCTGGCTATTTTAGTTCCCACATAGAACTATGGTAGAGGTCTTGTGATCAAGACAATTTCTATACTATTGTGTAAACCCCAATCTAGGGTGTGGATCAAAGATATATATATATATATATATATATATATATATATATATTAGAGGTAATTTATCACCAAGTGGAGTGTACTAAGTCTTAGCTTGATACTAAACCTATTTTTTTAATCAATTGTGTTTTCAAATTTATTTTACTCTGATTTAACTCATATTTTAGAAAAATAATTTTCACTTTTATATTTAGTCTTGGATAGTATTTATAGCTATTTTGGTTTAGTAAATTAGTTTCAAAAGTTATATCAATATCTTATATTGTTATAACTAATAAATAATAAATCTTCTAAGAAATTAATTGAATATTTATACTATTATAAATTTACTACTTTGATTAACTGGTATATCTTGTTTTTAAATTGGGGGGATTCTTTCAAATAAATTTTTTCACAATTTTTTTTATAAGAACTCAATTCACCCCCCCTCTTGAGTTTCCTACTCCGAACAAAAAATATTTATTACAAGATCATGGAGTTTGGAATAAATAAATTTAATTCCTAAGTAAAATAAGTATAATTGTATGAAGTTGAACACCTTTGATATGAAATGGGTATGGTATTCACTACACAATTGTTTTGGCAGGAAAAATTGCAGTGAAGTTTCAGCAGCATAACGACGTCACTTAAAAATTCATAAAAAGGGTTAATGATAGATAAAGGTGTAACAGCCCAAGATTTTATAAAAAAATATTCTTTTTAATTTTATTAATGTCTTGTGTTGTACGCTACACAAAAAGGAGCTTGCACAACACGCATCCTTGACTTGCCTTGCATTACACGCAATCGCGACCTTCCTCGATAGCGTGTGTAATACGCAATACTGAGTTTCACTAAACAACGATATGCTATTAAAATATTATTAAAACTAGCCGTTATGAATAGTAATAACCACTTTTTAAAATTCCGTAAATATTATTTTTCAAAATGAACTTCATTCTTGGATTCGGAGTATCGAATTTAGCCTAAGGTGAAATTTTGGTACTTTTCGGATAACTTTCATATTCTGATGAATAGTGAAAATTACTAAATTATAATTAAAAACAACTTTTTTAATCAAAATAATTAATAGTGATAAATCATTAATTTGAGTGGTTTTAAAGTATATTTAGAATATATTTTTACAATTTAATACAATGTTGTTCATTGGATGTAATTTCACATTTAAACCAGACATAATCAAGTGTAAATCTTTTGATAGATATTGTTTCTTAAAAACACGCTATTTGTTTTAACAGCGGGATTTAATTATAAAATTAATTAATTCAATTTCTATGTGATGAATTTGGTAAAATAGACTTCATTTTTGAATTCAGAATATGAAATATAGCTTAGGATGAAATTTTGGCTTTTTTCTGAAAACTTTCAATTTTTGATGAATAGTGAAACCACTAAGTGGTAGGTTAAAAACTGAATTTTGCATAAAACTTAATTTTACCGCTTCTGTGAATGGAATTTCGAAAATCCGACAGACACAGTTGATATCAGTAAGTAAAATATGGTTCAATGAGATAAAAATAATTTTTTGGTGAATAGTAACTTTTTACTTTTTTTACCGCGGTTAATAGTAAATAGGGTAACTAAGGGTAAATATGATATTACTATTACCCTAACACATGTCCTAATTCTATTTGATAAGTGTAATTCGACCAAAAACAAACTTAGGAATAAAATATGACCATTTAGGCCCACTTGGATTAGATTAGGACATTTATTATTATTTAATTCAAAGAAGAGTTAAAAGAGTTAAAATCAAAGTTTATTTACTAAAATATTTTTAATATAGGGTTATACATATGATAAATTCGATTGAAAATATTCATTAGAAAGATAAAAAGATTTCCTACATGATGGTATTTTATTTATAATTTTTAGACATTAAATAAGTTAATTTATTTATGACACAATTATGATGCAGTTTTTATCTTATTTATGAAATATTGACATAATTGATGTTATAAACACCAAAATAAATGTAATTTGAGACTTTTTATGAATTACACTAATTTTCTAGGTTACTATGATATATTATTGTTGATTTAATCAACTTTGTTCGAACATATAATTCTGTTATGACTTTCACAAAAATCATATATCAAATAGTGTCAAAATTGACAAAAAATAGTTTTTAAATCAAATATTATATTATTAATTGTTATTTTATTCCTAAAAATCTAAGGTTCGGCCAAATGACTTATATAAGGATATATTTATTAATAATATTCAATTTGGGGTTCGTTTGGCATGTTATAGTAAGTGTATTAACCATATAGTGAAAGAAAACAAAAAGACACGGTAAAAGTTAAATTATTTAACTTAGAGTTAAATCTAATTGATAAGGTTAAACTAATACCCTAAACTTGTATAAATCTTATTGGTTGATAGGGTTTCGACCCATACCCACTTTAGCTTCGAAATAAGACCCTTTGGAACCATTATAAACCGATTTTGACTTTAATATAAAATAATATTTTGAGATATTCCTAAGGTGCCCCTCTCCTCCCTTATAAAAGGACACCTCCTCCCCCTCCTCCTCACACCAATTTGAGCACTCAAGCTCGGCCAACCCCTGCCAAAATCTCTTCTCCACTTCCCTAGCAACATCCTAGAGGTTCTGGTCTTCCTCAAAGACCAATTTTAGTGCCCTAAGAGGAGGTCTCAAAGAGGCGCTTCAAAGAAGAGGTAATTACCGTTACCAATTCTTTCATCTTTATTTCTTCTTCCACTTCTTCTTCTTAGGTTGTTTCATTATGAAGTAATAACATCAGTATCACTCATATACCGATATGTTATTATAAGTATGAAACAACCCTATTTCACCATCTATCCATCCTACGGAAAAAGAAATCACCGCGCGTGCGTACGTACGGAATACCGTCTCCACGCCGTGGTGTAATCTATTTTCCACCACCACCTTACAAGGATGGGTATAATGGTGTAAATAATAACTATACATAGTTATTACAACATAATATTGATTCTGATATATTGTATAATCCACTCCAATTCAATTCAATATTTATGGAAATGATATCATCGCTCGTGCGTACGTACGGAGTACCGTCTCCACGACGCGATGAGATTCATTCTCCATGTTAACCATTTAAGAATGATTAAGAAGTATATATAAGAAATAATAATGAAATATATGACATTATAAAGATACTGGATTTATGTATATATGTATGTCATCTACTTACTTCCATTCAAGACAATAAGGAAAGGAAAACAGCGTTCATGCGTACGTACGGACTACCGTCTCCATGAACGGTGTTTTTCATTTCATTTATCTATCTATTATATATATGTATATATATACTGAATATATATGATATATAAATCATATTTGATATTCTGGAAGTAATTAAATCATGATATAAGTAATAATAATTTCAAGAACAACAAGTCAAAACACCTATGATAAATGAAACGATTTTACCCAAAACGCTTCTTTAACATGGAATTTACAAAAGAACAGGTAATATAATGTCATAAGTGAACCATATATGATATGATAACAATGAATATGATTCTGTAATAAGTCAATGACATTATTTAAATCATTATACAGGAGGTTCGGACACATACAAAGCAAATCGGACCTAAGGTAAGGGAAATATCACAATCTCATTTTTATCCGAGATTGTTTATTCGTAAGTATTTACTGTGGTGTATTTTATCATCCACATCCATGTTTCATCAATATGTAATATTATTTCCATCCACCTACAATTGTTTAAATCCATTTTTACCCTTCGGTGAGTTTTTAGTAATATGTACGAAAGGAATCTTTTGTCGTTTTTCGTACGAGGTACTTTTTGACTTTTCCGACAAAAGTACGAAGAATGTTTTTTTTAACTTATACGGCATGAATGGATTTTTAGAACAAAATTTCCAAGAATCTTCCTTTACAAGTTTTCAAGTTTATTTTTAATCAACTTCTTTTATTTTAAAGTTGTATGGCATGTTATGAAAGGAAAGATGTTTTTGAAGAAGAAAGGATATTTTCCTCAAGAATGGAGTTCAAGTGTTTTATCAAAATTATTTTCCATCTAAGATAATAAAGGGTTATGTTTTTATCCCTATTATTAAATTGATTTGATCATGTTGTGATGGAATTATTTTTATGAATTCCTTTATCTTATGTGAGTTGTTTTATGATGTCATGTCGTTTAAGAATCCCATTTTTATTACATGGGTTATGCTATGATGTATGTTTTATGATTATGTGGAACACATAAGAAAGGATTCATTATAAGATGGGTGGGACCTATATCTCCCTCCAATGCATTGGGTAAAGATTTTATATCTCATGAGATAGACATGGCTGAAGTGGTAGGTTATACCGGTTCAGTGAAACAGGACTGAAACGAGGGTTACTCGATTCAGAAAGGGACTTTGTCCACTAAGATAGTCTTGGCAATGAGTCTTGACTAACAAGAAATGATTCTCTATGATTATGTGTGTATGCCACAAAGTTTCATGTTTTAAGTTATTATTATTGGGATTTCATTTCACTACTATGATTTATCCCATGTTATGAAATTATGCTCTCTTTTGTAGGTTAAGATTTCCAAAAGTTATGTTCTTATGAATATGATGTGATTGATTTTTGTTTTGTTTACCCTTACTGAGCATTTGAGCTCACCCTTTTATGTTTTCTTTTCCCCAGGATATAAAGAAAGGTTTTAGGTATAAAAAAGGAAGATCTTTATGGGAGATGTTGAAGATCTTCCACCACGATTAGAAGATTACGTTCCGAGTTTCCAAAGACACTAAACTATTACGATCCTTGTGTGTGTGTTTTTGTTATGTACAAAGTATTCCTCAAAAGTAATGTAATGTCCATGTACGTCAAGATACGGGTCTCTACAGTTGGTATCAGAGGAAAGGTTCAGTCAACCTTTGGAAACTAGGATGAGAAAACGTTAGTGAGATCCTTAGAGATATTTCTAAGGTATGTCTAGGGATGTCCCTAAGGTTAAGTATATGTATAGGTTATAGTACTAGAACTACGTTAACGATCATAGAATTAAACCTAAGATGTTAGATATTTAAGTTACTCCCCCTTTATTATGATTTTTTTCCTCTCACACTATTCTTTTTGGGTTTTAGAAAATGGCTGGAAACAAGGTGATTCACGATAATGGAGGAAATGATGGACAATGGAATGATATTATTCATGAGCAACCAAATGAAATGGGATTTGGAAGTCCAAACATCATTATTATTCCGAATCAGCAATCTCATAATATGATCAATAAAGTAAAATTTGGTAAGTTTCCTAACTCGGCTAATAAGAGAAAGATGGAGTTTCATGATGATCATAGAGGAAAGAAAGTTCAATTTCCCCTATGTAAATCATGTGGGAAGAGGCATTAAGGAGAATGTTTCAAAGGAACTGGAAGATGCTTTGGGTGTGGAAAAGAAGGACACAAAGCCAGTAAGTGCAAAGGAAAAGGTTCAGTTAACACCAGGGATGAGGATAATGGTATTGCTACGACTTCAACAATGGTTAAATGTTTTAAATGTGGAATGTACGGGCATTATGAAAACCAATGCCCTAAAGGAAAGTCTCATGAAGATAATCAGTATGGTCGTATGGGAAGTATTTATGTGGATGATGATGAAGAGACTACCAATGATATGTGAGATGAAAGAATTGTTGAAGCTCGGTCAATGGTTTAAGAATGTAGTGGAATGATTACATGTTTATCATGTGTAATGTTGTATAAGTAGTCTCATGGTACTATGGAATAAAGAGACATGTAAGGATTGTTACATTGTTGTCTGATTAATGTTACCAGTATCCATGAAAGGTTATTCAGATATTTTTGGAATGTAGATGATATGCGCATAATGAAGGGATAAGGAGAAAATGAAATGTTTGACAGTATTCATGAGCTCATGATTGATATAAGGACTAAGTGATATCATGGTTTGAGTATATAGAATTTTGAGGATTTTGGTATGTGGAATGTGTTAACTTTTAACTGCATTCATGTTTTCACTAAGGTATTCAAGAGAATACACGATTAAGGACTTTGAATGTTTGGAATGTGACCAACAAAACATATCTTATGATATATGGGGATCGACGATGGTGTTAAATCTCTGGTAATCATTTTCACTATATTATGAGAGTCGAATGCAGTATTATGGATAAGCCTAAAGATTGGAATGGATTACGTTGGACACAAGTTAGTATTGTTTGTTTTTTTCGATATTATTGATGGGATGTTATAGTAATATAGTTTTGGAAAAAGGGACAACCTGCAGGACGGGCGACAGCCCATCGCTTCGAACAAGGCTGTGGGAATCGAACCCACAACTGAAGTGCGACTGGCCTTTATCGCCTACCACTGGCCTACAGGAAGTCACTGTTTAGTAGAAACTAGTTTTATTTTATTAAGCAGTATGATATATGAAGTATAAGTCCATTTTAGGAACCATATATGATTAATCTCACTATAGATCGACTTATGCATATAATTTTTGCTAACCTTTTGTTTGAGACAGATGGAATGACCCGTCATTCTATCACATGATCTGCTAACACTTCACGAATAACAAATTCAACTTCATTTATTTAAGAGATGAAGTGGAAATTGTTCAAGGCACGAACAACATTGAGATTGTACCAAAATAAAGTAAGTATTCAACTTTAGGGAAATGATCTTGAAAACCAAAAATGTTGTCCTAGTGATCTTATACCTGATGAATCAGATGGTACCTTATATCATCACAAATATATGGATTTGTGATTACTGGCTTTTCCATAGCCATGTTCTCTACCACTCTCCATCAGAACATGATGGTTAGATTTCTCTTCCATATTCATATTTTCACCTATGTGGAAACCCAATGATTAGTTTATTGGGGTAACCGTTACGTTTCATACTTTTGTTTTTAAAGATTGGTTTTGATATTCCTTTTTACGATGTGGGTTTCTATTAAAGAAACTTTCGAATAGTAAACCATTTATAACCCCGACGAATTTCGAGGGAGAAATTCATTTTAAGGGGGGTAGAATGTAACAGCCCAAGATTTTATAAAAAAATATTCTTTTTAATTTTATTAATGTCTTGTGTTGTACGCTACACAAAAAGGAGCTTGCACAACACGCATCCTTGACTTGCCTTGCATTACACGCAATCGCGACCTTCCTCGATAGCGTGTGTAATACGCAATACTGAGTTTCACTAAACAACGATATGCTATTAAAATATTATTAAAACTAGTCGTTATGAATAGTAATAACCACTTTTTAAAATTCCGTAAATCTTATTTTTCAAAATGAACTTCATTCTTGGATTCGGAGTATCGAATTTAGCCTAAGGTGAAATTTTGGTACTTTTCGGATAACTTTCATATTCTGATGAATAGTGAAAATTACTAAATTATAATTAAAAACAACTTTTTTAA
Organism: Viscum album; assembly: GCA_963277665.1. NCBI lineage: Eukaryota > Viridiplantae > Streptophyta > Magnoliopsida > Santalales > Viscaceae > Viscum > Viscum album. Next base: position 286,838,358 of record OY728129.1, read on the forward strand.
TCAAAATAATTAATAGTGATAAATCATTAATTTGAGTGGTTTTAAAGTATATTTAGAATATATTTTTACAATTTAATACAATGTTGGTCATTGGATGTAATTTCACATTTAAACCAGACATAATCAAGTGTCAATCTTTTGATAGATATTGTTTCTTAAAAACACGCTATTTGTTTTAACAGCGGGATTTAATTATAAAATTAATTAATTCAATTTCTATGTGATGAATTTGGTAAAATAGACTTCATTTTTGAATTCGGAATATGAAATATAGCTTAGGATGAAATTTTGGCTTTTTTCTGAAAACTTTCAATTTTTGATGAATAGTGAAACCACTAAGTGGTAGGTTAAAAACTGAATTTTGCATAAAACTTAATTTTACCGCTTCTGTGAATGGAATTTCAAAAATCCGACAGACACGGTTGATATCAGTAAGTAAAATATGGTTCAATGAGATAAAAATAATTTTTTGGTGAATAGTAACTTTTTACTTTTTTTTACCGCGGTTAATAGTAAATAGGGTAACTAAGGGTAAATATGATATTACTATTACCCTAACACATGTCCTAATTCTATTTGATAAGTGTAATTAGACCAAAAACAAACTTAGGAATAAAATATGACCATTTAGGCCCACTTGGATTAGATTAGGACATTTATTATTATTTAATTCAAAGAAGAGTTAAAAGAGTTAAAATCAAAGTTTATTTACTAAAATATTTTTAATATAGGGTTATACATATGATAAATTCGATTGAAAATATTCATTAGAAAGCTAAAAAGATTTCCTACATGATGGTATTTTATTTATAATTTTTAGACATTAAATAAGTTAATTTATTTATGACACAATTATGATGCAGTTTTTATCTTATTTATGAAATATTGACATAATTGATGTTATAAACACCAAAATAAATGTAATTTGAGACTTTTTATGAATTCCACTAATTTTCTAGGTTACTATGATATATTATTGTTGATTTAATCAACTTTGTTCGAACATATAATTCTGTTATGACTTTCACAAAAATCATATATCAAATAGTGTCAAAATTGACAAAAAATAGTTTTTAAATCAAATATTATATTATTAATTGTTATTTTATTCCTAAAAATCTAAGGTTCGGCCAAATGACTTAGATAAGGATATATTTATTAATAATATTCAATTTGGGGTTCGTTTGGCATGTTATAGTAAGTGTATTAACCATATAGTGAAAGAAAACAAAAAGACACGGTAAAAGTTAAATTATTTAACTTAGAGTTAAATCTAATTGATAAGGTTAAACTAATACCCTAAACTTGTCTAAATCTTATTGGTTGATAGTATTTCGACCCATCCCCACTTTAGCTTCGAAATAAGACCCTTTGGAACCATTATAAACCGATTTTGACTTTAATATAAAATAATATTTTGAGATATTCCTAAGGTGCCCCTCTCCTCCCTTATAAAAGGACACCTCCTCCCCCTCCTCCTCACACCAATTTGAGCACTAAAGCTCGGCCAACCCCTGCCAAAATCTCTTCTCCACTTCCCTAGCAACATCCTATAGGTTCTGGTCTTCCTCAAAGACCAATTTTAGTACCCTAAGAGGAGGTCTCAAAGAGGCGCTTCAAAGAAGAGGTAATTACCGTTACCAATTCTTTCATCTTTATTTCTTCTTCCACTTCTTCTTCTTAGGTTGTTTCATTATGAAGTAATAACATCAGTATCACTCATATACCGATATGTTATTATAAGTATGAAACAACCCTATTTCACCATCTATCCATCCTACGGAAAAAGAAATCACCGCGCGTGCGTACGTACGGAATACCGTCTCCACGCCGTGGTGTAATCTATTTTCCACCACCACCTTACAAGGATGGGTATAATGGTGTAAAGAATAACTATACATAGTTATTACAACATCATATTGATTCTGATATATTGTATAATCCACTCCAATTCAATTCAATATTTATGGAAATGATATCATCGCTCGTGCGTACGTACGGACTACCGTCTCCACGACGCGATGAGATTCATTCTCCATGTTAACCATTTAAGAATGATTAAGAAGTATATATAAGAAATAATAATGAAATATATGACATTATAAAGATACTGGATTTATGTATATATGTATGTCATCTACTTACTTCCATTCAAGACAATAAGGAAAGGAAAACAGCGTTCATGCGTACGTACGGACTACCGTCTCCATGAACGGTGTTTTTCATTTCATTTATCTATCTATTATATATATGTATATATATACTGAATATATATGATATATAAATCATATTTGATATTCTGGAAGTAATTAAATCATGATATAAGTAATAATAATTTCAAGAACAACAAGTCAAAACACCTATGATAAATGAAACGATTTTACCCAAAACGCTTCTTTAACATGGAATTTACAAAAGAACAGGTAATATAATGTCATAAGTGAACCATATATGATATGATAACAATGAATATGATTCTGTAATAAGTCAATGACATAATTTAAATCATTATACAGGAGGTTCGGACACATACAAAGCAAATCGGACCTAAGGTAAGGGAAATATCACAACCTCATTTTTATCCGAGATTGTTTATTCGTAAGTATTTACTGTGGTGTATTTTATCATCCACATCCATGTTTCATCAATATGTAATATTATTTCCATCCACCTACAATTGTTTAAATCCATTTTTACCCTTCGGTGAGTTTTTAGTAATATGTACGAAAGGAATCTTTTGTCGTTTTTCGTACGAGGTACTTTTTGACTTTTCCGACAAAAGTACGAAGAATGTTTTTTTTAACTTATACGGCATGAATGGATTTTTAGAACAAAATTTCCAAGAATCTTCCTTTACAAGTTTTCAAGTTTATTTTTAATCAACTTCTTTTATTTTAAAGTTGTATGGCATGTTATGAAAGGAAAGATGTTTTTGAAGAAGAAAGGATATTTTCCTCAAGAATGGAGTTCAAGTGTTTTATCAAAATTATTTTCCATCTAAGATAATAAAGGGTTCTGTTTTTATCCCTATTATTAAATTGATTTGATCATGTTGTGATGGAATTATTTTTATGAATTCATTTATCTTATATGAGTTGTTTTATGATGTCATGTCGTTTAAGAATCCCATTTTTATTACATGGGTTATGCTATGATGTATGTTTTATGATTATGTGGCACACATAAGAAAGGATTCATTATAAGATGGGTGGGACCTATATCTCCCTCCAATGCATTGGGTAAAGATTTTATATCTCATTAGATAGACATGGCTGAAGTGGTAGGTTATACCGGTTCAGTGAAACAGGACTGAAACGAGGGTTACTCGATTCAGAAAGGGACTTTGTCCACTAAGATAGTCTTGGCAATGAGTCTTGACTAACAAGAAATGATTCTCTATGATTATGTGTGTATGCCACAAAGTTTCATGTTTTAAGTTATTATTATTGGGATTTCATTTCACTACTATGATTTATCCCATGTTATGAAATTATGCTCTCTTTTGCAGGTTAAGATTTCCAAAAGTTATGTTCTTATGAATATGATGTGATTGATTTTTCTTTTGTTTACCCTTACTGAGCATTTGAGCTCACCCTTTTATGTTTTCTTTTCCCCAGGATATAAAGAAAGGTTTTAGGTATAAAAAAGGAAGATCTTTATGGGAGATGTTGAAGATCTTCCACCACGATTAGAAGATTACGTTCCGAGTTTCCAAAGACACTAAACTATTACGATCCTTGTGTGTGTGTTTTTGTTATGTACTAAGTATTCCGCAAAAGTAATGTAATGTCCATGTACGTCAAGATACGGGTCTCTATAGTTGGTATCAGAGGAAAGGTTTAATCAACCTTTGGAAACTAGGATGAGAAAACGTTAGTGAGATCCTTAGAGATATTTCTAAGGTATGTCTAGGGATGTCCCTAAGGTTAAGTATACGTATAGGTTATAGTACTAGAACTACGTTAACGATCATAGAATTAAACCTAAGATGTTAGATATTTAAGTTACTCCCCCTTTATTATGATTTTTTTCCTCTCACACTATTCTTTTTGGGTTTTAGAAAATGGCTGGAAACAAGGTGATTCACGATAATGGAGGAAATGATGGACAATGGAATGATATTATTCATGAGCAACCAAATGAAATGGGATTTGGAAGTCCAAACATCATTATTATGCCGAATCAGAAATCTCATAATATGATCAACAAAGTAAAATTTGGTAAGTTTCCTAACTCGGCTAATAAGAGAAAGATGGAGTTTCATGATGATCATAGAGGAAAGAAAGTTCAATTTCCCCTATGTAAATCATGTGGGAAGAGGCATTAAGGAGAATGTTTCAAAGGAACTGGAAGATTCTTTGGGTGTGGAAAAGAAGGACACAAAGCCAGTAAGTGCAAAGGAAAAGGTTCAGTTAACACCAGGGATGAGGATAATGGTATTGCTACGACTTCAACAATGGTTAAATGTTTTAAATGTGGAATGTACGGGCATTATGCAAACCAATGCCCTAAGGGAAAGTCTCATGAAGATAATCAGTATGGTCATATGGGAAGTATTTATGTGGATGATGATGAAGAGACTACCAATGATATGTGAGATGAAAGAATTGTTGAAGCTCGGTCAATGGTTTAAGAATGTAGTGGAATGATTACATGTTTATCATGTGTAATGTTGTATAAGTAGTCTCATGGTACTATGGAATAAAGAGACATGTAAGGATTGTTACATTGTTGTCTGATTAATGTTACCAGTATCCAAGAAAGGTTATTCAGATATTTTTGGAATGTAGATGATATGCGCATAATGAAGGGATAAGGAGAAAATGAAATGTTTGACAGTATTCATGAGCTCATGATTTATATAAGGACTAAGTGATATCATGGTTTGAGTATATAGAATTTTGAGGATTTTGGTATGTGGAATGTGTTAACTTTTAACTGCATTCATGTTTTCACTAAGGTATTCAAGAGAATACACGATTAAGGACTTTGAATGTTTGGAATGTGACCAACAAAACATATCTTATGATATATGGGGATCGACGATGGTGTTAAATCTCTGGTAATCGTTTTCACTATATTATGAGAGTCGACTGCAGTATTATGGATAAGCCTAAAGATTGGAATGGATTACGTTGGACACAAGTTAGTATTGTTTGTTTTTTTCGATATTATTGATGGTATGTTATAGTAATATAGTTTTGGAAAAAGGGACAACCTGCAGGACGGGCGACAGCCCATCGCTTCGAACAAGGCTGTGGGAATCGAACCCACAACTGAAGTGCGACTGGCCTTTATCGCCTACCACTGGCCTACAGGAAGTCCCTGTTTAGTAGAAACTAGTTTTATTTTATTAAGCAGTATGATATATGAAGTATAAGTCCATTTTAGGAACCATATATGATTAATCTCACTATAGATCGACTTATGCATATAATTTTTGCTAACCTTTTGTTTGAGACAGATGGAATGACCCGTCATTCTATCACATGATCTGCTAACACTTCACGAATAACAAATTCAACTTCATTTATTTAAGAGATGAAGTGGAAATTGTCCAAGGCACGAACAACATTGAGATTGTACCAAAATAAAGTAAGTATTCAACTTTAGGGAAATGATCTTGAAAACCAAAAATGTTGTCCTAGTGATCTTATACCTGATGAATCAGATGGTACCTTATATCATCACAAATATATGGATTTGTGATTACTGGCTTTTCCATAGCCATGTTCTCTACCACTCTCCATCAGAACATGATGGTTAGATTTCTCTTCCATATCCATATTTTCACCTATGTGGAAACCCAATGATTAGTTTATTGGGGTAACCGTTACGTTTCATACTTTTGTTTTTAAAGATTGGTTTTGATATTCCTTTTTACGATGTGGGTTTTTATTAAAGAAACTTTCGAATAGTAAACCATTTATAACCCCGACGAATTTCGAGGGCGAAATTCATTTTAAGGGGGGTAGAATGTAACAGCCCAAGATTTTATAAAAAAATATTCTTTTTAATTTTATTAATGTCTTGTGTTGTACGCTACACAAAAAGGAGCTTGCACAACACGCATCCTTGACTTGCCTTGCATTACACGCAATCGCGACCTTCCTCGATAGCGTGTGTAATACGCAATACTGAGTTTCACTAAACAACGATATGCTATTAAAATATTATTAAAACTAGCCGTTATGAATAGTAATAACCACTTTTTAAAATTCCGTAAATCTTATTTTTCAAAATGAACTTCATTCTTGGATTCGGAGTATCGAATTTAGCCTAAGGTAAAATTTTGGTACTTTTCGGATAACTTTCATATTCTGATGAATAGTGAAAATTACTAAATTATAATTAAAAACAACTTTTTTAATCAAAATAATTAATAGTGATAAATCATTAATTTGAGTGGTTTTAAAGTATATTTAGAATATATTTTTACAATTTAATACAATGTTGGTCATTGGATGTAATTTCACATTTAAACCAGACATAATCAAGTGTCAATCTTTTGATAGATATTGTTTCTTAAAAACACGCTATTTGTTTTAACAGCAGGATTTAATTATAAAATTAATTAATTCAATTTCTATTTTATGAATTTGGTAAAATAGACTTCATTTTTGAATTCGGAATATGAAATATAGCTTAGGATGAAATTTTGGCTTTTTTCTGAAAACTTTCAATTTTTGATAAATAGTGAAACCACTAAGTGGTAGGTTAAAAACTAAATTTTGCATAAAACTTAATTTTACCGCTTCTGTGAATGGAATTTCGAAAATCCGACAGACACGGTTGATATTAGTAAGTAAAATATGGTTCAATGAGATAAAAATAATTTTTTGGTGAATAGTAACTTTTTACTTTTTTTTACCGCGGTTAATAGTAAATAGGGTAACTAAGGGTAAATATGATATTACTATTACCCTAACACATGTCCTAATTCTATTTGATAAGTGTAATTCGACCAAAAACAAACTTAGGAATAAAATATGACCATTTAGGCCCACTTGGATTAGATTAGGACATTTATTATTATTTAATTCAAAGAAGAGTTAAAAGAGTTAAAATCAAAGTTTATTTACTAAAACATTTTTAATATAGGGTTATACATATGATAAATTCGATTGAAAATATTCATTAGAAAGCTAAAAATATTTCCTACATGATGGTATTTTATTTATAATTTTTAGACATTAAATAAGTTAATTTATTTATGACACAATTATGATGCAGTTTTTATCTTATTTATGAAATATTGACATAATTGATGTTATAAACACCAAAATAAATGTAATTTGAGACTTTTTATGAATTCCACTAATTTTCTAGGTTACTATGATATATTATTGTTGATTTAATCAACTTGGTTTGAACATATAATTCTGTTATGACTTTCACAAAAATCATATATCAAATAGTGTCAAAATTGACAAAAAATAGTTTTTAAATCAAATATTATATTATTAATTGTTATTTTATTCCTAAAAATCTAAGGTTCGGCCAAATGACTTAGATAAAGATATTTTTATTAATAATATTCAATTTGGGGTTCGTTTGGCATGTTATAGTAAGTGTATTAACCATATAGTGAAATAAAACAAAAAGACACGGTAAAAGTTAAATTATTTAACTTAGAGTTAAATCTAATTGATAAGGTTAAACTAATACCCTAAACTTGTCTAAATCTTATTGGTTGATATTATTTCGACCCATACCCACTTTATCTTCGAAATAAGACCCTTTGGAACCATTATAAACCGATTTTGACTTTAATATAAAATAATATTTTGAGATATTCCTAAGGTGCCCCTCTCCTCCCTTATAAAAGGACACCTCCTCCCCCTCCTCCTCACACCAATTTGAGCACTAAAGCTCGGCCAACCCCTGACAAAATCTCTTCTCCACTTCCCTAGCAACATCCTAGAGGTTCTGTTCTTCCTCAAAGACCAATTTTAGTGCCCTAAGAGGAGGTCTCAAAGAGGCGCTTCAAAGAAGAGGTAATTACCGTTACCAATTATTTCATCTTTATTTCTTCTTCCACTTCTTCTTCTTATGTTGTCTCATTATGAAGTAATAACATCAGTATCACTCATATACTGATATGTTATTATAAGTATGAAACAACCCTATTTCACCATCTATCCATCCTACGTAAAAAGAAATCACCGCGCGTGCGTACGTACGGAATACCGTCTCCACGTCGTGGTGTAATCTATTTTCCACCACCACCTTACAAGGATGGATATAATGGTGTAAAGAATAACTATACATAGTTATTACAACATCATATTGATTCTGATATATTGTATAATCCACTCCAATTCAATTCAATATTTATGGAAATGATATCATCGCTCGTGCGTACGTACGGACTACCGTCTCCACGACGCGATGAGATTCATTCTCCATGTTAACCATTTAAGAATGATTAAGAAGTATATATAAGAAATAATAATGAAATATATGACATTATAAAGATACTGGATTTATGTATATATGTATGTCATCTACTTACTTCCATTCAAGTCAATAAGGAAAGGAAAACAGCGTTCATGCGTACGTACGGACTACCGTCTCCATGAACGGTGTTTTTCATTTCATTTATCTATCAATTATATATATGTATATATATACTGAATATATATGATATATAAATCATATTTGATATTCTGGAAGTAATTAAATCATGATATAAGTAATAATAATTTCAAGAACAACAAGTCAAAACACCTATGATAAATGAAACGATTTTACCCAAAACGCTTCTTTAACATGGAATTTACAAAAGAACAGGTAATATAATGTCATAAGTGAACCATATATGATATGATAACAATAAATATGATTCTGTAATAAGTCAATGACATAATTTAAATCATTATACAGGAGTTTCGGACACATACAAAGCAAATCGGACCTAAGGTAAGGGAAATATCGCAATCTCATTTTTATCCGAGATTGTTTATTCGTAAGTATTTACTGGGGTGTATTTTATCATCCACATCCATGTTTCATCAATATGTAATATTATTTCCATCCGCCTAAAATTGTTTTAATCCATTTTTACCCTTCGGTGAGTTTTTAGTAATATGTACGAAAGGAATCTTTTGTCGTTTTTCGTACGAGGTACTTTTTGACTTTTCCGAAAAAAGTACGAAGAATGTTTTTTTTAACTTATACGGCATGAATGGATTTTTAGAACAAAATTTCCAAGAATCTTCCTTTACAAGTTTTCAAGTTTATTTTTAATCAACTTCTTTTATTTTAAAGTTGTATGGCATGTTATGAAAGGAAAGATGTTTTTGAAGAAGAAAGGATATTTTCCTCAAGAATGGAGTTCAAGTGTTTTATCAAAATTATTTTCCATCTAAGATAATAAAGGGTTCTGTTTTTATCCCTATTATTAAATTGATTTTATCATGTTGTGATGGAATTATTTTTATGAATTCCTTTATCTTATATGAGTTGTTTTATGATGTGATGTCGTTTAAGAATCCCATTTTTATTACATGGGTTATGCTATGATGTATGTTTTATGATTATGTGGCACACATAAGAAAGGATTCATTATAAGATGGGTGGGACCTATATCTCCCTCCAATGCATTGGGTAAAGATTTTATATCTCATGAGATAGACATGGCTGAAGTGGTAGGTTATACCGGTTCAGTGAAACAGGACTGAAACGAGGGTTACTCGATTCAGAAAGGGACTTTGTCCACTAAGATAGTCTTGGCAATGAGTCTTGACTAACAAGAAATGATTCTCTATGATTATGTGTGTATGCCACAAAGTTTCATGTTTTAAGTTATTATTATTGGGATTTCATTTCACTACTATGATTTATCCCATGTTATGAAATTATGCTCTCTTTTGCAGGTTAAGATTTCCAAAAGTTATGTTCTTATGAATATGATGTGATTGATTTTTCTTTTGTTTACCCTTACGGAGCATTTGAGCTCACCCTTTTATGTTTTCTTTTCCCCAGGATATAAAGAAAGGTTTTAGGTATAAAAAAGGAAGATCTTTATGGGAGATGTTGAAGATCTTCCACCACGATTAGAAGATTACGTTCCGAGTTTCCAAAGACACTAAACTATTACGATCCTTGTGTGTGTGTTTTTGTTATGTACTAAGTATTCCGCAAAAGTAATGTAATGTCCATGTACGTCAAGATACGGGTCTCTACAAAAGGGGTATATAATAATTTTTAAATAAAATGGGAAGTAATAGGTATATATAAATACATATCCCAACTTTAGGAATTTCAAAATAGAAGGCATTAGATAATAAAGAAACTTTAATAAATAGAAGAATGAGAGGATCCCTTACTTGAGTTTGTGACACCAAATGACTGGGAGGAGCTTCTTAAGAGCTTGGGGGAACCTTTAGAGGACTCTATAGAGGGTAGGGAAGAGTAATTACATGATCCAAGGATTTTTAGTGAAGATAAATTGGATATTGGGTGGGTTTATATAAGAAAATAGTGGGGATTTTATTAATATTTCTCAAACTTATGTTTTGGACTCTATATAATAAAATAACCAAAACCATAAACCATACCATTATTTTTTCCCATGGTTTCTTAAAAAGGGTATTTTTTTCATTATTTTATAATGAAAATGGCCCAACTTAATAAAATAATACCCTTTCTGATGTGGAAGTGAGTCATACTCATAAAGAAGTGATTTTAAACCCTTAAAATATATTAATGGTTTTGGAAGATTCGTAAATGCTTTATAAATTTAACAAAATAAACATAACATCCAATTATTTTAAAGTTAAAACATATATTTGTTCTGGGATACCCTTTATATTATTTATTAGATCACTTTTGGGTCATTATGATGTCATAATACACCCCATATAAATCTATGGTATTTAATTTTAACCTGAAAATTCGATTGTCTCGGAAAATTATGACAAATTCACAATTGGATAATTTCTATGTTCTGATTCCAAAAATAATATTCATTTTATCAAAACAATTTTCTAAATATGTGTATTTTCACTTTAAAAATAATAATCTATATTTATTGAGAAATGTTGGGTTTTTTACAATAATTGTTTTTAAACCTTTATAAAAATTACATTTGACTTCATAAAAATTATTTGATCATTTATATTTGATAAAAAATATTTAATAATAATATTTAAAAAAATATTATTTATTTAAAAAATCTATTAATTCATCAAAAGAAATTTCTTATTTGAATTTTAATAATCCCTAAAATACAATTTTTGTTTTATTATATCAAAATAAAAATAATTTATACAGTAACAATAATATGATTAAAATATATTCATTATTCTATAAAAAATAATGTACATAATCATATTTCTATAGTCTTGATACATATCCCTTTAATACACCATCAAACATCCTGAGGGTAAGGTGCATAACTATGAGACTTTCATGTGGCGGTTCAGCGAACATGGTTTGGGTCGTGATCTCAATGAGCTTGAAATTCTCCTGTAAATAGTTTCGTTCATGCTTAAGTTATTGGATCTTAGCTTGGGATTGGTCAAGGGAAAATCACAGTGAAGTTGTATATCTCAAAAACTTAGATAAATAGTCTTTATGGGGTATTATCGTACTGGTTTATGTAATCACTTCCTTTTTTTATGTCAATTGGATTTTTACCCTATATTTATACTAATCATTTGATCATTATTCAAAAACTATATTTTCAATGGAAAAGTTGCTTAATGGTCTTTAAAATTTGATAGGATAAAATAAAACCAAATAATTTCATGTGTTATCTATAACAATATTACATAATAATACATTAAATCATAAGGGTAATTTTATTTATAATAGTTCTGTTTGTTACAATTAAAGTAATAACTGATTTACTAAGGATTAAACTAAGAATCTAAGGGTTAAAAGAGACCTAAAAACTAGCAAAAAACCCATTTTATGGAAATATTTATACCTTTCCTCTTTTAAGTTCTTGAATAACCCATTTTTGAGGATTTTGGAGTGATACAATTTTGGGTATGATTGAATATTTTGAAAAAAATACAAATGTGCCACTCACCTCACTTATAAAAGGCCACCCCTATCCTCTATTCACATATTTAAACCCTTTTAATTTATAAAATACCTAATAAAACAGTGTACCAAATTCCATACCCTCATCCTAGAATCCTTATTTTAGGCAAAAATCCAACCTAGGGAGGCTTTTAGTGAAAACCTAAGGAGTTTACCTGATGAAGATGTAATGTTCTTTAACGAACGTTTTTATTTTATTTATTCCTCCACCTCCCTAAATTATTATTACACCTTGTTGATATAATAAAATTATTATCTTCCATATACTTATATATTGTTATAATAAGGTAATTACCTACAAATATCTCTACTTCCATTAAATGGGTTACAAAATCATCATTTGTGTGTACGGCGTATTATCACCTCGTAAATCGATGTCATTCGTTTTTCCAATAGCACCTCTCATTATTGGGAATGATTATGGATATAAAGTTTATATATGATATTTATAACATAATTATAATACTAGATTAATTATATCATATATACATTTTTTTAGTTTCCATTCCATAGGGGATATGATAACGTCGCTCGTGTGTACAACGGACTACCACTTCATGAAGAGATAAGATTTTTTTTTCACAAACACTTTACATAGAAGGTAATAAGGATAAAGATAATGAATACATGTGATATAAATGATATAATTATGTTTTTAATTAAATATTTATCATTCTTGAAATATAATATATCATTTTCTTTCTTATATTAAAAGATGATTAAATCATTCGTGTCCGTGTGGGCTATCGCCTTCACGCAGTGATGTGAGTCTCTTTTTATCACCACACCACATGGAGAATATATATACATATATTTAAATAAATAATATTATATTATGATATTATGATCATTATATAAATATAAAATATTACTTACCTTTCTTCATAATAATCATTGGAAAATCGAAATGTTGCTCATGCGTACGTACAACCTACCTTCTCTATGATCGCATCGTCCTTTATTTTTTATAAAAATATTTCATTATTGGTTTTAAAATTATAATTTATGTATAAATATAATAATTATTTCATTATTATTATCCTTTAGATTATGGAACTATATAATATACACAAAAACATGAACTTTTATGACAAACCACAAATGATAAAATAAGGAAATTAACACATTAAACAATAAAAAATAAAATATTATTAACGAATGGGTGGTAAGATATTATAAATGGATCATATATGATATTATAAATATTAATGTGGTTTTTAATAATTTAATAACATGTTTAAAACCACTATAATGTCGGTTAAATTTCATTCAATCCAAAGGAAGCTTGAGGTAAGGGACTTTTTCTCAATTTCCCTTCATTGAGGCATATTGTAATGTTTTGAACCTATTTAACTTTATATGGTGTATATAATAACCACTTGAAATATAATATAATGATTCATTCATTATTCATGGTATTTTAAGTTTTAATTTTAATTATTTAATTTAATGGGATTTTAATTAAAAGTTACCATGTGGTAAAGAATTTCTTAACTCAATTTCCATTCATCGGGTTAAACTTATAATTCATTGATTATGTCATGAAAAACTTATGTGTGAAATTAATTTTTATTATATTATATTGTATTTAAACATGATTTATTTTTTATTTACATCTGATACACATAATCTATTTATTAATTAATTCTTACTTCAATGTAATGATTATTGTAAGGGTTTATTTCAAAATCTCATTCTAATCATGATTGTTTATTCTTGAATTTTAGTTGAAGGAAATTATTTGACCATTTCCTAATAAACCCACTAAATTTTATGCTCCTATTTTTTCATGATATTTTAAAGTAATATTACCATTTCCCACTCTTTGGTACTTAAAATGATTTATAAATTATTTTTAAGAAAATCTGACTTCATCTCTCTCATCTATCAGAAATTTGTTCTCCTCCAAAACCATATTTTATAAAAATGTTTTCAAAAATGTTTTTAACATTTTACAAATGATTTATTATATAAATTTTTACCCATTTTGACCTGTTAAAAAAATTGAGAGGAATATTCAAGTTGTTTTGAAAACAATTATCGTTTGGATTTTACCAACAAAGATAAAGGAATCATTTTTTTAACGTATATGAAATGAATGGAATTTATATCCTTTATGACCAATAAATTATTTTAAATATTCCTTTATAAGTTTGAAAAAATATTTTTAAAGAAAATTATTTTCAAATTTTTTTTGTGAACTTTTAGTTTTAAAAGTGATTTTCAAAATGAAAAGGATATTTTCCTCAAGAATGTTCTTAAATATCTTTTTATGGTATTTATATTCATCAATGAAAATAAACCTTAATTATTACTCCAATGGGTATATGTTATATAAAAATGATCCTTACTCTCTCTATGTATGGTTTATGATCATTTTCACCAAGGAAAGAATTGACATTCACTTTCTTGATTAATTTTTTTATTCATTAACTTTCCATGGAAATATTCAATTTCCTTTGATCATTGTACAATAAATTTACCCTAAATATCTATATTACTTATCATGGATATGTTCATTTATTATACTATATCTCACTTATATATACGGTTTTTTTCTTTGAAATTTATTTGATTGACTGGGGAAATATTGATAATTTTTGTTCTTTCTTCAATACATTTATTTAATGATAAGGTGTATTGGTCATGAATTAAATCGATTATTCGATATATGAGGAATGATTTGGACATGAAGAAACAGGTGGGGATAGATTATAGATATCCCCTCGATTCATTAGTAGTCTCATGAGGCAAATAAATAATCTAGTATAAAATTAGTTGGCCAAACCTGATGGGCTTGTACCTAGTAGTTTTAAATTGTCTTGAGGATAGGTCTTGATGGTAGATGTATCATGTGATTGAGACATGGAATCTAATAATTAAGAATATCCTTCATTAAAAATTCAATTATTATTATCCATAATATTTTCACAATAATATTATCTCTGGATTCATTTTATTCTCAATTATTTATTAAATGGAATTTGTTTTCAGTTATTTACCTTGATATATTTATTATTCCCTATCTAGTTATGATAGTCATGTTATGATTATAAGACATGTGTTTTCAGTTATTTAATTTTCCATAATGATTATTTTTTATGATATTTTCACATTTATATTATCTATGGATGCACTTCCTTTTCATTTTATTGATTACATGATATGTGTGTTTATTTATTTACCTTTACCTATTGATTATGCTTATTGATTCATGATATATTCCATTATACTTAACCCTTAGTGAGAATTTTTTCTCACCCTTATTTTTTTTCCTTTCCTAAAGATTCCATGAAGTTCAATATGATTGATATGTAAGGATATTCTAGATGGGATAATGTTATTCTAGAAAAAGAATATTTTTTAATTTTTGTATTTAAATGTAATTTAAGACTCAAGTATATTTTAACAATACTACTGAACTATTCAGTCCTCCAGGATATGATTACTTGAATCTTATTCCAATGTAATAATTTAGACACTAGATTCAAGCTATTGGGGTTGGGGTTACTATAGTAGGTATCAAATTAAGTTTAGTATAAACCATAAGAACTAGATTTAAGGAAAGATATATTGGGGAACATAAACCTATGATAGAGTTTGTAGATAAGTATTAAAGAAAATTCTAAAGTTTTTTTATGGAATGGATTATGTAATTTTTCCTAGAAATAAATCCCTATATAGATACGACAAGTGGATGTGGTTCAGAAAAAGAGGTACCTAGGGGTAATAACTATAAAAAGAGTACATTATACTAGACCCAATAATCACCTCGTGCATAACAAAAAGACCTATTGTACACCTAGTTTATCATTCCCATGATATATGCTTAGGATAATTAACATTTTCTTTACAAACCATTATAAAGGATTAAAAAATAAAGATATCCCCAAAGAAACTATTTGTAGGATTATGATATTAACAATGCATAAATTTTAATAAATGATAAGTGTTACACCATATTTGGATTTATAAATTATGATTTAAAATTCATAATTTTATGAGATAATATAGTATATTCCATTTTTAGAAATGGTCCATGGAAGGAAGAAGGGTATAAATACTGGTGGCCAATGTAGATATTTATCTACTGAGGAAGCTAATACAGTGAGTATTGGAACCGAGAAAATTATGGCTATATTAGGGAATCTTAGTCAAGTTATGAAAATAACCTTTCTCGGATGGATATAAATGTACCGCAATAAGATTATCCTATGTTGGATCAATTTATATGATAGAAGACCCCATCATTTAGTGGGACTACTAATCCAATGGTATCTGAATAATGGATCAAGTCTTTGGAAAAGATATTTATGGAATTGGGATCTGGAGAAAAGGAAAAGGTTACACTTGTAGTGTATTGTCTCCAAGGTGATACTGATCAATGGTGGTCATTGATCTAGAATTCTAAAGTGGAAGAGGAAATATAACTCACGGAATATAAAGCTTTCAAGGAGACATTCTTTGAAAAATATTTCCCTCATGAGAAAAAAACTAAGATGAAAGGAAATTTCTTTATCTTAAATAAAAAGGAAGAAGAAATTATTAAAACGTATGAAGACACCTTTACAAGGTCAAATAGGTATATTATGGATTAAATATGTAACATAGAGTGCATGATTGACCATTTCTTTGAAGGGATTAATCCAATTCTCTTAAGGGAACTAGTCTCTCAAACTTTTTATTTATAAAATGAAATAGTTTTACGTGCTATCAAGAAAGAGTAATAATTCTACAAGTCTTATGGATTAAAATTTAGGAAAGAGAAGAATAGGAAGGTAGAGAAAAATACAGATAAATTGAAGAAGGGAAAGAATAATTTTCCCACATGTGATAATTGTGTAAAGAAACACCCTGATAGTTGCTTGAAGGTAATGAGAGTTTTATACAAGTATAAAGATAAAGAACACTATGAAAGTGATTTAAAGGGAAAGAAATAAGTTTCTAATTTTTAATGATTACACTATAAGGATATGGAGCACTACACAAATGAATTCCCCAAGCATCAAGGGAATATACCTTAGAATAAGCTAGGGGATCAAGGTCGAGATTATGCTATTAACATAACCAAAGTGGAATGATTAATGTGATTGTATATTTGGATGCCATAAATATGTTTTAAAAGTTTTTTATTAATGATATTCTCATTCTAATAATCATGAAACATATGAATATTTTACTATAGTACTCTTTCTTGAAGGATTTGAAAGAATGTGTGGAATGATACCAAGAAAAGTGATCAAGGTTTTATGGTGATCAACATGAGATTTTATTTTTTGAAGCATGCATGTTTTCATTAAAGTTTTATTGTGATCATGGTATTAAAATATATTTAATGCGAAGTTAATAGCCACTTTATATTTCTTGGAGAATGTAATGTTGATTTCGTGATCTTCCTTCTAAATTTGGTTAGACATATTTGGTATGATTCTTAAGGTCAACTATTTATGGAAGGGATTAAGTTGAAATTTGGGTGTTAATTTGAGAAATTTTTCTAATGATTTTTTGTTTTATTGAATATAGGAGGAATATATTATTACTATTTTATAGATCATACAATCTATTAAATGTTAATTTCAGTGCACTAAGCATAAAAATCATTTTTGGATATTCATTTCTTGGGGTAAGTGATGAAGTGTAAATTGATCGACACACAATCAAAGGATGAAATTATTCTTATGAAATAAAAATATATCAAGTAAGTGTATTTAACTATATTCTTAGAGAGTGGAATAATTACTCAACTATAGGAAATGGGTCTTGAAACAAAAATGTTATCCCATTTCATCATTTGTTATGATATCAATGACCAATTTTACATATCTAGTTTATGGATTTGGGATTGTCAACTTCCTCTTGACCATTTTCTCTATCACTCTCTATTAGTATTTGATGTTTTCACTTCCCACCTATTTTCACTTACTTGGAAACCTAGTTATATGATTATTTTGTATGACTTTTGTACTTTCCTTTCTCTCTTATTAAGAGGATATTTTATTAACCCTTTTATGATGTGAGTATTTCAAAAAAATTATTTCCAAATATCAAACTCTTGATTACCAAAGATAAGTTTAAATTGTGATGACACAATTTATTTAAGGTTGATAGAATTTAAAACCCTTAAATTCTAAAATTAGAATATTGTATTCGATAGCGTGTGTGACACACAACACCAAACTTAAAAGAAAATACAACACCCTGAGCCTTAACGATATATTTATTTTTAATAAATTTAATCTCTTTATTATATTTCATTATGGTAAATAATAATATTATCTTTTATTACACACAAACTAATTTTATCTTTATTTATATGCAACATTGAGTTTAGCATGCATTGCATATAACATCACGTTTAAATAAAATGTATCATATTATTAAAATATGAATATTTAATATGATAGTCATCACATAACCAATAAATTTGTGGGTATGAATAGTAATAACTAAATTATTAAAATTGTGGTTATATATTTATTAAAAATAAAATATGAATCATTTTAAATAAAAATTAAAGTTTTCTAGAAAGTTATATTATTTTCCCTGAAAGTCACTTTAGTCGCGTTTTGCACACATAATTTAAAATCAAATTTTACCACTTCTTGAAAAGTAATTTTATAAAATGAAATTAATTTTTGAAATAATAATATCAAAATTATCTTAGGGTGAATTTTTTGGTATTTTTATGTAATGTTTCATTTTTATGAATAATGAAAAATACTGAATTTTGATTGTAAACAGCCTTTTCATTTAAATAATTTATAATGTTAAATTATATTTTGATTTTTTTTAAAGTAACATTAGTTAAATTTTATATTAATTAATCCAATTTATGTAATTAGAATAATTTTAATATTGAATTTTGATATAAAAACTTGGTAATCTTTTGAACATTTTCTCTTTAAAAACCTGATTTCTCATTGTGTCAGTGAGATTAATTTTAAATTAAAATTTTACAATTATATAAATTGAATTTGAAAAAATGGTCTCCATATATTGAATAATAATAATTTATAATTTATAATAAGTTCGACTTAATTTTTGACCAAAATGAATAGTGAAAATAGAAAAAATTAATTATTTTGGTTAAAATAAAAAATGATTTATCGAGGGTTAAAATAAGAAGATAAGGGTTAAAAATGACCTAAAAGTTATCCAAACCCATTTTTTGGTCATATTTAGTCCTTATATCTTATATTTTTGGGAATATACCATTTTTGAGGATTTTGGCATGATATGGGTATGATTGAATCATTTCAAAAAATTACAAGTGTGTCACTTTACTCACTTATAAAAGGTAACCCCCTCTCCTCTATTATTCAAACCTAAAAACCTTTTCATTTGTAAAAAACATACTCATATAAAATCTGAAATTCCATAAACTCATCCTACAAGCCTTAGTTTTGGAATAAAGACAATCTAAGTAGGATTTTGATGAAAACCTAGAGAGTTTTCCCGAAGAAGAGGTAACATTCTTCAACGAGCATTTTTGTTTTATTTCTTCCTCCAACTCCATAGATTCTTATTAAAACATGCTGATATAATAAATTCAGTATCATCCATACACTAATATGTTTCTATAATAAGTTAATTCCCTACAAAAATATTTAGTTCCATCAAATGTGTTACAAAATCATCATTCGTGTGTATAATGGAATACCATCTTGCGAACCAATGTTATTCATTTTTCCATTACCACCTCTAAAGGTTCGGTATAATGATGGATATAAAGTATATATATGATATTTATAATATAATTATACCTTTTTATTCATTATATCATATATAAATTTTTTACTTTCCATTTATTAGGGGACGCAATAGTGTTACTCGTGTGTATGGCGGACTACCGCCTCATGAAGCGATGTGATTCACTTTTCACTAATGCTTTACATGTAATGTAATAAGGATAAATTTAATGGATATATGCGATATACATAAAATAAATATGATATTAATGACATATTTTCATTATTAAAATATAATATATCACTTTATTTCTTACACTGAAAGATGATAACATCGTTCATGTGCGTGTGGACTACCACCTTTACGAAGCAACATGAATTTATTTTCATCACCGCACCACATGGTTGATATATATAAGTATATTTAAAGAAATAATATGATATATAAGATATTATTATCATTATATTAAGATAAAATATTACTTAACTTCTTTTCATGATGATCATTGGAAAATGGAAGTGTTACTCATGCATACGTACGACCTGTCATCTCCATGATCACAACATACTTCATTTTTCATAAACATATTTCCGGATAATTTTTAAAAGTATAATTTATGTATAAATATGATAATTATGTCATGATTATTTTTATGTAAATTATGGAACTATATAATATACACAAGTACCAGAACTTTCTTGACAAAGCACGAAAGAGAAAACAAGGCAATTAACACATGGGACAATAAAGAAAATGAAAGATTATTAAAAAATGGGTGATAAGATATTATAAAAGGATCATATATGATATTAAAATTTTTAATATGGTTATATAATAAGTTAATAACATGTTTGAAACCACTATGTGGTATGTTAAAGCACATAAAACCAAAATTAAGCGTGAGGTATGGGACTTTGTCTTAGCTTCCCTTCATTGAGGCATATTGTAGTATTATGCACCTAATTCCTTTTATTTGGTTTATATACATCCAATTTTAAATATAATATCAGGATTAATTCACTATTCATGGTATTTTAAGTTTTAATTTTAATTATTTCATCTAAGGGTATTTGAATTAAAAGTTACCAAGTTCTAAATAATTTCTTAACTCAATTTCCATTCATTGGGTTAAACTTCCACTTCATTGATTATGCCATGATAAGATTATGTATGAAATAACTTTTTATTATATTATGATGTATTTAAACTTGTTTTATGTGTAATTATAGTTTATACCCATAATTTATTCATTGATTAATTCTCACTTCAACATTATAATCATTATAAGGATTTATTTCACAATCTCATTCTAATCGAGATTGTTTATACTTGAATTTCAATTGAATGAAATTATATGACTATTTCCTAATAATCCCATTTTATTTTCTTATACTCTAGTTATTCATGATATTTTGAACTAATAATACCATTTTTTCACTCTTTGGTACTTAAATTGTTTGAGAAAATGTTTTTAAGAAAATATGACTTCATCTCTCTCTTCGGTCAGAATTTTGTTTTCTTCCAAAACCATGTTTTCTAAAAATGACTTAAATTTTTTTTTAAACTTTTAAAAATTATTTATTAAAAAAATTACACATTTTTAATTTTTACAAAATTTATTGAAAGGAATATTTATGTCATTTTCAAAACAATTCTAGTTTTGCTTTTACTAAAAAAGTTAATGGAATCTTTGTTTTAACTTATACGACATGAATAAAATTTACAACCATCATAACTAATCAAATGATTTAAATAATCCTTTATAAGTTCCAAAAATTATATTCAAAGAAAATTATTTTCAAAATATTTTCTGAACTTTTAGTTTTAAAAATGATTTTCAGAATGAAAAGGATATTTTCCTTAAGAATGTTTTTAATGGTTTTTTTATGGTATTTTTATTCACCAATAGAAACAACCCTTTATTCTTAATATAATGGGTATATAAATTATACTTATAAAAATTTTAGTAGCGTTAGAATTTATCAATGCCAGAACAAAGTACTGATAAATGAATCCTTTATTAGTGATAAAAAACATTGATAATGGTCCTGATCACGTGCCCGATTCCCACATCGAAATAGCGTAAGAGAGGTCGCTTGTTTATATATCATTCCACTACATGCCAATATTAGAAGCCTGATGTGGGGATGAGCTCCCACGCACACTACACACACATATATGCTCTTGTTCATGGTCCCACGTAGGCCTTGGACTGCCCTCTTCTTCCCGTGGGTCTCGTCCCAACTTCATACACCCAACTCGGTCCTACATGACCCAACCTACCTATCTAACCAATTACACGGCCCAACCCGGTCCATGCCCCATTTTCTTTATATAAATGAATAAAAAATAAAAGTATTAAAAATGTTAAACAATTGAAACAATTGAACAAATAAAAATTAAAAATGAATAAATTAAAAAAAATATTTTTTTAATTAAATAATTATTTATAAATTTAATATATATATATATATATATGTTATAAATATTAATAAATAGTATATATTAAATATAGATATATAAAATGAATGAATTTAAATAATTAAATAAATAAAAATTTAAAATGAGTAAATTAAAATATATATTAAAATTTTATTAATTAAATAATTTTTAATAAAAATGAATAAATTTAATATACATATATATAAATTATAAATATCAAGAAATAGTATATATTAAATATATATATATAATTAATACATTATAATAATTAAAAAAATAAAAAATGAATAAATTGCAAAATTATTAAAAAAAATTATTAATGAAACGATTATTAATAAAAATGAATAAATTTAATATATATATATATATATATATATTAATTATTAATAGTAATAAATAATATATATTAATTAGAAATATAGAAAATGAATAAAATGTATTAATTAAAAACATCTTAATGTCTTATTCATTTTCAATTTTTTTTCTACATAATTATTCATTAATATAATTAATATTTTTATTATAGAAATATATTCACACACACACATATATACATTGATACAGATATATAACAATATATATATATTATTACCTAAAATATAATTTTTATAAGAAAAAATATTTATGCTTACATTAAATAAGTCATATATTTAGTGAAAAATGGTTTATAATTAAAAAATAATATTATTTAAAAATATTAAATAATTGTATCGAGTAATAGACATTTAATTGAATGTCATTTTATTTTTAAATTTAACATATATCATACATGTGTTACCTTGATTTCATACATACATATTTATAATTAATACATTTTTATATATAATGTACACACCTAATATTTCTGTAATTTATTCAATTTTTAAAATTTATTTTAGAATTATATTTATTAATACAATATATTTAATATATATTATGTTTCTAAATGGTAAATTTTATCATTTTTTATATTTTTATTCAGTATATACTATTTATTAATTTTAAATATTTTTTTGAACTTTTTTATTTCTAATATTATTCATTCATTAATAATCTTAATTGTTTTTTTAATGTTTTTGCAATTTATTCATTTTCAATTTTTCATTGTTCAATATGTTTGTAATTTTATACATTTTTAAAATTTCTTTATACATGTTTATCCATTAACATTTAATGTTTTTAATATGGTTGTATTTTATATAATTAACATTTATTCATTAACATATCTAAATATTCATTTTTTATTTTTGTTAAATTACCTATATAATTAATAACAATTATTCTTTTTTTAAATTTATTCATTCTTATTATTATTTATTTCATTAATAGATGCTACATACTATATAATGTCGTTATTCAATTTAACATATATCAAACTTGTACACACACACAAAATAATTTCACACACACAAATATATATGTAATTAATGAAATCTTATATAGAAACACATACACCTAATATTTATGCAGTTTATTCAAATTTTAATATTCATTTTAAGACCCCCAATCAAAGAAATTCACAATCAGAGTGGGAAACTACTGATGACAATGATGACTATGATTATGATTATGTTGATGATTCTAACTTTCAGGATCTATGGTTTTCTATTATGAATGAGGACATTTCTCTTTATATGACCCCTTCCATTTTCTTGCTTTCTTGTAATCTTTTTCTTTCACCTTTAATAAATGGTCAGGATATCTGGCTTCTGGCGAGACCATTTTTCGTATTCATTTTAGAATTTCATTTAGAAATATAATATAATTAATATCTTACCTTTTTAATCAGAAAATTTTATTTATTTATTTTTAATATTATTACAGTTAGTATTGTTTATTCATTTTTAATTTTTTGGGAATTTAATCATTTTCTAATATTTTTTATACATATTTATTTACTATGTTTTAATATTTTCAATATGTATTCATCTTTATTTCAATATATATCCTTATTTTATTTTTTAATAATTAGTATAATTAAAAAAACTTATCCATTTTTACAATATTTTTAAAGTGTACTCATTTTTAATTATTCAATTTCACTTATTTTTAACATTCATGCATTTAAGAGTATATATTCATTAATAATATTAAAAACATGTTTTTAAATAAATACTTATAAATAAATATAATTTTTTAAAAAAAAATTATATAATTATAAATAAATAATTATATATTTAAATAATTATAAAATTATAATAAATATATTTAAATAATGAATTTTTTACTATATTTATATTTATATTTATATTTACATATTTAGTATATATATAATTATATAATTATATAATTATATAAATATATTTATAATTATAAAATTATAATAAATATATTTAAATAATAAATATATCTTATATATTTATATTTATATTTAATTATTAAATATATATAATGATATAAATATATTTATAATTATAAATAATTAATTATAAATATATTTACAAATATATATAGTAGGTTTCGGGGGTACAAGTAAAATGAAACACACCTACACACACGCTCTCAAGGTCTAATCCAGTCTATAGCCCCCTAGGGATAGACCAAATAACCATTAATCTTATTTTCTATTATATTATATATGATTGTGTGTGTGTGTGTTATATGATCATAGGCCTTCATCCACTGTCAGCGCACCTTGCATGCTGCCACCTCAATCAGTAGCCATCGTCGTGGCCACATCATCATCTGTCACATCCCTCCATGGGGCGGACCCCCTTCATGCCACCGAAAATACCAAGTGTGTCCCCCATTGAACAATTTTTATAGACACCAACTACCTGTTGTCACCCCCGCCATCGAGCGGGGGTCTCCATTCGCTCGTGCATGCGAAACCCAACCATAAACGAGGAGGAAAAATGCCGTCCCAGTACACCGCCTGTAGACACAGGTCAACATCACATTGACAATTAATGACACCAATCAAAATTACCCCCAGTGAAATTGGGGAAAGGAAATGTTGCGACTGGATTTCGAACCAAAGACGCCAGGATGCATCGTGGGTTTATCTTACCACTATTCCAAACCCCATGTGCTATATTTACAAATAAATTTATATATTTATAATTATAAATAAATAAATATATTTTTCAAAAAATTATTTATATAATAATAAATAAATATCTACATATTTAAATAATTGTGAAATAATAATAAATACATTTAAATAATGAATATATTTAATATATTTATATTTATATATATTTATTAAATTCATATATAATTATATAAATATTAATAATGATATAAATAAATTTATAATTATACACAAATATTTATAAATATATTTACAAATATATTTATTTATAAAAATAATTATAAATCTTTATTGAAAATCCATCTTTATCTGCGATAATGTTTTAGAGTTGATAATGAAGGATTTTATCAGTGCTTATTTAATGATGATAAATATGGTTTTTATAAACACTTGTTTAGCACTAATAAAAGTGTTATTTTATCAGCACTTATTATTTTAACGTGGATAAAATCCATCTTTATCAGTGTCTTTTTGGGCATCACTGATAACCTCCTGATCTTTTTAAAATAACTCTAACCAACCCGATTTTAGTCACACCGCTCAAGATCTCATTGAAGTCTAGTGTTGCGAATGCTCCCTATCAACCTTATCTTCGATGAATCAAGACTCAAATCTAAGGTATGTTATTTTTCTCCTCCTCCTCTCTTATTTCTTGCTTGTCCGGGTTCCACAGTGTTCATCCATGAATTGTTTTCTTGGCTCAGTGATCTCATGGGTTCAATTATATCCTTATCTTTCATTTTATCCTTCATCCATGTTCTTCTTTCTCCTCTGTCACCACTTCACGCTATTGTTTGAACCCTAGCTGGGTTCAGGTTCTAAATTTTTAATGACTTGATCCATAGGGTTTTCATGTTCTATTTGTGGATATGTTTAATTGTTAGTTATTGGTCTATATTTTTTTATTGGTATTTATATTGTTTTTATGGTTATAGATTCTGGAATTAGGTTTCATTTTAATGGGATACTTATGGATTCCCAAATACTATGGTATTTATTGACTTTGGTTAGTTCTAGGGATTATGAATTAGAAATATGATGAATTATTTGTGGCATAATTCAGGGTGTATTTTTTAGTTATGTATTAGAAATGTGGTAATGGGTGATTATTTTGGATCTGGTATTGGTTGGATTTGGTGACATGTGATCGACTTGGATGTGTGTTTCACAGGTTTAGTAGGTGCTTCAGTGTACATTTTGTAAAATTAGTGGTTTCCAAAATTCATGTAAATATATCCCTAAAATTATCATGGATGAGAATTCATATTATGGGGAATATCTAATAGTTATTCCAAGTTTTCCTTGATTAGTAATCCATTATGGTCTTATGTTTGGAATTTAGATAGCTATAACACAGTTTCATTGATATTTTTTATCATCAATTATAGTGGTTTTTCTATTTGGTTTCTTTTATTATGAAATTGTAGTTCCATGGTTTTAGGGGATTTAGATCATCATTTAAAATTTTAAAACATCTCTATTAATATTGGTAGGTGGTCTCAAATCACCATGTGATTCTAAGGCTATGCCTATAAAAAATTTCCCTCTATTTTCAAAATATATCTATTAAACACATATTATATTTCAAAAATATAAATGTATGGTTTCCAATTATATTTTCATATAAATGATTAAATTCATTAAATGGTTCCACAAGATTATATGTATAGATCACCACTCTCTCTTTTTTATTTGGGGTGAACATTACTGGAAAAATTCAACTTTAGTGATCCCATACAAACCTATATCATAATTTTTCATACTATTTCTTGAAATTAAGATCTAATACCCCATATTAGATCTTGTCACATAACCCTATACTTTTAAAGTGTCACACACTTTATCTTGACTTATACTTTGGAAGAAATGGAACCCTTGGGTATGTTTCTAAGTCATTATATTTTATATACAACCTGCATCTAAGGGCATCCGCTTGACGTATCACCTTAGTTAATTTTCATATAAATATATTGGAATTATTTTAACCTCAACCAAATTCTACAATTATATTAACTTATTCCCACTTGAACCTGAAAAGGATAAAAGTCAAAAAACACACTTGACCTATGGTAAAGAGTGTTTTGATAGTGATTTGGAAGCTAAGTTTAATAGGCGAGAAGAATTTATTTACTATGAAAAATAAAAAAAATCAATATATATACCCAAAAATCAGACTTGAAAACTATAATTGTTTTATTAAAGTTAAAGTGTATAAATTTTTATGAATGTTTTATTCCATAAGTGGGTTCTCTTAGGATATGATTTATATTTTTTTCTCATTTCCATTTTTAATTCTTATTAAAAAGGTTTATGTAATTTTTTTCACTTAATACTCACATTTACCTTCTAAAACATGGCCACTTAAATGAAATGTTGTTATATTTAGTGTTGATTATAATCCTTTTTTTGATTTTTGAGTTACGAAGTGTAAAATTGAACCTAAACAAACCTAAAAAAATTAATAAGGATAGTCTATTATAAACATATAACATTGTTTTGAATTTATGATTTACCATTTCATTCCAAGGACTCCTTAGTGGATGTAAAACCTCTCTTCTACTAATGTCCATTTACATAGGGATAATAGTAACCGTAAGATCCCCTGATCAGGTCATTTATGCTTTTTATAGAAGAGGGGTTATTTTCTACATCATAGTATGAGATACTAGAGGTTATCCATGATCCCAATTGGATATTCTCTAATTCCACTTATTTTTTTACTCAGTATTAGTCTTAATTTGATTTGAATTATATTCTATAATGAATTTATACTATGAGTTTCATGTTTTTAGTTGTGTCTGCATTTATGTAGAGAGCTATGGGTGGTTTAAATTATTTTTCTTTCCTCATATATCCGTATTGGTTAATGTTTTATTCTTGGAAGTTCTAAACTACTGATGAGTCATTATTAATTTTATGTAAATAATAACCATGAAATATCTCTATAGATAAATTTTTAAACCATTACCCAACTGTAAGTTGAGACCCACAACACTAGCCACTAGTTGTTGGGGACCATGTAGTGCTCTTTGGGTAGTAGTGAACATGAATCAAGTGTTGAATGGGAATTCAAGTCATGGATAATACATGAATATGCTTTTTTTACTTCTATGAATATTATTAATATCATGGATTAAAATTAATAATAATTTAATGTTAAGGATAACTATATTGATGTTAAAAAATGTGTATAAATTCAAATATTGATAAAAATAAAATGGTTGAATAGAGGGAGGAATTGAAAAAAAAATGGTATGAAACTTAGTAAATCTTGGAAAAATATATCACAATATATTCTATTGTCTGTTCTACTAACCAATCTAGTAATTATCCTCAATCTAATCACTTTTACAACACTTTTTATATCTCAATTTCCATCACAACCAACATTTCAACTACCATCTTTCCAACCACTACATTTAATATATTATTGTGTTCTTTAATCTAAAAATAACCATCCAAAAGATAATTATAATTATTTAAAAAACAACCTATAAAATTATTTGAAAATAAAGATAATGATGATATGTATGGTTAATGAAATAACTCAATTAATAATCTAATTTATTTTTATAAAATAAAAAAATATTTTACAAATTTTAATTAACATAGAAAAAACAAATTTCAAAGTAATATAAACTCTAATTATTATTATAGATGTTTCAAATTTAATAATAATAAACTTTAATCTCAACAAAAATAATGGTATAGTCAGAATTATAAATTTTCATATAATAAATATTTTATAAATTTTAATCAAAATTCAAACCGTAGTTTGAATAAAAACCAAAAATAAATTAAAATTACCATTTAGAAATCATTTTAATATAAACCCACCATTTATTAATGAAAATAACAATTAACTAACCATTTTTTTGAATAATAAAATTAATAACATTAACCAAAATAACATGAATTATAAAAAAAATAACCACATAAACATAATTGCACATTAAATAATTATTTAAAGGACCTTGCATTATGATTAAAAGTGTATCAGAACATGGTAAATGAGAATAAATAATAGAGGAAACATTTATGATTGAAGTGGCTACCTATCATCAATAAGATTTCATAATTAAAGGAATGAAGGATCAAGGGTTTACTAATACTTTACAGTGGTCAAATGTCCCATATGATTTAAATTTCTCACTACTTTTTCTATATCTTCAAATTAATCATACATGACATTTTTCCACTGATAGGTAAAGTTCACCTGAACTTTCTCACTCTTTTAAATATCAACTCAGACTATCGATGAAAAACTAACTATCCCACCACATAATAAGTGAATAAATGAATAAACATCAACTCCTACCACTTGTTAGACACCCACCTAGTAAGGTTAGAGAAACCATCCTAGAATTACCACTTTTTTGTCATGGGAAGCTAAGCATTTATGAAATTCAGTCCTCAAACCAATTGTCTTTTCCTTTTCATGGAGTAATTTGAGGCATTCATTGAATTTTGAAACTGAAATTGTTGTCTCAACATGAGTGCATCTAAGACTATCCATCTAATCCTTATCACTGCCACACCAATAAAGGATCCCCTTGTAGGGATCAGAATACTACAGGTGATTTTTTTTATCTTTAGGAAATAAAATAAGAAATTTTATCCAGTTCTTTTCTAACTCCCATATTAGAAACATTTAAATTTAAGTATAAAATATTCATCCTCATGATTTTCATATCCTGGACAGTTATTATTTCATTTTTTTATTGAGACTCATCCCCCATCTCATCTAGATATACACCGATGTTTCTTGAACTATTTTGAGTAGTAGTCATCCCATACCAGGTATCAGTGATCATTTTGAATGAATTTAGAGGATAACACATACCACCAATGTATTAATTATTTTCTTAAATTCAATTAACAATTTACTTCAAATCATACTTAAATTATTTGAATCAAATCTTGGGTTATCCTTATTTTAATTATCTATAATTTTTCCCTTTATTATGAATATCTTATGTATATTTGTTTATTTATTTTTACAAAATTAATATTTTATGAAACTAATAGTATGGATATGAATAAAAAATGGATTTATGCTAATCATATGGAAAAAACATTATGAAAATAGTGTCAAATAGTTTATGAAGTTTTCAATAGAGCATGAATTTGACCCTTCTCAAATCCTTTGTCTTTTTTTATGTTGTTTTTATTAAAGAAAAATTAGTTTGGAATTTGTTGAAGAACATTTTATTTGTCATATAATAGATCATAGGTTTAAATTATGGACTAAACATAGGGAAAATGTAACATCCCACCCCTCCCCATTGGTTTGAGCATGAGAGAAGTGCTACTGGCCTTATGTTAAATACTTAAGATACTGAAGGCAGAAAATAAATTACAAGGTAATTAGAGGATAATGGGGGATGATTTTCCCTAAAAAACAACCTATTAAGAGACATACAACATCCCAAAATAGACTAAATATTGAATGGGAATAAACCAAATAAATCAATACAATACCATTATATAATAAAATCAGAGTAAAAAAAGAGAAATAAAAGTGAAAGACTAAGACTCCAAGTAGAAATACATCAGCACCAAAGTGTCACTGTCCCAGAACAAAATGAAACCACTCCCATGCTCCAACTTCAGTAACCAAACCATGATGTCAAGGACCACCACTATAGAAGTTCAAAATATGTATATTCCCTATATATTGGTAGATGATATCTACAATCGCAAAAAAAGTACCCAAGGAAGGGGTGAGTATAACAATCATTAGGATTTCCCCAAAGACTTCCCATCACATGCCACTAGGAAAAGAACAAGTTGGAAAGATTTATAAAAAAGGGAGATAAGAAGATATTAAAATTAGTCCAATCCATAAACAAATCTCAAATAATAAAATTTCAATATTAATCTTTTAAAACAATTTCATTTCTATTGGAATAATCATCCCCCCACACACACACAATGCATTAAACCATGTACCTCCCTATACTCGTGAGTGATGAGTCATCCTATCTCCAAGCCGTCACTAGGATAAAAACATGATGGTGGTACTTTTGACCATGATCCATCCCAAGTTATCATTATTTTATAGTGGTACTTATAACCATTACACATCCCAAATTATTTGTATTTTATGGTGGTACTTCTGACCTTTTCCCATCCCACATTAATATGAACACACAATACACCTTTATGCCAAAAATTTCCAAGAAAACATTTATTTAAAAAAACACCATCTTTCAAAACCCACCCATTGAAATCACATAAATATGGGTTTTCCAAAAAAATCAACAAAAATATTTCCTACATAACATCAATATGATTTATATAGGATCAAGACAACAAGTTTTGGAATAATAGAGTGGGATAGAATACACCTACCTCGATGTGATCAATATAAAGGATCCAAGATGATTCTGAAAATTTAACATTTTCCCCTAGTAACTTTACCAAAATCCAAGATATCATTTACACACAAATGAACCCATGGATTAGGATATGAAAACACTGATCTATGGTTTCAATCAAGCCAGTACACGGATATATAACATGATAAGGGAGAATAAAACCCTAACCATTGATTCCAAAAACAACCGCTCAATGATTCGATGTCACCAGAGTTTGGATGTCAAAAATCACTGGAATTAACATATAGAAACTATGGGAGTTTAGAGGGAGAATAATAGTATGTCTGAGAATAAAATACATGATTTAGATTTCTAAACTTACTATACATGGGGTTTTTCATGATATGTATCCCACATTCACATCATGTATTTTAATGAGGCCACATATGATGAAATTAATGTCACCTTATTTTTTATTTTTTGGAAATATAATTATACGACATTAATATATTACATGACATTAATTGGTTTAAAACAATGGAAATTTTTCATGACATCTATCACTGACACTTTCACATCCTGTAAAAGTTACATGATGTGAATTTTTCTTGTGCGATTTTCGCTTATAATTAAATCAAAACAAGACATCAGGAATAAAATAAAACACATTAAAAGACAACATACCTAAAACTGGGGGTGATACATTCTCCACAACTTTGGTATTTCCATCCCTGACAAGCTATAACAAATCAGGCCATTGCTCTGGCATAAAATTTTCCATTTCCCATGTTTCCTCTTAAACATGACCATGCTTCCATAAGACTCGCACTAAATAAAAATATCACCCTCAAAGGTTCTTTTCCTTCCTATCCATTACGTGTATAGGTTCATGGATAAAATTATCCTCTAGAACAAGAGTAACATGATCCCAATTGATCACATGTTGAGTATCTTATTGATACTTATTCAATTGAGAAATAAGGAATACATTATGAAAAACACTGAATCTTAGCGATAACGCTAACCAGTACACAATAGTTTCAATACATTCAATAACCTCAAACAGTACCACATACCGTGGAGCTAACTTCCCTTTTTTCCCCAAGTGTCGATGAACAAGTCTTAAAGATAATTCCAAGAAAACGTGATCACCGATATCAAAATATAAAGGTCGGTGATAGTTATATGTATATGAATTCTGTCTTCTTTGTGTCATATCCCTATGTTTCTGAATCATATGGATTTTATCCATAGTATCATCTAAAAGACTCATTCCAATCATGGATGACTCTCTTGTTTCACCCAACATAAGTAAGAATAATAAGGATGTACATACAAATCCTTAAATGGTGGCATCTGAATTGTTTTCTGACAACTCCTGTTATAAAAGAATTCAACCAAAGGGATGTGACCCTCCCATGAACCACTAAAGTCCATAACACATACTCTTATAATATATTCCAATGTCTTAATAGTTTTTTATAACTATCCATCCTTCTATGGATGATATTTTGTGCTCAAAATCAGTTGAATTACAATATCCTATTGTAATTATTGATACAATCGAGAAGTAAAGAAGGGGTCTTAGTAAGATGTAATCAAATCTGGAACAACATGTTACCTGACCACTTCTCATATATATAATTTTTCTAAGTCCACTTCTATGTTGTATTATATGATAAGGATAAAGTGTGTTGACTTAGTAAGTTGACCCACTGCTACCCATATAGAATCATGTTTGTGTGACTTTTTTAGTAGGTATGTGACAAAATCCATCGTAATATACTCCAACTTCTATACAAGTATAGGCATAGACTGTAGCATAATATTTGTCCTTTGATTATTTACCTTTACCTATTGTAAATTTAATCATCTCATCACATACTTTATGATCCCACATTCCATTACTACCCACTATAAATGCGCTTTCATTGCCTTGTACATTTTTGAACACCTGGATGAATATCCCATTTCAAATGGTGATATGATGAAAGACGTTTTTCCTTGTAAGACTAAGGAACTATGACCTATTTCTAAAAATGTAATAATAATTTATCATCCATTTTACAATTACCTAGAGTCTCCCCACCATTTAGGTTTCACATAATGGTGATGCAGTCAAAATCATATGTTTGATCTTTTTTACAAAATTTACCAAGTCTGGAACAATACTTACTGGAAATAAAAATACATATTTATCCTATAAAGAACAATCTAAATACATATCAGCAATCATGCTCATCGATTTCCATTGGTTATGAGATTCTCATACCACTTCCCTAAATGATTTCTAACTCAATGCATCTACAATAAAATTTTCTTTACCAGGTGTTTATATTAATTCAAAATTGAACATATAGAGGTACTCCATCCATCTTCATTACCTAAAGTTAATGTATTTCTAAGAAAGTATGTATTAAAAAATCTTATGGTCATTAAAAACAATTAAATTTTCCCCAAAGAGATACTGACTCCATGTTTTTAAGGCATAAAAAACTACAACTAATTCCAGATCATTTGTAGGATAATTCTTCTCATACACTTGCAACTGACTTGAACCGTATGATACAACATGGACTCCCTCCATGAAAAAACAACCAATACCAGATCCAAAAACATCACAATACACCACATAGATGTTACCTAGTTCTATAAATATTAGGATGGGTTCTAATGTGAGATGATTTTTAAGTTATAAAAAACATTTTTTTCATCTATCATTCCATACGAATGGAACACCTTTCCTTGTCAGAATAGTCATGGGAGAAGAAAGACTATAAAAATACCAAACAAAGTAGTGATGGAAACCTACTAAACCTAGGAAACTATGTACCTTAAAAAAATTCTTTAGTGTCTTCCAAGAGACTACTACTTCTATCTTTCCAGGATTAATAGATATTCCAGCTCCAAAAATGACAAGCATGAGGAAATGAACTTCTTGTATCCAAAAGTCGTACATAGAAAACTTATCATACAAAAGATATTCTCACAACACAGTCATTATAATTTAAATTTTCTCTCCATGGTCATTCATACTTCTAAAATAAACCATAATATCATTAAAAAATACTAAAAAATAATCAAGGTACCTATGGAAGAAATAGTTTATTGAAGACATGAAAAATCTCAGTGTGTTTGTTAGAACAAAAGGCATGAAGATATATTCCTAATGTCCATAACAACTCTAAAATTCTATTTTCAGAATATCTTCTCTTATGACACTAATTTGATGATATCCTGAGCATATATGAATTTTAGATATCCATTTGGATCCCTTCAATTGGTCAAACAAGTCATCAATCCAGGGAATAGGATACTGATTTTTAATTGTAGCTTGGTTCAACTTACGGTAATTTACACATAACTATAGATTAACATATGACTTATTTATGGAAAAAATTGATGAAGCTAAAGGTGATTTACTAGGTCTAATAAAGACTTTAATTTCCAAATATTCAAGCTAAGAATTTAAATCTCACAACTCAACCGAATATATTCTATAAGATTATAAAGAAACAGGACTTATTTATAAGAGTAGGTTGATAGTAAATTTTATTTCATGCTCGGGTGGTAACCAAAATAAATCATTATGAAAACATTTGGTCATCGATCCACTATAACAAGAAGAATCTCATTCCCTATTTCATCAGTAACTTCCAAGGTCATTGCAAATAAATGGCCTGATATTTCTCTCTCTAATATCATTATAGTTCCTTATCTACCTACATTTATATCCCAATATCCTTTGAATACATGAAGATCTCCTTCTAGGGATGTAAACATCACATGATAAGCATAATAGTATATATGTGCTTTAAGCCCTACCATCCATTCCATACCAAAGATCAAATCAAATACATCCATATCCAGGATTGTAAACTCCTAGAGAAATTGTGTTGTGTCAATGGTAATGGAAAATTTGGGGCATTTAAATCCTCTAAACTCCCACTATCCAAGGGTTTTCTTGATATTCCTGACATGAGGCATCATTTCCATGTGAAATCCCAATTGTTTATCCATGGGAGAGGCAAAGAAATAATGTGATGTGATGGTATCATACAAGACATGCATAAGAGTGGATTTTAGAATAATGGTACCTTGAACCATAGAGGGACCTAGTTTCTCACTCACAATAGCCTACTCTTCCCCATAAAGCTGCCACTCAGATGTCATAGGATAGATCTTGCTTCTCTACTGAGGTGTAGAATGAGAAACTAAAGTATTGCTAGAAAGATCCTGGTTTATCTATCTATGTGGACACAAACAAGTATGATGGTACTGTTCTGTCTGATCATATGAAGGATGAGACTGTATTGATCCCATTCCACCCACCGATCTCTTAATTTTAGGACAATACTTCTCGATATGACCCTTCTTTCCACAGTGGTGGTAATTCCTCGGCAGTGCAGTACATTCTCTCCTCCATTGATTTAACGAACCATACTAAAAACAACTTGGTTTGATAAAATACCTTAGAGGAAACTTATATTAATTTTTAGTCTACATTTTGGGTTCTCTACCTCTATGGTAATAGACATCCCTTATTCTCTTATTTCTAGAACAATAGTTAAAACTTGTCTACATAGGAAAAAACATATTACCTCCCATAGAATTTCAAACAATATCTCTTTGAGATACGGTTTCCCTATTAACTATATCTCTATAATCTTTAATATGGATAATGACTATCTTGGATTGAATATTTGGTTGTAATCCTGACTCAAGTATGTGCTTCTTCAAGGATTCACTAGCAGCTAACTCCAGGTAAAAACAAACCAAGTTCATAAAATTTTCTTCATATTATGTCATAGAGATATTTATTGCTTTAAGCTAATGAAATATGTAGTTAATTCTATTTATAAAGTGTAGGGATAGATTTTTTTATTAAAAAATTCCTCCCACATAAGTCCCTTTTTGGATTTATCTTGGATAGATAAATCCCACCATGCATGCAATATCTTCAAACATATAGGTTTCCAACCTAATCTTCAACTCTACTAGTGTACCAAGAAAATATAAGATTCTATTTATTTGGTTTATCCATACTTCTACTTTATTAGGTTCAGAATCTCTTCAAAACACAAATGGATTCTAATTCGTAAATTATACTGAATGACCCACTTACCTCAATTCATCATTTCAATTTCCTCTATAAATAACTTGAAACACTTATACAATACTCTGTAAAAGTTGTTGGTTCACCTGTGGTTTAGGTGAAACAACATTTTTAGTAGATTCTTCTTGAAGATTTTACAGTCTCTTCTTGCTTTCATTTTCTATAATAATAAAAATAAACTATTTAGAATATTTCTCTATAGGAATTGAAGGCATGAAACACTTTCACAATCTTTTTCTTGCTTCATTGTTTGGCTTCTATGTGGGTTTTTCCCCTGTCTTTCTTCCACATCTTTTCTTTTCATGGTTTTGTTTCCACCCTTGGTCATGTTCCTCACATCATCTATGGTGAGGTTCTCTTATGTGATATCACTAACTTCATTCAAGAAGGTTTTTGGGACTCGATAAGGATGTTTTATATCAAATCCCTTTAATTTGGTCTTGTTTTTATGGCTTCTAGTTTTCTTCCTCATCAACGATGGCGTTGTTTGGAGCCCTCAACAACTTGAATATTTTTTCTAACCTCATGTTCTACTACCCCTCTCTAAGTCGGACCTGGAGTGGTGGTGGTAATGATTTTTTGGGATGTGTGGTTTAGTGGATATCAGTGTTCCAGGCATGAGCCCTTCAATGATGTTGATGTTCAGATTTAGAAACATTTTTGTCAATAGAGAAGTTTCTTGTTCAGTGTGTCCCCCTTAAATTAATCGTGAAGGTTTTTTGGTTTTTTCTATGAGTTTCTAACATATTAAACTTTTTTTAGGTGATGATCTCAATTTGTGTCTGGTTTATATTTCTTCATGGTGTATTTTGAGTGGCGATGATCAGCTTTGGAAGACGGTAATCTCTGGTGTACGGGTGTGGTGATGGATGGAGATGATGATGGTAGTGTTAGGTCAGTGATGATGACTGGTGTGACTCTTAAGGATGATGGCATAAGTCTTATCTCCAACTGATACAGGTTACCCATGGTTATATTCTCATCAGGTTATTTTCTTGTGATGTGTTTTTGAATTTTGAATTTTAAATCTGGCATGGTATGATTTATATCCCATGATTTGTTTTGGTTACCACTCAACCACAAAGATAATTTTTGAAAATCTAAAAATATAATTTTTAGTAAATAATGTAATCCTAGTGGGAAGTCAAACCATGATACATGGTATACAAAAACTCATTGGATAAACCCATGATGATGAGATAAAAACTCTTAGAAGTTTTCTATAACACTTTTTCACCCAAACCTTCCTTGTAACATTAATTTTAGTATAAAAAGGTCAAATACATCTTTCTATTATATACATTTCATTTTTTTATATTCTTATCTCCTTTCTACAAACCCAATTCATGGACTGGACAAAATTAGTACCATATGAAACCCAAGGACTGAACAAAAGGATACCACTTTTAACACCCCTCCCCTCCTCATTGGATTGAGTATAGACGAAGTGCTATAAGACTTGGGTGACATCCCCAAGACACTGAAGGGTGGAAATAAATTCCAATGTAATTAGAGGAAAATGGGGGATGATTTTCCCTAAAAACACACAACCTTTTAAGAGATATACAACATCCCTAAATAGACTAAATGATGCATGAGAATAAACCACACAACCAAATACAATACCAATATATAATAACATCAGAGTTCAATAGAAAAATAGAAATAAAAGTGAAAGAGTAAGACTCCAAGTAGAAATATTTTGACACTATAGTGGTATCATCCCAGGACAAGATGTAGAGACTCCCAAACTCTAACTTTAGTAACCAAACCATGATGTTAAGGAAGACCACTAGAGAGGTGAAAAATATAGACCTTCCTTATATCATGGTAGATGAAATCTACAAATGTACAAAAGTTACCAAGAAGGGGGTGAGTATAACACTCAGTATGATTTCCCCAAATACATCCCATCACATGACACTAGGACAATAACAAGTTAGTAAATTTTATAAAAATAGAATAGAAGAAGATAGGAAAATTAGACCAAGCCATAAATAAACCTCATATAATAAAATTTCAAGATAATTATTTTAAAACCATTTCATTTCCATTGGAATAATCAACCCATTTTAGACCCATGAACATACAAAATGCATGCAACCATGGACCTCCCTATACTCATGAGTGGCGATTCATCCTATCACCAAGCCATCAATTGGTAACCAACTTGATGGTGGTGCTTATGAACATGATCCATCCCGAATTATCATTATTTGAATGTGGTACTACTGACCAATACCCACCCCAAATTATGTTTATTTGATGGTGGTACTTTCTATAATTTCACATCCCCCATAAATATGAACACTTACTTACTTGAAAATTATTATTTTTTATTATGAAAACACTTTTGAGGAAAAGTGAGAAACCTTAAGTTCCAACAGGCACAAACAGCAACAAACAGAAGATCAGAAACACCCTCACCCAAGCACAGCAGCAACCGCCAACTCCAGAGAAGGACCACTCGGTGATCCCATGCAAGCACGGTCCCTCCCGATGGCAAGCCATACCTCCGTATCCACCACATCCCTAATGGCCTGCAGAGGAACAAGCAGCATGCTCCAGCCCGACCGAGCCGAACTGACCCTTCCGTATTCCTCCCACAGCCAGAATGAAAACTCAACACAGCATAAGTTAAGAAACAAGTAAACTAGAATCATTGAACACCAGATGTATTTTACCAGAGTCAGTGACTCTGAACAGTTTCCAGGATAAACTAGATACCTGCAGGAAAGGATCTCCCCTTATTAGGTCTTCAAAGGAGGAAGTTAGTGAATTCCAGACCTGCATATATTCCTCAAGGCTGATTATCCCCTTATTAAAACCTCCAACCAGGATCGAGTCCTGTTTATCCACCCAAGCATACTGGTCCTCCTTAAGCTCCAATTCAAGGTTCCTACCCATAATCTTGGCTGCATCTTCTTCCGAGGCGTTGAGATACAACACCTGTTCGGACACCACATCGCCAGAGCTTAGGACCAAATCCAGGGACGGATCATGTTGTCCATCTGCCTTTTGGTTATACCTGGACTCCTTGTCTATCTTCTCCACCAAAATTTTCTTTGCTGAACGGGTCTTCATAGGAGGAGGTAAGGAAGAGTAATCCTTCCTACCCCTCCTACCCCGCTTTTTCCTGACCCTCCTCAAACCCGATTCTGTTTCGGAGAGACTTCTACAGGCCACGTCGCATTCATTTCCCCTTCCACCATCCTCATACTCTGAACAGGTTTTTCCCTTAATCCGACCTTCCAACAAAAACCCACCATCACTCCCCCTGTTGTCCTTACCATCCTCAATCCAGGTAGATGGTTCAATTCTGTGTTCATCCTCAGCCAGCAATCCATACCTGTTGCTCAAATAGACTGTACTCTGGACTGAAGAGCAAACCCCTAGCAGACAGGCAGCGCTCAACCCCCTTGCATCTTCAAAGTTAGACTGAGCCTGCACCTCCACAGCGGTCCCTACCAGATTGCTAGGAGCACCATCCAGGGCCGACCCTACCCCATTGTTCCCTTCCTTCCCCAAGACACAAGTTCTCTCAACATCTGATCCCTCCAGGGAGGCGGGTTGTTCATAACCCCTGCCCATATATTGAGGCTGTGGGATCAGAGACTCCCATCCATTGGCTGGCACACAAATGGTCGCTGATCTGGAAGGCTCACCTGCAGGAAGAGAGGAGCTCCCTAACGCCCCCGTCGAAGGACCCTGGTCCTGTAAACTCATGCTACTCGATGCCTGAACACCACCCAGATCCTTTTTGGGGTCATCAACCACCGCCTCCACCTGAGACACTGGCTCCTGGACACCCCGAAGTGGCTCACTATGGTCACTAGTCTCCACCTGACTCTCTTGTGTCCTCAGATGGAGCGTAACAGGCGCAGAAACGAAACCAGTACAAGCCCCATGACCTTCAACATGACCAGGGGCTCCCTTGCTCCCCGAAGAAGCCTCAGCCGCCACCGTTGCTGCCCGTTTACGACAGTCCTCCACACCTTTATGCCAAAATGTTCTAGAAAATGTTTATTTAACAAAATCACATCTTTCTAAAATCCACCCTTTAAAATCACATCAACATGCATTTTCTAATAAATTCCAAAAAAAATTCCAATACAACATCAATACGATTTATAAAGGATCATAAAAAAAATTAGAATAGTAGAGTGGGAGAGAAGCCACCTACCTCGATATGATTAGCCCAAAGGATCTAAGATGATTCCATATATTAAACATTTTCCTCCCATTCCTTTACCAAAATCCAATAAGATATTGTTAAAAAATCCAAACCCATATATATGGGTATAACAACACTGATCTATGGTTCCAATCAAGACAATATAAGGAGATCCAACATGAGAAGTGAGAATATAACCCTAACCTCTAATTCTACAACCAACCGATCAATGATTCGATGTCACTGAATTTCGAACATTGAAAATCACATATAGAAACCCTAGGAGTACATAGGGAGAAGAATAGGGAATGTGGGAAAAAATTACATATTGGACATATCTAAACTTGCGGGATGTGGGGTTTTACATGACATGTAACCCACATTCACATTGTGTATTTTTGAGAGTCCACATACACCGAAATTTACATCAACTCATTTTTTATTTTCTAAAAACCCAATTAAACAACATAAATTGGTTTAATGCTACAAAAAATATTCAAAACATATGTACATGACACTTTCATGTCATTTAAAAGTTACACAACATGAATTTTTCCTACGGGATTTTCCAACTGCCAGCCCCATTGTTCACACGTCCAATTAAATTAAACCAACACTCTAGGAATAAAATAAAAGGCATTAAACAATGGCATAACTCAAATAGAGGGTGCTATAGAAAAAATAAACATGGGATGATACTGAGGTGTATGGATCATTTGATATGAATACCATTGTAAATAATAATGGAAATCTTATGGAAGAAATGAAAATGGAAATTGAAGATGACCTTCATGATTATAAAAAGTTGTTTAAGAAGTTAAATAGCTATGTTAATAAACCATTTTATATTGGCTGTACTAAATACGAATATTTTCAGAAGTGTTGAAGTTATATAATTTGAAAGTTGGAAGTTGTAGGGTCCTGAGAACTTCATCAAGGGAAGAAAATACTCCCACAATCACTTTGTAGAAGGAAGAAAGCATTAATAAAAGTCTAGTAAAGATAATGGACTCTAATTTAGTTGAAAACTTTGGAAGAAACTTGAAGGAATTAAATTTCTCAAAGAGTTTTAAGTGACCTATGTACCATCACTGGGAAGGGTTCGTGGACCGCATGAACCGAGAACCACCAATACGTGGAATAACTCACGAAGTGCTGGCCTGAGGAGCGATGTACAGCGAACCCATGCGCCCACAAACCACATTGCTGGATAAATCAAGCGTGTGAAGGCCATATTCATACTGTCTTGCGAACTTAGAAGTTCTCGGATGAAGAAAATTGTCAATGTTTTGCGAACCATGACTCGTGAACCACAACCTCTACAAACCCTGGTTGACCGAGTCTTCTATGGATCAAGATATCTCTTCATGGGATTCCAAAAATGGTTTTTTATACCCATAGATATGATTTCCACAATGATCTATAAAAGGAGAACATAAGGAATTTAGAAAGTAAAGACGAAGAAAGCACAGAGGAGACCTCGTAGGTTAGAAGTAAGAATTCCGAGAGGATTCTGACTTCAGTCTCAAATCATCAGTGAAGACCAAATTGAAAACCATGTTTTCTCAGGTATAACCAACCAAAAACAATAAAATTAAGGAACTTAACAATAATTGGAGAACCGCAAACCTAATTGGTGAAATCACGAACGACATATTCCTCACGAATGCACTCCCCGTGAATGATAGTCCCAAGGACCCTCCTTCGATATGATGTTCTGTATAGTGTATCATTATACGGATGTAACCTGGCACTGCATAATACATCAGTATGTAGATGGAACATGAAGCAGCGTAGTTGACTTCATCCAGGACCGCGTACCACTATGGTGTGCGGTGGTCCATGCCCAAGCCCGCGTACTACTTCGGTATGCGGATGACCCCTCTACCAACATACCATTATGGAATGTGGATCTCCCACCATCCCACATAAAAAAATAGTATGAGGAATGGGGCATCTTTTGGTGTTCTTCCCTATGTATCCAATGTTTCCCCTATGTTACCGTCCAGTCCTCTATAGCCCTTCCATGACCTAGTACCCATAGGGTCAATCCAATCCTACTTTAAATGATGACAATGCATATTGGGTTGAAACTAAGATTTGGATATGAAAGTTTCTATTATAAAGAACAAATTCTTGTCACACATCGGTCTATTTCTCATTTTTTACAACTGCGCTCCCTCATCTCCCTCATAGGTGAAAAAAAATTATGAACTCGATGTGAATCCTTAACCAAGGTAGCAGTCTTACCCCACTCAATCCCCTTCACCTTACAACATAAAAAAAGGGAGAAGGAGGCCAACATGAATTGTCAAATATGCATATGTTCAAGAGAATTCTACTTTGATAGGGTTTTGTGGTCTATATATGTGATATACGTATATCGAAGGTTCCGCAGAGAAACCTTCAATGAAAATGACATCCTGACAACCAATGCAGACATGCGCCTTAGTGATCCCGTGGGCGACTGGGGCCCCGATTAAGAGTAGGACCCCCTTTCCTACCCAAAATCTTCAACATTGGGTATCCAACACACTAATCAAATAGTACCACTGAAATGGAACTCTCCTGACGGTGGAGGTCACGAGACAAGCCCTCCAGTCTGTGAAGGCTCTCTAGCTACCTCTTTATCCACGGCCGACACCCCAACACAAGGCGGCCCCGGTGGTCATCTTAAACCATTTCGGGAGACTTTCCCTGGAATGTGACAATGAGCACCCCCATTATCTTAGGGAGTTAAATGAAGTCGATGTT
The DNA here is from genome assembly GCA_963277665.1 of Viscum album. Classification (NCBI taxonomy): domain Eukaryota; kingdom Viridiplantae; phylum Streptophyta; class Magnoliopsida; order Santalales; family Viscaceae; genus Viscum; species Viscum album. Next base: position 286,881,920 of record OY728129.1, read on the forward strand.
GATAACTTCATCTTAACTGCACAGGGGTCCTACTCACAAGCCTCTACCAGAGAGTTTCGCCACTGACACCGGGTGACCAATTATCTTCACGTAGAAGAGGACCTTATGTCGAGGGAACCTGCTAAAGTCTAGAAGAATCGGACCCCTCGGGCTACCCACCAAGGGTGGAAAATATATAATCAGTAACATTCAATCACCTTGGTTCCTAAGGAGAAACTCTGCTGTACAAAAATGACTGCATTCAATGGGAAGACATACAACTCGACCATTTCCACACAAGACCACCACAGAAATAGGGTAGCAGAATACAAGAACATGCACATTCCTACCAGTTCTTGTCGGTCCCGTCATGCAGATAGAGAAGTAAACTATAGTCATATTCATATATTTTCCTTTTCACAAGAAGACCATCATCCAAATAGGGTGTCATCCAGCTTCACGTAGGCACAAATACTTGTTGATTCATATAAATCCCATCATCCAAATAGGTAAGAAAGTAAATATGAGCATAGTCAAATTCATGTGAATTCATACAAATCCCGTGAGAAAAATAAAGAAGCCCGTGAGTAGATAAAAATCCCCCCTCATGAATATGAATCCCACCAATAAAATACGGTGGCAACCGGAGAAGAAAACTGGTGGCAGACTGGTTTCTCTATCCTGATATAGGAGAACTGTCAGTATCTATTGGAAACCCATGGGGGACCAGAGCAGGCACAAACTTATACTCTGACATCAGAATGGTCCTTCATACCCATTCCAGCCAAAGATGTATCTCATCACATCCTGGAAATTATGGAAGATCAAACGTCGATTCCAGACCATATCCTCCAAACATGCCAAGATATCATTGCATTGGTGAAAAAGTCGAGAAATTAGAACCATGACCCAATTTCCTTGAATGGAGTGACTTACTAAAAAATGGATCCATCACTCTGAATCAGTTATGCATCCCTTCTCTAGTCCTGAAGGGTCGACGAAAATATCCTGTGATACATGGAAAACCAGATCTGTAAAAAATACTCATTCCAACTGGGGGACATCGGTCCAACGTGGTGGCCGCTCCAAGGTAGTCATACATCCATGTTAAAACTCAAGATGTCTGATAGTATATCCTAGTGGCATCATGGGCCCAACAAGATAGGGACTCGTATATAAAGGACATTATCGATAGTAGGCAACCCCGGTTACCTGCAAAAGAGTGCCCAAAATGAAATTTTCTTAAGGAAACCGGAAAATGAAGAGCACATGCATGATCCTTCTCTATTGTAATATGGGGTTCTTGATGCCCTCAAACATATATAAATTAAGGATCAAGACCCTTTCAGTCCATTAAAAAATTATGGAAGTGGCAGTAGTAGTTGTGAAGTCCCTCCCCATAATGTCACTTCCAATATCTCTGAAGGTCCTCCCCAAATCACCCACGAGGGATTACTACATGGTCCAGGAATGATCAATCATGAGAGCCTATCTCCTGATGCATGTCAGGGTAGCCCTCCCCTTGACGTGAATATTAGATGGGAAGAAGGTCCTCCCCTTGTTGTTGTCCGCCTTGATGGTCATCCCCAAGTTATAGACTACAAATATGATTATCCCTATAGTTGGACGCCGAGTCATGATGGTAGTCCTCTCCATGATGACAGTCATTACGAAGTCCCTCCACAAAGTAACATCAAGCAACGAGAAGGTCCTCCCATCATTTCAATACATCCTAAAGACCCTCCCCAGGATGTACACTTCAGAAATTCTCCCTACATCTAGGTATCAATCTATGATAGTAGTCCTTGCCATCATAGCAGTCATTAAGAAGGTCCTCCCCTCAGTGAAATAAATTAGTAAGAATCTCCTCCCCTTGTTGTATCCCACCCTAGAGGTCATCCCTAGGGTATAAACCGTAAGGACATGTCCCACAGTTGGGAATCAAGTTGAAATGGTATCCCTCGCCATTGTGGAACTGATTGTGGAGTTCCTCCCCATAATCAAAATTCATACTGGAAAGAAGGCCCTCCCCTTGCCAGAACAAATGTTAGAAAGACCTACTATGTTGAGGCACTCAAAAAGATAGAGTCTAAAATACCAGGCACTCCGTCTATGATGAGTGATATCCTTTCTCAACCAGAGGATGGTCCGGGGCCACTCTCATCTTCTGAAAAACCCCTACACCATTCACACCTCAATGAGGCTCTCACTAGCCCAGCCTCTTGCAATGAAATTATTAAGAAGTAGTCAAGCTATGTATATAAAGTAGAGGATTCCTCGGAAGAACAGTAGCATGATATGTTTCTCGTGAGAAGACAACTATCTGAGGATAATATACCTATGATGTATTGGCCTATGACCACTTCTCACTTTGACATACCAAGGGGGTTTTCTGGGTAATGTATTCATTGCATTCACCTCAATATATGGATGATTATTCTCCAGCTAAAAGAAAAGTTATTCCCCGTTTGAAGGGTATGAAGATCATGTAAACATTTTAGGGGATCTTCTCAATCTAATAAACATGGAAGACCTCTTGTCTACACAGCAACCACGGTTACAAAGGAGAAAAAAAACTTGAACTGGCTTGCCTCCATGCACAGCACAAGTTGTTTTGCATCATTGGAAATGCCCCGAATAGAGTTAATATTTGGGGATGGGGAGAACATGAAACTCTACACTTCACCCCGCATCCTGTCAAGAAAATCTCATTGGAAATGACATCTGGTGTTGTAATTACCCAAAGTAAGTGATCAAATGAAATACCTGCTCATGAAAGATGGAATAATCAAAAAAACCAGCCCCGAGTAAGTCTCAAAAGCATCAGGACCAAAGAGATCTAGCCATCAAAAATCTTCTAAGCTAGGAAACCAAGAACATTCAACATGATTTTCGCTTAAGGGAATTCAACCAACAAGCAATGCTCATTTCTTCAAAAGCCCATAAATATTATTCAGGTCCAATTCCATACTCAACTGACACCCACACAGGAGTGCGTGAAATCAAAAAAGTGGAAATAGTAGCAGCCACCACTGAAATATGGGAGCAGCCCCAGCCCGCAGGACTGGGGGAATTTTTAACTCAAAATTACCCCCATAAAACCAACAAATACAAGCCTTAGTGCATCAATGGAAGAATAGGATCAACCTCAACCTGCAGGGCTGGGGGAATTTTTACCTCAAGTTCCCACTCAACAGACATATGTCTTCTCCTGTTTGAGAAGAACTATGAGAAGAGAAGTCACCCATTCCACCCCGTCTCGTGGTTCATACCCTATGATATGAAGGCACATTATGAGATAAAATCAAGTTTCCCTTTGGGTAAATATTCATCAAGAAACCCGAAGAATACCACAGAATGGAAATAAGAAGTCCAAAAAAGGATAAAGAAAGCCTTTCTAATATTTTTCACCAGGTACACCACACCCAATGTGGTATGCATCAATGAACAGGGTAAACGTAAACCCCACGGATCTCAAAGGAAATGATACAAAGGGAGAGGATGCAAGAGAAGATGGTTCCCTTCTAGAGGCATCCCACACCGAGCCCGACAATGTGCATACCCATAACCAAAGAGCAATCCTAAATTTAGGCTCCCCCTTAGTTAATCACATTACCTCCCCCGCGAAACCCCAACAAGGATAAGAATAAATCCCATGTCGTCTATGACCCACCTCCTCCTTCCCCTGAGAATGTTTCCCTCACTCTCGAAGAAAGTTTCTCCAAACAAGAGGAAAAAATTAAATAGCTTAGGAGAATTAATGTTGAGATGCATCAAGGGAGCTATCTTGATGAATGTGTCCCCCCTACAGAATGTCAACAGGTATTCCCAGAAGAGGTGTCCTTTCTATAGGCGCTCATCTCGGTGAATGAAGTCAAGCTCAGAGCCACATCCAACCTGGCATCGGGATTGTCAACCTACATAAATTTGGCCCTGGAAGGACATCAAGACTCCCCCCCCCCCCCCACTGGGAAGGAAGCCATAGTATATCTAGGGGAACCCACAAAGGATACCCCTGGCTGGGTATCCACCCCAAATTCTAGTAGCACTGGCACGTCTAGCTTTGGCCACTGCTGCACCCGCCCAAGCTCAAGCCTGGTAGGATATCCATTAAGGGATCTTGAATAACATCAAGAAAATAATAGCTCAACTATAATCCATGGAGGGGCGACGTGATCTGATACAACCAGAGTGAAAAGCCTACCATAATTGGGTGAGAAACGTTCCACCACCACCAAACTTTGGAAACCCCATATTCTTGGTTATCAATGGCTCGGGAGACCCAGAACAACATCTTATGCACTATTACTCTTACGGTGACCCCATGATGGGGACTCTGGAGCAACAAGAAGCAGTAAAACTTAGGTTCTTTGTGTGAACCCTCTAGGGTTCAGCCTTCGTATGATATATTATCTTACCAGCTAACTCAATCACAGGCTGGGAGGACCGCTGGTGATAGTTTCTCTTCCAGTTCAGTTCGACATTACCTAAGACAACGGTTAGTGATCTCATGAACTAAAACAGTGAGAGAATGAAAGAGCTTAACACTTCATTTCCAAATGGAAAGTCCTCGCCTATTCCCTAAACTGGCCGCTCCCCCAAGATGAAATGATCGCTATGTGAATCGATAACCTTCGTGATGAATTATGAAAAGTTATCGTCCCGGTGAAGTACAAAAGTGGGTTCTGAGATTTCTCTTCCATTTCCCAATGGATAGAAGACTCCTTCTAGTGAACCAATATCAAGTCCCGAGTGTCCCCATCAGTCCCAGGAAAAAGAGTGGGAAAAGCTGAAGTGGCTTCTATCATGCTTAAGCCACCCCCCCGACACCAGATCCAGTTGCGAGGCCTCCACCGAATCATGTGGGAACCTCTGGACGAAAACATCCACCCCCACCTCTATAAGATGATAAAATTTGTTCTAAAAGAAATCATTTTGAGGAGGGAAGAAATAAATTCTACTTGTTAAGAGATGACTAGGTCTGCGGCTACTTCATAACAGCCATGAATTGTAACTTGCTCCAACTACCAGATATAAAGAGAGCCGATGAAGTGGGTCTCAAAGACTATCCAAATTATTGTTCATATCACCAGATATTGGGACACACCATCCAAGAATGAATAATCTTCAAGGATCTCCTACAAAATATAGTGGATTTCGGGAAAGTTAAGTTGGGTCTACCACCTGCACAAGTGGTGTATGTTTCCACCTCAGACCCAAGAGATGAAGAGGAATTAAAGACAATCACCAGTAAAAAGGAGAAAAAAATTGACAATTTGATGACCCCGAAAATAGTCAACCGAGTTCATGACATCCTCCAGGAGCAGTTGAAACAACTGACCATTCCCCCGATAGCTCCTAATGTAGCACAACTGTCATTCTAAGCCCCACAGTCCTTTAAGGGATATAAGGGTATAAAGAAGGAGCAAAAAGATGGGATGCCACCAAAGACAAATCTAGTCTTGATGCTTTCAGACTTCATGCTGGAAGAATTGGTACAATAATCACCACCCTTCAAAATGGAACAACGAGAACCGCCCCGCCAAATGGTACAATGGGCACCACCCCAACAAACGGTACAATGGGCACCACCCTGCCAAATAACATACAGTTAGACAGAAACATTTTCGGATCAAGAACTGATATTCGGCTCCATTAATTTCATTCACTTGATGGACCCCTTCTCTGATAGAGACTATGTTCACAAACCTGAATTCCCTGCACCCAACTGGAGATCTGGAGGAAGAGGTTGTAGAGGCCGAGGGTTTCCTGGAAGGCATGATCGTGGAAGGAGTGAAATTCCTGGCCATGCCTTAACTCAAACTGTTAACATTGAAAAAAACTTGTGGAAGGAACCTCCAGCAGACACAACGATAACCAGAATGTTCCTTTTCCCCTGCCGAAAGAAATCCTAGATGAGTTATCTTGGATTATCCGTTAGAGGAAGAACAAATATCAAATCGCCCAAGGAATATGGGCAGACCAGTTTGGCCAAACCCGGAAAGGACCGCAACACCACCAGCTCCTGTCACAAAGGTCGTACCATCCACATCCAAATATCAAGACCCTAAAGTGTCTATGAAATAGCATCCCCAAGTCGGGAAGTGCCAAATTTTAGATAATAAATATGATATTATAAATAATATAGCTTCTGTACTGAAAAAACTATCAATCCTGAATGCTTAGAGACTATCTACAGACCTTAGGCAGGCGCCCATCGAAGCCTTACTAAGTCCCCAGGAATTCGAAGCTGAAGTGTAAGCGGCCAAAGTCTATCTGAAAAAGACCAATTCTAAATAATTTCACATTTTCATCTCCTTCACAGACAATGTTTAAGACACCATTATGCAGGGGAACTTCAAACACATATATGTGTCCAAAAAGATAAATGGCATTGATGTTCAGAGGATTTTCATCGATAACGGATCTGGAGTCAACCTCCTCCCACTGTGAAAACTTCGTCGACTGGGCTATGATGAGGATTGATTAACACCCTACACCACAACTCTACTGGGATATGAAAAAAAAGTGAGCAGAAGCTATTGGGACGAATCAAGATTAAAAAATGTCTTGGAGTCCTAGTGTCTGATTCCATGTTCCTAGTAGTGCGTAAAATTACGGCATTCAGCGTCCAGTTAGGGAGGACATGGCTACATCAGCATGCTGAAATTCCATCATCATAACATCAGTGCATCAAATATTGCGGTAATGGAAAAAATAGAAAATTTTGCACCAATAAATCCCCATTTGAGTCCTGTGAGTCGCATTAGATCGATGCAGGATTCATTGATCTGAAAGAGAAGTTGTCTTTGGCTGACGATGTTGACTAGATCACTACCCTGAATGGATTGGAAATGGTTCACACCGACCCCCTCCAATATCTTAGGGAAGAGTATTTATTACCCATCAACCAAGTTGAATGCATATGTTTAAGCCTAGATACAGACTCAACTGTTTGAATGATTTCCATTATGGAAGCCAAGTCCAAAGACACAGAAGAGTGGGATGACTCCTATTTTGTCAAGAAAATACCTAACAAAGATGCTCTCAACCCAGCCTCGGGACCCCAAGATGTCACCACCTTACTCACTAGGTAAGAAAAAAATTTCTCTCCCAACATTGGAGATTTAATCTCGATAATCCTCTCTCTATCAAAAGAGGAATAAGATGATGAAGAGGATGATAAAGAAGAAGAAGAATAATAATAATAATAATAAGACCTCAAAGATTCCCCTCCCACATTGGAAGAAGGTGTATCCAATACAATCGATTAACTTATAGAGATAATCCTGGGCATCAAAGATGACTTGAAACCCACTTTAATTAGTACATTTATGCAGTTAGAGGAGCTAGAGTCATATACCTCATTCCTAAAAAAATTATCAATATGTGTTTTCCTAGAATGAAACAAAAATTCCAGTCCTCAATCCTGAGTTCTTCACTCATCATCTAGGTATTCTAGAAGATCAATGGGGATATAAAAAGGCATCCAGAAGGACCCACCCAATGCATGCTGCCAAAATAGAGGCTAACGTTGAAAAGATGATCAAATCCAACTTCATACGAAAAGTCCAATATCTGATCTGGATGGAAAAAATAGTCTGTGACAAAAATAAAAACAGATAGATTAAGGTATGCATCAACTTCAGGGACCTTAATCAGCACTTCTCGAAAGATGATTTTCCAGTCCTAATCATAGAATTAATAATCGATATGACTGTAAGATATGAGGCCTTATCTTTCATGGATGGATATTCTGGATACAACCAGATCCTAATGGCTCGAGGAGATGAAGAATCCACTACTGTCAGGGCCTCTCAAAGAGTGATATATTATAGGGTGATTCCATTTGGTCTAAAAAATGTCAGCGCTACATATCAGTGTTCCATTCACCGCATCTTCAAGCCCTTCCTGGGAAAATTCTTCAAGTGCTACGCCGAAGATCTGGTGGTTAAATTACGACATCACTCAAACCACCTCACTTATCTTGAAATTGTCTTCAACAAACTATGACAACATAGTTTAAAGATGAATCCCCTAAAGTGTGTCTTTGACGTTACCTCTGGAAAATTCATCAAATTTTTCGTACACCATCATGGCATCAAAGTTGACCCTGATAAGACAAAATTCATCCTTGGCATGTCCCCACCTCACAACCTCACCAATTTGAGAGGTCTCCAGGGGCACATGGCCTACATTCAATGCTTCATATCCAACCTTGTGGGTAAATGTTTACCTTTCATCAGGTTAATGAAGAAATGGGTTACGTATGAGCGGGATAATGATTATCAGGAAGAATTTGAAAATATAAAAATATATCTCTTAATCTCACTTGTGTTGATGCCTCCAGTTGAAGGGAGACCACTCATTTTGTACATAACTACCTTGGAATGGTCATTAGGCACCTTCCTTGCATAGAATAATGATGACGGTAGCAAGAACAACCTCTATTACCTCATCTGAACAATGATTGATGTTGAGACTCGATATTCAAGAATCGAAAAGCACTTCCTAGCCCTAATATTTATGGTTTAGAAATTCAGGCATTACCTGTAGCACTATGAGGTCTACTTCGTCTCCTGCTACAACCCACTCAAATATATCGTCAACCATCACATGCTAACTAGATTCCTATCACGGTGGATATTAATCCTACAATAGTTTGATATATGGAGCATGCCCTATAATTCCATCAAAGTCCAGGCGTTAGAAGACTTCCTGAAAGAGCACCCCTCAGAAGAAACAATCTCGTTTGATGCCGAACCTCCAGATGAAGAAGTGTTCTTCATCTAAGAGGAACCCTAGATATGGGAAATGTACTTTGATGGTGCTTCAAGAATCCCGACAGGAAAAAGGCTAGAGGATCCCAATCTCAACAAAGTGGGGCGGGGGTTATACTTGTATCCCCCAATAGATCCATTTTTCCTTACTCCTTCCTACTTTTGGAGGGATGTAAAAATAATGAAGTAGAATACCAAGCCCACATTATGGGCCCAAAGTTGGCACTTCATGCATGATCCAAACACCTGACGATAAAAGGTGATTCAGATATAGTCATCAAGTAGGTCAATGGTGACTATGCTATTAAGAAATAAGTGTTTCCCCCTTAATAAACCATGTTCAAGAACTGATAAAATAATTACTATTAGAACCAATGCTAACCTATGTCCCCTGGTCACAAAATGATTAATCTAATGCATTGGAAAATGTAGCCACAGCCCTGGTTGATCCAGACTGGGATGAAATGATTATTAGTATTTCCCACCATTGGGTGGTCTTTCCATTTATTTAGAAAAACGGAGGAAATCAATGAGATTAGTTTCATTTCTGATCCTTATGGTCACACCACTGGCTGGATGACTCCCATTGAAAATTACCTTCGGAGGGGGGAACTCCCACCAGATTGGGCTAGAAGAGAACAGATCTAGATATGGACAATAAACTTTGTCATGTATAATGGTGTAAACCAATAAAAGGTTCTCTACAAACAAGGCCTTGAATAAGTCCTTCTCAGGTGCATTGATGGAGAAGAGACTACTATTATCGTGAAAGATGTGCACACCAGAGCCTGTGGAGTGCACCAATCAGCAACCAAGCTCCCTCATAAAATTATAAGGCTTGGATACTATTGGTAAACTATGATATAGAATTGTTCCATATTTTCCAAGAAGTTACATTCCTTCGAAGTTCATAACAATTTTATTCACCAACCCTCGGAGCTACTTCACACAGCTAAGTACTCCTGGCTATTTTTCTCCTGGGGCATGGATATTGTGGGACCATATCCTCCACCACATCCAAAAAATTAAGGTTCATACTCATAGAAAATTAATTCTTTTCCAAATGGGTATAATCCATACACCTTAAAGAATTTGGGGCGAAAATAATCATTAGCTTTTTGAAGGCCAACATCATTACCAGATTTGGTGTCCCTCACACAATACTGACAGAAAATGGAACCAACTTTGGCTCTACTGAGTTGGACAAGTTATACTAGCAGTATAGAATAAAATCTAACCATTCATCCCACTACAATGCGGTGGCCAAAGGAAAGATAGAGGATTTTAACAAGACTTTGTCTAACATACTTGAAAATATGGTACATAAGGATAATAAATCATGTACATACAAGCTCCTTCATGCTTTATGGTCTTACCAGACCACAACCCACACAGCCACCCGAGGAACCCTATACTCACTAGTATATGGGGAAGAGGTGGTTTTGCCTATCGAAATTCAAGTTTTGTCACTCCGTGTGGCCATTTGTGATTGATAATCCATGAATGACCAATCCCAAAGATGTTTTGATGAGTTGGAGTATCTAAATGAGAAAAGGCTACACAATTTTCACTATTTGGAAATATACCAAAATCGGATCGCACGAGCCTTCAACAAAAAGTTTCGCCTTCGATCTTTCCTCGAAGGAGAGATAGTGTTGGTCATCAGAACCCTGATTATACTCAAGAAGAAGCCCCCAAATCTTGAACCAAAGTGGGAGGGACCATATGTCAAACATAGGGTCTATTCCAATGGAGCATACGCCTTGATATCAATGGACGGACAACTCATCACGACTCCCACAAATGCATTTTTATTTATTTTTGATGTGTTTGTAATTTATTTAATTAATGTTACGAATTCACTTTTTAAAAATATTTTTGTAATTTATTCAAATTCATTTATTAATTTTTAACATCCATTCAATATTATTTATTATTTTTAATATTTTTTTAGAATTCATTCATTTTTTAGTATTTATTTTGACATATTTATTTATTATGTTTTGATATATTCAACATGTTTTCAATTTATATAACTAATTTATTGAAATTAATCTTTCAATATTTTTTTAATTTAAATAGTTATTATAGTTCATTTTTAATAATTTTATTATTTATATAATTAATATTTTTTAATTATTCAATTTTTTACCTTTTTCAATTCTTGGTTAAACGTTGATATATGTGTATTTTATCGGTGCTAAAACATAAGTGCTGAGAAATAACACTTTTGTTAGCGCTTTTTAGCACTGATAAAAGTGATGATTTATCAAAGCTAAGAAAGTATTGGAAAAAGTGGTATTTCTTAGTGCATATTTTTTAGCATTGATAAAATGATATTTTATCATCGCTTTTCAGTATGATGTGATAAAACCCTTCACCAACATTAAAAAAGAAACATTGAAGACCTCTTTTTCTATGTGTCACATTCATGCTCTCACAAAACTGAAGCTATATTGCACTCTAAGTCAAAAACATTTGGACAAATTGAACCTCAAAACTGAAGGTATTAAATTTAGAACTTGTTTTTAAGGAATCTCAGTCAATATTTGATATGATTTTTATGATTTTTTGAGTTTATCTTCCCTTTCAAATCTATAGAAACAAAACTCATTTTTTTAAAATTATTCAATGAGGCTAAAATATAGATCTTTGTTGATGTTCTTTCCAATATCACCTATATTTAAGAGGAAGTTTGAAATGAATGAAGCAACTGACAATTTTTTATTCAAGTAAATTTGATTATTAATCTTCAATATCTTCATATTTTTTAATAGATGTGTTGTAATATTATTAGTTATTTTTTTCTTTGTGACTAATAGGATATTTAACCTATTAATTTCCTCTATAAGAACATTTTCTCAATTTTAAATTGAATATCATTTAAAGGTAATTTGATTGTTTCTTATCTAATTTATGTTTATGTGTTTACCCTAAAATAATTCAATAGATCCACTTACATTTCAAATAGTATAAGAATTATAATAAATTTTTAATCAGTGTTTTAAAATTGTGACATAATACTTAAAATTAATCAATTCTCATCTCCCTAGAAAACTATAAACATCATTTTTCCATTAAAATTAATATTATTCACCAAATATTGTTAAACTTCTTTTTAAAAGTTTACACTATTTTCAATGATAGATGAATCAAAAATTTTGAATTCCTATATTTTAGAATTTAAAAAATTTAAAATGTTAATTTTTCTAATTTTAATAATATATATATTTTTTATGAATTCCATTAATCATTAAATTAATTTTGTGATTACATAAATCCTCTTCATGATTTTTAATTTTTTAAATTTCGGTTATTTTCATTAAAACATTCATTTTCCCATTCTACCCAAAATCTTAACTATTTTCAAAATCTCATGGAATATTAAAATTGTTATTTTGATGATTACCAAATGAAGAATTCAAATATGATATCTTTCATAAATTTACAAATTCAATAACCATAACCAATGTTATTACTTAGTTTCAAAGACTGTGGAAACATTGTGAAAAATAAGTAATTGGTTTTTATATTTGTTTTAATAGTGAAATATTATTATATATACCGCAATACTTATCCACTTATAGAAATACATAGGTTTCTTTTGAACATTGATAGTGACATGGAGAAAATTATCTCCCTTGATGAATCCATTTCCTAAAAAAGAATGATTAGTGATATGTGAATTATTTTAATAAAAAATGTGTGTTATAATACTTTAAATTCATATAATTCTTGGTCATTATATGTTTTAACATGTTATTGACACAATGAAAAGTTATGTCAAATATGATGACTATATGTGTGTATATACAAGGAATAACATTTTAGGGTTCTAAGATCATATCTTCTATGTATTTATTTATTTTTTAAAATATGAATATTACTAAATCAAATAGGATGGATATGGATAAAAAATGCATGGATGCCAATCATATGAAAAATGAGTATGAGGTCGGGGTGAAAGAATTCATCATTTTTATAAAATATCTTGCATATGAACCTTCTCAAACCCTTTGTCTGTGTTAACATTGTTGTTATCCAAGACTAATTATTCTAGAGGAGTTTAAAGAACACTTAATCTATCACATAATATATTGAAGTTATAAATTTTGTACTAAACACGAGGAAGAAATGAATGTATCTAGTGATTGGGTTAACAATGTCTTTTATGGATCATTTGATATGATTAAAAGTGTGAATTATAATGAAGATTGTATCAAGGATATGACTACAAGAGTAAATGTTAATAAAGATCATTTTGAGGAAATGAAAATTAAAGTTGAATATGAACTTCATGATTGAACAAAACTATTTCATAAGTTAAAGAGTTGTGAAAAGATGTCATCGTAAGCTATTTTTACTAAATATAAAATTTTGTTAGCCATACTGAAGCTATATAATGAAAAATATGGAAATAGATGGAGTGGTACCAACTTTACTGAACTACTTTCTCTCTTGAATGATATGCTTCCAAAATATAATGATATTCCTTGTTGAATGTATGACACTAAAAAAATTCTACTTTCAATGGCTATAATCTCTAAAAGAATACATGTTTGTCCTAATGACTTATACTATTTTATATGGACCATGAATCACTTTAAAAATGAAAAAAGTGTGGTGTGTCACGATACAATAAAGTTGAATCAAGTATTTCAAAAGTTTTATAGTACATTCCAATCATTCAAAGGTTTATGTGCCTATATGGGAGTGAGGAGATTGCAAGGAAATTGACATGGTACATAGATTTAAGAAATCATGATGGGAAACTTCGTCACCCAACAGACTCTCCTCAGTGGAAGAAAATTAATCACAAGTATCCAAAATTTAGAAATGATCTGAGAAAACTTTGTTTTTCACTATCTACAGATGGAGTGAATCCTTTTGGTTTATAAAGTATAACTCATAGTACATTGCCATTAATATTAGAAAATTATAACTTTTCACCATGGTTATGCATAAATAAAAAATACATTATGTTGTCTATACTCTATATCAAGAACAAAATAACATGGTATTGATTTTTATATTTATTTAGATCCATTAATTTAAGATATTAAATTAATGTGGGATTCAAGTGTTATATTTTATGATACATACAAAAAAGGATATTTCACATTAAAATCTATGTTGTACGGGATAATAAATGACTATCCTACTTATGGAAATTTTTCAGGATATAGAATTAAAGGAATTGAAGGGCATCCCATTTTTTAACAAGGTACACACTTAGTAATGTTGAAACATTCATTTAAGACTATATTTCTAGGATATTATATATTTATACCCCAATTTCATAAATGATAATCTTAGATAACATCATGCAATGAAAATTCATAAGAAGTTACAACACCATCTCCACTAAAAAGTGATCATCTATTTGAGAAAGTAAAGTATATGGAAACTGCTTTTGGAAAACCTTATTAAAAACCATATAAAAAAAAGTTGGAAAAGAAATAAAATTTTTTGGAATTAATGTACTATAATTATTTGTACAACATGTATTTTATTGATGTAATGTATTTGAAATAAGAATGCATGTGATAGTGTCATTACCACATTACTAAATAAACTTGAAAAAAATAAAGGATAACATTAAGGATATGTTATACATTATTGACATGAATATATGGGAAGAGTTGGAACCAGTGAAGGGTGAAATATGATCTTTTCTTCCTCCATCTTCTCAGACTCTTTTTAAGAAAGAGAGGTATCGGTTTTGCAACTTCCTGAATGAATAATGGTTTTAGAGGTGTATTCATCAAATATCAATAATATCATGAAAATTACTAATTTAATGTAAAATGGGTTGAAGTCACATGACTTTAATGTTTTGAAGAAATATCTAATAACTGTATATTTACTTTTCATTTTTCTTGAAAATGTTCATCAAATATTATCCAAATATTATTTCCTTTTTAAAGCTATATGCAGTAAAGTTATAGACCTGATGAAATTTCCAACCATGGAAAAGGAAATTACTATAATATTATGTTAATTAAAGATGTTATTCACACCTCCATTATTTTATATGATGGTTCACTAGATATTTCGCTTGTTTAGGTAGATCCAACTATGTGGTCCTATATATTATAGATGGATTCATGCCATTGAATTCTATATAAAGATTTTGAAAGGTTATGTCAAAAATCAAAGTTGGCCAGAAGTTTTTATTGTGGAGTGATATATTATTGAAGAAGTCATTTAATTCTATACTGACTACCAATCTGATGTGGAAACCATTGGTCTTCCAATATCTCATCATAGTGGGTGAAATTTGGGTGAAATAATTTCAAAAATAGATATTACTACAATTACTGTTGAAAATTGGGAGTAGTCTCACCTTTATGTTTTAGATACTAGTTTAAAATTTTAACCACATATTGAAACCCAAGAATTAATTCTTAGGCATTTGAATCCACCAATTCCTGAAAGATAGATATCAATTACACATAATCAATGGTTTATATGATGGTTTCAAGACCATATTTTTAGGTATTCAACTATAAATAAAAATTCAATTTAATAATGACTTTGATGTCTAGACAGAGGACCATCATCATTAAATCTTGAGTAATTTTATTAATCCTGCTGAAAAGGGAAATAATTAAGTCTAGGAGGGCTGAAGTAGTGTAGTCCAAGTGAATATTCTCTTAAAAAATTAATACAGTCAGGGATAAGGGATCCCAAACTAGAAAACATAACATGGGGATTACTTTGATCACCCTTTTAGGTGAGATAGTACACCACAAATTTACCTTCATTCCAGATATGGTTCACGCTTTCTTGACCAATGAGATTCCTATAAATTAGTGGAGTTATTCCTATGGATGAAGAGATGCATGTATCTGGTACCAAGGAAATAAATTTGATTTATTTAAATATATCATAATTTTGAATCATCAAACAAATATGAGATTTAGATTATAAAACTTCCAAGTACTAATTTTTTGATACAAGTGGGTTGATAATAGGAGTGTAGTTAAAATAAATGACTTGGGATTCATAAAAGTGGATTTCATTAAGGAAGGGTGAAAAGCTAAATAATTCATAATTGAATCATATCAAGTATAAGTATTTCAAATCCCATATCCTAAAAATAGAAAGTGGTCAATTGTTCTGTTATCAACCAAAACAACTGTAAGTTCAGATGTCAATTAAACTGAGGATGAACCTTTAATTGGGACATGACAATCATTTTGCGATGGTCTCAATGTAGATGAGGTCTTGTATGTCATAGTATAACATAATTAGGATATTTGAATACTCTATATAGGGGTCAAATCCCTTCAACCGTTAAAGAAAAGAAGGTAGTTAAATATTTTGTAATATACACCATGTTACCTTGTTGTATTCCTTGTCCATTATTGTATTTATGTAACCTAAATTAAATATTCAACCACTTTTTTAGATAATGGATTCTTCATATGTTGATTCTCCCAATATTGAGAAAAATCGGATTCTCTACATGTTGATTCTTCCAATGTATAGGAACAATAGGTTTCTCCACATACAGATGCTAAAAATCATTAGGAACAACATATTGATGATGTTGAAATCAAGGAAATGGTAGAAGGTGAACAACCCATGTCCTGAAAAAAAAGTAACTTCATAGTGTGATGGTGTTAATAAAAATTATTAAGTTGGGAAATAGGGGCTTCAAAGTCAAGGTTAGAATAAATGTACACAACTAAAATATTAACCCCAATAAGTCCATTTTCATTAGTTACACTGGGGTGACCACTCAAATGGACATGTCGGTTGATGTAGATATGTGGGGAAAAATTCCTATTATTAAGGTACTAATTTGGGAAGATATTAGGGTAACATAATGATATAATTTTTCTATTTTACTAGAAAATAAATAATTAAATGTTGATTTTCTCTTAATTACCCCTTATAGATCAATTTATACTAGATGACTATCAAATTAAATTGGTATTAATGGTCACTGGAAAGGATCGTAAAATATTTTTTACAATTCTTATGAAGAATCATATCATGGATGCTGAAGAGAAAGTAAACCCACACCCACTATAGATATATACACACTTGATGAACCATGAAACATGGAATGTTTTTTTGGCCATTGTAAGGAGGCATCATTTCATGCACATTGTGATTGGAAATAATTTACATGGAAATATGTGTATTAATCACTTAGATTAAGATTTTCTAATTTATGAAACAACAACCGAGTGATGGAAATAAGAATTGTGCATCAAAACCAATGTACCAATATCTTTTTTGTCACCAAAAAATGCATATGGATCATTCCACAGATTTGATGATGCGATCCGAGGAATTTTCCTCCCAAACGGGTTGAAAAATAAACTCCAAGAAAATTTGAAATGGACATGTGCAAAGCACTCCACGCAGCGGGAGCACTTCCGCATGGACGCCTCCTTGAGTGGCTCTACGGCGCCACGGCCTCACAGGATTCTGATGATGACCAAGGCCCCTCTGTGGCGTCAGGCCCCTCCACACCGCGCTTCATGGTGGTTGGGTCCACGAATATCAATGCAGGCCCCCTATGTGAGGCCAATGAGGGATGAAGTAAAGACTCCTTTCCATGACATCGCTCATCTCCACAGCAAGTTTTGCGCCCCTCTGATCAGGTTTACCTATAAATAGAAGGTGCACCCCCCCCCCTTCTAAACCAATGTCGCTCTGACCTTTCAACTTCCCATCTCCCGTTTCAAATATTCCTTCATGAAACCACTCAAATGGATTGTCAAAGGTTCTTGGCCTTTGCGATTCACACCCCTTTGCATGATTTTCAGCCTCTTCCTACGGTGTAGATTCTCTTCACGAAGGCTTATGTCCTTCATATAGGAAGGGGCCCCTTCGGGGTGCTCGAGATTTCACGAAGCGTAGAGCCTTCAAAAAATTCTCTCAAGGCAAAGAGGTATTCACTGAGGCAAATCCATGCTCCCTTAAGGGTGGCTCTTCACAAAGCCTTAGCCTTTTTCAAAGACCCCACTCTTCGCAAGGCCTCTTACCTTCGTGAATCTAATCCTCTATGTTTAGTCTTATCTCTTTGTGAGTTCCAAACTCTTCATGAATCCTATCCTCTTCATGGTGCCAATCCTATTTGAAAATTCCCTCCTCTTCACGAATCCCATACTCTTCGTGAAGTGCCTATTTTTAAGACCGAATTCTTTACACACCCCTTTCTCATACGGCCCTCCAAGTTTGTACGAAGTGATTTCAAGGTCCCTTGGGTGGTTCTTCATGTTGTGATGATTAGCCTCATGCTTCTTCGCATAGGAATGCTAATGGCTATTTATTCTTCTAATAGCCACACTAATGTGGGCCACTTAGTGGATAACTCCACAACACCGCCTATCCACAGCATTGTTGGTGCCTTCCCTTCACCAAGGGTTGAAGTGCACCAGTTATGTAAGTCCTAGGTGTGCGGATTGAACTCTCCTCATCCGAGATATAGGACGTTAAACTACCAATCAGCATCTTCCTCAGCACATGACATTAAACTGTGGCCTCACCCTACGTAATACACACCGGGTGCCCCATCTCGGACATTATCCACGCCCGCTCATCTCTACGAGAGTGAGATCTTCCTCATATGGAATGATATCCACTTTGTTGGAGTAGCATCTTTCTGTGGGGAAGGGATACCATCTTGGTGTAAACCCCTAGCCTTTCTTGTGGGATGTAGCATCCCTACTCCTCCTCTCTTCTTCGGTGCCAAAGACTGTATGAGAGATGGACACCAGGATCTTCGTTATCTCATCCCTCTCCCTCTAATCTTTGTTGCCATTAGGCCTCCTTCCTAGAGTAAGTCCCAATATCCATCTCCTCAGGGACACTAACCACGTGTAAGCCCCTATTTCCTCTTTTTGGACCGCTAACCATGTTTAATCCCCTATTTCCACTTTGGGCTGCTAACCACGTGTAAGCCCCACTTCACTTCCCATAGATGCACCTTTTGCGATGTGATCATCAGGTCTTTCTTGCCTCTTGTTTCTCACACCAAGCATGACTCATGTGGTCTTAGAGTAATCATTGACCATGGCATCCTTCCTAGGCCTCCCTAGAGCATAATCCCTAATCCACCATTTCAAACTACATAGAGTTTGATCCTTTACCTTTCCAAGCAAGGTACGTAGGAAGCCTCTCTGAGGTTCAATCCCAACACCTACTTGTCTCAAACCCTTCATGTTGGTTCACCTTCATCCCGCGTGACGTTAAACTACATACCACACACCAAAGTACATGGACTTTGATCCTTGTATCCTAGACAATGTATGTAGGAATCCTCCCTAAGGTTCAATCCCAACACCTACTTGTCTCGACCCCTTCATGTCGGTTCACTTTCATCCCGCATGAAGTTAAAATGTATCCCTCATTCTGAACTATGTGGACTTTGATCCCTGTATCCTAGGAAAGGAACGTAGGAAGCATCCCTGAGGTTCAATCCCAACACCCAATGGTTTTGACAACTTCACATCGGTCCACCCTCTTCCTGCATGACATTAAACTGTACACCCCTTTTTGTCTTGGAAGACGTTAAACTAAACCCATTCAAACTAAATGTTCTTTGATTCTTGTCTCCCAGACAAGGTACATAGGAATCCTCCCTAAGGTTCAACCCCAATTAATGGTAAGTCATTGTGTTCCCCAATCGACGGTAAGTCATTGTGTTCCCAAATCGACAGTAAGACTTTGTGTTCCCCAATCGGCAGTAAGTCATTGTGTTCCCCAATCGACGACAGGACGTTGTGTTCCCTAATCGACGGTAATCCATTGTTTTCTGGAATCGACAGTAATCCATTGTGTTCCCCAGTCGATGGTAAGCCGTTGTGTTCCCCAATCTATGGTAATCCATTGTGTTTCTCAATCGATGGTAAGCCATTGTGTTTCCCAATTTATGGCAATTCATTGTGTATCCTAATCGATGGTAAGCCATTATGATTCCCAACCAGTGGTAAGCCATTGGAACCCTAGTCAGGTGTAAGCCATTGTCAACCCCAATCAGTGGTAATCCATTGTAGACCCATCCAGCGGTAATCCTTTATAGTCTGCAATCGACAGTAAGTCATTGTAGTCCCCTTCACTGGGACCCACATATCTAGTCTTCCCCTGTGGCGTCAGACCAACCCAGGCTACTAACCATGTTTAATCCCCAGTATATCATTGGGTTGAGGTCCTCTACGCACACCCTGATTCTATACCCCCATCCTGAACTATGTGGAACTTGATTCCTTACCACAGGGATATGTAGGAAGACTCCTTGAGGATCAATCCCATCGATTATGTCCCATCATGGTCTCTTCTTCGATCCTATGTTTTTTGGGAAGATTGTACCCCAACCTGTAGGTTCTACTTCCTCTGGGTACCACCCATGAGTCCATCTACATAGGCCGCCTCATCAGGTATCTCATCGCCCTACCGAACTATGTGGACTTTGATTCCCCACCACAGGGATACGTAGAAAGTATCTTTGTGGCTCAGTCCCAACATCACCATCATCCTTTCGTCAGTTACATATCATTCTCCATCAATTTTCAATCATCCATCCTGATTCTTACCCTGGACACCACATCTCGGTGAGATCATGCCACCAAATTTCTTGCTGCTCCTAGTAGTAATTGTGTAACTAACCACACGTTATCCCCAACATCAATGTTCCCTCCTAGGGTTGCACCCATTTGATCCACTCCTTTTAGTGTTCTAATCAGTCTAATCCATCTCCGCTAGATGTTAAACTCGTGGCATACCCTATGTTAAAAATGGGAAGCTGAGGAAAACCTCAGAGACATGCCTATGGAATAAAATTTCCCACATTAGATGTGGGATGCCTCAGGATTCTCGCCCTCAAGAATTCCTATCATAAGGGGAAGAAACCCAGATGCATCTGTGTTCAACTGTCCAGACACACTAGTGATGTCCAACATGACTACTCCCCTGACTGAAGGTTGCTGCCCTGACTGGACCCCCTGGGATATCCTGACAGAAGCAGCGTAATTAACTAGCATCCATAAAGACATGGCACTGGGAAGAGTTTCATGAACAATGTCTTAAGTCTATGAGGGAGACTCGGACTAGGTAACGAGTTCTGAGGAGTAATCCACTGAAGGAGGAACCAACATCACATCATACTGTTTTGATCAAGGACCAAATGTCCCTGAATAAGCGACAGATGCCACACGCATTTGGAAAGTGGGAATGCGGGGAAACTGATCAGTGCGTCCTCCGAGAGGCAGATGTGAACCCCAGTGAAAGCATCAAAAACAGAAATGGTGAACCTATCATGAAATTATTCTCCTCAATGTGGATATTAGTAGTGCTCAAGAAATCAGTGGATTAGCATGTCACCGGATCCAGTTATCTGGTGCCAGGTCCCACCAATTGAATAGTGGGCCCGGTGTGAAACTCACCAGAAGTTGGGGAAGTTGAATGTTAGAAATCCCAGTCTGTGATGTTGTTAGTGTGGATGATGGAATGACATTGGGGTATTGGATGTCTCTTTCCTTCTTTCAGCACTAATGGTTAAATCTCTCTACTTTGCAGGACCCAAGCTGTCATGACAGGAAACCAATCACCACCCACCCACCGACGCAGGGATAGGGGAAACTTCAATGCGTCAATCCCACACAGCCTCATCTCCCCCATGGAATCCTCCATGTCCACAGATACCGGGCACCCACTCCCCATCTCCCTAACTAAATTTATTCAGATAAGTGTAATTAACGACCTCATTCAACGATATGAGGAGGAGGGGATTATCCCGACCTGGGATATGGCCTGATAAGACTTAGAGGATTTTTCACCTCTTCACCACTACTGCCCCCAAGGGCTACACAGGGATCCACTACTCCCCACTCTGATGTATAATCATTTCGGGAGCCTCTCCCCAGAATGCTTTGATGACTCCCTCCCCTATGCAAATGAGGTGAGGGATTTCTAGGCTAGCCCAGCCAGAATCCCGCTCTAGGGGCTCCCAAGGAGGGCTCCCACCAAGATGCGTCAGCACTGCCACCTAGCCCCATGAGCTAAGGAGTAGGTGGGATATGTGCCTACACCACCAGCCCTAGTCCATTTAACCCGACCACTGCGTCGGGCATAGGCTGGGGAGGATGCCCGCCGAGGGGTGTCAGCGTCAACGACTACCATGGCCCGTGCCACTGCTCATGCAAACCATCAATCCCCTATTTATGCCAAGCGGGGGAACTCGTATGACTAGCCCGAGTCGAGTCCCCAACCACCCCATGAGAAGGATGGGTCGACTCTCCTAGTCACCGACACAGGTGACGTCCGTCTCGGGCTGACCCGTGACAATGACATCAAGTACGGAGGTCCTCCTTGTACTATCACCAATGAGAGTGTGGACCCTACCCACTCCCAATATCAGTGTGGAGGTTCTCCCCATGCCACCTCCAATCCAAGTAAAGGTCCCCCCTGCTGCATTGACACCCAGTATGGAAACCTCTTCTGCACCCATGACCTCAGGTATGGAGATGTCCCTCCTATCCCAAGTCATCGATGTGAAGAGGCAAACCATCTGGTCAACTGTCTATGTAGGGGTCTTCCCCATGTCCTTACAACAACCAACGAAGGTACTCCTCATCCTAGAAATCATAGAATTAGAGGTTTCCCTCACTTCATGGGCACCCAACATGGGGGGTCCTACCCATGTTCAGCTCAACCAGTAAGAGGACCCTCCTCACACCAATGTTGCCAATGGGATTAAGCATGGAGGCCCTGCCAATGCTCCTACCAGCTCTAGAGGAGGTCCTACCCACTCCATAACTTCCCTTCTAGAGTCCCTCTTCACGTCAGCCATTGGAAATGGAGGTCCTCCACGGGTTCCCTTTGACATTTTTTAGGTGCTCCTCACACCCCAGCTTGCCCAGGCCGAAGTCCTCTCCACCCCACCATCAATTCGACCGAAGTTCCACCTCATGCCAAAAATATACCCTATCCCGAAGATCCATCCTGGGGTAGGAGGGTGGGTCGCCGACACTATAAAAGGAATGCCGAGAAGATTCAGACCACAATTAAGCTGGTATTCTTCTTATATTTTGAGGCGTAATGCGATTCGGAAAAGGAACTCTCACCTCAATCCTCTATGTTGAGGGTCTGGGTAGGAACAAGGCCTATTAGCCTCATCCTTCTGGAATGTGAGGTACATAAGATTCCCACCTCCCTCCACAGATATATCCAAGAGGAGGAATATTTTGCCCCTTGCTAGGGTCTGGCTATGCAATCCTCCCAATCGCCAATAGGGTCATTCTCTACCTCAACCAGAGATCATGAAGAGTTATTCTAGGGACTGATAAAGGATGTAAAACAACATGAACCACCATCAGTGACTACAGCCCCTATTCCAGAAGCCATGGTCTTCATCCTGTCTTATTGAGATGTAGTGGCTTAGTCATCGCATTAGTCACAAGACAGCCCGAGATGTGATAGCTTGTCAGCTCATTCTCCATATTCTCCACCGATCGGTCTACCATCTCAGCGGTCCACTTTAGTGTCATTGCCGGTCTCATAGCCGCCCCAAGTAGATGAGTGGTAAAACCAAGGGCCAGATCCCGATTCTAATCCAAGGGGGTTTTGAGACATCCTTGCAGTGGATCATTTCCTAGAGATGTTTTGGCCAATCTCAACCATAGACTTCAGTGCTCCAGAATCGCTTACCTAGGAGAAAGTTGCGTGCTTTCACCGAACCCTTTAGGAGAAATACTTTCGTCTCTATTATCAGCAAGTAGCTTACTCCAAGAGTCAAGAACAGTTTGAATATATTAACCAGAAATGGTGTATGTTCTACTTGGATGCGCTCCCTATGGACCAACGCCCTGAGTCGCCTGGTCACCACCAGACCCTCCAGCAACGATGCATTAAAAGATTTAATGTGCTCCACAGAATTATCAAGGAGGATTTCCCCCACATTCAGATCTGTGCTTGGGGGAAGTATGCTTCTCTCCATTTCAGTTCTATATAGAACCAGACCTATTTTTCAGGCAATATTGAGGATATGCCTCCTGGTAGATCTATGGTTAACATGGGTGATTTATCGGAGGGGGAGAATGAGCTACATCTCCTTGATGAGAACTTACCCACTGGGGGAGTTCCACAACTATTGTATCCATTGGGAAGGGTTACCCACCAGTAGAGAAATCTACTGGGTCTTCCCATGCCCACTGAGGCATTAGTCCTCAGCCAGAATCCCCATAAGGGTAAGTAACATCTCGGGGTCATCAAACCCTATGACCTGTCTGGATCCGTGAAGAAGACGGAAGATGATCCCGAAAAATCCGCATAACACCAAAATATTATAGAGAAAAAGAATATGGTTGATGAACTCCTTGCTAAATGCACCATGAAGCGGTGACCAGACTACGGTGATCCTCAGCTGAGGTAGTAGGGGCAGATACAACTTTCCTCTGGCGAGTTTCCCCCAGGTTACCCGGACCATCCTGCCCACATAGACAGGATAAAAGCTCGAGCTTATGAAAAAGGGGCATTGAATGTATCACCAACTCCACTTGAACTGTGCGATAACCCTCGGGACCCATCTCAAGTTATCCCAATCGCTCCGTAGGTCATCCCACCAGCCGCTCCATGAGTTGTTGGTCCTGCATACCATATTGAAGTGCCTTGCAATGCCCTAGTGGTCAAGGACCCTCTTCAAGATAGGAATCTCTTCCTATATGATCCGATGGTGGTGCTCATTGCTCACCTCGAGGCGTTGGAAACTCGATAGGTGGAAATCCCACCTGATGGAAAGCCATATCTAGCATGGGTCGATGATATACCAGCACCCCCTGGTTTTGGAAATACCAAATTCTCCCCATTTAATGGGATGGGTGACCCGCTGTAGTATTTTTCATACTTTATATCAAGGTGCGGAACCATGCTAGGAACTCTAATGCAGCAAGAGGATACCAAACTCTGGTGTTTCGTATAGACATTGGAAGGGCCTACATTTGTCTGGTACAACTAGCTACAAATTGGGTCGGTCTCCGGCTGGAAAGATCTCCGTAGACATTTCCTTTACCAGTTTTTATCTACCACCTAGAAGAGGAGTATTATAGACCTCTTCAAGTGTAAGAAGAGGCCTGACTAGCACGTCGTGGACTTCTTCGCCCGATAGAAGGGCCTCACCTACTCCAGGGATCTGTCGCTAACTCAGTTACAGCTGAGGATAATGTGTATAGGGAATGTCAAAACTAAACTGGTCCCCTCTCTCATTACTCAATATTACCCTAGAGGATTCCAATACTTCTCTGATAAGGTCCAGCATCTAAAGGAATCCTTGCAGCAGGCCTAGCAGTCACGTTTTTTTCCTCCTACAATTCCCAAAAGAAATACCGCTAAGGCTAAGACCACCACGGTAGAACAAATATAGGCCCCCAGACACTTGGAGTTGTTACCAGTGGAGCTACCTCCACAACCTCATAGGGGGATCCACCTTAGGCATAGCCTTCATCCCAACAGTTCCCACCCCAGAACCAGAAGGCGCCCCCACGAAACACACCACCCCCACCTAGGAGAGATAACTAGGTTCCACCTCCTCGATAGGCTCCTCCAGTCCCTTTGTTAAGTCCAGTTTCCCACAGTCCCCTTTTCGGACAGGGGAAACCCAACATACTCATTAAACGAGGCTCAGGTCCTCGATTATTTCTGAAGTTCCTTGGAATAGGGAATTATACAGTTTCCTGAATGTAGGAGGCCCGAAGAGGCAGATCTAAATGATCACACCAATTACTACCCCTATCATCGGATACTGGGGCACACCCTTATATAGTGCTATGTGTTTAAAGACTAACTTCAAGACCATATTAATAACAACATAGTCAGGTTAGGCCCAACTCCGACACATGTGACATGTTCATTCATTAATCTTGATAGTGGTAGTGATAGAGAAGGTGAGTGGCACCAGGTTCCTAACTGAGGGTCCTAGAAGTATGACGACCGGATGGCTTGTATAGAAGTCTTCTGTCCCCATGGTATTATCCGTTCATGTTTGAATTGACCTGAGAATTCAGAGGATTCCACGTCACCTACAGCTGCTAATTCTACATTGACGTCTCAGCCTCTCTCTTCGTAGAAGAGTAAGCATCAACAACATAATGGAAAAAAAATTCCCCCACCAATTTCATCCTCATCCCATACTCTTGGAGATTTAATGCCCCTGGAGATGGAAATCCCCCTCAAAATCCTTCTAGTGGTGGAGCATTATTTAGGTGACGGTCAAGGGTATGGTACGGTTAACACCATGGAGTTGGTAAACCGCTACATGATTTCTGATGGAGAGGAGTGCCATACGGATCCCCCCAACATCCCCAGTCGTCGCCAGCATCGACGGGGCTGTGGATTTAAGGGTCATCAGAGTGCCTCGGTCAGTACTTCTAGTCAGGTTGTTCATGCCACCAAAACTAGACAGTAAGCCCAGTGCAGAGGTCAGCACACGCAGCCTTCTCATCATGTGTTATCAGGTCCACCTTCACCACCATTTATGTTACTTGATTAGGAATAGCCACCCTGACCGCATTGTGATCAGCCACACTCTGTTACAGACCGGCCTCAGTCATCAAACCCACATTCAATAGTCACTCCATGAGATTCGACTAGTGAGTAGTGGGACATTCCCAATACCAGTCAGCCACTGGTTCAGCCAGAAGGTCCTGTCATACCCCCTGCCGTAGAACGACCTCCTATAATCATAAGTTCATGCTTAACACGGAAGTATGATATCCTTAAACATATTTCCATAATTACTATGAGGATCTCTATCTTTGAGGCTCTTCTCTTTCCAGTGGATATGCATGAAGCCCTCATCGAGACTTTAAAAATCCCCCTCAAGTTTGAGATGGAGGTAGCAACTGCAAAAGCCTTCCATGCAGAGGCAGTTGAGCATGATGAATGTCAGGCCATTATCTCTTTATCTGGAGAATATGAAGGCTCTTTGATACAGGGGAAAATCCGCCCACTGTAAATCCTCAACCACTTCAATGGAGTGTAGTTTTGTCACTGTGTTTTCTACACAGTATCTAGGATTAACCTAATACTAACCCAGACACTCCAAAATATGGGGCTATTTGTGGATTATTTGAGACCCTATAACCTAAAAATTCAAGGTTATGACAGGATGGAACTTAAGACAGTCAGAAAGATCTAACTGATGACCCAGTTCGGTGGTCTGGTAGCTAGCACTGAGTTCATGGTTGTCTCCCAGGACATTGCCTATAAGTCATTGATGGGTAGGCCATGGCTTCACTTGCATGTGGTGGTCCCTTCATCGTATCACCAGTGCATTAAGTACTCCATTAATGGTCGAGTGGGCATACTCCAAGGTGATGCAACGACCTTTGCCTATTGTGAAGACCACTATCTGGATGTTGACTATTACAAGAGCAAGGACAAGAAGATTCAGGCTAACGAGGTTGAACACGCTATGGCTGAGACCAATCCGTGGACAGACCTGGATGATGCCTACATTTTTTTGATCCACCGATTGGAGGATAAAACCCTGTATATGGGGAAATGATTCATTGTTTCTAGAATGAGGGGGAATAACATTCTAAAATCTAAGAAATGCAGGAAGATCTCCTCATATTCCTACACAAATCAAGCTCGGTTGATCCCAAACCCCCTACCCCCATAAGGTATCGGGATGTCTGCCCCATGGAAACAGAAATATGCCATAATTTCTTATTTCATCGGTCTTAGATAAAATAGATCAAGACAGCATGCCACTATTGTTTTGATATCATCAATCATGGAACCTTGATCCAAATACCAGATGAAATCAGATCGAAAACTTTCATAGTTATGGTTTTAGTAGTGCAGGAGTCCTCCGATGCAGTGTCTACTTTCGCTCAGGCTGGCACCAGCTTCCCATCAGGATATATTGAATCATAGGAATATCCTCCCACCGAGGATCCCTCCTCCATAATTGAAGAAAAATATTTAGAAGATGCACCTCCCACTTTTGAGGAGGGACTCTCTACCACGGTCGACGAATAGGTACAGGTGAACCTCGGTAGCAAGACAGATCTGAAACCCACATTTATCAGTGATTCTATGCCTGTTGAAGAGAAAAATAAGTACATGGACTTCCTAAATCATCATCGTGATGTATTTTCCTAGAGTTATGATGAAATTTTGAGACTAGATCCTCAGTTCGCCGTACACCACCTCATCCTTCCAAAAAATCATCGTGGGTTCAAACAGCCTCCCAGGAATATGCACCCTTCTCACGGTGTCATGTTCGAGGATGAAGTTGATAAGCTCATCAGATCCAATTTCATCAAGGAGGTCTTGTACCCTAGATTTATAGCCAACAATGTGACTGTTAGGAAGAATAACGAACATATCAGATTCTGCATCAACTTTCGGGATCTCAATCGTCACTATATGAAGGGTGATTTTCCCCTTCCCATGATGGATTTGTTGATTGATTACACCACTGGGTTCTAGTCCCTATCCTTCATGAATGGTTATTCTAGGTATAACCATATTCGAATGGCTCCCGAGGATGAAGATTCTGCAGCCTTCAGAGAACCACAAGTTACTTTATTCTATAAGGTAATGCCCTTAAGTCTAAAGAATGCAGGTTACACCTATCAGCGTTCTATGCACTGCATATTTAATCCAATCCTCAGGACATTGGTGGAATGATACGTGGAAGATATGGTGGCCAAATCCCACCAGCACCAAGACCATCTCAAAGACCTTGATAAATTTTTTGGCTTCCTCTGTTCTCACCATCTGAAGATGAAACCATTGAAGTGTGCCTTCGGGGTCACCTCCAGAAAGTTTCTCGGCTTCGTTGTTAGATATAGAGGCATCTAGATTGATCCATAGAATATTAAGGCCATCATTCAGATGTATCATCCAAGAAACATTTGGGATCTATAAGGATTTCAAGGCTACTTGGCCTAAATACACCGATTCATCGTGAATTTGGTCAGAAAGTGTAATCCCTTCTCTCAGATCATGAAGAAGGGAATTGTCTATCTGTGGGATGAGGAATGTTAGACTGCTTTGGAGGAAATCAAGAAGTACCTGTAACCACCTCCAGTCCTGATGACACCAATTTCTAGAAAACCGCTGGTTCTTTATGTGACCGCCCTGGAATGATCCCTCAGCACCCTTATCTCCCAAAATAACTATGATGAAATGGAGAAAAATCTCTACTATTTCAGCCACATGTTCCTCGATACAGATACCAGATACTCCTCTATCAATAAAATCTACCTTGCGCTAGTATTCGTAGTTCATAAATTGCAACATTACTTACAGCACCATGAGATATAGTTAGTTTCCCGAGTGGATCTGCTGAAGTACATCTTGAACTGCCCCATATTGATAGACTATCTAGCTCGGTGGGCAGTAATCCTCTAATAGTTCAACATCAGGTTTTTTCCCTATAATTCTATTAAGGGGAAAGCATTATCATACTTCCTTTCCACCCATCCATCTCCCACAGACCAGTCTCTGGATCTTGATTTTCCTGATGAGGCAATTCTATCTGTAGACCAAGCCATTCCGTGTTGTAAAATTCACTTTTATGGTTCGTACCTAAGTCCTACCAGCAGAAGACTCAATTATCCCAGACTCAACAGGGTGGTTCTGGGTATCATCTTCATCACACCAGCACATTCCATTCTTCCATATTCATTTTTATTGTCATAAGGTTGTACCAATAATGAGGTAGAGTATTAGGCTCTCATCACCGGTCTTGAGCTGGACCTAGAAATTGATGTTCTCCACTTTCATGTGAAAGGGGACTCTGAATAATTCATTAATTAGATCAAAGGTGACTATGTTGTCAAGAAACCAGAGCTTGTACCACTGTTGGAACATACCTGCTAGTTGATAGCTCAGTTCTAGTCTCGGCCAGAAGTTACCCGTGTCCCTCAATACCAGAACGGTTGAGCTAACGCCTTGGGAAGCCTAGCTGCATCTCTTGCATAGCCTAATCGGGATGATTTTATTATGCACGTGGAACACCAGAGATTCATCTCCTCCATCACACCAGACGGTGATGATAGCCTGCAGGTAATCCACCTTATCGCTGGTGCCTCGACGTCAAGACCTCCATGTCCCCCTGATGCAGGGCTAGAAGTGACTACTGACTGGAGAACCCCCTTTATCGAGTACCTTTAGTATGGTAATCTCTCATAATATTGGGCCAAGTGCGATCAAATCTAGTTTCACGCATTACAGTTTACCCTCTAGAGTGGTCTCAGTCTTGAGAAAATCCTCTACAAGCGCGGGTTTGATGGGGTGCTCATATTTTTCATTCAAGGAGGTGAGATTTCTCAGGTCATGCAGGAGGTTCATGTCGGTTCCTGCAGGGCTCATTAGACTGGGCCGAAACTATCTCACCAGATCCGAAGGTTGGGTTATTTTTGGCCCTCCATGATTCGTGACTATATTGAGTTTCCCAAGATGTGTCATGAGTTCTAAATTCATGCTAACTTTGTGCATCGGCCACCAGAGCCTCTTCACACTACCAAGTTCTCTTGGCCCTTTACGGTCTGGGGACTCAATCTCGTGGGACCATATCTATTGGAAACAGCTCTCCAGTACAGTTTCATCCTGACCTCTATGGATTTCTTTTCCATTTGGGCAGAGTTAGTTCCACTCAAGGAGGTCAAGGCCCATTCTATCATTGAATTTGTGAGCTCCGGCATCATCTATCGATTTGGATTCCCTCACGCCATCCTCACCGATAACAGCAATAACTTCCGAGCATCCAAATTGAAGAAATTGTACGTCAAGTACAACATCCATTATAACCATACCTCTCACTATCACATTCAAGAAAATGGGAAGATCAAGGCATTCAACAAAACCCTCTCTAACATCCTGCATAAAATGGTGGGTCAAAACAAGAAGAGTTGGATGGATAAACTCCCCAACGCCTTGTGGGAATATCTGATAATGATTCGCAATTCCACATAGGTGACCTCATATTCCCTGGTGTATAGAACGATGTCCATCCTTCCCATCAAGATTCAATTGCCTTCATTACAAACAGTTCTCTATGATCAGAAAGAACCATATAAGGTAGCTAAAACCCCTCTGGCTGAATTGGAAATTCTCGATGAGAACAGGCTTCATGCCCTGCATAATCTGAAAAGGCATAAAAACAAGATATCTAGAGCATTAAACAAGAGAGGTTGCCTCATATTTTTCTTTAAAGGTGACTTGGTGTTGGCCCTGAGAGCGCCAATGATTCCTACTAAGAAACCAACCAAGCTAGAGCCTAAATGGAAAGGACCTCATATCATTCACATGTTTTTCCCCAATGGCGCGTACTCCCTGGTTACCATGGATGGTGAGCATATAACTCCTCCCACCAATGAAAAATTCCTCAAGAAGTACTTTTCTTGAGTAAGTAAGGGTCCTATATGACCTTAAACTATTACATCCTACATGACATTAAACTGATTTTCCATCCCACATGATGATAACCTGCTAAACAGTCTGAGCTCTATGACCATAGAAAAAGATCTATCAAGTCCCACATGACCTTAAACTATTTCTTCTTCACCACGTGACATTAAAAATTTGATTAGTCCAAGATGAAAGATTTAAAACTATTCATCACTTGTCCTGCATGATGTTAAACTGCAAATGGTAGATATACCATTATGGTCCGAGCTCTAAGAACTTAAACTAAGATCTCTCTGTGCCCACGTCCTCACAGCACGATGTTAAACTGCATGGCCCTCTCAAAACTACATATGGATTGATTCACATCCTCATGGGATACGTAGGAATGCTCGGACGCCTCATCCTAGAGTCCAGTCCAAAACTCCAGGGTCTCCCTCTAGGTTGAAGCACATGGTGTGGTGTAGGATTTCTCCCTCATTCACATCGATTTCATCATGACTATACCATGTATCCCTCTCCCTAGATATCTCCACCTCTTTCTTCATCTCCCATTACTTCAAACTACACAGTCATATTCATGCTTCACACATCCCCTTTGTTAGGGTCTTCACCATCTTTCACAGCCAAAAGGACCCCCGAACGGCATGGATGCTAGGCTCTAGGGCTCTCCTACCATTTCGGGACAACATCCTTGAGGATATCGAATGAAAAATTGATACAAGTCCTGCGTTGTGAATATGTTCAGTGGTCGACACTCATTTTTTGTTCCCATTCCAGGTCACACGATGTGGATGCTGTGTTTCGAACGCGGTCAACAACCATCCTCCATCGTTGTCAGCACCCCTATAGGTCCCAAATATAGGGTTTAGTGATTCATTTTGTCTTTCTATCCCATCAAACATCAGTTTTTTTCAAGTAGGAGTGTTAGCCTGGTTAGGGTCGGCCATGCCTAATCTCTTTCCCTCATTCTCGTACCCTTATATGTTGGGGAGAGCCTGATCCTATTCTTTATTTACCACACCGAGCATTGCTCACACGGGATTAGAAGCTTTGGTAAGACAACACCCTCATAAAGGGACACATATCTATGGTCTGATCCCTACGACCTTAAACTAAGATCACTATCATCCTCACCATGAGACAATAAATCGTGAACTGGCTGGTACTTCCTATCTTAGATCCCTCAACCTGTTCACCCCATGGCCCAAGTTCTCATTTAGGATTGTATACTGTGGTATGGGATTATTTCCTCATTCACATCGGGTTACTCTCCATCCTGTATAGATTCCTCGTCAAGATACCTTGCCCCTATCTACATCCTTGTCACATGACGTAAAACTGCACAGCATCTTCAGAACTATGTGTGGCTTAATTCCCAACCTCATGGGATACGTAGGACCGCCTAGATACTTAATTTTTGGGTCTATAACTATTTATTAGAAACCTCATCATATTTTTGTCCCCCTGGCCTGAGTTCCTCCGGAGGATGTATATGGTGTGGTATGGACCCCATGTCCTCATTCACATCGGGTTTGTAACAGAAACGCCACGTACCTCTCCCTCCTGAGAGATCTTCCTTCCCCTATTATACACTCATCTTTTTGAGTCATCTGCTCTTGATTTAGGCCCCTCGACCCTCTTTGGAATTTCATCAATGTGACCAAGATCACTCTGTTTCAGGACCTAGAGTGTTGGATTCTATATAGACATGTTATCGCCCATTTTCATGCTTCACGTTCCCCTTTATTTGGGCTTTCATCATTTTTTATTTTGGAAAGGACCCCCGAACAGCATGGATGCTTGGCCCCAATGCCCTCCTACCATCTTAGGCTAATGTCCTAGATAATTTCAAATGAAAAATTGATACAAGTCCCACATTGCAAATATGGTCAGTGGTCGATGCTCATTTTTTGTTCCCATTTCAGGTCACGTGATATGGATTTTGTGTTTCGAACACAGTAAATAGCTATTCCACGTCGTCGCACCAACCTCATCAAGCCCTAAATATTGGTTTCATGATTCACATTGTTTTCCACCCTATCATGTTCAAGTATAATTTCGACACTCTTAGTGATATCCCTCAGTGCGTGTTAGGAGGAAAAATCCACGGTGAGGCATCATTTGGGGCTCCACATCGTTTTCCCCATTTCACATATTCCATGTGTTGCAAATACATTCTCTACCCTTATTTCCCACATCGAATGTAGATTACATGGGCTTAGGTATTTGGTCGAGGTTTGAACCTATTTGGAAGAGTCTCTCTTCTCTATGGTCTGAGTTCTAAGACCTTAAAACTAATATCTATTTATGTCTTTTCCGCAAGAAGTAAAACTGCTTGAAATACCTAGAACTACGTACAGCTTGATTCTCATCCTCATAGGATACATAGGAATGCTCGAGCATCTTGTCTTCAGGTCCAACTTAGGTTCCCCCTAATTGTCTCTTCTGTTCGTCCTATTGGTCATGACTTTCATAGAATTGCATGGGGTGGCAGTATGGGATTATGTCCTCATTCACATCGGATTTGCAACAATCGTAGCATGTAATCACATTCTAGGAGCTATTCTTTCTTGCCTCTCATCCTGCATGACGTTAAAATGCACTCTCAGAACTACATATGGCTGGATTCCCATCCTCACGGGATACATAGGAACACCTAGAAGTTTCATCTTCGGGTCCATCCCCATATTCTCTGATCTTTTTTGTCCCCTCGGCCTGAGGTTTCTTCCCTGGAAATGTGTGGGTTGGTGGTATGGGCTTATTTCCTCATACACGTTGGGTATGCTTTATCACTCCATGAGAATTCCTTTCAAAACCTCATTTCTTATGTATGTGTACAATCCATATGACTTTAAACTATTCTGCCTAGTCTCACGTGAATTTAAACTATTAAGTATTTACTGAAAGACGTTAAAATGAAGGGGTTGGTCCTATCATATGACCCTAAACTATAACATTATCATCCTGGATGCATGACGAAAAACGACATTGCATTGTGATGTCCTCACTCGAGGGGACATCATGTTTAGTAGTGGTTATCAACCATACCATTTTCCAATGCCTACATATGGATTGATTCTTGTATTGATTCGTGGATTCTCCATCCTAGGTTTATCTCTTCACAAAAAAACACACATCCATCCTAAAGAACAAATAAGATCTATCAAATTCCACTTCTTTTGGTGTGTGGATTAGGCCCGCACGACATTATTGTCCATGGAATTGGTAACCTACCATGACACTTACAAAAATATGTATGTCTTGATCCCCATCATAATGGGGTATGTAGGAATGTTTGAGAACTTTGTCTCAGGCCCATCCCAACTTTCATTTGCAGTCCCTCAACCTAAAACCTCCTCCGGGAGCACATGGTGGGATATGGACTCATACCATCCTCATTCATGTTGGGTTTTAAAATTACCTCATCATGTGTCTCCTTCCCTTATTTCTATCTATGGTTTGATCTCTAAGACTTTCAAACTAAGATCTGATTTTTCTTGTCGCGGGAAACCCAACTGCGTGACATTTTCTAGAACTATGTGTGGCTTGATTCCCATATTCATGGGATACGTAGAAATGCCCAGAAATTCCGTATGCAGGTCCAGCCCCATGAATCATAAATATTGCCCCTTTTTCGGCCCCTTGTCTCAAACTCCTTTGGAATCATGTGGTGTGGCAAGAACCTATTGGTTTCTCATTTGCATCATTTTTTACGACAACCGCACTATGTTTCTTCCTTGTCTCTTCCCAGCTTGGTCCAAGTTATTTGACCCTAAACTGAGATCTCCTTATGGGAACTATGCAATAGGCTTGACTACTTCCCCACCCTGTGATCATTTCATTAAAGCAGTTCCCTTCTTAATGGTCCACTCTATGACCTTAATCTAGGATCATGCGACCCCAAGACCCTTGTCCTTGTAACGGAATTCGACTCCATCTATCTAATATGTCTTATTGTCTTAATCAAATGTGTCATCAAAAAGATCCCAAATTGTGGAATTTTCACATGGAAATTCTCTCGTTTCATATCCAAGATTCATGATCCCTTTATTTGGATCTCCATCCTATTTTATGTTTGGATGGACCCCCTTTACGGTCCGGTATCATGCCAAATTGGATCACCTTCCATCTTGGGCCAACACCCTAGAAGACCTCAGACAAAATTTTGCGACAGGTCCCATGTTTCAAATATGGTCAGCGATCGACCCTCGTTTTTCTATCCCCATGCTAGGCTAACGTGAAATGGATGCTGTGTTTCTAACATGGTCAATAGTTATCCTTTATCGTCAAGACACCATCATTGTGATCCAGATCTCAGGCGTCATGATTCACCTCATTCCAGTCCCTTATGTTCAAGTGGAATTTCAGCACACTCGGTTTTACACCTTCACGCATCTATGTGCATTAAGCAGGTGGGTCAATAATTTTGGGATGACATTTTCCTAGAATTACATCAATCCAAATATGTGCCTCCCTACACCAGAGAAATATCATCACTAATTCTTGTTTCCCACATCGATCACGACTCACGTGGGATTAGTAGTTTTGGTGGGGTGTATACTAGTGCAACAGTACCACACATGCTTTTTTTCTGGCATGATGTTAAACTCTAACCCCAGAAATACATGAATCTTGATTCCCATCCTGATGGGATACGTAGGAATGCCCAACCACTTTTCTTCAGGCCCAGCCTAACTTTCACTTTTAGTCCCTTCACCTAAAAAACTTCCACTGGGGATATGTGGTGTGGTCTGAACTCCTTATGTTCTCATTCACATCGATCTTATAGCTACCAAATCACATACTCTATTTTTGGGATATCCCCTTTCACTATCCATCCTATTGTATGACGTTAAACTACACGATTCCACTTGTCCTTGACACATGACACTAAACTTTCATTCCATCCTGAACAAGTTCAGGATGCCCCATGTTAATTATGGGATGCATCAACTTCCTCACCATAGAGGATTCCTCCTACCATCATTGGTCTCTGACCACGCTATTCTCTAGAAATAAGTTTGTATTTATTCCCATCCTTATGGGATACGTAAGGATGACCAGGCAATTCACCTTGGGCCCAGCCCCAGGTCCTTTAAACTATGTGCACCATCCTCAACATACAATGTGTAAACTACGTGTTTATTGTCTTTATTGGTATGACATAAAACTGAAATTCATTCTAGTTCTTCTCTAGAGAGGTCCTTTCTAGAAATAGGTATGATCCCTGATCAAACCAATGCGCTCAACCAACATGTTTCCACCACAGTGGTGTAATTTCAAGAGTGTTGGACTCCATTCTAAAAATCCATCACTCCACCCTCCACGCTTTGCATGCCCTTTATTTGGATTATCATCCTCTCTAAATTCTAAAGGAACCCCCTAATAGTACAGATGCTCAGCCTATGGATTTCTTACTAATTTGGGCCAACATTCTATAAGACTAATGGATAACATTTCAAGTCATGCCCCATGTTTTGAACATGGTCAGCGGTTGGCCCTTATTTGTCATCCCCATTTCAGGATAACATAATAGGGATACTATGTTTCAAACACAGTCAGCAGTTATCCTCCATTATCATGCCAGCACCACAATGTTATGAATTTTGGGTATCATAATTCACACTTTACACTCCCCTATGTTTGGACTGATTCTAACACCCCTGGTGTTACCACGCTCATGAAATGGAGCACATTGGGAAAAGGGTAATTTGACTGTTCTGAAAAATTAATTCTCCAGTCAGGCCTCCTTTTTTTTCTAGAATCACGGATTTGTCATTTATATCCTGGATGACCAAAGACTGGTTGGCACTCCCACATTCAAACAAAGTGATGATATGACCATCCCTTGTTTCACGCATCTTGCATGACTCACGTGAGCTTATGGGTTGATCACTAGATGTTTCATGGATGTTATGGAGATGCAACAATCAAAACGAACAATGGGATTCATACATGCATCCAAAATTAGTAAACAAATCATGAAAGAGAATTTATAAGCACACACCAATGACAATGACCAGGGGTCGGCCCCTCCCATAGATGGGTTGACCTCTTAAATAGCACGTTTCAGCTCCACCACCCACTGACTCATGGCGTCAAGAGCCTTTTGTTGCCTGCTGATCTCCTACTCTTCCTCGAAAGTAATATGGAATAGTTCATCAGCCGCGATCTAAGCTCGATCCTTGTTGTCTTAGATAAAGACAATCTCTTCAAAGTCTCTCCTCATCTATTCTTCGGCCTCTTCCAGCTGGGCCTGTAGGCGCGATATGAGCCCCAATTGCACCTCGAGGAAAGCTGACTGCTCATTCTCCTATATCCTCAGACGTTGGATCTCGTGTTTAGTCTCCCGAAGCCTTTGAATATTGACAGCCCTTCTTCACTACCATTCAACACTAAGACTGTGTGCATTTTATCACACCCTCTCTTCAAGGTAGTCCCAAATAAGTGCATGCAAGTGTTGGTAATTTACTCCTCTAGTGTATAGTTCACGCATCCGGGTAAGAAGCCTCCCAATTTGATCTATCCATTGTGTTTGTGGGGCCTTTGTGATAAAGCGCTTGATCAAATTCCATGATTTTTGACAAACAAACTTGTTGTCCTCTTCGTCGGAAGTATTTTTGTCCCGATCTCATGGTTTGGAAGGTTCATATAGAGGAAATTCCTCTAAGAAATCAGCATCAAGGTCTTCCTTGGGTTTATCTTCATCGATATATTCCACTTTAATGATGTCCTCCCAGTCAATGTTAAACATTTTCCCACTAGAAATATCACTCGCTGCCATCGTCCATTCATAAGGAACTATGACCAGGTCAACTAGAGCACTCAATGCGATAGGGAGCGTCACCTCGATTTTGAGTGGAGCCTCGGGTCTCCCAACCATTTGCATTATTAACATATGAACCATCCTTGAAACTGTGTATGTAAAGGTCGTGTTATCCAGTTCGACCAAATGGGTAATGGGTATATCTCTGGAGTATGAGACTTACCCTGGTCATATCCTTGGTCTCACCTCGGGTCTACCATCGCTGGGAGGCTGGTGTGTGGCCCCCATATATGATTATTGGCTCTAAGGATTTTGAGAAGTCCTCCCACACTTCCCTAGCATTGCGGGACTCTACCACCATCATCTCCCCAGCTGTGGACCTTGGTGTTGGGTCCTTAGAAACTGCCACACCTTTATCCTCAAGAGTGGCCGATAGAAGGTTCTCCTATAAAGGTACGTGTTAATGGAGAAAGCAGGAAAAGGTAGGAATGGCATTAGTGTGCTGAAAGGGAGCGGAAACTTACTTTCAATGTTGCAATTAATTCACCCAAGGAGATTCCCCTCGAGGCTGGTATCTCTCATTCTTTAGGAGAGTCTTCCCTAGATGTCCCCTCCATTGCTCAATGGGAACTCCCACGTTAACTTCTTCCTATCGTGATTTGTCTGCATGGCTGGGCAAGGGGAAAACTCCACTATTTGAGTTTTTTTCGGTTCTGTAGGAGTAGTCATATTTAGTAGCACCCTTTCCCAGTGTGACATCGGCCGCATGTCGCCATGGGAATGTATTACCTCCTCTTGCTCCATTAAAAATTTTCTTCCCTCAGTAGGGGTGGCATTGAATCCACATTTCACATAGCCAAGCTCCCCTGGAGACATCCCATGCATGTTTAGGTTCATCCCTAACTCGTTGATGCTAAGGTATTGTTTTCTCTTTTCCTAGCATTTCCATGCCTCTGGGAATACAGCATTAGAGGGGATCAATACCGGATGCAGCTGATTCCCCGGAGCTTGAGGGGTGATCCTGCAAAAGCCCCAAGATGATTCTCCTTCCTCATAGGACCTTCTAGATAGATCCACCAGACCTGGCACTACCCCCTCACCCCTTCATGTACGGTCATCACTGGCCGGGGATTTGACGGTTCATGGCCTACTACCCCTACTGTTACAGCTTCTCCACCCTGGAGATTGTCCTCACTGCCTTCTTTACATCCCCCATCACCATTGTCTAGCGTCATGGTGTTGGATCTACCTTTCTGGCTCAGATGATCACTTTATTCAGCATTTCACTAGGGTAGGAAGCCTCCCAACTCTGTGCATACTCATCTACCAATATGAATGCAGCATCAGATGGGGGAAGATTGTTCACCATCTTCCCATCCTCCCTTGTAAACATCATCCATAGTTGTTGCATCACGCATGGGTGATTATCGTGGAGCATGTTCATGTACACCTAGGGAGTCAGCCTTTACAGGTAATAGAATTTTCAGGAGAACCGGTGTAGAGTGTATGGCTCACATATGGTTCTAAATCTACTCGTCTCACCAGAACACCCCACAAAAGGGTAGTAGATATGACTATTTCTCAATCATATCCATGTCGTCATCAGAGTAGGCCCCGGTTAGCAAGGGGAATGGATGAAAGATGAACTACTCTGCTTGCCCCATATTACCCATCATTGTCATAGCATTCAACTTCAATGGGGTGCTCCCCAAAATGTTCAAAATTGTTGGGCGAGAATGTATCCCCGGTGGAGAAATGGGTTTAAGGTATTCATAACCCCCCATGTGCGTTG
Organism: Viscum album; assembly: GCA_963277665.1. Taxonomy (NCBI): domain Eukaryota; kingdom Viridiplantae; phylum Streptophyta; class Magnoliopsida; order Santalales; family Viscaceae; genus Viscum; species Viscum album. Next base: position 286,921,617 of record OY728129.1, read on the forward strand.
CAATCTAGCTATATAGAAAGTGGAATGACCCACACAATCGCAGCTACCTCTTCCCCTCACTAACATTCTAGAGTAGATGGTACAACTTTTCCAGCACTAGTATGCCTAGATTGATGTGGTCCCCACCATCTAGTTGAGTCACCATGATAAATTTTCTTGGTCACACCCCCATGTGGGAATCTCTTACCGGTAATATCCATCCATAGATCAGCACTAAGATAAACCCGGAAAGCCTGACTATTGGTCACGGCTCAGTCTTGACACTGGATCCCCACATCTTCTACTGGATATCTTCCAGGATCCTCCATTACAAACCCTCTTTACCCCACAGAGCTCCTTGCAGAAAAATGGGGGGCCTCGTCAGTAGTCTTCCCTCTTCTGAGGGGAAATTCATGAAGTAAACAAACCACTCCTTGAAGTGGATGTCTCAAGTGTTCTGTTTGTCCTCATCCATGGCTGGCACAAGCCTCAGTAATGTCATCTCCAAAGGTGGAATTTACTCCCTATCTCCCCAAGCATTCATGGTAGGTAGGAACTCGTTATAAATCCCTCCCATGATTGGGATGCCAGAAATCTGATGGAGGTCCCAAAGGCTAATGCCAAACTCCCCATGATGCAGGTGGAAAGTGTTGGCATCTGGAGACCACTAGCTCAGAAACTCTAGTATAAATTACTTTAGTTGGGAGATGCTAAATTGGGACCCCAGGGTGCTTCATAGAGCCCAACCCACCTCAGGACATTCTTGAACTCTTCACAGGACACACATTCCTAGTAGGCCCAGGCCCAGTCGTCTATGAAGTTTCCACCCTGGAGCAAGTACCAGCTCATGATCTACCCCTTTTATGGATTTCTGAGCCTGGCCTTGATGATCGCCTTATATAGGGGTGGGGATGCCTCCAGTGCTAGTGCCTTTCCATCTATGTTGTTGACATGATTATAAAAACAATGCGATGTGACCAGGGTATGGTCTTTCCGGATGTGCCCATCCATAGTCATGTGATACTGATATTTCTTGGGGGTACCCTTAAACCAGTAGGCTAGCTCATATTTGCTGGTGTTAGGAATGAATACGTCGTCCCACAAGATGAAAGCATACAATGGAAAGCTCTTGCACAGTGGATATTCGCTCTGCACCTCTGTCAGACGCTCTATCAACGATTTGTGATCAGAAGTTCTCCGAATTTACTCACCTATTTTTAGGTTGTTTTCCATAGCCTCCCTTTAAGTAGTGTTAGCACGAACCTCCCATACATATTCTTGAGTGTCCATTGAATACATAGACTTTTAAAAAATTAGGTCTGAGGTACAAGAGCCGAGGAATACCCTTCACAAGTACACTTCGCAAAGGTACTTCGCAAAGACACTTCAAAAAGGCACTTCGAGGAGAAAATCACACATCCACTTTGTTCTACAAAGAACTGTGAGCATCGAACTGCGTCGCAAAGAAAATAGTGGATCGCGATGGTCCGGTTCATTAAAAAAGTGTTCGCGAAGCACCGGACCAAAGCCTTCGGTTCGCTAAAGCATTCATGGAGAGGATAGTTTGTGAAGAGACCATGAGCATAGTCGTTAACAAAGATATAAGTGTGGAAAAAGCACCTCTGAGCCCCTATATATGGGTGCCAGAGGAACTGGCTTCGCAGCGAGCCCTGCGCTCTTCGTGGAACCCATGGGCTTCACAGCACACTCATCACAGATCCCCCAAGTTCCTCGCGGCACCCTTTCCCCCACGGACCGCACCCTCTTCATGAAGAACCCTTCATGAGAAGGGTAAGGCGTCACCCTTGGTGATCCAACTTCACCCCAACCTTCTTGACCTGTCGTGAGTTCAATAATACTGGTTTCTTCGGTGTCTTGCCCTCAGAATTCGACCCTCTCCTTCCATAATCTCTAATTCTGAGGGGGGGGGGATTTTTTGGTGCCAAAAAATGCATCCAACTCATTCCACATATTCAACGATGCGATCAAAGAAAGTCGCTTCCTAGACGGGTTGAAAAAGAACCTCTAAGCCATCTTGAAGTGGCCCTATTCTAAGCACTCATTGCGGCGGGTACGTTTCTGTGAGAACACCTCTACGAGAGGCTCCATGGTGCCTTGGCCTCATGGGACTCCAACACCTATTGATGCCCCTCCGCAGTGTTAGTCCCCTCCGTGCAGCACTTCTCGATGGCTGGTTCCATGAATCTCTGTGCGACATCAGGCCCCAACTGTGAGGCAAATGCAGGCCGAAGGAATAACTCCTTTCTATGGCATCGCTCATCTCCAAAGTTAGTTCTATGTCCCTTCAACTGGTGTTACCTATAAATAGAAGGTGCACCCCCCCTGCCTTCCAATCCATTTTTACTCGAACCTTTCAACTTCTCGACTCCCATTTCACATAGACCTTAATGAAACCACTCAAATGGATTGTCAAAGGTACTTGGTCTTTGTGATAAGTACCCCTTTTCATGCTTTTCATCCTCCATCTATGGTGGATATTCCCTTCACGAAGGCCAATGTCTTTCGTAGAGGAAGGATACCCTTCAGGGTGCTCGAGGTTTTGCGAAGCGTAGATCCTTTGCAAAATTATCTCAAATCAAAGATGAATTCGCAAAGGTGAATCCCTTCTCCCTTAAGGGTAGCTCTTCACGAAGCCTTGGACTTTCTCAAATACCCCCCTCTTCATGAGGCCCCTTGCCTTCATGAATCTGATCCTCTATGGGTAGTCATCTCCCTTCGTGAGGGACATTCTCTTCACGATGCCCATACTCTTCGTGAAGCCCATCCTCTTCGCAAAGCCCCTCCTCTTTAAGAATCCCATCCTCTTTACAAAGTTCCTCTTTCTAAGATTGAATGATTTACACACCCCTTTCCCATACGACCCTCCAGGTTTGTACAAAGTGATTTCAAGGTCCCTTGGGTGGTGATTTATGTTGTAGTGCTTAGCCGCATGCTTCTTCGCATAGGCACGCTAATGGATATTGCTTCTTCACATAGACATGCTAATGTGGGCCCCTTAGTGGATCACTCCACAACACCACCTCTCTAAAACATTGATGGTGCCTTCCCTTCACCAAGGGTTTAAGTGCACCAATTATGTAAGTCCTAGGGGTGATAAGTGAACCTGCCTCATCTGAGCTGTAGGGCGTTAAACTACCAAGCACCATCGTCCTCCACACATGATGTTAAATTGTGGCCTCGCCCCAGGAAATACACATGGGGTGCCCCATATCGAACATTCTCTACACCCTCTCATCTCCAGGGGAGTGAGATCTTCATCCCATGGAATAAGATCCTCTTTTTTGGAGTGGCGTCTGTCTATGAGGAAGTGAACCCATCTTTGTGTATTCCCCTAGCATTTCTTGTGGGAGGTAGCATCCCTACTCCTCCTCTCTTATTTGGTGACAAAGACTAGAGGAGAGATAGGCAACGAGATCTTCATTATCCCATCCCTCTTCCTCTCATCTTTGTCTCCATCAGGCCTCCATCCTGGAGTAATTCCCAATATCCATCTCCCTAGGACACTAATCATACATAATCCCTTGTTTCCTCTTTGGGCCACTAACCACGTGTAAGCCCCTATTTCCTCTTTGAGCCGCAAACCACATGTAAGCCCCACTTCACTTCCCGTGGACACACGTTTCATGATGTGATCATAAGTTCTTTGCTGCCTCTTGTTTCTCACGTCGATCATGACTCACATGGGCTTAGAGTAAGCATTGACCATGGAATCCTTCCTGGGCCACCTTAGAGTGTAAGTCCCAATCCACCATTCCAAACTACGTGGAAATTGATCCTTTCCATTTCTAATAAAGGTACGTAGGAAGTCTCTCTAAGTTTCAAGCCCAACACCTACTTTTCCCAACCCCTTCACATCATTTCAACTTTTTCCCACATGATGTTAAACTACATCCCTCACACCGAACTACATGTAATTTGATCCTTGTCTCCTAGAAAAGGTATGTAGGAATCCTCCCTGAGGTTCAAGCCCAACACCTACTTATACCAAACCCTTCACGTCGGTTCAATTTTGTCTCGCATGAGGTTAAATTGTTTCCCTCATTCTGAACTACGTAGACTTTGATCCTTGTCTCCTGGGAAAGGTACGTTGGAAGCCTCCCTGAGGTTCAAACCCAACACCCATCAGTTCTAGCCACTTCACGTCGGTCCACCCTTGTCTTGAACAACATTAAACTGTATGCCCCTTTTCATCCCACAAGATGTTAAATTGTACCCATTCGAACTATGTGGGATTTGATCCTTGTCTCCTAGACAAGGTATGTAGGAAGCCTCCCTGATGTTCAACCCCAATCAACAGTAACTTGTTGTGTTCCCCAATCGATGGTAAGTCATTGTGTTCCCCAATCGATGGTAAGTTTTTTTATTTCCCAATTGATGGTAAGTTGTTGTGTTATCCAATCAATGGTAATTATTTGTGTTCCCCAATCGATGGTAAGTCATTTTTTCCCTAATAGAAGGTAAGACATTGTGTTCCCCAATCGAAGATAAGCTGTTTTGTTCCCCAATAGACTGTAAGATTTTGTGTTTCCCAATCAACGGTAAGGTGTTGTGTTTCCCAATCAACGATAATCCATTGTGTATCCCAATCGAAGGTAATCCATTGTGATTCCCAACCAGTAGTAAGTCGTTGGAACCCCAGTTAGTTGTAAGTAATTGTCAACCCAAATCAGTGGTAAGACATTGTAGCCCCATCCAGTGGTAAGTCATTGTAATCTGCAATTGACGGTAAGTCATTTTAGTCCCCTTCACTGGCACCTAAATATCTAGTCCTCCCTCATGGTTTCATATCAACCCGGGATGTTAACCACGTGTAAGACCTAGTATATCATCAGGTCATTTTCCTCTTTGCACACTCTGATTCTATACCCCCATCCATAACTATTTGGACTTTGATTCCCTACCATGGGGATACGTAGGAAGCCTCCCTGAGGATCAAGACCATCGCTCATGTCCCATCATGGTCTCTCCCTCAAGCCTATGTATTTTTTTAAGGCCATTCCTCAACCTGGAGGTTCTACTTCCTCCAGGTCCCACCCATGTTTCCATCTCCATGGGCCGCCTCCTCAGGTATCTCATTGCCTTACCGAACTATGCGGACTTTGATTCCCCACCATAGGGATATGTAGTAATTTTCTTTGAGGCTCAAGCCCAACATCATCGTCATCCTTATGTCGGTTCCATATCATTATCCATCAATTCTCCATCATCCATCCTAATTATTACCCAGGCTGCCAAATCCCGGTGAGGTCATGCCACCAAATTTCTCACTGCTCCTTGCAGTAATCAGGTAACTAACCACGCGTTATCCCTGGAATCAGTGTTCCCTCTTGGGGTTGCACCCATCTGATCCACTCCCATTGGTGTTTTTATCAGTCCAATCCATCTCCTATAGACGTTAAACTCGCGGAATACCTTATATTAAACATGGTAAGCTAAGAAAAACCTCAGAGACATACTTATGGCATAAAATTCCCCGCATTCAACGAGAGATTCCTCGGGATTCCGCGCCCTTGAGAAGCCCTATCATAAGGAGAATAAACCCAGATGCATTATTGTTCTAGCGTCCAGACACGCCAGCGATGTCCAACGTAACTACTCCCCTGACTAAAGGTTGTTTCCCTAACAGGACCCCTTGGAATGTCCTGATAGAAGTAGCGTAATTAATCGGCGTCCATAAAGACATGGCACTGGGAAGAGTTTCACGAACAATATCTTAAGTCTATGAGGGAGACCCAGATTAGTTAATGAGTTCCGAGGAGGAATCCATGTAAGTAGGAACTGACATCCCATCATCACGTATTGATCAAGGAGAAAACGTCCCTGAATAAGCGACAGATTCCACCCACCTTTGGAAAGTGGGAATGTAGGGCAACAGATCTGCGAGTCCTCGGAGAGACAAATGTGCGCCCCAGAAAAAGTGTCAGAAACAATAGTAAATCAAGGATAGGATATGATTCACTTGAAAAAAGTATTTATTTTAAATCTACATTAATAATTTTATATAGCATGAAAAAACAACATAATTATGTTCCTTTGTTTATAGAAATATAAATGAATCAAAATCCAAAGGCACTTCCTTACTAGATCATGTACTATAGAATTAGGATCATATTAAAAAATATGGATTAATAATATATGGAAATACACAAAAAATTTGGGAATCATGTTTAAGTATAACATAATAAAAATTTGTTCTACTTTAAATCAGTATTGGATAAAAATGACTACTTATTTCCCTATATTTTTATTCATTTTAGACACAAGAATCTTCCTCAGCTATACCCAATGAATGATTAATTTTAGTGGACTTGAATCAGACAAAACAGTATGGTTGTGTCATAGGTGTTGGTTTTGGAGTGTCACATTGTATATATTTCGAGAAAATAAATTCATTAGGGGATAAAGATAAGAAAATAGATGAGATGAAAACATGAATAAATGATCTAGAGGAAAAAATTAATTGGAAATATGAGTTGTTAGATAATTTTATGGGAATGAATAAATGAGAATAAACCATAAAAACAATCACTATATCAAGATCCACCCTCCAATTTTTGAGATGAGTCATTCCCCTCTAAGGTTTTCTCTACCATAGGTAATTGATTTTATCATAACTGTTTCTAAGAAATGTGAATAAGGAATATGGTTGTGGTTGGATTGGAATGGGATGTGTTGAGGGATGGTTAGTGGTTAATGGATGATTGTTGTTATTGTTTGATGGTTATATTGTGGCGATGGATTAGTGGTGGGATGTGCTGGTGGTTATTATAATCTTGATGTGTTTTTGTGTGGGGGTGTTTTTATAGTTTCCTAGTGTCTATGGAATATGATTGATAATAATAAAATGGGAATGACATCAACTAAAATTAAATAATAATGGGATGTAATACAATATGTGGTAATTGATTAAAAATTTTAATTTTGATAAAACGAAATAAATGTGGGTGATGATAAAAGGGGTTTTTCAATAAATATGGAATTAAATGGATATTAAATGGATCTCGGTTGATAAATTGAAAAATATTGAGATTGGTTGAATCTATAAATGAAATAGATGAATTATGGGTTGTTTGTGGTTGTTTTGTGTAGTGAGTTGCATTTTGTGGTGGCATAGTTGGTATAAGATGTTTTGGAGTGATGCGGTAATGATTGACAAAGTATTTAATGATATATATATATATGCTATATTATTATTTGAATAAATATTTAATTTTTTGGCTCTATAATACTTGATAAATCTTGATAATATTATTTTTTATACATTTTATTACATTTTTTGTTTTATTATGAAATGATAGATAGAAAATATAGTGATAATAGGGGATGTTTCATAGCTAGGATATAAAGACATCATATACCAATATGGCCTTTATTTAATGATTTTCCATCACATCTACTATGTTTCACATAATATACCAATTTATTCCTTGTTATAATGAACCACTAAATAAACTAAAATGAAATGAATTGATCAAACACTAATAAAACTAAATTTAACCAAACCTACCTAACTAGTCTTGAAAACAAATGAACTGAACCTATCAACCCTTTACACACTGAAACCCAACCAAACTATCATAACCGAACTGAATTGACCAAACCAACTAAATTGAATAAAAATGACTTTATTTGACCCAAGAATACTGGTGTAAACCCAAACAACAATAAACTACATCAAAATGAACTAAAATAAAAATAATTGAACTAAATTTAACCTAACTAAAATAAATTCTATAGTAATGATAAAAAATGAACTGAGTTGAATAATATTTAATAGAAACCTAATAAGAATGAACCAACCCAATCTAAATAAAATAACCAAACCCAACCAATATAATTTTATTATATTTATAATTGAATTAAATTTCATGGTTTTATATTTATAGTATTGTGTTATATATATAGTATTTTTTTCATTTTATATTAGGATTCTCATATGAAGTAGTGTGTTAGTTGTGGTTTCATATAAAGTGAACAATTATCATTTACATAAATAAATTTTCAATTAAATGTTAATCTTATTAAATTTATTTTAAAAAATGACTTATAAATTTTTTTTATAGAATGGATAGAAGTTGGATGTATGAAACCGATCGAATATCAAACAATTTTCAAAGCAAGTTGGAGGGATTTTTAGATTTTGTATTTGAAAAGATTTTAAATAGTGTCCACATACACTGCCCATGTTATAATTTTGTTGAAATACCTTGGTTGAGACATGAATAAGGTAGCTACCATATATTCAAATAATTTTTTCAAACAAAATACTATGTGTGGTATCACAAAGGGGAGAAAATAGAATCTCAAAATGTTGATGATTCAAATGAGAGGACAGGATTGAAGAATTTGTTATATGACTAGTTTCTGTTTATTCTTTATTATGAGAAGGAAAGGATTACAACCTAAGAATAATTTGATATGATAACACATGAAGTATATAATGAAAATTTTTATGTTTACATGGTGAAAAAATCAAATGATGCTGCCATGACTCAATTGTATCATCAATGTGGTAAAATGAAGAAGTTTTAATTTTTAATCTGATTGTTTAATGGGAAAACCATGTATGGGATTTATAATACTGACATTGATTAAATTCTTAACTTCTTAAAGTACTTACTTCCAGATTATAAAGATATTTCTTCAAACCACTATATGACATGGAATTTAGTTGAGGAACATGGATTTTTAAAAAAAATCATGCTTTAATAAAATATTTCAACTTATTCTAGGAGGAAACTACTGAAAAAAATGATTATATAAAATGTAGAACATCCCAATGGAAGAAAAAATCTTATATAACACCATCATGTGTTCCATAGAAAGTAATGTGCCACTTTCTATTAATCCCCAGATTCTATAATATTTTTATGTCTCATGAAATATCAATAAAAATGTGATGGCATGATACCGAGAGAAAGAATAATAATGATGAGTTGGTTTGTCCTATAGATGGATTTTCATGGTATAGATTTTATGCTCGATATCCTAATTTCATATTTTATGTGTGTAATGTAGGGTTGGGTCATTTAGGTGATGGTTTTAATCTGTTTGGGAAGATTCTTACTTCTCACAACACATGGCCATTTTTCATATACATTTATAACTTTCCCCATGGTTGTGTATGAAAAAACCTTTAACTTTCATGAGTATACTCATATCTGTCCCTTCTGATCCTAGAAATGATATATATGTATACATGAATCCTTTTATAAAATATTTTAAACTTCTTTGGGATGTGGGTGTGAGCATATACGATGCTTATTCAAAAGACATATTTCATATGTGTGATGCACTTATGTGGATGATCAATGATTTTCCTACTTATGAAATGATGTCTGGATAGTTCATGAAGGGAAAACTATCATGTCCTATTTTTATGAAGAATACATGATCCAGAAGATTAAAATATCGCCATAGTTTCAGTTTTATAAGACATTGAAGGTTCTTTCTAATGGACCATACATATAGAAATAATCGTCGAATATTTAACAATACCATGGAGACCGATGATCCACCTCAGCACATGTCTGGAACTGATGTGCTTAATGAATTGGAAGATTTTAGTTTTTCATTCAAGAAGGGTCAAATAAAATCTAGAAATAGAAAGAATGTTTCCAATGAAACCTATTATAATTTTAATAAGGGGAGTATCTTCTTTGAGTTTCCTTACTGGTCAACTAGTTTGTTACATCATTTCTTAGACATAATGCACATTGAAAAGAATATATGTGAAATATTGATTTTGATTCTTTTAAATTTCAAGGTAAGAAAAAAGGATGATTTATGATATCGATTTGACTTGGTGGATTGGGGAATTAGACCATAATTGAATCCTGTGTGTATTAGTGAAAATGAATGGAAAGTTCTGTGTGCTCATTATGAGATGACACCTATAGAAAAAAAAATGGAAGTACAATAGACTATTAAATTTCCTAATAGATATTCAAGAAACATATTAAAATAGGTCAATAGAATAGAGTTAAAGCTAAAATCTTTGAGACTCATGATTATAATGTCCTTTTACATGATTTGATTCTAATATAAATCCATCATATTTTGTACAATAATTAAAGGGTGTCAATTATTCAATCATAACATTTTTATATTGATATTTGTGCTAAGAATTTGACCAAGTATTTCTTGAAAAACTATTGCCAGATGCACCATTAATTTTGTGTAAGTTAGATAAAATATTTCTTCCATCATTTTTCACATGCATGATACATCTGACTATCCATATTCCAACTGAAATACTTCTGAAAGGACCTTTTTCATTTAGTTGTATGTATCCAACTGAAAGAAATATGTACACATTTAATAATTATTTCCGAAAGAAGAATCATTCTGAAGGTTCTATCGTGAACAGTTACTTGACTCAAGAATGTATGGATTTCTGCTCAATATACTTGTATGATCTTACTATGAGAATGAAAAGACCAATGATAAAGGGGGAAGAATAATATGATATAATTGAACCCAGTTTTCCATCACTTCCTCAAACAAGATTATTTTTTGGATCATATACATTGATTACATTAATCCTTGAAGAGTGGGTGATGGCACATCGAACTGTTTTGTTCTACTGTGATTTGTTTAATGTCTACATCAAGTAAGTAAATTTAACATGTTAATATTATCTCATATCATGTAATTTTACATATCTATTAAAATATTTATATTTTTATCTATAAGTAACATAAATAAATGATAAATAGAAATAATCATTCTTTATCTTTGAGAAGGAGAGAGACTTTGAATAGAAAAGAGTTTTCTTCTTCATTGAAATTGAAGGTAGAAATATTACTATTATGAATTAATAAAATCAATATTTAAGTATGTTTAATATTCATTTATAATTCAGGTATTGAGTTTTCCTACTGACTTTATCTCTATGTAAATAAGATCTTTGGATTTTGGTCCTAATACCGTGGTTCATGACTGTAAATCAACTATGATCAATGGGTATATATTTATTATCACTGAATGAGAAAATAACTTGAGAAAACAACATGATAGTGTTATAGTAACTCCCACAATATACTGTTATGTCAGCGCATCAGATAGTAGACCTCAATTTAAAAATGTAGCTAATTATTAATTCATTTAAAAAATAATAATAGCTGATTATTACTCTCATGGTAGAGTCTCTATGATGAAATTCTAGTGGTTTGATTCGATGACGAGGCATATAGTTTTTTTTTATTATTGTGGATTTTGAGTTGTTGACATGACTCGTACTCTTTCTACTGATGAACCATATGTATTGGTTTTAATAGAGAAACAATTTTTTTATATCAAAGATCATCTTAGACCTGAATTTTATGTCATTATTAAAGTAATTAGAAGGAATATTTTGGATGATGGTGTTGATGGAATTGATAGAATCCATGCCCCCATTGTCCCTGATCCATTTGTTACTTATGATTAATCCAATAGCTCAATTTTTAGAGTTGATTATGAACCTGAAGTTGTGGTGGGAAATATATAGAATCCTCCATATGTGTTCTATTTTTTTTTTATTTAGCTCGAATTGGATTGTTAAGGCTGCTACTATTAAAATTTATTTACTATTGATTACAAATAATTTGGATCCTACTTGATCTTCATGTGAATTTTCAATATTTATTGGTTGCAGTTTTATTTGAGTTTCATTTTCTAATATTGAATCGAACTGTATTCAAACCTACAAAACCAAACACAACTGAAACAATTAAATTAGAACAAAAAAACAAGAGGAATTTAATTGGACACATTAAACTTATTGATATGAAAATCAATACAAATTAAAATTATGATCGAACCAAAAAATGGAAAAAATACCAAACCCAAAATATGAACCAAATGACATAAGAAAAATAGAAATGAACAAATGACCCAATCAATTAATAAAATTTATCCAAATGAACAAAGAGAAATAAAAATAGACAAGTGACCTAATAAATTAATATAAATGAACCAACTAATGTAAGAGAAATAAAAATGGACAAATGACCTAACATAAATTCAATTGGATCGAATTAAAAATAGAAGAAAAATATATCAAACCAATGCTAAACATGATAATTTGAACGTATTATTTATTCTATGACATGTCTTCTATTTTGAAATTATTCTCACAAAATTTAAAATGGTATATATTATATCACTATGTATCATGTATTCGGTTTGAAAAGTGGTATTACTTAATTAAGTCATGTCTCAAAAAAAATTATTTGGGTTACACATTAGTTATCAATTTCTAATTAATTCCCTATTTTTCAAATGCAAGAAATGAAACCTATTGAAGAGATGCAAAGAAAAAAGTTGACTGAAAAAAATAACGAATGGTTGAGATGATTCTTCCTCTATTAGGTTCCAGTTATTCTCTAAGCATCCTAGTGGTCCCAGTACTCAGGAAGGTGATATGAGGGAGGGTGGTACTAGAGTTAGTCGCTCCAGTCAGCATACCCGATTAGACCTTGTCCCTCCCACTGACGTACCATCTACAATACATTATGATCTCATAGTGTCAATAGGGACACACAATATTTTTAGGTAGCCCATGTTTTCACCAGCATTTAAATATGAACCACCTCGCCCATCTTTCCTGTATCCGATGATGATTCATACTCCTCATCTATATCATGCATTTGGCCATCCATCTATGCCATCTTCTTTTCCTTCTACTTCCTTCTCTCTGAGCATCTACATTCCATTTTCTTTGACTTTTTCTTCGACACATTCTAAGCCTAGGGAGTATACACTAGGACCCACTCCATTTGTATAGGGTGATGTTCCTTCATTGTTTGTAGATCCAATGGTGCCCATTGATCAGACTGCCACAAGTATATTTATAGAAACATAATAATTTTTTACCATAATTTATTTTCATTATAATATGTATTAATATAATAATTGTTTTTATTTTATAATAGGTTGATATTTTTATAGACGGTGTGGGAATACATTCATGTGTACGATATGGAACCTCCACACATAGTTGATGATGGAGTACAACAAAGACAACCAAATTATCGAAAAAGCAGGGTGGGAATGTAATATTTTTTTGTCAATTATTTCCAAATACTCCGACATCATTCCTATCAGTCCAAACTCCTAGAGACACCTACCAAATGAAGTAAAGGATAACGCTTGGGCAGAAATATGGGTAAATTTTTTTTTGGGTTTAATGTTATATTATTATTTTATTTATATGAATTAATATTTTGGTACCAGCTTCATTTTAATTTTCTCAATGTTGAGGGTGAGAGCCTTGTAGTATCCTGGGATTAGGTGAGTTGTGAAGAGTCTATAAGCATGAGTTGTATATTGGTTGGTGTGCTAGAGTTTGTAAAGATTTATAGGTCACACTTTTCATGGATGATTGTCTGATAGAACATTATCAAAAAATGATTACTCATTGGAAGAGTACCACATTCAAGGTATTAATCAAATTTGATATTTTTAAATGAAAATATTCTTGTTTTTTCATTGATAATTTATTTTTTATTATTTATTTTTTTAGGAATCATCATTAAAAAATAAAAAAACAATAATGCTAGGAAATACCTTCACACTTTGGGATGGACTACGATGTCGATATACAAGAGGAAGAAGGTATGACAGTCATTTATAATTACTCTTTAGGACTTTTACTTTCTATTATTTCATCCATATTTCATACCATTTCTAAAGTTTTGGTATAGTAGTGGAGATTGAATATCATCCCTAACCACACTAAACTAAATTAAACTAAACTAAATAGAATCTAATCAAACCTAACTAAATAAAATGTATTTGAACCAAATTTATTTGACATTACTTGACATAAATACAAATGAATGACACCTAAAGGAATCAAACCAAATAAACTATACTAGAATAATATTTAATTAAATAAAAACAAATACAATAGAACAAAATATTATTGAAAAAAGACACACTGAACAAAATTATTTATAATTGAATCAAACTGTACAAAAATAAATAATTTTTTTTGATTTCATAGATTAAAATTGAAACAACTCGAATCTAACCAAATAAATATGAATTTAATTGAATCAAATCAAACTAACTTGGCCTAAATAGACTCAACCAGATCTAAACCAAATTGAAAAATATTAAACTAAACTAAATTAAACAATAGTAAAGAAAAACAATCATAGTAAAACATAATTGAATTGGACCAACACGAATTCATCTACCATATGATTTTCTTTTCAACTTCATTTAAAATTAATATCCATTTGATTTTTGTTATGAAATTCATTATTATTAACCAATTTTCAATTATGGTTTCCGACATTCAATGTAACTACCTAGGGATGTATTGAATATTTAATGACATGTGCCTCAAGCAAAACTATTTCTCTCAAGCAGAAATAAAAAAAGATGGAAGTGCTGTTAATGAATAGACACATCACCAGATTGTAAGTTTTACTTTATTGATTTCAAATTTCAATATCTATTTGTAAAATAATAGTCTATTTAAATTTTTAACAGGCTGATTTGGAGGCCCTTGATTCCCATGAACTTGACAACATCAGATCAAATGATCAATTACATCAAGTTTTGGGAGATGAGCAACATGGAAGAGTACACTACCGACCTGGGAAGAGTATAGTCCCGATGAGGTATTAGACCACTTTAGGTACCATTTGTAGTACCACCGAGTTAAAAGGGTCTAATTCATGGAAATAATGGGCTAAGGATAAGGTATAAATGGCCGAAGAAAGGTTCATATAGGTGGAAGAACGGACTAAAAGGACAAACACTAATTTTTTGAAATTGATGGAAGTTTTATGTTCATCACATACACCAGAGACCACTATGACTTGTGATTTATATATGTTATTGATGAATTATTTATATAGTGCATCAAGAGATAGTCTTAGTGGTGGTTGAGATGATGATGTTCCTGGTGATGGAGATGGAGAGGAAGAGGACAAGGCAGAGGCTGAGGATGTGGCTGAGGGTGGGGATGAGGATGAGGATGAGGATGGGGAAAAGGACATAGATGAGGATGAGGATGAGGCCAATGATGGTAGTGATAATAGTGATAGTGATGAGGGATGGATTGATTTGTTAAATTTTTTACTGATATTTATGACATTTGATGTTTGATGATTTTCTCTGACTGAATATATGCGTGATATTTTCTATGTTTTATATCATTGGTTAAATAGCACATGAGCCTTGGCCTAGTTGGTGAGGTATCCTTAAGTGCATCCACAAGACCTAGGTTCAAAACCAGGTGGAGGCATATTTCCGGGGGTATTGTAGCATTACTGTAGCAGGCACTATAGCATTACTGTACATTGTGCGGTGTTGTAGAAAAACTATACATTGTACATGTATTGTAGCAGAGTTGTACACTATGTAGGTACTATATAAGGTACTGTAGTAGGTGCTATAGCAGTTACTATAGCAGGTACTATTCGGTATTGTAGTAGCTGGAACTATTCACCTTGGGCCACCGGTTTGGGCTTGGAGTCCTTAAGGCTTTCAGGCCACCCAGGCCTTGAGGTCAGTAGAGCTTTCCGGCCACCTTTAAGGCGTTAGGGCCACCTCAAGTCCTTCAGGCCACATGCAGTTTCCCTAGACAGAATACAAAAAAGGATCATCCCCAGAAGAGGATTCAGATCAGGTGCACTCACCAAAGCAGATCCAAATGGATTTTTCAGAATGAGAGGGTATGGCTATGCCATTGGGACCAGCCTTTGCTTTCATTGGAAACCTAGAAAGACGGTCATTTGAAGTTGGATAGCTACTATCATGATACAGATGCTGGGGAGGGGCAGTTCCTTATAGATAGTTCGGTCGAATTCCCTAAGACCTTCGGGTCATGTAATCTCTTAAGCCTACGGTCCATGTAATCTTTGAGACTATAGTCCCTGTAAGGATTCCCCCTTATACCTTGAAAGGGGGGTTTCAAAAATCAATAAAAATGAAGGCATTCCGGCTATTCAGGCTATCATTGGTTAAATACACTAATTGATTTGTTATGTTATCATTATTTTTGTATTGTTTTGTTTCTATTTTAGGATACTCTATTGGATAAATTGTAGGTTTTGTTTGTGGAGGATACTATATTGGTACCATTATAGTTGATGTTCTGTTTTCATTATATGGTGTTTGGTTTTGATTGCAGGTGTAGTGGGAAGTTACTTTCATTATTTATGGTGTTTTTTTATTGTTGTG
This sequence comes from Viscum album, assembly GCA_963277665.1. Lineage (NCBI taxonomy): Eukaryota > Viridiplantae > Streptophyta > Magnoliopsida > Santalales > Viscaceae > Viscum > Viscum album. The sequence continues at coordinate 286,937,799 of OY728129.1, forward strand.
GTTTTGAATCATTGGTAAAGGCTTATCCCAATGGTTAAAGATGAACCATAGGGAACATGTTATTCTATCCACCTTATACCAATGGTTCACTATAAACTACTGGTATAGGGTTATCCCAACAACTCACATACTAACTATTTTTAGAACCATTGGGATAATATATCCTAATAGTTTCAAGGGTTATCCCAATATTTTGTAATCGTTGTGACATGAAAAATTTTCAATAGTTTAGGGTAAAATTGATTGTTATTTATATCTATCAACACCCACCCATTGTATTTTTGTGAGGGGTACATTGTACAATATCCCTGGAGATATTATACATGATAAACAACTTCCAAAAGGTCTTGTGAGAGTGGGGATTCATGTAGTTAATAACACGAGCATTGATATACCTATTCCCCTTGATGATTTGGTTTTTCACATGGTTGAAATTTCTATTGGAGCTTCCATAGAATGACTATTTGATCTTGTAAAAACAAGAACATTGGTCCTTTATAATTTATTTTTATTCAAAACTTTAACAATTAGGGAAAAAATTCTTGAATTGAGGAAGTTTATTATAGAAGAATAAAAGGAAGGAGAAATGGAAGGTCAAATCAAAACAATCTAAATGATCAACCAATCAATCAAAAATACCTTTACCCTGCCAATTTTTTTGTACATAATATTGTCTTTTTATATAAAAAATAAATATTACAATGAATCCATATTAAATAATGTATTGATAACATTATGATTTTTTATTCCAATCATGAAGAGTTACATAATCCATAAAAATACAAAAAACGATCAAGGGGGCCTATAGAAGTGAATCCCAAGAGCGTCCTTGATAGCGATATCCACACCAGTTGGGGGAAGTGACCCAAGGGAGTTTAACATCAAAAGTAGGTGGTCATGGGACACCCTAGTAGCCAAAAAGTAAGCCAAATGGTTACCCTCCCTCCACGTGTGAAGTAACTCAGTGTCACTAGAAAGAATCACCCTTCATTTGTGTATGAGGTAGGCGATCTTCCAAGGAGGAGATATGTCACCCTTAAGGGACCCCCAACTGATCTTAGAGTCAATTTCCAATAAATTATGGGGAAGAGAATTTGAAAGGCAGACCCCGCCAGTTCAACTTTCACATTTACTAATATTATAAGTTCATGAAAATAAAACATTTAAAGATGATGATATGACTATAATTAATTTTTAAGAAAAAATTTATGGAGAGTATATTATATAACTTCGTAGTCTTGAAAATGTATATGAAATCCTTAAGAATAAATGACTAGGGGTCTTAGTTGTAAATTTTTACATAAGGTGCATTTTTATAATCTATTTATCTAATAACTAATCTACCATGCTAACTACAATTAAATACAATTCATATTTTTTATAGGTGTATATATTATTACTCTTTGATGGTAAAACCCAATGACTAAAATTTTGGACTCATTATTACTAACATCACTTCCACACAAAAAAAAATAATTAGAAGAAGTGGAATATTTAGAAATAGTGAAAAAAATGGATGCAATTTTTTTAAATTAACTTATAGATGGATAAATATTCTTAATACCCATGATGCATTGGTAAAACTCTACAATTTAATCATATCAAATATATTTTCATTTCTTTCATTAATTATTCCTTTTTATTTTTTGGGATCATTGATTTATCATTACAATAAATTTAGTTACTCCAAATATTTATTATTTGGATTTAATGCATGTATAACCAAAAAATTGACCACACATGATGAAGTTTATCAATTTTTAATACACTAAATTCAAAATGTGAAAAAATAATTTCAAAATATATGTTTTATATTATGTTTTAATGACAATTTTTTAGGATAGGATGATGTTTAAATATCATCAAAATTTTGGTATAAGGACAGTCCATGAGAAAAATAGACCTATCAAATTCTACATCTTGATAAGTATTAGGGTATATATAATAATATTTCACTATCCAAGCATATATGAAAAATTACTTTTTTTTCTCAATGTTTCTATAGTGGTTGAAAAAGACTAATAGAAAATATTTTGGTTATTATATTTGAAAATTTATGAAATATATCATATTTCATAAAAAAACTAGCATCCCCAAAGAGGTATTTATGATGATAATTACAATTTCATTTTAAAAAAATTTAATCATTTTTTATTTATATTTTCTAGTACTACCAAGACTGTCAAAAATATACATATTAAAAAGAGGAAATATATTTATTTAAAGATGAATGGGAAAAATACATAGAATCAAAATGTATACAGACATCATGAAGTGGTGACTTTCTGGTACTTATTTATTAATTTTATCATAATTTTATCTACTTTTTTAATTAATATAATTATCATTTTTATCTAATACTTATTTAGTTAACTTTTATAGAGATCCTAAAGAAATTACTTCATCGAGAATTGATTTTTCTCAAACCATTTTGTGCTCTATGTATACCAAAAAACAGTTGCAGAAAAATCAATTCTCAGCCAAGTATTCAATAAGGATGATGCACTCATGTACTATTTATTTTCTTCATAGAGTTATTTGTCCTTTATTTGACCTATTTATTTTTAGTAGTGCATATTTTCAGTCTATAAATGACTCAAAGTGTGGGTTTTCAGTTCAAAATTAAATTTTAGTTAAGAACATAAATCACTCATTAAAAACCATGAAAATGCACTCATATTGTCTTATACTTCAATAAAATGATCCATAAGTCATTTTTGATGTGTAAGAATTATCCTTCCATTAATACAACACACGGTGTGGTTGGTTTGACTCAAAGTGCATTTTTTATTTGAAAATTACATTTTACTTCAAAACACACATCACATACTAAAAACCATAAAAATTCACTCATATTTTCTTGATACTTTAGGAAAACAATACATAAGTCATTTTTGATATTTAATGATCAACCAAAAGTAAATCTGACACATTGTGTGGTTGGTATGAATTAAAGTGTGTGTTTTTATTTAAAATTAAAATTTTAGTTCAAAAAAGTGTGACATACTAAAAACCAATAAAACACATTAATATTATTTTTATAATTTTGTAAAATGATCCATCAGTCATTTATTACATGCAATAATTATCCTCACCACAATCTGATATATGATATGACTGGTATGACTTGAAATGTGTGTTTTCAGTTTACAAATGTCATTTTAGTTAAAAACATGCTTCACTCACTAAAAACCAAGAAAAAACATTTTAATTATACTTATATTCTATAAAAAATCCATAATTCATTTTTTATGTGTAGGAATCATCCTTACATTAATCTAACACACAGTGTGATCAATATAACTCAAATTGTTTGTGTTTTCAGTTTAAAAATAAAATTTTAGTTAAAAATGAGTGTCTCTCACTAAAAACTGAGCAAAACATGCTTATATTGTCTTGATACTTTTGGAAAATGATCTACAATTCATTTTTGATGTGTATGAATCATCCTCACATCAATTTGATGCAAAATGTGATCAATATGACTCAACATGCATGTTTTTAGTTTAAAAATGACATTTTAGTTAAAAATGTTCCACTCACTAAAAATCAAGAAAACACTCTTGTAATTTATTTCTAATTAGGAAATTATATATAAATAATTTTTGACATATAAGAATCATCTTCATGTCAATCTAAAACATGATGTGATTGGTATGACTCAATGTGTGTATTTTCAGTTTGAAAATGATATTTTAGTTAAAAGACTGTGTCACTCACTAAAAACTAATAAAACACACTAATATTGTCTTTATAAATTAATAAAATGATATATAATTAATTTTTAATGAGTAATAATCAAGCACACATCAATCCGGTACACGGTGTGGCTGGTATAACTCAAAATGCATGTTTTCAATTTAAAACGACATTTTAGTTAAAAACATCTTTCACTCACTGAAAATATAGAAAATACAGTTGGATTTTCTTGATATTTTAGGAAAAAATCCATAAATAATTTTTTATGTGTAGGAATTAATCTCATGTCAATTCGACCCATGGTGTGGCTAGTATGACTCAAAGTGCAGTTTTTTATTTAAAATTAAAATTTTAGTTCAAAATAAATATCAAATAATAAAAAAGAGAAAATATTCTCATATTTTCTTGGTACATTGGGAAAATGATCCATAAATCATTTTTGATGTGGAGGAATAAACCACACATTAATTTGACACATTGTGTGCTCAATAGGACTCAAAGTGTATGTTTTTATATTAAAAGATATATTTTATTAATGCATTGTTTCATATTTAGATTTAATTTATTTTTTATAGTATTGCAAGCATAAGAATTTATATTTATACAAGTACACTCTTTTTCTTGATATGGGGAAGTTTTTCAGTAAATTTTATCTTGATCTAACTCTTTTGAGATGGGTCGGGGTCTAAAGTCAATGAAACATTAATGTTTTTGAATTTTTTTATGTTTTTGATAAATTGTACATATCAATGTAATTATACATAACAATGTTTGAAATATTTTTAATAATTGTATAATGCTTTTATTATTGTATTGTTTTGTAAATTTAATTAAAATGAGCTTTTCTATTAGTTGCAGCGGTGTGCTATGATTTCAGTAGCCCATAGCTGCAGTATGGATTTTATCAATACTGGAAATAACACCGATTAAAGTTCACTTTATCAATGAAAAAAATAGCATCAATAAAGTGTCCCCTTTATCATTTATATAAAAATAACTGATAAATTAACCCCTTTATCATCTCTTTTTTAACATTGATTAAGGGAACTTTTATCAATGTTTATAAAATCCATCGGCTTTTAAAGGCGGTTAAAACATTAGTGCTTTTTTAGCACCGATGAATACTGTTTATAGTGTTATTAAATCCCATATATACAATAGTGTATATTTATATTGTGTGATATGTATGTTTCCATTATCAAATGCTTGAATTTATTACTATTCAATTGATTATGTTTCATACTGATATTTTTTACTACTTGTTGTATTGGAGATGTATTTTTTGTATGTGGTTATAAGCTATGGCCTCCCATTTTATGAGATATCCCTATTTGGTGTTGGTCATCATTCCAAGGCGTATTAGAGGTTGGATTGGGGTGGAACTCTCAACTTACCACCAGACTGTGTGGTTCCTTAGAGGGTCGGGTCATATCGAATTATAGAAAAAATAAATCAATCAAAATAATCAATATAAAAATGCAACAAATTGAAATATGAAATAATCATAAAACAAAGCATGTTTTGATCCTAAAAATTATCAAGTCAATTTTTATATGATTTCTATTGAAAAAATATGACTTATTAAGTTTTCATGTGAATTTTTAGGCTATTTCATATGATTATATGATTTCCATATGACTTTTAAAACAATTTTTTTACTTACATAATTTTTCAAAAAATTGTTTTGTTTGAATTCCAAAAAAACTATATGAATTCGAAACTTTTTCAAAAAAAAATTGTATGACTTCTAGAATTTACTAAAAAATCATTTCATATGACTTATAGAAAAATATATATTTCATATTTCATAAATATATAATATAACTAAGAATCATAGAATAAAAACAATAAATAAAGAACAATAAAAAACATGATAAATAATAAAGAATAAATTAAAGATCATTAAATCAATGAATTATAAATTAACTCAACATCATATTTTCTTCATCAATAAATTTAATTTTCAAACAAAAAACACCTTTATTATTTTCAAAAACTCATGTCAATCATAATGAATAAATAAAATGAGGTTTTAACAATTGTATGAGAAATTATAATTATAAAAATATTAAATGTGAGGTGTTATAATTTAAGGTATTATAATCATGAAAAAAATATATAATTGAAGTGGAAAAGAGCCGGTCAATATTATCCCCCTTTTTGAAAATTACAAAACTAAACCAAACTACCAAATAATTCTCTCCCATTTTGCAATTGATCAAAAAGATAATAACATTTAAGATATATTGTCAAAAAAATAATATACTCTTTTTTTATATACTAAATTTTAAAATGTTAGAAAATTATAATTTTCAAAATCAAAATTTCTCCTTCTTTTTCAAATAGAGATATGAAAAGTAAAGTATTTTACTTTTATTTTTTCTCTTTATTAAAACAATATTCCTCAAAATTTAGGATAATCATGAGAAGTTCAAATTGATCATGTATACTCTCCCTAAATTAATTTTTAAATTTATCAAACTAATCAAGACCAAGAAATATAAAGATAAATTTTAAAACAATATACTTAACTAGTTTAGCATAATTGAATATTAAATCAAATTCTAAAAATAGATTTAAAATAAATTTTAAATATATGTAATTTCATCATCAAATCATATTTAAAATGTATTTAAACATTCTTGATCTTACCTTAAATTAACTCATAATTGAAGATTTAAATCATAATTTAAAAAAATGAAAGATTACCTCAAAATGGAACCTTGGTATTTAAACATTTATTCACTAAGTGTATAGGATTTTCTAAACTGATCCTGTAAAAAATTATACCAAATTCTTTCAAGGAGTCACAAAAATGTTTAGAAATTAATAGACAATAAATAGAAACTTCCCTTAAATTAAACCATAATAATTAGAAAAAACTATCAAGTTTCAAGCCAAAATATAAATATTGAAATCACCACAATATAATATAAATATATAAGAAACTTTAAATTTCAATGCGATAAAGATTAAAACAAATTCATATCCCCTTAAATATAAGGAATAACAATGATGTGAATAAAATAAGATTCAAATTCAAAATCAAATTTCAATTTTATAGCTTTATCAATTAAATATTTCAATTCCAAACTCACAAATATCTAATTAAAATAATAAATATTAAACCCACTAGTGTAATATTAAACAATTAGTGTCTTTTAAAATTAAGTTTTAAATATTAGATGAAAATCTAAAACTCCCCTTAAACATGTTCTAATATTTAAATAATTAAACTTCCCTCGTTAGAATAAAAGCTTACAAAAATTCAAATAATAAAAAATTGTACAGTTAGACTTTAGAATATGAATCCTACACATGTTAAACATATATAACAAATGGAGTTTAAAAAAATTGAATATAAATAAAACATTTATCTTCCCCTTTATTTTAACATGTTTTAAACTAAAATATAGATCTAAAATTTTTTAGCATGCTCAAGAAGAAACACAAACCAGATTTTAATATGCTTGAAATTGATTCAAGATAAGTGTATACTTCAAGGAAAATTTTAGAATTTAAACAAGGTTATATCCTCTTTAAAATATATCAATGATAAGTAAATGATTATCATTCTTAAAATAGCGTAACAAAATGATTTTAAATGATTGAAAAAAATATAGATTAAAGATCCCCCATAATTCCATCATTCTTATTTTAAATAATCAAACCACTGAATACATATTTCAAATTCCAACTGTATTAAATAGTAGAAACTCTTCCTAAATAAGAACTTATAAATCCCAGGTGTCCATGAAACATGATATATGATATTCAAATAATTTATAAAAGATTTATAATGAATCTAATGTAATAAACAATGTAATATATTCTAGTAACCCATAAATTAGAGCAAAGATAACATTATCACTTGAAATATACAAAGATATTTAAGTTTATGTTTATAAATAAAATAAAAAAAGGTTTACTTATGTTTACTGATAAAAAACATATACCAATATGCGAGTATTCAAAAAGATAAAATACATGAAATCTATCCATAATGAAACACTAAACATAATTCTTAAATCTTATGCCAACATGACAAGGATAAAACTATAATTATATGAATACTATCTATAAAACCAAAAAAATAATTTACCTTGGCATATAGACCAATTTTGGTCCAATAATATTAGAATAAGTACTTCTAGAAACCCAAGATAAAGACGGTATAGAAAGTTTATCCTTAAAAGAAGATTTATATAAGAAATATTTCTTATAACCAAGTGAGTGATTAAATCATAAAGGAAAACTAGATACATAATGAACATAAAATCTACACTTGAAATAATTAATTGAAGAAATTTTTTTATTTTCTACTCAAAAATTTTGTAGAATCCCATGTTTTTTAACCAGACTAAAGTACAAAGGTTTTTGAACTTTTTTATCTACTAAACTGGTCATTTTTAAAATAGAGTCTCAGAATGAGATTCTGAGAGTTGGATCACTCTAATACATGTAGTTTTTGGGCATGGATGAAGGCCCTAAAAGTATCCCGAGTGGCTCAAGATGTTTTGAGAGTTTCGGACTTGAAAAACATCAAGTTTTAAATGATAGCATATGAATAAGGGTTTGCGCACGATCTGATAAACTATGCGGCCTGCTACAGGTAACCATGAAAACCTGTTTAAAAAGGGGTAGTGACTTTGCGCATGGGCTAGGCGCATGGTTTCCTAAACTATGCTCCAAGCCTGTGTGAGGTTTTTCTCAGAGGCAGTAGAATCTTCATGGTTTGTGCACGATTTGGAAAACAGTGCAAATCAAACAATGATGATGGGGGTTTTTAAAGAATTAAATTAAATTAAAATAAAATAAAATGAAAATAAATTAAGACCTAAAACTAACCTCACCTCCCTCTCTCCCTTGAATCGTGATGCACCAGGGGGCTACCATTTGAGCCGCATGCACGACCCCTCCTCAACCTCCTCTTCCTCCTTCGATCCGACTAGATTTCCACCGAATCTCCAAACGATCCATTAAGGTTAGACCTCTCCGCCCATATTATCCATTCTTCTAGATTTGTTTCAACCAAATTAGCTCACGTTGAGGTGTGTCCAAACCCTAGACTGAGGGTTAACTTTTTTTCATATTTCTCTTGGGTATTAGGTCATGAAAATTCTCTCTTGGGTGTTGTTCTTGCATATTTTGTCAACCTCCACGAAATGAGAGGTGGTTCGGGTGTTTTCGGTCTTCCATTTTTGCTTTAGGTTAAGTTTTATCCTTGTTTCCTAGTTATTTTTTGGGACTTTTGAGGTTTATGAGTCCCTGGTATGTTGGGCATAGTGATTTGGTCCCTGCTCATTTGTTTCGTGTGGTTTCACTTCATTTTGGTTTATCACCGACACCCTAGGTAAGGGTTTATGCCCATTGTTTATTTTCACACCATATATTTTGGTATCTTTATGTGTTATAAGGTTTTGTTTTAATTGATGCGTAGTGCGTTGGGCTGTTTCACACAGTTTCGAGTCTCCAAGTAAATGGTGACTCACCTGCAGTTTCATAGGTATGTTAATATATATATGTGTGTGGGTTCCCCTGTTACGTGTTCAATCAACCATGGTAATGATTAAACACGTATGGGGCTAGGTGTACCCATGTATATATATATATATAAATTCATTCTTAGGTGAGTGGAGATGGGCATATGCATATAAGAATATGTGAAAGGATCCCCTTGTGAATTCCCATGGCCATGAGAGTGTGTGAATAGGTGATATGTGTCCTTTAACGTGTATAGAAGCACAAATACTCATTGGGGGAGTAACTGATTTTAGTTAGAAAGCTCAAAGATCCGAAGTGGATGGATTGGTTCCACCCTGAGGTAGGGTCCCTTTCCAAGCCATTAAATATTATAAATGCTTCAATAAATTTTTTACTAAACCTTAGTTAGAATTTAAATTCATGCGTTGAAGCATCTATACTGAATGCTCTTGAATTCAATTTAGAATGTTTCATGTTTAAAATTCTAAAGGTGATAAATGATTTCTATGATAATTAATATCATGATTTTATAATAAAACCCCTCAAAAATAGGTGTGCTGCAGTCAATATAAAAAGTAGTGGTTAGACATTTCTTGCATTACTTGTCATGTTTATAATTCTTATGCATTGATGTTATGTTGAGATACAGAATGTTTATTATGTGGCCCTAATGGAATTATAAACACTGATTTTCCATTTTTAAATGTTTAAAGGACCAAGGCAACAAGTGTTTGGTCCTGTTTTTTATTGGAATTACCCATGTAGGTAATTTCCCTTTCCATGGATACTCAGAGCCTTATAACTGCAATTGAAATGTTTTAGTAAGTGGAATGAGTTGATTTAAATGAATGGTTAATGCTTAATGATTGACCCTCAAAAAAATTACCAAATTGTTTTCAAATGTTTTGAATGTTAATAACATCATTAGGTGACACGTGGGTTCCCATGTAAGAATCCCATGGATGGACTCGATGGGTTTTCATACTCATACCTTGGGAGATACATGGATTCCCATGTAGGAATTTTATGGACTAACCCGGGTTCAAGAAAGAATAATTGGTTCCACATCCATGACAAACCTTACCATGTTAGGGGAAGGTAGCGACGTGGACCTTGAATTTTGAAAATTCCTTAATGTATTTCACTAAATGGTTGCAATACTACTTGTCCTTGTCACACTAATCAAAGGCTAGGCTTGGACCAAATGAACTTAATGATTAACTAAGACTTGATTGCCTGGTTGAAATGATACTTGTCCTATCCACACTAATGGGAGATAAGGATTGGACCAATAAATAAATGTTTGAAACTCTACTTGACCTATCCACACTAATGGAAGGAAATACTTGGACCAAATGAATTATTTCATGATTTTCATATCAAAAGGAATGGGTTGACCTGGGCTCGTCTTGGATTCTAATAGGAGAATACCTTGGTACTCAGGAACCCCATTCTGATTCAGTTATGCAGTTTTCTTAGGTTGATACCCACCTAGAATCTAGTTACTATCTATTCTTACATTATTACAGGATTCCTTGGATACAATCCTATGTTCCAGCATTGACTAGTTGGTGCCATGGTTAAATCCCATAGGTCCCTTTCATTGCTCAACCCTGGTTTACCTTAGTCGATCACCTTGGACTCAGTAGGCACCTTATTGTATAATTCCTTGGATTACTCTCATTATATTACACTCTTACCCATTATCTAGACTCAGATACTACTGACTTAGTGTTCCATGAGGTCTTTGTTACCTTGGTTATTACCCTCGAACTCCCTCACTAGATAATATTTTCAGGTTTCCTTGTTACATCTTGGAACCTTCACTATTTATACAATTACGAGGTGATGTCAATGTTGGAGATGCCTCACTTGGACTTATAACATAAAATGGTAATTATTTAATTAATGAACTAGTTACATGTTCAGACACCAATTCATGGATGAAAAAGGTACTTGAGTATTTAGTTACATTGTACTGTTTACTTTATTTATGCATGCCTACACACTATTTAATTTATATTACACTGTCAGGATTGGACTAGACACCAGTGGTGCCAGCCTACTGAGATTTATATCTCACACCCTACTTGGGCCGCCATTGCACTGGTGTACCCGATTATACCCTTCTTGTTTGTAGAACTATATACCATGATTGATTGTTGTATTTATTGCACCTAGAGTAGGAGAAAAGTACCGAGATGGAGCTCGGGATTATTAAGGAGATCACCCGTGGAGATTTTATGTCCTTTCCTTATTTTTGTATTTTATTTAAAATCATGTTGTACTATTTTCTGCTTTCAAACATGTATCAATACCATGTGATGCATTCATTTGTTTTATAATCTGGCATTGGCCACTGTTGTTCAGTTGTATATATGTAGTTATATGAAATATTTCTTCTTCTACTTTGTCAATTATGTATTACTGCTTCTGTTTTTGATTTTGATTTTCTCTATTTTACCACTACACAACTCTGATAAGAGGGTATAGTCTCCCCACTGACTATCCTTACACCCTTATTTCTAGTCGGTGGCCTATGGCATACGGGGAGGCACGCTTGAGGTCATGTGGCAACTAGTCTAGCTAGCGTCTTAGTGGTTAGCCGAGTTGAGAAATTACAACGTGGTATCAGAGGTAGGTTTTTACTTTTTTCTTACTATTTTGGGTTGGTATACATGAGACTAAGAAAGTGTCAGCACTTGGTTAATAGTCGTGCTTGGGACTGATCACCCCACATACGAGAAATGACCAAGTGGTTAGGGATGAGATTGTTGTTTATGATGTTCACTATTACAATTGATATGATTTCACCTAGAGTGATTGGTGTACATTCTACTACTCATGATTTATGGAATTATGACTATTACCCAAGGAATGTTATGGCAAGTATGAAAAATATATGCATCACATTAGGAACTTAGAAATTCACATTCCATACATATATTCCATTTCATGTAGTTGCATTAGTAGGTTGCCTGCTATGTATGATTATATGCCTTATAGATATGTCATGCTTAGATTTATACTTGTTCAGATAATACTATAGCATGCCTTCTGTGCTTATTGCTCATTATATCATGCTTCTGTGATTAAAATTTCATGCTTATGTGATTTAAGTTTGTTTCTCTATGTTAGTTTCTTGTAGTGGCATGATACCATCCTTGATATGTATATAGTTGGTTTCTTTTGTTAAATTAAAAGGTTGTGATTATGACAGGATGTAGTTTTCAATTATAAGGTGCATGGGTGCCTTATAGATGGGAAATGGTAACCTGTGTAATAGAACCATTCTAAAAAGACTGCTAAATTCATTTTCTAAAGTAAGTTGATTTTGATAAAGGGATCCAAATTTCAAACTATAAAGTGTATGGGTACTTTGAATGTTAGTAGATGGACACCCATGTAATTGGACCATTATATTTTACTGTGTTAAATTTTTAATTGTCATTGGTATCGATTACTGGGAGCCAATTTTCAATCCATGGAGTGTATGGTCACTTCATGAATTAAGAAATAACAACCCATAATAAATGTGATGGCATGAGGCCCTGTGAAATGCTTATAAATGTGAATATTTCTTAGTTTTAATCTGAAATCAAAATATTTATCTTTTAAAATGAAATTATACCCAAGTAGGCCATTTGGGGAATGTTTTTATGAGATGACCCGTTTGGGTGCTTTAATTTTAATGATTTTTGGAAACTGCTTTTGGGTTTCAGGATAACAAACCCAGGTTGGATTAGTGGGGCCCCTGTAGGTCACCTTAATTATTAAAAGAAATTTATATTCTAAATTTTTTATTTATTAAGGAATGCTAGTAAATGTATATGTTTTAAAATGGAGTTTTATAAAACTTGAATGTCTTTCCCTTGGGGTGTCGGTTAAAATCATGTACCTTGTGATTTGTTTTGAAAAATGGTACCTTGAGGTTTTGATTAAATCTTTTGATGATTAATGATTAGATGTGATTAAAAATAAGAGGCTTGGAAATGAAACTTGTAGTGGTTTCCACTTTTTAAAACCCTCGTGTAAGGGGTAGTTCGGATATCTCTTTGAGTTTCCTTGAAATGAAAGAGTGAGTACTTTTCATAGGCGTTATTTTCCTTAGCAATGAATTGTATGATCGGATTTTAAGCCTAGTGGTTTTTGTTAGCATGACCTCATGTTAGGGTTGACTCTTGTTCTTTGTAAGGGGCTAACTCGTGGTAGGTAGCACCCTCGAAACTTAAATTACTTTCTAATGTTATGACTTTTCTCACTTTCAGTGTCATTTGTGTGTCGTTGTCCCTAGTAATACTTTTAGTTTCCAATGAAACACTTGTTCAGATGGGTGGTCATGTGTTTATTAACCTGGATATGATTTTTAGCATCAATTAATGCTCTTTTTCAGCTATTTAGATGTGGCTAGGCCATGGTCGGCCGCTTTTTAGGTTGTTTGACCCTATCTTCTTAGTGATGGACGAATTGGTATGGAGTTATCCAAGAAAATGGTCATATGAGGAAATATGACTCTGTAATAAATCTTCGTATATTGTTGAGTATGGTCTCAGGTCATCACTAAGTAGTGTCATTTGAGATTTAAAGAATTAGTTTCATCCTAATACTCAGAATAGTTTTTGAAAGACTCGGGTGTTTTGAAACATCGGTTTCAATGTTATAATATAACGTGCTTGTGAGCAGTTAGTTTTTCTTCCTTTTTCAGCTAAGACACTCCTAAGGTGGGTACTATTGTTTTGAACCTGGTAAATGTGTCCTTCCATGAAGAAGGAGCACGACCTAAGGGGGCCATTTTAAAATTGTTGTTTATTACTTGAATTCCCTTGAGGCTTGTAAGTATTAAATCGTGTTGGTGTTTCTTGGAAGCATGACTTTAATCTGGTTCGACTATTTTACAGTCCAGTTTTTGGGTGTGTTTGACTAGAAACCCCATCTTAAATCCTCTTGGTGTACTCTTCTTCAGAGATGAGTATGTCCTCTATCTTGACGCCATCCTCGATACACTAAGAGAGTGTCGGTCTTACGCCGTGATAAATCTTTAAAATCAGTTGAACCTTTTGGATGATATTTTCTTGTGTTACATGCTAAAGTGTGGTTCTTATCGAGGCTTGGTATGTCTTGAGTTATTCCTAGGTTCCCATATAGGAATTCCTTGGTCAGACTCATGGACTCCAGCTGTTCCTTTTGTTTTGTGTTGGCCACCTAAGTTGTAGTTTTTCGATATATGTCAGTTAAGTGGATCGAATCATTCTCTCTAATTTTAGTTTAATGTTTATGTTTGTAAAGAGCCATTTTAAATCATGTTTCCAAGTGAAGGAAAGTGTGCTCTCATGTTCGGTAGTGTCTTCTGATAAATCGTGTGTGACCATTTTCTGTTAGGTTGATCAGAATTTGACCATTTCTTTTTAACGAAATCATATCGGTAGTGTCATAAGAACACTCAAGTTCAATATTTGTACAATAATTCTGATGGTGGTGGTACAGTGGCTTATAATTTCCCATTCCTTAAGTTAAGACCTATGGTGGGAAGCACCATCAGTCGAGTGTTTATAAAGACTTTGATTTGATCGTGTCTCTATCTAAATGGGATCATGTAAGCCCTGTTTTTGTGCTTAAGTTGAACTTTGAGTGTTGGCTTGAGTTGTAAAGGCTGAAGTGCAGAGTGCTTAATAACTACTTAAAGGTGAATCAAGCATTGGGAATGAAATGAAACTATTTGAACGAAATATCGGGACCCTTATCGTTCGGGTGATTTTTATGTTGTTGTCGAAGGATTCTCAGGGAAGATAAGTTTTTAAGGTGGGTAGATTGTATAATCCTTTGTTTTTTAACTGGACTAAAGTATGATGTTTTTTAAACTTTTTTGTTTACTAAACCGGTCATTTTTTAAACTGAGTCTTGGAATGAGATTCTGAGAGTTGGATCACTCTTATACGTGTTGTTTTTGGGAATGGGCGAAGTCCCAAAAAGTCTCCCTAGTGGATTGAGAAGTTTGGGGGGTGTCAGACCCAAAAACTTCAAGTTTTAAATGACAGCAAAGGGTGCACGGTTTTCGCATGGTCTTCTAAACCATTCAACTCATTGCAGGTAACTGTGTGACCCTTTTTAAAAAGGGGCAGTGGCTATGCTCATGGGTTTTGCATGGTTTTCTAAACCGTGTGCCTAGCCCATGCAGGGTGTGTCTTGGAGGCAGTAGACTCTGCATGTCTTTCACACGGTTTGGAAAACCATGTGGGTCCAACCGTGCATAAGGGTGTTTTTAAAGAATTAAATTAAATTAAATTAAAATGAAAATAAATTAAGACCTAAAACTAACCTCACCTACCACTCTCCCCCAACTTGCAATTTACCAGGGGGCTCACCTTTGAGCTGTGTGTGCGACCCCTCCTCGACTTCCTCTTCCTCCTTCAATCTGGCCGAATTTCCACAGAATCTCCACATGATCCATTATGGTGAGACCTCTCCACCCTTCTCCTCCCTTCTTTCAGCTTCTCTTCGACCTAATCGGTGCTCGGTGAGGTGTGTCCAAACCCAAGACCAAGGGTTAACTCATTTTTTCAATTTCCCTTGGGTTTTAGGTCATGAAAATGGTCTCTCGGGCACTGTTCTTGTGTGTTCCAGCAACTACCGCCAAAGGCGAGGCAGTTCGGGTGTTTTTGGTTCGTCGGTTCTACTTTGGGGTAAGTTTTCTCCATTTTTCCTAGTTATTTTTTGGGTATTTTGAGGTCTATGAGTCCCTGGTATGTTAGGTGTAGTGTGTTGGTCCCTGATCGTTTGTTTCGTGTGGTTTCACTTCGTTTTGGTTTATCCCTGACACCCAAGGTAAGGGTTTAGGACCATTTTTGATTTTCAGACCATCTATTTCGGTCTCTTTATGTGTTATAAGGTTTATTTTAATTTTTTCATAGTGCGTTGGGCTGTTTCACATGGTTTTTAGTCATAAAGTCAAGGGAGACTCGCCTGTGATTACATAGGTATGTAAATATATATATTTTGGTTCCCTCATTACATGTGCAATCAACCATGTAAATGATTAAAAATGTATGAGTCTAGGTGTCCCCATATGTATATATATAAATCCATTCATAGGTTAGTGGATATGAGCATAAGCATATAATCATATGTTCAAGGATCCCCTTGCGCATTCCCATGGCCATGTGGGTGTGTGCATAGGGGTTAGGTGTCCTTTCACATGTGTGGAAGTTCATATACTCAGTGGGGGAGAAACTAATTTTAGTTAGAAAGCTCCAAGAGCCAAAGTGGATAGCTTGGTTCCACCCTAAGGTAGGGTCCCTTTCCAAGCCATTAAATATTATAAATGCTTCAATAAATTGCTTACTTCACTTTAGTTAGAATTTAAATTCATATTGTGAAGTATCTATATTGAATGATCTTAAATTAAATTTAGCATGTTTCATGTTTAAAATGATAAAGGTGATAAATGATTTGTGTGATATGTAATATCATGATTTTATAATAAAACCCCTCCAACGGAGGTGAGCTGCCTTCAAGATGAAAAGTAGTGGTTAGACCTTTCTTGATTGACTTTTCATGTTTATAATTCTTATGCATTCATGTTATGTTGAGATCTATAATGTTTAGGACATGGCTCTAATGGCATTAGAAACACTGAGTTTCCCTTTTTAAATGATTAAAGGACCAAGGCACCGTCTAAGTTTTTGGTCCTGTTTTTTTATTGGAATTATCCATGTAGGTAATTACCCTTTCCATGGATACTCAAAGCTATATAAATGCAATTGACATGTTTTGGTAAATGGAATGATTTGAGTTAAATGAATGGTTAATTCTTAATAATTGACCCTAAAACAAATTACCAAAATTGCTTTCAAATGTTTTGAATGCTAATAACATCTTGGGTTACACATAGGTTCCTTAGTAGGAATGCCATGGATGGTCTCAATGGGTTTTCATACTCATACCTTGGGACAAGCATGGATTCCCATGTAGGAATTTCATGGAATGACCCAGGTTCATGAGAGAATAATTGGTTCCACATCTGTGGAAACCCTTACCATGTTAGGGGAAGGTAGTGGTGTGGATCTTAACTTTTGAAAATTCCTTAATGGATTTTACTGAATGATTGCAATGCTGCTTGTCCTTGTCAGACTAATGAAAGTCTAGGCTTATACCAACTAAACTTAATGATTAACTAAGACATGATTCCATGGTTACAATTCTACTTGGCCTATCCACACTAATGGGACACAAGGTTTGAACCAATAAATAAATGGTTTCAATTTTACTTGACCTATCCACACTAATGGAAAGCAAGACATGGACCAAATGAATTAATACATAATTTCCATATCAAAAGGAATGGGTTGACCTGGGATCGCCTTGGATTCTGAGAGGAGAATACCTTGGGACTCAGGAACCCCATTCTAATTCAAGGATGTGGTTTTCTTAGGTTGATACCCACCTAGACTCCGGTTCTTTTTTATTCTTACATTATTACAGGATTCCTTGGATAAACTCATTGGTTCCAGCATTGACTTGTAAACTCCATGGTTAAATCCCCTAGGGCCCTATCATTTCTTAGCCCCATTTTACCTTGGTCAATCACCTTAGACTTGGTAGGAACCTTATTGTGGAATGCCTTGGATTACACTCTTACCCCTTAGCTAGACTCAGATACTACTGAGTTACTGTTCTGTGAGATCCACGTTAACTTGGTTATTACCCTAGAACTCCCTCACTGGATATAATTTTTAGGTTTCCTTGTTACATCTTGGAACCTTCACTATTTATACTATTACGAGGTGATGTCAGTGTCGGTGATGCCTCACTTGACCTTTTAACATAAAATGGTAATTACTTAATTAATGAATTGGTTACATGTTCAGACACTAGTTGAGGGATGAAGTAGGTACTTGAGTATTTAGTTGCATTGTACTGCTTACTTAATTTATGCATGCCTAAACACTATTTAATTTATATTACACTATCAGTATTGGGCTAGACACCAGTGGTTCTGGCCTACTGAGATTTATATCACACATCCTACTCAGTCTTCCATTACAATGGGGTACCTGAGTAGACCCTTCTTGTTTGCAGGAATGTGGATCATGATTGATTGTTGTATTTCTTTCACCTGGAGTAGGCGTAAAGGACTAATTTGGAGCTCAGGATTCTCAAGGAGATTTCCCATGGGGCTTTGTTGTCCTTTAATTATTTTTGTACTGTATTGAAAACCATGTTGTACTATTTACCACTTTCAAACATGTATCAATACCATGTCATGCATTCATTTATTATATAAATTGGAACTATCCATTGTTGTTCAATTGTATATATGTAGTTATACAAAATCTATCTTCTGCTGCTTTTTAAATTATGTATTACTACTTCCGCTATTGATTGTTATTTGCTTTTTTATACTATTGTGCAACTCTGATAAGAGGGTATAGTCTCCCCACTAACCATCCTTACACCCTCACTATTAGTCGGCAGCCTCTATCGTATGTGGAGGCGCACTTTAGGTCATGTGGTGACCGTTTTGGCTACCATCTTAGTGGTGAGCCAAGCCGGGACGTTAAAATTTGTGTTTTGAACATGGTAGGAATAATTGGATCATATCCAAGTCCATTTTTATTTTTGTTCATTTTATTTAAGGATATCATTTTATCATAAATTTCTATTCCTTGAACAAAAATAGAAAGTGTTTGTTTAAAAATTTCAATTTCACATTTTAACTTTCCATTTTCCTTTTAAAAAAACCTATAAATCATCAATAGCCTTTACCTTAGAACTATAAGTTGTATTTCTTAACTTTTTATTTTCTTCCTTGATTTTTCTAACTTGAAGAGATAGATTTCTCTTCCTTTCAAGAAATTTCTTATATTTATCCTTGATTTTTAGGTGTGGGATAGTCATATTTTAAATATTTTCATTATAATGACCATGGAACCTTTTTATTTGATTGTTATTAGAATTAACATAATAAGAATGATAAGAATCAGAATTTGAATCAGAGTTGGAATTATTATTTTTTACTTACACTACACATCATAAATATATGTCCAACTTTTGTTGAAAATGAACCAACATCACTTAAAGAACATAAATGATTATGTAAATATGATACCTTATAATATTTATCCATAAATTAAATATTACTAGTTTCCTCTTGAATTTCAATGTGATAATTTATGTTTCTGCTTATAGAATCACTCCAAGTAGTCATGCATTTTTTGGATTTCTTGTAATTTTTTAGCCTTAGATTATCATGTTTTATGTGTTATTTCTTCCTCCATATATAATATATATGATTTTAATGATATAAATTAAAACTTAAATTTCCTTGAGTGATTACTCCATTGAAATAATTATATTTATCATTTTTTATTTTTTACATTCTACTAGAATATGTCTATATTTTACACAATTAAAGTAAACATGATTTTTGGAACTTTGTTCCTCAAAAGTAGTTATCTCAAGATATTTTCAGATTTCAGGAGACGTGGAGAACCTGTATACCTTTTCAATAAAATTTCAACTAAAAGAGAAATAAAAAATATTCATACATCTAAAATTAAGATCATATTTAATAGAATCTTCACCTCTCAAATCAACTGGATCAGAATTGGGCAATTCATAGGATTTTAAACCAACATCAAAATAAAAAATATCAATACTTTTGAGATAAGATTCCATAAAATTTTCCACTGAATATACTTACTACCATATAAGTGTTGTGGTAATGAATGATTGAAACCATTTTTATTTCTTAAATAATCTATCACAGAAAAAGATATTTCCCTTAGTCTTTTTAAGGGTTAGGATAAAATTTAGTACACAAAGAATATAAATAATCAAATAAAGCACAATATATCCATATAAGATCCAAACTCTCATATAAATTTTTAGGACCCAAAAGGGTGATGAAAATGGATATGATGGGGTAATTTTCAGTCTTAAAATGATAATCATAGTTAAAATTTATTTTTGGAATTTAGTAGGATGAATGATTAAACAATTCAACCACAAATAATTCAGTGTTCAAAGTGTGAATAAAATAAATTAACAAGAAGGAAAATAGTTTCTTAATATTAATTTAGATCTAAATTATCCTAAATATACTCTTTATAATCCCAACATGAGATTATGCCACCCACTATAAGAATGATAACTTTTAAAGGGGATTCATTATCCTTTATAGCTTGATTTTTTAAACACCTGGAGTCACTACCCAATTCCCCTTGTATTTTTTTTTGTTCATAAAAAAACAAACATTTTATAGGAGAAGAACTAACCTAGAATTTATATGGATAATTCCTAACCTGTGATGTTTTTTTAGGTTAATAAAAACCCGAGACTCTCAAGGTACAATCGTAATACCTCAACTATTTAATGTGTCAAGTAGAACTTGATATTCTTAAGGTGAAACCCTAATATATATTTCCTTTTATGGGTAAATTCATAACTCAAATACCTTTTATAAAGGTAGTATAACCCCATGAAACACAAAATAAGTTAAACCTTAAAGTTCATAAAAGTAAGTATATTGAATGAATAAAACAATGAAACTAGTGAACAATGGTTGGTGAAGATGTTGGTGTTCGGAATATGTAGTCTTTACACACTTTTTAAAAAAGATAATAAAGCTTGAGAAAAACTAGTAAGGGTAGTATAAAATAATGAATAGTACTGAGGATCAAACAATGATGTCCAGTTGAAAACACTTCAATATTATTGAACAATATATCTTAATAAGGAAACATGATTCTACCTTATGAAGTTGAATGATACATTGCTTCAATACATTAAACCAGTAGCTCATATTACTAAATTATCAAGTATTCATCAACCTCCTTAAATAATACCAAGAAAAATGGCAAAAATTTCAATGATCCACTTCATTCAAGATCCATGAGACATTCTCCATAAATGCTTCACATGCATGAAACTTTAAATTCCTTGATAATCTGTAAAACACATACTAATAAATTATAAAAATAATAACTTAAATAATCAATAAAATAATAATAAATAATCCCAGATGATTCCCAAAAAAATCATGCGATGATATCCTTTGATATTCCATTATATTTTAATTTGAATCTTTGAACCAAGTGATGAAAAAAACAATATAGTTCACTTCTCTATGGGAAGGACACTTTTAACACACTCGATTTGGAATTCACAATTTATATAGTGAACTTGTATGTCCGAAAAATTAATTGAAATGATTTGTTTCCAAACTATAAACTGATTTGAACATCGTTGAACATACCATGATCACATCTATGGCCTCATGAAAACTGATATCCATTTTGATATAGTTACTTTTAAAATTCAAAGTTCATTTAAAATAAATATTATTCCTTCCACTATGGTCATTTTTACAAGACATTTTCTATATCCTATGAAACATTCTCACCTTCACCACAATATAGTGAATCATAGTTGGTTATTTTGATACTAAGAGTCTAAAAGTCAATGTTCATTCCAATAAAACAACTAAAAGTCCAAATCCATGTGAAACATCCAAGCCCACAATTTTCTATTTCTAATAGGAACATTTGAAACTGAAAATGATTTCCTCCATAGTTTTTTGAAGTTTAGTAGGCCATTTATTTCATAGAATTAAAAAAAATGAGATTGAAAATGTATAATAGTTATTGTTACAATGTGGGACTAGACATATCACTATTTTATATCCAAAATTATATAGTATCATATTCCATATTTCATGCTATAAATATATAGCATGAATGAAAAAAACAGATTGAGAATTCATTGTGGTCATTTTTCATTCCGTTTTCCTATAGCTTTTTAACTCATGGATTAAATTACACCCAGAATATGTCTATCCTTAGAGCTCACAATTTGTCTTGTTATTCTACATTGGTATACTGAAAATTTAAAATTGTTATTATTACCACATGGGACTGGACATCTCCCTATTTTTATATCCAATATGTTTTCATCTAATATTCCCTATTTCATGAAATAAATATATGGAATGAATTAAAAACATTCTAGGACCTGTATGATCTAAATTTAATTATTTAAAAAAAAATTAAAACAATACCACCTTACATAAACATAATTAAAAAGTAATTATATAATATATAAATAAATGAAAATAATTAACATAATTATACAACAAATTAAAATATGAAATAAACATAAAACAAAGCAAGTTTGGGTCTTAAAAATTCTTATGTCACTTTTCTTATGAAATTATTGAAAACACGTGAATTATAAAGTTTTTTGATGAATTTTAACTTTATTTTTTATGATTTCATGATTTTCATAAGACTTTCATATTTTCTAAAAATCGTTACATATAACTTCCTAAAAAACCATATTTCTTCCTAAATTTTCCAAAAAACCATTTTGTATGATTTCCAACCTTTTCCAAAAAAAACCATTCTATATGACTTATAAAATTTTCCAAATTTCAAATTTGGGAAATATATAATATAACCAGGAATCAAAAAATAAAAAAATAACTAAATAATAATAAAAACATGATAAATAATAAATAATAAATTAAATATCATTAAATCAATGAATTATTAATTAAATCAAAATCATCTTTTATTCTACAAGCACTATAAGTTTCAAATTAGAAATACCTTTATATTTTAAAAAAACTCATGTTATAAGGAATGGATTAATAAAATTATGTTTTAACAATGTCACGGGAAATTATAATTATCCAAATATTAAATGTGAGGTATTGTAATTTAAGGCATTTTAATTGTCAAAACATAAATAATTGAAGAGTAACATATTTTCTCACATAAGAAATATCAAATATCTATACATATCATGGAATATGTGGTAGGCATAATCTGTTAAGAACATGGAATTATATTCATCATAATAATATCCTCATGTGTCATAACACATCATTTTAGTTTGATTTTACTCCACATGACATAGATAACAATTCACTCTTGAATTTTTTCATATTTTATTTTTCAATACTTTATCAATGTATTGACTATTAATTGATCTAAGAAACCCCATAAATATATCTTAGTAGATATTATTCCCTATAAATTGGGTTGCTGATTTAATCCATTCTTGTATAAATATTTTTTAAAATTAGTGTTAAAAAATTATAAGACTACTATCTATTTCCCATATTTTATCAAAATATTATACTTGGAAAACTATTACATTTAAACCAACATATTTTGGACATTGATATGTTTCTTTATATTTAAAAAAAATTCAAGGTAGAGGAAGTGATTAAAAAATTATTTCCCAAGATCTACCATGTGTAAATATCAAAACCTTATTAGAAAAAAAATAAAGAACAACGCATATATATCTAACACTGATGAGCCTCCAAAAATATCATCAATCGTATGAGAATGAAAAAGATCAATTGAAGGTAGTCAAATAACTCCATACTCCATAGTGTATCTATGGGTTGAAACCAAATCACCCGTCACATGGGTGGGACCCTCCTACCTTTCCATGGCATGCTAGTGTTTTATATTTCAAATGAAGAAAGTGAGACAACTCCAGGAATGGGATAAGTATCAATAAGATAGGGTTAACTAGAACCACACCATCTTAATGCCTCAACCTCATTTTATAGAATTTGAGAATTCTTCCCTAAAATCCATATATTTACTCATGTGTTTACAATGTTGATGGGTAAATGGATTATAATTATAACTTTTATAGATTATGATCATAATAATTCATACAAGAATTTAATATATAAATGAAACATAGTTTCTCCCATATGTTACAAATGATAAATATCCTGGAAGATATTAAAAGAATTATAATTTAACATTAATTTTCCTTAATATATCATAACCTTTCTAAATTAATCACGCTATATGATTCATGGAATTATGATATAGTCAGTCATACAATACGACTTGCATGAGATACAAACATGATATCATATATAATATATTTCCTAATTCTCCTTATGTTTTTCTAAAATTTTATGGGTTTTTTTAAACTCATTACATCTCTAAGTAATTTATGACGCATATCTATGTGACCATCTGATAAAACCCTCCCACTAAAATCATTAGTGAGAAACATATATGAAGCAATATAGTTTGAATAATAGTGAGATATAGGAATCATATTCCAAATACTCAATTCATCTAACATGTATTAAAACTCTTTAATGTCACAACAACAAATGTTACGATGTTAATAACTCTTTTTGTATACTTATAATTATTTCTAAGTTTATCATATTCATTTTTGGAACCATTTCCTTAAAATTTTTTGATGAAAGTGATATTCAATTTGTACTTTTACTAGTATAATCACTTATTTTTTAACTTTGAACTTCTCTAAGTCCAGGAATACTCCCACTTGATTATTATACACTATATTATTTTTATAATATGATAAGATACACAAACTCATTTTTATTTATTAAATAAATCTTATTTCCTTTAATGGGATTATTTAACAAACAAACTACTACTTCAAAATCATATATGATATTCTATGTGTTTTAGAGCATTTTATAAAAAATAATATTATTATTTAAAATATTCCACTAATATTTGTGAGATAATATCACTCATATTTTAACAAACATCTAGATAAAATCCTTTATCTGCCTTATCATCCTCTCAAGTATGTAATATAATCTGATGAATAAAACACCATGTGTATTGAATCCATCTTCTTAAATAGTTCATAAAAACACTCTTCCAATGAATTTTTTGTCCTATCATATAGTAGAAAAAAATTTCTATGCATGTTCTCTAATTAGATCCATATGAGTTTGATATATTCCTTTTCATTCAAATACTAAATTCAACAACCCTTTGATTCATTATTTAAATACAAAATACAAGCTTCATCAATTCTCTTCTTGATTTAGAACTCTTGTATACTTACAAAATTTATAAATTATACATTCTGAATCATATACCTTTCAAATTAAAATAATTTATTTCGATAACATCAATACTCAATATAAACATTTCATGGAGTTTCTCAAAATTATATAGATATTCAAGACAACTCCATTATATAGAATCATTACTCTTCTTCCTATAACCTTTTTTAGGTTTCATTGACCTCAACTGTCTTTTAACTTTTCTTCTCCTAGTTTAAACTTTTACCCACTTATACATACGATACAAAAAAAATAACATCATATTCCTTAGTTCAACTATACTTAACACTTTATAATATCTAGTGAACTTTTCTTAAATTTATTCACATCATGGAAACATTTCCATAAATAAAAATAGAATGAATTCCATAAATAAAAAACACTTAAAGAAACCTCAATTTAATCATTTAATGATTCTTGTAACCTTATAGATTCAAGTGTTTAACAACTTCAACATTTGGTTACATAGGAATATATTTCTCTTAACACATATTTTTATTATTTTTTAAGAATAATTATTATGTTTTTTACTAGTATAACAAGTTACTTATATTAATCTCACCATTTTCTATATTTATATCAAAGTTATATTTGATGATAATGGTGTTATTATCTAAAAAAATCTTTTACTAGATTATTATCATGTTTTATGCACATTTTAAATGGACTTTAATTAAATTTTATCCAATAAAAATGACAACCCCTTTTAAAATCCACCATATCCATTAGTGTTCCAAGATCTTTATTTCACTATGAAATGATATCAATTTGGAATTTATCTCACCACTTAGTTATTTATGTAGGGAATAATCCTAATAAAATCATATATTAATCTTAGATAGTTGAGTAAAAAAATCTTTACCCAACCCATTACATGGATAATCTCAAATCTATTCCTTTTCTAACCTAATCCTATTAGCATCTCCCAGCTAATTGTAATCTAATGAAAATTACAAGAATGGGAACTTAATCCTATCAGGGTAAAATATTAATTTATTTCCTTACACAAGATAATACAAGGGTATCCAAATTTGGAAGGATCTATCTAGTTGGATGATTGAGGACTTGAAAAGTATCACATTGGAAGGAATCTAACACCTAATATTTTTTAGGAGATTTAATATCACTGTCTTATCTTATGTATTACCTTAGCATGTATGCATGATTTTAATGAATTATTTTGTAATACTATTCCTTTCACAAAATTAATATATTCAAACCATATTGATATATTTATCTTAATACAACTCATATCTTGTGTTAGTAACCCAAATTAAAATACTTCTTTTTTTATACATATCCAAATGCATCCCATGTATAAGGTATATGAATCCATTTCACATAAAGAATTATAATTGTATGTAATAAAAATACTAATGATAGTAATCTTAAAGTGACATATATCCAAACCACACTTTTATAAAAAAATTATAAGCCTCTAGGATAGTAAGAATATAGTGCACAAGGTCAGTTGGTACCATTGATAGGGGTGAATGAGTGGCACATTCTTTTAATTATTTTATTTAGAATTTACCTGTATAACATGTTAATGCTTTGATCCTCTCAACTTTATTCACTTAACCACACCTATTAGGAAACATAATTAAATTAATCACAATACAAATGGATTTATAATGATGGACCTAAAAAGCATGCTCCTTGACATGATTGATTAGTCCCCACAATCACATATTCTCTACTATAAATATAAGTGGTTACACTAATGATCTTACCATTCCTATCAACCTAAATTACCACTATGATCCTTATTTATATTATAAGTAGATAATGTATCTTCCCACTACCCACTATAAATATTTATTCCAAAATAATAAATATCTACTTTTTCTTTAGGTTTCTTCTATATCATTTGATATAGATCTTCCTCCATGAACACACTATATCAACTAGTCCACTCATGTTTCTTCAAGAACCTTGATGGCTAATGATAATTATATAGATTTTTGATCTTTCTCACTTTATTACTCAAATCATCAATCATATGATTCTCTCAACTCCCTCAACACTCGGACATACAGGTCTCTTTCTTCTTAAATAGCTATCAACTTTGATTTATCTTTATCTCCTTGATACAGTAGGGTATTAGGTTTTTTAGTGTTCACAATTCTAGTTCACTACTTTATTCTTATCTTTTTGTATATTTATATTCATAGTGTAATCATGAATATTATTACCCAAAAAATTATTTAAACTCCCATAATTCTTGACAGTTTTGTCTTCATCTATATTAAATAAGGAAATAGTATTCCTAATTAGTCCCCTCATTTAAAAAAAATTCAATATCAATCCCTATCCTCATTTAAATCCCATAATACCTAGGATTTTATATTTCTCATGTGATATTAAAATATCCTAGAATATTTTCTATAAAATCCAGGACTTTAAATTATTTTCAATTTAATACATGTTTACATGACTCTGTGATGTGGCATCTCATCTTTTAGTGTTGTAGTAACTCAAACTCCTTTGATCTCTTCAAAAAACAAGGTTATTTAATAAATCATGATATTTAAGTAGAGAAGAACAACATATGAAGCATATTTTGAGTTTTTATTTAATCTTTAGAATATTTTATTATGGTATTCTCAGGGTTTTCTAAAAAGTAAGATATTTTATGAATTAGCTCCTCTTAGGTGAAATACATCTTATGTGATAGTCTTCTTATGCGAAAAAATTTTACATGGACCTACCATCGTACATAATCAATATCTCACATAAGTACCAATATTCTTACATATGTACCAAACTTCATACATATCAATTATTCTTATTTCATAACAAACATCTTATGTGAAATACTACTCACACGGTTCATATATCATGTGAAAGAGACACTAATATCTTATGAACTCCCATATTATGAAATTTCTAGATTTTTATGAAAGTATATCATCTATGTATGAAATATTGATCGTGTATAAAATATTTCCAGTCTTATATGAAAGATTGAATTTTTAATTTTCCCAATTTAATATAAGAATTATAGAACTCTCTCAAAACATCCCAAATCCATTTCAATTGATCTAGAATAATTCTCAATCACGTCAACTCATCTCAAATATTCATTTAAAGAGTCTTCGTCATCCAATACATTATCTTTCATACTTGGTGATCCATGTATGGTTTCTCCATCTCTTTACGAAATCTTATTCATATTTTAACTTTAGTTTTTCAATATCCCATCGATCCAACTTCTCATTACTTCCATTAAATATTGTATAAACTCTACCATATTATTAGCACTTCTCTTAGACATGAATAGTATATCACCAATAAGGGTTTATCATTAAACCTTTACAACCATATCTTAAAAGTAGTATCAAATAAAATTATCTAACACACATTTACTTTTTCATATATCATATTGACAAAAAAATACAACTCCATCTTCACAAATCTATTTTGTCACTTCAATCTACCCCTTTATATTTTTTGTCAATACATACCTTTTTTCAATAGTAATGATTTTCTCCCATATTGAAAATTAATAAAAATGAATATAAAGGTATGGTTTTACTAATATATTATTTTCGGGCTTCTTAAATAGTTATCAAATATCTTCTCCTCCCCCTTCATTTATACATAATTTTAACTTGATTTGTTTTCTTGAGAAAAATATGTATTCATATTCTTCCTTAGAAATGAGTCTTTATTAAATCAACTATAAGTATAAATGGGAAAACCTAGTGTATAAAACAAGAGTTAATAATAAAGGTGATCAAGGATATATATAAGATGTAATATATGTGATACCGACTCAACATGGCTCACTTTAAGGGATGCTCAACCAATTTTAAATATAAATTTTGACCTACACTTATCCTCAAAAAATACATTATAAAATTTAAAATTCATAATGAATAACTATTTATTTATATTATCTTTTCATCAACCAACAACCCCTTTAGAATCATGTTTGATACAATAAAAAATAAGGGAATCAAGTGTGATTGGAATACATAATTTTCATTTTTATGGGGCTATTAAGAAATTCTAGATCCGCATAGCGTGTGATAATTTGACAGTTACTTTTTAAGTTCACCACCCTCTAGGGATTCAATCTTCTCCTATTATTCATGGATACTACAACACACTATGATGGGAGACTTCCTTTTACGATACAACAGTGATAGCCTTATCTAATTCCTTTAATTCCCTAAATATTAGCATAAAATAAAAATAAATAAGGAAATAAGGGGGGATATCATAATTACTTAGTTGAAAAATAAGGCTAAGAGCTTCCTCTTAACCAAGAATTTATATTTCTTATGATCTCAATAGGAGAAAATTTCTCAATGTATCTTCTCCAGTTATGAGTCTTAATAAATTGTGCCTTCTTTTTCTTCACTTGTGTCATTAAGGAAAATTCATTTCTTAATGATTTCATTAGATTTCTCATTAATTCTTATTGAGTAATAATGATGGTCATACAATTATTTTTACCATGTAGATATTTTATATATATTTCAAACAAATTTTCTAAAATGTTTAGATCATTAATTATAGAAAACCTATCATAAACTTAAACGAATTAATATGAAACCAATTTCTTTCATTTATAAATAGTACTGACTTGTGCATTATCTATTTTCTTATCCATTATAAATTAGGATAGAAAAAATATTATATATTACTTCTTGACATTATCAATTTATTTATATTTTTTCATGGTTTATTAGTAACTTTGTCAAAGTATGATTTTTCTTCCTTTATCCTTTGAATTTCCTTATCTTTTATAGTATATAGAAATTCTCCTAGTATCATTGTCATGCATATATGAGATTTATAAACTTCTTGTTTACATCCATCATATATTTCTTTTAAATAGCCAAATCTATTTTGAGTTGAAATATTTATTGAAATTATTGTCCTAACTTGGATTTTTTGAGAACCTATCCTTATTTTCTCACTAAAGCTCTCCCTTGGTTCATGACTCTTCCTTAGAAATGACATGCTAAAAAGAAAGAGTAATATTTGTGTCCATACCTTCCAAAACACTAATAAAAACCTCTAAACATTGATCATTCACCATGATAATAAATCTATCTAGATAATTTTTATCGATTCCCATATTAAAACCAATACTACTTTTGACTATGCGATAGTGGAAGTTTTGAAATATTTTTCTCTTCATTTAATGTAGAAAATGATTTCTCACTTGTATTATTGGCTCAAATATGTTTAGACTTATTTTTAAAATACACATCTTTAAAAATTATAAATTTATTTTTAGATTTATTAGAAAGGTATTTTACTTGCGTGTTGGGATCCTTCCTTTCACCATATTGAGAAGACTCATCCTTCACCTTAATTGAATTGTTTAATATTTATCTAACTTTATTCAAATACTTTTGAGATTCAAGATATAGTTATTGTTTCTTGGATAACTATTATACATTAACAACTAGTTTCTCTTTAATATCCCTCAACAACTTCTCTTACTAAGCCACCTTCAATTTATATGTCTTAATCTCATCAATATATTTCACTTTTTTTAAACACTCCTCTTTTTTACTAGATATCTTATTATTCTGTTTTATTAGTTTCTCTTTTTTTATTAAGCTATGTATTCTTATTTAGATAGGTTTCTAACTTATCGATCATCATGTATTCCAATTCTTCCCTTTTTTCTCCATCAACACCACTTGAGGCACCAAGACCTCTCTTAATAGGATCCATAAAATTAACTTCATATTTTGGTGGATGCTTGAAGATGAGTCATCTTGTTACTTATTAATCATAAAAATACTTCCATTACTACTTGTATATATCATCTTTCTTTTATCCCTTTTTGAGGTTTCTCATATTCCTAAATTATTTCATATTCTATAGGCTTCTTTCGAAAATTATTCAAAAAATAAACAATTCCATAACAGTTATAACACCTTGGTGTTTTCTTTACCTTTCCATTTACCTTAAACCTGCTTAATATTTTTTATACAAGAGAAACGACTCTGTTGAAATCTTCATAATCTCCCTCATAACCAAAATCACTTGATTCTACACCTCCATCATCTTTTATTTTACCCTTCTTCATGGCCTCAAAACACTCGATAGTTCTTACCATAAAAAGTAGAGACACCTAGACTGTTCAAAAAATTTAAATTCTCCAAACTTTAAAACTTCTTATATATTTCAGTGGGAACCTGTAATTTCTCTAATACCACTTGTAGTGCCTAGGTCAATTGGTACCACTGGGGGTGAATCAGTGGTACAATTTTGGAAATTATATCTTCTAAAATTAACTTTTATGACCTATTAAAGTCCTGATTCTATTAAATTTTCTCACTCAACATCACCTCATGTGAAACAAAAGTAAATAAACCACAACACATAGGGATTTACAAGGATAGACCTTAAAATAATACTCCTTATCGTGATTGGTTCACCCTCCAATCATGGATACTCTACATAAACCCAAGTGGTTACACCAAAGACATTCTTAGTCCTATTATAATAGAGCCCCACTATTCTCAAACTCTATAGTCTCACTAAAGAAAGTATCTTCCCATTTCCCACTACAAAAAAATGATCCAAAATAGAAAAGATCTTTTTATACTCTGGGTTTCTTCTACACCACTTGATGTAGATCAACCTCTATGAACACACTGAATAAACTAGTTTTCTTATGCTTCTTAGAGAACCTTTATAACCAATGATAATGATCTAGTATGATGGTCTTGATAAAATAATTTCTCATATATTTAATTATTTGAGTCTTTAAACTCCTCAAAAACTCAGTCACACATGTCTCTTTCATCTTGAATGACTCCCAACTTTGATCTATTATTTCTCTCCATGATACTTCAGCATATCAGGTTATCATTAATCTAAAATCTCATACACTAATTTCTTCTTCTCTTTTTTCACATTTATATTCATAGTATAATCATGAATATTATTTCTATAATGATTATGTAAATTCCCATAATTCATGGTAGTGTTGTCTTTATCTATATTAAATTGTTTAATGGTATTCTTGATTTATATCCTTATTAAACACATTTGAATCTCAGTCAATATCATTATTTAAATACTATAAGAATCAATATTTTATTTTACTCATGTGATATTAAAATATCATATCATATTTTCCATAAAATTAATGACTTTAATTTATTTTGAATTTAATCCATGTGTACATGGAACCGTGATGTGACATCTCATATTACATTTTGGAAACAACTAAAACTCCTTTGATATTTACTTGAAACATCATAATTTAAGAAATAATGATATTTAAATATTGAATAATAGTATATGAATCATCATTTTATTTACTATTTAATCTGTATAATATTTTAATTTTGGATTCTTAGGTTTTTTCATATAGTATATTTTATAAAGTAGGTCTTTTTATGTAATAATATCTTATACGAACATGGCATCTTATTGAATTATAATCTTACACAGGATCTAATATTATTACTTATATACCAAAATTTATATGTATTAACTAATCTTTTTACACAATAGGAATCTTACATACAAGACTTATAACATAGTCCACATATCATATGAAACAACCACTAATATCTTACGATGCCCCATATTATGAAATTTATATCTTTTTTTAAAAGATTTAATTTTCATATGAAAGCCTGATCATGTATGAAATATTTCCAGTCTCATATTAAGTACTACCTTTGAAATTTTTCCACTTCAATACAAGAACTATAGAACTCACTAAAAAACTTCTATAACGATTTAAATCGATCTCGAAGCCTTCTCAATCACTTAAACTAGTCTCAAATCCAAATCCAAAAAGTCTTTATCATCCAATATAATAACTTTCAAATTGGGTGATCCAGGGATAATTTCTTCATCCCTTCATTCTAACTTATTCCTCTTTTATCTTTAGTTCTTAAATCTATCCTTCATCCTACTTACACCAACTCCTATTAAATGTTTTAGACATCACTTCCACATCATCAAAAGTTTTCTTAGACATGAATATCAGTTAATCAATCAACACAATAATGGATGATCCTTGAACATATCTAGTTATATGACCCAAGTAAAATAAAATCAACTTCTATACCACACATTTAATTTTTCATATATTATATTGAAAAAAATACAACTCCATATTTACAAATACATTTGGGAACTTCAGAGCAGTCTAACCCAAAGTCCAAATACCCAATGATACTTTACTCAATGGAGACTTCAATTACATCATGACTCTAACACATGATATTTATAAACAATAATTAAACTTTAAATTCATGTTCATAACCTAATAAAATCCAAATACTTGGAAGAATAAAAATAAATCCATTATCATTCTGAACATCTAACTCCTTAGATGCATGTATGACCATTTATAGAAGCGGTTTAACTATTTAAACTAAAGCATACATCTATTCATCATATAAATAATTTATATCTATGAATAAAGAAGGGTAAAATAAATAAATAATTAATTCATATATTTAAACACGAGATAAATAATTTACGAAAAAATCATAAATAATGTAATTATAAATGCATTATAATTTAGGAACATATTATAGACATTCCATAATTTACAAAAATACAAAAACTTTATATTTATTTTTCAAATATGAAATCCTTCATATTATCCTATATATGAAATTTTTCTTAAATATATGATATTAAATAAAATATAACATTTTATATTCAAAGTATATTAGGTAAAAATTTCACATAATCTAAATATAACATATTTATTTTTATTTTAACCTTGATCATATAAATCATCAAAATTTATTTTGATGTGGTTTAAATAATTTCTCAAAAAAATGAACTTTTAATTTAAATAATTTAAATTAATATTATGAATATATCGTTATTTAAATATATGCTACTTTATATTTTTTCCTTGTATTTTAATTTATAACTCTTTATAAACGAAACTTATAATTTACATATAAATATTTTATATCAAAACTATATGTCATGTAATATAATTTAAAAAAGTTATTTAATATTAACAATTAATATTTATGGATATTTATTTATTAAATGTTTCATAACATTTAAATAATTAATTATAAATTTTTTATAATTAGTTAATTTATAAACATTTTAATAAATTAAACAAATATCCCAAAATATATTTTCTCATAATTTATAAAAATTTATAAATTATAGTATTCAATTCACAATTGAAATTGAAGAAAAATATATTTTTCTACTATATCATTTTTAATGATATGCCTTATATCATAAGCTATGATTTTCTATGTGCAAAAAGGAATATGTGTGCTATCTATCATGCCCTATGATAAAAATTATGTCGCTTGGGTAAGGAAAAACCACCGTAGGGTGGTTTTGTAGGATTAAATCACGTGGGGAAGGCCCATAGCTTATGATATTGAAATGTATATAAATAAAAAAAATTGAAGGGAAATACATGTGATTATTATGTGGCACATGATAATGGAATAATAAGATAAATGGACTTATATAAATTAAACATAGTGCATGGTTGATTGTGTGAAATTAACATAGTGATGAAGGCCCACATAGGATCAGTTACCTCTATTTAGTAGGGGTTAAATCTTTAGGGTAGTATTTAAGATTTATTTTAAATAGAAATAAACCTATATGACTTATTAGAGTACAATCAACTCAATATAGAAATAACCCATCCTCATGAAATCATTAAAAAATGAAAGAGAAATGAATACACAATTTTTATAAGGTTTAGATCCAATGTGGAATACCACTCCTTATTATGGATGGTTATCCCTCAAAACCATAGATTCTCTTCAATATAAGCATAAGTGAGTTCTAATCACAAGAATTTGTGCAGTGCCACACCACACATTTCAAGAGTCACAACCAACATCAAATATTTTGGATGATTACAAGATGAAGAAGGTAACCAAATAAACTAGGTTTCTCTAGTAACAAAAGATAAATATCCACTTCCACAAGCCTCCAGAATATTCAAGAAATAATTTTCCATAGTTCAGACTTTAATTGAACTATAAAAATATTCTTAGGATCGAATTAGAATTACTAAAACCATAAGATTCTTAATATATTGATCACTGAATATCTGACCTCATCTTCATACCCCTATTCTTCTTCTTTTTCTCACAAAAAAGAAAAAAATCATGAATAATAATTACACACTACTACACCATGCCTCTTCATTATCTTCTACAATGAATAAAATGCATATTCATACTAACCCCATGATATATATAACTTTGGTAAAAAATTGTAACTGTATCATGGACCAATTTTTTTCTTTTTAAAGAATAATTAAATCATCATTTAATTATACTAAATAATCATTTTATACTCCTTAAAAAAGCTAGAATCATGGAATAAAAAGCAAATCCCGTTATTATGGAATCATTAAAAATTATCCAAGCACCGTCATAAAAAATCTAACCTAGAAATATTCAAATTCTATAAACCCATATAATTTCAATCTGTACATATCCAAAAATATAAATTAGATATGTGGTTTTTCAAATCACATACACAGTTCAATCGACTACATGAATCAATTTGGAAATGTTGCACTCTCAGATACATCAATAAATTTTCCTACATCACAAAATCAGCTTTGTCGCATTTTATGTGTAGTAGAAATCCCATATATGAAGTATTAGACTACATGAATCATTCCTCTATATTTGTGAAAAAGGATTTTTGAATCATTTAGATATATGGAACAGTTGGCTACCTAGAAGCCCATATTTGAATAAATAGAAGAATTCAACCATGTGAATTCAGTTAAGTGGTTGAATTAGCTATGTGATTTTCCCACATCTCTAAACTAGCTACTTGAAATGAGTATGTAGAGATTTTTCTATCTGAATTAGTTATGTGGATCATATTGTCTATGTAAATCTAGTAAATTCTAGTATTCACACAAACTCAAACAAAACCAATTCATCCCAACTCCATCCCTTATAAAAAATACTTTCAATCATTATATAAATTTATTACATGATATATAAATCCATAAAAACTAGGTCAAGTACCATAAAAAATAATGAGAACCTAGTGAATGGCTGTTAACAAATACAACAACCCAAATGAACTAAGAACCATGGGATCTTTCATATTACTCAAACCAATCCACAAATCTATGGGGTTCTTCAATCTACCTCTTTGTATTTTTTGACAACAATATGAAATGACCTGAATTACCATGCCTTAACACATGAATCATAAAATCACATCCAATCTAAAAGATATGTATCCTAACACCACACTACAGGATAATACAGTGTTTTTGAGAGATTTCCATCCCACAGTGACAATCATGTTTAGGCCGAGTGACTCAAATAAATCTGTTTCTTAAACTCATACTCCCTCTTGATCATAAACTACTCTTAGTGAAAAGCATGTTTAGGTTGAGTTGATCAAATGAATCTACTTCTCAAACACATACCTCGCCTTCATAAAAAAATTCTTCCCCTTTGAAAACATAATCTAATGGAATGTGGGGTTCTCAATAGAATAAAAAACTTAAGTGTGTAGGGAAGTATGCACATGAAATATCATCCTTAACTCCAAAAATATCTCACATGGCATAACTTTTGTAAAGATAACTACAATATTCTCTTTTATTATAATCAATAAATGTTTTATTTCACCTATATACACATACTATTTTATAAAATTATATCGAATATAAATATGTTTATAATGAGGGTTTTAAACTATTTTTTTAAATAACAATAGAACTATTATTATCATAAATAATCTTCAACGATCTCTAAACATCAACCCAAAAATATACTAGCTGAACCTACATTTATAAATCACATGTAACTATATTAGTATCCACCACATAATCTTATTTCTCTATACATAAGGTCACTAAACTATACTTCTTACTCTACTTCCTAACACAACCATCACCAACAAAAAAACTCCACTTTATGTGGATATATGATCTGTAAAGTCACCTACCAAATCTACATTAGTGTAATCAAGAAATTCTAGATTTTCACTATATCTATAGAAAATTCATAATTAATCGTGCCTTTTACATACCTTAAAATTATTTTACTTCAAATCCTGTGTGACTCCTCACTATATAGGAAATGTCCGATCTAGATGCTTTGAGATACAAAAGGCAGCCAATCATACTTATAAATTCTTTCTAATCAATATTTCTACCTTATTAATATTTTATAAACTTTTTTCATCTAATGTAGGTGTAGAAACATCTTTAGAATCTTCCATTCCAAAATTTATCAATAGTTATTTGGCATACTTTTATTTTTAAATAAAAACATAATCTAAATTATACTCAATTTGTAACCCTATAAAATAGTTTAGTTCCCTCAACATAGATATCTCAAGATACTTCTACATATTTTTTGTGAATTCCCCACATAAGAAACCATTATTACTGGAAAAAAATTATTTCATCAACATATACAATCACCATTAGTGTGTATGAGGAATCTTTCCTTAGGTATAATTATCTATCAACAGTGCCTTTGGTAAACCCAATTTTTTCTCAAATAGTCAGCATGTTTAAAATAATAGGACCTTAGAGCCTATTTCAAGCAATAAATTTATTTTTCTAATCAATATAAAATTCTTCCATCATTGTGAAGAATAAAATCTTTTAGTTTTTCAATAAATACTTCTTCTTCATGGTCACCATTAACAAAAGTAGACTTTACATCCATTTGATATACCCTATAATGATTATTATCTACCACTACCAAGTACATTCTTATTGTATCCAGTATAAAAAATGAAGTAAATGTCTCTTCAAAGTCTATGTCTTCAATTTCATAATACACTAGTGGAAATACCGGATTTAACGTCTAAGTAATGACATCGGTTTTTTCTAAACCGACGCCAATAGTATTTCACATTGGTTTTCAGTAAAAACGATGAGAAAAATTTTTAAGAGTGATTTTTGGCATCAGTTTTTAGTATAACTGATGCCAAAAATCTCAAAACGTATGATATCTGGTGTCATTTTTTCAAAAAAACCACGCTGAAAATAAATAAATAAAAAAATTTGGCGTTGGTTTTTACAAAACCTGATGCCATTAATCCCAAACTCGGGATCTTTTGGCATCAGTTTTTATAAAAACTAATACCATATATTAAAAAAACATATTTACGGTGTCATTTTTTTGGAAAATAGATGTCGTATATTAAAAAATATATTTCTGGTGTCATTTTTGTCAAAAATTGATGCCAAAAATATTTTTTGGACTCTTCGGCACCGGTTTTTGTAAAAGACGACACCAAAAGTATTTTAAAATTAGTCGGGATCTGGAAACCCTCATGTTTTTGGATCTTTGAAAGCTAAACCGCAGTGGATCCTCTCAACTAGAGACAAATTTGAAGGCGTTTTTGTGATCTTGAACCACCGTTATTGTTTATTTTCTTCTATTTTCACAATCTATGGTCTGATTTATTGATTATCTCCCTATTTTTTATCATCTACGAGTAAGGTTTTATTTCGAAGCTTATTTCCGGCGACATTCAACCACAATTTGATTTTATTTTTTTATTCATCTTTATTTTTCATTTTTACAATCGTTTTTTTTATATATCTTGTAGATTTTAATCTTCTAAAGCATTCTACGAAAAAAAATTGTATTTGGATCTCTTTTCATGTTAAACTCCAAATTTTGTAAGTTTTTTTAAAATTTTGAAGATAAATTAGTTATCATTTATTAATGTTTTTTATTTTATTAAATTATTAGTTTATAGTTTATTATAAATTTATTGAACATGGTTAATAATATCCCTAAAAGTGATCATCCCATATAAATTTACTTTATTTTTGTTTAATTTAGTTTAGTATATGATTATTCAATTTGGTTCAAATCTAGTTGAGTCTATTTAGGCCAATTTAGTTTGATTTGGTTCAATTCAATTCATCTTTATTTGTTTAGATTCCATCCACTCATTAAATTTATATTGCATATACCTCATGAATGTAAAATTAAATGCATGGAATTTTTATTTTTATGAAATATTTCATATGTATAAATGAAAATCATATTTTTTTCATTGTACTTCCTTCATGCACATATATCACATACTATATCTTCACTATTATTTTGTGTATTTTAACACTTACTAAATTATTATTATTGTACTCACTCAATTGGATGAATTCACACTATTCTGCTACCTTCAATACACAATATCCTGACTTCCCACAATACTATCTCTCTATTATTGTATGATGCATGCAAACACATAACAGTTTCTCAACATCACATACACTTTTGGAAGCACACACTCACTATCCATGCTTCTCTCATGAAAACCCAATCACACATAATGTCTTTTGGGAAACGGTCACTCATGTGAAATATTCAAATAATCTTTATGAATGCATATTGTATACATCGTGATTTTCTACATATTTGACATAAGATTTCACACGGTTTTACTTGCATGAGATTATGAATATAATATCTAATGATTATTCATTTATGTATGCATGAAATTATCTAAATATTGATTCATAAAGACCCTTTCATGCATTATTCTATCACACAAGACACAATTTCACTGTGTGTTCTTCCTTTATGTTATAGAATCTCACACTATCTCATGAACTCACTGTATGTGCACGTAATTAAAACAATATCTCTGCATAATAACATAGTCACCATTATTTACATAATAATATACTCACTCTTAAAACCATTTCACAAATATTTGGTTCTCTGGTTTTAATGATCATCACACCACATAGAGAAAATTTTCACTAATTTTCAGTTTCTAAAAAAATCATCCCATAAACCAGAGAGTATTCATAAGAATATTGAATTTCTGAATTTCTTCATGTAACTCAGTTCATCATGAATCTAAAGTAGTGTGAAAAACACATATATTTTTATCGTGACAGTTTCTACTCCTTCGTGCCAACAAACTTGTATAGAACTCTTCCTTTCGTGATCCAGAGAAGATCATGAAGACTCAACATTACAAAAAATTCAAATCTATTAACCTCACAGAACCAAAAAAATGAACATGCTCTCAGATTTACCAATTTATTTATGTATTTAATTTCATATATCATAATTTAGGTAGTATTATGATTGATTTCACCTATAATATGAACATTTACTCTAATTATTATTTCATATTACTAATAATAAGTAATTTTTTGTCTGTTAAATTAATGAAATTTTGAAAACTTATGACACATGAAACATCAAAATAATGAAACAACTATGTAAAATGAACTAATAAATTTTAGAATACTGATATTATAATTAAATTTTAATATTAATATAACACATGTATATAATATGAAAATAAAAATTTTACTATTTGTAAATGTGTTTCATATATGATGTTTTCTATTTGATTATCAATAGTTTTTATTAAATCTATTTATATTTACAATTTATCTGTATATATATTTATTTATTTAAATGTTTATATTTTTTAATATATTCACCAATTATATTGTGATATCAGGTATTGAATGGATCGTAATTAAATACATTTATGAAGAACCACTAGTGACTATGAGAAAGGAGTTGATGAATTATTGGAATTTTCTAAACGACATATTCAAAACATTAATTTGATTTTCTATCCTTGTCTAAAGTGTTTGAATATGAGGAAGTTAAAGTTTTGAGAAATCAAGGATAATCTCATTTTTTATGGTTTTAGCCTTAATTATACACATTGGATCTTGCATGATGAAAGAACTGAAAATTCAACATCCAATGTTGACGACAATATTCATAATGAGGGAGAGGATTGTATTGAAGAATTAATTCATGATTTAGGTGTTTAACCATAAAAAAAATAATGAATAATTGTATGGATATTTTGAGAAACCATTATTCCTAGGTTTCATTTAATATACAGTGTTATCAGAAGTTTTGATATTAGTTAACTTAAAATAAAAAAATTGGTGGAGTGATAAAAGTTTCTACATCTTACTTGATCTTTTAAAAGAGATACTTCCAGAAGGAAATGAGCTTCCAGATTCCAATTATGAGGAAAAGAAAATATTATACCCAATGGGATTGGGTTATAAAAAGATACATGATTTTCCCAATGATTGTGTACTGTATAGGGAAGAATACAAATATTTATCAAGTTGTCCTACATGTGGGACATCACTCTATAAGATAGATGGAAAAGTTAACTCAGATTCATTCTCAGGTATTGTCATCTAACATTATTAAAAATCAATTTTGTACTTTCTAATGATAAGATCCTATATTTTTTGCATAAAATTCTGATAATTAAAATATGATTTATTCTTAGGTACCATAATCAAAACTAATACTAAAGAAATTTGGTACCTTCCAATAATTCCTCATTTGAAGCGTCTATTTTCAAATTCAATTGATGAAAAATGGTTAAGTTGTCATTCAGATGAGCACATATTTGATGGTAACTTACGTCACCCTACTGATTCACCACAGTGGAAGAGTTTTGATAAAAAAAAATCATGATTTTAGAAGTGAAGTTAGAAATATCAGAATGGGATTGTGTACTGATGGAATGAATCCATATCAGAGTCTCAGTAGCCAACATAGTTCATGGCCTATTTTTTTGGTAGTTTATAAATTTTCCCCACATATATGTATGAATAAAAATATATATTATTATGATCTTGATGATTTCTAGTGTAACACCCCAAGCTTCTACGATACGCTTCTCTTTGAATAATACAGTAGTGTGTGTTGTACGCAACTTCGAGTTCTAACACACACCACAACCAATCAAAGTAGCCGTTATGAATAGTAATTCCCACTTTTTGAAATTTTATAAATTTTATCTCTCAAAATGGACTTCATTTTTGGATTCGTAATATCGAAATTAGCCTAGGGTGAAATTTTGGTACTTTTCGGATAACTTTTATATTTTGATGAATAGTGAAAATTACTAAATTTTAATTAAAAACAACTTTTTTAATCGAAATAATTAATAGTGATAAATTATAAATTTGAGTGGTTTTAAAGTATATTTAGAATATATCTTTACCATTTGATACAATTTTGGTCATTGGACATAATTTCACAATTAAACCGGACATAAACAAGTGTCAATCTTTTGATAGTTATTATCTCTTAAAAACACGCTTTTTGTTTTAACAACGGTAATTAATTTTAAATTAATTTCTGCCACTTCTGTGTTTTGAATTTGGAAAAATGGATTCCATATTTGGAATCAGGATTTCAAAATTTTTTAAATAGGTAACTTTTATTTTTAGACATTTTGAATAATTACTTCGGTAAATATTTTATTTACCATGGTTAAAGGGTAAATCCGGTAAATAAGGGTAAAAAAATAATATTATAATAATAATAAATTACCCTAAAATGTATACTAACCTTATTTGTTGATAAATTTCCGACCATGGTCATCTTTGGATCGATTTTGGGACCCCATGGATCCACTTGTAAGTGATAAGGACACTTTATATTAATTAAGTTAAAATAAATACAAAATGACATAAGCAAATATCTTTTAGAAAAACAATTTTTACATGGGGTTTTATATGTTTTATTTTCAACTATAAATATTAATTATAAGGCTAAAAGGATTTCCTACATAATGGTATTTTATTTATAATTTTTAGACATTTAATAATTAATATTATTTATGACACAATAATGATGCAGTATTTTCTTTATTAATGAAAGAATCAAATAATTGGTATTATAAATGTTAAAATAAATATAATTTGAAAGTTTTGAGGACATCCATGAATTTTATTGGTTAATATGACATTATAGGATTGCTTAAATGAATTTGGTTCAAATTAATAAAGTTGTTAAGACTTTAACAAAAATCAATTATTGAATAGTATCAAAAATTGACATAAATGAGTTTTTAAAACAAATATTATATTATTAATTGATATTATATTCCTAAAAATCTAAGGCTCATCCAAAGGACTTATATAATGATATTTTTATCATTAATGGACCACTTGGGGGTCTCTTGGATGTATATAGTAGGTTTATTAACTATATAATATAAAAATACAAAGTGACATGGTAATTGTTAAACTAATTAACTAAGAGTTAAAACTAAAATATAAGGTTAATATAATGACCCAAACCTGTCTAAATTATATTGTTTGAAATTATTTAGACTCATCCCCACCTTATACTTTTAATAATTCACTTTGGAGCCATTAGAAACCGAATATAAATTTATTATAAAATAATATTTCTAGCTTTTCCAAAGGTGCCCCTCAGCCCACTTATAAAAGGGAACTCCCCCTTCTCACTAATTCACACATTAAAAGCCTTTTTTATCGGCCAAACCCTGCCCAAATACTCTCTCAACTTTCCTAACTTCAACCTAGAGGCCTTATTTTGATCAGAAATCCAACCTAAGGATCCCTTTTGATCAAATCGAAAAGAAGAACCTGAAGAAGAGGTGATGTTTTCACCACCCTCTTTCAAGTTCCTTTATTCTTCCACTTCTTCTTTCTTTGTAATTACCATTCTAAAATAATAAATACAGTATATTATATATACTGTGATGTTATTATAAACATGGTACAACCATATTCAGTATTCTATCCATCCTTTGAATGACATGTCACCATACGTGAGTACGTACGGCTTACCGTCTCCACGTCGTGGTGTAATTGTTATTCAAAACATTATTATTTGGATGGGTATAATAATTATGTGTAATTCATGTAAATAATAAATATAACATGATAATTATTCTTTATATATTATATACCATCCAATTATATATTATTTTAATATCAAAATAATGATATTGTCGCTCGTGCGTACGTACGGACTACCGTCTCCACGAACGCGATGAGATTCATTCCCCATCGTATCCATTGAAGACTAATTCTCATTTGATGATTAAAAATAATGTTTAAG
Organism: Viscum album; assembly: GCA_963277665.1. Classification (NCBI taxonomy): domain Eukaryota; kingdom Viridiplantae; phylum Streptophyta; class Magnoliopsida; order Santalales; family Viscaceae; genus Viscum; species Viscum album. The sequence continues at coordinate 286,981,683 of OY728129.1, forward strand.
GACTTGATATCATTCTGGATATGAATAAGATACAACATATCCATAACAAACATGGCTTATGTAACAAAACATATAAGTTAACACCCGAAACAAAAATAATACTAAGATATTATTAACAAAGCAATGTTAAAAGATCATATATGATATCATATTAATGTATATGATTCTTGTATAATTTAATAAAAATTATTTCACCATTATACAAGAGGTTAACCTACCCCCAACCAAGGAAAAGTACAAGGTAAGGGTTTATTTCACAATCTCTTCATTATCCGAGGTTGTTTATATGTGATTATCTACTGGGACCTCTTTATCATCCACATCCATGTTTCTTAAAAATGTATTTTAAATCATTATTAATGTTTTAAAGATTATGGTATAAAGTCATCTATACCCTTTTTGACTTTTTATAAGAAGTTTATAAAGGAATATTTTTTTCATTTTCCAAATAATGTCCTTTTTAACCTTTTTGACAGAATTAAGGTAAGAATGTCTTTTTTAACTTATACGGCGGTTGTGGATATTTTTCGCCATTATAAAATCATTAAAGCTTCCATTAAAAGATTATAAGAATATTTTTAAATTAAATATTTTATTTTATAATTTTGTGACTTTTAAATGATTTCAAAAAAAATAGATATTTCTCTCAAATAGTTTTGATTTCATCTATGTCAACATCTTTTGATGGATTTTAAGCTTATTTGAAGTTGATTTATTGTGATACAAAACTTCCATATTGTATTGCAGTTTTTGTGATATGTTTGACTGTAGATGTGTTATTTTTATACCATTCATGGTTTATGGGGAAAGTATTGACATTTCGTATGCTAGTTTTAATATGAATATTTATGTTATGTTTAAACTTGTTTATATGAGGAATGTATTGGACTTAATAAGTGATGGGTGGAGCCCTCTATAGCTCCTCTATAAATCGGTAGGTCTCATGAGACAAACTAGTGTCTTGGCACAAGGCCTTGACAAAATATTATTTGTATTCTTGGCACGAGGCCTTGGCTATGTGGTTATGATAGTCTGGCATTATGCATTCCATCATTATGAAAGTGGTTATTGATATTGCATGTGATTATTCGACTAGTAGAATATCCATGTGAATAAGTAAATGGCATTATTTCATTTTATCTTTTCCATATTATGCTGAAGTTCAAGTTTAAAAGGTTTTTGTTTTAGTTATACATTGCCTTAAATGTTTATTCTTATTTATGAATGTTTCTGCTATATTGTTATCCTTACTGAGCATCTGAGCTCACCCCTTTCAATATTTTATTTTTCCTAGGATGTGAAGAGGTAGTTTATAAATGACCTGTAGGGATAGTATGAAGGTATATGAAGACAATATGTTGTTGTAGTAGTTTTCACTTTATGATTTAATGTAAACTTTATGAATGTATCTAGTGATTCTAAGACTACTAAACTAATCGGTCTTTCGAGACTTGATCTTTTGTGATCATGCCAATGTTATGTAATAATGCACTGACTCTGGGTAACTAGGGTCGGGGCATTACATCTGGACCAAAACAACTGGGAAATGATATTGATGTTTACCCTTCAGCATTGATTGATGATTTGAAACTACTATGGGAGGAAGGTGTTAAAGTTTTCGATGTATACAATAAAGAGTATTTTCTTTTTTTTTCTATGATAATTTTCACTATAAATGACTTTCCTACATATGGAAACTTATCTGGATATAGTGTTAAGGGACAAAAAGCTTGTCAAATTTGTGATGAACAAACATAATATTATCAATTTCAGAATGGAAGAATGAAATTGTACATGGGAAATCGAAGATTTTTGCAAATTAATCATCCTTATCGTAGATTGAAAAATGCATTTAATCGATTAAAAGAATAAAACCATCCCCCTCATCCATTATTACTTAAAGAATATTATGACAGGGTGAAAATATTGATTTTACATTTATAAAGAAAAGAAGTTCTGGTCTTCAAAGAAATATCTAGAAGAAGAAGTCTATTTTTTTAACTATCTTATTGGATATTTGTAGAGAAAAAACATAACATAAATGTTATGAAAGTTGAGAAAAACATATGTGATAGTTTGATTGGAACTTCATTGGACATAAAAGGAAAGACAAAATATGGATTTCATTCTGGATTGGACTTGATATTAATTATAATACATTTGGAGTTAGATCCCACTGTGAAAGGAAACATAACATATTTACCTTCAGCTTTTCACACATTAAGAAAGATTGAAAAGATAAATTTTTGTCAGTGAATTCATGGTATTAAAGTAACCAGTGGTTTTTCTTCAAATGTGAATAATTTGGTGTCATTAAAGGATTGTAAATTAATAGGTATTAAATATCATGATTTCCATGTATTGAAGCAACAACTTCTACAAGTAGCAATTCATGGTATAATGTTGACATCTATCAGAAATACTATGATCAGGTTATGTAATTTTTTCAAATCCAATTGTAGCAAAGTCATTTATCCAAATTTGTTTGATGTGCTAGAGAATGAAGCAACTCTTATTCTTTGTCAACTAGAGATGTATTTCCCACTTACATTTTTTGATATAATGGTGCATCTGCTAATTCATTTGGTGGGTGAGATAAGAATACGTGCGACTATTTATTTATGATGGATGTATCCTTTTGAAAGATATATGAAAATTTTGATGGGATATGTTAAAAATACTTATTGACTAGAGGCCTATATTGTTTAAAAATATGTATCAGAAGGGGTGATTGAGTTATGTACTGATTATTTTTATGTGGTGGAGAATATTGGTCTCCCTATATCATGAAATATGATAGTTGATATTGAAGGTAGAGGGGTTAGAGGCTTAAAGGTAAAGTTCATTCCACTTGATGAAGTGATACAGAAAAATTTATATATTTTAAACTACACAGATGAGGTTCAATCCTATATATCCTCACATATTACTAAATTAATGTTATGATATTAGAAAATAAACGAAAATTGGTTGATGATTGAGCATAAGAATTCATTTGTTTCATGGTTTAAAGAGAAATTCACCATAGATATATCTACATCAAAAACATTGAAGTGGTTATTAGGGAGACCATATCTTAATGTGATCACATGGTTTGGTTTTGATATTAATGGTTACATATTTTACACAAAAAATATAGATGACAAGAGTACAGTTAAGAATAGTGGTGTGATGGTTTTCACTGAAGCAATGCATTTTTTAAGTGACAAAGATAAAAATCCAATTTCTACATTAACGCCATATTTTGGAGTTCTTGAAGACATATGGGAAATTGATTATATTAAATTTTGAGTCGCTATTTTTAAGTGTAATTTGGTTGATAGTAAGAGTGGTGTAAAACATGATTAATATGGGTTTAAACTGGTTTATTTGAAAAGATTTAATTACGATGAGGAACCATTTATCATGGAAACACATGAAAAACAAGTATTTTATTTCATTGATCCATCGAATGATCAGTGGTCCGTCATTTTGCAAGGAAAAAAGATACCATTTGGGTTATAAGGATGATGCTGAGGATGTTATTGATTTACATGAGCCTTATTAATCTATTACGCAATTTCTGGATGATTAAAATAAGTATAAGATAGACATAGTGCATGAAATATATAATGATCATGATGAAGCTATGTGGGAAAACACTAAATTAGTCTCCTAATTTTTCTAGTAAATATTTATGTTTTGTTTATTTTTTTGAAACTTACAAATGCATGCCTCTTTTTTACTTATTTTTTTCTTTCTTATTTCTAAATATTCAGTTTTCTAATGATATGTTGGTACACAAAATTTCATTACACTTTATAGTAGCAATATTTGATACAGATAGAGAGGAGCAGTTATCAAGGTATATCTATTTTTTATATTATTAAATATTCAGTAATGTACTTATTTAATGAAAGAAAACTTTTAATTTACAAAAAATTGCAGGACTACTAATGCATCCTCGACAGAGGAGACTTCTCATGTTACTTCTAAAAAATAAAGTTCTCAAGTTGGTAAATGCGGTATTACACATTTACCAAAACTATCACTTTCTCATGATGATGACAGATTACACATCCTTTTTTATGATAATGATAATGCAACTGGACCAAATGCAGTTCAGTTTGTCAGTTATATAATGATACAGAGGCATTGTAGGATTAGTATTTTATATCCTAATAGGAAGTCAGTGGACAGGAAGGTAAAAAAAAAGCTTTGGGAGGATGTGATGGTAAAATATCTTAATTTATTTCTTTTATCTCATTTTTTGAATATTGATTATTTTAAATGACATATTTAATTTATTAAATTAAAGATGAAATTCAATTTTGAGGAGACCAAAGAAATTAAGAAAATACATATCTCTTTAGAGGCGATTCAATCGAGAGATTTTAAAACAAAATTGATAAAAAAATTATGTTTTTTGAAAGTGAAGGTTTGAAAACCCATGCCTCAAGTATCATTTTATAGATGAAGACACATGGAAGCGATTTGTTGAAAGTCATCATGAAAAAAAATTCAGGTATGATAATTATTTTATATTGTAAAATTTATTATATATTTTTCTAATTACTTAATAGTTTATTTTTATATAAAAGGCCTCTAGGAGATATCATCAAGAGATTCAGTTGAGAAATGTATACCCTCATACTTTATCATGTGGAGGGTATCCGTATTTGGAGCAGAAAATGATTGAAGAAAATTTTGAAGTATTAAGAGATCGATCTAGTAGTGGTTCAGAAGAGGTTCAACATGGTCCTCCATCTCCTCCCACTCGCCATGAGAAATGGAAATGAGAAAGAAGAAGGAAAAATTAAAAGCATCTTACAGAGGAAGCTACGAAAGTAGCTAATAAAATTTTAAGTAAATATTATTTATTTGTCATCAATATTTATATTTTATAAATTTTAAACACTAATATGACTTTTTCATTTTCATTTTAGGATGAACTTAGGGAGAAAGAGACACAGGGATCTTTTATCCATGAGGGTAGGGTGGATATCCTAGACACTTCTTTGGGAAAGGTATAACACCCCAGATGTGTTAGAGGATATCAGGTAGGTGTTAGTATTCATAAGGTTTTTGGTTAGAGTAAGAAATCAAGAGACCCAGAAATAGAATCATTAAAAGTCAAGGTAGAAAATATGAAATAGTCTATGGGTGATCAAATTCAATAAGTAGTGAAAAAGACTTTGTTACAACACTTGGAAAGATAGTCATAGTCTGTATAGCCTTCCTAGTTATATTATTTATTTATCATCAATTTTTCTATTTTATAAATAATAAACACTAATATAACTTTTTCATTTTTCAGCCTTCCAAGCCTGCTCACCCGGACTACCCTACCCCATATACCTACCCTTCCCCGTTTGAGCATCCTTCCCAGGTATATTATTTATTTATTATCAATTTTTCTATTTTATAAATTATAAACACTAATATAACTTTTTCATTTTTCAGCCTTCCCAGCTTGCTCACCCGGATTACCCTGCCCCATCTACCTACCCTACCCCGTATGAGTAGCCTTCCCAGGTATGTTATTTATTTTTCATCAATTTTTATATTTTATGAATTATAAAAACTAATATAACTTTTTCATTTTTCAGCCTTCCCAGCCTTCTCACTCAGACTACCCTACCCCATCTGCCTAATTCGATCCTCCACCACCTCACTCGGACCAATCAGTGTATTATTTATTTTTCATCAATTTTTTTATTTTATAAATTATAAACACTAATATTATTTTTTTCATTTTTCAGCCTTCCCATCCTTCTCGCCCGTACTAACCTACCCCATCTGCTTACTTTGATCCTCCACCACCTCGCTCGAACCAAAACGTATATTGTGAGTTGTTTGCTGGAGATCCTCATATACATATTATTGCGTTAGGAATCATGCATTTTTTGGGGGATTCTATACATCACCATCCTATGAATATGGTTCATGTTAGAGTATCAGTACTTGATATTATAGATCTTAATGCTCTACTACCATTTCCTAATGAGGAAATCACCAGAGTTAGGGATTTTCTGGGTTATTTTTTACTTTGGACAACTGGTTTTCTTCATTATATTTAATATGAGGTATGTTTTTTTTAAATAATAATTACAAATGATTCAAAATTACTTATAATTTTTTCTGACATTTAACTTATATAGGATTATCTAAAAGAAAAAGAATTTGCACAAATAAAACAAAATTTTCAGGAACAATCGACTGTAGATACTTCAGATATTTCTTATGTGATACAAAGATTATATCAGGATTCTTCTTTAATGAATTATATCTATGAGTTTCAGATGATGGCTGATATATTCATAAGATAATATCCATTAAGATTACTCAAAGAATATATCATACATCTAGTGGATTTTGAAGAGCTCGGCCTGAATATGGTGTAGTTGTTTTCTATGTGAGTAAATTGACATTTGAATTTGTATTTATTTAATAAAATATAGTTTTAAAATGACTAGCTATATTTTATTTTTAAATTAAGTATCTACACATGCTTCTTCTACAAAATGAAAGTACAGGCATTTATGGTTTTATAGATACAGAATTTATTTCCATGGAAGTGTAACATGTGAAGAATCTTGATATAATTTCATATATATGTGAGAGATTATCACATATGAATATTGAGTGTTGGTTTCTATCATTTATTGATAAGTGAGAATAAAAAAATAATTATGAACTAATGATCATTATAATTTCATTAATTGTGAACTTTTTGTGTTTTTCGGGGCATTGGATGTTAGGAATATTATGCCCATGTGAATGAACATTATATTGGGTTTTCTCTTTAGGAGGGAATGTTCCTAAAATATTTTCCACCTTATTAGAAAGGTAAGTTTTTTTTGTTTTTTATAATCTCATTATGTTTAATTCTCATTGATTAGAAATGTATTATTAGATCATATATATAAAAAGTTAGTTCATGGAAAAATTATAACAAGTAATACAAGTCGATAAAGACACCCACTACTGCAAATATGGCCTTTATCAGTGCTAGAAAAGGGAACTTACAGTTCTAGAAAAGTGTTTTTTATTGAGGAGAAGATAAAGGGTTTTCCCTTTTATCAACGCTCAAAAAAGCGCTAAGAAAGACCCATTTTATCATCACTTAAAAAAAGCGCTCATAAAAGGGGTCTTTTATCAGTAATTTTTAGCACTGATAAAAGTCAAAAAAAATTAAAAAAAGTTAAAAAGAATTTATAAAATGTGGGGATCTTTTAACCGCGCTTGACCCCCCCCCCCCCCCCCATCAACACTAGGCGGAGCCCCCTCTCTCTCATCGTATGCTGCACTTTCCCACGCAACCCCCTCCCACTTTCCCGTATGCCCCTACTTCCACCAAAACTTGAACCCAAGACCTCCCCCGTTGTGCGCCTGCACCTTTACCACTAAGACATTTAGTTTTTGTATCCATTTAATGATATATCTACACATATATATATATATATAGTTATATTTATTCATATATTAATATAGATTCATATTAATATAAATATATTTAGTTATATTAAAACATATATATTTATTAATATATTAATATATATATTTATTTATTCATATATTTATATCTATTTATATCTATTTATATATATATTTTTAGTTATAAATTTTTACACATATATTTATTTGTATGTTAATATATATTTATAATATTAGTTTTAAATACATTTATAAAATATGTTTTTATGTGTGTTTATAAATAAATAAATACATACATATATACAACACACACACAGACATAGACACAGACACACACACGCACACAGAGATATATATATATATATATATATTCGAATAAAAACATATATATGTGTATCTGAAAATCCATATAATGTTAAAACAACCATAACCTCTAATCCAGAAGTCTGTTTCAACTCCAGAACCAATAAAATCGAAGAAAATGAAACAATATTCGATATGATATGTGGTACAGGCCTAGAGGACATTCGAATTAGAAGTTATAGTTGTTTTAATGTTAAAAAATCGGGGTATCCCGACTAAAAACTTGGTTTTGGAGGAATTCTGGGCCTTTTTTTGCCTCGAAAAATGTGACATAAGGTTTCCTTCAATCATTAGTGTGTAGATCTCATTACAGGCTTCGATTTTATATATTTTAGAGCTCAAACAAACACCCGGATCAAAATTTATGGTCGTTTGAAGTTTGAGTTACATTTTTAACTTATTTTAGATATTTTATTATTATTTTTTTTGTCGTCAAATTGTTAGTAAATGATTATTAGTCAATGATAATTAGAAAATTATTAATTAATAATATTTTTTAAAATATTTTAATCCATTTTTACTAAAAATCTTATATATTAAATGTAATGGTCTATTTATACTTATCTAAAACATATTAAAAATATATATATATTATATTTATATCAATATAAATATACTTATATATCAATATATTATTTTTCATGATTTTTTTTTTGAAATATACACTTTATCGATGCTAGGGAAAAGCACTGATAAAGCCCCCTATCGTTTAAGCGGTTCTTTGAATTTGGGGTTTCGGTATCTCGTGTTGGTCCAGTTCCCGCTCACCCAAAAAGTGGATTTCGAAAATCAAATAAAAATTTATTTTTCAGTCAGCACTGATAAAAGGACCCCCTTTATCCACGCTTTTTTTAACGCTGATAAAGGGTGGAACTGCGGAATCCCAGTTTTGTGGTAGTGACCAAATAAAATCAAATATGTGGAAGTACATGTAATTAGATTTCATATTAGATTTTATTCTGGTTTTCTATTATATAATGATTTTTATTATCAGTTTAATGTTTTATAACTGTAGTGTCATCATCAAAAAGGTCATGTTGAATGTGGTTATTATATTCTACAATTCATGTATGAGATAATCACAATGGGGGAAACTAATGAATTTTATAAGGTTGGTTGTATTAATTTTTTATATTTTATGCCATATTATTTTACTTTTTATCTCATATCATTCAATGTTATTGTAGGAATTCAATGATTCCCAGTCTTATTCTCAATCTAATCTTACCCATATTCAATCTATTTTTGAGAAATATTTGTTAAGTTTGATTAGGATTTGAGGTATGTATATTATAATATTTATGAATAATATTACATTTGGATTCAAAAAACTAACTCTTTTGATATAATAGGTGTTTGAACATACTCATAATAAAATTAATGCTTCAACAATAACCAACAATTAGAATGTTTTAAATTTCATGTATATGTATTTTAATTATACTTTATAATACAGATGTGTAGATAGTTTTTTGATTATCTATATAAAAGCATGTAAGTTATAGATTTTTATTCAATGATAAATATTGTTTGATTTTTGTACATTTTGTTTTTATTACATGGGTTTTGATTATTTTGTAAGTGTAATATTTTCAATTTTATAAAAACAAAATTTAACTTTCAGCGTCGGTTTTTGAAAAACCAACGCTGAAACTTTTTAAAAAACAATATTAAGTTTTTGTCATCGATTTTTAAAGTAGCTGATGCTAAAACCTATTCATAAAGGTTTTTGGCGTCAGTTTTGGGAAAACCAACACCAAAACCCTTAACTAATATCATTTTCAGTATCAAATTTTAAAAAACTGATGCCGAAATCACCTTTATAAATTTTGATTAAAAACTGACGTAAAAAATAAAAAAAAAACTGAAATTAAATTATGTTTTTTCACTAGTGATATCCTTTACAAACAATTCTATCCTTGTTCCATGTTACTTATCCTTTCACACTCATTTTGTTTTTGAAAACCTATTTTTTACCAATACTATTTTTAGTTTTCTGCCTAGGAACAAGTTACCATGTAAAGTTATTATCAATTTTATTAAGTCTATAATTTATATATTTTATCCATTCATCATTTTGAACTACCTCAACCACCTTCCAGGTTCAACCTGTGATACAAGAGTTGTTTGGTTCTCAAATGTTAGCCTTTTCTAGTCTAAATTTTTTTATTTTGATTCCCAATGATATTCTCGGTTTCTATATATTTCTTTAACATCTAAAAAAATTTATATTTTCCCAAATAGATTCTTCATCATCACTGAAATATTATGAATTATAATCAATTATTTTTTATTGGATTTTAGTAACTTTTTCAACCGCATTTTCAGAAATCTGCTCACTATTTTCTATAGGATACTCAAAATCTTCTTAAATGGGATAAATTTTTTTGCATATATTTTCATAAATATTTACATAAAAACACTCTAAAAGTTTATTCAATATCTTATTCTAGCATCTATATTTTTTCCCATTAGATAAATAGACTATAAAGGCTCCATCATCAACCTTTTATTCAAAATTTCCCAGTCTGCTTCCTTTGATTTTAATATGACAAGGACTTCCAAATACCTTGAAATATTTCACTATAGGATTATTTTAGTACCAAATATCATAGGGTGTAACATGTTTCTTAGGTCTAAAAATACATATAATTTAAATATTCATTATGGAACACACTACTTTTCTCCGAAATTATTTTGAAACATTATTCTCAACCAACATTATTCTGACCATTTCCACAATACTCCTATTATTCCTCTCTATAACACCATTCTTTTGTAGTGAATAAGGTGTGTTATACTAATTCTTGATTCCATATTTTATAAGATAAGTTTGAAAAATATCACTCTCGTATTCTTTCCCATTATCATATCTTAGTTTTTTGACACACAAACCATGCTCTTTTTTAAATTTCATTCTAAATATTTTGAACATCCTAACCACCTCAGACTTATTATTGAGGAATATAACATTTATAATCTGATTAAATTCATCTATTGGAGATACTTTCTATCTTATATTCCCACATAGATCTATGTGGAATAATTCCAATGGTCTTGTGAAAGTAATATCCACCTTCTTGTGAGTTTTAGGTGTGATCTTTCCCTTTTGACATATTCCACATATTCCATTTTGATACTTTTCTACATGGATAAATATCTTAAAAATTAATTTTTCTCAATATTTATTAGTATTATTTGTTTAAGATTAATAAATATTCTATTCCATAACATTTTCTTATCTTTCATGCTCAATTAACATGTATTAAAAGGATTACCAATCAAGAATAAATTTCCATTTATTTTAATTCTTTGAGATATAATTCTTTAATAACTTCTGATTTTAATGATGAATGTATTTATCTTGAATTTTACCACATGAAAATTGTTGAAAAGTTAATTATCACTCAATAAGTTGCATTTTAGCCCATCAACATAGATAAAAACATCTGATTTCAAACTATTATTCTTGATTTGAGTTGTGCCAATACCTTTGATTTTAAAGAAATGGTCATTAAAAAATATTACTAAACCTACTTTATGTTTCTCAATGTTCTTTATAATTTTAGAATCACCTATCATTTATGATGAACACCCACTATCGAGTATCCATGCCTTTGTCTACTTGTTCTCTTTAAAAGAAACTCCTACCAAGCATAAATTTTTTTTCATTGTGCACTTGAACAAATATCCCATTACCATTGATAGGGAACTGAATGGGTATACTTCTCATGAATTTATTTTCTATATATCCCTTTTTATCATACCTTACATATAGATATTCAAGACAATCAAATTGATTTTTTCAACTTGTATCCATTTTCCATCTCCATATGCTTCCTTCTAGAAAATAATTCCTTCTTATTGGAATTGATCCCCCTAACTTCTTTCCTTCTCTCGGGTAAATAAATTTTGTACCAAAATGTATAATATTTATGTAAAAACATAACACAACACCATTAATAACCCTAAAATATGAATTTTTCTAAAAACTCATAGTTGTATCAAGAATTTTTTCATTTAAAATTTGATATCTGGTGAACTATTTGGGTCTAATTTAATCATTGATTTGGAATAAAAGTTTCATTTAATCTTTTTCTTTAATCAGGTAATCTTTTAATAAATTTCTCTCCACTTTATTTGTCCAGATTTAATTTTAATTAATATTTAAACTTGTAATGTTAGTGTCAATAGTTTTGGAATCAAATTTTTAAGATGAGGAAATTACCAAAAAAAATACCAGCATGTCTAGAGGATTATCCCTGGACTTCAATAGAGATTTTAAAGTCCCTTTTGATCTCTGTCATTTGTTTCTCACCTTTAAGATATTTCAATTATTTTATTGAAAAAATTTTATCCTTCAAAATAATTTTATCTTCATGATATTTTATCATATTCTCATATTTAGTAGCTTTCAACCTGAGTTTTTTATTTTCTTCTACAAGAGATATCTCCCTTTTAGATTGCTCACTGTTTTCATTAACTATTTTCTTATTCACTTTTACCAAATTATTCTTATCTTTATTGAAAATAGTGTTTTTCTCAAGACACACCTCAAGTTCGTATTTGATAATGTATTTAAAATATATTGGTTCTAAATTATTTTCATCACTACTAGATTAATCAAAGGTTTTTTTTTAACATGAGCTATAAAATTTGTAAAAATTTTATTCATTTCTTTAGAAAAATCACTGCATTATATAAGATCAGTTTCCTCTTATTTTCTCATAAATTTTATTCTTTTGGTTTTTTGAAATCTCTTCTTGATTACAACTTCATTTGAATCTTATTTATATCTTTTTCTCCACTTATTTCCTTGATTATTTTCATAATTTTTATATTTTTAATCCTCTCATGTATTCTTTGGAAAATTAATTTCACAATATCCATAATCATTACATTTATAACATCTACCCAAGAATGTGCCTTTTTTATTCTTTTGACCTTATTAAATATTTTAGAAATGAATTCACTAACTCTTTGATAATATTATTTATTATCATAATCACTTGAGTTAACAACATATTCATCATTAATAAATTTCATATTTCTTATAGATTAAAAATCCATCTCATGTCTTAGTTTTTTTTGAATTCTAAAATCTTTCACATTTTATAGGTGATGATAATATTATGTAAATAATCAAGAGAAATATCATCTATACCATCAAGATATGTAAATTTTAGATTAAATATATCTAGAAATTTTCTCATCAAATTATTTATAATTATGGAATAATTAATTTTCTAACCAAATACTTGAATATTACTCATAATTTTATTTACCTGAGTAAAGAAATCATCAATGAAATCGTCATTTTCCATTTTGATATATTCAAATTTTCTTCTCAAAATCTATAACTTTTCCTCTTTGAATTTCAAATTACCTTTATAATAGCTCTTTATCTTGCCCTAGATTTATTTTATGGTTTTTAGTCCTATAAATTTAGTATAAACTTTTTCTAATAATGAAATGAGGATATGATTTTATGAATTTCCATAAACTTCCATATTCCCCTTTTTAAAAAACATCATCTGGTCATCATTTACAAAGGGTGGAAAACCCACTATGGCCGTATCAAAAACGTTCAGCCTAAGAGATGAAGGAAATGGAAACATTTGATTCTTCCAACTATGGTACTTTTTTCCATCAAATGTCAGTACACCCCTTACATTGAATTAATTAGTATTATCAATTATAAAAAGTTAATTTCTTAGATCCTAAATAGGTAACCTAGATTTGATACCAATTAAATTACTTGTAAGGATCATTTTTCTCCACTAAGAAGGGGGTTTGAATCATTATAGGGAGGTCTTTATAATTTCTTTTTGCCAGAAATAACCCTATGTTACTTGTTAGAGTATGATCTACTTATAAAAAATAACTCATCCTCACATGATCATATAGAAAATGAAAGAGAAAGGAACGCACAATTTTTACAAGGTTTGGATCCAATGTGGAATCCTACTCCTTGCCATGGATATTTATCCCACCAACCACAAATTCTATTCACTATAAGCACAAGTTACTTACAGTTAAAATAATTCATGCATCATTGTACCACACATGTTAGGATTCACACCCAACATAAACACTTTGCACTATAGTAAAAAATATTATTACAAGATGAAGAAGATCAATAAATAAACATAGATTCTTTGGGAAAAAAATATAAATATTCACTTACATGAGACTCTATTATATTAAAGAAATATTTTCCATCATCGAGACTTAAATTCCATTGAACAAATATTCTTAGACTCAAATAAATATTCCTAAAACCATGATATTCATTAAATGTTGATCGTTAAATATCTAACCTTAGCTTCATACCCATCTTCTACTTCCTTTTACCATGCAGTAGAAAAACTCATGAATACTTGTAACACACTACTACACTAATCCACTCTCTTATATTTTATAATGAAGAAAAAAAATTCATAAAAACCCCATGATTTCCATAACTACTGTTAAATAATGTAACTACATCATGTCCTAAATTTTTCATTTTTATAGAGTAATTAAATCATAATTTAATTTTAATAAATAACCACTGAATACTCCTTAAAAATATGCTAGAATCATGGATTAAAAACTAAAACATGTGATTAAAGAATCATTCAAAACTGACCCATAATTGCCATAAAAATTCTCTCCTTAGAATATTCAAATTCTAGAAACCTCCATAATTTCAATTCGTACATAGCCAAAAATATAATTTTTCTATTTGATTTATCTAATTTCTTACATGGTTCAATTAGATATGTGAATCAATTTAGTTATGTCATACAATCATCTACGTCAATCAATTTGGTTATGTCGTACAATCAGCTATGTTGTATAATTTTCTACGTTGTATTTCCTGTGTAGAAGAAATTTCATATGTGAATTATTTAACTAATATATCCATCCTCTACTCCATTGAAAATGAATACATAGATCATTTGGCTATGTGATACATTTTTCTATATGATACATTTGGCTATATGAGATCCCATATTTTCCCACATAGTAGCATTCAACTATCTGAGTTTCATTATATAGATGAATCAGTTATGTGATTTTATTACATCTCTGAATAAGCTATATGAATGTTCTACATAGATATTCACCTACGTGAATGTTTTTACATGGCTCATACTAGCTATGTGAATCTTGGAAACTCTAGTATTGACACAAATTCAAATAGAACCACTTTATTTGACCTCTACCCCTTCTAAAAAACACTTTATAACATCATAAAAATTTCTTCTATGATATAAAAAGCTATAAAAATCAGATCAAGCACCATAAGAATTAGTGAGCACATCAAGAATGGTTGTTAAAAAATACAAAAACCAAAACCCACTAAGAACCATGTGATCTCCAATCCTTCTCAAGCCAGGAAACAAATCTAGGGGGTTCTTTAGTAAGAATAAATTAGTTCCTGACTATCATAGATTATGATAAGCCACTACATGAGATTAAATCATTGTGTCAGGACCAACATAATAAAAAATAAGTGGTTCTCATTATTACATGATATGATATACAATTTTTATAATATAAACTAAGCACCTTGTAGTCACAACTTATGATAAGTTGTTGCGTAGGAGTAACCATCAAATGGAAATCGTGAAATATGATATTTGTTATACCCTATTAACGATTCAATATTTTTTTTGCGACACTTTATCTATTTCATTGTACACTATGATCACCTATATCAAATTCTATTATATATTGAAAAACTAAAGAACTAAAATAATTCACCACCTAAGATATATCATATAATATGGCACAACCTAATCAATATTTACGATATCCAATATTTTCTAGAAATACACACAAAAATATCATCCATATTTATCACAGGAATTACAATATCAAAAAAAATATATGTTTTTTTCATTTCAAAAAATATTTTGAGAATCAAATCACATGTTAAAACTTTAATACCACTTAAAGTTTTATTATGATGAAACAACCATTTTTAATCACATTGGAAGAAAAGAGAAACCCTAAAACCCAATATCTACCATTATTGATAATCTAAACCATGTATATTCATAAAATAAAGAAACTATATAGATTATACTAATTAACTACTATAAAATTCTTTGATCATATACTAATGATGAAGATCACCAAGAGGTAGCCTAAGGACTCCCTCCTCTGTGGTATATTCATGGGATGAAATGAATCACTCAAAATTTGAATGATATCCTTATATCTACTGTGACATGATAGTGTCTCATGATAGTAAAGGGAGGAGTAATTAATAGAGATACAATAATGAAAGAGAATCAATCATGATCACACACACACCCATCACATAGAAGCATCCCCCATATAAAGGCCTCAAGGACATTAGTTCCATGCGTTTACTCATGTGTTATAACACATGAGTTAATGAAATTTGATAATTTATGCATTCATAATGTCAATACATCAACCTCCCTAATGTTTCATCTTATAAAACATTTCAATCAATGATAGATATTGTAATATTATTTAATGTTAACTCTTAATGTTTGAATTCCATACACAGTTGCAGTGCACTTTGAGTGTCATACAATACAAACTAGTGCAATCTGATATGTAATTCCATATATCATGACTTTATATTCTAGTTTATATGATATCCATATATCCTAAATAATGACATGACTAAAAAATAGTATTCTTGTAAAATGTATTATACAATATCCCATATCATCACATATGATATGTTAAATGTACATAATTTGAATGAGGGTTTAGGGAATATATCCATTAATCCCCTATTATACCAAATAAATAGTGTATAACACTCAATGTGGTATACTTAGTGGGTTATCTAGTGAAATAAAATCATTTTGTGCCACATGTGCATATGGTGTATCTCGATACAAGAATATTACTCCTGTTAACCTTAAAATTTCATCACAACCTATAATACTCCATGATGAACATTAGTTATGAATAATTAATTTTCATACTTTGTGAGGATAATTATAATTTAACTTCATGATATATATATATATATATATATCTGTGTGTGTGTGTGCAGTCAACATGAAATAATGATAAAGTGGAGATTTCCTTTTATATAACATTATATATTTTATATCCTTAAACTTATTTAAGATACATAAAAAATAATACATAAGTGATTATCTAACATATCATATATCATAAATTACTAAATTATCATCATGTTTACCGCACTTTCAGGGGTTTTGTTAAACTCATTACATCTCTATGTAATTTCTACCACATCACTATGTGACCACCTAGTAAGACCCTCCCACTAAACTCTTTAGTGGGTAAAATCTTTAAATAAAACTAGTTTTAATAATGGTGGGACATAAGATTCTTATTCCTAATGTTAAACTCCTCGAATAAGTATTCCGTAAAGACCCGTAAGATTCAAGAAAATTTTTTTCTTAATTTTCTTTGGAATTTTACAAGAACGCAGTTTCTGACGGCACCTGATTCCGAGGCCCGGTGTGCCCGGAATCATTTTCTGAAGTTTAGCTCGGGTACGTTTAGTGAATGACTGAGCGGGGTTTTATAACTTTTGAACCGGTGCTCGGAATCTAATTCCGAGGGAACCAATGGAATCGCAGCGCCGGTATTTTCTTAGAAACGCCTTTTCCAAAGTTGTGTTTGCTCGGGTGTGGTTTTTATTTTTTTGGGGTTAAGTTAAGAAATAAAATAAAAGTGGTGCGACACTTATTTTATTTCACTTAAAGCTACTTAAGCTAAGTTAAGCGGATAAGGTCGAACCCACAATATCATACCCACTTGGTAGGATATTTGTTAGGTGGGGCCTGCACGAGCCCCACCGTTTCTTCCCTCCTAAGTAACACACCCGCAACCCCCCTTTTTAATGAAAGTCAAAACTTACGTTTTTCTGGTTAAGAAATGCCCCATTAAATTGGGCGGTTAAATTCTTACAATTAATTCTTTGAATTAATTGTTCGTTTCTTATCTTTTGAATTTCAAATTCTTATGTTGATAATAAAAGAAGAGGAGGACTTATTTTATTATTTTTGGGGTCTGTGTTGTGTTAAACCTTTGGGAGAAAAAGAGAATATTCTTCGTTCTTCGATGAAGAACGCGAAGAACGCACCACCGCCGATGAAGAACGCCAATCTCTGATGGCGGACGACGGCGAGTGACGCCTTCCTCAGAGATCACCTAACACCAATGGCGATTCTCTTCTTCTACGGTAATCTGCTTCTTCCGCGGTGATCCTCTTCTTCCGCGACGGTTAATTCTGCGACGAACACTCGTTCGACGACAGCGTTGAGGTAGGGTTTTATTTTATTTGTTAGTTCGTGAAATCTTCCTTCACTTTTCTCCTTTTCTTTGAGCCACCTATTATCATGATAACGGGAGGAGGTCGGACCGCATGAACACGGCCGACACTCCTCCACTTTTTTTTGGTTGTTGGTTTTGTTGTGGCGATCAAGGCAAACGTGGTGCCAAAGCACCGCGCAGAATTTTGATAAGGAAAAGGGGGAGAAGCGCGGCGCCGTCGCGCCGCGCTGTTGAACACGAACCAAAGATGCGGCACCGTCGCGCCGCACCGGAGAACCCCGAAAGCACCGCGGTCGGAGCGGGATCTCGGCGGAGGGGCGCGGCGCCGTCGGGCCAGGTCCCACAAGACCGGGCGGCGCCCAGGCCGGGTCGGGCCGCGCCGGCCGGGCCGCACCGCGCCCCAGCGGGCCGGACCCGGACCCAGTTCAGGTCGACCCGGTACGGGCCGACCCTGGGGGTATCGGGCCGGGTCGGGCCGGGCCCGAACCCCCTAATACCAAACCTCCTTCGGTCTGTTGCCCATAACATGAGCTACGGGCCTCTGATAGATGCACCGTCTGTTGTGATGCGATCCTTGGATTGAGATGGTAGTTTCGGTATATCGCACTCAAGGTTTCGGAGAAATTTGGGTTCGGCCGGGTTGGTTTGTACATGAAACCAACCGGGCCCTCGGAGCGGAAACGCTTATAACTTGAGCTCCGGATGTCCGATCGACGTGCCGTCGACTTTGATGGATTCCTCTTAGTGAGACGGGTCTTTTGGCTTACTCCGCCCAAGGTTTGGACACAGGTGGAGTATGGTCGGGTTGGTTTTGACTTAAAAACCAACCGGGCCCCTGGAACGAAAAAGTCAATAACTCTCAGACCGGGTGTCTGATTGACCCGCCGCCTGCGACGTTGAGTTCCTGTTGACGATACGGAACTTTTGGATACATCAACTTCGGACTTTGTGTCAGTTGATGTATCAGCCCCTTGGCTCATGAAGCGGACCCTCCCGAATGAGCTTGTTGTGCGCGGGAACCCTAGAGCTGGTTGCGACTACGACGACGACGGCGACTGTACAGAGATCCTCAGTGGATTCGAGGGCGACGACTACAGCACTCAGCGATCATACATGGATCAGTGCTACCGATCCTGTGTGGGTCTGATCCTGTGTGGTTCAGCGCTCAGCGGTCCTGTGTGGGCCAGCGGCTACAGATCCTGTGTGGGTCTGATCCTGTGTGGGTCTTTGCGGGGGTTAGTTACCTTTCGATCTTGTGTGGGTCAGATCCTTTGTGGTTCATTATGGGGGTTAGTTACTTATCGATTCTTTGTGGGTCAGATCCTTTGTGGGTCATTGCGAGGGTTAGTACCTATCGATCCTTTGTGGGTCTGACGGCTTAGATGAATCAGTGGCAATATCTGATCATCTCTATCTTCTTACGAAGAAGTATACCTGTGTGAGCCGAATCCTGTTTTTCTTTCCTATGTGGATTGTGTTGTGCTATCTTGTGTGGATTTACGTTTTTCTTTCCAGTGTGGACTGGGTTGTACATGGGCTCGGAAGTTGGAGCGTACTGGAATTGATGACTTAGGTATATGTATGGGCATATACCTAAGCTGTGTCGAATGTTACTTCGTGATTGTATCTTTCCTTTGTGGATTCTGGGAGACCTTCGGGGGTCTCGGGGTCCCTACTGAGTAGCTTATACTCACCCCTGCATGGGCTATGCCCGCACTACGTTGTGTTGGTTGCAGACGACGGACAATGATGATCATGGTTGAGGCTTGCGGAGCAGGTCGGTACCCGGAGGTGGACCACTGGGTGGGACGTACTCGGAGTGGACGGCTGGACCTGAGGAGCTGTGGAGGTTATCTGTACTCACCCTTTAGGTGGGATTTCTAGTGGACAGCTCGATGTTGCGGCTTTACTTTCAGTTTTTGTTTTCCCTTTCCAGTTGTACTTTACTTTTAGTTTGGGTTTGTATTCTGGCCCACTTACTTTTTCCTTACTTACTGTTGTACTTAGTTTTTACTTAGTGTTTACTTCTACTGCTTTCTTTCTATATGGTGTTTGTTTACTTTACAAAGGCAATGACTTCCCTTTTTACTGGGATTTACGCCTTGGTGATAGTCGTCAGTCCCTGGCCTATGGAAGGCGGGCTTGGGGTAGTCACGGCACGGGCCCCGATGACGGGTCGTGACATATTCAAACTCCTTAAATTCATAATATCTAATGTTACAATGTTAATGAATTATATTTACTTATAACTCTTTCATGATTTATCATCATCATAATTATTATAACCCTTTCCATAAAAATTTTTCTAGAAATATTTTGGTAAATAATATAAATCTTTACATAAATACTTTATCAATATATGCTAAACTATTTTAGGATATAAAATATAATTAACTTTATATTCTTATGGGAATAATCCTTTATTTATTAACTTTGACCTTCTCATTGTCCAAATATGATCCCAATAAAATCTTAGACACTATATTCTCTTTATTTCTAACATCTTTTTTAATATAAAATTACATTCACTTTTTATTATAACTGGTAGAATACATTATTTTTTAACTTTGAACATATGAAAGTCTAAATATACCCCCACCATCCTCTTAGACACTATATTCTCTTCATATTATCTCACTAAGATATAAAAACTATTTTTTATTAAGGTAATAACTCTTTTTCACTTAAGTGATAATGCTTAAAAACTATTATAACCGAATAATATATGGTATACTAAGTGTTTGTAGAGTTATTTATTATGTAATTAAATGAATCGTAAACCATGTGTAACATCTCGTATTATTGTTAACAACACTTTTTCATTGAAAATTTATCTTATCATAAAATATGAATGAAATAAAAATGAAACTTCTTTACTAAGATTTTTCTGATCTTGATATATTCCTTTATATTCAAAACTATGATTCAACAACTCTTTATTTAATTATTAAAATTAAAGATATAATATCCTTCAATTATTACCTTGATTTTTAATTTTGGTATATTTAAAACACTTATAAATTATACTGGTGGTATCATATATCCTTGAAAACTAAATAATTGATTTCTATAACATCAATACCTAATATATACATTCTATGGGGTTTCCCAAAGCCCTTCATATAGCTTGGTCAATTTCCATCCTATGGAAACATTTTCATTCCTTATTAATATCTCCTTTAGGTTTTAATGACATTAATTGGTTACTCAAAGAAACACTATTTGATTCTCCAACTAAATTTACTTCTTTCAATTTGAACTTTTACCCACCCATACCATCTATACAGCACTAAAACCTGAACATCTCATGCCAAGTTCATCTTTCCTCCAAAGATAGAGAAAATAGGGTAAAAATTTATTGAATTCATTCACATTATCAGAAAATTTACAATAATAATTATAGAATGAATCCCATAACCAATACAAACCTTAATGTAAAACTTGATTGAATCATTATATGCTTCTAATAATAAACCATATTCATTTTTTGAACTAATTATGAAATTGGTTACTCAATAATGGGTTTCTCCGACACATGTAATTTTTATTACTTAAGAGTTATTCTTAAGTTTTATACTAGTTTAAGAAGTTTCCTACATTAATATTTTCCTTTCAAATATTGATATCAAGATCAGGTTGGATTAAAATATAATATTTTTTCATATGAGTATCATGTTTTACATTCATTTAATAAGGAAAATTATTAAAATTCCTCCAATTAAAATTATGACCCCTTTTAAATTCATTATAACATTAATGGGCCATGTAACTCCCCGTGTTTTATGACACATTTTATTTCCTTAAACCATATGTCCATCATTCATAAATATGTTTTTTTATTATATTATAATATTTGAAATTATATAAGAATTAAATCATAAAAGGTATGAATCAATATTAAAAGGTTGTAATACCATTAAACATATTACCTATTAAAAATTATTAGTATATAATTGATATAAATAAAGTTTATTTAGTTAAAATTTTATATTTGTATTATAAATAAACTATTTGAAATAAAATAAATAATTTATTTTAACTAAAAAAGGTAACACCCTATAATTTTACTATGTATTTTACCCTTTAAATAAATATTTAGTTGAATAACTTGTTTCACACACAACACTAAACCAAAAAAACCATGATACATTTTATTAAGATAAGATTTTATGTAATTAATGTGACAATAATAATGTATTCATTGAATTGTAGGGTATAGATAGAAGTTTTTTTAATCTATGTATAAATAAAAATAAAGGTGTTTTTTAATACTAGCATATTGATAAAATTATATTAGGGTATCTAAATAACAAAATAAGATCAATTTATGCTTGAAAATGTATTTTTATAAAAAAAATACCTTTTATGCACTATGAATTTTTATTTTAAGGAACTAAATATACTAGGTTAAATGATGATAAAATATATTATTTATATTAAAAATATATTAAAACAAATTTAATTAGTAATTTATAGGAAATAAGAATAATAAATTTTTATATTTTAAAAATCTATTTTCCTATAAAAATAGTTTTTCATTATAGTCAATGTTTCCATTTAAAAGTTAAATTCATAAATTTTTGAATTTTAATTTGAAAGAAATAAACTTAATTTTTGGACTTACAATGAAAATATTAGACTAGGATAAAATTTTGGGATTTTTTTTGAAAATTTTTATATTTAGGTGAATAATGAGAAATAATATTCTTATAAATACAGTGAATTTTATAACATAATTATGATGTAAGAATGAATTAAATATTTATAAAGAATTTTAATGAAAAAATAAGTATTTAATAATAAAAATTATAATTTTAAAAATATTAATTTCAAATTAAAAACCTATTTTTGACATTTTGAAACCTAGGTTATATTTTTTCTAAATTGTTTTTTATAAATTATAAATTTTTTCATTTTTATAAATTAATATGATGAAATATTATTTATATTTGGAATCAAAATATTAAAATTATCTAATAAGTTTGATTTTATTTTTATTCCTAAAAATAAATTATTGAGGCTAACAAATAAGGTACTGCGATAAAAATAAATTATGGAAAAAGGTTAAATAAAGGGGGGGAAAGAGTAAAAAATCTCAAAAAACTACCCATTATTTGTGCGTATAAGATTTTTTTCGACCAAAACATATCCCCTATCCATAATTTTCTAATTTTTTAGCCACTTTCCTTGAATATTAAACCTTTTATTACAAAAATTACACTCCTCGCACTTACAAAAGGATCCACTCACCACCCCATTTCTCCTCACACCTTAAGCATCTTGATTCAAAAAAAACTTTCCTGGTTACTTGAAAACATTCTTATCCACTTAATATAGGTCCTTATACCATAGAAATACCATCATTCAAATTCTTAATCTATATTTCATAGGAATTTTTTCAAGTATTAAGGTACAATTCCTAATCACTCTATTTTCATTTATATTCCTTTCTTTCTTATTATACCACCTCCAAATATATTATACCAATTATAACATAATTACATCAATATCATAATTATACTAATATTTTATTATGGTAATATAATAATAATTTTATACTTTCCACCTAACAATTCAAAAAATGAAAACATTGCTCATGTGTATGTGCAAACTATAGCCTCCATGAATGATGTATTTCATTTTTCATCACCACTTCTCCCGGATAGTTATATGAATGTATTTAATTAATAAATATGATATTTATAAAATAATTAATATTTTTAAATATAAATAATTATCTACCTTTATTCCCTCATATTTAATAGAAAATGAAAACATATCTTGTGCATACATGCATATTACCACCTCTGTGACACCCCACGTGTCATAGTGTTGTTTTTTTTTTGTGATTTTATCTTTCCTTGAGTGGAATTGAGTTTTGGTTAGTGGTGGGAAAATAAATTCCATTTTGGAGGCCTTTTTAGGAGGATCACGGGTATCCCGGGTGGTTAAGATTAACCATGTGCTTCCCATGCGGGTGGCTCTGTCATTTTGACAGAACTAATTTGGATGGATTCTACACAGTTTTTCAAACCTTGCAGAGATCCCATGAGACCATGTGGGGTCTTCAGTGTGTCAAGGGTAATGCACATTCTTTTAACAAACTGTGGGACACCCAATAGTAACCATGTGAGGGGGTTACTCTCTTATATAGTGGTGATCACAAGGTTAACACACTATTTGTAAAAACATGTGGCCAAACTATGAGTCATGTCCATGTGTTTATAAAATTTTGGGTAATTCCCAAATTTACCATCTTGAATTTAAGGGGTTTCACCCCATACTCTCCCCATTCATGTAACTTGGCCACTTTGGATCTCAAATAGAAGTTACAAATTCATCCACATTGGATTATTTTCCTTCCTTTGATGTTTTATAAAAGGCTTGAGGTGAGTTCTTCCTCTCATTCTCTCTTCCTCCCTTCTCCAAAATTATCTATTGATGTTGGATTCCCCCACAAACCCTAGGTCTCAGGTGGTTCAATTTTAGGGGGTTTTGTTGATTTAATGATGGGATTTTTGGTTTTTAGTGATCATGAACATCGTTTTTATTCTCATGTATGTGGTCTACATTGAAGGAGACATGTTATAGGGTGTTTTAGCTTGATTCCAAACACTTTGAGGCAGATGTTTCTATGAAATTATTTCCTTTTTGAATTAAAAATGTGTTTGTGATTTCTAAATTCCCTTTTTATGAAATTATAACTATATGTGATATCTCCTTGGTATTTGAAACCATTTCTTAGTGATTTGAGCTGGACATAGTTGCTTCCTCATGTGAAATCCATATTTTCATGTTTAAAATGAGACATTTAAAAAGTGGTAATATTCTTTGAAATGTCCATATGGGTTTTCAAATGACCACATGGTTTTTGAAATGGTTTTTGTGTTGTAAATTGGGGGGTTTGACTTGGTTTTGGTTTTCAAATGAGTGAAAACTAAGTTATGAATGGAATTTAGTTTTTAAGTGAGGTGTTGGCCTCAAATTTTTTTATAAAGGGGTTCTTTAATGTATTTCAAATTATTATTTGAAATGTGTGTGTGATTTTTCCTTTTTTAAAATATCCTAATGGACTATTTTAGAATGGTTTAATAGAAATGTATGGATTTTGGATTTGTTTCAGTTTTCAAAGGGTTAGAACTATTTTTGATGGGTGGTTTTGATATGTTTTAAATGGTGTGAGTGATTTCCATCATTTTGAAGAAATGTTTTAAGTGGTGTTTGAAAAAATGAGGATGGGATTTAAATTAAAATATATGATTTGGTGTTAAAGGCCTGATTGGCACTTTGGTTTTAAAATTATGAGAGGCACCCCTTGATTTCACCTTTCTTGATACCCCCTGTGTGGGTTCTTGATTACTATGTGATTCTTGTTTTCTATCCTTATGTGGGAATTTTCTTGTCATTCGATGGGTGCATTTTATATATCGGGTTATTTATAATTGGGTTTTATAGGTGATAGTATCTATGGTTATGCCTTTTGTGATAGACTTATCTTGTGTAATTATATTCATCACTTCCTCTATTGGTCATGGGAAACCAGGTACTAAGTGGAAGATCTAATTTGTTCCTCTAGTTGGTCCACATGCTGCTAGTTTCCTACCAGTCATTCTATGCACAAGGGATAGGTGGTGGTTGGTCATCACAATGATTCTTGTGTGGTCTAATTGGAAGTTTGGTTAGTGGATGTCAGTGCTTGATGATAGATAGTTCTGGGATGTTATACCCTTATGTGGTTAGATTCTTGGCATGTTATGAATCCTTTGGTATATCACATGACCCATTCTATTTCTTAATAATTTTTTATTAAGGTAAGTCTGATCTAGTTTTTATTTTTAACATTTCCCATTATTTCATTATTTTGGCACCATTTCTTGTTTATGTCTGGTTTTATGGATTGTGATATGTGGTGTCTACTTGTTTTTCTTGACCCATGTGCATGTGTTAGGTCTCTTCCTTTGAAAAGTAAGTTTTCAAAGATGTTTGGAAAACATTTTTTAAAATTTTAAGACTATTTTGTGGGGGATTTAAATTTTGTTTCAAATTGGATATTTCATATTAAGGATGTATTCATCCAACTTAATGTTTTAAGTAACCATTTTCATTTAAATAAAACAACTGTGTTATTTTTGAAAAATTATAATAGTGTGTGTCTGTGTATGATTTTGAAATGGGTTGGGCTGGTGTATTTTTTTTAAAATATGTGTTTTTGTTTTGGGAAACAAAAATAAATGTTTTTAAAGTGTATTATTGATTTTTTTCTATTTTCCATACATTAGATATATGTAAAACTTACTTTATATATTTATTTTAAAACTAACATTGATTAATTACCTTATGAAAAAAATTCATAGTTTTGGTGGGTTATATTGAAATATTGGGTTTTTTACCTCACACTTGTATATTTCAGGTTCTCAGTTCTCGTTTGTACCTTTTATTGCTCGTCATGACTGATGTGGGGTGAGTTGGGTGGTGGTGAGAAACTGAAGGTTTCATGGAGATAGTTCAATCTTGGATTGAGTTTATTGGTATTTGATTTACTTTTAGTAGTGTTGTATATGTTACTCCTAGATAGTTCATTTTTTTTAAATATGTTATTTGTGTATATGAAAATAGGTTGGATCATTCTAGTTGGTTATGACTTGTTTGGAATGTTATGTTATTTTTTATTTGGTTTTTATTTTATTCTACCTTATTTTATCTCAAATTTAGGAGAAATCATTTCCAAATGGATTAATGTAATGCACATGCACTAGTTTCCAGCCTGTGGGGATCAGGAATTCCCTTCAACACTTATGGAGAATCAGGTCGAGTACCGGAATCAGTGTCAACCCATGTTGGTTCCTTATAAAATGGAATCAGAGCATTATGTTATTTGGTAAAATCCAAAGACTCTCGTATATCCCTTTTTTATTTTGGGATGTATTGGCATAATGGAGATCTCTTGAGTATCCCAAACCTCAAACTTATAGGGGAAGTTAGTTTTTGAATTGTTAATTCGATTCAATTTTATGCTACTTTGGATCTAAATTTTGTTTAGGTACCCTTTTATTACATACATGATATTGGGGGTCTTTATTTGTATTTAGGATGAAAAGGGGAAATAACTTGGGCTATGCGTCCATCACTCATAGCTTGGGAAACCATGCAGTGCCCGTATGGTTGGGTCAGATTCCTAAGTAAGGCGTGTTTCATGATTGGAACACGGACCCAACCATGGGGGAAAACAAGGATAACACCATTTCTTCCATGGTTAGCCATATTTGACTCCTCTTAATTATAGATTTATCAAAAATTGTTTTTACTTGTTATAGGTGGATTAAGAAGTTTTTAATTCCTTTTCTTGGATGTGGTTCGTGTGAACTTTGATTGAATAATTGTATAGTGGTTTATTTGTTCTTGGTATTAAAACATAATTTTTGAAGGTAAAAGGATTTGTGAAATGTTTATTTTCAAACTCTATTTTATGGAATTATTTATAAAGTGGTTGTTTCTATTTTGGTTTCTAGGAAATGTTTTTTTTCAAACTTTTTTTATTTTAATTTTCCTAAAATAAATTTATTTCACAAGCGGGGTTTGAAAGTGTTTCGATATTTATAAAGGGATTTTCATTTTGAAATAGTTTATAAAAGTGTTTTGAAAATGGGAAATTATTATTAATGATAATTATTTGGATTTTTTATTTTCAAATCAAAATGTAATTTTTAAAAGTACATTGTGAAACACCTTATTCAGGTCATGTTTGGTGGCTTGTTATTTTAGACCGATTCCCAACATGGTGGAATCATCTCAGTTTATTTTTTGAGACATTAATTGACAATGTTCGTGTCTTGTACTATTATTTATTGTCCTCTGTAATGGTCAAAAAGGTTTCTTTAGTTTCGATGCCTACCCAAACTCTAAGTGGAGTGGTGGACTTGGAATCTTTGTTAATATCAAACCTCATTTCATACTTCTTGGATTAGCATCCTCCTTCATTCGGTGGTGATCAAGGGTTATTGGAAGTGGTGAGGTGGTTAGAAGAAGTTGAGTTGATCCTCGTCTCTCTTGGAACACCCAAAGCTTCATTGATAAGGGATGTTGAGAGCTTGATAGTCACTTTTATTTGAGTTTGGTGAGAGTTGATGGTTCCTCCTCTATTGTTCAAAGGAATGTATTGAGGGTTCTTTGGGATGGAATTTGTTTAGTGGTTCTTTCCTAAGGTTGTGAAAGTATATAAGGAGCTTGATCTGGTGAGCCTTTTTAAGGGTGACCAATCAGTGAGGGAGTAAGTTGATCACTTTTTTTAAATTGGTCATCCTTTCATAGAATCTAGTGGTTAATGACTCTATGAGAGCTTGTTTATTTGGAGGTGATTTTTACCCAGATTTTGGTTCAACTATAGTTGAATTTTTTCTAAAATCTTTTCAGGAGGTTGTCAGTGATTCCAAGTGAGTGGAAGATAACAAGATTAGGAAACTTGTGATGGGTGATACCTTAGTTATATCAAGTACACAACAGAAGTATAGTGGGTATAATGATAACCCAAAAAGTAATTAGAATATGTAAGATAATTTGGATTTTAGAGAAAAGGATCTTTATCAGGGGAAGAAAAGATCCTTGTGTGCTTTCAATTTGAAGATTCAGGGAATTCTAAGCCCCACTACTTAACATATCCTCATTTTTACCTCTTTTTTAGTAGTTTAGTTTATTTTCATAAGTTTTGTGAGTTAAGTTTTCAAAAGAGGTATCAGGTGTAATCTTTTTGAGGATGTTTTTTTGGGGACCTTTCATTCATGGCTGTAATCCAGATTTTTGGGAGCTTCAGTTGTAGTTATTGATATATTGTGGATGATTCCCTTTGTTGGGTGTCATGATAGATAGTTTGAATGTTGTTTTATAACATGATTTTTTGTTCATTGAGTTCTTTGTTTACCCCTTGTGGGTGGATTTTGAAGTTGTTCTATTTTTTCTCTTTCACTGCGGTTGGCCAGGTGTGCCATTTGTTAAGCCTCATTGTTTGGGTGGAACTTCTTTGATATTTTTTGTTGTTCCCATTAATTGGTTGAGCCATTGATTTTATTGTTGTTTTGAAATTAGATAGGCCTTAGGTGCATGCCTAGGTAACTATGATGTGTGGTTTACCAGTAGAGTGTAGTATTATTGATGACGCTTGGATGTGTCCATTCAGATGCACTGTGTGAGGGTGATCTAGGTTCTTGAACCTTGGATATTCTTGTTTTATTTAATCTAAGGTGAGATTTCATGATTTATTTTTAGTATGATTGTGGTTTCTCTGCCGTTCTTTGGGATTGGAAATTGTTTTTGGTTTTAGAGTGCATTTCTCTTAGGATTTATCCATTGTTCGATGATTCATTTTTGATATTTCTCTTTTGCGCCACCATTTTAGGGGAACTCTAAATGGTGGGGAGACCAATTTATAGGAACTCTAAATAGTGGGGAGAAAATGTTAGGTCTCCCATAATTCTTAGGAACCTATTGATTGGGGATCTCATTTGGGTTGTTCTTAGAGATGTTTGGTACATTATGGTTGATTGGTTCAATCATTTTTAGGAGTCTATTTGTTAGATTTGAGGTTGTGTGGTCTTGAGTGGTTCTTTTGGTTGGGTTCTCTTTGGAACTTTCATTCTTTTTCTCCTATCATTTTTACTGAGAATTTATTAGGGAAGAAAGTTATGTGGAGAGGAATTTGTGACACCACACATGTCACAGTGTTGTTGTTTTGATGCAATTTTATATTTCCTTGAGTGGAATTGAGTTTTGGTTGGTAAAATAAAAACAATATCCATGTTTTGGAAGTCTTTTAGGATGATCATAATTATCCTACATGGTTATTAGTAACCATGCAGTGGGCATGCGATTAGATCTGTCACTTTTATAGAGATAATTTTCATGAATTATGCATGGTTTTTCAAACAATATAGAGCTCCCTTTAGACCATGCAGGGTCGTGGGTGTGTTAGGGGTGAGGCACAAAATTTTTAAAAACCACGTGACATCCAATTGTAGCTGTGTGAGGGGGGTATATCCTTGGAAGTGTCTAGCACATAGTTTGGAAAACCATGTAGCCAAACCTTGCGGCCTACTTATGTGTTTAAATTTTTGGGTAATTCCAAAATTTACCCTCTCAATTTTAAGTTTTTTCACCCTTATTATCCACATTCACTTTGTCCAACCCCTTGGTATCATAAAGAGGAGTTTCAAACTCCCACACATTGGATTATCTTCCTTCCTTTGATGTTTTTAAAAATATTTGAGGTGGAACCTTCCTATATTTTTTTCTTCTTACCTTCTCTCCCAATTCTCCCTTGGTTTTGGATTCCCCCATGAAACCTAGGTCTCATTTGGTTTCATTTTAGGGTTTCAAAAGGATTTAATGATGGTGGTTTCTTGTGTTTAGGGTTCTTAGACACTATTTCTATCCTTTATGATTGGTATCACCATTGAAGGTCACATGTTCTAGAGTGTTTCAGCTTGATTATCAATTTTTTGAGGTAGGTGTTTCTATGTAATTGTTTCCTTTTAGAATCTAAAATGTGAATGTGATTTCTAAATTATATTTTTATGAATTTATGACAATATGTGATATCTCTCTAGTGATTTCAAACTATTTCTTAGTGTTTTGATCTTTGAATAGTTGGTTTATCTTGG
Organism: Viscum album; assembly: GCA_963277665.1. Classification (NCBI taxonomy): domain Eukaryota; kingdom Viridiplantae; phylum Streptophyta; class Magnoliopsida; order Santalales; family Viscaceae; genus Viscum; species Viscum album. Next base: position 287,012,399 of record OY728129.1, read on the forward strand.
GAAATCAATATTTTCATGTTTGAAATAGAATGTATAAAAATTATTAAGCTTTTTTGAAATTCCCATATGGATTTGGAATAGTTTTCGGGTTTTTCATTGGTGTTTTAACCAGGTTTTGGTTTTCAAATTAGTGAAAACTAAGTTTTAAAAGGAATTTTTTTTAATATAGGTGTTGGCCTCAAAGTGTTTTATAAAGGTTTTCTTTATTTCAAATGATGATTTTAAATGTGTGTGTGATTTACTTCTTGTGGAAATTACCTAATGGATTGTTTTAAAATTGTTTAATGGAAATGGATGGACTTTGGATTTGTTTTTTTTTAAGGGTGAGTCCCATGTTTGATGGGTGGATTTGAAATGTTTTAAATGATGTTAGTGATTTACATCATTTTGAAAAAAAATTAAATTGTGTTTTATGAAATGAGAAATGGATTGGAATTCTATTCCATGATTTTGTGTTAAAGGCCTAGTAGGAACTTTGATTTTTAAATGGTGAGATACACCCCTTTATTACCCCTTTCTTGATACCCCTTGTGTGGCATCTTGATTACAATGTGATTCTTGTTTCCCCCCATTGTGTAGGAATTTTCTTGTTAGTAATGGGTGCATTTTATATATGGGTTTATTTGTCATTGGGTATTAGGGGTGAGGGTAGCTATGGATATACCTTGTGTGATAGACTTAGCTTGTTTAATTATATGCTTCACTTCTTTTATTAGTCATGGAAAACTAAGTACTAAGTGGAATATATAATTTGTTCCTCTACTTAGTTCACACACTATTATTTTCCCACTATTTTTTCTAGGATAAAGGGATAAGTGGGGGGTTTTCATCACAATGATGCTTATGTGGGCTAATTGGATGACTAGTCAGTAGTCTTTAGCACATGTTGGTAGCTAGTTTTGAGTGATTATGACCTTATGCGGTTAGATTCTTGGTACATTATGAATCATTTGGTAGATCCCATGACACATTTAATTGGTTAGTGAGTTTTGATTAAGGGTAGTTTTATGTAGTGTTTATTTATATAAACTCACCAACTTTAATTATTGTTCCACCATTTCTTGTTTATTTATTATTAAATATATTATGAAATGTGGTACATTCTTGTTGTGCTTTACCCATGTGCATGTGTTGGTTCGTTTACTTTGAAAAGTAAATTTTCAATGATGTTTGGAAAACCTATTTTGAAATTTTAATACTCTTGTATAGGAGTTTCAAAGTGGATTTCAAACTGGGTGTTTTGGATTAAGGATGGCTTCGATCAATTTAATGTTTTAAGTGACTATTTTCATTTAAATAAAATAAATCTGTTGTTTTTGAGAAATGTTAATGGTGTGTGTGTGATTTTGAAATTTCTTAGAATAATGTCTTTGTTTCAAAACATGTGTGTTTGGTTTTGGGAAATAATAAGGAATTTTTTGAAAGTGGATTATGGAATTGTTCTATTTTCCATACATTGTATATAAGTAAAGATTACTTTTTATATTTATTTTCAAACTATAATTGATGAATTTATTTATGAAATTAATTTCATAGTTTTAGTGGGTTGTGGTGACATATTGGGTTTTTATCTTATGCTTATATATTTTAGGTTCTAGGCTCTCATTTGGACCCATTTTTTCACATCATGGCTGACGTGGGGTGATTTGGGTGGTGGTGAGAAACTGGAGGTTTCATAGAGAAGTTTTGGGCTTTGATTTAGTTAGTTAGTAGTTGTTTTACTTTTAGTAGTGTTATTTATATTATTACTTTCTTGTTTTTTCTATTTATAGATTTTATTCATGTATATTAAAACAGGTTGGATCATTATAGTTGGTTATGACCTATTTGGAATGTTCTCTTATTTTGGATATTATTTTTATTTTATTACACTATATTTTATATTATATCTGGAAAAATAATTCCCAAAGGGATTAATGTGATGAAGAGGCACTAGGTTTCATCCCATGGAGATCAGGAACACACTTCGTGCCTTATGGAGAATTAGGTCGGGGGCCAAGTTCAATGGCATCCCGTGTTGGTTCGTTATAACCTCCCTGGATAACATGTTTCATTTTCATCACCACCTTACATGGATGGTTCTAAAATATATTTTATAAATATATATTATATTAAGGATAAATATATATCATTAATATGTTTCTAAAAGGATGATAAAGATATTTATGATCATTATAAAGTTATTTGTTTATATCCTTAAATTACCTGAAATAAGCTCTTCATGGATACCATTTTCTCAAACCATGCCCATATTTTCCATAAAATAAACTTGGGGATGTATATATAATTTAAAAAATTATTGAAATATATTTTATAATATGGTAATTATGAACTTATTATCAAAAAAATTGGGTTCAACATCAACATTATGAAACATGTGTGAAACAATAAAAATTAAAAACATCTGATGATGGAAATAAACATTAACTAGCTAATCAATGTATAATGAATTATTACAATTAAAGAATAAAAAGGTAGTATATATAAATAATTTTATTAAATAAGTTACTAATATGGTTATTTTTATTATACAGGAGGTTAAATCACTTTCGTGGAAACCAAATTAATGTTATGGGTTTTCATCTCAATTTCCCTTCATTGAGAAATGATTTCATATTATGAACACATTATTATTTTATATGATATAATTAATACCCAATTTGGATCCTATTATTATTATTATTAAAGTTTATTTCATGGTATTTACAATTATTTTCAATAATCCCTCCTTTATATCCTTTTTATTCAATTATGACTAAATTCATAATGGTGTTTATTAACTCAATATACTTTCATTAAGTTATAATTTTTCTTCTTGAAATAAATTATTATAAGTTGGGAAAATTATTCCCTATAATTTTATTATGTTGTATTTCATATTTTTTTCTTGGTATTTACATTTCTATCACATAAATACCTTTTCAAATGTTTTTTACTTCATGAATTATGATGCTCATAAGGGTATCTCATATTAACTTTCTTTCTTTGAGACATATTTTATATTCACCATTTATTTCATTTTATCCGGTGTATATACTTCCCTAGGTGTTAATTTTATCATACTATTCCTAAAAATTTAATGGATTTAAAATTCCATATAAAGTTATATTTTCAAGGGCTTTTGATTCAAATGTCTCCAAATCTATAAGAGATTTTGATAACTCAAATCTCCTTTCTTTGAGTTATAATGATTCTTCTTGAACTAATTTATTTTCTGTTTGGTTTATTCCACTCTAAGATTTTATAATATGAAACATTCCATTTCTCTTTAGGTAAAATGAAAATTTTAATTCAAATCTTCTTTTGTGATAGATTTCTATCTCATAAATGTATAATGTTGTTAAGAATAATTACCAACCTCTCCAATAAGCCCTTTCTTTCCCGTGTCTATGTTTTAACTCCCACTAATGTTATCCTTTATTATTTTGAAATAAAAATATGTATTATTTCTTATGATATTAATATTTCTCTTCACCTATTATTAACAAAAAGATTTTCCACTATTTTAATAATTTGGTTTTCAATAAAGGTATTTTAAAAATTTTAAAAGGATTTTCATTTCACATTCATATGTTTTATCTTCCACTGTACATTTAATATGGGTAACCTTTATAACTTTTTCAAGGATCTATTATTGGTAATTATTTCTAAATTATTTTTTAAAAATATTCTTCTAAGAACCTTATTTAAAATGATTTTTTAAAGTGAACTATAACTTTATATTTTTATTACAAGATTAAAAATCTTTTATGTAATCAATTTTTAGGATTTTTCTACTATTTTACTCTTTATCTCAAAAATATCTATCTAATCTGGAGTTATTTTTTATTAAATACCCTCTAAATTACCTTATTAAATTCACTTTTTTGGGTGATTTAATTTTTGGAATCAACCAATCTAACTCTTGAGTTCATTTTTTGTGATACCTTTTGGAAGTTTTACAAAATCATTTTGTTTCCATGGGTTCTTCATGATATGATATATGTTTGATTTTTTGTAATACACATGTGTATGGATTATAATTATCTGATGAGTGGGACTGAAATTATATGTCTCTTTAATTCATTAGCTAAAGTTTGATATATTATGAGATAGGTATTAGAGGATGGGACATGATTCATGATTAACTATGTGATGTGAGGTTGGGATGTGATTCCTAACCAACTATGTGATGGTGGGTAGGGACATGATTACTAATCCACTATGTGATGAGATTAAGGGATTTTATTATCCATCTACTATGTGATGGGATTCGGGGATTTTATTCCCAATCCATTATGGGATGGGATACAAGAACATGATTCTTGATCCACTATGTGATGGGTGGCAGGAATGAGATTCTTGATCCACTATATAAGTAGAGGAAAGATTTTGATTCTTGATCCACTATGTTATGATTCCCTATGCTTATACTTATTACAAATCTCTATGTCATATGTTTATGTTATGTTATATAGATCATATTTATTATCTCATGTTTCCACATAGTATTTTTTTGATCATTTGAGATCACATATACTTCTATTATGTATTGTGGAAAAATCATATTATTCTATGTTTATGTTTTATCAGATATCTTTCCCATGATCATGTTTTCTTATATGTTTATGCTCTAACACTTTATGACTCATTGATATATTTTTACTTTACTATATCATTTTCAATCATTGTTTTCTTATGTTTTCCAATCCACAAGTTATAAATATGATTATAAACTAAGAGATGTCAAGAAGGGGATATAGTATGGTGTGTTTATAGAGAAATGTTCACAATAATATTTTAATTTAACTAATATCCAAATAAACTAAACATTTGGGTTATGTAATTTTAAAATAATTTGTGAGATTTAATGTTTATATTTTGGAAATATATGTAATTTTGGCTTGATTTTTCTCACTTGGTATCAAATCCAGATATGAAAGTATTTTTTTAGCACCAGATCTATGATTTTGGGTCTAGGGTGCATTAGGGTTTATTTTTTTGGGATTAGGACTAGAGAACATGATTTAAATGCATAGAAATAAGTATAGGAAAAGTTCCTAAAATTTTTGAAAAGTATAGGGTGTTGGTTTTACTAGAAATTAATTCCCTATCTCGATACAAAAAAGTTGATGTAGGCTTTGGGACATATGAAATCTATCCTTTTATTACATAAACTTTTCATATACATGGTACAAACAAAGGATATTTTAAAGTTTAGTTTCTTGGAAAAATGGTACATAATGCATGAAAACTTAAAAAAATCTTCTAATACACAAGAAAGGATTCTTAAAAGGTTCATCCTATGTAAATATATTACTTCTCATAACCTAGGGACATATATAAAAGGAAAGGCTGGTTATAAGCCTAGTAAGGGAAATCAAGGGGAAACAATTTACATATGATCTTGAGGAATATCAAAAAGAACATCAAGAATATAATTATGTCATGAAAAAGAGAACATGAGGAATATCATAAATAAATAACATGAATACTAACTTGGAAATGTGGCTAAAATTTATAATTTATACATTCATAAGCATATCACTAAGGTTAATCACCAAGGTGTCGAAAAAAATTACCAATGTTATTCACCAAGGTATCATATAACATGTCATATCTAGAAATTAAATTATTTACCAATGAATTGGGGTAATATCAGGGAATAAAATTGATATGTATTAATTTTCATGTTAACCACATATATCATAATAAATAATTCCATAAATAACCCATGGATAATAAAAGAATTGGGTTTCTTATTAAAATCATGGCATTTCAAAAGTGCTTTTAAAAAATGGTCATTATAAACCATGAAAAGAGAATGTGGGTTTTATGTTTATCAATAATAGAATAAAATATATAATTTTTACATATTAGTGAATACCCATAGAAAATAAAGAATTTTAGGTATTCACAAAAAGAAAATAAAAGGTGATTTCTTGAGGAGAAGAAAGAAATTTTGATAAGTAAAATCGGCAGCATAAAGGGTATAAAACATGGTTTTAGATTAGAGTAAAAAGAGAGTATAAAGGGGCCTACCATTGAAAAAACATAATTTGATAGCAATGGGGTGAATAAAAAGTAAATAATATAGAGTTTACATAACATTCATAAGACATATACAAAAAGAGGTTCTTGAAACAAAGAGAAAAGAATAATATTTCCCTTACCTTAAAGAGTTACTACTAAAACTTTAGAATTGGGATTTTGGGGGATTGGGGAAACCTTGAGAGGACTCCTTATGAGGTAAAACTACCATATATTCATGGATGATAGATTTTTAGTGAAAGTATATGGATAAATTTTTGGGTATTTATAGTAAAAGTAGAGTATTTTTTATTAATTTCTAAATATGGGCCTTGGAAACCTAGGTTGTGGAAAATACAAAACCATTGGATTGACCATGGTATTGGAAACTTGGGACAAATTTTAAATTATTTTAATCAAAAAGTTTTAACCATAATTTTATTTTACTTATTTTTTAAAGAAAAAGTAAAGTTTCCTCAAAATAACATTTTTAAAGTTAAAGTTTCTATTTTAGAATTTGTAAAGTAAATTATAGAATTAGAAAGTTATTTAAATGTACTAAAATTATTGATATTAATAAAATAAAATATTTTAGTTTATGGATTGTGGTTATTTAGTTATTACATAATTATTATGTCATTAAAGATACCAAAAAACTCAAATTTTACTTTTACTATTCACAAAAAAATGAAGTATTTTAGAAAATTATTATAAATTCACCCTAACCTAATTTTGTTATGATGATTTCAAAAATAATATTTATTTTATTAGAATAATTCTATAAATATGATAATAATAAATTTTAAATGTAAAAATCCTTATTTATTAAAAAAAATAGTGGATTGAAAAGGAATAGTAAAATTTCTAACACTTAGAAAATATATTTTATCATTTATATTTAAATAAGAGAGATTTAATCATAATATTTCATTAAAATAATTATTATTCATAATATATTAGTTTATTATAAATATTCACATATTTACTGGAAAGTAAAATCTCTATCTGAAAAATAAATTTATCAAATTCATCTCAATATTATTAAGAAAAACTATCCTTATAATAGAATTGATAGAATATCAATTTTATTTATACAATGGAATTACATAATAAAGTCAGCACACATAACCCCTTATTACACCCATGTATTCCCTAAGATTAAGGTGTGTGATGATGGTAGTTTTGTGGGGTGCCTCGGCTAACATCAACTGAGTGGTAATCTCCACTTGAACATATCATGTAGGTGATTTCATTCAAGCTTCACTTATTGAAGGTCAGAATGGGATTGGTCAAGGGAGAACCCCAGTGATGATGCCTCCCTCCCAAGCTCTAAAAATGGGATTTATATGGAATGAAACTACTAGTTGAGACCTAAATGGCCCAAAGGCCTTCTTTTTATTTTATTATAGATAATCCCCCTTTTAAGGGTTGAAGGGGAACCCGTACATGACCCGTAGGACCAAGGCACAAGGCCCGACATGACCCGTAATACATGACCCGAAGGCATAGAGGTATACCATGCCCATTATATGACCCATAGGCCCATCCCACTAGAACTGACCCTCCCCAGCATCTCGAGTAATTGATCTCCTTAGCTCCCCACCTTGCATTGCTGATCGGCTAGCATTGCCCCGTACAAAGCTGCACGGTGCCTGGTCTTGATGGCGGCTGCCATACCCTCTCATTCTTCCAATCTGGTTAGCTCTGCATCTGGTGGCTTCTACTCCTGTTGCTCTGATGCTCTTCTGGGGCCTGTTCTCTATGAACTGGGTTACACCATGGTCTACATGACCCGAAGGCCCTGTGGCCCGAAGGCCTTTGTTGACCCGAAGGCCCTGGAGACCCGTAGGCCCAAACCGGTGGCCCGAAGGCCCAAATCGGGTGAATAGTTCCAGCTACTACAGTACTGAACAATAACTACTACAGTACCCCGGAAATTCGCCTCCACCCGGTTTTGAACCCGGGTCTCTTGGATGCCAAGCAGGATCCCTTACCACTCGGGTACGGGCTCGTTGGCTAGTTGTGACCATCTTTTCTTCTTTCTTCGTTAATTATACCTTTTTATTCCTACTTATAAATACAAACTATAAAGTTACAATTATTAAAAATAATATATTTTCCAATATTCATATTGACCAATGGTCATATTTGACCAATGGTAATATAATAGTTGAATCTCAATAGTCACAGTTATCTTTATACTCACTTCATTATTAAAGAGATATAGTTTTGTTTATTACAAAATAATATAGAAAATATTTTCTCAAGAAAAAAATTATTAAAAAAGTCTGGGTCATTACATTCTTTCCCCCTTAATAAATCTCATCCCTAAAATTTTAATTCATTATCTTAGCTGAGAAAAGGTGTTGGTACTTCTGTCTCATTGTCTCCTCCGGTTCCCATATCACTTCTTCATATTTATGGTTCTTCTATAACACTTTTATGATGTGGGTAGTATTGTTGTTTAGAACCATGTCTTTATATTCTAATATCTCCACCATCTAATCCTCTTAATAGAGGTCATGTTCTGGTTATACCACCTCAGGATTCAGTACATGTAAAGAGTCAGGTATGTACTTCCTCAAGAGATATACATGGAATGTATCATGAACTTGAGTGAGATTTTTTGTAAGTTCTAGCCAATAGTACAATGCTTTTATGCAACCAAGGATTTCATAGGGGCCAATGTACCTAGGGATAAGCTTACCTTTCTTCCCAAACCACATGAATCTATTCCATGGTGATATTTGAAGGACAACTTTGTCACCAACAGCAAACTCCAAGTCCCTTCTATGATTGTCTGCAAATCTCTTCTACCGACTCTGAGCAGACTTAATGTGTTATTGGATGGAATTAACCTTTTCCGTTATCTATTCCACACGATCAAGCCCAAGATTATTTTTCTCAAAAAAGTCATCCCAACAAGAAGTATTTCTACATTGCTTCCCATATAAAGCTTTAAAGGATACTATTTGAATACTCAAATGGAAGCTGTTTTTTTATAAGAACTCAACTAATGGGATATGTTGATACCCTCCACATTTAAATTCCATTGAGTATGTTATAATAACTCCCTTGAGTGTTTGAATAGTCCTTTGATATTGGACATCAGTTTATGTGTGATAGGTCGTACTAAAATTCAATTCATTATTGAGAGAAATCTGAATACTTCTCCAGAATTTTGATGTGATCCTTGGATCATGATCAGAAATGATAGAAAGTGGAACTCCATGCAACCTCACCACTTCCTTTACGTATATCATTGAAATTAGTTCAAGAGATAAATCTTCCATAATAGAAATTAAATGAGAAGGCTTAGTTAGATGATCCACTATAACCTATGTTTCCATGTTTCCTTTGGATGTTCTTGGGAGAATGGTGACAAATTCCATAGTTATATTGTCCCACTTCCACATTATTATGGGTAGTGGTTGTAATTCCCCTTTAGTCTGGTGTCACTCTTCATTCACTTATTGACACACTAGACAACTTGTAGTGTATTCAGCAATCTTCCTTTTCATTTTTTCCCACCAATAATGATCACAAAGGTCCCTATAAATTTTTATACTTTCTAGATATATAGAGAAAGTAGATCTATGAGATTCATCCATGAGATTATTCTTTTTTCTGGAAAATATGGAACACATACTCTTTTATGAAATTTTAGCACACCTTCTTGATCAATACTGAACTCATGAAACTTTCCATTCTTCAAATCCTCTATCTTATTCTGTAATAAGGGATATTCTATTTTAGATTTCTTGATATTATCTAGTAATGATGGTTGAGAAATAATTTGTTATAGGGTTGTTGATGTCCCTTACCTCATGATTCCCATGTCCAACCTTACTAGGTCCTTGATCAAGGTATCTCCTTGAATCCTCCTCATTTACAAAACAACAGGGTCATTCCTACTTAATGCATTAACAACTTTGTTTACTCTTTCAGGGTGATAATGAATTGAACAGACATAGTATTTAAGAAGTTCCAACCATCTCCTCTATCTCATGTTATATTCCTTTTGTGTAAAAATATACTTCAAACTTTGGTGGTCTATGTATTTATAACATTTATCCCCATAAAGATAGGGCCTCCATATCTTCAGAGAAAAAAAACCACAACTAGCTTCTAGTCATGCATAGGATAATTCTGCTCATGAGGCTTCAAGTGTTGAGATTCTGAGCAATTGCCTTTTCATTTTTCATGAGTATGCACTAAATACCTTTCAAAGATGTGTCAATAAAAATAATGAATCCTTCTATGATAGAGGGTAGAGTTAACACAGGTGCAGTTACCAATATCTTCTTCAGCTTATAGAAACTTTCTTCATGCTCCACTGTCCAGATGAACTTGACCCCTTTTCAAGTTAACTTGGTTATTGGATTAGAATGTCATGAATTTTTTTTCACAAACCTCTTATAATATCGTGATAAACAAAGGAAACTAAAAATCTTAGTTACGATTGTAGGATGAGGACACTCCTCCACAACCTTTATCTTGACATGTTCAACTAAGATTCCTTTATTAGCTACAATGTTCCCGAAGAAAGAAACTTGTTATAACCAAAAATCTCATTTTATGAAATTTCCAAAATAGACTATCCTTCCACATAATTTTAAATATAACAATTATATAATCCTCATGCTCCTTGTTAATTTTTTAATATATCATAATATCATTAATAAAACTACCACAAAGTTGTTAATGTATTTCTTAAAGACTTTATTCATCAAATCCATAAAAATATAAGGAGTATTATTCAATCCAAAGGTTATAATAATAAACTCATAATGCCCATATTTTGATTGGAAGTCATCCTTTGGAATATATTATTTATTCACCCTCAATTTATGATAACTATATCAAAGATCAATCTTAGAGAAGAATTGATACCCACGAAGCTGGTCAAATAAATCATCAATCCTTGGAAGAGGGTAATTTTTCTTTATTTTGATCTCATTAAGTTCTCTATAATCAATTCATAGTCGGATTGATTTATCCTTCCTCTTAACAAAGAGAATAGGTGCTCTCCAGGGAGATACACTTGGTTAGACAAACTTCTTCTCCAAAATATCTTGAATCCATTTCTTTAATTCTTCTAACTCCACATTTTCCATTATATATGGGGTCTTTGATATTGGCTTGGATCTAGGTGTGAGTTAAATGAAGAAATATACCTCTCTTTCTAAGGGAGTTCCATATAACTCTTTAGGAAATATGTTAATGTATTCCTAAATGATGGGAACATTTTCTATTTGCATACTTTCATTTCCTTCTTCATCTTCACTGATAATTTCCACAAAGAAGTCTATGGGAGGTGCTTCTAGACAAATATCAGGTCGATATATCTCTCCTTTGAAAAATATTGTAGGTTTTATATTCAAGACTACTGATATTTCTATACTTCTATAATTGATATTAGCATTATAATTTGAGAGATAATGCATCCCTATTATAAAGCTGAATTTCAGCATGGGAGTGACTACTAGATTTGTGATGAGATTTTTCTCTCAAAAGTCAATACTAGAGTTTCTATACATTCTTAATGAATTGATAATCCCTCCAAGAGTCTTGAATGATATTTCTACTTCTAAAAGTTTAGGGATTTATTCTATATTATTTTCAAACTTGGATTAAATAAAGGAATGTGTAGAACTAGAATCAAACCAATTACTTACTAAATTTGAGAGAATAATGAGAGTTCATTATACCACATCATTTGGATCTTAAACATAATCCTTCATGATAGAAAAGGCATTACCTTGATCCCCTGTCCTATGATAAGGTTTATAGTGATTCCCGTCAACTATATTTGGATTTGTAAAGTGATTGGAAAAGTGGCCACGCTGTCCACACTTATATAATTGGACTTCAGGCTATACCTGAACCATCTTCCATTTATCATTAGTGTTGAGAAGTTAAGGCTTCACCTCACTATGATAGTTCTGATTAATATGGCCATATCTTCCACACTTTCAACATTTCCTACTCTGTATCAAATAGTCCCCCAAATTCTTCTTCCCACATTTGTTTTAAGAGTGAAGTTTCACTTGATTTCCTCTTATTCCACGATCAAAGTTCCTTCCTAAGATTGGCTCCATTGATCTCTTCTTTTCATTTGATCTATGGGACTACTGCATCTCTATGAACTCCAGTTCAACCTTTACAGCACTTCTCACTATCTCCTCATAGCTTTTATAGTCTCGATTGGCTAGACTGTTCTGTAGATGTGGTATTATTCCACCGAAGAAACTATCAAACTTTCTATTAGGATCCATGAAAAATCTAGAGGTATAATGAGAAATTATTGTAATGTTCATATCATAGATTCCCACATATTAATTTTCCTTATGTTTCAGCTCTAGGAATTCCTTCTCCATTTTCATTTTCATTGGATGGGGGAATATTTTTTGGAAAATGTTCCCATGAAATCCTCCCACTCCATAAATTCAATCTCCCTTATTGGCTTCATGTTTCTAATAAATGTCCACCACATGTCAGCTTCTCCCTCTAAACGATACACAACCATAGTGACTTTCTCTTATTATGAAAAATAGAGTACAGAAAAGATAATTTCTATAGAGATTATCCATTGTTCAGAAATCAATGGGTCCGTAGATCCACTTAAAGAATGTGGTTGTTGACACATAAAGGACTCAATAGAAATTTGTTCCCTTCAGGGTGAATCTTGTCTCTCAACTTGATTCAAGTTATTTTTCAAAACTCATGTCAGTTGATTCATCATTCTAGTGAATTTTTCCATTATGGATTCCATCAGAGGGTCATCATCACATGGTCCATTTCACTCACCATTTACATGGTTCCTCCTCTTTCCCACAATTTTCTAAAAGAATAAAAACTTAGTGAGAAATGTGTTTCTTTTAAAAATATTATAATCCTAAAATAATTTTATATCTTGAAACATCAGGATCAATTATTTTATTCATTATAAACAATTACATTTTCTATAAATCCTTTATAATGGTTCATAAAAAAGCATATGATTAACCAAATATATCCCCCCTAGAGTGTCAAACAAGGAGTACAGTAAGGCCCATTTTCATACACCAATTCTCATTCGAGTCTAGATAAAAGAGGTTTTTTTTAGTTTTATCCTTAGATACATCTATGCAAGATCCACATATACTTGTTCGTATCCAGAGATAGATTTCTTTTCTTGGAAACCACTTACTTAATATTTTATTAAAATACCAAAATGTTTTTAAATATTTAAACTTGTACCTAAGGTTCTTTCTAATGTTTTCAAATCCTAGTTTGAACAAATAACTAAAAATTACTTTGATAACAACTATGAAATCCCGCCTTTTATTATATAAATTTTTCATTTACAAGGTAAAAACATCGTATGGTTTAAAGTTTAGTTTCTTGGAAAAAAGTTTCATAATACATGAAAACATAAAAAATTATTCCAAACTATATGAAATACTTCCTCAAAGGTTCATACTAAGTAAATTTACTACATATCATAACCTAGGTACATACATCAAAGGAAAGGGTGAGTATAAATCCTAATAAGGGAAAGAAAGAGAAAACAATCTACATATGATCATGAGGAATATCAATAAGAACATGAGGATTATAATTATAGAATGATAAAGAGAACATGAGGCATATAATTAATAAAATAACATGAATCATAACTTTTAAATGTGGATATAACATTTAATTTATACATTCATAATCATATCACCAAGGTTAGTCACCTAGGTTTCGTAAAAAATTACTAAGGTTATTCACAAAGGTATCGTATAACATGTCATCTTTAGAGATTAAATTATTTACCCAATGCCTTAGAGAACTATCTGGGTGAAAACTTCATATATATTAATTTTCATGTGATCTAAATAGATCATAATAAATCATTTCATAAATAACCCATGGAGAGTAAAAGTAATGAGTTTCATATTAAAATCATGAGGTTTCAAAAGTCCTATAAAAACATGATCATTATGTCATTTATAATCTATGGAATGGTAATGTTGGTTTTATGTATGTCAATAACAAAATAAAATAAATTATTTTAAAATCTTGGTGAGTACCACTAAAAAATAAACAGGTTTGAGTATTCATAAAAATAAAATAAAATAGAATTTATTATAGAGAAGATAGAAATTTTTAGAAGTAAAATTGGTAGCATAATGGGTATAAAACATGGTTTCAGAAAAGAGTAAAAAGAAAGGGGATAGGGGTATCCCATTGATAAAAAATAAATTAAAAGTAAGGGAATTAATAAAAGGTAAATAAGAGAGTGTGACCATAACATTCATAAGACATATACAAAAAAATAGGTTCTTCAAATGAAGAGAAAAGAATGATATTTCCCTTACCTTAAAAAGTTTCTCCTAAAACTTGAGGATTGGGACCTTGGAGGATTTAGGAAACATTGGGAGGAATCCTTGGGAGGTAAAACTACCAGATATTCCAGGATTATGGATGGATAGTGAAAGGAGATGGATAAATTTGTGGGTATTTATAGCAAAAGTGGAGGATTTGTTTATTAATTTCTAAATATAGGCATTGGAAACCTAGGTTGTAGAAAATGAAAACCCATGGGATTTACCATTGTATTTTCCCATGGTATTCGACACTTGGGACACATTATATGTTATTTTAATCTAAAATAGTTTACCATAATTTTAGCTTACTTATTTTTTCAAGGAAAATTATTGTTTCCTCAAAATAACATTTTTAAAGTTAAAGTTTCAATTTTAGAATTTGGAAAGTAAATTATAAAATTGGAAATAGATTTAAATATATTAAAATAATTTATATTAATAAAATAAAATATTTTAAGTTTTTTATTGTGGTTAATTATTTATTACATCATTATTATATAATTATGAATTCATTTAACATACCAAAAAACTAAAATTGTATTTTTACTATTCACAAAAAATAATGTATTTTAGAAAATTATCATAAATTCACCCTAACCTAATTTTGACGTGATAATTTCAAAAATGATATTTATTTTTTCAGAATAATTATATAGATATGATAATTATAATTTTTAAATATATAAATCATTATTTATTAAAAATAACAGCGGATTGAAAATACATAGTCAAATTTCTGACACTTGAAAAAAAATATTTTATTATTTTTATTTAAATAAGATTTCCTTAATAATAATATTTCATTAAAATAATTATTATTCATAATATCATATATTATTAAAAATATTTATATATTTATTGGAAAGTAAAACTTCTATCTGAAAAATCAATTTATCAAATTCATCTCAATTTTATTAAGAAAAATTATTCTTAAAAAAAATGATGGAATAACAATTTCATTTATACAATGGAATTAAACACTAAGGTCAGAATACATAACCCCTTATTACACTCATTTATTCCCTAAGAGTAATGTGTGTGATAGTGGTTGTTTCATGGGGTGTCTCAGCTAACTTTGATCGAGTGGTAATCTCCACTATCTTGAACTTCTCCCATAGGCGATTTCGTTCAAGATTCACTTGTTGAAGCTCGGCTAGGGATCGGTAAAGGGAGAACCCCAGTGATGATACCTCCATTTTAAGCTTTGAAAAATGGTATTCATATAGAATGGCCCTTCTAGTTGAGGCCATCATTTCTGCTTTCTGCATTAATTATACTTTTTCATTTCTACTTATAAACACAAACTATAAAGTTAAAATTATTACTAAGAGTATAGTTTCCAACAATCATATTTTACCAATGATCATATAACAGTCGAGTCTCGGTAGTCACAATTCCATTTATAATCACTTAATTATCAAAGAAATATATTATTATTGAGTACAAAATAATATAAAACACATTTTCTCAGGAAAAAAAATTTATTCAAAAAGTCTGGGTCATTAAATTACATATGCACCTAGGAGAAAGAACCCTAAAAACGGCTAGTTGAATATTAACTTGGTCTTCACTCAGTTCACAACACATGCACCTAACTACACACCTAGTTTGACACTCTCAGTGGATATGATTTGGTTAATTCACATTCTCTTTACGAACCATTATGAAGGATTTAAATGGAATTTGAGGATGTGATATATAACTATTTAGGTTAGATAATCTAATAATAAAATGACCATAGACAACCTATATTGAAACCCATAGACTCATATACTAGATTATACATTTAATTTACAAGTTACTTTTTCTAAGTTTATAATTTTATTTTATATAGTTATTAATTTAATTATTTTCATACCTCAACTTTACTTTAGTTAAAGTAATGGATGGATCCTAGAGATATCTAATTAATAACAGGTGTGGTGGATAATGTGGAAATTTTCCTAATGAGAAACCAAATATTATGGGAGATAGTGTCAAGAATATTGTGGTTATGACTAACCAGATATCATGAATTTTGATTAACAACTTGAACCTATTTGAATTTACAAACACACTAAATAAGATAAAAATGGAACTTTATGTAATTTTAGATGATAAAGGTGATAGAGGAAAGAATATTCAATTTTATTTGTGTTAAAAATGTGGAATGAATCGTCCATGAGATTTCTTGAAAGGAAACAAAAAAAAATCAAGTGTAGAAGGGTTATCCATTGAGATAATGATTCTCAAATATGGATGAAGAGGATATAAAATGAAATAGAGTATGATATATCTCTGGTTAATATTCCACCCACACTTAAATAATTTAAATGCAATTAGTTTGTTCATTATGTAAATTGATCCCCTAACTCGAGGGATAATGAGAATTATAGACCCGGAAAACCTCCAAGACCAAGGGAACAAGGAAGAAACTTTTAAAGGAATACCACTAAAGTGGATCATGATAATTAAGGTAAACTTATCCTCTAGTATATATTTATGGATATATTATTTGATTCTAATTATAACCACTCCAGTGTATCTAGAAAGTTTTCTAAGGTCATTAAATCAATATAAAAATGATTTGGAATTAAATTATCATAGAAAAATTCTTGTTATATGATTATTGTATCCCAAGTTTAAGTTTTCGGTAATATACACCATTCAAGTCTTATTATTCTTCTTTTATATGAATATTATGTGATTTTGGAAATATATTGGATATCTCCACATCGAATCCACATTGATTACTAAAATAGAGAGACCATATTTACTATTTTAAATAAACCTACCATCATCTATCAGTGAAAGGATGACTATGAAATCTCTAGGAAAAAATTTAATTCCATCATATAGGTTTTAATACCCAATCATTAGGGGTGTTTAACTTAAAGGATTTGAGATAAACTCAATATTAGAAATATGCCAATTATGAGTTAAAAATATATGTTTCCTAGTTTTACCCAAGTTAGGAAAGTTTCTATCTCATTATAAATTATATCTCGAGTCATGTACATATTATGGATACCATTATATATTTTTCATTAGTGAATAGTAATTAAAAATTATGGGTATGCAATTTATTTAGGGGGAGAATATTACACCTTAAGTTTTAGGACACATTTTATATCCTTAAACCATATCTATATCATTCATAAATATGTTTTTCTATTCAATCAAAATATTTGAACTTACGTATGAAGTAAATCATACATGATATGAATCCATATTATAAGGTTATAATTCTAATACACATATTAGCAGTTTATAATTATTAATAAATACTTCATATAAATAATTTTCTTTTAGTTAAAATTATATATTTTTATTATAAATAAATTATTTAAAATAAAATTAATAATTTAGTTTAAATAAAAAATATAACATCTCATAGTTTCACTATGTATTTTTATCTTTTAAAAAATAGTCAATTGAATAACATGTGTCACACATAACACCAAACTAAAATGAACCATGATACATTTTATTAAGATAAAATTATAAAGATTAAATATGACCATTATAATGTAGCCATTTAATTGATGGGTATAAATAGAAGTAATATAATTATATAGAAATGAAAATAAAGGTTATTTTTAAAACTAATGAATTGTTAAAATTTAACTAGTAGAGATAAACAACTATAAGATACTTATGCTTGAAAATGTATTTTTATAAAAAAATTCCTTTTTTATGTGCTATAAATTTTTATTTTAAGAAACTAAATATATTATATTTTAGTGATGATAAAATATATTATTTAAATGAATAATATATTAACTCTAATTTAATTAGTAATTTATAGAAAATAATAGTAAGAACAAATGATATCTGAAAAAGTCTTTTTTCGACAAGACAGCTTTTCATTATATTCAATATTTTTATTTAAAATTTAACTTCAGAAATTTGAAATTTTTAGTTCAAAAAAATTAACTTAATTTTTGGAATTATCATGAAAATATTATATTATAATTAAATTTTTAGTTTTTTATGAAAATATTGATTTTTAAGTGAAGAGTATAAAATACCGATTTTACAACTATTATGACTTTCCTGACATAATTAGGTTGTTATCATGACTTAAAAATTTATGAAAATTTTTTAATGACCAAATATGTATTTAATAAGTAAAATTATACATTTATAAATATTAATTTTAAATTATAAACCATGCTTGACATTTTACATCCTAAGTTATATTTTTTTCTAAAACTATTTTTATGTGCTATACATTTATTATTTTAAAATTAATTTTATAAGTTTTATAAATTTAATATTATGAAATTTTTTTAATATTTTTAATCATAATATACAAATTATATAATAATTTTGTTTTTTTATTCACAAAAATAAGTTATTGAGCTTAAAAAACAGGTTACTTTAGTAAAAGTAAATTCTGGTAAAAAGTTAAATAAAGGGGGGGAAAGCCTAAAATATCAAAATAATTTTCCATTATTTGTGTTTATGAGTGTTTTATAGAAAATTAATTACCACTTATATATTATTTTCTACTTTTGGAGCCACTTTCCTTGAATAGTGTACCTCTTATTACAAAAATGTCACTCCTCTCACTTATAAATAGATTTTTTCACCACTTCACTTATACTTACACCTTAGGCCTCTTGGTTTGACCAAAAACTACCCAAATAACTTTCTAACACTCTTAAAAATGTCTTAGAGTTACTTATATCATAAAAATTCCACCATTCAAATGATTAATCCAATTTGAAAAGGAATGTTCCAAGGATTAAGGTAATAATTTCTGATCACTCCTTTTCCATTTATATTCCTTTCTTATCCAAGCTCCTAAAAATAAATTTTACCCATGATAAAATTATTATATCAGTATTGTAAGTACAATAAAATATTATTATTCTAATGTAATAATAACTTTCTACTATTATCTCAACCATTCAAAAAATTAAAACATCTCTTGTGCGTACGTGGGAACTACTTCCTCCATGAATGAAGTATTTTTTTCATCACCACCGCACATATAGGGTTATTATAATGTATTCAATGAATAAATAATATATTTATGACAGAAATATAATTATTTAAATATAAATCATTATCTATTTCTCTGCCCTTCCATTCATTAGAAAATTAAAATGTTGCTCGTGCGTACTTGCAAACTACTGCCTCCATAGATGACATATATTGTTTTCATCAACACTATATATAGATGGTTTTAAAATATATTTGATGAATATATATGATATTAATGATCAATATATATCATTAATATGTTTCTTAAAGGGTGAAAAAATTTAACGAAAATTATAAAGTAATATGTTGATATGGGTAAATTACCCAAAACAAGCTCACCGTGGATCTCATTCTCTCGAACCATGAATATAGTTTAATAAAATGAATATGAGTATAAAAATTTAATATAAAATAATTATGTAAATATCTTTTATAATATAATTATTATGAAATTTTTATACAAAATGGGTTTCAACATTTTCATTATGAAACATGTGTCAAACAACCAAAATTACTAACATCTGATGATGAAAATATACATTAACTAGCTAATGAATGTATAGTGAATGATTATAATTAAATAAAAAAAATAATATAAATAAATAATGTTTTATAATTGTTTATTAATATTTTTATGTTTATTATAAATGTGGTTAAAGTTCTCTCATGGAAGCAAGAGTAAAATAAAAGGTTTTCATCTCAATTTTCCTTCATTAAGGCATGTTTTCATATTTCACACCGATAATTTATTATATAGTTTATGTACTAAACCATTTGGATTATATTATTATTAAATTTTCTTATATGTAATTTACAATTATTTTTAAGAATTCCTCCTTTATATCCCTTTCATTCAATTGTTACTAAATTTATAAGGGTATTTCTTAATTCAATATCCTTTTATTGACTTATAATCTTTCTTATTGAACTCCATTATTATAAGTTGGATACATTATGTCCTTGAAAACAAAACTTGATATAGAATTTTAAATCCATTTAATTTCATGAATGGTTTTTTACCTCAAATGTCTCCAAATTCTTAAGGGATTTTGATAACTTAGATCTCCTACATTTGAGTTATAATGATTATTCTTGAACTTATTTCTTATATGTTTTTTGTATTCAACCCTAAGGTTTTATTAAATGTCACTTTATCTTTATAATTAGGGAAAATGAAAATTTTAATTCAAAGTTTATTCCCTGAAAATTTTTGTTCTCATAAAAGTATAATGTTGTTAAGTGTAATTATTTCCCTCTCTAATAATACCTTTATCTTCCAAGTTTATATTCTTCCTTCTCAATAATGTTATCTTTTATTATTTAGATATATAAATATGTATTATTTATTTTTATATTCATATTTCTCTTCACCAATTTCAAAAATAAAGCTTTATTATGGGTATGTGGTGCCATGACACACCAAATTGACAAATTTATTAACATATTAACTATCGTATAAGTGGTGATCAGGGTTGAACAATAGAGAGAATATGCAAAGACACTAAAAATATCCTCTTGAAATAATGTTTAGTAAAATGTGTTTTAAATGTGATTAATAACTAAAAAATATAAAAATTAAACAACTATTTAAAAATGATTATTTAAATTAACTAAAACTATCTAAGTGAACTAAATTAATCGATGGAGGAAATAGGTGGAGATGGAAGTGTCAGAGTTATGACATCCATTTAGGTGCATGAAATGCCAATTATTTAATTTTAATATTTGAATATTTATTAATTTAATTATCAATGATTCCAAATTTAATCAAAATAATATTAGGAATCATTCTCTAATATTAGTTTCCATTATAATTATTTGGATAAATCATCCATCATTTCATTCTATAATTTTATAAATAACTTGTGTGACATTTTAGCATCAAATCACTTGGTAAAATGAAATGACCCATTTCTCACAAATTTAAAATATCTATTTTTGATGGTATCGCTCGCATAAGATCACTTTTTAGATATCAGTCATGAAATTTTAATGGTAAATGGACACAAAATATTAATTTTTCAATTAATATATTTATTTATTCAAAACTCGCTGGTGTGCATTTTATGATTCTCTCACGGTGCGACCAAATTTCAACCAAATAAAGTATCCAATGATCTCCCACCCATGATTTCTTATTAGTTATCACACGAATGGGCCTAAAATCATGTATGAAAATCACATAGGAAAATTATACCAGCCACAAATATAATTTAATAAATAAAAATATAATCAATATGAATTAACTAAATATCGAATATGGAAAAAACTAAAGACATAAAATTATCATAGTCTCCATCATAACACTGAAAAAAATATCCCTCCATAGAATCACAAACATGACACATAAAATAATAAATAGAAATCATCATACTTGTATCAATGAAAATATCACTGCAAGTCACTGCTAACAATCATTGAATACTAATCCTTATCTGTTAATCACTATAATGCCGACGAAAACCATAGAGCATGTTTCAAACCAATGGTGTGGTGGTGGTGCAGTGAAGAAGGTGAAATGGGGATGGTGGCATGGTAGCGAGAGACATCGACTGGGCATGAGATAAGGAGGAGGTCGATGGTCTGAAATTAGGTGGCAGCCCTATATAGTGTACTGCTTTAGGGAGGAGTTCAGGCTGCTTGGTTAGTTTGGTACAGCTAGGAAGCTGGAGGTGCGATCTGAATGGGAGATCAACCTAGTGTAGTGTCATATTTTTTATGGAGGGAGCATATGGGATTTTATCTGTCCTGAACAAGAGAGATCCCCACCACACATATATAAAAAAACATGGAAATCCAAAGTTCAATTTTCAAAATTAAAAACAAATCTCATTATCAAAATGTTAAATAATAATAATAATATTGAATAAAAACTAATATTATTAAACAGTTATAATTATATATATATATATAATTAAATAAACTAAGGTTATGAGTTTAATTGAATTAATTAAATAGTTATACACATAATAAAAATTCTAATAAAATATAAAATTAATAAAAACTAAAAAATTATAAAATACTTATATTAATATATAATTAACTAAAAACTATAAAAATAATAAAAACACTACAAAACTATGGAAATAAAAAAATATTTAAAAAGGCTCAACCATTTTATTAAAACTAATTTAGAAAATTAAAAAAAATTAGGTAAATCTATGTGCATCAAATCCTCCACACTTTTCACTATTAGGAAAAGTAATCATAAAGAATACACAACTAGACCTATAGAAAAATCAATAAATCAAAATTATAAGTTCAAAATTTTCAATCCATTTTACCCAAAAATGTCATTATGTATTTAAAATTTCAATTTAAAAAAAAATTCCCTTCCACCCATATTATTTCCAAAATAAGTATGTTCACTCATGCATCGAAGTAACATACCTCGCCGTCACTTGCATCACTCAAGACAGTTAATTAACTAAGTTATGCTCAATTCTCATACACATGTATGCTTAACATAGTCTTTCCATGGATTTCACATCTACACTAGTGTAAATTAAAATAATGAACTAATCTCAAGTACTTCACAATAGGTTCAAATGTCTCTAAGGCTACAGGATGGAGGGTCATAAAAAATGATAGTTTTTGGAAAAAATATGGGTTGAATATTAAAATAAATGCATGATAAATATCAATACAAATTTATACCTAAAAACTCACACTCACCCACAATTAGAATGTTTCTTTTCTAAAATAATAAAATAATCCAATGATTCTAAAAAATTAGATGTAATTTGTTCTCTCTTAATTTTTTCTTCTTATTTTTTAAGGAAAAACCCCCACTCAAACATAATGGATAGGTAAAAAAAATGTGTATCATCTCCCAAACCCTATTAAATATATATAAGAAAATATCCTATGAAAATATATACAATTAGCTCATATGTAGCTGAATATTTATAAAATTATGTCATATAGAAAACTATATAGCTCCTAGATTAATAGATTATCACTTTTATAGGTATCCCTAAAGGTGAGAGTTACTGTGTAATAGCCACAAATGTACTAGTTATTGGAACAAAAAAGAATCTATATTCCCATATAAAAATAAATGTAATGCATGTTATTACTGTGAAATATAACTCATATAGTCATGATGAAATTATGTCAATCCATGTGCATCAAATGACTCACTGCCCCTCAAACAACCCTCTCCATGAATAAATCTCTCCCCCACACTTATATTGAAAATCATCATGAAAATTTTCAATAAATGGGTAGGGAAGGATATAATATGTGTTATTATCCTAAAAAGTATCCTTCATGTATTATACAGGCTATAAGATGGATAAAATTCAAGGGTGGATTAGTGGGTCAAAGTGGATAAATAAATTAAACAAATGCCTCAGTCATTTCAGTGAAAATTCAAAAATTACTTCCATTTTGATAGACAAACATGTTAATTTATAGAATAAATATCATGTCCAAGATTCCTTTGAGAAAAATAAAAAAAATTGATGATGTGAAATGTGTCCTTATTCCAACCAAGTATGAAAATGTAATGTTAGATAGAACAGATGGGAACAAGTGAAAATAAGTGTCTTATAAATAAATGATTTTTGGGAAAACATTTTAAAAAATTTGAATGAAATCAATAATAATATAAATTAGTGTATCAAGAATAAAATCATGTCAAACATGAATCATGTACTGAAACTATCTAATGATATAAGTGGTATGCCGCTGGCTATGTTTTGATAAAGATACAATAATTTTCATACGGGTTCAAAAGTGATAGGAATGTAAGTTTATTTTTTAATTTTTCTTTAAGTTATTTATTTTACATAAAGTTTTTGGAAGTATATAAAATATAAAACACTTCCCTGTGTAAGTGAAGATAGATATAGAAAGACTTCATATATCCAATGAAGCTCTAGAAATGATGTACCAATAAAATATATACATGGACAACACATGGCCACATCATATCAAATAAATAAAACAAAAATAAAATTAAAATGTGGATGGTAAAAATATGAATGATGAATTGAACTCCAATATAATTCTAGAATAAAATAGATTATAGTAAATGCATTCCATTTTATTATCAAAAAACTTAATGAAATAAAACTAAATGCAGTGAAAGGAAAACAAATCAATGATGTGTTGCCTACCACAGAATGTTAAGTTTACTTTATATTCATACATATATTGATGAAACTATACCAAAATTAAAAGGAAACGTTTACCATGCAACTTTTACCTTATTGGTATAAGTATGTAATTCATTCGTTGAAAAGAAAATTATCTTACAATATGCACAATATCTCAACCAAAACTTTTAATTAAAATGGATGTATAGAGTGAAATGAAAATAGAACAACTCACAATGGAATGAATATACCTCATCCTAAGAATAAATCACTAAATAATTTTAGTTTTTGAAAATTTAATCATCATGAAGATAAATAATATTTCATTTTTTGAATTTTTACAAGAGAAAAAATGTCATTACTATTCTCTTTTAATAGTCATAATATATCAATCACATTATTTGATTTAGTATTTTTGCTTAATGATGTATCCCAATTTTTTTTCACCAAAAACTAATAGCATAGGGAAATCTACTATTTTCCAAATCAATCCATTCTCCATTGTTTCATTGATTGTACCAAGGTTACGAGTATGTCTAGCATCTGTGGGCATTTCAAGTGAAGTTTTTTTTAAACTTGATGTATTGATCAGGTGGGGTGGGATCAATTAGATTTGGAGACTCCATTGAATCAATAATAAAATATTTATAAAAAAAATCTATACTTACATCATAATATTTCTCTATTGAAGAATGTGTCACCATTAACTTAGGATCCTCCAAGAAATCACATTCTTTCATTGTTTCTATAAAACTATGAGTGTTCTCCACCACCATCACTGACTGATTTTTTAACTCCTAAAATGTTCTATAAGTCTCCATATTGGAAAATGATTTAGAATAACAATGATTTTTAGAAAGAGGTTATTCATTTTCATTTTAAGTGATGTCCTCTTGTGTATAGCAATCCATGGTTTCTTGGCTCAATTCTAGATCTATCAAAGTAAAGAATGGACTTAGTTCAATTCCTTTATCTTCCTAGAAGGAATTTTCATCTTCAAAATTTGGAATGTGATATAAATCAAAGTAATCCATTCTCACTTTAGGATGGAAGGTTTTTGAACTCATAGAATAAGAATATAAAATCAAACTATTTGATGGAATATTATATTCAACAGTGGAAAACTGAGCCCTTGTATTATTGAAATATGGTTATATTAGAAAAATAAAATTATGATGGAGAGGATTCATGCATGTTATGATAAGAAAAAATTATCAATCAAATAAATCTCATTATTAGAATCAGATGGATGTTGTTCAGATGGAATATTTACTACACTTTCCACAAAAGAATTGTTCTGAATTGGAGCACCGAGTGGTAGTGAGGTGACTAGTTAGAAAAGATGAGTCATTTGATTTTCTATATTTTTCATTTGATTTTATAGATATTTCATTGATGAAAGTATATTTTCATTATATTTTTCATGACATTAAAACATCTTGTTTTTCTCAGTGATGGAAGAAAACAACATATTCCCAATTATTGAATTATTTGGTTCATATGGTGGTTGGTAAAATTGCATGTCTTACTTTAGTTTGAAATATGATTTATAAACCATAATTTTTTTCAGATTATGGAGTTGATAATTCAATGTTTTCTAAAACATATTATAACCTAGATATAGAGCATGAATTATCTAGTTCAATATTTTTAGTAATTCTTTGACTTTGAAAATGATCAAATGGTGGGTTGGAACTAGTTGTTTAATATGATAAAGGATTATCACATGGATCATGACACTAATTGGATTAATAATCATTAAAATAAACAAAATTACCTTAATTGATCATGTGTGTTGTAAATTCATATTCTATACCATGTAATGTGGGTGGTTAGGGTGGTTATTAGTTGAAACTTTGTGGTGTGGTCCACATCATCTTGAACTTATAGGTGTCTTGAATTTTCTTTCAATGAAAAAAGAATTTCCTATAGTAGATCTGAACTTTTTTCTTTGTTTTTTAAATTTTATACCTAAATCAATCTTTTCTAGGCTCTACAAATGCTATTATTCTCCTTAGAAACAGTGCCTGAAAATTATTACATGGTTTCAAGACACACCAATTTTTCAAATTTATTAACCTACTAAATATTATAGAAGTAGCGAGCTGGTTTGAACCATAAGGTGAATGTGTGAAGACACTAAGAATATTCTCTTGGAATAATGATCAGGAAGATGAGTTTTAAATGCGATTAACAACTAAATATTATAAAAAACAAAAAAAAACTATTTAAAAAAATTATTTAAATAAACTAAAAATATCTAGGTTAACTAAAATAATCTATGGAGGAAATAGGAAGAGTTGAAAGTTTCATATTTGTGGCATTCGTTCAGGTGCATGAACTATCAATTATTTAATTTCCATATCTAAATATTTATTCATTCAATTATCACCAATTTCAAATTTAATCAGAATAATATCAGGTCTTTTTTTATGATGTTATAAGATAATATAATTATTCACACAAATCATCTATCATTTCATTATCTGTTTTGATAAATAACTTTCATGAAATTTTAGCATCGAATCACTCGGTGAAATTCAACGACCCATTTCTCACAAAGTCAAAGTATCTATTTACATCATATTCACTCACATTATATCACTTTATCGGTATCAATCACACAAGTTTGAAGGGAAATTCACACAAAATATTATTTTTTTCAATTAATATATTTATTTATTTAAAACTCTCTGATGTGATATTTATTATTCTTACACACATGCAACCAAGTTTTGACCAAATAAATTCTCTGATGATCTCCCACCCATGATTACTTAGTAGGTATCATATGAATAAGAACCAAATCATGTTTGTATATCCCATATGAAAATTAGATCAAACGCAAATAGAATTTAATAAATAAAAATCCAATCAATGTTAATTAACTAAAAATAAAATATGGAAACAAATTATAGACATGCAATTATCGTCACCTTCATCAAAACTATAACAAAAAAAACAATTATCCCACCATAGCATCATAAACACAACACACAAAATAATAAAAAAAATTCATACTTATGTTGATGTGAATATCACCACAATCCTCTATAGAAAATTCCTGAATAATAATCATCGCTTATCAATCATTTCAATGCTGATGTGAACCACTGAGCACACTGTGAACCACTAGTGTGGTGGTGGTGCAGTGAAGAAGGAGGAATGGTGGAATATGTATTGGTGTGGAGGTAGGAGGCAGGAGAAGTTGTCTAGGTGTGATACAAGGAGGAGGTAGGTGATCTAAAAGTGGGTGTTGACCCTGTGTATTGAAACACTACAGGGAGGAGGTCGGACCGCTTGGCTGGTTCAGCTTGGCTAGGAAGGTGGAGATGTGACGCACATGGGGTCTCATCCTGGTGTGGTGTTGTATTTTTTTTGTATATGAGGGATCATGTAGGGTTTTATACTTTTTGAATAAGAGAAGTACCTACCATTCATATCTACCAAAAAATGAAAATCTGAAGTTCAAATTTCAAAATTAAAAAAAATATCACTATAAAAATGTTAAATAATAATAATAATAACAACAATGATGAATAAAAACTAATATTTTTATAATTAAATACACAAATATATATAATTAAATTAACCAAGGTTATAAGTTAAATTAAATTAATTAAATAATTATACACATGATAAAAATTTTCATAAAATTAAAAAAAATTATAACTAAAAAAATAATAAATTAAAAATATTAATATGGAATTAACTAAAAACTATAAATAGTAATAAAATACTAAAAACTATGTATTTAAAAAAAATATTTTAAATAGTTAAACTATTTAATTAAAACTAAGTTAGAAAATTATAAAAAAGTTAGTGAAATCCTTATGCATCAATTACACTTTTAATGATATGGGATTCTGTAAAGGTATTTTTAAATGTTAAAAAGGCTTATCCTTTTACTTTCATATGTTTTATCTCCCACTCCACATTTTATATGGGTTATATTTATGTATTTTTCAAGGTTCCATTATTGAGACTTCTTTCTAAACGATTTTTGAAAAATATTCTTATAAGATATTTCTTGAAAATTATTTTTTAAAGTGACTCATAACTTTATCTTTTTACGACAACATTGAAAATGTTTTATGAAATCACTTTTTATGATTTGTATTCAATTTTTCTCTTTATCTCAAAAATGTATATATCCTTTGGAGTTATGTTTCATGAAATACCCTCTAAATTCCCTTATGAAGTAAATTTTTTATTAACCAATCTAACTCTTGAGGTCATTTTATGTGATACATTTTGGAAGTGTTACACAACCCATTTTTCTCCATGGGTTCTTCATAATATGATATATGATTGATCCTTTTTTAAAAAAATTAATATGTACTATCATTATATTATGGATGATCCTAGAATTATATAACCCTATAATTGAGAAAATTTTGATATCTCATGAGATATTTATGATAAGTAGGGATATGATTCCTAATCCACTATGTGATGGGAGGTAGGGACTTGATTCCTGGTCTAATATGTGATTAGAACAATGCACATGATTCATGATATGCCATATTATTGGAGATAGTAATGTGATTCCTAATCCAATATGTTATGGGAGGTAGGAATGTGATTTTTAATCCACTATGTTTGGGGAGGTAGGAACATGGTTTCTAATCCACTATGTTATGATTACCTATTCTTATTATTATTCCACATTTCTATGTTATATTCTTATGTTATGCTCCATGGATAATGTTTATTGTGTTATATTTTATTGATCTTATTGCATGTTATATGTTTGATTATTTGAGATTATATGTCCTTATATTATACCTTGTGGATAATTCTTATTGTTCCATGTATATTTTTTATTAGATATTTATCCCATGTTCATTTTTTCTCATATCTTTATTCTATAAACCTTTATGAATCATTTAAATATTTTTCTCTTACCTAACATTTGATCTCACCCCTTTATCTTATGTTTTCCATTCTCAGGGTTATGAAGATAACTATAACCTTGGATATGGATAGAAGTTGATTTAGTACGATTTGACTATGGAGAAATGTTTATAATAATATTTTTATATAGCTAATCTCCAAAGACACTAAACCTTTGGGTTTTGGGATTGTATGACTATTTGTGAGATTTAATGTTTATATAATGGAAATATATGTAAGTTTGGATTGAGTTATATCACTTGGTATCAAATCCATTGATTAAAGTATTTATTTTTAACACTAGATTTGGGAGTGTGGGTCTGGGGAACCTCATGAAAATATCTATAATTAACTATGTGATGAGTCCTCTTTGGAATTTCCCTCACAACTTTTTAATTTAGGTAGTGCATCATCCCAATCATATCAAATATGACTCTTAGATAGTTGAATATCCAACTCTTTGACAAATAAATATTATGGATAAACTCAACTCTACTCCTCTAGTAGCCTAATCCTATTAGGGTATACCAGATAAGTTTAACCTAAATCAAAAAAAATCCAATGGGAATCTAATCCTATTAGGTCCACCCATTACTTACTTACATAAGATAATCCATGGGAACCAATATTTGGCATGACCTATCTCGTTGGATGATTGATTTCATAAAAAGTGACACTTTGGAAGGATTCTGACACTTAATATTTTAAAATGGGTTTAATCTCACCATATTATCTTAGGTATTCCCTTTTACCTATATTCATGTTTCTAATGATTTTTTTTGGAATCTTATTTATTCAATGAAATCAATATGTTCAAACCATATGTATGTGTAACCCTATACACAACCCATGACTTGTGTTACTGTCCCAAATTAAAATCCATCTAAATTTATACATATCCAAATGCATATCATGAATAATGAATATGAAACCATTTCATGAAAAAATTTAAAATCATAGGAAATTAATAATCCCCACAACATTAATTTTTGTGAGACAGATAACTAACCCACACTTTTCTAGGCACAACTTAAGCCTCTAAGCTAGTGAATAGTCTGACAAAAAGTTCTTGTATCCAGAGATACTTTACTCAATATATATCTCAATTACATCATAATTTCATCACTTAATTTGTATAAAATATAATTAAATCTTCAATTTAGGGTCATAACTTAGTATTATCCAAATTCAAGGTATAATAAAACTAAATCAATTATCGCACCTAGCATGTAACTCCTTAAATGCAAGTGTTACGGTGTATAGAAGCAGTTGATCAATTTAGACTAAATCACACACATATTAATAATAAAAAAAACTATATTAATGAATAATAAATAAGTAACTAAAAAAATAAACAAAAAATTCTTATATTTAAACATGAGATAAACTATTTATAAACAATTCATACTTAAAGAAATTATAATCATTTTATAACTTAGTTATGCATTATGGATAATCCATAATTAAGTAAATACAAACACTATATTCATTCCCAATACGAACTACTTCATATTTTTCATTATATGTTATTTACATTAAATATATTATATTAAATGAAATATAAATAATTTATATTCTAAACCTATTATATAAACAATTTTCATATTCTAAATACCACATATTTAATATTATTTAAACCTTGATCATATAAATCATAAAAACTAATTTTTAAGTGGTTTAAATAATTTATCAAATAAAGCCTTTAATTTTAACAATTAAAATTATTTGATTATGAACAATTCAAAATTATAAATATAAACTCCTTTTATATTATTTACTTATTTTTTAATTTATAAACACATTAAAAATTAATTTTATAATTTATATATAAATCATTTATATCTAAACTATAAGTTGTGATATATAATTTGAAAAATTCATTTAATATTAATATTTAATATTTATTTATATTTATTTAATAAATGTTTCATAAAAACATACTTAATTAATTATTACCAATTTATAATTAATTAAAACATCTTTATAAATTAATAAATATCCCAAAATATCCTTTTCAATTTATAGACAATTTATAACTTATTTAAATCAATTTATAATTGAAATTATAGAAAAAAATCTTAAATATGTACTCTATTTAATGATATAATAAACAATGCCTTTAATTATTATCAATCATAATATATGGTTGATAATATAACCTGAATAAGATTAAATAACACTAACTGGGTGTTGTATAAGGTAATTGAGTGTGACTAGAATTCATGGCTTGAAATAAGACACCATGTAGTATTAATATGGTGTTAGATTACCTATGTATGATTAACCAGACATAACGATGATCCATGTAAGAGTAACCAGTAACACATGACTTACAATAAGGACAATGTGATATCAACTTGGTGTACAAGGAATTATTTAACATAAAACCAATTATACTCGCTATAATAGCCTGTGATAGGGACCTCACAAATGATTAATTTAGTGAACTCCAAAGCTATATATGAATATTTAATGACACATAGGTTACAATACAACCCATATAATATTAACTTATGCTTTATAATCTTATTTATGATATCATGCATATCGTATGTATGATCTGATGATATATTTTCATACTACATGAATAATTCATTTTTATACATTATTTCAAGAATCATTTAGTATGGTGATGCTATGATACCACTGATAGGTTTATTTGGATCGAACGACAAGAATTCA
This sequence comes from Viscum album, assembly GCA_963277665.1. NCBI lineage: Eukaryota > Viridiplantae > Streptophyta > Magnoliopsida > Santalales > Viscaceae > Viscum > Viscum album. The sequence goes on from OY728129.1 coordinate 287,044,416, forward strand.
AGGTAGAATAATTGATTAGAAACCTTATTTCCCAATATCTAACATGAGTGAATATTTAAAACCTAATATACAAAAATGTATGTACCTTAAATCGATGAGTTTTTGCAACTATCTTCAATCCTATAGATTTGATGAAATGGTTGAAGGACTTCCTCCTCTATGGTGTTTCCATAGGTTTAAACCAAATCATTTATCATATGGGTGAGACTCTACTACCTTTCCATGAAATGATAGTGTCTTGAATTACAAAGGAAGAAAAAGAGTGTGATCTTCAAGAATAAGAGAAATTGAAATAATCTAAGGAAAACCATAACTACACAATCACAATTCTTTGACCTCATTTTGTATCCTTTGAGGATGCTCCTAGAATGTGCATTCATTTACTCGTGCATTTATAAAAATGATTAAATGGATTATATTTACAATAATTGTAACTTGCAACCTTAATAATTAATGAAAGAATTAATCATATAAATGTAACATAGTTTATTATATACATTAAAAATGATAGAAATCATGGAATATAATCATAACTTTAAAATTTAACATTTAGTTTATTCAATATATCATAGACTTGGAAAATGATTCATACCATATGACTCAGGGCATTATGATATGTCCAATCTTACAATACGACTTTCATAAGCAATATGCATGATATATTATATCATGAACTTACAATATACCCACATATATTATGATATATCCTAATTCATAACATTCATAATGGTTTTAGGTCGTATCTCATTTAGATACCTAGATCACATTCATTCTTAATAAAACCAAACTCTCTTATGGTTTCATAAAAACAAATATTCCATAGTCTTGATGCTTTCTTCAAACTCTAAATAGATTTCTACAACTTTTATTCCTTATTGGAATTATTCAGTGTCACAAACCCTTTTGGTTTCATCATATATACATATTCCACAAGTTTTTCATTAAGTAATTTGGGTTTGACATCCATTTTCCAATTTTCATGTTCATAGAAGGTTTTTATGACAAGTAAAATTATAATGAATCTTTAGCATAGTGAAACATGAAAATGTTTCATCATGGTTTATACCTTGACGTCATAGGGAAAAACATTTAGTATAAAATAACACCTTATATATTATAACTTTACCATCCATGTCTAGTTTTTTCTTGAATACCCACCAATAATTTTACATCTACTCGAGAAACCACCAAAATACAGAACTAGATTTTGGTACTTGGAATCCATTTCTTAGTTCATTTTAACATTCCAATTTTATCATTTAAAAATTTACTACTTCCTTTTAGGATAAGTATTCATTATTCTTATTTAATATTATATCACCTAACTTGATGAATAAAAAACCTCCTCTTTGGTTTTATATTTTCTATACATTATGTTTCTCTGGAAAAACTCCTCCTGCTATGTCTTGTATAGTTTATTATTCCTATTCCAACTCATGTATATCTGGATCCTTGACTTCATTACAGTATATATTACTCCCACTATCTCAAAAGATAAGTGATTACTTATTATAGACATATATTTAATCACTTTACTAAAAACTTTCTATGTTATGGATAGTTATATCCTTTTAACTTATGATAATTAACTGTGAAGAACATTTTGTTTTTCTTGATTTAAGTTTTTTTCTAAAATTATCCTTAAAAATAGTTCAAATCAAAACACATTAATTTATTCCATAATTTATTTCTTTTATATTATAACTTTTTTGATATCTATTACTCATTATATCTGGAATATGGTTAAAGTTTTAACACTTCTATTTACGAAGCATGTCTTGAAAAGAGTAATGGAAGACTTGGAATACTTATAAGAATCATCATCAATTATCCATTAATTTATATCATCACTCTTATGTGTATAAGTTAATGTGAGTTTAGGAATAACTCTACTCCACATTTTAATTATTGATGAATGCTTAGTTAGTACATTATTCTACCAAACCACCCAAGTCATCTCTTATATATTACCAAGCATATTCTCCAATTCACTTTCAATTACTAAAATATATTAGAGGAATATCATGAAGTATATTAATTTACCTCTATATTTTCCCTAGAATAGTTTACACATATCTTTCTAAACTGATTCTAGAAGCTTTGTGGTAATAACACCTTTAACTTCTAAAAGTTTCTTTATCTTAAAACATTACATGTAATCATATCAAAACACCTAAGAGTCTTATATCCAAATATTCTAAACACCCTTCTAGGTATATCCTTGTAATTTACTTTTAGTTTTACTTGATAAAGAATCATTTTACCAAAACAGGGTATTATCTGAGTCTTATATTTTATATCTGTCATTCATTATTGATATCTTACATCTATGATTCAAGTATTATTAATCTATTAATAAAATATGTTATAACAAAACAATATTCATTTATAACCTAAAATAATGTCTTGTTGTTTCTAAAACTAGTCACTAACATGAATATTTTGGTAACACTTAATATAAAATAATTGTTATACAAGAATCAATCCACTTTAAAATCTTGAAGTTATGATCTTCTTTAGATATTGTGTGAGTAAATACCCATAAACAACTTAAAGATTCACCTTACTTATTGAATATTTTTAATCATACTTGGTTATTATATTTGGATAAAAATATGTGAATTACATATATTATTTAATACCCAAGAATAGAATTATAAATATTACATACAATGATAAATATACCTACAGTAAAATTTTCTCCTTGTATTTTCTTCAATTCATTACAATTCCACTTATAATGACCTTTCTTTCCACATGTGAAGAAGATGCACTTCTGTTCATTATTCACTATTTAATTTTTTTTCTTATTTTATAGAAATTTTAATAACACCATTAACTCTATACTTTGCATAGGATTTTTTACTTTTTACCTCACTTTATTCATCGTAAGGGGTGATAAATCATATTCCCAAAAATCCTTGTCAAATTGGAAAACCATGGTCAAAAGATTTTTGAGAAGCTTCTCATCACTATTCATTTTATAGTTCTTAATGAATATGTAGAATCTAGGTAGTAATGATGATAATATGAGATTAATATACAATTTATTATCCATATGGAAGCTCATTTATGATAATTTATTGATATAATTCAACATCTTGAGTATATGATCACTATCTAGATATCCATATTTTAGTTTACACTTATACAATATAATTACCATATCATTTATCTTTTACCACTTTTTCTCAATTTTCAAGTTCTTGGAGATGATTAATCATGGTGTATGCATCCATGTCCTTATGTTTCATCTTTATCTCTTTCACATAATTGATAACATAATGCATTGAAAATTTTATGCATGATCCTTGTTCCTCCTATAATAATAATTATTACCCTTACTTTTTCTATAAGGTGTCTAATAAAGAATAATGGATTACAACATATAAAACAAACTTTCCTATAATAGTGCAATGCATAAGTGCTTATACCACTCCTGGAAGTTTATACTGGTGAAAAAAAATTCATTGTCTAGGAATGATCAGAGTGATTCTATAGATTTACTTTCCAATTTTGTACAATAAAATAAAATTAGTTTTTAGTACTTTTTCTTGATTACCGATTCTAACATGATTAATTAATGAATTAATTCATCTCTCACTATTTTATCAAACACCAAAATCCCTCATAATTGGATTTAGAATATTTATCCACTTCAATATTATAATGGTAAAGATCCATATTCCCTTTCAAATAACATATACTATGATCATGAAAATTACTTGATGCTATTTAGGTAGTTTTTTATTTCCAACATCATTAATTCAGAGATCCTTGATCTATTGAGTGGACTCCCCGATACTAAAAACCTATACACATATTTCCTCAATGCTTGACTCTAAATTGAATTAAATAGGCTATGATATTTACTCTTAATACCAATTTGGAAAATTCAATCCATTATCTTTATTAAGAATCCTCAATAATTGAAAGTGCCCATTGAATATGGCCAAACTAACACTTTAACTATGGTTTATCCTAACCTAGAATGTGGAAGAATTATCTGAGTTAATATTTTCATTAGTGGATTTTGTATAATATATGTGAAAATATTTTTTCTTTTATTATACACATGATTGTTAATATTATGTTGAACTTACATAATTAATTACCATGTATGAAATAATTTATGTATTTTTATTTTGTTTTATTTTATTTTATCTTAGCATGCATGTTAAATTATTTATATTATGTGATAATATTTAATCTTCTAAATAAACCGTTCATAAAATAAATAAATAAATAAATAACCATGAATTGAAAAAATAAAATAAAGGTGTGATATGATCATGAACTTTAATCTACTTGTTAGTTTATCGAGTGGTGATAAACCAAACTTGACCATAGGGGAAATAAATCCTTGAGAAAATTCCCAGATCAAGTTATAATATTTCTCCATACACTTGTGTATCTCATCAATTAGATTCATCTTGTATTAGGTCCTGAATTATCTTATCTAGATGGGAGCTCCCTTATTTACAAATGTTTCTCACATGCAGGAGAGAGGTAACTATTGGGAGGTGAAGTGAGTTCCAATTCACCAAAAGTTAAGTCACTAAAATTTCATTTACCATAAATTGTCTAGTGGAAGGTGTTGGTGTCAACATATAGATATTATTAGTAGATATTATTAATGGAAAGTAGGATTATCGAAATTTTACATCTTCTGGTTATTTTTTTGGTGAAGCATTGACAGTCTAGAAGTTCATAAAATCTGAAGGTTCATCAGGTTGGTATCCAAGCTAAGGAGATCATGTTCAATGATCCATAATTTTAATGGATTAGTTATTTATTATTACCAGGATATTATTAGTGTATAATTAGTGAGACCTTAGTCCTAAGACATAGAGAATAGATAGGATTTAAGGTGATCAAGAAGAGATTAAAGATAATAGTAAAGTTGGTGTGGATTACTTGTACTTAGTAATCATTTTTTATAATATCTTTTATCTTTTGATTTTAATGGAAATTAACAGAAATTTGTATCCTTTATATATAGGTCATATAATCTAAAGAACATAAAATCTTGTGTTTTTACTTATTTTATATATTTCCATTGGATATATTTTTGTGGCCTTGAATATTTTTGAGTTTTATTGTGCAATCAAAGGAAGTATAAGTGTGGTGATTAGGGGGAAACTTTCACCTAATTTGAGTACAATTGGTCATGGAGAAAATTAACTTATGGAGGTTTCATTTCTAATATGCAGAGTCTTTAGTGCATGAATTTATAGTGGACCAAATATCCTCCTTCCAATGGTTATACTAGAATCATGGTTCAGAGTTTTCCCTAACAACTAATATCAAATCATATGGTTCAAGAATTTTAGGTTCTCTATTATATTGATAATATATCATTTTTAGTGGTAGTTCACTATATATATAATATATATCATAGAGTGATGTTAACGTTTTGGTTGATAAGTTTTATGTAATGGATTTTGGATTTTTGAAGATAAAGTTAGAGGATAATCTCATTAAAAAGAGTTAGTTATTCCACTCACTGGTGTTAAACTGAAAAAGATGGAAAAGATAGAATGGGAATGGTTGGACTGGATAACTATGGTGATGTTAAGGATGTACTTGGAATGAAATGTTTCCTTAAAAATGTATTAAAATAAAACTAAAATGTATGTTATGAATGTGATGTAAGTTATGTTTGAGAAACCTACAACATTGAACAAAGTGTTTATGATGTGAAGGCTATTTTTCCTAATTTTTTAGAAAGGTAGACCAATGGTAGATCATGTAAATGATTTCAATATTATTTGAGGTTATCTCAAATATGTGAAGGAAAAATATATAGATAATGTGTTGGAATTAATTTTATTGTCTTTGATTCTAGAAATCTGGTACATGATATTAACTATAGTGAGTAATTATTTTGGAAAGACTGAATTGGTGTTCGATGATATTCAAAACCTAATCTTGAATGAGAATACTAGGTAAAGGAAATTCCAAACATTATTGGTAATTCTATTAATGTTGAAGTACAAGGAAGATCACTCCAATGGAAGAAATCATATCAAAATAAGATACTGGAAGACAAGTCTCAAGAAAGAGGAAAGAGCCATAGAAATTCAGATGTAATAGGACCCACGTGTTAGATTTGTGGAAAAATGGGGTATTTCAAAAAACAATTTAAGAGTTATAAAGAAAATTTAAGAAGTTTATAAACTTCTAGAAGTTCAAATACTGTTATAACAATATAAGGAAGTGACACTTTACTCATTAGTGTTAGAAAATCTGTGGATTCATGAGTGATTGACTTAGAGAAATCAATTCACACAACATGAGAGTAGAGATTCATGGAGAATTATACATTAAAAAAGTTTAGAAAGGTGTATTTTAAATATGTTGAATACTTTAGGATTGTTATAAAAAGTGATTTAAATGTCTGGATGAACAATTGAAGTTTCTTGATGTAGAAAGAAGTCAGAAATATCCCTAAACATCGAAAGAAATTAGTTTCCATTTGAAAACTTTATAAAGTAGGATATGTGAATAGATTTGTAGAAGGATCATGGAAATGAACCATAAGGAAAATTATTATTTCATGAGGATTGAAATTTGGAACCCTTTATGTAACCAAAATATCATATGGGAATGAAATATATAGAATTGCATCATTAGATGATCTGTATATTTGTAATTGTAAGATAGTTCACCTTAATGAGAAGAACCTGAATATTCTAAAGGATAAATGCATAATTAATCTTGATCAAACATAAGTGGATAAGTATGAGATTTGTGTTTTGGGTAAATAGAATATGGTATCCTTCAACTTGAATGGATAGAAGCTCAGATCCTGGAAGTAAAATATGGTTCATTTGAATGTTTGGGGAACTTCCCCAGTTCAATCCTTTGGAGGTACACTCTACTTTATTACTTTAATTTATGATTCTGTTAGGAAAGTATGGGTTTACTATCACAACCCGTCCCCTAGGGCTCGTGCGTGACTACCCCAAGCCCGCCTTCCATAGGCCAGGGGCTGGCAATTAGCACTGAAAGGTGTATTCCCTAAAACTGGGAATGCATTGCCTTTATAACCTGTAAACTCACACAACTAAGCACAAAGTAGGATACAAGCACAAAGTAAAACTATATAGTAAACAGGGTGTGTACAGAAAGAAAAAGGGGCTAGAATACAAGCCCAACTGAAAAGTACAAGTAAACTGAAAAGTACAAGTAAAACTGAAAACAGATCTAGTGAACACCCACCAAGGATCCTACCTGAAGGGTAGGTATAGCTCTCGAATGGTCGTCTCTGCGGTATACCTCGTCTAATGTCCACCTCGAGCTACCTCCAGTCCTGGTACTCTCATCCTTAGTCAGCAATGTCCGTCGTTTGCACCAAACACAACAAGGTATGTGCATAGCCCGTGCAGGGGTGAGTATAACGATACTCAGTAGGGACCCTGAGACCCCCGAAGGTCTCTCAAAATCTACAAAGGATAAATCAAAATGCATAGTAACAACAGTCATCCCTACTTAGGTATATTCCCATACATATACCTAAGTTATCAAGTATACCCATATCATTCATGAGGAAACACAAGGCTCAACTCTTCTATCCAAAATCTCATCTGTTCCACGGAGGAAGGAATGCCACGAAGGTAAAACCAGAAAGGTATGTACCAAAAAGGTAAAGCCACACAGAAGAATACCACAAAGGTATCACCATGAAGGTAAGTACCAAAAAGGTATCACCACACAGAAAATACCACAAATGTATCACCACAAAGGTAAGTACCACAAAGATAAAGACTCATCTCACACCAAGTATAACTTAAGTACGGTAGTAAAGATGATTAGATGTAACTACTGAATCATCTTACTCTGCTGAGATGCAGACCCATGTAGGATCCTAAATCATCAGACCCAAGTAGGATCCTAGTACAGCAGACCCACGTAGGATCCTAGAGTAGTCCCACATGGATTCCTAGAGCATATCCATGTGGGATCCTCGGACACAGACCCACATAGGATCCCAAAGCACAGACCCACATAGGATCCATTTCTCATGTTACAGTGAGCCACAGGGTTCCCGCACAAAGCTCGCTTGATTCTGGGAGGGTCTGCTCCTCAAGCCACAGGTCAATACTCTAACTGCTACGATGTCCCACGAAGAAGTATCCAAAATGACCTCCATGTAATAGGGGTCTCAACGCAACAAACGGTGCATCAATCAGACGCACGGTCTATAAGTTATTGGCCTTTTACTCCCGAGGGCCCGGTTGGATTTGTGTTCGATCCAACCCAGCTATACCCAAACTTTATCCAAAAATCAAGTGGGGTATACCAAAAGGACCGTCTCGATCTAAGGTTTTTGTCACCACAAACAGTTCTTCAAACAGACGCTCGTAGGTCAAGTCATAACTGAAAGAGTAAAAAGGGGTCGGAGCTGGTCTGGGTCTGGTCCGACCTGGTCAGACCGACTCAGCCTAGACCGACTTGACCCGGTTCGAGTCGACCCGGCATGACCCAGGTCCAGCCCTCAATCTGACCCGGCCCACTGGGGCCCACGGCTGGGTGGCCCCGCGGTGGGTTCCGCCCTAGATGCCACCCAAGGGGGAGGCGCCCCCTGGGTACCCAGAATGGCTAGACCGTTCGGGTTGGGTGGCCGACCCGTCGGTGCCACGTGGCACTGGCAGCTGGCACGTGGGACCCGGGGTCCCGCTCGGCTCCCCGGCTGGCCAGACGGCCGGCCCACATGCGCGGCATGTTCGCACGCCGCGCCACCTCTAGTGGCCGGCAGCGAGTCGTCCGCCCCTCCTTCACCGTCGCGACCTCATGTCGCGGCCCCTACACGCTCGGTGGCGCGAACGCGCGCCTCCACCCCCTTCATGTGGTCGTCCGAGCACCAGCCTCCGCCCTTGTTCCACCAGGGCCGACGGGTCGCGGCCCTCCTCCGGTGGCGCAGTCGCGTTGCCGCTGCCGTAGTGGCTGGCCAAAGTGTTGGCCACCGCTCCAAAGCCCTTCCAGCCCCGGTCGCCAGCACCGGTTGCCGACGACGTTCCTTGGGTCACCGGGTGCACCTCGGTGGATTTTTCTTCATTCCGTAGACTCCCGCACTCGTCTCGGGACATCGCCTTCAATTCAATACCACCATTGTTGTAAATGGCTCAACCTGAAAATAAGCCGCGAAGAATACTAAAATCTACAAGGGTTGCGGAGAAGTTGGGTCGTGTTCATTTGGCCCGCACTCTCCGTGTTAAAATGGTAGCAAGCGGCATAGTTGTTCTTGAATCAAGAAGTACGACAAGAACGGGTAAGGGGTATTCAAAATCAACAATCCCTACCTTGATTGTTCGTTGGATATGGCACGAGGAAGGAGATAAAAATGTTGAAGACATCGATGTTCGTTGTTCCCACAACATGCTCCCAATCTGAGCTTGTGCGTCATCCTCGTCAGAGGTTCGTTCTTCGTTGGAGGATCTTTCTCCAAAATCTCTCCCCTAAGTTCTCTCCTTGCCAACTAATCCCCAACCAAGATGTGAGGAGCCACTTAATTAAGTTCAAGAATTAATTACATGATTAATTAAAAGTTGGCACATCAATTGGGGGAAACCCAAGAGTTTTCTCATATTAAAAGAGGGTTCAGGTGGTCCCCACCACCAAATATTCAAATGGGAGGTTTCAAATAAAAAATAAAAGTTATTGTTTTATTTTTATTATTTTTCTTTTAACTCTCCCACGAAAATCCAAAAAACTAACTTCTTTCCTCGACCAACTACGATCGAGGTGAAGGTCTCCTTAAATGAATATTTGTGTTGCGAGTTCAATCATCGAATCATCTCCCGTAGGAGTCTCTATCCATAAGGATAGATCGAAAGACTCTACCGGAATCTCTGAGCTCCGAACGAGGGTAGTGGCAATAAAAGAATGACTGGAACCTGTATCTATAAGTACTACAGCTAAGGTGGAGTAGACATAGATCGTACCTCATATCATCTTCGGAGCACCGTGGTCGTAGGCCTCAGCTACCTGGATCTGATCTCTCCCATGTCCACCTACTCCCTATGGTCGGGGTGGACCACTTGGTGGTGGTGGCGGTAACACCTCGAATCGTCGCCCACCACCAGCTGCATGGCCAGCTCCTCTGCCACGTTCACCTGCTCCCTATAGACCTCCTCGGTCGAACCTCTGTCTCTACTTGGGCAATCCTTAGACCATCTGTTGATCATCTGTACAGCAGTTCGGGTAGTCACAAGCCATGTGACCCTACCCGCCACATGCGTAACACTGCCTGCTCCTCGCATGACTATCTTTGTCTTGAGTTCCCCGCACGACTGACCCTGAATCCTTTAGTTTTCCACCTATAGGTCTGGTCCTCTTGGACCTCTGTGACATATGTCTGCTGCCAGCTACAGAAGACTCTGCTACGTGATGCCCGATGGTGGGTCTTGTTGCTGGTGACTATTCAGCAAGAAAACTCTCTACTAAGAGGGCTCGCTCTAACACCCCCGCCTGCGTCAGGATGCTAATAGAAATCATCGAAGCCCTGATCTCCCGCCTGAGTCCCTGCTCGAAGGTTTGGCCCCTGAAGAATGGGTCTCGCACCATATCAGTGGAGTATCACGAGAGGTCGTTGAACCTAGATAAGTACTGAGCCACAGTCATGCTGCCCTGCTTCAGATGAAGAAGCTCCTGAATGTGTACTGCGCGAAGGGTCGCTAGGACAAACTCTACCCGAAATAGGCTCTCAAAGTCTGCCTAGAGAAGTTTCACCCCATCGTGAACCCGGAGCATCAAGATCCACCATCTTCCTACTACTTCCTGTAGAAGACTGGTGGCAAGGATCACCATGAGATCAGCTGGTGTCCCTAACAGTCAGAAGACTCTCACCACAGCCTCCAGCCAATCCTCATCCACCTGTGGATCTGTCTCTCCCTGGAACCTCGGTGGCCTCTGGCACTGGAACTCGTGCAACACGCTCAAGCGGCGTGCACCCTATGATTTGCGACTGGTGGTATCGGTGGCCCAATGGGTAATGGTACTGCTGGTGCCTCCGCTGGTGCCTCTACTGATAAAGGGCCATGTACCGAGGCCTAGTCGCTCGGTGGGCTGTCATCACATACTCTTCCTGAAACCCTAGCTAGCTGTCTGCGTGGAGGCATCCTAATAAGGATCAGGTGCGCCACGGTCAATAAGTTATACCTGGTGAGCTGACTCAAAGAGATCACAAAGAAAACTTTTTAAAACACACACGCAATCAGTGTTTTCGTGCACTGAGTCAGACATTAGAAGTCAAGGTCCTAGTGTATGGATACGTTGGCCGCCACACAAACATTGGATTCCCTAAACTGATAACCATACTCATAACACTTAACATTATTTCCATTAAAAGATCAGAGTCCAATGTTATATGGTAGAATCGACTCCTCTGATGCCAATTTGTCACGACCCGTCCCCCGGGGCCCGTGCCGTGACTACCCCAAGCCCGCCTTCCATAGGTCAGGGGCTGACGACTAGCACCGAAAGGTGTATTCCCTAAAACTGGGAAGGCATTGACTTTATAACCTGTAAACTCACACAACTAAGAACAAAGAAGGATACAATCACAAAGTAAAACTATATAGTAAACAGGGTGTGTGAAGAAAGAAAAAGGGGCCATAATACAAGACCAACTGAAAAGTACAAGTAAATTTAAAAGTATAAGTAAAAATGAAAACAGATCCAGTGAACACCCACCAAGGATCCTACCTGAAGGGTAGGTACAACTCTCGAATGGTCGTCTCTGCAGTACGCCTTGTCTAATATCCACCTCGAGCTACCTCCAGTCTTGGTACTCTTGTCCTCAGTCAGCATTGTTCGTCGTCTGCACCAAACACAACAAGGTGCGGGCATAGCCCGTGCAGGGGTGAGTATAACGATACTCAGTAGAGACCCTGAGACCCCCGGAGGTCTCTCAAAATCCACAAAGGATAAATCACAAAGCATAGTAACAACAGTCAACCCTACTTAGGTATATTCCCATACATATACCTAAGTTGTCAAGTATACCCATCTCATTCATGAGGAAACACAAGACTCAAATCTTCTAGCCAAAATCTCATATGTTCCACGGAGGAAGGAATACCAAGAAGGTAACACCACAAAGGTATGTACCACAAAGTTAAATCCACACAAAAGAATACCACAAAGGTATCACCGCAAAGTTAAGTACCAAAAAGGTATCGCCACACAGAAGAATATCACAAAGGTATCACCAAAAAGGTAAGTAACACAAAGATAAAGACTCATATCACACTAGTTATAACTTAGGTACAGTAGTAAAGATGATTAGATGTAACTATTGAATCAACTTACTCTGTTGAGAGGCAGACCCACGTAGGATCCTAAATCATCAGACCCACGTAGGATCCTAGTACATAAGACCCATGTAGGATCCTAGAGTAGTCCCACATGGATTCCTAAAGTGGATCCATGTGGGATCCTCGAACACAGACCCACGTAGGATCACAAAACACATACCCACATAGGATCCCTTTCCCATGTTACAGCCAGCCATAGGGTTCCCACACTAAGCTTGCTTGATTCCAGGAGGGTCCGCTCCTCAATCCACAGGTCGATACTCCAACTGCCATGATGTCCCATGAAGAAGTATCCCAAAGTAACTCCACATAATAGGGGTCTCAATGAAATAGACGGTGCGTTAATCGGATGCCCGGTCTATAAGTTATTGGCCTTTTAGTCCCAAGGGACTGGTTGGATTCATGTTCGATCCAACCTGGGCACACACCAAATTTATCCAAAACTCAAATGTGGTATAATAAAAGTACCATCTCAATCCAAGGTTTCTGGCACTACAGACTGTTCGTCAAACTGACGCTCGTAGATCAAGTTATAGGCAAAAGAGTAAAAAGGGGTCGGAGCTAGTTCGGGTCCAGTCTGACCCGGTTGGACCGACCCGAGTCCGGCCCTGGGTCCGACCCAGCCCGCTGGGTCCATTCTGGCCTGCTGGTTATCCCACTGTGACCCACGACTGGGTGGCCCCACGGTGGGGTCCACCCAAGCTGCCACCCACAGGGGAGGTGCCCCCTGGGTACCCCGAACGGCTGGGCCGTTCGGGTTGGTGCCCGACCGACCGGCGCCACATGGCACTGGCAGATGGCACGTGGGACCCGGGGTCCGGCTCAACTCCCCAAATAGCCATACGTCCAGCCCACCTGTGTGGCGCGGTCGCACACTGCGCCCCCACCGGCAGCCGGCAACGAGCCGGCCGCCCCTCCTTCGTCGTCGCGGCCTCGTGTCGTGGCCCCTGCACGCCCGGTGGCGCAGACACGCGTCGCCACCCCCTTCATGCGGCCAGCTGAGCGCTGGCCGCCGCCCTTATTTCGATGTGGCCGACGGGCCGCGGCCGGAGTGCTGGTCGCCGCTCCCGAGCCCTTCTATCCCCGGTTTCTAGCACCGGTTTCCGACGACGTTCCTCGGGTCACCGGGCGCGGCTCAGTGGCCCGTTCTTCATTCTGTAGACTCCCGCACTCGTCTCGGGACGTCGCCATCAATTCAAGACCACCACAGTTGGAAATTTCTCAACCTAAAAATAAGCTGAAAAGAACACCAAAATCCACAAGGGTTGCGGAGAGGTCGGGTTGTGTTTGTTTGGGCTGCACTCTCCATGTTAGCACAGTAGCAAGCGGCATAGTTGTTCTTGAATCGAAAAGAATGAAAAGAACAGGTAAGGGGTATTCAAAAGCAACAATCCCAGCCTTGATTGTTCGTTGGAGATGGCACGAGGAAGTAGATGAAAATGTTGAAGACGTCGACGTTCGTTGTTCCCACAACACGCTCCCTATCCGATCTCAGGTGTCGTCCTCGTCAGAGGTTCATTCTTCGTTGGAGGATCTTTCTCCAAAAGCTCTCCCCCAAGTTCTCTCCTTTCCAACCAATCCCCAACCAAGAGATGAGGATCCACTTAATTAATTTAAATAATTAATTACATGATTAATTAAAAGTTGGCACGTAAATTGGGGGAAACCCAAGAGTTTTCTCATATTAAAAGAGGGTTTGGGTGGTCCACACCACCAAATATTCAAATGGTAGGTTTCAAATAAAAATAAAAGTTATTGTTTTATTTTTATTATTTTTCTTTTAAATCTCCCACGAAAATCCGAAAAACTAACTTCCGCCCTCGACCAACTATAATCGAGGTGAAGGTCTCCTTAAGAGAATATTGGCGGTGCAAGTTCAATGGTGTCCTCAGATTTCAATTATGAACACCGGTTTAAAAGTTACAAAATTCCGCTCGCGCATTTACTAAACATACCTAAAAAAATTCAAAAATTCATTCCGGGCACACCGGGCCTCATAATCATGCGTTTTCAATTTTCGCGAACTCGTAATATTTCAATATAATTAAAAAAATTAAATGGAAAATTTTGGGTCTTTACATTTACTTTTTGAATCATAAGTATGATGTTTTTATCCATTTATTAAATTGAATGTTATGGTGTAAAGCGATAGTGGCTATAAGTTGATGTGTTTTTGTATAAATAATGGAGGTGAGTGCACCATATACAAATTCCAAAACTTATACTAGTAGAAGGGTATAAGGCATGATAATATGGTTCCTATAACTCTAAAACAGATTAGGGTAGTTGAAAAAACGAATTAGATGTTGAAAAAGAATTATATGATCATGTATTTATACTCCGAAATAAAAAAAAGGAATTTGAGTGGAGGCATTTAACACTATAACATACCTTATTAATAAAATTCAATCATCAATAGTTGGGCAGGAACTTATAGAGGAGTTATGGTTTTGTAAACATCCAAAAGTTGAGAATCGTAGATTCTTTAGAATTTTCAAATGTATGATTATTAACTATAAGGATAGGGAAAATCTTAAGACTAAGTCCAAAGTTTGTTGTTTCATTGGGTATGGTGATGAGAACTTTGACTACCAATAGTGGGAGGTAGAAAATAGATAAGGTATTAAGAGCCTATATGTTCACATTGATGAAGGAGTTCTATGGAATTACTGAAACATGGAATACAAATAATTTGAATGGAAATAATCAAATATCAAAGTCCAAGTAAATAAGAGTGGGCATACTGAAAGAATACTAGTTTTAGAGAACTCTGATGAAAGCACTGGAATTTTGTGGTGAGACCAATAGAATAAATTCTATAAAGTTCAAGGGTAGTTGATACTTGAGTGGGAGTACCGGAAGTTTAGTTATAAGAAGTTAGGGATTATCTGAGCTGTAAAAAGAAGACAACCTAATTTAGGATATCAACTAGAGTTAGAAATCTAGTTTATCAATTTTTTGAGATGATATGAAATTTATTCTTTTAATGGATAGTGATGAGCCAAAAATACTAGAAGAGGCAACCCCATATAATGATTCCAAATAGTGTAAGTCAAATATAAATAAATATATGGATTATTGAAGTTTAACAAAACTTGGGAGATTACTAACTTACTATAAGAAAAAAAAAGTAACTTGAGAAAAAGTAGGTATTCCAAAGGAAATAAAAAGATGATGGAAAGAAAATGTACAAGACATGTCTAGTAGAGAATGGATTTCAAAAAATGGACAGCATTGATTTCATATAATTATTCTCACTGGTAGTTAAACATTTAACTATCCATACAATACTAATAATGGTTGTAACAAAAGATATATACCTAAAATAGATGGATTTAAATATAACCTTTATTCTTTGTGATTTATAGGAATAAATTTACATTAAATATCCAATGGGTTTCATGGAAGATGAAAATAATAATTTGGTTTGTAAATTAAAGAAAAATATTTATGTTCGAAAGAAATAACTATTAAAATATATCCATAAATTCAATTTATTTATGTTGGTTTAAGGGTTTAGAATGTGTAACACATATCATTTTTGTTACCATAAGAAATGGGATGATGGAACATTCATCATATTACTTTTATATGTGGATGAAATATTGTTAGTTAGACCAGATAGAGGAAGAATATAGAAGATGAAATGTGACTTGACCAATTGATTCAAAATAAAGGATATTTTCCATTCTAAGAAAATATTGGTAATAAAGATAAAAAAATATTGGAATCCTGAAACTTCAATTATTCTTCTAAAGTACTACATCCATAAATTCATCAAGAGATTTAGGATTATCAAATGCAAGCCCATGTCAACTATACTTTCTGAAAACCTTGGGTTGTCTAATTCATAAACACCTATAATTGAATAAGAAATGTGGTACGTAGAGAAAGTTCCATGTACACCATCAATCATAAGTTTGATGTATGCAATGATTTTTACTTGGACATATATAAAATTTTTAGTGGTAATTATGACTTTATTTATATCAAATATAAGGAAGGAACATTTGGAGGTTATGAATTTGATCCATCAGTATTTGAAAGGAACAAAATATAGAGATCTATGATTTTGAACAGATGATCCATTACAAGGTTTCATGGATTTAGAATTTTTTGGTGATGTGTATACAAGGAAAAGTATAACTATTTTTGTGTTTACCTTTGAATAAATTACTATCAGATGGTCATCAAAGTTGTAGTGTATTTAACACTAATTTTAATGGAATCAGAGTATATTAAAGTAAAGAAATATAGGAAATAAATGATTTGGTTGATTATATTTATGAGGGATATCAAAAGGGATCAAACATAAGGAGTTATTTTCCATGATAGCCAAAGTTCAATCCACTTTTCTAAGAATCCAATGATCTATTTAAGGACTAATAATATCAACTCAAAGTATCATTTCAACTAGAATTTTCTAGAGGATAATTTTTTATAGCTATAAATGATAGTAGAAAACCAAAATTTAATGGACATATTCACCAAGAAGATAGTTTAAGAAATTATAAGGTAAAACCATGAATTAATGGGACTTTGGTGAATAGAAAAAGGTGGGGAAATACTGCATGCATTCTATAAGGAAGGAAGTTTTCTAAATTTTGGAGAGTTTTCAAGGTTCCTTGAAAATAGTCTTCAAATGGAAGATTATTGGGGGGTGAATTCTATTTTATTTTACTAGAATTTATGTCACCAAAATTTCATTTATCGAAAATCGTTCGGTGGAAGGTTCTATTTTTAGTGTGAAGATTATGGTATTGGGCCTTATACATGGGAAATAATATCATTAAAAGTTCATATCCTTCAATGATGTAATGGTGAATCATTTAAGTTATGGAAGTTTAGAAAAGCTAAAGGGTCACCAGGACAGTATTCAAGCTAGATTGATCGTGTTCAGTAATCCATGATTTTGGGGGAGAATGTATTACTTTTTGACTAGATGATGCTTGGTATATAAGAAATGGGACCTCAAGGATAAGATATATAGAACATAGAGTATTCAAGGTGATCCAGAATATATTATGAAGAGTGGTAAATCTTGTGTGGATTACATTTACTTAGTATTACTATTTTGCAATCTCTTGTATATTATGATTTTAATGGAAAGTAACAGTAGTGTTTCTACCACACACATAGGACACATCATCCAAAGAATATAAATTATTGTGTTCTTTTATGATTTTTGTATTTCCATTGAATTTATTTATATTTTATTGAATTTTTTTTAGTATTGTTGTGTGATCAAAGGATAATGAAGTGTGGTGAGTAGGATGAAAATTCTAATAACTTCTAATACACCCATTTATGGGGAAAAGAAACTTCTTGAGGTTTCATTCCCACTACATAGAGCCTCTGATGTGTGATGTTATAGTGGAACAAAGATCCTCCTTTTTTTGGTTTATCATAAGAACAGTTTGAAGTTCCCCCAATAGTACCCAGTGTTTAGGGTTACACAAAACAATACATGGACACATAGGCTCATACATAATAAAATAGGGAGGGATGATTCAAAAATAATAATATTTAATTTAATAATAACTTATCACATAAAACCATGTAGTAAATAATTAAATTAAATAAACAATTCAACACATATACAGGTTGGTCAATGATCATAATCAATAACAACAATTTTAAAGACCCAAACTTCCCATTCATAAATATTACATCTTAGTAGATGAATATTCATTATATGACATAAGTATTCGGGCCAAAATTATTTATATCTAGTGCCTTTGGAAATTTGGACACATAAACAACTAGTCCATAAGAGTTCTACATCACCTCCCACTTAGTTCCAAAAACTAGCACCCTTGTTAGACATATCATGTGTAATACCTATCATTATAACCTGGGGAAAGGAAGCATAATAAAGGGGGATCTCATAATCCTAATAAGGTTAAACAAGGTAGATATAGATATAACATGATCATAAGTTCATGATAACATGAGAATAACATTTGAAAACCATGCCATGTATATCAAAGATCATAAACTTGAGTCATGACATAAATCTTGGTAGCTTATAAGACATGAATCATAATATAATCAAAGAACATGAAACAAGAGAACATAACATTTGAATAATACATATATTTGTGGCTTACACATACTCATGGAAAATATTATTTCAATTTTATCCACCAAGAAATTCATAACAAGTTAGTCTTGGGATAACCACCCATGTACCTACTTCAATCTTGGGATAACCTCCTATATAACCTATTTTAGGATTGGGATAAACACCCATGTGCCCTCTTTTAGGATTGGGATAACCACCCATGTACCATCTTTTGGGATTGGAATAGCCACCCATTTACCCTCTTTTAGGATTATGATAACCACCCTTGTACCCTATTTTGGGCTTGGGATAACCTCCAATATACCTTTTGATCACATATAACATTAATCATTACTCAATTCATTGGAGTGAGATATAGGTACCACCCATAACATAATTAAAATAATACCAATGTCCATAAAAATATCATAAAATATTAATCATATTAGAACCCATGAAATGAAATGGGTTTCAAAAACATTTCATCATAGAATAACCTATGGAAAAGAAACAGGTTTCTTAATCATTCCATAATTTCATCATATCATTACCCATGGAAAAAAGAAGTGGGTTTCGTAAGAATTTTATCATGGTTTAACCCATGGAATATAAAGAAGTTTCATAAACATATTTTCATCATAATCATAAATGATTCATATAAATAATAATAATGGTATCCTTGGATCATATCCCAAGTAAAGAATAAGTAACATCAAATGATATCATATTTTATGAAAAATGATTTTGAAAGATCACTTGGAACATTTCTTGAGGAAAATAGCCTATCCACTTTAAAAAAAACTTTTTAAATCATAAAACATTTTAAAAATCCTTTTCTTTGAAAATGACCTTGGAAACTTATAAAGGAGTCTTTAAAGATCATTTAAAACATTTCTTGAGTAAAATAACCTTTTCCCTTTGAAAAGAAATTCTTAAAACATAAAATTTTTATAAATCCTTTTATTTAAAAATAACCTTGGAAACTTATAAAGGATTCTTTAAAACATTGTTTATGGTAAAAATAAATTACATTCATGTCATACACATTAAAAAAATACTCTTTTCACATTTTCATTAAAATCCAAACATGTCGTTTTTGGAAAAAAAACATTAAGATTCCTTTTAAAACACTTTTTAAAAATTAAAACATGGAAAAAATGTCTTTAAAAAATACCTTAGAGAATATTAAAAAAAATTAAAACATTTTTATAAAATAAGGATATGGAATAAAAAGTTTTTTCGACATAAGATAAAATAAATTCAATTTTCATTAAAAAATTATTTTGAAATCTTGAGTACATAAAGAGAGAAAAATTAATAGAAAATTTTTATTCTAAATAAATAAATAGTTGAGAAAAAATAAATGGGTTTATTTAGTGATAAATCATAATATTTCATCATAAAAATCATAAAAATAAACAATCTTGATAAACGATGAGATTGTATCATGGAACCCTTACCACATTGGTAACTTTGAATCATAAGACCCATGAAAGAATAAAATTAAGTGAAACTTAAAATATAATGAGAATAAATAAATTACAGATATTAAATGTTAAATGGTCAGTATATGAACCTCATAAAATAATATAAGTGCATAACATAATTTATGTCCTAAAAAAGACAAATTGGGGAAAAATCCCTTACCGATTTGGTAAATTTTGAACCGTAAACCCAATGGAAAATAGATAATAAAATGTATATGTAAATAAAAATAATTTGGAGGAGAATAATCATAACATAAATTCATGGTTAGTACATACACCACATAAAATAAACACGTGGTGAATATGGCATGTGTCTCACATAAAATAAATGTGAGACGGAAATCTCTTACTTTAAGTCTCGAATTCCTTCATACACATTCAAAACTCATCTATAATAAATATAATTTTATTATAAATATATTACAGAAAATATATATATATATATATATCATACCATATATGATTTACTTATGACCTTTTATTCCCCATTTATTAACAATTCCTCATTAAAATCACATTTCGGGTAATAACTACTTTGTCTTTCATGTATGTTTTGATTTGTTATTTGTGGTACTATTAATTTGATCATGGTTATATAATATATATAATTTTAACCATAATATAAATATAATATATATTCATTATATATTTATTTTGAGTAATCTATAAAATTTAGAGATAGAAAATTAAATGCACATTTCATGGAGATGGTAGTTCGTACATATGCATGAATGCTATTTCCATTTTCTCAAAAAAATGAAATAAAATATGGGTAAATAATATATTATCCATAGAAAATAATTTTTATTTCATATATATCACATATTTTCATTAAAAATATCCCTATTAATTTCCATGTAAAGCATAAGTGAATAATTAATTACATTGTTTTGTGAGGTTGTAGTCCGTCGTACAAACGAACGGTGTTATAATATCCACCACAGAATGGAAAGTAAGAAGTTATATGTGATATAATAATTATAGAAGTATAATTTTGTTACAAATAATATATCTATATATATATATTCATTTAATATAACCTTATTACTATCCAAGTAAAATAGAAATGAAAAACACATCACATCGGTTCGCGAGGTGGTAGTCCTCCATACACACGAGCAGCGTTATTTTTTTCCAATGAGTTGGGATATAATAAATTATATGTGGTATTATAATTAAATAGGTATAATAATATCTTAAATATCATATAAAAACATTATATCCATCATTATATCCATCTGTGAGAGGTGGTGATGGAAAACAAATAACATCGGTTCGCGAGGCGGTAGTTCTTCGTACGCACAATCAACAATTTTTTTTGCCATTTAATGGGGGTAGAGATGGATATAAGTTATTAAAATAACATAATAATATCACATTATATGTTATATGATGGTTTTATTATATTATAATTGTTTAAAAATATTTTAAGGAGGTGGAAGAATAAATAGAACAAAAACAAAAGTTTAATAATTTTACCTTTTATTCAGAGAACCTCTTTAGGTTTATACCTAAATTCATATTATGAGGTTTTAATAATCAATATAAGGGATCTATGAAGTTTATATAGATTTATAGAATATATTTAGGTATTTATTGTCTTAAATAAATTGTTTTGGAAGTGTGAAGAGGGGAAGAGAGGGGGTGGATTTTTATAAGTGGGGGAGAGGACACGCATGAAATTTTTGAAAAGAATGAAGTGTAAACATGTTTTTTTCATCCCAAAAGGACAAAAAATGTTTTATTATAGAAACTTGGAGATAATAAGGTAAAAAAACTTCCATAAAATGTGTTTTTTAAAATTTTATTGGTCATTTTATCCCTTATATTTTTATTTTAATCCCTGGTAAACCTTTTTTAACCTTAACTATTGAAATTAATTTTTACTATTTTTACTATTGATTATGGTAAAAATTTAATTTGAAATTATTTTATAATTTTAATTATAATTATTAAAATTATTTAATCCATTTTCATGAATTCCATTCATAGAAGTTTCAAATTTTATTTTAAAATTATACCTGCAGACATGATGAGAAAGCGGTTTTCCAAAGAGATAATGTTCATAATTTTAAAATGTTTATATATAAAAATTAATTATTAAATTGATTAAAATAAAATATAATTGATTAAAATAAAATATATTTGATTAATAAATATATAATTAAATAAATTTTACTTTTAAAATCATTTTAAAATAAAATTTAACTTTATAAATTTAATAAATGAAAAGGAAGTTTCCAATAAAAACCAATATTTTTTACTATTCATTGAAAAATTGATCTTTTTAAAAAATTCTCAAAATATAACCCTAAGAAAAATTTTAAATGATGATTTAGTAATTAATTTTATTTTTTCAAATAAATTTTATAAAAATTTTAAAAATTAATTTTAAAATAAGTGCATCAAGTTGATAAAATTTATTTTAAGAAAAAATACTGTTTTGAAGCATAAAATTGGATTTATTCTAATATCATGACTAAAAATCAGATAAGATGAATTTAAAAAAAGTTATTGATTATATAATATATAAATTTTATTAAAATAATTCATCAAAATCTATTTATTTAATTAATTGAGATAAAATATGTTTGTGCGCATAAAGAAAGTTTTTCAGAAAAAGATTTCCTTTATTTTCAATTGGTTTTTATTTTCATTTATAATTAAATGGTCGGAAAAGAATTATTTTTATATACATATGTAAACCATATATTTTCATAATTTATTTAATCTTATTTGTACCCTCTATTCCAATGGCTAGGCGATAACAATAATATTAGATAATAATATTTTAATAGTATGTTGAGTTTTGTTAAGACTATGTGTTGCATGTAACACAAGCTATCAAAGAAATTAAATTTTTTTCTAAAAACCTAGGGTGTTACAACATTCAATGATTACACATTCAGAATTTATATCATTTATTTTAATTCTTTATAATTAAGATAAATTTATTATAATTAATAAATTAATAAAACAATTAATTAATCAATTATTTATCTTAAAACTATGTCCTAACAGTGGTTGAGAAAAAATAATAATCCCATATTGTATTATTTTAAATAAATTAAATAATTTTAATTTTAATTTTAAAATAGCTAAGTACACGACGTATACTTTGAAGAGGACATGATGTGTATTGTCTGTAAAAAATTAAAATCCAATTTTTGGAATCTTAATAGTGACACGACATGTACTAGAGGTAACATTGGTGGCTCGGTTCCCACCGTGCGGTTTGGCCAACTGTGCGGCCAAACCATGAGACCCATTAAATTAGGGTGAAATTTACATTTTTTCCATCCTCTTAAAACTAAAACCCCTATTTATATTCATATTTTCTCTAGTAGAAACCCGCATGAAGAGCTTCTCCCACTCCACACCTAGGATTTGATCTCTCTTCTCCATTAAACATCCAAATCGAGTGTTTTTTATAACATTGTATTTCTATCAATAAGTGCTTTAATATGTTACTTTATTTTCTTAGTTTCTCTCAACGTTCATTATGTGATCTTTGTGCAGTCTATTTTTCACTATTTTTATGGATTTTTTCTATCTCTCAATTTTCTCTCATTCTGATCTAAACCAAAAGCTGATACTAGATGATATTTTCTCTATCTTTATATGGTAGGTGGATTAACTTTTCCCTAAGTTCTTTCTACTTATTTAATTATTTCCATTGTTCCACATGCAAAACCTTTCGAGTGTTTCTCATAAAATTAATCAATGTCTCAAATTAATTATTCAAACCTTAAATGTGATTCCAACATAACAAAATAGCTTGGTTGTTGGTTGTCAACCTCAGCCTGAACCACCTCTGAGGGGGGTTTGTTCAACTGCCCTAAGATAAAACCACCCATTAGTGTGTGTGATATTTCCACCCATTTTAGAAATATTAAGTAAATAAAATGAGTTAATGAATGGATTAAATCTGTATATTGTAAAGATATAGATGATTGCACCTAGGAAAGGAAACTAAAATAGCACTTTACTTTTAGATTACTTGTTAATTTTGGATATTATGGAATGGAACTGATATTGATTAATGGGATGGAACTGATATTAATTATACTATGATAAAAATGAGGGGTTTAGGTATATAACCTTTCCCCCTATTATATATTAACATCACCAGATATTATGATTCCTTATCCATGGGCCCAGGGTTCTTGGACCATGTGGGTCTATACTATTATGAGCTTACCTTGAATAAGTTTCATGTACTCAAGGAGGTATCTTTGGTATTCAGACTTGGGACATGGATCATGTAAGTATAATACTTTTTACACTTGTGGATTATTCCTAATATAGTAGTTACTTTCACACTTAACTTTATGAATTGATATTATTCAATTATTTCCTACTCATAATTACAGCCTTTTGTCTTTGATTTATCTATATCTGTCATTATTATTATAGATTTACCATCATACCTATACATTATTAAAGTTTTTATATATAGTATGGATTTGTTATAGAAACCATTGGTGGTGTCCTGCTAAGTATACCTCAAAATTCATGGATACAGGTAGAGAAAATGTAAAGTGCCCGATCATGGATGCTTGATTGGATTATAGAATGGGAGCTTGGGGCATGGGATTTATCCTTGGATCGTGATGCAATTGGAGATAGACTTTTTGGCCTTTTTGGTTATTTGGATTTACATGTATTTATGTGTGCCTGCTTCCAGGTATATTCCTGCCTTTTTTCATAACTCCATGAAATAATCATCATTTTGTATGTGATTCTTCTTGCAGACTTGATTATTTATTCTCATTTGGATGTATTTTTATTCTAAAACTCTCTTATTATTATAATTCTATTATTAATTCATTTATTATTACTGTTGTGATACTCTAATCATGAGGGTATAATATCCCCACCAAACCACCTTAGACCCTTTCTGCTAGTTGGAATCCTCTAGAATACAGGGAAGCACACTTGAGGCCATGTGACCTAACAGGTTCTATTACATATGAATGAACATGTCTATGACATTACACGTCTGGTTCGTATTGATGATTTTGAACATGATGTGCCAAAAAATCACTCTTGAGTTAAATTTTATGAATATGACACTTTGAGGAAGATAATTTGAGAGTTTTTCTACTAGATCCTTCATAAGTATGAGGGAAACATTTTAGATCAACAGATTGAGGATTTGATAAAGTGGATAGAAATTACTTTTATTTTAATCTGTGCTCAAAGTGTGAAATTGATTACATTGTAAATTAGTATACTTCATGGGACTACTTGGAATTTGTGGTTTTTGTTCCTTAAGGATCTTGAGGAGTTATAAATCTCATGGTAGAATCTTCATGATTAGTTTTAGGCTAAGTTTCTTTTTTCAACCATGAAGGTGAATTGTCACCATAAGATTCTTACCTTTTATCATGGGAATTTATCATAGATATTTTGGTATTCTATATAAGAATATTCTTCATTATGTTTCAAACCTTTTTCTTAATAAAGAGTCTAGGGTGTGGCATTTTGATATGGATTTACATCTAGAGATCTTGTGTCAGGTCACCTCATTCATGTTTCTGACATAAATCAAGGTATTGTAAAAGGTATATGTTATTGAGAGGATGCTATATTGGACTAGAAAATCATGGGAGGGGATTATTTAGGAATATCACTAGAGTAGAGTGATGGGAATAGGTTCTTAATTATTTTTTTATCTGATGTTTCAGATATCAGGGAGTCGGTTATATCCTTATTTATCCTATTTGACTGAAGATGGTAGTTCCTAGATCTTTTTTGAGAGATCATATGTGGTTATATTTTTGTGTGAGGTTTTTTCCTTTTGAATATTGAGTGTCAAACCTTCCTTATTAGTAAATATATGGCTAGTATCCCACTTTAGGCTAGGTCTTTGTAGTAGTATCCTCTGAGGAAGAAATAATAGGAGGGTGATCTAAGATTTGATCAGTAGATATATATAGGGTGGATGGAAGAAAACCTCATGGTACCCCACATCCTCAAAGACAGAGAGTAGAGAATGACCATAGAGGTGTTCACCATCATGGCTAAAGAGGTTTCATAGTAGGATTTATTCAGATGTATGCTTTAAAGTTTCCAGTTCTGGGTGAGAAAGCTATTGTGTGAGGTATCATTAGTTTATTTTTTAACAAGTTGTATTCCTTATTTGATTTAAGAGATACGAAATCCTTCATTTCACACACCCTAGTCCATTTTCTAGGACTTGTGGTGGAGAAGCTTCTAATTCCCATGGAATTAATGATTTTAGTTGAAGGATGAGTTAACTTGTTTGATGTTCATAGAGATTTTGAGATAATGATGGGGAAACATAACTATTCATAATATTTCCTATGTTTATTGATAAACCCATAAGATAGTATCCTTAATATATACTGGCTATATTCAGTGTAATATATTATTGATTTCTTCTAGAGGTGAGTTATATTATTTGATGCCAATATAGATAATTTTGTGTCCATTAGAGATTGAGATCCTTGAATGGGTTAGAGGTATATTAATTCTTTATCTTATATAATAGTTGAGGTAATATTTAGTTCACCAAAGGTTCATTCAATGGTTATTTACAGGGTCATAAAGACTACCATGATGTGATTCCTAAAGAGGTTATGACACTACCCCCTCTATGTGATATTGAGTTTTGGATAGAGTTTCATCTTGGTGTCTCTCTAATATTAATTTATCTACATATTATGGATCCTTATAAGTTATGGGTGATTTATATTTAGATTGATAATGTTCCATGAAAAGGAACCTACATATCAGTGGAAGTCAATGAGGGGGTGGGGGATGGGTGAAATAGAGATTTAAATTATTTTGAAGTTTCCTTCTCAAAACAACCTTATCTACTAATTAAAGTGATAGGAGATCACTACTAATCTCACACACATGAAGGGAATAAAAAAATTTCTAGGATAAAATTTAAAAATAATAGGCTAATCCTTTGAATGATATAGATTTCATCATAACCATATGAACCACTAGTATCAACATTTTTATACAAATGAGTAAGGAATATTCTTGTACTCGCGATACATGTCTCTTGATAGTGTTTGAGTGCTTCCTTCACTGTTTCCAATGATAAATTTTTTTCTTTTCCAACAATAAGAGAGTTTTAAACTACACTTGACTTCCATTCAAGTTGTTTTACTTCTATAGTTTCAGGCTACTTCTTCTCATTATGTGATTTTCACAACCACTTATTCTTCATCATTCTTTCAAAAATATTCTCAATAAATTCTATGGATAGAAATATTTTTTTTCTTTCAATATATCACATCACAACCTCGACATTTATGTGTAACACATGCCATCTACTACACACCACAAAAATAAAATATTATTTTAATTTTGACTTGAAATTTAAAGTCAAATAAAATAACTTCCATCAAGTGTTTCTCAAATTATTCTTCTTCTTATCACTTATTCTATACCAGTTCCACTGCAACATAGAGGCATTTTCTATGGTTTGTCCAAGTTTTTAAACTATAATTTCTCATCCTTCATTTACAACAACTCTTTATTCAAAATTAAAAACATTATTATCCATTTACTTGAATAAAAATACAATTTTGTGATGTTTAAACATTTATTAAATAGATTTTTAATCACCCCAATAATTTTATTTTCTCAAAAAAATTGAAATTAAAATTTTCAATTAGAATAATCATTGAATTTTCACTAAGTGTTGACTCATACGCAAGTCTAGAAAAACTCATACGCAACAACATAATCACTCGAATATAGAGTGAATTAACTCATACATAAAGATAAACAACTTATATTATAGATAAAATGATTTCTAATTAGACCATATTGATTGATATGTAGGTCCAATTACTCATATGTATCTCAAAAATGAATCATACATAAGTCAATAATGATTCATATAGTCTTCTAGGATGACTCATACACACCAATAGAATTATACAATTTTGAAATTTACTTTGAATTCTATAATAATTAAAAATAATTATAGATTTATTCCAAACTCTAAAAAAATGATTATATTCATATTAAAAAACTTCATCTCAAATGAATCATCAAACATCACTTGATTTTAAACATGATTTATGTGTTGGAAAAAAAGACAAAATAAAAATCATATATACTTCAACATTCTTCAATCCTTATTCTCTAGGTGAATACCACATTCCAGAGAAAATTCTTCAATTCATATACTTCTTCATAGGACCAATAATTTCCCCAAGTACTCAATATCTTCCAAACATATCTTAGTTTTAACAATATTTTATTTTGGATTTTTTTGGGAACCATGGAAAAAACCATTATCCAACTAAATATCAAGCATCCCTTTGATGTTATATTTTAAACTAAAACCTATTATACCTTTTATATACCTAATAATCCTCTTACCAACATTGAAATGGGGCTCTTTAGAGTCACTTTGATGTTTGGAATAAATTGTAACAACAAAAACTCTATTCAGGCTTGAATCTATCAAGTATAAAAGACTTCCAATAAACTTACAAGATTACCATGGATAAACTTAATTTCCTTACACATCTTTGGAGATCTTGGTTCCCACTAAAATTGGTTTGGAAACTAACTTTGAAACTTGTATACAATACCTTTTTAGAAGTTCCCTAGATTACTTCTCTGGAGAAAGGAAAATATGGACTCTCTCTAGAGAAATTAGTATTCTAAGAGGAGCCAAGAAAGTAACTCCTCTCCCTGAGAAAGAAAATTTAAAAAACATCATCTATTTATTAAAATCTTAAAAACATTCTTCATCATTTCTAGAAAAAATTATTTCATCTATATAAACAATAATAATGACTGATACCACTTTTTCATCCTTATTATAGTGATTGTTGTCCAATCTTTATTTTATGAAATTCAACCACTTAAATTTGGTTTTCATATTTTAATTCCAATATTTTGGGTCTTTTTAGATCCAATATAAAGAATTATTTAACATAAAAACATAATTATCATATTCCCTAAGCAAAAAATACAAGGTTTATCAATGTAAACCTCTTCTTTCAATTCACCATTGAGAAAGGAAGACTTGACATCAATTTGAAAAATTATATTTTTTCATTGAGTTACAATATAAAGGAATGTTATTATGTTATCAAGCCTTAAAACCGGTGAAAATTTTTCATTAAATTCCACCCATTTAACCTAATAGTATCCCTTACACAAAATTATTTATGTATTTCTCACAAATTCACCCTTTTCTTTGAACTTGTTCTGAAATGCCTATTTAGATACAATGATATTTTTATTTTCCATATTGGATACCTACTCCCAAGTTTCATTATTTGTTATTTGATCCAAATATTCATTCATAGAATCAACCCAAAATTTATTCTTTGAATATTATTAAAAACCTTTGGTTCAATATATGAAAATAGTGAGGTATGTGATATTTTCCTAAAAGTTATTCTTTTTTGGACATGTTGCCCCTATTTTCCTATGATATTATACACTATAACTTGATTTCTCATCCATGTATGAGATGAATGAGGTTTTTTTCATCATAAGAAACAAATAAATCATCTTATACACATTGAATTTATTCTTTACTTTCACAATTTTTAGAAACTTCACCTTACAATCTAAAAAATAGATTTATCTTTATCACATATAGAAATTGTTGTTTCATGGGTGATTTACTTATTTGTGTGTTCATACTCCTTAAAATTTTCAAAATCAATAATTTTACCAAAAACATTTTTATAACACTGGTATCCTCTTACATTTGGAATATAACCAAACAAGATCCCATGAACACCTTACTTCTCAAACATCCCAAGATTTGTTCCTTAAACTTTGATTAAACAAGGGATTTTAAACACTCTTATATACTTAAAACTTTTAGAATTATTGAAATACATATTTTATGGGGATATAAATAAATTATTCCTATAAAATAAATGATTTTAAATATAAACCATTGCATCAATAGCTTGTCTGTAAATGTACTGAGATATATCATGCTCCATCTGCATTGTTCGATCCACCTCCACTAAAATTCCATTCTACCATTCAAAAAAATCATTTTTTGGGGTGTATCAGGTGAACTGAATTTATGGTGAATACCATTCTTCACAATATAAGCATCAAATATTCTTCTTGTATATTCAACGCCATTATCTATCCAAATATTCTTTAAGGATAAATCACACTCTTTCTCTATACCTATTTTGAAACTTTTAAACATATTTAGACACTTTTATTTATGTTTCATAAAAATAAAACATATAATTTGAGTAAATGAATCATTAAATGAAATAAATTACTTATATACATTGTTTTATTATTTCCTTAAAGTCTCATATATATCTGAATTAATGAGCTCCAGTGGATAGGTAGATTGAATCTCTAACTTCTTGTATATAGATTTAATAATTTTTCCCTTCTATAATGTTGATAAAATGAAATTAATTTCAATTTTCAAATTAATAAAATCATGAACATTATTTATTTTAGTAATTTTAATCATATTCTTCTATCCCAAGTGACCGAGCCTTTGATTCCATAAATTATTTTATTCTTTTATTCTTAAATAACAATAATTATCAACATTACCAACTAGAAAATATTTCCCATTATTCACTAAAACCTTGTAAAAATGTACCCATATTATAATTTTTTTACCAAAAACTAGTCCTTTTGAAAGATAACTTTATTTCCTTTATCACTTAATTAAGACACACTAAGAATATTGTGTTTTAGTCCTTCAAAAAATATAGTGTTCTTGGAATTCAGTTGATCTTTCCCAATCAAAACTAATCCAACACCTTTTATTTTGAGTGATAAATTGTTTATAAAGGTCTAAGATCCTATATTTCACTTTTTAACATTATTTATAAGTTTTAAATATCCCTTCATGTGAGAGTAACATCCATTCTCCAAAATTTCTTGATTATCCCCTTTTGATTCTTTAAGTGCTAATTCCACAACCAAAGCTTTATCTTTACCCTTTATCTATTATTCTAAGGCTATTTGGTAATGTAAATCATATTTATTTACATTCATAGAAAGATGATTCATTCATTTTTATGGTGACTAGGCTATTAACACCTTCCACAAACTTATTCAAGAACTTACAACTTGTTCCTTGTTTTTTCCATAGTTTTTTTTCTAAAATTAATACTTTTTGAGGGATGAAATTACCTCAAACCTTACCTCCAAAATATAATAGGATTATTATGATATTGGTAATTAAATGAAAACAAATTTTATATATTATTAAATATTTCACAGTACTAAAATATCCATAGAAAGCAAAATTTCTTTTATAACCAGCATCTTGTCTTGAATTTAATTCCAATTCTAAAACCTTATTTATTTTATAATAATCCACTAACTCCTTCAAAAAAATTATTGCTGACTCCCAAAAAAATATTATTTAATATAGGCTTACTTTTATCCCTTTTGGATGAACCAATTCTAGCAATTATTGACTTCATATTAGACTTCCTGGGATTTAAAAATTTATGAGATTCACTTGATTTTACCACAAAATATGACTTCTTGACTAGATTATTCTTTAAAAACTTTTTAAAAACTCTTTCATAATTTTTTTCAATATTAGAGAGTTTTTTTTTTTGCCTTCATAATCCCCATACTTCTTTGAACATTTTCCAACCTATGAGATTGAATTATATAAGTAGGATTTAAAGTTTTTAAATTTTTATTATGTCTTAATCAGTTTAAATTGAATATGGTTAAGATGTCCTTTAAATTTTTTTACATATTTATTTTTAGAGTTTTTTCATCATTAGGAATATTTTTCATATCTTTAATTTTTTTCATTGGTTTTGGATTTTCTTTTGCATGGATAAATACCTTATTGTAAGAAGTCAATAAGGTATTGGTTAATGAATTCAATAATTGCTAGATAAAAGAGGAATAGAAAGCATAACTTCTTTTATAAGGTATTTCACAGTACTAAAAAATCCATAGAAAGCATAATTTCTTTTATAACCAGCATCTTGTCTTGAATTTAATTCCAATTCTGAAACCTTATTTATTTCAAAATAATCCACTAAATACTTCAAAAAAATTATTTCTGACTCCCAAAAAAATATTATTTAATATAGACTTACTTTTATCCCTTTTGGATGAACCAATTCTAGCAATTATTGACTTCATTTTAGACTTCCTGGGATTTAAAAATATTTTTCATATCTTTAATTTTTTTCATTGGTTTTGGATTTTCTTCTGCATGGATAAATACCTTCTGCATGGATAAATATGACTTCTTGACTAGATTATTGCTGACTCCCAAAAAAAATATTATTTAATACTAGTGGGTCTTATGTTGTCAGTTAAATCCAATCATTACAAGGATAAACCTTTAATTTTTTTTGCCTTCATATCTTTCCACTTGTTAAATTGGAATGAGATCTCTACCAAACTCACACATATTATGGGAACAAAATATTTACAAGGTATAACATTCAAAATTAAAGGTTTATCCTTGTAATGATTGGATTTAACTGACACCATATGACCCACTAGTATCAACATGTAGGTACAGATGAGCAGGTAATATCCTTTTTATCATGATACACATATATCGATAGGGTTTGAGTTCTCCCCGCACTATTTACAATGATAAATGATTTGGGTGATCAAAAATAAGAGAGTATCGAACTATACTAGACTTATATTCAAGTTATTGCAGTGCTACGTTTTCCAGCTCTTCTTTAACCTATGCAGCTTCCAGTTACTACTTCTCACTGTGAAATCTACAAAACCACTTCTTATTATTTCTCACAAAAAATATTCTTGATAAATTATATATAGATAAATATTTATTTTTATTTAACTATAGGACATCATGACCATAACATCCATGTATAACATAAACTATATAAAATGCACCAAGAATAATAAATCTTATATGAATTTTAATTTTAAATTCAAATTCAAATAAAATAACATCCTTCAATTGTTTCTCATTTTCTTCTTATTCTTCTTACTTATTCTTATTCTTTTCAAACTCTATACCAAGTATAGAACAATATAGTAGTATTTTCTATAGTGTCTAAAATAAGTTACACTATAACTACTCCTACTTTATTTACAACAACTCTCTCTTTAAAGTGAGAAGCTTCTTCTCCCTTTTCTTCAATCACATGTACTATTCTGTAATGTTTAATCCTTGATCAAACAACATTGGAATTGTCCCAATAAATTTTAATTTTTTCAAATAATTTTGGAAAATTGAATTTTCAATCTGTATAATATTTAGATTCTCAGTAAGTATTGAATCATACGAAAGTTTAGATCACTCATACGAAATAGTTAAATCACTTTTACATAGAGTGAATTGAATCATATATAGATAGAAATGACTCATACATTCCATAAAATAACACATAGATAGGATAAAATAACTCATATATAGGTCTAATAATTTGTATTTATCTAAAAAATGACTCATATTCCTGTCAAGAATGACTTTTATAGACTTCCAGGATGACTCATACACACCTTTGGACTTATCCAATTTTTAACTTCACTCCAAATTCTAGAATACATTAAAATACTTATATATTTATTCCAAACTCTTAAAAACTGATTCAAAACGAATTCAAACGCTTTATATTAAACAAATCATTAAACAACACTTGATTTTTAATATGATTTATGAGTTGATAACAAAATAAAACATAAGAATCACATCTAATTCAAACTTATCCAATATTTATTTTCTAAATGAATGCCAAATTATATAGAAACTTATTAAATTAATATACTTATTATTGAGACAAAAATCTTCCCCAAGTACTCAAAATCTTCCAAAAATCTCTTAGGCTCAACATTATATATCAAGGTTTTATTCAGCCCAATGTGTTGTCTTGGGATGATTCGGTTTTTTTGTAAAGAAGGTGGATACTGGTGTGTGTATATGTATTCATTATCATCTCTTGAACTAGGTGAAAGTGAAGAACCTTTATCCTCTTCCATGGATTTGTGATCTATTTTATTATTTTAATGGAGATAACTGGTTTTTAAAGATTAATTTATGGTCAGGATATCATCTTATGTAGGTGATAGATGAGGATATTCCAAAGTCTTCCTTTAGATATCATTATGTTAACTATGAATTCTTGGTGATATGCTTAAGTTCCATGAATTCACTAGTAATTTTCTTGAGGAAAATGAACTCTATGTTCCATGAGTTTATTGATTAATTTATGATGGTGTTCATTGATGACATTATTATGTATTATGAGTCTGATTAAGAACTTATAGAGCATTTGCGAGCCATTTTAGAAGTTCATCAGTGTTATAATCTATTTGAGAAGCTATCAAAGTATATATTATGGATTCATGAGGTTCATTTCATGGGATTTATTATGTCTCAATGTGAATTATCTATGGATCCTTAAAAGATCAAGGCTGTCATTTCCTAGGTATCCCCCAAGAATATAGTAGAGGTGTAGAGTTTATTTGGTCTCTAAGGCTATTACATGAGGTTTTTTTCCAAATTATATTAGATTGTGACTCATCTGATATCCATTATTATAAAGGATCAATCTTTTTTATGGAATAAACTATTTCAATATGCATTTGAGTAATTGAAGGAGAAGCTAATTAGTGCTTCTATTCTTCATTTTCTAGAGGAGGGTGTTATGTTTGAGGTTTATTATGACACTTTACATATTATATTGGGTTTTTATCTTATGAATAATAGAAAAATAATCTCCTATGGGTACCATTTTTCTAGAATAGGGTATTATGTTTGGAATTTATTATAATGATTTGCATCTCATCTTGGTTTTTGTTCTAATTTAGAAGTGAAAAATCATCTCTTATGGGATGGGGTATAGTTATCTCATCACTGAATAGTTTATGGTCTTCACGTATCATAAGAGGTTAAGGTATTTATTCTCCCAGTAATATTTGAACTTGTAATAACATCTATGGATGGAATTATTATAGAATTATGACTTTATGATTTTCTATACACTAGGGAAAAGGAATATTATGGATGACATGTTGAGTAGGATGTTGCACGGTGATGTTGTGCATAATTTTGGAGATGCTTGTGGAGAGTTAAATGAGATTAAAATCTTGTATCATGGTATGGGATAAGTTGATGGTAGAGGGTGTCTCAATCAAATTACTACATATTCATATTTTTTAATAGGTAGAGGAATATCAAATTATTTATTATGAGGTGGAAGTTTGGTGGGATCGATCATCTGTGGTGATTCCCCTAAGGGATAGTCTAAGGATGATCTAAATAAGTTATTTATAGTGATGACCCATAGTTCACCTTTGGTGGTAAATCATAGTTTGGATAATATGCACCATTTATTAAAAGGTCAGTTTTGGTTGTCTAGTATAAAGAAATTATTTATTGAATTTTTATCACAGTGTTTTGTCTGCTGGAATGTAAAGGCTAAGTATCATGTTCTTGTTGGGTTACTTTAGCTATTTGATGTTCCTTAGTAGAAGTGGGAGAAAATATAAATGGTCTTCATCGTCAGTTTACCTCAATATCAAGATGGATATGATGC
Source organism: Viscum album (assembly GCA_963277665.1). Lineage (NCBI taxonomy): Eukaryota > Viridiplantae > Streptophyta > Magnoliopsida > Santalales > Viscaceae > Viscum > Viscum album. The sequence goes on from OY728129.1 coordinate 287,079,793, forward strand.
TATTTTGGTGATGATTGACCATTTGAAATATCCAACTCACTTATTAATGATTAACAATTTGAGTGTAAGGAAATATTTGGAGAAGGTTATGAGGTTACATGGGAATTCGAAGATGGTCATCCTTGATCATGATCCCTATTTCACCTCACAAGTTTTGGTAGGTATTTAGAGTAATTTTGGCTCACAAATATACCTCAATACCACTTTTCATCCATATACAGATGTTCAAAAAGATTTGACTATCAATGCATTTGAAGATATATAGTATTCAAGCGTTTTGGATATTAGAGGTGTATAGTTGAAACACCTAACCTGTGTCATGTTTTTTGATAATAAAAATTGTCACTCTATCATTGGTATGGATCCTTACTGATATCTATTATCTTGGACCATGGTTAGTGAATAAGATATTCTCATATTTAAATTGGAGAAGTGCATGAAAAATAAGGTTCATGTGATTCATGAGATGATTAAGGTGGATTAGGATCATCAAAAGTACTACTCTTATCATAAGAGTATTCCTCTAGAGTTTGGAATTGGAGATCATTTGTTCTTGAAGGTATATCCTCATCATGTCCATTAGAGGTTTAGTTGTACGAGAAATATCTCTCACCGGTTTGTTGGGCCTTTTGAGGTGTTGGGTTTTTTTAGAGTTCTTACATACCAATTAGTACTTTTACCATAGATGAACTGGATCCACTATGTTTTTCATGTATCATAACTTCTTCAATATCTTCATGATGATTCTCTTTTCATTGACTAGGGTTATAAAGAATTTGAATATGAAATGATTTTAGAGAGATGAACCATTGGGATTCATGACCATTTAGGGAAGGTATTGTGTGGGTGTTATATTCCTTTGGTTTATATCATGTGGTATCATGGTGGCTTGTAAAATTATACTTGAGAACATGAGTCATAGATGTTCTCTCATTACCCCAATTTTTTTATTAATTTTTTTGATATGATATATATGACCTTGGTTGATTTATGAGATGATTGATGATGTTTCATATTTATATGACCTTTTCCTTATAATGGTATGGTTTTTCTCTTATTATTTCAAGATACTAGATAGGTATATCATAGGGTGTATTTTTTATCCCTTTCTCCCCCCCCCCGTGTTTTGTTTTGATTCTCAAGGATAAGTATTGTTTGAGTGGTATCTGATATAAGGGCCCATATTTTCCTAAAGCGTATCTTTTTTTATTATCAAGTGTAGTATGAGTTTGAGGAGTGTTGGGTGGTAGTATTTTTTTGAATTAAGGAAATATATACTGGAGTTATAGGTTTCCATTGGATGATGTTGGTAACAGCATGATGGCATGCATTGTGTCGTTCTCTTCTGAGTGAGGAGTTGTGGCGTAGCAGGTAATAGTGAAAAAACATGGGGGTGTAAGCTATGATAGTTAAGAATCAAATTATTTTAAGGGGTAATATGGTAATATTGTGGTTATTTTGATCATGGAATGAAGTATTTTTTAGGAGTTTTATTTATTTTTATAAATGGATATCACGGAATGGCTTCCTATGTCACAGTGTGAGACCTGAAGGCCGGGTTTTGAGGTTCTTCCTATTGGGGTGTCATTGTTCCATGATGTCATGGTCACAACATAACCCTTACTTGATTTTATCATATTACAATAATTTATTAAGATTTAAATTATATGAGTAGAATTAGATCATTTCATGGATCTTAGGGATTCTCTCAATCCAGCCCCATTGTGGCATGATCATGTCTTTTCATGGATAAATGCCTTTAGTTTCTAGTTTTGGTATAAATTTTGGGTTTCAAATGAATTATCTATATTTTATATTTTTCCTCTCAGATTGTGATTGATTGTGGGAGGATTTTGGATGAACCCAGACCCTAATATTTATCCTTAAGGCCTTTTCTTTGTACCGAGACTCCATTCAACCCTAGGTATCTCTTTTCCTCTTTCTCATCCTTGTTCACTTATGTTTGTTATTTATAAGCCTTGTAATATCATATAATAAATTTTTTGGGGGTCTTATCAATTATTAATGGTGTATTATTGATGTTATTAATTCCATAGGATTTATGGGATCCTCATGAGGTGTTGTGTTGGTGTTCCTTGATCATTTTTTCATTCTCATTTAGTAAACATTGAAACTTTATATCAAGGTAATGGATTCATAAAATTATCCATATTTTATGTTTAAAATTATGATTAGAATGATTTATATTAATGAATTAATAGTGTAATTGACCTGATAAAGATAAAAATCCAAACTTAAGGGTTGGAAGGTATTGAAAGGGGGTTGTGATTCACAATAAATTATGATTTATTTATTATGGTTTCCTTATGTGATTTGATAGATATAATGAGATCTTGGTTAATGTGATTATTATTGTTTCATAGAATATTTAAAATTCTTAAAATATGATAAAAAACTTAAATATAGTAAAACAAGGAAGATAAAAAATGAGGCATTCATAGAATTTTATAATCCTTATTTGGGATTTTTTAACATTATAAAGGGTATTCCTTTCATTGGTTAATTATAGATACTATTGGATGTTATATTTAGATTCCTTATTCACTGAAATATATTCATAATGAATTGGTTAATTCAATATAGTAATATAAAATTTATTTTTCTAGAATTAAATGTTTGGCCTTGTTTTAAAGAATGGTCTTATTTACTATAAGCTTATAATATTTTATGGTATTAAATTTATTTATCCTTGAGTTTTTATGTTGAAAATATGGTTTTATTCCATTCATATTTTTGAAATGATAGATAAATTGACGTTTATTTAAGTGAAACCTGGCATGGTTAGTTGTAAAGGTGAGGGATGGTATGGTTTTCCCTGTTTGTGATAGAGGATTGATGCTAGTGATGGTGGGATGGTATGGTTAATGTAGAAAGGTGTTGAGTATGATGTTAATATGGTTGACTTGGTTTGGGATCCTAGCCTGATTTATAGTTTTCTTATTGCTAAGTTGATATTCTTATTACTTCTTGTTGTTGTTTACATGAATATCTTAGTTATATCTCTTACTTGATATGGGATTGGTTGTATCCAAGAGTACTTGGGATTATGGAATAGTAATGAATTATAATGAAATCCTGGTATGAGTGTTGATGATGGTAATATTACATTAAATGGAAACCATGGGTTAGTTGGGATAATTATTAAGAGCATGGTTGGAAATTTGAAATCAAAATGTGGTATATAAAAGAGCCTTGGAATTTTATCATTATGAAATGGTTAAACTAGAATTTATGATGGGGTTTATATAATGAATGCTAATTCAAAATTATTAAATTATTTATGATGATGAACTTTGATAGTTGTGTGATTAGATGGATATTGTATTTTTAGTCCTAGCGATGGAAGTTGAGTTGTCATGTGAGGCATTAACTGTATTTCATTCCTAGGGTAGGATAGTTTAACTTAAACTGGTTGTGTGTTGTACCATCATTATGTTATATTATTTCTTATGCTCTACCATCTAAGTTGTTAAGGGAAACCAATTCTCATGTTAGCCTTGAATTTTGAGTGTGATCTCGTCATCTTGGTTGTTCTAAATACAGATTGATAACTACTCCCTCTACCCCAATCTCTCCTCCCAATGTATCATGATATAGTGATGGATATCGAAATAGGGTATGTGCTCATATAGACTATAATGGCTCTAGTTATCATATACAGGTATATACAGGACATGGTGGATTAAGGCTATGACTCGTATTAAGCTTTAATAACTTGTGATTATACTTGTATATTTATGTACAATATGTAATGGATTAAGGAATGGTGTATACCTATATAGGTTGTGATGGTGCTCAATTTTACAATGTGATTATGGGTATGTGATGATGATATTTTTATGGTATGTGTGCACATATTTACAGACTGTGATGATGATGTGGCTATGGAATGTGTGCATAGATATGTAGGATGTTATGATGATGTGGATTTTATATGTTAGAACAAATTTGTAGTATGACTTATGGATAGGATGAGAGAAACAAGATATAAGTTATTGGGGTTTAGGGTGTTTGGTTCAGTGTTAAAGTGGAAAAATGGTTCCTTTTTTATATATTCTTTTATTAGCATGTTACCTATTTTTGTTTGTTACTAGGTGATAAAGACATGGTGAGGTTGGGATATAGTTCACATAATTTAGATAATCAACTGATTTATCTATTAATTCACTGTGATTTAGTATGATTCTTGAACATTTTCACAAGAGTTTTCAGGGAGGATCCTAGTGAAGATACCTATATTCTCACCCCTATATATAAATTTATCATTTAATATAGTAGGAGTTTGTTGATGATTGATATGGGTGCTACAAGATATCAATGGTTGTTCAAAATATGGGGGTGTTTGTGGTTATTGGATAGGTGTTTCTTATGCTATTTTCATTTTTTTATCTTTGTATGACATTACATTCATGTATTGGGATTGGTTATTTATGTGTTATATGGAGATTATTGGTGGATATTTTATCATTTATTAGTATATATTTAGGGAAACACCTCTCATATGTATGTATTTTATAACCTCGGTTCTAGTTTCCAACCCATGGCCTATTAAAGATGGGATTTATGGGTTACTCCCATCTCCACTGTTGACCCAGTATGGGGACCAATTGAGGGGGTAGTAATAGTGAACCAACCCACATGGAATGCTAATATTTAGATGATGCACACATTTTTTGGTTGACCATTGGTACACGATGTGTAATTTTATATTATATATTATGTATCTATGTCTTATAGCTTGTAACCTTGGTAACTTTGGATGTGATATTTGAGTGTTACTCATGTATTTTGTCTTGTTATTTTCCATATGAACTTGGATAAACATGTTATCTCAACCATGGGAATAAGAAAAAAATTCTATAAGTGAAAAAAATTTAAATGAATGCATGAAATTAATCAAATAAATTTATAAATAATTATTAATTAGAATTTGAAATCTTTGATACCACTTAAAGGTTTTGGGGAATAATAAAAGTCTTTGGGCTATGCCCAATTTTGGTTTTTCGTCGATTTAAATGTATAATATTTGAATAACTTAATAAAAGAAACCCTAGAATCTCCTTGTGAGAATATTTTACATTTAATTTATAATTAAATTTATTGATTCAAAATACTAATTTCATATATTGTTTTTAGAAAATAAAAATACAATCATGTTAAATTTTATTAAACTTGAAGTTTTTTATTTGATTTATATATATATATATATTAAAACATATTATTTTATATGTTCTGATGAACTAAAATATTCAACTAAATTCTAGAACCTTGAGATGTTATATTAAATTTCCTCATTTGAAGTTTGAGCTTCCTTCATTAGTAGATGATTAAGATTTTGATGTGGTTGCATCCAAATCTTAAGATCTTAGAATTTGAACCTTGAAGTTTGTTATCAAATCATCTATAAATTTTCTAAGTATTCTATAATCGTAAGAAATTGGAAATCATGCAACAAGGTTCTTTTGTGTCATATCACTTCTTTAAATAGATTTAATTTCATTTTTTTAGTATATTTTATTATATCATCCATTGTTTAAGGAATAATATTAAAAGATATTAGTTTTTATTTTTTAATTGTTCAATTTTTAATATTTATGATAGATGAGATTCTGGTGAGGAATATGCTACTTACAATCATTGATATCAATGAGACTTTGGGGCTAGGAGTATGATTCTTTTGGATTTTGATGTTCAAAAAATTCTAGGGTACTTGGAATTTCTTTTTATATGTGTGATTGAAGAGGTGTTTAAGAATATATCTACCTACTACTGATAGTTTTGTCTAAGAATTTCCAAGTGTAGAACTTGCTGCTACAAACTAGCTTAGTGGATGAAGTTTAAATCTTTGAAACTTGTATCCCTTATAATGGGTATACTGATCCACTTTCTGCATTGGTTTAAAAGTGAATACATCTCATTACTATATTTTTTTCATAATATAATATCAAATTAATGAGATTAAAAATTTCTATACTTGACATCATATATTGGTTCTTATAGGATCAATAGTTTTCTTGAAAGTTCATGTAGTATTCTTTTGATAAATTTTTTTCAAATTTTAGTGGGATTTTTTATTTTTTTCAAATGATGGTGTCAAAATATGAAAAGTTACATATAAATAAATTTTATTGAACAAATTATAGTTTCTAGAAAATGAAGATGGAATACTATCTCATTTAGAAAGTTTAATAGCATTTGTTTAAGGGTGTCAAACTAGAAGCAATGGATACAAGTGAATGGGAAAATATAGATTGGAAAGCACTTTGTTCAATAAAAATGTCTTTAGTTCATAATGTGGCTTTGAAAATTTAGGTTAAGAAGAACATAGTGGATTTTATAGTGACCCAAGACTTAAACAGGTATTATTTCATAATTCTTAACATACTTTTCCATCAATGATAAACCGAGGATCAAGAGGTCTAGTGTATTTAGATGATTAGGTACATAAATACATAATATTAAACATAAAAACAGAATTTTTATTTAAAAATACAAATAATTCTCCTAACTCCCAAAAAAATCTAAAACTGCATAGGATATCCTGGAAAAAATATATAAGGAAAAGGGTGAGCTAGAAAGGCCACTAAGGGGACAAATATGGAAACAAATCATAACATGAGAGTCAAGAGGCATAAAATGATATCATAAATAGAATGATCATAATAATAGAAACATGGGATAAGAAATTTAAATCATAAGATTAAAATTATGTAGAAACAACTTAAAACATGGTATTATAAACATAAGTTAGGGTTACTCCTACGACCATCATCCTAAAGTGGAAAAAGTCCCATGGTGGATTAGGTTCACTCCCTAATTCCTTACATAAAATCTCATGAGATATAAAGATTTAACCAATGACTTGTAAGGATATATAATTCTATACTCGCCCATCATATAAATTAAAATCATATATATTCATTCCACATTATGAAAATAAATAATTCATAAATCATAATCATGATCAAACCCATGAGAAGGAAGTGGGTTACATAATTACGATTCTAGTCATAACTAAAGGATAAATCATAAGGATTATAAGAATTAAAAGGAATTAAATCATTTTTATATATGTATTTGAATATCAAATATAGGTCTCTAACATTAGTTTTAAAATAGATATTTCATGAGGAGGATCTAGGAGAGGAAATAATAAAAACATAACACTAGGTTGAAGCCTTATGAAATAAGTAAATGATATTTTTAAAGAATAAAAGACCATATTATTTTATATAAAACCATAATTAAAAAAATATGGTTCTATATAAAATAATTAGTATTTTATATTCTATCCATGGTTTAAAAAAATTGTATGGGGGTGATTCTTGACATGAGATAAGAAATAGGAAAGTTCCCTTAAACCGGGTTTACTTCAAAGTGGGAATTTCAAAGGGAACTAAAAACATGTATAAACCCAAAAATAAAAGGGATATTTAAATAGTTATATATTTAAGGGAAATATATATAAAAATATAAGAGGTTCATGAGAATAATATTGTATCAAATAGAGAAAAATAAATAGAATACGTAACCGGAAATTCACGGAGGTACGAAAGATCCCTTACCTTAAGTTCCTGATTCATTCTGTGAACACGCTTAACTTTATGAATAACCAAATTAATTTTATTAAGTACTTAATTAATAAATTTATTAGACTATATTTCATATTCTAAGGTCTTTTAACTATCATATGTTATTTAATTATAATATATTTTTTGTGCCTACATCAGTTACTTGAGGTTGCTCGGTCAATTTTTATGTAACTATTTATGTATGTTCACCATGGTAGAAAGTGATATAAAATAATTTCATAATATCCAAAATATTAATTGTTTTATATAAATAATTTTTATATATTAAATTTATTTTTAAATCCATTCATGATGGACGGTGATGACAAATGAAACCCATTGTATGTGGAAGTGGTTGCTTGTACGTACGCACAATTAATGTTTCCATTTCTCAATGAATGAGAATTAATTAAGGTGAATGATAATTTTGAAATTTAGAAATAATATTTATATTATATATATATATCATATTTATTCATCACTTACATCCTTTTTACTATCCATGAATGGCGGTGATGAAAAATGAAAGATGTCGCATTGTGGAACAAGTAGTCCGTGCAACGCTCTAATGACGCTTTGTTTTTCTTAGTGGATGGAGAGAAATAAATAATGGTTATTAAATTAATATAAAAAATATCAACCTAAAAATTATACTGATTTAATTATATTGTTATGGATATATTATATTTGGAAGATAAATATAAAGGATAAAATATTATGATGAAGGTAATACTTACATTGAAGAATTAATCTTCTCTTAGAAATCACCTTGGAAGTGAAGCCCTTAAGATTACTTATAGAGATCACGGGATTATTGAAGTTAAAATTAATTCTATTAAAATTATTTTTTCTGTTTTTTAATGGAAATTATAATGGTAATTGTAACCCTGGGGGTGGAAGTGATCCCCATTTATAAGTGAAGAAAATGTCACTTTTGGGAATACCCTTTAAACTTCCATAACAACATTACACAATTCCTTGGTCAATGAATCCAAAATTTTATAATAATGGTGTGTTTTTTGATATTGGTTAAATAAATACTCAACCAATACTTTCTAAACATTTTTTAATCATGTTTAAAATATTTTACCATAGATTTTTACATTTTTACATTTTAATTTTTACCCTGGTAACTAGTTTTTAACTAAGTAATTTATATTTTATTTAAAAATAAAAGGTAACCAATATTATAAAATTTTAATAATTTTAACCTAAAATTGATCTAAATTTAATCTAATTAAATTTATAAATATTATAAAATCAACTTTTAAATTAAAATCTATAATATATAAAAAATAATTTTTGAAGAAAAATAACTTTTAACCATTATGTTTTTTATAATATTATTTAGTATTGATTACCAATTGAATGAGTTTTAATATAAATATATATAGGTTTAAAAATAATATTATATTCATAATTTAAATTATCTTAATTTGATTTATCAAATAAAAATTAGACAATATTAATAAAATAATCTTTAAAACCCATTTTAAAAATATCTTGGTAATTAACAGTAATATGGATAATATTATATTTTTTATTAAAAATGAAATTGAAATTTTTGTATAAAATTAAAAATTTTAACTCAAATAGTAATTAAATTTTCATATATTTAATTTCTAAAAGTGATAAATTCTAATTTTTATTATAAGTGCGTAAAAATAGTTTTTAGTGTGGAATATTTCTTGAGTTTTAGAAATGTTAAACATGTGATTTATAAAGTAAACATAGTATCTTTAAATGATTTATATTACTTATTAAATATATATTTTTATAGATAAATGTTTTAATAAACTTTTAATTAATTCTTGTATTATAAAATTGATAATTTTTAGCAAAATCCTAATTTCACTATTCACCTAAAAATCATTTATTTTAGAAAAAAACCCAAAAATTAATATTAAGGTAATATTGATATATTAAGTCAAAAAATGAAGTTAATTTTTCCAAATTAAAATTATAAGTGTATTATAAATATAGGAATTCAAAAAGTAGTCACTGCTGTCTATTCCTGCTAGTTTAATGGCTATAATGGTCATCTTTAATAATTTAATTTTTTTAATGTTTTGTGGTTTTGGTTTAGTTTGATATTGTATGTAACATAAGATACTAAACATGATATTTATTAATGGAAATAGTAACTAGTATCTTGGGTCACTACTTTCTTTCCCCATTAAAAAAATTCTCCCTCAAAATTTGATTTCATACACTAAGGTGAAAAAATAATGGTACTTTTACTTCATAGTCTCTTTATATTCCAACATTACATATTTATACATATGGTTCATCCAAATAAATTTGATATGGTGAGTTTTCTTGTTAAGTAGAACTTTTTCTTTGTGGTCTATGATCTTTACCAAATTCTCCTTGAACTAGAGATCATTTTATAGGTGCACCATCTCTAAATTCATCATATTTGAGGGATTTGATATGTAATTCATTAATAGGTATTTGCGGAACACATCATATACTTTGGATAGGTTTAGTGGGAGTTCTAGTTGACACCCCACAACTTCGATGTGATCAAAAATCTCAAAGGGACCAATATATGTTGGACTTAGCTTCTACTTCTTCTCAAATATCATGACTCTCTTATATAGAGATATATGGAGGAACACTTTATTACCAAACTCAAACTCCAAGTATCATTAACAGTTATCAGTATAACTATTCTACTGACTCTTCCCTTCTTTGATGTGTTCCTGAATGGTCTTGATATTTTCTACCATTTCTTATTCAATATCAGGTCCTAGAAACTTTCATTCACCTACTTTATCTCAACACATATGTGTTATACATCTATTTCCATATAGGCATTTATATGGGGCTATTTAGATTCTTGAGTGGATACTGTTATTGTAAGAGAACTTGACCAGAGGAATATGTTGGTCCCAACATACCTTGAAATCTATAGAGTAAGCTCTCAACATATCCTCAAGTGTATGGATAGTCCATTCATATTATTCATCAGTATGAGTATAATAGTATATACTAAATTTAAACTATGTGTTTAGATCATGTTGAATAATCTTACACAATTTTTAGGTGAACCTAAAATCTTGATCATAAACAATTGATAGCGGTGTTCCATGCAGCCTGACCACTTCTCTAATGTATATCTTTGTATGGTGGTTGAATGATAAGTCATATTTAATGGAAATTAAGTGATTATTATTTGTAAGATAGTATACCATAACCTATATAGAACTGTTCTCTTTAGATTTCTTTATAAGACCCATGAAAAAATCCATATTGATATTTTTCCCATTTTCATATAGGTATGGGAAATGGATGAATCGTCCCTTTAGACTTTTTCCTCTCATCCATCAGATGCTAAAAGACTAGGCACTTTGATGTATATTATTCAATCTACTTCTTCATATTTTCCCACCATTATTGTTCACAGAGATCTTTATAATTTTTTTTATTTTCTGGGTGGATGGATAATGTCGAGCTATAAGAATCATTCAATAGATCCTTATTTATTTCCAAATCTGATGGAACATAGATTTATTTCCAAAATATCACAAATCCTTCATCATTGACCATGAACTAAGAGGGTTGTCCCTTCCTCATGAAATCCACCTTATTCTATATATCCACATAATCCCTTTGATCCTTCTTAATCTTATCAATTAGTTATGGTTGGGAAATAATTTTAAAAAGGTAGAATGATGTTCATTTCTTCACAATTCCCATGTATATCCTTTGAATGTCCAAAAAGATTAGATCCTTATCAATACTCATCATATATAAGGTTACATGATCTATTCTACTTAGATTATCTACCACTTTACTTTCCTTCCCCGGATGATAATGGATTAAGAAATAATAATACTTAATCAGCTCTGACCATTTTCATTAGTGTATGTTGAGATCCTTATGTTTGAATATATATTTCAGGCTCTTGTGGTCTATATATATATCACACTTATTTTCATAGAGATAATGCATATAAATTTTCAATGTAAAGATCAATGTGACCAAATCAAGATCATGTTTCAGATATTTCTATTCATGAACCTTCAACTGTCTTGAGGTATAGACTGTCACTTTGTCATTTTTCATGAGTACACATCCCAATACCTTTTTTGATGCATCACTATAAATCACAAATCCATCCCCACTTGTTTTTATGGTGAGTATAGGTGTTGTGGTTAGACTCTACTTCAGTTATTTGAAGTTCTCTTTGCACTCATTTATCTAGACATGCTTCAATCCCTTATGAGTAAGCTTAGTTTGTGGGTTGGACAATATTGATAAGTTTCTTACAAATCACTGATAGTACCCAGCTAATCCTAGGAAACTATAGATATCTATCATAGATGATATCCTAGGCTGATCATTAATTACCTTATTCTTTGAAAGTTTCATATATATTACCTTACATGTGATAACATTCGCAAATAATGCTACTTGTTCCATTAAAAAATCACATTTACTATACTTTATATAAATATTTTTCTTCCTTAAAGTCTTCAACATAGTATTTAAATGTTCCTCATATTCCTATTTACTTTTAGATTATGTAAGAATATCATCAATAAATACCACCATAAATTTATCGAGGTAATATCTAAAGTATCTCTTAATTAAGTCAATGAAAATAAGTAGAGCATTTGTAACTCTAAATGGAATGATTGTGAACTTTTAGTGACAATAACTTGTACAAAAGTTAGTCTTATGAATATCATCCTACTTTACCTTTAACTGGTGATATCCTAACTGAAGGTCCACTTTAGATATGTATTGAGCTCTATGTAACTAATCAAACAAGTCATCAATCCATGGAATAAGATATTTGTTCTTTATCATTATTATATTAAGTTCATTGTAAGAACCCGGACCTTCTTTTCAGGTATGTTTTCCTTTTCTAATTTTTTCTGAGAAAAAGAGTAATTTCTGAAGGTCATGCAGGGGCGCATGGTTGGCGCACAGTTGGAGCACAGCCTGAACAAATCGTGCAGCCAGCCCAGGAAACTGTAAAACCTTGATAGTGGGCTCTGCACGGGCTGCGCACGGTTTTTCAAACTATGCGGACAAGTCATGTGAACCCCCTGGGTGAGACATTGGCAACCGCATGGTTGGCGCACGGTTTTCCAAACCATGCGGGGAAACCATGTGGCCACTTAAAGTTGGGGTTTTTAAGCCCCAGGCCACTCGGGATTTCCCATTCCTCCACCTTTCTTCCTCATACTCGTGGCTCACGCGGGAGTTGCGATTTTCATAGGTTGGGGGAGCTTCTTGGCTCGTTTTGGAGGCAAATCGAAGGGGTTTCTTGGTGGATCAAAGGCGTTTCTTCTCAGGTAAGTCCCTTCTCTTGATTTCTCCTTGGTTTTCCCTATATCTTCTCTTCCCTCTCTCTAGGGTTTCTAGATCTACATCCATTTCATGTAGATCTAGTGTTCGGTTTGCCTTGAGTGTTGATTCTAAGTCTTGTGGATGATAGGTAAGGAGTTTTAGAGCGGTCTTCCATGAAGCGGTTGCTGGATTTGTGGGTGCAGTTGATTGTGGATCGTTTTCACCAGAACCCTAAAGGTAGGTAGTTTGTGCCTTTCGGTTTAAGGTCTTTGAATATTATGTTTAATTGCGACAATAACCTTGAACGGGGTATCGTGAATTTATCATCGTACCCTTGTGTTTTTTCTGCCATGCTTGTATGCTCATGTAGAGGTTAATTGGATGTAAATAGAATTGATTACCATGCCTTGGATGTTTTTCCATGCATGTTCTGTTTACGACCGTTTGGTCCTGTATTGTCTGTTTTTCCCATGCCTAATGATTTTAGAATGGAGTGTTGTATTCTGACATGTTGATATGCTATATACTATTTAGACAAGTAGTTCTGTAGGTTTACTTGGTCCTTATAGCATTACTATGCGTTGATTTACATAGGTCTGTGAGAACCTGGTGTAGTAGACTATAAGGGGATAGACCGAGTGAGCTTCCTCAGAGATTCTTTGTACATTATAGACTATAAGGGGATAGACCGAGTGAGCTTACTCAAAGAGTCTTTGGACATTATAGACTATAAGGGGATATACCAAGTGAGCTTCCTCAGAGAGTCTTTGTTTACTTTGAATTTACCTTGAACCATTCCAGGCTATAAGGGGAATTGATTGGGTGAGATTCCTTAGAGAGTCTATGAACAACCTAGGATATAAGGGGAATTGACTGAGTGAGCTTCCTTAGAGAGTCATAGACCTTGGGGCTATAAGAGGAATTGATGTGTGAGCTTCCTCGGAGACTCCTTGACTACGCTAGACTATATGGGGAATGGACTGTGTGATATTCCTCAGAGATTCTTGTTTTACTTATACTATACGGGGAATGACTGTGTGAGATTCTTTAGGGAGTCTTGTTTTACCTTTGACTATAAGGGGATTGACTGTGAGCACTTCCCCAGAGAGTCTTACTATATTCATATACAGAACCAGAGGGGTTAGACCGAGTGTGCTGCCCAGAGGGTTATCTGTACTTCTTAGGTAGGACCAGAGGGGATGGCTATGAGTAATTCCCAGAGGGCTGCCTATTTGAGGTTTAGATTTTTGTTTCACTATTTCTTGATTTGAAACTGTGGATTGTTTACTGTTTATTACTTTCCTGTTTACTGCTTTTTTTACTTTACCTGCCATATATTCACTGACTGTTAGGCACAGATCCTGTGGTGGTTGCCTAATTGGATTCATCTCACAACCTGTTTTGGTCATGCTTTTGGGCCCAAACAAACTATTTTGTTGCAGGTATAGATAAGTTCAAGCGCCCTTCTACTTCAGGTACTTGACTGCATTGGAGATGGAGAGCATGGGACCAAGCTATGGCTTGCGATGCTGAGGAGTTTGTCTGCTTTCTTTTTCACTTTGGTTTAGTGTTGTTGTATTCCAACATTGTAACTTGTTTGGATGTTTTCCTAGACATATTTGTACCATGAATCGCTTTATATATATGTGCTCCTGCTGTTTATCATATTTAGTCTTCCGTTGTTCACTTGTGTATGGATTGTTTACTGTTTCCGCTATTGTTTATTATTTCTCTTCCATTGTGTACTCTGTTAATGAGGGAATAGTTTCCCCACTATCACTCCCAAGGCCCTCGCTGCTAGTCAGAAGCCTCTGGAATTTGGGGAAATACACTTGATTCCATGTGACCAACCGGGTATGGGGCGCCTCTGGGTGGCTTCCGGAACAGGGACGTTACAAAGTGGTATCAGAGGGTTTCTTTTCTTTTCTTTTGATTTACTGTTTGGAGCCTTTAGCCAGGGATAGGATGAAATAGGTACTTGGTAATAAGTTATGCCTGGGAGTAGCTAACTCGTGTACAGGGAAAAGACATACTACCTCATTTATTGCAATTTACTGGTTTTCAATTTTACAGTTGATTTGATTTCACCGTTGGGTGATTCAAATTCTTTGTGCTATTACCGTTGTTGTTATTGCGGTTCTATTTCTGTCGCAAACCGATAAGATGATGGTCTATCATCTCATGCATCATATAGGCACTTGTTAGAAATCACATTTCATTCATTCTTGTCATGTCATATAGGATTCATTAACGATTACATGTTGTTGTGATATACGTTGTGTAGATTGTGCATGTTTTTTTGATAGTTGCTTTGATGGAATTCCTTTTATTTGATAGGGAATTTGTTTGTATAGTGCTTTTCTTAGATGGATGCAAAACTTTGGTTATTGAGGTGTTATGGGCCCTCATGGATCAGAATTTGGTGGATCAATGCTTGTTTTCCTTGTTATAACTTGTGTAAGATGACAATATTTGATTTGTGGGGAGTATGGGCCCTCACGGATCGGAATTTGGCACTTTCAATGTTCGTTTCAGTGTTCTCTGGGTTCCAGAGTAGTTTATGAGGCTTACTATCTGGAAAAACCTAGAATGCATGGCGTGTAGTTTTGACTACACATCATGTATTATTCTATTCGGGAAAAACTTTTTTTCATAAGTACACATCGTGTACCTTATATACACGTCGTGTAGTCTCTAATCGTGTCACAGGCCATGTGGGAAGAGACACGGGATAGGGAAAATCTCATGGAAACATGCCGTGTACCGGTTGTGCACGCCGTGTAGTGTAATCCTAGGAGTTTGGCCGTGTAGTTAACAACACGATCAGTAGAGTCTCTTCTTATACACATCGTGTCTACCTTGAACACATCGTGTAGTCTGACCTAGGTACCCGGCCGTGTCATGAACAACACGGTTCAGTGTTATCCTTTCGCGAACACGTCGTGTCTGTCAGGAACACGCCGTGTGGTTTGAGCCATGTGTATGACCGTGTCACTAACAACACGGGCCAGGTGAAGATTGCCTAGTACACACAGTGTCTTTTGAGAACATGCAGTGTAGTTTTGTATTAGAAAAGTCATGTGACTTAACCATATAGAAGGACCCAGGCAGGGGAAGAGGATTCAAGTACACGTCGTGTGTTTTGAGAACACGCCATGTGTTTGGAGTGTTACATGACCAGTTTAGGAAAAAGTACATTCACATGTGAATTACTTTAGGGAACACCACGTGTAGGTAGTATACACGCCGTGTAGTCATGTTTTGAAAAACTTTAATGTTTTCTTCCTCTTGTTCTCTTATTACACTCTGTTGGGGACTAGAATGGCTAGTGTATGACAGTTCAAGGAGTGCCCTCTATAGATTGGTGGGTGTCACTTCTTATGGGATCTCTATGTCCTAGAGATGATGATATATGATGTCATTCTTGTAATGGACTGGCTAGTTCCCTTCCAATAATTCATCGATTGCTACCACCGAAGGGTGAGATTTATATCACCAGAGGGAGGATCTTTTCTTCATAAGGGAAAGTGGGATTTCCAGGTGAGCAGAGCGGGACCAGAGCATCATGGGTTAGGAGTACTTACAGCCCAGATTTCTTGTCTTTATCTGGATGACCAGGGGACTTCACGGCTAGACTTTCCTCCAGTGGTGGATCGTTTTAGGAACGTCTTTCCAGAGGAATTTTCAGGTTTTCCTCTAGATCATGAGGTAGAATTTTATATTGATATCATGTCAGGAGCGGCACCGATGTTCATTCCTCCTTATAGGATGGCTACACCTGAGTTACAGGATCTCAAGAAGCAGTTGGAGGAGTTGCAAGCCAAGGGTTTCATTTTACTTAGTACTTCTCCTTGGGGTTCGTCTGCTTTTTTTGCAAAGAAGGAAGACGACACTCTCAGGCTTTGTGTGGATTATTGGAAGCTGAACCAGTTGACGGTCAAGAACCGATATCCCTTGCTAAGGATTGATGATCTCTTTGATCATCTTTGAGGATTCTGGGTGTTCTCGAAGATCGACTTGAGGTACGGTTACCATCAGTTGTGCATTAGACCATCTGATATACCTCTCACATCTTTTAGGAGCATGTATGGTCTATACGAGTATATGGTTATGTCGTTCGGTCTCACAAACGTGCCTGCAGTTTTCATGGAACTGATGAACCGAGTGTTCCATCCATACTTGGATTCCTTCATGGTGGTTTTCATGGATGACATCTTGGTGTACTCTCACACTTGACACGACCATGCTACCCATCTTAAGATCATTCTGAGTACACTGAGAGAGCATCAGTTATATGCTAAGCTCTCGAAATTCCACTTTTGGATGGATCATATTCACTTATTGGGTCATGTTATCTCAGAGACAGGAGTGTCAGTAGACCCAGATACAGTGAGGGTAGTGGTTTCTTGGGAGTAGTCTAAGAACTTATTCGAGGTATGGAGTTTCCTAGGGCTGGATGGATACTACGGACGCTTCATATAGGACTTTCACGCTTAGAAGCACCGCTGACAAGTCTGAATAAGAAGGGTGTGAAGTTCTTATGGTCAGATTCTTATGATTCATCCTTTCAAGAGCTAAAGGGAAGGTTTCCATCATCACTGATACTAGTCTTTCTAGAGCCGATAAAGAGCTATATTGTTTACTACGATGCTTCAGGTATCAAGCTGGGAGCTATGATTATGCAGGGATATGGATTCGTTGCGTACGGGTCTCGACAGTTGAGGCCACATGATAGGAATTAACCGACGCACGATCTGGAGTTGGCAGCTGTTGTTCATGCCTTACACTATTGGAGACATTATCTTTTGAGAGAGAATTTTGTGGTTTTCACTGACCACAAAAGTCTCAAGTAAATCTTCACTCAGCATGATCTGAATCTGAGACAGCACAGGTGGGTCGAGTATCTTCAGTCCTTTGAATTCGAGCTTGCCTATACACCTGGGAAAGGCAACGCAGTGGCTGACGCGTTGAGCAGGAGAACTCAGATACAGGCAGTTCATGAGGCCAGCAGTGAGTGGAAGCTTATGGCTCTATTCTCTGAGATGCATTTGGAGGTTCACGATAGACAGGGGCAAACTTTTCTATCTTCTATAGTTGTTACCTCTACTCTTCTCGATCGGGTACGAATGAGGCAGCTATCAGACTCAGAAGGCCTAGTCCTATGGGAAAGTGTGTCAGGAGAGGACCCTCTTCCTGGATAGACAGTAGGCAAGGATGAGATCTTGCGTTTCCAGGGATTCATATGGGTTCCAGCAGATATACGCGAGGAGCTGATGCAGGATTTTCATTCCTCGGTTTGGTAAGTTCATCCCGGTGTCACCAAGATGTATCGGGATCTACATCGTCAGTATTGGTAGCCAGGTATGAAGAGGGATGTAGCTTGTTTCGTCACGAGGTGTTCCACTTGTCAGTAGGTGAAAGTGGAGCATCAGCAACCAGCAGGTCTTTTACAGTAGCTACCCGTTCCGAAGTGGAAGTGTAACGATGTCACGATGGACTTCGTGACCGGGTTTCCAAGGTCGCCTCGAGGAAATGATGTTGTTTGGGTTGTCATCAACAGGATTACGAAGGTTGCTCATTTATTGCCGATCAAGGAGACCTTCAATGTTGATGAGCTGGGATGGTTGTACATATGAGAGATTATAAATCTACATGGAGTTCCACACTCCATTGTTTTAGATAGGGATGCACGTTTTACTTCTCGGGTCTGGCAGGGGCTTCAGAAGGCTTTGGGTACACAGGTACTTTTGAGTACAACATACCATCCCCAGACAGATTGCCAGTCTAAGCGTACGATTCAGGTGCTTGAGGACATGCTTCGAGTATGCATCCTGGATTTTGGAGGTTCTTGGGAGAAACATATACCTCTCGTGGAGTTTTCCTACAACAATAGTTTTCAAGCAACTATTCATATGGAACCTTATGAGGTTTTGTACGGTAAGCCATGTCGATCACCCTTATGTTGGTTGGAGGCAGGAGAGGCAGCTTTGCTGAGACCTCATCTTGTTTAGTAGACCACAGAGCAGATATAGTTGATTTGGAAGAGGATAGCTATTGCACAGTCTTGGCAGAAGTCTTATGTTGATCAGTGAAGATGACCTCTAGAGTTCGAGGTTAGGGATCATGTTTTTCTACGTGTCACACCGAGGTTGGGACACAAGAGGATCAGGAGACAGGGTAAGATCTTGTCGAGGTACGTCGGGATTTTTGAGGTGTTGGAGAGAGTCAGGCCGGTTGCCTATCAGTTACAGTTAACTCATAGGTATCGGGCTATGCACGACGTCTTCCATGTTCCACAGCTTCGACGTTACTTTTCAGACCCGTCTCATGTCTTTCAACCTGATGAGTTTGAACTCGAAGAGGATGCGTCATTCGAGGAGCATACTATCCAGATTTTTGATCAAAGTATGAAGGTTCTCTATGGTCGGTTTGTTCCTCTGGTATGGGTGCTATGGCATCACGGACGAGTACAGGATGAGACTTGGGAGAGGGAGGTCGATGTACGATCACAGTGGCCGGAGTTGTTCAGGGTTTCTTCTTCTGCGTCGTGCTAAGGAAATTTAGGGACGAATTTCTTTAAGGGGGGAATTTTTTAAGAACATGGACCTTCTTTTCAGGTATTTTTTCCTTTTCTGATCATTTCTAAGAAAAAGAGGAATTTCTGGAGGTCGTGCAGGGGTGCACGGTTGGCGCACGACCTGAACAAACAGTGCGGCCAGCCCAGGAAACTGTGAAATCTTGATAGTGGGATCTACACGGGCTACGCATGGTTTGTCAAACCATGCGGACAATTCGTCTGAACCCCCTGGGTGAGACAGTAGAAACTGCACGGTTGGCGCACGGTTTTCCAAACCGTGTGTCCACTTAAAGTTGGAGTTTTTAAGTCTCGGGCCACTCGGGATTTCCCATTCCTCCACCTTTCTTCCTCCTACTTGTGGCTCACGTGGGATTTGAAATTTTCAGAGGTTGGGGGAGCTCCTTGGATCATTTTGGAGGAAAATCGAAGGGGTTTATGGGTGGGTCAAAGGTGGTTCTTCTCGGGTAAGTCCCTCCTCTTGATTTCTTTTTGGTTTTCCCTAGATCTTCTCTTCCCTCTCTCTAGGGTTTCTAGATCTACATCTGTTGCATGTAGATCTAGTGTTGGTTTTTCCTTGAGTGTTGATTCTAAGGTTTTTGGATGATAGGTAAAGAGTTTTAGAGCGTTCTTCTGTGAATCGGTTTCCGTATTTGTGGGTGCGGTTGATTGTGGATCATTTTCGCTAGAACCCTAAAGGTAGGTGGTTTGTGCCTTTTGGTTTAAGGTATTTGAATATTATGTGCAATTGGGACAATACCCTTGAATGGGGTATTGTGTGTTTACCGTCTTACCCCTATGTTTTTTCCGCCATGATTGTATTCTCATGTAGAGGTTAATTGGATGTAAATAGAATTGATTACCATGCCTTGGATTTTTTACCATGCATGTTCTATTTACGACCGTTTGGTCCTATATTTCTTGTTTTTCCCATGCCTAATGATTGTAGAATGGAATGTTGTATTCTGACATGTTGAGATGTTATAGACTGTTTATCCAAGTAGTTATGTAGGTTTACTTGGGCCTTATATCATTATTATGCATTGATTTACACAAGGCCGTGAGAACCTGGTGTAGTAGACTATAGGGGGAAAGACCGAGTGAGCTTCCTCAGTGAGTCTTTGGACATTATAGACTATAAGGGGATAGACCAAGTGAGCTTCCTCGGAGAGACTTTTGACGTTATAGACTATAAGGGGATAGACCGAGTGAGCTTCTTTAGAGAGTCTTTTCTTACTTTGAATTTACCTTTAAAAATTCCAGGCTATAAGGGGAATTGACTGGGTGAGCTTCCTCAGAGAGTCTATGAACAACCTGGGCTATAAAGGGAATTGACCGAGTGAGATTCCTTAGAGAGTCCTAGACCTTGGGGATATAAGAGTAATTGACGTGTGAGCTTCCTCAGAGAGTCCTTGACTACCCTAGACTATGCGGGGAATGGACTGTGTGAGCTTCCTCAAAGAGTCTTGCTTTACTTAGACTATACGGGGAATGATTGTGTGAGCTTCCTTAGAGAGTCTTTTTTTACCTTTGACTATAAGGGGATTGACTGTGAGCGCCTCCCCATAGAGTCTTACTATATTCATATACAGAACCAGAGGGGTTATACCGAGTGTGCTGCCCAGAGGGTTGTCTGTACTTCTTAGGTAGGACCAGAGGGGATGGTTGTGAGTACTTCCCAGAGGGATGCCTATTTGAGGTTTAGCTGTTTATTTCACTATTGCTTGATTTGAAACTGTGGATTGTTTACTGTTTAGTTCTTTCCTATTTATTGCTTTCTGTACTTTACCTGCCATATATTCATTGACTGTTAGGCACGGATCCTATGGTGGTTGCCTACTGGGAATCGTCTCACACCCTGTTTGGGCCATGATTTTAGGCCCAAACAGACTATGTTGTTGCAGGTATAGATAAGGGAAAGAGCCCTTCTACTTCAAGTACTTGACTGCATTGGAGCTAGAGAGCATAGGACCAAGGTATGTCTTGCGATGCTGAGGAGTTTGTATGCTTTCTTTTGCACTTTGGTTTAGCACTGTTGTATTCCAACATTGTGACTTGTTTGGCTGTTTTCCTAGACATATTTGTACCATGCATCACTTTATATATATGTGCTCCTGCTGTTTATCATATTTATTCTTCCGTTGTTCACTTTTGTATGGATTTTTTACTACTTACGCTATTATTTATTGTTTCTCTTCCGTTGTGTACTCTGCCAATGAGGGCATAGTTTCCCCACTATCACACCCAAGGCCCTCACTACTAGTCAGCATCATCTGGATTTTGGGAAAATGCTCTTGAGTCCATGTGACCAACCGGGTATGGGGCGCCTCAGGGTGGCTTCCGGAACCGGGACGTTGCATTCATGATAATAAATACTGAGATTCATACACTCTTCCTTCTTCATGAAAAAGAGGACTATATCACCCCTTGGTTAATCACTTGGGTGTATGAAACCCATGTCTATATTTTCTTTTAATTTCTTCTTAAATTCATCCAATTCAATAGGGGACATCCTATATGGTGTCTTAGATATCAATTGAGATCTAAGTATAAGTTCAATTAAGAACTTGACCTTTTTTCGAGGAGGAAGACCAGATAATTCTTCAGAGAATGCATTAGTATAATATCTCACAATGGGAATGTTCTCAATAGTGGTCCTCTCATTTTATTCAATCATTTGAGATAGATATGATTTATCATATGAAAACAATGTCAATACTTCTAAAGAATATTACAAATGGGATTCATCCTACTCCTTATAATTGAATAAAACCATTGGGTAATTTATGATATATAAGTTTATTTCCTTATATAGATAGTTGATGTGGTCTCTATATATAGACCACTACTCCATTCACATAATAAAATCAAATTTTAAGGGATTATGATAAGGTTTTATGGGAGATTTATCCCACATATATCAACAGGGGATGGGTTATATATTTGAGATGAAAAAATCACTCCATTAGTAGTTTTAAATGATAACTTAACCTCTATGTTTTGTAGTGTCATTTTAATAGTTCTACTAAAATTGAATTATATGAAAAAAAATACATAGAACTACAATAAAATAGAATGTTCACTATTCTTGAATGAATAAATGGAATACTTGTCACCACATAATTGCCTTGATCCACCACTATAGTAGGAATAACATAATCCCACCCTTTCTCCCTTTCCCCTATGGGTTACTGTTATTGGTAATCCTTGAAACCCCTTATCTTAGTAAATTATTTTTTATAGTGTCCACGTAACTTTTATTTGAAACATTAGATAGTAGGCTAAGGATTGACCTAGAATTTTTTTTATTCAATCGCATTAATGGTTTTATTCATCTCACTTCTACATGAGTTGTATTAATATACCTAATATCTACACTTGAAATATTTCTTGGTCCCCTTGAGTTATTTTCCAGGATTCCTCTTCCACACTTTTAAAATGTGAGATGTTGGATTTTCTTACCACTATGTGTTTTAGCTGGTGATCCCCCAGAGTAAAAATATATTCTCTAATTCTTATCTTTAGTCCCAATTTGACCGTTGAGATCACTTAATGCTATCTAAACTATGAGGTCACATCATGAAAATTCTTCGTAAGTGTCAAAGTCCTATATTTCCAAATCTCTTTTTAGACTTTTTTTATCCCTCTAAAGAAGTAGTCAATTTTATTTTCTTTGTTAATGATAAAAACATAGTCATATCATGTAATACTTTTGAAGTTTGCATCATAATATCCAATAAATTCATCTTTCTATTACTTGAGTGCAAGGAAACACCTCTCTAAATTAATTTGGAGAGTGAAAGGGAAATATTTATTGATAATTAACCTCTTGAATTCATCCCAATATATATATTATTTTTCTTCTCTAAGAATTGTATTCTTGATCAGTATTGACCATTTATTAGCTTCTCCCTTAAGGTGATAAAAATCCAGTATGGCCTTCTCTTGCTCAGAATAGAGAATATCTTATTGTTGTTTTGAATATTTTTATAAATAAATGATGATGATGATGATGATGATATTAGAATATCCACTAAAATTTGGAGTCATAATATGTATAAAGGGTTCAATTGAAGATTTCTCTCTTGGAGTGCATTCTATGAAATTCAAGTAATTATTGACAACTTGAGTTAGTTTTTCCAATGCTACCATGATGTTATCATCTCCTACTCCCATAATGTTAGGAATTTCATTAGGAAAATCATTGAATTTCTCATTTCACATGTTTTTAACATGATTCCTCTTATGTTTACCCATTTTATAAAATAAATTATAGTTACGAATGTTAATAATTTGATTAATAAATATATTAACTGTAAACCATAAAATTAGAAGAAGTAACTTATACATGATGTGAAGAACCAGCTTATAAATATATAAGTTTAAATATATGTTATATATGGTTATTTTAATATTAGAATCACTAACCCAATTAATTTCTATAAAAGTGTCCAAATCCTTCATAATGGTGTAAAGAGGATGTGAACTAACCAAAGCATATCCCACGAGAGTGTCTATCTAGGTGTATAGTTAAGCCACTTTTTCATGCATTGGGTAAAGGTTTATTTAATACCCAACACATACTATTCTAGTTTATTAACCCTAAGTACATTTTATGGGGGTGATGCTTGACGTGAGACAATAAATAAGAAAGTTCTCTTAAATCGGGTTTACTTAAAAGTGGGAATTTTGAAGGGAACTCAAAACATTTATAACCCAAAAATTGAAAGGTATATTTAACTAAATATACATTTAATGGTTATATATAAAAAAAATTAATAGGTACATGAGAATAATATTTCATAAAAGGTATAAAAATAAATATAATGTGTAACTAGCAAGTCATGAAGGAGGTTCTGAAAACCCCTTAACCTTGGGTTCCAGAGTCATTTTGTACATGATCTTGACTTATTGAATAACCAAATTTATTATATTAAACAATTATTTAATAAAATTATTGAACTATATTTCATATTATAAGGTCCTTTAAATATTATTTTTTATTTATTTATAATATAGTTTTCTGGCCTACGTCAATTAATTGAGGTTTCTCAGCCAATTTTTTCGTAACTCCTCATGTATGTTGACCATGGTAGAAAGGATTTTAAAATAGTTTCATAATATATATAATATTAATAGTTTAATGTAAATTATTTTTATGTAGTAAATATATTTTTGAATCCATCCATTATGGGTGACAAATACAAATGAAACTCATTGTTCATGGAATCAGTAGTCCGCCCACACACATAATTAATATTTCCATTTCTAAATGAATTAGAGGGAACGATGGTAAATAATAATTTTAACATTTAAGAATCATATTTATATTATATATATCATATTTATTAATCCATTATGTAATTTTTACCATCCATAAATGGTGGTGATGAAAAATGGAAGATATTTATTTATGGAGCCAATGGTCTGTGCAAAGCATTAACGACACTTTTTTTTCTTTACAGATAGAGAGGAATAAATAATGGTCATTACATTAATATAATAACATATAAACATAATAATTATATTTATGTAATTATATTTTTATCTATATGATATATTTAAAAGAGAAATATTAAGGAGAAAATATTATGAAGAAGGTAATACTTATGTTAGAGACTTGATCTTCTCTTAGAGATCTCCTTTGAAGTGAAAGAATTAAGATAACTTATATAGATTATGGGATTAATGATAAGAATTTAATTCTAGGAGATTTATTTTGGTCATAGTTTCAAGTTAAATTATAATGGTAAGTGCATCCATGGAGGGTCGAAAATGAACCCCTTTTAAAGTGAAGAAAATGGAACATTTGGGAATACCCTTTACACTTCCATGATAACATTACACTATTACTTGGTCAATGACTTAAAAAATCAGTAATAATGGAGTGTGGGGTGATATTTTTGTCAATAAATTCTCAACCAATATTTTATATTCTTGTTTTAAACATATTTTAAGTATTTTACCATAGTTTTTTACATTCTAACATTTTGTTTTTTTACCTTAGTAAATTATTTTTAACTAAGTAATTTATATTTTATTTAAAAATGTAAGGTAATAAATATTACAAAATTTTAATATTTTGAACCTAAATTTAATCTCTATTCAGTCTAATTTAATTTATAAATATGATAAAATCAACTTTTAAATTAAAATATAATATATATATATATATATATAGTTTTTTGTAGAAAAATGACTTTTGACCATTATGTGTTCTTTAATATTATTTACTATTGATTAACAATTTAATAAGTTTTAATATAAATATATATATGTTTAAACATAATATCAGATTCATAGTTTAAATTATATCAATTTTATTTATTAAATAAAAATTACATGATATTAATAAAAAAACTATTTAAAAAAAACTATTTTACCATTGCCATGATAATTAACTCTAATCTTAATAATATTATATTTTTTCCTAAAAATTAAATTTAACTTGTTATATAATATTTACATGTTAAAATAAAATAGGAATCACATTTTTTTATATTTAATTTCTAAAACTTATAAAGTCTAATTTTTATTATAAGTGCATAAAAACTGTTTTTAGTGTGAAATATTACTTGAGTTTCAAAAATAATAAAAATGTGTTTTATAAATTCAAAATAGCATCATTAAATGATTTATATTACTTATTAAATATATATTTTTAATATAAAAAGGCTTTCATAAAGTTTAAATTCATTCTTGTATTATAAAAGTGATGGTTTTTAGCAAAATCTGTATTTTACTATTCATCTAAAAATCAATTATTTTAGAAAAAAACATCTTAAGATGATATTGATATACTAAATCCAAAAATTAATTTAATTTGGTCAAATTAAAGTTATAAATGTTTTATAAATTTAGTAATTCAAAAAGTAGTTACTACTATTTATTCCCACTAGTTTAATGACTATAACAGTTGTCTTTAAAAAATTAATTTTATTAAATTTTTATGTTTTTGGTTTATTATGATATTGTATGTAACATAAAATACTAAATAAAATATTTATTAAGGTAAATAATCATTGTTATTCCAGGTCTTTACAAGTTTATGGTATCCCTTACATATTTGTATGAGAAACAAATACCCTTGAGTATGCTCGATGTGAAGGTTATTTAACATAAGGTTATTGGAAGGAAGATATACATCAGATCTATTGAAATATTTCAAATTAATATCATTATAGTTGTATTCTATAAAGGTTAAAATTTATAAATGTTTTTTGGGTGATTTTTTGTTATCATATTTAATAGAATCATTGGAAACCATGGGAACAACTATGAACAATTCTAGTGGAAGAATGACATAGAGTTCACTAATGTTCGGAACCTAGTTCTCAATGAGGATATCTAGAGAATAGGGTGTTTATATTCCTCCAATGATGTATTTAAAGTAAAATTAAGGAGATTATCACCTCATTGGAAAAATCAAAAATAATCATAGAGCAAATCAAGAGAGAGGAACATTGGTAAGTCTTCTAGAACTGGACCTGTTTATTGGATTTTCAGAAAGATAGGTCACCTCAAGAAATATTTTCATAATAAGAAGGAAACCTCAGAAAGTACTATTTCTAGAGAATTGAGTATTTCCACAATGGGTAGTTTAAATCTACTTTTGAGTGTTTTTACTCAAGTGAAATCTTGTATTATAGATTATGAAGCTTCATTCCATTCCATAGGATAAAAAGTATGCATGTAAAATTATGTATCTAGAAATTTTGGTAGAGTGTTTCATATTGATGATAAAGATATTTATGTTTTGGGGATGGGAGAAGTGAAATTTTAGTTGAAGAATTGAAGTTTCCTTATATCAAAGGATGTGTGAAATGTTCTTAGTATTTGGAAGAACTTGAATTTAGTTGTTCAAATAGATGAAGCAGGTTTCAAAACAAGTTTTGTGGAAGGTGTATTGAATATTAATTAGGTTTATATTTTCATAGCCAAGGGTTTAAAATATAGGTCACTTTATCTAACTAGAAGGGCAGTGGGAGCTATACTTTTTGGAACATCATATTCTGGAAGTTCATAACTTTAGAATAATCGGTTAGGGAACCTAAGTGTGAAAGGTTTGAAGATTTTAGTAGATAAGGGCATACTGAATCTTTATCATTTAGGCATTAAAAGATATAATATTTATATACTCAAGAAATAATAGAAGGTGTCTTTCAATCTATCCAAAAGAACACCAAAATTCTAGATGCTAGAATTAGTTCACATAGATGTTTGAGAATAAACCCTGGTTTATTCTCATAGAAGAGTTAGGTACTTTGTTACCATTATTGATGATTCCACAAGAAAATTATGGGTATACATTATAAAACATAAGAGTGATGTTTTTTGGAATATTTATTCAATGGATGGCTATGGAGGAAAGAGAAACTGGAAGTAAATTGAAATTTCTAAGGCCATAATATAGCGAACCAAGATTTTAATACATAGATATTAAATATTAATTGATGAATATCTAATATATTTTACAAATACACACCTAAGGTCTATAAAATTTTAGTGTCTTTAGAGACTAGATACACAATATTCTTATTTCTTGAAAGATCTTCCACATTTTCCACAAAGATCTTCCCACATAATACTTTTCTTAGATAAAACCTTTCTTCATAATCCGAGGAAAGGAAACATAAGAAAGGGTGGTATTATATTCTCAATTATAGTAAACATGATATATATCAATGACCACTATATAATAACATGAGCATAAAAGTATGAGAACATGAGCTTAACATTTTAAAACCATAAACTGCATATCATGGATAATAATTTGGAGTCATATCATAAATCTTGGCAGTTCATAAGACATGAAACATAAATGAATCAGAGAACATGATCTATAGATCATAACATAGACATACAAATATGGAAAAAACATAATCTTATAACATTGTGAGCATGTATAAATAGAAACAGGTTCACTTATTAAGTTAAGGACAAGAAATTGGGCCCTCACATAAACTTATGGAAATGAAATTGGGTCTATGCATAATATTATGGACATAAAATCTAGTTACACACATATACCTATTAATATGAAACCCAGGTATATGTATAAACTTATGGACAAGAAACCTAGGTCCACACATAATCTTATGGACATGAAAACCAGGTCCATTCATAAAATGGTGAACATGAAATTAGTTTACACATAACAAAATTAAATTATGATTTATCCATGTTTACCCAATTCATTGGAGGGATATGTTATTCTAGGACCACCCATTACATAATCACAATCCATTTGTATGTGTGCCATAATATCATAAATCATTCATGATATATCAAACCCGTGGAAAAGAAATGAGTTTCAAAAACATCTCATCATCATAAACATAAACCATCTAGAGAAAGAATAAGGATGGAATCATTGGATAATATCCCCATTAAAGCATATGTAACATAAAATAACAACATATTTAAAAAAAATTCCTTTAAAATATCAGTTTTAATATTTCTTGAAGAAAATACTCTTTTAGATTTAAAATCGCTTATTTAAAATCTAAAAAAATCAAAATTTTATGGAAAAATTTTTATTTGAAAAAAAAATGTAAAATTGTAAATGAAACATTAAATCATTGATAGTTCATGATTATGGGAAATTATGTTAATTTCATATACATTAAAACAAATATTTCTTTAATATTTTTATTAAAAATTCAAAAAGTACCTCATTCAGAAACAACAAGAGCATTAAATTTAAAACTTTTTTCAAAAACTAAAAAATGGGAAAAATGAATTTAAACAATAATTGTATAAATAATATAAATATTATTGAAAACATTTTTAGAATCCATGGACATGTAGGAAAAAGTATTTTTGACTGAAGAGAGAAATAAAGTCAGTTTTCTTGAAAATATTCAATTTTTCTATTGAGTACTTAAAGAGTGAAAAATGAAAGGAAAACATATAATCTATAGAAATAACCAGATTTGAAGAAAAATCATGAGATTATTGATATTTTGATCATGAAATTTCCTCATTGAAAACTTAATCATAAACAATCCTAGTAAATAATGAGATTGTAACATAAAAATCTTACCACTTTGGTAACTTTTAAATCATAAGTCCCATGAATGAAATAAAATTATATGGATATTTATATCCCATAAATTTCATGATAAGTATCATAAAATAAATTCATGAGTAGTATATACACTACCTAAAATATATAAATGGTGAATATGGCATGTGTCTCATAAAAATAAATGTGAGATGAAAATACCTTACCTCAAGTCTTGCCTTTCTTCATACATGTTCAAAACTCCTATATAATAAATATATATTTATTATAAATGTATTAAAAAAATTATATTATATATAATATCATATATTATTTACTTATAAAATATTCTCACCCATTTATTAAAAAATTGTTATTAAATGCACGGTTTCAGGTGATAACCGCTTTGTTTTTCATGCATGTTTTGGTTCAGCAGTCCCATTCTTTATACTTTGATCATGGTTTCATAATATATAGAATGTTAATAATGATATAAATATCATATATATTCATTATATATAGAGATATATATATATATATATATCCATAAAATGTAGAGATAGAAAAACAAATTGCACCGTTCATGGAGACGGTAAGTCATATGTATGCATGAACACTATTTTCATTTTTAGACAGATGGAATGAAATAAAGGTAAATAATAATTCACCTTTTTAGAATCATTATTGTATAATATAAAACATATATATTCCTTAAATCTATCCTTATTACCATCCATGTAAATTAAGAATGAAAGTCAAATCACATCACTTCGTGGCGGTGGTAGTCCACACATACGCATGAGCGACGTTATCATTTTCCAAAAGATTGGAAGGTAAGTAGGTATAAATGATATTATAATTAAAAGATCATAATTATAACATAAATATTTTATATAAATATTAAATCCATCATAATAACTATCCATTAATGATGATGATGAAAAATAAATTATATCACTATGTGGAGATGGTAAGTCATATGTACGCACGAGTGATAATTTCAATTCACATTTGATAGAAAATAGGGTGAATAAAGGTGGTTTCATAATCATAATAACATTTCAGTATATTAAAGATATAGAATTTATTATTTTATGAAGAATATTATATATTTATAGGTGTTATAAGAAGAAACAAATTGAGAGGGTTCATTAAGATGATTACCTCTTCTTCAAAAGGCCTCCTTTAGATACCTTCTTAAGGACCCTTGGAATGGGTTTTCAAGAATACTAGTATATCTAATTCAAGGATAGGTAAGTTTATAAGATAATTTGGCATGGTTTGGATGAGCTATATTTCTCAATGTGGTGTAAATAAGAGAAATGAGGGTTCCCTTTTATATGTGACACTACCACAAAAACAGTTTTTCCCAGCGCCTCCCTTTATCAGCGCTAACGAAAAAGCACTGATAAAGGGGGGTGCCTTTATCAGCGCTTTTTTTAGCGTTGATAAAGGGACCCCCTTTATCAACGCTTGTTTAGTAGCACTGATAAAGGGGGCATATATCAGCGATTTTTTTAAAAGCGCTGATAAAGGGTCGAATTCAAAAAAAATATAAAAAAATATATATTAATATATTAATATATAAATATAGTTATATTGATATAAATATAATATATAATTTTTAAATATATTTTAGATAAGTATAAATGTACATTTACACTTAATATACTTAATATATAAGATATTTAGTGAAAATGGCTTCTTAAAAAATTAAAAAAAAAATAATTTGTTAATTATTATGAAGTAATAGTCATTTAATAACAATTTGAAGACTAAAAAAATTAAAAAAATTAAAAAAAGATCCAAAATATGTTGAAAACGCAACTCAAACTTCAAACGGCTATAACTTTTGATCTGGGTGCCTGTTTGAGCTCTACCACATATCAAATCGAAGCCTGCGATGAGCTCTACGTTGCTGTGATCGGGAGGAATTGTAGTAAGGGGTTTTCGAGGCCAAAAGAGGCTCATAAGGCCTCCAAAACTGAGTTTTTAGTCGGGGTACCCTGATTTTTTAACATTTTGTGGATTTTCAGCCTCGTTTAAGGGGGTATTATTGACTTTTTTTGTGGGGATTGAATTTATTCCAAGGTATTACATTCATATTGATATTATGTCTTTGAAATTTTATCGTTTTTTATAATTCACTGCTATTTATAATCAAATATATAACAATATATACATATTTTTTATATATTCACACATAAAAATTAATTATAAATATAAATAATAAATATATTTACATATAAAATATATTAGATTTATCTAAATAATAACTAATATCCATTTTATTTAAAATAAAAATATATGAATATTTATATACCTATATATTAATCTAACTATATATATATATATTAATCTAGCTATATATATATATATTAATATACCTACATATATATTAATATTACTATATATATATTAATATCACTATAAATATATATATTCATATAGCTATATATATATATTAATATAAATATATATTACTATACGGATAAATATAACTATATATATATATATATAGAGATATATATTAATATAACTATATATATATATTAATATAACTATATATATATATATATTAATATAACTATATATATATATATTAATATAAATATATATTACTATACGAATAAATATAACTATATATATATATAAATAGAGATATATATTAATATAGCTATATATATATATATATATATTAATATAACTATATATATATTAATATAACTGTATATATATTAATATAACTATATATATATTAATATAACTATATATATATTAATATAACTATATATATACATACTAATATAACTATATATATACTAATATAACTATATATATATACTAATATAACTATATATATATATTAATATAACTATATATATATTAATATAACTATATATATATTAATATAACTATATATATATATTAATATAACTATATATATATTAATATAACTATATATATATTAATATAACTATATATATATTAATATAACTATATATATATTAATATAACTATAGATATATTAATATAACTATATATATATATTAATATAAATATATATTACCATACGAATAAATATAACTATATATATATATAAATAGAGATATCATGAAATAATAAACAAATCAAAATAGAGTAGTGGTAAGGGCTTAGGCGCGCAGGGGGGAGGTCTCGAGTTCAAAGCCTACTGGAGGCAGAGGCGCGCGCATGTGGGTGGATGTGGGGGGCTAGCGCTGATAAAGGGTGGAGGGGGTGCGTGCGGGGCGCTGGAGGGGGTGGAAAGTGCTATTAAAAGTGGGGCTCAAACGCTATAAAAGCCCCCCCCCCCCCCCCGGATTAGCGTGATTTTTTTAATTTTTTTTAATTTTTTTTAATTTTTTTTTAATTTTTTAATTTTTTTTAATTTTTTTAACTTTTATAGTGCTTTTTTAAAAGCGCTGATAAAAGGGTCATTTATCAGTGCTAAAACGAAAGTGTTGATAAAGGAAGCGCTGATATAGGACCCCTTTATCAGCGCTTTTTTTAGCACTGATAAAAGACCCCTTTTATCTGCGCTTTATTTTAGCGGTGATAAAAGGGGTTATTATCAGTGCTTTTTTGAGCGCTGATAAAGGGGACCCCCCCCCCCTATCTTCGCCGGCTTTAACAGCGCTAGAAAAGCGCTGTTAAAGGCTATTTTTAGCGCTGATAAAGGGTGTATTTGTAGTAGTGTGAGGAGAGGGTCACTCTTTGAATTTCTAAAAATATTAAAATATAATAAACACTACAAGAATAAAGGCTTTTAGAGACCGCCAAAAGCCATCGCTAAAGGGATATAGTGTCCGCCTAGCATCTGAGAAATGGCAGATGCTTTAGGCCTGTTGGTGTTTCTTATAGCGTCTGCCATTTGGCAGATGTTGTAGATGAGATGGACATGGTCTATAACGACCGCCAAACGGCGATCGTTATAGGTCATTTCGGGTTGGGCTATAGCGGTCGTCATTTGGTGGTCACTATAGGGGTCATCAGATTTAGCTATAGTGACCACCTTTTAGTGGTCTCTATAAGTTTTTTATTTTTTAAAAAAAATTATAGCAATACAATAAAAACCCCTATATTTCAAAATCACAAAAAAAAACTTTCCAAAATATATAAACTCATGTTCACGTAAATCTCTTCATCTCGTCATCTTCCAAGCTTCACATCCATCATCGAATATAATTGCATGAAAAAATTTAATAAAAAAATTAATGCTAAAAAAATCCAAATAAATAATTGAAATACAATAACATATTTCAATTCAAGCTTGGTATAACAGATTGAAAGTATTTGATTTTGAAAATATATTAATAATTTCAAATACCTTTTTAAAAATTTAAAATTGTTAATTCTATCATTCTAATCAGACCACATGTCCGATTGATGTGTCTGTTAGAATGGTATGTTTGAGTATGATATACTCTATAATACCAAATGTAGGATCGAATATGTAAAAAGAGATACAAATACAAGAGGGGGGTGAATTGTATGCTTTTAAAAATTCCTTTGGAACTTTTAAAGATAGTTATGTTTAACAAGGTTAAACAAAGTAATTCACAAAACCTCTTAGTTCTAATAAATTGCTTGATTCCAGAAAAGATGATTCCAGAAATGAAACTTAACAAAAGTTTACAAAAAATAAGATTCTACCTTAAAGTGTATCGAATCTAACTAAATCAGAGTACAAGTGTAAGGAAGTATAATAAAGTTATACTTTCCTTAACAATTCAAATGCACAATGGAAAACAAATTAGTAACACTACAAGTAACAAGTAGAAACTCTTTTAACCTAAAGAGGAGGGTATCCAACAACCCTGGATAAGAGGTCCCTTAATTTATACTTTTAAGAAAGTTTGTCTTACCCAAACCTAGGTAAGCCCTCAATCCGAAGATCGGTATCTATCTTGTTATCCCCGCAAGCCCTCGATTTGTAAGGAAATCAGCACCTCTAACTTCACAACCTGAAGTCTCTGATTTTAAGGAAATCGAACCTCTGCACTAAGAAAATATGCACGAAGAAAAGTTTGAACAAGCAGTTCAAAACTTTCTGCACGAAGCTTGAGATTTTATAAGAGTCTCTCTCTCTAGAAATCACTTCAACAGCATGTAAGCACAGATGTCAAAGATGTTGTCAAGTGTATGGGTTCTTTAAAATGAGCTCCTATTTATAGGTGCGGTTCCAACGGTCGGTTCCCTCCTCCAATGGTCATATTCTTCCTTTAATTTTGGAGGGACTTGTACACGTGTCAGTCAAACAACAGTTAGTTGATAACTGAAAGCATGACATCGTTTTATAACTCAACAAGTGAGAGCATAACCAAAATCTGGTATTCAGAATGTAAGTAAGTTAAAGTTAGTAATGTAAGTAAATGAATTCAGAGTCTATAATATAAGAATATTCAGATTCTGTTTTGTAGGAATTCAGAACCTGAATTCTGTAGAATTCTGATGTCTGAATTTCAAGGAAATTCGGAGTCTGGATTCACAAGAATTCAGAACCTGGTCTTACAATGTTCGGAGTCAAAGTTCATGAGAATTAGGAGTCAAAAATCATAAGAGTTCGGAGTCTGTATTCAAAGAGCTCGGAGTCAGAACTTGGAAAAGTTCGTAACCAGAATTCGTAATCAGAATTCAGAGTCAGAACTTCATGAATGTTCGTAACCAGAATTCGGAGTTGAACTACATGAGAGTTTGTATCCAGAATCCGGAGTTGAACTTCCTGAGAGTTCGTATTCAGAATTCAGAGTTGAACTTCATGAGAGTTCGTAACCAGAATTTGGAGTTGAACTTCATGAGAGTTCGTGTCCATAATTCGGAGTTAAACTTCATTAGATTTCATAAACAGAATTCGGAGTTAAACTTCATGAGAGTTCGTATCTAGAATTCGGAGTTGAACTTTATGAGAGTTCGTATCCAGAATTCAGATTCTTAAACAGAATGCTTCATATCTAAGTATTATATGATTTCGAGATTTTGGTCTCAATCCGATTTTTACACTTAGAAAATTTATGATATAAAAAATGAAATCTAGGTAAGGGTAAATTTCCTTGGGTAAGGAAATTTTCCTTAAGAGAGTAAAACAAGGGGTAAAATGAGTTTTTCCTTGAAATAAGGTGTTTGTGATTTTCAAAACAAGAGGAATGGTCAAGTCATAAGTAAACCTTAATGACTCAACAATCTCCCCCTTACATGAAGGAATGGAAAAGTCATAAGGAAAACCTTATTGACTCAACAATCTCCCCCTTTTTGGAAAGCACAAACATTTTTACGAAAAAGAATATAAGGTCTTAGAATAAATTTCTAGACTTTGTAATTAAAACTTATCTCCCTTTGTTTATGAAAAATGGTGAATACGACTAACTCCCCCTTAGGCTTTCAAAATCTAAGGATTGTATTCTAGATTTATGGAATGAGAATTTTCATTTAAATATGGAAATCTTCGTAATGAGCACTCCCCCTTAAATAAACTCCACCTTACTTAGGGATAGTTCTTATTTACTTAGGAATTTTTCCTTCTCCTCTTTAGAATTATTTTTCCTTCTCCCCCTTTGTGATTTTTAAGAAGAGTTTGAGGGAATGGAAAAACAATATAGTACCTGAAATATTAGTATAGACATCCAAACAAGCAAGCAAAGTTTCATTATGATTGAAATAATTAGTACAAGGAAAAAAATACAACAAAAGATCGGATTTGGGTCTATTTTGTTTCTTTTTCTTTGGGCATGAGCTTCTTCACAATTGTCTTTAACTTCTACAGCTCTTTATGATCTTCCTTAGCTTGCTTTTCTAAGGTTGTGATCCTGTCCTCTTGATCCTTCAGGGCCTCTTCCTGAGCCTTTATCAAATCATATTGCTTTACAAGTTTTTCTTCCATCTCAATCCGAAGATCATTTTCAGTTTTCCAGCTTTGAACAAAATAATTCAGCTTTCCATTCAGATCTTTCACCTCTTGAATCTGAGTATTTTGTTCAAGATTTAGCTTTTCCTGAAAACTTTCTGAAAGATTTTTGATTTTGGCATCTTCAGTACCAAAGGATTCCTTAACATATTCTTGGAACTGATCAAGATCTTCCATATCTTCAACGATTTTCTTAGACCATTTGGTCATATGCTTGCAAGATTTCCTATGGGCTTCATAGTTGATCAGAAAATTTTTGTGATCAGCCTCTATCTTAACACATCTATCCATAACCATGGATACAGAGTCTGTTTTCTGATTCATACTGTATTGAAGCATCTGTCATCTAGATTCAATTTCTGGAAAAATTAGAATGGTTTACACCAGCTTCTTCAGGGACTGTACCATAAAATCATGTCCCAAAGCAGATGACTCTGAATCAGACATTTTTCTTGGATAAGGTTCTTCTTCTAACTCTATCAGCTTCCTCTTAGAGGATCCTCCAGCTTCTTTCTTCCTCAAAATATCTTTTGTTGGAGTATCAACAAGCACTTGTTTACCCTTACTATTTTTCAGAATGGTTTCTTCATCAGGATATTCATGCTCGCTTTCTGACAACTGTACAATCTTGTCTTCATCAACTTTCTCTTTTTCAGCACCAACCTCAACTTCTTCCGAAAGAATGAAGTCATGATTATGACTCTCTTCCTCTGACAGCTTATTCAATTCCTCTTATTCACCTTTTTCATCAACTCTCAGAGTAACAATTTTTGAGGATCCGGCTTGAGAATTCCGGATTGACAAATTTTTGTATGGGGTTCCCTTATCTTGATATTCTTCAACTTGCTTAATTATATCACTAGAACCACTACTATTCTCAGATTTGTGTACTTCTTCTGCAGCTTCCTTCTCTTCCACAATCTTCTCTTGTGGTTTTTTCGGAGTCTTCTTACCTGGGGTCTTAGGTAATTATTCCACCAAAAAAGATTTCAGAACAGGAATATTCTCAAAAGAAATTTCATTATCCCTCAGAAGGGATTGACAAATTTCATCCTCTGACATCTTCTTCTTGAGCTTCTTCTCCTTGGTCTGCTTCTCTAGATCATCAACAGCTTTATCTTTCAAGTCCTTAGCCTCAGCAAGATCCAAACCGAGCTGTGGCTCCCCTGCTTTTCTATTCTGTTTATCCTCCCTCCATTTTTCTAAGACTTCATCAGGGTAGTCCTTCTGCTTCTTTGGTTTAGGAGGTGCATATTGGACTTCTTTAGACTTGGTGGTTTTATCTTCAGCTTCCACTTGCTTTAACTTTCTTTTCTTACCAGCCTTTTTTGATAGTTCAACTTTTTCAACATTTTCCAGAATGGCTTCTGCCTCTTCCTCAGGTAGATCATAGAATTCGCCTAACTCCTTTGAGAAACCAACCTTCATCCTCTCAAGAGTGTCATCACTGATCAGTATAACTTTGCAATTCCATGCCTTGGAACTGTAGGGAATATTGAAGGATTCGAGACACCGAACTATCAGCTTGGAAAGTAAGGCCGGATACATGATAATCTGATCTCTCAGATTGTCATTCTTGATGTTCTGAATCGTAATAAGGATGTGTCTTATGAGATTAACCTTCCTTAGGTTTACTAAAAAATCTAGGATATACATGTCACTTTTCTTAAGGGTGTCCTTATCACCCTTCCTTGGTACAATGAGACCTTGAACCCATAATTGTAGAATCTGATTGTTGGTAGATAGATAGGAAATCTTTGTTGTATTTATATCTTTGAGCCCAAGGTATTCCATAGCCTTTGACTTAATGAAACTACCTTGAACCTCTGGCAGTTTGTGGGAGCAAAATTCTACATCCCCTTCATATGATAGCCCCACCAAGCTTGCAGTCTTGGTGTAAGAGAGTGAATAGGTCTTCCCATAACTCTTAAAGGAAAACTTTTCCCTACCATCTTCCTTGAAGAAGCAAACTGTTTCATAGAATTATATAAGTAAATCCGGATAGACCGAATCCTGAGCTCCTGTCTTCGAGATAGTTATACTTTCTCATCCATTGAGCCTGATATTCTTGGCAATAATTGAGTTATACTTATTGAAGAAGTTTGGATGAACTAACCACTCCCTGTAAATTTTCCACTCCATAATTGGCTTAACAGTAGACATATCCTGAGAAGGGACTTCTGCAGACATTCTGACTGGAGCACTTCTGAAGAATTCGGAACGGGCTTTTGTAGAGGGGCAAAGCTTCGAGATGCGAGAGCTTTGAAAAACTGATGTGGGGCAACCATCGGGGGTCCCCTTTATATAGGCGATGAAGTGACAGTCGAACTTCCCATTTGAATCCAATGGATGAGAATTATTCAGATTTGATATAATGGTTGAAATAAAAGTCGTAAGGAAAAATTTGGTTGAATCTGATCTTTTGAGGTTTTAAAGGAAAACATTCAGATTTAAGGAAACTTGAATCTGAGAAATTTTAAAAGAAAAAGAAACTACCATCAAGTAAAGGTGATTATGAAAACTTAGGAAAGAATCATACCTTTCGGATTGCTAGGTAGATTATTCATACTGAGGAATATTCTTCTTGAAGAACTTTGGATTCCAAAAAAACTTGAATACGAAAAAAAAACTTCACTACGAAAATTTCAAATCCGAAAATTTCCATTACGAAAATTTTAGGTCCGAAGATTTTCATTACAAAAATTTCAGGTTTGAAGATTTTTCATTATGAAAATGTTAAGTCCGAATATTTTTATTATGAAAAAAATATGAAAACTTTAATATGAAATTTTTTGAAAAACTTCATTACGAAAATTTTCATTATGAAAAAATTTGAAAAACCAACTACGAATCTTTTTTGAAAAACTTTAATAACAGATGTACTCCCCTTATAAAAAGGAGTTTATTATTATAAGGATATTGGTTCAACATAAAGTTAATGGAGGAAGATTACCTCACGGTTATCATTCCTAACTTCTGTTTAATGTATTCAAATCTATCGGAGGGTAATGATTTTGTGAAAATGTCAGCAAGTTGATCTTGTGTTCCGATAAATTGAAGAATGATATCTCCTTTTTGTGTGTGATCCCTAAGAAAGTGATGCCTAATATCTATGTGCTTTGCACAAGACTAATGTGCAGGGTTTTTACTAAGGGCAGTGACACTTTTCATTCCTAAAATTCACAAGGTAGTCTTCATCACATAACTGGCTTATGCTAATGAGGTTGTGATTAAGACCCTTAACAAATAAAACATTTGAAATCAATGTTTTTTCAAGAAGAACGATGTTACCTATACCAATAATTTCTCCCTAAGAA
The DNA here is from genome assembly GCA_963277665.1 of Viscum album. NCBI lineage: Eukaryota > Viridiplantae > Streptophyta > Magnoliopsida > Santalales > Viscaceae > Viscum > Viscum album. The sequence goes on from OY728129.1 coordinate 287,119,508, forward strand.
TTATCTCCGATAGTTACTTTTCCTCCTTTCGTCTTGATAATCTTTTCAAAATAGATTTTTTTACCAGTCATATGTCGGGAACATCCACTATCCATGTACCATGTGTTGCTGTCAGTACCTTCTCTATTTTCCTGAAAATAAGAGAGTTAGACTTTCAGAATCCAAAATTTCTTGGATCTGGAATTTTTAGACAACAAAATTTTGGGTATCCATATTTGTTTAGAAAAATAAGTTGTATGAAACCCAAGAGATTTAACTTTATTCAAGGAGAAATTTTTCTTCTAATGCCCACCACTTTGATATTTAGTACAAAAAGGGGCTCTAGAAGGAACAAAATATTTGTTTTTGAAAACCAGTTTTTGGTGAGTATAACCTACTCTAGTAGTGTTTCCTTGAGGTTTAATCTGAGAGTACATCTTGTCAAAATTTTCCTTCTCGGAGTTAAAGTTTGTAAGAAGCTTATTAAGAGAAAATATTTCGGATTTCAGTCTGATGAATAAATTCCTATCCTCAGAATCATTTCCTTAGAGTTAGATTTTTCCTCAAAAACTTTTATCTCTAAAATAGCATTCTTAATATATTTAGAAAGTTCTTCCTTGGAAGAATTTTCTTTCTCAAGGTCTTTAGAAAGTTTTTATAAAATCTCTTCTTTATCTCGAAGATCTCTAGAATGATCTAAAATCTCTTTTGTAAGAATTTCTTCCCTAGTATTTTCCTTGTCTAATTTCTTAGAAATTTAAAAAAAATTCTTCAAGTAACTTGGAAAATCTAGATACTTATTCATATGAAGGTTCTTCATTTTCTAAAGATGAATTATCTTCATTAGAAGTACTATTTTCAGAATAGCAATTCTTATCAAGAGATAAATTTGTTAAAGCCTCGACAGATCTTACCTTGGCCATAAGACATGTATTTGGAAAAGAAGTAGTAGCAATAAATATCATATTCTTCTATGCTGATGAATTGTATTCAAAAGATTCACTTTCTGAAGAGTCTTCATAGCTAGCACTCCAAGTATCATTAGCTTTAAGGATTTTCTTGTACTTTGATCGATAGAATTTCTTCTTGTTCCTTTCTGAATTCCTTTCCTTATTTTCCTTCTTTTTCAAAAAAGGAAAATCAGGTCTAATGTGACATGTTATTCTACATTCATAATAAGTAACTTATCCATATTTATTATCTCTGTAGTATTTATTCTTGTAATTATTCTGATGATTCTTCTGAGCTACAATCTCGTTCATTCTCCGAGCAAGATTAGCTAATTCATTCTTTGACTTTTCTGTATCACTAGATTCTGACTGAATAATGACTTTCTTTGTCTTTGATCTAGTTACTCTTTTTGGGCTCTTGGATTTCATATGTTTAGAATTGGTTTTAAAATCAACTCCTCCATTCCCATTCTTCTTCTTAAAATTTTCATCAACTCTTTTCATTCTGGTTTCATGCTAAAGAAGAGTTCCAAACAACTCATCTAAGGAAATCCGAGTGACTTTCCTGTTTTCATCAATAGCTGTCCTCTTAGACTCCCATTCATTTGACATGATATCTATGATCTTATCAACAAGTGCCTCATCATCCAAACCTTTTTCTCCCATATATTTTAATCTATTCATGATAGTCATAAAGCTTTGTTGCACCTTACATATGGGTTCTCCATAAGGAAAATTAAAACCATGATACTCAGCTCTGAGCATGGCTCTTCTTGTTTCAATGACTTTAGAAGTTACAAAGTGAGTAACTTTGTGTTTCTTTTGTATATAATTTTCTGATTCACAAGATGAAATTTGGCTATATATATTTCTAGTCATAGAACAAAGTAAAGTATTGTGTACCTTATAATTCACTTGATATTTATGCTTTTCTTGATTAGTAAAGGTACTAAATTCCTTGTCAAGAATTTTATATCCTCCAGTAAGCATAAAAAAGTTATCTACACCAGTATTGATAATGAAAGTCTTCATACGATCTCTCCAATACTCATAGTCATTTCCATCAAAGATAGGTGATCTAGTCGGATTGATATTGTCTATGGAACCAACATTGATTTCTGCCATCTTTTAAGAAAAATATTTCCACACAAAACTTGTTAATAGAATAATTTTGTAAACAAGGAAAATAATCCTAAGCAAGTAAAATATAAAAAAAGAGTATATCTAAGTAAAAAAGTGAATCTGAACTATACGAGTCTGAAAAACAGATTCTAAAAATTTGTGAATCTGGAAAATATGATTCCGGAAAATCAATTCCGAGAATTCTCTTCTGAATCTAACTGTGAGATTAATTCAGATTGAACCAATCCTTTGATACCAATTGTTAGAATGGTATATTTGAGTATGATATACTCTATAATACCAAGTGTAGGATCGGATATATAAAAAGAGATACAAATACAAGATGGGGGGTGAATTGTATGCTTTTAAAAATTCCTTTGGAACTTTTAAGGATAGTTATGTTTAACAAGGTTAAATAAAGTAATTCACAAAACCTCTTAGTTCTAATAACTTGCTTGATTCCGGAAAAGATGATTCCAGAAATGAAACTTAACAAAAGTTTACAACAAATAAGATTCTACCTTAAAGCGTATAGAATCTAACTAAATCAGAGTACAAGTTTAAGGAAGTATAAGAAAGTTATACTTTCCTTAACAATACAAATGCATAGCAGAAAACAAAGTAGTAACACTACAAGTAACAAGTAGAAAATCTTTTAAACCAAAGAGGAGGGTATCTAACAACCCTAGATAAGAGGTCCCTTGATTTATACTTTCAAGAAATTCTATCTTACCCAAACCTAGGTAAGCCCTCAATCCGAAGATCAGTATCTATCTTGCTATCCCCGCAAGCCCTCGATTTGTAAGGAAATCGACACCTCTGACTTCACAACCCGAATTCTCTGATTTTAAGGAAATCAAACCTCTACACTAAGCAAATCTGCACAAAGAAAAGTTTGAATGAGTAGTTCAAAACTTTCTGCACGAAGCTTGAGAGTTTATAAGAGTCTCTCTCTCTAGAAATCACTTCAACAGCATGTAAGCACATATGTCAAAGATGTTTTCAAGTGTATGAGCTCTTTCAAATGAGCTTATATTTATTGGTGTGGTTCCAATGATCTATTCCCTCCTACAACGGTCATATTCTTACTTGAATTTCGGAGGGACTTGTACATGTGTCACTTAAACAACGGTTAGTTGATAACTGAAAGCACGACATCATTTTATAACTCAACAAGTGAGAGCATAACCAAAATCTGATATTCAGAATGTAAGTAAGTGAAAGTTTGGAATGTAAGTAAATGAATTCAGAGTCTATAATACAAGAATATTTGGATTCTATTTTGTAGGAATTCAGAACCTGAATTTTATAGAATTCCGGAGTCTGAATTTCAAGGAAATTCGGAGTCTGGATTCACAAGAATTTGAAACCTGAACTTACAAAGTTCGGAGTCAGAGTTCATGAGAATTCGGAGTCAGAACTCATAAGAGTTCGGAGTCTGTATTCAGAGAACTCGAAGTCAGAACTTGGAAAATTTTGTAACCAGAATTCGTAATCAGAATTCGGAGTCAGAACTTCATGAATGTTTGTAACGAGAATTTGGAGTTGAACTACATGAGTGTTCGTATCCAGAATCCGAAGTTGAACTTCATGAGAGTTCGTAATCAGAATTCGGAGTTGAAATTCATGAGAGTTCGTGTCCAGAATTCGGAGTTGAACTTCATGAGAGTTCGTATCCAAAATTCGGAGTTCAACTTCATGAGAGTTCGTAACCAGAATTCGGAGTAAACAATGAAATCTAGGTAAGGGTAAATTTCCTTGGGTAAGGAAATTTTCCTTAAGAGAGTAAAACAAGGGGTAAAATGAGTTTTTCCTTGAAATAAGGTGTTTGTGATTTTCAAAACAAGAGGAATGGTCAAGTCATAAGGAAACCTTAATGACTCAACAATCTCCCCCTTACATGAAGGAATGAAAAAGTCATAAGGAAAACCTTATTGACTCAATAGTATCCTCTGCTCGCACACCTCACCAATAATAATAAATCGGTTTTCCAATGATTTCATTTCATTCTGATGTCATTCACTATACATTTGATTGTTAAACGCATGTTTTGGTATTTTATAACATGAAAAGTGTGTTTTATGTCACCACGGTCACACGAAACCTCTGATTGACGTACCTTCTACCATACCATTTCACAATTCACTCACCAATTGTTGTCATCTGATTTCATGGAATTTCAAGGTCGTTCGGTTAGTTTTGACCACCCCACGCACCTTTTTAAAGTGCGCCAAACACTTAAAAACCACATATTCGGTCATACCGTGAACACTGCACGTCTGATTGATGTTTCATCTCCTCATACATGTCAATAATAATAATTATAACATTGTACAATTATTTCAATCCATTTCGAGAACGTTGTCCACATATTAGTTTTGTTGTTTTATGGCACCGAATTTTCGTTTTCTATTACTGCAATCACACAACACCTCCGATTGATGTATCGTTTGCCTGACCATTTCATAATTCACTCACTGGTTGTTTTTGTCTTATATTATGGAATTTTGAGATCGTTTGGCTGGTTTTGACTACCCCACGCACCTTTTTGAATCACGTCAAACATTTAAAAACCACATATTCAGTTGTATCGTGCACACCGCATGTCCGATTGATGTTTAATCTCCTCGTACACGTCACACGTAATAATTAGATTGTTTTACTATGATTTCAAGTCATTCTAAGGAAGTTTTATATGGATCTTACCGTTAAACATTCGTTTTGGGGTTTTATGGCACCAGATTTGCATTTTCTATCACCGCTGTCACATGACACCTTCGATTGATGTACCGTTAGCCTGAACATTTCAAAATTCACTCACTGGTTTTTGTCATCTGATTTCATGGAATTCTAAGGTCATTCATCTGGTTTTGACCACCCCATGCATCTTTTTAAAATGCGACAAACACTTAAAAACCACATATTCTATCGTATCGTGCACATTGCACGTCCGATTGACGTGTTGTATCCTTGTACACATCACGAAAAATAATTATATTGTTGTCTTGTGATTTTAAGTCATTCCAATGATGTTTTCTAGGGATCTGACCATTAAACATTCATTTTGGTGTTTTATGGCACCAAATTGGCATTTTTTATCACCACAGTTACACAACACCTCTGATCGACATACTATCTTCCTAACCATTTAAAAATTCACTCACTAGTTGTTATCATCTGATTTCATGGAATTTCGAGGTCGTTTGGATAGTTTTGACCACCCCATGTACCTTTTTAAAGTGTGTTAAACACTTAAAAACACACATTCTGTCGCACCGCACACACTGCATGTTCGATTGACGTGTTGTCTTCTCGTACACATCACGAATAATAATTATATTGTTTTCCTGTGATTTCATTTTATTCCGATGTCGTTCATTGTGCATTTGTTTGTTAAACACATGTTTTGGTCTTTTATAACACGGAAAGTTTGTTTTCCATCACCGTGGTCACACAACACCTCTTATTGACGTATCGTCTGCCCGAACATTTCAAAATTCACTCACTGGTTGTTTTCATCTGATTTCATGTCATTATGAGGTTATTAGGCTAGTTTTGACCACCCCACATACCTTTTTAAAGAACGTCAAATACTTAAAAAACACATATTCAGCTATACCACACACACCACACGTCTGATTGATGTCTTGTCTCCTCGAACATGTCAAAAATAATAATTAGATTTTTTTCATATGATTTCAAGTCATTCTGAGCACGTTTTCAATGGATCTGGCCGTTAAACATTCATTTTGGTGTTTTATGGCACCGGATTTTCGTTTTCCATTATCACAGTCTCACAACACCTCTGATTGACGTATCGTCGGTCCAACCATTTCACAATTCATTCACCAGTTTTTGTAGTCTGATTTCATGGTATTTTGAGATCGTTCGGCTGGTTTTGACCACCCCACACACCTTTTTAAAGCACGTCAAACACTTAAAAACCACATATTCAGTTGTACCGCGCACACCACACATCCTATTGATGTGTCGTCTCCTCATACACATTAAGAATAAAAATTAGATTATTTTCCTATGATTTCAAGTCATTCTAAGGACGTTTTATATGGATATGGCCATTAAACATTCGTTTTGGTATTTTTTGGCACCAGATTGGCATTTTCTATCACCATGGTTACATGACACCTCTGATTGATGTAATGTATGCCTGAACATTTCACAATTCACTCACCAGTTGTTTTTGTCTGATTTCATGACATTTTGAGGTCGTTCAGCCGATTTTGACCACCCCACGCACCTTTTTGAAGTGCGTCAAACACTTAAAAACCACATATTCAGTTGTACCGTGCACACCGAACGTCTGATTGATGTTTTTTATCCTTGTACACATCAAAAATTATAATTATATTTCTTTATTCCTATTTCAAGTCATTTTGAGCATGTTTTCTTTGGATCTGACCATTAAACATTTGTTTTGGTGTTTTATGGCACCATATTTGTGTTTTCTGTCACCGTGGTCACACGACACCTCCGATTGACGTGCCGTCTGCCCAACCATTTCAAAATTCACTCACCGTTTGTTTTTATCTGATTTCATGGCATTCAGAGGTCGTTCAATGGGTTTTGACTACCCCACACACCTTTTTAAAGCATGCCAAACACTTAAAAAACACATATTCAATTGTATCACGCACACCGCACGCCCAATTGACGTGTCGTCTCCCCGTACACGTAATGAATAATAATTATATTTTTCCAATGATTTCATTTCATTATGATGTCATTCTCTATACATTTGATTGTTAGATGCATGTTTTGGTCTCTTGTAACACAAAAAGTGTGTTTTCCTTCACCGTGACTACACAACACCTCCGATTGACATATCGTCTGCCCAACCATTTCACAATTCACTCACCGGTTATTGTCGTCTGATTTCATGTCATTATGAGGTCATTCGAATGATTTTGACCACCCGACACACCTTTTTAAAGCACGTCAAACACTTAAAAAACACATATTCGGTGGTACTGCACACACCGCATGTCCGATTGACGTGCCCTATCCTCGTACACATCACGAATAATAATTAGATCGTTTTCCTATGATTTCAAGTCATTTAAAAGACGTTTTTTATGGATCTGACCATTAAACGTTCGTTTTGGTGTTTTATGGCACCGGATTGGCGTTTTCTATCACACTGTTACACAACACCTTCGATCGACATACCATCTACCCGAACATTTTTACAATTCACTCAATGGTTGTTGTCATCTGATTTCATAGAATTATGAGGTCTTTCAGCTGGTTTTTAACATCCCACGCACCTTTTTAAAGATATTCAAACACTTAAAAAACACATATTCAGCCGCACCGCACATCTGATTGGCATGTCGTCTCATTGTACACATATCGAATAATAATTAAATTGTTTTCCTATAATTTCATTTCATTCTGATGTCCTTTGATATGCATTTGATTGTTAAATGAATGTTTTGGTCTTTTATAACATGAAAATTACGTTTTCTGTCACCGCGGACACACGACACCTCTGATTGACATACCGTCTATTGGAACATTTCACAATTCACTCACTGGTTGTTGTAGTCTAATTTCATGGCATTCTAAGATCATTTGGCTGGTTTTGACCACCCCACGCACCTTTTTAAAGTGCGTTAAACACTTGAAAAACACATATTTAGTCATACCACACACACTACATGCCTGATTGATGTGTCGTCTCCTTGAACATATCATGAATAATAATTACATTGTTTTTTTGTGATTTCAAGTCATTCCGAGCACGCTTTCTATGGATCTGACTGCTAAATGTTTGTTTTGGTGTTTTATGGCACCAGATTTGTGTTTTCCATCATTGCAGTCTCATGAAACCTCCAATTTATGTACCATATATCTGAATATTTCAAAATTCACTCACCAGTTGTTTTTGTCTGATTTCATGGAAATTAAAAAAAAACAGGTTTTGACCACCCCATGCACCTTTTTAAAGCGCATCAAACACTTAAAAACCACATATTCAGTCGTACCACGCACACCGCGCATCCAATTGACATGATGTCACCTCATACACATCAAGAATAATAATTAGATTGTTGTCCTAGGATTTCAATTCATTCCGAGAATGTTTGCTATGGATCTGACCATTAAACGTTTGTTTTGGTGTTTTATGGCACCAGATTGGCATTTTATGTCACTATAGTTACATGAAACCTCCGATCAATGTACCGTTTTCCCAACCATTTCACAATTTACTCACCAGTTGTTATCGTCTAATTTTATGGCATTTTGAGGTCATTCAGCTGGTTTTGACCACCCCACACACCTTTTTGAAGCACATCAAACACTTAAAACCCACATATGCAGTCGTACCGCGCACACCGCATGTCCGATTGATGTGTCATCTCATCGTACACATCATGAATAATAATTATATTGTTTTCTTCTTATTTCAAGTCTTTTTTTAGCACATTTACTATGGATTTGACTGTTAAATGTTCGTTTTGGGTTTTTTATGGCACCAAATTTGCGTTTTCCATCACCGCGGTCACACGACACCTCCGATTAAAATGTACCATCTGCCCTACCACTTCAAAATTCACTAACTGGATTTTTTTCTGATTTCATGGCATTCTGAGGCCGTTCAGCTAGTTTTGACCACCCCATGCACCTTCTTAAAGTACATCAAACACTTAAAAAACACATATTCAGCCGTATCGTGCACACCACAGATCCAATTGATGTGTCGTATCCTCAAACACCTCACAAATAACAATTAGATTTTTTTCCTATGATTTCAAGTCATTCCGAACACGTTTGCTATGGATATGACCATTAAATGTTTGTTTTGGTGTTTTATGGAACCAGATTTTCGTTTTCCGTCACCGTGGTCTCATGAAACCTCTAATTGACATACCGTCTACCCGACCATTTCACAATTCACTCACCGGTTGTTGTCATATGATTTCATGGCATTCCGAGATCGTTCGGCCAGTTTTGACCACCCCACGCACCTTTTTTAAGCACGCCAAACACTTAAAAACCACATATTCAGTCGTAACGTGCACACCGCACATCTGATTGATGTTATGTATCCTCGTACATGTCAATAATAATAATTAGATTGTTTTCCTATGATTTGAAGTCATTATAAGTACATTTTATACAGATCTGACCGTTAAATATTCATTTTGGTGTTTTATAGCACCGAATTGGCGTTTTCTATCACCGCAGTTACACACACCTCCGATCAACGTATCGTCTACCCGACCATTTCACAATTCACTCACCAGTTGTTTTCTTTTGATTTCATGGAATTATGTAGTCATTCATTTGGTTTTAACCACCCCACACACCTTTTTGAAGCGCGTTAAACACTTAAAAATCATATATCCAGTCGCACCGCGCACACCGCACGTCTGATTGATGTTTCGTCTCCTCATACATGTCACGAATAATAATTAGATTGTTTTCTTTTTATTTCAAGTCATTGAAATCAAATTTTATATGGATATAACCGTTAAATGTTTGTGTTGGTGTTTTATGGCACCATATTTGCGTTTTCCGTCAGCACGGTCACACGACACCTCCGATTGACGTACCATCTGCCCACCCATTTCACAATTCACTCACCAGTTTTTTTATTCTAATTTCATGGAATTACGAGGTTGTTTTACTGGTTTTGACCACCCTACATGCCTTTTTAAAGCACGTCAAACACATAAAAACACATATTCAACCGTACTGTGCACGTCGCACGTCCGATTGAGGTATCGTCTCCTCGTAAATGTCACAAATAATAATTATATTGTTTTCCTGTGATTTCATTTCATTCTAATGTCGTTCACTATGAATTTGATTGTTAAACGCATGTTTTGGTCTTTTATAACACAAAACGTGCATTTTCCATCACGACAATCACACGACACCTCTGATTGATGTACCGTCTACCCGACCATTTCACAATTAACTCATTGGTTGTTGTCGTCTGATTTCATGGAATTCTGAGGTTGTTCAGCTGGTTTTGACCACCCCACGCACCTTTTTAAAGTGCATCAAACACTTAAAAACACATATTTATCCTTATCACGCACATCGTGAGTCCAATTGATGTGACATCTCCTCTTACACATCACAAATAATAATTAGATTGTTGTCCTATGATTTCAAGTTATTCCAAGCATATTTTCTATGGATCTGACCGTTAAACATTCGTTTTGGTGTTTTATGGCACCGGATTTTTGTTTTCCATCATCGAGGTCTCACAACACCTTCAATTGACATACCATCTACCCGACCATTTCACAATTCACTCACCAGTTGTTTTCATCCGATTTCATGGCATTCCAAGATTGTTCGGCTGGTTTTGATCACCCCACGCACCTTTTTAAAGTGTGTCAAACACTTAAAAACCACATATTCAGTTGTACCACGCACACTGCACGTTCGATTGACGTGTCATATCCTCATAAAAATCACGAATAATAATTATATTGTTTTCCTGTTATTTTAAGTCATTCCGAGAATGTTTGTTATGGATCTGACCGTTAAACGTTCTTTTTGGTGTTTTATGGCACCGAATTGGAATTTTCTATCACCATGGTTACAAAACACCTCTGATCGACATACCATCTACCCAACCATTTCAAAAATCACTCACCGGTTGTTTTTTTCTGATTTCATGGAATTTTGAGGTCGTTCATCCGGTTTTGACCACCCCACACACCTTTTTGAAGCGTACCAAACACTTAAAACCCACATATTCAGTCGTACCATGCACACCGCATGTACGATTGATGTGTTTTCTCCTTATACATGTCATTAATAATAATTATATTGTTTTCTTGTGATTTTAATTCATTCCGAGCATGTTTTCTATGGATCTGATCATTAAACATTTGTTTTGGTGTTTTATGGCACCAAATTTGCGTTTTCCATCACCGCGGTCACATGACACCTCCGATTGATGTACCATCTACCCATACATTTAAAAATTCACTAACCGGTTGTTTTCCTCTGATTTCATGGCATTTTTAGGTCGTTCTGCTGGTTTTGACCACCCCACGCACCTTTTTAAAACGCGCCAAACACTTAAAAAACACATATTCAATCATACTGTGCACACCGTACGTCTGATTGATGTGTCGTCTCCTCATACATGTCATGAATAATAATTATATTATTGTACTATGATTTCATTTTATTCTGATTTCATTCGCTATGAATTTGATTGTTAAACGCGTGTTTTGGTCTTTTATAACATGAAAAGTGTGTTTTCCATCACCATGGTCAAACGAAACCTCTGATTGACGTACCTTCTACCCAACCATTTCAAAATTCACTCACTAGTTGTTGTCATTAGATTTCATGGAATTCTGAGGTCATTCAGCTAGTTTTGACCACCCCACACACCTTTTTAAAGTGCACCAAACATTAAAAAAACACATATTCAGTTGCACTACGCACACTGCATGTACGATTGATGTTTCATCTCCTCGTACACATCAATAATAATAATTTTATTATTTTTCTATGATTTCATGTCATTCTGAGAACATTTTCTATGTATATGACCATTAAACGGTCGTTTTGGTGTTTGATAGCACCTGATTTGTTTTTTCCATCACTATGGTCTCACGACACCTCCGATTGACATACTGTCTTCTTGACCATTTCTCAATTCACTCACCGGTTGTTTGTGTCTGATTTAATAGAATTCTGAGGTCTTTCGGCCATTTTAGACCACCCCACGCACCTTTTTAAAGCGCTCCAAACACTTAAAAAACCACATATTCATTCATACTACACACACCACGTGTATGATTGATGTGTCATCTCCTTTTACACATCATTAATAATAATTATATTTTTTTCATGTGATTTCAAGTTATTCTGATGACATTTTCTATGGATCTGACCGTTAAATGTTTGTTTTGGTGTTTTATGGCACCAAATTGGCGTTTTCTGTCACTGTGGTTACACAACACCTCCGATCAACATACCGTCTGCCTGACCATTTCTCAATTCACTCACCAGTTGTTGTCGTCTGATTTCATGGCATTCTGAGATCATTCGGTTGGTTTTGACCACCCCACACACCTTTTTGAAGCGCGCCAAACACTTAAAAACCATATATTCAATTGTATCACACACATCGCACGTCTGATTCACGTGACATATCCTCGTACACATCACAAATAATAATTGGATTGTTTTCCTATGATTTCAAGTCATTCCGAGAACGTTTGATATGGATCTGATCATTAAACATTCGTTTTGGTATTTTATGGCACCAGATTTTCTTTTTTCATCACAATGACCACACGAAACCTCCAATTGATGTGTCGTCTACTTGAACATTTTACAATTTACTCACTGGTTGTTTTCGTCTGATTTCATGGCATTCTGAGGTCGTTCGACTGGTTTTGACCACCCCACGCACCTTTTTAAAGCGTGTCAAACACTTAAAAACACATATTCAGTTGTACCACGCACACCGCACATTAAATTGACATTCCATCTCCTCATATACATCATGAGTAATAATTAGATTTTTTCCTATGATTTCATTTCATTTCAATGTCGTTCACTATGCATTTTATTGTTTAATGCATGTTTTGGTCTTTTATAACACGAAAAGTGTGTTTTCCATCACCGTAGTTACACGACACCTTCGATTGACGTACCGTTTACCCAAACATTTCAAAAATCACTCACTGGTTGTTGTCGTCTTATTTCATTGCATTCTGAGGTTATTCAACTGATTTTGACCACCTCACACGCCTTTTTAAAGCACGCCAAATGTAAAGACCCGTAAAATTCAAGGAAAATTTTTTCTTAATTTTCTTTAGAATTTTACAAGAGCGCGGTTTCAGACGGCACCTGATTCCGAGGCCCGGAGTGCCCGGAATTAATTTCCGAAGTTTGGCTCGGGTACGTTCAGTGAACGAACGAGCGGGAAATTCCTAACTTTTGATCCGGTGCTCGGAATTGAAATCTGAGGGCACCGATGAACTCGCAGCGCCGATATTCGCTTAAAGAGACCTTTTCGGGAGTTGCGTTTGTTGCGGGTTGAAAGTTAGTTTTGGGGTTTTTAGTTTGAGTTAAATAAAATTTGTATAGAACAAATTTTATTATAACTTGTTAAAACCTATCAAAGGAGGTTGGAAGTGGGACCCACACCCACTTAACCTCCCTTGGGAGGATTAAGTGTGGTGGGGCCCACACGAACCCCTAATCCTTTCAAATTCTCTCAACTTGCTTAACCCCTAATTAAATGACTTGAGTTACTTTTAATTATGGGAGTTAAACCTTTTGAATTTCAAAACTTTTGAAATTCTTATGTGTTATGTGATAATAAAATAAGATGTAGTCTTATTTTATTTTGGGGTTTTTGTTTGTCTTCTTGAGAGGTGGAGAGCTCTTCTTCATCTTCAAACTCTGACGAGGAACTCGAAGAACGTTCATCTTGACGAAGAACGTTCAAGCTCCGACGAAGAACGCCGCACCTCCATTCTTCGTTTACCGTGTCAACGAAAGGGGACGCCACTTCTTCCTCGGACAACCTTCGTCGGCGTACAAGTTTCGCCAACGACGTGTCTCTTCGAACGCATCCCTTCGTCATCGGATTTGACGAACGGCTACCGCGACGCCCGACCTCCGCGACGTCGTCTTCCGCGGAACGTTCACAATCTTCGAACCTTATACCCGAGGTAGGGGTTGTTGAATATTGTTAATTCATTCCATTTCTTGCTCGTGGATCGCATGTCTACGTGAGGCTTTTGAATATTTTATATAAGTGTTATTGTTAACGCGAGGGGGGCCGGACCGCACGAACACGGCCGAAACCCCCCCCCCCCCCTCCATCGTTCTTGTTTATTCTTGCGGATGGAAGCAAGTGGCGTGGTGCCGTCGCACCACGCGGATGATCGTAATTTTATTTTACGCGGCGCCGTCGCGCCACGCCGAGGTAGAATCTTCAAGAACGCGACGCCGTCGCGCCGCGTTGAAAGGAATCAAGGTACGGCGAAAGGGGCGCGGTGTCGTCGCACCGCGCCGGACGACGAACACTGCGGCCGGTTCCGGGCCGCGGCGGAACGAGGAGACCGCGGCCGGTTCCGGGCCGCGGCGAAAGAGAAGACCGGCGGCCGGGCCGCCGGCGTCGGAAGCCGAAGGGGGGGGACCGGAATTTCCGGTCCCGTTTGAGAAAACCGGCCGGCCAGCTGGCCGGCCGGATGTCTTAAAAACCGGGGGAATTAATCCCCCGGCCAACCCATAAAAACCCCCCTCTTTAAGAGGGGGGCGGTTCTTTGAAGGAGGGGGGCAGCCGACCCCCTCGGTTCTGCACCAGCAGGCCCCCTCATGTGAGGGGGCGGTTTGTTTTAAAACCGGCGCGGCACGTGCCGCGCCGCCAGGGGGGAAAACGGGGGAGGGCGGGGGTCTCACCCGCGCGCCGCCTGCGTGCCCAGCGCGCCGCCGCGCCGCCCTAGCGCGCCGCCGCTCCGCCTCCGCGCGCCGCCGCCGGCCGCCCCAGGGGGGGGGGTCGGGCCGGGTCGGCCCGGACCCGGACCCCCCCGTTTCGAACCAGAATCGGTTTTTGGGCCATATCCTGAGCCTCGGACCTCCGAATGACGAACCGTCTGCGGCAACGCGATCCTTGGATCGAGACGGTCGTTTCGGTATATCGCACTCAAGGTTTCGGATTACTTTGAGTTCGGCCGGGTTGGTTCGTTCACGAAACCAACCGGGTCTTCGGAGCGGAAACGCTCATATCTCGAGCTACGAACGTCCGATTGACGCGCCGTCAGTCGCGATGTGTTCCTCTTAGTGAGACGGATCTTTTGTCATACTCCGCCCGAGGTTTGGACGCAGGTGGAGTACGGTCAGGTTGGTTTAGCCTTAAAAACCAACCGGGCCCCGGAGACGAAAATGCCAATAACTCTCAGACCGGGCGTCCGATTGACGTGCCGTCTTTTGCGTTGAGTTCCCGTTGACGATACGGAACTTTTGGATACATCAACTCTGGTATTTGTGACAGTTGATGTATCAGCCTCTCGGCTCGTGGAGCGGATCCTCCGAACGAGTTTACTGTGTGCGGGAACCCTAGTGCTGGCTGCGACTGTTACTGTGACGACTACTACTACTGCTACTGTGACTGCGACGACGACAGTACAAAGATCCTGTGTGGTTTCGACGACGACGACTACAACACTCAGCGATCCTACGTGGAATAGTGCTACCGAACCTGTGTGAGCTTAATCTTCTTTTTACCTTGAGCGGTGGAGCGCTTGGGTGTAGCGGCGGACCCGTGGTACTTGACAGAGGTGGTGCGCTTGGATGCAGCAGCAGACCCTTGGCGGTGGAGCGCTTGGTTGTAGCGGCGGACCCGCGATACTCTACGGAGTGTGTGCGCTTGGTTGTAGCGACAGACCCGCGACGGTGGAGACGTGCGTGCGGAGTACGGAGACCGTGTAGATGACTGAGACCTGACGACTGCTTGACCGACTCGACTTGGAGTGAGTCGACTAGCCCAGTGGACGGAGCGCCCAGTAGTTGGCAGCAGACCCACGGCGGACGGAGCGCCTGGTAGTTGGCGGCAAACCCGCGGTACTCGACAGGAGGAGTACCTCAGTAGGCTATCTGGGTGAGCGCCCGGTATTTGGCAGCAGACCCTCAGCGGACGGAGCGCCTGGTAGTTGGCAGCAGACCCGTGGTACTCGACAGGAGGAGTACTTCAGCAGTCTTAGGTTAGTGAGCAGTACCTCGGAGTCGTGACAAGACCACTGTACACTTCAGAGTTGGGGCTCTTCAACTTTTACGGTTTCGATAATGAAAATCCTGGTTTGAGCTGAGTCTATGATCTTTGTGATTTCCTCATGATTGAGATGGGTCGCTTGATAACTTAGGTATATGTATGGGCATATACCTGGGTAATGGTTATCCGTTGATTTCATAAACTTGTTATAATCTGTGTGGATTTACTGTTTACTCTTCTTTGTGGATTGGGTTGTTCTTGGGCTCGGTGTTGGAGCCGAACGGAAATTGATGACTTAGGTATATGTATGGGCATATACCTAAGCAGTGTCAGTTGTTACTTCGTGATTGTTACTTTTCTTCGTGGTTTAACCATTGTGGATTTGAGAGACCTTCAGGGGTCTCGGGGTCCCTACTGAGTAGCGTATACTCACCCCTGCACGGGCTTTGCCCGCACTACGTTGTGTTGGTTGCAGACGAAGGACAGCGTTGACCTTAGCTGAGGCTTACAGAGCGGGACGGTACCTGGAGGTGGACCACTGGGCGGGACGTGCACGGAGCGGACGGCGGGACCCGTGGAGCAGAGGAGCTATCTGTACCCACCCTTCAGGTGGGATTTCTAGTGGGCAGCTCGGTGTAGCGGTTTTACCTTTCAGTTGTTGTTTTCCCCTTTTCGAGTTGTACTTTACTTTCAGTTTGGGTTTGTATTCTGGCCCATTTACTTTTCCGCACTTTCAGTTGTACTCTGCTTTTGTTTAGTGTTTACTTTCCGCTTGTTTACTCTGTGGTGTTTGTTTACTTTACAAAGGCAATGCCTTCCCTTTTTACTGGGATTTACGCCTTGGTGCTAGTCGCCAGCCCCTGGCCTATGGAAGGCGGGCTTGGGGTAGTCACGGCACGGACCCCGAGGGCGGGTCGTGACAAATTGGTATCAGAGGAGTTCGGTTCTACCGCGAACTCTGATATTTTCTATGTGAAGCAATAATGTTTAGCGTATTGAGTGTGGTTATCAGTTCAGGGAGTCCAGTGTTGGTGCGGCGGCCGACGTATCCGTACACCAGGACCCTGACTTCTGATTTCCGACTTAATGCACGAAAACATTGATTGCGTGTGTGTTTCAAAGTTTTCTTTGTGATTTCTTTGTGTCAGCTCACCAGGTATACTGTTTGACCGTGGCGCACCTGTTTCCTTTCAGGATGGCCCCACGACGGCAGCCAGCTAGGGTTCCGAGAGTCGAGCGTGACGACAGCCCACCGAGCGATGAGGCCTCGGTGCAGGGCCCTTTGTCAGCAGTGGCACCGGCGGTAGCTCTACCCGCCGAGCCCCCGATGCTTCCAGCAGCAGCCGCTGACGATGCACGTCGCCTCAGCGCACTGCATGAGTTTCAGCGCCAGCGACCGCCCAGGTTTCACGGGGAGACGGATCCGCAGGCAGCAGAGGACTGGCTGGAGGCAGTGGTTCGAGTGTTTAGGCTAGTGAGGACACCAGCAGACCTCATGGTGATCCTCGCTGCAAGCCTACTACACGCAGCAGCAGGACGATGGTGGAGCTTGATGCTCCAGGTGCACGATGAGACATCTCTACTTTGGACGGACTTTGAGAGCATATTCCGCTCGGAGTTCGTCCCAGCCACCCTTCGTGCGGTGCGTATCCAGGAGCTTCTACAGCTGCGGCAGGGCAGCATGACGGTCGCTCAGTACGCGGCGAGGTTCACTGACCTTTCTCGGTACTCGACAGACATGGTACGGGACCCCTTCTTCCGGGCTCGGACCTTCGAGCAGGGTTTGAGACACGAGATCAGGGCATCGCTGATCTCCCTCAGCATACCGACTCAGACAGGAGTACTGGAGCGGGCACTTCTGATCGAGAGTTTCCTTGCTGAGTCTACACCAGCACAGCAACTCACCGCAGGGCGGCACATGGCAGAGTCATCTGCAGCAGGTAGCCGACGGATGACTCAGGGTTCCAGGCAGACCAGACCTACCGATGGCCGACTGCACGACTCAGGCTCAGTTGTACGGGGAAGCCGGGGTGGAGTCAGAGCCAGGCGTGCCGAGAGTGGGCAGTGTTACTCCTGTGGCGGGATTGGTCACATGGCTCGTAACTGTCCGACCCGCCATGCTGATGATCAGCAGTTAAGTGAAGAACCTCCCAGGCAGAGGCAGAGGTTCGACCGTGGCGGTCCGCAGGGAGGAGGCGGACGAGGCAGAGGAGCTGGACGAGCAGCCGGTGGTGGGCGACGCTTTGAGGCTCTTCCACCACCACCACCACCAGGAGGTCCACCCCGACCGCAGGGGAGAGCTCAGCTTCAGGCAGCCGAGGCCTTCGATCATGGAGCTCTGGGAGCCGATGGACAGGAGCAGAACTAGTGGATAACATCCTTTGTACTTCTGGTTCCTTGTTGCTTTTGTGTAGCGTCTTGTATTATGAGCTGCAATAATAAAAGACGCATACCTTTGTGATATTTTCGTTCCTGTCCTCTTTCGTGATGTTACTAAGAGGTTCCAGTTTTGGCTGTTGACTTGACCCTCACTTGTGAGACATCTACTGGAGGAGACCCAGTTACCACACACTGATGCCGACAGTGTGACTCAACCCTTGGAGGCGAGAGTAACGGTTGAATCTCTTAGTAGTAGCGTCGAGGCCTTACGACGTCATCCTTGGTATGGATTAGTATCATCCATGTTAGGATTGACTGTTTTAGGCAAGGAATGTGGTTCATCCAGGGGATGAGACCAGATTTCTCTTTTCGGAAAAGAAGAAATATTGTAGCTCTTGTGGGACCTGTGATGATCCAGGCCACGACAGAGAAGGTCCAGGTCATCCAGGAGCGGATGAGGACAGCTCAGAGCCGGCAGAAGTCATACGCTGACAGGAGGCGGAGGCCACTGGAGTTCGAGGATGGCGACCACGTCTTCTTGCGGGTCTCACCTCGACGGGGTATTCGGAGATTTGGCCGAGGCGGCAAGTTATCTCCGCGCTTCATCGGACCTTTCCAGGTCCTCAGCAAGGTTGGTGAGGTGGCTTATCGCCTGGCTCTACCACCTCAGTTGTACCGGGTGCACGACGTCTTCCACGTATCCCAGCTGAGGAGATACGTGCACGACCTGACACACATCATTGACCATGGGGAGCTTGACGTTGACGATGGGGCGACTTTTACGGAGGTCCCGGTGGAGATAGAGGATCGACAGGAGCGGGTCCTGCGTGGGCGATCGATTCCTCTCGTGCACATCAGATGGCAGCACGGGAATCTCCAGGAGAGCACATGGGAGCGGGAGGCTCAGATGCGTGCTCAGTACCCTAATTTGTTTCCCTAGTTTTTGATGTAGCTTTACGGGGACGTAAAGCCCTGAGGTGGGAGTAATGTAAAGACCCGTAAAATTCAAGGAAATTTTTTTCTTAATTTTCTTTAGAATTTTACAAGAGCGCGGTTTCAGACGGCACCTGATTCCGAGGCCCGAAGTGCCCGGAATTAATTTCCGAAGTTTGGCTCGGGTACGTTCAGTGAACGAACGAGCGGGAAATTCCTAACTTTTGATCCGGTGCTCGGAATTGAAATCCGAGGGCACCGATGAACTCGCAGCGCCGATATTCGCTTAAAGAGACCTTTTCGTGAGTTGCGTTTGTTGCGGGTTGAAAGTTAGTTTTGGGGTTTTTAGTTTGAGTCAAATAAAATTTGTATAGAACAAATTTTATTATAACTTGTTAAAACCTATCAAAGGAGGTTGGAAGTGGGACCCACACCCACTTAACCTCCCTTGGGAGGATTAAGTGTGGTGGGGCCCACACGAACCCCTAATCCTTTCAAATTCTCTCAACTTGCTTAACCCCTAATTAAATGACTTGAGTTACTTTTAATTATGGGAGTTAAACCTTTTGAATTTCAAAACTTTTGAAATTCTTATGTGTTATGTGATAATAAAATAAGATGTAGTCTTATTTTATTTTGGGGTTTTTGTTTGTCTTCTTGAGAGGTGGAGAGCTCTTCTTCATCTTCAAACTCTGACGAGGAACTCGAAGAACGTTCATCTTGACGAAGAACGTTCAAGCTCCGACGAAGAACGTCGCACCTCCATTCTTCGTTTACCGTGTCAACGAAAGGGGACGCCACTTCTTCCTCGAACAACCTTCGTCGGCGTACAAGTTTCGCCAACGACGTGTCTCTTCGAACGCATCCCTTCGTCATCGGATTTGACGAACGGCTACCGCGACGCCCGACCTCCGCGACGTCGTCTTCCGCGGAACGTTCACAATCTTCGAACCTTATACCCGAGGTAGGGGTTGTTGAATATTGTTAATTCATTCCATTTCTTGCTCGTGGATCGCATGTCTACGTGAGGCTTTTGAATATTTTATATAAGTGTTATTGTTAACGCGAGGGGGGCCGAACCGCACGAACACGGCCGAACCCCCCCCCCCCTCCATCGTTCTTGTTTATTCTTGCGGATGGAAGCAAGTGGCGTGGTGCCGTCGCACCACGCGGATGATCGTACTTTTATTTTACGCGGCGCCGTCGCGCCACGCCGAGGTAGAATCTTCAAGAACGCGACGCCGTCGCGCCGCGTTGAAAGGAATCAAGGTACGGCGAAAGGGGCGCGGTGCCGTCGCACCGCGCCGGACGACGAACACCGCGGCCGGTTCCGGGCCGCGGCGGAACGAGGAGACCGCGGCCGGTTCCGGGCCGCGGCGGAAGAGAAGACCGGCGGCCGGGCCGCCGGCGTCGGAAGCCGAAGGGGGGGGACCGGAATTTCCGGTCCCGTTTGAGAAAACCGTCCGGCCAGCTGGCCGGCCGGATGTCTTAAAAACTGGGGGAATTAATCCCCCGGCCAACCCATAAAAACCCCCCTCTTTAAGAGGGGGGCGGTTCTTTGAAGGAGGGGGGCAGCCGGCCCCCTCGGTTCCGCACCAGCAGGCCCCCTCATGTGAGGGGGCGGTTTGTTTTAAAACCGGCGCGGCACGTGCCGCGCCGCCAGGGGGGAAAACGGGGGAGGGCGGGGGTCTCACCCGCGCGCCGCCTGCGTGCCCAGCGCGCCGCCGCGCCGCCCCAGCGCGCCGCCGCGCCGCCCCAGCGCGCCGCCGCGCGCCGCCGCGTCGCCGCGCCGCCTCAGCGCACCGCCGCCGGCCACCGCGCCGCCCCAGGGGGGGGGGGGGGTCGGGCCGGGTCGGCCCGGACCCGGACCCCCCCGTTTCAAACCAGAATCGGTTTTTGGGCCATATCTTGAGCCTCGGACCTCCGAATGACGAACCGTCTGCGGCAACGCGATCCTTGGATCGAGACGGTCGTTTCGGTATATCGCACTCAAGGTTTCGGATTACTTTGAGTTCGGCCGGGTTGGTTCGTTCACGAAACCAACCGGGTCTTCGGAGCGGAAACGCTCATATCTCGAGCTACGAACGTCCGATTGATGCGCCGTCAGTCGCGATGTGTTCCTCTTAGTGAGACGGATCTTTTGGCATACTCTGCCCGAGGTTTGGACGCAGGTGGAGTACGGTCGGGTTGGTTTAGCCTTAAAAACCAACCGGGCCCCGGAGACGAAAATGTCAATAACTCTCAGACCGGGCGTCCGATTGACGCGTCGTCTGTTGCGTTGAGTTCCTGTTGACGATACGGAACTTTTGGATACATCAACTCTGGTCTTTGTGACAGTTGATGTATCAGCCTCTCGGCTCGTGGAGCGGATCCTCCGAACGAGCTTACTGTGTGCGGGAACCCTAGTGCTGGCTGCGACTGTTACTGTGACGACTACTACTACTGCTACTGTGACTGCGACGACGACAGTACAAAGATCCTGTGTGGTTTCGACGACGACGACTACAGCACTCAGCGATCCTACGTGGAACAGTGCTACCGAACCTGTGTGAGATGAATCTTCTTTTTACCTTGAGCGGTGGAGCGCTTGGGTGTAGCGGCGGACCCGTGGTACTTGACAGAGGTGGTGCGCTTGGATGCAGCAGCAGACCCTTGGCGGTGGAGCGCTTGGTTGTAGCGGCGGACCCGCGATACTCTACGGAGTGTGTGCGCTTGGTTGTAGCGACAGACCCGCGACGGTGGAGACGTGCGTGCGGAGTACGGAGACCGTGTAGATGACTGAGACCT
Source organism: Viscum album (assembly GCA_963277665.1). Taxonomy (NCBI): domain Eukaryota; kingdom Viridiplantae; phylum Streptophyta; class Magnoliopsida; order Santalales; family Viscaceae; genus Viscum; species Viscum album. The sequence continues at coordinate 287,141,387 of OY728129.1, forward strand.
GACGACTGCTTGACCGACTCGACTTGGAGTGAGTCGACTAGCCCAGTGGACGGAGCGCCCAGTAGTTGGCAGCAGACCCACGGCGGATGGAGCGCCTGGTAGTTGGCGGCAAACCCGCGGTACTCGACAGGAGGAGTACCTCAGTAGGCTATCTGGGTGAGCGCCCGGTATTTGGCAGCAGACCCTCAGCGGACGGAGCGCCCGGTAGTTGGCAGCAGACCCGCGGTACTCGACAGGAGGAGTACTTCAGCAGTCTTAGGTTAGTGAGCAGTACCTCGGAGTCGTGACAGGACCACTGTACACTTCAGAGTTGGGGCTCTTCAACTTTTATGGTTTCGATAATGAAAATCCCGGTTTGAGCTGAGTCTATGATCTTTGTGATTTCCTCATGATTGAGATGGGTCGCTTGATAACTTAGGTATATGTATGGGCATATACCTGGGTAATGGTTATCCGTTGATTTCATAAACTTGTTATAATCTGTGTGGATTTACTGTTTACTCTTCTTTGTGGATTGGGTTGTTCTTGGGCTCGGTGTTGGAGCCAAACGGAAATTGATGACTTAGGTATATGTATGGGCATATACCTAAGCAGTGTCAGTTGTTACTTCGTGATTGTTACTTTTCTTCGTGGTTTAACCATTGTGGATTTGAGAGACCTTCAGGGGTCTCGGGGTCCCTACTGAGTAGCGTATACTCACCCCTGCACGGGCTTTGCCCGCACTACGTTGTGTTGGTTGCAGACGACGGACAGCGTTGACCTTAGCTGAGGCTTACAGAGCGGGACGGTACCCGGAGGTGGACCACTGGGCAGGACGTGCACGGAGCGGACGGCGGGACCCGTGGAGCAGAGGAGCTATCTGTACCCACCCTTCAGGTGGGATTTCTAGTGGGCAGCTCGGTGTAGCGGTTTTACCTTTCAGTTGCTGTTTTCCCCTTTTCGAGTTGTACTTTACTTTCAGTTTGGGTTTGTATTCTGGCCCATTTACTTTTCCGCACTTTCAGTTGTACTCTGCTTTTGTTTAGTGTTTACTTTCCGCTTGTTTACTCTGTGGTGTTTGTTTACTTTACAAAGGCAATGTCTTCCCTTTTTACTGGGATTTACGCCTTGGTGCTAGTCGCCAGCCCCTGGCCTATGGAAGGCGGGCTTGGGGTAGTCACGGCACGGACCCCGAGGGCGGGTCGTGACACCAAACACTTAAAAAACACATATCCAGCCGTACCGCGCGCACCGCACATCCGATTGACGTGTTGTCTCCTCGTACACATCGCGAATAATAATTATATTTTTTTCCTATGATTTCAAGTCATTACAAGCATGTTTGATATAGATTTGGCCGTTAAACGTTTGTTTTGGTGTTTTATGGCACCAGATTTGCGTTTTCCGTCACCACGGTCACACGACACCTTCGATTGACATACTGTATGTCCGACCATTTCTCAATTCACTCACCGATTTTTTTTTGTCTGATTTAATAGAATTATGAGGTATTTCAGATGGTTTAGATCACCCCACACACCTTTTTAAGGTACACCAACCACCTAAAAACACATATTCAGTCGTACCACGCACATTGCATGTTCGATTGATGTTCTGTCTCCTCGTACACGTCACGAATAATAATTAGAATGTTTTTCTATGAACTATCTCTAATTTTTTCCCTAAATCTCGTTATTCTTAATTTATTCCAGGTAATGACATATTATACTAACAAGAAATGGATGTGTGTCTACATGAGTGTGTTGTTCATCGAAAGGGGGATGCTCAATCTGGAATGGACTGAATAATACTCTAATTTATAATAGGTATAACAAAGGAATCGTCCAACTACTCATCTATAATGGACTTCTCCAAAACCAGAAAATTAAACTTAAAACAAAGATAAATCTTAATAAATTGAAGTGTTGTGTAATATATCATAATTAACAATCAAGTAAACTTTAAAAGAATGAATTAAATCACAAGAATTAAAACAATAAAACAAATAGGTATAAATAGAACTAAATGTTCAATAATTATTATTAATTCCTAATTCATGTATGATATTAAAATGGTAATGTAAATTACCTCATGCATGAGGTTTATCCTCATCTCGATCACCAATATCACTATGATGTCCACCAGCTATATTCAAAGCCTACAATATATATCAATATTATGTATCTTAAACATATCAATAGATGTAAATATGAGTATGGTTTAATTTATTTTTTAGCTGTGGTGCTACTTGTGTACCATCAACAGGACGTTGCATCGTTACTTCATTGATATGTGCTGACATCTGTGATAATCTCTCCTCATACTCTGTATGTAACAGCTGAAACCGCTCATCCGTATTGTACTGCATAGCCCGCATAGAAGCATTTATCTCAGTCTGTGTGTGCATCCCTACATCTCTTCATGCACCCATCACCTATGCTCTAACAACTACACGTTGTGGAACACCACTACCATAAGTCAAAGAATAACCATGACCGTCACGCCCTGTGACACGCTGAAATTTCTCATCTCTACGCACAGTACTACGACGTTCCTCCTATGGAAACTCTGATAACTAAGCGTCAAATTGATCTTGTAGCATATACATAATGAATTAATGAACAAATATGAATAATTTATATGAAATAAAAATACATTTTTTACTAAATAATTTCCTTACTATAACACCGGAAACATCGGGATCACCCGCCCTACGAGTCCTCACCCATATGGAAATCTGATCGATCGGCTCACCTCATTGGTGTAACTATAATAAACGGGTTCTCCATATTATACTACAATATTTTTAATATATGAATGAATAGTGAATTCTAAACTTACATCATGTCTGAGTTGTAACACATGGCGAGTGCCAAGTCTGGAAGGCGTACCCTGCATCGCCCGATTATGTGAATGATGAGCAGACTTAGTCTACATTCAACGTATTCGGTTAATAGACATATGAAAAATTAGTCATTTATATATTAAAATAAATAAATCTTATCATCTTCACCTCACTCGACCAAAACACAACCAAATCCTGCCACTGCATGGGAATAATGCCCGGAGGGACTCGCTGTAGAATGTCCGGCACACCCGCAAATGGTATCCAGTGATCTCTCTTCACCCTTACCTTGTAATCCTTCTATAATTTTCAGTATTTTGCGATATATACTGCCCGAAACTCATCTGTACAGGATGTCAAATTATCTTGTTAAAAAAAATTATGTAGATGTAATAATAATAAAAACAATATCATGAAAATTTAAACATTAAATTTACCAGAACCTCCCTCCATAATCTATCAATCGTATCCTAGGGGAAATAAGTCCAATAATGAGTCGTTAGAGGGAATATGTGTGGGTCTCGTATCATATGCTCAAACTGAAGAATCAATACAGTTGCACATTCTCTGACTGGATGAAATGTGTCAACAAATAACACATCCAATCGGGCTCCAGAGTTCCAGGATCGAACCCCTCTACCAGGACCCCTGCGTTTGCTGGAATACGAACTAGATCCTGAAAAACACAAATTCATAATTCAATTACAATATAACTTAATTTTTAATTAAAAATTAGAAAAAATTAGGGAAATATACACACAAAATTACGATCAATTAATTTAGAAAAATTAAAACATACATACCGACAACATCAGGTGAACCACTTTGACCACCCTATGACATACCTACATTAAAAAAATTATAGTTAAATAAATAAATTTTTATACATATATAACTATAAATATTTTTACAAACATTAACTAGGGAAATAATTACAGTTTTCACTAATCATACAAGTCTATCGTATATCCTTCAATTGTCTCTCTGAACCATTGTATATCTTTATATCGTACAGATACTGTTGTTTGGTGATGCGTTTGGTCAGAAAATGCGATAATGTCAGGTTCCTCTCGGTCAATCAGAAAACCCCCTCTTCTAGACCTTTTCACCACAAATTTTAAATCAGAATCAATACTAACAAAGTAAACTTGCTCTGCCTGCGATTTCAGTATGAAGGGCTTGTTGCTTACTCGGTCATCTTTATATAGCATATTGTTAAAGTTTAATGATGTAAATTCAAAGTTATCAACTTTCATTCCATGGACCAGATCGGCCCAATCACACCTTAACAATATGTGTTTTAATACACGACCATAAATAACCTCAATAATATCCCTCAGAAATCCATAATAATAACCTGCATCAACAAAAGAACAACCAACACTACTATTTTGTGTGGCTCGGTTCATGTCAACATTGCTAATACGAAATCAGAATTCGTTAGCATCCAAAGACGTGTAGCGACGAGCTGTAATAAATGGGTCATCAGCTAGTTGGTTGAGTTCTTCGCTTATAGTATGGGTACTTAAATCACATATATTTTGAATATGAAAATTTCACATAGTTCAATGGATAAAGGATTGTGAAAATACAACTAAGTTTCACTATAAAAATATTAAATCAACTATAAAAGGTAATTAAATCAACGTGAATCTGCAAATTTCATGTTTCAACTTGGCGATATGCGTCCTAAATCATAACGTAATAAAAGGTAAGTAATAAAATAAATATAGAAACATAAGACACATCAACTATGAAACTTACTGTATCAATAGCATAACTGATGGAGTGTTGAACAACACATATCGATGAGCTTTAACCCACTAATTTTTGTGTATATCAAATGTTATCCCTTCTCCAATTGGACCCTCATCATTCTGGGAGGGTTTATCTAACTTTGTTTCAACCTCATCAATATATGAAGCACATAAATTAGTACATTAATCCATTAAATATCTCTTGGAAATTGAAGCTTCTGGATGAATTTTGTTGCGCACATTCCATTTCAAGGTATTTAAGTATCACTCTATTGGATACATCTACCTGAATTGCATGGGACTGCCAGTAATTACTTCACTAGTTAAATGCACAGTCAAGTGAACCATGAAGTCATAAAAAGATGGCGGAAATAGTTTCTCTAGGTGAAATAGTGCAAGTACGATCTTATCCTACTTATTTTTCAAATCACTCATGCAATGATTCCTTGAACAGAGTTGTCTGAAAAAATTAGAAACTTCAATCAACAGCTCAACAACCTGGGTAGGTAAGAAATAATGAATTGCTATAGGAATTAACTATTGAATTAGAATATGATTATCATGACTTTTCAACCCCTATAATATCATCCTCATCATATTGACACGCTTAGAAATATTATAGCAATAACCATCTGGCACCTTGACAGTCATAAAAATTGATAGAAATGATTGTTTCTCTTTTTTATTCATTGTGTACTGTGCAACAGGCATGTATGCCCAATTACCTTCACCTAGATGTAAATGTAAAGGTTTTCTCAATCCCATTTCTTGCAAATCACGTTGACCAGTAGCACTATCCTTTGATTTCCCCTTGACACCTAAAATGGTGCACAATATATTATCACATACATTTTTTCAATGTGCATCACATCCAAATTATGTCTTAAAATATTATATTTCCAATAAGTAAATTCAAAAAAAAAACTTCATTTCTTCCAATTATGATTGTGCTGTCTATTTGCAACAAGAATAGAAGGAAATGTAGGAGCCAATAAATCTTGAAAATCATACATTGTACGGATTCTTTCTTGATCAAGTTGTGTAGGAATTTGAACCCCATATAGTATTTTTGGTGATGGGTCATGCTCTCTATTCCCATCAAACGACACACGGTATTTTCTAAACCTGTGCAATGGAGGAAGAAAGTGTCTATGACCAAGATATTCTCACTTTCTACAGTTCTTAAGCCATATATATTTCTTACTTTTATTAGAATAAGGGAAAGAAAATTCTCCTTTTGTACTCCAACCTGATAAGTTAGCATACGCTGAGAAATCATTAATTTTCCATAACAAAGCGGCCCAGATTCTAAACATTTCATTAGCTGCCTAGTCAAAAGTCATTACACCATTGGCCCAAAATTCTTACATCTCATCAATCAAAGGTTGCATATAAACATCGATTTTATCATCAGGTCCTCTTGGTCCATCAATTAGAGTTGACAGTAACAAAAATGGTTGCTTCATACATACCCATGGGGAAGGTTGTATGAAACCAACACCACTGGCCATGTACTATGTGTCGCACCAACCATGGACCTAAATAGGTTAAAACCATCTGCTGCCAAACCCAGTCGAACATTACGATCATCCCGAGAAATTTCTGGGTGTCTTTAATCAAACTCTTTCCATGCTAAAGAATCTGTTGGGTGAGTTAATTTATCAACCTCTTTGTTTCTCTTTGAATTCCAAGTCATCAATTTATCAATTTTAGAGACATGAAGAATATCTTCAGTCTCGGTTTCAGTGGGAAATAATGCATCTGCTTAGCGGCAACTTGTTTCCCTTGATTCAAGACCCTACCTGGAAGAATATGACTACCTTGATTAATTTCATTGGTCTTCCACCTGGATGTATAGAAGACAATACAAATATTTAATTATGCATTCTCTTTTTTGAACAACATAAAATTTTTGTGGCACGCATCAATGATATCATATGTAAAACCAAGGTCATTGGTCAACTTGTGAGCTTGATAGAATGACTCTAGAATCTTCACTTCGGTAGGGAGTACCTTCTTCAACAATACCAACAACATATCAAATGAGGTGTTTGACTACTGATTCAAGGCCTTAAGGTGTAACAATTCAACGATGAACAACAATTTATTAAATTTAGTGCATCCATGATATAATTCAGTATGCGCATCGTCAATAATTTCAAATAATTTCAATGCTTCTCCATCTGCAGAAGAACGTGGATTACTCCATCTAACGTCATCATTTACGACATTACTGTCTTCAGGTTGAAACTGATGCATCATATCATTGAGAATTATGTTCATCGGATCAACTGTTCTTAAATCAACATCCATATGAATACTTTCTGATTGATGACACGAAACAAACTCTTCTCCATGACGTGTCCATGTCTTATAGTTTTTCAAAAACCCATTCAAAAACAGATGTTCTCTAAAACTCTCTCATTTGAAGAGATATCTATTTGCACATTTTTTGCATGGAAAACTAATCAAATCGCTTGGAAATCCATTAGTGAAATCCATAAATCTCTTAATCCCCTCATAATATTCAGTAAAAAACCTATCTTGCATATCAACCCAACTCTTATCCATATCTGTATTTAATAGAAATAAAATAACTGAAATATCTTATTTAAATTCTAAAAAAACTCATATCATTAAAACTTAAAAAAAATGATTTCAAAGCTATTTTTAAGGAAAAATAAATGAAGTGGATTGGTTTTGGTAATATTGTGAAATCTATATATATATTGTGATCTACTTCAACAAGGAGGAATTATGATTCCAACATGGGAGGTGGATCTTGGAGTGAATTTTCTCATGATTTACAGAAACTTTGAACTGAAATCAAGGGCAAGGTATGTGGTGCACTACTAGGATCCATGGGATTTGCAGGTTTGGGCATTATAGAGATTTACCACTACTACACCTGAAAGTTGATTTCATGCTACTCAAGAGGCTGATCTAGATGGAGTCTATATACAAGGTGGCTACTATAAATTCATAGAGATGGATACTTATTGATCGAGGACCAGTCACTGGGGGCTGTTTGTGTTTATTGGGGGATGTTTGTGTCCACTACCAAAAAAAAGATATAGAGGTTGGACGCTTCCCTAAATTACCAATTTTTTGTTTCTAAATGGTTCTATTTACAAAAATTTGGATTTTTATGCTTTGTAATGATGATAGAGGCTTGATATGGGGTTCATTATTATTACATAAGTTGTTTTTCAAGTGTGGTTTGTGCTATTTATTAATGAACAATACTTGAAAAAGGAGTGTGGAGTGTTGTCCATTTACAATTGGAGATCCGTTTAAAGCTGGTTCATTTTGATTCAATGTTGAATATTTTAGTTGATTCACTGGTCATTAAAACCCAAAACGTTTTTGACTAAATTACTAATTTAGGGCTATTGAAGTTGAATCCAAGTGCACAAAATCATGAACCTTTGAATCTAAATGATCCTTGGACATCTTCCAAGATCTCTGTGGAATTGAAACTCATATTTCTATTCTAACAACACTTGTGCGTCCACACATACAGTCCAAACTAAGCCCAAGTAGACCCAAGGCAACCCCAAAATACAGGACACATGGCATACGGTTCCATATAATAGAATCTGTTGAAAAAAAATTCCATGTTACCCATGGTTCAAGAGGAATCTACCACCGAGACAAAAGATATCTAATTATTCCTCTTTTTTCAATAAATTCGGAGTGTTCATGAATCAAAAATTATTCCCTCTCTGAGAGGTCTCTCTTTCCAATACTAATTTTCACGAATGAGCTACGTACTAGATTGCGGAATTCAAACAACGACTTACCTACAGAGGACTTGATTGCGGGTAAAAGGGTGCGATGGTCAGACTGGACAAGGGTGGAACGTGTTGACAGGGGGTGGGACGGTTGTAAGAAGAGTGGGAGGGCTCTACGGCGGGGCGCGATGGGTCAGGAGGGTTCAACGAAGGTGGGATGTGAGGACTTGACGGTGGGGTGCAGTAGGGCCGGGAGGGAACGAAGGCGGCGAGACTGTCCGAAGGCACAACGCAGAGGCAAGGGGGTCAGGGGGTGTCTCAGGGTCGTGGGGTCGGGGAGGGTAAACAAGGGGGAGAGGGAAAATTAGGATGGGGGGATAAAAAATACAGCGACCGCCATTTGACAGTCGCTCTAACTGCCCCTCCTCTAAAACTAAAATTTCAACTAGTGAAAGTCATTCTCAATCCAAATAATTCAAAATGGATATAGATTCAAAGATAAGGTTGGATGTGGTTGAAATTCCATCAAAAAATAAAATTTGGATAGGTTTAAGTGGTGTTTTCACTAGTACAAGAATGACCTTTAGCGGCCGCCAAAAGCCGTCGCTAAAGGCCTATAGCGGCCGCCTAGCGGCCGCCAAACGGTGGCCGCTTTTGCCCCGTCGCTGTTACTATCAGCGGCCGCCATTTGGCGGACGCTGTAGGCAAGCCGGGAGGGGCTTTAGCGGCCGCCATATGGCGGCCACTATTAAATTTTAATTTTTTTAAAAAAAAATCAATTATACATTAATATACAAAATAAATCCCGGCTGTCATCTTCCAAGCTCCACATCCATCATCACATATAACTGCATAACAAAATTTAATAACAAACTTAGTACCGAATAAAACCTAGAAAACAAATATTTAACTTCAAACTTACTGTAACAGATCTAAAGTATTTGATTTTCAAAATAATATTCATAAATTTGATTACCGTTTTATAAATTTAAAATAATTAATTCTATTGTTCTAATTGGATTGTTGTCCAGTGATTTCAGGTCAATCTGATGTCGTCTGCTAAGAGTTTGACTGTTAGACGCCAGTTTTGGCCGTTTATGACACCAGAACGGCATTCCCGATCACCATGGGCACACGGCACATCCGATTGACGTTCCGTCTTCTCGACCACATCAAAATTCACTCACCCTTTGATGTCGTCCTATTTCGGGCCATTCGGACATCGTTCGGCCAGTTTGGACCCCCCCCCCACGCGCGTTTATCAAGCGCGCGCAACGCTTAAAAAACGCATAATGAGCCCTACCGCGCAGACCGCACGTCCGATTGACGTTCCGTCTGTGCGTTCATGTCGTGAATAATAATTTTATTGTTTTCCTATGATTTCAGGTCAATCCGATGTCGTCCGCTAAGAGTTTCACCGTTAGACGCCAGTTTTGGCCGTTTATGACACCAGAACGGCGTTCCCGGTCACCGCGGGCACACGGCACGTCCGATTGACGTCCGGTCTGCTCGAACACATCACAATTCACTCACCCTTTAATGTCGTCCTATTTCAGGTCATTCGGACATCGTTCGGCCAGTTTGGACCCCCCCCCCCCCACGCGCGTTTATCAAGCGCGCGCAACGCTTAAAAAACGCATAATGAGCCCTACCGCGCAGACCGCACGTCTGATTGACGTTCCTCCTATGCGTGCACGTCGCGAATAATAATTGTATTGTTGTCCTGTGATTTCAGGTCAATCCGATGTCGTCCGCTAAGAGTTTGACCGTTAGACGCCAGTTTTGGCCGTTTATGACACCAGAACGGCGTTCCCGGTCACCGCGGGCACACGGCATGTCCGATTGACGTGTCGTCTACTCGACCACATCAAAATTCACTCACCCTTTGATGTCGTCCGATTTCGGGCCATTCGGACATCGTTCGGCCAGTTTGGACCCCCCACGCGCGTTTATCAAGCGCGCGCAACGCTTAAAGAACCCATAATGAGCCCTACCGCGCAGACCGCACGTCCGATTGACGTGTCGTCTGTGCATGCACGTCGCGAATAATAATTTTATTGTTTTTCTGTGATTTCAGGTCAATCCGATGTCGTCCTCTAAGAGTTTGACCGTTAGACGCCAGTTTTGGCCGTTTATGACACCAGAACGGCGTTCTTTGTCACCACGGGCACACGGCACGTCCGATTGACGTGGTGTCTGCTCGACCACATCACAATTCACTCACCCTTTGATTTCATCCGATCTCAGGCCATTCGGACATTGTTCGGCTAGTTTGGACCCCCCACGCGCGTTTGTCAAGCGCGCGCAACGCTTAAAGAACGCATAATGAGCCCTACCGTGCAGACCGCACGTCCGATTGATGTGTCGTCTGCGCGTGCACGTCGCGAATAATAATTTTATTATTTTCCTGTGATTTCAGGTCAATCTGATGTTGTCCGCTAAGAGTTTGACCGTTAGACGCCAGTTTTGGTCGTTTATGACACCAGAACGGCGTTCCCGGTCACCGCGGGCACACGGCACGTCCGATTGACGTGTAATCTACTCTACCACATCACAATTCACTCACCCTTTGATGTCGTCCGATTTGGGCCATTCAGACATCGTTCGGCCAGTTTGGACCCCCCCACGCGCGTTTATCAAGCGCGCGCAACGCTTAAAGAACGCATAATGAGCCCTACCGCGCAGACCGCACGTCCGATTGACGTGCCGTCTGCGCGTGCACATCGAGAATAGTAATTGTATTGTTTTCCTGTGATTTCAGGTCAATCCTATGTTGTCCGCTAAGAGTTTGACCGTTAGACGCCAGTTTTGGCCGTTTGTGACACCAGAACAGCGTTCCCGGTCACCGCGGGCACACGGCACGTCCGATTGACATGTCGTCTGCTCAACCACATCACAATTCACTCACCCTTTGATGTCGTCCGATTTCGGGCCATTCGGACATCGTTCGGCCAGTTTGGACCCCCCCACGCGCGTTTATCAAGCGCGCGCAACGCTTAAAGAACGCATAATAAGCCCTATCGCGCAGACCGCACGTCCAATTGACGTGTCGTCTATGCGTGCACGTCGCGAATAATAATTGTATTGTTGTCCTATGATTTCAGGTCAATCTGACGTCGTCCGCTAAGAGTTTGACCGTTAGACGCCAGTTTTGGCCGTTTATGACACCAGAACGGCGTTCCCTGTCACCGTGGGCACACGGCACGTCCGATTGACGTGGCATCTACTCGACCACATCACAATTCACTCACCCTTTGATTTCGTTCGATTTCAGGCCATTTGGATATCGTTCGGCCAATTTGGACCCCCCCACGCGCGTTTATCAAGCGCGCGCAACGCTTAAAGAACGTATAATGAGCCCTACCGCACAGACCGCACGTCTGATTGACGTGCCGTCTGCGCGTGCACGTCGCAAATAATAATTTTTTTTTTCCCTATGATTTCAGGTAAATCCAATGTCGTACGCTATGAGTTTGACCGTTAGACGTCCGTTTTGGCCGTTTATGACACCAGAACGGCGTTCCCGGTCACCGCGGGCACACGGCACGTCCGATTGACGTGTCGTCTGCTCGACCACATCATAATTCACTCACCCTTTGATTTCGTCCGATTTCAGGCCATTCAGACATCTTTCGGCTAGTTTGGACCCCCCACGTGCGTTTATCAAGCGCGCGCAACGCTTAAAGAACGCATAATGAGCCCTACCGCGCAGACCGCACGTCCGATTGACGTGCCGTCTGCGCGTGCACGTCACGAATAATAATTGTATTATTTTCCTGTGATTTCAGGTCAATCCGATGTCGTCCGCTAAGAGTTTGACCGTTAGACACCAGTTTTGGCCGTTTATGACACCAGAACGGCGTTCCCGGTCACCGCGGGCACACGACACGTCCGATTGACGTGCCCTCTGCTCGAACACATCACAATTCACTCACCCTTTGATGTCATCCGATTTCAGGCCATTCGGACATCGTTCGGCCAGTTTGGGACCCCCCCCACGCGCGTTTATCAAGCGCGCGCAACGCTTAAAGAACGCATAATGAGCCCTACCGTGCAGACCGCACGTCCGATTGACGTGTCGTCTGCGCGTGCACGTCACGAATAATAATTTTATTTTTGTCCTGTGATTTCAGGTCAATCCGATTTCATCCTCTAAGAGTTTGACCGTTAGACGACAGTTTTGGCCGTTTATGACACCAGAACGGCGTTCCCGGTCACCGCGGGCACACGGCACGTCCGATTGACGTTTCGTCTGCTCGACCACATCACAAATCACTGACCCTTTTATTTTTTCCGATTTAGGGCCATTCGGACATCGTTCGGCCAGTTTGGACCCCCCCCCCCACGCGCGTTTATCAAGCGCGCGCAACGCTTAAAGAACGCATAATGAGCCCTACCGCGCAGACCACACTTCCGATTGACGTGCCTTCTGCGCGTGCACGTCGCGAATAATAATTTTATTGTTGTCCTATGATTTCAGGTCAATTCGATGTCGTCCTCTAAGAGTTTGACCGTTAGACTCCAGTTTTGGCCGTTTATGACACTAGAACGGCGTTCCCGGTCACCGCGGGCACACGGCACGTCCGATTGACGTACCGTATGCTCTACCACATCAAAATTCACTCACCCTTTGATATCATCCGATTTCAGGCCATTCGAACATCGTTCGGCCAGTTTGGGACCCCCCCACGCGTGTTTATCAAGCGCGCGCAACGCTTAAAGAACGCATAATGAGCCCTATCGCGCAGACCGCACGTCCGATTGACGTGTCGTCTGCGCGTGCACGTCTCGAATAATAATCGTATTGTTGTCTTGTGATTTTAGGTCAATACGATGTCGTCCTCTAAGAGTTTGACCGTTAGACGCCAGTTTTGGCCGTTTATGACACCAGAACGGCGTTCCCGGTCACCGCGGGCACACGGCACGTCCGATTGACGTGTCGTCTACTTGAACACATCACAATTAGCTCACCCTTTGATGTCGTCTGATTTCGGGCCATTCAGACATCGTTCGGCCAGTTTGGACCCCCCCATGGGCGTTTATCAAGCGCGCGCAACGCTTAAAGAACGCATAATGAGCCCTACCGCGCAGACCGCACGTCCGATTGATGTGCCATCTACGCGTGCATGTCTTGAATAATAATTTTATTGTTTTCCTGTGATTTCAGGTCAATCCGATGTCGTCCGCTAAGAGTTTGACCGTTAGACGCCAGTTTTGGCTGTTTATGACACCAGAACGGCGTTCCCGGTCACCGCGGGCACACGGCACGTCCGATTGACGTGGCGTCTACTCGAACACATCACAATTCACTCACCATTTGATGTCGTCCGATTTCAGGCCATTCGGACATCGTTCGGCCAGTTTGGACCCCCCCACGCGCGTTTATCAAGCGCGCGCAACGCTTAAAGAACGCATAATGAGCCCTACCGCGTAGACTGCACGTCCAATTGACGTTCCGTCTTCGCGTGCACGTCGCGAATAATAATTTTATTGTTTTCCTATGATTTCAGGTCAATCCGATGTCTTCCTCTATGAGTTTGACTGTTAGACGTCCGTTTTGGCCGTTTGTGACACCAGAACGGCGTTCCCGGTCACCGTGGGCACACGGCACGTCCGATTGATGTGAAGTCTACTCGAACACATCAAAATTCACTCACCATTTTATGTCGTCCGATTTCAAGGCATTCGGACATCGTTCGGCCAGTTTGGGACCCCCCACGCGCGTTTATCAAGCGCGTGCAACGCTTAAAGAACGCATAATGAGCCCTACCGCGCAGACCGCATGTCCGATTGACATGGCGTCTGCGCATGCACGTCGTGAATAATAATTTTATTGTTGTACTGTGATTTCAGGTCAATCCGATGTCTTCCTCTATGAGTTTGACCATTAGACGCCCGTTTTGGCCATTTATGACACCAGAACGGCGTTCCCGATCACCGTGGGTACACGGCACGTCCGATTGATGTGTCGTATGCTCGAACACATCAAAATTCACCCACCCTTTGATTTCGTCCGATTTCAGGCCATTCGGACATCTTACGGCCAGTTTGGGACCCCCCCACGCGCGTTTATCAAGCGCGCGCAACGCTTAAAGAACGCATAATGAGCCCTACCGCGCAGACCGCACATCCGATTGACGTGCCGTATGTGCGTTCACGTCTCGAATAATAATTTTATTGTTTTCCTATGATTTTAGGTCAATCCGATGTCGTCCGATAAGAGTTTGACCGTTAGACGCTAGTTTTGGCCGTTTATGACACCAGAACGGCGTTCCCGGTCACCGCGGGCACACGGCACGTCCGATTGATGTGCTGTCTACTCGACCACATCAAAATTCACTTACCCTTTGATGTCGTCCGATTTCAGGCCATTCGGACATCGTTCGGCCAATTTGGACCCCCCCCACGCGCGTTTATCAAGCGCACGCAACGCTTAAAGAACGCATAATGAGCCCTATTGCGCAGACCGCACGTCCGATTGACGTGCCGTCTCCGCGTGCACGTCTCGAATAATAATTGTATTGTTGTCTTGTGATTTCAGGTCAATACGATGTCGTCCGCTATGAGTTTGACCGTTAGACGCCCGTTTTGGCCGTTTATGACACCAGAACGGCGTTCTCGGTCACCGCGGGCACACGACATGTCCGATTGATGTGCCGTCTGCTCGAACACATCACAATTCACTCACCCTTTGATGTCGTCCGATTTCAGGCCATTCGGACATCGTTCGGCCAGTTTGGGACCCCCCACGCGTGTTTATCAAGCGCGCGCAACGCTTAAAGAACGCATAATGAGCCCTACCGCACAGACCGCGCGTCCGATTGACGTGTCGTCTACGCGTACACGTCGCGAATAATAATTTTATTGTTTTCCTGTGATTTCAGGTCAATCCGATGTCGTCCGTTAAGAGTTTGACCGTTAGACGCCAGTTTTGGCCGTTTATGACACCAGAACGGCGTTTCCGGTCATCGCGGGCACACGGCACGTCCGATTGACATGTCGTCTGCTCGACCACATTACAATTCACTCACCCTTTGATGTCGTCCTATTTCAGGCCATTCGGACATCGTTCGGCTAGTTTGGACCCCCCCACGCGCATTTATCAAGCGCGCGTAATGCTTAAAGAACGCATAATGAGACCTACCGCGCAGACCGCACGTCTGATTGACGTGTCGTCTGCACGTGCACGTCGCGATTCACTCACCCTAAAAAGATACAAATATTGAAAGAGTTCTTGGGCTTCTCCCAAGAAACAACTGTCTGGAGTTTCTCTCCATCCACTGACACACCTTCCTCTGAAATTATTTGACCCAATAACTATACCTATATAATCAATACAAAACTGACATATATATAGCTTGACGTATAGTCAATAAGTGTAATCTGTATGATGTCAAGATGTTGGGTATGATCATAATCACTCTTGGAGTGCACGAAGATGTCATCCACAAATATTAAAACAAACTAATCTAGGTAAAAAGGAAAATTATATTCATCAAGGATATAAAAAATTCTAAAGAATTCATCAAGACAAATGAAATTACCTCATGCATGGGGTTCATTCTCATCTGGATCACCAATATCACTGTGATGTCCACCATATGTATTCGGAGCCTACAATATATATCAATATTATGTATCTTAAACATATCAATAAAATTCAATCTGAGTATGGTTTGTTTTATTGTTTACCTATGGCGCCACTTGTTGCGTCGTCATTTCATCGATACGTGATGACATCTGTGACAACCTCTCCTTATACTCTACACGTAACTGCTGAAACTGTGAATCAAAATTGCGCTGCATATCCTGCTTGGAAGCATCTATATCAGCCTGTGTGTGCATCCCTGACTCTCTGCATGCACTAATCACATCTGCTCTAACAACTGCACGTCGTGGGACATCGCCGCCATAAGTCAAAGAATAACCATGACCGTCATGCCTCACGACACGGTGAAATATTTCATCTCTACGCACAGTACTACGACGTTGCTCCTTTGGCAACTCTGCTAACTGAGCGTCAAACTGAGCCTGTAGCATATAATGAATCAATGAACAAATATGCATAATTTATATAAAATAAAAAATACATTTATTAATTAGTAAATAATTTTCTTACTATAACACCGGCAACATCGGGATCACCCGCCCTACGAGTCCTCATCCATATGGACATCTGATCGATTGGCTCGCCGCGTTGGTGTAACTATAATAAAGGGGTTCACCATGTTATACTACAATATTTTTAAAATATGAATGAAATAGTGAATTCTGAACTTACATCATGTTTGAGCTGTGACACATGTCGAGTGCCAAGTCTGGAAGGCGTGGCCTGCATCGCCCGATTATGTGAATGACGAGCAGACTCGGTCTACATTCAACGTATTTACTTAATAGACATTTGCAAAATTAGTCATTTATAGATTAAAAGTAATAAATCTTACCATCGCTACCTCACTCGACCAAAACACAACCAAATCCTGCCACTGCGCAGGAAGAATGGTCGGAGGGACTCGCTGTAGAATGTCTAGCACACCTGCAAATGGTGTCCAGTGATCTCTCTTCACCCTTGACTTGTAATCCTTCCATAATTTTCTGCATTTCGACATACAAACAGCCTGAAACTCATCTGGACAGGATGTCAAATTATCCTGTTAAAAATTTTGTTAGTAGATGGGACAATAATAATAACAATATCATGAAAAATTAAACATTGAATTTACTTGAACCTCCCTCTATAATCTGTCCATCGTATCCTGAGGGAAAGAACTCCAGTCACGAGTCGTTAGAGGGAATCTATGTGAGTCTCGTATCATATGCCCAAACTGACGACTCAATGTAGTAGCACCATCTCCAACTGGATGAAATGTGTCGTCAAATAACACATCCAGTCGGGCTCCAGAGTTCCAGGATCGAACCCCTCTACCAGGACCCCTGCGTCTACTGGAAGAAGCAGTAGATCCTGATAAACATAAATTCATAATTCAATTACAATATAAATTAATGATTAGAAACAGTTAGGGAAATATAAACAGAAAATTGCAATCAATTAATTTAGAAAAATGAAAACATACATACCAACAACATCAGGTGAACCACTGTGACCACCCTGTGACATACCTGCATTAAAAGAAATTATAGTTAAATCAAGCAATTTTTATACATATATAACTGATAAATATTTTTACAAATAATAACTAGGAATATAATTACAATTTCCACTAATCATGCAAGTCTATCGTATCTCCTTCAACTGTCTCTCTGGTCCATTGTATATCTTTATCTCGTACAGCTACTGTTGTTTGGTCAAGTGTTTGATCAGGAAATGCGACAACTTCAGGTTCCTCTTGGTCAATCGGAAAAACCCCTCTTCTAGACATTTTCACCACAACTTTCCAATCAGAATCAATGCCGACAAAGTAAACTTGTTCTGCCTGCGATGTCAGTATGAAGGGCTCATTGCTAACCCGGTCATATTTATATAGCATATTGTTAAAGTTTACTAATGTAAATTGGAAGTTATCAACTTTCGTTCCACGAACTGGATCGACCCAATCACACCTTAACAATATGTGTTTTAAGCCACGATCATAAATAACCTCAATAATATCTCTAAACAATCCATAATAATAACCCGCACCAACAAAAGAACAACCAACGCCACTATTTTGTGTGGCTCGGTTCATGTCAACATCGCTAATACGAAATCGGAATCCGTTAGCATCCAAAGACTTGTAGCGACGAGCTGTAATAAATGGAACATCAGCTAGTTGGTTGAGTTCTTCGCTCACATGCTGGGTTAAATCACGTAACTTTTGAATCTGCAAATTTCACATATATAGTTTAATGGATAAAGGATTGTGAAAATACAACTTAGTTGCGCTATAAAAATATTAAATCAATTATACGTACATGAGTCTTGAACCACTCATGAAATGTGTTGAAATGATGTTTTTGGATTTGATACTCAGTTGCACGGGGCCTTTCACGTTTCAACTCAGTGATATGCATCCTAAATCACAACACAATATAAGGTAAGCAATAAAATAAATATATAAACAAAATACACATCAACTATGAAACTTACTGTATCAATGTCATAACTGATGGAGTGTTGAACAACACATATCGATGAGCTTGAACCCACTCGTCGTTCCGCATATCAAATGTTATTCCTTCTCCAATTGGACCCTCGTCAGTCTGGGACGGTTTATCTATCTTTGTCTCAACCTCATCAATATATGAAGCACAGAAATTAGTACACTCATTCATTAAATATCCCTTGGCAATTGATGCTTCTGGATGAGCTTTGTTGCGCACATAACGTTTCAATGTATTTAAGTATCGCTCTATTGGATACATCCACCTGAATTGCACGGGACCGCCATCAATGACTTCACCAGTTAAATGCACAGTCAAGTGAACCATGACATCAAAAAAAGACGGCGGAAAGAGTTTCTCTAGGTGACATAGTGCAAGTACAATCTTATCATGTAGCTTTTTCAAATCACTCATGCGATGATTCCTAGAACAGAGCTGTCTGAAAAAATTAGAAACTCCAATCAACGGCTCAACAACCTGGGAAGGTAAGCAATCACGAATTGCTATAGGAATTAACTGTTGAAACAGAATATGATTATCGTGACTTTTCAAACCCTGTAATGTCATGCTCGTCATATTCACGCGCTTTGAAATATTAGAGCAATAACCATCTGGCACCTTAATAGTCTTCAAAATTGATAGAAATGTTTGTTTCTCTTTTTTACTCATTGTGTACTGTGCAGCAGGCATGTATGCCCGATTACCTTCACCCAGCTGTAAATGTAAAGGTTTTCTCAATCCCATTTCTTGCAAATCACATCGAGCATTAGCACTGTCCTTTGATTTCCCCTTGACGCCTAAAATGGTGCACAAAATATTATCACATACATTTTTTTCAATGTGCATCACATCTAAATTATGCCTTAAAATATTATATTTCCAATAAGGCAATTCAAAAAAAATACTTTGTTTCTTCCAATTATGACTTCGCTGTCTATTTGCAGCAGGAATAGAAGGCAATGCAGGAACCAATAAATCTTGAAAATCATACATTGTACGGATGTTTTCTTCATCAAGTTGTGCACAAATTTCAACCCCAGACAGTATTTGTGGTGATGGGTCAAACTCTCTATTCCCATCAAACGATACACGGTCTTTTCTGAACCTGTGCAATGGAGGAAGAAAGCGTATGTGACCAAGATATGCCCACTTTCTATAGTGCTTAAGCCATATAGATTTCTTAATCTTATTACAACAAGGGCAAGCAAATTCTCCTTTTGTACTCCAACCTGATAAGTTAGCATACGCTGGGAAATCATTAATTGTCCATAACAAAGCGGCCCGAAGTCTAAACATTTCATTTGCTGCCGAGTCAAAAGTCATTACACCATCGGCCCAAAATTCTTGCAGCTCATCAATCAAAGGTTGCATATAAACATCGATTTTATCACCAGGTCCTCTCGGTCCATCAATTAGAATTGACAGTAACAAAAAAGGTTGTTTCATACATACTCATGGGGGAATGTTGTATGGAACCAACCCCACTGGCCATGTACTATGTGTCGCACCAACCATGGATCTAAATGGGTTAAAACCATCTGCTGCCAAACCCAGTCGAATATTACGATCATCTCGGGAAAAGTCTGGGTGTCTCTGATCAAACTCTTTCCATGCCAATGAATCTGCCGGGTGAGTTAATTTATCAACCTCTTTCTTTCTCTCTGAATGCCAAGTCATCAATTTAGCAATTTTAGTGGACAAGAAGAATCTCTTCAGTCTCGGTTTCAGTGGGAAATAACGCATCTGTTTAGCGGCAACTTGTTTCCCTTGATTCAAGACTCTCCCAGGAAGAATCTGACTACCTTGATTAATCTCATTGGTCGTCCACCTGGATGTATAGCAAACAGTACAATTATTTAATTGCGCATTCTCTTTTTTGAACAACATACAATTATTGCGACATGCATCAATTGTATCATATGTAAAACCAAGATCATCGATTAACTTGCGAGCTTGATAGAATGACTCCAGAATCTTCGCTCCATCAGGGAGTACCTTCTTCAATAATACCAACAACATGTCGAATGAGGTGTCTGACCACTGGTTCAAGGCCTTCAGGTGTAACAATTCAACGATGAACAACAGTTTACTAAATTTAGTGCATCCAGGATATAATTCAATATGCGCATCGTCAAGAATTTCAAATAATTTCAATGCTTCTCCATCTGCAGAAGAACGAGGATTACTCAATCCAACGTCGTCATTTACGACATAACTGTCTTCAGATTGAAACTGACGCATCATATCATTCAGCATTATGTTCATTGGATCAACTGTTCCCGAATCAACATTCATATGAATATTTTCTGAGCGATGACATGAAACAGAATCTTCTCCATGACGCGTCCATGTCTTATAGTTTTTCAAAAACCCATTCAAAAACAAATGTTCTCTAACACTATCTCGTTTGAAGAGATATCTATTTGCACATTTTCTGCATGGACAACTAATCACATCGCTTAGAAATTTGTTGGTGAAATCCATAAATCGCTTAATCCCCTCATAATATTCAGCTGAAAATCTATCTTGCATATCAATCCAACTCCTATCCATATTTGTATTTAATAGAAATCAAAAGTGAAATATCTTATTTAAATTCTAAAAAAAACACATATCATTATAATTTAAAAACCAAATTTGGATAAAAAACATTACCTGCGGAGGACTCGACCGCGGGTAACGAGGTCTGACTCGATTTGCGGATCCATGAGGGCGCAGTGAATTGATGACAGAGGTTCGACGGCCGGACTCGAAAGGAGCGGAACCGTTGGACCGCGTGGAGGGTTCTACACGGCGGGGCACAATGGACCGGAAGGGTCCAACGGAGGCAGGAGGACTTGCCGGAGGGATGCAACGGGGCCGCGAGGGGACGGCGGCGGCGGGGCTGTCCAAAGGTGCAGTGCGGGCAGAGGTGGGGGTTGCTGGGTCGTGGGGGTGTCGGGGTCACGGGGGCGCAGCGCGGAGGCAAGGCGGTGGGGGTCGTCGGGGGTGCAGCGCGAGCAGGGGGTGTCGGGGTCACGGGGGCGCACCGTGGAGGCAAGGCAGTGGGGGTTGCCGGTGGCGCAGCACGAAGGCAAGGGGGGTGGGGATCGCCGGGAGGTCGCCGGGAGGCCGGGGGCGCACAGAGGTCGCCGGGAGGTCGCCGGCAGCACGGAGGTAAGGGGGTGGGGTCACGGGGGCGCACCGGGGGTTGCCGAGGTCACCGGGAGGTCGGGGGTCGGGGTCGACGGGGGTCGGGGTCGCCGGCGGGGTCGGGGTCGCCGGGGGTCGGGGAGGGTCGTCGGGGGTCGGGGAGGGTCATCGGGGGTCGAGGAGGGTCGCCGGGGGTCGGGGTCGGGGAGGGTCCCCGGGGGTCGGGGTCGGGGTCGCGGGGTCGGGGAAGGGGGGGTCGCGGGGTCGGGGAGCGGAGGGAGGGGAGGGAGGGGAAATTAGGGGGTTTTTTTAGGAAAAACTGCAGCGGCCGCTATAGATGCCCCGCCTCCAAAACCAGATTTTCTAGTAGTGTTTAAATCTCATCTTCTAATTTAAAACCTTAGTTATCCCATTTTAATCTTAATCGTGATAACGTTTTTGTCACTCATAAAGGGTTGTAGTTTTTCTTATAAAGTAAAAAATGAATGATAAATGGAAAAAGAATGACAATTTAGACCATTTTTCATCATACTTGTCATATTTCAAGTTTTTTTAATGATTTTTGAATAATTTAATAAAATATTATTAATGTCATTTTTGACACTATTCACATAATTTGACTTTGTCCACAATATGACAATAATGGAAGACAAATTAAAACCTTTAAAACATTTATAATATGTTATATTTATCTAAAAAATTCATGGAACACAATAATTAATTCAAATTGTATTACTTTTAATATTTTTAAAATCATTTATTTTATTTGTCCATTAATTGAATAAATACCTTTTAAGAGTTGCGTAATCATTTAGAGTAATTATTCAATACTAATAATTAAAAATATATTACTATGATAAATAAAATTAATTTATCTTTAAAATCAACATTTATAATTGAACATAACCTATTTTTATCTATTAAAGTCAGGACCATTAAATTTTAAAAAAACCTTTGCGATGGATGAAAACAAAACGCACCTCACGTCCCATGCGTTCCTCAACTTGTCTCATTAGCCCTGTTGAATCTCCTTGTGGCGGAGAATATCTCTCCGACTCTTTTGGATGGTGCTGGTTCTCCCCCAGGTCATTCGAGGGCTAGATCCTTTAAAGACGCCCTTGTAGGTCCTCCAACTCCTTATGTCAAGCATTTTCTTCCTAGCATTCTGCTCATTTATTTGGAGCCCATATGCTCGGATAAATTCAAGGGTTTCCCTGCGGTGGATTTGTCGGATTTGGAGATTGATGCGGCATCAGAATTTCATGACTTGTCGTTGGTAGTAAGATTCGGTCATGATAAACCTTATCCAGATTTCTTCAGGACGTTCGTTAATTCTTGGGGCCTTGTGCAACCAGCGGCAATTTGGGAGCTCTCCAGGTTTTCTTTTTGTATTCATCTGTTTAATAGTAAAGTCTTTGTCAAAGCGTGGTCTAGGGAGGTTCGCAGTTGTGGCTCTTGGCACTTCACTCTTTCATGGTGGTCACAGGATGCTCATTTCTGGAAAGAGTCGAGTAGTGTGGTCGTTTGGATTTGGTTACCTGGCCTACCTCTTGTTCTACACAATCCTTCCATCTTGCAGTCGATTGGAAATGATTTGGGTTGTTTTTTGTGCTTGGATGAGGATACCTGTTGTCTCCAATCTGCGTCGTGTCCCTGCTTCTACGTGGAATAGGTTGGCGTCGGAGCTCCCTTCCCGTGTTATGGTCAGGGATGGTGAAGGTTTCTTGTGGTGGCAACGATTATTTTATCAGGTGCTTCCTCGGTTCTATGTGGAGTGTCGCTTCCAAGGTCATTATGTGGAGGTGTGCAAGAAGCGTCTCAAGGGTTTCAGGGTGGATAATTTGGTGGCAGGTTCTTTTCTGCCACTCTCCCTAAAACTTTCTCATGGTTCTCCAGTTGCGGGCCTTGAGGCAGAAGGGGAGAAGATACCTGATCCATTGTCATCGTTCTCCAGTTCTTCTCCAGTCGATGATGACATGGATTTTCCTATGGTTGTTTTTTCAAATTCAGATGGTGTGGTTCACACTCCTGTCACTCACTTTGATGTTTCACCTGTTTTGAAGGCTTCCATTATTGTCTCCTGTTCTGTGCATGTTTGTTCAGCTTTAACGTTGTTTGATGTTCCTGTTCAAGATTCCAATTCCGTTTTCACCCCTCATCCTCCTTTTTGGCCATCAGCCCCTCAAGTTTCCTTTCATGATCTGATCACTAGTAACTCTTCTGGGAGGTTGGGGGTATTTTGAAACAAGGCTTTTCTAGAGGGATTTTTGGAGGAGATTTGCGCTTCCAGGAGATCGCTGGAGAGGCTTCTGATCATCTCCTTATTCCCGGAGGGGGTGCCTTCGACATCTCAATACCCGGTGGCCCGACCATCAAACAAGTTCTCAAAGCTTGGGGATCCAGAAGACCCAGCATTTGAGAAATATTCCTCAGGTAAAAAGAATGGGATATGTGTGCTTGCCCATTCTTCCATTGTCGATAGTGGGTGTGTTACCAGAGCTATGTTTAGGGTAGATTTTGCTTCAGTTTCATCTTCAAAGATAGGTGCATCCGGCCGCAAGTACATATCCTCCATTTTTTAATGATTCCTATTATCATATTGAATGCTCGGGTCTTGGGGGATTGCATGAAGTGTGCTTACATTGCCTTTGTAGGGGCCACACTTATTTAGGAAGTCATAGGCAGCTGTGAGAAATGTATTCCATGGTTGGTAACCAACCACAGCGCGCAGCAACCTTCGTGGATGAGCAACAGGCGACATGGATGTTTCTTCAAGGGTAGATGAACTACCCACCAACACTTGGTAGTGCTGGTTTTTTCTCTCTATATATAATGGGTATCAATCCCATTGGTTGTAATGGTGTGATTGAGTGATCCCCCGATGACATTCAGAGAGAATAAAGAGTTGTCCCGTTTCTGCCATGGATGTAGGCAAACTTATCAAACCAAGTTAAATTTTGTGTTGCTCCATTTTACTTCTCATTTTGTGTGTTTCAGTTGCCATGCACATCCACTGCGACCCTTACAAGTGGTATGAGAGGGAGACAGGGGGAATGGAGTCAAAACGGAGAACTGGCAGCGAGTTTTCCAGTGACCGGAAAATTGAAAGTAGTTAGAATTTTTTTTTCGAGGCTAGATCTGTGAAAAGGACGACGAGACGATTCCAATGGTGCAAGAAGCGTTGAAAACGGAGCTAAAATGAAGGAGATAAGCTCGGTCAAAGTTTGGTCAACACCACAGATGAACAGTAACCCCATGCTAGAGAAAGCGGTACTCTTCACGCTGCCGATCCGGTGAGTTTCTGACAGGTGCTTCGGTGTGCCATGTCAGCGTCACGTCAGCATATGATCTGGACCGTTGAACTTGTTTTGGATATATCTCGATCAATCGGTATCCGATTTCGATGATCCAAGAGTCGATTCCAACTATTTCAATCATTCTGAACACATCTGTATGGTTAGTTTTTCAAAATTAGCACCCCATCTAGTGGTTTCAAAAGAGGTGCAACATCGACGATGGTGATCGCATTTTGCGACAACGACGATGGCTGGTGGCAGAGCACTACCAAAGTTTGAGATCGAGAAGTTCAATGGTCGGAATAATTTTGGCATGTAGCAAAGCACAGTGAAAAATATTCTTGTGAAGTAGGGCATGATCAGACCTTTGATCGGAGAAAATCCTGAGACAACCAGTGACGATGATTGTGAAGAGCTCGAGATGTAGGTCATCAGCACAATTCGACTGTGTCTGGAGAATGAGGTAAAGTACTCGGTGTTAGACAAGACATCACCGAATAAGATTTGGAAGAAGTTGGAGTAGCGATATATGGAGAAGTCGTTCACCAACAAATTATTCCTCAAGAATAAATTGTACCAGTTGTGCATGGATGAAGGAACAAATTTGTTGGATCACACCAATGAATCCCACAAGATCCTGATGCAGTTATTAGGGCTCGGTGTCAAGGTTGGAGAGGAAGAAAAATCACTTTTGCTTTTGTCATCACTACCAAGTTTATTTGATGGGCTTGTGACTGCATTTCTCCTGGGGAAGGAAACATTGAAGCTGGATGAGGTGATGACATCGCTTCAAGATTTGGAGGCATTCCGAAGACCCGCGACACATCCAGGCGAGAAAATCATGGTGTTGCGAGATGATCAACATGGGAGGAGCCAACATCGGAAGTCAGAAGGTAAAGAATGACGACCAAAATACAGGGGACGCGATCCTAGTGAAATCACATGTTTTTTGGTGTGAGAAAAAGGGTCACTATAAAAGTGACTGTGGAGAGCGCAAACGGCACGTTGTTGGGAAAGAGAAAGTTGAAGAGAAGGATGCGAACATCACAGAATTATCGGCAGATGATGAAGTCTACATGACAACAGGAAGCTCACACTCATATGAGAGAGTTGAACAAGGATAAGTACAATTTCATTACTGCAAAAGATATGGGCACATGAAGCAGGAATATCGATTTCTAAGAAAGAAGAATGAGTGGTCTCAAAATCCAAAGGAAGATGGATGAGTTCTGGATTCAGGGAGCTCAACACACATATGCACGACCAAAAGTGTGTTTCATACCTTTCAGCAGGTGAGAGATTCAGTGAGACTTGGTGATGGGTCAACATGCAAGGTTCAAGGAGTTGGGATGGTAAAATTTAAGACACCCAATGGAGGATTTCATAAACTTGCTGACGTGAAATTTGTTTCAAAGATGAGATGGAACCTGGTATCATTAAGTAGACTCGATGCGAAATGATTCAATATTTTCATAGTAGGTGGAGTGTTGGAAGTCTCACGTGAGGATGCAGCAATGCTTACTGGGAAGAAGTCCCAAGGGTTGTATCAATTTATGGGGACCACAGTCAGCCCGAGCTCGATTGAAGATAGTGGAAGTGACACGTCATTTGGCGTGAAGAAACGTGTTCGATTTGCCGATGAAGTTTTCAACACCTGCAAGGAGACTGTAGGTCTGGTTTCTACCCCAAATTGGTCGTGAGGAGGGGATTTTTTGGGGCCACCCCCATTTAGGAAGTCATAGGCGGCTACGGGAAACGTCTTCCATGGTTGGTAACCAACCACAGCGCGTAACAGCCTTTGTGGACGAGCAACGGGCAACATGGAGGTTTCTTCAAGGGTAGATGAACTACCCACCAACACTTGGCAGTGCTAATTTTTTTCTCTATATATATAATGGGTATCAATCCCATTGGTTGTAATGGTGTGATTGAGTGATCCTCCGATGGGATTCGAAGAGAATAAAGAGTTGTCATGTTTTTCCTATGGATGTAGTCAAACCTTTCGAACCACGTTAAATTTTGTGTTGCTCTGTTTTGCTTCTCATTTTGTGTGTTTCTATTGCCATGCACCTCCGCTGTGACCCTTACAGCCTTGGAGATTTTTCGGTTTCATGTTTCTATTGTAGCTATTCTGGAACCCCAAAGATGTCGCAGACCATATTTATTTCTTTTCCAAGAACATGGGTTTTATTTCTTTTCCAAGAACATGGGTTTTACTGATAACTTGCATGCTAATACATGCAACAGGCATATTTGGATCTTCTGGAAACATGTTATTTCAGTATATTTCATGGAATTATCTTCAAATTTTATCACCACCAAGATTCATGTAGGGGAAATGATTTCTTCTTTTCCTTCATTTACATAGGTTTTGAGGTTTCTGAGAGAAGCGGTCAATGGAAACAAATTCATTCGTTTTAGCCAGGGAACCTTCCATGGTTTGTTGGGGAGAATTTAATACAGTAGTGGAGGATTCTAAATAAAGGGGAGGTGCTAATTCTTCTTTACATGTAATGTTGGATTTCATGGCCTCTACAGGTCTGATGGACATGGGCTTCTTCAGGAGTAAATTCACTTGGTGTAACAATCGCCAAGGTGCTAGGAGGATTTAGAGTAGGATTGACCGATGTCTCTCTAATCTTAATGGATTTGAAACCATTGAAATGGATTCATTCAATCATCTTACCAGGTCCATGTATGATCAATCCCCTATACTAGTGACTCTCAAGAAGGGTGACTCTATCTGCAATCCGTTTTTCTATTCAACCAACTAGTATCGGATGGAAGGTTTTCTACAGTTGGTTAAGGAATCATGGGAAAGAATAGAGAGGAGTTCTACTTGGTTTGGTCTCATGAAGCGACTTCATCATTATAGGTGGGACATACAGGGGTGGATCTCCTCTAAAATCGATGGAAAATCTATCCTGAAAGGAATAAAGAATGACATAGATAATTTGGAAAATAGTATTTTGGATGAATGGGACGACAAAAAATTTGTCCTGCTGGATGACAAGAAAAGTTTGCTTGCTGAGAAATTACTGGAAGTTGAATGGGTGTGCAGGAAAAGGTCCAGAGCCTCATGGATCAAGGAGGGGGATAAAAATAAAACCTATTTTAAAGCTTTCTTGAAAGATAAGAGGGTGACCAGAATGATCAATTTAAAATTAGAGGATGGGTCCTTCAGTTCGGATGTGGATGTTGCTGTAATGTTGGTGTTGGATTATTTTGAAGGCCTATTGGATTGATAAAATAGATTTAATGGAAGGAGCCAAAACAGCCAATTTGAAGATGAGATTTTCATGATCTGTTTATCAAGAAAGGTGGAAAAAAGTATAATGATTTTTTATGAATATACGAGATGAAGAACAGATTAAGAAAACGATTTTCAGTATGAATAAGGAGAGTGCTCTTGGTCCTGACATATTTTTGAGAGCATTTTATGTTATGGTCTGGGATATTTTTAAGGCTCAACCGAAGGAAGTGGTGCAAGATTTCTTTAGAGTTGAATCCTTGAACAGAGCCATTTGTGCTTCCAAAGTGGTGTTCAGCCCTAAATTCAAAGACCCCGTTATGATAAATCAATATAGACCTATTTGTTTGTGAAATTTTTATTATAATATTATTTTAATTCTCATCAATATGCGACTTTGCAATTTTATTCTAAGATTAATTTCATAATAGAAGCATGGATTTGTGCAAGGGAGAGGTATTCAGGGGGCAATTGACATTGTCAAAGAAATGGTCAAGGAATTCAATAAAAGTACCATTGGTTTCAATATAATGGTCAAGGTTGATATGAACAATGCCTATGATAAAATGTAATGAAGATTCATTTTAAGGTTCATCAGAAGATTTGGCTTCCATGAGTGGTTTTGCGACTTGTGTTTCCGGTGTTATGCTTCTCCATGGATTCACATTTCTATAATAGGAAAGGATTTTGGCTTCCTTAAATCAGTATGTGGTGTCAGGAATGGTGACCCCCTATCACACTCTTTTTATTATGGCTTAGGAGGAACTTACAAGTAATATTCATCAAAACCTATAAGATAGGAAGATCTTGCCTTACAATAATAGGTTCGAGAATAGCCTTGTGTCTTATCTCATGTTTGCTGATGACATGTTATTTTTTATTAATAGAAGGCTAAGATAAATCACTAGATTTATTAAAATCATATCTACATATAGAAACCTGAGTGGTCAAAGCATCAATAAAAGAAAGATTAGTGTGTTCATATCTAATAAATGCTCAGGGAGACGCATCGATGCAATTCTTAACAAGCTAGGTATGCATTGATGACAACTTCCAATGGTGTATCTTAGTGCTCCTATTTCCAATAGAATGATAAAAAAAGGTTTTGTTTGAAGATATCATCAACTGGATCCCAGAGAGAATTTGTAATTGGAAGAATAATTTTCTCTATTTGGTGGAAGGATTACATTGATCAACAATGTACTGACATCTATTCCAATGCATGTGATTTCCATCATTAAAGCACTAAAGGGGGCCGTTACAAAGCTGTAAAATGTTATGGCTACCTTCTTATGGGATGAAAATCAATCCGGTCGATTTCATTGGGATTTGTGGAAAGGAATGGAAAATCCAATTGATGAAGCTGGCACCAGGTTACGTAATGTGGAGGAGATCATGAGAGCTATGCAAGCGTGGTTGGTGCGGAATTTTTTTAAAGGATAATTGTTGTGGTAAAAGTTCATTAAAGATAGGTATGGTGAATATTGGAGTGTTTGGTCTATTATGAGAAATAGAATAATTTCAATTTTGGAATGGTTTGTGGTTGATCAGATGGAGGAGATGCAGGGGAAGTTCACTGGATTGTGGGGAACAGAGACATCACCTATGGGGGGCAAACTGGTATGGAGAAACTTTGTATTTTCTAGGTTGTCCTGCTCCAACCAACATGTTCGGGGGTCCTAGAATGTACCTGAACTTCCTGGAAGCCATTATGAATCACAATCAAAAGGGTATTTATGATAGTACATGGTTCGTTGATGAATCAAACATGTGTGCTTTTGTAGGATATAAATTTGGAAGGCACTGTGGTCATGCTTTCATAAAAATAATTCATACTCGAAATAGAATGGATGAATGGTATTTAAAATCATGGTGTAATAATATTCTAGGTAAAATGAATTTATTATTTTGGAGGTTGATAAATAAAGTGTTATCGGCTGATGAAAATATTCAGAAAAGAGGCGTAGCTTTGTCCTCACAATGTCACTGTTGTATACGACCCCAACCGGAGACAATGTGGCATTTATTTTTTTAGGGAGAGTGGGAGAAGGGGGTTTGGGAGCTCATGCAACAAGGGATGAACTTAAGCATCAATGGAGATTCTATTCAAGAGATGATTATGGCCTGGTAACGCAGCTCTGACCAACAAGGGATGAAGGTGAAATTCTATGGTATGGCTTTTGTGGATGTATGTTGGATCCTCTAGGAAGCTCGAAATAAGGCCAAAGAAGGTATAAGGTATTCCTCCAATTATTTCCATGTGAGGGTGAAGCTTCATGTAGTAGATATTGGGGCCTTGATTAATGGTGAAACACATTTTGTCTCTCT
Organism: Viscum album; assembly: GCA_963277665.1. Lineage (NCBI taxonomy): Eukaryota > Viridiplantae > Streptophyta > Magnoliopsida > Santalales > Viscaceae > Viscum > Viscum album. The sequence goes on from OY728129.1 coordinate 287,171,809, forward strand.
CAGGAGATTTATTCCAGGTCTTTGCATGAATTTGGACAGCAGATGTGGTAATCTAGGAAGTTGGATTAAATAAAAACCTCCCAGTCTGGGGTTATAATTGAACATCGATGGATCTTGTTTAGGTGGGGATATGAGAGTGGGTGTTCTAGTTCAGGATAATATGGATTCTATGATCTTGGGCTTCTATTCCTTTTTTGGTGCATGTAATTCTATTAGTGCTGAGGCTAGGTCCTTGGCCACTGGTCTCACTTTGTGCAGGTGCTTTAACCTCCAAATTTCGAAAGTATAATCTGACTTTGCTTTTTTGGTCAGATTTATATAGAAGAGGGGTGAGTTACCTTGGGATATGGATTATACGGTTAAGTATTGTCAAATATATTTTAGTCATAATACCTATATTAGTCATATATAGAGGGAAGGGAATTATGCACCTGGTGTTTTATCCAGAAAAGGGGGGCCTGAAGAGAGGTTGATTCTTTACACCAGTCTGAGGTCCTTACCCAATTATTGTAAGATCATCATTAGGATCGATGCTATTAGTCTTCATTACTTCTGTACACCTTGAGTTCAGGCAACTTTGTAGTATATTTCTTATATGTTCTTCCTGAATAAAAAGTTAATTTTTCAGTCAGGAGCGTGACATTTTTTACTTTATCTTTTACTTAAATTAATATAAAGGTCATAATCAAAAAAATATGGAACAAAGTAGCCATATATTCTATAATTGGATGTAAATGGATGAAATTCACTCATCCAATAGGATAAAGGAAAGTGTTATAAAAAATTTAATGCATTATCCCAAATTTTTAATTCTATTTTACTCATTTTACTCTTACCAAGGTGATAAAAATTTACTTTGGTTTCTACCCATATTAACCAAAAGTAAAAGGGACCTATTTACCAAATTTGGACCTTGTCATTCCAAATATGGATTTCATTTTTTCATATTCAATTTCTAGAATTGGAAGAAATTCATTTAAGATAAAAACATAGAAAGCAACAAAAAACAGTTTTTTCAGAAAAATTCCTTTTTAAGTATAAACATATTTTTATACCAAATTCTACTATAAAATTGATTTTGACGAACTTAATTGTATTATTAATAATATAATAGAGTAAATTTTACTTTTGAATCATTTTAAAACAAACTAAAACTTTTAAAATTCTTGAAATAAAAACAAAGTTATCAATAAAAATCGGTATTTTCTACTATTCAATGAAAAATCAATCATTTTGGAAAATTATTAAAAATTCAATTTAAGATAAATTTGAAATGTTTATTTAAAAAAATAATTTATTTTTATCAAATAAATTTTCCAAGTTTCAAAAAGTTAATATAATATGTTCTCACAAAAAGCAATAAAAAATATGTTTGAGGGAAACATATTTTTCAAGCATAATACGACTTTACTAAAAAAATGAATTCTTATTTCGTAAGATTTAATATACACATTTTTATTGATTAAGAACTTTATATATATTTCATTATGTATTTTTTCCTATTTATACTCTCTAACTAAATGTTTAGGTTATAATGGTCATAAATAATAATATTTCATGGTTTGTTTAAGCTCAATGTTGCTTGTCCTATACTCTTAGAAAAAAAATGTTATTCTTTTAAAATATTAGGGTATTACATTATCCCCCTTTAATAAATTCCATATTCTCAATTTTAACTTTTTATTGGTATTCTAAGGGTTTCACATTTTAAATTTTCTTTGTGGAAAACCCACATTGTCAAAAGGGATAATAAAACCTCCACTTAAAAAGAGGGAAAGAGAAGTACAAAGGTAATCTAGAATAAAAAAAACCAGGTTTCCAAGGATAAAATCAACAAGAAGTGAAAATATGGGAATGGAAAACTAATTCCCAAGGACTAATAGAGAGTGATATATAACATGGTTAGGATAAATTTAATGACCATAAAACTATATATTCGTAATGGGTGAAAAGACCATCGATTCATCATAAATGAAGGTAAAAGTATAATATTTTATTTTAAAATACTTTTCCTCAAGTTTAGATATTATTTTAATATCAAAATAGATAACAAAAGAAAATATACTTGATTTATTTCCATAACATAAGCATAATTTAATCTTTTGGTTGTGCTTTGATCAATTTCCACTTATTTTCTTACTTTGAGAAATGAATATTTAAGATGATTTTTTCATACCCGATGCAATAATATTAACATTTAATGAATCATAAGATACATAAAAGAATTTAAATTCATTATTTATTTCTATAAATATTTAACACAACCAAAATAGTGAGTACAAGTTACCCAATATGGATAATTATAATACATTAATATCTAAAATATCAACAATAAAAACCAAAGTTTAACATAATCTATTCCATAAATAGTTAACCTTAAGGCTCCTCCATGATATGTTTGACCAAGATTGAAACCCAAAGATTGGAATGATTTAATCTTATATCCTTCCATGATCAACTTAAAAATTATCTTGAAATAATTTTAATCACTAATAAAGTATCATAACAAAATTTATATACATTAATCATATGTACTCCAAAATATACTAATAATTTTTCAAAATAGTCATAATGAAATAATATATTCTTCTAAAATATAATACACCCTTTATTTATTAAATAACATTATATATTAGCTAAAAATATTTCTATTGGAAGTTTGGGTTCATCCTTGCATCAATAGATGGTCATAGGTTGATTCAGTATATCAAATGTGATTTCCTTATTACATAAATTTATATGGAATATTCATATAGAGATATGATCAATGCTCATAATCACATAAAATTTTACTAAATTAGGAAGAATAATATTTTTCATAGGACTCATTTATACCAACTTTATCATGGAATCCCTGACTTTGGAGTGGAGGACAAGTGTTCCCTAATTATCATGATTCACTTCAACTGTTGTGATTGCATAATATTTCCCTTTATCCTTTGACTTCAAATGTCATTGTGGATTATTATACACACTATCCCTTGGATTAGGGAATTAATTCACACAATTCCAAAACTCCTTGAATCTATAGTATTGAATTGTGAGTGGTGTATTATTTTGAGATCTCTCACTATTCATTTCATTGACTGGACTCTTCACATCACTAGGACATTATTTTGCTTGATGACCAGGTTTCCCACAATTGAAACATATTTTTTCTTTCAAGCATTCACCTGAGTGCTATTTCCCACATTTTTTTTTCATTTAGGAGGTTTGAACTTTTTCTTCACTCCATATAACATACCACTGGAGTTTCTGTGAAACTCCACCTTATTTTTCTTATCACAAGAACCCTGATGGTTTCTACTTTCCATTTCCACTTTGAGTGTACATTAAACAATTTATTCATAGCTTCCAAAGTCCCTTATGGAAAATGGCGTTATAATAATTGGTTTCAAACTACTAAATAATCAATCATTTTTTAGGGATGATTATTAAACTTGAAAAATAACTTAAAAAGGTTTTGTAAAATTTTCCTCATTGGTTCCAATGTATTCAACATCCTTATACTTTACCTTAAGGAATTCCTTCTCCATTTTTTTTATGTATACAAGGGAAGTACTTACTGGAAAATATCCTCTTAAAATCATCACATTCCTTGGATTAAATTTTATCCTCTTGACTCATATTCTTAATAAGATTCCACCATTGATATTTTTCCTTCCAAATGATAAACTACAAGAACATTTTTTCATTGTATGAGAATTGAAGAATAGAAAATATATTTTCCATCACATTAATCCATTGGTCAACAACTAGTGTATTAGAAGACCCATAGAAGGAGGGTAGATGTTTTCATATAAAATATTTAATGTCATGTTTCTCTTTCCTTGGTGCATTCAAAAGTTCAACATGACCCGTGAAACTACTCATATATTGAGATAGTTGAGTGTGCATAGTTGCAAAATATTGAATCCCTACTCCTAATCCATTTGGTTTCTCATTAGGATGGTCATTTCATAGACCATCACATTCTTGGTTCACATGATTCTTTCAAGTTCCATCCATCGACTAAAACAAAAAAATATAATGTGAGCAACAATAGTCATAGTGAGAAATCATATAATTGTGAAAAATCATTCACAGGCTATCTAAATTATGATAAATTCTTTTCAATCTATGAAACCTTAGGTTTAACCTTGTAAATACTTGGTTATAATATATTCAAATTATTTATAATGGTTCATAAGGAAAATGTGAATTAACCCATGCATATCCTCTAGGAGTGTCAAACTAGGTGCACAGTAAGGGGACACTCACCATGTACTAGAATGATACTCGATATATACTTTACCAAATCTTTTTGGGGTTATTACCGCTAGATGATTATGTGCCAAAACCATGTCCACTTTTATTGTATATAGAGGGATTTATTACTTGGAAAACTACATAATCTCTTCATTCCCAAAACACTAGGATGTAATCTTATGCTTAGACTTATCCCTGGGGGTTTCAAAAAATTTCTCAAATCCTAATCTCAAAATTTTTGACTAAAATTGTCATATGAAACTAACTATAGTGACTCAAGATTTTCATACAAAGATATTACATCTTAATATATTAATATCCAATAGATTTTATAAATACATGCATGTGGACTATAAATATTTAGTTTCTTTAGAGATTAGATACACATTCTTCTTATTTCTTGAAATATCTTCAGCATCTCCCAAAAATATCTTCCCACATAGTACTCTTCTTAGACATACCATACTTAAAACCTTTCTTCACAACATGGGGAAATGAAAACTAATAAAGAGTGAGATCAGATGCTCAGTATAGGTAAACTAGAGAGATATCAATGATCACTTAATCATATCATAAGAATAAGGGTATGATAACATGGGATTAATATTTAAAAACCATACCCTATATATCATAGATATTAATCCTGAGTCATGGAATTATGATTGGGAATTCATAAGACATGAATCATAAATGAATCAAAGAACACGATCCATGAGAGCATATCATAGACATACGAATGTAAAAAAAAAAAACAAAAACATAATCATATAACATTGAAAACGTGTATAAGTAGAAACATGGTCACTCATTAAGTTGAGGACATAAAATTAAGCCCTCTCATAAACTTATGTACGTGAGATTGGGTCCATGCATAATATTATGGACATGAAATCCAGGTCTATTTAAAAAAAAATCAACATTAAATCCAAGTCTACACATAATCTTATGGACATTAAATCTAGGTCTATGCATAAACTTATGGACATGAAAACCAAGTCTATGCATAATATTATAGACATAAAAACAAGTTTCATGCATAAAATTGTGAACATGAAATTAGTTTTACACATAACACAATTAACTCATGAATTTCCCATATTTACACAATGCATTTGAGGTCTATATAATTCTATTACCACCCATTACATAATCATAATCCATCTATATGTGTTCTATAAGATCATAAATAATTAATCATATATCATAACTTGTGGAAAGGAAACGATTTTTATTAACATCTTGTCACCATAATCATAAACCATATAGATAAATAATAAGGATGGTATCATTATATCATATTCTAGTAAATCATTAGTAACATTAAAATATGTCATCTTAGATGAAAATGCCATTAAAAGATCACCTGGAATATTTCTTAAGGAAAATACCCTTTTCACTTTGAAATATCTTCTTTTAAATGTAAAAAATGTCTAAATTATTATGCAAAAAAATTATTTTAAAAGAACCTTGAAAAATAGGAAAGGAAACTTTAAATCATTAAGCTGTCACGATAGTAGGAAATTATGTTAATTTTGTATATGTTAAAACAAAGGATTCTTTCATATTTTTGATAAGATTTCAAAAGTACCTCATCCAGAAAACAAAAATAATATTCCTTTTAATCAATTTTTTAAAAAATAAAACATGTTTGAAAATGACTTTAAGCAATCATTATAGAATGTAATGCACCAAAATTCTAAAGTAAGAACATTGTATTCAATAGCATGTATGACACACAACACCAAGCGCATAAGGGAATATAATATCCCGAGACTTGATAATATAATTAATATTTTAAATAAATTCAATCCATGATATTGATTTTAATGCATGCAATACTGAGTTATCTTTCATCGCACACAATAATGACTTTCTTTAACAGCTTACGATACATGCAAGACATAGTTTTATTGAACAATAGTATATTATTATTTAATATAATAAGATATAACCTAGCCATTAAATTAGTGGTTATGAATAGAATTAACTAACTTATGAAAATATATGGTTTTTAAAAATATTAAATGAATTCATTGGTTACCAATTAATTAGAAGTGAATATAATAACCAACTGAATATAAAGAGAATGTTTTTATAAAAAACTATTTTTATACTCACAAAGATGTTTTATCCTAAAAAACAAAATTAATTACAATTAGTGGGTGATATTAATATATATATATATATATATTATATTCAATAAAAATATTTTTGGTATTCATCCAATAGATTTTATAGGCAAAAAATAAGAACAAAACCAATATTACACATAAAAACCAATATTTTAATAATGGTCTGTGTACCATCTTTTAATGGTGAACCTATTTTAAATACAATTTTTAGAAATTTTATAAATATTATATGTCAAAATAAACTTAATATTTTAAATATTAACATAAAAATTAATTTAGGGTATGTTTTTGGTATTTTTCTGTGAAGTTTCATTTTTTGATGAATATTGAACAATACTAAATTTTAATACAAAACTGCTTTTTAGTATAATTTATTTATAAGATTAAATTTTGTTTTAAATTTGTTTTAAAGTAACATTATATAATTTTTTTTATTAATTAATCCAATTTAGGTCATTGGAATCAATTTTTCATTGAAATTGGATATAAAAACATCTCAAACTTTTGAACGTTTTTATTCTAAAAACCTACATTATCATCCCATATGTGGGATTAATTTTAAGTTAATTTCGTCCACTTATGTAATTTGAATTTGTAAAAATAGATTCCATATTTATAATAAGAATAATTTATAATATCTAATAATGTCAACTTAGTTTTTTACAAAAAACATTAGTGAAAGTGATTAAAATTAATTTCAACAATTAAGAGACAAATTAGCTTAACAAGGGACTAAACCATAAAATTAAGGGCCAAAATGACATATAAACTTGTCCAAAATCCATTTTATGAACATATTTATAAACTATACACCATTTTATATAATTTTTTTTCATTATTGGAGCCACTTGAAATGGGAAAATGTGGGTGGAATTCCTTTTTCCAAAATTTATAAGAGTGCCACTCCTTCACCACTATAAAAAGGCACTCAAGCCTTCCACACCCTCACACATATCAAGACACTTTGTATTGAAAAATATCAACCAAAATAGATACTCAACATACCTAACCTCAACATAGAAGCCTCACCTTGGCCATAAATCCATCCAAGGAATCCCTTTAGTTCACACCAAAAGGAGTTACCCGATTAAGGGGTATCATCCTTCCTCAAGCTCTTCAGTTTTATTTCTTTCTCCACTCTTTAAATTATTATTATTCTATGCTTATAAAAAAATATCCTCAATATACTTATTTTTTTATGTTAAGGTTTTTACCCACACTTACACACACTTCCATTTAATGGGTAACAAACTTATTTTTATGTGTACGACAAACTACAGCCTCACAAAATGTTGTCGTTCATTTTTTCCTTTACCACCACGCATGGGGGGTATTATGATGAAAAAACTCTTTATATATGATATATTTTATATTTATAATGTCTTTATGCTTATTTAATTTTTATATGACACATACTCTTATGCTTAACATTTTGTGTAAATACGTTAACATCGTTTGTGGAAGTGTGGAATACCGCCCTCTCAAAGTGATGTGATTCGTTCATACTATACATAGAATGTATAAAGGATGGTTTTATAAAAATTATGCAACATAAATGAAAGAAATATAATAATAGAAATATAATATACATATATATCATTTATTTTTCAATCTTTTAATACGAAAAAGAAATAAAAGTATCATTTATTTGTACGTACGGTCTACCGTCTCCATGAAAGGTGCATTTCACTTCCTATCTCCAAAATTTATGGATAATTGTAAATATATATATATATAATGGATATGTATGATAATTAAATCATTTTTTAACTTCTGTATATGATGAAATCATGATCTATTTAATAAGAACAATAAGTAACAAGTCAAAACATACTAAAAAACTAGTCAATTAACACACGAAATAGTGAAAATAATGAAAGATTATTAACAAATGAGTAATATGATATTATAAGAAGATAATATGTGATATCATAAATATTAATATGGTTCTGGAATAAGTTATTAACATGTTTAAAACCCTTATATAAGATTTTAAAGTACATTCACCCAAAAAGGAAATGCAAGGTAAGAGATTTTATCTCAATTTACATTCCATTGAGACTTATTTGTTGTTATGCACCTAGTTTCTTTTATATGGTGTATATACCACCCTTTTACATGATATATCATGAATATCTTTATTCTCATAATATTATAATTTTCATTTAATGTTATCACTTTGTGGATATTATGATTCAAATGTTTCAAAGTGGTATGAAACACTTTGAAATGTTTAAATATTATTCTCCTCGAGATTTTTTTTAATGATTATATTTGAAATCACACTTCCTTTAATGATTGTTAAATTTCTCTTGAAACGATAACTATATTTTTTTCACCTAATTTCTTATATATGGTGTACATACTTCTAATTTTTCGTATAATATCACAATTCATTCATTCTTCATGATATTTTGAGTTTCAATTTGAATTATTTCATCTAAGGGGATTTGAGTTAAAAGTTACCAAGTTGAAAAGAATTTCATAACCCAATTTCTTTTCATTGGGTTATAATACTATTTCACTGTCATTAATATTCTATAATTTTTTTATAATTACTTTGACTATCTATTGATGTATTTCCACTTCCTAATGTGGATTTATAGTTGATACACATAATCCACTCGTTGATTGATTCTCACTTAAACGTTATAATCTTTTCAAGGGTTTAATTTACAATCTCATTTTGTTCAAGATCGTTTACACCTGAATTTCCATCAGTGGAAATTATTTTATCATTGTATAATAAACCCATTCATTTTAATATCCTATGGTTATTCATGACCTTTATCAAATGATAGTACCATTATTCCACTATTTGTTACTTAAAATGTTATAGAAAATATTTTTAAGAAAACCCAACTTCATTTATATCTTTAGTTAGAGAACCTGTTTTCTTCTAAAAATGTTGTTTTCTAAAAATATTTTCAATTTTTTTAACCATTCCAATTTTTTTAAAAAAATAAATTTTTACCCGTTTTTTTATTTTAATTTTTTTTTCAAAGGAATCTTCTTGTCTCTTTTTGAAAAGGCATTAAAAAAAGGATATTTTCTAAATTTGGAATTTTTCTAACCATTTTACCATGAAAAATTAATTTTTTTGTAACCTTGTATGGCATGATTAGATTTACCCACCTTCATTTCTTTGAGGATTACTTTGCATGTTTAAAAGGTTAATTTTCAAAGAAAGTGTTTTTAAAAGTGATTTTCAAAGGAAAGAATTTTCAAAATGTTTTTCAAAATAAAAAGTATATTTTCCTCAAGAAGGTTTTTAAAATATATTTTGTAGAATTTCTATTTGTCAATAAAAAAACTTTATTTCTACTCCACTTGGGATATGTTGTATTGATACCATCCTTATTCTTCCTCTAGATGGTTTATGACTGATTTGGCCAAGGATAATATTCACATTAAATTCCTTGATTCCTTTGTTAGTCCTCTTGAAATATTAAATGTATTATGATCATTAGACATTGAATTTACCCTATTTATCCATATCATTTATCATCGATATATTTATTGTCTAAACCATATATCATTTTACATACAGTGTTTACTTTGAAAGTTATTTGGTTATCTAGGAAAATATAGACAAATTTGTATTCTTTATTCCATCTAGATATTTGATAAGGCACATTATTTATTAATTCAATCAATTATTTAATATGAGGAATTATTTTTAAATTAAATGATGGGTGGGGGAAAAAATTTATGTAGACCCTCGATGCATTGATAGGTTCTCATGAGACAAATAAGTTTTGAAAATTAAATGAATTTCTGCCTGTAGTTTTAAACTGTCTGGAGGATGGATCTTGACAGTAGAGGTTTTTATATTCCTAAGACATGAATTCCAATAATTAATCATTTCCTTAATTTTGATTCAGTATTTATTATGCATGATATTTTCACTATGAAAAATTATACGGATGAATTTCATTCTCAGTTTATTGATTAAATGGTATATGTGTTCAATTATTTACCATACCATAATTATTATTCTCATTGATTCATTATTTATTCTGATATAATTTACCCTTAATGAGCATTTGAGCTCACACTTATATTGTTTCCTTTCCCTAGGAATCCAGGAAGCATACTATGAAATATATGAAGAGATAGACTAGATGGAATAAATTTATCCTCAAAAGAAAATAAATATATTTTAAATAGTGTATTCATTTGCAATACAAGACTCATGTATGTATCTAGTTTTCTAAGACCAATAAACTCTTAGATCCTTTAGGATTTGATTCCTTGTAATCATGCCAATGTAATGGTAGCATGACACTGGATCTAGGCTTTTAGGGGTCGGTTCACTAAAGTTGGTATCAGAGGATGTTTAGTAGAAACCTTGAAAACTAGATTTAGAAAAACATAGATTATATAACATAACCCTAAGGTATAATTTGAGGATAAGTATAGAATAACATCCTAAAGTTTTTGTAAGATAGAAATTATGTGGTCTTTTATAGAAATACATCCCTATCTGGATACTACAAGTGGATGTGGTTCGGGCACATATGTACCTAGGGTTAAAAACTCTGATAAGGTGTGTCGGGCCTGACTTGGCGTAACTTGGTACAACACAACGAGCCTTACATTGCACCTGGTTTGAAACTCCTAGGGGATATGCTTAGGATAATTCACATTTTCTTTACAATCCATTATGAAGGTTTTGAATAGATAATGAAAATGAATTACCTTGGTTAAACCTTAGACCAAGGAACAACTTATGTTGAAATAAAATGGTTTAAGTATTCACTGGTATTCTATAATTAAATTGTAGAAGTATTTTTACCAATAGTATTTTAGTTATAAGAATTGTGAAACATATAAGGACTATTTAAAATTTTAGAAGCACATATGTATTCATTAACTTAATAGTTATGGATACCTTCATGGGATTATGAGATTTAGGTTTATCATAAGTTATATGTTCTCAAAATATCTTTGAGGTTTTATATAATGAGAGTCTACCAAGATTAAGGAAATTTTGGAAAAAAATTATGGAAAGTTTATGTTCTAGTGGAAATCCTAGTTGAGGAATAATTCCCTTAAATTTTAGATACTTGAGTTTAAAGGTATTGATAACCTTTATTATTATTATACCTGAATAGCCCGAAGGCCTTAATTTTTATTTATTTTTGATAAACCCCATTTCAAGGGATGAGGGGGAACCCTTACAAGGCCCATAGGCTTAGTGATTACATGGCCCGTAGGCCTAAGAGACATTACATGACACAAAGGTCTTAGGGAATTCAACCAGACTATAACTACAAGGAACTTCCCCTCCCTAGAATCTAAATCATAATGGTAGCTCTTCACCTTCGCATGACCGTATGGATAAGCTTCCCGTGCAATCACAGGCTGGTCCCGATGGCATAGCCATACCCTCTCATTCTTCCAATTCTATTGGCTCTGCATTTGGTGAGTGCACCTGCTCTGAATCCTCCTCCGGGGATACTCCTTTTTATAGAGTCTGTTAGAGGCAATTGCACTGATCATGTGGCCTGAAGGCCTTGAGGTGGCCCGAAGTCCTTGAGGTGGCCCGAAGGCCTTGAGGTGGCCCAAAGGCCTTAAAGATGGCCTGAAATCCTTACTGACCTCAAGGCATGGGTTGCCCGAAGGCCTTAAGGACTCCAAGCCCAAACTGGTGGCCCAAGGTGAATAGTTCTAACTACTACAGTACCGAATAATAAATTCTACAGTAACTAATATAGTACCTGCTATAGTGCCGCTACAGTAATTATATAGTAACTCGGAATTATGCCTCTGCCTGGTCTCGTGGATGCACTTAGAGAGACCTCACCAACTAGGCTGAGGGTCATGTGCCTTTGTTATTATTATTATTATCATTATTCACATTATAATAATAGTCAAATTAGATTATTAGGTTTTGATAAAAAATACATTGTATTGAAAACCATATAGAAAAGGTTATTAAATAATTAAATTTCATGAATGTTCATCATATTTATTTATAAAATTATATTTATATGGTTTTAAAAAAGGAAAACCTGTATGTCGGGTGGAAACCCATCAAATTAAGAAAGGCCAAGGTACTTGAACCCATGACCGAAGGATGATAAGGGTTTAATTCCAACCACTAACGTATGCAATGCCATTGTTAACATTTCATTGTTTCTAGCTGACAATTTAATAAATAAATATTAATGATGAACTAGTAGTATCAATTTTTATGTTTTTAGATTAATGTATTAATCATTTTGGATTTGGATAATAGTTAGAGTAAAATGGAAAGAAATGTCACTATTTTATGGGTCTTATGGTCCATTAAAAGTATATTTTAGTACTTTAGGCATCAAAGTTAATTGTTGGATATCCATTTCATGAAGTAATGGATGAATTAGAAATCAATAAAATCACAAAAAAGGATGAAATTTGTGTTTATAAAAATATTCTATGTAAGTATATTTCCTTATATTCATAGGCAGTAAAATAATTACTCAACATTAGGAAATGATCAAAAAAATGTATCATAATACCTCAATTTTTGTTGAATTGAGGGTCTTTTGAATCGTCACAGATTTATGGATTTGAGGCCCACAACTTTCCATGGATCATTCACTTGTTTTTGATTTATGACCTCAATCACTCCCTATAAATATTTATGGTTTTCCTCCATGTATGTATCTCTACTATCCACTAATGTTCTCCTACTTAGAGACCTAGTTATATGTTAGTCCATCTGGCCTTTGTACTTACCACTCTCTCTTTTCTAGAGGATGTTTTACGAACCCTTCCCAACATGTCAGATTTAAAAATAGGAAATGTCAAACAATTTATTACCAAATTTGAGTTTAAATTGCAAGGATGAAATTTAGTTATGGTGGGGATAATGTAATGCCCCTAAATTCTAAAGTAAGAACATTGTATTCAATAGCGTGCATGACACACCACACAAAATGCGTAAGGGAATATAATATACCAAGACATTATAATACAATTACTATTTTAAATAAATTCAATCTATGATATAGATTTCATTTCACAAAATACTAATTTATCTTGCATCGCACACAACAACAACTTTCTTTAATGGTGTGTGTTACACGCAAGACCGAGTTTTACCGAACAATAATATATTATTAAAATATTATTATTTAATATAATAAGATATAACCTAGCTGTTAAATTAGTTTCAATGAATAAGATTAACTAACTTATGAAAATATATGGTTTAAAAAAATATTAAATGATTTCATTGGTTAATAATTAATTAGAAATTAATATAAAAACCAATTTAATATAAAGTGAATGTTTTTATAAAAAGATATTTTTATGATCAGAAAGCTATGTTATCCTAATAAATTAAATTAATTGAAATTATTGAGCGATATTAATATATAATATATATTATATATTCAATAAAATGTTTTTGATATTCATCCAATATATTTTACAGGCAATAAATAAGAACAAACCCTGTATTATAAGTAAAAAACCGATATTTTTATAAAGCTACTTTTACTGCCTTTTAATGGAGAACCTATTTTAAATCCAATTTTTCACACTTATATAAATATTATATGTGAAAATAAACTTAATCTTTGAAAAACGAACATAAAAATTATCTTAGGGTAACTTTTTTGTATTTTTCTGTACAGTTTCATTTTTTGATGAATAGTGAAAAATACTGAATTTTAATTCAAAATTTCTTTTTCATATAATTTATCATTTGAATAATTTATGTTTTAAATTGATTTTAAAGTTAAATTAGATAAAGTTTTTATTAATTAATCCAACTTAGGTCATTAGAATCAATTTTATAATGAAATTGGATATAAAAACATCTCAAACTTTTGGCCGTTTTTACTTTAAAAACCCATATTGTCCTCATATCTATAGGATTAATTTTAAATTAATTTCCATAAATTATTTGATTTAAATTTGAAAAAATGGATTTAATATTTATAATAATAATAATTTTTAATTTATAATAAGGTCAAATTAGTTTTTTGAAAAAAAAATATTAGTGAAAGTGATTAAAATTAATTACAATGATTAAGAGAAAAATTAGCTTAACAAGGGACTAAACCTTAAACATAAGGGCCAAAATGACCTATAAACGTTTCCAAAAATAATTTTTTCCTATATTTATGACCTATATTCCATTTTATATATTTTTTCATTATTGGATCCGCTTTCAATGGGAAAACATAGGTGGAATTCCCTTTTCCAAAATTTATAAGTGTCACTCCTCCTCCACTATAAAAGGGAACTCAAGCCTCCCACATCCTCACACATCCCAATATAATTTTTATTGATAAATATCTACCAAAATAGATCCTAAAAATTTATACCCTCAACATATAATACTAACCTTGGTCAGAAATCCATCCAAGGAATCCCTTTGGTTCAAACCAAAAGGAGTTACCCGATCAAGAGGTATCATCCATCCTCAAGCTCTTTAGTTTTATTTATTTCTACACTCTTTAAATTATTATTATTCAATACTTATATAAAAAAAATAATCCTAAATATATTGATATGTTTTATGTTAATGTTTTGACCTACACTTACACAAGCTTACATATAATGGGTAGCAAACTTACCATTTATGTGTACGGTGAACTACTACCTCACAAAATAATGTTGTTCGTTTTTCCTTTACCACCTCTCATGTTGGGAATTATGATAGAAAAACTATTTATATATGTTATATATTATATTTATAATGTATTTATGTATATTTAATTTTTATATAACACATACCCTTATTCTTTATATTTTGTGCAAATATGATAACATTGTTTGTGAAAGTGTGGACTACCACTCCCTCAAAGCGATGTGATTCGTTCACACTAAACATAGAACATATAAAGAATAATTTTATTAAACCTATAGGACATATATGAAATAAATATAATAATGTAATTATAATATACATATTTATCATCTAATTATCATTCTTTTAATATGGAAAATAAATGAAAGTAGTGTTCATGCGTACGTATGGCCTACCATCTCCATAAACGTTGTATTTCATTTCCTATATTCAAACATTATGGATTATTATAAATAAATATATAATGGATATATATGATAATTAAATATTTTTTTTATATTCTAGAGATTATTAAATAATGATCTATATAATAATTACAATAAGTAACAAGTCAAAAAATACTAAAAAAAACTAGACAATTAACACCTAAAATAGTGAAAATAATGAAAGATTATTATCAAACAAATAATAAGATATTTTAAAAAGATCATATATTATATCATAAATATTAATATAGTTCTAGAATAACTTATTAACATGTTTAAAACCCTTATAAAATAATTTAAAGGATGTTCATCCAAAAAGGAAATGCGGGGTAAGGGATTTCATCTCAATTTACATTACATTGAGACTTATTTGTTATTATGAACCTAGTTTCTTTTATATAGTGTATATACTTCCCATTGACATTTTATATCATGAATATATTTATTCTTATAATACTCTAAGTTTCATTTAATTTTTTTCTAGCATGTATATTTTGATTCAAATGTTTCAAAGTGGTATGGGACATTTTGGAATATTTTAATATTATTCTCCTTGAGAATGTTTTTAATTATTATATTTACAACCTAACTTCCTTTTGTGATTGTTAACTTTCTCTTGAAACAATCACTTTATTATTGTGCACATAATTTCTTATATATGGTGTACATAATTCCACTATTTCATATAATATTACGATTTATTCATTATTCATGATATTTTGAGTTTTAATTTGAATTATTTAATATAATAGGATTTAAGTTAAAAGTTACCAAGTGGAAATGAATTTCATAACCCGATTTCTTTTCATTGGTTTATACTACTACCTTGTTTTTATTAATATTATATGATCATGTGTATAATTACTTTGACTATCTATTGATGTATTTACACTTCCTAATGTGGATTTACAGTTGATACACATAATCTACTCATTGATTGATTCTCACTTCAATGTTATAACATTTTCAAGGGTTTACTTTACAATCTAATTTTGTTTGGAATTTTTTACACCTGAATTTCCTTTAGAGGAAATTATTTGATCATTATTTAATAAACCCTTTCATTTTATTCTCCTCTAGATATTCATGACCTTTATCAAATGATAGTATCATTGTTACACTCTTTGGTACTTAATGTTTTAGAAAATGTTTTTAAGAAAACCTGGCTTCATTTCTCTCTTTAGTCAAAGAACATATTTTATTCTAAAAACCATATTTTTTAAAAAGTTTTTCAAAAAGTGTTTTTAACCATTCCAAAATGATTTATTAAAGAAAATTTTACCATTTTTTGTCATTTAAAGTTTTCAAAGGAATCTTCTTGTATCTTTCTAAACGAGGAATTTTCCTAACTTTTTTACCATGCAAAAGTAATGTTCTTGTTACCTTGTGTGACATGTATGGATTTACCCACCATCATTTCTTTGAATCTTCCTTTATAAGATTAAACAGTTAATTTTTATAGATTTTTTTTAAAATTTATTTTCAAATAAAAGTATTTTCAAAATTGTTTTCAAAATAAAAATGATATTTTCCTCAAGAATGGTTTTAAAATATCTTTTATAAAATTTTTATTCATAAACGACAACAACCCTTTATTTATAGTCCACTTGGGATATGTTGTATTTATATTTTCCTTATTCTACCTCTAGATGTTTTATGATTGATTTGGCCAAGGATAATGTTCACATTCACTTACTTGATTCATTTTTTTGTCTCTTGAAATATTTAATTTCATATGATCATTGGACATTTAATTTCCCCTAATTATCCATATAGTTTATCATGGATATATTTATTGCCTAAACAATATATTATTTTACATATGGTGTTTCATTTCATAGTTATTTGATTATCTGGTTAAATATTGATAAATCAATATTCTTTATTCCATACAGATATTTGATAAGGCATATTGTTTATTAATTAAATCAATTATTCGATACAAGGAATGCTTTAGACATGAAATGATGGGTGGGGCCTGGACTTTATATAGCCCCTAGATGCATCAAAATGTTCTCATGTGAAAAATAAGTTATACAAATTAAATGGGTTTCTACCTGTAGTTTTAAACACTCTGGAGGATGGATCTTGATAGTACATGTTTTCATATACCTGAGCCATGATGTCCAATGATTTATAATTTTCTTAATTTTGATTCAGTATTTATTATACATGAGATTTTTACTATGAAAAAAGTCTACGGTTTCATTTAATCATCATTTTATAGATTAAATGGTATATATTTTCAGTTATTATCATTCCATAATTATTATTCTCATTGATTCATTGTTACTTTGGTTATAATTCACCCTTAATAAGAATTTGAACTCACCATTATTTTGTTTCCTTCCCCCAAGAATCCAATAAGAGTACTATGAAATATATTTGTAGATATACTAGATGGAATAAAGTTATACTTGAAAGAAAAAAATCATGTTTTAATTAGTGTATTCATTTTTAATATAAGACTCATGTATGTAACTGGTTTACCAAGACTACTAAACTCTTTGGTCCTTCAGGATTTGATTCCTTGTAATCATGATAATTAATGTTAGCATGACACTAGATCCAAGATTTATAGGGTTGGTTCACTATACAGAATATAAAAAAAAATCTTGAATACATTTTTAGAATATATGGACATGGAAGAAAAAGGATTTTTGACCAAAGAGAGAAATAAAGTTAGATTTACTTGAAAATATTATTTCAGTATCTTGAGTACCTAAATAAAGGGAAATAAAATGAAAAAATGTAATATATATAAATAACTAGTGTCTAATAAAAAAATGAGTTTAGTAAGATGTCAATCATGAAATTTTATCATGAGAAACTTAATCATAAATAATTCTAGTAAATAATGAGAATGTAACATAAAACCCTTACTACTTTGGTAACTTTTGAATCATGTGACCCATGGAAGAAATAAAAATATATAGATATGTATATCCCATAATTTTTATTATAATCATAATAAAACACATTCATGGGTGGAATATACACCACATAAAATATACAGGTTGTGAATATAACTTGTGTCTCACAGAAATAAAATTGAGATGAAAATCCCTTACTTGAAATATTTTCTTTCTTCATACATAATAGAACATACCATATAATAAATTTATATTTATTATAAATGTAATACATAACCATAATAATATATATCATACCATATATGATTTACTTATAACATATTATCACCCATTTATTAAGAATTTATTATTAAAATCACTGTTTCGGGTGATAATCTCTTCATTTTTCAGGCATGTTTCTGTTCATCAGTCCCGGTACTTGTAATTTGATCATGGTTAAAAAATATACATAATGTAAATAATTATATAAATATAATATTTATTCACTATATATTTATTTAGAGTCATCCATGAAAGGTAGTGATAGAAAAATTAATTACACAGTTCATGGAGACAGTAGGACATACGTATGCATGAACGCTATTTTATATTTTCGATGGATGGTATGAATGAAAGGTAAATGATAAACCACATTTAAAAAATAATCATTATATCATATATAAGATATATATTCATTAAATATATCATCATTACTATTCTTCTAAATCTGAAATGAAAAAAATAACATCACTTCATGTAGGTGGTAATCCACATGTATGCATGAGTGACATTATCCTTTTCCAACGGATTAGATATAAAATAAGTAGATATGATATTATAACTCAAAAATAACAATAATTTAATAAATATAAAATATAAAAATTAAAACCATCATGTTAGGTCCACTAGGCTAAATACCCTGAGAGGGGGGGTGAATCAAGGTATGACAGATTAAAACAACTTCCCCTTATGATCTTGTTTTGCTGGTATACAAAACCCCTTTCTCTCTCCTTCCCAATGCAGAGTAAGAATAAAACTTAAAGCATGAACATGACACAAATTTTTTACTTGGTTCACCCCCACTGGGCTACGTCCAAGGAGCATACACCGACAGTGTTCCGATGTACCAATTCCACTATAAGCGCACCGCTGTTTACAAGTTTGAAGTGGGATCACTGTCACTCCTGGTTTACAACCACTCACAATTTGAGAACTCACTGCTCTCTAAACTGAAGTGAGCTCACTGCTTCTTCAGAAGATCCACTCAGTTTATAGACCTATAGGTTTCTTCATTTTCATGAAAGAATGCACCCTAAATTGTTGATAGATTCTCTATTGAAGTTAAAAGTTCATCCACTGATGAATACCCCTTTGCCCCTGAACACTGCGAAATTCCTTTGGAAACACCTTCGCAAAGCACCCTACTTCACGAGGCTCCCAATTTTGTGAATCTCAAACAAGCCTTCGTAAATCTCCTGCCTTTTCGCGAAGCTCAAGCCTTTAAAAATATTAGGTCGTCGCAAATCTCCTGCCTCTTCGTGAAGCACACTCCTTAGAGCACACGACCTCATGAAGCGCACTTCCTTCGCGGAGCTAGATTAGCCTCCGCGAATCTCCTCTCTTTCATGAAGAACACTACCTTCGCGAACCACCTTCGTGAACCGAGAGCAAAATATTTTCTTTGAAACCTCTCTACTTCTCTCGAGGGGATCGACCTCTATTTATAGGAGATTCCACCGACCCTCGATCCTTCCGTGCGAAGTCAATGCCACGTCATCACAAATAGTGAAGCTCCGAAGTTTCTTCCAAAATTCTCTCAATATCGTGAAACACCACGAAAATTTTCTGATCACGGAGCTTGACGTAATCATGGAGCATCACCTTCAATCCCTTGATGCCTTCACCGTGAATCTCCCTCAAAAATCCCTTCACCGCCGCGATGCGCTTCAACCTCTATCGTTCGTGAAGCTTGACATAATCACGAAGAACAACGTCAACATTCTTCTTGTCTTCGCGAAATTCAATCCATGAAGCCTATCTTCGCAAAACTCATTCCTTTTCCATATTTAAATGAGATCTTCAAGGATATTCAATTTTCGCGATGCTCACCAACCTCCAAATTTTGGATCCCAAAAATTTGGTAAACACTTGGAAACAACGCCACCTTGTACTGCTCTTTTGTATCGACTCCAGATCATCCATTACTTTGTCATGGTTCTTTGTCAACATTGATTGTCAATAATATCTCTTGAACTTGACAATTCACCATGGAAACCTGCTTTGTCAACAAACACAATCAACCAAAAAATACTGCAATGTTACCTTGATGGATTTTTTCCCAACACATCATAATAAACATCCATGAAATATGGTAATGGAAAATGAATTTTATTTCTATGTGGAGATAGTAATCCGCATGTATACACGACTGCTAATCTCACTTCCCATTTGATAGAAAATAGGGTGAATGAAGGTGGTTTAATAATCATAATAAAATTTAAGTATATTTATTATAATGAATTTATTATTCTATGAATTTATAAGAGCTATAAGATGAAATAAATTTAAAGATTTTGGGTAAGACTATTACCTCTTATTTGACAGACCTCCTTTATATACCTTCTTAAAGAACCTTATAGTAGTTTTTTAAGAAGACCATAACCTCTAATTCTTGTATAGGGAAGTTTAGAATATAATTTTTAGGGTTTTATTGAGATATATGTCTCAAAGTGTTGTAAATGAGAGAAAGTAGGGGTGCCCTTTTATAAGTGAGGAGAGGGGCACTCTGGGAATTTATTTAAAGATTAAAATACAATAAAGTAATTATTAAGAAAAATGATTCCAAATGATAAAATATTGGATGATAATTTTGGATTTTATTTAAATAAAATAAAAATTTGTACATGTTTAAGTGGTGTTTTAAACCTTATCCTTTGGTTTAATGCCTTAGTTAACCCATCTTAACCTTAATTGCGATAAAGACTTTTTCACTATCATAGGGTTATAATTTTACTTAAATAGTAAAAAGTTTCTAATAAATGGTCAAGGGATGACAATTTAAACCATTTATCATCATAATTTTCCTATTTTAATATTTTTATGATTTTTAAATAATTTAATAAAATATTATATTTCATAAAATATTATTAATTTCAATTTTGACACTATTCACATAATTTGACTTTGAACACAACATGAAAACAATGGAATTTTAATAAAAACATTTCACATGAAACTAATATTTTATATTTATCTATAAAATTCATGGAACACAATAATTCATCCAAATTTTATTACTTTTAGTATTTTTAAAATTATTTTTCATTTTTTCTATTAATTAAATAAATATTATGTCGACATTACGTAAGAATTTAGGGTAATTATTCAATCAATAAAAATTAAAAATAGATTATTATGATAAAAAAATTAATTTATCTTTCAAATAAACATTTATAACTGAATATAACCTCTTTTTACCCTTATGATAAAATAGTAGAGATATTAAAGTCATGAGTGTGGCATTTTTGACTTTATCTTTTACTTAAATTAATATAAAGTTCATAATCAAATAAATATGACAATATGTGGCCATATATTCTATAATTTCATGTAAATGAAATAAATAAACCCATATAATCAGATAAAAGAAGGTTTTGGAGAAATTTTAATGCCTTATCTCAATGTTTCAATCATATTTTACCTGTTTTACCCTTACCGAGGTGACAAAAATTTACTTTTGTTACTAATATTATTGAAAAAAAATAAAAGGAACCTATTTAAAAAATTTAGTCCTCCAAATTAAAAATATGTAATCTATTTTTCATGATTCAATTTCTAGAAGTGTTATAAATTAATTTAGGATAAAAACGTAGAACGAAAGGAAAAATAGTTTTTCAGAAAGTTCCTTTTTAAGTATAAAACTAGTTTTATAACAAATTCAACCATAAAATTGAATCGAATGAACATAATTGGATTATTTATAATATAATATAAATAATTTTACTTTGAAACCATTTTAAAAAAAATTAACATTGTGAATCCTTGAAATAAGAATAAAGTTTTCAATAAAAATCAGTATTTTTTAAAATTCATCGAAAAATTAATCTTTTCAGATTTTTTTTAAAAATCCACTATAAGATAATTTTGAAATTTTGATTTCAAAAATTATTTCCATTTTATAAAATATATTTTTTAAATATAGAAAAAAAATTAATATAATATTTTCTCACAAAATACAATAAAAAATATGTTTGAAAGAAACATATTTTTGAAGCATAATATGACTTTACTAAAAATAATGAATGCTAATTTCTTAATAATTAATAAAAAAATTGTATTTAGTCAGAACTTTATATATATTTTATAATTTTTTATTCCTATTCATACCATCTAATTTAACAACTAGGTCATAATAGTCATTAATAATAATATTTTGTGGTTTGTTTAAGCTTGGTGTTACATGTTGTATACTCTATCAAATATAATATTATTCTTTTAAAATCTCATGGTGTTTAATTTTTCCACTGTTTAATAAATTTCATCATCTCAATTTGAATTTTTTCTTGATTATCAATGGTTTGACATTTGAAAATTAATTTTTGGAAAACCCACATCTTATAAAGTGTTAAAAAAATTCCTCTTAAAAAGAGGGAAAGATAAATAGATATCTCATTTGAAATAAAAAAAATATATTTCCAAATAGGATAACATTAGTGGGAAGTGAAAATATGGAAATAGAAGAAAAAACTAATGCCTAAGGACTAATAGAGAGTAATATATAATATAGATAGGAGAAATATAATGACCACAAAACCATAAATATGTGATCGTTGAAAAGACTATTGATTCATTAGAAATGAATGTAAAAGTATAAAATTTTATTAAAAGAAAATTTTCTTAAAGTTAATTTATTATTTTATTATCAAGATAGAGAACCTGAGAAATTATACTTACTTGAATTATTTTCATGTAATAAGCATAATTTTATCCATTGGTTGTGCTTTGATCAATTTCCAATTCATATATTACTCTAATAAATAAATATTAAAGATGAATTTGTCATGCCTAAATAAATAATATTGAATTCAATGGATCATAATATCTAAAAAAGAATGAAAATTCATTCCTTATTTCTATAAATATTTAACAAAACCAAAATGGTTATCATAATTTATCTAATATTGATAATTATAATACATTAATCTCTAAAATCTAGAAAATAAAACCCAAATATTAACATAATCCATTCAACAAATAGTTAAACTTAAGCATCCTCCATGATAATTCTATCCAATATTGAAACCCAAAGATTAGAATTATTTTTTCTCATATCCTTCCATGATCAACTTAACAATTAAATTGAAATAATTTTAATCACTCATAAAGTCTCATATTAAAATGTATATACCATGATCATATATTCTAAAAAATATACTAATAATTTCCCAAAATAAAGTCACAATAAAATCACATATTCTTTCAAAATAAAACTCACACTTTATTCCCTTAATAATCTCTTACCTTAGCCAAAAAAAATTCCATTAGAAGTTTGATTTCAACCTTGCATTAATAGATGATCATAGGTTTATTTATAATATAAAATATTATTTATATAGTAAGTAAATTTATATAGAATGTTTGTAAAAAGAGATAATCAATGCTTATAATCACATCAAATTTTATTTAAGGGTGATCAATAAGATTGTTTTAGGGATAATTCATTCAAACTTCATCATGGAGTCACCAACTATAGAGTGGAGGATAAGGGTACCCTAATTATCATGATTTACTTCAGCTATTGTTATTAAATAAGCTTTCCATTTGTCCTTTGTCTTAAAAGGTTATTGTGGCTTTTTTATTCTCATTATCCCTTGGATTATGTTGTTGATTTGAATAATTATCAAAATCCTTACATCTATAGAACTAAAGTGTTAATGGTGTATTCTGTTGAGCTCTCTATTAATTCATTTCATTAAGTGGCCTCTTTACATCACATAAACATTTTTTGCTCAATGTCCAGTCTTCCCATGCATGAAAAAACGTCTTTTTTCCTTTAAATCATTCACCCAGGTGGTCTTTCCCATATTTTTTTTATTACAATAGGTTTAAACCTTTTATTACCTTTGCATTTCATACCACTAGAGTTTCCATAAAACTCGATGTTCATTTTCTTATCACCAAAACCATAAGGGTTTCCAGCTTCCATTTTTTACTTTGTGTAAACATCCAATAATTTATTCATTGCTTCCAAAGTACCTCGTGGTTAATGCCTTTCAAATAATTGGTTCCAAATCACTAAATAATCAATAAATTTTTCATTCAGGTTTCATGATTGAACTGAAAGCATACCTTTCATTTATTTTAAAATGTTCCTCATTGGTACAAATGGATTCATCATATTTCTACTTAAGCTCAATGAATTACTTCTTTGTTTTTTTATAGAATATGAAAGAAGTAATTATTAAAAAATATTCTCTTAAACTCATCTCATTCCATGGAGTAAATTTCATATTCTTTCCTTATATTATTAATAAGATTCTACCATTGATCTAGTTAACATTCCAAATGATAAATGACTAGGATAACTTTTTCATGGTCTAAGCACTGAAGAAAGGAAAATATCTTTTCCATCACATTGATCCATTATGTAGTGGATCAAAAGACCCATAAAATGTGGGTAGATATTATCTCATAAAATATTAAATATATTTTCTCACCCTCTTTAGTGCATTAATAAGTTAAAATGATTCATGTTACCACTCATAGCTTGAGAGTGTTGAGTGAGCATAGTCATAAAATATTTTATCCCATATCCTAATCCATTTGGTTTCTCATGATGATAGTTGTTTTATTGGTTATAAAATTTATTGTTCACATGATTATTTCATGTTACAACCATTGAATAAAACCAAAAACTATAGTGGGAGTAAAATAGTCATAGTGATAAATCATATAATCATGAAAATTATTCATAGGATGTCTAAATTATGAAAAATTATTTTCAATCTATGAAACATTATATTAAACCTAGGTCATCCTTGGTTACCATCTATTAAAATTCTTCATAATGGTTCATAATAAAAATGTGAGTTAACCCATGCATATCCCCTGGGAGTGTCAAACTAGGTGGAAAATAAGGGAACACTCACCGTTCACTACAATGATGGATGATATATACTCAACTAACTATTATTGGTGTTATTACCCCAAGATACATCCCATGGACTAGGGAAGCTCATTCAAGAGTTATATAAGGTGAAGATCTAGAAGTTATAGTTTTGGATAACGATGAATAACAAGTTAATTTGACAAGATCTTAAAGGGTTATATGATCAATGTAAAGGTATGTAGATGACCTTATATTCTTACTTTTAATAGATACAGAAAAAATAGAGAGTCTGTAAGAAGAAAATACTTTGGGTGATTTGAGAATGTGGGAGTTAGTAATGAAATAGGATTTGGATTCATTGTGAGTGAATAAAACTTTGGAGATAATTTAATTACTAATAGGTAATAAAGAACTTGAAAATAAGTGGGTATTCAGATTGAAAGAAGAAGTTAATGGAAGGATAATATATAAATCAAGGCTGGTTGTGAAGGGATTATAACAGAAGGAAGGTATTGAATTATCTAAAATATTTTAGATGGTAGTTAAAAAAACAACAATCCAAACTATTTTAATCTTGTTTGATTTCAAAAAATTTTACCTTGAAAAAATGGATGTGAAGATGGGTTTTCTTCATGGGAATTTAAAGGAAGAAATTTATATGAAGCAACCAATTGGTTTCATGTACAATTAGAATCATGTATTGGTTGCGAAAAATAAAAAGGAGTATTTATGTTATTAAATAAGAACCAAGGTGTTAGAAATATACATTTAATTCCTTAATAGAAGAGAAATGGTACACATGAATTAACTCTGATCATTTTTGAAATTTGAATGAGTTCAGAAGAAATGACTTCATAATCTTACTCTTTTACATGGATGATATCATGTTGGTAGGTCTGAATATTCATCTAATTCAAAAGTTGAAGGGGGTATTTTTTGGAAAGTTTGAGATGAAATATTTTGGTGAGGTAAATAATATGTTGGGTATGAGGATTGAATATGATATGAAATCTAGAATATTAGTTTTATCAATTAAGTATTACATCCATAAGCAATTTGAGTGGTTGAAAATGAGTGTATATAAGCTGGTTGTTGTAAGAACCTGGATCTTATTTTTAGGTATGTTTTACTTTTCTGGTTGTTTTTTAGAAAAAGGGGAGTTTCTGGAAATTTCAGGAGTACACACCGTGTACTTTAAGTATACACCATGTACTCAGTTATTGTGGGTGACCATGTACTGGCAGTGTAATGGTTGAGTACATGGATATGTGTGGTGACATGGAGACCACCTAAAGCGAAGGCCGGAAAAGGCAAGTACATGCCGTATACTTTTAAAGAACACGACGTGTACATACTTTTTTTCATCAAACGGACTAGGGTCGCGTTTGATGAATAGAACACACTTCTTCTTGACCTATCTCATCCAGGAGCATTCGTACGGATGGAAATATTCTCTGAGCCCATGACTCGTCATCCTTTCTCCGAATAGACCACCGTCGATTGCGTCGGAATCACCACGGTGAGTTCACCATTCTTCTTGAACATCATCTTCTGATTTCTACTCTCTCGCAGGTTATCCTCGGTTGAAATTTTTTAACATTTTTGTAGATATATGGTGTTCTAGGGAGATTCAAGGCCTAAGGTTCATGTATATCGATCTCACAATACTGAGGTAGGTGGTTTGTGCCTTTTCGTAGATAGTCCTTGAATTTTATGTGTAAAAGTGCCCAATACCCAAGAACGGAGTATTGGGTGTGTAGGGTTTTTTACATGTTTTTCCTTCTATGCCTTGTTTGTTTGGATAGAGGTTGTTTGTTTATGAATAGGGTTAATTTTTCCATGCTATGGAGGTTTTTCCATGTTTTCTTGTTTTGACCATTTGGTCTAGCTTGTCTGTTAGGCTGCTTTATTTTCCATGCCTGGTATTGTTAGGATGGAGTGATTATTATCTATCATGCTATGATATGTTGTAGATTGTTTAGCCAATTAGTTCTTGAGGTTTACTTTGGAAGACATGTATCATTGCTCATGATTGACTTACACAGGGTCGTGAGAACCTGGTGTAGTAGACCATAGGAAGAATGGGTAGAGTGTCTGTTTTAATGTTACGTTGTGAGACCATAGGGGGGTGGACTTTGTGCTCCCTCAGAGTGTCTCTAGTTTCCTCAATACATGACATAGGGTGGAATTGGACA
This sequence comes from Viscum album, assembly GCA_963277665.1. Taxonomy (NCBI): domain Eukaryota; kingdom Viridiplantae; phylum Streptophyta; class Magnoliopsida; order Santalales; family Viscaceae; genus Viscum; species Viscum album. The sequence continues at coordinate 287,199,359 of OY728129.1, forward strand.
TTGATTGATTCCTCAGAGTGCCTATTATTTACCAATACAAGACTATAAGGGGAATTGATGGTGAGTGCTTCCTCAGGGAGTCTTTACTAAAGATGAACCAGAGGGGTTAGACTGTGTATACTTCATAGAGGGTTTCTTGTGTTTATTTTGTTGAACCAAAAGGTTTAGGCTGTGAGTACTTCCCATAGAGTTACCTTCTTTTTATTAGCTTCATACTTGATATATAAAAATGAATGTAATTGAATTTGTAGGATTGTTACTATGTGTACTTCCTTGTTTACTGCTTCATTTTTTTTATTGTCTGCCATATATATTCATTGACTGTTAGGCACAAATATTTGGGTGGTTTCCTACTGGGATTCGTCTCACACCCTGTTTGGGTCATGCTTTTAGGCCCAAACAGATTATATTGTTGCAAGTCTAGATAAGGGAAGCGCCCTTCTACCTCAGGTACTTGATTACTGTGGAGTTGGGGAGCATGGGACCAAGCTGAGGCTTGCGATGCTGTGGAGCAGTTTATCTATTTTCTTTTGTACTTTGGTTTAGTATTGTATTCTAGCATTATTACTTGTTCGAATGCTTTCCTAGACATATATATCATTCACTATATATATATGTGTACTCCGGTTGTTTATTACTTCTTCTGTTTACCTATTTCATGTTTTACTGCTTCCTCTATTGCTATATATTTTACTTCTGCTGTGTTACTCTGCCAATGAGGGCATAGTTTCCCCACTATCACACCCAAGTCCCTCACTGCTAGTCAGTAGCCTTTGGTGTTTGAGGAAATGTACTTCAGGCCATGTGGCCAACTGGGTACGGGGAACCTCTGGGCGGCTCCCTGAACTAGGACATTACAAAGTGGTATCAGAGGAGGTTTTTCTTCCTTTTGACTTACTATTTGGAGCCTATAGACAGGGATAGTAAAGAATAGGTACTTGGTAAAAATATTTGCTCGGGAGTATCTAACCCATGTATAGGGAAAAGCCAATTTACCTCGTTATTGAAATTTTTTGGTTTTACACTTTTATAGTTGATTTGATTTCACCATTGGATGATTCACATGTATTGTGATGTTATCGTTGATGTTATTGAGGTTCTATTTATGTTTCAACCCGATAAGATAAGGGTATTCCATCTCATGTATCATATAGGCACTTATTAGAGATCACATGTCATGCATTATTGCCATGCCATTTAGGGTGAATTAGTGATTTCATGTTGTTGTGATAGATGTTTTGCTAGATATTCTTGTTGTTGTGATATATGACTTGATAGAATACCTGATTTTTGATAAGGTATTAGTTTGTGTATGGTTTTATTTGAATGGATTCCAAACTTTGGTTCTTGAGGTGTTATGGGCCCTCATGAATCAGAATTTGGTGGATCATTATATTGTTTTTCCTTGAATATGACATGTATAAGATTCCAAGCTTTGATTTACGAGGAGTATGGGCCCTCAAGGATCAGAATTTGGTACTTTAATGTTCATTTTAGTGTTTTTCTGGGCTTCCGGAGTAGTTTCTGAGGCTTACTATCCGAAAAAACCCAGAATACATAGCGTGTAATGATGAATACACGTCGTGTGTCCTTTTGTTCGAGAAGGAATTATCTTTTCTTAAGTATACACCGTGTTCTATATGTACATGCCATGTAGTCTCTAACTGTATCACTAGCTGTGTGGGAAGAGACACAAGGTTGGGAAATCTTGGTGGGACACGCCGTGTACCAGAAGTACACGCCTTGTTGTGTAGACCATGTGTCCACCTGTGTGACCAACAAAATAGATGTATGAAACTTAAGTTATACACTCCGTGTTAAGATTGAACATGTCATGTAGTGTAACCACTGTATCTGGCCTTGTAGCGAACAACACAGGTCGATTAAATCCTTCTAGTACACGTCGTGTCCATCTGGAACATGCCGTGTAGGGTCATCTGTGTAACTGATCGTGTAACTAACAACATGGGTCAGTGAAGTTCGTCTAGTACACGTCGTGTCTGTCAATAACATGCCGTGTAGTCTTGTTATAGGGAAACCGTGTGTCCTATCCATGTAGAAGAACTCAGGCAGGGAAAGAGTATTCAAGTACACTCTGTGTGTTAGGACAACACACCGTGTGTATGGGGTGTTACACGACCTGGGTTGGAAAAAGTACACGCCCATGTGAAGGATTAAGGGAACACACCGTGTAGGGATTATACACATCATGTATCCATGTTTTGAAAAACTTTCATTCTTTCTTTCTCTTGTTCCCTTCTTACACTTCTAAATTTCAGTCCCTGTTAATCTTGATCTAAGGTGTGTGCTTGACCTTGTAGAGTCATGCCACTGAGACGTCCTCTGGTTGTCGGCCAGTTATAGGGCAGTGACCAAACACCGAACATGGATGATCAGGGACTACTAGTAGATCCTTCAATTGTTCCAATCTTGGCACTAGCTGTCATTCCATACACAGGTGCTGATGCACAGTTTCGAGAGGGATTCATGAGGTTTATGCCGACCTTCTGAGGAGTACCGCATCCTGCCTCTTCTATGGCAGAGTTGACGCGGGTTTTCCAGCAACATCATCCTACCACCTTTATAGGGGAATGAGGACCTCAGGTTATAAAGTCATGGTTAGAAGCCATGCTTTATATCTTTGAGCATCTGGAGACACCTCCAGAGAGGAGGGTGAAGTTTGCGACTTATATGCTTTGGGACTCCACTAAGAGATGGTGGGATGTGATCTCATAGGCAGGATACCAGCAGGTTATAGAGTGGTATGAGTTCTAGTGTTTCTTATATGACTAATTCTACCCAGAGAATTTGAGGGCCGATCGATCTAGAGAGTTCATGAGTCTGGAGAAGGTTACCCTTTCTGTTATGGAGTTTTCTTCTCACTTCATTGATCTGTAGCGCTTCATGCCTATTTTAGGAGGTGATGAGTTATTTCTGGAAAAGAAGTTTGAGGATGGTCTCAAAAATGAAATACGATCTCAGGTGAACATCTTTAGGTTGACTTCCATCACTTCTATAGTCAACTGGGTGCTGATCACAGAGCAAAATTTGAGGGATTTTGGAGTGGTGATACAGGGTGGTTCGACATCCAGAGTTGGTATCTCTTCTACTAATAGTAGGAAGCACCGTAGGGAGTCTACACGTGGATATCATAATAGGAGGGACAATTCTTCTAGTATCCAGTTGGTGTGCTACCAGTGTAGGAAGAGTGGGCATATGAGGCCACATTTCCTGAGAGACCCAGTGGAGTGCCAATCATGCAGCAAGATGGGCCATCTTCAGTGCTTCTGTCAATTATTCTCACCAGCAGCGGGTGACAGGGGTTCTTCTATGACTCCTTGTTTAGGAGAAATGCCACCAGTTTCTCATCAGTCAGGGAACTGAAGTTCTTTCATCCATTCAGGTTGAGGTGGAGGTCGTGGCTGTGGTATCCAATCACCAGGCATTTAGCAAAAATAGGGTAGATTAGCGTAGGGTGGTCAGGAAGGGTTGCAGGGCCATAGTGCAGGTCAAACTTTTGTAGTGGAGCAGACCCAGCAGGAGCAGGATCTCGGACCCTCTACAGTTCGCGGTATGATCCTAGTTGCCTCAGTTTTAGCTTCGGCTCTTTTCGATACAGGGACTTCCCATATCTTTATATCTGTCACTATTGTGGAGAGCCTTGGGCTCTGTATATTTTCTTCTGTTGATATCTTGACATTAGACACTCCGTTGGGGACTAAAACGGCTAGTGTACATCAGTGTAAGGAGTTCCCTCTAGAGGTTGGTGGGTGTCACTTGTTTTGGGACCTCAATGTCTTAGAGATGACGGGCTATGACATCATTCTCAGAATGGACTGGTTAGTTCCCTTTCATGTTGTTGTCAACTTCTATCGTCGTAGGGTAAGTTTCATGTCACCAGAGGGTGGATCGTTTCTTCATAAGGGTGAATGGGATGTCCAGGTGATAAAATCGGGACCCGATCATCATGGGTTGGGAGGAGTTACATCCCAGATTACTAGTCTATATCTGGATGACCAGGGGACTTCACAAATGGAATTTACTCTAGTGGTGGATCGTTTCAAGGATGTCTTTCTGGAGGAATTTTCAGGTTTTCCTCCAGAGCGAGAGGTGGAATTTTATATTGATCTTGTTCTAGGAGCGGAATCAGTGTCCATTCCTCCTTATAGGATGGCTACACTAGAGTTACAGGAGCTCAAGAAGCAGTTAGAGGAGTTGTAGGCAAATAGTTTCATCTGACCCATTACTTATCCTTGGGGTTCGCCTATCTTGTTTGTGAATAAGCCAGATGGTACCCTAAGACTTTGTGTGGATTATCAAAAGTTGAACCAATTGATGGTTAAGAACCGATATCCCTTGCTGAGGATTGATGATCTCTTTGATCATCTTTGAGGAGTCTGGGTGTTTTTGAAGATTGACTTGAGGTCCGATTATCATCAGTTGTGCGTTAGACCATCTGATATACCTCTTATAGCCTTTTGAAGTAGGTATGGTCTATACGAGTATGTGGTTATGTCGTTCGGTCTCATGAACGCGCATGCAGTTTTCATGGATCCAATTAACCTAGTGTTCCATCCATACTTGGATTCTTTTGTGGTGGTCTTCGTGGACGATATATTGGTGTACTCTCACACTCGACACGACCGTGATACACATCTTGAGATCGTTTTGAGTACATTGAGAGAGCATAAGTTATATGCTAAGCGATAAAAATGCCACTTTTGGATGGACCAAATTCACTTCTTGGGTCATGTTATCTTAGAGACAGGAGTATCAGTAGACCTAGAGAAAGTGAGAGTAGTAGTTTCCTGGGAGAATCCGAAGAATGTCTTTTAGGTACAAAGTTTTATAGTGTTGGATGGTTACTATATACGTTTCATACATGACTTCTCATGCTTAGCAGCGCCACTGACAAGCCTGACAAAGAAGGGTGAGAAGTACTTGTAGTTATATTTTTGTGAGTTAGCCTTTCAAGAGTTGAAGGGGAGGTTTACTTTAGCACCGATACTAGTATTTCCAGATCTGGGAAAAGGATATACTATTTACTGTGATGCATCAGGTATCAGGATGGGAGCAGTGCTTATGTAGGGAGAAGGAGTCATTGTGTATGGGTCTTGGTAGTTAAGGCCACATGAGAGAAATTAACCGACGCACGATCTCGAGTTGGCTATAGTTGTTCATGATTTACACTGTTGGAGACACTACCTGTTGGGAGAGAATTTTGTGGTTTTCACTGATCAAAAAAGTCTCAAGTATATCTTTACTTAGCATGACCTGAATTTGAGACAGTGAAGGTGGGTTGAGTACCTTCAGTCTTTTGAATTTGAGCTTTCCTATATGCCTAGGAAGGGAAACAAAGTGGCTGATGCATTGAGCAGGAGGACTCAAATATAGGCAGTTCAGGAGGCCAGTAGTGAGTGGCATCTTATGGCTATGTTCTCTGAGATGCATTTAGAGGTGCACAATATATAGGGGAAGACATTTCTTTCTTATGTAGTTGTTACCTCTACTCTTCTTTATTGAGTACGAATGAGGAAACTATCAGATTTATAAGGCCTAGTCCTGTGAGAGAGTGTCTCAGGAGAGGACCCTATCCCTGGATGAACAATAGGTGAGGATGAGATCTTGAGTTTTCATGGACGTGTGTGGGTGTCAGCGGACATACATGAGGAGCTGATGTAAGACTTTCATTCCTCAGTTTGGGCAGTTCATCCTGGTGTCACAAAGATGTATCATGATCTACACCATCAGTATTGGTGGCCAGGTATGAAGAGAGATGTTGCTGGGTTTTTCATGAGATGTTCCACCTATCAGTGGTGAAGGAAAAGCATCAACGACTAGTAGGGATTTTGCAACAATTACCCATTCCTGAGTGGAAATGGAACAATGTCACAATGGACTTCATGATGGTTTTACCGAGGTCGCCTCGAGTGAATGATGTAGTATGGGTTGTCATTGACAGACTCACAAAGGTTTCTCACTTCTTACTGTTTAAGGAGACCTTTAGTGTTGATGAGTTGGGAAGGCTGTACATACAAGAGATTGTACATTTACATGGATTTCTCACTCCATTGTTTCATATAGGGATGCCCATTTTACTTCTCAGGTCTGGAAGGGACTTCAGAGGGCTTTGGGTACACAGGTACTTCTGAGTACAATTTACCATCCTCAGCCAGATGACTAGTCTGAGCGTACGATTCAGGTGCTTGAGGACATGCTTTGAGCATTCATCCTAGATTTTGGAGGTTTGTGGGAGAAACAAATACCTCTTATAGAGTTTGGCTACAATAATAGTTTTCAAGCAACTATTCAGATGACACCTTATGAGGATTTGTACGGTAGGCCAGGCTGATCACCCTTATACTGGATGGAGGTAGGAGAGGCAACTATGTTGGGACCTAGTCTTGTCCAAGAGACCATAGAGCAGATAGAGTTGATTCAGAAGAGGATGCCTACTGCACAGTCACGACAGAAGTATTTTGCAGATCAACGGAGATAACCTCTAGAGTTCGAGGTTGGAGATCTGGTTTTCCTGTGTGTCACACCGAGGTTAGGAAACAAGAGGTTTATGAGACGGAGTAAGCTTTCACCAAGGTATGTCGGGCCATTTGAGTTTTTGGAGAGAGTTGGACTGGTTACCTATCAGTTTCAGTTACCTCAGAGGTATCGGGCTATCCATGATGTCTTCCACGTTTCTCATCTCCGACATTACTTCTTAGACTCGTCTCATGTTTTCCAACCTGAGGAGGCTGAGCTCGAGGTGGACGCCTCGTTCGAGGAGCGTCCTATCCAGATTTTTGATCAAAGTGCGAAGGTTCTCCATGGCCGGTTTGTTCCTCCAGTATGAGTTCTATGCTAGTATGGGCGAGTACAGGACGAGACTTGGGAGAGGGAGGCTGATGTATGATCACAGTGGCCGGAGCTTTTCGAGTATTCTTCTTCTGCGCCCCCTTAATAGGGAAATTCGGGGATGAATTTCTTTAAGGGGGGAAGTTTGTAAGAACCCAGATCTTCTTTTTAGGTATGTTTTACTTTTATAGTTGTTTTTGAAAAAAATAGGAGTTTCTGAAAATTTTAGAAGTACACGTCATGTACTTTAAGTACACATCTTATACCCAATTACTACGGGTGACCATGTACTGGTCGTGTAACGGCCGAGTACATGGCTGTGTGTGGTGAACTGGAGACCACCTAAAGCATAGGCCGAAAAAGGCAAGTACACACCGTGTAATTTTAAAGAACACACAATGTACTTTTTTTTTCATTAAACAGACTGGGGTCACGTCTGATGGATAGAACACACTTATTCTAGACCTATCTCATCCAAGAGCATTCGTACGGCCACAGATCTTCTCTGAGCCCCAGACTCACCATTTGTTCTCTGAATCGACCACCGTCGATTGCATTGGAATCCCCACGGTGAGTTCTCCCTTCTTCTTGAACATCATCTTTTGATTTCTCCTATCTCGTGGGTTATACTCAGTTGAAATTTTTTAACATTTTTGTATATCTATGTCATTCTAGGAAAATTAAAGGCTTTGGGTTCACGTATATCGATCTCGTGATGCCGAGGTATGTGGTTTGTGCCTTTTCGTAGATAGTCCTTGAATTTTATGTGCAAAAGTGCCCAATACCCAAGAATGGGGTATTGCGTGTGTATGGTTTTTAGACCTGTTTTTCCTTCTATGCCTTGTTTGTTTGGATAGAGGTTGTTTTTTTTATGAATAGGCTTAATTTTTTCATGCTATGGAGGTTTTTCTATTGTTTTATTGTTTTGACTATTTGGTCTAGCTTTCCTGTTAGGCTACTTTGTTTCCCATGACAGGTATTGTTAGGATGGAGTGATTATTATCTATTATGCTATGATATGCTGTAGATTGTTTAGCCAAGTAGTTCTTGAGGTTTACTTTGGCTGCCATGTATCTTTGTGAATGATTAACTTACACAGGGCCATGATAACTTGGTGTAGTAGACCATAGGGAGAATGGATGCTGAGGGATTCTCCAGAGTGTCTATTTTATTGTTATATTGCGAGACCATAGGGGGGTGGAATTTGTACTCCCTCAGAGTGTTTGTAGTTTCTTCTATATGGGACACATGGGGAATTGGACGTTGAGTGATTCCTCATATTTCCTATTAGTTACCGATACGAGACCACATGGGGAATTAACGGTGAGTGCTTCCTCAGAGAGTCTTTACTAAAGCTGAACCAGAGGGGTTAGACTATGTGTGTTTCCCATAGGGTTTCTTGCGTTTTTTGGTTTAACCAGAGGGGTTAGGCTATGATTACTTCCCAGAGGGTTACCTAATTTTGATTAGCTACATACTTGATATATAAAAATGAATGCAATTGAATTTGTAGGATTGTTACTATGTGTACTTCCTTGTTTACTGCTTCATTTTGTTTATTGTCTGCCATATATATTCACTGACTATTAGGCATAGATCTTTAGGTGGTTGCCTACTGGGATTCGTCTCACACCCTATTTGGGTCATGATTTTGAGCCCAAATAGATTGTATTGTTGCAGGTATAGATAAGGTCAAGTGCCCTTCTACCTCAGGTACTTGATTGTTGTGGAGCTGGGGAGCATGAGACCAAGCTGAGGCTCATGATGTTGTGGAGCAGTTTATCTGTTTTCTTTTATACTTTGGTTTAGTATTGTATTCCAGCATTGTGACTTGTTTGGTTTATTTCCTAGACATATGTATCATGAATCATATATATATATGTGTGCCCCAATTGTTTATTACTTCCACTGTTTACCTTTTTCATGTTTTACTGCTTCCGCTATTGCTATCTGTTTTACTTACGCTGTGTTACTCTACCAATGAGGGAATAGTTTCCCCACTATCACACCCAATGCCCTTTCTGCTAGTCCGAAGCCTCTAGAATTTAGGGAAATTCGCTTGAGGCCATGTGACTAACCAGGTACAGGGCACCTCTGGGAAGCTCTCGAAACTGGGATGTTACAGTTGTAACTCCTCTCACTGGAAATTTTAAACTTTTAAAGGAGTAGGCGCCATAAATTTTAGAAGAAAATAAGTACATGGAAAAATTTAAATATTCTTTAGTAGTCAGAAGTTTGATGTATGTTATGGATTTCACTTGTTTGGATATTTCTTTTTTGGGGAGAGTGGTCAGTTTGTTCATGGATAATATAAGGAAAGATAATTGTGAAGTTGTAAAGTGGATAATTCATTATCTCAAAGGAATTAAAGGTATATATATTTATTTCATAGATGATGATCCATTACTTGGGTTTTTATATACAAACATTGAGGGTGATTCTAATTCTCATAATAGAACAAAAGGTTGTGTTTATACTTTCAGTGGAACCGTAGTTAGTTGGATGTATAGGTTACAACTGGTGCTTTCACTTTCTATAATGGAAGCAGAATATGTGGTTGTGATCAAGGATATCAAGAATATTTTGTGGTTAAGGTATTTAACTAAAGAAATAAGTTTTAACTAGGATAAAGGGTTACTCTATTGTGATAGCCAAAGGGCAATTCATTTGGCTAGGAATCCAGAGTTTCATTTGATAACTAAACACGTTGATCTGAAGTACCATTACATTTAGAAGATATTATAGGATAATGATTTGGTTTTGTGGAAGATATATAGTAAAAAACCCAACAAACATGTTCACCAATATTTTGGGTCTAAAAATACTGAGACAACATAATGCCTCAGTTGGGCTTGGGTGAATGGAAGAAGGTAGAGAAGCATTGTTTGCAGTGGCAGTTGAAGGTGGTGTCATGGTTTTATCTAAATATGTATTTAGGTGGGAGATTATTGGGAATGTGTGAGGTATAATTTAGTTTTTAATATTTAGTCAAATAGAATTAGTGGCTATATAATATCCTAAATTCATTGATGTAGTGGTATTTACAGTATTTTCCTTCAACGTTTCAGAAGGAGGTTTCCAAAAATTGGTTGTTTTAAAGGAGGTTATTATGATGTTATCAGCTTCAGAAAGTCTTGTTGTGTAATTTTGGATAGGAATTTTAGAATATGGTGAATTTTTATTTTTTCTATTATGAGGTTTTTGGTTTACCATAGGTGGAAGTAATTCTATTAGATTATTACAGGAGATCAATAGTGGGAATAATGGAACAAATGGAATCCATCATTTCTTGGTGGTTAGTGTAACTGGATAACGCTCTCTATAAATTGGAAAGCGGGGAACCTTTGTGTGTGTAAGTTTTTGAATGTAATTTTATTACATTATATAATTTTCCAAGTGACTCATCATTCAAAAAATTATAAACTTTACTTTTTGGGGAAATGAAATACTATAATATTTCTCCAGTGAATTTATAAAATTCAATCTGAACCATGTAAAACCAAAGTGTTCTTTATTAATTACATTTAATTTTACTATATAAATGTTTCATACCTGTAGGATTGAACACGTATGAAGTTGTTTCTAACCTAGTGTGGTGATTTGGGTGAGCATTATTTCTTCCAAGTTTCAAAACATTATGCTTTTGAGAGTTCATTTTGAAATTTGTTTCTGCTAGAGTGATTTTGGATTGACTTATTCCATTTATTTTTTATAAGGGAAATAAAATAGGATTTTAAACATAATTATCCCCCTGAATTCACTTAGGAATATATAATGGATGTAGAAAACAAGTAGGAATACAATACTCAGAGCTTAATCCATAAAGCAAGTATCATTTTGGATATACCAGGATGCACTGCTAGATGTGAGCAATGAAACTCATAAAAAACCTCTTCTCACATCACTAATGTAATGAAAATATACTCTTAGAACAAAACTTGATGTTTATCATCCTCTAACCATACCTTAGTATCATATCTATAGAATATATGATCTTTCCACAATTCCACCTCAAGATCTCCTTACTAAATCTTCCCCACTCGGTTCATCAAGGATGTCTATACTATCATGTAATATAAGAATCTTGTAAATATAACTTATTCTATATTATGATACAAATATGAAAGTTCCTCCACCATCTTCCAAGCATCTCTAGGTTCACAAAAAAATATCTACATGACTTCCTACTCAGCATATCAGCTACTACATCCCTTTCCCTAGTGTAAATGAGATATTGAAGTCATAATCCTATAATAAATTCATCCAAAATTACTCAAGAATATTTAAATCACATTGATATAATATATTTCATATTATCTTCTATTCTATAAAGTCCACAAAATTCTCTTAGATAAGATATGATACCACAACTTCAAGGAAAGCACAACACCTGCAACCTCATGATTATTGGTAGAATTGTTACATTCATGAGGTTATAAGTAAAAATACCCATAAGATATCACCTCCATTTACTATATCAAAACACGAACCATAAAAATATGATAAGTATCATAGAAAACCTGAAACATAACTCCATCATCTGGATTCTGAAGAATAGAATCATTTACCAACTTCTCCTTTATAAACTCAAACATCTCCTGACACTAATTTGACCATATAAATGCTTGTAAATTCTAGTTTAAAACTATCAAAGGAGCCATAATATAAAAGAAATAAAATACAATCCACTTATAATATCCTATAAGACCAATTAAAATAAAATCCCCTACAATTTTATTTTGATCCTCCCAAGAAAAAAACTACGTTAATATTTAAAGGATATATTGTTATACCATGTTGAGATACAACATATCAAAAAAATAAAACTCTAATGTCTAAAAATTTTACTTGGAAAACTTCCCATAGAGCTGATACCATCAACAGAATTCTAGAATAGTCATAAAATAATTAGCATGATCCTATTTTGAATTTGAATATATATGTATGTCATCGATGAACTCTTCCATAAAATTATCCAAGAACTAGAAAAACAATGAGTTCATCAGTTCCATAAAAAATTAAAGGGGTTAATAACACCAAATATCATTACCAAAAAACTCACAGTGTCTATAATGATATCTAAAGGTACTATTTGGGATATCTTCCCCCTTCACCCATATATGATGATGCCCAGATCATTGATCGGTCTTAAAGAACTAGTAGATCCCTTCAAATGATCAAATAAATCATCAATCCTTGGTAGGGGATAATAATTATTCATTACAACTTTCTTCAAATGATGATAGTAAGTGAAAAACTAAATACTATCATTCACCTTATTCATGAACCACACTAAATCACCCTAAGGTGATGTTCTAAACTAGATAAATCCCTTCTATAATAGACCGTTGATCTGAATCCACAACTATAGAAACCTATAGGGTTCCATCATATATATATATATAGATATTATAGAGACATCAAGTTGTAATTATATACCAAACTCAACATCACATAAAGGGGGAAACATCACAACCTCTTCGAGAAATACATCAGGGAACTCCTTTATAACATTTGGAAATATCATCACCTAAAACTCAATTTATCCCAACATTAATTATACCAAGTGAGAAGAAAGAGGTTCCAAACACCTTTGATTATTATAATACCCTTTCTTGCTAGAAAACATCATAAAATCGCATTTAATATAAGAGAAAATAACTTTCCTTTCAGAAGAATCAATAATAGTATGCAGTGAATAAAACCAATCCATTCCAAGGATGATATTATATGGATATATTTTAAAAAATATGAAATCTACCAATGACTGATGCCACCCCATGATCTACTCACAATCTTGGAACACTTTAAAAAAGCTAGGTTACCCCCAACAAGTGTAGATGAAACCAAGGTCACTAGAAGTCTCCCCACCATGGTCCCAAATCTTGGACCAAGGTAGGTGAAATGAAGGTGTTTAAATCTTCTAAATCAAACAAGGCATACACCAAGGAAGAAGATAAGTAAATGGTGCCCTAAATGATTCTTGGACCACATGGTGTCAGAAAATACATGACATGCATATTGATTTTTCGTACTTATATACCCCATTGAAGTTGATAATGACCACTACTACAACTATACTCATCCCTATATCAATGAATATGGGGAACATCATGAGGTTTTTCTCTTTTAGCTCTATTTTACTTCTTATACCCAAAAGTATGCTGAACCTACTACTGATAAGGCCTCATAGGCAACTAATGTTAAGGATACATGTGAATCGAACTTTTAGCTCCATGCTGACTACCAAGGAAATCCTGACATTGAAATTGTTAGTGACCATAACTGCTATAATAAAATAAATCATGCTAGAAATATTAACATATGCATGAGAACTTCTAGTTCTAGAGTACTGAGATGAGGATTGGTAATATTGATACCCTATTGTTTGAACATTTTAATTCCTAGAAAACTCATAAATTCCATCCAAATATCTCTTGAGATAAATCGGTTCATGCTATAAATATCTTAATTACCTCTGAATTATCCATTACTTCAAGGTACACCAACAATGTAATTGGGTGGCCTAGAGCTAGATCTATAGATGCAATGCTTCCTCAAAATATTTCACCCTAGATTCTTCATTAGGAAGTAGGTTAGAAGAAAAAAAAGTTAATTAAAATGAATTAAAAACTCCTTTACACTAGAGATACCTTTTCATAGAGAAAGAAACTCAATCCAATACATTTCCTTTATCATTAAAGAAATAAATTGTAGCATACCACCCTGGTATGAACACACCATCAAGGTGAAATGTCACATGGAATCAAGTGCACTCTATGATCACTAGAGGCCATTGACTAACATTGAGGGTCTAAAATTAACTCTTAGAGAGTTATTTAACCTCCAAAGTTCCATCACATCAAATAAAAACATAATAATCAATTAAATATCAATATAAAATGTAAGATGACAATACCAACTCAATAAGAACAAAATAGTATCCCAACATGCACATATAAGACACACGACCAAACAATACTCAAAGGTAAGTCATAGATTCCAAAATGTATATAGTAAAACTGAATTAGACCATAAAAAGAAAATTGGGCATGTCATTATACTAAACTATAAAACCCTATAAGCTTATCTCTAATGTCTCTCTAGACACAATTTCCCAACTATAAAGACCTCTTTCCTTTACCTAAAACATCATGGATGTGATCTGAACTTACACAAGGTGTGTATATATAGTAAGTAATTATAAAATCTCCAGTAGAAACCATTGGTACACCTTATAACTCAAGAATTTGTTATGTGATTATATATAATTAGTGTAAATACAATTACCATCAATTTAAGTAATTCAATAAAGGAGTTGGTACAACTAGTCACCTAGGCATATCATACCTACCTCATCCAATACCAACACCTTTAGTTTAAGATTCAAGTCCATAGCTCATCTTGTATCCCTATCTCACCCCATGACAACTTTTCTCAGGGTACAAACACATCTAGACACTCATATACATATCATACCATACCATCATATATATATATTCGACCCTTTAGGGCCAACCATGACATATCAAGTAATATCACATATCTAGCCTCTTAAATTAAACCATGTCACATCATGGAATATCACATATCTAACCTATCAAGTTCAAATGTGAAATATTATGGCATATCACATCTACAACCTCTCTAGGTAAACCATGCCATATCATGGAATGTAATAACTCAGCCCACCATAACCAACCAGTAAGTGACCATATTCATGGATAAAACATAAAAAATATGGTTAATGGTAAACATATCATGCACCACTTTAATAAAAAAATGATATAATAATTTCATTCCATGATAATTCACACTATCATTTTATCCACACTACATATCATATGAAATCAATAAGAATTTACAAATCTATTTCCAATACCAATTCTTATCATTTCATTAAGAAAACACACATTAAAAACACCCATAAAGGTCTCACTATAACACATTTAAAACCAAGGTTCACTACCTAACATTTTCTAAGTTAATAATTATATTTTTCTATTTAGAGTTTCTTTTATAGACTCATCATTTCATATTCTAGTCTAGTTTTTATTATAAAACCATCTCCATTTTAATTCATCATTGTATTCCTTTTAAACATATGTTCCATAATTTAACACTTTAATTTAAGACATATGAAACTAATAATTTGGATAACTCATAAATGAGAACAATATCCCAAGAACTCTAGGAACTTTTCCAAATCCAGCTAACACTTTAGACCACTAAAAATATAATTCCTAACTTTACACAATTCAATTTATATAAGCTATAAAAATATACCATGTAATCTAATCAACCTTCTAAGAATGAGGTTACTTCCTAAGGTGAACTAACCTTTCTTACCCCACTTCACTCATTATTTTCACATGTATAAATAAAAATTATAGTAGTAATACCACTCTTAAAACATGCCTGATAATAATTAATTTTTACTTAACACATAAGAAATCCATAATCTCATGACATGAAATTATTAAGTAGTGATTTCCAATTGAAACATCAATAATACCATTATTTATTAGTTTCCATTCCATTTTTATCTATATTAAACTATTAAATTATTATCCATTTATAATCCACACATAAAATTGGTCTTTTCCCTTAACAATTAATCATTTAAAGCATTTATAACATCAATTCTATCCCAAATCCACCAATTTAGGACACAATAACCATTAAACATCTCATAAAAAATCACTACTTATCAATCAAACCAATTGATAGTAAAAAGACACATTGAGGAAAATTAATCATCAATCAGTCATCATTATATATATATAAAACATTCCAAAAACCAAAATATATCAAAAGGTCACCTACCTCAATAAAGATAGGAAATCCACTCAAAGTACGAGCCCTAAAAAACTACAAGGACTCTAGGATTACATAATCCGATAAGCTAGAATAAAAATAATGGGAATTATAATCACACAGTGATCAAGGTCTCATTACCTTTGTATACAAAGGTATGTTTTATGATGAACTTATTGAGATATATCCAACACACCAATCAGATATCAAATCTGAGCTCAAATGAAGCTTGAATTGAAGCTTGAGGTTAGAGAATGAAGAGATGGGATTTGATCTCAAAAGGTGCATAAAAATACACCAAAATAACCCATAATTCAAAGGATCCACAAAATAAGAGTTAATTACCATGACCATGAAAAGAAAACTTTTCCCTTAATTAAAATAAAACCACATGGCTCTATCAGGTACCCTCCTAAGCCTCACCAACAGCTCAGTATTTCCCCTAGAACCTAGTGAAAGACCTCTAGGTATCTAGTAGTAGGCCCATTAGATTTACTCCCCTTTCTCCCCTTGTGTCACTTGATACCCCTTAACCAGGTAACATGTGTCCTTTATGGGTTATTCTAGCAAGGTTCTCCTCCAATTACACCTCCCCACAAATCTTTTTAATTATAAATCCCCAAAACATCCCCAAAATAGATAATTTATCATATCTAGAACTTAAGAATAATTAATAACACACATTAATTATGAGGCTTTTTACCAACCCACCATAAGTCTTCTCTTCCCTGATAAGCATCTCGAGTCTCTCCAATAAAGTATTTCATCATTGAGAACTTAATTAGATTATCATTCCCAATATTAAGCATGGGAAAAACTCTACAAAACTCAGAGTTATTCACAAAAGGCACCACAACATAGAAATATCTATATATAATGGAATACCAAACCTTAATCACCCTCACTAGGGATTATTAAATAGTAATTTCCTAAGAAACCATCCCACACTCAAAGTTAGTACATTCAATATTAAATAAGATTGTTTAATTCCCCTAAAAACTCATCAAACGTAGTCGATACCTACTCATTGATAAGATCTTGACTAATATCTTCCAAACCCATGATGCCCCATTGCATCTCATATCTCAGACACCACACAGATCTTTATATTGGATCTAAAAAACTCAGTTTTTATATTACCACCCTAATAAATTATTTAACCTTGGATAAATAATTCACTAATAATCTCTTTAATCATATAAAATTAATTTCAAATTTGAAATTTTCTCCCAAATAAAAACATAAAACATCCCAAAATAAGTTCTTTATCAAAGAAAATGATAACCCAATAAGATTTCAGTTAACCAAGAAAATCATTTTTATGATAAACATTCACAATTAGAACCCCCCTTATTTTAAAAATAAATTATTATTAAGAACCTAAGAATAAATGTCCACAATAGTAACTCAATACAATAATTCAACATTTAATACCCATTTTAGAAGATTTATTAATTGACCATAATTCCATTAAACTAACATGTTCTCACATATTTCCTAAACATAAATATATTTCAAATTAGATTTAATCTTTGAATACTATTTGAATTACTAACCAATTCTATGCCATAAAAGTATAACATACTTATTTAAAATATCATATAACATAACTAAACTCATGGTTACCTAATATCCTAACCCAAG
Organism: Viscum album; assembly: GCA_963277665.1. Lineage (NCBI taxonomy): Eukaryota > Viridiplantae > Streptophyta > Magnoliopsida > Santalales > Viscaceae > Viscum > Viscum album. The sequence goes on from OY728129.1 coordinate 287,216,669, forward strand.
GTTCCTCCCCTTCAAAATGAAGTTTGGAATCAATCTATACAAAATAATATAAACACTTCATGAAATTAAACTATTACTGATGTAATTTAGCATTATTTCTATTGAAATATCTTTAAATTTATTGAAACATCATGTTATCACAATAATTATGTGATCATTTAATATGCCTTAATTTTTTTCAATACAAAAAAAAAATAGTTTGATTTCAAAATTAAATTCTCCTTTTATCATTCCCATGGTATAAAATTCAAGAACATAGCTTTCTATTTCACCCTTTTAATAATAGAATCTGAACAACCATTCCCATTTGAATTCAATCCAAACATTTCCATTTTTCATTGATTCTTACTTAATAGAGTTAAAACATTATATATTTTCCATTTAAAACTAAAATAATCCCCAACTACAAGATCACATCCTTTAAAAGCTATCAACTACTCCAATTCACTTATCCAGTTTAATTAACTCTCTTTTATTTATTATTAATAATACCCATGGTATCCACCAAGAAACCCATGAAATTATTAGGTGTTTTTAGATCACATTGATGAAATTTAAATATAAACAAATCTAATTTCCTGCAACTATCAAAACAAAAATTTCTTCCTTCAACCCATTATTGAACCACCATTTATTACCAACTAAATATTTACTCTCTCTATTTTAGTCCTTTCCATGTTTTAGTTACTTAAACTACTTATAATTAACATGAATTCACAAAATTTCAAAAACTATTAGAACAATGTTCCTATTAAAAAAAGTATTAACCATTAAATTATAGTTTTCATGCTAGCACACAACACAATAATTCAACAAAACCTTTTGATTTTATGATAATAAATTTACCACATAAACATTATGTTTTTTAACATTAACTTTCAATACCATCAAATCAATTTTACTTTCAGCATGACATCAATAAAAAATAATATTTATTACAAAAGTGAACAAATATTCAAGAAACATACTTAATCTACACACCCCATTTTATTTTAACATACTTTTCAATGACATAATTAAATCAACATGGTCTATACATAATGATTAAAACCCAATATTTACCAGGATTTCCTTTAATTTACCATGATTTAATAATTACATAACCATGGGTATTCTTTCAAAATATTCAAAATAAGGCATGAAAATCAACATGATTTTCAAAATCACATTTCAGTTAAAATTAAAATTTTCATTAAGAATAATTTTTTAGAAACTTTCTAAATTTGACTTCTAAAAAATCCATTCTTGCATGCTCTTTATAAGAATTAAACAAATTTAACAACACTTACCATATTAAAATTAACCATTTATATTGAACATATTTTTTACAAGACAGTATTATCATAGAATAAAACATTTATTTATATTAATAAATATAAAATCTAGGTCCTCTATGAATTTAATATAACTATTTTTTTTTTCATTCTTAAAAAAATAATCTAACAACAAATCATGAAAATAAAACTTTTAACATATCGAATAATATCCCATTATTCTGATACCTCATTATAAAAAAAATCTTGGATTCAAATTTGAATATTTAAATCCATCAAACTTACTTTTATACTCATTACCAAATTTACATGAACCATTTACAATAATTTATATTTCTAAGAATTCTAAAATTAACGCACAAAATTCATATTATAATACTTCCAAGGATTTATCAAAATATCAAACCAATAAAAACATCCAAAATATAATTTTATTAAACCAAGGTAGCATTTTATCATTTCATAAATTTTTACTAATCACTTAAACATTTACATTACTTATTAACATGATTTATTTTATATGACACAAAATAAAAGAAACACATTTCCATTCAACTCAATTTTCAAACAATTATTTCTTTTATAAAATATTATATGGTTTACCATTAATTTCCTTTATTTTAATCACATTAAAAATAAATCACAACATTATACAAGCACCCAATTATGAAACATTTTACAAACATTACTATATTTCATTACACCATGTTATATATGTTTCAGTTCTTCTACTTTTCTTAATTATAAAAATAAATTTTCATATTACCATAACTACCTTTCCATCATTTTTATAAAAAATAAATACATTAACAAACCATTTTAAGTTCTACATTGGGTTACTTTATCAAATTTTTATTTAATTTTATAAGCAATTTTACTCATTTTAACACATGGAGTTTCTTTTGATAATAAATTCACATCACACTATCACAAATCAATCACTTATTAATCCAAATCACACAATTTCCTCAAACACTTCTATTTGATTTTAGTTAAGAAATAATTATTAGTAACCTACTCAGGGACACAATTATTAGTTCACTAAAAGTTGAGTTATTTAGCTAAAATTGATTATCAAATCAATTCAAAACTCAAAAAAAAACACATGTGAACTCATATGAATTATATATCCCCATGTGTTAATATGATGCATGAATGTCCCATCACTCACTCAAAACCAAGTGAGAATCATACCCCATAATATTTTTGGTAAATCTCACAAATATAACCCCATACTTACCCATAATATTAGACTTCCACTTTGGTTATGATATCCAAGCCCTCATGTATAGTTTCCATACCAAGTCCCAACTAATAGTCACTAATTTATGACAGGCCAAATATCATGACTCTAGAAAATAAGTAATATGATACCATTTTTTAATTCCTAGATCTGATAGGATTATTCCACTAAGGTTAAACATAACATGAACTCAAGTTAACTCCTCGATCACTATAGGTTGGTGACTCAAATTGAGGTACTGAAAGTAACTCTTGGGGAGTTATTTATCTTTTAAAGGTCTATCATATCAAATAAACACATAATAAGAAACTAAACATAAATATAGAATGGAAGGAAAAACAACAACTCAATAATCTTGAAATAGTATCCCACCATGCTCTCACAAGTCATAAAACCAAAAAATACTCAAAGGTAAGTCATATATGCTTAAATGTAAACAGTATAATTAAATTCAACCATAAAAAGAAAAGTAGATATGCTACTTTTATAGAGTCTAAAATCCTAAAAACTTAGCTTCAAGGTGTCTCTAGACACTAAATCCTATTTATAAAATCCTTTTTACTTGAAATAAAACATCATGAATACAATCTATGTATATAAAATTTTTATATGTACAATAAGTGATAATAAAAGCCTTAGTATAAACCATTGTAACCCCTACCAACTCAAGTAGTTAGTATGTGATTATATATAATAAGTATAAATAAAAACGATTCAATTACTATTAATTTTAGTTATGTAATAAAAGATTAGTTACAACCATGTCATCCCCAAAAATCATAATACCTCATACAATGCTGATAAATATGATTAAATGACGAATCCCACAACTCATCATGTATCTCAACTATTCCCAAGGCTTACTGTGTTCATGACACAAACACATCTATCCACTCTTGGCCCTATCATCCCATAACAATGTATGAATCAGAACCTTCAAGTCTAAATATTCCACATTAGGGAATATCATATATATGAGATCTCCAAGTTAACCATGTCATATCATAAAATATCACATATAAAACCTCTCAAGCTCAACTGTTCCATACCATGGCATATAATATCTCCAACCTCTCATGGTCAACCATTCCACATCATTGAATATCATAAATCGACCCACTATAATACAATTATATGTGAACATATTCATGAATCAAACATAATTCAATTTGGTTAGTGGTAAAAATATCATGCACCAATTTAATAACAAAGCAATATAATAATTTTAGTCCATGATAATTCACATTTTTAATTTATCCACCCTGTATATCATAGGAAATCAATAAAAAATTTCAAATCCATTTACAACACTAATTCTCATAATTTTAGTAAGAAAACGCACATTTAAAACATCCATAAAGGTCTCAACATCCCACATTTCAAAATAATATTAATTACCCAACCCTTTCCCAATTAATCATCCCATTTAATCATTTAGAGTTACTTTTTTATCCTTATCATCAGATATTTTGGTTTAATGTTCATTAGATAATTATTTACCATTTAATTCATCACAATATTCCTTTTAAACAAATATTACACCATTTAAAAATCAATTTAATACATATAAAACTTAAAATTTGGCTAACTCATACATAAGGCCAGTATCCCATGAACTCTTTGTACCTTTCCAAATTCACCCACTTATTTATACCACTAATAATATAATTATCGACTTTACACAAGCCACCAACATAGCCCAAACACTCTTATCAACCTCCCAAGTATGAGGTTACTTACCAAGGTGAGCTACACCATCTCACCCCACTTCACTCATCCTGCACACTTTTGAAAATTAACATTTTAATAGTAATACCACTCTTAAAACATACTAGGTGTTGTTTGAATTTTCCTAAACACATAACAAAATCTATAATATTATTACATAAAATTATTAAGTAGTGTTTGGCACTTAACATGATAGTAATGCTATTATTTATTACTTTTCATCCCTTCTTTATCCATATTAAACCATCACATTATTATTTATTTATGTTCCACACATCAAATTAGTCTTTTTTTACCAATTCATCAATTAAATCATGGATAACCTCAATTATATCCCTAATACATTATTTTAGGTCATAATTACACTTAACAAATTCACAAAAATATATTTTTCATCAATTAAACTAATTAAAAAGACAAAAAAACATTGAGTAAACTAAATAATTAGTTAGTCCAAAATATATATATAAACACATAATAAAAGGTAAGAGAGAGAAAGAGGCCACCTATGTCAATGAATACGTGCAATTTTCACAGGATACATGCTTTAAGAAAATATATGAACTCAATAATTGAATAACTTTTTGAACTAAAAGAAATATAATGTGAATTATAATCACATAGTGATCAATAACTCATCACATTTTCAAAAAAAAAGTTTAGTGGACCTAATATCTTGTCTCCCTAAAAGGGTACACAACACCCCTTAATCGGGTACCCAATTACCTATGATGGGTTATTCTATCAAGGTTAACCTCCAATTACTCCTCCCCACACCTTTATTCACTTATAACTCCCAAAATAATTCCCAAAATAAATCCATAAACATATACAGGACTTAAAATTAATTAAGAAAACACATCAAAACCGATGTTTATTAAATAAAATCCACTTAAAAATCACAAAACTTCTATGATGATATCTATGAGTCATAATGATTATTAAAAAACAAGATGCACCACTTATAAGCAACTCCCTATAGTAATCTAAAAACCAATAGAATCCAATCCTACTTTTTAACATGAATAAAACTAAAAGTGATATCTAGATCCTCCAACCACATGCCCATTTCTTGATTATAGATATACCTATCATACTTCATCAAGATATGATGATGAAATTCATGCAGTGCCTTTAAGATACCCTATATAAAATCCCTCTGTAGTATCCTAGCCTAGGTACCACAAATCCTCAAATGTGAATCCATGTATTCTAGAGGCCACTGACTAGTAGAGAGGGATAAATATTGGGGAAACTATGTTATCAATATCATAACAATCAATAATAAATAAATAAACAAGAACCAATTACATCCAAGTTTTAAAGTATATATAAATAATATACACCCTTTCTATATAAAATGAGAATACAGACCATACATAATATACATTCTATCTATTCATCCACCTAGACAATCATATATACAAAATCAATAAGGAAAATGAAATAAAAAGAGTCTCTACTATAACTCTGAGTCTCACCTCAATCCCAACTCCAATTCTCATCAAGAAACTCAAGTTCAATCCATTATATGACCTATGCTTATCATGTGTCCTGAAAGTCAACTATAAGATCTACATGTGCACCAGGGTGCCTGCTCAGGGTGTGAGAATTATATATCATTAGGGTATCACTAATTTTCCCTAATATAAATCAACATATACATGTGTATTAATGAGGAAAATAAATTATAGAAATAACTACACAAAAGAATGTTTTTTGGGTCATCATGTGATAACCATGACACCATGACACCCAAATATACCTACTTCAACATATGCTAGAAATCATCCACCTCATTCTATAAATCCTCACCCATACCCAACAATTTAGTGTAGGGTTTAATAATATATCTCAACCATTACCCTCTCACTTAGGGTAATGTCCTATAAATATTCCTTCAAAAGATCAAATAGAAGAAAAATTTCACGTTAAATACTAAAAAATGTTAGACCTAGGTGTAATGAGGAATAGGGAAATCCAATCACAGTATGGTGATCTTTCCAACACCTAGGGATGATGGAAACTAAGATGGTGTAATCCCCACACCCTGATTCCTAGTTTGAATCCCAACCCCATATAGAACAACCTCATCATATCTAGTTCATCATATAAGTAGTAGATCCTAAGGATGGAAACAAAAGATCCAATCACACAAGATTAACCAACCCCCTTGGGTAGGTCCCATGAAAAACCACAAATCTCGACATCATGAGTGATTTGAGTAAATAATCACATTACCCATACTCTCACACATATTGAACCACACAATCACTATAAGGGTCCCATAGATAATCACATATCAACATTATAGGAAGTGATCCGAGGAGGGAATAATAATAGCCAACCTCTCACACAAGCTAAACCACATTGTCACAAGGTGGGTCCCATGACTGATCACATAACTCAGGCATTATAGTAAGTGATATAAGGAGGGGAACATAATAGAAAACCTCACACACTACCCAAACCACAAAAACACTAAGTGGGTACCATGGATGTTCTCATATATTAGGCATCATATCAGTCTATATAAGAAGGGAATCAAAATATCCAACCTATCGCATAAGCTAAATCAGACCATCACTAGGTGGGTCCCATGGTTGGTCACACTTCCACTAGTAATCCCATGACTAGTGAGTTAATTCAATGTAGAAACACCACTAATAAATCAATCCATAATCTAGTAGACCATATATCCTATGCATCACCCAACTTATAACCTGGGTACTATTCACTTGAGACCTAGCCCAGTGTCTCGAAGCATGTCTCATAATCCATCTACCCTCATGGTTTAATCCTCCTATACTAGACCATATCATAGAGGTTATGACACACTGAACATGTCATGATTACCATATTTCCCATGAAGTCATTTACTAATATCCTTATACCATTATTAACCTCTATTCATTGTTACTAACTTATACTCAACACCCCATAGTGATATCATAGCTCATAGGTCCTACCTGGACCTAGCCTTAGGAGGTTAATCTATATTCTCATTCAATTTATGCTTCATAACTTTTTCACACTAACCATGGACTATCCTAAGACAACTTTCACTAATCATATTAGAAACTAATGCCAAGTCATCAATACAATTCACACTACCCATACCCAGGTCCCAACATACATCTGTCTTAGGAGAAATCACAAACCATCACCTTGAGGATACCCTCCCTTTCACACTACGTTTATCCTTGAAGGACCCATCTCTCTCATGAAACTTTATAAAGATCGTATCCTCCCACAAAAGGTATTTTCAATCATGTGTGATATGTAAAGATGTCTCACCAATTATACATGGGAATATGCATCTTAAGACTATAATATTATCCCCAGGTGGTTTGATCTAGGTTATCTAAAACTCATCCTATCCCTAAAACTTTAACCAAGACTCTCATAAACCCAAATGGTATCATCATCCCCTTGGTGATATAGTTACTGGGAACATCCAAAAAACCCAACACACAAATGAGAACTTGATATAACTTTAAGAGGCTTAATCTGTCCTATTTCATTTAATGAGGAACTATTGATCCCTACCCATTTTACCTAAATACACATACCTCATGAATGTAATCACAACCATTCATCGAAAAACATTTGGTTTAGTATTATTGGGAACACTTACCTCAAACATAGAGTTATCCTCTTTATACCAAGATTGACCACCATCGCTTAATCACATCCATGCCTCATCCAAGAATCCTCTGGATCTCAAGACCCTATCTCAGGAAAAAAATAAAAAAAATTAGTTAAATCAATTTATGATTTATTATTAAAATTAAACTAAAGATTTATAATATCCAAAAACTCATTGAGAAACATCTACTCATAAAAAAATTGAGAAATAGAATTATAACCAACCGTGGAATGATCTCGACACTCTAATAAAAAATCCCTATAATTTTCCCCAATTCCACCATGATTAAGTGAAAAAACATCAAAACCTATCTTAAATTGAAATAAATCACAGAAAAAATAAAATTATAAGAAATAGAGGAGATTACCTAGCTATTTCATGAAAAAAATAAATTTTGATCCACAATATATCAAGGGGTGATGGGACATAGGGGCTCCAAGGGTAAGGGGAAAAGGGGGAGAGTCTAGACAAATTAACTCTATCAAGATCCTATTAGACTGATGAAGAGGAAGGGATGGCCTAGAAATGAATGGTTTATGCCTAATTATCAAAAAAGTAGAAAATTTAAGTAACAGTGTGACCCTAAGTGTTAAAATGTAATGCCCCAACCTGGGGTTATGACACGATGTATCCCAAGGGGCAATGATGTAATGCCATGAACACAACTTACCATTTGTGGTTCAATACAACATTTCAAAACATAGACTTCCCCTTTAGGGGATTCACCATAGTGTGGCCCTTCTGGTCATGATGTTGAAGGTTCTAGGAAAAAATGGTTATATACATGCCCACCAATGGAAATTCATCAACTAATTCAGATGTCTCCTCTAAACTAGATGGATTAAAATCCTAAAATAGATGTGATAAGATGTCAAATATAAATTATAATTAATTTATGTAAACTAATAATTAACTTTCATTGATTTTTTTTTATGAATTAGTTGAAAACTTTACATCATTCCATCATTTTTTAGTGTATTTAAAGGTAGAATACATGTATCAATGATCCATATAAACATTGTAAACCTTCAAACATCTCTATAGAAATCCTTGGGTGTTATTGCAGATCCTAAAACTTGTGTCATTCATATTTTATCACAAAAGAGTCCTTTAAATAGAGAAAGAATTACTCTGGTTCTCTCTAGACTTGAGAGGGTGGCATAAGAATACCTCTCTCTATTATTGAGAGTATTATAGGAGAAGAGATCTATTTGGATTGATATGTTTCTCTATAAAATATGAAAAATGATTATAACTAGTGTTATAGAATGAAATAACCACGTATTTATAGACCTAGGGTAAGAATACAAATAATTTCACATAGGCCCCTATTGCTACCTTAATCCCTGGTGAACCCCATATCAAAATAATAATAATATAATTATTATTAACTTTACATGTGTTAAAATCATGGATAAATAAATATTATTTTATTGAATAAATAAATTAATATTTATTCAAATAATATTTAATATGTAATTTCTCACCAGACCATTAAAAATGCTCTTCCAATCCTCCTAAATATTTATCTGACCTTGAATAATATCTATTTATTTAAATAAATAAATATCAGTACATTATTTATTGATAAATAAATAAATATTGTATTCATTAAAATAATAAATAAATATTTATTAAATATTCAACTCGAATATATTCTCTCAAAGAACAGGTGAACAAATATTTTCAATCAAGAAAATATGAATAATTATTAAACCACATATGAGAATAATATTTATTCAACATGTTAAATTCATATATAATTTTACTGATATTCTAGATGTACTTAGTGTGTGACCCTCTAGGTTTCTTTCTAAGTGGAATTAGGCCAAACTGGCTAAAGTCTAATGTTAGAGTCTAAAAAACATACTGAGGCACCCAAAGAGAAATATTTAAATGTCACAATGATGTATAACCCCCTAAAAAGGTAATTTTTTTAATATAATTTATTTATCACGATATCTATAATCAAGTATGTTACATGATGGTGTCTTCAACCTATGCACTCAATGTCACGTTCTTTAACTTTCTAGAAATTAACTTTATGATAAAATTCCATGGCCATGGAATTAATCAGGAAACTCCATTCCCATCAAAGGATATGAGATATCAAATTCCTTTAAATAACTAAAGGCATGAATCCTTCCTTGCATTATTCATTAATTAAATATCACTCATGATGCACCCAATAGTTCCTACCTCAACACAACCATATATTATCACTATTTCCATCAATATACCAAACTATACTACCCCTGACATGAATTAATAATAATGTTAAAGTATAAGAACCATTACACACATTTATAGGTAGGAATATTCCATAACACATATAAATGTAAATAAACCATAGGTGGTTCAAATTCTCATAACTCCTTCTCTTGAAGATTACCAAGGATGAACTTTTAGAGAAGAAGATTCAATATCTTATGAGCCCCTACCCATGATATATTGTATCATCTATGTCTTGTTAGAAAATATAATACAACCATAGAAAATTTATTTAATAATACCTTCATGTAACTTATAGGTTCTCGTCATAACAAGGAACTGCCAATACTTTTCAGTGTGGCATGTATCCTTAGGGAATTGTCGTATACAATATCAAATAGAATAACAATCATGGTGTGATAATAACTTTATTAATATTCAAAACCATGAATATAGGTAATAATAAAGTATAAAGAATTTGGTTATAGGGAATAAACTTGTATAGTCTACCACTTTCACTAGATCTAACTGCTAACAACTTTTATTCCTCTAGCTCTCACATGATGTTCATGCTTCTTTTGAGATAAGGCTTTAGTCATGAGGTCCGCCGTGTTCTCCTTCATGGAAAAAAATGCTCATTGAAACCTCATCCCTATGAGAAAAATCACTCAAAAGGTTATACTTTCAAATTATTTGATTCATCCATTGATGTGACTTTGGCTACTTTGCAAGAGGTACCACTATAGTATTATCGCAATAAAATGTGATTGTGTCTTTACTTCTAAGAACCAAATCAATATATTGGATGAATTTTTGTATCGAATTTGATTATTTAGCTTCATTATAGGCCATAATATACTCAAACTCTACCATATAATCTTCTACAATAGGCTTCTTAGAAATATTTCTTCTTATATATCATTCATTAATACTGAATACATATCCTGACTATGACTTTAGATTATTTGGATCTATCTAAAAGCTAGAATCTATACATCCCATGGTGACTATATCCTTATCTCCTATATATACCAAGAACATATCCTTAGTATGTCTTAGATACTTAAAGATAAACTTAATAATAATCCAATGATGTTCACCAGATCATCTTGATATCTTCCTACCACGCTCAAGTCATAAGAGAAATCAATCCTAGTATATAACATGACATACACGATGGATTCTATTACATAAGAATATGGGATCTTACTCATCCTATCTCTCTCACTCTATCTCTCTCTTATCACTACTACAAATATGGCCTTTATTAGCACTAGATAAGGGCATTAACAATGCTAGAAAAGCACTGTTAATCAAGGTTAAGATAAAGGGGGGTCCCTTTTATCAGTGCTTAGAAAAGTGATGATAAAGGACCCTTTTATCAGCACTAAAAAAAGCGCTGATAAAAGGGGTCTTTTATCAGTGCTAAAAAAAGAAATGATAAAAGGTCCTTTATTAGGGCTTTTTTTAGCGCTGATAAAAGACCCCTTTTATCAACACTTTTTTTAGTGCTGATAAAAGTCAAAAAATAAAATAAAATAAAAGTTAAAAAGAAAATATAATGCTCGAGGGATCTTTTAACAACACTTTACCCCCCCACCTTTATCAATGCTAGGTGGACCCCCTCCCACTCTCTGCATGCTGCACTTGCCCGTGTATCCCCCACTTGCCCACGCGCAACCATGCTTCCACCCAAACTCGAACCCGAGACCTCCCCCCTTGCGCACCTGCACCTTTACCACTAATCCATTTAGTTTTTTCTCTATTTAATGATATATCTATTTATATATATATAGTTATATTTATTCATATAATAATATAGATTCATATTAATATAAATATATTTAGTTATATTAATACATATATATTTATTCATATATTAATATATATATATATATATTTATATTTATTCATATATTAATATATATTTATATTTATTTATATATATATAGTTATATTTATTCGTATATTAATATAGATTCATATTAATATAAATATATTTAGTTATATTAATACATATATATTTATTCATATATTAATATATTTATTTATTTATATATTAATACATATTTATATTTATTTATATATATATAGTTATATTTATTCGTATATTAATATAGATTAATATTAATATAAATATATATATATTTATTCATATATTAGTATATATATATTTATTCATATATTAATATATATTAATATTTATATATATATATATATATATTTAGTTATAATTTTTTATCCGTATATTTATTTGTATATTAATATATATAAAAGTAAGATTAGTTTTAAATAAATTTATAAAATATGTTTTTTATGTGTGTTTATAAATAAATAAATAAATACATATATACATATATACAATACACACACGCACAAACACACACACACACACACATATATATTTACAAATAAATACATATATATGTGTATCTGAAAAGCCATAGAATGTTAAAACGACCATAACATATAATTCAGAAGTTCATTTCAACTCCACAACTAGTCAAATTAAATAAAATTAAACAATATTTGATATAATATTTGGTACAAGCCTAGAGGACATCCAGATCAGATGTTATACCGATTTGAATGTTAAAAAATCGGGGTATCCTGACTAAAAACTTAGTTTTGGAGTCCTTATATGATTTTTTGGGACTCTAAGCATGTGATATAAGGTTTTCTTTAGTCAATAGCGCATAGATCTCATCGCAAGCTTTGATTTGATATGCTATAGAGCTCAAACGGACACCCAGATCAAAATTTATGACCGTTTGAAGTTTGAGTTACATTTTCAACTTATTTTAGATCTTTTATTAATTTTTTTTGATTTTTTGTGTCTTCAAATTTTTATTAAATGATTATTAATCGATGATAATTAGAAAATTATTAATTAATATTTTTTTTAAAATATTTTAAATCCATTTTCACTAAATTTCATATATATTAAATGTAATAGTCTATTTATACTTATCTAAAACATATTTAAAAAATACATATTATATTTATATCAATATAAATATACTTATATAACAATATATTATTTTTCATGATTTTTTTTGAAATTTATCAGTGCTAGTAAAAAGTATTGATAAATCCCCCCCTTTATCAGTGCTACTAAAAAAAGTACTGATAAAAGGGTTCCCTTTAACAATGCTAAAAAAATCACTGATAAAGGGGGGGCCTTTATTAGTTGTAAAAAAACGCTGATAAAGGGTCACTTTTAACAGGGTTTTTTTAGCACTGTTAAAAGTACACTTTATCAACACTTTTTTTTAGCGCTGATAAACCCCCCCCCCTTATCAGTGATTTTTTTTAGCGCTGATAAAGGGTGGCACTGCAGAAACCTAGTTTTGTGTTAGTGTATTGTGTCCAAGTAAATATTTTCTTAGATATGTGTATACCATGTGACACTAGAACCAATATAATATTTGATTATTCCATAATTAATCTCTTCAGTGTTTGGTTGATGTATATACCTTGACTTACCCCAAGCATTTTTTTGATCTATCTTGAATGATCCTGATCCCAAGGATGTAGGCTACTTTACCTAATTCATTAATAGAGAGTACCTTATTTAACTGGTCCTTAAACTACTATAATACTGATATATTATTTTCAATAAGTAATATTTCATTGACATGAACTACTATGAAAATGACCACACTCCCACTAGAACAATTGTAAAAACAAAGCTCACATTTGTTATTTATGAAACTAAATTCTCTTATGAATTTATCAAACCAAATGTTTGATGGCATGGATGATTTCTTCAACCCATAAATGGATATATGTAATTGGAATACTTTGTTAGCATCCTTTGGTGTAACAAACCCTTCTGGATGTGTCACATAGACATCTTCTTAAAGATTACCTTTAAGTAAGTTTGTTTTGGCATCCATAATCCAAATCTCATAATCATGGGAAACTACTATGGAAAGAAAAATTATGTTAGATTTAAGCATGGAAACTGGAGAAAGGATTCATCATAGTCTTTGACTTGATAGTATTTAAACACTTTATCTATTAGACACAATTTATAGGTACTCACTTTACCATATATGTCTAGTTTTCTCTTGAATACCCATTTTCACTTAATATGATTTACATCAATTATTGGATCAACCATAACTCATAATTCTTCAAATTCCTAGAATTTGTCACAGAATTCTTGTATTCTTTACATATTGTATCTTCTAAGCTCTATACCACCTCCTTATAGGAAAGAGTATCATTAATTTAAACCAATAATGTGTCACTATATTTGGTCACTATAAAACCATATCTTTTTGGTTCTATAACCACTTTGGTGCTTCTATACAGTACTTGTATCTCAGGAAAAACCTCTTCTGTGGGGAATTTTAGAATGTATTATTCCGATAACTCTTGTGTATCTAGAGAATCAGCTTCATCAAAGTCAATATTTCTACCACTATCACTTTATAATATGTACTCCCTCTTAAGAAATATGGATTTCATTTCCACAATGAATTTATTTTATGAGAGTTATTATAGGTAATATCCCCTTATTTCCTTAGGATATTTTATAAAGATACACTTTATTAATCATGGTGATAGTTTTTCACCAGAGTTTGAATTAACAAATGTCTCACAACCCCATACACGAGTGTGTGAAAACACAAATTTCTTTCCATATATAAATTCTTATGATATTCTGTTCGCCACTATAGTTGGTACTCAGTTTAACATGTGTGTTGTAGTTTTTAATGCATATCCAGATAAGGATAATATAATACAAGTATGACTCATCATAGACCTCACCATTTCTGGTAAGGTATAGTTATTCCTTTCACGAACACAGTTTCACTGTGGTGTATAAGGAGGAGTGAGTTGAGATAGAATAAAAAATATCAGAAATCATATATGAACTCTTAGTTATGATATTAACTACCTCAATCAGATCAAATCTTATTTGTATCATTACCAATTTGTTTATATAATTAATTCTTGAACTCCTTGAATTTCTGAAAGGATCATACCTATATTTCATTAATTAAACACTTCCATGCCTACTCAAGTAATCCGTAAAAGTAATGAAGTAAGAATACCAATCTCAAGATTTTATCATAAAAGGTCTATATATATTAGTGTGTAATAATTATATAATTATCTATCACTTTGTCCCTTACCTATAAAATGTGTTTTGATCATTTACCTTGTAAAAAATTGTGGAATATTTCAAGTGGTTTTAGTTCAAAACAAATCCAAATAACCATCTTGATAGAGATTTTTCAACCACTTATCCTTTACATGACCAAGTATATAATGCCAAAACTGGGTGTAAAATGTGTCATATGAGATGTATTTTCTATCAATTTCTGAAAAATAGTTCTTCTATTCTAATACATAATGACCATTATTTAAATATTTCATATCATAGTATATTGTTTCTTTGTAAAAGAAACAAATTTTATTTCAAAATTTGAAAATAAAACCATCTATATTTCGGAAGGATATAGAAATTATGTTTTTGGAAAAATTTGGAACATAATAACAATTTTTCAAAACCAATATCATCCATATTGGAATTGGAAGGTGGTAGTCTCCTATATACTAGGAAAAAACTCATGATCTGTTGGAAGCTAAAAGATCCACCTCACCTATAGAGATTCTACTCAATAAAAAAACACTTAAAGATTACCCATGATTCTTTAAATAGGTGAAATTTATCTTTTAGTGGCTCATATTTCTGCATACAAAACATAATACATAATATTATTTATCCCATATTTATATATTCTTATTCTTGGAAGGATAGTGATCAGGTGCCTTAGACTTAAAGTGATTCTTGGGTTACTTTTCCTTATTCTTTCTTTTATTCACCATAAGAACAACATGTTTTTACATATAGTGTCCTTATAAACTTAGCAAATTGAATTAATAAGTTTTGAGAGACTATTCTAAATATTTATCATATTATATTTCACAATAAAACTAGAGAAGCTATGAGGTATTGAGGATAATATGAAACCTATGTGAAAATCATTTGGAAGATTAAAGAAAAAGATGTCTAAGAACTTTATGTATCTAAGAATCTTAACTACATGTGGCATAGAGGGATCCAACTCTCAAATATTTTACATGAATTATTCCCTGTAGATATCACATCTCTATTAGTTCACATTCTCTTGATAAAGATCATAATGGTGATACAACATGTTATATGCATTTATTTCCTCATGTTTCTTTAGGAGCTCACTAGACATTGATAATAACATGAAAAACTATAAATCAACCACATCATCCAGTTGTTTCATATAAAGAAAGTTCTTCCTCACCGACCTCTTTACCAAGTTCTTTGGGAATAGGGGTTTCGAGAATATAATTTCTGATCATGGAATAGTACAATACAAAAAAACTAAGACCATTCCTAGAAATTCAACCTAGAAAGATGGTTATCCATCTTTAGTATAGACTACAATGATAAAGTGCATGTATAATGGATCTTTATTTCAAAAATAAGATAATATTTTAGTACTTTATCTCGATTGTAAAACAATATTATAAATTTTTTTATTAATCTTAGAGTATTTTATTGAAACCAAACAAACCTCACCACTAGTTTTGAAATATCATATCATGCAGATATTATAGTGGTGAGGATCCATATGCCTCTTTCCATAGTCTATAAAATGTCATAAAAATATATTTTAAGGTATTTAGGTAGGAATAAATTTCCAACTACATTAACTCATGACAACATGATCTGTTGAGTGGACCACCCAGTCCTGAAATCCTGAACTTGGATTTTCTCAAAACATTTCTACTAGTTACACTAATTCTCATAGATGCGATTGATACTTAATGAGAACTGGGTTAAGTGGACCCAAAAATAAAGAAATAAATTCCATGAGTATTGAAAGTGCCCCAAAAGAGTTAGGATAATCACTTTGAACTTCGATTAAATTTCCAGAAAAGTAATATAAGGCTTCTGACTTAATAATTAACTTGATGGATTTTTATCTTTATGTGTAAATTACCCATTTTATCTTATTATATGATTTTTAAAATTAAATATATTTTACCTAAGTGGTTAGATATGTATTGATAAAATTTATATATAATCCAATTTAAATGTAATTCTAACTTTAATACATGTTAATTCATTTATTTAATGATAAAGCATCTATAAATAATTAACCATGAAAATGAAATAAAATAAAATAAATAAAGTGACATCATAATGAGGTTTTATAATGGTTGGTTTATCTAGATTTTGATAAACCAATCCTCAAACCTATGGAAATAACTCTTAGAACCATGCCTAGTTCATATAGAAAAATTATGCTTGTGATCCTATATACCTCTTGGGTTGATTTCACCTTGGATCCAAACTTTAACCACATACAATCTCATGGGGGCTCCATATTTTTCATATAATTTTACTTATATGAAGTTTATGATAACCAATAGAATAGTTAAGGGTGTCTTTATAAAAGAAACCATGGACACACATGTCTTATATAGTATAGAGGAGGGGATGACACACAAGACATCTTTTAATTTAATCATAATAATTTAAAGAAACCAATCACATACATAGGTTGGTATAAGATCATGATCATCCAAACATTAAAAAAATATGAAAATGTAATCTAACTATTATTTACTTAAATTCACTCTTTATTATTAAGAAAAATTCACTTGAATTAATTTAATTAATTAATTATTTTTATCTTAATTTTCATCCAAATAGTATAAGAAATTACCATCATTTATAGAAACATGGAATGTAAATGGATTCAATAATATTTTCAGATAATTATGTGGAATTAATTGAGAAATTATTAATTTTGAAAACCTTATTACATAATAATATCAGCTTCTATCCATGTAATTTGGTTTTAATGATGCAATTAATTATTTTTTTATATAACACAATTATTTTAATTAATTATTAACTATTAAACATGTACTAGAGAGATACATTTCTTTTATGTCACTTGAAGTGTGTTTAGGATATGCATATAGGGACTTAGAATGTATATCAACTGAGATACACAGTGTGTATTAATGAGATAAACATTGTGTAGGCTTCTTTCTGTGTGCTTGTGAAAAACATTTATGGAATAGATGTGTTTTTAAAATATAAACATCTACATAGAGTGTAGCCTCTATGTTTCCCAACTATTATCCCCATGTATTTTGAATTAATACATGAGACACATTTTACCATGTGGATTCCATGAAATAGGCTTCAAAAATGCATAAACTACACGGTGTGTATTCTACCTACACACCATGAAGTCCAAAAAAACATGTTATAGTATAGATGATCAATATAAAATGTGTAGTTACATAGACCATGTATTAATCTATTAGGATATTTGTGTATACCACATCCCATTCTGATGTGGTGAAACTTGCTACAAAGAATGTATGTATATGTTATATACCGTATATCCTTATCAACCAACCATAACCTTTGGCACCTCTTGATGGAATCTCCAATCAAGGTTTACTATTTTTTACCTATATAAGATCATATGAAACTTTAAAGAATCATGTTTAATTATCAAAACATGTTAATTGACTTTTGGATTAAAGAAAAAATAAACCAAAAATAAGAACTAACAAAATATTCAAATAATCAATCAAAAAATAATAAATAATTATATATTATTATATGACTGATCTGATACCAATTGAAGGTTCTTGATTTTTCCTCAGAACTAGATAAATTGAAACTTTAAAATCTATGAGATGGGATTATCACATATAATTTATAAATAATTTATATAAATTAAGAATTAATTTTCCTTAAAATTATTTCTTCTATGATGAATCAGATGACATCTTCATGTCATGACATTATTTTATATAAGGATTCAAGGGTATAATCCCTCTAGTGGTGATATACACATGAACTATGAACCTATAAAAATTACCATATAAATTAATAGGTGCTAGAATAAAAGATCCTAATGATTTCATTATTTTTCATTTATCACAAAAAAATCCTTTGAAGTGATAAGGAATTACACTGGTTATCTATAGAATTGAGAGGGTGTAGAGGAAGATCACTCTCTATTTTTTAGAGTATTCTAGGAGAAGATATATATAGGTATTCAGAGGATTATTTGTTTATTTAATTGTGCATAGTGATTAGAATGGATAGGATAGAGTTAAATAATGACATAATTAGGTTTTTATAGACCTATGGTTAGATAATAAATAATTTCATATAGGCCCTTATTATTCTCTTAATCCCTAATGAACCCCATGTATGAATAATAATATTATCATTATTATTTACTTGAAATTTACTAAACTAGTAATAAATAAATATTATTTTCTTTAATAAATAAATTAATATTTATTCAAATAATATTTAATATGTCATTTCTCACCAGACTATTAAACTATATCCACTAATCCTTCTCAATATTTATCGATCCTTAAATATTGAATATTTATTTCTGTTATAAATATCACTTCATTATTCACTGATAAATAAATAAATATTATAATCACTAAAAACCAAATTAATATTTAATAAATATTCAAATCACATATATTCTATCGAATAAATGATGACTGAATATTTGTGACCAACCAAACATGAATAATTATTAAATAAAATTTGAGAATAATAATTATTTAAAATGTTAAATTTATATAGAATTTAACTGAGGTTCTAGATACACTTATTGTGTGACCCACTAGGAACCTTTCTCAGTGAAATTAGGTAGAACGACCTAAATTCCAAGGTTATCATCCAAAAATATGTCAATATACCATTAAAGAAATAATTTAATTTCTTGGTGACATACAAACTTTTAAAAATATACATTGAAACATAATCATTCTATATTTATATCATTAATCAATTTGGTTGATACTAGTTTCATCCACTGTGCTCGATGTATTTTTCTTTGAATTTCCAAAAAATGAACTTCCTGATATATTGAAATTTCCATAGACATAATCAAGAAGTTTAATTCCTATCAGAGGGAATGACATAAAAATTTCCATTAAATAACATAAGTAAAAATCATTTCTCGTATTTTCCATTAAAAAATATCACTCATGACTCACCCAATATATACCACCTCTTAGTGAGAATATGTCTTCATGGTTTTTGTCAATGCGTCAAGGAACATGACTCATGAAATGTAGTAATAATAATATTAAAGTCTAAGGACCATTACACTCATGCAAAGATCAAAATATAAAATGAAACATATAAATGTTTATTTTATACTTGTATGTCAATTTTTTATAACCTCCATATCTTGGAGCTTATAAAGGAAAAACTTTATGAGATCAAGTCTCAATGTATTTTGGCCCCATAACCCTGATAGCATATTAAATTTCTGTTTTATTATTTGATATAATATAGAAATATAACATGTATATAATAATACCATCATGAAACTTCTAGTTTCTCATCATAGTGGAGAATTTCTATGACCTTTCAGTGTGACATGTACCCTTAGGACATTATGACATGCAATGTCACATAGAAGAAAAATCATGATGTGATAAGAAATTTATTACTATTCAAAACCATGAATAAAGGTAATCATAATGTATATAATTTTTTTTCTAGGAAACTAAATCTAAAAAGAATAACACACTACTTCTAGGGAAAATTAATACTTTCATGGACAAGACTTCATAATGTGGCCTCCTTCCTCACGAATACATCCAACCTTCCAAACACCATTTTAGAAAATCTTACAACCCTTAATTATGAACCCTTATGGTTCGTAGGGAATAATTTATATGTAAACCATTATATATTGATAATATACCATTTTATTGCCCTCATGTATCATATGTTAACCCTTAAATACCATAGTACCCTTATGCACTACAAGGTACTTGGGTAATTATTCAAATTCCACCACCCATTAAGAACCCTTATATATCTAGAGAAACCCTTACACATACATGAAACCCTTAAGTATACAAGGTAACCATTATTTATTGAATTTATATATGGAATTAATTATATATCACTAGGTATTCCAACACTTATCTATTTACTTTAATGTGTTATATACCCTTAAATATAAAGACTTAACCAAATGTTCTAACTACTAATCATCAAAAACCTTATGCATTACACACTCCAGGTTCCAAAAACTTAAATCTCACAAAATATTATATTCTATGACACTAAATGGTCTTAGTATGAATATCCACCCGCATACCACATACTAGCCTTCATACTGTGGTGCCCCTTAGCATGACACAACCTTGATCATCCCCTTGCCACACTGTGATTCCCAACAATCTATCATGGTGCTATTCTTGTAGTGTTAATTCTATTAAAGGACACCCTACTACTACTATAACCCTCACTTAAGTACTAAAAACACATAATTGGCCTTTAATCACATAGAAAACACCTATCATAGGCATTCCAACCCTAAGAATCCCAATTAGAGTACCAATTCAAAAAAAATACACTACTATGCGATGAAATATTCAAATTTCCTTCAAAAACAACAACTCATAAATTTTAAGGCCATTAAAAACTCCCCACTATAAGTATTATCATTATTGAGAATCACCCTATAACATATCCATACTTATGATACATCGATCGATTTCTAATACTCCTCTTCATTCCCAATTTTATATAAAACTTGGTACAACTTAACCGTCGACACACCAAAACCAGCTTCATTGAATTTTTACAAAATAGCCCCAGTTTAATCCTCAAAACACAAATACATGTCTAGTATAACATTACCAATAATATTAGCATCTCAAAACACCCAATTATATAGTAAAACACTAGTTGTTCCTCCTTTGGATGACTTTCCCTAAGAATTATCAGTCGTATCTACTGACACATCATTACATTCCCCAATCACAATGACATAACTACCATAGGCATCATAGAATCATATAAAATCCCACAAAAAATTTCAAAACCAACACTCTATGTATTTCCATTGGTTTTAACTCAACCAATAAAGTCTACCATCACACTCTCCCCATAAGCACTGAAATGACCTTGATATGACTCACTCTTGATTCACACCAAATTTCACCCCAAACCTGATTCCAACACATGAACTCTGATCAACATCTCATCTGAAACCAAAATCCAGTATTCACCAAGGAATCAAATAAAATAGAATCTTCCTACTCACCAGTATACCAATGTTATATCAACCATACACTAACCATCCTCACTATATCCACTACCCTTATTATATAAAGATCACACAATTGTGATAGATTTAGTGGTCCCCATAATAGTATCCTCATTATATTTCCACTGAACTAAAATTCCTAACCTCCATAGTTCACATCGTTTCAATTACTAAATGCAATGATTAAACATAACTAACTTTCTCATATTGGACCACCATCATAAAATAGTAACTATTGATCAAACCATGATTTCTAGGAATGAAATCCTTTATTTTTTCCAAAATTCACCAATATTGAGTGTAATATCCTAACCTGAACAATCAAGTCTGATCCGAAAGGTTACATGAACTCCTACACACCTCCCCATTTATAATAGGTTTCCAAATAGAATCAAGGGTTTGAGTATTTCAATGGGGATACCATACAATTAGTACCATGTCATAGGATTAATAATAAAAATTAAAAATATATAATCAATGATCCGATTAAACAAGAAAAAACTAAATAAATGGAATACATATCATATAAATAAAACACATATCAATGTGGAAATACCATCCATTGTAATAATTAGTAGAAAATAAATAAATAACATCACTACGGGGGTCCTCTATAGTCTTTCCCAGTCATCCACTTGCTTAATGATCCTCTACCTAGCCATCCACTATAGGGACCTTACCCATCGTCAAGTCCCTCATGAAATCTACAAGTACAAAAAATACCTGATTAGGGTGTGAGTACAAGACTTAGTAGGACACCACCAATGATTCCTTAACTTTATGTACTCAATCATAAAAATTATATGACATAATGATAATAAATTCTCAATGAGTGTAAATATACAATCCAAAACTATGTGGTCGGTTGGTAACCAAGCTGCCACATACCCTTAATCATACCTAGTTTAGCTCCATCCTAGAAGATAATAAATAAGCCAGTAGTAACCAAACCAACCCCTATACAGAATCCTCACCATGTTGTGTGAACATTAAACCTGATGTCATCTATACCTCAAGAGGACCAAGTCACTCGACGTCCTCTAGTCAAGAATATTTGCTACTCACTTCTACTAGGCTACCTCATAGTTCATAAAAAATAAAAAATCAAGGCTACCTCAAGTGAATACTCAACATGGCACAGTGGCTACCATGTACCTCCACCCTATACTCAAGTCCCTCATCGCCATCGTCACATGTCATCTCTCTCCCTATATAATGGATAAATGTGTTATAATGATCCACTTATCTCATGTACAACTAACAACCACCAAGGAATGTTAACACACATACAGGGTGATCACACAAGTAGGCATCACATATAATCATGAGTATATATAAGCATATATAACATCATGTTATTTAATCAAACATGGAAAAGGATACACTAATATCACTCATGTAATCGTAATGATTCTCATGGGCTACACACACTCCCACAAGAAATCATAGTCAATTATAGTCATCAAATTCCAAAAAACATAATCATAGAATGAAAACAAGTGTAAATGTATTCCTAAGAAAGTAAATAACTCCCTAAAACTAAACATTAAAGATAATAAATAATGATAATAACACGTGTGAGGTGTTCAAAAAAGTTAAGTAATTCCTACTTTGGGTGCAACGATGATTGATGACAAAAGTCGACATCTAAGTTTAATTGCACCATTGAATCCTCTTTTCCTTCAGAAAAAAATTATGTTTTAATTTCTGATTATTGAGAAAAACCCAATGACACTAATGATGCATTAGTCAAATAAATATTTCATGAGATATTAAAGATATCATTTTAAAGATAATAATAAAATAAAAATAAAATAATAGAGAGAGGAAGAGGGAGACAGAGGCATGAGAGAGGCAGAGGTATTTCCCTTTCATGTTTCACAACTCCCCACCCTATTTCCATTTTATAATTTATTTCTCTATTTAATTTATTATTATTTATATATATGTTATTTATTATCCTGTCACATTAATTCATTATCTCTCCACATCAATCCATACACCACCCCATGGTTCCCCTTCATGCATTTTTTAAAATATCCCTTTCAGCATATTAAATTATCCTTTAATATATATTAAAAATTCATCCATATATATATATATACATGTGTTATATATATAAACACACCTATATATACATATATATACCTGCACAAATACATATATACACGCACACACACACACACATATAACCAATATATATACATCTTATATATATACACACATCAGTATATACATATATACACCTAAACATGTATATATATACACATATATTTATCCCATATATATACACACATTACACATATATATACATACCAATATTATTTTCCCAAAATTTATAGTAACAATAATAACAATAAAAATTATCATTATTATTAAATATCTCCTGTTATTACCACTATTAACATTTCAAAAATAAATTTCATTAAATGTTGATGATAATAAATAACTTTTATTAAACACATACAATTTAAATTATTTATAATAAGAAATAATATCTTCATTATTTCTAGGTCAATAATAAAAATATCCACCCATGGTGAACCATTTCTCATTACACATATAAATTCTCATCCTTTTTCTTCGAAACAAATAATAATGATGATAATAATAATAAAATTAATATTACTATTCTTAAATTCCTAAAAAAAATATATTCAAATAACAAATAATTTTATCATTTCATAAAAATAAAAATAAAATTGATAAAAAAATTTGTAGACAAATGTTATAAATTTTAATAAAAATTCTTAAACCAAAAAAGGATAAATAAATTACTTTCATATGAAATTTAACCAAACACCTGATGCACACAAATTTTATGTCACACCTAGGGTAAATCCTACATTCAAGATCTAACGAGAGACTTGGATTTCATATTCAAGACACCATTTGGGAGATATTCCATTATTTTAAGAAAATAATGTGCCTATGATATTATTATATTTAATATTATTATTCTTTTAGAATCGAGGATCTATAGATCCCAAAACCCCATGCTCACTCAGCACCTTACTATGAAAATATTACAAATAATATTCCAAGGTGTTAACTGGATTTTTACCCTTATACAAATCCTTTAAATAATTTATTAAGTTATTTTTATTGAAAAATTATATTTTCACAAAAATTAATAACTAATAGAGTTTTATTATCATTAAAAATTTGAGAATGTTACAATTCTCACCCTCTATCTACTTATCATCCCTAATAGGTATATCTAGTGGTCTTGTTCAAACAACTTAGGTTACTAAGCTCATACAACGGGATCTTATCTAGTCTATGGGATCACACAAGGTTCTCCTAGAAATTTACCCATAACCCAAGGTATAACACTCCTAGCACCATACCTAGTCTCCATCCATGAACGTTAGTAAAAATAACCAAATATATATATTCTAACATAATATCATGCTTAGTTCAACTAATAAATATCATGAAAGATATAACATAGAATCATAGAAACATAGATATATCATACAAAGAGAAATTATCTAGAATAGATAGCACAAATCAATCCATTTAATTAAATAAATACTATGAAACACAACAAGTATATATATACAATATGTGAATCCATTTTCCTAGTCATGATGCATGGAAACACCCAAAATATCATAAATCACATATCAACATCATGTATATCACCCAAGATTATTTTAATTAATGGTAATATAAAAAAAATATTCATTTTATGGTAAATCGGTGGTCCACTATATAGTGCTGGACATACACTATCATAGTTCCCCTGCCCAAGTCCTAACCATCTTATCTATTGTCTATCCCATCCCAACCTAAGGAAAATAGAAGAAAAAGTTAGTGAATCTTGATCATTTGATACCATTTTGTAACATCCTGACCTAAACCATCAAGTTTTAGCTGAAATGTAACATGACCTCATGCATTCCTCCCCATATGAAAAAGGCTGACAACTAGTACCGAGGGTTTGACTTTGTCTATGGGGATATTACACCCTAAGTATCATATCTTAGGATCAATAATAATCAATAAAAATAACATAATAAATGAATAGAGTAAACATACATAATCTAAATATATGGAATACATATAATATAAATAAAATAGCTCTCAATGTGGAAATACTATCCATTATAATAAGAAGTAGACCATAAATAAATAACAACACTATGGGGGTCCTCCAGAGTCTATCCCAGTATGACACTTTATTCATGATCCTCTACTTATCCATCCAACATAGGAACTTTCCCTTTGTTGGATCCCTTATGAAATCAACTAGGTGAAACTTTATTTTTGGGAGTATACTTTATTAGAACTCTATATCTAAGAGTTCTTTTCCTGGAGTAGTGATCAGGATGGGTGAAATATTGGGAATTTTCTCTGGGTGTGTGTGAGTGAAGAGAAAACAAACCTAAAAAAGATTTGTTGGCTTGTGGGGATAGTCATTAGTATGATAATTGACCCTAGTGGGTAATATTATGTGGATTACTAGGAAGTTATCCAATGTATTATAGGAGACCCATAGGGTTATCTGACTTGGTTCATGGCCTGAGGTTGGTTGGGTCATGATAATGAGGGCCTTTACCTCTAATATCCAATGGTTCACTCTCCACCATATGAAATTACATACACTACTCCCTAAGAACCAACCTAGATATATTCCATTATAAAACATGTGTCGATCCTCCCGATACACACTAATCATGATCCATGCTCATCCATGACCAAAATCTAAGTGTGGTCATTACTAAAAAACTATAAATAACCAATCTCAGATTGATTATTCCATAATACTATGATCCAACTCTGCTATTACCTCTTTAAATAGAGTAAACACTTCCCATTCTCTTTAAAAACCCAAGCCTCCATGCCGCCCATAAGAATCTCACCAATCCAAAAACCAAACAACAACTATAAAAAACTAGTACAAACCTATCCTCATTCATTGATAATTTTCCCAAAAAATCAATGAGAACCCTCACTATACTTCCCCAAGGAAGAGTGATTTACTAAGAACCCTAAAATTAGTTCTTAGCCACCATCTGTATTGATCTCATATGAACCAAAATGGGCGCACACTCTCATATCCCCCAATCATACAAACAGGCTCACACTCCCATGAGTGAAAACCCATAAAACCTGTGATCATGTGTCTAAAAAACTAACTTTATGTTACTTTCATATAGAACTAATCTAGATAAAATCACCCTCTATGCTTCCTTTTTTATAGTGTTGAGGCATCTCACTCACACCAAGACTAACCATGATCACCCTCCACTCGGGTGTTGTCCCAAAACCATAATGTGTTTACCCACACTCTACCCATCCTAGGCGTGACCATTTAGTATTGATATGCACTATTACATTGAAAATAACATCCAAAACTAATATTTCTAGGCATCTAATTAATCCTTCCCTCAATGCCAACGAGCCTGTACCCTAGTGGTTCAGGATCCTACTTGGCATCCAAAAGAACCAGGATCAAATCCGAGCAGGGGAGAATTCCCGAGTACTGTAGCAGGGGGTACTGTAGCAGTACCGTAGTAGGTCACTATAGAAGTACTGTAGCAGCGGCAGACTGTAGCAGTGGAAACACTGTAGCGGCGGAGGGACTGTAGCAGGGTACTGTAGCGGCGACGTTACTGTAGCTGTGCAGGTACTGTAGCAGTACTGTTCACCGAGGGGTCCTTTGGGCCAAAAAATGGGCTTTCTATCCCTGTATGCAGGCCACTTGGCCTTGGGCCTTTGGGCTATGTAATGGGTCACCCTCTACCCAATCTAAAGAGGTATTTTCTTTAATAATAAATTGAGGCTTCGAGCCCAACCTTAAAAAAAATCCTTCCCTCAACACATAATCAAGATATAAAAATCACTCAAAGTGATTTACATCACAAAATCATAAGGAATTCCACATTCTTTTCCTCCCCATCCTCACAAGGGTATCCAACTCATCAAGGAAACATATTCCCAATCCAAATCATTAATGGAACAACTCTATTGTATCAAACCGTCACCAGCACATCCAATGCATGAACCAACCCACCCAGGGTTATTTTATATATCTTATATCCAAGTAATGTATAATTATCATTAGATTACATATCACTATTGGATCTACATAACCTAACATCAAAAAACATATAATGGGTAAAAAATTTGGTTTATATGAGTATAATTCCACCAATAAGTTCTATAGGTAAATTTAATGTTAGTTTTTTTATTCTTCAAAAGACTAAACCCTTTGTAATCTACTGAAATCAATCACACACAAGCATAAAAATGTCATGTGAATCTTATGTTACAAATATGATGAATGTACACAAGCCTATTTTTATTAGTATTCAAGAAATAAAACCAAAAATAATTATCTCAAATAAATACATCATACTTGAAAAATATCTTAAATATAATAATGAAAACCAAGAAACACAATCCCATAACCCTGGTAACATGGACTTCCCACCTGGAAGGTGTTTATGACTCACCAGATCGATGTTCATAATAATATATCACACGTTCTTAATTTTGTCTACTAGTACCCAAATAGAAATATATCTAAAATAGTTCTCTCATACCAATATGTGAGGCCCTGAATAAAACCACCCAGTAGTATCCTAGCCAAGGTGCCACATGGCCCAGGAACACTTCCTCACGTTCTAGAGGATACATACTAGTGTTGAGGTCCCAAATCATACATTGGAGAGACTATTACCTCAATATTATAACTATCAGTAAAAAACAACTAGAAAAACAAAAAAACAACAACATATTATAGTATGAATAAATAATATACACCCATGCTATATCAAATGTGAATGCAGGTTATACATAACATAGATTCCAGCTGATCACCAACTATAATGGTCACATATAAAAAATAAATAAAGAAAAATAAAATAAAAGGAGGATCAAATCAAACCATGAGCCTCACAACAATCTCATCTCCAATACCTATTGAGCTACTTCATCCCAATCCACTATATAAATTATGCTCAACTTATAACATGAAAGACAACCATAAGGTTTTCATGTGCACCAGGGTTCCAGTTTAAGGTGTGAGAAATAATTATTAGTATGGACTCACTAGGTGAACCTAATATACGCCAAAATATACATGTATATACATAAGGAAAATAAATAATAGAAATAATTACACAAAAGTATGTGTGTTAGGTCATCGTGTGCTAACTAGGTCACTACGATACCCGACCATACCTACTTAAGCCTATGCTGGAAATTAATCACCCCATGGAAAAATATAAGCCTATTATTGAATATTTAGGGTAGGATTTTATAACATTTATTGATCACTACCCTCTCACATAAGTTAACTTCTTATACCTATTCTGTTAACACCTCAAACAGAGGAAATCCCATCATTAGAAAGGATAAACTGTGCCAAAACTGGGCACATCAAGCAACAGGGGAATCCAATCAAATGATAATGAAATTTCCTACACCTAGGGAAAATTATGAATGAAGTGATGTGATATCCACAACATGATTACAAGTTACCATGTCAAACCTAACCTAAAAAACCTCTTTAGAACTTGCACATCATAGAGACAGCCTATCCAGAAGAGGAAAACAATAAAGAAAAACTTTTACAGAAGATGAACCATACCCATAGGGTACATTCCATGGCTAAACCCACTTCTCAATATCTTAGGAAATGATCTGAGGAAGGTTTCATAATATATGACCTCTCACACAAGCTGAACCACACCATCTGTAACACCCTAAGATTTTAGCATCAGTTTCTAGTTAAATAAATACTATGTTGAATATCTTGTTTCACATGAAAAAACATACTAAAACAAACATCTATATGTTTTATTGAGATAAAATATTATAATTAAAGATAAAAATTAATACATTATGAGAATGTAATAATGAAACAAAAACATAATATTTAATTGAGATGTTTTATTATAGAATATATATATATATATATATATATATGCTTCACAAATTATCAATGTATGATGTATTTATAAAATTAAAATAAATATTTTAATATCAATATAATAGAAAAATTATTTTTTTAGAATATAAATAAATAATTTTAATGGTATTTGTTGATGATTATTTAATATAAAAGTAATATTTTTCAAATTAATGGTTTTTTAAAAATTATTGTGTATTTTTAATTACGCTTGACCAAATAATGGTTTTAATGAAATTTATTGATAATATTAACAATAAAATAAATTTATATCCATATAATATTTATTATAGGGTTGTTAATAAAAATAAATTCATTTTATGCTTAATAATGTATTTTACTAAAAATTTCCTTTTCATGCACTATGATTTTTTATTTTAAGAAACAAAATACATTAGGGTTAAATTATGATAAATTATATTTTTAATATTAATAATTTATTAAAATTATTTTAATTTTTAATTGATAGTAAATAGGAGCAGGAGCAGTTAATATTTTAAAGATTCATTTTCCTATAAAAACAGTTTTTCATTATATTTTACGTTTCCATTTAAAAGTAAAATTCCTAATTTTTTTTAATTTTAATATGAAAATTTTAATTAATTTTTGTATTCATCATGAAAAAATTATATTAGGATGAAATTTTTGGGTTTTTATAAAAAGATTCATTTTTAGGTGAATAATTTAAAATAATATTTTTACAAATACAATGACTTTTATGACATAATTAGGATATAAGAATGACTTAAAATTTTAAAAAACATTTTTAATGAAACAATATGTATTTAATTATTATATTTTAACATTTAAAATTGTTACTTTTAATTTAGAAATCAATTTTTTCATTTTTGAACTTAAGTTATTATTTTTCTAAAACTGCTTTTATATGTTATGAATTTATTAATTTAAAACTATTTTGTTTAAATTTTAGAAATTTAGTATTATAAAATCTATTTAATATTTGGAATCAATAATTCAAAATTATTTAATATGTTAATTTTCATTTTTATTCATTAAAATTACTTTCTGAGGTTAAAAATGAGTTACCATTGCAAAAATAAATTATGAAAAAAAGTTAAATTATGGAATTAATGACTAAAATATCTGAAAATGTCTATTATTTGTTTGTATGAGAGGTTTATTGAAAACAAATTTACCCCTATCCATTATTTTCAACTTTAGGAACCACTTTCTTTGAATAGTGCACCTTTTATTACAAAAATGCCACCCTCTCACTTATAAAAGGGTCCCTTCACCACCCCACTTATCCTCACACCATAAGCCCTATATATCGAAAAAAATCCTTCTAAATACCTACCAAAAACTCTTATAAATGTACTATAGTTCCTTATCTTATAAAAAACTACATTTTAAGTCTTAATCTAATTTTCAAAGGACTAGTTGTAAGTAATATGGTAAAAATTCATAATCACATACTTTTCATTTCTGTTATTTTATTTCATATTATACCTACTTACAATATATAGATACAATGATAATATAATTAAATAAGTATCATAACTATACTAAAATTTCATTATGTTAATGGAATAAACATTTTCTACCTCCCACCCAACTGTTTGATAAATGAAAATGCCACTCATATGTACATGTGGATTACCACCTCAATGAATATGTATTTCATTTTTCATCACCACCCAACTTGGATGATTATAAGAATGTATTTAATTGATTAAAATTATTTTTGTGATACGATTAAGGTTCTTTAAAGGTTATGTTAAAATTAAAATCATTATTAATTTACCCACTTTTGTTTGTCAAAAATTACCCAAAACAAGAACGTCACTAATTTCATCTTCAGGAATCATAAATAAAACTATCATGGAATGATATTGGAACATTATAATCAATTTTGGAAATTCTATTATATTACTTTAAATAATATTACAATGATGATATTTTATAAAAGAATGAGTATTTATATCTCCATTAGTAAACTCACATGAATCAATCAATAAAAGTAACATTTGATGATGAAAATAAAAAATGACTAACTAATAAAGGTATAATTAATTATTATAATTAAAGTTGGGGAAAGTTAATAAATGTGAATAAGGTTATGAAAATATTTATTAGTTATGTTTATTATATATTATTTTAACACTCTTTCTTGTACGTTGAGTGTTAAGGTAAGGGATTTTGTTAACTCAAATATCCTTTCATTGAGTTATAATGATTCTTCTTAAATTTCTCTATAATATAGTTATTTTATTCCACCATAAGATTTTATTATATGTAATTCAACTTCCCCTTTGGTGAAAATTACATTTTTAATTAAAATATTTTTCCATGATGGATTTATTTCATATAAAAGTATAATGTTGTTAATAATATTTCCCATCCTCTTTAAAGACTATTTTTATTCCATGTATATATTGTTTATTCTTACTAATTTTAGAAATTATTATTTTAAAATATAAATATTTATCATTTATTTTGATCTATATATTTCTCTTCACCACTTTTTTAAAGGAAGCTTTATTTCACTTTTAATTATATGAGTTTTAATAAAGGTTTTTTAAGGCCTTTTATTTCACAATTATATGTTTTATCCTCTATTAAATATTCCCTTTAGAAAACCTCTATGTATTTTTAAATTATATATTATAGATATTACTTTAAAAATAATGCTTTAATTTTTTTTCATTTCATCTTCTCAAAAGAAACATTTTAAAATGACCCATAACTTCATCTTTTTTATGATAATTTTAAAAATCATTTATGAAATCACTTTTCATGATTTTGCTTCAATTTTTCTCTCTATATATAAAATATCCATCACATTTAGAGTAACTTATCATGAATAAAACTCTAAATTTCCTTATAAAATACTACTTTTGGGTGATTGAATTTTGGGTACTAACAGATCTAACTCTTGAGGTGATTTTTTTGAAACATTCAAAAATGTTATGAAACTCATTTTCATTCCACGGGTTCTTCATGATAGAATTCATGATATATTTTTTGTTTAACACATGAAAATATATTATCAATATGATATATATGAGGTCATACATATCACTATAATGCATTAGTTAAGGTTTACTATCTCATCAGATAATGATGTGGGGACATGATTATGTTTTATCACATTTAATGCATATACATCATGGGTTTGTTCACAATATAATGTATGGACACCATGGGTTTGTTCAAAACTTAAGGTGATAGAATTATTGTGTTTTCTCACAATGTTATGATTTAATATTCTTTTTTCTATTCTATATTTTTATGATATTCCACTTTTTTATATTATTGCTACCATGATTCAAGATTATTTTTATATGAATTTAAGACATATTATAATTGTTATTATTCCTTGATGACATTTATGTAGTCAATATGTTTATATATCATGATCCTTATTTCTAGAAAAAGTTTTTTTATTTCCATTTATGATCCCAAGAACTTTTAATTAGATATATCTACCCTATATATTTATCATGTTTATGATCTAAATATTTTGATTCGTTGATGTGTTTTTACTTCTTGAGAATTTGAGATCACCCCTTCTTATGTTTTTTATTACCTAACTAATGAAGATGAGTATAAAATATTTAATTTATAGAAGGAATTCTAGTATGGTGCGATAATGGAAAAATGTTCATAAATATGGGAAATAATATTTTTATGTAGCTAATATTTAAGACACTAAACCTTTGCTTTTTAGGATTGTGAGATTATTTGTGAGATGTAATATTTAAATTATTGAAATGATGTAAAATAAATATATGTTTATATTGGTTCACCTTAGTTTTCATCAAAGAAAATCTTTAAATATTGTATTTTTAGCACTATATCTTAGAGTTCGGATCTGGGATGCCTCAATTGGTATCAAAATTAGTATGTAAAGTAAGTGTTTTTATCACTCAACTTGAGATTTTGGGTGTAGGGAAAATCACTATCACTAGGTAGGTCTTATGTAAAATTACATCTTGACGTCATATGAAGTGATTTTAGGAGAGAATCATAATATTTATCCTCTCTCACAATCTAAACCACTCCATCACTAGGTGGTCCCATGACTAATCACATAACATTGGAATCATAGAAGTCAGTATAAGGAGGATATCACAATAGTCAACCTCCCACAAATGATAAACCACATCATCACTAAGTGGGTCCCATGGATAGTATTAGGTATCCTATCAATTTATATTAAGACAGAATCACAATATCCAACCTCTTACACAAGATGAACCACACCATCTCTAGGTTCCATGGATGGTCAAACTTTCACTAGGAAAACCTTGAATGATTGAACAATACAATAAGATAACATGACCACTAAATATTTCTCTTAGATAGCAGCCTGTATATCCTATGCTTCTCACTTAACTTAAAAAATGGGTACCATTAACTTGATACCTAGAACCATTTCTTTAAGATTTCTCACTATCCATTTAGCCTTATAGCTTGATCTTCTTATACCAGACCCTATCACACATAGTATGACACATTTAACCCATATAAATTTCCA
This sequence comes from Viscum album, assembly GCA_963277665.1. NCBI lineage: Eukaryota > Viridiplantae > Streptophyta > Magnoliopsida > Santalales > Viscaceae > Viscum > Viscum album. The sequence continues at coordinate 287,251,330 of OY728129.1, forward strand.
TATCATGCATAAAGTCATCCATTGACATCCCTCATACCCTCTTTGTCACTATTCACTAGAACCACCTCATACCCAACACCCTATGGTGATCTTATATCCCATAGTCCCTACCCAAAACTAGCCTCAATAGAAAGTTTCATGTCCTATTTAAATACCTACATCAAAATATGGTCTCACTAACCATGGATCATCCTAATCCAACTCAAAATAAGCCTCCTAAAAATGGGTTCCAAACTATCAAGAAAATTCCAACAACCTATACCCAGGTCCAAACTCACATCTCCCTTAGGATAATTCTCAACCTATTTCTAAGAGGAAACCCTCACTATCACACTATGTATTTCCTTGATGGACTCATTCCACTCTTGAAACCTTTCAAGGCTCTAATCCAGTCTAAAATGTTATTCCCAATAATGTGAAAGATGTATGAAGATCTTAATCACTATAAATAGATCTAAGAATTTAATTTTTGAAATACTATCTCTAAGAGGTAAAAAATGGGCTATCTACAGCTCATTCTGACCCCAATACTCTCCCCACACCACTCATAAATCCAACTGACATATTTTACGCCTTGGATACTTAATCACTGATCCCTTCCAAAACACCCAACTTGTAAAGGAGAACCTACTCCAACTCTTTAAGGTTTAATGCCATTATATTTACCAACCTAGGGTAATCTTGGTACCTATCCATTTTACTCGAACACATATACAACATTATTACATGAAAAATCATGCATCAACAATTATATGGTTTATTATTATATGAACCACCTACTTTTAACATAGAGTTATACCTTTCATTTAAAGCTCATACATCATTTCTTATGATTTTCCATACCTCATCCAAGAATCCTTGGGATACTAGGCCCATATATCAATAAAAAAAATCTAAATAATTAATTAAAACTATTTATAGTTAACTATAAAATTTCTACCAAGGATTCATAATAAAAAAATGATTGAGTGGTGTCTACTCACTGAAACCTCAAGAAATATAATTCCAAATACCTATGGAATGATCCCAACACTCCAAAAAAAGATATATAATTCATTCCAATCACTCCATGATCTAGTGTAATTGATATCAAACCATTTCCCAAATCATAAAAAAATAAGGGAATAACTAGAAGAAGAAGAAGAAGAAGGACAATAGGGGGGGGGGGGTCTTATCTCTCTATGGTGTGCCAATTTTTTTTTCCCACTATGAATTATGGGGGTGAGAGGAAATGGGGGCTCTATGGTTAAGGAATGAAGGGGGGAGAGGATGAACAAATGAACTTTATTGAGAATTTTGTTTGTTAAATTAGGGGAACTTATATCCTTGAAATGATAGGTCTACTCATGTTATTTTTAAAACGAATTGTAAATGGCATGTCATGGTATGACCCTAAGTGTTACAGTGTGATACCCCACCTGGGGGTTTGGTCAGGGAATGAACCAAGTGGTCACAATGCAATAATATATCCATAATTCATCCTATATAGTGAAACCTAGTGTCCCACGATGTGACCTTCCCCTTAAGGGGTCTCACCATGGTGTAATCGCTCTGGTCACAGTGTGACACCCTGCTTCCAGGACAAATTAATACCCTCACAACCAAGTCTTCACATTGTGGCCTCTTTACTCATGAAAACGTGGAACCTTATACACTCTATTTTAGAAAATTATAGAGCCCTTACTTATCAAACCTTATATATCACAAATAATCCTTTACATGTGGACCCTTATGTAGGAAACCCTTATGTACTAGAGTACCCTTATGTACCATAGGGAACTCATGTAGTTATCCAAATTTCATTGTCCTCTAAAAATAATTACATATCTAGGGTAACCCATATATATACATTGTATCCCTTATATATAAAGGGTGAACCTTATGTATTGACTTTACCATAGGAAATGTAGCACCCCAAAATTTTGTGAATTATTTTTTTTCAAATTAATTTAATGTTTGAAATATTTTACATTTCACGTAACACTAAAAATGGTTTATTTTATATTAAAGAACAATTTTTTGCTTGTGTTATAAAAAACAAAAATTTAATTGTGCACTACACACAACATAAATTTTATATTTCTCTACAAGGAACACCGAGGTTAGCTTGCGACTTGGCATACACAACACACAACACCAACTTGGTGTACGTTACATGCAACACTTAGTTTCTATGAAACATATTTTTATTTTTATAATTATTTAAATGATATAATTATAATATATCCATTAAACATAGTAATATTGATAATGATAACTACTTTTAAAATTTTTTTTATAATGGTTTTATATAAATAAAACATATTGATGATTAAAGATATAATTTTTGGTAAAGTCCTTATGTGTTTAAAAATAATGCCTAAATGGCCTAAAGGCCTTAATTATTTATTTATTTTTGATAATCCCCATTTCAAGGGTTAAAGGGGAAACCTTACATGGACCATAGGCTTAGTGACACATTACATGACACAAAGGCCTTAGAGGAATTCATCCCAAACAAACTACATAGAACTGCCCCTCCCCAGCATATATCTTGATGTCAACTCTCCACCTTCGCAAGGTTGGTCGTCTTGCTATCATATGTAGAGATGAAAAGTCCTAGTACCGATGGAAATTTCATACCATCTCATTCTTTCAATTCTGTTTAGCTCTGCTCAGGTTAATTGGCCTGCTCTGAATCCTCATCTAAAGCCTTGTTCCTTTGAAATCTTTTTGGTTGCATCTGCATTTCATGTGGCTCGAAGGCCTTGAGGTAGCTCGAAAGCCTTAAGGTGGACCGAAGGCCTTGAGGTGGCCCGAAATCCTTACTATCCCAAAGTTCATGGCTTTTCCGAAGGCCTTGAAGGACCCCAAAGACTAAACTAGTGAAATGGATGAATAGTTTTGGCTGCTACAGTACCGAACAATACCAGCTACTGTACTCGCTACTTTTTTTAATGTCATTTTGTGACAAATAGTAAAATTAAATCTAGACACATTTATGAATTTAATTTGATAAAATAAATTTAATTTTTTAATTTATAATTTCTAAATTATATCAGGGAGAATTTTTGGGATTTTTTTGAGAAACTTCATTTTGGGATGAATAGTGAAAAATACCAGATTTTAATTTAAAACTGCCTTTTCATCTAATTTATTTATAAAGTTAAATTATATTTTAAATTTGTTTCAAAGTTTAATTGAATAATATTTTTATACATTAATATAATTTAGGTAATTTGAATCAACTTCACTTTGAAATTGGTTATAAAAACTTAGCAAAAGTTTTGGCGTTTTTACTTTAAAAAACCGCAGTGTCGTCCGGTTAGCAGGATTAATTTTAAATTAATTTCCGCCACTTATGTGATTATAATTTGTAAAAAAAATATTACATATTTGGAATAAGAATAATTTATAATTTTTAATAAGGTAAACTTATATTTTTACCAAAATAATTAGTGAAAATGATTAAAATTAATTATATCGGTTAAGGTAAAATGAAGCTTAACTAAGGACTAAACCTTAAATTTAAGACCTAAAATGACCTAGAAACTTATAAAACACCCTTTTTATTGAAATTATTCATCCATTAACCTTAAATTATTTATTTTTTATGGTATGGTATGACTTTCCTTAGGTTAAAATGTGGGTACACCTAAATTGTTTTCAAAAAAATTAAAGTGTGTCCTTTCCCTTCCCTAAAAAAGGCCACCACCTCTCTCTATTATTCACACCTATAAAAAAAATTAATTTATTCCAATATCTTCCCAATATACTTACCAAAATACCTACCTTCCTCCTTGAATCCTCCTTTTGAGAAGAATGTTTTCCAAGGAAGCCTTTTGGCACAAACCAAAAGGAGTTACCCGATTATGAGGTAACACCTTCTCTCAAACTCCTTTATTTTATTTTCCTTCTCCACCCCTTCACACTCTTTATTGCATGATTGTATAAAAAAACTAGTTTCCTAAATATACTAGTATGTTTTTACACTAAGGTTTTTACCTATACTTACACACACCTCTATCTAATGGGTAACGAACATACTGTTTATGTGTACGGTGAACTTCCGCCTCACAAAATGATGATTGTTCAATTTTCCTTACCGCCTCTCATAGTGGAAATTATTATGGAAAATATGTTTATATATATTATATATTATATTTATTATTTATTTATTTTACAACACATATATTTTTTTACTTTCCATTTGGTGTAAATATGATAATTTTGTTTGAGGAAGTGTGGACTACCGCCCCAGCAAAGCGATGTGATTCGTTCACACACTACATGGAATGTATTAAGGACGGGTATAGTGAAATTATATGATATATGTAAAATTATAATTATAATTTAATGATATTATATAAATATATACATATATTTCATTTTCTTTATTTATTTCAATATGACAATAAAAACGGAAACAATGTTCATGCATACGTATGACTTACCATCTCCATGAACGGTGTATTATATTACATAATTATATATTAAATAGATTATTATAAAATAAATATAATAGATATACATGATATTTATATGATGGTTTAAATTATGTAATCATGATATAAGTATAAGGGAAAACGATATAATAAATTAAGACACATGCGAAGAACAAAGCAAGTATTATCTGAAGTGAAACCTTAACATAGGATGGTTAACAAGAGGGTAATGTAAGGTCGTAATAAAACCATATATAGTATTAGATATAAGAATATGGTTCTTTAAAATATTTATAATACATTTATATTTATTATACATGTGGTTTGAATGAGTATGACGAGAGTTAAGACACAAGGTAAGGGGATTTCATCTCACTTTTTATTTCAGTGAGATGCATGCTTTATTCACCACTCACTTATTTTGTGTGGTGTATATACTGAACATGAATGTATTATATGTATATTATAATTAAATTTATAGGTATTTAAATATCCATTCTATGATATTTATTTCATGGGGTTAATTTTTTAAATGTTACCAAATTGGTAAAGTTGTTTTGTCTCAAATTGCCTTTTTTGAGATACATGTTTTGTTATACACCTATGCTCTTTAAAAAGGTGTGTATGCTTCTAATTGAAATATTATATCATGAATATACTTATTTTAATGATATTTTATGCTTCATGTAATTTCATTTTCTTACAAGAAGAGTATGATCCCAAGTAACCAAGTGGTAAGGGTTTATTTAAACAATCACATCGCTTTTCAAGATTGTTAATGATTATGCTTATTTTGATGAAATGTTATGATAAATATCTCATAAACACTCATGAGCTTCCTTATCCTCTTTTTATTCAAGATATATCCATGAATTAGTACCATTTTTTTCTGTTTGGTACTTAAGATAATTAAGAAAATGTTTATAAGAAAAATATGACCGTATCTGTATCTTCAGTCAAAAATATGTTTTATTTGAAAAAAAAATTTTAAAAAATGTTTTCAAAAATGTTTTCAAATTATATTTGAAGATAATTTTCAAGGAAAAAGTATTTTAAAAATGTTTTATGTTTTTAAAATATTTCTTTATAAGTTTTAAAATTTATTTTCAAATAAAAGGTTTTCAAAATGTTTTCAAGATTCTTTTACAAGTTTTCAAGGAAAAAGGTTTTCAAAATGATTTAAAGACTTCTTTATAATTTTTCAAATTACTTTTAAATAAAATGTATTTCAAAAAGGTTTCATTCTTTAAAAATAATTTTTCAAAGAAGAAATGATATTTTCCTCCATAAATGTTTTCAAAATATCTTTACAAGTTATTTTCCATCTAAGATAACATCTATTGATGTTATTGGTTCCCTTATAGGAAATGATACAAAGGTTCCATTAATATTATTTCTTTAATTGTTTATGTTTTGATGGATTGATTCTTAAGAAACCCATTTCACTTCTACAGGTTTTATGCTTTTGAAACCTACTTCTTTTCACAGGTTATGATTTCATGAAGTGATTATGAAACCTATATATTTTCATAGTTTATGATGTGATTAAATGTTAATGATACCCGTTTCATTTCATAGGTTATGATTTGATGTTTATAAAACCTATCTATTTTTATGGTCCATGATATGATGAAGGTTTTATTGTCTTGTGGCACATGTTTGAATGATTTTATTATGAGATGGGTGAGATGTATATCTCCCTCCAATGAATTAGGTAATGATATGTTGTATATGAGCTCAGAGGGTACATAGGTTGAAGCCCAATATCGAAAACAAAAAGGTACATGGGTTGTATCCCAAGCTCTAAAACAATATGGTATATGGGTTATAGCTCGATCATAAAATAAGAGGTCACACGGGTTATATCTTAAGCCCGAAAAAATAAGGTACATGGGTTGTAGCTCGAGACTAAAATCGAGAGGGTACATGGGTTGTAGCTCGAGACTAAAATTGAGAGGTTACATGGGTTATTATCCCAAGCCTAAAGTAGGTACACAGGTCGTATCCCTATCCTAACATGTTATAAAGGTCTTGGTAGGTATCCTTGACATAGGATTTTCTATTCTTATATGTATACCACAATTTCCATGTTTTATTCCTATGTTATGATTTATGGGTGTGATTTAAAATATGAATGGAATATTTATTATTATGGGTGAACGAAATATTTATTGTTGGGGGTGATTTAAAATCTAAACGGAATATTTGTTTTAATTCTCCTAAAAAATAGGATCTCATTCTGACTGCATTTAAACCATGCGAAAGGTTGAAAAAAAAGGAGGTCTATAAAAGGCATGACAGACAATAGAGGAGGCATTCCTTTTGAAGGTTCCAAAGCACTTGCATATTGGAGTGGGGAATTGACGGATACACAATGCTGAGGGCTTGAGTAGTGGTGTGCGGTGTACAGCATGGCTGCAAGCGGAGAGGGGAACCTGAGATCACAGAGGCAGTTTAAATAAAGTATGGAGTGGAGCATATATTGTTGCGCCAATTGAAGTGTGTGATTTGTGAGACTTGTAATTTTTATTTGACAATAAAATTACTAATTCTCAGGAGGAGTAGGCTTTCGCCGAACCACAGTAATTTTTGGTGTTTTTTTTTATTTTATTTCGCTGCATCTAAAAACTCTGACCTAACATCTAGTATCAGAGGAGGTTATCTATTATTTATTGATGAATAATTATGGGAGATTCACGTCCAAATATTTCTATCCATATTGATATTTTTAATGGGAAAAATGATTTCACATTGTGGAAACAATGGGTAAAAAATATTTTGACTCAGGAAGGGACAATGAAAGTGTTGAAGAAAAAATCAGAGAAGCCAGAGAATACTAGCTCTGATGATTGGAAATATATGAGATATTTGGAGACGAGCATCATTAAATTGTATTTGGCGGACAATACACTATGAGAGGTGATGAATCTAATATATCTGGAGGAGATCTGGATGAAGTTGAAAGCCAGGTATAAATCTAAATCTCTGAAAAATCGTTTATATTTGAAAAAATGATTGTATCATCTTCTAATGTCAGAAAGCGGAGATTTTGGAAACCATTTGGATGAGTTCACTAGACTCTTGATGGAATTGTATTCTATGGTGATCAAAACTAATGATAAAGGCAACGTGGTGCCTGTTGAAATGGAAGAAGATGACAAGGCTTTGCTCTTGTTAGGTTCTTTTCCAGATTCATATGACAATCTCATCACCACATTGTTATTTGGAAAAGACACTCTGAAACTGGATGGTGTTATTTTATTGTTGATTATGAATGAGACTCGACGAAAGACCAACAATTATGGATCATCAGGTAATAGTGAGCTCTTTGCAGTGACTGGTGGACGTAACTATCAAGGAAGGTCGATAGAACGAAGGAATGGTTCAGGGAGCAGGAGAGATCGAAGTCAATCAATACCAAGAGGTGATTTTGTATGTTGGGAGTGTGGCAAAAAAGGTCAAATGAGAAGGAATTGTGAGAAGTTCTATGATAGAATGAAGAAAAAAGAAAAAGAAGTCGAAACAGTAGAAAAATCAATTGAGGTGAATACCGTGACTCAAGATGAGAGGTATGCTAGTGATTTATTGCTTAAAACTGTGGAAGATGTGTATGATTCAGACTGAATTTTAGATTCTAGTTTCTCTTATCGTATATGTGCAAAAAAGGAATATTTTGAAAGTTATGAGAAGTATGATGGTGATATTGTGAAAATGGACAACAAGTCAGAAAGTCGAATTGTTGGAATCAGTACGGTGTGAGTTTGTATGTTTGATGAGGTTATTTTCACACTTTTTGATGTGAGGTATGTACCTGATTTGAGAATGAACTTAAATTATTTGGGTATGTTAGATTCTAAAGGTTTTAGGTTTTCTACTAGCGGTGGAGTTCTCAAAGTGATGTGAGGAGTAATGACCGTGATAAAAGGGAAGAAAGTTGGGAATCTATACAAGTTGATTCATGTAGGTGAATCTTCTTTGAGGCCCTAGAGTATCATTATAGGTGATGTTCAAAAGGATATGTCTATAAATGTCTATTTGAAAAGGAATGTGACATTTTATTCAGTTGTTTGGGGTACGGTGGAGCCACAACATTTTGTTCATCAGATTTGAGAATTTGTACACCCGTTATGGGTGTGGTGGGTCATGCCAATATTGGGCATGGAATTAAAGGTTAAAATGGATGATGATGGTAAACTATTCAGTTTTTTTAATCACAGTGGAGATTGTTGGGTGTGATTTAAAATCTGAACGGAATATTTATTATTGTGGGTGAATGGAATATTTATTGTTGGGGGTGATTTAAAATATGAACAGAATACTTGTTTTAATTCTCCTAAAAATAGGATCTCATTTTGACTGCATTTAAACCATGCAGAAGGTTGAAAAAAAAGGAGGCCTATAAAAGGCATGGTAGACAATAGAGGAGGAATGCCTTTTGAAGGTTCCAAATCCCTTGAATATTGGAGTGGGGCGTTGATGGATACACAACACCGAGGGCTCGAGTAGTGGTGTGCGGTGTGCGGCGTGGCTGCAAGAGGAGTGGGGAACCTGAGATCACAGAGGTGGTTGAAATAAATCATGGAGTGGAGTATATATTGTTGCACCAATTTAAGTGTGTGATTTTTGAGACTTGTAATTTTTATTTGACAATAAAATTACTGATTCTCGGGTGGAGTAGGCTTTCACCGAACCACAATAATTTTTGGGGGGTTTTTTATTTTATTTCATTGCATCTAAAAACTCCAACCTAACAATGATTTCATGGATTGTGTTATTTATTTCCTTATGATTCATTACTTATGAACTTCCAATATTTATTATGATCTATAATATTCAGGGTATGATCTTCAAATTTTATACACAAGTTCCATACCATTTAGTTCATGTTATGCTTACGCATTTCCTTTATTTACCCTTACTGAGCATCTGAGTTCACCCCTTTCTTATATTTCCTTTCTCATGGTTATGAAGAAAGGTTTTACATAGAATTACTAATGGTGGAGATATTTATGGGATATTTTGAAGATATTTCACCAGGATATAAGATTTTTTTTCCAAGTTTCCAAAGACACTAAACTATTACGATCCTCATGCTTTTTATTTTTGTAATGTACCAAATATTCATCTTAAATAATGTAATATCCATGTATACTAAGCCTATGTTTCTATAGATGGTATCAATGTAAAGTTTTAGTCAAACTTTGGAAACTAGAATGAGGAAACTTTAGTGAGATCCCTAGCTATATTTCTAAGGATATGTCTAGGTATGTCTCTAAGGATGAGTATAAGGATGAGTTAACATTTAGGAAAATGTATTGGAATTTTGGTAAAGGATAGAGTGAGTGGTTTCTAGAAATACATCCATGTCTGGATACTACAAGTGTATGTGAATATGGAATAGATGTACCTCGGATTAATAACTCCGACAAGATGTTCTGGGCCTGACTAGGGGTAATCTGGTACATGAAAATGGGTCTTGCTGCACTTCTAGTTTAACACTCCTGGGGGATATGATTTGGGAATTCACAAACTATTAATGAAACATCATGAAGTATTTAAATAGAAGTTTTCTTTGAATAACCAAGGATAAACCTAAGGTTTCATAGATTAAGGAAGGTGTCATAATTTAGACATCCTATAAGTGACTTTTCATGGTTATGTGGTTCCTCTCTATGATAATTGTTTCTTACTCTATGCTTTTTGGATTTAGTCAATGGGTGGAACCCGAAGGAACTGCATTAATGGTGATTGTGAGGGACAATACAATGATTGTTCAACTGAGGATCTGAATGCTTTGAGAGCTGGAATGAAAAACCTCATTTCTATTCTCATACATATTTTTCAATCTATGAATCATGATGAACTTCCAAATGATCAAAGTATAGAACAACATTCTGTTGGGTCCTTCATGAGGCAATGTCCACCTTCATTCAGCGAGTCTTCCGATCTACTTTTTGCTGAACACTAGATTAGTACCACTGAAATGATATTTTCTATTATCTAGTGTTCAGATCATGAGAAAATCATTCTGGTTGTTTATCGGTTATAAGGTGAATCAGACTAGTGATGGACTCTAATAAAGAATATGAGTAAGCAAGATGAAATTGAATCCATGGATTGGGATGAGTTAAAGAACTTATTCTTCGATAACTACTTTCCTTGTGTTCTTCATTAAAAGATGGAAAAGAAGTTACTTGAGTTTATGCAAAATGATGATGGATTTGTTGGTTCCTATGAGGATAGTTTCACAAGACTTTCAAGTTATTCTTTTGGAATTATCATCCAACTAGAAAGTAAGGTTGATAGGTTCTTCAGGGGCTTAAATCAAAGTCTCATAAGGGTGTTGGCCATAAGAGACTTTTGTAGCATTGAAGATATTGTGTGTTGTGCAATAAAAGTTGAAATAGAGGTTGGGTTTATATATCAATCTCATGATTTTAACAATAATATGAATATGGAGTTCAAAGGACAATCAACAAACTATGGAGATAATAAGATGAGCCTTCCTTTTTTTCTCTATGCGTGGAAAGAAGCATGGTGGGAATTGTCTTAATGGGACTTGTAAATGTTTTAAGTGTGGAAAGGAAGGACATCGAGCAGCTGAATTCCAAATTGATTGGAAAAAGTTATATAATGATGATAATAATGAGAAACCTCCGCAGGATGAACCTCCCACACTTCAGTGTTTCAACTGCAGGGAGTTTGGGAATTTTGCCAAAAAGTTCCCAAATCCAAGGGTTAATAATGGTGATGAACACCAACAACCTTTGAAGACAACAGAAAAAGGGGAAGCATGTGCAATCACAATGGATGAAGTATTCCATGGTAATTGGGGAACTCCATAGTGGGGAATTTCCTATGGGATTTTGTGAAAATAAGATCTATGAAAATCTTATTAATCCTTTAGTGGAACTTGTTACGAGTCTAAGCACTGATTATCTTTCTCTATAATATTTTTGGACTAATAAAATCATGTTGATTTTCTAGATTTACAAAGATGAACCCAAGATTCTAATAGAATTTTTTTTAAGATAAGAGCCTATTTAATGAATAAAGGGTGAATTATCATTTGGAAGCATGTATGTTTTCAATAAGGATTTATGAAAATTCATATTTTGAACATATTTTCAAGAGAATATATAATGAAGGTATTCACATGTTTGGTATGTGATGATACATGGGGGATCAATCTTAAGCTGATTTCATGACCTTATTTCTACTATTTTGTATTTTCAACTTTCAGAAGGGTTATAAGGTTAACCATTCATGAAAAGTTTTTGTTAAACTTTAGATGAAGTATTTATGTATTAAGGTTGTATTTAAAACCTTAGTTAAAAAGAGATTTGGTGATTAACCTTATTTCAAGGATGTCCATCATATTTTTGGAAATTATATAAGTGTGGTTTTAGAAAAGGACATCATGTATGTCGGGTGATAACCAATCAAGTACAGAAAGGCCACAGGTCTTGAACCCATGACTGAAGGACGATAAGGGTTTCACACCTACCATAGGCCTATGCGATGTACTGGTAAATTTATAATTATTTTTAATGAATAACTATTTATGATGAAATTATAGTGTTACTTTTATAGAGTTTAATGTATTAACCATATTGATTTTGAAGAATAGTTGGAGAGAAATAGTTATAATTTTCATTCTTTTATGGGCCTTAAGATCTGTTAAAAGTGTATTTTAACACTTTAGGAAACAAAGTTAATTTCTAAATGTCCATTACATGAAGTAATGGATGAATTAGAAATTTATAAAAGAAAAAATAAAGAATGAAATTTTGTTTATATAAATATATCAAGTAAGTATATTTCCTTATATTATTGGTCAATAAAATAATTAATCAACATTGGTAAAATGATCAAAAGAAAATGTGTTGTCCTAATACCTTACTTTTTTTAACTGATGGCCTTTTAAATAATCACAAATTTGTGACTTTGAGGCCCTCAAATTTTCTTTGATCATTCAACTGTTTGTGAATGATGACCTCAATCACTCCCTATAAATATTTACAATTTTCCTCCATCTACAATATTCAATACCAACCTATGTTCTCCTATGTAGAAACCTAGTTATATGTTACTTTGGGTAACTTTTATGGTTCCATATTTCCCTTTTTAAGGGAAGTTTTAGTATCCATTTGTATGATGTGGGTTATAATGAATGAAACTTTCATGTATTAAACCTTTAATAACCCAAATGAATTTCAAGGGAGAAATTAATTTTAAGGGGGTAGAATCTAACAAACTAAGATTTTGTAAATTATTTTTTTCAAATTAATTTAACCTTTTTAATATTTTTCATGTCACGTAACACTGAAAATGGTTTATTTAATATTAAAGCCTTATGTTTAGCTTGAATTATACAAAACACCAAGTTAATCGTGCACTACAAATAACATAAATTTTAGCATGCTCTACAAGGAACACCGGGGTTAGATTGAGACTGGGCATACACAACTTGCAACACCAACTTGGCGTATGTTTCACGCAACACTGTATTTCTACGAAATGTCTTTTTATTGGTATAAATATTTAAATGATATAATTATAATATAGCCATTAAACATAGTAATATTAATAGTGATAACTACTTTTCAAATAATTTTTATAATTTTTTTATATAAATAAAAAATATTGATGATGAAATATATATTTTTTGGTAAAGTCCTTATATGTTTAAAAACACTATTTTCTCAAATGAGCTGTTTTTAATGTCCTTCTATGAAAAATAATAAAATTAATTTTAGAAACATTTTGAAATTTAATTTGATAAAATAAACTTCATTTTTTAATTTATAATTTCAAAATTATCTCAGGTATTTTTTTGTATTTTTCTAAGAAACTTCATTTTTTGGATTAATAGTGAAAATGCCGGATTTTAATTCAAAAATTCTTTTTCATATAATTTATTTATAAGGTTAAATTATATTTAAAATTTGTTTCAAAGTTTAATTAGATAATATTTTTATTTATTAATTCAATGTAGGTCATTAGAATCAATTTCACTTTAAAATTCGGTATAAAAACTTAGCAAAAGTTTGGACATTTTTACTTTAAAACCCATAGTGTTGTCCCATTAGAAGGATCAATTTTAAATTAATTTATGTCACTTCTATGATTAGAATTTGTAAAAATATATTCCATATTTGTAATAAGAATAATTTCTAATTTCTAATAAGTTAAACTTAGTTTTTAACCAAGATGATTAGTGAAAGTAATTAAAATTAATTACATCGGTTAAGGAAAAATTAAGCTTAACTAAGGACTAAACCTTAAATTTAAGACCCAAAACAACCTAGAAACTTTTCCAAAACCTATAGTCTGGCCATTCTTCAGCCATGAACCTTCCATTCTTGAGTTTTTTTGGTTTTGTATGACTTTTTTTAGGTAAAAATGTGGGTACACCTAACTTGTTTTAAAAAATGCCAAGTGTGTCATTTCTCTTCCCTATAAAAGGCCACCACCCCTACCTATTCTTAATGCCTCTAAAACCATATAAGATTGGATAATATCTTCCCAATACACTTCCAAAAATCCCTCCCTTCCTCATTGAAGCCCCCATTTTTGTAGAAAGTGTGACGAACCAACCCAGGTCGACCCTGAACCGGTCACCCGACCCAATCTACGACATGTCCCAAGGGGCGTTCCCAATCCCCTCAGGGTGAAAACTAGTGTCGAGCATCAAAAACATACATATGGGAACAATTTAGCCTGAAATAAAATAACCAGGACCAGATAAATAAACAGAACCAAACAAGCCACATGAACAAACAACTGAACATTAATAAATAAATAGTTGGTCCAGATACAAAAAATATCAATCAAATAAAAAACTAAAAGATGTAAAACTAAACCGCTGCCACGTGATCTCCATGTGACCTTTTTTTCACCTCTACCCACAAGACTAACCCTCCTCTAATAACGAGCACCTACTAGAGAACCTGAACCAAAAGCCAAACCTACAACTAGAATGATAAGATAGGAATGAGCACTGAAATGCTCCAAAACAAGAGGGAGGAGGAGGAGCCTGAGTTAGGGTAAAAATGGAGGAGATAGGGAAAAGAAAATAAGATTTTAATGACTTGGAACGTCTGCATGGTTTTTAGCATGGTTTTCTAAACCATGTGGTAACCATGCGAGCCTCTATGCCTATGGTAACACACTCGTATGGTTACCTGGAACCTACCGCACAGCTATGCACAAGCTATGTGGTTAGTTCTATCCCACTAGATCAGCCACATGACAAAGCTGCATGGTTATCACTAACCATGCGGTAACCGTGCTCCCCCTGTAAAACTTCCCAAAAACTCAAAATTTCGATCGGGAATCAAAACTGAACCTCAACCAAACGATCCAAGACTAAGAGAAGGGTAAAATAAAAAAGTATTTGAGGTTGGGGCATGACAGAAAGTCTTCCAAAGAATCCTTTTGGCATAAAAAAAGGATTTACTTGATTAAGAGGTAACGCCTTCTCTCAAGCTCCTTTATTTTATTTTCATTATTCACCCCCTCCACTCTATTCCATGATTGTATAACAACACCAATATCATCAATATACTAGGATGTTGTTATGAGAAGGGTTCTTCCTAAACTTACACATACCTCCATATAATGGGCAATGAACATACTGTTTATGTGTACGACGAACTTCCTCCTCACAAAACAACGATTGTTCAATTTTCCTTACCACCTCTCATGGTAGAAATTATAATGGAAAATATGTTTATATGTATTATATATTATATTTATTATGTCTTTAAGATTATTTATTCCTTTTTCAACACATATCTTTTTTACATTCCATTTGGTGTAAATATGATAATTTTGTTTGAGGAAGTGTGGACTACCGCCCCTTAAAGTGATGTGATTCATTCACACGCTACATGGAATGTTTTAAGGATGGTTCTAGTGAAATTATATTATATATATAACATTATAATGATATTTTAATGATATTATATACATATATACCTATATGTAATTTTCTTTCTTTCTTTCAATACAACAATTAAATCGGAAACAATGTTTATGCGTACGTACGACTTACCATCTCCATGAACCGTGTATTCCATTTCATACTTTTATATTATATAGATTATTATAATAAAAATATAATGGATATATGTGATTTTTAAATCATGGTTTACATTCTGGAATCATTATATAATTATAAGGACAAACAATATAACAAATTAAGACACATGCGAAGAACAAAGAGAGAATTATCCGAAGTGAAATCTTAACATAGGATAGTTAATAAGCGTGTAATATAAGGTCATAATCAAACCATATATGTTATTATATATAAGAATATGGTTTTTAAAAATATTTTTAATAGATTTATATTTATTATACAGGTTGTTTGAATGAGTACGATGAGAGTCAAGACACAAGGTAAGGAGATTTCATCTCACTTCTTATTTCCATGAGATACTTTATTCACCACTCACTTCTTTTGTGTGGTGTATGTACTTATCATGAATATATTAAATTTATATTATACTTAAATTTATGGGTATTTACATATCCATTATATGATATTTATTTCATGGGATTAATGTTTCAAATGTTACCAAGTCGGTAAAGTAGTTTTGTCTCAAATTGCCTTCTTTGAGACACATGTTTTGTTATGCACCTATGTTCTTTAACAAGGAGTATATTATGACAATTAACATGTTATAAAGGTCATGGTTGGTATCCTTGACATAATATTTTCTATTCTTATATGTATGCAAAAAATTCCATGTTTTATTCCTATTATTGATTTCATGGATTATGTTCTTTATTTCATTTTGATTCATGAATTATGAATTTACAATATTTATTATGATATATAATATTTAGGGTATGATCTTCAAATGTTATGCACAAATTCCATACCCTTTAGTTCATGTTATGCTTATGCATTTACTTTATTTACCCTTACTGAGCATCTGTGTTCACCCATTTCTTATGTTTTCTTTCCCCAGGTTATGAAGATAGTTTTTTCATAGAAGTACTAAAGGTGGAGATATTTATGGGAGATGTTGAAGATCTTTCAGCATGATAGAATATTTTGTTTCTAAGTTTCCAAAGACACTAAACTGTTATGGTCCTCGAGCATGAATTTTTGTAATGTACTGAATATTCATAAAAAATGATGTAATATCCATATATTTTAATCTTGGGTCACTATAGGAAACCCTTATGCAAGAGTACCCTTACGTACCACAGGGGATTCCAACACTTATACAATTCCCCTAATGAGATATATACCCTTACACAAGAGTTGTCAACCAATCTTTCTAACTTATACACATTTAAACCCTTATATGTCACACACCCTAGGATCTAATACTTTAATTATCATCTAAAAATATTTCACACTGAGACACCACTAGTCATGGTGTGACTAACCACCTACATCCCACATGCCCACCTTTATGACACAATGCCCCTTTTCTTAGAGTAACCTCAATCAGCCCCTCGCCACATTTTTATTCCCTATTTCATAGCATGGTGTTCAACATATAGTTGATATTCTCAGAAATTACACCTTCCCACTACTCCAACACTAACCAAATCTCCTGAAACACCTCTCAGGCCTCCGATCACATCCAAAAGTACTTCTTATTGGTGTTACAAACTCTAAAAATTCTAATTCAAGTCCAAATTCTCAAAATATTCATTTTTAGGACTAAAAAAATCAAATTTCTCCTAAAAAAATGATTATTAAATTCTTAGGTCATACAATCTTACTCTAAGATCCATCCTCATTTATATAGGATATGGAAAACTTGTAAACAAGATTTTTTAGATTTCCCAACTGAAAATGGTATTTTTTAGGAATCCCAAACCATATAGCCAAAAGAAATAGTGAAACCAACCAAAAAACAATAAAAAAACCACAAACCAATAACAATAATAAAAAAATAGGTCATCCCAATTCAAAACAAGATTGATCCAAACCCAATAAATCATGGTGTATGCACCACACTTAGGTGTCTACCTTGAAATCAACATCATGTCACTTATTATGTTAAATAATATTAAACTCCTTGTGTTAGATCATATGGGGCCTTAATCACCTATGTATTAGCCTTTATCCATTTCCTACATCACGTACTAGGTTTGGATGGGATAGTTTCCCCACCAAATCCATGCGATCATCTCCAGTTCCTAACTTCAAACTCTATCATAACTATTATCCCAAATCTTTGATAACATTTTTTCACAACCCCCCCCCCACCAAAACCCCTCTTGTACTGGTAGTAAAGACAAGTATGAAAAATGAATCCCACCTCCAATAGGCCATAATTTGGAGACTAACACCGAGGGTATAAAAAACATATGTGATACATTAACCTCATAAATCATAGAAAAAAATAAAGAACCATTAATCAACTCCATGATATAATAAATAAAATAATCCCAAAAATCATTTAATGTCATACATAAACCAAAATCATCAACTTAAATTCCAATAAAACACTCATACAAAAAAAAATACATGAGCACCCATAAACACCAACAATGATAACGAGGTAGTATAGTTTGACCCATTCACCAACCTCATCCTGAATACCTAATACACACACACACATATGGGTGAGTATACAAGTATACTTAGTGGGATCCTCCCTAAAACCTCTCATGAAAATTTAAAAGAATTATACTAATACCTCAGTCAATAAAAAATTAAATCAATTCATTACCTATACTTGTTAAAATAATTCCTTTCCTCACCAAGACCCACTCACCTAATATTGAAAACAATTAGAGTAATATAATAATCATAAAAATATATATTTAAGGTACCCATTTCAAATTCCCTATAGAAATAGCTAGTCTCATGCCTCGATGATATATATTATGGAACTACCACCCCTTCCATGTCTATATAATCACATAATATCATAACTAAATATCCATATATCCCAATCCATAACCACAAAACCACATACCATAGCCTCATCACCACATATCCATATATCAAAACCATATAATGTTAGGGTAACATAAACATAAATGACATCAACCTCATACCCTCCATCTTCCATGTATACCCCACACCATGAATACACCTAACAATCATATAACCACAAATTCACCAAAAACTACACTATATCTCAAAGAGAGAGTGGGGTAAGGGGAGTAGTTAGCCATCCATATCCTCTAAAACTCAAATGTCAAAGGTACACCTAGAACCCAAAACCACACATGGGTGTTTGTTGCATTACTTGACTCAAGTGTATACTAATATGAATAATAAAAAGCATAACAAATATATATGAATACTAATATGACTTGATCCATCAGGACCCCACCATGGTCAACAGTAAACCATGTGTGCCACCCCAATCATTCCATCAATAAGACAAGGGTTTGTGACTAACACTGAGTAACAATACCACCCAATATGGGAGGGCCTAGCCTAATGTGCTTGTACATAACCACATGAATCCAAATATAATATAACGCTGGAGACTAAATAGTAATAACAACTCAAATATGTAAAGTAAAAGTGGAAAATTATAGTTATCCCCATAGACTATGAAAAAGTTAAATGAGTTGAAGTAAAGTGGGAAAATAATATCCCAAATGAAAACCAACCTAGATAATTGGAGATGATGACACCATGATATATATATCAAATCATACCCTTCATATGCTCGTCCCTTTGGGCACCACTAACCTCCTAGTAAAAAATACCATTTCCATTAAGACCACCACCAATCTTCCCGTTATCTTCATAAAACTAAATATGCATAAGTAAAAATACCAAAAAAGGATGAGTATACACATGCTCAGTAAGATGCCATGATAACCACAAAGGATAAAATAAAGTTCATTCTCCTCAAGAATATAATGGAAAGGATAACCAAGATATATTTAATGGTAGGGAGTATAATATATATGAGAGTATCTCAAAAAATATCCTATTAACATAGGAAACCACAAAGAGTGATTAAAATAATAATCCAAACTCCCTATCTCACAAACCCATGTCATCTTATTGAACATAGTGGGGAACAAACCACACCTTTCCCTAACTTCCATGTTTGTTATGGGAGTACCAAACCAAGATGGAGGACTAACTCCATTTTGAGCAAGCATTGAGAATGAGGGAGCACCTGAATATATTGATTGAGGAACCACACCATGTTGAATTATGTCATTTTGATCAAGGGAGTACCCAAATATACCAACCCTGTGTGAGACCTATACCTTATTGGGTGTAAGGGAGTGCTGACTCCATGCATAAACTTTTTAACAACTACACCCTATGTATTTTTCGGAGTATTGAACTTTTTTTTTATAAGTGAGAATTGTTCCTTATCACTATCCCAACGACAGGGGGTCCGATTCACACTCTTCTCATCACAGTCAGACCCCATCATTGAACTTATGGATATAAAATCTATATATGACCAAAATTACTTGAAAGAAACCTATAAGGGACAAATAAATCACTCTATCATGATATACATAGAAAAAAACTTAGTATCGACTATTTCTTTTCCCAAAACAGACACATGGTGAAATTTTCATGAAAAAAATCATGTATGTGAAGAGTGGGAAATACAATGGCATTTTGGAATTCCATGTGTAAAATTAGGAGGAGGGAAGGGGTACATACCTTAGAAACACAAATCTATACACATGGGATAAACAAGGGTTCATGGTTCCCACACGCTACACATGATCCACCTCCCCATTTCAGATCAGGCAGACTCGACCCAGTCTAGTAGGCCCACCCAACCAATTTAGCCTATGCTAAATGGTCCAGTGTGCTAAGTTGTTCTTGGACCATGTGGTCTAACCCATGATGGTGGGTTGATCCCACTAACCTAACTCAAACCTCCCATCATGTGGTTAGTGGGTGGCCATCTGATCGAGACCGATCAGAGAGCCCGGGGTAGTACCTTAATCACCTCATTTTCCATACACCCTTAGGAACCATAATCATCGATGAAAATGACTCCTTCCTAGGATTCCATCCTATATCACCGAACACTACCATGGAAAACCACCTACATAGTCCTACTAACATTCATTTCTACCCCTTCATACACCACTACCTTCACGTCATCATCATTTCCTCTCTAATCCGCCATCATTGATACCTCAAGCTCATACCTGGGATACCAATTCAAACTATTGTTGTTCTCAAGCCACCATCATCCATAGAATTGTCAATTAGTCTTCATTTATCTAAGATTAGAAAAATATGATGGGGAAATGGATCAATGGCCTGAGAATACTGAATCTTAGATCTCTCTATCATTTGAGACCAACACCACTGAAATGCTTCAAAGGGGCACACAATTCGAGGGGTTAGGAGAAAATTAGGTTAAAGCCCCCACCATTATTCATTAATCAATTTTCAATCCACATGATTCATCATGAAAAATGTATCATAATAAAAATACTACCAAAATTTGGGATAGGGATCGAGGAATTTAATAAAGGGATCAAAAAATTAATTTTTCACAAAATTTACTTAAGGAATGGAGTAAATAAAAAAAATATTTACGACTATATTAATGAAAGTTCATTTATAACCATGATCACACTAGGATCTGTTGTCAATACCCCAAATAAGGAATTCATCAAACCTTAAATTCTCTCTCTACCACCCTCTCTAATTTAGGTTTTATGGTGGATAACACTAATTAGATAGATTAAATAATATTAAGTTGGGGAGAATTATGTTTTTCATTATTTTATAAAAAATAGCCCAGACGGGCCTGCTCCTAGGGCTTGGGAATACAAACACAATATATGTCACCCTTATGGTAAACCCACCATTTCAAAATCAAAGGTAGTGTCAGAATTTCTATCTAAAACTAATTTTAAAAGATATTTGTTATTTCCACTAATATGCGTGTATGGGTTAAAAATAATATCATAAATTTAATATAATATAATTAGGATTCCATGAATCTAAATTTATCAAAACAGATCAGTAAACTATCCCAAAATTATTTCCTAAAATATTTCAAAGTTTCAAAAAAAATAGGGCCACTACAACCACCCCCACCTTTAAGTATTTTCACCTTGAAAAGAAAAAACTACTCAAAAAGGTAGGGGTACTAAGACTGTATATAACCCTTATGTTCCCATGAGTTATCCTGAAGATTCCCATGATACCAAATAATAGGTACCAAAGGTATCACCAAACCTTAAAGGGGCCCATGGTCCTAATCCTTGATCACCATCAGGTACTCTAAAAAGGTATAAAAATCCTCTACATCTAGTTTGACTCAGTTGATGAACTGAAATAGATCGTACACATATCTCTTTAACTGCGACATGTGAAATACATTGCATACCTGATCTAACTACTAGGGTATTTCAAGGTGGTAGGAAACCTAACCTACCTTAAAAAAAATCTATAATGACCTGATGAACCTTGGGGATTACTTGGTTCCATTACCAAATATCCAAAACTATGCCATTATAAGACCATTGGGAACACATGATCTCCCTATCAAACTCCAAAGGCCTCTATCATTGGTCAATGTAATAATTTTGATTGATTTGAGATATCCTTATCCACTCTTGGATCACTTGTGACTTCACCATCATCAACCACACCATCTCAAGACTCATAAGCAGCGGCTCACCAATCCTCACCCAACACAAGGGTGACCTAAAATTTCTCCCTTATAGGGCTTCAAAACGTTCCATATAGATTTTTGAGAGGTAGTTGTATGAAAAATATACTATAAGTAAGTGATCTTCCTAGTTCCAGCCAAAATCATGCACATAATACCTAAATATACCTTTACTAACTTGGATTTTTCTCTTGATTTGGCGATCCATCTCAGAATGGAGTGCTACACTCAACTGAAACTGAGTCCTGATTTCCTCTTGCAAGATAGTTCACAACTAGGACAAAATCAAGCATCTCAATTGAGAATGATTATTGAGGGAATCCCATGAAACCAGATGATCTTACTCACCTACAAGAATGCTAAGTTCTATATCAAACTTTACTCTTGAATCTAAAGGAAATGGATTGACTTGGTTAACCAGTCAATGACCACCTAAATAAGATCATAAACTCTTACTAATCATGGAGTCAATGCCATGAAATATATTTATATGCCATCCCAATTACACTCCAAAACCTCAGGGGGTTGGGATATGTAAGAACCTGGATCTTCTTTTCAGGTATAAATCTGTTTTCATGTTGCTTTTGAGGAAAAGGGGAATAAGGAAAATTTTAGGAGTACACACCATGTACTTCCTTGTACACGTCGTGTACTCTGGCACCAAGTCCAGGCCGTGTTTCGCTGTGTCACGGCCGCGTACATGACCGTGTGACGACGTGGTAGGGCAGCTTGAAGCGGGACCCAGAAAAGGCATATACATGTCATGTATCTTAAAAGAACATGCCGTGTATTTTTATTTTTATTTGATATATCAAACAAGGGTCACATCTAATTGGCAGAAACGACTTCTTATGGCTTCGTCTCATCCAGGATCAACCGAAGATCGGCGATTCTTCTTTGAGCCCTCGATCGACCGACCGTGCTCCGAATCGAACATCGTCGATTGCGTTGGAATCGCATCAGTGAGTTCTTCCTTCTTCTAGAGCATCTCCTCCTATTTTATCCTCTTTCGTGAGATATCTATGGTTGAATGTTTTAGAAGTTTTTGTAGATATACAATGTTCTAGGTCGATTCAGAGGTTGAGGTTCAACTATATCAATCGTACAACATCGAGGTAGGTGGTTTGTGTCTTTCCGTAGATTGTCTTTGAATTATATGTGAAAAAAGTGTCCAATACCCTAGTTGAGGGTATTACGTGTTTAGGGAATTTAATCATGTTAATGTCTGTCATGCCTTGTTTTCTTGAGTATGGGTTTTTTATTGTAAATAGGGTTATTTACCTTGCTATGTATGTATTTTTCCATGTTTGATCTGGTATTGGTTGTTGGGTCTAGGATTTCCTGTTAGGCTGCTCTGTTTTCCATGCCTAGTGCTGTTAGGATGGAGTGATATTATCTGACATGCTTGTGTTATGCTTTGTAGTCATTTAGCCATGTAGTATTTGTGTTTTACTTTGGCTGTTGAATACCATTTGTGCATGATTTCTTTACACAGGGATGTGGGAACCTGGTGTAGTGAGACCATAGGGGGAATTGACGTTGAGGGCTTCTCTAGAGTGGTTTTTGTACTTTTCACGCTGTGAGACCATAGGGGGGGATTGACGTTGATTTCTCCCTCAAAGTGTCTATAGTTATTGTTACGAGACTATAGAGGTAATTGACATTGAGTGCTTACTCAGAGAGCATGTAGTTTATCGTTAAATGACTATAGGGGGAATTGATGGTGAGTGCTTCCTTAGAGAGTCTTTGTTTGCATGAGACCAAGGCGGTTAGACTGTATAAGATAACCAAGGGGTTGTTATATCTTTATTATTAAATGATAAGTTTAACCAGAGGGATTAGGCTGTGAGAACTTTCCCAGAGGGTTACTTGTGAATGATTGGTTGAATAATTAATAAATGTAAATGAATGTAGTTGAAACTGTAGGACTGTTTACTTTTGAGTATTTCCTGGTTTATTACTTCATTTTTCATATTTTCCTGTTATATATATATATTCAATGACAGTTAGACACAGATATTTGGGTGGTTGCCTACTAGGATTCGTATCACACCCTGTTTGGGTCATGCTTTTGGGTCCAAATAGATTATATTTTTTCAGGTATAGATAAGTGCAAACGCCCTTCTACTACAGGTACTTGATTACTGTGGAGCTGGAGAGCATGAGACCAAGATGAGTCTTGCGATGCTGCTGGAGTTTATTTGTTTTTCTTGTACTTTTTTTTGGTACTATATTCCAGCATTGTGACTTATTTGGCTAATTTCCTAGACATATTTGACATGCATCGTTTATATATGTTCTCCAGTTGTTATTTACTTTCAGTCTTCAGCTATTTACTTATTGTATGGTATTATTGTTTCCAGTACTGTTATCTGTTTGTTTTCATTGTGTCACTCTGCCAATGAGTGCATAGTTTCTCCACTATCACACCCAAGGCCCTCACTGCTAGTCGGTAGCCTCTGGAATTTGAGGAAATGCGTTTGAGGCCATGTGACCAGCCGGGTCCGGGGTGCCTTTGGGCGACACCCAGAACCGAGACGTTACAAAGTGGTATCAGATGTATTCTTTTCTTATTTGACTTATTGTTTGGAGCCTATAGATAGGTATAAGAAGGAATATGAAGTTGGTAATAAGTTTTCCCTGGGAGTAGCTAACCCATGTACAGAGAAACGCCAATATGCCTCGAATATTGATTTTTTTTCTTCTGGTTTTGCAATTATTAAAGTTGATTTGATTTCACTGTTGGGTGATTCACATGTTTTGTATTGTTATCATTGATGGTATTGATATTCTATTTCTGTTACAACCTGATGAGATGAGGGTATGTCATCTCATGCATCATATAGGCACTTGCTAGAGATCACATGTCATGCATTATTGTCATGCCATTTAGGGTGCATTATCGATTGCATGTTGTTGTGATAGATGTTGTTCAAGATATGCATGTTGTTGTGATAGATTCCTTGATAGAGTACCTGCTATTTGATATGGTATTGAATTGTGTAAGGTTTCATTTGAATGAGCGCCAAACTTTGATCCTTGAGGTGTTATGGGACCTCATGGATCGAAATTTGGTGGATCATGTGATTGATTGCACTATTATTCCTTGTGAGGTACTTATATAAGATGTCAATATTTGATTCATGGGGAGTATGGGTCCTCACGGATCGGAATTTGGAACTTTAAACATTTGTTTCAGTGATTCATGGGCTTTCAGAGTAGTTTCTGAGGCTTACTATCTAGAAAAACCCAGAATATACGATGTGTAATGATGAATACACCCCATGCATCCTTCTGTTCGGGAAGGAACAATTTTTTTACTACATGTCGTGTACTATATGTACACACCGTGTAATCCTTGACTGTGTGACTACCTGTGTGGGCAGGGACACGGGGTTGGGAAATATTTGGTGCAAAACGCCGTGTACCGGATGTACACGTCATGTTATAGAGACCATGTATCCGACCGTGTGACTAACGACACAGGTGGATGAAAAATCAGGTAGTACATGTTGTGTCCATCATGAACACGCCGTGTGGAGTCGACTGTGTAATCGGATGTGTGACTAACGACACTGGTCAGTGGATTCCTTCTAGTACACGCTGTATCTAGCACAAACACGTCGTGTAGTCTTGTTCTGAGATAACCGTGTGGTTTAGCCGTGTAGAGGAACTCGAGCAGGGGGAAATGATTCGAGTACACATCGTTTCAAGGGAGAACACGTCATGTGTATGGGGTGTTACATGACCAGTGTTAGCTGAAGTACACACCCATGTAAAGGCTTAAGGGAACATGTCGTGTAGGTGTAATACACACCGTGTATCCATGTTTTGAAGAACTTGAATGTTTTCTTCCTATTGTTCTTTTCTTGCACTTATAAGTTTCAGTCCTTGATAATATTGATCTGAGTTGTGTGATTGACCTTGTAGAGTCATGCCACCGAGACGTCCTTCGATTGTACACTAGATACAAGGCAACGATCAGACACCGAACATGGTAGATCAAGGACTACCAGCAGATCCTCCAGCTGTGCATGTCTTGGCACCAACTGTCATTCCGGATACAGGTGTCGATGCACAGTTCCGAGAAGGCTTCATGAGGTTTATACAAACCTTCCAGGGAGCACCGCCTCCTGCCCCGTCTATGGCAGAATTGACGCGGGTTTTTCAGCAGCAGCATCCTCCCACTTTCTCAGGGGATGGAGGACCTCAGGCTTCAGAGTCATGGTTAGAAGTCATGATATCTATCTTCAAACATCTAGAGACGCCTCCGGAGAGGAGGGTGAAGCTCACTGCATATATGATTCGGGATTTCGCCAAGAGATGGTGGGATGTGATATCATAGGCGGGATGCCAACAGGTTATGGCTTGGGATGAGTTCCAGCGTACCTTTTACGACTATTTCTACCTGAAGACTTTGAGGGATGATCGAGCCCGAGAGTTCATGAGTCTGGAACATGGTACTCTTTCAGTCATGGAGTATTATTCTCGCTTCACAGAGCTGCAACTCTTCACACCCATTCTAAGGGGTGATGAGTTATTCCTAGAGAGGAAGTTTGAGGATGGTCTCATGCATGACATCCGATCTCAGGTGAACATCTTCAGGTTGACGACCATATCTTTCATAATCAACCAAGCATTGATCAGAGAGCACAACCTGAGGGATTCTAAAGGTGTGGGTCAGGGCAGTTCAGCATCCAGAGTTAGTGCTTCTCTAGCTGATAGTAGGAAGCACTGTAGGGAGTCTACAAATAGAGATCTGAGTAGGAAGGATACACCTTTAAGTAGCCATGTGGTATGCTACCAGTGTGGGAAGGGCAGACATACAAGGACACATTGCTCGAGAGACCCAGTTGAGTGCCGATCTTGCGGAAAGATGGGTCATCTTCAGCGCTTTTGTCAGCTTTTCTCACCAGTAGTTGGTGAAAAAGGCTCTTCTATGACTCCTCATTCAGGAGTAGGACCACCAGTTTCTCATTAGTCTGGGAACTGGAGTTTTTCCGGCCATTCAGGCTGAGGTGGAGGTTGTGGTTGTGGTAGCAAGTCACCAGGATTTCAGCGACAACATGGTGGATTAGCTCAGGGTGGTCAAGAAGGGTTGCAGGGTTGCGGTACAGGTCATACTTTTGCAGTGGAGTAGACCCAACAGGAGCAGGATCCTGGACCCTCTACATTTAGAGGTACGATTTTGGTTGCCTCGGTTTTAGCTTCTTCTCTTTTCAATACAGGGGATTCTCATAGTTTCATATCTATTGCTGTTGTGGAGAGCCTTAGACTCTGTATCTTTATTTCTATTGATATCTTGATGCTAGACACTTCATTGGGCACTAGAATGACTAGTTTACTTCAATGCAAGGAGTGCCCTTTTGAGATCGGCGGATGTCACTTCTTATGGGATCTCTATGTCTTAGAGATGATAGGCTATGATGTCATTCTTGGAATGGATTGGTTGGTTCCCTACCAGACTGTTATCGACTACTATCATCGTAGGGTGAGTTTCACATCACCAAAGGGCAGTTTGTTTCTATATAATGACGAATGGGATGTCCAGGCGAGCAGAGCGGGACCCAAACATCATGGATTGAGGGGAGTTACATCCTAGATTGCTAGTTTGTATCTGGATGACCAGAGAACTTCACAGATGGACTTTCCTCCAGTGGTGGATCGTTTTAGGGATGTCTTTCCAGAGGAATTTTCAGATTTTCCTCTAGAGCGAGAGGTAGAATTTTCTATTGATCTTGTGCCAGGAGCGACACCGGTGTCCATTCCTCCTTATAGGATGGCTACACCAGAGTTAATGGATCTCAAGAAGCAGTTAAGGAGTTACTGGCAAAGAGTTTCATCTGACCCAATACTTCTCTATGGGGTTCGTCTGTCCTGTTTGCGAAGAAGGCAAACGGTACCCTCAGACTTTGTGTGAATTATCGGAAGTCGAACCAGTTGACAGTCAAGAACCGATATCCCTTGTTGAGGATTGATGATCTCTTTGATTAGCTTCGAGGAGACCGGGTGTTCTCGAAGATTTACTTGAGATCCGGTTATCATCAGTTGTGTGTTAGACCATCTGATATACCTCTTACATCCTTTTTGAGTAGGTATGGTCTATACGAGTATGTGGTTATATCGTTCGGTCTCACGAACGTGCTTGTAGTTTTTATGGCACTGATGAACCGAGTGTTCTATCCATACTTGGATTCCTTCGTGATAATTTTCATGGATGATATCTTGGTGTACTCTCACACTCGACACGACCATGCTACCCATCTTGAGATCATTTTGAGTACACTAAGAGAGCATCAATTATATGTTAAGCTCTCAAAATGCCACAGACTAGATTCACTTCTTGGGTCATGTTATCTCAGAGATAGGAGTGTCAGTAGACCCAGAGAAAGTGAGGACAATAGTTTCCTGGGAGTAGCCAAAGAACGTCTTCGAGGTACGGAGTTTTCTAGGGCTGGATAGTTTCTATAGATGTTTTATATAGGATTTTTCTCGCATAGAAGCATCGCTGACGGGCCTGACTAAGAAGGGTGTTAAGTAATTGTGGACAAATTATTATGAGTCGGCCTTTTAGGAGCTGAAAGGGAGGTTGACTTCAGCACCGATACTAGTTTTTCCAGTGCCGGGAAAGAGTTATATAGTTTACTGTGATGCATCAGGTATTGGGCTGGGAGCAGTGCTTATGCAGTGGGAAAGGGTCATTTCATACGAGTCTCGGTAGTAGAGGCCACATGAGAGGAATTACCCGACACACGATCTTGAGTTGGCTGCAGTTGTTCATGTTTTACATTGTTGGAGACATTATCTTTTGGGAGAACATTTTGTGGTTTTCATTAACCACAAAGGTATCAAGTATATCTTCACTCAGCACGATCTGAATCTGAGACAACAAAGGTGGGTTTAATACCTTCAGTCCTTTGATTTTGATCTTGCATACACGCCTGGGAAAGACAACGCAGTGGATGATGCATTGAGCAGGAGTACTCGGATATAGGCAGTTTGGGAGGCCAGCAGTGAGTGGCAGCTTATGGATTTGTTTTCTAAGATGCATTTGGAGGTGCACGACAGGTAGGGGAAGACTTTTCTTTCTTCTGTAGTTGTTACCTCTACTCTACTTGATCAAGTGCAACTGAGGCAACTATCAGATTTTGAAAGCCTAGTCCTGTGGGAGTGTGTTAGAAGAGGACCCTATTCCTGGTTGGACTGTGGGTAAGGGTGAGATCTTGCATTTTCATGGACGCGTATGGGTGTCAGCGGACATACGCGAGGAGATGATACGGGATTTCCATTATTTAGTTTGGGAAGTTCATCCTGGTGTCACCAAGGTGTATCGAGATCTACACCGTCAGTATTGATGGTCAGGAATGAAGAGAGATGTCGCTAGTTTTGTCATGAGGTGTTCCACCTGTCAACAGGTGAAGGCGGAGCATCAGCGACCATTAGGGCTTTTGTAGCAGTTACCCATTCCTGAGTGGAAGTTGAATGATGTCGCGATGGACTTCGTGACAGGCTTAACGAGGTCGCCTCGAGGGAATAGTGCAGTTTGGGTTGTCATTGAGAGACTCACGAAGGTTTCACATTTCTTAACGATCAAGGAGACCTTCAGTGTTAATGAGATGGGAAGTTTGTACATCTGGGAGATTTGTACATTTTCATGGGGTTCCACACTCTATCATTTCATAAAGGGATGCCCGATTCATTTCTCGGGTCTGGCAGGGACTAGAGATAGCTTTGGGTACACAGGTACTTCTGAGTACAACTTACCATCCCCAGACAGATGGTCAGTCCGAGCTTATGATACAGGAATTGGAGGACATGCTTCAAGCATGCATCCTAGATTTTGGAGGTTCTTAGGAGAAGCACATACCTCTGGTGGAGTTTACCTACAATAATAGTTTTTAAGCAACTATTCAGATGACACCTTATGAGGCTTTGTACGGTAGGTCATGCCGATCACCCCTATGTTGGTTGGAGGTAGGAGAGGCAGCTATGCTGGGACCTCATCTTGTCCAGGAGACCGCAGAGTAGGTGGATTTGATTCAGAAGAGGATGACTACTGCACAGTCACGACAGAAGTCTTATGCTGATTGACGGAGATGACCTCTGGAGGTTGAGGTTGGATATCAAGTTTTCCTACGTGTCACACCGAGGTTGGGACACAGGAGGATTAGGAGACAGGGAAAGTTTTCACCGAGATACGTCAGGACGTTTGAAGTTTTGGAGAGATTCAAGCCGGTTGTCTATCAGTTGAAGTTATCTCAGAGGTATCGAGCCATGCACAACGTCTTCCACGTTTCTTAGCTACAACGTTACTTCTCAGACTCGTCTCATGTTTTCCAACCTGAGGTAGTTGAGTTAGAGATGGACGTATTGTTCGAGGAGAATCCTATCTGGGTTGTTGATCGAAGCGTGAAGGTTATTCATGGTCGGTCTGTTTCTCTGGTACGGGTGTTATGGCCGCACGGGAGAGTACACGACGAGACTTGGGAGAGGGAGGTCGATGTGCGATCATAGTGGCCGCGTACACGACCGTATGATGACGTGGCAGGGCCGCTTAAAGCGGGACCCAAAAAAAGCATATACACGTCGTGTATCTTTAAATAACATGCCATGTATTTTTATTTTTATTTGATATATCGGATCAGGGTCGCGTCTAATTGGTAGAAATGACTTCTTATGGCTTCGTCTCGTCCAGGAATGAATGAAGATCGACGATTCTTCTCTGAGCCCCCGATCGGCTGACCGTGCTCCGAATCGAACACTGTTGATTGCGTTGGAACCGCATCAGTGAGTTCTTCCTTCTTTTAGAGCCTCTCCTCATGTTTTCTCCTCTTTCGTGATATATCCATAGTTGAATGTTTTAGATGTTTTTGTAGATCTACAATGTTCTAGGTCGATTCAGAGGCTGAGGTTCAACTATATCAATCGTACAACGTCGAGGTAGGTGGTTTGTGCCTTTCCGAAGATTGTCTTTGAATTATATGTGCAAAAAGTGTCCAATACCCTAGTTTAGGGTATTACGTGTTTAGGGAATTTAATCATGTTAATGTCTATCATGCCTTTTTTGCTTGAGTATGGGTTTTTTATTGAGAATAGGGTTATTTACCTTGCTATGGATGTGTCTGCACATGTTTGATCTGATATTGGTCGTTGGGTCTAGAATTTCATGTTAGGATACTCTATTTTCCATGCCTAGTGTTGTTAGGATGGAGTGTTATTATCTGACATGCTTGTGTTATTCTTTATAGTTGTTTATCCAAGTAGTATTTGTGTTTTACTTTGGATACTGAATACCGTTTGTGCACGATTGCATTACACATGGCTGTGAAAACCTGGTGTAGTGAGACCATAGGGGGAATTGCAGTTGAGGGCTTCCCCAGAGTGTCTGTTGTACTTTTCACGTTGTGAGACCATAGGGGGGATTGACATTGAGTGTTCTCTCAGAGTGTCTATAGTTATCGTTATGAGACCACAGAGGTAATTGATGTTGAGTGCTTCCTCAGAGAGTCTTTGTTTGCATGAGACCAAGCGGGTTAGACTGTGTGAGCTATCTCATGGGGTCGTTATATCTTTATTGTTAAAAGATAAGTTGAACCAGATGGGTTAGGCTGTGATAACTTTCCCAGAGGGTTACTTGTGAATAATTGGTTGAATAATTAATAAATGTAAATGAATGTAGTTGAAACTGTAGGACTGTTTATTTTTGAGTACTTCCTTGTTTATTAATTCATTTTGCATATTTGTCTGTTATATATATATTCACTAACAGTTAGGCACAAATCTTTGGGTGGTTTCCTACTGGGATTCATCTCACACCCTGTTTGGGTCATGTTTTTTGGCTCAAACAGATTATATTGTTGCAGGTATAGATAAGGGAAGGTGCCCTTATACTTCATGTACTTGATTGTTGTGGAGCTAGAGAACATGGAACCAAGCTGAGGCTTGCGATGCTGCTGGAGTTCTTTTTGTTTTTCTTGTACTTTGGTTTGGTACCGTATTCCAGCATTGTGACTTGTTTGGCTGCTTTCCTAGACATATGTGACATGTATCATTTATATATGTGCTCCAGTTGTTATTTACTTTAAGTCTTCCATTATTTACTTATTATATGGTATTAATGTTTCCACTACTATTATATGTTTGTTTCCACTATGTTACTCTGTCAATGATGGAATAGTTTCCACACTATCACACCCAAGGCCCTCGCTGCTAGTCGGCAGCCTCTGGCATTCAGGGAAATGTGCTTGAGGCTATGTGACCAACCGGGTCCGGAGCACCTTTGGGAAGCACCCGGAACCGAGACATTATAGGATAAACTTTTTGGGACTTGGTGCTCCACCATTACCTATTGATGGGTGAGACACAACAAGAAAAACTAAAAAACCATGATTTATACCTAGCCACCAATACTGATGAATAAGGTCCTGGTATATCTTACTGAAACATGGATATACCACCAAGGAGGAAGTGTGGAACTCCCTTTGACTCTCCTCATGTACTGAGACTGGAACCACTATCCAATCTTGAAAAAGGATGACATGATACCCAACATAAAAAATACATTAAGTTCATCACATGAGGATATCCGACTATAAAACACCTTGAAATAAATGTCTCCCATCTAAAACTACCTCATGATCTGAAGAAATGGGGCTCCACCACCATCAATCGAAGATAAGAGATATTTACCTTATCCAATAAGCATAATCGTATCGAGGCCAACTGCTCAGACGCCTCCTAAGTGAACTGAAAATGAGATTTCTTACTAAGGGTATAGAACACCACATTTCGATTTCCCAAATTATAGATAATCTCAAATTCATAATCCTACATCACTAGTATAGAAAAGGGTTTTTGAAATCAGTTATAAAGTTTTGTATTTGTAGCGTTGATGCCATCGAACAACAAAACGGCGCGCCGCACCGAGATGAGAGGGAACCCGGAACAATAAGGGAATTGGGGGGGGGGGTGGGTGATGAGAGGAAGCACATAGAAGAAGCTCTTGCCATTAGAGGGACGACGAGGGGGAGGAAAGGCAAGAAGGGGAAAAGATTGGAAGCGCCGTCAATGGAGCCGCAAAGAGATTCAGGAGGAAACCCTAGCGGATGCCGAGTAGAGAGAGAGGCCGAACCGGGGGAATGCAGTTCCATCAAAAGAATCCAATCAAAACCACTTCCCTAAAATCCTTCCTTTTAGTATGTAGAGGTCCATCCTTAGGAGATCAATATGACTCGGGTACATGATTTGACATGTTTATATAAATTAAATCAACAAAAACTTAGTAAAAAGATGATATAAATCAGTCTGTTAACATTTAAAATTATAAAAAAGTTGGAAAAGTGTAAAAACAAAAAAAAACTAAACACAATTTATTATCATATTCATTAAAATAGTCAACTAAAATGATAAAAAAATTTGGGCAAGATTTACGATATATGGAGTAATTTAGATAGAAGAAAAAAAATTAAGTAATATTTAAAATGATAAAAATATCATAAATATGAAATGTATTTTAAAGTGCTAAATTTTTTATCATGTCTCTTAAAATATATGACTTAAATAAAAAATACAATTAGAAATAATATATCTAAAAATTTTAAACTTTTGAAAAGTTAAACAAGAAATGAATATATAATTACTATAATATCAAGGGATTACTAAAGGATTGTTTTACCATATTCCTTATTCTCAATCATTCTGTATGAAATAAACCATTAATACACCATGGTAATCAATATGCTCTGATAACATTTCCATGGAAGTTGGGATCTCACATATGTCATCATCATTGTTAATTTTTTTATCACCAAAGTACTGATTTTTCCTTGAAAATTGATAAATCCCTGCACATTGGATGGATCAAGAATGTAGAAAAATTTTTTGCACGTGTTTCCATGATAAAAGCTATGTGTATCCAAATTTGTTCATATATTCTAGTGTTCTTTTGAAATCAACATGTTTAACACTACTTTTATTCAAAATCTATTTAAAATTGAACACATGAACTCAAAATTTAATATAATCAATCTTCCATGTATCTTTAATAAATTCATAATATGCACATGACATGGGGACTGGGTTGTTTTTCTTTTGAACTCAAGAAATTCATTAATTCAAAAAGCACCAATCCACCACTATTATAAATTTCTCTTCTATTGTATCGATCTTTGGTATAAAATTTATTGGCATTAAGAACATACATGGACTATGTTATCACATTTAAACTTTAGTTTCCCACTAACCATCACAATGTTCATAATGCATCAAATATACCACACAAAACCTCTTTAAACAATGAAAAACAAGTTTTCATATGCTCACTAACTACCCACATATATTTCTTCTCTAGATAAAATTATTTTTAATGAATTAATATGTGATATTATATACGACTAAGTGTCTTCAATGTTATTCAAGATGTATAAATGTTCTAGTATTATTTTATCACACAGTGGATTTATTTTAAAGAAACTGATCCCCTTTGTCCCCAAAATTGTCTCGTTTTATGGTGAGATGTAGGCAAATGAATGTGCTCCACTATAGTAAAGTATTATGTACCAAACTATACCACCTCCTTAGAAATATATTTCTCAACAATGGAAGCTTCTGGACAATGCATAATCTTAACATACCCATTCAATATCTTCACATACCTTTCAAAAGGATACATCTAACATGAAAATATAGATCCAAGAAGATTTATTTCTCACACTAAATGAACCACTTAATGTACCATGATATTAAAAAATATAATGGAATGCACATTTTTAGTTGAAAAAAGTATATCAACTGCATCATTTTCCGAATTGTTCATTTAATCCATATCCATCGATTTTTTATAAATGGAATTGAAAAAATAACACACCTTGATGATAGTCAATTTGACATGAATGAGTAGTATTACATGTAATGAAATTTGTAGGAATTTTTACATCATAACATGAAAGTCATGAGATTTCATGAATATTTACTTAAAATATATAAGTGACATAATTTTTTTACATTTGAAGAATAACTCTGAGGCACCTTAATACAATGGAGGCACTAAAAAAACTAATTTTCTCTCTCTTAGATAATGTATGAAAAGATAGAGATAAGAATGATTATTTTCCTTTAGGAGTGAAACCTAACTCCAACCATATTCCCATTGACAGTAAGTCAAATATTATATTCAAACCATCTTTAATCCTTCTATTAATATCTAATAATGTTCCAATCAAACTATCACAATTTTCTTTTTAACATGTGTCACATCAATGTTATATTTTACTTGATGATATCTCAAATATGGAAGATCAAAAAATATTTATCATTTCTTCTATATATTTTTATTATTATATAATTCATTGTGTATTTTAAAATGTGACATCAATGTTTTAAACCCTCTCAAAATACTAGTCGGTTTTCA
The DNA here is from genome assembly GCA_963277665.1 of Viscum album. Lineage (NCBI taxonomy): Eukaryota > Viridiplantae > Streptophyta > Magnoliopsida > Santalales > Viscaceae > Viscum > Viscum album. Next base: position 287,286,774 of record OY728129.1, read on the forward strand.
AAGGATTTAGATAAATATAAAATTACTGTGATCTGTTGAAAGTCTTTTTAAATATTTGATAAAAGTGATCCATAGACAAAAAACTCTGATTAACCATCTACACTAATTTTCTCCCATGTTGTAGTTGATAAAATGAAGTCCCTTCTTTGTAATTTGGACATGCTTTATTCTCCCTAACATTGTATTTAAAAAAAATTCATATGTTGGGAATTCATTTATAGTGAACATAATATTTTCATGAAATTGAAAATATTTCTTTTTATAAGAATCATTTAATCAGACACCTTACTCTTATTAGAATTTAGAATCATCAATTAATGGTGAAAATTAAACATCAATATCATTTCCAGGCTATTTTAGTCTATAAATCATTAAATTCATCACGATATATTTCCACTTCATACAAATTTAAGGAGATAAGTTATAAATAAAAAACAAAATATGATATTCTTGAAGATTTTTCAGGGACGAATGGTTAGTAGAATGGTTTGGGAAACCATGTAGTGGAAACTGTGTAACCTTGGAACTTTTGGATAGTGGTGACCACATAGTCACCACACAACTTGGTAAACTGTTTGGGTAAATTGTGTGACCTACCCCTGTATGGGTATTGTTTTTTATTCCATTTTGAGCTTTTTTTGGGGCTTCTCCCATAAGATTCACCCACTCAAACCTATCAACCTAGGTGCCTATCATGGGATTTTATCCTCCTTCTAAGACTCTCTGAGGTGGGTTCTTAGTGATTTCTTGGTGTCTTTTACACTACTACAAAATAAGGCTATAGCCACGGTTTGGAACTGTGGCTATAGGTTATAGCCACGATTTCATAAACTGTGGCTGGTATTGGCGTGGATATAGGAAAAAACCTATAGCCACAGTTTGAAACCATGGCAGAATCCTAAGTTAGGCAATATATATAGCCATGGTTGTAAACCTTGGCTATATGCCTTTTTCCATGGATTTAAACCTTGGATATATCCCTATAGCCATGGTTTAAAACCGTGTCTATATGTACCCCCATTCTATAAAAAACAGTCCCCATTCCCCTGCCCTCTTCCCCAGCACACCCCCTGCCCCCTGCACTTCCCTCCTGCCCACTGCACTTCCCCCCCAGCCCACTGCACACCCCCCTGCCCACTGCACTTACCCCCAGCCCACTGCACACCCCCCTGCCCCACCCCCCTGCACACACCCTCTGCCCACTGCACTTCCCCCCAGCCCACATGCAGAATTCAGCAATTACCTGCAAGTATAACACATAATTCCGAAGTTAATTAAATACATACAGAATTGAATTTAGAATTCAGAAGTCAATTACCCTGCACAAAAATGTCTCACATAATTCAATTCAGAATTCAGAAGTTAATTTCCTACTGAATGTTCTTTCATTAAGGTTATTAAGCTAGAACATTTACCTTTGTGTCACATAATTGGAGAATAAAGAAAATTTAACTGGCTCGGTATTGATGCTGATTTTAAATTCTACTAGATCGGGCTGCATGGTATCTTTCTTCTTTTTTCCATCTCTGTGACACTTATTTGTGGCGACTTCTAGTTTTTTGGATTTATTTAATGTAAGAAACAAGAATTCAAAGTCTGACCATATTTTTTTGAAGGATTTTTCCACCACCTCTTCCTGTTTCTCATGGACTTCAAATGTTGTGATAGAACTATGAATTCTAATAAAATAACTTCATCTTTTAGTGTTAGAGGTCCTTCTTTAAAAATTTAAGCATTCCCCATACATTTATCCTCCTCCCATACTTTTTATTGCTTCTCCTTACGTTTAAATTCACTAATGACTTCTTGAATCGCAACATCCTTTTTCTCCACTTTTTAAAAACTTGTAAAATCTATTTTCATGATGGCATCACTATTTTTAGTGATTTATCATCCATTGATTCATCCCCCTTATCCTTTTTAGTGTTTTGATGGTTTATTGTATTTCAGAAACTATTTCTTCTTCAATTGTTGGAAAATAATCTTCCTTGAAGAATTCAGGTAGTCCACTGGTGTCCAAATCCCTATCCACTTATTCATCTTTTTGAACCTATTTAAATACACATATATATTTATCATTGTAATTTTATCTGTTCTCAACCACCATTTCATTAATTAATTTTTCCATGTTCCATTCTTATTATTCATGTTAGCGCTTGAGAGATTCCATTTATTTTTCTTCAGATGAGTATTGAAGGGAGGGTTCATTTTCTTCTTTAGGATTCAAAGGTTCATCTTTTCTAGAAATATCAAATGTGTAACAATTTTCATCCTCATCAATCTTATTTTCACCCAGAACCTTTAATTCATAAACCTCCTTCATTTTATCCTCTTTTTCTATCCATACATCAGAATGTAACCACAAATTACTCACAAGGGAAGCTAAACTCATAATATATTGGGATAGGTTATTGTTAAAATCTTCTTTCTCTTTAAGACCTTCCTCATGTTTTTCCATCATCATGTACAAAATTTAATTAGTCTTCATGAGCAATTCCAAAATTATTTCATGTGAATCCATTTCATGAGGTACATGAAAGTCAGGTCAATCTTGATAGTACTGCTCATCCCAAGATCATTTGGTTTTGAGGGTCATTGTATCCATACAAATATGAACTGTCCTAGCCTACTCTTTATTATGACCATCATTCAGAATTTTGTGTTACTGATGAGGTAGCCTCTTTTTGGTGTCCTACTTACTCCAATGATGGTTTAACATAGTAAACCTACCCATCCCCTACACTAAAATGACCCCCCACAACCACTACCTTAAACCTCACCCCTTGGCCCTATTTGGCCCCTTTACCACTAACTCCCTAGTCCCAACCTAAACCTACCCCCATACCTAAACCCCAACCTAAACCTACCCCTCACCCCGACCTAAACCTAACCTAACCCTAAACCCCTAAACATAACCCTGGACCTATCCCCCATAAACCCAACACCAACCCCTTACCCCGAACCCCTACCAGTCCCCTTTGTCCCTAACCACCCCCAACCCATCCTAACCCCCCCAGCCCTATCCCTTTCCCCTGCCTCTAATCCTAACCCTCCCATGGAAAAGCCCCTGCCTCTAGTCCTAACCCTCCCCTTGTATTTATGTCTGACCAATGAAATAATGTCAATAAAACTTAAATTTAATATAAACCAAGGATAAAATAACTCATTATCATATTTAAGTCTTCAATATCAATCAAAATTATTCTATAAAGATAAATCAAAACAAAACCGCAACCTAAAATGATATATGTCTTGTGATGGGATCCTAATACAGAGTGGGTAAAACAAAGAATATTACAGTAAAATCGAATGAAAAAAGCTAAAATAAATGGAGGCAAAAGAGATAATTCAATTGCAACGTACCGATTTGAAGTGGAAGAACAAAAATTACTTGAATCAATCGCCGGCTGGAAAGTGGGGTTCACAGTTCAGAGAAATCTTGTTTAAGGCAAAATCTTAGAGATGGGTTCTGATGGAAGTGCGCTCAGGAATTAGGGTTGGAATCCTGGAGAGATCCATTCCGGAGAAAGTGAGCTCGCAATGGAGGAAGTGAGATCACCAAGTAGGGTTCATGCTCGGGAAGTAGGGTTGGAGGAGAGATCTCGTTGGAGGAGTAGATCTCATAGAGCGGAGATATCTGTTCGAGGAGGAGAGATTCTATTTGACGGAGGAAGTGGGATCACGGGTTTGTGCTCAGGAAGCAGGGTTCGATAGAGGAGAGATCTGTTCATGGGTTAGCAGATACACCTATTCGATGACTGGTTCAATGGAGGAGAGATTATGTTCGTGGGCAGGGGGTATTTGGGGTTTTTTCCCAACGATTCTTAAAAATTGTAGAGAAATATTGGAAAACCAGCTATTACCAATGGTTTTGTTAAACCGTTGGTACAATTACCCCTAATATCTAATAGGTTTTGCAAACCGTTAGAAAAAATCACCATTTTCCCCTTGACCAACGGTTTCTATTGAACCATTTCTATAGGTTACTTAATCCAACGGGTTTTTCAAACCGTTGGTATAAAGGTGTTGGTATAGGTGGAGATTCCACTAGTGAATCTGTAAAACGATCTGTAAACATGTAATATTATAACCTAAAAACATTGAAATCTATAAATATGTAAACCTTTGAATCTCCATCATGCATACCTTACAAACAAGAATACCTTTATCCTGTAAACCTAGCAACTAAAACCCACAAACCTAACAACAAAAAAACTAGAAAATTAGTAACATGTAAATGTGTAATTTACAAACTATCAAATTATAACTTCTAAACCTGCTAGCTTACAATACTTAAAACCATGCAACCTATAAACCTACAACCATAAAACTTGAAAAAATGCAAACATTCAAATACAAAAGTAGAAAAAAAATCATTCTCTTGAAAATAAAAAAACACAAGACCTGTAAAATAACTAAAATAGTAATAATCTGTATACATGTGTGGGAAATGAGCATAAAATTAAGTTGTTCACTAAAAATAATTACTTTAATATATCCCATAATATGTTGGATTAGTGAATATAAAGTAAAATAAAAAAAATAGTAACAATATATATACAGATAACAATGGTGGTCCACCAAGTTCTAACAATGTCACAACGATACACAAATAAGCTCCAATAAATTGGTTGTTTGAAACATTCTTGATAGCATCAGTAAAATAAAGAAAAGATTAAAGACTTTTCACTAAGGATGCTCAGAATTCATACAAACTAAAGCAGTTAAATCTGATTAATTACATGGTAACAAAAACTATGTAAACTAGAAAGATGTCAATTCAAGTAAGTGTTGTTTAAACATATCATTAACTTATAAATCATCAAGGGGAATGCCAACAAGGTAATCAATTAGACCAGTGAATTGATTGATCTATAAATACCTGAATAAAGCCACAAATACATTAAAAAATTATAATTATCTTAACTAATGTTTCAGTTGCTTATAGTGTACCAAGGCTTAAAAGCGACTTGAAACTGTGAGGTAAGTTCCCCGTCATTGAGTTGTATGAGAGATACCTGTATGTAAAACAAATCATTATAAAATAATATTCAATTGAATAAGAACCTTCTAACATAACAGATTAATAAAAGACAAAAGTGGACTCAATAAATGAAAATAAAACTATGAAAGAACTCTAAAAGGATAATTTACAAAAGCCCCCCCCCCCAGACAGAAGCCCCCCTGCTGGACCCCCCTGGACAGTAGCCCCCCACCCCCCCTGCTGGACCCCCCCCTGGAAAACAGCCCCCCTGGACAACCCCCCCTGGACAGAATCCCCCCTGGACAGAAGCCCCCCCTGCTGGACCCCCCCTGGACAGCCCCCCTACTGGACAACAGCCCCCCCTGCTGGACCCCCCTGGACAGCAACCCCCCCCGAACAGCCCCCCCGGACAGAATCCCCCCCGGACAGAACCCCCCACCCCTGCTGGAGCCCCCTGGATAGCCCCCCTTGCTGGACCCCCCTAGAAAGACCCCCCCCCCCCCCGTTGGACAACATCCCCCCCTACTAGAGCCCCCTGGACAGTCCCCCCTGCTAGACAACAGCCCCCATACTGAAGATTTTTATGTTGAATGTACAATTTTTTTGGAAATAACTGGTTAAACTAATATGTGCGTAGTGGAGATGTAACAGATATGCTAAAATAAAAATCTATTTGAAACATGATGAAATAATAAAAACTTACCCAACATCAGTGCTTCAACTAATTTGTAAAGACACACAGCTCAAAAATGAGTCACTACTCCCCTTTCCATGATGGTGTATTTCTCTAAATTGTAGTGTGACTCCACCCTGTGACCTTGTATGTAGGATCAAGAACATCCCAACACAGTTAATGTTTACTAATGATTCATCACCCATTCTCATTCTAAAGCAGTGTAATGTTCTAATCATATGTCCAAATTTTAAATTTTCATCAAAACAAATAACATATAAATGAACAGACTATTCAAATAATAACTAATAGTTGTAGAAGTTTCTAAGGCATCATCACAATATTAGTAAACATTAATTTTATATGAAAAGGAATACAGATTTATTTGTACCATTGATAAATCAAATATATGATGTAATGTACTGTACAAATAATAACTAATAGTAATGAACATTGAATTTGGAACACTGTAATTGTGAATGTCAACATAATAGAGATAGTTTGGAAACCAATCAAATATAACAAAATCTATACAGAAAAAAATTAATTGTGAAAAGAAGGGTGTGTGAGGTTACAAAAGCTGCAGTTTATTAAATGATAATCACGTTGTACCTTCCATGATGGTGTATTTCTCCAAAATCTAGTGTTACTCCACCATGTCCCCTTGTATGATGGATCGAAACATTGCATTAATATTGATTATATTGAATATATTGAATGCATAAATTAGTGGTACAAAATATTTCAATAAAAGTGGATTAAATATGGAGACAGTTAAAAGAGTAGAAAACATAAATGATAATTACATTGTACCTTTGAAATGATGTTCATCTGACACATTGAACAATATATATACATAATAATTGAAAAATTATAAATATAATGTATAAAATTAGAATAAATAACAAATCAAATAAACTGTATCATATTCAATAAGTCAAAACAACTAAACCATAACCAAGGAAAATATGGCAATAAAGAAGACAATAAATTGAAACCAATAAATCATACCAAATTCAAATGAGAGGAGGCTAACGATCTTTAATAAAAAAACCACCTGCACACCCCCATGCCCCTCCCCTGCCCCCCCACCTGCACATCCCTCCCCCCAGCAACCCCCCTCTCCCTGCCCCCTGCCCCCCACCTACACACCCCCTCCCCCTGCCCCCCACCTTCCCCCCACCTACACACACCCCTCCCCCTGACCCCAGCACACCCCCCTACCCCCCACCAGCACACCCCCTCTCCCTGCCCCCCCTGCCCCCCCCCACCTGGACACCCCTCCCCCCAGCAACCCCCTGCCCCCTGCCCCCACCTGCACACCCCCTCCCCCTGCCCCCAGCACACCCCCTGCCCCCCTACCCCCCTCCCCTGCCCACCCCCACACCCACCCTCCCCACCCCATGCACCTTATACCCACCCTCCACATTTCATTCCACTTCAAACACTTAATGAAACATGTGTATAAAGGATCATTCGTGATGTTTTTTTCAGAAAAAACCTTTTTCCCTAGATCAGGATGATGGATGATTTCCAGGAATCCAATATTGAATTTGGAATGAGTAGTTGTTTCCATTATGATTAATAAATCTTGATTTGTTGGATAATCCAGAATACTTTCCAAGCATGTGTATCCATTTTGTGGGGAGTTTATAATTACCTATATCGTTATGAGTCAGAGAATTCAAATGAAATTGAATTTTTAGTCTCCAAGTAGCAAGAGTTTCAAGAAGTGGTATTTAGAAAAACAATCTGAGTGTTGGGATGTCTCTTGAGGAGTTTTTATGCCTATTTAGGTGTTCAGGTGGTTCATGGGGTAATCAAGTAGCAGTTAGAGGGTTTCTAGTCCATTCCACTTAATTTTAAGACCCATCAATTACCATGTCTAGGTACACTGGGTACCAAGTCTAATAAAGGCAAAAATAGTTGATTATGAGTTTTATAGTGGGGTATCCTCTAGTGGGGAACTAGGTATGGCTTATTGGATAACCATGTGCTAGGTTTATGGTTGTGTTCTCTATGTATTTCATAATCCCTTACTGTATTCATGTAGGCCATGTCTTGAATGAGATAGTGGTGGTACATGATATGATAAGAGACCTGAACTAAAGAATAGATTGGTGATATGAGATGAGATATGGGACCTCAACCTATGTGAGTGGGTGATATAATGAGATGATCATTAATAAAGCTCTTTATTTTTCAAACATCACTCATTCAGCTCAAATCACAATGATTTAAGCTATGATGAATAACCCAAGCATCGAATCAACATCATCTATTATTCTTAAAAACTCATGATGTTTTGCATATACAGTTGAATAAGAAATTATAAAAACCCCTAATCCTATAGGGGATTTTTCTTATCGGATATATCTTAGGAGCCTGTACAGTCTTGAAATAATCTTCATTGATAGATTATGTAGTCACCACTCGGCTAATCAATCTTCCATCACCGAAATTCTAACTTGTATTCTCAAGCATAAATCCCTTACTTGGAAAAGAAACCCATTCAAGAACATGGCCATGAAACACACCATCCTATGTCTTAAGAAACTCATCATACATTACCAATCCAAAAATAAAATTTACATCAAAAGTGAGTCTCAATATCAGTATCATCAAAATCATGATAACCCTCATCCACACCTCCTACAGAAACACCATCACCACCTCTCACACCACCAACATCATCATCGGTATCTGCATTCGAACCGGCACCAGCACCGGGTCCAGCACTAAGTCTGGATCCAGCTCCAACAGAAGAATCTACATTAGCAGAACGCATCGACATCAAAAAGGAATCAACCATTGCAACTGATTCTGGTGGAAGTGTAGAAGAAAGGGCAGACATAAATTTCATCATATTTGTATTTATCGCCTGTTATGATTTTTGACTTTCTTCTTTGATTGCGGAATTCATTTGTTCCACTATGACAAAACCAGAACCGGTACTTGAAGAAACGTTAGTAGACCAATATCGAGATGGTACAATCTTCTTCCCAGGTCAACAACGCACTCTACCCTGATACTCATCTCCTAATACCTGATGTAGATGATCGTTTGGGCCCAAATTGTTAGGTTCTTTTTCTGCCAATGCCTCTAAAGCATTCTGTTGATTGATATATAACATAAATTAAAATGATAAAATAATATATGGAATTAAATTCAGTAAAAATCAAAGAAATGAAATATACTTACAATTGCCTTCTCGGTGTCGGTATTTGGCACAGTACCATCTTTCTTTTTCCAGCTTGTACAAAACAAAGTTGAGCGAGGAATGCGACCCTCGATATTCAATGCCTTTTTCTGAAAAAAAAACAATGAAATAAATCAAAATTGGAAGTTAAAAAAATTACACTAAACAAAGCTAAAGATTTTAAATTTTAAATTACCTTCGTCTGCTCATGATCTGGTAATGAAGTGTGTCTGCGAGTATAAATGTGTTTCATTGCACTCTTGTTTGTTTTATTTCTGTTTGATTTCTCCTATAAACAAATAATTATATAAATTCATTAACATAAATAAAAAAATTAATTTAAAATCGTTTTCAAATAAATAAATGAATATATATATAAATTTAACAAACACCTTAAATGATGGACTCTTCCAATAGCCGATCATCTCTTTATATTGTGATATTGGGAAATCTTGAATCACCGGTACTTCTTCAAGCTCTGTACCAACTCTCTTTTTCCAACCAAGATATAAATCTTACTTGTAGGCTCGCCACATTTCACCTAAATCCATTATCCTTGCAGCCTTTGCCTTTTATCCATCAGGAAAATTATATCGAAGCTATAATGGACAAAATATTTGTTAAGAAAATATTATAAATTTATATATATATATAAAATGTGATTAACATTACTTACCCAAATCTCTACCCAAGCATTGTCCTTTATTTGTTGTCCAACTGCCTTCCAACTTATCGGTTGAACCAGAATGATATTGTTGTGTCTAGCAAGTGTTCCCATAAGACTTTTACATTCCGTGCCATTTTTATTAATTATAGAATTGTCCTCATTGTAATCAAATATGATTTGCATGTGTCGATTCCAAACCTCACACATTTTTGTGTGGCCTCGTCGTCTGGTAGAGGCTGGATCTAATCATGAAACCAAAAATATAAGAAAATAATATATATGAATTTATCATTAATCAGTAACAGTAATGTTTAAAAAAATACCAGTAGATGGGGGATCTACTAACCCCTAAAGTGCTGCGTCTGGAGGGGGGTAGCCTCCATGGTAGGTGAGATATCAACAGGAGTACTATGTATAGTAGATGCAAAGTGTACTGATGGAGGCATAAAACCTGATGGATAACCCTATACAGATGAGGGTGGATATGGATATGGATATAGAGGTGGGATATATGGGGGAATAGTACCCTGTATAGTGGATGGTGGGAATGGAAAATGAGGGATGAGAGTCTGAGAACTACCATCCGATGTGGGTGTGGGAAAAAAGGGATACGGAAAAGGTGGGTATGGATAATATGGATGTGGCATAATGGGAGGATGGCCTCCTGGTGTATCAAGCGGCGTAGTAGTAGGCTGACCTATAGAATCAGTACCCCCCCACCACAATATCATCCTCAGTGGAATAATCCAAGTGTCTCCTCGATGATGCAGCCTAAAATAACATAGATGATAAAATAAAACAAACGATAACAAGCAAAATAATATGAAAGACCATAATATTAAAACATAATTTTCACTTACATTGTTTCTAGGAGGAGACCTACGTTGTTCGTTTCTCGGTATTCTTCTACTCCTTCTAGTATCATCATAATCTGACATTTTGACCTAGAAATTTAAAATAATATTCTCAAATAAATAGATTTAATGAAAAATGTTAAATAATAAAATTGTATCATAAAACAATGAGATACATTTTCATGTGTGATATTTATATTGATAAAATATCAAGACTTTTCTATGTTCAAGATTTACTAGAGAAGTGTTTAAACATAAATTGGTCAGGCTATTAATAGTTTTATATTCGATAATGGTATAAAATATACTAGTTATTTTGATATCATGTATGGAAGTTAAAAAAACACATACAATATTGCGATAATATCAGGTAAATACTTACAAATGTGTCAACGCTATGTGGGGTCTGTGACAATTTCTGGTTTAAAATCTGTTCTAACAATTGCATCATCCATATCATCAAATGCGACATTCGAATAAATACCAATAGGTTCATCCACAAAATCATTGTCATCCATGCCTTCGTCAAAAATATGTCTAGGAATAACATCAACAATAACACCAAATTGTGGTTGTAACATTCCACTTACATAAAACACTTGTTTAGCTTGTGATGCAAGAATATAAGGTTCATCGGTACAAAGATGGCAGTTCATATCAATCACTCTAAATCCACAGTTATCAATATGCATTCCTTGTCATGTCATTGAATCAAACCACTTGCATTTCATCATTGCGACACAACCATGTGCATAGTAATATAATAAAATTATTCTTTCAACAACACCGTAATATGATATATTTTCTGATCGAGGATGCCTGTCCGATGAACTCGCATAACAATCTGTTGTGGTGATTATCGTGACACCGTCATGCTGTGTTGCCATTTTTTTTGCACAACTATTTATAACAAATTTAAATCCATTGACAACCATTGACTTACAATCACATACCACATCGTTTGGACCAAAGGACAATGCTTTTATTTAATCTGATACTTCAATCATTGGTAGAGTTAAAACCTAAAAGATACCAACATAGAATATTAAACAGATACATTTGATTATGTTATGAGAAGAAGAAAAATAAATCTATAACCTTTGACTTTAACTAGGTAGCAAATTCTTTGCTGTGCAATAATTCCTTCCTCTTAATAGATAGAGAGTGATGTCTCTTTTTTATAATTTCTAAATGTTCTCTATAGATATGAAAGCATTAAAATTTCAAAAGATATAAAAAAATCACACAATGAAAAAAAATACATATTTATTAGTTTACTTGATATAATCATCAAGCATACCACGGTTGAATAATACTGTGCGATGTGCCATTTCCCACTCTTCCCTGCTTAAAGTACACAATGAGTACGATCCAGATATCCCCCCTATTTGGGGCAGTGAAGGAAATGCAGGCTAAATGGGATCATATTGCTCATCTTCAGTTCTCATTAGTCTATTAAACCTCGTAGTGACATTAACCAAGTACGATGAACAGAAATCCATGCATTCTTGTGCTAAATAGCATTTCACAATAGAGCCTTTAGGATGATATTTATTTCTCACATAAGATTTCAATGTAAACATCATTATTTCGGTAGGATACATCCACCGACTCGAAACAGGACCACCAAAGAGAACTTCCGTGGGAAGATGCACAATCAAATGTAACATACATGTGAAAAAAGATGGTGGGAAAATTTTCTCCAAGTCGCAAAGAATAATTAGTGCATCTCTCTGCAATTTCTGAACAACACTTCTGCTCAATCTTTTAGCACATAGATCTCGATAAAATTGATATAACTTAATCACCGCAACTCTAACATTATGTGAAAGTAAATGGTGAATGGAAATGGGAATCAACTCATGTAACAAGACATGGTAATCATGGGTTTTAAGATATTTGAGTTTCACATCTTATGTATTCACCCTTTTTGAAATATTACTTGAATAACCATTCAAAACCTTAAAACTTTCCAAGACCTGAAGAAATTGTTTTTTCTTCACATTTGTAATCAAATAACAGGAAACATAGACTTTCCACTTATTTTGACCAATTAACTCATGATGAATTCTTTCTCTTATACCCCAATCCATCAAATCACGAAGACACCACAAATCGTATTTTGTTTTGCCTTTGACATTTAAAATAGTAGCAAGTAACATCTCACAAATGTTTTTCTCGATATGAATTACATCCAAACAATGATGTAATAAATTCGACGACCAATACGGTAACTCAAAGAATATGATTTTCTTTCTCCAATTGCTATTGGAATTCGAATTAGCATGCTTTCTCTTTCTGATATTTGATTGAATTTTGCCAAGAACATAATTCAAATCATCAAGTTCTTTAACAATATCAGTCCCTGACATTCATTGAGGTGTCTCATCTGTCTCGATGGCATTATCGAACTGTCTCCAATTTTTCCTGTATGGATGATCCATTGGTAGAAAATGTCGATTCCATATTATGACAACCCTGCTTTTTATTACAACTTAAACATGATTTATTACATAAAACTTCACTTGATAAAACAAAGAAGATCGAGAGGATTAGTGTCTTTGGGTCTTAGGATAATTACATAAAAACTTGAAACATGAAATACAACATCTTTATTGAAAACTTCCTTTACAAGACTACTACATTCCCTTGTATTTAACATTGCATGAGATAACCCGAGGACATGCATAAGAAAAGGGTGAGCTATAAAGCCCAGTAAGGGAGTAAACGTGGAATAACATGAGGAGTACAATACATGTTAGTTAATAGGCATATCAATAGAGAATAAAAGAAACATGAACATAAATCCATGATAAAGCATGATAATCATAACATGGAAATGTGGCAACAACACTTCACATGGAATTAGCATGAGCCAAGGCTCATTGAACATAAAGCATGAGTAAACCCTCATTGCACATGAAGCACAAGTAAAACCTCTTTGCACTTGAATTAGCATGAGTCAACACTCATTGCACATGACGTATCATGATACTATACTTTACCCAATGCATTGGAGTGCTATAAGGGCACACCTTTCTTAAACATTTCATTTCATGCATAAGTGTGCCACATGGATCATAAAACATGGATTAATAAAATATAATAATTTATTCCACGATAAAAGATTGTGGAATTAATACATGAAACTTTACAATCAATAAGTAAATGTTCATAAAGGTGAATACCCTTTATGGAGAAATGGGCATGGTATTCACTACCAATGACATTGGCTTAGAAAATCGGTGCGATTTCGGCAGCGTAACAACGTGACATAAGAATTCATAAAAAAGGTTGATGAGAGAGAAAGGGGTTCCTCATCATATTTACATGTAATGGACAGTAAGGAGGTCATATAGAAACATGTACCAACAATTTAAATGGAATTTAGATTCATGATACAACAGTATTGCTTGAATGTAAAAGAAGAGAGAGAAGTTCCTTTCGGAATTTCGGCATAGTAACAGGTGTACATTGGAGGCATTTAATGAGAGAGAAAGGGGTATCCCATCATTAAAACAATAAGAGGGAAGTATGGGGGAGGTTCGAAACCATACCCCAACATTCATAATTGAAATTAAAAGGGAAATACAACTTAAAGAAAATTGACAAAAATGAGAAAGGAAGAAAAAACCCTTACTTGGAAGTGTGCTTCCAATGGCTAGAGAGAGGCTTGTGAGAGGCTTCTTGGGAGCTTGGGGCACCTTGGGAGGATTATAGAGAGAGTAGGGAAGAGGTTGGATGAACTCCAAGGGATTTTAGTGAGGAGGAAGTGAGAGTTTGGGTGGGTTTATATAGGAAAGGTGAGAGGATTCTTTATTTTTTAGGTTTGGGACACCTTAAATTAAACTAATCCAAACCACAAACCATCCAATGGTTTTTGCCCATGGTTTCTGGAAAAGGAAAGAGGAAAAAAATATTTTACAAGGCCAAAGTCCGAACTTATTAAAATATTAGGGTTTCTTATGTGGAGGTGAGTCACACTCCCATGGAAATTAATTTAAAAAGGCAAAGTGTTGAATATGTCTTGAGGGGTTCATTAATGCTTTGAAAAGTAAGTCAAACAAACCCAAAATCACATTATTTTAATGATAAAACATAAATTGGACGAACATAATTATTATGGTATTTTATTACATCACCATTGGGTCATTATGATGTCATAAAACACATTATATATTTAAACGGTATTTAATTTTTACCCAAAAATTTGACTGTCTCAGAAAATTATGAAAAATTCACCGTTGGATAATTTTGACATCCTGATTCCAGAAATGACATTTATTTTAACTAAATAATTTTCTAAATATGTGAATTTTTACTTTTAGAATAAAAACCGACATTTATCGAAAATTCACGGGTTTTGACAGAAATGGCTTTCAAACCTTAATAAAAATTTTAATTGCATTCATAAAATTATAATATCATTTATATTTAATAAAAATTAATTTAATAATAATAATATTATTTTATTAAAATATTATTTAATTCAAAAATCCCTTAATTTAATAAAATATATTTCTTAGTTAAATAATAACTAAAAACACCATTTGTACTTTAAAAACTATTTACAATGTATCAAAAATGACTAGAAATTATATTCATTATTATATAAAAAAATAATGTACATGAACATAATACTACTTATTTGTTATATAACCCCTTAAAACAGCCGCATAAGACCTAAGGGTAAGGTGTGTGATGGTGACAGACTCTTGGGGTGGCTCGGATAACATCGCTCGAGTGGTAATTTCAATCAACTTCCACTTTTCCCGTAGACGGTCACGTTCGAGGTTGACATAATGAAGCTCAGCTTGGGCTTGGTCAAGGGAAAAGCCCAAGGATTCCACCTCTTTTCTGATCTCTGACAAATGGGCTTCGTATGGGGCAATTCTACTGGATGAGGACATCACTTCCTTTGTCTGAGTAAAATTGGGTTCGTTAAAGCCTTATACTAATCACGTGATCACTGTTCGACGACTATAAAAGTAACGATCACAACTCTTATCATAAAACCAAATAAGTTGACATTTTATAAAACATTTTATATAAATAGACATTTAATAAGATCAAGAGGGATTTCCATTAATGAAACTTTGGGTCGTTACAATATTCCCCCCTTAAGAATTTTCGCCCTTGAAATTTTCCTTTTCCCACACTAAAAAAATGTGGGTAACTCAGCTTCATCATATCCTCCGATTCCCAAGTCACTTCTTCAAACTTGTGGTTTCTCCACAATACCTTGACGAGGGGCATTGTCTTATTTCGTAGAACTTTTTCTCTATGATCTAAGATCTTCATTGGTTTCTCCTCATAAGAAATATCGTCTTCCAATTGTACCACCTCAGAAGAGAGTACATGTGAAGGGTCCGGTATGTACTTCCTTAAGAGGGATACATGAAAGACATCATGTACTTTGGCCATAGTAGGTGGAATTTCTAGTAGATAGGCCACAACCCCAACACGATCAAGAACCTCGAAGGGGCCGATGTACCTTGGACTTAACTTCCATTTCTTTCCAAACCTCATGACCTTTTTCCACGGAGATATGCGTAGAAACACCATGCCTCCAACTTTAAACTCAAGGTCTCGTCGATGATTATATGTATAACTCTTCTGTCGACTTTGGGCTGCCTTGATATGCTTCTGAATGGTTTTCACCTTCTCCACCATTTCCTCGACCATTTCTGGTCCAAGCAGCTTACGTTCACCGACCTCATCCCAACATGCTGGTGTTTTGCACCTTTTCCCATACAGGGCTTCATATGGTGCCATTTGGATGCTCGAGTGAAAACTGTTATTATAAGAGAACTCAACCAGAGGAAGATGTTGATCCCATCCTCCTTTAAAATCCATTGATCACGCTCTCAACATATCCTCAAGTGTTTGGATAGTCCTCTCTGATTGGACATCAGTTTGAGGATGATAATCCGTACTAAAGTTCAGTTCAGTATTCAGAGCATGTTGAAGACTCTTACAAAACATAGAGGTGAATCTTGGATCTCGGTCAGACACAATAGATAGTGGTACTCCATGCAACCTTACCACTTCCCTAATATATATCTGCGCCAGTTGATCCAATGATAAATCCTCCCAAATAGCAATGAAGTGTGCAGTCTTTGTAAGACAATCCACAACAACCCAGATTGCATTGTTGCCTTTGGATGTCCTTGGAAGTCCAGTGACAAAGTCCATGGTGATGTTTTCCCATTTCCATTCTGGTATGGGCAATGGTTGCATCATCCCCTTAGACTTCTGCCTCTCTGCCTTCACTTGTTGACACACCAAGCACTTTGATGTATATTCGGCGATCTCCTTCTTCATATTATCCCACCAAAAGTTTTCTCAGAGATCTCGATACATCTTTGTGCTCCCTGGGTGAATAGAGAAATTTGAACTATGTGCATCATCCAAGAGTTCCTTCTTCAGCTCCAGACTTAATGGAACACATAGTATTTTCCCAAACCGCACAGTTCCTTCTTCATTAACATTAAACTCCGAGGATTTCCCTTTTTTGATAGCTTCCACTTTTTCTTGAATTCCCACATCATCCTTTTGAGCATCCTTTAACCTTTCCAAAAGAGATGGTTGAGCAATCATTTGTGAAAGGATTGATGATGTTCCCTTCTTTATGATTCTCACGTCCATCTTCATCAAGTCTAAGAAGATTGGATCCTTCTCAATTCTCATCATTAATAGAATCAATGGATCCTTTATACTTAGGGCATCTGCCACCTTGTTCGCTTTCCCAGGGTGGTAATGGATTGAACAGTCATAATCCTTAATGAGCTCTATCCATCTTCTCTGGCGCATATTAAGCTCTTTCTGTGTGAATATATATTTAAGACTCTTGTGGTCAGTATATATCTCACATTTCTCTCCATAGAGATAATGTCGCCAGATTTTCAAGGCAAAGATCACCGCCGCCAACTCTAGATCATGCGTTGGATAGTTTCTCTCATGGATTTTCAACTGCCTTGAGGCATAGGATATCACTTTATCATTCTGCATCAGCACACATCCTAAGCCCTTCTTTGAGGCATCACTACAAACCACAAAAAGTTCCCCACTTGTGGGTAAAGTGAGCATGGGCGCAGTGATAATCCTCCTTTTCAACTCCTTGAATCTTTCTTCGCATTCATAACTCCAAGAAAAATTTACTCCCTTTCAAGTTATCTTGGTAAGAGGGTTGGACAATCGTGAGAAATTCCTCACAAATTGTCGATAATATCCAGCTAACCCCAAGAAGCTATGGATATCCATTACCGATGTTGGCCTCGGCCATCCCTCAATTGCATCTGTTTTGGAGGGGTCCACAAATATTCCATTGCTTGTGATGATATGGCCCAATAATGAGACCTCCTTCAACCATAACTCACACTTGATGTACTTTATATAGAGCTTCTCCTTGCGCAAAGTCTCTAGTACAGTTTTTAAATGCTCCTCATGATCCTCCTTGGTTTTGGAGTATATTAGAATATCATCTATAAAGACTACCACAAATTTGTCAAGGTAATATCTAAAGACTCTATTCATCAAGTCCATGAATATTGATGGAGCATTGGTGAGTCTGAAAGGCATTACTATGAATTCATAGTGCCCGTATCTTGTACGAAAAGTAGTCTTGGGGACATCTTCCTTCTTCACCCTTAATTGATAATATCCCGACCGAAATTCCACCTTGGAGAAGTATTGTGCTCCACGCAGCTGATCAAACAAGTCATAGATTCTTGGGAGAGGATACTTGTTCTTTATCGTGATTTTGTTAAGTTCACGATAATCGATACAAAGCCGTATTGATCTATCCTTCTTCTTGACGAAGAGGACTGGTGCACCCCATGGTGAAGCACTTGGGCGTATAAACCCTTTATCCAGATTATCATGTAGTTGTTTCTTCAGCTCTTCAAGCTCTACAACAGAAATTCTATATGGAGTCTTGGATATTGGTAGCGCCCCAGGTATAAGTTCAATTGATAACTCAACATCTCTTCTTGGAGGAAGACCAGGTAGTTCCTCGGGAAACACTTCCGCGAATTCCCTCACAATAGGCATTTCTTCTAGGATGGTTTCTTCTTTGGACTCAATCATCTGAGCCAGATACGCATGCTCATAGGGTAGTAATATCCATGCTTGAGATGATGGAGCTAAAGTAGATTCATCTTCCTCCTGACACTTGTAAAGAATCGGGGGTCGATTCTCCATATGGAGTGTGATTTCCCTCTCTCGACAATTTATGTTGGCTCTATATAAGCAAATCCAATCCATGCTAGGAATTGCATCAAATTCCACCAGAGGGAGTATGACGAGGTTTTCTGGGAAATTCAATCCACAGATTATAACAGGGGAGAACTTATACTCATGGGATGCAATGATTTCCCCATTTTCCGTACTCATCGAAATCTTTACTTCCATGATTTGTGGTGGTGCTGAGATTGTTCTACTAAACTTTTGAGATATAAAAGAATGCGTAGAACTTGAATCAAAAAGTACGTTTGCTATTCTTGAATGAATAACTAGCGTACCTGTCACCACTTCGTTGTCGGGGTTCACTTCGGCAGAAGTGATGGCAAAAGCTCTTCCTTGTTGTCTTAGAGGTTGTTGGTTGCCTCTGATAACCCTTGGATCAGGGCACTAATTTTCAAAATGACCCGGTTCTTTGCATTTGTAGCATTGAACAACGCGTTGAGGTTCAAACGGAGCATTCCTCTCCTCTTTCGCAGCCGCAGGTCCTTCTTGCCGACAGTTAACAGCTAGGTGCCCTTCTCTTCCACACCTAAAGCATTTTCTCATCCCCTTACGACAATTTCCAGGGTGCTTCTTTCCGTACTTTTGGAAAGTGGGGTGCTGGAACTTCTTAGCGCCGTTAGATTTATCCATTGGACCACCAGAATTGAAGTCTACCTTACGCTTCTTGTCCCCATGATACCCCTGTGATTCTCCAATCTCCATTTCGACCTTGAGGGAACATCGGACAATTTCCTCATAGCTGTCGAAGTCACGGATCGCTAATGCTTTCCGCAAGCTAGGCTTAATCCCACCAAAGAAGCGGTCAACCTTGCATTCAGGGGTAACGACAAAGCCGGAAGCATATCATGCAAGCCTTGTGAAGTTTTCCTCGTACGCTCCAACATATTCTTCATCTTTTTTTTTGAGGGAAAGGAAGTCCCTTTCCATCTTATTCCAGAGGGTGCACGGGAAATATTTATCGAAAAACATCTTCTGGAATTCCTTCCATTCTAAAGCCTCGATCTCCTCCTCAGGCTTCGTATTTTTGATCAACGTCCACCATTGATCAGATTCACCCTCTATACGATAAGCATCCAGGAGAACCTTCTCTTGTTCAGAACATTGAAGGATGGAGAAGATCTTTTCAATGGAGTTGATCCATTGTTCAGCGATCGTGGGGTCAGATGATCCACTAAAAGTAGGAGTCCTTTGTCTCATGAAGCTCTCGATAGTGACTTGTTCTTTCTTAGGGGGGGTTGAACGTTCCTCTTGACCCGTGTTTCTATTCAAAACATGAGTTAGCTGAGAGAGAAGCGTGACAAAGTTCGCGATTCCCGCTCCCATTGGATTTGGCATCTCATTAGTACAATCATCACACTGATCTTCACAATGGTTGTTATCTCGAGTCCTCCTATTACTGGCCATTGGCTGGAATAAAAGGAAAGTTAGGGGTAACACATAAAGGGTAATCCAAAGAAAAAAGTTGATAACTCAAAAATAAACTTTTATTTCCTTAACTCATGAGTCTATAGGCTTCAATCTAGGCTTTTCAAGATCTACTTTCTAACATATATTCTTAGGGGAATTTTTCCCTTAATTAGGGTTCATACTAAGATTGTGAATTTATCAAAACATATCCCTCGGGAGTGTCGTAACCAAGAGTGCAGCAAGGCCCATTGTCGTGCACCAGTTCCCGTTCGAGTCTAGCTCAAAGCGGTGTTTTCGGGTTTTACCCCTAGGATACATCTCTCCCAGAGCCGCCTCTACCCGCTCATATCCAGACAGGGATGTATTTGTTTGATAAACCACTTACTCAGTACTAACCAAAACTTAGGGATGTTTTTATTATACTTAGTCTTGTATCTAAGGCTTTACTAGGGTTTCCTAATCCCAAAAATAACTAAACCTATCCTCTGATACCAACTATGACAACCCTGCTTTTTATTACAACTTAAACATGATTTATTACATAAAACTTCACTTGATACAACAAATAAGATCGAGAGGTTTAGTGTCTTTGGGGATTAGTATCATTACATAAAAACTTGAAACATGAAATACAACATATTTATTGAAAACTTCCTTTACAAGACCACTACATTCCCTCGTACTTAGCATTGCATGGGATAACCTGAGGACATGCATAAGAAAAGGGTGAGCTATAAAGCCCAGTAAGGGAGTACACATGGAATAAAATGAGGAGTACAATACATGTTAGACAATAGGCATATCAATAGATAATAAAAGAAACATGAACATAAAGACATGATAAAGCATGATAATCATAACATAGAAATGTGGCAACAACACTTAACATGGAATTAGCATGAGCCAAGGCTCATTGAATATAAAGCATGAGTAAACCCTCATTGCACATGAAGCACGAGTAAAACCTCATTTCACTTGAATTATAATGAGTCAACACTCATTGCACATGACGTATCATGATACTATACTTTACCCAATGCATTGGAGCGCTATAAGGGCGCACCCTTCTTAAACATTTCATTTCATGCATAAGTGTGCCCCATGGATCATAAAACATGGATTCATAAAACATAATCATTTATTCAAAGATAAAGGAATGTGGAATTTATACATGAAACTTTACAATCAATAAGTAAATGTGCATAAAGGTGAATACCCTTGATGGAGAAATGGGCATGGTATTCACTACACAATGACATTGGCTTAGAAAATCGGTGCGATTTCTGCAGCGTAACGGCGTGACATAAGAATTCATAAAAAAGGTTGATGAGAGATAAAGGGGTTACTAATCATATTTACATGTAATGGACAGTAAGGAGGTCATATAGATACATGTACCAACAATTGAAATAGAATTTAGATTCATGATACAAAAGTATTGCTTGAATGTAAAAGAAGAGAGAGAAGTTCCTTTCAGAATTTCGGCAAGTAACAGGTGTACATGGGAGGCATTTAATGAGAGAGAAAGGGGTCTCCCATAATTCAAAAAATAAGAGGGCAGTATGGGGGAGGTGTAAAACCATACCCCAATATTCACAATTGAAATTAAAAGGGCAATACAACTTAAAGAAAATTGACAAAAACGAGAAAGGAAGAAAAAGCCCTTATCTGGAAGTGTGCTTCCAAAGGCTAGAGAGAGGCTTGTGAGAGGATTCTTGGGAGCTTGGGGAACCTTGGGAGGATTCTAGAGAGATTAGTTCAGAGGTTGGACGAACTTCAAGGGATTTTAGTGAGGAGGAAGTGGGAGTTTGGGTGGGTTTATATAGGAAAGGTGAGAGAATTCTTTATTATTTAGGTTTGGGACCCCTTATATTAAACTAATCCAAACCACAAACCATCCCATGGTTTTTGCCCATGGTTTCTGGAAAAGGAAAGAGGAAAACAATATTTTACAAGGTCAAGGTCCTAAATTATTAAAATATTAGGGTTGCTTATGTGGAGGTGAGTCACACTCCCATGGAAATTAATTTAAAAAGGCAAAGTGTTGAATATGTTTTGAGGGGTTTATTAATGCTTTGAAAAGTAAGTCAAAAAAACCCAAAATTACATTATTTTAATGATAAAACATAAATTGGACGAACATAAGGATTATGGTATTTTATTACATCACCATTGGGTCATTATGATGTCATAAAACACATTATATATTTAAACGGTATTTAATTTTTACCCAAAAATTTGACTATCTCAGAAAATTATGAAAAATTCACTGTTAGATAATTTCAACATCCTGATTCCATAAATGAAATTTATTTTATCTAAATAATTTTCTAAATATGTGAATTTTCACTTTTAAAATAAAAACCGACATTTATCGAAAATTCACGGGTTTTGACAGAAATGGCTTTCAAACCATAATAAAAATTTTAATTGCATTCATAAAATTATAAGATCATTTATATTTAATAAAAATTAATTTAATAATAATATTATTATTTTATTAAAATATTATTTAATTCAAAAATCCCTTAATTTAATAAAATAGATTTCTTAGTTAAATAATAACTAAAAACACCATTTGTACTTTAAAAACTATTTACAATGTATCAAAAATGACTAGAAATTATATTCATTATTATATAAAAAAATAATGTACATGAACATAGTACTAATTATTTGTTACATAACCCCTTAAAACAGCCGCATAAGACCTAAGGGTAAGGTGTGCGATGGTGACAGACTCTTGGGGTGGCTCATATAACATCACTCGAGTGGTAATTTCAATAAACTTCCACTTTTCCCGTAGACGGTCACGTTCGAGCTTGACATAATGAAGCTCAGATTGGGCTTGACCAAGGGAGAAGCCCAAGGATGCCACCTCTTTTTTGAGCTCTGAAAAATGGGCTTCGTATGGGGAAATTCTACTGGATGTGGCCATCGCTTCCTTTGTCTGAGTAAAATTGGGTTCGTTAAAGCCTTATACTAATCATGTGATCACTGTTCAACAGATATAAAAGTAACGGTCACAAATCTTATCATAAAAACAAATAATTTGACATTTTATAAAAAAAATTATATAAATAGACATTTAATAAGATCAAGAGGGATTTCTATTAATGAAACTTTGGGTCGTTACACATATGAAGCTGAAAGTTTGTCGAAACTTTAATCTTCAAAAACGTGTATTTTTCATACAAATAGGATAGGATAATTTCCCTTTAGTACTCCAACCAGACATCATTCCGTAGGCAGGGAAATCATTTATTGTCCATAATAAAGCTGCACAAAACATAAAGTACTCGTTTCTGAATGCATCATACGCTTGTGCACAAACAATCCAAAGCTCATTTAACTCCTCTATTAATGGCTACAAGTATATATCAATATAATTTCTAGGATCACTAGGTCCAGATATCAATATACTCAGGATAGTGAACAACTTCTTCATATGCATCCATGAAGGAAAGTTATAAATGTGAATGAAAATAGGCCAAGTACTGTGTGCAGTATGCATTTGGCGAAATGGGTTGAAACCATCACAAGATAATCCCAATATAACATTTCGTGGGTCGGCTACAAAATCAGGATGTAACCTATCAAATTTCTTCCAAGCCAACCCATCTGCAGGATGCACTATTTTATCGTTATCCTTATTTCTTTCATCTGCATGCCATCTCATATTCTTTTCCATTTGTTCTGACATAATTTTTTTTGAAGCCTGGGAATTAAAGGGAAGTGCCACATCACTTTCTGTGGTATGCAAGATTGAGATCCGTCTTTATTAGTATTCCACCTTGATGTGCCACACTATTTTCACTAACTCAAGTTTTCATTCTCCTTCCAGAACAGACAACAGTCTTTGAGACAAGAATGAATCTTACTAGATGAAAATCCAAATTTGTCAACCAACTTTGATGCCATGTAATCATTTTCTGGAATACATGCATCCTCAGGAAGTAAATCCTTAATAAATGTAAGGAGATAGTCAACCACAATATTACTAAATCCATACATTGTTTTCCCATGATATAATCGTATTAAAAACTCAAGTTTTCTCATTTTTCCACATGATTGATATACTGGGGTATTTGCATCTTCCATCAGCTTTCTAACACTCTCAATGTCATCATCCTGATTAATAGATGAGAACTGTGTTCCAATATTCATTTCCTCTTGTACTGGTCTACATGAGGACCTAGCTTCAGAAACAAAATGAAACCGATCAGAAATCAGATTTTTCATAACAATCTTTTCTACTGAATCGATGTCATTCAACACTTGAGCCTTTTCTCCATTGTGATACCACACATGATAATTTTTTTGGAAAACACTTTTAGTGATATGGTAACTCACTTCCTCACGATTTAACCAAGGTCTTCCAACATAATCAAAACACAGGCATCGAATCAATCCACCATCTAAATCATTAGTGAATGCAAAGTCCAAAAAATATTGTAACTCCTTCTGAAATTCATCAGTGATCCGATCAATGTTGTATATCTAGTATCTATCCATTCTGAGGCAGATAAACATACATTAAATAAATAATCTAGAAAATTACTTAACATTATATGTATTTTTTCATAAGATATTAAGTAATAATCAATAACAAGTTAATAAAAAAAATAATAACAAATATATTAAAATTATGGTTTAGGGAATTCATAAATGTTTTAAATTATAAAAATTCACGAATAGTAATACATAAGTTCCAAGAATGAGGATTGATTATAGTAAAAAGAGTTTATATGAAATCTAAGAGATAATAATAATCAATTCCTAAATGTGTTTGGGTTAATTCATTACGATTTGTGATGTTTTTTATTAAATCTACAAAGATTTATTGAAATTTAGAGACATTTTGAAAATATAAACCATATCATATACCAAACATTAATATTAAAGAATTGGCTGAGAATTACAATGGTAAGAAGATGAGAATAATAACTAGAAGAAAGAATATATTTCTATATTATTGTTAGAATATTAATATTATATAATTGGAAGGAAGATTAATTATATGAAGATGAGATACAACAATGGACTATCTTAACATGTGTGTGTTCCCCTTGGTCATCCCCATGAGGGTAAGTTTTTGTATTACATCCTAATAATAGGACCATGATCTTCTTTGTTGGATTAGTTTCAGATAGTGTTTGGGAATCCCTCTGTGTGACCCGGGGTGTGATCCTCTATAATTTTTTCTATTTACCTAGGTGGGTTTTGTGGAATCATTATTACCAACTTATCTGTGTGTACAATCCCATACTTAGTGGGATATTCTAGGTATGGTATGGTATACCCCAGATGCCCATGGAGAGATCCCCTATCTATGTATCGAGATCTTTGGAGTTACATTGAGTACATATTTGGTGAGGTCTGATGAGCATGACCTCTTAGGAATGCACCATCAGTGAAAGCATAGATCATGTTGTGAGTGCAACCAGAAGAGTGTTAAATTTTATCCTTGAGTAGAATCTTATGGATAAAATAATGGTTAATATGCCATTGAGGCATGTTTTATGTTATGATTATATCTAATTTATTGTTTCTATTACTATATCTCATATTTGTAATGATGTGTCTATGTGATGATGAGATAATTACTCTCCAAATGCCCATTGTTTAGTGATTTTGGAGTGTCCTATTGAGCATTGTTATACTAAACACTGTATGGGATCTACCCATATTTTTCATGTCTTATGTAGACAATATTCCTTTTGAAGGAATCCTAGGAGGACAAAGAGTAGATATAAGATAGTGATCTAGATAGACCATGGTTCATGCTAGGTTGTGGCATTTGTCAGTAGTCCCGTCCCTCATAACAAGTTAGTATTTTTTATCTGTTTTTGTAGGATTTTATTTTCCCCTTTATTCTTTTCATGTGTACAGGTACCATAGGCTAAGGACAACCTTGTGTGTGTTATGCCTACTCAGGGATGGTCACTAACTCCTAACCAATTAGAGTTGGGATTGTGGTGTCACACTCAGCTTACCACTAGCCAGGTGGGCCCCAGTGAGTCAGTTCATAAAAAAAGTCCACCCTAATGTTAACGAATTCAAAAAAATTATTTTACATGAATGAATAAAAATTCAAAATCATGGAATAGTTATTTTACAAGTTTTTAAAATTTGGTCTCACCTTCTTTGGTCATTCACTATTTTTCCCAAATAATGAAAAAATAGTACAACTTCCTTTAAACTAGCTGAATCAAAAAAATGTATGTTACTATTTGTGATCTCTCCATGCTATTTTCTCTAATAAAATAATTTATTAACTCATTAACATTTTAGTCACTGTCCAACGGAATAATGAATTTAAGATGAATAACATTTATCAAATTGAAACCAATCAATAGATTGTTAAAATTATTATTATCTAAATACCTCTAATGATTCCATATATCGATGGTGATAACAACATGTAAGTCCCATAAAGAAATTAAGAAATAATACAAGCTCTAGTAAAATATTGAGTTGAATTTATCAATAAAACTTCATAGACATTTTGGAAAAGTTGGAGGTTGAAACAGGGAATAATTTTTGGGCTATAAAAAAATTAAAATAATTGAAAGAATAAATTTTAAAATGGGTGAACTGATTATAGTTTCTTTGATATAAAAATTAAAATCTCTAGATATTCATTGTAATTATGAAGAATAAAGTGGAAAATAATAAAAATTATGGAAGGATTCCAATTTAAGATACAAAGGATGAAATCGTGTAATTTAATTGACACATAAATTTAACACCTAAAAATTCAATAAAAGCATCATATGTTATGTTCCCTAATCATGACATTGTATATCCCTCTCTAAAAGTAATGGTGGGGTGGGAATGAACCTTTTTTCTTGAAGGAAAGAATTATGTGGGGCTGATGATCTAGAACACTCATAGTCCATGGAAAGAAAATAGAAAGCACCATAGGATTTATCAACTACATTAATAATGTCCTTCATGCTTTAAAAAAGATTATGATGGTCTATTATCACTTTCCATGAGTTATTATTGGTGTTTCCACTATATTACTACAATTATATTCTCTCAAGAATATAATGGGTTAATTACAAGGTATAAAATTCACAAATTTAGTTGATTCATGTGATGAATAATTAAGGATAAAAAATATAGTAAATTTGTGAATTTTATACCTTGTAATTAACCCATTATATTAGATGTTAATAGTGGTAATATGGCATGTATATTCATATTTCCAAATATATGTTTTCAAGGTGAAAATTATCAGACACTAAGTAAAAGATAACAAGAAGCCAAAATAAAACAATACATATAATGATCAAATTGAAAACTAATATCAAAGGTATAATTTAAAAGAGGTAAACCTATATAAAGGAGAAAATAGAGACTGATTGAATATTCTTTTCACTCTCTTTTTCCCCTGTTCTCTGTCTTCCTCCTCCTGCAATTCCGATTCTTCACAGCTGCTGTATAAAAATATACAAAGTCACTGTTATCCAGTTTATAACTTAAGCATGATAATTCATGTTGGTTTTGTGTTCTTTTTTATAGAACCTCACACACATCCCACTAAATTTGGAGACTCTAAGGAGAATATCATTTTCAAAACTCTGCACTGGTCACATTATAGGAGGTTGATGTGGTCAAGTCCCAAATTTGTGGTTACTGTGTGGTAAATTGAGGGGTTATATCAGTGCATATCAGTGTGGAAATGGGAGTAAGTGCATAATAATATTAAAAATACTTAAGGTTTAAAAAATTCAACAAGAATGGTGGATAGGGATGAAGGAAGAGACAGGGAATTACCTCTGGTGTTGAGGGTTGTGGGGGAGAACCGTTGGGAATGGATGAGGAGGGGAGGAAGCTCAGTGCAGCTTCGCTGGAGGAGGGTCGGGGTGAGGAGGGTCACGACGAGGAGGGGTCGAGGGTTTTGAGGGTTGCTGGTGAAAATGTATCTGGGAGGGCGATGGGGGTGTCGACCTCAGTGTCAGAAGAGAGGTGTCAGGGAGGAGGCGTCGGGGAGGAGGGTTGTGGTGAGGAGGAGGGTCACGGTGAGGAGGCGTCAGAAGAGAGGCGTCGAGGAGGAGGGTCGTGGCGAGGAGGCATCGGGGAGGAGGGTCACGACGATGAGGAGGGCATGACGAGGAGGCGTCGGGAAGGAGGGTCGCGGTGATGAGGAGGGCGCGGTGAGGAGGCGTTGGGGAGGAGGAGGGCACGATGAGGAGGAGGTCATGGCGAGGAGGAGGGCGTGACGAGGAGGAGATCACGGGGGAGGAGGAATCGCGAGGGTAGGAGGGGTTCGTCGGAGAATGGGAGGGTTTGAGGATCAGATAGAATGAAGGGTTTCCAACAAATAGCCATGATCATCCTATTAAACCGTGTCTATAAACAAGCTATAGCCATGGACTGATAGAACTGTGTCTATAGGTCTATGGCTATAGCCTGAATTTCTAGTAGTGTTAATCTAGATTGAAAGTTTATGGATTTTCCTCCCCCTTATTGTTTTCTTCAAATTTCTCCCACATCCACTAACCGTAGTGGCCATATTTGGATAATTTTTATTTTTAGAGTTATTTGATTTGGGAGGTTTTGGTTTCTAAGGGTTTTAATCTATCTTTGGATAACTTTTCCGATGTTTTTTGTTGAATGTGACATGGTTTCATCTATTGAGGTAGGGTTTTTTGTTACATTTCCTTTTATTAAAGATTTCCTTGGATTCTTGACGATTTAAATGTGTTTTTGAACTATAGTAATGAAGTATATGATACCTAGTTTGGTGTTATTTAGAGTTCTCCATGCTTTGGTTTAAAATGGTGTTTTATGCATTCTAAGTGTTTGATAAAATTCCACTGATGGTTTTCTCTAAGAAAAATGATTTATATTGGCATTTTAGGTCATGTTTTATTTTCATAGTGTGGTGTTTTTGCGGTTTAATGGATTTTCATGTTTTAAAAAGGGTGTTTCCTTACTTTGAAAAGGGTTTACTTATTTTAAATGGGACTTCCTTGTTTTAAAATGGGTGTGTTGATTTAGAGGATTTCTTAGTGATTTCCTTTTATTGTTCTAAGAATTATGCCTTGGTATTAGTGGTGATTTCCCTTGGATTATGCTTTGTTTCCAAATATGAAATTCTTGGTTTTAAATCAAAGGACCGTTTGGCATCTTATGTAATAACTTGGAAAAAATATAATTTTATAATGTAAAAAAGTAAGTTAAAAGTACCTCTATATGGGATAAAACCATCAATAATGTAAGGGTACTCTATTTTAATCATCCCTAGATAAATAAAAAATTGAATGAATCAAGACTGAAAAATAAATTTTTATTAAGTAGAACCACAAAAAAAAAGGGAATCAAGGTTGCCTAAAATAGTGAAGCCCAAGGGAATATTCCACATTAATAATCTTATAAACATGGGTATGGGATCAAAGTAAATATAATATGGTGTGGGGTGTGAAAAATTTCTAAAATCAGCTAATTTGAAAGACTTATTGGTAGTATGGGTTAAAAATGCTACAAGGAATTTGATTTTGTTTTTCAATTAGTGCATGGGGCGATTTTTTATCATAGATTCAGAAAATATTTTCAATGTTTGGAATGCATTAAAGTTATGTTTTTAGATATGGAATGTGGATTGAAATGTATATTAGGTGATCGAGTGAGTCTTGGATGGTTCAGGTTACATTTCACAAGTTTTATAGGATTTTTCCCAAGGAGGACAGTTTAGGGTGCACCATTTAAGGAAAATCACATGGCACCCTGAACCTCAATGAACATTCATTTCATTTTTTATAGAGAATTGTTATCTCTCATTGGAAGGGCATGGTTAAGGTTAAACCATGCGGGTTTCATAGGAAACTATGTGACATAGTTGGACTTGGGGAGGCCTTGGTGAATGGTTACAAAAATACCATGCACAATGTTGTATAGGTGTTGAATGTTCAGTGAAAAATTTGATAAACCATTCAGACTAACCATGTGAGGTGGGTTTCCTTTGGAATTGAGGGTGGAATGGTTTGTACATAGTTTTTCCAAACCATGTTCCCAAACCATGTGGCCTGTTAAAAAGGGAAAATTTACCATTTTTCGGCCCCAATTTTTTAATATGGGGAAACCCTTTTCTCCCTTATCCTTCTCTCACATGAGCTAGCTACCCTTTCCCATTCCTTATCATATTCAAGAACCTTAAAGAGGGTGTTATTTATGGATTTATCTAATTACTTAAGGAACATATTCAACTTTGGTAATATCCTCTTTCCACCTATCTCTATCAGTTCTAATTTTGAGATCTTCGGTAAGGGTTTTTGGTTATGATTCCATAGGATCATGGTGGAATCAGATGATGAAGATGTATATTTCAGTATACCTAGGACGAGGGAGTATTGAGACACCGCCTACATCCTTTTTCTTGGTGATTCAACAAGGTATGTATTATTCTATAAATTTCTTAGGCTTTTTAAAAAACTTAATTAAATTAATTGTAAAATCAATACTATGTGTTTGGGATTTGGCTCAGTATGAGGTAGGGGAATGATATGGGTCGTTGGCATGTTTTTGGTTGTGTTTATAGTGTGATGAGTCCACTAGTGAGATTTTTATCAGTTATTACCTTTTGTAATTTAATTGATAAATTGTTTTTAAATGTTATAATTAATTGTTTGGTTTTTATTGTCTTATGTTAGTGGCTCGGTTTATAGTGTGAGATTAGAAGAGCTTGGTTGGACCTTGGGTGGGCCTAGGTATCTACTACCAACCCTTGGAAATAATTGGAAATATTTAAATAAAAGGTAGGAGGTTTTCATACTTGAACTAGTGGTTTTTTCTTTTGATTTTTTTATAGATTACAATCTCGCCATTGAGGTGATAGATGTGTTTAATTAAATGAATTTCATAATTTAAACATATTAATTGAATTATTTTAATTAATTATCTATTTTAATTAATTAAATTGAAATGATTAGATTGGGATTCAAAAAGTTCCATGTCCATGATATACCTAGGTAGTGGCTAGTTTTCCTCATCCACTGATGGTTGAGGCCTTGACCTGAAACATGATTAGCCTATGTGGATAGACTATAAGATCTTTTGATGGTTGGGTGAGCAGACTGACCTAGTGAGATCCTAATGATCAAGATAGTCCTTAGTACATCTCTCTAACTAAGACAGATATGAGGAACCCCATGTAGCAAGATAGGTCACATTACTTTGATGATGTTGAGGGATATAGAATTCCATGGGCATCAACTATTGAAAATAGATCTGGATCAAGACTGAGGATCCATGTGAGCATGTATTTATAATGTTGTGATCTAGGGGACCCTAGTGGGTGACTCAATGACTGATCAACCCTATATGAGAGTGTATGGACTGGGAAAAAATGGTAGCAGATGTCACCTTAGAACCTTCACCGAACATGTAATCCCTTGGGGTTGTGAATTTTTGTGATATGTTTAGGCATTCATCTAACCCTTATATTTCATTTTAAACTTCATGTGTTATTGTGGATACAACAATTTATTCCGAGATATACTTTCATAAACCTGAACTATGGGCCTGATACGATGATGAAGCTATAATGGATGCTCAGAGGTTCTTCCAGGGATCCATATTTGGGCGTTATGTGATATTCCTGAGAGACGTCTTAGATGAAAACATCATTGTGGATTACTAACATGTATCATGGGATCTAACTAATGAGCCACATGATAAATGTCCAAGAAATTATGATTTGACCGTGGGTATATATGCCCTATATTCTTTGAGTACCTAGGATGCCTAGCCTAACCAGGATCTATCCATATAGTCTTGGGGGTTATTTTAATTTGATTATGATTATAATGAGACTCCTAGGTCACCCCCAAGATACACATAGTTTATCCTACTGATATTATTTATTCTTAGTCAAGATGCCCAGGATGCCTAAGATCTGACCATTTGGTATGGTGACTTGGGGGATTATTTTTATTCCGTGATTTCCTAGGATGTTGGGAATCATCCTTGATCCATTATTTATACCTAAACTTTGGAGAGATGTCTAGTATGCTTAATATCTAGTCGTGGAAGCATTATTGATGAGCAGTTGTCCATTTGAGCTTAATAATTTGGATTCCTAGGATACACTAGGATCCAATATTTATATGGTTGAAAAAATATCATGACATGCTTAGAGACACATAGATACTGGATGAAGTAGGTATGAATGATTGAGGTCACAA
The DNA here is from genome assembly GCA_963277665.1 of Viscum album. Classification (NCBI taxonomy): domain Eukaryota; kingdom Viridiplantae; phylum Streptophyta; class Magnoliopsida; order Santalales; family Viscaceae; genus Viscum; species Viscum album. The sequence goes on from OY728129.1 coordinate 287,318,999, forward strand.
GGCTAAGGATCTATAATGGTATAGTTGGTGCATGGGTTGGAACGACAACCAAGACACGCTCATAGAAAATCTTTCATTAGGATGAAGTTAGTATTGCTGGTTAATTTTATTTATTATTAAATAGTTTATTTATTTATACTGATCATATCACAGGCACATATCAATGTATATTCCAGTTGGTACAAGACCACATTCGTGGTTCCCTAATGAGTTTTTTACTCTCACCCTGCTCGGGCTGCCATTGAACATGGGTACCCAAGAAGCTCTCACATGGTTATTACAAGATCATGTTGTATTGAGTCCTGAGGTAGAATGATCAAGATGATAAATTAGACGAGGTTAGAGATTAGGATGAGGTGGAACTCAATGTAGTAATGGATCCTGTGTCTTTTTTATTTTATTTTATACTGATAAGTATATGTGACCAGCCTAGTGGGAAGTTGACTATTACATGACATGGTTGTTCAGGACTTTATTGCATTCCTTTTATTATCTATCTTGTATATAATTATTTTTTTCCACTTTTATTTTATTATGATTCATAATATTTAGTTATTTTATATTATACTATATGCTCTGGTATAGGGGGTATAGCCTCCCCACAATATCTCCTTAGATTGCTTCTGCTAGTTGGAAGCCTCTAGAATTTAGTGAGGTATGCTTTAGGTCCTGTGGTGAGATAGGCTAGACCACTATTTGAGTGGACTTCATACTAGGATATTACATAAGACAACTACCACTTTATTACCTCCATGATAGATGTGTTGAAACCTTAAATTATGAGGTATTTTTTTCATTTCATGATGATATAATAAATAAACCAATGGGAGGCCTGAAGGTCATTCATGAATTTGAAAATTATAGTAGATTCTAATTCATTCACTTTGAGAGATATTATTATATCATGAAAAAAGTGGGGCCCTTAAGAAGAGATTTGTATCCAGTAAGGGGGGAGTTATCTTCACCATAGAAGGTGCTAAAATCCAACACCAAAGAACCAATATGGTCATGAATAATATTCAGAACTATCATAATTTCATTGGAACATGATCCATATATATTTATATTAAATCTAGAGGCATGATGATTCCATGAAATCCAACATCTAGAATGGATGTTTATATCTAGTGGGGGCTATTGAACCTAGATAAACTGGTCCATTTCTTGGAACTGTTCATCTATGTAAATATATCTAAAATCTTTAAAAACACCTTATATTTCATTCATTGGAGAGTACATGGAATTTGATTGAATCTACTTTCATTAAGATCTTCCAGTATAGAATAAAATCCAACTGTTACATTTACCTTAAACCCCCTTTTAAGGTCTTTATTCATTAGATAACCTCCAAACCACACTAATAAGAAAATAATAAGAGATTAAAATAAATAAGTCATACACAAATTCCCTCCCAAGATATTCCAAACAAAAAATCACTTATTCACTAGTGGGGAAAAGTTTATCGGTAATTTGTGAATGATTTCTAATGCAACAGTGGCATTTTAAAGAAAATCAAATTCTTGCATTAGACCTATTTTAAATCAAAATAGGGAAATTAATAGCAAAAAAGATAATAAAATTAATCTTATTTGGAATGGATGATTCCCATTATAGATATCCCAACAAATCTTCTTCATTCAAAGTGTGCATAATCATGGTGTAATCTTTTGCATTAAAAAGACCTAAGATGGATGCAGTGAAATAACATATATAATCATCATTAAATAGTATAATGTTATCAAGGATATCTTGATGTTTATAAGAGAGAATAGAATTAGTGAAACTAATAAAGTCCATGGTTGATTTGAAATTGATATCCGAATTGGGATAATGTGGGAAAAAATTAGTACTCCCAACATAGTTTTCATTCTAGAAAAGAATATCCCCTCACCCGATCACGTAGAAGGATTGCTAATGGATCAAATGAAGAGGGATTTTTTGGACATGAAATAGGGTATATGAGAAGTTTTTTATGTTTATAATAGCATTTGGTGTATCACCATACTTATTATTTATGAAAACATCCCATAGGAAATTTCCTGTGATGACATCCCATACATACTTGGCCTGCATGACTTATATGGATTCTTCAATATTTCAGATACTGATATCTCCTTAAATAATGTGACTATCTAGTATCTTGATTATATCCTAGTTGTGTTTACCTTCTATCCAAGATTCCTATATAAATTCATTAACAATATTATCAATCTTGAAAAAGGACTCCTTTCAGAACTCAAATGGAATCCATTACGTACATGAGAATAGATGTCAGTATTGAGTTGTTGAGTATGATAGTACCATAAAATGAGTGAAACCAACTATTTTAATTGATGATTATACCTATGATTCTATGAAATAGATTATCTAAATACCTAATATTGACCCTACCTAAAGAGATAGTGGATATAAGATATTCCATGGGGAAAGTAACTCAACAAATATCTAGTATATTAACCACGACATCATCTGGACTAGAAAAACAAGGTCCATAAATAAAAACATTTTTTTGAAGGGGATGAAATTTTTTCAACTATATTATTCATACTCATACACGAGTTATTTGAATCCTATTATCTATTTAGGAATTCCATTTAAAATATGAATCATGTCATTAGTAAAAAAAATCATGAGATCCTCTTTGATCTATACCTTCCTTTATAATGTAAGATTGAACCCGAGGAAACTGCATTAACCATGTTCCCACTAAGTGAGTATTGATTCATGAAAAAAAAGGAGGGAGATATGGGGATACTTGGAATATACCTATAGTAGATTTAATGAAACCAAATTTTAATTCTTCCAAAGAAATATAAAACAAAGTGTATGAAAAAATAAGGATGAAAAGATTATATAATCACTCTAAAAAATCCCTGATGACACATAACTTTGATAATGAAACTCTATTGGGTAGTATTATTAGCCTTATATTTGTTAACATTCACCATGATATTGGATTCAATTACCTTTATATTGATTTCATGGATCATCTCTTAGATGAGAGAAATTACACCTTGTATATTCCTATTTTTCAAAAAACTATGTTGTTATTTTGACACCATCTAAGGGAGGATGTTATATATCCATAAATTGATGATCTTGGATTTTTTTGAAAGAGACGTTTCAATTTTGGAATGAGTATAAATAAGGTGGAATCGATGGATCTCAATAAGTGACCTCCTAAGAAGTAGACAACAATATCTCTGATCAGATCCTCTTTAAAGATATTTTAAGAATCTATATAAAAATATCTATGGAAACCATCTAGTCTTATAGTTTTGTCCAAATTTTATTATTATATGAATTGTGATTCATGTTATATAGTTTGGTTTGGGGGGTCATTATTTAAGGGGGTGTGTTGGAGATGGAAAGTATTTTATTATTATTTTTATTACATTTGAGGTATGTGATTGTCATGGGATTAAAATTGTATTGATAGTGGTCCAACTATGTTATCTATGACATGAGGAACCCTGGGCTACTAAGTGTGGAGTCCAAGGATGTTGGATTTTCTAATTGAGATTTACACACTGTCTAGTAACCCATAGTTTAATGTTATGACCTGGATAAGGGATATCACTGATGAGACCTTTGAGAGTGATTCAACTGATGGGTTGTGTGACCGTTAACCTTTTTGGAAATATATTCCACTTTTGTGTGTCTAGTACTTTCCACATTAGTCCCTATAGTGTCACCTCATGATATCTATGGTATATTATGCCTATTTATTGTGTGTTAGTTATTTATGAAGAAGTATTTATGTTTGAAGGATTAAATTATATTATTATTATCAGTTGTTATGACTTTACATGGTTTTTATTTTATTATTCTTTCTATTTTAACATCAATCATTTTTGGGGAGTGTGTGTGTTAAAGTTTTTAAAAGATAAAGGAATTGGTTATTTTTAAATGTAATCCATTGTAAAATTATTTGTTAAAAATGAATTCTAAACCATATAATGGTTTTTAGAAGCTAATTTTAAATGGAAAGAGAAGGTTAAGCTTATTTCTTTTTGAAATTATTTTTTTTAAAAAATTTAATGGTTGGTTTTTTAAATGATGTTGCCTTGGTAACACATCTTTTAGTTATGTTTTTAGATGGCGTGTTTTAAGAAATTGAATTAGGTATTTTATGTTTATTTCCATTTTGTATAAAATAAATAAAAACATATATTTCTACTAATTTTAAACTAGTGGAATTGGTTTATTTATAAAAGGAATGGAATGAAATCATGGTGGTATACTATTGGACTTTTGATCACACTCTACATACTCACATTGGTGGGTATGTAACCTTCATGTATTTTTCAAGTTCCCAGGTTATGGATTTCATGTTTTTTTCCACCACTATCCATTGGGAAGTGGGTGATGTTAGTTATGGTGGTGAATCTATATTTACGTGTTGATATTGGGGATTTTCTCCTAAGTTATTTGGACTAGTTTTGGTTATGTGATATATCAGCCTCTCTAGCCTCCTACTTTGTTTTAGTTCCGTTCTTTTGTTGTGTTATGTAAATTATTTGTATAAAAATAGTTTCATTTATTGGAAAAATATTCGGAAAAAGATTTTGGTATTGTTCATTTATTATTATTCATTTTTGGATTTTTTTTTTTTAATTCTTTATTTATTATTACATGGTTGTCTAATGTATGGAGACCACATGTTGGGTTCTCAATTGGAACCCATTACAGATCCCTATTCTATTAAGGGTGAAATATTTCCCACATATTTTCTTATGATACCCTAGAACTTGTTACCATCCTGTTGTGACCAGGAACATGCCTCAAACCATGTTGTATAATAACACGAGTTATGGGTTGGGTCGACCTAGGCTAATTTATTAAAAAAATGGTATCACAGTTCTCTTGTTATTTTGTATTCAACACTCAAAAGGGGTTAGGACCATCTAAGCTTGATTGATGGGTAGAGATGAGTTTTTGGATAGCTATTCCTTATTCTATACCTCAAGTTTCCATGGGTGGTTAGGCGTTTTCTTGGGAATTTAAATTTATGGTTGTTTATTCTTGAGATTGTTTGATGCGGTTTGCTTATACTTTGAGTTGTAGGAAGACCCTGAGAGAGGTATTGGGAAATTACTAATTTTAGAGTAAAAACATAGGCAACCAAATGGGATTATTATTAAGTTACATGGACTATAAAATTTTGTATAGGCCATTTAGGCTATTATAAACATCTTCCAATGCCACTCACACAGTTGGAACACAGTTTATAAAACTATGCGACCAAACCATGTATAGTGGTGAAATTTGGATTTTTTTAATTCCACTCTTTTGTTACTTTAAAACATTTTCATAATTGATGATTCTTGTTTATGAATTTTAAATCATACCAGAGGAGTTTTCATATTATCATCTTATTTTGTAATGAATCTGATTTCAGGTTTTGTAGTGCTTCAATGGTTGGTGAATCTTGAACCAGTTTAGAATGGTTCCCTTGTGGATTGGGATGTATGTGTCCCATGTTCTTGGTTTCAGGTTTGGTATGCGAACCTTTTTTGTTGGACCCTTATTCTCTATGAGTTGATCTAGATGTTTTTACCTTTTACTTGGTCATCAATGAATTTCTTTGGGTGGAAAGTGTCATGGTGGGGAAAATTGTGACACCTTGAAATTCTATTTTCTTTATTATGCTTATATGGTTTATTTATCCTTTGAGTTTAGGGTTTCCCAAAGTGATATTTTTAATTTTTTTGAATCATTTATAGGGATGCATGGTTATGAGCATAGTTTGGGAAATGGTGTAGTGGATACCATGTGACCTGTGTAATTTTGGCCAGTAGAGACCATACAATTTGGTAAACCATGAAGGTAAAACGCGTGACATGATCTAGTTTAGTTTTTTTTTCATTTTGAGTTATTTTTATTTGTTTCTTCACCCATAATATTCCCCCAATCAATCCTTTCAACCTAGGTGTATCCCAATGGATTTTCTCTTCCTTTCAAGCCTCTTCATGGTGGATTCTTGGTGATTTCTTAGTGGGTTTCCACCCAGATCAAATGGTTTGGGTATCTCCTCCATTATATTATTATTTTTATCCAATTTCTCATGTTTTAACTTACCTAAGTGGATATGGTTGGGAAATTTTAATGTATATGGTTGTTCTATTTGTGGGTTTTTGTTTCTAAGGGTTGTGATCCATATAAAGAGACTTTTTCCGATAGTTTTCTTTGAAGGTGACATGGTTTCATCTCTTAAGGTTGGTGTTTACATTCCATTTCCTTTTATTAAAGAGTTAATTGGATTATTTATGATTTAAATGTGTTTTTAATCTAGATTAGTGAAGTATATTATTCTAAGTTTTGTGATATTAATGGTTCTCCAAGCTTTTCTGTTTTTTACTTTGGTAAAATGGGTGATTTTCATAGTTTAATAGATTTTTTTTAAAATTATGTTTTATTCATTCTAAGTGTTTGATAAAATAATATTGAATGTTTTCTCTATGAAAAATTATTTATCTTTTCATTTTGGTTCATGTTTACAAAGTGGGGTGTTTTTTAGTTTAAAGGATTTACATGTTTTAAAATGGGCGTTTCCTTGATTTTAAATGGTTGCCTTATTTTAAAGGGTTCTCCCTTATTTTAAAATGGGTATGTTGATTTATGATATTCCTTTGAGATTTATTTATATTGGTTTAATATTTATACCTTGGTGATAGTGGTCATTTCACTTGTATTATGCTATGTTTTAAAAGGTGGGTTTAAAAGGGATTTCCAAATATGAAATTCTTTATTTTAAAGAAAAGGTCTGTTTGAAATATTATGAGAAAGGTGATTTATTGATTGATGTTTAAACCCAAGTTGATCCAAATTGTTATCTTTTTTTATACTTTTATGCATGTGTTCATGATTATGCGAATTTTTATTCATGTTATGTGGTTTGGGTTGGGGTATCTTTATTTAAGGGGGTGTGTTGGAGGTGGAAATTATTTGTTTTTTGTGTTTTATTACCTTTTGGATATGTGATTTTCATGTGATTGACATTGTATTTAAAGTGGTCCACCACCACTAGCTATGATATGATGAACCCTATGCTAGTAAGTGGGGATTCAAATGAAATTGGATATACTAGTTAATATTTACACATTGGAAAATATACCCTATTTGAATGTTATGACCTAGATGGTGGGGTGTCACTGATGATACTAGTGAGAGTGATTCAGGTGAAAGGTTGTGAGACCGTTTACTCATAAGTAGTTTGTTATAATATTGAATATTTATTACTTATCCCATTAGTCCCTATGGTGTCACCTCATGATGTGTATCCTATTTTATGACTCTTTATTATGTACTAGTTATTTATAATTGAGCATTTATGTTGGAAGGATTCCCTTGTGTTATTATTTTCACTTGTAATGACTTTCCATGGATTAAATTTTATAATGCTTTAAATTTTTTCTTTACTCATTTTTGGGGAGTGCATGTGTTAAAGTTTTAATAAGGGAAATTAAGTAGTTATTTTTTTATTCAAGTCATTATAAAATTCTTCTTTTGAAATGTATTTTAAACCATGAAATGGTCTGTTTTAAAAAGTGATGTTTAAATGAAAAGAGAAGGTTAAACTTATTTATTTTTGAAATATAAGTTGTTTTAAAAAGTAGGGGTTGGTTTTTGAAATGAAATCACCTTAGTAAGGCCTATTTTTGGAATGTTTTAGAAACAATTTGTTTTAATAAATGAGATCAATTATAGAATGTTTATTTATATTTTTTATAAAGTAAATGAAAACTTATTTTTCTATTACTTTAAAACTAGTGGAATTGGTTTCTTTTTAAAAGGAATATGATAGACACATGAAGGTATCATACTAGCCTTTGTCTCACACCCTACATACTCACATTGGTGGGTATATAGACTTCATGTATTCTATATGTTTATAGGTTATGGATTTTAGGTTGGTTTTCTACCACTCTCTATTGGGAATCAGGTGATGTTGGTTATGGTGGTGACTTGAGAGTCATATGGTGATGTTGGGATTTGTCTCTTGAGTTGTTTCTAATAGTTTGGTTCATGTGATGTATGAGAATCTTCAACCTGCTTTTTTTTAGTTTTGTTCTTTGGTTATGGTTTGTAAAATATTTATATAAAAATAGTTTCATTTATTGAAAAAATGTTTCAACCTTTGGGTATAGTTTTTTATTGTCATAACTTTTTTGGATTTTCTCATTTTAAAATTACTTATTTATTATGGAATGGTTTTTCAATACATGGATTACTTATTCCAAGTTCTTGGTTGGAACCCATTGTTGATCTTGTTTTTATTGAGGGTGAAATCATTCCCACATATTCAATTGTGAGACCATGGAACTTGTCACCAGCCCAGGGTGATCAAGAATGCCCCTTTGGCCTTATGGAGGAATGAATCAGGTGATGAGTTTCATCAAACTAATATGATTCACTACTAGTTATTAGCGATAACTTATGATGAACGATACCCAATTACCTCAACTAAAGGTCCCACTATCCCATGAAGGAAAATCTTAATCCATCACCTTAGTATCACACCACTCTCTGATGATTGCAGTTTATTCAAGCACTAAACAAGGATGGAAAATCAATACCAAGGATGATGTCATAAGGATTCATCCCAAACATGAAGTGGTCCCACCAAAACATCTCTCCACTAAGTTAAATCTTTCATCATCATCATATGTGGGTGAGCAGGTAATTTTTATCCATAGGGGTATCTAGTGACATAAATTGAAATAGGGGATTTATTAGGATTTCTAACACTAAAACTAGGGATGAAATAAAAAATTAATTGATCAGATTATTATCTACGAGTGTGGGAACTGATGTATAATAGATAAAAATCATACCTTGAATCATTTTGGGTATAAGTTGGTCGTATCCATCCATTAATTGAATCTGATCACATATTTGGATGCAATCTCCCTAAACCTGGCATAGACCTCCTGGAGGTGACAGTAGTGAAAGCATATCATAATGACCCCCACTTTGAACTCCTCTTGGTGAAAAACCTACTACTATGCTAAAGTATCCTACCTAAGGTCAATCCTTTCCACCACAAAGGGTATGAATGCACCAAATCACACCAAATGGGAACATGATCTAGGGGTTTTGGAGAGACAAATATTCATTCCATAAAACATCCAGAACAACCACACAACTTCCCATTAAATCATATTCATCACATTTCAAATTCATCATCAATTATTTCTAATTAATATGTTTCCTAATTCAATATTACTAACTATATTTCATTAAATATACCACAACTATATTCAGCTTCTATAATTATATATATACTTCTATTTCTTTATTACTAATTAAATTAATCACATATCATCTATCTACCCATTCACAACACAAACACTTCCATATATTAACCATTTTTCAATGTTCATTACCTTATTATACATTATTTATCACTTGTAGTATACATTAACCCATAAAATACTATTCCACTTTATCTTATCATTTCATTTTTTAGTAATTCATTAATTAAATTATTCATTCCAACACCATTTATATTATTATATCCATTAACCATTATTTATTCAATAATCCATTATTATTTCAAATTTATGAGAAAATAATACCCAACCACACCGACATTTAAAAAATATACATAAAAAATGATCCATTCACCACAATATCACTACAATAATATCATATCATCAATAACCACACTATATCGAGGTAAATACCTCAACATCAATCTTATTACTGACATCATCATTCCTTTCCACACTAACCACATTAAACCAATTTCATAATAAATCATTCCAACACCCCATTTCCACCATAAAAAACTGATCTTACTAAATCAAATCTAACCATTACATGAATATTAACCATATTGGATCACAATATCAATTAATTACATCCATTAATGTTTTAATACCACTAAACCATCCATGCATAACAAAAACACAGTTCAAATAATAGATTAAATATTTCCATATCTCCCTTTCCATTACCAAATTTGAGTTATTATTTAATTTTAATACAATAATTCATATCAATAATAATAATACCAATATTATAAAAAGATGAAAAAAATCAAACTTGGGAAAACAAATAAGAAACAACATGGTGATAAATATCATATATCAATATCATAGAAATAATAATAAAATAATGAAAACACTTTCACCTTCAAAATTATAAGTTATATTATTATCTTATTTAAGATAAATTCTAACTCCTTACCCAATGACAAAAAATCATGGTAATTCCACATTTAACACATAATGTGTGAAGAGAGATATCAAATCCCCAACCTTCAATGAATCATTCATAATCAAAACACAAGAATGAAGAATAATTAATGAGAAAAATTCCATATAAAACACAATTATTCTTTATAAAACCTATACACATTGATCTCCCATTATGATCTCAACCAAGAACTATCAAATCCAAACCAAGTCACCTTTCAATGGATTTGTGAGAAGAAATATTTGAAGAATACTAAAGAAAAGTGGAAATGGATAAGATCACCTTAAATCAAGAGGGGATCATCTACATGATACAATTTATTAATATCCACCACTATTGTGAAATATCACCAATAATCAGAGCTCATTCACCTAGGTTTTGAGAAACAAAGTGATAATGGGGACAAAATTTTTAAATAAAATCTAGTTTTAATTGTTTTGGAATGGGATATGAGAATTTGTCACGGGACTATTCCCTTTTATGGAACTCTCACCAACAGAATCCCCTCATCCAAACCTTTTAATCTAGAGATACATAGGGTTCCATATAGAAATAACATGAGGTTATTAAAAATTTTAGTGTTTTACACTCTTGGGTAAATAAACATATAAAAACATGATAATCTTGAATGGGTTGTGAAAAATCCCTAGAAAAAGAGTGTTATAACCTCCCAAACCTTAGAATCACCATGGAATAATGGGTTTTACCACACTTTATCTATACTCTAATAAGACATATCAACCTTCCACCTTCAAACTCCTTCCCAACTCTTCCAAATATCCTCCAACACTCACAGTCACAAATTAGAGGACCAAGGAAAACTTGGAACTATATACAAAGGTAAGAGGTGTTAGATACTAGTATATGGAAATAATGACTAAAGGGGGTTAATATTCTTTTTAAAAATTAATCAATTAAATATAATTATTAGAGAAATTAACAGTGTTAATTTTGTAGTAGAAAATAAAACAAATAATACAAGATGTTTTTTAATAGTAGTTCGGATCACCAAGATCATAATATACTCTTTAATATTCTCTACTCCATGATAAGATTAGTATTTACTAGTTCTACACTTTTTATTGGGTGTGATCAACCCATTTACAAACATGTATCTCACTTAGTGGTATAACTGCAACTGACTTTTATAGGAGTCATAACCCACCAGACTTTTTTCTGGGAGTCACAATGCGACCTTCCATTTGGATATGAGGTGTAAGATCCCACGTTTTCTTATGAGGTAAAAATATATTTGTTTTCAATAAAAATCCTTGGTTTTGACCTATTGTGAGTCCCCAGTGAGAACATGGGAGTTTTGCGGATGTGTGAGGATTGTTAGAGCTCGAAGCCTAGCTTTTTGGAATGTTATAAAGGCTATATATTTAGTAGAAATCATGTGGGATAATCCACATTGTTACTTCTAATCATTTGGGGATTGAATGAGGGGTAAAATATTGCACACAATTTGAGGAAACCATGAAACATTAGGTGCACACCCATATAAAATGTTGAATACTTTTGATAGAGGATTAGATAATGGTTTTCACATGGTTTCCCAAACCATGCACATAAAACCATGTGAGGTGACCCCTTGGTACAATTAAGGGTACATAGTTGACATAGGGTTTGGCCAACCATGCGGCCAAACCGTGTGACCTAGTAATTCTGCGTCAAATGACTATTTTTAACTTAATGAGTTTAAATGTTCAAACCATTATTTTGTTTCTTGTTTCCAATGGATAGTTGAGTGATCCTTCCTCCCATTTGGGACATTTTGATGCTTATACCTAGGCTTGGACACAGTTCATCTATCCAGACTCATATTAAAGACTCATCAGTCTCGTTAGATTCACATCGATGAGTTCTTCATTCATCTTGTTTTGTTCTTGTTTTTTCTTATTATCGACAAAGCTATTTATATGTAAGATAATATGCCCTATTTTAATTATTTTTTTCTATTCTTTATTTTTCTTGGGATCCAGACCAAATCAAAGATCGATATTGGAAAAATTATCTATTATAGACCTATGGTAGGCAGTCTATACCTTTGCTTTGTGGTTTAGTGTTATATAAGCATAGTTTATATTGTTCTACATGATGTAATTTTTTTAGGTTCCCATTTAATTAATCAAAATTTTGAATTGGATGATTTAGAACTTGTAAGTAATTCCCATTAGTTCGATTTATATTGTTGGAGGTTGTTTCTCTAACCTAGTCCACCCATAGGGTGTGCCTTTGTATCTTCCCTTTTGATATTCCACCTGTGGGTTGCATGTGTGATTTCCCAGTTAGAGGAATCCCTTTATAAATTGATGTTAATTTTTTGAGATGATAGGAGAGAGTCAATTCCTACTTTTCTATGTATTGACATGATGTATATTGATTTAAATGTTTAAATGGAATTATTATATGAGTTGAATGAACTCATGGAATGTTTATGGAATGTGAATGAAATGAGGTGATGATATGATTATGGTAGTGTATTCCTCGGTTGGTATACCTTGGATTCTAATTCTATAGGATTCCATATATGTTACTCCCATGGATATTGTTTATAGTAGGGGATTCCCTTGACTTGTTTTCTCCTTGGGTATTAATTCTGTAGGATTCCTTGGGACTTTATTCCCTTTGGATTTGACTTGCTTGGGATTGTAGTGGACATGGTATATTAACATTCTCCTTGGACCCCACCCAAGTCTTTAATGAGTTTCCATCGAGATTCTCCTAAGACTCAACACGGATGCCTTGGTATTCTATACCATGGATGTGACCATTCATGGTATGACACTTTTTATTACACAATGAGGCCGTTGAGGATAAATATGATTATATAGAATGACCATGGTGAATGTTTTTTATTGTATTATACAACATGTTCATGACTGTGTCATACACTTAGTTATATGTCATGTCTATGGTGGTTGTTTTTTTGTATGATTACAGATATCCCTATTATGAGTATCAGATGTTAGTTGTTAAACTAGACTGTATTACACTTGTTAACTGTGTTTTTACCACTTCCCTTCTTTATGGGAGCTTGAATATTCCTTGCAGGGAGCCTTTATAGGTTGGACAGTATCACATATTCCTTGGGAACTTTACCTTAAGTACTTTTATACACATGATATACTGTACACTACTTTTGTTTATATCACACAAACTAGATTTTTTATATAAACCATTGGTGGTGTCCCACTAAGTGTTTTTTCACACCATGTTTGGGACACCATTAGGTACTTAGATAGGCTTCATGGATGTAGGTAGGGACTAGGTAAAGTCCCCTCAGTTAGATGATTTATTCTATGCAATTGTTAGGAGCAGGGGATCACATGACTGAGCTAGGATCATGATGCTAGTTGGGATAATTCTTTTTGGTATTTTTGGTATTTTGATACATGTATTGTAATGGATTTATGCATACCTATTTTCTTGATTTCTATAGAAATGAAATGACACATCATTGTATATTAGATTAATTTTTAATTGTTTATATATATTAATGTCTTAAATCTTTATATTTTTTCTAGATGATTTACTGCTTCAACTATTGACTATCGGGATTATTACCACTACAGTACACTCTAACATGAGGGAATAGTCTCCCCACAGAAACACCCTAGTTCCTCACTATTATTTAGTAGCTGCTATCATATGAAGAGAAATACTTGAGGCCATGTGACCCACTAGATCAGGGAACTATTTCGTGGAATCCAGGTCGGGAAATTACATGAGGAAGAACCCATTAGACATATTTTAGATGGGAAAAGCTTAAACTGTCTCTATAAGAATAAATAGAGGATATAAAGAAACAAAATGATTAAAATCTAGAAATAATTTAGAACAAAAGTTAAGTAGATGATTCTGAGTATCGATGCATCTCTAGATATGTGATAACTTCTATAGTAGATTCTTAAAACGATGAAGTCCTTTGAGATCACAACAATGGAATTGTAGTGATAGTCGAGATTCAGTAATTTTCAATTTTAGTATGAATGTTTTGTTTTTATCTCTCTATAATCACATCAATCATCAATGTCAATCTTTTGGTTGAATAAACTTTGTCAAGTTTATTTTAGCCAAATCATTGATTCACATTGAAATAGTTAATTACATGTCATTAACTCCAAGATCTTGGAGTGTCTCATTGTCTTATCATAGAAAGGTGCATTAGAAAATAATAAAAATTGAAAATATATCCATTAAATATAATTTGAATTAACAAACTCATACATATAGAGACTTCGTGATCTTTTATTCTTGTATGGAATATCATGGAAATGATTTGAAAAAAATCATTAAGATTAATGATAGTTTTTCAATTAATTAAAAAAATTAAAAATTATTTTACAAACTAATAGTAATTTGATATTATAAATGTTATAAAAAATAGGGCATAAAATAATTATTATGAAAATTATTATTTCCATAATAATTTAAGGAAAATTTTCTCCATCAAATAATTTACACATAGTTGTTATAATATATAACAATTTCAAAAATAAATTGAATGATAAAAATAAATTTAATACACTTTCTTTTAATCAATATATAAAATTAATGATAAAATAAACCATTCTGGGAAATATAAAATTTAGAAAAAATAAGCAAAGGAATGTACTGACCATGAGAAAATAGTCATGTGGTAGGTATACAAACCATGCGAATAATTTTTCCATGTGATCAGAATAATGACCATGTGAAGAAATTATCACGCGGTCGGTATACTAATCATGTGACCACTAAATATTAACTCATGCTATCACTAAGAAAAATAATTATGTCATGATAAAATAGTAAATGCAGTAATTTTAAAATACCTAATATTGTAACTTGAATTTTACCTTCATGTTAGAAAAAAAATCTACTTTTGGTCACTTAAAATTACTCATGCAGTGGGTACATTTAGCTTGTGGTAAGTACCTCATGATAGGTATAATGAGTGCTTCAATATAGGTACCTTAAAATCATGGTGGGTTCACCACTACCACACGGTAAGTTGGTGATGAAACTCACAGTGGGTTGGAAGGGGCTTCACGGTAAGTACACTATAAATCTTACAGTTGGTTCTATAAGAACCACACAATAACATCATTTCCATCTTCATAGTAAATCCATAATTTCCATGGTAGGTATACTCTCACTTGTAGTAAGTTCAAAAAGTACCCACTCACATGGATGTAGTTTTGGTTGCTAGAGAGGTTGAGTTTTTGTGAATACCAAGCTGCCAAGAAATGTTGGTCAAGTAGGAATGGTGTATACACATGGTGTTGGGTGTCCCCACCATAGTGGTATTTCCATGGCATCAATATAGAGAATCACAAATGGGAGAGTAAGATGCTACCACCAGGTGTTGTCACCAAGGGTGTATGATGATGAGATACATGAAGGTGCATCAGAATAAGGTGGAAAAACACATGCATGGCTGGAGTTATATTGATGTTGTCACCGAACTGGTGTGGAGACGTCGCCAAACTACCCTGAAAACTCAAGTTGAGGCATGGAGGATGGTGCACTGGTGTTGGTGTCATGCAGATGCCATGGTGATAGTACAGACTAAAGGAGAAGATGAAAAATATTGTATATATGGATATATATATTTTTATAATGATATATATATATATATAAATTGAAATATATTTTTTAATAAACAAACAACATATTTGATATGTATCTCAAAAATATAAAACAAGTTATTTAACTATGATATAATGTTTTAAAATAAATTATAAAAGTATTGACACACACACATAAACATATATGTATTGATTTATATATATGTATATACTTCAAAAAAAACTATGCATTTTAAAATTATAATACTAATTAAACTAAACTATAATTAATTTTTTTTTGTAAATTTAAATATTCAATAAGTAAAATTAAAATATTTTAAATATTAAAACATGAAATAATATGAAAATAAAATAACATAAAATAATTATTTTCAATAAATATTTTAAAAGAATAAATTTCAATTTAATAAAACAATAAAAAATAAAAGTATAAACTATTAGCATAAAAAATCTCCCTTTTTTAAATTGTAAAACCAAAACAAAACTTTTAATTTTAAAATATCCTAATTTTCTCTCCCATTTTGAAATTTATAGAAAAGAAAAAATAATATCATTAATTATTATAAAAATTTAAGAAAAATATTGTATATATATAAAAATATAAGTGACTTATAAATCTCCCTAAATTCATGGATTACTAATAGAGATATAAGAACAATAGAACAAGTATTAGCATGATTTCAAAATTTAAATCTTCATTAAGCCTAGATCAAGATTTAATTTTTCAAACCTCGTAGAATTTAATGCTTTTGTAAAAATATCTACAATTTGATTTTCTAATGGAATGTATTCCAGAATTATATCCCCTTTATTAACATGATATCTTAAAAAGTAAAATCCACAAATAATATATTTGGTCCTAGAAAGCTATAATTGATTTTTATATATTTAAATACTAGATGTATTGTCACAGAATATGGGTATTTTATCTAAATGAAAATTGAAATCACATAGAGTTTGTTTTATATAAGGAATTTGAGCACAAAAATTTATAGCAACAATGTAATCAACCTTAGTTGTGTACAATACAACTACTAACTGCTTTTTGGAACTCCATGATATTAAAATTTTACCTAATAAGTGACACATACTTGATGTACTTTTCATGTCAAGTCCACAAACTCTGAAGTCAGAGTCAGAATAAGATAACAAATTGAAATAGTTATGATTAGAGTAAAATAAACCAGTTTTTACCATTCCATTAACTTATTTGAGTATTATTTTCTCACCCTTTAAATTACATTCTTTTGTATTAGCTTGATATCTTACACACATACAACAAAAAACACAATATGAGGCCTTGGTGTAGTTAAATATAATATGATTCATATCATACCCCTATAGATTTTTTTATTTACATATTTTATAGATTCATCCATGTCTAGTTTAGAATTAGTTCTCATTAAAGTTCTTATAGTTTTATAAGAATCAAGATTTATTTTTAATTACATCTTTAGCATATTTTCTTTGATTTAGAAAAATACCATCTTTTCTTTGTAAAATTTGACGATAAAGGAAGATTTTTAATTCCCCCAATATTCTCATATAAAATTTATTTTTCATTAATTTTTAAAATTATTTACTAAGTAAATCATTTAGTGATTCAAATAAAATATTATAAAAATATATTTTTATAATTAAAATATCATAAAAAACTTTCATTATTGATAATTTTTTATCAAAATTTCAATTATTAAAATCAATTTGTAGTAAAAATTTAATTATTTTTTCATACTAAGATCTTGGAGCTTTATTTATACCATAAAAATCTTTAGATAGTTTGAAAACATGATATTGAAATTGATAATTTTCAAAAACAAGTGGTTGAATAATATACACCTCTTCAGAAATTACAACATTTAAAAATAAATTTTTTTCATGCATTTGAAATAGTTTAAAATTATAATAACATGAGAAATATAATAGAATCCTAATGGATTCTATTCTATAAACTAGTGGAAATGAATCTTTGAAATCAATTACTTCTTATTGTGAAGAACACATTCTGGGCTCGACCGCGATGCACTCTCTTCATGATTCCCTAGGCTAGGATGTTCTTGGCTTCGCTACCCCTCCTCCTTAGGAGCAAGGGAAGATCTTCATCCACCCCTCTCCCTCATAATATTCTTCATTTTATCCCCTTTTCAACCCATATTTACTCTCACCATTCCACACTATCACTCTCAGCCTGAAGGTTCCTAGTCTATTTAACAACTCACCGCATCTAACGCTCTCAAATTTGGAGTTTACGGATGCTTTAAGACTTCTTAATCTCACCTTGGTGGATTGTTTGATCAAGAAAATTACCTTGGTAAATTCCTTTAATAGGTTCATATTTAGATATTGGGGTATTTAGGATCATGCGGTGGTGGGAATTCTCGACAAGTGTCAGATGATGGTTCATTTTTCTTTGGATAATGATTTGATTCTAGACTAGTCTAGAGATCAGAGAGTTTGTAATGGCTACCCATTCTACCTATTCTGTTATTCATATGATTTGAATATGAATCGAGACTCCTATAATAGCATTGTGGGTACATTTTACTAAAATCTCACTTCCATTCTAAAACCCCTCTATTTTACGCATGATTGGGAACATGTTAGGACACTATTTTTGCTCTGATAGTAGGACCAATGTTGTTTGTCACCCAATTTTACCATGCATATTCCTTGAAGTCAATGTTTCAAGACCTTTAGTGGAGTGTATTTGGATAGCTACTGGGGAATAATTCAGATGTAAAAAATAGATGGTGTTTGAATCTTGGACTGAATTTTTCTTGGTAAGAAATCAAATGAGGAACTGTTTACACTTTTTTATTCAGTCTATTAGGGACTGGCCTGGGGTATTTTTTATTGGACAATCTTTTGGTCCAGAAACCTTGGGTTA
The DNA here is from genome assembly GCA_963277665.1 of Viscum album. NCBI lineage: Eukaryota > Viridiplantae > Streptophyta > Magnoliopsida > Santalales > Viscaceae > Viscum > Viscum album. The sequence goes on from OY728129.1 coordinate 287,337,662, forward strand.
CCTATCAACGGACCACTCTATTAATAAGGAAGATTCAGGTTCCATTCCCATCAAAAAATAGGTTAGACTGAACAATTCTAACCCTATGGTGGTGGACATATTCAATAGGTTGAGGAACGATTTATCTGAGCACAATCCAACCATGCGTGCTTCTCTAGGGTTAGGGGATACCGACATTGCTGGTCCCCTAAAATCAGAGGACATTATTTCAAAGGTTCATTTATATGCAAATGTTTACCAGATTAGCAATAACTCTTTACCAGAGATAGTGGACAATAAGGGCTATAAAGTTCAATTTCAAGAAATTCACAATGAGTTGGGGAGTGGGGTGAATGTTGGGGGAAGAATAAATTGAATAATGATCTTGTCCTCTATTAATATTAGTAATAGGTTTGATGGTTTGGGTTATGATACACTCTAACATGAGACAAATGGTTCATGGTGCTTCTCACGGGTAGAGTTAGGGGTAAAGAGTTATGGACAACTCTCAGAAAATAGTACAATGGGAGGATCCATAAGAGGTCTTCACATCCCAGGGAGGAAGAAGGAAAAAAATAAAATAGGGATCCTGGTAGTTTTATTGTGAGAAAGAGGTGGAATTCCAAATAATGTAAGGATTACTCATACATTCCTAGACCAATGGAGACTAGATTAGCTAAAAATGTCAGGACCAGGGTAATGGAGGGTGAGCCATCCAAGAATGAATAGTTGAAGGATTTTATCATGAATCTGGTGAGTGGAAGTGAAAGGGTATAAGGCGGAAACTCTAAGGATCAAGTTATAGAGAAGATGTGTGATATAGTGGGAGAGCGGCCTCAGATACAGGGTGACCCTGTGGATTTTGATGATCCCCTAGTTCCTCAGAGGCTTTTAGGTAAGGAGGCTGATGTTGGTGATGTTTCACTGGAGATCACAGCTACCTTTTAGTGGGAAACAAATGTTGTAGCCATGAAAAAACACTGATATCTTCTTATGAACTCTGAGTAAGAGATACTGGAGAAGGAATTAGTTATTCATTCTTCTAATGAGGATGTAGAAAGAATGAATGGGAGACCAATTCAAGTGGACAAAAACGAGGATTAGGATGAGTGGATCGATAAGAAACATCTAATTATTACTATAGGCTTCAACAATAAGAAGATAATAGTGGAGGAGTTCATGAAATCTTGGAAAAAATTGATCTATCCATTAGAAGACATTATAAAAGATGAATTGAATAAAAAGGCAACTGAAATTTCCTGGAAATTATATATGGAGACTACGTCTAATAGGTTCAAGTTAGATTTTAATATCTTTGTTTTCTGTTATAGTGTTTGATGTGCCTTATTGAACTTGGTGGTTTCATACTTTTTCCATAAAAGTGTTTTGAAATAAAAATATAACTTTGAATTACATATTATTGACTGAATGGACTGAAGGCCTTCATTTTTTTATTCATTTTTGATAATCCCCCTTTTAAGATTTTAAGGGGAACCCTTGATATTACAGGACCTGATGGTCTTAAATGAATTCATTCATTACAGACTATGACTACTTAAAACTGCCCCTCCCCAGCATCTGAATCATAATCATCTCTCCACCTTTGCATGGCCATATGTATAGTTTTCCTATAAAGAGGTGAACAAGTCTGGTATCGATGGAAAATTCCATACCCTATAATTCTCCTAAATGTGTTAGCACTGCTTTGGTGAATGTGCCTTGATCTAAATCGTCTTCTAGGGCTTGTTCCTTGTAGAATCTATTTGGTAGAATTTGTACATCAAGTGTCCCAAAGGCCTTAAGGTGGCCCAGAAGCCTTAATGTGACCCAAAATACTTACTGACCTGAATTCTTGGGTGACCCAAAGGCCTTAATGACTCCAGGCCCAAACCGTTTTCCCGAAGGTGAATATTTCCAGCTGCTACAGTACCTGCTAGAGTACTTGCACAATACCTACACCATACCTACACAGTACCTGCACAGTACCTGAAGAGTGTATGCTATAGTACCTTCTACAGTACCTACTATATCACCTGCTATAGTACCTTCTACATTTCCTGCTATAGTGCCTGCTACAATAACCCTAAATTATGCCTCCACTTGGAATCGAACCCTGGGTCTTGTGGATGTACTTGTAGAGTCCTCACCAACCGAAATTGAACCCGAGTCTCATTGGAGAGTCCGCACCAACTTGCTACAGTGTCTTATACAATGCCTTCTTATTATAAATAGTATTAGGCAACTAGTCTAGCCTTATTTATTACTATATTACTAGACTCATCCTTTTTATTTTGAAAAATACATTTGGTTCTAATATATAGTTTATCATTAGGTAAATCAAATATATTCTATAATTTATATATATCAAACTGATTAAGTTCATTGTTGGAACCCTTTTTGAGGTTGTTGGAACCCTTATTTTAATGATAAAAAAATCATTCTTAGAATGATATTAATGATTTTTATGTCTTCTGTTAGCACTTTACAATATAATAGAGATTAGTGAAATTTTACTAAGTATGAGTCGCCACCAGACAATGTATCACCATTGAGGACAACTCACTATCAATGTGAAAAAATAATTAAGTGTTGGAAACACTCACCATAAGTTATGATTCACTGATAGAAAGTAAATTTGGAAAAGTATGGAATGACTCACCACCAGAGGATGACTCACCGTTGGACCAGAAATTTGAAAAAGTGTTAAAAAAACCTACCATCTGAGTGAAATCACCACGAGAATGAAAATTTGGATAAGTGTTGAGATGACCTACCATCAGACCTGAGTCACCATTGAATCAACCATCCACCATAATATAAATTTGGTAAAGTTTTTATTTACTTACTATTGAGTTGATCCATGCCAATATGACTCACTAACAGACTTAGTCACCACCAGATCAAGCCACTTCTAGAGACTGTCTCACCATTCTACAAACTCACCACTACTATTTTCTATTTATTTTGAATTTAATATTTCTAATGGATATATTATGGAATTTAATGATGAAATATATTTTAATAATTTTTACTTAAATTTTATACAGATATTCAATAAAGTTTGTATCATACATGAAATATGGGGAGCAAAGGATCCATATGATTCTACCTACAGATACTTTTGTTAAAAGTTGAAGCAGACTCCCTCGTGCTGATATGTACTGAATAGAGATAAGAAAATATACATATACACTCATAGATATTCATGCGCATGCGAAGTGGTCTGAGAACATATTGAAGAACCTAAAAACACAGTTTTTAAGATCTTACACACTACTACTTTCCTTCACATATTTGTGAAAGAGTGGAGATTATAGAATAAAGAGTTTTCAACACTCTGTTATACATAAAATTTTAGAAAGATGACTTGAGATTCATTTCAGACTACATTCAAGGAGTCATGAGTTTTAGATCTTATCTGATAGAGTAAACAACATATGAGTACACCTTTACTTGCTATGTTTGTTTATTTCATTTATATTATGAGCAGTGTGTGTAATATTTATTTCTAAACACACACATTGTCTCCTACACCCAAACTAGAAGATACTAGATATTTTCTCAGTGCTATATTTACCTTTTTCCCACAAGTTTTGGTAGAGGTCTGGTTGTGACCTATCTATTATTTTACTCCCATGGGTATTTTGGAAGAGGTATCGTAGGGCTTGGATAGTAGTTTTACTATTTTACACCCAATACGGTTTGTGGATGATAGATTAGTTTATATAATTTTCTTATTTGTAGGCTATTTTCAAGTGGAGAGGATTAAGTTTTATCTCGAGACTAAACCTCTTGTATTTATTTTATGATGTGTGTTTTATGTTTTTTTTTACTTTTTCTCTAAACTTTAAAACCAAATATATTATAAACTATTAGAAAACCACTACTTTTATAGTTAAACTTAATTAGTATTTATATAAGATTTTTATTAACTAAATTGATTTCAAAGTATAAAGTAATATTAAATATTTTTTTAACTGATACCTAATAAATCATTGAGAATTATTTTAAAATCTCAAGAATTATATTGATATGCTATTTTAGTTAACTGGGTTGTTCTTAATAAATTGGTGGATTTAATTTAAACCATTTTTAATAGAAATTTTTATTGGGTTCTCAATTCACCCCCTATTAAGATACTCACTCTGAACAAAATTTGGTATCAAAGGATTTCAAAATATTTTCAACTGTGATTTTTAGTTTCATTAAAGGTCCTAAATTTTTGTTAGTTCTAAATTTAACTCTTTAAATGGATAATAGACAAGAAGTTTCTACTACCAAAAGACCTCATTTTTTAATGGAAATGATTATTATCAGTGGAAAATCAAAATTAATATGCATATAGAGAGTATGGGTTTTGAAATGTAGTTTTCAATTAAGGATAGATATGAGTTACCTAAGACACTTAGAAATGATTGGTATAGTGCTGCTAAGATTTATTATAACAATAATTTTAAATATATAAATTCCCTTTACTATGCATTAGGAGATGAATAATTTAGTAGGATATCTGCTAGTAAAATTTATTTTGAAATAAGGGATACTTTAGATATTTCACATAATTGAACTATCAATGTTAAATAAATGAGATTGAACACCTATGATATTAAATATTATTCTTTTAAGATTAAGCATGATGAATTAATTTTTAACATGTGTCTCAAGTTTAATGAAATAGTTAACACTATGAGTTCCCTGAGAAATATAGTATCTAGAAAGGATCAAATTATGAGACTATTAAGATGCCTTCTAGAGATATGGATAGGGACATTAGTGTCAATTAGGGAATCTTGTGACATTAGAAATCTTCCAGTTAAGGAATTAATTGGGAAATTAATTATGTATGAGGAAGATCTTAAAGTCAATAGAGAAGAATATGTTGATCTAAAAATAAAATCTGTAGGTTTTAAGACCAATGCATCCAAACTAAAAGAAAAAAAAATATTCAAGTTGAATGTTCCAGTGATGATGAATCACCACTAGAAAACATTTAGGAAATGTACCATCTAGATAGAATATTTTAAAAGTTATAAAGGAGGAAGACATTTTTCATAATGACTAGGTATAATGGAAAGTATGAAAAAAAAGAAACTAGAAGAAACATTGTAAAAAAGATGAATATACAAATGAGATAACCTACTATGAATGAAAGAGAAAAGGATGTGTTAAGGCAGGCTGTCCAAAATTGAAAAAAATATGAGGAAAATGATATAAAATTAAATAAATCCATGAAATAAACTTGGATTTCCTATGAGGATAACTCCAGGGACTCATAATCTACTTCTGAAGAGAAGTCTCACCGAGCCAATATGTTCTTCATAACAAAAGTCTCTGAGGTACCTACTGTATCTACTGCTTTATCTGTGATTAATTCTGATAACTCTAAAAGTGAACACAATGAAGATGATATATATTAAGAAGCAATGTTTGAATACTGTATAATTCTTGAGGAAAATCTTAATGAACTTAAATATAAATATAAAGTTTTTAAGAAACAACAAGTTATGTGTACCAGTATTAAAACTAATCTTACTGTAGAGAGAAAAAAACACTCAATTGTTAAAGGATAATACTAAACTTAAATTATAAAATGAAAAAATTAATAAGGATTTAAAAAATTTTACCAATGGAATATAAACACTTATATATATTTTAGGTAAACATATTGATCTAATGTATATTATAGGTCTAGGATACCAACCTAGGAAGAGAATAACAGTTAAGAGAATATTTATACCTAAATATAAATCTAAAATATATACTTCCATTTATTATTATAGAAGACCTAAAAAAGTTTTTATTTCAAAAATATTACAATATTCTTACAGGAAAACCATTAAGAAAATGTGGGTTCCTAAAGCTTTAATTTCAAACACATCTGGATCCAAGAAAATATGGGTACTAAAGTCATTATTGTTATTAACTTGTTTTGTAGAAAAGTTGCTTGAAGATCTCTTATATAAGTCTGTGGTACATGGTAAATGGATGTTCAAGGAATATTATAGGAGACTAGTCTAGCTTCATGACCCTTATAAAGGTTGTTGGTCATAATGTGACCTTTGGTGATAATGTTAAAGGGAAGATTATTATCCTTGGACAAATTGGTAACACTAACTCAATTTTAATTTCTAAAGTAATTTTTGTTGATGGTTTAAAATATAACTTTATTAGAATATCATATTTCTGTGATGATGATTTTCATGTTAAATTTGAGAACAATGAATGTCATGTTTTTAATTATAAATATAATTTAGTATTTTCTACTTTAAGGAATGAGAATGTTTATGCTTTTAATCTTGATTCATTGATTTCTAAAAGTGTTTCATTCTTGAGTGACTTTTATAAATAATCATGGAATTGGAATAAGATACTAGGAAACTATAATATTCAATCACTTAGGAATATTACTAGGAAAGGTTTAGTCAAGGATCTACCAAAAATTGAGTTCCCAAATGATAAAGTTTTCAACCCCTATCAAAAAGGGAAGCAACATAAGATTTATTTTAAATCAAATAAAGAAGTTTCAACTTCTCAAACTCTTGAGTTAGTTCATATGGATTTATTTAGACCATCCAGATTTTATATTTTAAATGGGAAGCGCTATGATTATGTACATATAGATGATTTTTATAGGTAAACTTGGGCATTCTTATTATCTCATAATAGTGAAGTGTGTTCTTATATTTACCAGGTATGCTAAATCTGTAGAAAACTTAAGTGGACTTAGAATTATTTCCTTAAGAAGTTACCATGAATTTGAGTTAGAAAACCAAGAATTTTAATCATTTTTTTATCACAAAATGGCTATAGTAATAGATTCTTTTCTCCTAGGACCCCTCAAAATAATGGAGTTGTAGAAAGAATAAATAGAACACTTCAAGATATATCTCATACTATGCTTAATGAATATGAATTACCTATCAAATTTTGGGTAGATAATGTGAACACAACCTGCTATATAATCAATTGAGTTCTAATTAGACCTATCTTGAATAAAACCCATTATAAAATTTGGAATAGTAAGAAGCTTATGGTTAATTACTTTAGTGTTTTATGTTGAAAAGTCTGTAATCATAAAACTAAGGATAATCTTGAAAAGTTTTCCTCCAAAAATGATAAAGTAATTTTCCTTGTTTATTCTACTTCTAGTAAATATTATAGAGTTTTTAACAAATGAACCAAGACTTTGGAAGAATCTATTCATATCATGTTTGATGAGATAAATACACATAATCCTAAGACCTATTTAGAAAACCTTGAGGATGATTTATCTTCTTTGAACTTAAATGACAAACCTTCTAATTCTGTTGGAAAGCAAGTAAAAAAATCATCCAGTTCTGAGGAACTTTTTGAACCTGAACTTGAACCTATTGGGGAACCTGATGTGATCAACCCCTATTTTTCTAGAGCTATTAGGACCCTTAAGTACCACCCTTTAAATGTTGTATCTGGAGACCTAGATAGAGGTTCACTGACTAGATATTCTCTAAGAAATCAGATTGAACATCAAGAATTATTATTAGAACAAGAACCAAAGATCATAAATGATGCAATTAATGATGAATTATAGGTAATGTAAATGCAAGAATAATTAAGTCATTTTTAAAGGAACAAATTATGGTAACTTATTGATAGACCCAAAGACACCTTGACTATAGTCACTAAATGGGTATTTAGAAACAAGGTACATGAATTAGTCATGATAGTAATAAAAAAGGAAAGAATTGTTGCAAAAGGGTATATTCAAGAAGAATAAATAGACTATGAAGATACCTTCACACCAGTAGCCAAACTTGAATCAATTAGAATACTAATTACCTATGTAACTCATCTAGATTTCAAACTATATCAAATGGATGTCAAAAGTGCATTCCTAAATGGTTATATAGTGGTGGATGTTTTTGTTAAAAAAAACATAGATTTCAAAATCCTCATTTTCCAAATCATGTTTTCAAATTAACAAAATCTTTATATGGTTTAAAATAATATTCTAGAGCTTAGTATGATAATCTCAAGTATTTTCTTATTTCAAAAGGTTTTTCTAAAGGTATAGCTGATCCTACCCTTTTTATAAAACGAACTTCAAAAGTTTTTTTAGTTGTAAAAATTTATGTATATGATATTATTTTTGGATCTTCAAAAAATTATTTATGTATTGATTTTAAAAAAATGATACAAAATGAATTTGAAATGAGTTTAATGGGTGAACAAAAATTCTTTATTGGTGTTAATTTTTTTCAAAATAAATATGGAATTATTTTAAATCAAAGTAAATATACTAAGGATCATTTAAAATTTTTTTGTCTGGATAACACAAAGAGTAGTGATACTCTTATGAGTAATACCTATAAGTTGGATCTTGATGAAGTTGGGAAACTAGTGGATCAAACCAGTTACATTGGTATTGTAACAACCTGAGATTTTTATGAGATAGATTTTTTTTAAATTTCTATAATGTATTGTGTTGTATGATAAAACAAGGTAATATTGTGCTATACACAACACTAGCATAACGTGCGGTATACACAACACTATGCTTGGCTTGTGTTATATGAAATTTTTAGTTATTTCACGCAAGACTGAGTTTAATCGAGTTTATAAAATAATGAAATCACTCTTCATGGATTTTATTAATGAAATATATATGTAATAAATTCAACATAATGTTTAAAATTCAACATATATGTTTTTTAGGCATGATATTAGAACAAAATCAAATTTTTAGATAAAAGATATATTTTTCAAAAAATGCAGTTTTTGTTTCCGCCATTTGATGAAGCACCCTTTTTAAATATAGTTTTTGAAACATTTTTATATTATATTTAAAAAATAAAATTTTTATTTGTAAGAAGAACATAAAAATTTAGTTTGGATATTTTTTTTTATTTTTCGGATAACTTTCATATTTTAATGAATAATGAAAAATACTGCATTTTAATTTAAAATTGCTTTTTCATCTAATTTATTTATATTTTTAGATTATCATTTTAATTGGTTTTAAAGTATAATTAGATTAAGTTTTTACCATTTAATACGATTTTGGTAATTTAAAGTAATTCAACATTTAAATTTGATATAAACACATTTCAATCTTTTGATGGTTTTATTTTTTGAAAACTCGTTTTCTCGTTCCCTCAATGAGATTAATTTTAATTTAATTACTGAAACTTATGTGTTACCAATTTTGAAAAAAGGATTAAGTATTTTTAATACTTGGGTCCAAATTATGTTAATAGATTAATTTTATTTTTTGGATATTATGAATAGTTATTATGGTAATTTTTATTTAACACGGTTAATGGTAAATCAGGTAATTTGGGTAACAAATTAATATGACAAGGACAATAAAATTACCATAACAACTTCCAAAATACTATTATATGATTAAAAATATACCCTTAACATATAAGGATCACAATTTAATAATTTAATGGACTTTTTTCCATGAAAATGATATAAATATTATTAAAATAAAATAAAGTGACATGAAGTGACAAAATGCCGCCCTCTTATTTCTTATAAGTATAATAATTTTAATATAGTGATAAACATGATAAAAATTCAATAATAAATAGTCTAAAAAAATATAATGAAATTATCTACATCATGGTAATTTATGAAGAATTTTTAGAGATTAAATAATTACTTTAAATCCTTATACAATGATAATGCCAAAATTATTTAATTGATGAAAAATTAATAAATTAATTTTAATTAAAATTATAATCACCAATAAAAGACCAAAAAACTTAAAAAATATTATTTTTTAGTATATATCGACCATAATCATCCAAGGGTCGAGTTATTGACCATTTGGATCCATATTAAAATGATTATGACACCTATAATATTTTATTTAAAGTGATGTTAAAGTTTTCGTATTCATGTTTTAATAAATATAACATTTTTAATGTTTGATTTTCCCAAATATATATTTGACTATAAGTATTATAATGAAATATAGTTGATTTAGCTTCATCATATTATTTTATTTTTAATTTTTACCTAAAAAATAAGTATATTAAATTATTACACAAAACTGATGTATTAATTATTTTATTAATGGAAATATCAATTTTATGTTGTTAAAAAAACTAAATTAAATATAATTTGGGATAATTAATTTATCCAACCAATTTTATATATTAACTTGTCTCCTTATAAATATAAAAAAATATTTGGTTCTAGTTTATCATCTTTTCTCAATATTTTTAAAAATCCATTAAATGAATAGTGTCGAAATTGATATTATTGATATTTTTTCAAAATAATGTTTTATTAAATTATTTAAAAATCATAACATATTTTAAAAAATATAAAATCAACATTTTTTTATTTAAAAAGTTATATATTTTTCATTTATGGTCATATTGACATCAAATAAGTAAAAATACACTTTTTTAATATTGAACAATTTGTTACCTTAGTTAAAATTAAAAGAGAATAATTAAGGGTAAAACAAAATGATAAGGTTTAAAATGAAATAAAAAAATATATAAAAATTATTGATTGATTATATTAAAAACTTATCTCATTTAATATTCAAAATAAGGACATTTTGGAGGTTTTTGGATGTGGTCTTAATTTATTATAAATTAATAATTTTGGAGTTTTCAAAAGTACCCCTCACCTCAATTATAAAAGGGAACATCCTCCCTCACCCATTCACTTAAATTTGAACCTTAAAGTTCATCCATACCATGAAAATTTCCATTATAAACTTCCTTATTCACATTATATAGGTTATGGTCTTCTAAAAAGACCAACCTTAGTGCATTTAAGAGGAGATCTAGAGTGAGCTCGTCGAAGAAGAGTAATCTCTTTTACCAGCTCTCTCAAGATCATTTATTATTCTACTTACTATTACTTTATTGTTTCCATTATTAAGTAATAACTATAGTATCACCTATATAATGAGATGTTATTATGGTTATGGAAAAACCTTATTCCACCTTTTATTCATCCTATGAAAAACAAAATCACTACGCGTGCATAAGTACGACTTACCGTCTCCACGCCGTGGTGTAATCTATTTTTTCACCACCACCTTACATGGATGGGTATAATGATGGAGACAATAACTATATGTGATTATTATAACATTATATGAATTCTGGAACAAATTATATACCATTAAATTCTATACCATTTCAAAATTATGGGAATGATATCCTCGCTCGTGCGTACGTACGACCTACCGTCTCCATCATATGTTGCGATTCATTATACATGATATCCATTAAAACATGATTATATAAATGTATATAATTAATAAATATGATATATATTATGTTAATATCATTTTTTAATTATATAATTATGACATAAGAAGGATAATCTGAACTTCTTTGAGAAAACATGTATAAGAAAATGAAGGAGTTAATACCCGAATAACGAGTAATAATGAAATGTTATTAATAAGAAGATGATAATATAATCATATATGATATCATAAAATTGAATATGATTCTGGAATAAGTCAATAAAATTATTTAAATAATTATACAGGAGGTTCAGATACATATAAAGGATATCGCACCTAAGGTAAAGGATTATTTTGTCTCACTTTTATTTTTATTAGACATATGCCTTATACACCACCTATTTATTTTTTGTGGTGTTTACACTAACCATGATTTTTTTTTATGATTCTAATTATGAAGGTTATGATATTTAAATATGAATATAATTTTATTTATTTTATGTGGAATATTATACAACTAATTATAAATTGGTAAGGGATAATTTCACAATCTCATTATTATCTGAGATTGTTTATACGTAAGTATTTAATTGGGTATATTTATCATCCACATACATGTTTCTTAAATATGTAATATTATTTATATTCTTATACAATTTTTTAAATTCAATTTTACCCATTGGCATTTTTTTATTAAATGGTATGAAAGGAATATTTTGTCGTTATTCAATACAAGGTACTTTTTTACTTTTCCAGCAAAAGCATGAGGATAATGTTTTTTAACTTATGTAGCAAGAATATATTTTTACATTATCATAATGCATTATTTCCATGAATATTACTCTAAATTATTTCAATTTTATTTTCAAATAAATTCCTTTCTCTTAAACTTGTGCATAATTTTGAGAAAAGAAAACGTTTTTGAAGAAGAAAGGATATTTTCCTTAAGAATTAATTTCAAGTGTTATATCAAAATTATTTTCTATCTAAGAAGGAATTATTTAATAGGGTTATGTATAAAGTATAATATCATTATTGGTCCTATGATTTGATTATGTTTTTTATGGAATGATATTTATGAAATCCATTTATTTTATATGGATTATGTTATGATGGAATAATGTTTAAGAAATCCATTTTATTCCTTGGGTTATTCTATGATGAATGATTTATGTTTTGTGGAACATGTAAGAACGATTTAATTATGAGATGTTTGGGACATATATCTCCCTCCAATGCAATGGTTAAATATTTATATCTCATGAGATAGTCTTGACTGGAACAACAAGTAAATCTGGTTCAGTAATACAGGGTTGTAACGACAAGTAAACCCGGTTCAGTAATACAAGGCTTGAACAACAAGTAAACCTGATTCAGTAATACATGGTTGGAATAAGGAGTGAACTCAGTTCAGTAATGGAAATTTTCCCACTATTATGGTCTTGGAAATGATCCTTTCCTAATATAGAAATTATTTTCTATTCTGATGTGTTTTCCACAAATTCATGTTTTATGCCAATGCTATTTTCTCATAGCTCATGTTACTTTATGATTTATGCCTTATGAACTGCCAAGATTTATTTCATGTATCAAGATTTTGATATATTTTATACATGGTATGATTTTAAAAAATTATGTTTGTATTATTACATTATTACATTCATGTTTTGTTTGATATTTTCTTTGTTTAGCCTTACTTAGCATCTGAGATCACCCTTTTCACATGTTTTCTTTTCCTTAGGATATAAAGAAAGGTTTTAGGTAGGAATGATAAATGATAAGATCTTTATGGGAGATGTTGAAGATCTTTTACCAAATTATAAGAATGTGTTCCAAGTTTCCAAAGCCTCTAAACTAATACGGTCTTTGGGCGTCTTTTTGCGTAATGTATTAAGTATTCTGCAAAAGTAATGTAATGTCCATGTACATCAAGCTTGGATATTTACATGTATGTTTGGAAGTCTACTCCACTTAAATTACATATGACCTAATATTTTGTTTAATCTATATATGTGTGCTTATTTTCAAGTAAATCCAAAAGAGTCACACTTAGTTGTTGTAAAAATAATTTTAAAATACCACTAGTAGACTATAAATTTAGGACTCTTCTATCCAAGAGGACAAGAATTTTACTTAGTTATTTATTCAGATACTGATTTTGGCGGTTGAAAGTAAGATAAGAAAACTTCTATAATATGTTATCTTTTAGGAAAGTATCCAGTTTCATAGTATAGTAAGAAACAAAATTCTATTGCTATGCCTACTACTAAAGCATAATACATGGATGCAGGTAGTTGTTGTGCGCAAATTTTGTGGATTAAACACACAATACTAGACTATGGATATCAATTCTAACATGTACCTATAAATTTTTGAAATGTAAGTGCTATAAATATTTATAAGAATCATGTTTCACATTCTAGAACAAATAATATTGATGTAATACATCACTTTTTGAGAGACCAATATCAAAACGGTGATATCAATCCTGAATACATTGGTACATAATGTTAGCTTACTGATATTTTTACTAATAATTTGAATTCAGAGAGAAATAATTACATCAAACATGTGTTAGGTATAATTAATTTTGGTTGAGATTAATTTTTTGGGACTCACTGTTGGTATTTTATCACCACTATGAAATGTCTCACCATTGTGAAATGTATCACCATTGTGAAATGTATCACCATTGTGAAATGTATCATTTTTGTGAAATGTATCACCATTGTGAAATGTATCACCATTGTTAAATGTCTCACCATTTTAAAATGTCTCACCATTGTGAAATTTCTCACCATTGGAACTTCACACCATTGTTTATTCTCACCATTAGAAACCTCAATCCATTTTAAATTTTCATTATACATATTTGAGCCTTCATTACTATTTAATTAATTAATCATTTAATTTTATTATTCGATTCAATTTTATTCTAATTTTTTATTTTCAAATTTCAAAATCCCAAAAATGATATAAAATTAGAACTAGTTTAATTTTAATGCACACCTCTTACACTATCTTCTCTCAAAACCTATTGCAACCCCTTTATCCTGACCATCTAACTTCCTTTCCTTCACCCGAACCTTTAGATATTTTCATCATGGTTAGAGTGAAACTTTGTTCCGAGTATTCTCTATATGATTCATGTCCTTATAAGATAAAGAATGGTGAACCGATCCACTCAATTGTTTTTGAACCAAAACATCCTAAGCTAGGAAAACATTCAGTTGTTCCTAAAAAGGAAGTACAAGAAGGGCATCCACTTTAGAGTAAGTATTTAGTGATTCAAGTTATACAAGACCAAGTATGGGTAGAATAGTTCTCTAGTAACAATAAACCTTTCCATCCTAGGTTAGTATATGAGTTTTATCAATATGTAGAGTATAGTTTTGATGATAATTAAGATTGGGTAAGAATACAGATTGATGTTTTAAAAGTATTTTTCTCTTCTAAGTAGTGGGATATATGCTTTAAAGTTCCTCATTAAGAAGATGAAAATGGCTATCAAGGAGCCATGCCAGATGATAGTGAAAATTTTGTCTATGAATATGCCTTGGTTGAGTTAATATGTGATGGAATTGTTAGAAGACCTATAGCTTCTGAACTTGATGGTGAATATAGATTACTTTTAAAGTTTATACAACACATTCTATGACCAAGAAAAGGAAACTTTTTTTACTTTGAGATATCAAGATGTTTACCTCTTATGTCTGATGAAAAGAGGAGAGAAAATAAACCTGCGTAGATACCTTATACCTCACATGATGGAAATGTGTAAAAAATATTCAAGATCAAATTTATTAATATACCCTAAGATTGTCTCTGATATGATAGAAGTTAAAGTTTTAGTAACTGAAGGTGAATAATCTGTTATAGACTGTGGTATTTTTTTCATCATAAGAATAATTTACAAAACGATGAAAATAAGTTGGAATCCATGAAAAAAGAAATGGGTGGATGATGGTGAAAAGTTGTATGATGAGTTCAAACCTATAGTCCATCCTTTAATATTGAAATTTATTGTGGACCCTGGCTTGGATTCAGATGAAGTTATTGAATATTCTAATAATGATGAGAAAGAAACAAATTCTATATCTATAGATGAATAGGAGAATGAATTTATTATAGATGAATTAATTGAACCTGATCAATCTCATAGCTCTTATTCTATTACATGTGGATCTCCTAATCCTCCTTGGATACTCTTTATTAGAGATAAACTCCTCAAAGAAGGTAGTGAGGAGGAATGAATAAAAATATCTAGTGAAGAATAGTTCAAGAGTTCTTCCAAATATTTAGATGAGAATGATGATGAAAATGGTGATGATATTGATGAAGAAGATATAGAATAATAATAATCATAAGTAGTATTAGATGAGGATAATGAAAATGGTAATGGATAAGATAAGGATAATAAATATGGTAATGGAGATGACAATGATAATAGAAATGAAAATGATGATGGAAGTGACAATGATAGAGATTATAATGGACATGATGATCATATTAGAGTTGATAATGATGGCATGACATGAGCACGTTTTTATTCTCCACATTCATCTAGTTCTAAATATGAGGAAATTCCAATCTTAGTTAAGGATATGAATAGATTAGTAAGAGAAGAAAAAGAAGCATCAGTTGAGGGGGAGTAATCCCCAACTCTTGAAAGTCACTAAGTTGTTACTACTATTGATAGAGACAGTATTATAGTTTCTAATGATTAGACAATTTAAGATCATTTTGTTGATGATAATACTGTTTTTCACCAATCAGTGGATGAGAAAATGACGGAAGTTGCGCCTTATACTGTTGAGAAGACAGTTGTTAATCAGACATATGATGTGAAGATGAGTGTAGTACCAGCCATTATTGTATATACAATTGTAGAATCTATAATTGTTGAGAATTATGGAAAGTATTTTGATCTAGTTCTAGAATAATGGGAATGATTTCTTGGGTATTTCAGACTAGGTCTGGACTACTCAGATTCTGATGAAGAGTGTTCTGATTTTCAGGAGACAAAATATCCTAAGGGATCCTTAGTTACCCAATTTGATACTACATGATAGTTGGAGAGATTTTCTAGTGTGTCTAACATGTCTTGACCTATTACACCATTACCTACCCCTGATGGTCATATAGTACCAGTGGATGTTTCCACCAAGGATAACATAGATACTTTCAGTGAAAATATTTTATTTGAGTTTGATGTGAAGTTTAAGAATCAAACTGCTTTGGTTACTAAGCTAAGTAATTAGAATGTAATGATTTTTTTGATCCATATGATTTAACACATCCAAACCAAATTGATAATCCATATTAGAGAAGTAGAATTGGAAAATTTAATGTTATATAATGAGTTTGAGTCTGTGAAATCTTTGTGAGAAGGGATGCATACAAAATTTTCAGCCAATATGGATTCTTTGCTTGAGAATGTGGAAAATATTATTTCAATGGATTCTTCATATAGTGATTCACCTCCTACTATTTATGTTCATATAATCAGGATAGTTATCAGATAAGAGCTTAAATCTTCTTTAAGTAGTGATTAAATTGATGCTACTGCCATACCTCAAGAGTCTTTGAGCAAAATCAGACATAACAGTGACCATGTTAACATGATGGTTAGATAATACATGAAATTCATGAAGATTGATAGATAAACCATAACCAAATCTATCAAGTATTATCTTCCATGTATTTATAACAAGCACGAGTTGAATTTTAACTTTAAGTTCCTAATTAAAAAATTGAGAATACCTCCAGTGACCCAAACCTAGATAGGTCAATCAGTTAAAGTTCATGAATCCAGTGTTGAATATATTTATGGAAAAGAAGAAATATTTATTCAGTGAGATGGAAAGATGTGGAAATATCATCATAAACTTCATAAATCTAATTAAAATGTTTTTTCATGTTTCTAGGAAAGCTGTTGTGGCTCATGATGCTATAGCCGTTACTACCCATCTGATAACTCTATCTTCAGCACCTAAGTACTTCAGACCCAGAGTTACTAGAGATCATAATGAACCTTTTCAATATTGTTTATAGACTTTTTCTCTATCTCATATAGAATATATAAAACACCTTAGACCAATTATCATCAGAGAGACTCCTTATCTCACTAGTGTTCCTATATCTATACCTCAAGATTCTTCAGGATCTGTTGATGAACCTTCTGCTTCAAGCAAAGGTAAGGAGAAAGAACCTTCGATTCCTTATACCCAACCTGAGAAGAATAATTGATCTTGGAAATTTATTATTGGGTTTGGATGTTTTTGTAACCAATTTTTGGTTGTCACTTATTTTTTTTATAAACTTCAGTTAGTTTCTTAATGAAACTTTTCTTATTCATATATTGTTTTTTATGATTTTCCTATTTTATTGTGCACTTTTTGATAATCTCAAAAGGGGAAGAAATATAATATAGAATTAATTTATGTTATGAGAGAGAATAATTTTGTGGAATTTATTTCTATCCATTTAATATCATATTGATATTCCTTGTGATATTTTCCTTTGATATCCTACTTTTTTATATCCAACAATACTATTTGTTTCTTTGATACTACTACTGTTAGATTAATTACTATTTAATTTTCTTTGATACTCTATGTATATTCTTTATCTTTGATACTACACTGTTTATCTTTGAAACCATAGTGTTCTATTTGATATCATATTTTCTTTGATGCAATATATATTATTTTTTACCTTTAATACTCTATTTACCGTTTATGTTATGTTTTATAAAATTCTGTGATTTGTGATCATCAAAAAGGGGGAGATTGTTGGCACCCTTGTTTAGGT
This sequence comes from Viscum album, assembly GCA_963277665.1. NCBI lineage: Eukaryota > Viridiplantae > Streptophyta > Magnoliopsida > Santalales > Viscaceae > Viscum > Viscum album. The sequence goes on from OY728129.1 coordinate 287,355,657, forward strand.
TATTAGAACCATTATTTTAATGATAAAAAAATCATGCTTAGTATGATATTAATTATTTTTATGTTTTTTGATAGAATTTTACAATATAAGACAGATTGGAAACATTTGAATAAGTATGAGTCACTACTAGACAATGTCTCACCATTGAAGACAACTCACCATCAATGTGGAAAAATAAAAAAGTGTTAGAAACACTCATCATAGGCTATGAGTCACCTCCATAACAAATTTTTTTTAAATCAGAGAATGAATCACCACCTGAGGATGATTCAACATTGTACTAGAAATTTGAAAAAGTGCTGAACACACCTACCATCCGAGTGAAGTCACCACAAGAATTGAAAATTGGCTATGTATCGAGATGATCTATCATTCGACCTAAGTCATTGTTTAAGAGACCTTCAACCAGAATAGAGATTTGGTAAAGTGATGATTGATATACCATTTAGTTTATTCACCAGCAATCTGACTCAATGCCAAACTCAATCATAGACAGATCAAGAAACTGTGAGAGACTATCTCACAATTCTAAAGACTCACTACTACTATTTTTTATTTATTTTGAATTTAATATTTCTAATGTCCATATTATGGAATTTAATGTTGAAAATTATTTTAGTAATTGTTTCTTAAATTATATATATAGATTCATTAAAGTTTATGTTTTTCATGAAGCACAAGGAGAAAAGGATCCAGATTATTCTCCACATAGATTCTTTTGTTAAAAGTTGAAGCATACTGCCTCACGAGGATATGTGTTTAATATAGACAATAAAATACATGCATACACTAAGAGATTTTAATGAATATGAAAATTTGGTTGAGAACATATTGAAGAACCTAAAAAACTCCATTTACTAAGATCTTAAACACTCTTTCTTTCCTTCACATGTATGTGAAAGAGTAGAGCTTACAAAATAAAAATTTTACAACACTATGTTGTATAGAAAATTTTATAAAGATGAATGAAGCTTAATTTCAGACCACATTCAAGGAGTCATGAGATGAAGAGATTATCGTATATAGAAAACAACATCTTCTTACACATTTACTTGGTCTTTTTGTCTATTTTATTTACATTACAAGTATTGTACGTACTCTTTATTTCTAAACACGCACACTGTCTCATGCACTCAAACTAGAAGATACTAGATATATTTTCAAAAATATCTTTACATGTTTCCCACATACTATTATAGAAGTCTAGTTGTGACCTATCTATTATTTTACTCACATGGGTGTTGTGGAAGAGGTCATGTGCAGACTAGACAATTATTTTACTATTGTACACCCAATATTGGTTATGGATCAAAGATTATTTTATACAATATTCTTGGAAGAAAGTAATTTCCAAGTAGAGAGGATTAAGTCTCAGCTTGACACTGAACCTCTCTTATTCATTTTCCACTATGTATTTTTTATTTATTTTACTTTATCATTAATATTTAAATTTGAATGTATTTTAAACTGTAAATAAAACCACTACTTTGATAGTTAACATTAATTATTGTTTATATAAGGTTTTGTTTGAGTAAATTTATTTACAAGTTTAAATTAATATTATATATTATTTTAACTGGCACCTAATAAATCTTTGAGAATTACTTTAAAAGTTCAAGACTTATATAAATCTGTTATTTTGGTTAAATGGGTTATTCTTAATAAATTGTGGGATTTTATTTAAACCTATTTTTAACAAAAATATTTATTAGGAACTAAATTCAACCCCCTATCGAAATACTCACTCTGACTAACATTCATCATGAATATCATTTATCCAGTTTGAATCTTTTGAAGCTTCTTTAATATTAAATGGAACAAAATCATCAAAAAGGATGAATTGACACAAAAATTTAAAACTGATTTTTTTGGTTCTTATTTTAGATTCAAAATTTTTTGTTACATTTTCTAAAAAACAATAACTATGTGTTTTTTAATTCATATGATCAGATTAAGAAGTGGTTTTCTCTACCTAAACTGATGCAATGTCATTTTTAGGTCTATCTTTACAAAAATTTAATTCATTAAATACTTCAACAAGATTATCATAATCTATAATCAGTTTTTAATTATTTTCAAGGAACTTTATATGCACAGACTCCACCATTAAAATAGTTCACTTTTTATACACTATATAAGATTTAATATTATTTGTATATCCTATAAAAAATCCCTAATCACTTTTCACATCAAAATTTTCCAAATTATCTGTATTATTTAAAATATAAACTTTGCATCCCAATAATTTAATGTAACTAATCTTAGGTTTATTTTATTTAAATAGTTCATAAGGGGTTTTCTTTATCATAAGTTTAATCTAAAATTTATTTAAGATATAGTAAGCAGTGTTAATAGACTTAGCCCAAAAATATTTTGGTAATTTTAATTCATTAAGCACATTCCTTTCTATATATTGAATAGTTCTAGTTTTCTTCCGCACAACACCATTTTCTTTTGGCATTCTAGGGAAGAAACATTAGAAAAATATCCATTATCTTAAAAAATTATTAATGTCTAATTCAAAAAATTATTCACATTTATCACTTATAATTAATTCTATTAAATGATCTTTTTTATTTTGAATATGTTTATATATGGTAATAAACTTGTTTAAGGTTTCACTTTTACAAGATAAGAAAAGCGTCCTAGTGAATATACTAAAATAAGCTACAATTATAAACATAGATTTCTTACTAAATAAAATTGTTGTTATCATGTGTCCAAATAAATCAAGATGAATAAGTTTTAAAAATCTAGAAATATTAACATTATTAATAGATCTAAAAGACTCTTTGTGCTTCTTAACCTTTAGAAAAAAATTACGGAAAAAATACTTACATGAATTAAATTTTGAATGTTTCATAACCTATCCTTGTTTTTACAAATTGTAAAGTTATAAAAGATAAACATGTCCTGATCTTTTATGTCAAATAATATGGTTTGTTTCTATATCATTTAAGTACTTTACATGTTATTGGGTTAGTTATGAAAAATCTATAGAGTATATATTTTCTTTTCTATTAGCATAATATAAAACATTATGATATTTAAATAGAAGGAATTTATTATCTTCAAACATAAAACTCATAACATCATAATTTTTTTTTGATAAAATATTTAAATTGTGTGTCAATACATCTACATATATTACTTTATAAATTATTACAAATTTAAATATTACTACTTATCCAAAACTTTTAACCATTCCTTTAGATTTGTCACCAAAAGTGACAATGCCTCCATCACAAGAATTAAAAGATAAAAATATATATATTTCACCAATAATGTGTCTGGAGAACCCAATATCCATATACCAAGTATCTTCATATCTCTTTAGGCAGGTTTCTTATAAATTAGATTAAACAGATATTTTTTTGTACCCAAGATATTTTAGGTCGAACTAGATTAGAAATAAAACTTTTAGGAACCCATAGTGATTTAAGAAATTTATTATAGTGAAATCTAGAAGATATATTCTTATAGATAAAAGTATTTGTATGACCTAGTGACTAAGAAAATCTTAATGAAAATTTATTTCCATAATTCCATTTCAGATTACATCTAAAACATGTAATATTTTAGACATTTCTGGTACTACTTTTAACAAAATTAGTTCTATACAGATTAGGAATTTTATATTATAACCAAATCCAAATTTATCTTTATTTGATCTTCATCTATTTTTGGATATTAAATATTTTATCCTTTCATTATAATCTTTGATCTTAATTAGTTAAAAATATATAACCCTTTTCTTTTCATTAACTTTATTATTTTCAATTTTCAATTATCTGTACGGTTCATCCATTCTCAGATTATCACTTTGAAATTTTTTATTTTGTTTAGTTAATTCTTTAACTTCATTTTCAATATTAAACTCATAACTTAAATTGTAGTCAGAATGAATGTTTAATTTATTCATAGTTTTTTCCATAGAGTAGATTGGATGAACCTTTTTCACTCTAAAAAATAATCACTAAGTGAGTCTGAATCTTTGTTAAAACTACATCTAGCTTGTTATTCTCATTTTAACTCCTTTCATTACTTGTATTTCCCTTCTTGTTTCAATTTCGGACAATCTAATTTTATATGTACATTTCCTACAATCATGGAATATTAATTTTGAAACAATTTTTTACAACTTTTACCTTTATTACTTCCCTTTAAATCATCCTTTTTATGATCTAATATGAGAAACTTCTTAAAACCTCTCTTTCTAATCATATACTTGTAGATTCCTTTAGTAAAATAAGTCATTTCATATTTCTCACTTTACTACAAATCAAAATTATAATTATTAGTAGAAACATTTACATTAGATTTTAATGTTATCCATTTTATTTTATTATGATATTTAGCATTTTAATTCTTCATATCTAGCTCATAACGAAGAAGTGATCCTATGATTTCATCCAATGAATACTCACTAATATAATTACTTTATTCAATGTCAACCTTATTTGAGTGCCACCGAGAAGATCAAGAAGTATTATTTCAATGGGAAATTAATTCTTCATGGTCTCCCAGAGTGAAATCATGCTATTTATAATCTTAGTGAATCTGTTATAAATCTTGTTGATGCTCTCTTGATTATTCACTCTGAATTCTTTAAATTTAACTATGTAAATAACCAACTTGGTTCTCTAAAACTTATAAATCCCTTGATGAGTGAATTTTAAAGTCCTCAATATTTCATATATAATTTTACAAGAAGAAATATGTCTATACATATTTATAATTAAAGAACAATACAATTAATTCATTAATTTTTAATTTAGAGAACATTTTGTGGCATTATTATCGGTTAGATTTTCTAAATATACCTTAGACTGTTTATAATTTTTTTTAAAAATAGCCTAAAATTTAAGGGCTATATTTTTTAGAAATATCTCCACCAAATACATATACTAAACATAATCGATTCTATTAAAGTGAGCTTTTCTAATGGGATTCAACGTCTAAAATTCCGAACTCACCATAATAAATTAGGGGATCTTTCCGTCGACTATTACGACTAGGATAATTGTTAGTTAAAAATGAAAATGAACTGGTAATAAATAGTTCATTAAAAGGAAACCACCCTATGTAATAGTATATAAAATGATTTAATAAAGGAGGGTGAATAATAATTTTAAAAATTAATAAATTAAATATAATTATCAAAGTGATTAATAGTGTTAATTTTGTAGTGATTTTTTTTAAAAAAAGAACACAAGATTTTTTATAATAGTTCAGATCATCAAGATCACAGTCTCCTATTAAATTTTCTCTACTTGGTGAGAAGACTAGTATTTACTAGTTTCTCACTTTTGATAGGGTGTGATAATACAATTCAAAGATGTACATACCTTTTTCTCACCTGGTGGTATCACCCCAATTGACTTTTTTAGGAGTTACAACCCAAATAAATTTTATCCGAGTCACAACATGACCTTCCTTTTGGATTAGAGGAATACCCTATTAGATAGATTCTGGATAGTAAGTTCTTAAATGGACTATAGAGGAAAAAGGATAGAAAGAAATACAATGATGAGAAACTAGACAGAATTTAGAATAACGGTGGAGTATATGATGTTGAATATCGATGCAACCCAAGATCTATGATCACTTATTTATTGGATGACCAAAATGATGAAGTCCTTTTTGATCATAATAATGTAATAGTAGTCATATTTTCAATTCATTTCTTTAAAATTATGATATTAAAGTTTTATCTTTATCTCACTGAAATCATATCAATCATCATCGTCAATATTGTGCTTAAATAAAATTTATTGAGCTAATTTTATCTCAATCATTTATTCACACTATAAAAACTATTTTTGTTTCATTTACTCCAAGATCTTGGAGCACCTCATTACACTATCATAGGGATACACATTATAAAATAATAAACATTAAAAATATATTCACTACCTATAATTTAATTAATTCTCTCATACTTATAGAATGTTTATGATCTTTTATTCCTGCATGGAATAACATGTAAATGCGTCGAAAAAGATCCTTAAGAAAAATAATAGTTTTTAAATTAATTAAAATAATTAAATATGATTTTACAAACTAGAATTAATTTTATAATTCAAAAGTTATTAAAAAAGAGGGTAAAATAATTATTATAAAAATTATTATTTCTATAATAATTCTGGAAATATTTTCTTCATCAAATAATTTTCACATAGTTTTTATAATATATAATAATTTTACAAATTATTAGAATCATAAAAATAAAACTAATTCAATTTTCATTAATCAATATATAAAAATAGTTCTAAAATAGATCATTCTAGAAAAATATAAATTTTAGAAAAAATAAGCAAAGTACTGACCACAAGGAAATAGTCATGTGATAGGTATACTGAACGTGCAAAAAATTTTATCATGCGGTGGACATTCTAAACGTGTGAACCAATTTTCATGTAGTCGATATACTAACTATAAGGACAATTTTTTTTTCATTCAGTCACTAAAAATTAACTCATGCTATCAGTGAGAAAAATAATTAAATCATCCAAAAACAATACATGTGGTAATTTTAGAATTCTTTATATGGTCACTTGAATTTTACCTTCATGGTAGGTATAAATTTATAATTTTAGTCACTTCAAATTACTATTGTGGTGGGTACATTTATCTTCTAGTATATACCTCATGGTAATCATGTTTGGTGATTCATGGTAGGTACCTTAAACTCAAATTATATTCACCACTACTACATGATAAGTTAGTGTTGAACCTCATGGTGGGTTAGCAGGGACTTCACAGGAAGTACACTATAAATCTCATGGTTGGTTTTGTTGGAATCTCATGGTACCTTCATTAGCCTCTTTATGGTAACTCTATAACTCCCATAGTAGGTAACTCTCACTTAAGGAAATTTCATAAATTACTCACTTGCATGGATTATAATATAGATGATGGAATGAATGAGATGCTGTGAATGATGACCTGTTATGGAAGCTTAGTTGAGCAGGCATGGTTCATATACTAGGTGTTGGGTGTCACTACCATAGTGGTGTTTCCATGTCATCAATATAGAGTAGCATTAATGGAGGAGGAAGCTGCTACTGTTGGGTGTTGTCACTAAGGGTGTATGACGACGAGATGCACAAAGCTACACCAGAGTGATTTGGCCGAATGCATGCATGGATAGTGTCATGCTGATATTGTCACTAAACTAGTGTGGAGACACTATTGAACTTCCATGCAAACTCAAGTTGAGTCATGGAGGATGGTGCATTGGTTTTGTGTCACACGAGTTCTATGATGAAGGTAAATTCTAACTTGGTCTCTATCATTTTCACTATAGTTTATGACAAATGAGATATGATGGATAGAGAATATATTTAGAAAACCCTCTATACATTCAACTAGGGTTCCTTTAACTAGTTTATAATATGAGACTTTAATTCCATTCTTGATCAAAATAAAAATAAACGAGGTTTTTGATATTTGAGGAAAGCCATGAAATATTTTAGATCCTTTATTTCTGATTATAAGAACCTTGATCTTCACTTCATGGGTGATCAGTACACATGGTGTAATAATAAGAAATGGTATCATAGAGTTTAGATTAGGCTAGGTAGATTCTTATCCAATATTAAAGAGATCTTGTATTTCTATAATTCTTCTCTAACTCGTCTGGCGATATCCTTTTTAAATCATGCTTCTCTCTTGCTCAATATTAAAAATAGTCAAGGATCAACATGATTTTCATTTTTCATATTGATTTATCCTAGAATATGGTTTTATTCACATTTTCACACTTCTTGGTAGAAAACAATGTCTAGATAGGAATGGGATGTTCTTCAAAGAAAAATCAGGTATTTCAAAAAGTATCTTCGAGTATGGGATAATATTTTTTGAAATAACCAAAACTATACCTAGGAGTTGGAGAATAATATTAAATATCTAGATGTCTATCTTCAATAAGGGTGGGATGATAACATCTTTAATATTATATTATAAAATCACATAGAACTATTGTATTGTCTATAAGCAGAATAATATATTTTCTAGGAAAGTTAGGGGATAAGGTAGATCAAGGAACGAGATAGAAATATTTTATATTTCCATGTTTATATCAGGGAGAAGAAATATATAGGTAAAATGAAACTACAATTGTAGGATGGATTGATATCTACTAAATCATTATTCTAATTTTCTCACTAGTTTTTTATGAAACACCTGAGATTCTAGTGATTTTGAGAGATAAGATAACATCTATAACTCCATCCCTCTAGGAATTGATGGAAATATTAATGCTCACCTAGAAGCAGTCCCTTATAAGGATGAAATCTTAGAGGTGATCAATAATATAACCCTTTATATAACTTTCGGCCTAGATGGTTTCCCATGTTCTTTTTACATTATTTTATGACACATCATTAACAAGGAAATTGTCAAGGCTATTCAAGACTATTTCAAAGGAGGTTCATTACCCAGATCTACTTGCACAACTACTCTTTTTCTTATCCCTAAAGTGAAAAACCCTGGTTTATTTCACTAGTTTCTTCCTATTATTTTACGAAACTTCTCATATAAAATTGTATTAAACATAATCAATGATGGAATGGATGTAATTTTACAATTTTTAATCATGTCAGAACAACATGGTTTCATTAACAAATTTAATATAAAAAGAGCTATATCTATTACTCAGGAAATGGTTCACGACTTTAACATGAAAGTTCAGTGTTCCAATACAATGATCATAGTTGATATAGAAAAGTAATATGAAACAATGGAGTGTAATATTATCATCAGATTTATGAGAAAACATTAATTTTCTGAATGAGTCTATAATATGTGTTTTCAGTGTTATTTAGCACCTTGATAATCACCTTTTCTTATCTGTAAGAGATTTTGTTTCTTTGAAGGCACTAGAGTCCAACATCATGGAAACCCCCTTTCTCATACTCTCTTTTTCATTTCTCAAGACCCATTAAGAAAAATGATCTATTAAGATTTAAACTCTAGTAAAATCATCCCCTATAAAGTGATCAGATGACCCAATCTATAAGTGAATATATTGAATGATAATTAAATAATTTGGACATTACATCTTACAAATATCCGCATAACCCCAAAACATAAAGTTTTAGTGTCTTTGAATATTAGCTATATAAAAATATTATTCCACATAATTGTGAGAATTTGTCCATAATTTTACCATACTAGATATTATTCTAAACATATTCTATGTTACACCCATCTTTATAACCTAGGTAATAGAAAACATAAGAATGGGTGAGCTCAAATGATCAGTAAGAGAAAAAATTATCAACATGTCATCATGGGATATATAATTAGTATAAGATAAATGATGATCATGGGAGAAATATATAATTAAAATAATAAGGAATAATTATATTTATCTATAATACATAATAAAATTACATGTAATCTCAAATGATCAAACATTTACCATGTAATAAGAGTGCATAATTACATGACAATAATCACGAGTCATGGAGAACAACATAGGCGTATAACATAAAATGTGTAAAAACATAGAAATATAGCATAAAAAGGGACTATGGAACAAAAATAATCATAGGAAAACATTAAATAATGGATAAGGTATCATAATACTATAACCCATTAAATAATGTCTTAGGAATAACAATCACATGTCCCATTAAAAGATTTAGCGTCACAAACCTATGATCCATTAGTTCTTTAGGCATCCAAAACCTACAACCCATTATTATCTTATGATATGTAGAACCTTAACCAATTAATTATGGGGATATATAGGACCCAACCCTCAATATCCATACATAATTGTGTCATATAAAATCCTTTATATAACATATTATGAAAATTCCATGGAAGGAAAATGGGTTTTATAACATTTCCAAATGGTATCACATAAAATGAATTCAAGAATTCAATCAGTTGATACCAAATATTAAATCACCCAAAAGGAGTATTTTATAAGATTATATTGAGGTTAATTCATAAAAAACTCCATATTATATAGTTCCCTTGTAGGTAAAGGGATTTCATAAAACATTCTCAACCTTGTTGTTAAAAGTTGATGTTATGAGTCACTTTCAAAAGTTATTTTTGAGAATTTAAAGTGATTTTTTTAAACACCACATGAAAATAAATACAAATAATTGATACTTGGAAGGAGATAATTATTAACTTAAAAATGTGGATCATAAGATAAAAAAAGTGCTAGTTAAAATAAATTCCTTTTAATATTTTAAAATATATTTATTGAAACCCATGTCATTTGAAAGAGTAATAAAGATTAATTTTAAAAATAGGTAAAGATAAATATTTAGGTCACTTGAGTTAATACATATTTATGTTAAAAAAACAATTTATGTAATGAAATAATATGGATATAGAGGAGAATGATCCATTAGAGAGGATAAAAATTATTCTTTTCAATGCCATCATTTTTTAGAGAATGAAATCCTTAAAAGAAGAATATTTGTGATATAAAAATAAAAATTCCACATATAAAGAAGTAAATTATCACATTAAATGAATAAATGTAAAAATATAAAAAATTTATAAGTTTAAATTCAGTGGAGAAAATCTACGACTCAATGAAAAGGAGTCAAGGTCGACAAAACCCTTATGAATTTGGTAAATTTTGAATAAAAAGAACATTTAAGGAGATAACATCCAATGAATTTTTAAAAACTTCAATTTCAAGAAAATCATTATAAAATACATCCATATGGTAGTATATACACTAAAAAAAGAAAACAAGTGGTGAAAATGACATATGTATTAAGAAAAGTAAATCGAGATAAGAAAAACCTTACCATTACTCTCAACTTTCATGAAAGTGATTTAAAATATTTTATAATAAAAATAACCAATTTAATATATTATTTTATAATATTATTAATATATTTTAAATTTTCTACTCTTTAATTATAATCATTCATTATAAAATTATTAGTTGGTTATTGTTTATTTTCATTATTGGATGTTAGTGATTGTGATTGTTTCATAGAGGCTTTCTAATATCGATGTCAATACCTATACTTTGATTAAAATTTCATAATTACTAGATTATAGAAGGAACTTGAAAATATGTTTTATATATGTTTTATAATATTTAATTTCATACCATTATTATTTTAGTTATGATTTGTGAAAATGGAATCATTGACGATCTTATTTCAATATTTTTTTAACGAACAAAAGGTGGTATATTAATTATGGGTTAGTTATTAATCTAATGATTAATTTATATTTATATAATATTAATAATTTCATAAATATAATTTTTCAAATAATATATTCTTATAACCATCAATGTAAGGTGGTGATAAAAAATGAAGTGCGTCATTCATGGAGGCGATGGAACACACATAACATGAGTGGTGTTTTCATTTTTCATTGAATGTGGGGGAGATAGATAAAGGAAATTAGATTAATATAATAAAATTTTATTATAATAATGATACTTATTTAGTTATATTAGAATTATTATAATAGTTTTTTAGGAGGGTTTATGAGAAAAATAGTGAAGAAAAACTTATGGAATGGGTAATACTTATGTTGAGAGTTTGAATATTTTCTTGAAGGATCCTATGGATATGGAGGACTTTGGTCACTTTATTGTAATTAAAGGCTACCAAAATTGGAATAGGGATCTATGTTAAGTAAATTAGATATATTTAATGGTAAATTGGAAGGACATTTACATCTTTAAGTGGTTTCAAGTGATCTCCTTTTATAGGAGAATAAGAGGATATTTTCCTTGGAAATTAAAGTTAGGTGAGGGGTAAATATAGAATCACATGGTAGTTAGGAAAATTAGGTGAGTAATTTTTGTTGAGAAATGAAAGTATATATCTACATGTAAAAACTTTCTTCTATAAGGTCAAATTGTTATGTAAAATTTACAAAATTCATGCCAGTTTAAGTTACCCCCTTTTACCCTCATAACATTGATGAAATATTTACCATAGTAATTATGTTTTATTAAAACTATAATATTATTGTTGTACTAAATTTCAAAGTTATGAATCCAAATTTAGATCCCATTTAATGTAATTAAATTTATAAATATAATAAAATTAACTTTTAAATTTAATTATAAGATATATGGAAAAACAATTTTTATAGAAAAATTACTTTAAAAATATTTATTATTCTTATTATTATTTCCAAACAGTTACTAATTAAATGACTATTAATATATTATTAAAATAAATAATATATTTTATTAAAATTAATATTTTACTTGAAAATAAAATTGGTGTTATATATAAATAATTTTTCTTAGTAAAATGCATTTTTAAGCATAAAAAGATTTTATTAATTATTTATCCACATTAATTAAATAAATTTTTATTAAAAATGAAGTTTTATCTTATTTAAAATTAAAAATAAAAAACTAAAAAAATACACATGATATATATTAATAATTTATTACACTAATAATTACATGTTTATATCATCCTAAGTTCTACTTACATATACCCTTATGATTTATGTGCAAGACCTAATGATAAGGTAAGGAGGAGTGGTCATAGTAGGTGGTGGTTTAACTAGAATGGATCTTATGGATATTTTCATGATCCTTAAATTCTCCCATAATTTATTTCACTCAACACACACTTGTTGGTGTTCAAATTGGGCTTTGTCTAGGGAAAACCCTAGTGAAAAAACCACTTTTTTAAGATCATGCAAATTTGCTTCATAAGGATGAATTATACTACATGATTCCATTTCATCTAATTTCATTATTGATTTCATACTATGGCTATTTCTATTTATATTGAATTATTCAATAACTGTGATAAAACCTTTTTATTTTATAAAAAACATAGTTTCTTTTTTTTAATGTTTCATGTAAAATAAGATATCATAACATTAAATTATTATAATTTCTAGGGTATTAAATTATAATCCCCTTAATGGAATTTCACCCTCATTTTTTAATTCAGATGAAAAAAATGAGCATAAATTTGTCTCATTAAAATTTTGGATTTCCAAATAACTTCTTCAAACTTATGGTTTCTCTAAAAAACTTTTAAAATGTGGGTGGTCTTGTTTCACATTACCATATCGCTTTTATCTAAGATCTCCACAGTCTATTCTTCATAAGAGAAATCATGCTCCAACTATATATATTTTGAGTTTAGTAAATGTGGTGGATATGGTATATACTTCCTCAAAATTAATTCATGGAAAACATTATGAACATATGAGAGGTGTGTATGGAGTGACGAGCAATAATCTACAACCCTAACATGATCAAGAATTTTACAGGGATCGATGTATCTAGGGTTTATCTTCCTTTTCTTCCCAAATGTTACAACCCTCTTCCAAAGGGATATCTGGAGGAACATATTGTCACCAACTTCAATCTCCTGATCTCATCCATTATTATCAATATAATTTTTTTTCAACTCTACGATGCTTTTATATTCCACTAAATGGTCTGAAATTTCTCTATCATCTCCTATATAAGATTAGAGCATAACAAATTCATTTATCCAAAATCATCCCATCAAAACATACTTCTTAATATCTTTCCATATGTAGCCTCATATAGTGAAATTTGGATACTAGAGTGGAAACTATTATTATATGATAATTTCAACGATGGAAGATATTGAACCCAAATTACTTTTAAATCCATTTAGAAATATCTCAACATATCCTCTAATGTCTGAATTTCCCTTTCAGATTGACCATCAATTTGAAGAAGTTAAACTACAATAAAGCTTCTCTTTGCATCCAATACTTGTTAAAGACTCATATAAAAGTATTATATGAACCTTGGATCTTGAATAGATATAATTTAAATTTGTATTCTATGTAGTCTTACCACTTTTTTTATGTATAAAATAGCTAGTTTTCTAAGAGAGTAGTCTTCTCAAACAACAATGAAGTGTGTATATTTTTACGTCTATCTACCACTACCCAGATGACACCTAAACCTTTAGAAGTCTTAAGGAGACCAATGATTAATACCATGGAAATGTTCTACCACTTTTATACTGGTATAGGTAATGGTTGAATAATCCCTTTATATTACTAATTTTCAATCTTTTCTTACTGGAATACCAGGCATTGAGATACATACTCCATAATTTATATCTTAATATTCTCCCACCAGAAGTTTTATTTAAGATATCTATATATATTAGTGATTCTAAATTGAATAGAGAAGTTTGTGCTATGTGTAGCATCCAAAATCTACTTCTTCAGTTTTTATAGGAATAAGATACATATCCAGGTTCCAAAATCTCATAACTCTATATCCATAATGATTAATCTCTATAATTTTTCCTATATTCTTTTCTATATCCATATCATGTTTTGGACCTCCTTGATCTTTAAATAGATAGATGTTTGAGAAATCAGTTAGAAAAGTTATGATTTTATACCTTCCTTTATGATCACCATATCTATCCATTGAATATATATAAAGATCGGGTCCCTTCCAATCCTTATCAAGGATATAATAGCATGATCCTTTCTTCTTAAAGCATCTTTCACCTTGTTTGCTTTTCTAGGGTGGTAATTTATTGAGAAATCATAGTCTTTGATCCATTATAACCATATCCTTTGGATCATGTTCAAATTCTTCTATGTTAATATATAATTAAGCTCTTGTAGTCAGTATATATATCACACTTTTCACTATAGAGGTAATATTGCTAAATTTTTAATGCAAAGACTACTGCTAACAATTCTAAATCATGCATTGGGTAATTCTGATCATGATTCTTTAACTAACATAAAGAATAAGATATTACCTTTACATTTTGATGAGGAAACATCCAAAAACATTTAATTAAGCATCAATGTATGTTGATAACACTTTTCTATTACAGGGTTACATAAGTATAGGTGTGACAACTAATATCATCATAAGCTACTTAAATCTTTCTTCACATTTTTCTTTCTAGAGTAATTTCACTCCCTTCCATGTTAACTTGGTTAGAGGATTGAAAAATCATGGTAATTTCTCAAAAATAATAGGTAGCATCCAACTAATCCAAGAAAACTACATATTTTTATCACAATGGTTAGTCTGGGTTATTCTTCAATCACCTCAGTCTTTGATGGATCCATAAATGTAACCAACCAGAATTTTATCAATGGAATTTCCCATATGATTATATAAATTTATTATAGTTAGCAATGTAGTATTATATAAAGCAAATTCAATACCTAATAGAACCATTTTTTTATTATATTAATTTGAATTTTACATTTAGAGAATTAACATGGACATAATAATTTTAAATATTATAGTGGGATATAGATAGAAAATAAGATAACTAAAATATGAAAAGTTGGTTATGCTCAACCCACCAGAATTACCGCACTCATGAACAACACTATAGAAATGAAACAAAATTTTATATTTAAATATTCATCTTAGAAATTAAAATATATATAATATGGGGATAAAATGAAGGTGAATAAATAATGAATGAAATTTTAGGTATTTATAGGAAGTAATAAACCCATACGACCATTAAAAATTTTACTATTGTAAAAGTAATCATACTGTTGAAATAGTAATATGAACATTAGGAATACTAACCTAATTTTTAGCATAGTATGCTAACTTATGAAAGTGTAAAATAATATTTAAATATATTATAAAATGAAAATATGACATATTTATAAAATGACACTAATAAATAAATACTTCAAAATTGATTAAATAAGTGTTTTTATTTTTGAAAACCATATATGTTTTATTTTCATTTTTATAAAAAATTTAATAATCTATTTTTTTTATTTTAATAATATTTATTTATAACTAATATTAAGAAGTATTATAATGATAATATAATTTTATATTACTATAAGTAAATTTTCAAAGGGTTCAGAAATTGATTATAATATTAAAATTGATATTTTTCAAATAAATTAGGATTTAATTTGAAAATTAAATTTCTCATATTTAGAAAATTATTTTCATAAAAATTATTTATTTGTTTTAATGTACACAACAAAAACAATTTAGGGTTAATTTTTTGTATTTTTCTAAAATAGTTTAACATTTTGTGAATAGCGAAACATGGTAAAATATGATATTTATCATTATATATTAAATACATGACTAATTGCATAAGGGATGATGTAATCACAAATTATTTTTAAATTACATGTACCATTTACTATATATAGTCACAAGAATCATCAATATTGGTAATATTTGGAAAAAATAATAAACTAATGGGTATAATATTTCAAAAACACCCCTTTCCTCCCATTATAAATACAACACCTCACCACCCCCTATCCTCACATCTTCTGAGCCATGGATATTGCCAAATTTTCACCCAATTATCTCCTCTACCCTACCAAAACATCATATTGTTTCTATTATCACAAAAATATCAATTCTAAACTCTTTAATGAGTTTTTCAAGGAGCCAACATTCAAGAGGTACATTCTCAAACTACCTCTTTTAAATCCATTCCTTCTTATACCTTCTCCTCACCCCCTCATCCTACTTGGAATAATAAAACTAGTATAATATATATATATATATACATATTTATTGTAATGTTTTAGTTCTAATAGAATATCTACCTTCCACCTCTTCACTTATCCTCTTACTCTAAAAAAGAAACCATTGTCCATATTATGTCGAATCATCGCCTCTATGGACAATGAGTTTTCATTTTCCATTAACGCCTTCATGTAAAGTTTAAACTCTCATATAAAGGGATAAAATGAAAAAATATGTGTATTATATATTTTTTCACATTCTGGAATGAATATATGACCATAATATTTAATAAAACAAAACTAGTTCGTGATGGTAGATAAACCCTCCAAAATAAACTAACCGTATAACATTAAATTTTTTTAATAAATGAATCATACATATATAGAAATATATATGGGAATTTAGTAATGTTTAAATTTATATAAGGAAAATTATATCATTTAATTTTACTTCTAGAGTTATATTCTCATTTTCCAAGAATCTCCATAATTATCCTCAAGTGATCCAACTTAAGAACCATGAAATGAATTCCCTCAAAAGAGTGAAATTAAACCTTATATATCATTTAAATGGTTATAAATTAATAATATATAGTTATTGTAAATAAAATATATATTTAAATAGTTATTAATTAAGTAATTAAAGAATTTAATTTGTTTATTCAGGATGTTAAGTGTAAGTGAAGAATGATTTTGGAATATAAGGTAAGGGATCACTTTGAACCACCCTTTTTCTTTGGGTTATAACATTTTTCACTCTAACTCACATTATATATCTCTTTAATGTCATGTAATTATTATAAATTATATATATATATATATATATATATATATATGTCTCTTACATATATACCCAAATTACTTTACATTCCTTTTATGGGTTAGTACATTACCTAAAGTTCATTTCTCAAATGCCTTCTTTAAAACCAAACCTGATTAAGGAGAAATTTTCCATACCTTAAACATTTTATGAAATGATAATTTAAAGTATTTATACCCATTAATTATATCATTAAATAAATTAATATTCTAGATATGACCATTTTTTTACCTATGGTTTTAAAATAAAAATACATACTTATTCTTTCTTCAAAGGAGTTTAGTTGATTCCTTAAAACACCATTTTGAAATTTCATTTCTAAACCCAATTCTATACCATTTATCATGATTGTTTTCCAAATGAACACCATATGTTTAGATATATTCTTATCTACTAATATATTGATAGTAAAAATATCTAATTCCTTTTTATTTTTGGAATCTTTATGAAATATCCTTTGATTATGATACGAGGCATGATTATAAAACCCATTACCTTCTATGGGTAACTCTTATGTGTATTCCTTATGATTGATTTCCTTTTTTAAAACACATAAGAATGTACATGTTATTATGGTTGAACATATATATAAATCTAATGCATATGGTTAATGTTTTTTTCACATGATATAGTATGTATGAGATTAGGGACTAAACCTAATCCACGATGGGACTCTGTCAACCTTGTGATGTTGCCTTGGTAGTTAGCCTTGAGTTATGTTTATATCATGTTTTATGTTGATTCCACTTTCATATGTTTTCATGATATTATTATACCATGATCTATATATTATAATCCCATGTTATTATCCATGATAATTATCTTTTATGATATCATGTTATACCTTTTGACTCACATGTTATTTTTCATTATCATGTTTATTCCCTTATTGGGATTTATAGATCACCCCTTTGTTTTATGTATTCCCTTGGTTATCCTATACAGTTTTAAGAGATCAAATGGATTTAGGAGTTCATTATGGAGAATAAAATAATTATGTTTTTAGTTTCATTTTTATGTATTGTGAACTTAGTCTTCTAAAGACACTGGGCCTCTCGATCTTTGGGTTGTATTTATTGGATATTTATGATAAAAATAATTTAATAATATGTGTAAAAGGATTTGGTTTCTATATTTAGTATCATAGAAAGGCATAGTTATTTTTGGGGATTTGGACTAGAATTATTTAGTGACAAACCTAGGGATAAGTATAAGTATAGTAGAATATATTGAAATTTTGTTGAAGTATAGAGCGAGTTATTTACAAGAAATTACATCCCTATCTGGATAGTAAAAGTGGATGTGGATCTATTATACCTAGGGGTAATAACACAAAATAGGTATATTGTATATTAACTCAATCATCACCTTGTGTATGATAAATAGGCCTTTTTTACACTCATTTTGACACTACCCTATGACATACTTTTGAAAACGCACAAAATATTTATGAACTATGATGGATTAATTGAATAGATTTTTGGGTTAGAAAACCTAATATGGAAATTACCATGTATAACCTAGATTGAAAGCTAGAAAATCATAAGATAATATTTATGTGTCATTTATGATTTATTCATTATATGTTCAAACTTTCAATTTTTATATGTTTTTTAAGTTTGAGTATTATCATCCCTATAATTATTTTGAATATCATAGATGACTAGAAATAGAATAAAATAGTGAAATGTGTGATAATTATCCATTCATGAATGAAAAATTTTATATATGCTTATATTTTTATGTATTCATTTATATCTTAAAATTTTAGTAGAACTATTCAAAAAACCATCTCAAAAAATGGAGGTTTTCTATCTATGAGAACAAGAAATGGAGAAATTATTTCTTCCCAAGTATATAACAACTCACTAGTCAATGTTTGTGGATTGAAGATATTATAAAATATTATCATACTTCTTTTAATGTAATTTGATTCTATATTGGGTCTATATTGGATGTTCTTATATAAATACAACATCAACTGTTATAAGATAGAAATCACTCTTCTAATCATAAGTCATACTCTGATTCTGTATAAGTGTAAGGAAGAGGATAAATATACTTCAGAATCTTCATCTCTAGTGTAGATATTATTTACTTATGATAAAGTAGATATAGATAAAATTATTGAGAAAAAGGATAGAATCATTCTTAAAGACATTCCCATTGTGAGGGATTATACTAATTTATTCCTTGATAAGTTATCTGGTCTTATTCCTAATCATAAGGCTGAGCTCTCAGATGAAATTATACCTGACCTCTACGCATATCAAAAAATCCTTACAGAATATACACAATTGAGTTAGAGGAACTAAAAAAGAATCTATAAGAGAATCTAGAAAATGGTTTTATACACTTGATTGCTTCATCATGTGGTGTTCTGTTCATTTTTTTAAGAATAAGGATAGATTATTTCACCTTTATATTGATTATAATTAAATAAATAAAATAATAATAAAGAATGAGTATCTCATTCCATGGATTGATAAATTATTTGGTTCATTACTTGGGTCCTAATGAGAGGACAACTTTGAGATATACTCAGCCCTTAGGGTGGGGGGGGGGTGAAATAATGTTGGAAACTTTTTCAACAATTATAAATTTTATCAATTTTACCTCTTAGAAATATTAGGATATTGATTCTATTATTTTATTTTCTATATCATATGAAAGTATATGATAGAAGGTAAAGATGGAACACGATATTTTTGAAAGTTTCACTACTAAATAATATTATCTAGTCCCTCTTATGGTATGGAAATAATCCAATACCATACATCCACTAGAAAATAATCCTTCAATAATTGTTACATCAAGATAGGAACAAATATTCACTTGAGCTATACTATAGTCAAATGATAGTAAAAGTTTTATAGCCCTAGGAAAATTCTTTATACTATCTATAAATACAGTCTTCACCAATTAAGGTTATTTTTAACACCAAGAAAGTCTTCCACCTGTTGATACTTTTTATGGATGTCACAATGCTACTTTTTTTCTTCTACTAATTTCTCCCACTAATTTCTTCATCTATTACTCACACAATAACAAGAAAGAAACTATTCATATTCTTTACAGAAGAAAACTAAAATCTTCACAATATTCTTTTTTTAACTTCAGTAAAACTAATATGAATATATCGTGGACTAAAAATATTTCAACCCAAATGTTAATCACATATTTATTTGGTATCTAGTTAAACATCTATTATTCCTTCCATTACACTAAATGTATATACTTTATAGAATAGTAAACCTACTTTTTGATTATTGAATCAATTAAAGATCATATTAGAATCACCAAAATCATTTCTTCTTCTTCTATACAATATAAATAGTGACTATATTATGGGTTCTTTTTTATTCATCTTAGTGCAAAAAATAATTATTTAGCTGAATTGCTCTAAAATTTTGTTATTAATTCATTAAAGAATGATCTTGCGCAAAATTAATACACTAATAAATCTGATATTAACTCTTTATATATTCTACTCAGCTTTAGTATCAAGTTCACTATATACTATTCATACATAGCATATCACATGTGCAATTATTAATATTCATGCTTGTGTAATACAATGCATAGTTCTTCTCAAACTTATAAACCCTAGAAGAAATAAGATAATTTATATTATTAATTCATGTGATTTTTTATATTCAATTTCAGTATTTCTTATGTATTCATGTATTCATGTACATTTACATATGCATGAAAGTATGTTTTACTATTCACTTGGGATTTATCTTATTTGTTTATATACACATATAGGTATAAGCACACACTATATTTTATGTTCAATTCCTCCACAAAAATCACTATATCTTGTTATCTTTTTATAATTTATTGCATGTTTATTGGACAATGTTATCATAGATTCTTCATGAAAGAGATTAACACTCAACTGTAAGTGCACAATTTCTCTTCACATAAGGTTTTATACATGGAAAATATTATTCATGAAGCTCTTAAGATTTTTGAACATTTTCTTCACATAACTCAGTGAGGTAGTCATTCAATCAATGGCTCACAATAAATTTTCTTCATGAAATATGTTGATTGTGCTAACACAAATTGAGTGTCCATGATTCTTCTTTGCACAAGATGTGGTAGTATATTATTTTCATAGCTATGGAGGTTCGCAGAAATATAATTCTTTGCATATATAATATGCTCATGGAATATTCTTCTTCCTCACATAAGATAAGCACAAAGATACTCTGTTTAAAAAAATGACATTTCTTTGGTATAACACGTGCTGTAGTATCATATTTAGCCTTGGACGATTTTCCTTTGATAAGATAGAATACACTACCTTTATTTATTCAATCATAGAATCAAATAACTATTTTATTCCATTTAAATCAAGCCTTAAAATTCCCAAACATCCTTTCTTTTTATTATTTAAACTCGGGTTATTTGATGTCGACAATCATGTTGTTTTATCTTATGTGATCAGCTTCTCCTTGAGACGATTATATCATATTCACCTGATAATGATCACATGAACCATCTAAACTCTAACTAATCTATGAATATCGAATGTTCTTAGTATTTCCTTATCATCATTTCATTCTTAGAAGTTACTATGACTTCATTTAAACAGATGCATACACATCGCAGACTCTGACAATGATGATCCAGGGTATGATTTTTTCAAAATCTCTAGAATACAATGATCTTAAGCTCAACATGATCATGGTAACCTCGACATGAATTATCTATAGTGAACAAAAATCATCTGACAAGACTCTAGGATAAAGGTAAATCCTGTAGAGATTAGATAACTACCATTGATCGAATCAGATGGTGGATTTTAAGTACGTATATTTTAAACATGGAGGACTAGTACCATATAAACTACACATCCCACTTTGATATCTAATACAATATCACTCTCCTTAATAAACCATTATGCATTCACCATTTTCTCGAGACATCACTACTACAGATTGACTCTTTAACAACGTGCAAAAGGGGATTTAACAGCGCTACAAAGATATTATTGTCCTTAGTGTTATTAAGGGGGGGTCCCTTTTATTAGTGCTGATAAAGGAACCTTTTATCAGTGCTAAAAAAATCACCAATAAAAGGTACCTTTATTGGTGCTTTCTTTTATCACTGATATAACACCCCTTTTATCCACGCTAAAAAAAGTGCTGATAAAGTTCAAAAAAATAATTTTTTAAAAATAATTTTTTTTCTACAAATCAAACCTCTTTTATCAGCACTCACCCCCCATATAATAGTACTCATCTATCCAATACCATTTTAATAGTATTGACCTCCCATATTTAATAGTGCTAGGTACCTGCTCACCCGCCCGCATGCTCCCTCTTTGCTAGGTTTCGAACCTGAGACATCCTGCTCATATGCCCGCGCCTCTTCTACTCCCATATATTGTTATGTTTTTTATTTTATGATATATATATTTATATATTTTTTTTAAATTTTTTATCCAAATATATATATATATATATCTGTGTGTGTGTGTGTATATAAAACTATATAAATAATATATGTTTTCTATGTGTGTGTGTGTTTATAAATACATACATACCTACATACATATATTTATATATATGTGTGCATATATAAATATAATTATACATATTTATATTTATTTACATATATTATATATTAATATTTGTGTACATATATTAGAATATATCTATAAATATATATTTGTTTGTCAATACAAACACAAATATATATATATATATAAACATTATTTATACATTAATTGTATATGTATATAAGTATTCATAAATTTTTATTTGAAATAAAATGGATATTTTTTATTTAGATAAGGATTATATATTTATAAAGATACTTTAAATGTAAATATGTTTACATATATATTTATTAAAATAATTTTTTGTGTGTGAATATATACAAAATATGTATATATTTTTATATATTTAATTATAAATAAAACTAAATTATGAGAAATGATAAAATCTCAAAACCATAATATCAATATGAATGTAATACTTGGTAATAAATTCAGCCCCTACTGAAAAATAGAAAAAATGCCCCCTTAAACAAGGCTGAAATTCCATTTAATGTCAAAATTTTGGGATAACCCGACTAAAAACTCAGTTTGGGAGGCCTTTTGAGACTTTTTGGCCTTTAAAAACGTGATTGGGGTTCTCTTAGGACACCCATGTGTAGATCTCATCATAGGATTCAATTTGATATGTGGTAGATCCCGAAAAAACACCCAAATCAAAAGTTATGATTGTTTGAAGTCCGAGTCAAATTTTCAACTTATTTTAGTTCATTTATTAATTTTTTACATCTTAAAATTGTTATTAAATGGATATTATTTGATAATAATTAGAAAATCATTAATTAATATTATATTTTTTAATTATTTTATAATCTATTTTTCATTAAATATCTTATATATTAAGTGTAAATGTGTATTTAGCCTTATATAAACCATATTTTAAAAAATATATTATATTTATATCAATATAAATAAATTTATATATTAATATATGTTTTCTAATGATAAATAATTTTTTGTTAAATATACATTTTATCAGTGCTAAAAAATCACTGATAAATGGGTACTTTTAATTGCATTTTTGACGATGTTAAAATCACCTTTTAACAACTGTTTTTTAGCACTGATAAAGGTACCCCTTTTATTAGCTCTTTTTTAGCATTGTCAAAAGGTGATGCTGTGTAAATCTAGTTATGTATTAGTTCATGGAACCAACATTAGAACATAGAAAAAACTATGCACACACCACCTCACGGTCCTTATTATACCTACACTGGCCCACCGATATTCCACACATGCTATGTGTGCCCCCTGCACACCCGCCTTTGTGCTCCGTGTATTAGATACGCTCTCTCTTACTCCTATCACCATGGTCAGCTATCTAGGTCAGGTTCCTCTCATGTGGTTGTCCCTCAAGTCCCACACATATGGTTGACCCTTGGGTCCTACACATATGGTTAAAGGGACACCTTGTTTGGTTGGCCTAAGGTTGGAATAATTTTTTACTGAACTCCCCATAAAAGGAATTGGAAGAATATTCAACGTGTTCCATATAAAATATGAATGAAATAACAAAATCTAAAAAAAAACGTCATGAATAATATAATATCTCATGAATTTATATGCATGGTCTTCAATGAAACCTCTTATAAAAATATTTATATTTAATGGAATTATTTTTCTTTATCATGAAAAATAACATTTTTCATGATCTTCATTAAATTATTCTTCTTGAAAATTAATATTTGAATTCTCTTAAAATAAGATCATCAAGGATTTCCATGGATTTAATAAATTCCAATTCTTCTCATTTTTGGAATATCAATTCCTAAATAAATATTCTTTGGTGTAAAAAATGTGTCACCATTGAACAAGTATTTTTCATGAAGATCAGTTCATTAGTATTTAGAGTTTAAACTCAAAATCTTAAAAGATGTTTCTTGAAATTTTAATACTCAAGGAATTATATTCCTTTCTTCTTCATTCAATCATCCAATATGTATCAACTTTCATAAGAATCTTGAATATCTTAGATACTTCATTTCTAGAAACTTATTTCTTTCTTACTTCTTCAATATATTGACATCAATAAAATATTTATATTTCACGGCCACCATTGATAGATAATGAATACCATTGACTAAAAATTCAAAATATACCCAATGTATGGTTTTTGATCTCCCCATTTTTATTTTTTGAAAATACCTTCAAAGTTCTTTCCAAATGAATATGTAAATATGTGGATCCATCCCATTTACTTTTCCAAACATTCATTTAACATTCTCTCCCCCTTATTAACAAGAAATACAAAGTTCATAGGAAAAAAAGGGTATTATTCTATACATAATAAATTCACCATCCATCATTTCACTCTAAGTCTATGTGATCCATGCTTAGTTTAGAAAACATGAGGATTTTATTTAGAAAACAAATACATCATTTAACAAATAATAACGATACCTCATGAAATGAGAACACATATACTTTTATTCAAGGTTTTCCTAGTTTTATTCTTGGATGAAGGTACTTAAATGAGATATGAAACTTTTGTAGAAAATATAAACATGAAACTCTTATACTCACTAAAAAAATCAATCAAAAACATTCAAGTGAAAAAATAGGATAAGTGTCCATGGGTGACTTCTATTCTTTCACTTTTATTATGTCAGTGAGTAATTCAATTACCCCCCCTTTTGTTAAGTTTTTAATTTTTGATAAAAAAGGATGAGAGATTAATAAATACCTAAATTTTCTAATGAAATTATCTTCAGGTACATTATAGTATAATTATATTTGATGTAAATTGAAATAATTTTTCCACAAGAAACTTCATATTTCTTCATTTGTCCCCCCTTAAGGGAAATAATCATCAATATCTTCATAGTGGTGGATCTATTAAAGAGTAAATTTCAAGATGTTTAAATTTTAAGAATACACCAAAATGGATATTCAACTGATGAATGTCCATATTTTACCACTTCCGAAATTTCACCAAGAATGATCTTCTTCAACACATGTTCTTCAGAATACCAAATATATGATAAATCCAGATGATATATTATTTATTCATTTTGTCTAAGATATAACAAAAAAATATTAAACTTCATCATAGATGATCCTATATAATATTTTTATTTGAATACAAATTTATGAATCATTCAAGGATGATGACTTAATTATCTTTTCCATCAAGAATTGAAAACACTTACCGCTTATCAGTTTCCCCCCTAAGAACTTGATTCACCTTTAATTACTTACACTATAAGAACAAATAAAATACACAAAGTGTATAAGAATAAGGGGAATTTTATTTGATTCTTAATGTGAATAGAAAGGTTGAGATAATTTTCTCAACCAAGTTGCTCTATTTCCTCAATAATTCATGTTTTCACATATGAACTTTTGTTCTAATTCATTTTGGGGAATCATAGATATAATTACATTATATTTTTAATTATGTGGAATTTGTTTTCTTAACAGCCTTCATGGATGATGATTTATTAATATTATTATGGAATATGTCTTATTTTGGAAGTATAGTTAAACAATCTTTTGCATAATGTCTATCTTTTTCACATCTCTCACATAAAACTTATTTAACAAAATAGTTTCCTTTTGTTAACATCCTTCCATGTATTTTGTATTCATCATGTGGAATATTTTATTTTCCTTTTGTACTATCCTTAGCTCATGCACCTTCTATTTTCCACATTATTTCAAAATATTATATCTAGATAACCAATATGTCATTATAAAAATTGGTATAATGTTTGGATATTCCACATGAATTCTTATAAGTTCCATCCATCTTAGTTGTTCTCTTGGACGGTTCAATTTTTGTCAACATATTAGATCTGGAGTCTATGTTATTCTCATCTTTCCTTCTTGGAATCTTATTGGGATAATGTTTTTTTAATATTCTTATACTTAATTCCCAAGTTTTTTTCTTCTTTCTTCTATAAACTCTGTTGTATCTTTTATTAACATCTTTTTATATAGGTTGAGATTAGAATGTATAATTATTGTGACCACTACCATTGCATAAAACAAAAATATTTTCAAGTTTTCTATATATGTTAGTAGTATACAATTTTTTTAACCTATGGATGTTTCTTTTTAATCACTGGATTTCTCTCCCTTGACATGGGATTCCTTCATGATTTTTAATTTAAAGGATTATACCAACAATATAATGCATAATGACCAAATCTATTTCAGTACCAACATTTACCTTCAAACCTTGATCTTATTATTTTATTTGTACGAAGTTTTTGGGTCCTCTTCATAACTTTTTGGGATCTCCGAAGGGAACCAGATTCCACATTATTTTTCCTATCTACCCTAGTCATGGTGGTTTAATTATTAACACGTTTATTCATCAATACTTATACATATTTTTTTTTCTGACATGTACTATTCATGATAACATATTTAGAAACATTATTAAAAGTTTTTTGGGACGGTACCTATTTATTTATAGCTACTTGTGATAGATAATTGAACTAACTCATGATCTTCTTATCATATATTAGAGGTTTTACAACATTATAGTCTTACAATGAGAATTGAATAGTAGCAATAACTTCCACCTTCTTTTGTGAAGCCATAATATGTGTCTTCTCAAGATTGGACAACTGAACTTACAATTCTATACATTTCATTTTGAGGATTATTTTCTTATCTTCAATCATAATAATACACTCTTTACAATCCTTATTCATTCTTTAAGCTTCCTCTTCATACAATCTATTTTTTTTGTAATAAAGAGTCAAGTTATTTGATCTTCTTGATTTTTTATTACCATTTTAAATACATGACATCAGTGATATTTTTTTTAATTTATCTTAAACTGAATAGATCTTTTCTTCAAGAAACCCTTTCTCACCAACTTTATTGATATTTTTAGGCACTTATTTCAATATCCATCTTTTTTGTTTCAAAGGATCTGACCTATCTAGATAGAGTTAATAATTCTAGAATTTTTACTTATATGGTCTTCTCCAACCAACCTATCTCTTCTTCCAGCTAGGTGATATCTTTCTATATAGATTGAAATACTTCACAAATAAGAGATAATGATTCTATTGGAGTACAATTAAGAATATATCTTAAACTATCAACTGATATATCTTGAGTTGTATATTGATCATTATCACCACTTGTTCTAGAATCTTCATCTTGAGGAAAAACATTAAATTTTTTTTCACAAACCTCATGATCACTTACCGATCTTGATATAATTGAGGCAGGAATGATTTCCTTCTCTTGGTGGAAACTAGATCCACCTTATTAAATTTCCAAGCCTAATATGTATTCACTGATGCAAAGGTATGGAGGGACTATAAATTTATCTTCCTTTGATAATATGGATCCCTTCTTTGGGTTTCTTTTCATATTCTTTTTCCTAATCATCAGAGTCTTGGATGATATAGACTTTTACTTATAGATAACTAAATATTCACCAAAAATTAACTTCATTTTCAAAACAATATATAAAATAAAATCTTAAAAATAGAATAAATACAAAGTAGAGAATCCGGTAGAGGTGAAACTTGGATCTAATACTAATTGACAGGACCAGTTTGGGATATAATCGACATTGGGGGGGGGGAGGTGAATTAGTGTTGGGAAAATTTTCACCAATTATAACTTTTATTCCTTTTACCTCATAGACCTATTAGTGTCTTTGTTCTATTATTCTCTTTTTTTATTAAAAGAAAGTATATGAATGTTGTTAAAAATGGAACCTGATATTTTTACATGGTTCACTACACAATAATAGTATTTATTCCTTAGAATTTTTTGGAAATAATCCAATACCCCACAAATAATAGAAAATGATCTATTAATCTTGGTTAAAACAAGTCAGGAATAACTATTCACTTGAATTACACTATAGTCAAATGAAAGTGTAAGTTTTATAGCTCAAGGATGATTATTTATAATTACTCTAAAGTTAAACTTTGTCTGTTAAGGTTTATTTTAACACCAAGAAAGTCTTCCACAATGAACTTATCATCATCATCACAATGAATTTTTCTTCTTCGATACAATATCATCAGTGAATGTAGTATCAGTTCTCATTTTTTATTGGTGTAGAAAATCTTTGTTCAACTGAATCATAACACACTTTCAATATTTATACTTTCAAGAATGATATTGTACAAATTTAATACACTGATAACTTAGATATTCACTCTTCTGATATTCTTCTTGAATTCAGTCTCAAGTTCACCACACACTATTCATGAAAATCATATCACCAGTGAATTTATTAATCTTCGTGCATGTGTAAAACAATTCATGGTTCTACTAAAACTTATAAATCCTAGAAAATATAATATATTTTATCTTATTAATTTTTGTGATTTTTTATATTATTTTTTAGTATTTCTTCTACATTCTTTTATTCATGTTCATTTACATGTTCATG
Source organism: Viscum album (assembly GCA_963277665.1). Taxonomy (NCBI): domain Eukaryota; kingdom Viridiplantae; phylum Streptophyta; class Magnoliopsida; order Santalales; family Viscaceae; genus Viscum; species Viscum album. The sequence continues at coordinate 287,384,883 of OY728129.1, forward strand.
TAAGTATTCATGTAATGTTCACTTGGTATTTCTCACCATTGTTTCTTTATACATACAAGTATATGCACACACTATATTTTATGTTTAGTCCCTACTTAAAAATCACTATTTATTATTATATTTGTATATGTTATTGAAATTTTATTTTACAATGATGTATTAGATTATTCATGAAAGAGATTATCACTCAAATAAAAGTGAACAATTTCTCTTCACATAAGGTTTTATACATGGTAAATTTTCTTCATGAAGATCTTAAACTTATGGAACACTATATTTGTACAACTCTATGAGATTGTCATTCTATAACTGGGTTTAGTAACTGTTCTTCTTGAAACACATTGAGTGTGTTAACAAAAATCGAATGCTCGTGGTTTTTCTTCACACAATATGTGCATGAATATTATTTTCATAACCAAGGAAGTTTTTGGAACTCCTCTTCTTCGCATATCCAAGGGGATCACATAATAGTTTCCTTCCTAAAATAATAGAATCACATAGATACTCTACTTTTCAAAAAAATGAGATTTCTTGGGTATAACACGAGCAGAAGTAGTATATTTAGCCTTGGTTTCTTCACATTTTATAAGCGAGTATGCACTACCTTTCTTTTTTCAACAACCGATTCAAATATAAATTTTTATTTAATGTAAAAAAATATTTTTAATTCCTAAACATCCCAACTTTTTATTCTTAGAATACAGGTTATTTGAAACATATATTCATTGCATTATTTATTACGTGATCGACTAATACTCATGGGGAGTATATCATGTGGAAACTATAATGATCACATGATCTATTTAAACTCAAACCCATTCATTTATATCAAATGCACATAGGTATTATTTATATTTATTTCATCCTCAAAATTTGTTACACCTTTTTGTAAAAACATGAATTCATATTGCAAACTCATACAATGATTATCCAGGGTTTGATCATTGCAATATATTGAGAATACAATAATCTTGAGCTCAAAATGATCATGGTAGCCTCAAAATGAACTATCTCAAGTGAATAGAAATCCTCCAATGAGGATAGAGGATGAATAAGACTTCTATAGAAATATAAAGACTACCATCAATTGAATTCTACAATAGTTGTTATGTCTGTATATTTTAAACACGAAGGCACATTACTGCATACACTATGCATCCCACATCGATCTCCAGCACAATCTCATGCTCCTTAGTAAACCATTATTTGTCTACCATTTTCTAGAGCCATATAAATTTGGTTAGATCCTCAAAAAAACCTATGCACACGTCACCTCATAGGGCATTCAACACCTTCATTGACCCACCAGTATACCGTACACCGCCTATGCTCTCTCTTCCTCCTGCCACCATGGATGACTATAAAGGTTGAGTTCCTCCCACGTAGTTGACCCTCTAGTTCCACACATATGGTTGATAGACTCCTTGGTTGGTTGGAATAAGTTTGGCCCTATTTTTTGTGATCTACCCATAAAAGGAATTGGAAAAATCTTTACCTTGTGGCATATAAAATTGGAATTCCAAACCAACCTCTCAACAAAACCTCATGCAATATATAATATATCATGAATTATATTCATGTTCTTCAATAAAATATCTTATTTAAATATTTATATTGCATGGAATTATTATTTTTCTTCATTAAAAATAATATTTTTCATGATCTTCATTAAATTATTCTTCATCAAAATTAATATCTCCATGATCTTCAAATAAGCACCTCAAGGATTTCCATGGATTTAATTAATTACTATTCATATCCTTTTTGGAATATCAATTGAAATGAAATATTAATTGGTGTAAACAATTTTCCACCATTGATACAATTATTTATCATGAAGATTATTTCATCAATAATCACATTTTAAACTCAAATTATTCAAAAGATGTTTCTTGAAATATTAATACTAGAGGACTTATCTTACTTTATTATTCATTCAATCATCCAAGAAATATCAAATTTCATATCATTATTGGATATATTGGATAATTTATTTCTAGTATATTCTTTATTTATAACTTATTAAATATATTAAAATTAATGAAATATTTATATTTCATTGCATACCATTGACTGCCAATAACAACTATTGAAAAAATATAACATGTACACAAATAGGGATCTTCTCCTAGGACATAACTAAGGTGGACCTTCAGTTGGGATCTAACTAATTAATGGTGAAGGAGGAAGATATACCAAATACTACCTTTCAAACAAGGTATAGACACTATGAGTTAATAGTGATTCCCTTTGGACTCACGAATTCTACAAAAATATTTATGGATTTAATGAAAAGAATATTTAGAGATTGCACTAAAAATTTTGTGGAAGTGTTTATAGATGATTTTATAATATAATATAAATTAAATGATGAGTATTAGGATCATTTTTATACTATTATAAATACATTGTGAAATGATAAATTAAATGAAAATTATATTAAATTTGAGTTCTAGAAGGCTGAAGTATCATTATTTGGGAATTTTATCTCCAAAAAGGGACATATAAGGACCTATCTAAAATAAAACTAATTGAGGGGTGGATTAAACCATCATATTTAATGGATATTCATAGTTTCCTTGGAATATATGGGAATTATTGGAAATTTTTGAGAAACTTAACACAATTTCCAAAATCACTAACCAAGATGACTCAGAAGGGAGTAAAGTTTGTTTGGACTGATGAATGTGAAAACATATTCAAGGAATTGAAAGAGTATTATCACTACACTATCACTCACACTTACCTCTATTAGGGAACTTTTTATGGTATAAAATAATTCTTCCAATAAAGGATTTGTTTTTTTACTAATGCATAATGATAAAGTGATGGCTTACACATTAAGGAAGTTGAAATTTTATTAGCCAAAAAATCTAATGCATGATATGGAGTTGGATGCATTAATTTTCACATAAACAATTTAGTTTCATTATTTATATGGGAATAAGTGTGAAATATATATCAATTATATGGGCCTCAAATATTTATTCACATAGTAGGGTCTTAACATACACTAGTGAAGATGGTTAGATCTGATCAAGGACTATGACTTCTCAATCCACTACCATCCTGAGAAATAAAATAAAGTAGAATATTCTCTAAGTAGAAATAATCCCATGAACTTATCAATGATAATAATTGAGAGGAATATGATCATCTTAGATAAGAAAAGGATGAACATGGGAATAATAATGGAAGGAACATCATCATTACTTTCTCATATGATTTCTCAACTATCCTTTTTAGATAAGATAAAGGATTCTCAAAGAGATATTATGGAAGTTCAAAATAAGGTGGAATATATAAGGAAAGGGAAATCCTAGAAGATAAAAATTTATAAATAAGGAGTTGTAAGATTTGGTTCATGACTATGTGTACCATCATATATTGAGTTAAATAAAGTGTTATTGAATGATGCACATAAATCAACTTTCTCTATCCATATAGGGAGAATGATGATGCATCAAGATCTCTAAAAGCACTATTAGTGAGATATTATGAATATAAATATCATATAATATACATCAAAGTTCATGGAATATTCTTCATTGAGGGATAAAGGTATACATTACAAGGGGATTATATAACCATTACCCATACCCACATAGAAAAGGGAGAACATCACTATAGATTTTTTCAGAGGTCTTCTAAAGACATATAAAGGAAATAATGTTATATGGGTTGTGACTGATCAACTTAAAAATACTTGTCACTTCATTTCAATTTTAGAGGACTTATAACTTGATAATATTGTAATGATATACATTATATAAGTGGTGATAATACATGATAAACCACTATAGATCATATTAAATCAATATCCAAGACTTAACAACATGTTCTAAAGGAGTCTCAAATATTTTACGAACACTGAGTTTTACTTTAGTATGAATTATCAACACTAAACTGATGGCCAATCCAAGCAAAAAATCTAGACACTAGAAGACATATAGAGAGAATTCTTGATGGAATTAAAAGGAGGATAATATCAATATCTTTCAATGGTTTAGTTATCATACAATAATAGTTTCCAAACATGAATTCAAATGGTTCCATATGAAGCTTCTTATGGGAAGAAATTTAAAACACTTGTGTTCTAGAATAAAGTTAGTGAACACAAGTTGTTGGGTCTTGAAATGGTCAATGAAATTATAGAAAAGATTAATAACATTAAATAATACATCATGGATACTCAAATTCATTAGAAGATCTATGTTAATAGTAATCGACGAGGCATTAATTTTGAGGATATAGATAAAGTGTTCCACTGAATATTTCCATGGAAGATAGTCATGATATTTGGGAAGAATGGAAAGTTAAGTCCTAGGTACATTGTCCCCTTTTAGATTATCAATCGCTTCAGAGATGTGGCCTATCGATGAACACTCCCACTAACCATTTCTTAAGTACATGATGTATTCAATATATCCCCATCGAGGAAGGGAATATCAGATCCCTCACATGTACTAAATTCATAGGTGGTACAACTAGAAATTTATCTCTCTTATGAGGATTAGACGATGCAGATCATGGACTGTAGAGATAAATTTCTACACAATAAGAAAACACACCTTGTCAAAGTACTATGAAAAAACCATAAGTATGAGGAGGAAAAATAAGAACCATACGAATCCATAAAGTAGAATTACCCTCACATGTATTCACCTTGGTAGGTAAAATGAAATATGAAGGGTGAAATTTATTAAGGAGGGAAGAATGTAATGACCCAAAATGTTATCAATAGAATTTTCCCTCAGATTATATAATTGTGTCATACTTAGTAGTGTAGTATTATATAATGAACACACAACTCATGCTAGAACTAAAAACATTTTATTATATTAATTTTAAAATTAAATTTAGATAATAAACATGGATATAATAAATGAAAATGTTAAAATGGGATAAAAACTAGAATATAATAAAGCTAATATATAAATATTTGGATCTTCTCAATCTATCAGAATAACTACACCCATGAACAACAGTGAAAAAATAAAAAATATTAATAATATAATTTGAATATTATAAATTAAAATAATTATAACCTTTAGATTAAATAAAATTTAATGAAGAATTAATGAAATATTATATATTTATTGGAAGTAGGGAACCCATATGACCGTTACAAATATGATCGTTGTAATAGTAATATGACTGTTGAAAAAGTAATCTAACCATTAGGAATAGTAAAATGAATTTTAATATAGCATTCTCACTTATTTAAGTGTAAAATAACAATTAAGTATCTTATAAAATGAAAATATGGCATATTTATATCATGACACTTGTAAATAAATGTTTTAAAATTGATAAAACATGTGTTTTTATTTTTGAAAACCATATAAGTTTTATTTACATTTTTATAAAAAAATATAATAATATAAAATAATGTTTATATTAATAAAATGGTTTTATAAAATAATATTAATATGTATTATAATGATAATATAATTTATGACACCATAAGTAATTTTTTAAAGGGTATGATAATTGATCATAATATTAAAATTGATATTTTTCTAATAAATAAAGATTCAATTTAAAATTTCATTTTATAATATTTATAAAATTATTTTAATAAAATTTATTTCATTTTTGGAATCAAAACATCTAAAAATGGTAAGTTGGAATTTTTGGTATTTTTTTAAAATAGTTTAGTTATTGGTGAATAGTGAAATACGGTAAAATATGGTATTTATCATTATAAGTTAAATACGCAGATAATTGCATAAGGTATGATGTAAGAACCCATTGTTTCAAACTCATATACACCATTTAATAATCAACACTATTAGTAGTCTTGATCCAAAAAAAATAAAATAATGAATATAATATTTAAAAAACACCCCTCTCCTCCCCTTATAAATATCACCCCACCTCTAGTTATCCCCATATATTTTAAGCCATTTATCTTAATAAATTTCAGAATAATTATATTCCCAATCCTCTCACCCATGTCCTAGTTCTTCTAGTCTCACCAAAATATAAATTCCAACTTCCTTAAGGAGTTTTTCAAGGAGATGACATTCAAGAGGTAACATTCTCATACTACATATTTTAAATTCTTTTATTCTTATAACATATCCTCACATCCCTCATCCAATATGGAATAATAAATACAATATAAATGATATATATATATATTGTAATGTTATTGTGATAATTAAATATCTACCATCCCTCATCTTCTTTTCTCCTCTTATTCTAAAAATGAAACCACTGTCCATATTATGCTGGTTCACAGCCTCCGTGGATGATGAGTTTTTTTCATTAAAACCTTAATGTAAATTTTAAATTAGCTTTAATGGTTTAAAATGAAAAAATATGTATATTATAAAATATTTCACATTTTGGAATGAATATATGGCCATTATATCAAATTAAACAAAACTAGTTCGTGGTGGTCTGTAAAACAACCAAAATAAACTAATCATATAAAATTAAATTTTTTAATAAATGAATCATACATATTTTTGAAAAAATATGGGTATTAAAGGAAATTTAAGTTTATATAATGAAATTAATATAATTTCATTTCACTTATGGATTTTTAGTCCCATTTTACAAGAATCTCTAAAATTATCCTTAGCGATTTGACCTAGGAACCATGAAATGAAAACCCTAAGAATAGTGAAATTAAACATTATATCTCATTAACATGGTTGAAAATGAAAAAAATATAATCATATTAAATAAAATATATATTTAAAAGTTTTTCAATTAAGTAATTGATAAATTTATTTCTATTATTTAGGATGTTAAGTGAAAGTGCAAAATAATTTTGGAACATAAGGTAAGGGATCTCTTTAAACCATCCTTTTTCATTGGGTTATAACCTTTCTCTATCTAACTCATATTCTATCTATCTTTGATATTATAGAATGATTATAATTTATTTATATATGTATCTTACATATATACTTTTCTTATTCTCCCTTACTTTTATGGGGTAATACATGCCTTATGTTCATTTATCAAATTCCTAAATTAAAATCAAACATAATTAAGGGGAATTTTTCTATCCCTAAATCCTTTTATTTACTAGTAATTTAAAGTATTTAATCTCATTAATTATTTAATTAAATAAATATATATTTTATTTATAACTATTCTAGTTTAGATTTGGTTTCCAAGAAACTTTATAATTATTATTTCTTTAAAAGTCTTTAACAGATTCCTAAAAACAATGTCTTCAAATTTCATTCCGATACCCAATTACCCACCCTTAGTTTTTTTTAAAAATGAACATTATATTTTAATAACTATTCTTATATACTTAGATATGAAAATCCAATATATTTAATTCCTCCTTATCTTTGTAATCATTATGAAATATCCTTTTAATATGATATGAGGCAAGATTATGGAACCCATTTTTTTCCATGGGTAATTATTATGTTTATTCCTTATGATGGATTTACTTTTATAGAACACATAATCATTTACATGTTATGATGGTTTCACACAGATAACACTCCAATGCATTGGGTAATGTTTTTTATCATGATATGTTATGTATTGGATTAGTGAGTAGAATTAATACACAATGAGACTCCACCATATGATATTGTCCTGGCAGTTATCCTTAACTTATGCCTATACCATGTTTTATATTACTTACACTTTCCTATGTTTCCATGATCTTATGATAACATGTTATTTATGTTATGGTCCCATGTGATTATTCATGATCCTTCACTTTTATGATATCATGTTATTCCATTTGACTCACATGTCATGTTTTACTATCATGTTTGTTCTCTTATCAGGCTTTATATCTCACCCATTTCTTTTATTTATTACTCATGTTATACTATATAGTTTTAGGAGTTCAAAGTAATTTATGGGGTCATTATGGAGAATAAAATATTTATGTTGTATTTTAGTTTCATTTTTAAGTATTATAAATGAAGTATTATGAATACACTAGGTATCTAGATCTTTGGGTTATATTTATTGGATATTTATAATAAAAATAAATTTAATAATATGTGTAAAATTATTAGGTTTATATAATATATAAACCATTCCTTATCATCACATGAATTAAGAGGGATAATTTTTTAAACAAAATTAACACTTTATGAACTTTTTATATAATTTATTATTTTATAGGGTCTCTAGAAAATCCTAGAATGATCTTCATTTTCTTCCTTTCCTTTAAAATATATGATACTATCATCAATAAATGCTACCAAGAATTTTCTAAGGTAAACTATAAATGTTTTATTCATAAAATCCATATATATAGGAGGATAATTTTCAAGTCCAAATGACATCACTATGAATTCATAGTGTCCATTCCTTGAGTGGTTACTATCTTAGGTATATCTACTATATTTACACTAAGTTTATGATATCCAAATCAAAGATACACCTACTATAAGTATTTATATCCTATTAATTTATAAAAAATCATCAATATGGGGTAGATGATAATTTTTCTTGATCGTTATCTTGATAATCTCATGATAATTTATTCAAATATAATTGATACATCCTTCTTCTTAGAAAGGAGAACTAGTTCACCCCATAGTGAAACACTTGGGATTTTTTTTCAAATTCTCTTAAATTTTATTATTAAATTACTATAATTAAACGAGACAAATTCTATAAGGACTCTTATATACAGACATTGAAGTGGGTATGAGATTAATTGAGAACACAACCTCACATTTTAGGGTAATGTTGAGTAGTTCATAATGAAGCATATCAGTATACACCCATACAATTACTATGTCTTTAATGCTGAGTTATTACCCAATAATTTTAGCCATAAATCCTTACTTATTGGGTATAATGACCCATATTATTGGGTTTTATTCCAATGGGACCTCATAATCATCCTTACACTAAAATTTTATAATAGGATGATTAGGGGTATGAAATGAAAGTTTCTTATCTAAAAAATTGATTTGAACTCTATGTAGGGGGATATAGTCCATGTTGAGTATCACATAAAATTATACAAAGGGAAAGAGAACTAGATCCATATGATGTATTTTCCCACACACCTCAATGAGGGAAAATTTACATATCTTAGATGCAATCATCATGCCACTAGGTGTTTTCAATGAAAATTCAATTTTCAAGGTTTGATGTTGTGAATCAAAATTATTATAAAACGTTTAAGATATTAAAGAATAAAAATAAATAGAATCAAATAATAAATTTATGTATTTTGAGTGGAGAATAATTGTACCTTTAACCACTTCATTATCATGGTTCACTTTAACGGTAGATGTTGGATAATCTCTTCAATGTTCCCTTGGTTTAGAAGGTTTTTTATTCCTATTAACCTCATTATACCTTGGGTTGGGGTATTTATTTACATGATTCCCAAAAATAATTGAATTTAAATTATTGAAGTGTGGGTGGAGAATTAAATGTGACCTTATTATCCTATATTTAATTGACTTAACTCTTTTCCCCTGATTGAAAATTATGAGTTTGATGTAAAATCTTCCTACACTTTAATTTTTTTTGGTTCCTTTCAAGAAATTTCTTGGGTAATTCCTCACACATTTTTACTATGTAAGATATTGTAATTTATTTCCACCATGTGATTTTTCATTTGAGTTTTCATGAAAATCCATTATCTTTTTCTTATCTTAAGAATACTGAGAGTCATCAATTTCCATTTCAACCTAAGTACACATCAAACAATTTATTCATAGCTACCAAAGCCTCGTACAACTATGGAATTTTTAAATAATTGGTTTGTGCCACTAAATAATAATTTGATCTTACTATTTGTGTTAGTAATAAAATTAGAGGCATAACTTGTGATTTTCAAGAAGTTTTATTCATAAATAGACACTAATTACTACTCCTGTTTAAACTCTTGTAATTATCTCTCCATTTTCATGTGAATATTTTGGGGAAAGTATTAAGTTAATAATGTTTTATTAAACTCTTAACTTCCATATATTCAAAATTTACCTTCTTTAGAATATTCTTAATGAGGTTCCACCATTGTTCAACCTCACCTTCTAAATGGAAAACTACTCAAATGACATTCTCATGGTTTGAGCATTGACAGATGAAAATCATCTTCTCTATCAAATTGATACATTACTTAAAAATTAGTGGGTTATATGATCTATTAAAGGAGAGTGGATATTTTTACATAAATGAATTGATTTTAAGTTGTTCCTTCCTCAATGAATTATGAAGCTTAACATGATTAGTGTTATTAGTCATAGCTTGGGAGAGTTGAATGAGCATCCAAAACAAGGTTTTTTACTCTAACCCATATATCATTAGGTTTCTCATTGATAAAATCTTCACATTTTCCATTACAACCAATTTTTACTTGTTTCCTCTAGGATATAAGCATTATATTAAATTAAGAAAAGTTGATGTATGAGAAAAATAATAAATTCATGAAAATGAAAACTATTATCTTAGAAAATGTGACTAAAAAATGGAATCTATACCATAAATTGTCAATCTATAGGTTTCAATATAATTTATTCATTTTCATTTTAATATTAGGTTTTCTATACTTTTCCTTTATAATGGTTTATAAAGATCATGCGAATCACCAAATAATATCCCTTGGGAGTGTCAAAATTGGGTGTACAGTTAGGAACACCTGTTTTCCACCATGAGAAAATTGAGTTAATAATCAATTTTTTTTCAAGGTTATTACCCCTTAGTAAATATATTCCAAATACATCGTCCAATTATTTTTATCCATAAAGGAATTTAATTTCTTGGAAATCAAACATTTTATACATTACAAAAACTTTAGGATGTTTTCCTACATTTAGGATATCTCTAGGTTTTTCACTAATGGTATCTAGTATTAATCCTACAAATTCACCAAACTAATCCTCCAAAATAACTATAACCTAATTTTATAATTACTGATACAACCCAAGATAGACATGAAAATATTTTGTAATAATTTCAAAATTTGAACATTACATATTATAAATACTCGCACAACCCCATAACCCAAAAGTTTAGTGTATTTGATGATTAGAAACATGAAAATATTATAACACATAATTTTAAAGATTTCTCCATTACATCACCATACTGAACCTTATTATAAATATACTATTTTTTATACCCATATTCATAACCAAGGTAATGGAAAACCTAAGAAATAATGACATCAAATGCTTAGTAATGGAAAACATTATCAACATGTAATAATGGGTTATATAATAAGTATGTGGGGAAACATGATCATGGGAGAAATATATGATTAAAAAGAATGTATAATAATAATTTTTTTAACAAGGAACAATATAAATACACATAATATCAAATCATCAAACATATACCATGGAATAATAGTGTTGAATCATGAGATAATAATTATGATCTATATATAATAACATAGGAATATAACATAGAAATGTGAAAAAACATGAAAATTTAGTATAAATAAGAACTATGGAAAAAAATATAAGCACATAAACACATTAAATGGTGGCTTAGACATCTCAATCCTATAGCTCATTAATTAGTGGATTGGGCATCACAAACCTACATCCCATTAGTGTCTTGAACATCATAAACCTACAAAATATTTGTTTCTTAAGCATCAAAAACATATAACCCATTATTATCTCATGAGATATAAAACCTTAACCAATGAATTTAAGGGAGATATAAGACCCCACCTATCAATATCCATAAATATGTGTTTCATATGAAATCAATCATATATCATATAATGAATTTTTTTAAAGAAAATGTTTTTTCATAACATTTCCAAATGGAATCACATAAAATGTCTTGATTTATTAGATTTGTTGATATAAAAAAATAAATCACTCAAAATAATTATTTAATAAGAGAATATATAGGGTGATTTATGTAACATAATTACATAGGAGATAGTTACCTTATAAATATAGAGGAATATATAATCAAAATCATAAAAGGAGATTTTAGAAAATATTTTCAACCTTGTTGTAAAAAGATAAATTTACGAGTCACTTTAAAAATTTATTTTTGAGAAGGTAACTATCATGACATGACCCATATCAGGGATCAAGCTACAAATACCCCAATCTCGCCTCTATAGGTTAGGGGTTGGCGACTAGCGCTGAAGGCAAAAAAACTCAGGGAGGCATTTTCCTACAAACATGTACACACACACATAGCCAACTCAATGAAAAAGTGCAGAGGGAAAGGTAAAAAATTTAAAACAGTACTATAAATAAACCAAACATTCTTGAACCACCAAATAGTACAAGTACGGTATACTAAACTAAAAGGAGAAAAAGGGAAAAAATCATGTCTCACCAAAAAAGTTCCACTACCTAGCAGTAACTAAAAAGGAAATAGCTAAGAGATCCCTTATCGTGGAACCCAATCTATGACCACCATATGTGGTCCAATCACCCATATACCTATGCTCCTCTAAAGTCATGATCAACCTATCCATCGTCTGTATAAGTCATAACACGTGTGGGAAAATCCCATGCAGGGGTGAGTATAAAAATACCGAGTAGGACGCCCCAAAAAGGAGAAGGGGGAGTTGTAAGAGATACAATGAAAAGGAAAGAAGTATATAGCACAAGGTAAGCTAAAATGAGTGCATCTCAACCCAATAAGAGAGTGAAGTAAGCTCATCTAAACTCAAGGATCTATAAACGGCGAGAAGATGAACTTCTCATCGAGTCTTCGAAACCTATAGCAGGAGAGTAGACTCATCCAACCATGAGAAGCTAGACATATAAATCACATGGAATACCCTTAATGTCTTCACCTCTGATGGAAGGAGTGTATCCAAAACCCAAGGAGTGGGAACTGAAAAATAATATATATGTGCTCAGTCCAAGAAGGCCAAACAAGAGATTAAGTGGATCCCCATTCCATAGCTCAACCTAAGAAATTGAGTAGCCATAAGTTTCAAGATAAAAACCATATGTGATTCTCCACATCTCATCACATATACCTAGGAGTAACAAGTAAAAGGGGCTCAAATCACCACACCTCGATACTATCTTTTTAGTGCGACACTGACTCACTAGCACAGTTTTAGGTTGCATCACAAGGATGCGTCTTGGTGGGGAAAGCACCCATCTTTTTCATGAGTCTTAGGTAAGTCAAACTATGCCTAATAGTTGAGGGTACTGCTCTAGTATTCATTGAGAAACACCACTTCCCAGCCGCATTGGAGGTTAAATCTAAAATATTTTTGGGGAACGCTACTTCCCAGCCTCACTGGAGGGTAAGCCTAGAAGGATCATCAAGGAACGCAACTTCCCAGCCTCGCTGGAGGGTAAGACTAGAAGGATCATTGTGTAATTCCACTCCCCAGCCTAGCTGGAGGGTAAAACTAGAAGGATCATCGGGGAACACTACTTTCCAGCCCAACTAGAGGGTAAAATCAGAACTATCATCAAGAACACCACTTCCCAGCCCAGCTGGAAGGTAAACCTGGTGCTGCTCTGGTGAGCCTATCTATTCATTGCTTCCATCAGGTGTTGTCTCTACACATTCCATCCTAGAACTTCCACATTGTATCTAAAAATACACTTCTGAGGGAACCATCACATTCTACATGAAAAAACACTCAAGATAGGCATATTACCTGCCAAAATCTGAGTTGAAACAAAGGAGATACAAAGGGTTGAATATTTCTCAATAGATATCAGAGAGTTCATGACATGTGAGGGGGCCCACATGGAGTGTGACCCCTCTTCGTCGCATGGTCGTGTCTCTGGCCAGACACAGTTTCCATTCCATGTAGGGGAATACGCCATGTGGGTGGGATACACGACGTTCCCAACAGATCTGAGGACCAGGCCATGTCTGATGGTCGTGTCAGTGTACTCAGAATCTGTGACCATGTACTTTTGCACATGACATGTTGATACACATTTAATGAGATCATGAATAAGGCTCCATACATCCAAATGGATCACACCATTGTGAACCTTGTGAGAAAACACGTGAGGTAGACTATCCACTCGCTCTAATGGTCATCAGAAGGGAAAGTCATAAGTCACCGCATTGTGTTCGAGAGGTATCCCATGGGACCCATGCCTCCATCCTGAAAAAAATAATATATATCTCGTCATTTTTATCCTTATGAAAAAACACACAAGATGGACAACTCATTCGTCCAAAAAGGATACCTGGAGAAAAAATCTTCATTTCACTGTAATGAGTGTGAACCGGGCCTTGTGGAGATCACACCTCGTTTGTGGTTTAAACACTATAAATTGGTCTAGAAAATTCCACCTCAATGTCAGGATCACAATACCACTGATAGCTTTCCAATCCGATGTCGTATGGAAGATTCACGGAAAATGAAAGATTCCACAACAACAATAATAATATTATCATTGGACGTTTCATGGACCTGAGTCACAAAATAGGATTCAATATCCAACATTGGTCTTGAAATGACTGTCATAATGATAGGGTCATGTTTCCGCTGACAACACGTCAATTGAACTTTGGATACAAGAGTTATGGAGGGTCGAAGATTTAATAATAATATTAAATCTATTTTTTTCTCAGGCATTTGATGGTCCTAGGTTGCGGGTCAGAAAAAATTATCCGAAGGGGGTATTAAAACAACCATATAATTGATAGGGTCATTCCACCACTGAGGGTGCATGAATTGGACACTGTATAGTGGAGTTATGGGGGGTTTGAATAAATAATAATAATAATATTATTATTATTATCATTTTTATTTTTATTTTAATTATATTTTTTTTATTCTTCCTCTAGGGTTTCCCCTGAACCCCATTGTTTCATGCCAGCCGCACTTCACCCCCCACAGTCACTTCCTGGCCTCCTTTGCTGCGCCACCTGCACCCTGCCACCGCCAAGTCTCCCTGCTCGCACCGCCTCCGACCGCTGCACACCTTGACCTACTCTGTTGTCCCTGTCATGTGCCGCTGCTCTGATCAACCACTTGTGGACTGGACCGCCTCCTACGCTACCCTTCCATAAGACTCCATGACCATGCTACCTGTTGTGTTTCCTTGAACTACCAAATCCACCTCGTCCTACTGCCGCGGGTTACCTCATTGGACCGTGTGCCACTATCCCGGCTAACTCACAATGCCGACACCTTCAGGGAGTCACCAAAACTTCGATCCAACCTGAAACTATGTAATGATATCAGATATGTAATCCTTGGGTCATGATTTATGCATATCCAGTCTCCAATCATGATTTCGTTATCATTGCATGATTCCAACACAGATTTGTCTCGTTCCGGGCACCTGATCGAGCTTGGGTCGCCCGAAAATCGCCGAACCGCAAATCCTCGAGGATTTCACACTGACTAACGTGAAGAAGGAGAGGAGAGAAGAAGTCACGAAAGTAATGATTTGGATCATTGTCCAAGAATTATTTTCCAACGAATCATAATTGTGAAATTTTGGTTAGATCAACCGATAAAGAATGAAGAATCAGTAACTGGGTTCATGCAATGTTTGGATTCAAAGGCGCAAGTTGAATATTTAATTGAAAACATGCTCAAAAATTTAATTCATGGAATAAAAAAACCAATAATTATTTCTACATGGATCAGATTGATTGCTGTTAACAAATATTTCACTTGCACAATGATCGAAAGAAGTTGTTGCGTTCACCGCACTTCGATTCGCCAAGATCTAAGGATTCATTGTCGTTCTTCGCTGTTTGCCGTTCATCAATGGGAATGATTGGAGAAGAGAGGTTTTTCATCATTGTAAAAACATAATTATGATCCAAAATATCTAAAATATGAATTTATACTCTTAAATTAGGTTTATATTATTAATCAAATAATTAATAAATAATTATTTAATTATTTAATTATCCATCCACGATGGCCCATAAGTCAAACTCCCAATACCGACAAAAGTTATAAACCACCTATGGTAAACCCTATGTTCTAAAATCAAAGGCAGTATCATATTTCTCATCCAAGATTCTTTCCATGAGTTATTCTAGTTTGAGTTATTAAATGAATAAATTAATATTTTAATTCATTCGTTTAACACACTTCCAAAGAGAGAGGGGTCCAAACATTCCACGCCAACTCATTTTATGTCACACCTAGAGTAAACACCACATTTTGGACCCAACCGTGGTCTAGGATTTTCGATCCAATCAATTGTTTAAGATTTATCCCATTTTATTTAATTAATTGTGCATGCTTAATATAAAATATATTTAATATTTTTATACAATTAATTTCGGGTACACCGGGCTTTAGAATTGTATGTCATCTCATTGCCCATATCTAGAATAATATTCTTAGAAATATTTCAAAGTTGTATTGGAAAAAATCGGGTCTCTATATCATTCTATCCTTTAATTTTTTTCATCCCTAAAAATAAAAACTAAACAAAAACTCGTGATACTGAGCCCGCACTTAGCTCTCCCGCTCCCAGGGAAACTATTGGACGTTTCTGTACTATTACAACATGCAAACCAAAGGGATAGTCTGTCCTCATAAGGTTTGATCTTGGAAAAAAGGTATTGTGATTCCCTCCTTCAGAATATTCATATGGTGAAACACCAAATGATATCTAGTCACAGGGGATTTCACAGTCGATGCATCACAAGAAATACTTTCTTACATTCTCGAGAAGTGAAGTAGTCAACACCATCGACTGAAGAAAAGTTATACCCTCCTACTCCACCAGGGTCAGCTAAAAGTAAATTAATTTCTCTGAAACTTCCAGTACTATGTGAGCCTAGGACTTCTTTCTATGGGAATCTACTACAATATTTCCCTTTCCTGGAGTATAGACTATCAAGAAGTCTTAATCCTGTATGATGTTCAACTAGCATCACCACCTCAGGTTCAAGTCTCTCTGGGTGAAGACGTACCCTAAACTCTAGTGGTCTGAGTAACCCACAAGTGCTCTCCCAGAAGATAACGTATCCACATGCCCAAGGTAAAGATTATCATTGTTAGAACTAGATAGAGAGTCATGTAGTTTTGTTTACGGGGTCTCCATTACCTTTACCTGTAGTTGATAACTGTAGTATCAAGACTGAAAGTTGATCATGAAAGGTGCCAATGAATAGGGAAGGTGAGTAAACTCATCCAACTATAAGAGGAAAAACACAAAAATCATGTGGCATACACTGTGTGTCTTCGCCCCTCTTGGAATAAGAATAATCCCCAAAAATAGGCACTCTACTACACAACCGCACCTTGAGTGCACAAGTTAGAGGGACTCTTCCACCAAACCTTGATACTATCCACTTTGGGTGGCATTGAATCACCCTCATGGTCTTTCTCATGTCACAAAAATATGTCTCGGTGGGGGAAAGACCCCTCTTATTCATGCATTCAAATCTATATTGAATATTATTGACATAGGACCACATAGAAACCCCACGTCACCCTGATAAAACCTCAAGCAAGGAGAAGGGATAAAATAGAACTTCATCTAGTGTATAAAAAGTTCTACTACAAATGGTAGAAAATCATCAAGGCATACCTCTTATTATCTCATGCTCTATAGGATCGTAGACATCCAAAGCTTGTGGTTGTCTGTGGACCTAGCTGCCAGCTCCCTGAGCTTAACGTGGATTGCCTGTTGGTGGTGGCAGGACTCTATAATGTTGTCCCCCACCTCCAGCTCCTCCTGCTCCTTTGCTAGCACTACCTCCCTATGGAACATCATGGTCACAACACTGTCTCTATCACGATGGTCGACCTGATGCCTGCCTGAGATTCTTGGCACGTTTGGTCGGGTAGTATTGTGCCATGTGACCTCGCCCATCACAAGCATAACACCGGCCCTCCCCTGGATATCCCTGCACTCTACACCGACTCATCCCCACATGACTTCATGCCAGAGACCGAATATGGGGAGGCATCCTGTGTTAAGATCTTGTTGACTATCATCTTCTATCTAAGGAAAAAGTCTCAGCTCTGTTGCTATCACTACCACAACCATCTATATGGAGTTCCTATGATAGAAATCTCTCTGTCACCAACACCTGCTCTAGTACCCTGACATAGGTGGGGATGTACAAGGTTACTATGATAGCATTAATCTCTCTGCGGATTATCTACTCAAACTTCCACACTCAAAATTAGCCATTATAGATCATGTCTAGAGAGTATCATACAAGTTATTTAAACCTAGTTTCATATTCATTAACCGCCTTCCCTCCCTGATGAAATTGTAAGATCTCATGAATTCAAACGAAGTGAAAGATGGAGGGGTAGTACTCCTCACAAAACAGCTACTGGAAATCACCCCATGAGAGTGCCAACTCACAGCGTAACTGAGTAACCAAGCTAGAATAATTCCTAGCTGCTCCATGGAAAATGCTAGCTACAAAAGACACTATATAGTCTGCCAGTGTCCACACAAGTCTGAAGAGGTAGTCCACTGACTCTAACCAAACCTCTACTGCCTGAGGGTCTGTCTCACCACGGAACCTCAGCAGTCTCTGACGCTGGAACTCACAATGTGCACTCAACCCGCAAACTTCCTCAGCTAGATCTACTGGGGTTGTCTGCTACTCAACGGATGGAAGTTCTACTACCTGCCCAGCTGGAGGAAAGGGGTTGCACGATGGGTCGTAAATTGATGTCTCGTTGCTCATGGAATCATCTTCATGAACCGGAGCTAGTATCCTGGATGTCTGTCATCACAGAGACATACTAAATGTTATCAAGTAGTACCACAATTAGATGAATATATATATATATATATATATCAATAAAAGTGTGGATATGAATAAATAATAACAATAAAAGACTCAATCCTATATGATGTATGTACCATTGTTCCCTACAATAAGTGTCTCAGGGTACCGAGTCGACAAGTGGGTAATCAGGGTCATAGTGAATGGATACATTGGTCACCCATACCATCACTAGACTCCCTGTCCTGAGAGCTGATCTCAAGACACTTCGACACTATTTCCCAAAACTCAACCAATCCTTTGATGGGAAAATTTCTGAACAACTTCCCAAAGAATGAACTATCTCTGATACCACTTTGTCATGACCCAACCCATGCCTGGGCTCAAGATGCAACTACCCCAAGCCCGCCTCCATAGGATAGGGGCTGGTTACTAGCACCAGAATTACAAAAAAATCGGGGAGGCCTGTGCCTACGAACCTGTACACACACACACTCACACAACCAACTCAATACAAAAGTATAAAGGGAAAGGAACAAAAGATGCAACACTACTATAAATAAACCAAACACACATGAACCACTAAATAGTATAATTATGGTATAGTAAACTAAAAGGGGAAAAAAGAAAAATACACACACAATTAGAAGAGTGCCACAACCTAACAGTAACTAAAAAGTAAATAGCTGAGAGAGCCCTACTCCTGGAACCCAAGCTACGACCAGTGTACGCAATCCAAGCACCAATATCCCTATGCTCCTATGAAGTCATGATTAACCTATCCTTCATCTGCATAAGGCATGCCACATGTGGGAAAAGACCATGAAGGGTTGAGTTTAAAAATACTCAGTAGGACTCCTCATAAAGGCGAAGGGGGAGCTGTAAGAGATACTATGAAAGGAAAAGTAGATGATTGGACAAGGTATAATAAAAAGAGTGTATCTCAACCCAATAAGAGATTGATGTAAGATCATCCAAACTCAAGGATATAAAAGCAGTGGGAAGATGAACTTCTCGTCTAGTCTTCACAACCTATAGTAGGAGAGTAGACTCTTCCAACCACGATAAGCTAGACACAGAAAGTATGAGGAATACCCCGCATGTCTTTGCCTCTCATGGAAGGAGAGTTTTCAAAACCCAAGGAGTAGGAACTAGAAAATAATATATATGTGATCAATTAAAGAAACCTAAATAAGAGAGTAAGGGGATCTCCATTCCACAACTTAGCCCAAGAAAGTGAGTATCCCGAAGTTCCAAGATAAAAACCATCTTTGATACCCCGTATCTCATTTCATATTTCTAAGAGTCTTAAGTCAAAGGGGATCAAATCAACACTATTTGATACTATCTTCATTGTACAGAAATTACTCTTCTTCATGGTTTTAGGTCACGTCACAAGGATTTATATTGGTGGGTTAAGTGCCCCTCTTTCTCGTGAGTCCTTAGGTAAGTCAAACTATGCCTCATTATTAGGCCACACAGTCGAGGGTCCTGTTCTAGTAGTCACTGAGGAACACCACTTCCCAACCCCACTGGAAGGTAACTTGGAAAGATTATTGGGGAATACCACTTCTGAGCCTTGCTAGAGGGTAAGACGAGAAGGATCATTAGGGAACCCCACTTCCCAGCCTTGTTGAAGGGTAAAACTGGAAGGATAATCAAGTAACACCACTTCCCATCCTAACTGGATGGTAAAATTAGAAGGATCATTGGGGAATGCCACTTCCCAGCCCAATTGGAGGGTAAACCCAAAACAATCATCGAGGAATGGCACTTCTCAGCCCAACTGGAGGGTAAACCCGGTGTAGCTCTGGTGAGCTTGTCTGTTCATTGTCGTCATCGGGTGTTATCTCTATACATTCCAACCCATAACTTACACATCATATCTCTAAAGTCTCTTCCGATGGCACCATTTTTTTCTACGTGAAAAAAATACTCAGGATAAGAATCTCATAGGCTAAAATCCGAGTTGAAACAAAGGAGATACGAAGGGTTGAAGATTGATCAGAAAAGATCAAAGAGTACATGGCATGTGAGGGTGCCCACATGGCATGTGACCCCTCTTCATCGCTTGGCTATGTCTTTGGTCAGACATGATTTCCATTCCATGTAGGGGAATATGTTGTGAGGGTGCGATACACGACGTGTCCAACCGATCTGAGGACCAGGCCATGTTTGATGGCTGAGTCTATGTACTCGGACACCATGTCTGTATACTTCTATACACGGTGTGTTGATCCACATTTAATGAGATCATGAGTAAGGCTCTACAAATCTAAACATATTACACAATTATGAACCTTTTGGGAAAACATGTGAGGTATACTATCCACTCGCTCTAATGCTCATCAGAAGGGAAAGTTGTAAGTCGACGCATTACGCTAGAGAGGCATACCATGGGACCCATGCCTCAATCCTAAAACAAATTATATATATTTATCCATTGTGATCCTTTTGAAAAAACACATGATATGAACTACTCATTCATCCAAAATGGATACCTAGTGAAAAAGTTGCATTTCATCATATCATGCGTGAACTAAGCCTCTTAGATCCCACAAATTTTCTGTGGTTTAAAAACTAGAAATTGGTATTGATAAGTTCACCTAAATTTCATGATCTCAATTCCACTGAAAGATCATCAATCTGATTTCGTATGGATGAGTTACGACATATGAAAGATTCCACAACAATAATAATAATATTATCATTGGGCTTTTGCGGACCCAAGTCACGAACTGGAATTCAATGTCCAACATTGGTCTTGAAAAGACTATATTAATGACAGGGTCATGTTTCTGTTGATGACACATCGATTAGGCTTTGCACGTAAGAGTTATGGCAGGTCAAATATTTTATAATAATATTAAATCTATTATTTCCTATGCCGTTTCATGGGCCCAGGTTGTGGGTTGGAAAAATTTATCTGAATGGGTCCTAAAACAACCATATCATTGATAAAATCACACCACTACTGAGGGTGCATGAATTGAATGCTGTATGTGGGAGTTATGGAGGGTTTAAATAAATAAATAAATAATAATAATAATAATAATAATAATAATTTTTTTAATTCACTTTTTTTGTTCTTCCTCTTGGGTTTTCCCCGCACCCACCTGGTTTCACACTAACCGCGCCACACCCCCACAACTACTGCCTGACTGCCTCCATCGCACCGTCTGTGCCCTGCCGCCACCGGGCCACCCTAATCACACCCCCTCCGACCACCGCACTCCCTGGCCTGCACCGCTATCCCCATCGCGCACTGTTGTTCCGATCTCCCTGTTGCCGAACCGGATTTCCTGCGAGGTTGCCCCACCATAAGACGCCACAACTTTACCACCTAGTGTATTGCCTCGAACCGCCAAGGCCACCTTGTCCTGTCGCTGTGGGTCACCTCGTTGGACTGTGCACGACTTTCCTGACTGACTCGCACCGCCGCCACCTTCGGCGAGTCACCATAACTTCGATCCAACCTGAAACTGTGGAACGATATCAGATTTCATATCCTTAGGTCACGATCTATGCAGATCCAATCTCGACTCGTGATTACATTACTATTACGTGATTCAGACATAGATCTGTCTCGTTCTGGGTGCGCGATCGAGCATGGGTCACTCAACAATCATCATACTACAAATTTGTGGGGATGTCACAGTGAAAAATGTGAAAAAGGATAGGAGGAAAAAAGGTACCAAAACAACGTTCTAGAATGTTGGTAAAGCATTATTGGCCAAAATATCATATTTGTAAAATTTGGGTTAGATCAACCGATAAATAATGAAGAATCAGTACTTGGGTTCATGCAAGGTTTGGATTCAAAGGTGCAAGTTGAAGATTTAATTGACAACGTGCTTAAACATTTAATTTAGGGAGTAAGAAAATAAAGAATGAGTCTTACGTGGATCAAATTTATTTCTACTTACAAATATTTCACTTGCACTGCGATTAAAAGAAGTTGTTGCGTTCATCGTGCTTTGATTCTCCTAAATCCAAGGCTTTGTTGTTGTTCTTCACCATTCATCGTTCGTCAACGGGAATGAGAGGAGTGGAGAGGGTTTTCATCATTGGAAAAACAGAATTATGAGCCAAACTCTCTAAAATATGAATTTATACTCATAAATTAGGTTTAGGTTATTAATCAAATAATTAAATAAATAATTATTTAATTATTTAATTGTCTGTCTACGATGACACATAATTCGAACTCCCGATATCGAAAAAGGTTATACCCTGCCCATGGTAGACCCTACTTTAAGACTCAACGAAGGTATTATATTTATCATCTAAGATATTGTCCATGATTTATTTGGGTTTGAGATATTAAATGAATAAATTAATAATTTAATTCATCCATTTAACACACCTCCAATGAGCGTGGGGTCTTAACATCCTACACTGACTCATTTTATGTCGCGCCTAGGGTAAACACCCTATTATGGACCCAAATGTGGTCTCAGATTTTTGATCCAAAAAAACATTTAAGAGTTATCCCATTTTATTTAATTAACTACATGTGAGTAATATAAAATATATTTAATATTTTTATACAATTAATTTCAGGAACACCGGGACTCGGAATTGTACGCCGTCTCATCACCCAACTCTGGAATAATATGTTGAGCAAGTTTTGTTTTCAACAATACATAATATTTTTATTTAAATAGGGGGAAATTGTTGAGAACAATACTCTATTTCTTTATGATGATTTTGATGCTCACAAATACCCTTAATTTTTTTTCTAATGATTTTATTTTAAGTATATTTCATGAATTTATTATTCATTATATTTTAATTTCTAGAAGAAATATTTAAGTTCTTGAACAACGAGATTTAATTGCTAAATTATTCGTATTAGTGTGTTCTGGAAACACTGTTCATGATTTACTTATTCGGGAATTTCTTAAGCGTGTTCTGGAATCACTGTTCATAACCTATGTGGAGAAACGTAGCGTAAGGATGGAATGCGGTGTATAATTTATGAGTTATCGGAAAATTATGGTTAATCAACCATACGTTATCAGAAAAGTATAGGAGAAGAACCCTACGTCAGGAAGGAACCCTACGTTTGGGATATTAAAAAGTATATGAGAAGAACTATACGTAAGTTTTAAACATTACGTTTGTTTCTCAAAAGTATGGTTCATCAACCTTAATTTTGTGAACAACCTTATGTTTCATCAAAAGTATGGATCATGTACCTTACGTTTGGAAGATTTAAAAAATATGGATCATTTATCATACATTTGAATATTTAAAAGAAAAGTATGGTTCATAAACCCTACATTTGTATTCAACCTTACGTTTGAAGGATGCGACATCAACCCTACGTTTGTATTCAACCTTACGTTTGAAAGATGCAAGCTATACAGTTCAACCTTACATTTGGCGTCAGAGAATTAAAAACTATATTATTATGCAATAGTCTATACGAGGATTATTAGGCTGATTTCAAGCAGGATTAAAAGATGATTTTTAAAAACACGTATTTGACCGATTCAAATCCGTTTTATCTATGATTCAAAGTATTAATTTAAAAGGAGATTTTTATACCGAATCTTCAGGGAAGTTAAGACTGCTATGTTATTTTTTATTTTTGAATATCGTGAGTCAGAAGGTGATTTTTTTATCTAAATTTGCAGGAGAAGTGCTTGTTTTTATATATATATAGATGTGATATTTACACAGAGAATCTATACAAGATTTTCCGAACAACAACGATGAATATAAAAAGGAGAAAATAAAGACTATCAAGAACACATATCTGCTGATTTAGAAGAGAGAAAAAGATTTTTTTATTGAAGAAGAAGAATCTCGATAGAATATTAGCTCTTTTTTCATCGAAGATCTACTATGAATCTACTGCTGCTAAAGTTGCAAATTATATTTCTATATCTACTGCAACTGGATCGAATCAGAACGACACTTCTTGAAAGATCATTATTTCTGAAGGTGAAGATCCATCTACTGTCAATTGCATTCTGTTGCAATTGTGAATAACAATGGGAAAATATTTTCAAAGTAAAAATATCTTTATTTTTATTACTGAGTGACTGAATTATCATACTAATATGTGAAGGTTCTGTGATTGAACTAGAAGGCTCTGTTTTTCCATAGATTGTAAAGGTGTCAACTGCCTGTACTTAGTTGTGGAACGGTCTGTTGACAAGAGGACCAGATAGTGAAAATCACCAAGCTTATGGAGTAGAGTGTTGGTGGAGTGGACTAGGGGCCTTCTGTTCCACGAACCACTATACATCATGTGTCCCTACTATTTAAATTTATGCTGCATTAATCCATCTGATTAAAGTCAAATGGAAAAACATGATTATGAAAAGAATTTGTAAAATACACAATTCACCCCCTCTTGTGTATATTTTTTATATCCCAATCCAACAATTGGTATTAGAGGTGAAGCTTTCCAATAAAGCCTTAACAAGATGAAAGTGATTAAGGATTAACACAGAGAAAGATGACTGATGTAAGAGAAGGAATGTTTATGGTCAGAACACCGTACTTCAATAGAGAAAATTATGGATTCTAGAAATCAAGAATGATAATATATATAAAAAACCTTGGATACAAAGTATATTCTAAGATTCTGACTCCATATGAAATACTAGAGAAACCTGAAACATAGAGTGAAACCAATGAAGTAGAATATGATATGAACTTGAAGGTAATGAATGTAATTATATGTGGTCTAGGACCTGATGAATTTAATAGACAATATCAATGCTCGACATCATATGAGATGTGGAAAACTATTGCTGTTGCTTATGAAGGAACTAAAAATGTCAGGAAAATGAGATATGCTATTGCTAAGATTAAATTTGATACATTCAGAATGATTGAAGGTGAAAGCAATACTCAAATGAATGGAATATTGATAGAAATTTTCAATAATATAACTGCCTTGGCAGAACCAACCAAACAAGCTGATCAAGATTTAAAAGTACTGAGAGTATTTCCAACTAAATGGAATTGAATCTCTACTACAATCAGATAGTCAACACCTGTCAAAGACTTAACCATGAAAGAGTTGATTGGAACACTTATGATGTATGAAGTCGAGATGAAAGATGAAGCAAATGAGCATAAGGTTATGATCAAGAGAGAAGACACTGCCTTAAAAGTGTCATCTTAAGGGAAAAAAAAGCTAAAGAAAAAAGAAGTATAGGTGAAATCAGAAAGTTCTGATTCATCAAATTCTGATATAGAACTGGATCATCTAGCCAAAAAGTTTATTAAATTCTACAGAAAGAAGAAATGTTTCAGAAAAACTTTCAAAAAGGATAAAAAGGAATACAAATGTTATGAGTGCAAGAAGATGGGTCATATCAGACCTGACTATCCATAGTTAAAAGAAAATAACAACAAGAAGTTATTCAAAAGGAATGATTATGAGTAAAAATACAAGAAAGAAATTCAAGCTACATGGAGTGTGTATGAAGACTCTAGTAGCTCTTCATAATTATACTTAGAGAAGAAAGAAGTAAATCTGAAAGACAACATGTGATTTATAGAAGAAACAGATGAGGTAAAAACATACTACTCTTCTGACTCTAACTCTAGTTTTGAAACAAGCTATTCTAATGGAAAACTTGCAGCTTACTACAAAATGATTGAAGAAAAATATGACTCTCTTTTTAAGAAGCATAAGTCATTAAAGAACATTCACAAGGCTATTTCATATGAAATAGATACAATACTAAATCAATTTTAGGAGTTAACTGATAAGTATAATTCAATTAACATTGACTATATAGATCATTAAGATAAAATAAAAACACTTCAAACTAAATTAGAAACATATGAAAGTGCAACCCTCATTTTTAATAAAGGAGAAAAATACATGAATGAAACTCTTGGGAAAATTGTCATTAAGAAATAAATATTTGGAATTGGCAGTAAAGGTGAAAAACCTAACCTATACAAAAATTATTTTTTTCCAAGAACAAAAAGATTAAATTGTAATTACTGTTGAAAAATGGGACATATTTCTAAAAACTGTTTCTTAATATGACCTCAAATAAGTGGTATTAAGAAATATTTTTTATCAAATAATTTATTTTATTCTGCCAAATTTAGAAAAACAAAGCAAGTCTGGATTCCCAGATCTTTACTGGCTAACACAACTGGACACAATAGAATATGGGTACCAAAGAAATTTTTGTAAATGCCTTTTCAAGAAGTAGTTCACAGAAGAAAAAAGACCATATGGTATATGGACAGTGGATACTCAAGGCATATGAGTGGAAGCTCATCAAATTTCTCTACACTCACTCAAAAAGATGGTGGACTTGTCACTTTTAGTGACAATGGAAAAGGGAAAATCATTGGCATTGGAAACATTAGAGATCCAGAAGATGTCTCAATCAAAAAATTACTTTATGTACAAGTATTGAAACACAATATGATAAGTATCTCTCAACTTTGTGATGATGGTGATGTTGTTGATTTTTCTAAAAATTGTTTTTCTATTTTTAAAAATAAACTACTTAAATTTAGAGCACCTAAAACTAACAATGTGTATACCCTGGATTTAAATTACTTATGTAAACAACAAGTAAACTACTTAACTACTAAGATAAATGAATCCTGGATCTGGCATAGAAGACTTAGACATTGCAATATATATGCTTTATATAAATTATCCAAGAAATAACTAGTTTTTGATTTACCTAGTCTCAAGTTTGAAAGTGATAGATTTTGTGATGCATGTCAACTTGGAAAATAACACAAATAATCATTCAAATCTGTTAAAAAAATTGCTACATCTAAACCTCTAGAACTTATCCATATGGTTTTGTTTGGACCTTCAAGAGTAGCAAGCTTAGCTGGTAAACTATATGTATATGTTTTAGTTGATGACTATTCTATATTTACATGGATTTTCTTTTTAAAATTTAAAAATGAATCTTTTACATTATTTGAAAGTTTTTGTAAAACTATTTAAAATGAAAAAGGTTTTAAAATAATTTCACTAAGAAGTGATCATGGTGGAGAATTTTAGAATCTATAATTCAATTACTTTTACTCAAATATTGTTATTAAACATACATTCTCTGCACCAAGAACACCTCAACAAAATGGAATTGTTGAAGTAAGAAATATGATTATTCAGGAAATGGCTAGGACTATGCTAAATAAATACATTCTTCCTATTTATTTTTGGGAAGAAGTTGTAAGTACAGCCTGTTATACAATGAATAGAGTTTTAATTCGACCAATTATCAAAAAGACACCCTATGAACTCTAGAATAACATAAAACCTAAAGCAAATTACTTTCAAGTTTTTGGATGCAAGGTTTACATCTTAAAAACCAAATACAATCTTGGTAAGTTTGATCCAAAATCTGATGAAGGAATTTTTGTAGGATATTTTTCTACTTCCAAATCTTATAGAATTTTTAATAAAAAGTCAAGGATTGTTGAATAATTAGTTCATGTGAAATTTGATGAATTTGATCCATTTGAGAAAAGGACATATCAAATAGATGAGAATGATTCTAATGATAACATGAGACTTGAGAATCCGAAATATGATTTTGAAAAAGATATAAATGAAATTCAGTCCAGTCCAGAAGAACATGACACTGAAGAACCTATAAGTGTACTACCTAGATAGTCAAATACCCTAAATAATAACCATTTAGAAACTATAATAGGAGACTTAGAAACAAGAATAAAAACTAGAAGGAACATAGGAAATCTTATTGAGTTTTATGCCTTTCTATCCCAATTAGAACCTAAGTCTATAGAAGAAGCTCTAGATGATGAAAGTTAGTTGATAACAATACAAGAAGAACTAAACCAGTTCAAAAGAAATGAAGTCTGGAAATTAGTTGAAAGACCACAGAATTATCCAGTGATTAGAACCAAAAGGGTTTTTATAAATAAACAAGATGATTAAGGAATAATAACTATAAATAAATCAAGACTAGTATCTAAAGGATAAAATCAAGAAGAAGGTATAGATTATGATGAGAGCTTTTCACCTGTAGCTAGATTAGAATCCATTATAATCCTCTTAGGATATGCATCTCATTTGAATTTTAAATTATTTCAGATGGATGTTAAGTCTTCCTTTTTAAATGGTTATTTAATGGAGGAAGTTTATGTTGATCAACCTCCTAGTTTTGAAAATTCACAAAAATCAGATTCTGTTTTTAAACTTACCAAAGCTCTTTATGGCGTTAAACAAGCACCAATATCTCGGTATGAAAGATTAATCTCTTTTATTTTGAAAAATGATTTTACTGTTGGAATGAAAAATCCAACACTATTTAAGAAAACTGTAAATTCTAACATTTTATTGGTTCAAATTTATATTGATGATGTAATTTTTGGATGAACTAATAAATCTCTTGGTCATGAGTTTTCAAATCTAATGCAAAAAGAATTTGAAATGAGTATGATGGGAGAATTAAATTTCTTTTTAGGACTTCAAATTTATCAAAAATATTTTGGAAATGTTTTAAATCAAAGAAACATTATTGATTTACTAAAGAAAATTGGACTTGAAAACAACAAGACATATACTACTCCTATGTGTACTAATATAAAACTTGATTTGGATGAAACTTGAATATCAGTTGACAACAAGTTATATAGAGGTATGATTGGTAGTTTATTATATCTTACTATTAGCAGGCCAGATATAATATACTCAGTATGTCTTTGTGTAAGATTTCAATCAAATCCTAAATAATCCCATTTAACTGCTGTTAAAAGAATTTTTAGATATTTAAAAGGAGCTATTTTCAATCTCTTATTTATCCCAAAAAAGATGATTTTAATTTGATTTCATATTCAGATACAAACTTTGGGAGTTTTAGATTAGATAGGAAAAGAACTTCGGGTACTTGTCACTTTTTTGAAAAATCCTTAGTGTCATGGTCAAGTAAGAAACAACACTCAGTTTCCCTATCAACAGCCAAGGTAGAATATGTATCTGCTGGCAGTTTCTATACACAAGTGTTGTGGATGAAAAACACTCTTATATATTTTGGACTATGTTTTAATAGTACTCCTATTTTATGTGATAATTCTAGTGTTATAAACATGTCAAAATATCCTATTAATCATTATAGGACTAAGCATATTGATATGAGAGATCATTTTCTAAGAGACCATGTTCTTAAAACAGATTTATTCTTAGAATTTGTAAGTACTAAAATTCAATTAGCTGATATTTTTACCAAACCACTTTCCCACTAAAAGGTTTGATTTTATTAAGGGGGAGATATGTTTATTTAATTTTAAATAAAGTTTTATTTTATTATGCTATTTATTTCTTTTAATACTGTTTAAAATAAATTAGTTATTTGTTTTTCAAACAGAATAAGTTTTTTTTTCACATGATCAATTTTATTCGTTTTTAAAATCTATGTAATAATTATTGATGACACGAGAATCAAGGCTATCAGAAACCTTTTGAATTATGAATCTTTTCATTTCCACCAAAAATCCTTTTGAACCCACAGTGCTTTACCGCTCTTTGTCTATTAAAACCTAAACCTTCGAAACCCTAATCCTCTTTCGAACCTTTAGAGATTTTTCGACAAAAATGGCCAAGACCAAGAGAACTGATGAGGCTGAGACCAACACTTCCAAGAGACAATGCTCTGAAGGATGAAAAATGTTGCAAGGAAAGGTCATAGATTTGGAATGGTTATATTAGACGAACCTATTGCTGAAGAAAGCTATTGCATTTCAAAACCTTGAACAAATGTTTAATGAAGATTTTACAGAGTTTGTATATGAGTTATAACTTCATTATTTCTTTAAATTTATTCAGTTTAGTTTGGGGGAAGATGAGGATACTATGGTAGCTAAGATTGAAGATAGAGATGTTTCGATATCCTCTATGGATATTGGTCAGATACAGAACTGCCCTCATGAGGGAGTCTTTCATTTTTATTTGAAGAATATAGAAGATTCAGTACATAAGTATGAAAATATTATGTCTTTTATTTTTGGTTCTACATATATAAAGAAGATGTTCATAAAGGACTTGGAGCTGGATAAAAAAATCCTAATGAAGTTTGTGCAAATAGGGATTGCACCGAGGATGTATGAGATGAAGAAAATCTCGTATCTAGACATGTATATAATGTATCTGTTGATGAGTGATATAAGACTTAATTTTCCTAGGTACATGTTAAGGTACCTTGATTATTGTTGTCAAATAGAAGCACACATGAATTTTTATCCGTTTGGTCGATTCATATCAAAAATTTTGTTCAAAAAGGATATGGTGAGGCTGGTGGAAGCTAGAGTTAGATGTTATTATAGTAACACTTTTGGTGCTGGAACCCTGAGAAATATTGGTTACTTTTAGAGCACATTGAAAGGGAAAATTTTTCCAGTAGAAGCTAAAGAATAGAAAGAGAGTGCTCAGGCTTAGTATACTAATTCCAAGGAGGGACAGGCTGAATCAAGAGTGAGCACTGCTGTAAGAAGAATAATATTTAAAAATGAAGAAGTTCAAGAAGAAATTAGTCAGGAGGGACTTCAGATTCAAAGGAAAATAAATTCTAATACTCCTGAGGAACTTGGTTTACATTTTTAACATCAAGATATTTACTCATTTAATGTTTTATCATAGAAACAGCTGTTGAGAATCCACAAGAAGTGAATACTGCTCAAATTAAAGTGAATCCTCAAGTAAAATCTAAAATTCAAGAAGAAGCTGAAACTGAGACTCAGGAATAGGATGTGGTTTTGACTGAAATTGAATCTCAAATTATAGTTGAAGCTGAAGTTACAATTGAAAAGGAAAAGGAGGCAGATCCTGGTGAAGAAGTGGCCAGTCCTCAGGAAAATCAAGAATATATCATTTTAGAAAATCCATTAGAAGAAATTATTGCTGATGTTTGCAATGATAATGTTTTTAAAGTTCATATAGAGGTAATTAATGAGGATTTTTCTATGGAAGAGTCTGGAAAAGACTCTAAGGAAAAGTCTGTAGACCATCTAGCTCAGGAGGCAGAAAAAGAAAAATCTGATGTAGACTCTTTTCCATTAGTACTGCTGCATCAAGTACAAGCTGGGGATGATAATCCAGCACAGGGTGCCTCTGATTCAGTGAATAAAGAAGTAGAAGATCTGTACAAAAAGTTGTCTAATTTGGAATATAAAAATGTTGCTCTGAGGAGATCCTTAGAGAAAGAATAGTTGGAATTTCAGAGACTTAAAGAAAGTACAGTTTCAAAGTAGGAAGTTTAAACTAATAAGAAAACGATGTTGACAGAAGTATCCAAGCTGAAATAATAAATTGTGATGAAGTCAGATCTGTCAAAGTTTAAATACTATACAGAGACACAATTTGCATCTTTCAGGACTGGTGAAGCTAGTGGATCAGGTACTTCACCAGATTTAATCATAATATTTCAGGCTATCATAGCAGCAATGAGAAAGACGAATGAAAAATTTGATGATTTGCAATTCAATAGTGCTCCACTATCAGTTTTATTAGATAAACAATGATTTTTGGTTGACCAATTGATCTCAAGTGAACCAAGTATTAGAACTGTGCCGAATCAGTTCACAAAGAAGTTAACTCTGTTTATGGAGAAGGAAGAGATACTTCATGAGTTTTTTAGAGTAAATATGATACAATATATTCATATGACTCAAGATAATAATGATCTTATTATCAAACTTAGAAATGGAATGATGAGAAGGCTGAGGGAGAAATTGATAGAAATCAGGTCCGTTGTTCAGAGGAGATAGACCCTATCTCATACCCTTACCACACCTTAATTCCTAAGTTTATCATAATTTTACCTGTTACATTTTATTTTCATGAAATGTTATTTCATTATATATTTGTGTGTTGTTATTTTTTTACTCTCTTTGTTAAAATATGCCAATAATCCACATTCGTTTATTGACAAACAGTTAATAATAACATTTACTTTAATTCACTGCTATATTAAAATACGTTCTATTCCATATTCTATAATTCTTTTTGATATCACAAAAGGGAGAGAAATTTGGATAAACACAACATTTTATTTTAACTATTTTGTATTGTACTTTACATTTTTTTATATACTATTTATTGGGGGAGAAATTTGGATAAATATAAACTTTTTTTTCATTTTATTTTCTACAAAGGGGAAGAAATATTAAGCGTTATGTTAATCCTTTAAGGGGGAGAAATTAAGTTAAATCTAATATTGTATTTATCTTTTCAAAATTCAAAACTATATGTAATTAATTTTTTAAGTTAATTTCATTGGTTATTTTATGGGTTTTGTGATCATCAAAAAGGGGGATATTGTTGAGAAAGTGGTGTTTTAAATAATACATAATATTTTTATTTAAAGAGGGGGAGATTTTTGAGAACAATAATCTATTTATTTATGATGATTTTGATGCTCATAAATACCCTTAATTGTTTTCTAATGATTTTATTTTAAGTATATTTCAAGAATTTATTATTCATTATATTTTTATTTCTAGAAGAAATATTTATGTTATTGAACAAAGAGATTTAATTGCTAAAGTGTTCGTATTAGCATGTTCTGGAAACACTATTCATTATTTACATATTCAAGAATTGCTTAAGCGTATTCTGGAATCACTGTTCATACCCTACGTGGAGAAACGTAGCGTAAGGATGGAATGCGGTGTATACTTTATGAGTAATCAGAAAAGTATGGTTAATCAACCATACGTTATCGGAAAAGTATAGAAGAGGAACCCTACGTCAGGAAGGAACCCTATGTTTGGGATATTAAAAAGCATAGGAGAATAACTATATATAAGTTTTAAACATTCGATTTGTTTCTCAAAAGTATGGTTCATCAACCTTATTTTTGTGAACAACCTTACGTTTCATCAAAAGTGTGGATCATATACCTTACATTTGGAAGCTTTTAAAAGTATGGATCATTTATCACACGTTTGAATGTTGAAAAGAAAAGTATGGTTCATGAACCCTATGTTTGTAGTCAACCTTACGTTTGAAGGATGCGATATAAATCCTACATTTGAATTCAACCTTATGTTTTAAAGATGCATTCTATATAGTTCAACCTTACATTTGGAGTTGGAGAATTAAAAATGATATTAT
Organism: Viscum album; assembly: GCA_963277665.1. Classification (NCBI taxonomy): domain Eukaryota; kingdom Viridiplantae; phylum Streptophyta; class Magnoliopsida; order Santalales; family Viscaceae; genus Viscum; species Viscum album. The sequence goes on from OY728129.1 coordinate 287,418,568, forward strand.
TATGCAACGGTTTGCAAGCAGATTATTGGGATGATTTCAATCTGGATTAAAATCTGATTTTTAAAAATGCGTATTTGACCGATTCAAAGCTATTTTTTCTATGATTCAAAGGATTAATTTAAAAGGAGATTTTTATGCCGAATCTTCAGGGAAGTTACAACTGCTCTATTATTTTGAATTTTTGAATATCATCAGTCATAAGGTGATTTTTTTTATCTAAATTTGTAGGAGAAGTGCTCATTGTTTATATATATATATAGATGTGATATTTACACATAGAATATATAAAAGATTTTCCGAACAACAATGAAGAATATAAAAAGGAGAAAAATAGAGACTATCAAGAACACAGATCTGCTGATTTCGAAGAGCGAAAACACTCTGTTTATTGAAGAAGAAGAATCTCAATAGAAGATTCACTCTTTTATCATCGAAGATATACAGTGAATATACTACTGCTAAAGTTTCAAATTATATTTCTATATCTACTACAACCGGATCGACTCAGAATGAATCTTCTTGAATGATCATTATTTCTGAAGGCAATGATCCATCTACTGTAAATTGCATTCTGTTGCAATTGTGAAGAACAACGAGAAAGTATTTTCAAAGTACAAATATATTTATTTTTATTCTTTAGTGACCGGATTCTCGTACTAAGATGTGAATGTTCTATTATTGAACTAGAAGGCTCTGTTTTTCCTTAGATTATAAAGGTGTCAACTGTCTGTACTCAGTTGTGGAATAGTCTGTTGATAAGAAGAACAAATAGTGAAAATCACCAAGCACGTGGAGTAGAGTGTTGGTGGAGTGGACTAGGGGCCTTCTGTTCCCCAAACCACTATACATCATGTGTCCCTGTTATTTAAATTTCCACAACATTAATCCATCTGATTAAAGTCAAAGGGCAGAACATGATTTCTCAAAGAATTTGTAAAAGACACAATTCACCCCCCTAATTGTGTATATTTAGTATTTCCCGATCCAACATAATATTCTTAGAAATATTTTAAAGACTTATTGGAAAAAATAAAGTCTCTAAAGTAAGGAAAAAATAATTTTAAAACACTACTTTGAAATAAATAACAATAATAGAGATCTGAATGGATATAATGTCTAAGTCAATAAATGTGGAGTGGAATATAAAATATATGACAAAAAAAATTCCTTTTAATATTTTTAAATATATTTATTGAAACCCACATCATGTAAAAGAGTAATTAAAGTTTCTTTTAAAAATAGGTAAATATAAAGATGAATGTCACATGAGGTAAAAAAAATTTGGATTTCAAAATAAAAATGAAAATTTTTTTGTAAAGAAAGTATATGGATATATGGGAGAAAGAGACATTATAATGGATGCAAATTATTCTTATTAGCATTATCTTTTTACGAATAATTAAATCCATTAAAAAGATTATTTTTTATGTAAGAATGAAAATTTCGAAGATAAAGAGGGAAATAAACACATGAAATAATGAAATTTCAATATATAAGAAACTTAGAAGTTTATATTCAAGGGATAAAAACTATGACTCAATGAAAAGAATACTAAGTTGAAAAAACCCTTATGGCGTTGTTAATTTTCATATCAAAAGGAAATTGAAGGAGATAAATTAAATTGTATTTATAAGAAACATAAATTTTAGGAAAATTATGATAAATTAAATCCATATGGAAGTTTATAAACCTCATAAAATACAACAATTGGTGAAAATGTCATATGTCTCAAGGAAAGGAAATGAGATGAGAAAAACATTACTTTTACTGTCAACTTCCACCAAAGAAACCTAAAAAATATATATAATAAACCTAACCAATTTATTAAATTATTTCATAAATGTATTAGTATCTATCTAATTTTACAATATTTAGTTATAATCATTCACTATACATTTTTTAATTGGTTATTGTTTATTTTCATCATCAGATGTTAGTGAATTTGATTATTTCACACATGACTTGAAATATCGATACCAATACCTGTACTTTGATAATAAGTTCATAATTTTAATATTATTCAAGGTAATATAATATATGTTATATATTTTTTTATAAATTTTTAATTTAATTTCATTGGAGTCTTAGTTATGATTTTTAAATATGAAATTAGTGGCAATCTTGTTTTGTTTTTTTAACTAAGAAAGGGTGATATATTAATAATTGATTATATTTCAATATAATGACTAATTTATATTTATAAAATAATAATAATGTAATAAATAGAGTTTTTATTTATTAAATACATTCATAGAACCATCCATTTAATGTGGTGATGAAAAATGAAGCATGTCATTCATGGTGGTGGTAGTCTGCAAATAACATGAGTGGCATTTTAATTTTCCATTGGAAGGGTGGGAGATAGATAATAATTTTTTCATTAATATAATAACATTTAAATATTATAATGATAATTATATATGTATATTTTATTGGTTTGAATATATTTTGAGGAGGGTGGATGAGAAAATAAGGGAATAGAAAGTTAGGGAGTGTGTAATACTTATGTTGATAATTTGAATCTTCTTTTGAAGAATCCTTTGGAAATAACAAAATTGGGTCACCTTATTGTAACCAAGGGATAAAAAACCTATAATATGGATCTTGGGGAAGTATATTGGGTAAATTTTCAAGGTTATTTCAAAGTATATGTGTGTATTTAAGTGGGTGTAAGTGACATTATTTTATATGTGAGAAGGAGGGAATTTTCGATAGAAATGAAAGTTAGGTGAGGGTTAAATATGGAATCACATGGTATTTAGGTGAGATAGGTAATTAAAGGTTGGTGAGACATATGGGTATGACTTCAAAACCTAAAAACAGTCTTCTATAATGTCTAATTTTCATGTAAAATTACCAAAATTAGAGCCACTTTAAGTTACCCTCTTTTACCCTTATTAACCTTGATAAAATATTTACCAAATTAATTATTTTTTTCTAAAAATATAAGATAAATTTTATTAGAAAATTTCAATTTTATAAATATGAATTTGAAAACTATATAATACAATTATATTTTTAAATATATGAAATTTAACATTTAAATTAAATTATATGATATATAAGAATTTTTTTTGTAGAAAAATGACTTGTTTAATATTAAATGCTATTATTATTTCATATCAATTAAAAATTAAATTAGTGATATATTTTATTAAAATAATAATTTTACTATAAAATAAATTTCATGGTTCACATAAATACAAATTTTAGTTTAATAAATTTTATCTATAAAATGGTTTTATTAGTTATTTAACTACATCAATTGAATAAATTTGTATAAAAAATGAACTTTATTTTTATTTGAATGTATAAAAGTGAAAAGTATAAAAATACATATGATATATATAAATTATTTATTACATTAAAAATTACATGTTTATATCATCCTATTTTCTACTTAAATTTCTCCTCATGATTTATACATAGAACCTAAGGATAATATAAGGAGTGATGGTCATTATGGGTGATGGTTCATTTAGAATTGATCTTGTGGTGATTTAAAAGATCTTGAGCTTATCCCACAATAGATTTCACTAAATCCATGCTTGTTGGATTTTGTCTTGAGTTTGGTCTTGGAAAAACCATAGTAAAGCTACCTCCCTTATAAGCCTAGACAAATGATCTTCATAAGGAAATTTTCTACTATATTATATCAATAATTTTACTTTATTTATTGATTTTATAATATGGTTACTTATATTTATACTATGTTATACAATGAATATGTTACTATTATCATATTTTAATTATAATTTAGTCTATTTTAATTTTGTTTTTTGTGTAAAATAATATATTATGACTTTAAAGTATTATAATTTTTATGGTGTTAAAAGGAAAGTACAGATTTTTTAGTATTTACCACCTCTTTTTTTTTCAAATGATATGCACCAATTTATTAATGGAAGGAGTAACATAGTTATAAGTTTCAAATAACTCTTAAAAACTCGATATAAGAGGAGTGGTAAATTAGTAAATCCTTCTAAAAGCAGCATTTTCATTCCAGATATTGTTCAAGAAGGTGTGTTAATATTTTTGAGGAAGAACTTGTCTTTCATAGGAGTGGATTTACAATAGAATAACTTGGATCCCCAATGTCAATAGTGAGAATATGGATCTAAAATTTTGATAATAATACCAATAAAATCATAAGACATATCTTAAACTAGAATATCCATCTCATCTCCTTAAATAAAAGATTTAATGTGGGTAACAATATCCTGTTTTTGGTACCCATGCACATAAATTAAGTGATAAGAGAACACAATGGAGTTAATATGGGTAACAAAAAAATGATCAATGTTTTTATTTTGTATTCTAAATAGTAAGTTAGGTTTCATTTAGAGATATATAAATGAATTTCTAGATCTCTCGATAAATGTGGCATTAGTTTGAGGAGAATTAATTTTTTTCAAGAAAGCCACAAAGCTAAGTTGGCATGGGACTATAGGCACATAAATTCTATTTGGGTCTAGTTAACTAGAAGAAATTATGGGAATAAGTATGATGATTTTCCTAAACATATCTTTAATACTTATTTTCTATGGCGTAATCACACTAAAAATATTAGTCATCATCTTAGGTACTCATAGTGGATAATAGGAATAGGTGAGGTGTTTTTCAATATTGTTAACTATATCAGTGAATTTATTTATTTATCCTCCAACTTAAATTCAAATATGGATTTTAAAGTGGCAAAATAGTTTCGTTTTCTATTAGAAAAAAATATTAATGATGATAAAAAATTATATTATAATGACATCATTACAGAGAATGTCCCTGAAACGAGAATCTTCATTCCAGAGTGGTCTCCAAAATTTAGTTTAAAAAGTTACAGTGATACATTTCCTAGTCATGAAACTGAAGATATTGATGCACGAGGAGACATTCCATAGAAATAATATATTCCCCCTAAGTTCTTTATCCTAGTTTGGTACATAATACATCAGGCTTTAACCAGAGACAATTCCATTCAATGAAAGGGTGTGTCAATGGCTTCACACTGCTAATGATTTCATCTTACTCATTTTAAAATGTAAAAACATATCTTATTATGAGTTTAATGGAGAAAATTCATTTGAAAGTTCTTGTAGGATCAATTGTATATCTATCTAATTCTCATTCCATTTAATCAACTTCTCTAATCTTAGTTCAATGGTGATGATCAATTGTATAGTGATAAAACATATTGGATTATGATGTTTGTAGTGGGTTTTTGAACCCTATAGGTAGGATGTAATGATTCTTGTTATAGGGCCACACAAATCACATTGAAAATTCTGAAGATTAAGCTGATCAAAGTGATAAGTGACATTTATCATCTTGTGTGAAGAAGTATAATTTTTTACAGAATTCATATATGTTAGGATGGATATATGAAAAATCATAATACTATAGTCATGAGAAAGATGGAAATTGGATTTGATGGATTCCAATAGATCCTAGTTACAAATTAAATGCTGATTAAGCTTCTTCAAATGGTGTGATGTGTGGTGGATGTCTTATTAGAAACTCCAAAATGGAGGTCATCTTAGCCTATAATACTTTTTATGGTGAGGGATATTACCTCTTGGTTTAATATAAATCTCTTAACTATGGGATAATCATTTTCAAATGAAGAGGAATTTCTCTAACTATGATTCAATAAAATCTTTCTTTAGTTACCAGGTTTATATGTGGAATTTTCTTGGTGAAGTGATCTACCACCCACCTGATTTATGAATTAAAACTTTTGATTAATCAAGAAAAAATTACCTAACATACTTGGTGAGAGGGGAATAGAGTAGCTGACTATATAGTGGATAAAGAAGATATTTATACTGGCTTGAGAATATTCTCTTCACTTCCCTCAAGATTATGAAATCATTGTACTAGAAGATTCACTTGATCTTCATACTTTTAAGTCCCCCTAAGTTATGTACCAATTTTTTACACTTTTGCGCTCTTCTTAATAAAAATTTAATTTTTAGTAATTCAACTACAAAATAATTCCTTATATTCATTCAAAATAATACAGAATAACTAAAGAACTACATTTACTATAACAACAATAACTAGGGCTATAAAACATATAAAAATATATGAGAACACCATAATATTGAACTCCGTGGGATCATACTCTATAATGAATAACTTGAAAAAAATATACTGATGTTATAAAGAAAATTATAAGAAATGTAAAACATATAATATAGGTTTTGATAGAATGATATGAATAACATTATATGATATAATAAAGTGTATTTATAATGGGTAATATGATAGTTGGAATAGTAATTAACAATTGGAATGATAACCAACTATTGAAATAGTAACATGATTTTTTAGAGTAGTAAGTTTCCTAATATCTAATATTCACCATGAATAAATAAATAAAAAGAAATTTTATAATATTATAAAATTATTTCTTAATTAATATATCATAAAAAATCATAAACATATATTTTTAATATGGAATGTTTAATCTTATTTAGTAAAATATTAATTTTATTGTTAAAAATTAAACAATAAAAGTAAATAATTTAATTTTTTTTATTGAAATATATGTCATAGTTAATTATAAATAATATAATAATTAATAATTAATAGAAAATATAAATGAAATCACTCATAAAAAATTAATAATATTTATTCTAGATATTTTAATCTATATATTATATAATTTTATTTAAAGTTAAATTTGTAAAATTTAGATTTTGAATTTGATATAATTTAATTCATTTTTGAAATCAGAAAATTAAAATTTAATGAGTGTAAATTTTTTGTATTTTTTTCGAGAATTTTATTTTTTAATGAAAAGTGAAAAATATAGTATTTTCATATACCATAGATTTTAGGACATAAATATATTGTAAATATGACTCAATAAGTTATAAAATATTTTTTATTACTTAAAAGTTATTAATGTGAAAAATAATTCATCTAAAAATAATAAACCTAATTTCTAAACCTATACATAAATTTTCAAATCATATGTTATGTTTTACTCTAATAAAAACTTTGTTTGATTATTTATATTGAAGAAAAGTTTTCCAAGATTCCATTTATTTTTGGGTGTGCTTAATTGTCAAATAAATGTTTATTTTTTAATAAAACACCATTAAAATTAATAATAATCAATACCATTCATAATATTTATCCAAAATAAAAAAATAATTAATATTTTACTCAATGATACCACTCCCCTTTTACTATATTAACCCCTCCTCATCTACCCATTTATCCTCACTTCCAAAACATCCAAATTTTCCAAATATATTCCCAAATCACTCTCTAATATTACTTGTATAAGTCCTTGATCCATTTGTACAATAAAAGACCCTCCTCTAAAGTCTTATGATTCACTCAAAAGGATGCTTCTCAAAGAGTAAGGTAAAAGTTTCAAATAACTTACATTTTCATATAGACTATCCTCTTACTCCTTTAATAAAATTATATTACCCTTATTATAAATTTAAAATATTAGTATAATATTATTTTAACATTTCTATAAAAATCAAATATTTTTTATCTTTCCAAGTCTTTTAAACTATCTTGAAAACATTATTCACTCATGGTAGTTTTAGAATAACCAACTGAATATATGATATTTTATTTTAAATAATACCCCTAAGGGATGCTTTAAAAATAATTTTAATGTATAGATATGATATTAATATTGAAATTGAGATGATTTTAAGATTTTGGAATTATAAAATAGGAATTATATTAATAATATTAAAGATAATTCAGTATGTTTGATTTAAGTATATAAAACATGTTTACCAAGGAATATTATATAAATTTTAAATATATACTAATCTATCATACACCCTTATGGAATGAAATGAACAATATACATGGAAAACAGTTGAACTTGTGGAACCATTGGAAAATGGAATTGAATTTTTTCCATTACATAAAAGTGGTTATATAGTTTTCAACCAAACAACTTTAAAATGAAAGATTCAATAAAAATTAATCTAATAATAGAATAATGCACAATAATAAATGAATTGAAAGGAATAATAATAATAATAGTAATATACACATTAATATCATTTTTAAATAAGTATTTAATAGCTATAATTTTATTATTTGAGAGTTTAGAGTATATATGAATTGATTTTGGACTCGAGGCTAGGGTTCTCATCCATGTTCTCATTATTTTCATTAAATATTTCATTATTTACTATCTTATATTCTAAGGCATAGATAAAAATCACAAATAATTACCTTACTACATTTCTCATTTATTTCGAGTTATTAATTTTCTCCATACCAAACTTATTGATTTATAGTTTATACCTTATGCTTCTCATAAGGGGTATATCCCACAATTTTATTTTATTATTATTATTCTCTTTATCATGCTCTCTCTATATATAGATGTTTTATTTTCTTCAATGTCCATGTGCTTTATCACATGGATTTATTTTATGTTATTTCCTTTATTTCCATAATTTTTTTAATTACTATATATGGAATGAAATCCATATATTATATAATTTAGACTTAAAAATGTTTATAAAAAATTTATACCATTTGTTTGACTAGATAAAACATTTAAAATGGAAATTCCTTTTTCTTAATATGTAAAAATTTCAATTACATAGCCATATTAATGTAATTTGTTTCATATAAATAAATATTTATTGTATTACTTATCCATTTATTCCTTGTATATAATGAATTAATTGGAATTAATAATTATATGTGGGGCCTAGAGTTACATAACCCCTTGATACATCATAGGAATCATGAGACAAAATAATATAGAGTAATTGGAGTTTCTTTACCCTTTATTTATGATGTTTGGAATAATTCCTTGATGGCATAATTGTGATGTCTCACATTATGTATTCCATCAATATGAGATCTATTATTATTATCAATGTGATTATCTATTCCCATTATTATGCAATATAAATTTATTTTTTATGAATTTGTATAAAATTTATTTTCTTATTTATTCATTATATATTATGTATTTCATATTTATTTCATGGTTAGCTTCCACCATATGCTATCCCTTACTGAGCATTAGAGATCACCCCTTTATATTGTTTCCCATTTTACTAGGAAACCATGAAGAATATCCTGAATAATATAAGGATATCAATAAAGGGATAATAAATATATATGTTTTTTAATATGTACAGTTATTTTCTTAATGTGATGTAATGATCAAGTATATATCTATTGTCTCACGACTACTAAACTTTTAGATCTTCAGTATTATGATCTATGTATTTTTTTCCAATATAATAAATTATCACAGGTTTTTAGTCACTTGGGTGAGGGGTATTATAGTTGGTATCATAGAAAGTTTAATATAAATCATAGGAAATATATTTAGAATAATTTATCTAGTGAAAAACCATCATATTAAACACTAAGGAAATTTTATAATTTTTTTCTAGAATATATAGAGAATTTGACACACATTTATAATGAATGTATATTAATTATATAATATGATTCATAATTAATTTTAACTCACCAAAAATTAAAAAATAATAACATTTTATTCGATAGAATATGTAATCCACAATACTAAGTTATCTTGCATGACACACAACAACAAATTTCTTTGATAGCTTGCATTATATGCAATACCGAGTTTTACAGAACACCAAAATATTATTAACATTATTATTCAATATATCACCTCGCTATTAGAATGGAGGGTATGAATAGGATTAAATAACTTATGAAAAAAATATATTTTACACATGTTTAATACTTTTCTTTTGATTATAAATAAAATAATAATAATTTAAAATAAAAATAAATATTTTTTGAAAAAATATATATTTTTCTAAAATAGGTATTAATCACACTTTTTACATATAATTTAAAATTAATTTTACCACTTTTATGATTTTTTTAAAAACTTCTTTTTTAAAATCATAATACCAAAATTATCATATGGTTATTTTTTGATTTTTTTCTGAAATGTTTCATTTTTCAATGAATTATGAAAAATAACGAATTTTAATTGAAAATGGCATTTTCACTACTGGAAAAATAACCTATACCAACGGTTTGGAACCGTTGGTATAGGCCTCCAAACCGTTGGTATAGCCTATACCAACGGTTTGGAGAACCGTGGCGAAGTAAGCCATTGGGATGGGTCTATACCAACGGTTTTGGGAAAACCGTTGGTATAGACCTATCCCAACAGTTTTGAAAACCGTTGGCATAGGTAATATGAAAATCTATTCCAACGGTTATAAAACCGTTGGTATATGTATTTCAAAAAAAATACATATAAAAACATTTTAAAGTAAAATGTTGGGAAAGATCCGATTTCTAGTAGTGTTTCATTTAAATAATTTATAATGTTAAACTATATTTTGAATTCATTTTAAAGTAAAATTATTTCAAAATTATATCAATAAATAAAATATTAGGTCATTTTAATCATTTACAAGTTTAATTTAGATATAAAAACATTGTAAATGTTTGAAAATTTTTACTTTAAAAAACCACTCTCTCATCAGGATTGTGGGATTAATTTTAAATTAGGTTTTTACACTTATGTGAATTTAATTTAGAAAAATGGATTCCATATTCTAAATAATAATAAATTTTAATGTAAAATAATTTCAATATAATTTTTGACCAAAATGAGCAGTGAATACATAAAAAATTAATTACTGTGGTTAAGGTAGAAATTAGTTTACTAGGGGTTACAGTAAAAAGATAAGGGTAAAAATGACCTATGAACTTGTCTAAAAACTATTTTATTTCCATATTTATACCCCTAAACCTATAAGGTTTGATAATGGTCTATTTGTTAACCCGTTTGAGATCTGAAATATGCGGGAGCACTCAATTCTTTTCAAAAATACCAAGTGTGTCCTCTCTCCCACTTTTAAATGGCGAGCCCCTCTCCTCTACACTTCACATCATAAAACCACTTTGGATTAGCCAATACCTGACCAAATAACTTCTAAAATTCTATACCATTATCATTTAAGCCTTATTTTTGGCATAAATATAACTTTTTAAGGATTTAGTGAAAACGTAATATGGATACCCAAAGAAGATGTAATGTTCTTCAACGAGCGTATTTATTTTACTTCTTTCTCCAACTCCTTAAATTTTATTAATACAAGATGATATAATAACCTAATTATATTAAATATTATAGGATGTTATTATAATATGGTAATTACCTAAAACTATATCCACTTCCATCAAATTGGTTATGAAACCATCATTCATTTGTGCGGCGAACTACTGCCACACGAACTGATGTCGTTCATTTTTTTATTTCCACCTCTTAAGATTGGGTGTGATGATGGATATAAAGTATATATATGAAATTTATAATATATTTATAACTATTTATTCACTATATCATATATATATATATTTACCTTCCATTTTATAGGAGATACTATATTGTCGATAATGTGTACGATAGACTACGACCTCATGAAGTGAAGTGATCCATCTTTCACTAACGCTTAGCATGGAAGGTGATAAGGATACAATTAATTATTATATGTGATATAAATGAAATAATTATTATATTTATGACATAAATAACATTATTTAAATAAAACATACATGGACATGCACACACACACACACACACACACACATATACACGCCATTTACTTTCTTTCCTTTTCACTCATGTAAAGATGATAACATTGTTCGTGTACGTGTGGACTACTGCCTTCACGAAGAGATGTTAATATCTTTCCATAACCAAACCACATGGATGATATATATAAGTATATAATATTGTTTTTCTAATATTATTATCATTTTTTAAAGATAAAAATTTACTTACCTTCTTCCATAATGATCTTTGAAAAATGGAAGTGTTACTCATGTGTATGTATGGCCTACCGTCTTCATGATCGTAACATACTTAATTTTTCATAACAATCATTAATGATTGGTTTTAAAAGTAAAATTTATGTAAAAATATGATAATTATATCATTATTATTATTCTAGAGGTGATATAACTGTATAATATTTGCAAGAATTGGATCTTTCATGAAAAAATATGCATGAGAATACAATACAATTAACACCTGAAATAATGAAAAGAATGAAATATTATTAATTAATGGGTAATAGGATGTTATAAAAGGATAATATATGATATTATAAATATTAATATGGTTCTACAATAAGTTAATAACATGTTTAAAACCTATATACATTATTTTAATTCATGTTCAACCAAAAGGGAGTGCAAGGTAAGGTATTTCTTAACTCAATGTCTATTCAATGGGTTAATCTTCTACTTCATTGATTTTTTCATTCTAATATTATGTATATAATAAAATTTGATTACCTTATGTTGTATTTTAAACTATTTTATTTGGATTTAAATTTGATAAACATAATTTATTCATCGGTTTATTCTTACTTCAATGTTATGATCTTTTCAAGGGTTTACTTCACAATATCAAGTTAACCGAGATTGTTCATTCTTGAATTTCATTTGAAGGATATTATTTGATAATTGTTTAATAAACCCTTTAATTTTATAATATTCTAGTTTTTAATTATATTTTCACATAATAGTACAATTTTTCACTATTTGGAACTTAATTTTTTTAGAAAATGTTTTTAAGAAAATCTGACTTCATTTCACTCTTTGGTTAGAAATCTATTTTCTTCCAAACCCATATTTTCTAAAAATGTTTTAAAAATTTTTAGCCTATTTAAACTGATTTATAAAATGATTTCCCCTGATTCTTACTATTTTTTTTCAAATTAATATTATTTTGTTTTCAAAATGATTCTATTTTTTATTTTACCAATAATATTAAAGGAATCTTCTTGTTGTTTTCTGAAGAAGGTACTTCACTAACCTTTTTATAGTAATAACGGAATGTTATTTTTTTTAATTTCATAGAATATATGAAATTACATACCTTTATGATCATCATTTATTTTAATCTCACTCTTCAAGTTTTCAAATATCTTTTTAATGATTTAAAAAAAGGTTTTTTCAAAGAAAATGATTTTCAATTTTTTATTGAAATAAAAATTATATTTTCCATAAGAATGTTTTTAATATATGTTTAGGGAATTTATATTAATAAATTAAAAAAACCATTTCTCTTTCTCTAATGGGTATATATATTTTATTGATACCATCCTTAATCATCCTCTAGATGGTTTATGATCATTTTGATCAAGGAAAGTATTGACATTCACTTTCTTGATTCATTTTTTCATAATTAATTTTGCTTTGAATTATTCATTTTTTGGTAGATTTTAAATTTCCCCTCAATGTTAATATTATTTATCATGGATATGTTTATTACCTAAACCATATACAATTTTTACATATGGTGTTTAATTTTACAGTTATTTGATTAATTGGGAAAATATTGATAAATCTGTATCCTTTACTCAATAGAGATATTTAATGACAAGGCACATTGTTTATTAATGAAATTGATTATTATATATATAATAAATGATTTGGACATGAAATATACAGGTTGAGTATTATTTAATGTAATCCCCTTGATGCATCAGTAGTCTTATGTGATAAAATTAGTCAGTTAAACCCTATGAGTTTGTAACCAGTGGTTTTAAACTTTCTTATAAAAGGTCATGATAGTAGTGATATAGTTGGCCAAACTAGATCAGTTTGTGTATTGGGATTCACGAATTAAATTTTGAAAGTATTTTTACTAATGGTGTTTTGATATAACAATTATAAAATTTCTAATTATTTTTTTTAAATTTTAAAATTAGATATATATTCATTAATATAAGAGTCATGGATACCATGATGGGTTAATAAGTTTAAGATTTATCATAAGTTCAAAGTCCTAAGTATATCTTTTTGGGTTTTATGCGATGAGAGTCTACCATGATTAATGATATTTTGGGAGAAATTTAAAGGAATATAACTCATGGGTTTAGTATATGTTTTAGTGAAAATGTTATTTTAGGAGTAATATATTTAAATTTTATAGACATAAGTTTGAATGTATTGAAATACTTTAGTATTAATATGGTAATTAATGACATTGTAATAATAGTCAAATAATATTATTAGACTTTTTGGAAAAAAATAAGTTATATTGAAAACCATAATAAAAAGATTATTTAATAATTAATTTTATTTAAAGGATGTCCATTATACTATTTTGGTAATGTTATAGGAATTATATTAATATGGGTTTAGGGAAAGGATAACCCACATTATGGGTGGAAACTCATCACATCTGGAAAGGTGGGGGGGCTTGAACCCATGACCAAATAACGATAAAGGTTTCACACCTACCACTAGCCTACGTGATATCCTAGTTAATATGTTATTGTTTTTAGTTAATAGATTTAGAAAATAAATATTAATGATTAACCAGTGGTGTTTCTTTGAGGTTTATAGATTAATTTATTTTATCGTATAACTTGTACTAACCATATTGGGTTTGGAAAATATTTGGAGACATATGGTAAGACTTGTCACTATTTTAGGGATATTAAAATATGCTAAAAGTTTATTTTAGTGCTTCATACATAAAAAATTAATTTCTGGATATTCATTTCCTGGAGTAAGTGATGAATTCTAAATTTATCAAAGAACAACCAAATGATTAAATTTTTCTTATAAAATGAAAAACCCATCAAGTAAGTATATTTTATTATATTATTAGATAGTAAAATAATTCTTCAACTTTAGGAAAATGATGTTGAAATAAATTTTTTATCATATTAACTTTATATTTAATGAACCATATGACCTTTTAAATCATCACATATTTATGGTTTTGAGGTCCTTAATTTTCTTTTGATAATTCACTTTCTTGTGATCAATGACCACAATCATTCTCTATAATTATTTATGTTATTACTCCGTGATCATATAATTACTTTACACCAATTTTATCCTACTTGGAAACCTAATTATGTGTTATTTCATATGATCATTGTACTCCCCTTACTATATTATTAAGAGTATCTTTTAATATCTATTTTTATGATGTGGGTTTTCAATAAAATAATTTTTAAATATCAAACCTTTGATTATCGAGATCAAGTTTAAATTGTAAGGAAGCACTTTATTTAAGGTGGGGAGAATGTAACACCCATAAATACTAAAATAATTAAATTTTATTCAATAGATTATTTTACACAAAATAATGTTCTATCTTTTATTAGATTAAGCAATTAGTTTCTTCAATAGCTTTCATTACACCCAAGACTCGCTTTTACCGAAAAAAATACTATTAACATTATTATTTAATATATCAACTAGCCATTATAAGATAGGGTATGAATATAATTAAATAAATTATGAAAATTTATATTTTACACATGTTTATTAGTTATCTATTTACTATAAATAAAATAATAATAATTTAAATTAAAAATAAACATTTTCTATAAAATAACATTTTTTCCTAATAGACGGATTAATCGCACTTTTCAGACATAATTTAAAATTATTTTTTTTACCAATTTTAGATTGTTTTTTGAAAAAATAAAATTTATTTATTAAATTTAAATACCAATATTATCTTATGGTGAATTTTGTTTTTATTCTTTTCAAATGTTTCATTTTTTGTAGAGTAGTGAAAGATACCTAATTTTAATTGAAAATTGCTTTTTCATTAAAATAATTTTTAATGTTATATTATATTTTAAATTAGTTTTAAAGTAAAATTAGTTCAATTGAATATAAATTAATAAAATTTACTTCCTTGGAATCATTTTCATTTTGAATTTAGATATTAAAGCTTTACCAACATTTGGACAGATTAGCTTTGAAAACCTGCTTCCATGTCACATCTGTGAGGTTAATTTTAAATTTACCTTTTCCATTTATGTGAGTTAAATTTGGAAAAATTGATTACATATTTTAAATCATAATAATTTATAATTTATGATAACATAAAATTATTTTTTTACCAAAATTAATAGTGAATGTAGTAGAAATTAATTTCCCCGATTAAGGTAAAAATATGTTTATCAAGGGTTAAACTAAAAAAGATAAGGGTAAAAATGACCTATAAACTAGTATAAAAACTATTGGATGTTAATATTTAATAAATTTAACCTATAAGTATTGATAATGTTCCATTTTTACCCTTTTTTAAAATGAAAAACATTGGAGCACTCAGTTATTTTCAAAAATACCAAGTGTGTCCTCTATACCACTTATAAAAAGATACCACTATCCTGTCCACTTCACACATTCAAACCAATATTTTTCTTCCATGACCTACCAAAATAAATTATAAACTTACCTATACTAATAATATAATAATTATTTTTAGAATAAAGATAAACTTTGTAGGATTTAGTGAAAACCTACAGTGGATACCCGAAGAAGAGGTAATGTTCTTCAATGAGTGTCTTTATTTTGATTCTTTCTCCACCTAATTAAATTTTTATTAATACATGATCATATAATAATATTAGTATATTAAATATATTTTTATGTTTTTATAATAATTTTATGGCTTAAAATATTCTCCAATTCCATCAAATGGGTAACAAAATCATAGTTTGTGTGTATGGCGGACGACCGCCTTGTGAACCGATGTCGTTCGTTTTTCCATTTCCACCTCTCAAGGGTTTTTTAATGATGATGTATATAAAGTATAAATATTATATTTATAAAATATTTATACTTATTTAGTCACTATATCATATATAATTTTTTACCTTACATTCTATAGGATATACGATTACATCACTCGTGTGTATGGTGGGCCATCGCCTCATGAAGCAATGTGATTCGTCATTCACTAACACTTCACATGGAAGATGATATGGAAAAAGATAGAAATTATTTTTTTATATACATTAAGTAATTATGATATTAATGACATACTTATCATTATATTAAGATAACATATATATCTTTTTCTTTCTTTTATTTTCACTCATTAAAGATGATAACATCATTTGTGTATGTTTGTACTACCATCTTTATGAAGTGACGTTATTATATTTACATCACCAAACCACATGTATGATATATATAAGTATATAATATTATATATATATATATATATATTATATTATGATCATTTTTTAAATATAAAAAATTACTTACCGTCTTTCTAAAATGATCTTTGAAAAATGGAAGCGTTACTCATGCGTCCGTACGACCTACCATCTACATGATCGCAACGTACTTCATTTTTCATAAACATCTTTCATGATTGGTTTTAAAATTAAAATTCTTGTAAAAAAATGATAAATATGTAATTTTTATTATTATTTATATGATATAACTGTATAACATACACAAGAACCATATCATTCATGATGAAACACACATGAGAAAAGAAGGCAATTAACCCCCAAAATAATGAAAATAATGAAGGATTATTAATGAACTGCTAATAAGATGTTATAAAAGTATTAGATATGATAATATAAATATTAATATTATTCTAGAATAATTTTATATTTTATATAAAATCACTATGCAGGTTTTTAAATCACATTTAACCAAAAGGGAGCACAAAATAAGGGATTTCTTAACTCAATTTCTGTTTATTGGGTTAATATTCTACTTTATTGATTTTTTCATTATAATATTATGTTTATAATGAATTTTGATTAACTTATGTTATATTTAAACTTGTTTTATGTGGATTTAAATTTGATATAAATAATTATTCACTGGTTTATTCTCACTTCAATGTTATGATCTTTTCAAGGGTTTACATCACAAAATAATTTTAATCAAGATTATTTATTCTTGAATTTAAATTGAAGGAAATTATTTAATAATTGTTTAATAAATCATTTAATTTTATTATACTCTGGTTATTAATGAAATTTTCAAGTAATATTACTATTTTACTTCTTTTTGGTACTTAAAATATTTTAGAAAATGTTTTTAAGAAAATAAAACTTCTTTTATCTCTTCGGTCAGAAATATGCTTTTTCCAAAAACCATGTTTTCTAAAAATATTTTAAAAAATATTTTAAAAATTTTAAAAATGAATTTTAAAGTAAAATTTTACCCATTTTTACTATTTAAAAAATGTTTCAAAGGAATCTTATATCATTTTCAAAACTATGCTAGTTTGGATTTTATTGAAAATATGAAATTAATCTTCTTGTCGTTTCCTGAATAAGGAACTTTCCTAACCTTTTTATAGTGCATAGGGAATGTTCTTTTTTTAATTTTACGACATATTAAAAATTACCTTCCATCATGAAGATCATTTCTTTAATTCTTCCTTTTCAAGTTTGGGAGGTTATTTTTAGAGAAAATGTTTTTTAAAAGTGATTTTTATGGAAAATGATTTTTAAAATAAAAAGTATATTTTCCTCAAGATTTTTTTAAAGATATTTTTTTTGTATTTATATTCATTAATGAAAAAAACCTTCATTCTTACTCCAATTGGTATATATATTTTATTTATATCATCCTTTATCTTTCTATGAATGGTTTATTATCATTTTGACCAAAGAAAGTATTGAAATTCACTTCCTTAATTCATTTTTATAGTCATTAACTTTTCCTTGAATTATTCAGTTTCACATGGACATTAAATTTTCCCTAAATTTCAATATTATTTATCATGTATATGCTTATTTCCTAAAATATATACCATTTTTACACACGTTTTTTTTACTTTGATAGAAATTTGAATAGCTAGGGAAATATTGATAAATCTATATCCTTTTCTCAATATGGATATTTGATGATAAAACACTTTATTTTTGAATTAAATTGATTATTCAATATATAAGGAATGATTTGGAAATACAATACACAAGTTGAGGATTTGTGAATGCAATCCCCTCGATGCATCAGTAGTCTCATGAGATAAAAAGAGTTGTCCAACCCCTTTGAGTTTGAAACCAGTAGTCTTAAATTATATTGTGAAAGGTCTTGAAAGTAGTGATATAGTTAGCCAAAATAGATATATTTGTATCTATTATGTTGTAAACCATCCTACGAAAGGTATTGATGATAAAGGTATTATGTTCTTGGAAAACATTCCGTCTAACAATTAAGAATTTCCTTCATTTTAGTTATTATTTTCATCCATGATATTTACAAAAAGACATCATCTCTAGATAAATTTCATTCTTAGATTATTTATTATATGGAATGTGTGTTATGTTTTTTTCTTTTCCATATTGATTATTCCTTATCTAGTTATGATAGTCAGTTTATTGATTAAATGGAATGTGATTTATATTATTTACCTTTCTATATTGATTATGCATATTGATTCATGATATCTTCCTCTGTACATAACCCTTACTAAACATTTGAGGTCAAACTTATTTTGTTTCCTTTATTAGGAATCAATTAAGTGTACTATGTTTGATATACAAGGATATAAAAGAGGGAATGCAGATATTCACAAAAAAAAATAATCTTGTAATTGGGGTTCTCAATGGTAAAATGGGAATCATGTTTATATTTGGTTTACCAAGGATAATAAACTATTTGGTCCTTTAGGATACAATTACTTGTATCTTATGCCAATGAAATAAATCAGGCACTGGATCAAGGATATTGGGGTTGTGTTCACTATATTCATAGTGTTATTCATAAACTAATTAGTATATATCATTTTTTATAAATGGCGCTTAGTGGTAGGATAAGAAACCATTTCAAAACTCCTAATCAATATAGGGATTTCTATATTGAACAAAACAATGAAGTTGACATTATATTTCAGTAAATTTTCACCATATTAGGGTATTTTACTCATGTTATGATATGAAACCTTGCATGTATTAATCAACATGTTTCCACTTAAGAAAGTGTAAAAATGTTGGATCATTTTATGAGGCAAACTCCCCCATATTTTTATAATTCCACTAATCCATTTGTGATAGAGAAATAAATTTTGTCTTGATAGGTGATATTCTTTTCATTGGGATGTAGTGAAAGGAATAAGGTTATTATAGATATATATTGTCTAAAGAGAGATATTGATTAATGATGGCCATTGATTGAAAATTATAAAAATTATGGAGATATAGAAATAATGGAGTAGAATATTTTAAAGAATTATTCCTTGAGATAAATAAGTATGAATAGAATTAAAATTTCTAATTTTTTTAAAAATTAAGTAGAAAATATTATTGAGAATGAGGCTTAATTTACAAGACTATAGATAGACACCTTGAGTTATGTAAGAAATCCATAATTAAAGACCAATCACTTCTTTGATAGACTGAATCTCAGTTTATAAAGGATATTAGTCTCTAAAATTTTTATCAATTGAGGAGATAGTGAAAAGTTCCATCAAGACAAAGAATAAGTTAAATTATTCTTATTTTATCAAATAATTACATAATAAGAATAGGATGGTTATATGATAAATATACAAAACATTGGTAATGAAGAATAAAGGACATGCATAATGATTTCTATATTTCATGCATATACTTTTTTAAGAATTTATTCATTAATTTTGTTAAATATTTAATTATTTTTCCCAATTAATCATTGTTTTATTATTTTTTAGGTTAATAAGCATTTAAATTTTTTTTAAATGAAATAAAAATATATATTTGTTGATGAATATTTTTACAAAGGTAATATTTTTTTGATTTATAGAGAAAAATGTGGCTCATCTCCAATTACCAAGGAGGATACAAGGATGAAATACATGAACAAGTTGGAAAAAATTTATTAAGAGCTTATTGTGGGTTATCCCAAGACAAGATAAAGAGAACCAGATGAATTCCCAGAGCGGGGAGGTACTGAAAAATAGGACTAATATAGGGTATGAAATTTTTAGCTCACTAGGATATCCTCACTGCATCGAGTTTGATAAAGGAGAGTCAAGCCACCCAGAAGTTTGATGTGGGATCATGTGTGTTAGGAGCCTCCTAAAATGAAGGACACAAATTTAAAAAGAAGAAATGTGGTTCAAGGCTGTGTGAATTAATTCACGCGTTGACACAGTTTTGACATGGAGACACATCTTCACATGGTCATTTTTTTGTATAAAAGGTGGAAACAGAAAAGGGTTTTCAACACACTGACATAGATAGAGAATATTATTTTGGTGATCACTTTTTGTTCAATGATTATTTTTATTTTCTCTTCAATCCACCATTTTATTTGAGTATTAATTTTTATATACCTTCTATTTTTTGGGAATCTCTTCTATGTACTTATTCATTTTAGTGGATCCATATTTATGTAATAGGTCTCATGGTTTTTTTCTTTTGAGTTTTCAACATAAAAATTTAGGTGTCAAAATTTATTTTTCTGCACTTATTTTTGAGGTCATTGTGCATCGAATTTTGTTTGGAGGGAAATGATTTATTTATGATGTGCATTATCTTGATTTTTTGTTTATGTGTTCTTCATTTTCCATCTTTACCAACATCTAGTATTAGAGGGTTTGATTTTTATTTCATATTTATTATAGAATACAATTATAGTTGGATGATTTTGTTAAGTGGTACCAACTACTATATGTGGAAACTTTTCATCAGGGTTTCATGAAGACATTTTTTGATCAATATGTTTTTGTTCAGGGATTTTCTAATGATGAATTTATTATGATATTTCTTTATATTTATGATATGATCATTTTTGAATGTAATGATTATATAATTGATAGATTTCTAAAGGATCTTTTTTAGTATTTTACAATGCAAGGCTTAGGGCCATCATGACAGATACTTGGTATATCAATCTCCCATGACATAAAGGCCAAGAAGTTATGGTTATCTTAGGAGATATATATTTAGAAGGTTCTTTAGATATTGTCTATAGATAGAGATAAAGTGGTTAGTAATACTCTTTATTTAAAATTTAAGCTCAGTACCAGTCATTCTCATTCTACTGATGAAGAGAGTGAGGAGATGCAACACATACTGTATTCATCTAACATTGGTTGTTTGATGTATGTAATGGTTTGTAATAGACTTGATATAGCTTATGTAGTTGGCGTGTTAAGTAATTTTCTATATAATATAGGTAGAGAGCGTTGGGGAGTAGTAAAGTACACATTTTGTTATCTTTGTGGTACTTCTGATTTGAGATTGTGTTTTGGAAAAGGGTAACCTATGGTTTATAGATTTACAGATTTAGACATGGTAGGAGATATCAAATTTAGGAAGTTTACTTCAGGATATTTGATCACTTTTATAGGGGGAGTTGTATCTTGGCATTCTAGATTGTAGAGATGTGTTCCTTTATCTACCAAAAATTCAGAGTTTATTGAAGATATAGAGGCATTCAAATAATTTTTGTCGATTAAACATTTTATTTTAGAGATTAATTTTAATCAGGACAGGTATGTTTTATTTTGTGATAGTTATAGTGTTATTTGTTTGGTAAAAAATTCCACTTTTCATGAAGGTCAAAACATATCGATGTTTGATATCATTGGATCCTCAAAATCCTTGATTTGAGATTGTTAGAGCTTGAGAAGATATATGCATATGATAAGGGGTCATACATGATGACCAAGAGTTTACTTAGAGGTAAATTTTAGGCTTCTCGACTGATTTTAGGGTTGGTGGTGATCCCCAACTGAGTTGAAGGGGGGAGTTTTTTGGGAGCCTCCTTAAATAGAGGGTACATCTTTGAAAAGGAGAAACATAGGTCAAGTCCATGTGAATTAATTCATGCAGAGACACAATTTTGATGTGGAGACACATCTTCAAACAATAATTTTTTCCTGTAAAAGGAGGCAGTAGACAAGGGTTTGAAACACACTGAAATACAGAGAGTAGATTATTTTAGGGATCACCTTTTGTTTAATGATCATTTTTCTTTTCTCTCTAACTTTTCTCCAATGTTTTATCTAATTATTAATTTTGAGACCCATTCCAATTTTTGGGAGTCTCTTATATATACTTGTTCATTATAGTGGATTCCTTTTTCTACACTAGGTCCTGTGGTTTTTCCCTTTTGGGTTTTCCACATAAAATTTTTCGTGTCAACATTTATTTTTCTACACTTAATTTTTTGTGTCATTTCACATCTAATTTTGTTTGTAGGGAATGAATATATTTTCATTTCATGTTTGCTTGGTTGTTTTCTTGTGCGTTTTTCACTTTCCATCTTTACCAACAATGTGGTCAGGGAACTGTACACAACTAAATAAAATTATGTAATTTTATCCTAAACCTCCATAGAAACTTCCTCAAAGACTTCACTGCCACCCTGAATCATGCTACCACCATCTTACACCTTTTCATCTGCCATCCTCACTATAACAGGTCACCTGAATCCACCGTGAACACCATACCCATGCTCAATCTCGGGCGACTACCAATATTGTAAGGTATGATACCCCTATTAAATCACACTAATATCTCACCACTATTTGAAGTGAGGATGAATAATCCATGCATAAGGATAAGGGATATTATATAGTCCCTTTACGATGATGCATGAAGTGGGTATGAATAAAAGAATGGATGAATCAATACATGAAGAGGAAAATATATTCTTTAATGATCACTAAAACACCATGTGGGGGAATGGTTTAAAGGGAACCTGAAATGATAAATTATATAGTGAAATAATATTCTAAGAATGAAGGATTTCATGGCCAAGCTTCCAGACTGCATGAGTTTGGTGAAGGATAAAATTCCAAAAAAAAAACAGTTGAAGAAATTTTTTTACACCATAGTAAAGGAATAAGTCACATTCAAGGATAAATAGTGAATATATTGAGTAATAAGCTATAGTAGGAGAACTCATGGCTCACAGGTGCTTCATAAACCCAAAAATATTAGTTCTTTGACAAGTTATTGAATATGGTATTGTATATTCTCAAGAAATGATGCTTCTACATGTAAAACTACCATTTTTATGGAATGAAGGTTGACATGGTATTAATGGGAAATGGAAGAAGTGATATTTTGACATGAAATAGGTTATAAAATAACTAAAAAAATATTACAAGTTTTTTTGAGGAGGATTTCATGGATCAAGGGTTTTTTATTCTATAATGAAGGAATGATATTCATGATGTGAATGTATTTAAATGCCATTAGTGATATAGTTAAACAAAATTTAACATATATGATCATTTTGTATTTTTATGAGGAATTCAAAGATTTTTGAGTGTGAGAATTCAGGTGCATGAAAAGGATATATTAAGAGAGATATAACTTAACCCTTGTTGATATTTTTTCTATAAATAAGAGGCTGAAACCACTATGTATAGGGGAATTGGGCCTGTAATAAATTATTGGAGAAATTATGTTGTTTCTTGAGACCTTCTATCATTGTTAAGTTCTTCTAGGTTCCTATTTTTTTACACCTCCTTATGAATATCATGAGGGGGTACGTTTTTCAAGTGTCAAGTCAAGTAAACAATGGGGGTGTTTGTTAGTGAATTTTATCTTTATATCTAATCCATAATTGGGTTATTTAATACATAACTTCTTCCTTCATATCTTTTTTTCTCATTTCATGTTCATTATTTACATGGATGATGAATTAAATCCTGATGCATCAACTAAATATTCTGAATTATGCATTCCAAGAGTATCTTTTATGATAATGATGTTTGAATTTTGTTTTGAAAAACCTAACCCATTAACTAACCTGGGTATTTGACTATAAGAAAGGGGAATTATTAAGAAAAAGAGGAAGTACTATAATCAAGGAATTAGTCTCAACTCCAAATACAAAAATGATTAATCAAATCACCTTCTAACTTCACTAACAAAAAATGGAATTACTAAACTTGAAAGTTCTTATCCAATTTATATTCAAATATTTTTTCCCTAATTTTCATTAAAACTAAATTTTCCACATGTTTACTAAAACCAACTCTTAGGTTTGACCTCAAAATCACCACATATTACCTCTATTTAGTTAGTAGTAGTTAGTTTTATTCACTTTATTAATTTTTAAATTTGATACCTTATTTGAGTTAATGAATCCATTCAAGACTTGTAGAATTTATGGTGCCATTACTTGGGATGGTAGTCAAGTAATTTATAGGATAATTTATTCATTTTTTGTTTATTTTTTATTTTTATGTATTACACTAGGTATGTTTTTGTTATTTTCTCATGTATAATTATTTATGCATTAATATTATACTCGAGGGAAGGGTGAAGAGATTCTTGATTATGACACCAAGTTAGTAAGAAGTTTAATAAATAAGAACAAAGATAAATCCATGACTCAATCTCAAAGATACCAAGAAGTAGTTAGAGTACCACAAAAAGATCTGTGGATAAGGATTCTAATAGATTATGGAAGACCATCAATCTTGGGGATTAAAATGAAAATATTGGTACCACTATTGGTATTCAAAAAATTGATCCCAAGTTAGCTATACTCTAAATGATTTAAAACTCCCTAAAAATTTCTAAGCTACCACATGGGGATCCAAACACACATTTAGGGAGCTTTCTTGAGCTCTATGATACTTTTTAGTTCTAAAGTTTTTTGAGTGATGTGATACAATAAAGGTTTCTTAGATTTTAATTAAGAGATGAGGTGAGAGAATGGATAAAAATCCTTCCAACTCATTCCCTCCCCACTTGGTATGAGTTATAAAAGAAATTATTAACCTATTTCTTCCCTCCCTCAAAATCAGTGAATATTTTCATCTACATACACAACATTAATCAATTTAATGAAGAATCAGTCTACAATAAATGAGAGAATATGAAATACATGATACATAAGTGCCCAAATAATAGAATTGATATGTTGATATTAATTCAAGCTTTTTACAAGGGTACATTATAGGGTAACCACTCAATTGTCGATGCTGTAGTAGGGGGATCAAACATGAATAAATCACTAGAATAAAGTTACAACCTACTAGATAAAATTAAAATCAATATATTTTAATTAAATTATGGAAAAAAGAAAATGAGGGGAGTAAATATGGTTGATAATAACATAAGTATGGTTTTACAACTTGAAACCTTAACTAATATGATTTCTTGTATGATGGATATTCACCAATATCAAGTTACATACACTAAAGAGTCCAATTCTACTTATTAAAATTATAAAAATAAATTTTAGGATTATTAGACACAATAATAACAAGGTCAAATATATCTTAAAATGGAAATGGGATTTCAACCACTACATGTAACCTCTCTCTAATCTCAAATCTACTCAATAGAGGTGAGTTTGGACATGTTTGTGACCAAAAATAAGGATTCCATGAAATAATTGAAGGAAGAATCCAAATATCAAAAGTTTTTTCTAATAAATATGGAATTACAAGTTGGTATGAAATTTCCAACCAACTTCTGGGAAGTCCTAGAGGTGAATTACCTAGTGAAATAGAGGTTAAACCATGAAGATATGTGAAGTTAATACCCTTAATAAGTGGTAAATAGTGAAGGAAAACCCTGAATCAAGAAGAATAAAAAACTTTTAAAAATAAAATAAGAGAAAAACAAAATGAAATGATGAAGGAGAAAGAGAGAATAGCTAAATAAGAAGCATTTGACCCCTACAATGCCCAAAAAATCATTTACATTTCTTTAAATTCAAAAGAAAGTGAATATAAAAGTATAAAATGGTAAATTTCTTGAATAGTTAAAAAAGATACATATTAACATCCCTATTAAAAATTCTATATAAAACATTCCAATGCATGAGAAATTCAAGAAATTATTGTTATCAAACAAGAATAAACTTGAATATATAGGTACCATACCACTAACTAGAGAGAGTTATTAGTTGTAGCATTAAGATATCTATCAAAGAAGAAAAAAAATACCCAATAAGATTTTCTATTCCTATTAGTATTAGTTATAATAAATTTGGGAAGGATTTATGTGATTTAGGTGGAGGTGTAAATATCATGTCATACACTACATTGAAGAGCCTGAGACTTGAGAACATAACGACCAAAAGAGTTTCACTCCAACTGGTGGATTCTATAAGGATGTACCCATGAGGAATTATTAAGTACATCTTGGTGAAAGTAGACATATTCATATTTTAGGTTAAGACCCAGTGATTGAAATGGATAAATAGAGGACACCACTCATATTAGGAACACTATTATTGGCAATAATAAGTTCTCTAATTTACTTCCAAAGTAGTGTGTTGAGATTGAGAGTTTTTTTTGATTAGGATTGTTTCAATATCTAGTGGGATATAAAGAATTGTGATATACAAGATAAATATCTAGAAGTGGATAACAAGATGTAATATGAGGATGTTTCTTCCATTTAAGAGAGGAAGAAGGTAGCTTGTATTCAAGAGAAATAAAAATATATAACTACTAAAAATAAAGATATAAATCTACGAGATTGATTTTAATATGTTAGAAATAAGGGTATCTAAGGAAGTTTTCAAGAGGGGAAGTAGGTTTTATTAGTACATGATCTAACTTTATAATTTTTAGGACTAACCATACATTGGTGGATCAAACCATTAAATATAGAAAAGTTTATACCTATAGAAAGAGTGAACCTGATCTTAGAGGAAGGAAAAGGGACAACCTATGCAGAGAATTACCATCTACGACTATTTTTTGATCTAGACAATGTAAAATCTTTCCAATATTCCATCACGTGAGTAAAAAAAGGTAAGAGAAAGCTAAAAACTTTTAAAAATAATTTTTGGGATGATGCCTGATATTTTTATATTTTCATCACATTTTAATTTTCTGTTTTAGTATGTAGAAACTCTTCCCACTATCTATTTTATGCTTTAAGATTCATTGAACTTTTACTTTCATGAATTTTTTTCTTTTGCAGGTTTATGATGAGAAGGAAGACACAAGAAACAGAGGATGAAACATATTAGAAGAGGGGAAAAAACTTCATTATTAGAGAGTAACACTTTAATTTTATTATTTCTTTTAGAATCCTATATATTCTTTAAATCTATTTTTGAATTTTAAAAAAGGAAAAATGCAATCCCCACCATATAATTTTTCTATTTTTTGATATAAGAGTCAAAAATTTATTAGGATATCTATGCTTATATATTTTATATTTATTTTTCAATGAGATTAGATGAGTAAAATGGGGGGGGGGTGAAGTAGTAAATGTAAAAATGGGGAATGTAGTTGAAAAATCATGATTTTGGGCAATTTTTTGATTTATTCAAATGAAATTATTTTTGTATTTTATATTCTTTAAAGTTTTCAAATTTTTGTTTATTAGTTTATAGTTAGTGTATATTCCATTCATAATTACCCCAAAAATTTATTACCATTTCTGAGAGGAATCTATATCAAATATTTATTATTATTTATAAGTACATTTCTTGATAGAAACACAAGAATTATTTCTTCTAGAATATTCATTATTTGTTTTAACTATTATGAAAGTAAAAAATATCCCATTTAGTATGATTTATGAGTTTTAATTATTGAGTCATTATCCTTGAGACCCACTTTGTAATTTAATACTATGTTTTCTAATAAAAACCACAAATTAATTTTTTAGGAAGATCCACATTAGAAGATAATTATGTCATTCCTACCACTACTCTTAGTATAATTTAATGATATTAAATGTTTTAATTATGGTGTAGAGGTTGTACATGGTTAAAAGGGATAGATTTTATTGAGGAGAAAATGTGAGAGTGTTTCATTGGGTATGAGAAAGGTTTATGTATTTCATTTATTATTCTTAATTATTTATCTATCTTGAAAAAAAGGAAATAAAAAATGAAAAAATTTAGAAGTAGATGGGTTGTGTATTGGTTATGTCAAAAATCACCCTTATATCAACCTATTTTCTTATTACAACTATTATAATTAGTGTTTTTAGTAGATAAAATATGGGTTAAGTAGTGAATGTAATATTTTCCCGTAGTAAAAATTTAGAAAAAAAAGGATAAAAAAGAAAAAAAATGAAAGAGGGTATCACCCATTGTGCTTTATTGTGATTCATAACCATTACTTTGAGTTTAGGGGAAAATATTGGATTCACTTTGATGATAAGATTATCATTGATATTTAATTTTTAGAATCATGAATTATGATTTAAAGTTTAAACCACATTTTGTGTTTATATATATATATTCACATCAATTATTACATTCCAAAATCCTCATAATCATATGATCCTTAATTCAAAGTCCTCATGATTAATTGTGATCATTATATTTATGGGGTGAAAATTTGAGATGAAGTTAAATCTTATGGAAATAAGAATGTACTTGAGTTATGATTATAGCTCCATTAAAATTGTACCTATAGTGATTAGACAAAATAATTTAAAGTGAATTTGATCATAATTTCCATGCACATTAATGATAAATTGAAAAATATAAATGGAGGAAGGGAGGATCATTTTCACTTCAAAAGATGGAATTTAAAATAAATAATTGTCTTTGTTTCCATGAATAATGAAGAGTTGAATTTTTTCTCCCATGCGATGCTTGAAATTTTAATTTCCCCATTGATAATTGTTTAATTTTGTTATCATTGTATTTTAAATATTGTCAGGATGAGATTTCTTTTTGAATATGTTGAGATATATTCTTTAGGAAAATAATTAGTGAAATTGTGTGGGTATTTGATACCAATATTTGAAGTATAAAATTTTTCATGATTCAATTTATTATTTAACTGGTTATTTTTTCCCAATTAATCATCATTTTATTATATTTAATGTTTATAATCATTTAAATATATTTTTTTTAAAATAAATAAAAAATATATTTTTGAAAGAATATTTTTACAAAAGGAATGTTATGTTTGATTTTTGGGAGAGAAATGTGGCCTATCTCTATGGTGAAAGGAGGACACAAGGAAGAATTATATGTACATGCAAGACAATGGCACATTTGATCCTAGTATGGGTTTACACGAAACTAGATTAATGGAATTAGTGGAAGGCCTGGTACATGGATGCACTGGGAAAGAATACCATGAGGGCATGGGCTATGTGTTTCTCACCATTCTATCCTCACTACATAGATTATGATAAAATAGATCCATACCACAAAGAAGTTCAATGTGGGACTTTATGGTCTGGGTAATATAAAAAACTAAAAGACACTACAATTTTTTATGGACCCATGTAGACACTTCCTCAAAAACTTCTCCACCACCTTACATCATTCAACTAATATCTTATATCTCTCCATATAATATCCTCACCACATTAAGTCACCTGAATTGTAAAGACCAGGATTTTTCCATGTAATTTTTTTTAATTAAATGGAAATACTACGAGTCCGCGAAAATTTATGGCACATGATTCCGAGGCCCGTTGTTCCCGGAATGAATTTATGAACGTTTTTTAGGTACGTTCAGTAAACGTGCGAGCAGTTTTTTATAAATTTTGAACCGGTACTCAGAATTGAAATACAAGGACACAGTTGAACTCGCAGTGCTGATGTTCACTTAAGGAGACCTTCACCTTGACTACAGTAGGTCGAGGGTGAATGTTAGTTTTCTAGATTTTCGTGGGAGAGTTAAAAGAATAAAAATAAAATAAAACAACTTTTATTTTATTTTTCTTTTGAAACCTTCCATTTGAATTCATGATTGTGGGGACCACCCTTGTAAGAACCCGATTCTTATTCTTGAGGTACAGGTTTCTTCTTTTCCTTTTTCCTTAAATGTTTTTTGAAAAAATAAGGAAAATGGGGAAAATACCAAATTTTATAGGTACACGCCGTGTACTTTTTCACACGTCATGTACTTTGGCCGTGTGGGATGAGTACACAGGGCATGTAGGTCCGTCAGTGAAGAAGCATGTAAAAACTGACTACACACTGTGTACTTAGTGTTTGCACGCTGTGTACTCAGTCGGAAGATGAATAATAAGGTGGTGGAAGCAGCCGCCAGCCGAGCGACATTACACGCTGTGTACTAATGTCGACAGATGAACAGTACTACGATGGAAAGTAGCCGCTATATGAACAGTTAAATAATGAAAATTACATGTCGTGTACTTGATATTACACACAGTGTAGTCTATTTTTTTCTCTTAAGATGGACAGTACCCTCCTCATTCGGAATAGGAGGCTTTGAGTTCGTTCTGGAGCCAGGAGAGGAGGCCAGAGCATCAGAGATCTCCCGACCGCACATTGGGAATCCAAATCCTTCTCTAATAGTCTCGATTGATCTATGATGGTGAGTTTTTTTCTCTCCTTGTGTGTTTCTTACCAATTATTTCGTGAGGGAAATTCATTTGAGTTTTAATGAGTGAATTTTTATCCCAGATCTATGTCGTTTTGGGACAATTCGGGAGGTGTCGTTTACGTATACCAGTCAGAGATGATCGAGGTAGGTGGTCTGATGTTTCTTTCAATTGTTGTGTTGAAATTGGGTACCGTTGTGCTATGCGCCCATGGTTGGGGTGTCGTATGGATGAGGCATTTGTTGAAAAGATATCTAGAATAGTATAGATAATGTAATGATAAGTTTTAATTATTGTTTGGGATCATTTCTTGGATCCAGGACCACCCTGGGAGTGCGTTCCTCTGTTTATCCATTTGGCCAGGATATCCGAGGGTATGCCATGATTATATTGTGCACTGCATTTTCTTGTGGGAAAGTTTATATAAATTTCTTGTTTATGATTTGGGCTCGACCCTATTCCTTTAGCCTGAGGCTAGTGTTTTATTAGCCTGTGGGCAGTGTTTGGTTAGCCTGAGGGCAGTGTTCTATTAGCCTGTGGGCAGTGTTTAGTTGGCCTGAGGGTAACATTTGTTTATGCCTGTGGGCAGTAGTTTCTGTGCCTGAGGGAAATATCACGTATTCTTGAGGGAATTTTTTGTTACGTCTGAGGGCAATCACCTTTGGGTATTTGATTCCGATTACCTGAGGGTAAGGTTTTACATGTCTGAGGACACAGTTATTTAGAACATTCACTGTGGTGATTTTCTTTGGTTATACCTGCCAAGCTAAAGCACAATATTGACATTGTTAAATGAATACTAAAATGACAATGAAACTGGTAGTGATAGTTACTTTTGAGTACTTACTAGTTTACTACATTTAATTGTTGCATACTGCTATTTCACATTTTCATTGACAGTTGGGCACGGGCCTTTGGTGGGTGCCTACTGGGATTTATTTCTCACACCTTGTTTGGGTCATGTCTTCAGGCCAAACAGACTATATTTCTGTAGGTGTCGATAGGGGAAAGGGTCCCTATACAATTACATGATTGTAACAAAGGAGTAGGAGAGCATGGGACCGAGCTTAGGCTTGCGATGCTGCTGGATTCTATTTACTCTGCTTTGGTTTTGTTTGGATGTACCTTGTATTTTGAGTTGTATTGTATTGTTTTGCATTGTATCCTATTTTGGATGCTTTCATAGAATTGGTGACATACTGCATCATTATATATATATGACTGCTGGTTCTCTTTTACTTCAGATGTCCATTTCAGTTGTATATTGTTTACTGTTTCCGCTGTTGCATGTTTATATATTTTATTTCACTGCGCTATAATTTGACAAATGAGGGAATAGTTTCCCCCCCATCATTCCTTGGATTTCTCTGCTAGTCAGAAGCCTATGGAATTTGGGGAAATGCGCTTGAGGTCATGCGACCAACCGGGTTCGGGGCACCCGTTGCGTGGAACCCAGATCCGAGACGTTACAAAGTGGTATTAGAGGTGGTTCTTTTCTTTGAATTACTGTTTGGAGACTATAGTCCAGGATAAAAAGGGAATTAGTATTTGGTAATAAGATGTGCCTGGGAGTATCTAACCCATGTAGAGGGAAAAACCAATTTACCTCGTTTATTGCAATTATTCCAATTTTTCACATTTTACAGTTGATCTGATTTTCACCGTTGGGTGATGCACTTGTGGTGTACTGTTTATATTTTTATACTAGGTGTTGTTTAGTTTCAACCCAATTATATGAGAGTATGACATCTCATGAATCATTTAGGCACATATTAGAATCACATTCCATGCATATTTTCCATGCCATGTAGGTGCATTAGAAATCGCATGCTGTTGTGATAGTTATTGTGCTAGAAAATGCATACTATTGTGATAGATGCCTTGATAAAATACCTGCTATTTGATAGGGTATTGTTATGTGAGGTATTGTAGAATTAACACCAAACTTTGGTTCTTGAGGAGTATGGGCCCTCATTAACCAGAAATTGGTAGATCATTGACATGTTTAGTTTGTTACAACATGTATAAGATGCCAAGATTTGATTCACGGGGAGTATGGGACCTCACGAATCAGAATTTGGCACTTAGGTGTTGGTTTCAATGTTTTCTGGGCTCTAGAGTAGTTTCTGAGGCTTACTGTCTGGAAAAACCCAGAATACACTCTGTGTAATTATGATTACACGCGTTTTACTCTTCTGTTCGGGAAGAAAAGAATTTTTTTAAAAGTACACGTTGTGTACCATATGTACACACCGTGTAGTTTCTACCCGTGTCATAGGCCGTGTAGGCAGGAACATGGTATAATGAACTCTTGAAGGAACACGCCGTGTAGTTACTATACACGCCATGTTGTGTTGAACCTGTGTCCGCCATGTAACTAACA